>CADWAE010000482.1:7500000-10000000 GCA_902982915.1 Phalloptychus januarius
TCCAGAGAGACATTTATGCTTTAAAATCTTCCTCTGAAATACTTCTGTAAGCTATAACAGAATAAAAACAGAATGGCCAGCAATGACATTAGCATTATATTTACTGAGGTAACATTTACACCCTGGTCAATTCACAAAATGTTTAGTAAAAATATTAGAAAAGCTGACATTTCTGACATTTTTCTGCTGCATTTATCTGCAAAAGGCCTTTATTCTGAGGTAGTGCTAAGCAGGAAAATTTATTCAACATAATATTTCAGACATATGTTCTAAATGGTCAATTCTTTAGCTCAAATTTTGCCATAACTTTAAATGAATATGATTTTAAGTGATTTATCATCTGTGGGAAAAGAGGACATTCAATTAAAAATAATGTTTTATGGCTTTTAAATGAATATGTTAAGAAAAAACAAATACCTGTGACTTCCTCTGACTGAAAAGATTATAATTTAGCTTTACAGTGTAAACACTGTGAAATTGTAACTCCTTTATAGTTAGATTGGGATTCAACTCCAATGAGAGCTACGGCTAAAGTCCACGTCACATATTTACAACTTTCCAAGGACTTTGAGTTTAATCAGTCTGAAATATAACATTTTATTGCTTGAATTGTTACCTTTCAATGGCATAATTAGAGTGTTCCTTCCACACGTCGTCACTGAGCGACTCCCTGGATGATACATCTGTAGGGGAAGGAGCTCATTCTTAGCTCCTGTTAGTGCTATGGCCCTTATCTACAATGGAAATGATAAAAATAGGATTTAATTAAATGCACTGAAATTCAAGCACAACAAAAGATAAATGTATTCTTTAGAAATATCTTTGTATTGTTGCCTTTTGTGCAATTAGGTCTTTACAAATGTGTGTTAGCTGTTAAGCACAAGAACTACTCCATTATGTTTGTAACTAGCCTCTGATCTGGTTCACACATCTGACGCCAGTTTTCACAAGATTACATGTTTTATTCAAACAGTTGGTAAATTCAGGCAGCAAATGGTTTTTTGGAGTCAGTGAATGAGTAAGAGTCAGACCCTTTCTTAGGTCAAAGAAACCTTTGTTATCATGGCTGCAATAATGGTAGCCTCATGATGAATGAAGATTAAAGGAAACTAATTTTCTCACATTTTCCAGAGTTATTCATCCTGAAAGACCCCTTTGTGTGATATCAGACTGTTTCTTCTGAAATGGAGGGAATCCAGAGCACTTTCCCAATTGACAGCAAACATATGTTCTTTGTGGTAAAACTATATTTGTGTACTTGTTTTTCTCCTTGGCGCCACACACATTCAGAAGCATCAGTTAATCAGCAACAGGTTTTACTCAGATGTAATCAAAAAGCCATCTCTCACTCCATTGCACACTATGTCTGGGCACCATGGGGGCTTTGAGAGATGAACAGCTGGGACCCTCTGAAGATTAGCTAATTGTGCATGTGTCTACGAAATGCCGGGTTGTTCTAGAGAACCAGGCTTTATGCTCATCTGTTTGTGCTCTCATCGAAGCTGTCAAAGAGAAGAAATGTTGGCCAACATTTCCTTCCCCTTCTTCACCTGAAGGTGACCCACTGTGACCGACCTTGTCATTAAAATAAATGTGTTATCACGAGCGTGCACCCATAGCTAACATGTTGATGCAAGAGCGGGAACAACATCATTAAGCTGGCTAATGTGTTTATTGTTAAAGCTAATGCAGCTCAGTCTGGTTGCCCCCATGGGCGTCTCTCCGCCCTGGATTGGTTGCCTGCTTTGACTTGCACTGATGTTGTTTATAGTCATGAATCCGATGCGTATTTTTCTGCTTGGAGCTGTGAGTGTTACAAGATTGTTGAGTGTGTGGTTCAGAGAGGGAACAGGGGGTCTTTGTGTTTTTATTACCTACAATGTGCCTTGCCTTTTGCAAGGTTTAAGTCCTCCATCTTTCCCCTTCTGTGCTTTAAGGCTCCCTAAAAAGTTATTGAAGCACTACAGAATACAATCTGTACTATACCAGATCCTTAAATGTTACTTTTCACAACTTGCCAGGTACTTGCTAGAAATTACTGTGTATTTATGGAAAATGTTATCAAACTTGCTGGTTACTTTTGCAGGGCTTAAGTTCTGAAACTTTCTCACTTTTTTCTACCAGTACTTTGATTACTGGTGACTGCTGTTGATTCCTCTTTTATTCATCAGGTACTTTCTGGAGCTTTTATGACACTACATTCACACTGCAGCCTGAAGTGACCCAAATCTAATTTCTTTTGCCTTAATGTGACCTGTGTCTGATCTTTCCATGACAGTCTGAACAACAGAGATGGGATTTTTGCAAATGGTCCTAAATTCAATACATATCTGATATTCCAATGTGACTTGTCGCTGTACTGCCAGGTCGCATTCATCTGACCAGTACGTCATTAATACTGGACAAAAGTCACTATTCTGCGTCCGGATATGTGGACACGGGAAGAAAAATTTGCTCTGCGGTTACTGAACATCCCATTGGACATACTTTTTATTGATATTGATTGTCTATTGCGTTATATATATTGTCATTGATTCCCAGCCCAAAGTTCTTCTCAACAGCAGAAGAACGACGTTCTAAAACTTTAGCCCTCTTCAGAGCTTCTCTGGTTTTCTTCAGTGGAAGGTCTAAAAGAAATGGTCACTGTTCCACCTCCACTGTGTTATTTTGGTAGCAGGTAATTTATTGCAGAAGTGTGGGCGTGCTTTTGATCCTTGATTCCCAAACCCTTATGTTCTCAGTCTGTATGTGCGTCTAAACACTGCCACACAAAACAGCATTTTAGATCAGAGCTCTACACACTCAGTCACACTTAACACACAAGGAAGCAATTGGCTCCTCCACGCAAAGAGCGTAATTCGGTAAAGACAGGCTGCGTCTCGCCTCGTCCCTTTTACTCCTGTGTTGCAGCCGGTAATGAAAGGGCCGCTGGAAGGTTTAGAGGTTTCACTTAAGATGTTTTGTGCTCAATTTATTTTGTGTATCATGGGAGGGAGCGGAAAAGGGGTTTTAGCATCCAATTAAAACCTGCTGATATGGATGGAGGAGCTTCTCCGCCTCCAGCCACAGCTGATCACCAGTGAGATGTCTGGAAAACGCGTCTGAAATTTCCCCACAAACAATAAAAGCAACATCGTCTGCGTTTGTGTGAAGGATGCAGTTTGGTTTCTGACATAATGAGGCAGAGTTTCAGAATCGGCCCTCGTTCATGTGAGCCGTGTCTTGTTTTGTTGGTTGGTGTGGCCTCCATCCATCACTGACTGCTTTCTCTCCCCAAGGGCTACTTCCTCTTTCTTATTCTACTTCCTGCTCATCAATCAATCAATTACTGGAAGAGTTTTGGGTCAAGGTTCAAAAACGATTCACATCTTAGCCCTCCAGTGAGGTTTGCTCTACTGTACAGGCAAAAAAAGAAAAAAATCCACTTTTGATTTGGACAAAATAAAAAAAAATTAAACATTCATTCAGCATAAATAACCCACCAACATAATCCAAGGAAAACCTCTTCTCACCTCTCAGGAGTTGAGAGAAACCAATTCCTGGAAATGCCTGAATGCATTTTACTGTCAGATGATGTTGGGCTGAAGCAACATCTATTTTTTAAATAGCTCTGCCTTATTAAAATGTAAAAAAAAGAAAAATAAATTGACTATGCAAGGATAAGATGGCAGACCAACAAGTGAGAAAGGATGCAGGGGAAGGGAGAAGCTTTCGAGATCAAGGTCGTATCCAGGCTTTAGTATTGGTATTCTCCGCAGTGTTAAAATGAATCTACCACTGAATAGTGTTTTCATTCCTCTCCTGAATGAGATTCACAGGAGCATGGAGAGAGAAAGAGAGATGGGGGAAGAGAGGCTGAGGGACATGACAGAGAAAAAAGAGAAAGTAACCCCGCCTCCTCCTCCTCTTCTTCCATCTTCTTCTTCTCTCCTGGTTGCTCCCCCTCTAAGATATACAATAGCGAATGAAAATACAGCGTGGGATAAACAACTTTTATCAGGCTGAGGCAAATGAAATTGACTATTTTATTCAATTCCTCATCCCTGAAGCATCCCATGCTCTTTCTGCACAGCTACGTCTCATCCTAACAGCTTCAGCAGAGGAGAAAAAAGAGAAAAGAAAAAAAAAACTGAAGGTGCTTCATGCAAATTAAACGCTTTATTCCTGATTAGATTACAGATGCAATAATTGTCTCGGATGACTTATGGGCGTAATTGTGTGCACACAAACTGCAGCAAGCTAATCCCAGATGCCTCCATTTGAGCTTTGAGAACACTGCATTAGCTCAGCGTTTGCTTTGAGGGAAAGAAATGCTTGCTTTAACATTACTGTTACTGTAAGAAAACAAAACAATGTATTTAAAGGTTGACATGATGGAATAGGTTGGATGGTTAGGCATGCAGACCATGGACAAGGTTGGAGCCTACATGCTATTATTGAAAGAAAAGGACAGATGCAGGTGAAGGAACAGGAGGAGGAGTAAAGGTTTTCAATGATGTGATGTACGACTCGGAGTGGTTGGTTTGGTCTTTCTTCTCTGGTCTGACACAAAGATTTATACAAAGTTATAAAAAAAATACTTTGTATTTACTCTATCGTGCTTGTCAAACGACTAAACAAATTTAATCAGATTAATCACGCAAGCACTGTGAATAACCATAATTAATCACTGTGCTTAACTTTGTAAGCTTGAAATGTAAGAAAATGTTTTATTGTTTCAAACCAAACTTCTCAACTTTACAGATTTTCACTTTCAGGAAGGTTTACGACAAGTGATTTTGTTCCAAACGTAATGTTAAATATAAATTGGTTGTGCTCATCCAAATGTCCATTTCAGTATTTTTAGGCACTAGTTGCCTTTATTTGACAGTAATTTGACAGGATGCGAGCAGAGAGAATGAGGGAAAGACGTGCAGCAAAGGAAGTGAGGATGCGACTCGAACTCTGGACGGCTGCATCAACGTCTCTGTGCGGGCTGTCTGCTCCAACCGCTGTGTTTATTAAAGCAAAATTAGCTGACTCTTCTTGCTTATCTTTTCGCATGTTTGTGATTCTGCATTGTTAAGCGCAGTCTTGATTAAACTGTACTATGTAATTTTAATGCGTTCACTTTTTGGATTAATCAGATGCATTAATGTCCACAGTACTAGCATTTATCAACATAAAAACCAAAATGCTTCACATCAAGTAGACTGTTACCCATACTCTGATTCAGCAGGTGGTGTATCATGTCCCTGGACATGTAGGAGTCAGTGTACAGGATTGTTCTTCCCTTGTAAGACAATGCAAAGTATGAAATAAAGACCTGCCATGCTGCCCTGCCCCATGTCCACGCATGGCTGACGCTCTGCAGCAGGTTAATCTCAACAAGAGCACTCCTGCTTCACTAAGACCCTGTCATACTCCTGCAGGGAGAGATCTGCTCCGCCTGACATCGATCTATGACGCATATTACCTCCCTAATCCAATTAATTTGGTTTTGCTTGCATGGTGGCTTACTTGAGTCATCGAAAATGCTTATAAATATAACTCGGACTGACCGAGAGAAGCTGGGCCAAACTGCTCAAACTGCTAATTTAGGAGCGATATGAAGTGGCCTCTGACCTAAAATGCAGGAATCAAACACGGGAAATATTGATTTTGCAGCCAGGTGAAAGAACCGCTCCATAAACTTTATTGTTATTTCCTCTGGGAATCTCATCCTCACCTTTCTGCTTGTGTCTCCTCATGTGCAGGCGAAACCACATCTTTAGCACAGGACCAGCAGCAGCAGCGGCGGCGGCGGTGTTGGAGTGACCATGAGGTCAGAGGCCTTAGTACTCTACTTCACGCTACTGCAAATAGCCGGGGCGGGTTTCCCTGAGGACAGTGAGCCTATTAGCATCTCACATGGCAACTGTAAGTGTTTTTTTTCCTTGCTTCTCTTTCTTTTCTCTGGGTTATTATCTCTTCTCTTGTGCACAATCCATCCTCTCATTAGAAGTAGTCTCTCTGCTTTCTCTCTTTTCCCCCTTTGTCTTGTACTTCAGAACTCTCCATTCTCAGTATGTGTCTCATTTGTTCAATCTTTTTACTCTTCCGACACCCTCTCAACTAGTGCTTCCTCTACAGCACTTACCTTCCCCACAAAAATGAACTCCTTCTCCAGGCCTGGAGTGCAAATTGGCACCAAAGGATGGGCCCTATACATGGACTAAAATAAAGGACTTAAGGCAGCATTTGAAATTGAGCCCACCTCACATGATTGGATAATCCGCTGTCAGGGTGCTTGTGCTGCCCTGATAGAGCGCGCTCTGGAAAGCTGTAAAGATATGGTCATTGTTTTCTCTGTTTCTCCCAGTGTTTCTCCCTGCTTCGTGTCCTGTTCTCCTTACTGTGGGCGTAAAGCTCTGTGTCCTGGCAGAGAAAACCAGATCTCAAGCCAGACAGCCTCACACGGACCTGTGTTACTCAGACTGTTTCCTCAAACCAAGCGCTGTCGTCCAAAACCACCAATAACAGAATGAATGCATGGCGAAGCAACATATTTAGCCAAAGTTAATATATTAACTTGGGATCTATAAAGTAAAAACCAAAAATGTACTTTAGTCATTTAACCACATATGAGCAAAATGTATTTTTTCCAGCTCAGGAAAAAGTCAGGACACCTTAATAATTCCTCTCAACCTCTGCAGTTGAAACAAACTCACTGAGATGCTTTTTGTAGCCATCCAGCAGCCGGTGACAATGATCTGAGGAAAGTTTGTCTCACTCTCACTGTCAGCAGTGAGATGTTTGAGGCGTTCTAACATGTCTGGTCTGTTTTAATTGAGATCAAGATCTGGGCAGCCAGTCCTCAGTGGATTTACTGGTATGTTTCAGATCACTGTTGCAGAGTCCACTTTCATTTTATGCATTTTCCTAAAACTCCCTCTGAGACATTGTAAAATTAATGGTGGACTTTGTGATGAGGAGCTGACCAGGTTCTGCTACAGCAAAGCATCTCCATGACATTTCCCCCTCTACGCTTCACAGTTGTTATGTGGTTCTGATCCTCGAGTGCAGTATTTGGTCTTTGTCAAACATGTCTTATCGTCAAGTCAAATAAATAATATTTTACCCTCATCTGCTAAAAACACAATTCCAGCGGTCTTGGCCTTCATCTATGTTGCTTATGGCAAACTTTTGTCTAATCTTCTGTACTTTTTTACATCACCCTCACTTCCACAGTTAGGAGCACCACACAAGGCAAACCTCCTTCAAAATGCTGAGCAATGTAGTACATTCTGCATACATTATTGCCAAAATTACACAAATGATTCACGTTTGTGTAATTTTTACCATTTTAAGTGGAAATACATGTGGGGGTGTCCTAATTATTCAACAACCGAAACAGCAGCTTTTATTGTATATTACAGAAAACATTAAAATGTATTGTCTTCTGTTTTTACTGATTATTTCAGTTACTAGAAATATTCTATATATTGTTAAACTTACGTTAAATAAAAAAAAAAAACATTAATAGTTCTGCCATAATAAAGTTGTTATCACACAGGAAGCAGAGCCCAGAAGGTTGACTGCATTCCCTCGTCAAACAGTCACTTTGGAGGCCCTGAAAGTCATTACATCTGATTACTGTTTTTACTGAGTGGATATTTTATTTTAATTTGTACCTTCTGACAGACACAAAACAGTATCCAGCATTCGTGGGCCACAAACCTGGGAGGAACAACACGCAGCGGCACAAACTGGACATCCAGCTCATCCTGATCATGAACAGGACATTATACATCGCTGCCAGGTAAGTCATAATCACTGTTAAGTCTGTTAGCCTGATGTGTAATTGTTTATCGTTTCATTCATACAGAATTTATTCATCCTCTCAATGGGACGCTTACAATGGGAAGCGTTGTAAGGTGGATTTGTTCAGTGTTTCCTCAGACTTGGACATATATAGCATAACAAACATGCTGCCTCAAAATTTATATCAAAGCAATGCATATTCAACAGCAATGATCAAATAATAATTTTACATAATTTTATGGTAAGCTATGCAGACTTCATGTCTTTAATAATGAAGATTCAGTTTCCTCACTATGCCAAACGCATGTAGTGACCAGTCGCCCTATAATCTGCTTAGTTCAGTTAATAATCTTTCAACCACTCAATCTTAAGACACATTTCTTAGACTTATACAATTAGATACAATTCCTTTGTTGCATTATCTTACTGATGCTGCTCAATTTGATCCAGTTTTGTTATTGTTTTTTTGTTGTTCTTTTTACTCTATTCGGTTCAGTGTTTTGGCAAAGGCTTTCTGTTATTACAAGAGTTTTTCAAAGAAAGTTGCTTTGGTCGGCTTGCTACCATGTAAAGCGTAGTATAAATGTAGGAAAACATTCTCAATACTTGTAAAGATAAACATCTCGAGAGCAGGAAGTACAATTAGTCCAGAGAAAATGTTTGAAAGTCTTTCTAAAATAGAAAGAGCTACTGATAAGAATAAAAGGTTACATGCATTAAAAACTACTTCCTCTATTACAGAATGTGGAGCATTCTTTCTTTATTTGGTTTGGTTCAAATAAAGGAAACAAAAATCTGCATCTTTGTCCTGAGAGAAAATCGCATGTTGATTTTTGTCCAGGTGTGTCTCTAGTCGTATCACATGCATTCATCACCGTAATTCTCTCAAACTAAGTCTAAAGTTGCTTTTCAATTTCATGCTAATGTGGCTTTTTGTCATATGTGTAAATCTGCTGACAGTGCAGTGAGGAAAATGCTCAGACTTGGTTGTGAGAACTGCTGCTCTCATTGCATTGTTGTTTTCAATTTTAAGCTTGTTCTCAGCCAAAGCTTATTTTACCTCTTACAAAGTCCCATTGGACTCATGTCGCACTTTTTAAAAACATCCACTCATAATCATGTAGCAGAAAATTACAGATGAGTGTTAACATTGAAAGATGGGTTTTTTTTTTTCCTTTCTGAACAACTGAAACAGCATTTAAATTGAAACTGACAGTTATGAGAATATAATCAAAATGTAGTTTTTCCACTGTCTGTTGCGGAGACCTAACAAATCAATTTCAAGTCTCTCAAGCTTGGTTTACATTTTGTTTTCCTGTCTGTCACCTACATTTATTTGCCTTTGTGAAACTGTTTCCATCTGTCAGTTTGTCTTTTCACAAAATAGAGCTCAGCTGCATCATGTGAAATCGTGGAGAAAATCCATTTTTCTTTTATTTTTCATCTAGTTTCAGGTATTTTTTTTATGCTCACGCTGCTTCCTCTTTCGGCAAAGTGAGCAAGCCAAAAAGGGATTATGCATTCAGCTGGCAGGTTAGCCTTATGCTGAGGTCTGAAAGTGCAGAATAATATTGAAAACTGCGGCAATGGAAGAAAAATGGATCATTGTGAAGTTTTTCTCTTTTTTGTGCCGATTATGTCTAATTGAGTGGCAGACTTGATTGGAGGCTGTTGAAAAAGACACAATGGGGGTCTTTCTTTATTTTTCTCCCAAGCATGTCAAATTAAGCTGCGGATGGAGTCTGGTGCCTTAAGTGGCAGACCTTTTTAAGATATCTGCAGTCATTAAGAGGAGGTGTGTGGAAAGTGAGAGGAAGCAGAGCGAAAGAAAGGCAGGGAGGCTGTCGCCCACCTGCTCCACATGGGGTAGCACAGGTCTTAAGGGTCGAGGAGGGAAACGAGACACAGAGGCTTTATTGGAGGAGTGTGTGTGTGTTTGTGTGCTGACCAGTTGTCCCATGGATTTAAAAGTTATTTCTTCGCCTGCATGTGTGGACGGGTTGGGGAACATGAACCCTGGTGGGCGTCGGAGCCCCAAGATCCTGTCTGCACATGTGTTCTTTTTCCTGAAGGCGCGTCGGTCCCCGTCACGTCTGCCCGCTCAAAGCAGGCAGGAATTTTCACACATGGTTGCGGCATGCGACCCCCGAAAGAGCAGGGTGGCTGCTTCAGATTAGACTAGAGTCGGATGACTGCCATTGATCCCGACTCAGACAGAGAGGAAACTTAGCGTCGATTACATGGGCACCCGAGTGACAGCTGAGGGCAGGAACATCCATCGGCTCTAACGGGATATCGATAAAGACATGTAAAAGTTAAGCAACAGCGTAAGGCAAACAGCGGAGACAATTACCACTTCGGGGATCAATTGGAAAGCGAGCCAACATTCGGCACAGGCAGGATGCAAATCGAGACAAAACAAAATCTGAGCTGCATCAATAGTTGCTTTTATGAAGGTTCTCCAGTTAAATGGCCTGTTTATTCTCTGGCCAGCGCCACACTGCTCTGCCATCATGCCTCTAGACTCGCTTCGCCTCAGTTCTTGGTGCGCAGCAGCTTGCAGATGGCCTCTGTGAACGCCATCCAAAGCCCAGCACTGTTTCGGCCTGTTTTTGAATGACTGCTCAGTGTATGAAATCCCTTTGGCTCCTGATTCCACGTTGGCAAAGTGAACGAAAAAGAAAAATATCACAAGATTTTTAAGCCGTGCCATGCATACAAACATAGAAACTGATGAAATTGTAAACAGACAAAAGTGGCTTAATCCGCAGAGAGAATGAGTCAAGTCTTTGGCAGCAGCTGAGCTCAGCAACAGATGAACTGATTGATAATTTGTCCTCAGCTCTCCAGCGTGAATGGAGACATTTTTCAGTGAAAACACTCAATCCTGTTTCTGTCTATGTATGTACGGAAGAAAACGTCTTCCGATTTTCTAGTTTGTAAAACACAATCAGCCTTCTGAAACTCATATGTACTCAATGTTCATTTTGAATTCGGCTCGTGGCAAGTTTAGATTTTTTAATATTCTGAATGTCGTTCTGAGGTTCAGTTTCCATCAAGTGGTTAATCCAGAGAGACAGGACAGCTGACAAAATACAGTCATTTCATCAACAACTCTGTTTGTTCAGCTTCAGTAAGACAGGTAGTGGACTGGATGTGATGTTTCTCTTCTTGGGACCTCACATATCTGCTCTTATCAGAAGAGACCACACAAATTTTATTTTAACCACCTTCATAAATCATAAAAGCAGGAAAAGAAACAGTTATATTATCCAAGACCTTTAATATAGAGAAACAGCTCTGCTGTTCTTTAAGTCTTTTTTGTTATCAGTATTATCAAAGGAGTTTTGCAAAATAAATCTAAAATTTACCACAATAAAACATGTCAATGACAATAATAGTTAAAAGTTTTGAGCAAACATTTTATTTTCTGTTCTCAGAAAAGAGAAACTCCTCATTGTGCTTCCTAATTTTTTGAAGAAGCCTAGAAATTATTTTAATTGCAAATTAGAAAATTATGCATAGAGATGCCAGCTATCTTCACAATATCAGTATGCAAAGAATTACTTGAACATTTATTCGATCCCTTGGATTCACTCTGCATGCAAACAACCTATTTGGCCATCTGACTGGACTTTTACTGCCCCTGATGTATATTTAAGTGACCTTAATACTAAAGCTTACAGAAAGCAGAGAGAAAATTGTGGTGATGGAAAAAAAAGGGATGAAAATGTGGTTTAATCTCCCCATTGAATTATTTAACAACGTCACAGTAGCATGATTTCCTACTAGCTTGTAATAAAACAAGCATATAATGGCCAATTCCACAGTTTGGAGAGTCGGGTTTTTGTATATCTGACTTCTAGAAATAGTCCTCAATTAGATATATCAAACACACTTATTTATCATTGTGTCTCAACCCAGAGGATTTGTAAACATGGATAACATGGTAAAATATTTTAGAGGCCTAACATTACAACAGATTATTATCGACAAACTAAAAGACCCTAGCAAAACCTAAAATGTATTTTCCTGCATAGTTTGTGTACTTTCCTGTTATTTTTTGGTTGTTTCCTTGCCAAATGCAAATACTTAAATATTAAGTATGAAAAAGTCCCAATAGCCTTCAGATCTATATTGTTTCATTAAAATTCAGAACAGATACAATCTAATTTTCCTGCACAATATTTTGCAGAACTGCAAAGGTTAAAATGAGCCTTATAAAAGTTGCTCTTAATTTCTTTTGCAAAAGCCACATCTTCTATAAAAAGGCACAACAGTGACATTTATGGGCGAAAGCAGCATTCTCAGCTGTTTAATTCTGTTTTTCCTGTATGGATCAGCTAAATAATATTTATGTTAAACTCAGAGATGATGAATATTTAATTGCAGGTGAGGAGCATAAAACTCTCATATGTGATCTTGGTGGTTCTCATTTATCTTCCAGCGTGTGTATTTTAGTAGCAGAGTCATGTTTAATCAAAGCAATAAACTGTAGACTGAGAGAGGAGCGCTGTATGATTCCTATCCCAGAGGTCCATATTTCAGAAGAAGGGTACACTATGTGCTGCATTCATAGGGAATTTATCAAAGTTCAGAGGAATATTTATGATTTTACTTCTGCCAGAAAATATCAATGCATGGGCCTGAACGTGTGTGCACCTGCAAACAGGGCAGTAATGTCAGAGTGACTGGTCTCTTTCTTGTAAAGCAATTTGATTAAACCCAGTTCCAATTTAGTAATCATAAAAACATGTTCAAACATCTCGGAAGTAATACATTCTTGAAAAGGTCCAGCTTGCTGTTTAAAGGAGGGCAATTGAAACTCCTTTTGTATTGTTGGCTTGTCTGTTCACAATGGCCAAACCCTATCATGCCTTACTTAACACAAAGCTGTGCCTGAAATTATTTTTATTGCTGGTTTAGCCAGCAATAAAAGTAAATTGCTTTTATTGCAATTATTAAAAGTAAATGTTGAATTGCACGAGATAAAATAATTGGCGGCTTGTTGGTAGCAAATTCTTTCAAACAAATTTAGATTGCTTGAAGATTAGTGTGTGGTAACTGCTTTGTAAATATGTATTTACTGTTCTTTTTAAAATTTCCTGCACACAGAACAAAGGTTTTATTGTAATTTTCTGGTCTCCTTAAACAGTTCAGACTTCTTACGTTAACTGATGAGTTAGGTTGATAGTTGGAGTAATTTATGTGAAGGTACATGGCTTTCTCTAGTTCGTCTTTGTGGTGGTTCTGTGATGTAGCAGTGACTTATTCAGGGTCTCTAATAATCTACTTATTAGATTATTAAATATGTTTAGAAGAAAACTGTGAATGAGTTTCAATGATCCCCACTTCTAGGTAGTGTGCCAGATTTTTTTTATGTTGGTAAAACAGCGTAGTTAGCTCACATGATGGGACAGTACACAATAGGTTACACAATAGAGAATCTGGGGAAAAAAATGAACTAAAACTTAAATAAACTGTAGTTTGATAAGTCTATACAAGCAAAACAAATGTATTTTAAATCTGAAACTATGTCCAGTTCAGGCTTAATCAGCATCATGAGGGCATGTGTGAATGTGTTACTGTATACGCTGCCTTACATTCATGTCCTCGGCCCCTCCGCATGCAGAGCATAGTCGCCATTCTTGGGCTGCAGGCAGGCTTCGCCATGGCAACACCAGCCGCACTGTGTTTACACCCCTCTATGGGCCTGGGAAGCATGGGAATCAGAGCAAGAATGTGTGTGTGAGATCCGTGTGAGACCCGTGTGAGACCAAGAGCAAAAGGACTAAATTTTGTGGTTGCCATTTGCAGTCACACAGAGACAGACAGCTTCACTCAAAAATCCAGATCACTTTCTCTCAGTTGAGTCCACTAAAACAGTTGTACCTCTGTGGATGGCGCTCCTCCCTGTTGGGTCTCTTTGGGTCTTGCAGTGGAGGCCACTGGAGTCTCCATTATTGTAGCTCCACCAAATCCTTTTTAAGCCCACTAATGACTGGGATTACATGCTTGCCTCCTCTCTTTCCCTCTCTCTCCTCGCAGAACCAACGACATCCAGCCATGTCCACACTCTGAAATAAAAAGATTGCAGATCCAGAAGTTATAATCAGCTAAATCACCTTTAGTTCAAAGGATAACTCTGTAGGAATGTAATCAACCTGCTTCATCGCTTGTGACTCGTTCAGGGGAATTATGTTCTAGGATAATAGATAATTTCTTTTTCTTTATAAGAAGGCTGAAATGTGGTAGTAAGTTATTTTCACAGATTTAGCCTTGTCCATCTGCACAGTCAGTCAAAGTAACTTTTCAAATGACAGCATACTAATGGGTTTCCCAACCCCTCCTCCAAAGATTCTAGTAACAAAATGGACTTTCAATGCAACTTTTAGAGCAACTTTGCATTAAAAGTGTGTTTATTTACCACATGACACTTCATTACAGTAGTCAAACATTCATAAAGACTGCTTCATGTTCATGACAGTGTCATGTCAGTCTTGTACACACCCCGTCAAATAAAGTGTTACCGAATGTTTGCTACCACCAATACTCAAAGTAGGTAAGAACGACTACTGAATTGTAGGAAAACAGTTTTTTTTATTTGTTTTGTAGATTAATGTTGGGTCGGCCCTAAAATAACGACTTAAGTCACTTTTGACAAAAATGACTTGGGCCATTATTTTAGGAAGGTGATGATGTGGAAATGAAGCATTAAAAGTGTTTTCAGTCTTGGATTTTATTCACTATTTACCTCTCAGGGTATATGATTCATTAAAACACAAGCAAACTTATTCAAGACACCAATTTGGTAGCTTTGAATTTTGTTTTTGTTATTGTTGCAACTTTAACAGTAAATTGCATTTTTACAAAATGCTAAATACTAAAACAGCCACAAATAAAAGCAAATGTGGTGAGAATTTCAAAACTCATAATAAGAACGTTAACCTTCAAAATGAACAACCTGCCTCAGCTTGGGGGTGGGTGAACCCTGGCTTGTCGCATTTCATGGTGCCACATCAGCGAGGGCCCCTCGATCCCCCAGGCTCATTTAGAACCTCAACAACTCCCTTCACATCCCAAAGGTGCCTGCTGGCTCTGCCGGTTCCCTCCCGTCCACTTTGTGAAGAGGATTTGAACCAAAGAAAGCCAAAACAATGTACAATGAGCCCCTCCATCTACCACCCATGATCCAGTTATGAAGAGAAAGGAATATGGGGGATGAGGGTGGGAGGCAGAGAGGAGGCTGGATGTGCAGGCATTTAGTTTGTGGAGAGTGGGGTGGTGGCTTAAGGTGCAGGGATGCATGCTAATCACATTCTCGTCTTTTCTGCTGCCCGAGAGTGAGATGGATTGACAAAGACCCAGCAGACGGACCGAGCTGGCCTACAGTCGCCCCAGAAGAAATTCGCTGTTATGAAAACGACATTCTTCCTCACAAAGAGGCTGTGTTCTCATGGCTGCATGTTCGACGAAGACCCGCTCTGTCATTGCGCTGTACTCAGTCTCACACTCTTGCCCACGCTCAGTTGTTCTTCTGTCTTGACTTGATCACTGAGCTCCTTTCTCTTCCTGCGTACCCATTCTTTCACAATGGCTTCGTATCTGCGCCCAGCAGAATATTTGCATACCTTCCATACAGCTCACACATATTTGTCACTGAATTTTGGGAAATGGAAAGCCCACACATTGACACCCAATGTTCTCTTCTCATCTGGTGTCAAAGGCTGGGGGTGTTTCATTATTTACTTCATTCATCTTTAGAGCTTCATCTTTGGCACTGCAGACTCTAAATCTTTATGTTTTGTGTAACAGCATTGTGCCAGTGAATTAGTTGGACATAAAATTAAGAAAAATGACTCAGCAGACAAATTCTCAGACTTACACTATCCACCAGTCAACTAGCTTTAGAAGTGAAACGCGGATTTCAAAATGCGAGGCGTACTTGGACAGGATGGTAGAAAGGAAGAGGTGTAACAAGATAAAGTAAAAATGGTCATGACACAATCAGCATAATAATTGACGTATATGTTGTGTTTTATTGAGGAAAGAAATTCTATTGCGTCTGTTTTCACTTGATAAATTACAAATTAGCAACATTCCCAACCTACTGCAGAACAAACTACCAACTATCTCAATTCTCTCCTTAAGAGAAAACAATTTTCCTTTCAAAAACATCTGATTTATCCGACTTTTTTAATCACAAACAGACAAGAAGCTAAGCATGAGAAAAGTGTAGTAGCGTTCTCTTACCAGGCTTGGAGAACCAGGTGGGGGAAGGGCAGTACTGCTTTATAAAAACATATCCAGTCTCCAGTCATTTAGAAATTGTGTGATTTTTTTTCTTTTTTAATTATGACTGTTTTAAACATTGATACTGGAAATCTGGGCTATCACTTTTTGGGTCAGAATTTGATTAAGAAACAAGAATTACCAAAATTACCAATTTTTTATAAATATGTATATTCTATACAGTCTCAAAAATCTTTTTTTAAGCATTTCATTAAAACAATTTTAACTTAAAGAAATGATGTTATAGAAAATTGTTGCATTTTTGAATAAACCTCGATATACCGGAAATGGGCCGAGGATTAATTAGGGCTGCAAATTGAGGAAAAACACAAAGACATAACAGTTTTTCATTGAATTCATTTGAAAAGTAATTCATCAATCCCAATGGGAAATTAAATGTGGATGCTGAAACAATCAATTAATTTCATATAAACTGCCTTTCTGCAGTTTATTTGCCATGGAAGTGGAAACATTACAATAAATGTAATTTCCTTCTGAAGCGTTTTCCTGTTGATAGTTGGAAAAACAATTTGATTTAATGAATGGATCCATTATAGCAACATTAGCTGATGAGCAGAGGTACCAGATGACAGATCTGTTTATGAAAAGAGATTATGCAGTTTTAAAGGAGTCATGACCCTGATCTCATGGTTATTTCATTTAATTTTTCCTATTTGGACCGGGGTAACTCTGATCAAGTAGAGTAAACATTGACACTGCAAATGTGAACAACTTTCTGTAACAGATATTTTCAAGCCCAGCAAACCTTAAGTGCCTTAACTAATGTTTAAGTTTTGTGTTGAGTGATAATTTTATTTCTGCTGTGTGAATATCTTATTTCACCCCAGATCTTTAAATTCGCTAACTCCTAGAAATTGACTCAAACTAAACCGTGTAAAAAAGTTTAACACCGTGCTTGGCAGCTATATTCTCACAGTTCAACGTCGGGGACACGAGAGAGAGAAATTCAACTTGACTGACATAAATAGATTCACTTTAGGGTGAAAACCTTCCTGAACTGTTCAGCACAAATTAAAACAGACAGCTAATAAAATGAAGTCATGAGACTTGCTTTTACTTTAACTTGTGTTTTCATCTGCAGCATTTTATGTGTAAGTTGCTCTCAGCAGGGAGGAGAGGCCTTGAAACACAGTCTATTTAACTGTACTTGTAAGGAATCACAACAATTAAACACTCAAATAAAATTCACATCTAATCAAAGAAAGAACTCTATTAAATTAACTCGGTTTAGTTGGACCATACAACTCGTTATTTTAATGTCAACCCTCTGTGCTCAAAATCGTAGCTGACATTTCCTGACACAAACTGAAGAGTTTTTGATTGCTGGCAGCCACTGTCTATTGTTTAATTTATTTACCGTTTGAAAATAAACACTCTTGTTAATTTTCCAGCCTTGAAGTTCTCTGAACCGAGAGAATATGAAATAGCTTCATAAGCCTAAACTCCTATTTCTAAGCAATTTTTCAAAACATTTTTGAATAGATCTGGTATCTATTCAATGTTTGTGAAAACTTTATTCTGTCTATTCCAACTCCATTATATAAATTGCTTTCCTGGAGAAGAATTTGCAGGACAGAAAAAACACTTCTGAGCTCAAATGGGTCTGAGGTAAAAGCTAACTCAACTTAAATGTTAAGCTAGCTTTACTGTCAACACTGATGCTGGAAAACCAGCCTCTTTCAAGATAACCTAGACTCAATCCTTGATGAATATTTTAACCAACGTACCTTTATCTGAGGCAAACGGATGGTTTGAGTCAGATGGTTACAACTTAGACACGACTAGGTGGTCTAACATGGTGTTAGCCCACAAATGAAGAAAGGAGGCTAAAATTAGGATTTTATAAAAAGAAGTTGCTGGGTCAAGAAACCTACCAATTGTGCTAAGAAAAGAGGTCAAATATCCAGATTGAATTATTCTGTGAGATTGTTCAGGACATTTAAACAAATAGTGATAGTATTTGCTGGGATTTGACGTGTAATTTTAAACCTGTGCACCAGGTTCCTTATTTTCAGGGAATTCATTCAGGCTGTTGAATGATTATTATTTGAATAATCGTTCAAATAAAAGACAACATTCTCAGAATTGTCAATAATGTTCATTCATACAATGAGAGTAATGAAGACTCCATGTCTGGCCGCCTCTCTCTTGTTTCCACGAAGAGGATGCACGCTATAATGTACAGATGTGACCCAAACCACAGGGTAAGGAGAGTTCAGGAGCAGGGCTGTAGAAGTTAAAAGGGGCTCTGGAGGGAGTCTGTGCCGCCATGTTGGGGTGCAACGAAAGGAAGAAGGGGGAGGTGGGACGTCGGGGTGCACATGTGTGTGTTTATAGAGCCGGTGTTGACACAGACACAGCCGCTCCATTGTCCTCCTCAATCTCTGGTCAGGATGTTTGAGGGACGCCTCGCCACTTGGCTCCCTCTAATCTCTGCTGGAACCAAAAACCCTGCAGCTGGAAGCCTTCGGCCCTTGAGAGACGCTGTCAGCACCGGGACAGTATGGCAGGGAAGGTTACTGCTGAGAAAATGTGGAGCAGTCAATTACAGATTACTCATGAGCTGTTTTAAAACTCCAGGCAGTGAAATAACCCAGGGGATTACAGTAAACCCACCAAGTAATCCTTTGATTTAATAGCTTTTGATTTAGTTTTGTCTTTTTGAACATAGAACATAAAATAAATATATAAATGAAACTCAATGAATAACTTTTAAGAGACTTTCAAGCACTTAAACTGAACACATTTAATGTCTTCTTCCACAAGTTTGAACGTGTTTTAAAAGACAGTTTAGCTTTGTTTTAATTTAGTACATCAACGCTTTAGCTGCTGTTATCAAATTCAGTGCTATCCCAGTTATTAGATCAATGTTTGTGATGTTTTTCATGAACATGTTAAATAACAAACAGAATACTGAGTAAAACTGTGCTGAAGTACTCCTAATGAACATGTTTTGCAGGTAAATTATTTGATTATATTTATTTAATCATAGCAGAAAATCAGACATCAGCTTTGGTGATCATAATCTGCTCAAGCTTTCATTAATTTTAGAGTAAAATATTTCAAAATTGCCCCAAAAGAAGGAAGTGTTCGCTCATTAATCTATTATTGATTATCTGAGATCTTGTCACAGAGGAAACCTGACTAGTGGGACATCCATCTCCCCAGCACCTCGTTCCAGTTCAATCTGGGAGACTTCAAAGTGTTACCACACCATAAGGGATATAAAGTCTATGAAGCAAGTGTTGGATGAGGCTCAGGGTTTTCCTGCAGGGGGATAAGCCCAGAAAACCTCCAAATGAAGGAATCCAATAAGCATCATGATCAGATGCCTGAACTATCTACCTCAGCTGAGTCCTCTCAGTGCAGAGGAGCAGTAACTCTTCTGTTAGCCCTTCAAAGGTGATGGGGCTCTACACCTTGCCCCAAATGAGGAAACACATTTCATCCTTTTCTATCAAGGATATTGTTCTTCTGGTTGTATTTCAAACATCAAGTGAGCGGCAAGAGCATCACTTTTTGTTTGTGCTGTTTCACAAAGTCAATATCGGCCTCTTCAACCTACTGGGAGTCATTAACCTAGGCAGAGACTAACGTCAAACTCATGAGGAAGCAGTTCTCTTGGAGGTCAGCTCTTCCAAGCCTCAGACTTGGAGAAACAAACTCTCTTCCCAGAGTCTGTTTCTCCAAGTCAGCCGCTTCACACAAAGTTATGAACCTCTGTAATGATTCCTGTAGGTTAGGGCTGGGACTTAAAAATGGATTCCCATCATTGGCAAAAATCAGACGCTGAGGTTTCTAAACTAGACACCCTCTCCTCTTCACAACTACACTTTGAGATCCTGCCTCTCGCGCTTGCCGCTTACTTTGGTTATAAAAGAACCAACTAACCATAAACGGAGCTCCAGCTCCTCATACTCCTTCAGATTTCCCTATAAATTGTGTTTATGGATTTGGTTTTTACCATTCTTCAGATCCAACACAAACAAAACTTTCCTCCAGTTGAGAGCCACAGCTTCAAACTCGGTTGAGTTGACCGTCATCCCAACCACTTCAAACTCAGTTGTGGATCTGTCCACAGTGTTCTCAGGATGCCAACAAGCCCACATAGACTGCAAAAAGCAAAGAGGAGACCTTGAGCCTTGCAAACCAGACACCTCCTCTCCAAGGCGACACCTTGAGAGCCAGTTCATGGATCCACAAAAAGGATCGTTGACAAGGGACCAATAGGACTCCAACTCGTATTGACAACAATGTTTGTGCTGATAATAAAGAAATACCTCTTGATTTTGTTGTTCAAGGACCGAATAGCATCCCTGGCACATCATTGACATGCAAATGTATAAAGAAGCACAAAAAACTGAAAAGATCCACATCTTGGAACATGAGAAGGTAGAAGACCCTAACTTTTTCTGATGTTGGGGTTTTTAGCATGCTGCAGAGGGGGAATTTAAGAAATCAAATATATTTGGTTCAATTTAATCTGCACCTTAACTGTACCTTCAAACTTTAGAAGTATTTGATTTTTGCTTTCCTATCGAGTAATCTCCCTGATAGAGCTGATGCGGACACAGTTTGTAGACACAGGACGTGATGGATATTGGACCTATACACCCAGAGCTCTGACATCTCTGTTTTCTCCTATAAAAAAGCTGTTTTCTTAATTCCAGCCTCTCCCAAAGATTAATTATTCAAATGGATCCTTGTGTGTCATAGTGAAGACTGGGTTTTGTCCGCAAGGACACAGACGCGGCCCCCCCCTAGAAGGCGATATAAGTAGATTCATTTCAAGGTGCCTGTTACTCCAAAGACTTTATTAGATTTAGTTAATGAGAGAGAGCAGGGCTGGCTGGCGGTCTGAGCGCAGGTTGGGGAGCTGGAACGTAATTAAACCTCGAGTCTGACGATGCCACTGTTACACACTTTGATATAAAAAAGACAAACTCACTCAGCAACTAATCTCCACCAAAATTAAAACAGTTACTTCATTCGTCATGCTTATTTCTCCTTTCTTTCTTCCTCAAAATGAGATGAATCCTTTTTTCTTTGTTCTTGTTCTGTTCTCACCACCTAACACATTCGACTCTCCACCTCCAACGGAGGCGTAGCCACACGTTAGTCTGTCTGAGAGCTGGTTAACCTTTTAGAGTTTTATGTCTTCCATATGCCCTGCTGGGGCTTTTATGGCTGGACTGCGTAACACAGGAGAGGCTTTTATGTCTCCAGCCCATCACGTATACGTTTTCTCGTCCCAGCAATAATGAGTGTTAGTATAGATTTCCTGTGGCTCAAACAGCAGACTTAATTGACCTGAACAGCCCTGAGTGACTTGGCACCTCCCGTCTCAGCCTTTCCTCCTCCATCGCCCCCCATCAGGACCTTTCCTCTGGACAAAGAGGCTTTTGTCCCCAGGCCTGTGCCACTACGCTCTAAAGCTTTGTTGACTGTTTCTGTCTGACAGAGCAAATAGCTCTGGCCTCCTTTTGTTTATTGTAATTTTTTGAAGTTTAAACATAGTTTATACAAAGTCCCATTTTTTGACATTGTTTGCTGCCTGCGGGGGGGGATGTAGAGAAAGAACAAAGAACGCAGGCTTATTATTTGTAGATTTTTCTCACTGAATGTTGCTGTCTGACATCTTATCTTCTCATTTTTCTCCCTCTCCCTCCGTTTCCTTTCCTCCCTCCTCCTCTCGCAGGGATCACATATACACAGTGGACACGGAGACTGCCAACGGTGACGAGATCTTTTTCAGTAAGGTGAGTGAGACGTGGGACTCTCTGAGGATTGGTTGTTCTTGTCGTGCTGCGATTTGACAGCGTAACCCTAATAAACCTCCTTGCTCTGTGTGTCTGAGTGCGCACGTGGTTGTGTGCATGCTTGCATCTACGTACTCATCAGCACTCTTACACATCTGCTCAGAGACGTGAGCTTGCCATGGTGACCCTGCAAAGGCGATTATCCAATCAGTCGGCTAACAAACCGCCTGCGTCATGCGCTGCTCATCAGTGGGACAGTGGAAGTTTAATAGAGTTGTAGCAGGTGCTAAAAGGTAGGATCTTGGCAAGTTACAAAGCTGAGTAAAAGTCTTGATTCATTTTTTTTATGCTATTTCACAAATGTCAAAATAATTCATGGATTTTGAAATGGTCTTTATCAGTATTTTTTCAGGATTCAAATGTCACATAAATTTTTTTCTTTAGTCTTTTTGCACATTTTGTTTTACAATTTGATTATTTACGTTCTTGTCCACAGCATGTCCCAAAGATAAAGTAGATTCCATTTTATTAAGCTCAACTTAAAGCCATACTGAAAATAACAGACTTTTGTTGGCATAAATCTGTGTTTTAGCTCCACCAAGTTGATTCCCGATGAGCAATTAGCTGAAAACTTTGCAGACAGCATATCTCTGGTCCATTATCGTATGTTTTCTAAACGGTCTTTCAGGCTGTTCAAGTGCTTGAGAAACTATCTAAAGTGCAGAACATGCTAACATAGTCAGGTACCAGGCCTGGAATAAAAATCAGCAAAAAACACCCAAACACTCAAAACTGTGGTAGATTTTTCAAAGGCCTGCAAAGGTATTAGTCAACAAAATATTAATAATTAAAGACAGGCCGGTTTTAAACTTTTGCACAGTTCTCTAAATGTTGACCAGAAGGTCAACATTTAAACTATATCTGATATTTTCAGCACATCTTTCCTACAATGTCCATTCTCTTCTTCATTTTACCCACTCCTCACTGGCATCCTTTGGCCTCAACATAATAGATGCAAACAAAGCTCAAAACAAGGGCGTTCTCTTGTACACATCCACCCTCCGTCTCCTCCACCTCTCCTCCACTTCAATGTCAAAGCCCGGTGAGTGGGTCTTAATGAGAGCGAGCTGCAGATGAAAGGCTGGTGAGGAGAGGCGAAGACTGATTGATGACCGAGGGTCTTTAATCAGCGGCTGAGCTCCAAACATGCTTCACAACGGCGGCGGGGCGCACGGTGGTCTGAACCCGTGGCTGTGTGTCGACCCTCAGGCCACACAACGAATGGTTTATGTGTGTTAATGTTGGTGCATGATCGCACATGTGGCTTAGCATTGATTAATCAGTGCGTGGACTATAGGGTGGAATTTGTCCTTGGATAGAATCGGCTCTGATCTGCGGCCTGCATTGTGCTTCCACCTCTCTGGCAGAGAAATTAGGTTTTCAGAGCGGTAAACAGATCATCCGTCAGTGCTCAGAATAAAGTTGGTCTCAGAGCAGTTTCCTGATGTGGGGAATCAATGATGGGGAATCTCAGATGATGATTATTGATTCCTGTATGGATGGATATTGAGCTGTCTGCTTTGGCTTTTCTTCCCGCCTAAATGTTGAGTCTGTTTACTCTCAGAAACTCTCCTTCTCTCTGTGTCCTGTTTACATCGATTATTTCTCTTTTTTTTCCTCAGAAAATGACCTGGAAGTCCAGACAGGCAGACGTGGACACTTGCCGAATGAAAGGAAAGCATAAGGTAACACATTCATCACAATTTACGAACATGTCACGTTTTACACAAGTTCATATCAGATTTAATAACTGAGTCTCTCCATTTTGTTTTTCTTCACACACACAGACATTGACATAAGACCCTGAAGATGCATCAACTTATTTTTAATGGTTTACATAATTTATAAAGCTCCTCAGTGGGAATTTTCATATCTCTCAGCCGTGTAATCTTACTGTTTCATTAAAAACAAGGCCATTAAAATTAGCTGTAAACACTGTGTCCCCTGATGAAAAGTTAGTGTTTGTTACACATGGATGACATGTACTTTACCAGAAAAGCAAAAAGGAAGAACAAGCTTATTGATCTGTGAGTCAAATGTTGCTATTAGTGTGAAAGTATAAAGACAGAAATGTCACTGCTCACTTTCTCTCTGTTTTATTCTTTTATATTCTGCTCTCTGCTCCCTGAAGGATGAGTGTCACAATTTCATCAAAGTCCTCCTGCAGCAAAACGGTGACACCCTGTTTGTTTGTGGAACAAACGCCTTCAATCCGTCCTGTCGAACCTACAAGGTAGGGAAGCACGCGACATGCAGACACATTTGTTCTCAGATATACGGCACCCGCTGGGCCTCATTTATCAAAAGTGCATGCAGCAGAAAAACAGTTGCAGTGTAATTTTTAAACAAATGTTGAGATTTGTCACTTTGAATGTGAGCGTAGGGTACACCCTGATAAAACCCACTGCAGGAAGCGGATTGTGAATGTAAGTATTGACTGTGGATTTATGTGTTTGTGGGCAAATTTATGTTTTATACTCATGCAAATCAGGAGATTTGTTCATTGTGGTTTATATTTTTATCGTCTTTTTCTATCTAATTACTTTGAAGTTTAGAAAAGAAGATTGTATGAGTGGTCCACCGGCTCTGCAAATTTGTGTCAGTGTAGTTGTCTCAATATTGTAGGACATTTAATAATGAAATAGTAAAACTTTTGTTGATAAAATTGGTTGTATTTCGAATTGAAATATTTTTTATGGCAGTGATTTGAGACCGGAAATTCCTAGGAAGATGTGCCTTAAACAGTATTGCTGTGTAAATCTGGACTGGCTGAGTAATTAATTGCTGACTGTTTGCACAAAACAGATCATGAACAATAAACAGGAGCTACTTCAAACATCTTATGTCATTATTGAGCACATGAGGCAAAGGTTTACTAGAGTAAAGTGATCAGAGGCTATAAAATTGATTTAAGGTTTGAAAGTTAAAGTGTGCCAAACTCTAGTAATGCATTCAAGGTGTGGAATTTGCTGCTTTAGAGACATGAGTTTCACCAGACTGTGTGGTTTGGACAGGATGCACATTTTCAAATATGGATCTCAGTGGGAAGCATCTGCGAAGGGCACTATTGGGGAGATAACTTTGTGCACATCTGCATAATATTGCACTGGATCGCTGGGTGTAAAACTGTTGCTCTGCAGTGTGATGAACTAATATTGACCTGGGTTGACGCTGCACAATGTATGGAGCAGCAATCTTTTGTGCATTATTTAGTATCTGCAAACTCACCGTCACAAAGGACAGTTTTGATTATATATTCAGAAGGTTATTATAATTCAGGCCTAATGCATTCAAATTATGATAGTCCATCAAACAGTTGGACAGTTAGATGATTTATCACTTCCTTAAATGCCCAATTTTGATTGATGTAGTGCTGAATGATATTCAGATGAAATCAAGAGGATGAATAAGAGGAAAATGCGAGTTAACTCCAATCAGTATTGTCATCACAGCATTGAACAATAATATCTCAGTATCATGTTTTACTAATATTGTGCTGCTCTAGTCTGAGGACTGTCAGGACTTCATCCTGCAATTCCAAAAATTTACTATACAATTTTTCTATTTGGTAAATATGATCATAAAATAAGACATTACACAACAGGTTATTTTAATGACTATTGTTCTCTCCTAAATTTGTCAACACCTGGCTGCTTCCCTGTGCTTGAATTGACCAGTATTCATACGTGTGTCATAAATCAGACTTGTATTTTGTCTTATGATAGTTTCTGTGCCCAAATCTTCAGCAGTTTTTCATAAATGAGGCTCGCTTGTACTGTCTTTCCCCACTTTCTCTTTGTTGTACCTGTCACACTATTGAACGTCGGTTAATACCAAAATGATCCTGCAGCTACTTCCTTTGCCTTTTGACTCTTGTATATTTAATTTGGTACATCACAGATTTTATGTGAAAATGTTCAGCTATAGGAGAATGACAGCTTTCAGATGCCATGTATACTGTACATGTTTGCCAAAATTAGATTATACAAAAATTAGTGGGCCTCAAATATTGCAGCAGTAACCTAATAACTGAACTTTGCTATGCATTATGTCAGCACAGATAAAGATTCACTCACATCAGCATGCAGAAGGCCGGAAAGGGAAACTGGCAAATTAAAGTACTTTATGATTTGGCTGATAATTGACAACTTGTACAGCTTTGAAATGTCATTCGCAGTCAGTCGGATCCCTAAATATGTAAAAAAAAGAAAAAAAACAAGTGAAATGTCTGCTCACTGAATTCTACACCCTTAATCCTAATATGTGTGCATTAGTCAACGCTGCAGAGCCTCCAGAGGGACACAGTTGTCTTCAAATTTGGGACAACACTTGATGATCCGCACATGTTTTTCAATATGCCGTCATAATGGCAAGATTGACAACTCATTTTCCAAGTTTATATAAAAACAAAAAGCCTCAGTATGTTTTGAACCCACCTGCATGAACTGTTGTGTCATGGATTAAAGTAAATGACTTTCATCAGTCAGCAGGTCTTCTTCTAATGTCTTTGTCTCCAGTTTGATGTGCTTGATTTAGAAGCACAGAAACCCATCAACCTGCATTCTGTCACACACAAACACACACATGCATGTTGTGAAATCGAGGTGATGACACAGTCCTGAAATCCAACTCAGCCATCTCCTGTAAACTTATTTGGGGTTGTATTCATGCAGGCATGTCTGGAAGGCATTAGAATTCCCCCAGGAAAAGTGAAAGCAGCAAAGAAAGTGATTTATTTTTTAACCTCAGGCCAAAAAAAAGAAAAAAGAAGAGCAGGTGGACAATAAAATTGACTTGAAAAATAAAACTGTTAATAGAAATAGACATGTGAAACATCTATAAGAAGGCAGATGTACAGACATACAACACATATGGGGTAGGAGTGATTATCTTTCTTTTTCTGATAAAACCTACATTTTTATGGTGTGCAAAAAATATATATATATTTCAATTAGTGTACTCAAATAACCAGTCCAGTCACTCTCTCTATCTATGCTAATGGAAACCAACATCATAGCTGTTCAAATAAACAAGGCACAGGGGAAATAAAGGAGACAAGATGTGTTTCCAGGCAAGAATATCCCAGATCGGAAATAAACCCAGATTCATATCACAAGGTAACCCAGGCTGTGGACAACATGCACACCTTTACCTGATGAATGTTTTCACACAGTATCACCCAGAGCCACAGAATATTTTAGCACTTTATCCTGAGTGGAAGAAAAATAAAACTTGGTTTTTAACCAAAAAAGTACTTATTTTTTTTACTGTCTATATGTATTCAATCCCTTTACTCTGATACCTCTAAATAATATTCTGTGCCAGCAATCAAGTTTAGTTGTCAACTAAATGTAGAGTCTCATGTAAATCCAGCTATTCCTAAAAGGCCTCAGAGATTTATTACAGAAAATTAGTGAAAAAACAGAATAATGAACACAACTTTTCAGAAATATATAAAAATTTTGGAGCATTAAAATAAAACTTCAGGAACATTGACAATATGTATATTGTCAATGTATTTCACTCTATGAATACCAGAGTGAAATGAAGCCATGAAGGTAAGGAAAGAAATATGTGATCATTTTCAGAAAAATCAACTTCTGCACTTCAATGCTGAATGGCATCAGAATAAGTCTCAATTTTATAAATTCTCAAAATATAACTGGAGTAATAAAGGGTATTTAAGCAGACAAAAATGCATGTTAAGTTAAAATTGTGCATTTATTCAAGCTCCGCTGCTCTTTTGAACAATTGATCTGACCTAGAAGTTTGCTTCCTGTCTGTAAAGTAAATAAAGCACTTAAAAGAAAAGAAACAAGCTGAGGGCTGCAAGATATCAACAAATATTAAATTACCATATAATTGCTGTAAAAAATAATTTTTTGGATCCACTCAGATTTTCCACAATATTCCCCATCTTTTCCACCATTACAATGACCTTATGTCTCTTAAAGTCTAATAGGGTTTGATATAAAAGATGATGAATGACCATCCAACAGTCCAAATATGTTGGCAGTCAGTGAAATTGCAACCGGCTCTATTTGAGAAGCTGTTGAAGGGCTCCGGCGTTAGTTACGTTTTGCTTCGTTTTGCTCCATTTATTTTGAAATATTATATTGCTTCCCAAGTGGCAATGATTCAATTTTTGGAATTTTACAGTCTGAACAGTGAAAATAATTTAGATGGTGGTAATCTAAATTATTTCATGCTAAGCTCCCAAATCTGGTAAATACTCTTTTTACAGAAACTTCCTAAAGATTGTTTTCACATTCAAAGTTGAAGGGACATATGTAAGGTATGAAGGGCTTTTTTGTCCCTACAAATGTTCCTGTTCTCCTTGTCTGAATGCGATGCGACATTGAGATTTTATCTGTGTAGCCTGTGGGGGAACACTCTCCTGCTTTGGTCCACTAGGTCTGTTTATCAGAAAAGGAAGATGTTTCCACTCCGTTGGCTTTGTGGTTCAGCATTCTAAGAGTGAGCGTCTTTCAATTCACTGACTCCTCCTGCAGGGAGAGTGGATTTTATGTCTCTGCATTTATCAAGGTTGGTTAGCTTTTATAGTGCCTCTGGTTATGGTTTCAAGGTTTGTTTTAGCAGTTAGTGCACTGATATTGCTGCGAATCTGCTGGAGTTACTGGGACGCATGGGGGAGGAGTTATAAAACCTATGGAGAAGGCATGCTGCCTGTGACAGAAAAATTAGGACACTTGATTTATTGATTTTGGTGGAGCAATCAGGAAAAAAGTATTATTTATGGTTGTGCAATATATCCTTCAGATGAACTTTGCTTAGCTAGATATGCTTGGGTAGCTTAGGGTCTTAAATTTACATCGACTTGCAGAAGTATTCATACCACTTGAACATTTTTAAGGTGGAAACAAAATAATATCTGACTTATTTTGATTTGCAAACAAAAATCTGAAATGTTTTGATAAAATTTTGATTGTATTCATTCACTCTGAGTCAATATTTATCAGAAATACCTTCCTCTCCAGTTAAAGCTGCAGGTCTTTTGCATCATGTCTCTACCAGCCTTGCACATGTACAACCTTTTTTTGTAAAAGATGTCAGACTCAGTCAGTTGGATGGAGAGCATTATGTGAAGATCAGTTTTTAAGTTTGGATTTGGATCAAGGTGATCATACAAATAAATATACTTTTGATGAACTCTTCTACTGTAGCTCCTGTGGGAAGGTGAACATTTCCCTTTGGTTTGAAATATTTGTCAGGTTTTCATCCTGCTTTGCTCTGTGTTATGCTCCATCCATCTTCTAATCAGGTTCAGAAAAGTGTTCCCAAACAAAATGCTGCCATTACTAACCTAATGTTCTCTGTTCAGATTAAACAGTTTGATCTCATCTGAGCAGAGCATGCATTTTGACAAGTGTGCTGTGCCTCTTACATGACATTTGCCAAACTGAAGGCCAGACTTTTCTGTGGTTTTCTTTAAACACCAGTCTTTTTCTCACCACTTTTCCATAAAGCTCCAACTTGCCCAGCACAAAGCTGTAATGTCAACAAGTTCTCTCGCCTGACCCTGGGACCTGTTCAGCCTCTCCAGTTATTATGGATAAATGCATGTGCATGCAGGATTTTTTCCTCCACTTTACAATTATACAATTTTGAAATATAGTTTTCAGTTTTTTCTCATAGAGAAGGTGTCATTTTTGTCTCTGGATCATGATTTTAAAAGTATGCCTGTACCCAAGCAGCTTGCAGTAAAACCATTGCAAACATCCAACCGTACAGCACACATTTTTCAAAGCTTCTCCCATGCTGCTCTGCTGGCAGACTCTCAGGTCAGATACCAGGCCTTTGATGGCCTCCTGGGCTTATCCAGGCAGCCTGGTCAAAATTCTGTGTGTGTGTGTGTTGTGTGTGCATGTGGTTAAATCCACCTTGGCCACAGTTTGGCTCTCCATCTCACCAGTGTGACAGCACTGAAAAGAGCCTCTGTTTTGGGGCCAGCCTCATCCCACATTAATCAACGTCGCTGCGAGGGCAAGCAGGAGGGACTGGGAGGAATAGATGAGGAGAGAGGAGGGGAGAAAGAAGGACCAGTGAAGGCGCCAGCCCAAACTAGCACCATCCCACATTGTTTTCTGCTTCAATGGCTTTCCCACCTAGTTATTTCTTTATTTTTAACTCCCCATTGTGTTTCTGCTGTGTCTGTTTTAGAATGTGATCAAGGTTTTCTCTTTACTGGCTTTCAATATTGATTTGCCTCAACCACTTTGTGTTCCAGAAAGTATACGTTAAAAGACCTTGACAGCATGATGCAGTCTTTTTGTTCAGTTCCCCGCAATATTAAACTATTTTCCGTCCCATCTCTTCCCTCTTCTTTCTTTCCTTCTGCAAAGCACTAACACCTCACTCCCTCCGTCGCTCGCTCCCATCACTGTACCATCTTTCCTTCTGTTGCCTTCTCCCTCTGTCACTGTCTTGCTGTGCTGCCACAATAAACGCCCCATCCAGCTGGGTTGATATATGAATGGAGTCAGTTTCATCGCCTGTTGCCTGGTGCAGCAGTGGGGGTTGGTGGGGAGTCTCTAAGACTCCCAGGTGATGGGCCCTGGACTGGATTTTAGTGCATTTGAAATTATTTGTGCATACTTACGTGTTTGTTGTTGCTGTTGAAAAAATACTATTACCCATTTTTTCCTCTAAAGTCTATTCTATTGAGACTGTAAAAACACAATAAAATGCTGAATTATAAGTAACTTTACATTAAAAAGATCTCATCTACATGCATTTCATGTTGAAAAATGACTCTTAGACAAGGGAAGTTAAGATTTTGATGACTCAGGGTAAAAAAGATTTTTTAACAGCACTCTAGTTTTCATTTCTAGTCCAAAATGTGTTAACATACATTTTTCATCCCTCTACTCCTCAGAAACTGGTTATGGAGAAATGGGCCATGACTATTAATCTCCCAGGGAAGAATGTTCTGTTTTTAGATTGCACCACCACTCCCAGGACAGGTGCGAACTGGTGCACTTGACCTTTATGGATGGAGAGAGTTGTTGCAGGTGGAAAAATATTTTGCAGTAGAATACATTTGCCAGGGCTTAACCCAGCTGCAAAGAGTAGGTCAACCATCTATAAATTAATCAGCAAGCAAGGAGTAACAGTGGGGACTTTTGGGCTCTAAGACCCAAGTCACAGTCATGAATTACTCAGAACTTGTATTATTTTGGAAGGGCTGACACATTCCAATGCGAACTGTGCAGCACATAGTCCATGAAACATTAATCTTTACTTTTTTCCAGTAAATGATAGGTGCCAGCTCTATGTGACGTAATTCCCAGAAACTGTGCAGTATTTTTAGACAGACTAGGTGACATGCACTTCAAACCTGACTTGTAAAACCAAGACGTCAGACTCGACTTAAGCTCGTGGACTCAAGTCTGATTGGCAATCTTTGTTTAATGTAATCATGTGTGAAAGCAAGCTGGTATATATACAGACTGGAGCTCAGACAGCTAATGCAGCAATGTAAGCACATAATTTTTTGCCAAAGGTTGCATTCAGTTTAATACCCAAGATGCTTCTGGGCAGTGGGTTTTAATGATTTGTTACCATCTGCTCATTTTTTGTAGCTTCTTAATATTCATCTCTATGATCTTGCTCCAATTTGGACTTGCTCCTCAAAGAAATGACATGAATCTTGGACTTGCCTCACAAAAGACACAGAACTTGACTTGAATTTTCTACTCAAAGTCTTTAAGAAGCTAGTTAAAGACTTGAGATGACTTGGACTCGCATCCCAAGAACTTGCCCCAGAAAGACTCAATACTTGGTTTGGAAGATTCTCTGAAAGGCTCTGAAAGACTGGAGGCTTGACTTTGAAAGGATTTATGCACATCTGTAGTTAAATGTGGCAACAATATCGGCTCTGGCACACTTTATATTGGTTCAGTCAACAAATAACGTAAAAATAAAGTTCACTAAGCCATTCAATTTGAGTCCCATGGTGCTTCAAGTAGCATAAATTTGTTTTGAGTAAGAACTCTCCCGATTACATCTGATTTGTCGCCCTTACGGAACCACACAAACGTGGGATCAGAACCTCGCTTTTAATTCAGAAACAATTATAATGTTCCTGATGGGCATGTTTTGACTTCACGTTGTATTTGTCTAATTAATTAGCATATAGCCTACGGAAAACACAAATGAGTTGTTGTAGTAATTAATTCATCTAGATGCATTGTACCTTAAGCCAAGGTTACTGTACATTCAGCCTGCCAAAATGCACTAGATCCCCAGAGGAGAGTGTTTTGTTAATGCAACATGTGACAAAGCTCTCATTATGCTGAACTGTGTCTCCACAAAGCTGAAACCCGTCTGTCTTCTTTGCAGGCAGTAGGGTTGACAGCATAATAATGTTTGTCTTCTAAATGGTGGAAAAATGCTACAATTCTCTCAACCAGTTCAAATATTGAATTTCCTTCTGCTTAAAAACGTTGTGGTAGACTGAGTCAGGTTTATCCTTTTCTGCCTGCCATTTTTCAAAACACTGAATATTGCTTTTGACAGGGCTAACGCCATGTGAGGGAGCGTTAGGGTGTTGCTTCCCCACACATGCCAACTCCACAGGAGATTGGAGCCGTATACGTATCTGCGGCAGAGAGGCTGGGAGTGTCTTCCTTTGCTTGGGCGGCAGAAACAGATTAGTGACAGCCGGCCAGGCCCAGCGGACAGAGGTCACTGCATCAGAGGAATCATCTGAGAAGATGGAAGGCCTGTGGAGTGATATGTTACTGTTCGTCAAGACAGAGGGGGGGTTTATGTTTCGTAGACGACAGAAAATGCTGACGTTGCACTCAGATTCAGTAGCTACACCTGACCTTCAACTACTCATGTCTGCTCTGATCTGTCTAACCTATAATTACAACCTTTCCTGTCTTATAACAATTTGCGTCCGTCTTGCGTTACTATATTATCCTGCTTTAATTGCTGCAGGAGCAGAAGGAATGAGAGTCTGTGCAATGCCCTGCATGCCGCTGGTGCTTCTGTGTTTATTGTAAAAGGTCACTTATAATTTTCCCTGCCAAATCAGCCTCAACAATTTCTTTGGCAAGCTTTTCCACCGTTGCGCTGGGGTTTGTGTGTGTGAGTGTGTGACCTTTTTAGTGGGCAGATGATAACCGTTTCCGCCGAGACAGGAATAGAAGACAAAATGACCTGTTTGGAGACCAGAAAGGGCGGCATAAGCAGTTTGCAGCCTTAGTGAGCCGCGGCGTTCCCCCCAAGACTTTGTCAAGAGGCGGTGGAGAAAGTGAGAGCTGTTTGTCGAGAACAAGATAGAAAGAGAGATACAGGCAGAAAATTACTATGAAATGTAAACTCTGCAAGTGAAATATTCTCTCATCTGTGAGTTTGCACGCCTCTGGTCATTAGCCAGAGTAAGAGAGCATCCTGAGACATGCTGGGCAACACAAGCTATCCCATGGTGGGATGATAGTGACCTTTCATCCATGTCTGATTATGTGCCAGGCTCTGCTAATTTCACTGGAACAAAACTGGAAAAACTTGTCTTAATTCCATTTTCAATAGATCATCAGCTAGAATGAAAACACTGATGATCAGTGCCTGGAAAATTACTCAAAACAGATTTGGAATTGGTAACATAATAGGATTCATTTAACAAACAAGTAATGCAGATACTAAATGATATGTTTTACTTATACTATAAAGGATGCCATCTAAATATCTGCCAATACCAATATGTTCCATAACATCCACTTAGTCACTGTCTTCCACCTATTTGAGGTCAGGTTTCAAGGGACAAAAGGTTTAGAAAGGAATCCCGAACCTCCCTCGCCCCAGCAACACTCTCTAGGTCATTCTGATGCATCCCAAGGCATCCCTAGACCAGACCGGACACTCTCAATAGTGAAAAATTCATAGAGTAAAAAGCTTTTATTTTTTTCATTTGTAATGGATATAGCTTAGAGGTAAATAAAGCCCAAAATTTAGTGTGTCAGGTAATTAGAGTATCACATTAGACCAACAAAAAGTGGATGTTTTAAGCACAAATAGCAATCTTCTGAAAAATATTTACATTTATATGCACTCAATGCGTGGCTGGACCTGCTCTCACTACCTGTTGCTGGTGCATCTTTTCCCTGCCATGTTTCTTCCTTCCACTGAATTTTCTGTCAATATGCCTGAATACAGAATTCCAGCTTCTTCAGCAATTACCTTTTGTGGCTTACCCTCCTTGCGGAGGGCGTTGAAGACTTTTTCTGGACATCCACAGCCTTCCCCATGATTGTGAAGACTATTGACTCGGAGAGAGAGACCGGTTAAAGGCTCAGGAGTTTTGAGTTAATTAGTTGATGAGTTTCCATTAATGACATTTTTCTCAGACACTGAATTTTCGATTTTCACTGCCTGAAAGCCAGAATCATCAAAATTACAAGCAACAAAAGCTTAGCATATGTCACTTTATGTATAATGATTCCATATATTTATAGCTTGCTTGGCTTGATTTTATTTTTAATGGCAATTGTAGTTTGAGCGAATCACTTCTTGAAGGACTCTCTTAAAAACTGTTCATTGCAAATCTGCAGATTAAATCCTCCTCATGCAGGTCCACTCGACCCTCGTAGGACTCATAGGACAGAAACCACTAGCTACATCATTGTTGGTTGTACAGCTGGGTTAAACTGGATCTGACTCAGATATAATGTTGTACAACTACGTATATTTAAAGTGTAAATACTAAGTCGGGGGGCGTGGCTTCCAGCAGTAGCTTATTTGCATGAAAGTGACAGTCCTAAAGCAACAAAACGGGCATAATCTCATTATGTGAGAATGATTTTTTTACTAAAAAAAGTAATGAAGATGTTTTGGATAGCTTTTAGACATATCCTAATTTATTCAAAGGAGCAGAATAGGTCTCCTTTTATATTCAAACATCTTTAGCAAGTTCTTCCCAAACAAGACAAACCGGCACAAGACCAAGATGTCACCATTACACAATCTACAACTAAAACGTCTCAAAACCTCTGCTTAAGGCTGCCTGCTCACTCATTTTTCCCTCTCACAATTTTGTTACATATTCACAGCAAAACGAAAAAGGCCTGTACCCGGGTTGAAGACCTGTCTTGAGAGTAGCTAAAACTCTTTTTCAACATCAGCAGAGATGCAGAATGAAAACAAATCCATTCGCCCTTTTTGTGAGACATCTCTGCAGAAAACGTATCTGTTTTTCTCGCTTGGTGACAGCTTCCCAGATACACCCACATGTTTGACTCAGCAGGACACCAGGATGGCATCCAAAGGTTATTTAGTTAAATGAGCACACTGCTGAGTTGGATAAGACTTTTTTTCATTAAGTCACCCTCCCTATGATAACATGTTTTGTTTTCACCACCGCCTTTGAGAACATTTTTCAAGATCATTAATTTCAACTAGCTGTGCAGCTGGTCCTATTGATGCCACACTCAACACAGTTCTGATTTGCTCCTGACGTTTCTGATGTTTCTTGTCCCCTAGATGGACTCCTTGGAGGCTCTAGGAGAAGAGATCAGCGGCATGGCGCGCTGTCCGTACGATGCTAAGCATGCCAATGTTGCACTCTTTGCTGGTAAGACTAAATTTTTCTGTACAAGTCAATCATCCACACACTTTAACAACAAATCCTGTTGACATAAAAAAAAACAAGCTGTTCAATAATGCAGTTAATTAGAGATTTAACAAGATCTAGCAATATTAAAATGTTTCTCATTAAAGCCTGGAGTCAGCAGGTTGCTGTAAGGATGCGACTGTTTGTAAAGTAACTAAGCTTTTATCAAAGGGCCTGGATATGAAGGCGAGTTATTAGCTTGACACCCAATTTGATAAAAGACAAATTTAAGTAATAAAGGAAGTTGTTCTTGAATTAGCCCTTTGTGGTGAGGAAGTGGGGCAATAAAGACTTTGGGTGTGTCTGAAGTTTTCGGGTGTGTCCCCCTTTGAAGGACTCTGTCTTCGTTCATCCTTAATTGACCGCTAAGACTGGAAGTGAGTGGATAGTCTATGCTTCGGATTTAGTCCCTTACTTTGACGTATGTCCTGTCACCTAGGTGATGGTGCTAAACACAAGCTGTTAAATAAATTGAGCTTTTTTTATTACTTATATAATATATTTTATAGTCAAATGCAACCTTTAAAGGTTGCAGTCCCTGAATTTGTAAACACCCTGCAAATGAAAAAAAGCACTTGGTTAAAATTAAGCTTTGAAGAAGCATCCACAACTTTTAAATTGTTTTCCTGTCTGCCCTATAGGATACTCGGTATAAAATAAGAATATAAATGACTTTTTTTAGCACTGTGAGGGTTCAGGGACTAGCTAACTTCTAGCTATTAACGTTGAGAAGTGTAAGTGAGTCTGCACTGCTAGTTTAAAATCTATCAGGGTGCGATTAGTGAAAATTTTACAGAATCATCTTGTCACGTGAACTGATAGATTTAGTTACTTAAATCATTTGGAGTCAAATTAGAAAGTTGAGTGACGGATTATTTTTGGTCATATTTATTAATATTGTCTTTAATACCCTGCGGTTTTAAGGAGCATTCTGACAACATCTTGTAAAGCAAAGCCAGCGTGTGTAACATCCATCAGAGGAAAATCGCCAAACTTGCCTCTGCTTTTGCTCCAAGTCTGACATTTGTTTCCTATTAGGGTCTTTGGAAATCCATCAGTAGTGCTATGGTAACTGAAATAATAATTTGCCTCTGACTTTTCTGTTATTCCTTTTGTTTCTTATTTAGTTTCTTTCACTATGAATATGATTTATGAGAGGAGGAAACCAGAATGAGTCAACTCTCTTTGTTGGTGGAATGCGACCCACATGCTGCAAAAAACATCCAGTCCTCGTTCATATTAATTATGATCCGATTTATGACACTATTGATGATCTGTCCCTTCTGGTTTCGAACACATGGTAGATGCCAAGCCGGAGCAGTTAATATGTAGCAGAGCTACTTGGAAAAGAGCTGGAAGCTCTGAGTAATCATGAGGGTTCCTCTCTCTGCTATCCATTCAATTATGTCGTTTGAGTTTCCACTGTGGTGAAGACCAAGCCAAGCTGAGGTCATCCTGGTGGCACATTGTGTTTGGGCAGTCGTGTGTGTTTGCGTGTCCATGAAAGTGTGTGACTGTGGCTTAAACTGTGTGTGACTGTGGGGATTCTGTATTTTATTTGTAGATGTGCAACATGTTTATGTTTTGTTTGTTGTTTGTTGAGGAATTCCTTCAGTTTGTGTGACTCAGCCTTTTTTTAGGTCTCAGGCTTCTGAAATATGTTGGTGTATCCAACCGCAGAGGGCAGGAATCTCTTTGTTACTAAATGCTTTTTTATTTCCTCTCTTCTTTATGGCTCTCTGAATCTTTCTCTCTTTATTCTTCTCCATCTTTCCTCCTCATTGCACTTTCTACCTCTGCATTCCCTGTCCAGATGGCAAGCTGTACTCAGCCACCGTAACAGACTTCCTAGCGATCGATGCAGTCATCTATCGTAGTCTTGGTGACAGCCCGACTCTTCGCACTGTCAAACACGACTCCAAGTGGCTGAAAGGTGAGTTGAGGACATGGAAACTCACTTGTTGCTGGGAAAAAAAACAAAAAAATGTTTTCAAAGAGGAAAAAACATTTTTTTTCCTCTTTGAAAAAAGAGGAAAAAAACTGATTTTTTTTCAGTTACGGATGCATCACCATCTGTGTTGGAACTGCAGAATAGGCATAGGCAGGTTTCACGTATCAATACATCCCAAAGTTTAAATGTCTGAAATTAAAGACTGCAAAACTGTTTCTGCTATATCAAAGATCTTTGGAAAAGAAATTGAGTGTTGTTCCTCTTGTTGACAATGCCAGTCTCCCACATGTTTCTTGAAATATTTAAAATTAATTTAAAAGTCTCAATAAATTAATGCACTTAATGAACTGAATGTTTAAACATATAAAGAGCAGAGAGTTAAACCAATTAATATATATTTTTATGTCAATAAGATTAATTAAAATTGGATGAGAAAGTAAAATATAATTATTTCATGATTCCTGTGCTGCACTGCCTCATGAAATAATTTAATCTGACTCTATAGACTCAAACATCTGACTGGTCAATCCAGCACATTAGCTTCAGATCAGCCAGATAGGAAGAAGTTCCACCGACAAAATAAAAATAAAAACAAAATAAAATCAGTAAGCGCTTCAACCTTGAAATTATCAGTTGAATAATTACAGATGGCATTTTGTAGCGTTTATATTGAACTTATTACACATTTTATCAACTATGCCTGTTTTAATCATTTTGACTATTAAGGGAAAAGTGTAATTTGGTTATTTATCTACTTATTAACTGAACTGTGGCATTTTTGGACGTGTAAATATCACATTGTTAAAACAAATTATTACTTAATAAAGAGCAGAATGGTAATTTTGCATGACTTTATCTTATTCAGTTATACATTACCTTTAACATGTTTTTTCATTTAAATTTATTTGATTTTCTTTTATTATTTTTACATTAAAAATATGTGGATGTTTTGCACATATACATATTTTACTTCATTATTTAGCATTTATTTAAACAGGTAAGCTGATTGAGGCCGGATTCTCATTTTCCACAATAACGTGTTTTGAGTATTTGTGTGCATGCCATGAAACTGCAGTATTTTTGCTCAGGTTTATCATATCATCAGAATCTTGTTCCTGCAGGTCTGACACTAGATAAGTGCAGAACCACTTATGCAGATACTCCTCATTCTGCTTGAAGTCGATCCATTTTGCCATCCTGAAATTGTTCTGCCCCCAGGGTGAAACAAGCATGAGTCCAGTCTGTCAAAACCCAACAGGAAGGCAGTCTTTTCTCACATGCAAATTGTTTTGCCTGCATAAAGGATAATAGAGTGAAGCTCTCAAGACCAATGGTCGGAGCTTCTCCGCATAATACAACATATATTCTGTCTGCTGTGAAATATGGTGTCAGAACTATTCTGTCATGGCAAAACATCACTTTTACTTCTTTTCTTTTTTTGCTCCCCTGCAGAACCATACTTTGTCCAGGCAGTCAATTACGGGGACTTCATCTATTTCTTCTTTCGGGAAATTGCAATGGAGTACAACACAATGGGAAAGGTAAGCACAAACCCAGTCCTTCTGCTATTGTTTGAACTCTAATCAGAGGTGACTTCCTATTTACTGGGAGAATGAGGAAGTGCCTGGGGAGGCTAACAGGATATGGGTGTATCACATATTGGGAAGGAGGCTTTCAGGAGTTGCTAAGTGGCAAGAACATATTTTAGAAACAACGAACAGGATACAGAACTTAAAATAGAACCAGAAAAAACAAAATCTATCGATGTCTGGAGGATCTATTTTGGAGGCTAAATATATCCCTTCTATTGCACGTCCGCATCCGCTCTGCAGTGCTCCTGTTTGACCTCTTGTCTCAATGTTTCCCATGAGAAATTCCTCCCAAGCGCCGCAGAGAAAAAACCTGGAGGGGAACAGGAAAAGGCTGGTGAAGGAGAAGAAGCAGCAGCAGATTTTTCTCGGGGTATTACACCAGCAGGACGAGAAATTTCTTCTCTAATCATCTCATTTCAGTTTTGGATCAAGCAATGAGAGAGTTTAACGAAGCAGCAGGTAGAAGTGAAGACGAGCATGTACTTTGCAGAATAAATTAAAGGGAATATAAGAGAGAACGGTATGAGAGCAGATCTGAGGCGATGCAAAACACAGAAGTAATGGATTCAGTGCCAGAAACGACAGCCATGTGTTATATAGAGCATGAATACAGATCGAGCCTCTCAATCTGCTGGGTGTTTTGAAAGCAGTGTCAGTGTAATTATGCAAGTGGTGGGAGATCTGATGGAGCAGAGAGCAATTTAACATTCAGTGGATGATATCTCCCCATTATTTCCCAACAGAACGGCCTTCACTGACAATGCAAGGAGTCGCTTGTGCAGCGAGGCAAACTGATAAATTTGCTGTGGATGAATAAAATAAAAATAAAACAAAAGAAAATATATTTCTTAACATAGATATTAGCTTGGGGTGAACAAATTAGGATGCAAATCTGGAATAATTCAATGTTCAGCTTGATACTCTCACTTGTTCAGCATTTTATGTCACCACACACTGAAGCAGCCCTGGGTGAGGCTCACTGCATGAATCTCTCATTCATATATCTGTATGTGGGTCAATGTGAGAACGGAGAATTCTGGTGTGTGCATAGCCGTGTGTGTGTGTGCGTCTAAGGATCTGGTTTAAATGCATGTTTGCACCCGTTCACACTGTCAATTTCGGGGCCTGGTTGGAGTTATAGCTGTTAACTATAGTGTGACGACAGCTAATTACAACATTGGCTACCAAATCTAACAGTACAGCTGTAATTACAGTTTTTGGCTCTTATTTAGTGCTGTATGGTTAAAACTTTCTGTTGCCAGGTGCTGACTAACTAAACATATGGCATACCAATTTACTGCAATGAAACAGCAGGTTAAGACGTGGCTATCATTAGAAGATTTTTCATCTCGGTGCATATTGAGCTCCTTAAGGGGCAGAAACACCAACACTCATTGGTTTATGGCTCAGCAACCAGGGTGGCACCAAAAACAGCATAAAAAATACTTGTGCTTGGTGTCTTAAATGAATTTTCTATTGCTGTCTGTCATGTTAATAACAATAATACTTTGGACGGTCTCTTGAATGTCAAACTAATTATGCCAAAGCTGGTTCCTTGTTCAAGATTCTTCCTCTTGCCACTGTTTTTTTCTGATGGAATCCCTAAAATACTATTGTTGAAAATGAAAAATACTTTCCTAGTTACATTTTTCCATTTCTTTTTTGACTTACAACCACAATAGATAAAGGAAAGTGTAACTATAGCAATACACTACACTGCTAATAGTTTTAGGTTACATTGACACACACATAAACTTTCATTACATCACATTTTTAACACAAATATCTTTAATTTGTCGTTAGAACACCTTATCAGCTACAATATCTTTAATTATTCGAGGACAGATTCTTATAGGGCTTATAAGTCAGTTTATGGTGGTGTCTGATTGTATGAAGTACTAGTAGCCCCATTCACAAATGTTTGTAGAAGCAGTTTGCATGCCAAGGTGCTGGGTTTCACACACATGCAGCACTGGAAGTGGTTGGAGCATCTGAATTAAATGATAGAGGGGTGAGCGAGTATTTTTGGCTATACAGCAAAACACAGGTAATCTTGTACCTAATTATTCATCTGTGAAAAAAGGTTCTTTAAAAGGGTTTTGATTTGTGAAACCATCATTGCCAGTCTACCTCACTCTTTTCCAATGAATGCTGGAATCGACCAGAACTTCACCTGACATGGGATCAAGTATCCACAATGTTTCTTTCTCAAAATCTAATTACATGGCAAAACTGCAAAAGAGGAGCTGGAAAGTACAGTTAATTATTCCCAGTGTTATCCAACGTGTAGCTTCAGCTGGGTGTGCTATAAAGGTTTCACTAAGAAAAAAAGACAAAGTGTCACAAACGCTGCATCATTTCTTAATTTTAAATCTTTTTCTGGTTCTTCCTGTAAAATCCAATCAACAATGTATTATAGAAACATAATGCTTATTTTATTCAAGCTAAAATACCTGCAGTTTTCCAATTAGTGGTACGAGAACAAGCAGAAAGAATTGGATTGTGCTTGAATCAAAAATAGGATGTAACATAATCCTTTGGTTCCTCTGCAGCACAAGTTACAGTTTCCTTCTTACACCAGCCAATTATGACTCTTATATGACTGTCTGTCTATAAGTTCACCACTTAGACATTGACAAAGATGCCATAGCTTTTTAAATGTATGACTCCACCAGGTGGTGTTTCCCCGAGTGGCGAGAGTTTGCAAGAACGACCGCGGAGGTTCTCCTCGCGTCCTGGAGAAGCAGTGGACGTCGTTCCTAAAATCCCGCCTGAACTGCTCCATCCCCGGGGATTCCCACTTCTACTTCAACATCCTGCAGGCTGTGACGGATGTCATCCACATCAACGGGCGGGATGTGGTGATGGCCACTTTCTCCACGCCTTACAACAGGTATCCTGAATAACTAGAAGGTTCATTTCAGATGTGTGTGAACGCGCCAGAAGCTGATTTTCATGTTCTAGCTCGTATCCTGGTTATCCTTTTCAGTTAGAAGTACTTTCTAAAAACATTTTGACAGTCTGACCTTTATTAACGTTGGTAGAGCTGCTGCGCCTCTTGGCGACACATAATTTCTGAGCGTTACAGAACCCACATTTACATCTCCTGTCAAAGCAGTCTGGCCGCCCTTTTGACTTGCTGGCCTTAGATCTTATTTTCTGTTTCTGTTTCATGTTCCTAACTGTTCTCGAGGGCCATGGGAGTTTTTAATCTAAATTGAAAATTACCACAAAAGCACGGAGCTCGTCTGATAGCTCATACATATTGTAATTCTCTATTTTATGGCCGCTTTTTAAGCAGATAAGACAATTACTTGTGACAATGCAATTGAGCATAGTTAATGGACATTAAAACCCAATGAAGCAGTGCCTCTGAAAAAATTCTATAAGGTTCCTGCATTAATTTTCTGTTTCATAGTTGGGGAGTGAAATTAGTGTGCAGACAAGACTCAGAGTTTGTCTGTCTGCCCACCTCGTTCTCAGTCTCTCCTTCTCGTCAGCTGTCTGGTAGAAACATGAATATAATGGTCTCACTTTCTGTACATATTCAATAGAGACAGCAGTTACTGTAATTTAGCAGCTGAGCAGAGAATTAACAGCTTTCTGACCTTGCTCTCTATAATGCTGCCCTTGTGTATTCTCGTCTCCCCGATGTCTACGAGACGAGTTTAGTTCATGATGCAACGCCGAGAAAATTCAACCAGGAAAAATGGCAGAAAAACGAATTCTCTCAAGTTTTTTTTTATACTTTTGAATGCAGTTGGATAAAGAAATAGAGAAATGAGTCAGTGATCAGCCATGCATTGATCCCACACAAAGGCGGCGGCTGAGCCACTATTAGAAGATTAAGATTTTTTCCCCAAAGAGACGCAGTAATAAAATTATTTGTTGTTCATGTGTGGAGCTCAATAGTGGATTTGTAATGAAGTTTGATGACTTAAGGAAGGAGTTTGGGGAAACCCGGCCTGAGGGGAATAGAGGGCTAAAGATTAAAGAAAAAAATGATTACAGCAGACTTTAAAAATCCTGCATAAATATGTTAAAATATCAGGTTTCTATGGTGCAAAAACCAAGATAAACCATTTCAGAACATTTTCACACCACAGATTTTCAATCTCCAAATGCACTTTTACAGAAGCCAACTCCAATTGGTATTAGTTCGTTGGAAATTATTTTGTGCCCTTCTCCTGACTGAAACCTTTTGATAGAGACCTGTGGTATGGTTTGGAGCATCTCTGATGATTTTTGATGTGATCTGACCCAGAAGATGTCAGAAAACGTTAGCCAAACTTAATTTGGGGTTTGTCAAATTTCTATCCTGCATTTGTTTAAATTCGGTAATTTTATTAAGTGTTTTATTGTTCTCATCTAAAGGATTCCAGGGAAATGTTGGGCAGTTTTGGATCAATCTTAAAGGTGGATCTGAAAAGGTTTACATTGGGCTAATTTTTTCAGATGACACAAAACTGGTGCTAAACGGTGGAATGCAGACTTTTTATATACACTCTATGTATATAAAGAAGAATGATTGCTTTTAGAAATGAAACAAGTTTTCCTTCAACATTTAAAACAAGCCAGGGGATTTAAGCGCCTCTGTAAATGGATTGTAAATGAATTTTCCCCAAATCCATTTCTCTGTCTCTTAGTGATAGTCCAGAATTGGCAAGATGTTTCGTTGTGAAATGTTCAGTCAGCTGGCTTGTTTATGCATTGATTCTTTACTTTAACGCGTGTGTTTTTGTGTTATGGCAGTATTCCAGGTTCGGCAGTGTGTGCCTATGACATGGCGGAGGTGGCCCGCGCCTTCACTGGGCGTTTCAAAGAGCAGAAATCCCCAGACTCCACATGGACGCCTTTTCCTGAAGAGAGGGTTCCCAAGCCAAGGTACAGACACAAGCAACACACATACACACACCCACGCACACATAGGGCAAATGCATTAAATACAGAATCGACTCTCTTCCTTCCATTATTCCCAAACACTGCTCTCAATCACACAGATCATTTCTTTAGAAAACCGGAAATATGACTGTCATCTAATCACCTACTTGCACTTCTGTTATTTTAATAGTCTCTTTTAAACATCCGCTGCACATCATCTCCAATTCCTTGCCAAACTATTCACAACGCTTCAGCCATTTCACATTTTTCAGGTCACAAGAATAACTTTTATGTGATAGACCAACAAAGAGTAGTTCAGAATTGTGAATTGAAGGAAAAAGATTCCTAGTTTTCAAAATTTTGAGAAAGGTCTGAGAACCATGGAGTGAATGTGTATTCAGCCCCCCCGAGTCTTTGTTGAAACACCTTTTGAGGAATGTCTCCTGCAGCTTTGCACATCCAGAGTGACATTTTCTGCTCATCCTTCCTTGCAAAACAACCCAGCTGGGTTGGGCTGGATGCAGAGCATCTGTCAACATCAATTTTTCAGGTCTTGCTACAGAATCTCTCCATGTTTTGGCTTGTTGTCCTGCCCTGCTGGACAACAAACTTGTCTCAGGTCTTTGAGGTTTTCCCCAGAATTAGGTTTTGTCCATCTTGCCGCTTACTATGATATTTTTTCCTGTCCCTGCAGTAGAAAAGCATTTTTTCCACCAGTCTTTCATGATGGAAGGTGTGTTCAGGTTGATCAGAAGTGTTTGTTGTTTTGGGGCATCAGAATAATGATGGTCAAATATAATTTACATCACACATTTTTATTGTTATTTTTTACTTGAAAACTGTCCGTTTTACCTGCTATTTTATGTTGATCTACCACATAAGATATAAAAAACAAATTTATGTTTCTGCTTGTAATTTGACAAAAAGTCCAAGAGGAATAAAAACTTTTCCAAAATACTGTGCAAATATCCACTCTCAATCACATAAGCACAATCTTTTTTCATAGTTGCACCCATTAGTTCCCCTCCCTGTAGTTTCATAAACATCAGTAAATGAAGCATGAGATCATTTTAAATATGGCTGGCTAATTCCACAAATGTACCAACCTGATCAATCTCCCATCTATCTCTCATTAATTAGAGCACTGAGGGTTTTTCTTATGTCCAGAAGGGGGAAAAAAAACAGATTTACTACAAAGATCTGGGCTACGATAATTGTTGGTGAGTGTATAGGTCTTTACTTAAAGCCAGGGGATTTGATTCTTCTACAAAACACAAGCGCTACATTGCTAATTTAATGCATAAATGAATGTATATGAGTGAGTTCACCCTTTTTACCTTGATTAGTGTATATAACGACTTGTTTACCCTGAGTGAGGTCAGACATTTCTAGAAGCAGATATGCTCATATTTGCTTACTGCAGTAATTGATGGGATTGATTAAATTTCTGCTCTCTGCCGCATTCAGACCCTTTTTATCTACAGGCAAGCAGATGGAGAGCTGCAACAATGCCACCAAGGTCCGGTCCTGTGGCAGTCTGTTCCTCCATGTGCTAGACTCCCAAACCCAATCATTTACAGATTTTCATATTTAATACATGTCTGTTTCTGTTCTGCCGTCCATATGCGTGCGTGTGTGTGTGTGCATACCCTGCAAACTAACAGCAGACATTATTCTGTAGCTTATTTCAGCGGCCTCATAGATTTGGGAATCCACTTTAGGCTAAGGGTTTTACAGTTAAATGTGTTTTTTTTTAGCAGGAAATCACTGATCAGAGTTTTGTAGCTGGTTTCCCACATTTGGTTCGTGTAAAGCTTTAATCTGTTGATGTTTATGTAAGAATTCAAAGTATTTTTATATTGTAAAGAAGTTGCTAATCAGGCAGATTTTACCATTTGAAAGTAGATTAAAAAAAACGACTGCACATTTTCACTTGTCTTTAGCATTTTGAACCACCACTTAAAGGAATGTTGATCCTTACTAGATAATATGTGATATTTCCAAATCATTCAGGATGTTGACCATGATAAACAAAGAAAATCTTACATCTTGCTACAGGTCCTACTATGTTGTTTCAGCCTGAAGAGATGATATATCGCCATAACAAAAAGATCTTTTACATAGATCCTTTCTCTACTGTTTCCTCTTGGCTGCCTAATGAGATTGGAAAATGCTTCAGATTGGTCAGGACCACAAAGCTGAAAATCAGCCAATTCATTAACATGAACAATTCTTGGTTTATCCGCAGCTTTCTCACATTCTGAAGGATCTCGTTTGTATTTGAAAACTCTCGGATTTAGCCACAGTTTTCCGAATCCATTTGAAAGGTTGTCCCGGGATGTTGGGAGGAGGCCTCATCATCCGAGTCAAACCACATGCTTTCGTAAAATTACTTCCAGTTCTCAAATGTGAAAGAAAAACGAGGAATTGGGGCAAATCTGACTGAAATGTCTATACCAGTAGCACCACATATGCACTTCTTAAAGCTATATACATTTCTCTGTACGATGCTCAAATGTGTACTTTAAGGTTTGGTTCTTGCGTATTTACAGTGCAAGGCCAGCTGTCTGACATTTCAGGGACCTGGTGTGTATTATGTGCTGTGAAAGGGTATCAAAGAGCACACTGTAAAGAGGTTTTACAAGCTCTCCGAGGTGACAAGCCTGCAAAGAGGATATGCTATCAAATGCAGCTTCTTTTTTACCAGCTCCTGTAAACGGATCACACTGATAGAATGTCTCAGTGCATTACCCCAAACTGAGAAAAGAAGACATTATGTGTCCTCCTGCTTGACCGAAGGCTCTAGGAATAAGTGTTTGGCCATTTATGACTTCACTCTTATTGATTTTAAGGGAATTAGACTTTCTGTCTTCTGGCAGCTTCATGCTATAAACTGTTTTTTTCATTTAAACTTTTCCTCCTTATGACATTTTCTTTTCCTACTTCTCACATTTTGCTATCTTCCTCTCCCTCCACTGCATTTGCAGACCTGGCAGCTGTGCCGGCACTCCATCCATGGAGAGGTACAAGGTATCCAATGAGTTCCCTGACGACACTCTGAACTTCATCAAGATGCATCCCCTGATGGACGAGGCTGTGCCCTCTATCGCTCACAGGCCCTGGTTTCTCAAGACCATGGTGCGGTGAGTACCTTGCTCTCCGCCGTCGTCAGAGGTCCAGGAGCCTCTTCAGCCCATGCCGGCAATTATCTGAAGTGCTGCTCAGAGAGTTAGACTCATTAAAAGACAGTAGTGCTCCATCACAAACCCGCAACTGACCTATTTTTCTTGGAGTGGAGGAAACACTAATTCAGACCTTACTATCTTTTTTCCCTGCACAACAAAGTAGTAATCTTTGGAGTGAGTATTTAAAATACTCACTGGTGTTTATCTTGATCCTTAGCTCATTGAAAACATCTATAAGGTCTTATTAAATACATTTTTTCCTGTCTTGACTTGAAACTTCCCAAGACAGTATACTGGAGTGCAAGCTTCGTTTTAGTTAATGTTGCTTTTTCCCTCTGTGCTCTGGAGTTTTTCTAAAACCTCCTACATTATGATGCTTCTTATTCAGTCTTAAAGGTTTATTTGATTTTTTTATAGCTGTGCACAAAATATTTTATCAAACACACGTTTCAAGTGTTTAACATACAACTTAGTCTTTAGATCAACAGCTAAGAACTGAATTGTTCTTAGATGACAAAGTTATATCACCATTTCCTGTGAACTTGTTTCTTGTATCTTTGTAGATGATTGCGCTGCAAGGAGACAGTTTTTTTCTCATCATCCCAGCAAACGGACATCTTAATGCAAAGACAAAAGGTTTTAACAGCATTTCAGATCTTTAATTGTTATAAGTCTGGTAAGCTGCAAACAGCATTTATAAAATCAGTTTAAAACAGCGTTTGTGTTTCTAAGTCCATCTGGTGTTGCTAACTAGAATTTATTAAATGATAAGGAAACATTTTACTACATCATGTATAGATTGATCTTTTTAAACAGTGGGAAAAGGAACAAACTATGGAAAACTAAATATTCCTTTCCAGCTTTTTCCATACATACTCATCTACACCTGGAAAATGTTTAAATGATATTCTAGACTATTCCAAACCACCTAAAAAACCAGAAAGAAGACAGATAATGAACAAAATCTCCGTATTTTTATTGTTCTGCTCTAAATAAAAAAAAACTACCTCACATGTAATATGACGTTTAAAACTCATGCAGACTGCAGGTCTCCAGCAGTTTGCTCTCCAGACCAAATAAAGGTCTGGAGAGCCTTTATTTTTCAGGCCCAGCTAAAAGATTGTCCCAAGATAGCGCTGGATTTTCAATGCAAGCAGCGGCGCTTTAGTGGTGCACTGACCTCCATTTAGGTCTGGAACTGGTTAGGTGGAAAAATCCTTGCACATTTAAGCTGAACTCAAGCACTTCAACATATTCCTAATGAAAATAATTATATTATCACATTTCTTCTTCTTACCTACAGCTGCTCTGGAGTTAGCAGATCTGGGCAGATCCATGTCATGCCTCAGTGAAGGGACTTTCATTTATCAAGCCGCTACTTAAAGATTCCTTGATAAAAAAAATTTTTTTGTCATATCCGACCTGAGTTGCTGTGTTGCCTCTGTTACAATATAAACAGCTTAGTATGAAAGAGCTCATTAGTGTTTCTGATTTGAAATATCACCCCAATCAGGAGAACATGTTGATTAACATGCAGGCCAATTGCTGAAAGAATTATTTCAGCTTGAAAAGTATCACAAAGGCATGTGGAGTGGATATATAAAAACCCCTGTTGGGGTTTTATCGTGGATTACTATTTTGAGCTGAAGTCAACTGGAAATGAAATCAGTAATAGGATTTGATCCTTGTCACACCCCAGAGAGGACACCCGAATATCAAGTACAGGCTTTTTGCTCAATGGAAAGGCGCTGGTTCTTTTAAACCTTGAGATTTTCAGCGTTTTGGCAGGGAGCTTAGCTAGCTGGACACAGTCAATCACTTCAAAGAGGGAGACACGCTAAAAAATTACACTGACGGTGATTTTTGTTATCTGAATCAAAATAGGAAAGACAGACCTTGCCTTATTCACTGAGATTGTATTATTTTAGTGAGTTAAAACACTAATTTTATACCCTTTGGAGCTCCTGTTAAGACTGAATCAATCAAAACTTAATTATAACTTCATAATTTTGGCTTTGTGGATTGACACTGACCTTTTTAGGTAAAACTTTAAACAAGCAGGAGTAGGTTAGTGCTTTTTCAAGTAAATTATATCTTTAGAGGAACATTTGCGTACTAGTGCATCATTTTTAACCTGATTTTATACAAGGAACACTTGGTCAACATTAATGACGGCAATAGTGGACTTCCTAGATTTCCGGATAAGCTTTCATCGGTAATCTTTAAATCCAATTTGGTTCTATTAACCCCTAAAGCCTTAATCTGTGTTTTTGAAGCTTCCATCTTGAAACATTCTCCAATCCAGTTAGCAACAACCCCTTAACTTTAGATAACAAATGGAGCAACCTCAGGCTTTTTGGATACAAGATGCCACAAAGACAGTAAAGCTAAATCACAAAGCTTCCTCCATATATTATATCTTGACACTTTAATCAGGCAGGGGTGTAAACCAACACTCAACTGTGTCAGTTCTTTCTGATTGAAATAGATTTAATTATTAAAGAGTGAATTAATTAAAAATTGAATAGAACATGTGTGTTAGGAATAAGGCTGTGATCAACTGCATCAGGATGACATATATTACCATGGCAATTGCCAGTCAAATTTATGTCATACAGTCAGCTTCTCTTTCAGTTTCAAGCTTTCGGCATCTCGATGAGAGTGAATCTTCCTCTGTGTAAACAGAGAATTTGTTTGACGACACTTAACAGAAGTTATTATTAGATCATTGCTGCAATATTTGACCATCAGCTCTTGGTTATATATGCAATGTTAATGGCTTTAAGTTGCAGCAAAGTCTTGCAACAACCTGTCAAAAATGATAACTTCCTGGTTATCAAATTATATATACCATGGTAATAAATTTATAGGTGCATGGTACACGAATTCCAGCAGATATGCAAAAAATGCAGGGTAAAACAAGCCAGGTATCACCATCAAAGTAAAGGTGATAAAATTTTTTATTTTTATTTCCACTAGACATCAGTGATTTTCAAGTAAAAATACCCCAACTTCACAATATCATCGTATTTACACAAATATTTAAGACGATGTATAACAAATTATTTGACTTCCAGATCAACTGCTTCTTCTTCTAATATGAAATTTAACATATAAAATATGTACCAATTCTACTTAATTACTAGTGTTATGAAAATGATCTGATAATAATAAACATTGTAATTATTTTTTTATATTTTGATACATACATTTAGTAGTAGTTTCCACAAACTCTTTCAAGAGATACCTGTCCAACACTGCATGCAAAAACACCAAGGCTATTAAAGCAATACTGTGGTTGCTTTTAGAAAAGCTAGATTCATTTTTTCTTGTCCCGTACAGAAATAGTAGCTCTATTTCCAGCGGCTGACAAATATCTACAACAAGAGTTTTGTGAGGGGCTGCACAATACAGAACATGTAGAAAAATGTTCTGTCTTTCCAGAACCTTGACTGACATCTCATTAAAACAACTTGGAGCTGCCTGGCCTGTTTTTGGTACACATTGTTACCCTTTAGTAATGGTACTGTAATAGAGGAAATGGGTGAAACACTGTGATACACTGAACCAGAAGAACAGACATTTTTCATATTTTGTTTTGGAGTTATAACCACACTTGGTACAATTATAATTACAATACAATTATTATTCTAAAAAATAAATCATATTACATCACCATCTAAACCACAAGCAAGAATGAAGTGCAACAAAAAGCACATGTATTGCATAACTTTTGAAAATATATATTGTTATAGCAACTGTTGCTATAACAAATAAAATGCAATAAATGCAATCTCCAACGTGGAGACAGGTAAAATATATAAACCAATGTACAATTATTCTCCTTTTTATTAAGTAGGATATTTATTTGTCCCTGAACTTAAAAACAGAGATTTGGTTTGTAAAAAGTAAAGGTATTTTGCAGGAGCTAATCTGTTGCTTTAACAGTTTTAAAGGAAGAGGTACAGGGTCAAATAGTCTCAAATTAAGCAATTAGTCAGAAAATAAATGTGTGCTTTTTTCCGGGTGCTTGAGACACTTAGATGTCATGTTTTTGTTCTCCCTTTAGCCCCCTACATGCATTATGACAGTCTGATGAATATAAAATAACATTTAATTAACAAGATAGCAGCCCCCTACTGCTCTGCTGTCTTTTTTAGACACTTGATATACACAATGAAGAGCCCATTAAGTGATTAACTGATTGGCTCTGTAGTTATTATCTGGACTTCACTTCAAAACATTTACTTGATGTGCGTCACCATTTATTGCTCTTTCAAACATGGTTATGTGTGTTTGCACTAATCAACTGATTGGTGGATTTACTTTACCCGGTAATCCTGCTTCCAGGTATCGCCTGACGCGGATCGTGGTGGACAACGAGGCGGGCCCCCACAGAAACCACACGGTCGTGTTCCTAGGATCCGAGAAGGGCATCATTCTGAAATTCCTGGCCAAAATGAACAAAGGCTTCCTCAACGACAGCCTGTTCCTTGAGGAGCTCAATGTCTACAACCCGGACAAGTACGTAACTGCGTGAGCATGTGTGTCCAATAGAGGGAACACATGGATACAGTTGCCACAAACAAAAGAGGGCCAGTTTTTTTTTCCTAATCTCTGAGTGTGTGTGTTAAGTGATTCAGAAGTGTTTCATTCTGCTGTTCTACCATCGATCAAGTCAGCCAACCCACTAGCTCTACCGCTACCCGCCGGTTCCCCCGACCCAAGCTCTGAAGTGAAGCCAGTCACCCAGATGGCTACTCTATCATTTAAGGGAGTTTTATCAAGTTACACTTTACCTAACCACAGCTTCTAAATTAAAGACACAGACACTAAAGCTCTGGATAGCATTGGAGTGCGGTTCCCAACCGCATTGGAGCCGAGTTCTTTCCAAAATGCCGGCTGATTAAAGGAAACACACACATACATGCTCAGGCAGAAGGCCAGCATCGGATGTCCCGCTAATTTATCACATCTTTGTAGGTTTGTGTTGTATAGATGAGCCTTCCTAACCCTGAACTTTGCTCAGAACGGTGAGCGAAGAGCTGCCGTGCAATATAACCCCCGCCTCCCCAAAAACCTGATGTAGTGCAGTCCTGCCAGAGCAAATATTTGGTTGAGATGTAATGAATGATAGTGGGGTGGCAGTACGGACACAGGAGGTAGAAAACAGTCATGAAAACCTACAACGAGAAACTGGAGGGTTAGAGCATAATAAGTACCAAAGTATGGCCATGGGGCTGTTCGCGGCTTTTGGAAAGATTTTTTATGGACCCCGACTGCGATTTTAAAATGGTACAAATGTTCTATGTCAGCACAGATGGTAGATGAAGATAGACTCTTTTTGTGAGATGTTCATGGAAAATACCAGGCATTTTGAAATTATTCCAGTGCATTTAGGTTAAAAATGTGTCAAATTTTTGTGCTGCAAACAGTGTCATGAAGATTAAGGAAGAGAGCAGACAAGTCAGTGAAGCAATGGTTAATTAAACAACAATATTCTAAGTTTTGTACATCTCAGTTTAATTTCCGTTTGGGATCAATGCAGTCCTTTTGAATTGATTTGGACTGAGTTGAGTTGAATTTTAAAATCTGAAAGAGATCCATAGCTGAAGTCGAAGAATCCTTTGACTGACTGACTATTAAAGTCACATGAAGAAAGTCATAAGAAATACAGTTCATACTTTGGTCAAAGGAGAACAAAATAAAACCTTTGGCCCAGAATGATGCAGTCAAAGTCCATACTAAAAACAATTAGGAATTTTGAGAATTGACTTTTACATAAATAGTTTTCAATGAGTTTGAGCTAAGCTTTCAGTGGTGGTGCAAATCTGGAAGACTTACAAGTCTAATTACAGCACTATGTGGTACTTCAAATGAGAAGAGGGATAAATCCAAAACCACAAAAAAATTTTAAAACACTTTCCACCTTTTACTCCACTTCACAGTTCTGCTCCACAAGTCCCAATTAAATACACTAGACTTTGATTGTGTTACAAAGGTTAGTGTTGAAAAAGGGTCAATGCTTTTGCATTCAGAGATTATGTGATAAGCTTTATGAAGGAGATGAAGGTCTTTCCTCGGTTCTGCGTCTCTTCCTCACCTTCTTCCAACTAGCTCCCTTCCTTCTCCCCCCTCTCTCCTGTTGGCTGCAGCAAAGCATTTGCCGGCTGCTGGCCATCTGGCTTCAGTCGCGTACAGTAAGTGACTTTGCCTCCCTGCTTGGCCAGCGAGATCAGCGCAGGCCCGATTGTTGTGCATTACCCAGTGTAGATGGACTCTAAGCCCTAATTGCAAGCGATAATGCAGGACCAGAGCTCTGTGAACAGAAGATTAAATCCCAGAAGCGGGATGGCAGGACGGAGGGAAAGACAGGCTAGAAGGATGCTCGACACACCCCAGAGGGATTAGAGCGTGCTCCTGTGGGGTTGTGGAGACAAAGTCGGCTAACGGGGGTGGAGGAGTGGTCGCGTGTGGAAGGGATGGATGGGCTTGAGTTACTGTTGGTGGATTTCACACTTAAGTGCTGCTGACTGCTCACAGCGCCCATCTGTCTGTTTATCTGTTGTATCCGTATCACCCTTTTTCTTATCTCTCTTTATCTCCCACTCTGCTCCTGACCTTGTGTACACTCGGCCAGCATTATCCGTTTTCTTGCTGAGTCCACAGTTTGTGTGTCTGCTACATCTTAATCTGCGTACTTTGTTCTTGAAACCAACTCTTAAATCTCCTCTTAATCTTATTGTGTTGTCCTGACCTTTCTTTGGTCTTTTTCATTGCAATGGAATATAAATCAAATAAAACACTTAATAAGTACATTTGACCCTCTCTTTTTGCTTTTGTAGGTGCAGTATAGATGGTGTGGAAGACAAGCGCATCATCGGGATGCAGATAGACAGCAAGAGTAACGCCCTGTGGGTGGCTTTCACCTCCTGTGTGGTCAAAGTGCCGCTGTCTCGCTGTGAGAGGCATGGACGATGCAAGAAGTATGTGGGAAATCCACCCTTTAAATCATATCTGTTTGTTAAAACAAATTATAATTAATTCCAGTTTGTAAAATATGTGATGTTAATAATGGTTCGTGTGACTGTCCCTCAGATCCTGCATAGCCTCCAGGGACCCATACTGTGGTTGGGTGTCAGAAGGTGCCTGTCGACAGGTGACTACCAACACCAAGTAAGTAAAGAGATGAAATTGCATGAAACGTGAAAAATTAAAGAAAGCCTTTTGGTCTGTCAGATTTTGAAGAGCACTTAGAAATCAGTGGTAAAATTATTATAGAGGTGACCTATATCAGATCACCAGGCCTCCGGTTTATAACGCTTTATAGGAACTAGGGGTGGTCTATTAGAACGTCAGTCTATGATGAACCGTTATTAGGTAAAATGACAGTATGTTTGAACTGCCTGAAAATTAAAGTTGGACTAAAAGTTGTTTGGATCTAAATAATGAAACATTTTGCAATATTATCAGCATAATATTTTTTGTATTATTATCAAAGATATCCTAATTCTGGTGATTGGCAGGTCAAATAATCAGAATCAGCAGGTAAAAGCATGATTGTTGCATGTCTAATTATTAGTATTTTATGAATATTTCCTCTACAAGTAGTCATTTTTAATCCAAAAATACCTATTGCACAGAATATGATAAACTTTTTCCATTCTGCTTTTTATAGCTTAGTTCTGGGAATATAACAACCTGATATAAGCTTGTTAATTAGTCAGCCATCGCCTGTGGTTAACACACATGTTGCTCATTGATTGCCAACTGTAGTGACTAAACAGTGTTCCCTAAATAGGGATAATCGGAAGAGATCCTTTCATTTCCACACCATTATTCTTTACTTCAGTTGCTATAGGAATTTCTTTGGCCCTTCATATTTTTTGTCCTGCTAACATGCTGCTGCTCAGTCCTGAACCTTTTATAAAAGGCAGCTTTTTGTGAAGCTTTCCAGGGAATTATTCAAATGTTGTGATCGGGATGCTTTTTATCCCCAAAAACTAAAGTTTAAATGTCTTTCCTCTTGTACAAAATCAGCTATTTTCCACCAAATAAATCTGACACACTTAGCCATCATGCCTTTTTTAATGTAACATGAATGATCAAAATTATGTTGATTTTCATAGTAGAGTTTAAAACTTTATTGATCTAAATAATAGTATGTCCAGTGCAGGACGCGGATATGTCCCAGCTTTAACACATGTTCAAACAAACTGATTATTCATCAGTATTTTGAATAATTTTTTGCTCCTCATTCCACCTGAACAAACATTCACTCATAATCCCTCTGGTATGAGCACCCATCTGTCTGCATTGAAACAACCACTGAGGCTCATCAGTGCTTTACTCTAAACCATCAGTTTCACCTACACCAGACCTCTGGTCTTGGTCAAATTCCAACTTTTTTGTAAAACCTGCCATTCCTCTGTCAATTTGTCTAATTTTATGGTGTGTAAATGCAGCTGCCTGCAGCTGCAGGGTTGTTGGAAAGATGAATGGATGGAAAGTGCTGTTTGCCCAAAGCCTGGGGTTGGGTAGAGTGCTGGGGAAAGTCTGATGGCTGCTGCAGCTATAATTTTGTGGCTGTACTTATGACACAGAACCAGATTATACTTTCTGAACAAACAGCATGAGAAGGTTTGTGGTGGGAAAAAACATTAAACAGATGAAGTCATAAAAAGGGACCGCTGCTCCACTGGCTTTTTGACGATGAATGAGTTTGACTCTTCTTCTTCAAAATTGACTGGTTTTGCATGCTAATGGGCCTCATGAACACAGAACACGCATAAACCAACAGACACTTCCTGTCCGGTCATTATTCCCTGACATTTCTGACAGTTTCCACTGTGCTGCAGGACTCGAAATCAGATGCATTAAGAGAGGCATCGATGGTCAAGAGATGACACGAGACAAAGGTTTTAGCAGCAAATTCAGAAAAACAAAGTATTCCCATTTTGTGGTTTTCATAGACAGATTAAATGCTTCATACATTTAAACTTTATTTTGAAAATAATCCAAGACTATCTTTGCATTTCAAACAAGCCAACGCCAAATCAGCTGCAACAGGCAGAAATTGTTGGATCTCACCAATCAGTTATTAGCTCTACTGTGCAAAATTGATGAAGCTGATGTTTTCGACAAGTGAACTCCATCCTTATTATGCTTCTAACATTGTTTGTCCTGGATTTTCAATCAATAATGCACACCTGTATCCTGTTGTCTGTAATCACTTGCCCTGTTGATGTGTTCACTTGTCACTCTGATGAAGACACAGTGTCGAAACCGCGGTCTTGTTGATGTTTGCAGAATAAAGTTAAGAGAAATGTATAGCAGTTTTTATATTTCTCTAATTCTAAGGTGGTCCTAATGATAAACAACACTAAGAAGGCTTAATTTTTGTGTTTCGTGAATCTCAATCATAGTTTTAAAGACTCCTTATTCAGTGTAATAAGGAGTCCATGATCCCGGTAGAATCATCCATTCTAAGTCTGAAAGCTTGTTGCACTCTTGCTTCATATAGCAGAATATCTAAAAGTGGGAGATAAATAGTATTTATCCTGGTGGTAAAAGAGGCCTGATTTATATTTTCTTGCAAATAACTTGTCTTACCTGCTTATGTCCGTTCCTGCCTGTGTATCTATTTTTATCCCTCTATTTTCCTCCAACACACTCTTCCTCTCCTCTTGCAACCCTCCCCATCCTTTACTTCTTCCATCTGGCCCCAATGGTAGCATGCCAGCTTTCCCATGTGTAGCTATGCCTCTTATACCTGCTGCCTGCAAACAGCTTGTGCTCTAGTCTTTTTCAATATGGTCCCTAGTCACCCCTTTTTTTCATGCATATAATTGCACCTGATTCTGAATGGTTGGTATTTTGTGAAATAGCTGCACGGTTGTGTTGCTGTAATCAGCCTATCAGATGAACAGATGCAGATATTATGGGCCCATATGCTGGTTTGAGACCCGATGAAGTGTAAGCTATCTGTATGACCAATCTGCAAACTTGCGTCATACTGTACGTACAGTAAATTCCCTGTTTTTCATTTCACCTCTTATATGAATAATTGATGCTATTATGCTTGACCCACATTTCAGCAGCCAAGTCCCCTGCATACAACCTCTCATCTAGTATAATAATCATATCTAAAGCTAGGTGATAAATAATAAACACCATTCCAGGTTCCCTCCAGATTTGTAGCGTGCATCTCCAATCTGATTTAAATACGTATTACACCGTTCTGTTGCAGTGGGCTCTTAACCCTGAATGGACTGCCTGCAGTGTGTCTGAATGTGTCTGCATTGATTTTAACGTTGATAACGTTACTATTAACTTATATGAGAAACCATGACAACAAGGCTCCTGGAAATACACAGAATTTCAGGGCACAGCAGTAAAATGCCTTTGATGAGCGTTTGTCAGATATAAGGAGTGTTTTGACTATCTGTGCTGTTGGTTTTATCACTCTGTCCCTGCTTTCTGCCTGTGACTGAGGACGATAAGAAAATCAAATCAACTGATGTTTCAGATGTGAAGATAGGAAGCTACTCTTATTGCTGAGGACTGGATTTTAAAAGGAATTTGCTAATGAAGAAATCCTATTTAATAGGAGACTAAAAGGTTTATTCATACATAATTCTCACTTCAAAACTGTAAATTGGAAAGGACTTATATATGTCCTTATAAAAGGACATATATAAATATATATATATATGTTTTCAATTTTGAGTAGTTTGCATGTATGTCTACATTCTTTACACTGATACCCTTAAATAAAATCCAGTGCAGCCATGTGTCTTTCGGAGCCACCTAACAATTGGTCAACTTTGTGAAATGAAACTGCTTTTGGAAACATCTCAGAGGTTTAAACATTGGTGAACAAAGACCATCATGAGGACCAAGGAGCACAGCAGATAATGTTAGAGATGAAGTTGAGGAGAGTTATATAGGTCATAAAACCAAAACCAAGCTATGAAGAGCAGCAAAATGATTTAGTTTAATGCAAATTAATACTGTGAGAATGGCCCAGTGAAAGTCAAGCTGATTGCCTTAATTGCATCAAAAGGTGCTTCCACAAAAAATTGACCCAAGGAGGCTGAATATACATAATATTTTTCAGAATTCTTTTCTAAAATCAAAATAGTTTTTCCATTGTTTTTTTGGACATTTTTGTGATGCTTTAGCATTCAAAGCCTTTGTCCTGACCCTAAGAGGCTATTACTGTCAGCCACCTATACCGTGACAGTAATGGCTGAAGTATTTTCATGAATGCCAGAACATGTTATTGTTCTTGTAAAGTTTCAGTGTTGTGGCTTCAAGCTTCTTTAAAGTGATGGAAAGCTCTGCGTGTCTTACGAAAATCACCTGAGCTTGTGAGGTCTACATTTTTCCACACAAGGGAAGGGTGACGGTGTTTTGGAAAATAATCTCCTTTATGCTATGATTGTGACCAGTGGAGGGTGAGGAAGATGAGAGACGGGTGGATGGACAGAGCAGGGGGAGTACAGAGGAAGGAATCGAGGTGGGCTGTGAAAAACTGTCATGCGTGACCATGATCCCAGTTGACAGTTGGTTCGCTCTGTTTCACCGATCTCCTTACAGCTTGCTTGGTGGTCTTTCAGGGATAAAACATGTCTTGGTGCAGACTGCATCAGAAAATAACATATCCCAATCTCAATCTCTCTTACTCTGTCATATGATGGCCCTCAAGCACGGTTACCCCCCACTGCTCTCCTCTGAGCCCATGTGATTGTACTACACACTCACATTACTTCTGAAGCTAGATAAAGTAAGATGGAGCATAGATGGGAAAAGATCGCACAATGTGAAGCACTCATGAAAATAAATTGGGAAATTGACTTTTTTTTTTCTCCTTGCAAGGTGTTACATGTGAAAATTGATCGTGCTCTCATGTTTATAGATTGGATAGGAAGCTAAAAGCAGCAGAACTATCCTGCTTAACTTGGCATAAATAGTGAAAGATATAGAAATAAAACATTCACCCGCCAGCTCTTTCATTTATAAGCAATGTATTATTTTAATCAAAAATAAATAAGAGTTTATCCTCTTCTTGACTTGATGAAAGTGCCAGAGGAAAGTTAATGAGCTTTCAGCAAGCCCATAATGCTAAGCTCTGCTGATGATAGTGGTATATTTCATCTTCATTATTATATGTTGGCTGCTTATTTTAACAATATGCCCTGTTGTGTGATCAGAGTGTGAAAATTGAACGTAGCTAGTGGTAATTACAATAATATGTGCCAAAGTTTGATTAAAACTACCTTCTGACTAAACAGCATAATTCCAGCCTTTGAGTGGAAGAAATAACCTTGTAGTGCATCATGAAGTTGAATCCCTACTTCCACTTTCCACACAGATCAACATGAAGCCATTTCTCAGATTTTAGCTTATAAATGATAAATGGCCTGTAATTACAGCACTTTATTAAGTTAAAAGCACCCATTATTTCTCTCATCCAATTATATGCTAATGGTGGTAAGCTACGTTGTAGCCACAGCTGTCCTGGGGTAGTCTGACAGAAGCAAGGTGGCACTGGAGCCTGAAGCAGGAGTCCAAACCGGCAACCCACTGGACAAACTCCTACCACTGTTGCCTCTACATAACTTAGAGTTAGATTGAATAAGTTACCGTGTGTTATCTCCTCCTCTGCCATAAAAACACAGCCTTACAAAATGTTAGTCATTTTACAAGCCCAACAACATAAATCATAGAGAAAGACTATTTTCAACTCTCCTAGCAACAGCTCTTGTTCTAGATATTTACGTCACTGTCTGGCGTCTGCATTCAGGTCTTTAGGGAGCCTGCCAGGTGTTCTTTGCTTCCAGCACAGCATAGGACTTTCTGCATCCTACGCTGTGTTTCCAGCATATGCCATCTCTGGTGGTGTTTCTGTGTTAGCTTTCCCATAGCTTTGTTGGGTGTGTCTTGCCCCGTTTTCCACCACCGACCATGATGTCTCTGTTCCCTGCAGATCAGCCTTCGAGCAGGACGTGGAGCATGGTAACACAGATGGCCTGGGAGACTGCCAAAGTAAGCAAGCCCTCTTCACTCTTATCTTTCCTCCTCTTTTCCATACCTCCCTCACCACCACAGTGTCTCCTCTTCTCTCAGCCTGTCGCTTCCTTCTTTGCGCACCTTTTTCTTCTCCAGTCTGTTCTGGCCCTACAATTCCCTCTTTCAAGCTTCTTCCATCCATCGGTCCCTTTCAGCTCTTGTCCTCTTGTGTCCTTTCCCCCCACTGTTTCTCTGGTCAATAGAGCCCTGTGTCCCATTGGGCAAACACTGAGTTTCTTTTCAAAAATTTCCTCAAAAACAATTCAGCAGCACACTGAGTTTGTAGATGTGGAAAGTCACAGGAACCATTATATTGAAAGTAAAAAATAAGACTATTCAAAGCCAGCCTCCATTCTTAAAAGATGGGCTTTTATTCTTCACACTTTGACACGGTATATTTGGTCTTTTCACCACCAAATGCACTCTGTTAGCACTTGCAAACGTGGTTTCCCCCCCATTGATATTCTCCTGAAACTTTAAAACGTATTTGCTACTGAATCAAATCAGTAAATAACTCTATAATTTTCTCCTTTGCTTTTATTTGTGTGTTTATGACCTAACCCAGAGCATTCTACCTTCATCAGCCGTACAGGCCTGAAAAATTCCTTTTGATTGGATGGAAAAAGAATATTGTGCTGCCAGCCAACTCTGAATTACTTTAAAAGTCATGGTTTTCCATTGTGTTAAAGCATATAAGCTCCCTTTTATTGCCCACAATAACAGTTTTCCTTTCGGTTTTCTTCTTTTTCTCTGCAGATACATTTGTGGCACTGAATGGTAAGTGTTCCTTATACACCTCATGGCAATCAAACTCAAAACGGATGGAGTTTGAAGCTCCATCCTTTTCCCCCCTAAATCTTTAAACTTCAGCCACTCCTCTTCATCAGCTCAATCAGTCTTGCCCTTTCAAGCAAATGAAAAACTCCTCCCACACTTGTAAAGACAGATTATTAATGATTCCAGGTTTTAACTAAATTGATTTCATTCCTTTCTTTTTGATAGACATCCCTTCCGGTTATGAAGGTAATAGGAAGTCAGATACTTTCACGCTCTGATGTAGTTCCTTTTGGTGTTTAAAGGTGGAAGAGATTGAAATCTTTCATCTTTGATACTGATTCCTTTAGTTTATTCTACATTTTTCTCGCATCAATCCTTGTTTAGTAGCTCCTTCTTCCTCCTTCGCTTGTGCTGCAGCATTGATTAGCTATGACCTTTGCTTTGTTAATTGGATGGATCTGGTTGTCAGTGGTTAAAGGCTTTGATAGTGAGGAAGTTCTTTGCTGTGTGCATTAGACGGGTGTCGATAGCGAGAGCGAGATGCTAACCTGGTCAGTTGGGAGTGTGTTTATGCACACCAGACATCATCACACAGCTTTATTCATGGTTTTATATCCACCACAGTCTGTCAGGGTTCCTTCAGCGTTGCCTTAAGACATTCATCATTTGTTCATCCATCCATCAAACATTTATACATCTGGTTATCCATAAATTCATCTATAACCTTTTCAGGAAAATCTTCAGTGTATTAGTTGTAAACTTTGGTATTTTCACTTTCGTATCTGCAGGATGAAAAATGACAAAGTCGTCTGCAATTTGGTCTTTAAAATTTTTCGGAACCCTGATACCAGAGTAGCTGATACTTGAAACAAAGCCACTCTCATCTACATGTAAACTTACAAAGATATTCTTTATCTAATCACAGGACAAATTAGCTCTTTTTAGTGAATCCCTCTCAGCTCCATCTCGCTCTCTCTCAAACACACACATACACACAGAGTGCCTCGCAGCTGCCAGATCAAAACGGTCAGATCCAGGCAGAATGACGAGAATAGATATTTTGAAGTCTCTCCAGCGAGCCCTCTCACTCACCCCCCTGTGGCTGTACTCCCACTGTGATTCTCCCTTCTTTTTGGAGATCCAGGGTCATCCAAAAAGCATCTGTGTTGGTGTGTTCCCCCTCCTCGTGTGCAATATGCTTAGAGACGTGTGTTTTGAGGCACAGACAAAAACTCACACCCGGTTTACTGCGTCCAGACTCAGACCCAGCCATTTCCCGAAATCTTCTATCTATCTGTTGGCGGTTGATATGGATTTTAAGATAAATTATTGCATCCTCTAAAATCTCATCTTTTTTACTCCAGACGAGACACCCTCGCCTCTCTTTAATCTGTAGAAAGAGAGGGATGTGCATCCGTTGGCAGTTTTTTCCCCCTCCTGATCTCGGAAGGAGTGCAGAGTCTCTGGGCTCCCTGTATGTGTGTCATCTGCCTGAATTGCACTTCCCCTGTTGGTGGGGGTATGAATTATAAAATAGGCCTGTCACACTAATCTCTCAGCCTTGGGCCAATAGTTAAATAAATCATTTTAATGATTGCCACGCCACACAGAAGAGGAGGAGGCCTTGAGTGGCGTTCTGCGAGGGGGGTCTGTTGTGAGCAGTCTCCTGGCGTCGCCTCCCCGTCTTCAAACACAAGCGTAAACACATATTGAACGTGCACATCCTCAAACAAACACACACTCCCATGCTGTCACCTCCTCCATGGAGAGGGCTTGTCAAAAGCGGTAACTGGGGGAAGAGATCTGCAGAGCCGATGTAGATAAAAGCGTCGTCGCTCTTAATCGAGGGTTCTTTATTTTTTCTCTCCTTGCCGCGTGGCTTAAATACATCATGGTATATCCCATTTATAGGAGCAAAACTGTGTAGGGAGGCTTAACTGTTAGCATGTGGGATGGTAATGTGATTGTCACGGTTCAAAAATACAGTCAAACAAAGCTTATGCATAAATTCTGCTCATGAAGAACAATGAGAAGCATAAGAAAGGGGGGTGGAGGAAAACCGACAGTGTAAGCAATGTCTGAATGTAAACAGGAGAGAAACTCGCATGATCCATCACCCACAGAAAAGCTCACAGTGCCTTGCAAAGGGATTCACATCCAAAGGACTTCTCACATTTCTATTTCACTGAGATTTGTTGTGATGGTCCAACACGTAGTGTGGAAGGAAAATGACTAATGGTTTTCAAACTTTTTGACAAAGTAAAATCTGAAATGTGAAGTGCATTTGTATTCACCTCCTCTGATTCAATACTTTATGAAACCAGCTTTCATTACAAGCATATTTGGAGGTGTTTTGGATAGTTACAGACAAACATGTTCACCCATTCTTATTAGTAAAGTAGCTCAAGTTCAGGCAGTTTGGATGAACCGGTGAGCAGCAGTTTTCAAGCTTTGCTACATATTTTCAGTTGACTTTTAGCATATACTTTGATTAGGCCATTCCAACACACCAACACGCTTCGATCTAAACCAGAGTTGTCCAATTTTGGTCTTCAAGGGCAAGTGTCCAGCATGTTCAACACACCCTGAGCAAACAAATGGTTTATTATCTAGATCATTTTCTTTTATGACAGTCATTTAGAAATTTGAATCAGTTGAACTAGGGAGACATCAAGACATGCCAAGTTTTCTTCCGGTATTGATCTGCAATTAGCTCCATCTGTTTTCCCGTTAACTCTGAATACATCACTTCTCTACTAAAGAAAACCATCTCCATGTCGTGATGGCATGGGGATAGTTTCACGCGTCAATAAGGTTCAGTTTTGACTATTGACAGGTCAGGTCTCCAGTTTTGGCCGAGAAACTACCCATCTTTCCCTCTGTGCTGTCGTATTAGTATTTTCCTGTAAATTTCCTGTATTATAGCATAATAATACACCATCCCTTGCTCCTCTGGTAGTTCTGGCTCAAGAATTTCCCATATTTTCAAATCTTGAACTTGGCAGATATGAATTGCTTGCACTTAAATTTCAGGGAGCTGAATATAAATGTGGACTGCCTTTTATAGATTTTTATCTTTAGTTGGAGACACTATTATTTCCAATTTTAATATTTTGTGTAGATTTATCACATAACATCCAGACAACTAGGAAAAATATTACTTTTTTTTATTGCTTTTGCAAAGCGCTGAATTTGAGTTACGCTGCAAGTTCAAGAAGTTTACTCAGCTTTGGAGCACTGCACATTTAACTTCACAGCCACAAAACTGATCAAAACCTTGAAATGAACAAGAGTATACAAAAAACAGCAGGGAGAAAATGTTCTGAGTTAAAGGCTCCTTTGTAGTTAAAGAGCAGCTACAGGCAGAATCCTCAACAGGACCAGTGAGGAGAAAGTTTGTCTTTTGTCCTGCATATGAAAGCGGGGCACCCTGTGGTTACAGTTGAGAAATTATCATCTGACAGACCCAGCAGAGATCTGACATGTCAATCAGAACAGGACGGGGGGGGAGAATGAGGCAGATAGAGACGCAGGAAAATGACAGGAAGAGGAAACGTGTCAATCCTTAGAAACACACATGTAATTGGTAATGAGCTGCAGAGGGTCACGAGGGAAACACCTTGTTAACCCTCACACAGCCCAGCAGCTGTCTGAGCGTGTGCTTATGCATCTGAGGACTGAATGTGTGTGTATACATGCGTGTGTGTGGGTGTGTGAGCAACCTAGCTGGTCTGCCTGTGCCTGTGTGCACTGGAGCTTTGCTGTTTGCTCTGAGCAGAAGTTAACCTGTGCTGTGTCCGGCAGGCCACCACCATCATCACCACACCCTTTCACTTCCCACCTCGGCCCTACCCGAGGCAGCCGAGGGGCCCTTGGGGCGGAAGGACCCCCCTATGAGTTCAGACAAAGGGGAGGACCCTTATGTGGCGGTGCCCTCTCAGACTCAACCTGAAGCCACTGGTAAGCCTTGGAACGTAACAGAAATCAGACAGTTTGGTCCATTGTCGCCTGTGGCAACAGGCTAATGAGGGGGAAGGGTGGGGATGTAAAATGGAAGGGGGTAGGGGAGGTTTATGTAATTGAGATTTACGGCTGCCTTACTGCTTCCAGCTGTCGCGGTGTGTAGATGGTGGATAGTTTTCTCTCTAGGGCACAAATTGCCTCATGCTGTGCGCGAAAAACCCGCTGCAGAAAAGTAGCAAACAAGCTAGATGACACACGTTCACCCATGTGCACCTACACGCTCAGCGCTCATTAGGATGCACACTCAAATACACACGCACACACACCCAGAGTAGAGTGGATTTATTATCTGTGGACTGTAATGTCCCATAGGAGATGTAATATCCAGACCATTACACTCTGAAAAGGAAGATGGCGATGTATTTATTTCCTCAAGAAGATGGCCCGGTCGCCGGCTGTGCCATCCTTCGCGACACAGTGACATGACATTGAACGCCCTTTTTCCTCCTGTGTTAACAACCTGCCTAATGCTGTGCCGCCTCAAGGGCAGCTCGTCGGATAAATGAGTCACAGAGAAAAGGATAGAGGAGGAGGAGACTAGGGACCAATCGAAGGAGGGAATTTAAAGGTCTCTGGAGGGCCGCCAGTTCATTATGATGGGACAGACCGACGTATAACACACCCTATTAAAGCAACACGTCACTTGTTCATGGTTCTGCAATTAGAACCAGCTTCAACATTGTTAAAAATATAGGCTATAAAAATTAATTGATAATAAAATGATAGAGTCCCTTGCCAACTTATGCGAACCTACTGAACATTTCCAGACAAGAGTCAATGTATTTTATATGGAGTTTATGTGATTGACCAACATAAGTCAAAGGACATTACAGTTAAATGGAGGAAAATGCAGTTTTTTATTTTATACCTGAAATATATATATAAACTACTCTACGCAGTTGTTTTAAGCCCTTTAATTTCACAGCCATGAATAAAAATGCAACCAACTATCTCAAGAAATCATTTAATTAGAAAATAAGAGCCCAGCTGTGCATAATTTAATGTCAGTATGAGTCCAGCTGTCCTGCGAACAAACAGCTGATCAGCTCCAATGGGTTTGGTTATAAAACAACATCCCCAGCTAAAAAAATCAGTAACTTAACAATACATGACAATAAACCAACAAGCAGGGCAAGGAAAGCATCAATCAAAGAAGCAGCCTGTGGTGGCTGTGGAGGAGCTAAACACATCAACAGCTCAGGTTGAGGACTCTCTAAAGAGCAACTCTTAGTTATTCATAAGTCTCTCATGGCAAAAAGAAACAGTTGAAGGAAAGACATAAGAAGTCATGAAGGGGTTAAACCAAACATGCGGATAAAGGATGAGGCCAGAATTTATTTATCTGTCCTGTATGGAAAATGGTGAAACATGTTAGTGGAAGAATCATGCTGTGGAAATTTGGTCAGAGTTTTATTTTTTTATTCTGAAAACTATATCACACATCTTCAACTTCACCAAAATGTGCTGATTAGCATTGATACATTATACAAGCTCCTTCCAAATATTCACAAAATCAGAAAAAGTTGAAGGGTTATGAAAACTTTAAACTTGAATTAATAAATAATGTTACTTCTTAGAGGTGGATCCTTCATTAGTGAAAATGCTGTAAGTGTAAAAACAGGAACAGCAATAGGAAAGTAGCTGTTGAGCTCAGACTGGAAGCTTTCGTTTCACAGTGATTTGTGGCGTCTTCAGCCTTCTGGGGAGTGAACACAACCTGAGCGAGAACACAGGAAGCCATTTCATTCACAAGCTTGTAAGAGTCTTTGAAGAATTCAATTGTTGACAAGTAGGACTGATAGGCCGATTGTTCCTGTGCAGAGAAAAATACCCTCAAACTAGTTCAAAAGTATTTGGCGATGCGAATCAAATGTGAGGTTTCTCTGCATGAGAGCCATAATCTAGGACTAGAGAGAAATCACACCATCTCCTCGTTATAAAGCGTTATTTTGGTTCTGTGATAGGAATTTCTGTGTTTCCTGTCTATGGAGGAATCACAGCAGAGGCAGCTGGAAGCAGCAAAGGTACCAGTAGGTAGATACAAGCACAATGGTGGCAGAGACTTCAGACAGCATGCCTGCAGCCAGCATCACAACATGCTGCCGTGCCTCCAGTTGCCTTTACCTGAGCAGATGCAGAATTACTTGGCTCAACAAAAGCTCAAATCCATTTTACACCCAAATTACCCAAAAGGGTTTAGATTCATTTCAAGGGGGATGCTGGGAGTCTTATGCTCAGGTAATGGCAACATGGCTTCATATGTCAAAGCAATGCTTTCTGCAATTTTTTTCTGTGTCATTGCTATTATTATTATTATTCTTTCATTTTTATGGGACACCTTTGCAGCTTGTTTCACCGTTTATTGGTTCAATTTCAGCTCTGCAGACTTTTCTTTTTCCTTTTTCTCTAAAAGTCAGCTTTGATGAGATTTGCCTTTTATTTTTCTTTATGTGAGCAGTTCTTGATGTTTTTGCATGGCTTGGTTTGAGACTACCTCTTTTTTGCTATTTATATATCTGCTTTTTTTCCACTGTGTTGATTGCTTTGATGGTATTAAGCACAGTTTTGCCTCCATACAGCTTAACGCTCTTTCAGCATGGCAAATTGAGCACCACAGCCAACAGTACTCATTTCCCGCTCCACCCATCCAGCCTCCTCTTCCTTCCTGTCGTTTCTAAGCATCGCTGGCTTCAGGTGTCAACTGTACTGTGAAAACTTAAAAGTGGAAAACGGTATATACATATGAGAAATGATTATAGAGTCTGAAACCAAGCAAATAAGTCATTTCTTCTACATTTTAATGACTTGCATAAATTTATGCAGCAGAAATGAGGAATCAACATTCAGCAGCACCATCAATCTGGAGTTTATGCTTCAGCTAAAATATATTGTCTCATATCCTAAGTAATTTGCAAGCTTGTTTATGATGTAAAAGAAATTAAAATTACCCCTTAAATTTTTCATTTGCAGCTGAGACAGAAATCTTATCCGCTAATGAATATTACAGTGCTGCCAATATGTATTAGACCAACACCACCGGAGTAATTAGTAATGCTGCAAAGTGATGATTCACAGACAAATGATTATATTCAACACCCAGCAGCACCATTGTTTGGCATTCCAGAGAGGCCACTGCAGTAGCAGTGTTGTTGCTCGTATTTCACAGTACATTTGAGCTTTTTGTGCGACTATCCAGGCCTCATCCCTCTCTAAGATTCTGTGAAAAAGTATGTACCCCCTAACAGATTTCTTCAGTTTTTTCTTTTTTATTGCATGTATGTTTCAGATCATTGAACAGATTTTGACCAAAAAAAAAGAAATTTTTCAAATGATGGTCTAATTTTAAAATTAAACTAAAAATAGATTGGCTTGATCAGGAGTTAAGTTGATTCATTGCACTAATCACATCCAGGCCTAATGACTGCCTGAAGCTGAGAACTCTCAACTTGTTGGTTTGGAAGGCTTTTATCTCTAAAAAACGAAATTATAATTTGAAATCTGACTTTTGTACTTAATTAGTTTATCTAAGTCTGATATTGCTTTATGATCTGAAACATATAATTGGAATACAAAAGGAAAAATAAGACATCTGCAAGGTGGCAAATACTTCTCATGGGATTGTATATGTTATTCTATAGCACACATCTTGCCTTTCCTTCCTTCACCTCCCCCATAAGCCATCAGCAGCCTATTCCTCCTTCCACCATCTGCTGCCATTGTGATCAGTCTCCCTTCCACAGAACCTCTGATCTGACTAGGCTGGCATGTTCCAAGGCTATACCTTACCTGGTGCAAATTAATTCCCAGACCAATTTTACAGAGCCTCCTTGCCCTGTCCTTCTCCTCCATCTCGGCACCTTCTCGACTGTTTTTCCCGTTGCAGTCTGTCTCTCCGGCAGCTGATGTCATATCAGTTCTCCTATCTGCAGGAATGAATCCATTCCCTGCCTCTCCTTAGCTCCATTTCCTCTCAGATACCTGTCGCCTCTTCTCTGTCGAGCCTGGCTCTTCTCTTCCTCCCCCTCCGTTACATCCACCCTTTCCCCCACCCCCAACGCCGACCTGTAACCACTGCTGTGTTGCTCCAATTTATGGGTTCATTATTGGTGAGGTGGAAGGAAAGTAGGGGGATGGAAAGAGACTTCAAGGAAAGAGACTTTGGGGATGAACGAATGGAGGGTCACGTGATGAAGATTTATTAAAGAGAATAGAACAATAATGTTGCACCGAAGGTTATGTGGAGGATAAGGGGAAGAGATACAAGGAGACGAAAAAGAGGAGATGAGAATCTGAGGTGATATAAAATCTGCTGAGATATTACAGCTGCAGAGTGGACAATAGCTTTTCTCTGTTCCTCCTTTTGTTTCTGCAGAGACAGAGAATTTGAGTCAGCCTCAACTATATTTACTTAAATATTAAATAATAATATGAAATAAACAATGTACTCCTCAAAAACATATTTCTTTTAAGTAGGGATGCATGATACTGGATATCCGATATGCCAATATACTAAAACTCATTTGGCTTATAGGCGATACCAATACGAATTTTTTTTTTTTTTTTTATATACCCATTTACTGAAACTATATGGCTTTCTCTACTGTGGAATTAAAATACTGCATTATCTTTGTCAATTTAGCCCGCTGCCAAATGCAAATGCTAAAGGGAGGCTGAAAATGATGCAACACTTTCAATTTATGTTTAATCTCAAATGACATATTTTCTCCAGCAGTACAAGTGAAAAGCACATCAGTCGTGCATTAATACTTAGTTTCTTATGACGCCTTGCTGCAGGCATTATGTCGCTGGTTTGTCATATGAAGACAACGCCTTTTATATCTGAATTATTTTGATGGAATGGCCCATGTCTGATTTTAAATTTTACACCTAATTTTGAATATATGCCGATAATGTTGTGCATCCCTACTTTGAAGGAAAAGCCATAGAACCTGGATTATAGCCATCAGTTCAAAATTAATTAATTGTGGTGGTTATAAATTAGTTAATCTGTAATTTATAATTAGAGATTATCATATATTAATGATAATTAGTGACATTTGCTTTATGTAATGTTACGCTCAAAATTATTCATACCCCTGAATATTTGAAATGATTTTCATTCTACTAAGTTATTTGTTTGTGGTAGCATGTGAGACAAGCATCTCTTAAAATACAGGTTTATGTACAAAATATAAGATCTTGGACACACTGTCTGTTTCCATTTATATTCTGCAAATATAATCAGAAGAGACCCTTGTTTTTATTTAGTAAAAAGCACAAGGTTTTTGATTGGATGTGCTTATCAAGAGCTAATGTAATTTATGATTTTCCTCCATGCTTGGATTTCACAGTGATATAACCTGTCAACTGACAGCTGCTCTGGAAGGGCTATTTTCAGCTGCAGGTATCTCTCTGACACCTGTGTGCCAACGTGAGGCTGGGATAGAAAGGGACCGTGACCTTGTGTAGACGGCGATGGAGCACTTTTTTTTTTCCTTCTTGTCAATGTGTCTCCGATTTCTCTTCATCTCGCTCTGTGGGATGAAACAGAATTTGAAGGAATACTTCCCCTCTGTCATTTAGGATGCAATGTGAATATGTGAATATATAATGTTACATGTTTTAGTTGTTCTTTCTACAGCAAAGAAATCAAATTCATATTTTATTTTCCGACTGACGTTGAAGTCTTTGCTTTAATTTCTACACCTCTTCAAATGCTTGTTAGCATCAATAGTGAGTCAGCCAATCAGATGGCTGCAAATCAATGCATTTGAATTTATCTGTGGTGCTCTGGTTCAAACCAAGCACAACACATGCTACTTTAGAGCAAAGTTTAATCAGGTGGAGCTTTTGAAGGTACAGAAAATATCTTGCTAGATGGTGTCAGTTTTTCTGTCTTTTCAGCAATATTGTGCCTAGAGGGTGATGTCCCACTAGCTGAATGATTGGATTTCGTCTAATCCTGTATAAAAAGCCTTGGTGGGATTTGGGTTAAATGTTGGTGTAGTGGCCCTTTAAGAAAGAAAAAAAATAAAATTCAGTGTTTCAAAGAAACATGAATGAGTTAAAAGATCAAACTGTAAAATCCCTTTTACTCTAAAATAGTCGGTGTTATGTTACTTCAGCTTTATTTTGCGTCTCCTTTCAGCTAAAGCGTGTTCAGGCTTTTGTGCAGCCAAGAAATTATTTGCAGCTCATTTTGAGTCATTATGAAGACAATGGGCTGTATGTTTTTTTCCCGCAGCATTTACGCACTTCCTTGACTGACATCAACCCACAAGCCATAATTTCCTCTGCTGATTAGCTCATTGTTCTTTAAGGCTGCCTCTGTTTTCTACACACATTTACAGCTTTCATGTTTTGGTTGCACCAGAAGAACTCTCGTCTTTGCTGGACGCCACAAAGAAAGCAAAAGAAAAATCAGTCAAACCATGACTGGTCATTCTTTTGACCTCACAAATTTCTCATCCACATTCAGATGTCAGTTTTTGTTTTACGTAACTCATATTAATTATATTTATCAGATATTACCACTCAATAAAAATACAAGCCCATTGTTTGTTCTCTGGTGGTTTTCTTCCTGTTTATTAAAATATTTCTTTGTAATTATGGCATAATAAAATACACTTAAGCAGGTCTACATCAGGAATCAATGTTAATTACTTTCCCACCTATTTTTTTATTGTTTTAAGAATTCAATAGTTTGAGTAAAACTCTTTCTGCCAGCTCTGTATTCAATGTGCCAATATGTAATATTCCTGCACGGTGATAATTAGCTCTATTATTTTATTTACGTATGCCATCCAAAGCCATATATTGTAACAACTCAGTCCTTAATCTTTAGTAGTGTCAGTTTGAGAAATCAAACAGCAGTTTACGATGTTCCCATGGATATTTGAATTACTCCGATGTACTGTGACTATTAAATATCGCAATCTGCATGCAGGAAATTGGCTACAAGGTTAGTACATCACTTTTAATACCTGAGGTGCAGAATGATATAATTAGAGATTTAATTATATCTTGACTAGCTAATCAGTATGCTGTGCTGCAACTCTGAATTGTCTGATGAAGGCTTTAATATTGAATAATACCATTAATGCAAGTGCCTCTTGAACACAAACACACAAGACTTAATGGGATAATATCCGAGCAGCGAGGAGGATCAAAGGGATTTTCATAAATGCTGTCACCGTCTAAGAACCGGTGTCCTTTTTTTGGAAGACAGGCAAAGCAAAGCTTGTCCTAAACAGAAAATTTTCCTGCAGAACTCACTGCAGTAAAGGCAGCATGAACCTCTTAAAGGGCATATGTAATCAATTTCAAAATCTGTTAGGGAGCTTATAGCTCACATTAGTTAAATTTGCCATTTTTAAAATGGAGAAAATACAACACCATATTTAAGCATCAATGATTAACACAATGCCCACCCAAAACAAAAGTAGGAAGAGCTTATAAAGTTGAAATGTAAGTGGTGATTTATCCGGTGAGGAGACGGAAATTAAGATAAATGGTACATGAAAGCAAAAGTTTTGAGACTGAACATATTGGCAAAAATAGGATTATTCAGCCCAATGCTGAAATTTCTGCTCCATTTCTGACCAGCATTGTTAACGACATGCACAAACCTGCGTCAATACTTGAAAACAGAATACTATACATTTGCAATGGTTGTATAATATATTTGAGCAGCTGAAAGTCTCACTTATACACATAATATGTGGTTGATACAGTTGCACACATTTGGTCACTTAAAGCTATTGTCATACATGTAGTAGTTAGAAGAGCTGTAAAGATATTGACTCACATTAAAAAGTCCCAGCTGAAGCTAATTATATATAAGCAGTATTAGTTACTGATGTAGTTACATAAAGCCATTCATGGATGCCAGCAGACTTTTGTCCTTTCAGAAGGCAAATAAAAAGTAAAAACCCATCTGAAAGACATTTTCTTACCTGACACTTTATGCTCACAAACAACGCTTGAAGTTTGCTACTTTGTTGCAATCCTATTCCTGAGCTCCATAGACCAGATTAAAAATGTTTCGTCATCTTATGGTAAGAGTTTTTGGGGTAAGAAGAAAAATCTGCCTTCCCTCTCCACGTATTTGCTTTTAAAAATACAACCAACTTTTCTTGCATAAAAGATCTTTGTGGAAAGTAAAAGTGCTCACTCCTTCCTTCCAATTTCATGAAAATGTCCTCTATGCATTCTCATCCATGAAGGAAGAGTGAAATCGCTCCAAAGGTCTTTTTTATGTCAGATACCTATGTTTTACTAATCTGCTGCAAATGGCAATTAAAACGCTGATTATAATTTGCTGCTCCCATAATTAGGATCGGATGCACTGTTTTTCAACACATGACACATGAGTGAGCCCAGTTGAGTTTGATAGAGGTTCTATCATTCCTCATACCGTGTCTTTGTGTTACACACAGTAGTCAAAAGGTTAGGGCCCGCTACAAAACCCCTCTGTGATGTTTAACCGCCTTTGAAGTTTCCCCAACACCAACACAAAGACAGGCTCTGTGGGCTTAAGGCAGACAGTGCCTGTGAGGAGATTAAAAGAGCGTACGCGTCCCTCTGTGTGTGTTGGACAGATAGAGATAGAGAGGATTCGCATGTTCCAGTCACAGCAGATTACAATTTTTCTGATTTACAACAGCTGCGGACCAAGTCTGTTTTGACATGAAGACGTATCGGAGTATCAGAGCTGTGTGTTTAATATCTGAATCTCGAGACCCGAGGCAGAGTGAAATTAAAACTAAATCACACACAGAGAAGCGTCGAGTCGCCGCATGCTTTGCAATTCATTTGGGGGAAGTAGCAAGTTTAAAACCAGAAGATTGTGGGTCAGGATGAGGCTAGAGGGTTTCTGTGGGTTTTAGCAGAGCTTTGAAACTCGAAGGTCAAGTTGTATCAGTTTTGAAAAGTTTTCCGAGCATCACTGAGTGCAAATGGGAAAAGAGAGACGTGTTGCCACCTAGATTCAAAAGCCTGAAGTCATGTGATTTGAGCGAGACAGCTGAGGCGTCTTCTGCAGCAACTTCTCCGGCTTTGATGTGAGAAAAACAACTCCCCAGAAAGATAGAAGCCTTTAAAGTTTCACCTTTTTTCCCTTATTTTGTTTTACCCAAGGCCTTGAAATTGTGTTTTTGTGTTACTGTAAGCTTGCAGAAGAGCTAAGGGATTATTAGAGAAGTAGAAAGAAGTAAAAACAAGAGCAAAGTACAGGTTTTCCAAACACAGTGGCACGTATTGGGCAGGATCAATAAGACTTTGCTTGTTGGATGAAAAAGTAATGAGAAATATTTAAATCTAAAGTTTGTACGGATGCATAACTCCTTGTCCAATCTGTCTCTGCTTTTCCTATACATTCGTAGTCCTGGCAGGGCAATGAGGCCATTTCTCCAGTGGTCAGTGGATGGGGCATACCTTAAACAGGTCACCAGTCCCTCTAAGAGACCGTGCAAAATGATTTATATCACTTAAATCTTTCAATATTTTGTGAGTTTGCAACCACCAAAATAAAAGTACTGTATTGCAAATTTCTTTACAAATAAAATCTTAAAAGTTTGACATGCATTTGTGTTCACCCCCACTTAGTTAATATGTTTGTTTTGTTTTTTATTTTTCAGTGCAATTATGATTTCATGTCTTTTGGAGTTTGTCTTTACCAGCTTTACACATTTAAAAAAAGGCTGACATTTTTGCCCATTATTTTTTGCAAAAGTGACTTACCCTCAGTCAGATTAGACAAAAAGCAGTTCCGAACATTAACTTTCATGTCTTGTTACACATTCTCAATTGGATGTAGGTCTGGACTTTGACTAGACCATTGAAGCATAAACCATTTCATTGTAGCTCTGGAGTTATTGTCCTACTGGAAGGTGACCAGTTTTCTTCCAGGATTAAATTGTTTCTTGCACTGACTATGCTCCCATCGTTTCTGACCAGCATCCCCACAGCATGATGCTTCATCCACCTTGTTTCATGGTGTGTTCACAATATCAACTTAGTACCACACATACCATTTGACATGTAGCCCATTTTTATTTGCAGGAAACAAATTAGCCAACAGAAACCTTTTTTCTTCAAATTGTGAACTACGTTGGGTTTCCCAATCACATAAAAGTAATAGAAATTTGTGGTTGTCACCAATTAAGATACTATATGAGACTCTCATTCACATTTATGCCCAACAACATTTCAGTGTCTCCATTAAACTCAACTATCATGTTTTTGAGCTGTTGAAAGAACATTTAAAGTAAAATCCAAGATCCCAGCTCAAGTAACTTTAACAATATTCTGAGCAGGACAGAGATGAATGACCTATTTGCTTTTAACAAGAATTAAAGAACCTGATAGATTGGGCCAAGCTGCATGTTTACGCTCCCACTTTCATTTTCCAGTTGGCTTCTGGAGATTTCCGAGGTTTCTTGCCTCAAGTGAGCCTTGAATTCTTCCTGCATCGCTTCTTTGTTAGCAGAAATATTCACCCCAACTGCTCTCATAAGGCGCCCATCACCACTGTGACCACTATCCTTTCCTTTCTGCCAAAGGATGATAAACTTACAAAGACCACATGGTTGTAATTACAGCCTTCCCCGTTTCTACAGTGGAGAGCTCTTTCCAGGCAGAAACTTAGCACTGCAAGAGAAAACAGTCTCACAGCTCAAGGAAGTCAAAAGTTGTTGAAAACCATAAAAAAGAAGATATGCGAGCAGAAAGTCAACAAATGAGATATGGCAGTGAAGAGAGGTATCTTTTTTCTGACTCAGATGTTAATGCATGAGAAGGGAAGCAGATGTTTCACCCCACAGACAGGCCATTTGGTCACACGGGTTCTCAGCGTAACACTTGTCAAACCCCAACGCCTCACAGCAGATAAGGCTCATCACTCCTCACACCATCCATAGAGCACAGCACATCCCTTCTGTCAAAAAAAGAAGTTTTAACCTCTTTAGTTTGACTCCAAATGAAAGATGGAAAATCTGTGTGTCGTCAGCTTTCTCCTGATAAATCAGAAGTTTTAGTTTTACGATAATCAGACAAAACTTTTTTCTTACTTATCCAGGTTGAACTTTAAAGTTCAAACATAGACTGAAGTATTTCTCAGAGATTGATTTCAGCCTTGAAAACAGCTTTTAAAGTCACGTTGGGGGACTAATGAAGTATGTCTGCAGTAAGTGAGGATTATGGATGTTGGTTTAACAGAGTCTGGATTTCAGTTTCTTGAGAACAGATTACCAGGCTGTCTCTGTGAGCCTGTGTTGCGTCTCGCTGAGAAGACACAGAAGATATTCTGACACAGCCCAGCAAAAAGCAACAAACAGAATTACCTGACCACGTTCGGGTTTCAACGCATTACTGCATCCAGTTTGGTTTGAGATACTTTTTTTTTAAACTATACTGATTGTGAAAATCATAGTGCAGACATTAGAAGTACTACAGGCAGATGAAAAAGCTCATGAAAGCAGATGAAACCTCTGATCAACTCGACAGTCTAGCCTAATTAATTAAAATATATTATATTTAACTCTGCATTAAATGCCATTTTGCAAAGTGAATTCCTACAACTTGAGCAATGAAGACTTAAAAAAACTCAAGAACTGGGAGGATCAACAGACAAAAATGCACAAATAAGCAGAGATTACATGATACTTTGTTGGAGTAAAAATTTGAAGAACGTTTTCCAGTTTAAAATAACAAAATATGCTCACTCAAAGCAAATTTAGCAAAATTAGGTATTTATTGGATGTCAACTTTTGAGATGTATTTACTAATTGGCTTCTTCAGGAGCTCCTTCAACAGAAAAGCTAGCAGAGATGACATCACAAATGCAATTTAAATATGTGTGGATTCGGTGTTTATTTTTCTTCCTACTCACTTTTTTAAACTTTAATTCAAAAGTACTTTGATATATGGTCAAGGCAAAAATTATAAAAGTGCATTCCAGCAGTAGATTTAGAGGTAATGTTTGTTTAAAGGGATGAAACAGTCTGTTGTCTCCCCTCAAAAAGTACTTACATTTTTAATTAAAAAATTCATCATCTTATTCAAAAGTCACTGAAATTTCAGCAATAAAACTATCATTAATGCTAACCAGCTCTTGCATATTTCTGCTGGTCTACCAATTTACATTGGGTAATGAGCTTCAGGTCTATGAGGTTGGATGGCCTCCTTGACATCACCCTAATCTTTAGCTCTGTCCACAAAGGCAGGACTTTGACTGTGCCACTGTAAAATGTTATGTTCAAATAGGTTAGGAACCACAACCACCTTCAAACACCAAATAAACCTAACTTGCATTAAAACTATTTTTGCAGAGGGTGGTACATATTTGCTATTTGCAGACAGTTGCTGTTCCAAACCTCCATCTTTATGTTCACAGCCTTTATGAAAACAGAAAGATTATAAAAGGAAAATGTATCTAATTTTTCTTTATCTCAAAATATCTGGAAGATGGCTGATTGATCAGTTACAGAAAAGAAACTCCAGTCTATTCATAAATGTCGACATCTGGGGTTAAACGTCAAAGTCCAGCACAAAAAGATTTATAACATGTCCACACTTGACTGGCAGAAGGAACAGATCGGTTACTGTGGACGGAGGACAGAGCAGGTGGACTTGATCACAGAAAAAGCAGCCGCGGCACATTCAATAGCCTTGATGCAGGTGTGTACTTCACTCCTTGTCCAATAGTACGGCATATATCACTGTCTGTGGAGTGAAAACAGATTTCTGAAACTCCACTGTGCATCATATACATCTCTCAAGCAGATCATTGCAACCTGGAAAGCCACAGGAAATACCAAAGCTTTAACTAAGCCTGTATCTGTGTCTCCAGGTCCTGCTCCCTGGGACTCGCCTCCTGAATGCTTTTATTCCCACTAAACCTTCTACAACACCGTTGGTTTAATTGATCAAATGACCTTAAGAGCTGGATAGTATTTGCCAACTTCAATCAAGGACTAATTGATGCATCATCGCAATATGTATTAAATAATGCTACATTACTAAAAAATGTATGTAATACTTCACATATTCCCACCTCAGCAGACACTCAAAGCTCTTTTTAAAGGCACAAATTCCCCAAAGAATTAATTGACACTGTCTTTAAAAACTGTTCTATGTTCAGCACTCTTATTTTTTGGTGTAAAATAAATTTACACCAAAAAAAAAATTTAGTTGATGCCTGTTTTAAAAAAGGAAAAAGAAAGTGGTCTAGCTTAAAAATAGTAATATCGTAGCTTTGTTTTGTGCTGCTCAACCAGACCCGTCTCCACGGCTTTTTGTTGGCACTGGAGAACGATCCGGCTGCTCTCCTCAAACATGCTGCTACTGGGGAAACCAGAAACGTCTGTTTGGTTTGTCTTTTCTTCGTGAAGCTCTCCTCTGCATCAACAAGAAACACAGTTTATGGTGCAGTAATGGCACAAAACTGTTTAGGATTCAGGTTTCCTTGGAGAACAGTTGTTGAGTGGATACGTTTGCACAAAGCCGCTCCACATTTTATGGTATCTTTGGGGTGTATATATATATGTAAAGATATATATATATATATATATTTTTTTTTGTGCGTGTATATATAAAATACCTTAAATTAATTCTGGTTAGAAAAAGATTCCACTGAAAATGCTGGACGGTTCAACCTTTTAATTTGAGTAGTTATTCATAAAAAGTAAAAAATAATTTCATTCAAAGTCAGCAAAGCTTAAAATTGAGTCTTTTTTTTATGACACATTTTTCAGTTGAGCAGGGTGTCTTTTATAAATACGACATGAATCAGGGGTAAAACTTCTCCTAGCCACTCCTAAAAATTTGAAAAACGGGAAAACAAAAGAAAAGAAGTAAAGGCAAACATATGTGTTGGTCTTCAGAATTAAGAAAATAGCTGCAGGAAACCAGCTTCTCTCCTAACCATATCCACATGTTTGTGATTTTTCTGGCGCCCTCAGTTTGTGGTGCCCTGGGTGGAGAGTCATATTGATCATTTCGCGACCCCTCTCAGTTCGTACTAAAATCAAATGTTATCTTTGATTCTGGTTTACAACCTGAAACGTGTTGATCCTACTCTCCAAACGTTACAGCGATTCACAGCTGCTTCTATTAAATGATCTATTTTCATGTATCTTCTATTTTAGTTCTGGAGAAACATTCAAATCCCCAATGATACAGCTCATTGGATTCAGTGCCTAATCAGAGGCTTTTCAATGTATTCTCAAGGATTCATGAGATTGGATTCAAGCTTTATGAAAAGTCTCACATTTGCAGCCGTGAAAAGAAAAGGGGTTTGAGCATTTCATGCTCCTTTATCTGCTCTCGAATCATTTTCATTTTACCAGGAGGTTTTATGTGGGATTTAAAATGGGAATCCTAATCACCTCTGAAAAACATCCTCAGTCTGAGATTGTGTCTTAGGAAAATATTGAATTTCCACACCTGAAGCTACCATTTGCAGTTATTATGAAAAGTAGTTTTTTGTAATAATAGGATAAATCTTCCTTCATTTGCATATTTTCCATGAAGTGATTGGACCTTTTAATCTTCCTCTGTCTTCAGAAAACACATATAAATCATCCATAATTCTAGACTTTGTTTGTTGAAAAAAGTCAGCCTTTTGCCCTTTTGAGTGACTGCTGTTTGTCAATGTGTCTCTGCAGGTGTGATCCGTGAGAGCTACCAGAAGGGTCGCGACCAGCTGGTTCCCGTGACCCTGTTGGCCATAGCTGTCATCTTGGCTTTTGCGATGGGCGCCATCTTCTCAGGTCTCATCGTCTACTGCGTCTGTGACCACCGGCGGCGAGATCTGGATCTGACAGGTCGCAAGGAGAAGGACAGCCTGCACCTCCACTCCCGCCGCGGGTCGATGAACAGCGTGACCAAGCTGACCGGTCTGTTTGAGACGCAGGCCAAAGATGGTCGCCCGGAGGCGATTCTCACCCCTTTGATGCACAATGGGCGACTGACGCCAAATGCCAAGATGCTGATAAAAGCCGACCAGCACCACCTGGACCTCGCTGCTCTGCCAACGCCTGAATCCACGCCGATGCAGCCACGTCGCAAGCCCAGCCGTGGAAGCCGTGAGTGGGAAAGAAATCAGAACCTTATCAACGCTTGTACCAAGGACATGCCGCCTATCGGATCTCCTGTCATCTCCACGGATCTGCCCCTGAGGGCTTCGCCTGGTCACATCCCCAGCGTTGTTGTTTTGCCTTTGCCGCAGCATCAGCATCAGCTTCCTCCACACCTGCAGCAGTCCTACCAGCATGAGTATGTGGAGCAGCCCCATCACAGCGACCTGAGCATGGCCCACGGCGTCATGGAAGACCAAGGCGCCACTTTGGAGTACAAGCCAGGAAAGAGCCACATGATGGATCCAGACGGGATGCTTCCACCTCGCGTTCCCCAGCGAGAGGCATCCCTCACCGTCCCTCCTGCCGTCCCACAGATGGGCAAACGTCTGGAGGTCCACTCGTCAGTGTATGGCCTCCGGAAAGGATCGGCGTCTTCTGCTTCTGGATCCTCAGTGCTGAAGAAGCACAACACCAACTCATCCAACTCCTCCCATTTGTCGAGACATCACAGCTTCCGTGTGGAGACCCCGCCGCCCGCGCCCCAGAGGGTGGACTCCATACAAATGACAACGCAGGGCATATCGCTGTCTCGGCAGCCTGGGATGATCACTTACGGCTCGCTGCCTCGAACGGGCAGCAAACACCTCAAACCCGACGTTCCCCCGAAACCCTCCGTAGTCTCTCTCTCAACAAAATCAAAGTCCAGTGAGTCCGGCACATAGTCAGCTTGTAACCCCATTAAACCAGACTGAACAGTCAGAAGCTAAAGGTGTTTTCAGACAGAAGAAACAGGGACTACTGTACAACTTGCATCTCCTTTTAGTGCATTTGTTTGTTTTTGGTGGAAATTCACAGATTTTGTTTTTAAATAATTTGTTTTTATATAAATATGTAAATATCCAATGGATGTTGTCTGTTGTTGAGCTCAGATCAGCTCCCAGTTTGTCTGTAAACACAAAGAGGAAGATGTACTCCTGAGAGAGGAAGTGAAACCTGTCCTGATATTTCGCATATCGGCACCCTGTAGCATTCAAGACGGTGGCTCTCCGGTTTGTAGTGTCTTCAGCCACCTGGACTTGACTTTTCATACATTATCGTGCCGACAGACAGGGATCTTACAGGAGACGGAGAATAATCAATGTACAGAAGCACTCAGAGAGACTGGATTCAGACTGAGTCTTGTTGGAAACTGTGAAAAGAGTCTCAGTGTTACAGCAATCAAGACCTGGGCGGGTTCTGCTGAGGCCCAGCCAGAAGAATCTCCTACTGTACTGAACAATACGTGACTGTTAATACTAATAGCCTGTTGTATTTATTTTTATTAAGTGCTTTAAAAGAACAAACTGACTTTCTAGGCTTGGACAGAGAGAAGAGACAAAGAAGAGGTCTTTTAATATTAATTAATCAAGTGAGGAAAAAAAATATTTAAAGTCATTAAACTGGAGCCAGTAGAACTTTTCTTGTAGACTTTAAAAAAAGGTCTTACTGCGTGCTCAGTGGGACCTGCAGCTTGAGATACGACGATGAGGTGGAGATATTTATTTAAACTGTGCCAGACCAGACTTTTACCTTTTCAGACCAGAGTTTCCATTGTTTTCAACCAATCAAGATGAAAAAAAATGAAAAAAAGATCTTCAAAATCTCCCCCTTTCACTCCTCCACCAAGCAACCCCTCAGCTCTCCCCTCCAATCAGCACTGTGGTTTTTTTTGTCCGAGTCCAAAACATTCGTCCTGATTAACTCACTGTTGCATGTTACACATAAAAGGAAGAGGCGCAGCAACAGTGCAGGAATCAGTGCTCAAAACTAAGCTAAACGTTGCGACAGAGCGACGCCGGTCCAGAGCGGCGCCACGTGGACGAGCAGGCGCAGGAAAAAATGGAAACAAGAAAAAAAAAAAAAAAACTTTTTATCGTCTGCTTATTTTTCCACATGTAAATTTGTGCCTTACACCCTAAAGTAGTGACAATGTTTTTCTTTAATAGTTGTTAACTTTGTGTCCTTGTTGTATTCCTTTTTGTTTTTATTTTCTTACGTCATGATATTTCCCTTGTTTGATAAAAATGCAGTTAAAGAATGTAGGTGTTATTGTTGTAATTCTGGTTCCTTAGACATTAACACAGTTAACAGGTCAGACGGAGGAGAGGAAGGAGCGATCACTTTCTTCTTTTTTACTCTTTCTGCACACACACTCACTCAATCATCTTTGTGGTTCATTTCTGACTGTGCCATTAACGCGCTTCGAGCAGCCGTTCATGTTGTGTTGGCATTGTCCACATTTCTTTTTTTTTTATACAAGCTAAACGTTCCTGATGTTGGTTTTTATTCATTTATGTTGTTTGGTGTGAAAACCAGAACGGTTAAGGTTTGTTACGAGTTGAGAAGGCCGAGGTAGCTTTCCAGTGCATTGCAATAATACTGCAACAGCACCACAGCGAGCTATTAGTATGAGATACAATAGGCCCCCAGTGAGCGACAGAAGCTCACTGCTGCTTATAAGCATTCATTTCTTAGGCAGTTGCATAAACAGGCTGGTTCCTGTGAAGAAAGCTGGGATTTTAAAACAATAGTGAAGATATTTCTGTATTTAACCCCGTTTTTTGTAAGAAAACTATTTGAAAAATACTAGTGTTTTTTTTTTTTTGCTTCGCTGAACTCTTATTATTAAGGCCTGAGAGTTTGACTTATATGACCTCTTATGTTTCCTTCGATCACCCCTCACCAAAACACTTAAATCAGTGGAGCACTCTTCTATTGTCATATGTGTAGATAGGTCAAAGTTTTCTTCGTATCAAGCAGTTTTTTTTCCCCCCGTTTCTCATTGGAGGAAAGCCAACAATGTCTCTATCCACAGCTAAATTAAGAGGGATATGTAGGATCTGTGAATGGGTTTCTAGTTTGCATATGCTTACACGATTTGATTGAAAATATCTTCAAAGCAGGAGTCAAATCAATGGTTTTCTATTAAAACATGTTGAGCAGTTTTTCCAGGAAATACAGTTGGTTACATTTGTTTATTTTTTTGTTATTTGTAACATTTATTCATACAGGGCGTCTCATTGAGATCCAAGATCTCACTTAAAAGGTAGACCTGTTTTGATAAAACAAAGAAAATTACAAATGGCAACAAAACAGGCAATTAGGAAAAGTTTTTGGCACCTAATATAACCTAACTATAAAATAAAATTTGTGGTATTTGTAAAAGCATGACCTCATTCTGCAAAGTCCTGAAAAATTCAACTTTTACATTGGGGAAAAATCTGTTCAATTAAAAAAATTAAATAAAATTCAACAACCACTTATTACCAAAAGTCTTCTACACAGTTTAAGAAGTTTGGTTCAAAAGGAGTTTGAGCTCTCTGAGTATTTCTCTTTCTACCATTACAAAATGATCCAGCTTAACACATCCAGGAATATTCCACCAGTACATTAACTAGTTTTCAAATATAACGAGCCCACAGCATTACACATCCTAGCAGTGGGCAGCAGGGGCTTTTTTGCACTCATTTATTGTTTTATGTCAAACTCACCTAGACTGGAAAGACTAAAGTACAGGGTTCTAGTTTTAATCCCAACGGACTTCAGCACATTCCACATTTAGCCTTTTTTTCTAGCATTTCCAGACATCTAGATGATGTTTAAAAGTTGTTTTAATGACCCCAAGATGCCAACCCACAATACTCTGCTCCCAGACATGATGGCAACATAAATATTGATCCTCTTCTAGTTTAGCTCTAGTCAAGTTGTTTTACATTTTTAAATAATTGCTCTTGTGGCATGAACTGGACATTTCTGTGAAATCATATTAATCAACTTAAAAATGTAAAAAATATGTATAAAAAAGAAAATAGATACCAATTATTATGCCACTGGAGATTTTGTTAACAATTCATTCTTAAAGTATTTTTTCCCCCGCTGCTAAATAATTGCTCTCAATTTTAAAAGTTGGATGTTTCTGTAATTACAGGGTGAGGTTATGTTACCACAAAGAAAGATGAATTTATTTTGAAGCCTTTCATATGCCGTGAGCGGTGCCATTCAATGGGCATAAGTAGTCCAAAATAACAAGGTTTTGCCTATATTTCAAATATGTTTTCCTGAAATGAAACTGACAACTTGTTCAGTAAACGTTGTGATTCATGAATCATCACATCCGCACAGACAGAGAACAACACCCCTGTCTGGGTGAGAAGGTTAAACATCCACCGTCTTGTGTGGACACGTGAATATATATCTGGGCGTTTATTTTGAGCGTGGAGCATTTCGATGTCAGCAGGAGCGGAGGCGTTTTCGACAGGCTGGATTAGGACTGACTGTGACGGCCGCTGTGGACAGTGAGGTTCTTTAGTGTGTGCCTTTTTTGTCTTTCACCCTTGTTATAATTCACTGCTGTTAGACGCAAATCAACTCTTATTGACTTTTCAAACTTTTGAACTTTGTAAGCTTGTAAGATATTGTGACGTCACAAGGTTTTTTGCCCTACTCTCTCTCCACTTCCTTAACATCTGATTCACAGCTTAATGTATGTTGTAAAGAAAAAAAACTCTTTAATTTAATGCAAAATGTAATGAAAAAAAAAGGAAATAAAATTCTTGTCATGAAAACTTGATTTGTCCTTGCTGTCTCGCTTGTTTCTTTGCCGAAGGCTGTCTAACATTTACCCTTTGTGTGACATGAAAATAAAAATCTTGCTTCATACAGGGTCTGAACTTGTTAGAGAATAGTTGTAAGAAAAACATTTCACTTTGCGACCTTCAGCTCTTCTCTCCTTGTGAAAATCTCATGAGATCTGAGGAAGTATTTCTTAAACTTGAGACACAAAGCAAGTTTGTGGATTAAAGCTTTTTGAATCTATAAATGCCTCTTAGGAAATTAGAATATCATTGAAAAGTTCATCATTTCAGTAACTCGCTTCAAAATGTTTTTATTACAAACACGCCGATATATTTTAAGTTTTTATTTCCATTTACAACTTATGAAAACCCAGAAAATAATATATAGACAGTTAATACGAAAAGAAAAAAGTTATGGCATAGCACATCACATGGAAGACTATTTAATGCAGACAGTCATTATTAAAAGTCATTGCTAAAAGGTTACATATTCAGAGTGCTATATTCAAGCATATTAATGGAAAGTTGACTGGAAGGAAAACGTGTGGCAAGACGAAAAGTAACCGAAATACCTGCATTGTTAAAGAGATTAAGAATCAAAGCCTATTTAAGAGTTTTGGAGAGATTGATGAGGTGAATCAAAGCTTCAAGAGCAACAACATACAAACACATCAACAAATTGAGCTTCAATTGTTGTATACCTTTTGTTGATCCTTTTGTAGATATGAGTGTGGAGCAAGAATAGAGTGTCTGAATCCAAGCTGCCTGAGATCCAGTGGGAAGTTTCCACAGACGCTGATGATCTGACAAGCTGTGTCATCTGCGACCGTCTACAAGGAGGTTTTAGAGCCCTTCATGCTTCCTTCTGCAGACAGGTTTTATGGAGAAACTGTTTTAATTCTCCACCAGGACTTGGAACCTGCCCACACTGCTAAAGAGACCGATACCGCTGTGCCCCTGGGACAGTGCTGAGATGATAAAAGAAACCTGAGACAGTAATGTAGATAAGCTGAAGGCCGTTATTACAGACCCGTTCAATAAATTTGCATATTATTAAAAAGTTAATCTATCTCAGTATCTCAGTTCACAGAGTGAAACACATTCTATGGATAAATTACACACAGTTGCTTTGTTTTCATTAGCTTAAAGCCAATGAAAACACAACATTTAAGATTAGAATATTTCATCAAATCAATAAAAAAACATTTTAAGTACAGAAATGTGGGCTTAATGAAAAGTACTATTAATATCAGCTAAAAGGAACCTTTAATCTGAAAAATGACCTTGTCTTCCTGAAGAGCAGAGCCTCAGGTTGATACCCTCAATACTATAATGCATTAATGAACCAATTTATGCAAAATGGGCCCATCATAACATTGAGAGACCAAGCTGTACAGTAAAAAGAGATATGTTTCATTAGGACAACCATTCTTTATTAAAGATTATTTTATGCAAATGGATGTTTCGTAACATTAAATTTGACTGAGAAAATCAGTTTAGCTTTTTATGAGGTGTAAGGCTTCAGCAGAAATGAATGCTTGAATTACACCACACTGTGTGACAAATCAAAATAAGTTGAATTACTGATGCAAATCAAATTTTCAGTGATATGCTGCATCATTCAGATGGACTTGGGAAGAAGACCGAATACCAGCACCGCATGCAATGGGAGGACCTGGAGTTACTTTTTTACCAGTCAGTGAATGGACCAATCCCAACGAGTCACATTAGTCTACAAGGCAGTGAGCTAAGATGTTTACAGTGCTGGTGACAATGCTGAAATCACTTTTTAAATGATTACACATTGGCACTGTATGTTCTATGCTTACAGGGCCTTTGTGTTGTGGTCTGCTTCAGAGACTCTCCTTCAACCCACCACCGCCTCATGGACCATTAGTCCACACAGGCAATCAGAAGCTATAATTACATTTCAAAAATATGTGTTCACTGGTGGTTCTGTGTTGTCGGAACGGCGTGCATTGACATGACAACTGCGTAACACAGCGAATGATGTTTATTCTCTTTTATTCCTCAAATAGTTATTATTTGTTGACCCAAAAAATAGCTTGATGGGATAACCTACATGAAAAAACTGCAATGTAGAGGTATCAGTTTAGGTGTATACGTATTCCACTGCTTATTGGTTGAAGATTTGTCTCATGGGGAGACACTGATGAGTTCATTAAAAAAGTATTTTGCCCTCCATAGTTATTGGCACCAGTGGGTTAATTATTAGAACCTTTCACCCCTCCATGTTTCTCACTTTTATGGAGAAAACATAAACATGGCTCCTCATTCAAGCTTCCTTCTAACTGTTTTTCTAATTTTAAACTTTTTAATTATTCCTGACTGCATTCTGAAGATCATCTAACATCTGCCAGACTTGAATATCATGTTTTCTTGTCTTTCCCATTTTTTATGAGGGATTGAGATAAGTGTTCCTCTGTCATAGAAAGCAAAGGACAAATTATCGGACAAATGTTTCGGACACCGATCAACTTATGTAATAAAACATTTGAAAATGCTTCAGCTGCATTTATTTTTTAGGAACTGCACTTATTATATGGCAAAAATCATTTAGAAAAAAATTATTTATATCACAATTTATGTCATAATAAAATATAATTATTTAAAAATGTTCAATTGAATTTATTTTTCAGTAAGATTTTAAATATTGATAAATGATTTGTCTCCAACTCTTGCTCAAACATTCAAGCAAAAAACTTTACTACTGTGCATAAAAACAAAACAAAAAATAGCAACATGCAAGTACAAAGAAATTGATGTAGTGACCCAGATAAGATGCATCGGACTAATGTGACCAAAAACTGTGCAGAAAATAAAATAAGATCATAAAAGTCCACATATTAAAAAGCTGTCATTAATACATAAACAAATAAATAGGTAAGTAAAAATTACACTTCTGCACTTGGCTAAATTCTAAAAAAGAAAGTACGGATTAAAGTTTGGGCGCTAATGTAAAAGCTGCCCTTCATTGGACTGTCTTTCTGGTGGGAAAAAACTGTTTTTAAATATAATAATGATGTGAGGAGATAATATGCAAATACCAATAGAATAATCTGGAAATGACTTCAAGATTTTTGTCTTTTTAAATATTGAAAAGAGAACTGTACTCAAAATTTCAAGCAAATTCCTCATCTCCATGATTTAAAGACTAATAAAACATGCCAACAGGCACATTTCCCGTTCCCGTTTCAGATTACCATCTCTAGTTTCTCCTGTTAGCACCTCATTGGCACTGTATTGTCATAACCTGTAAGCTCAGCAAGTTGTTCATCACTTGTTCCTGACACTGCAGAGTGGAGTCATAAGTTATAATCAGCCAGCGTGGTGATCAGATAACCACGCCGTGGTTCAGATAATGAGGCCCGTCAGACCTTACAATACTGCATTGTGTAGCTTCCATCACCGCAAGTGATGAATCAGAGATCAAGATTCAGATAAGTCTATTTCAACATAACTAAAGCACAACTCAACCTACAGGTCACTTCTGTGAGCGGGTATCTTCTACAGAAACAGCCAGAGGGTGTTCCAAAGGTCAAAACGTTTTCAAATAAGACATATATGAATCAATGTAAAGGATAAAAAACATTGATGGTTATTTGAGAATCTGAAACAAGAATTAAAAATTGGTCTTTGCAGACATTTTCCATCCAATCTAACCAAGTTTGAGTTATTTTGACATTTATATACTTCCGTGTGTTTTTTTTTTAATTATTTGATCATTTCTTGTCACACTGTTTCATTCAGCAACATGGAATATTTCTTGTTATCCAACATTCTTGAATATAAAATACATTTCCATGTGCGTCATATACACCGATACACAATGCATCAGGTAAATACATATTTTTTTTATGCTGTAATTGCAGTAAGTGCTGCAAATCCTTGTTGTGTAAATCAGCAGAAATCAATCAAACATTGCTCATGATCTGGCATTATGACCTGCCAGCCCTAAAGCTTAATGGCACTTTTCCTTGACAGCAGCAGCAGCAACAGAAATGTTGGTCAGCCAGGCTTTCAGCCTCCCAGCCAGCCTTTTACGTCAACCATCTAGTCGTTCATTCAGCCATTAAGCCCCCGCCCCCACCCCGTCCTTCATAACTCTAATCCACCTGGCTGGCTTTGGACTTGGCACTGCTCAGTTTGAGTGCCCCACAATCTGTGGTCACAACAAGTTTATCTGCGAGCTAATCCACGCTGTCACATCCAGCAATCATTATCCCCGTCGCTGATACTGTCTGCATCCATCACTGCTCTTAATGACTCTTAACATACTGGCGATTTTTCATGCATGTTTCTGTCAAAATATGGCTGCTCCAGTGACTCAGACACAAAAGAAACAGACACAATAGGACAGACCGATCAGCCAGTGGAGGGGATAATTATCTGTCAAGTTTCAAAAAGCCTGCAGAGAGTTAAATGAAGTCAAAATAGACAGGAAGGCAGACAGCCATGCACATTTATGTTCCGTCTGTCTGTCACAGACACAGACACATTATCACGATCCTGAATGATGTGTCCCCTGGGTATTAATATGGTCCTCTATGAGCCATTAATGGGAGTCAATAGGCCCCTTAATGGCTGTTCGCCATGTTGGTTGGCCTCTCATTAATGCGTCATCACATAAGTACTTGCTAGATTCATGATGGTCACCGCCATGCGATTATGTTTGATGGGGGTCATACCAAACTCATGTTGTGTACAATAGGCATTAAGGAAATTTGGTGCTTTGAGCAAGAACAAGTGTATTTTTATCCAACAGCTAAAAATATACAAGGGATATTTTATGAGGTAAATCAGAGACTTTAAAAATACACAAACTCTCAAAGATCTTGATGAAATATATTGGCAGACATTACTGGTTAGTAAATGTTGGAAATATGTAGAAGAAACAAATTTAAAAGGGCCATAATCAGTGACAGAAAGGGTTTTAACCAAGGATGATGGGGATGAGTGGGATGAAAGGATGAGTCAGAGAGAGACAATGGATGAGAGGGATGAAAAGAAGTTTAAAGAGGGATAAGGGAGGATCAGAGGGACAAATATAATCCTACAAGAGAAAAGGAAAAGGCAAAATACCTAATTGCTTCCCACTTTGGAAATTCAGGAATGAAGAGGATGAGAGGGATAAAAATGGTCCTAAATAGAGATAAGTAGGATGACAGGGATACATGTGGATTTTAAATGGATATGAGGAGAATGAGTGGGTTGAAGAGGAGGAGCATATATGTGGGACAAATAAATAGAAATGAAAGGTGTAAATGTGTCAAGAGAGGGAAGAGAAAGTGAGTGGGATGATGAGGAGTGTGATGGACTAATGAGGAAAATGAGTGGGATGACTAGATGATACAGAGGGATGAGGAGGATAAGTATGATAAAAACAGAACGGGATAAAGTAGAGCTGTAAATGTGAATTTGAAGGATAAGAGTGATGTAAAGGAAAGAGGAATAAGTTAGCAAGAGAAAATAACAGGATGAGAGGGATGAAGAGGGATTATAAACGGGATGAAAATGTGTCATAAACAAGGATATGACCCAAAAAAGATGGGAAAGAAGGAAGACTGGCATTAAAAGAAGAGATTAATTAAATAAATGGGTTAAAATAAGCCTCTATCGAACAGAATAGATTGAGCTTGGCAAGGAATTTCACCTGAACCCACGTCAACAAATTAACTGCATTTGTTTTGTATGAATATAATCAGACATTAAAGTTACAGTCAGGTATTTGTACAGAATCACTTTGTTAGACATTGTTCCACTATGCCACAAATGGTATTTTGATCTGATTTAACTAATCTGGATGTTTTAAAAACAAATGTTACTTTGTTGTCATTTAAAAAACAAACAAAAAGAAGAGATTTACACAGGAGCCTCCACAAACTAAACAATCTGAAACACTTCAAGAGCAATTAATGTACCTATAAGGCATTTAGTGGGTTTAGTTGTGAAGCACAGAGAAGGCATAAACAACAAAACAGGCCTCCATGCTGCTGCAGCGTGTGTGTCAAAGTCTGGCAGCCTCAGAGAAAGAAGGCACATGTGGAACTGGAAGATATTATGACACTGACTTAATTTATGATATTTCCCGGCTTCACCAAGTATAATAAAGCAGGCTGAATAGCACTGCCAGTCACTGTGTAATAAATGACTCAGCATTTAAATTTATGCATCTTTATCTACAAAAGATCAGCATCCCTTCAGAAGCAAGCCTAAATTAATTTTAGAAACTTTGACCTGGAATGCAATAAAACTTTTCCTAATGGATCTTATGAGTGGATGGCTCATAAAAAAAGAAAGCAAAAAGTGAGGAAGAATCAAAGACTCTCTGACGTCATGGGAAGCATCATGAACACTAACATGGGACTAACAGCCCACGACCTTATTATACCCAGCATCGAACAAGTTTGAGAGGCAGCTCAAATTTCTCAGAGGTCTCCAAAAATCCAGTAGAAGATTCGAAGTAAGGATTTACAGAAACAAGGGTGAAAGGAACCGTCTCTTGTGCTTTGAGAAAAAAAAAAAAGCCTTGGGCTGTGAGGAAGCAGTAAGAGGAGCATACCTCTGGGAGTTCTGATGGCAGAGCGAGCGGGGAAAAGAGCCAAGCCTTGTTCTGCCGTTATAAGCTCTGCACTGCACACATTGACAAGCATGCAGGGGAGAAATTGGCACTGGGAATAAGGGCAAGGCGGTGGAAATTTGGAGCAGAAAAGTCTTCAGGGTGCACTGTGCACTCATCCTTGTGACCCTGCACACACGCATATACACACACACACAGAGCACAGGATGCATGGGGGCTTAGGAGATGGCTGTGGATGGGGATGAAAACAAAGCCTGTGGGTGATGTTGGAAGGAAGCTCAGGGAATTGGGAGAGAAGCCTGCTCCTCATCCACCGGCCATATGCAGCACTGGATGTCGCGCACATGTCTCGTATTCACAGAGACTGGGAGCATACTGGCCTTAAAAAAAGAGATTACCCAGAAAAAAAAAAAAAAAAAAAAAACAGGGGACGCCGGAAGGAAAGAAAACTAAAACTCACAAGCGCACATGCACCCAGCTACACACTGCACCAGGTTCTAACTGGCTGGTTTTGCCAGAAGTGGGTAATCCTATGAAACTGTTTATGCGTGGAGAAACTTACTTTCAGTGGCCAAAAGAAAAAAAATAGTAAGGATAGAAGATGCCAGTCAAGTTCATGGCGCTGCAATCTGTGACCTGGTTTCTAAATGCAGCAGCTATAAGGAAGGAAATAACAGCTACGCTGCTACATCCAGTTATTTTTGCTTCAGTCCGTTCCTGCTGATGTTGCTTGGATTCTCAAGAAGTTCAAAGCTGCAGCAACTTTAAAAAGATATGCGCTTTTTTTATTGTGTGAAACAAATTTTAGAGTTAACACAATGATTACAGTTTTTGCTACATGCTAAACACTATCCCACCTTCTCTTAACTAAATATTCAGTGGACTGAAGTATATAATAATTTGGGACTGAGGGACAAAGACATTTGTGACAGACTTGTGGACTGCTGACCTGTAAGACATCACAGAAAATGAACAGGAATCATGCAAGATATACGAAAAACAATTGTGGATCTCCACAAATCTTGTTCATCCTCAGGTTCAATGTCTCAATGCCTGGAGGCGCCGCTTTTATCTGATCAAACAATTATTTACAAGTACAAACACAATGAGAATGTTGACAGGTTTGTGTGCATCAGAGACGTATGTTTAAACTCCCAAACAAATCCAAAAGAGCTTGTGAAGATGTTGGCTGAAACTGTCAAGAACAATATACCAAATAGAACTGAAGAGTCACTCAAAGAACACAAGGTAAGGAAGATTTTCCTCACATTGGATTAGTCCACATGCAAACAAATTGTAAAAGAAATACTTTAGACAATTTTATGACATAAAGGAACATAATTAAATCTCTAACAGTTTGGTTTCAAGACAACAATCCTGTCTATTTGCCAATTTAGCTACAGCCTAAATCTATTTTTTGTGGATGTAAGTATTAATAAGTTTCATCTAAAGAAGTAGCATTCCTAAATGTGGCCATGATCAAAACAAGGAGGTCAGGAGAGCGTTCTACTTAAAGTCTCACTTGCTTCCCATCCCCTGTAGGCCAAGACAGGAGCGAAGGAATCTACTGCATGTGTGAAATCTGTCACATTCTTGTTAATTTGCTAACAGGGTTTCATCCATCCACACTGAAAGAGGGAATAGAGTTTGTCATCTTGTTTTCTCCTCCCATCCTGTGAAAATCCCACACTGCAACATTTGAGTTTCATCAACTCTTTTTACGCTTTGACCAGGGTTTATTTTAGTTCTGTCATTTCTCTTCATGCTCAAATCTTTTCATCGTATATATTTATTTAGAAAATCCTTCTCTCTTCTGCAGTGTTGCATCACAAAACTTCTAAAGAGGCTTTCAGAAGAGCAAGAGCATTGAAAATTAATGAATGTGTCATCAGCAATAAAGATTAATGAAGATTCAAGATTATTTATCGTTCACGCCTTTCCCAAAGTGCCCTGTCACAGAGGAGGTAAAAACGGGGGTCAGTGAACAGAGTTTGGCTCCCGATGTGATTTCCACTATAAAAACATTACCACTGGTAAATGAAGTTGTTTAAAATACAAGTTGAAAAGTTGAAATTTCAGATATATCGCAAGTCAAATGCAGTATTCCTCTTAACGTTCATGCAACCTTTAATTGACCTCCAAGTAAAGATGTGTAAAAAACTAAGTATATTAATCCTTCACTGCAGAAGCATAAGCTCAGATAAAAAAAATTATTCCAACCTTAGATTTGGTTATCTATATTCTGCAAGGGGAACAATGCATCTGCAATAACAAATAGTCTTAATAAAAAGTTATTGACAGAACTGTTTCAGCTGCTTCTGCTAACAGGAGAGCACTTAGTCCTCTCTCACATCTGGTTTCCTCCTTGGACAGTCCCAGATCTCATTTTATGCTTTCTTCTCCTCATCTGTAGGATGTAGGTCTATGCACTGAGTTGGACATGAGCGGAGGTTGTTTTTGCATCTTTTGAACCATTGTTGTGTTGCTGGAACAAGGTAAAGTATTTCCAGTGACGATGTTTACCGTTTACTGCATATTCACTTGATTTTCAAATGGCACACAAAGGCTCAGCAGATGGAAAACATTGGTACAAAAACAACATAGTGAACAAGGAGTCTCACTTTATTATGCATTCTGGTTAAAACAACATTGTTTTTCATTCATTTAGTGAGTAGAGTATCAAGTAAGGGTTTGAGTAGTAATAAGTCATAATATTGCTCAAATACAAGTATAGTAAAACTACTCCTAAAAGTACATTTTGGTCAAATGATGAAAAACCACTGAATGTTTTCCAACATTGACATAATAAATATATATTTTAAGGCTTTTAATTTCATATTTTCTTTCATTGAGTATTTACATCAACCTTTTATAAAAGCATGACACTAAAAGCATCAACAATATTTAAAATATTTTTTTAATCATTAGGTTCAAAACTATACTTTTTCACAAATATTAACATCTATCTCTAAGTAACAATTTTTTCTGTAATTTTTTTATTTACTTTCAAACTAAAAATAGAAATTAAAATATTTCTGCAGTAGATTTTTTTTCTAAATTTAACAAAAACTCATGTAAGATGGATGGATAGATTGATCAATGCCTCTACTGCTATCAAACATTGGATGTTTGCAATCCAATAAAAGATTAATTTAAATCAAGGTCGTTTACTTTATTAGCTTAAAGATAATGATGATGTTGAGAAATTCTTTGCAAAATGTTTCTGAACACCTGAATTGATCAGTGGCATCATGACGGGTTCTGCTGTCAAATCAACAATCAGTTTCAGAACCAGCAACTTACAGCTGCAGACTGGAATTAAGTAAAACAACACAAAATGACAAATGACAGACATAACATGTCATTTATGCACTCATGCACTTCATTTGGTGGCCATTGATCCAGGACTTTAACTGGAAACATGCAGCGCTGATTGCTGCTGATGGTCTGGACTGTCTGGGCTTGTTTGACACAAAAAGCAGAACAAACATGTTGCACAGTGAGTGTGATCGCACCGTTCTTTCAGCAGCTTTTGCTTTAGAAACAAGAACACGAAGCTGACAACACAACATCGCAGGAATGCTCCGTCACCGCTGAGTTATTCCTGACAGTGAAAAGGGTCAGTCAGAACTTCAAGAGAAAAACACTTTTTATGTTTTAATCAGAAGTTTTTGGTTTCACAACAAGAAAAGTGTTTTTAAAATATTTGAAAATACTGAAAACTGTTTAAATTTATTCCATGTAGAAATGTTTCTGTAGAGATTTCTGATTTTCTGTATCAGGGGTCAAACATAAAAGGCTTGCATGAATCATCTGTTGGTATCTGATAACACTTTACACTCGGAGGAAAAGAAATCATCTGTAAAAAATAGTTTTCTTGCAGGGCAGCCAAAGGTAAATCAAAGCAAAATGTACTTCTACTTTTCTCCTTTTCCATTTAGTTGGATGTAAAAAATAGCCATTATGGTAGAGATCAAAATCACTTGATTTGGTATTGGTGCTGAAGTGATCTCTCTAGCACATCTGAATGGAGTTAGAGCTAATGGAAGAGACAAGTAGTTCACCAGCTCTGTGTAACAGAAAGGAAGCATGAGTGAGACAGATTGTACAGTATGTGGGCCGAAACGATGCTTGTGTAACATCTTTTGCTCTGACACAGTTTAAGGCGAGTCGTTGAGACCGCCCTTACTTTACTGTATAGAACAAAAGGTCATCAAATGTTATTGAAAGATGATTTAAAGACAGAAAATTGCCAAATTTTGGTCTAAAGATGTGGGAGCAAGTGTGTAAAAATATACCTGCATGTTACAAATAATCCACGTGCTGCTACTTACAAAAACCTTAAGCGTTTGGAGATGGGAATTACAGAGATTCAATCAAATAAAGCCATTTTTTTCATCAACTTTTCCGTGTTTTTTTTTTACATCAAGGGTGCAGATGTAACAGATTCCAGTCTGGTCCATATTGCTTGGATTGGGCAGAGGATCGACAGACATTTTGGGGCTTTGATTGCAACAATGCAGATGAAGAAGCTCTGCAGGAAAATTGTCCCAGTGAAACAGTAGGATGTCTTATGTGATGTCACTAGTCATTTGAATGTTAAAGCTCGTTTTCAGAAAACCAACTAACCAGAAAACCAAATGGGAAAATGGACCATGGCGTGGTTCTTTGATAAACATTGTGTTCTATGATGGTATTCTTTGGTTTCACAAAAATATTTGACCAGTAGCTTTAAAAGAACGCCATCATTACCCCAGGAGGACATTTAACCACATTTTTCTGTCTCTATGCTGAAAAAACCTTTTAATCCAAGAGAGGACTCCGTTGGTACACCTGATGTCTGGTTTTTGTGATGTTTTCACAGCTGCACTCTAAAGACTGGAAGTGATGTCACCAGCTGTGTCCTTCACGATTCTTCATCTCTCAAAGGATTTTTCTGTCTTAACCTGCATTTTTTTCCCCTCGTTCATGGTCAATCTGTCAGAGGTATATTTCTAAGCCCCATCATTTGCCTTTAGAACTTGTCACACTTTTGGACCTAATGTATTTATTTTCCTATCTTTCTTTTTAAACAGATTACCGGCTTTAGCGTCAGTTCTTCTGTCTTCGAGCAAACATAAGCTGTTGGCTTTAAATCCTAACAGACGAAAATGCGAAAGGAAATACCGAGGATTCAAGTTACTGCAGTCAGTCATTAACCTGCTCTGGGATGCATGAAAGTTAGGAGGCAGAAAAACTGCAAAACATCAATTTTATTAACCACTGCCTATAAAATAAATGTTAATAATCGCTTGCATCTCGATTTCAAATGCAGGACTAAAACATCAAAGCACTACAGTTGTCTACTGACTGGTTATGTGTGTACAGATGTGTGTGTTTACTGTCTGTCTCTGTCAGAGCTGTAAACAATCTATCAGCACAAATCCACGACTGTCTCTCTGCTGGTTGGTCAAGGTCACCTCACACAAACACACACAGTCCTGGCACAGACAGGTTCAGGACAAACACAGCATATCTGAGGGCTGACTTGGCAAAACCAAACCAGAAACAAATTCATTTTTGTCATATTTGTTAAATTCCATGCAAACAATTTGGGAAAACATGTGACTTTAGGTATTTTATCAGGAGCATGGATTGTTCACTGTTAACTTACTCTTTGCAGTCAGTGTTTTTATTGATCATTTTATTTATCAGTTTTACTGGTGCATGTAGAAAAGTCAGAGCACCAGGTACAGAATGTCAATTTCATATGACTGTTCCCCAATTTTCCATTTCAGCACAGTTTGTCGTCCGCGCTGTGCCAAGTTTGAAGTTCCACTCGGTCTGAACAAAATTGATTTTTTTCTGCCATAATGTCCGTCAAATTGAAGCACCTTCAGCAGCTGAGACTTTTTGTGGAAGAGGTTGGGGGACTGTTGCTCCCTTTGTCTTCAAGATAAAAAAAAAGAGAAAGAAAGGAACTCCAAACACAACCTGAGATAAAAACTGTCCAGCTATACAGGCTGGAAAAACCCAAGAGCTCTGGTAGATTTACTGTAGCAGTTGGGATACGTTTCTAGGATCTAGTCTGGCAGTTCTTTGTAGAGAAAAATATAAAAGGTTTCTCAGTCCTTGAAAAAAACTTAAAGGAGTTAGGCTTGAGAGCAGGCAGTCTGTTTATTCACAGTTTGCTGTTTAGGACAGACTCTCAGCTCCATCATTCATCCATTCATAATAAATACAGTTAAGAAAAAAGTTATTCATATCCCTGGCAGATTTAGATGTATAATTATTTTATTTCTCCAAGAAATAAGAAAATATAATTGGAATAGTTAAATAGTTATTTTTTAAATGTATGTTTTGTAAAAACATATTGAAAATAACCTGATCAAAAATGCCAAACTTAATTTTGGCATTTTCTCCAGGTATCTTGATTTACTGTTGATGATGACTCAAGTCTTAGAAGGTGGAATGCCTCTTTGCCATCACCCTAATTTTCAGCTCCCTCTTCATATGTTCTCTGTGGGATACAAGCCACATTCTGGCTAAATTATACACCCACTCTGTAGATCTGAATTTTAATAATTCTTTCTTGCATTATCTTCATCTCTCAGTCCTACCTCCTTACCCTTCGTTCCTTATGTCCTCATTCCTGCGTCTCCATCAGGAATCTTTGATCCCTCATCTCTCCATCGCCCTGATCAACAAACCTCCTCTCCATCCATCCTAATTTCTGTTTTATCCCCATCTCCCTCATTCCTACCACCTTTACCTGCATCTACAGAAATGGCTTTAAACTGTGTCTGGCTTAAGCCATTCTTCAACATCTACAATTGTCTTAACTTTTGGGTGTGGTCTTTGCAAGAGAAAACTTCAAATGTAAAAAACACTGTTCAAGGTAAGAACCTTCACTGCATAAACTGCCAGCCAGCTGCTGTAAGCCTTACAAATTAAAGAGATCTGAGCAGATTATGTTCCCTCTTTCCTCTGATGACTGCGACAGGAAGACAACAGGCTTTTTTTGCATTATTGTTCCGCTTAATTAGGCATTCACGCCTATATTGTGAATGCAGATGTAGTTGATTCCTTTATCTGGGAGTTCTGAATCATGCTCTAGCTATAAAAGCAGCACAAAATCTCATGTTCTCAGGTTCACCTTTGTCGCACCTCGTACTGACGTTGTGTGGTCCCCGGCGGGCGCACATGACGCTGAGCCTCTATATTCATTTCCGACTGTACCACTCAGGGTTGATATTAGCTGTGTGGAGTACCAGGAGCCATAATCACATAATGTCTGACAAGGAGAAGGTAGAGCAGGGGCCATCTGCTCTGCATGGGTGTGGCCAAGCAACAACACTCTGCCACAAACCACATAAACACATTTATTATGATAAAACAACAAAAAAACTAAAACATTACTGTGTAAAGCCTGAATTTGTCATGCAGGAGACACCCCAACTGAAAGTACTGAAACCCAGAAACAATCTGTTTGCATATTTCATCTTTCTGTGCCCTTCACTCTTCAACAGAGTCTATGTCCATTCTTTCTTCTTCTTTGTTCTTCTACCCTAACATCATCCCCAACACCCCAATCTCTTCCTGCCCATCACCTTGGCCACCAGCACGTCACAGGAGTGGCAGCCATTGGATGGAGCTGCGCTACATCTGTGACCTCAGTGCACACGTCCCCACAAAGACAGGCGCACACACACACACACCGGCAAACACGTGACTGCCCCCTGCTGCCTCTGTGGACTATAATCAGTGGGGTCTCAGCTGCAGGTCCGGAGCACTCTTCTCTGAGGACTACAGAGATCAGTCATCCCTCGAGGGAGATGGCAGCATGTGGGCTTCCTCTCTATCTGTTTGTGTTTGGATTTTAAACCATAGGGGGGAGATTTTATTATTTCTAACAAGTGGATGAGATGTGATCTGTGAAATTATCTAAAACATATGTCTTAAAATCAAAAGACCCCAAAATATGTCCAAGCTATTTCAAAACGGTAAGGCCACAAAAACTGTCTCATTAAGACCAAAGATGAAGATGCATCATGATGTGGATGTAAGCAAACCGGCTTTGATGTCATTGTTGCACAATGTTCAAAGTTTGCAGAGAAACAAAGAAGTGAATTGGTAACATGATTAAAAGTGAGCTGATTTGCTACAGTTGCAATTACTTGCAAAAGTATCGACACACTTTTAAACCTTTAAACACACTATAAACTTGAAACCTGGGAATCTTTCAAGTTCATGTATCGCAAACATGGTAATATTTCAAGTGCACAAACTCCTGTGTCACTATGTATCGAAAGAGAAAAGGATCTAAAGTTTCCTCAAAAGAAAACAAACAAAAAAAAAAACATTTACAAATACAAATGTGAAAAATGTGTTGTGTATTTGTCTTAAGCGGTACATGAGTCATGGTGGCATCTGAATATGTTGGGATTCGTCTCTACTGGTTTTTAAACACGAAACAAACTTTTTCCCATTCTTCTATGCAAATAATCACACTGGATGGCATGTTTCTTATTTTTGTGGCATAGTTGCTCAACTGGATTTTGGACTTCGACATTCATTAATATGTTTGGATTTAAGCTAGCAGTGATGTCCAGGATTTGCTGGTTTCCTGCCTGTGTTAGATGTTGCCGTTAACTTATACTGTATTTAAGCATTCGTGGATTTCAGCTATTTGTGGGTGGTTGTGGTCCCTTACCCCTCTAAATCCAATGTTTATAGTTTCCTTTTGTTTCACAGCTACTTTGTTACTGTATGTCCACCTATCACATATTATAAAAAATCACTAATGATTGTGGCTGTAATGGGACAAGATGTGAATGTTTCTGTAAGGGACTAAATCTAAAAAACAAAATGTTACATCTTTTACAGTAAAGTGTTTCCATTAACTATATGAAGAGAACATCCAAGTTTCATCAGCTGTTAAATTTTTCAGCTCTGATAAGCTAACCTTGCTTTTCGGGAGCTGCTTTACCTTTTGCGCTCTGCTGCCAAAAGCCCGTCTCAGATATTCCATGTAACGTTGAAACCTTCATCAATTTGTTAAGACTTTAGTCATTCTTTGTTCAGCCTTTATTCAGATCTTCTCATGGAAACTGAAGTTATCGTGCGCGCACAGCATTTGTCATTTGCACGAAACTGGATGGCGTTTTCTCGTTTATTTGCCTTATGTGCTGAGAAAAAAACGATAAGGTGCCTCGGGTGATTAGCAAAAACAAAACCATGGAGAAAAACAGTTTAGACTGCGGCTGTAGTTATTTATTCAATGATGCAATTTGTCAAAATTCCTCTAGGTTAGGGAATCAGTGCTGTCCTAAAATGTCACTGTAGCAGTTCAGGCTTGTGTTGACACATACAATACGTTTCTAGAGATTTTTACCACAAAATTTAAGGAAAAGACAGAATTTAACACATGGAGAGGACATGTTCAGTTTACTTTCAGCTACAACATCTTTCCAAAGGTATTCACGCAACCTTTCAAGCATTTTTGTCACTTAACAAATCACAACTGTCAAATGTATTTTAAGACCATTTTATGTCATGTTGTGTGTCTCAGAGGTTTTGAGTAGACAGAGGGACATACCAGTGAGATTAGGAATACGGGTGATGGGACGTTTAAAGACAGGTTAGCACAGCTGCAAACACCAAGATATGTCCACAAACCTAAACCGCCAGTCAAGCAAGAAGAAATAATCAGAGAAGCAACAAAGAGGCCCCTGGCGACTCTGGATGAGCTGCAGAAATCCACACCTCAGGTCAGAAAATCTATTGTTGAATGCTAACCAGGCAGTCCACAGATCTAGCCTTTGTGGAAGCGTGACAGGAAAGAAGACATTGTTGAAAAAAGAACCATAAGAAGTGCCAAGTGAAGTTCAGAGACGCAAAAAACATGTGGGAGAAGCAGCTCTGTTCAAAGGATGCATAAAAAAAAACTATTGCCCATTTCCCTAAACACACCATCCTCACTGGTGGTGAGGATGACCATCACGTCCCCACAGCATGATGACACTGTCATGCTGTGGGGACGTTTTTCTGGGGCTTCAAGAGACTGGGGTTGAGGTTCACCTCAGTACAATAACACTAAACATACACAGAAAAGCTACAGGAAAACAAATTAGCTCAAAGCACATGAATCTGTTGGGAAAAGTCCAGACCAAAAACCAATCAAGAATCTGTGAAAAGAATATGTTCACAGATGTTCACTGTCACCTGTTTTATTTAAATACCATCAGCAGATGGAATTTCTTATTTTGAAGAATTTTGAATTAATGAGTTACAACACTCAATTTCCATTTGTGATGAATAGATCATTTTCATAGATCAATTTTTTTTATGTTTTCTTTCTTTACAGTAATGCATTTCTTTCCATCCATCAATCCTGAAAAGCAGATCATACACATCAACAACGGAGAGACAATGTTTCAGTAATTTTTATATATTTTTTGGTAGTTGTGCCCTCAGATTGGGTAGATGTGTGTGTAGCATGCGTCCCAGCTGCTGTGCCCATATGGGGGTCTGTGTGTGCATGTGAGTGAGCGGATTGTTGGTATGATCTCCAAAGCCCTGAAGGTCGTCTGCGAGGTGATTACACTTCAGCTGTGTCCAGGTTTGGAGCACAAACAGCTGCACTTCCACATTGATTTCCTGTCACCCCAGAAGGGAATACATACTGTATACCAGACCGAACCCATCACACATACACCAACATCAGCTTCTTTATCTCTTATGCACACACACACTCAAACTAATCATCCTGAAACCAATGAATGATTTCAGAGTGGGCGGTGAAAAGGTGAAGGATCAGCCTGTGGTTTGTGGCAGGTCACCAATGGTTTCCGTAGCTGGCTGGAAATGTATTCTCTGGGATCTGGATGAACTGTCAAATGAGTTTATAGGGAACCATTTCATCCTGGTTTTTAATTCTTGAATCTAAAATGTCTGACATGTTATTGAAATTCAAATGACCAGCTTCGCCAGTATTTCTCAATCTTACTGCATGAATATGAATGGAGCAACAGCCTCCATCTGATTCTTGCTCAATATTCATGAGAGGAGGAGATTTGATGAATTACCCAAATGTGTGTACTGATCTCTATTTGAGATTATCGAACCAAGAAACCAATTGTTCTGTAATGAGAGGCATTCAAGCTGGCTCGGGATGGGCTTTAAATGTTATTCTGGGTTCCATCCCGACTTGGCCTTTTTAGACAGGAGGTCAGGGGTCGTGAATCCTTTGAACGGGAGCATCCGTCACACTTGACATTTTGCATTGACCTCCGTTCAGGGCGTGCAGCCTGGAAGCTGTGAGGGCGGTGGGAGTTGTTGACAGCTTTTCTGAAAAAGGTGCAGATGGATGGAAATGCACAAAAACACTAGCTTGTTGCCCACACAAATGTCTGGTTTCACCCACGGCTCAAATGTTTGTCTTAAAAGCTTTATTTTGCATTGTTATTCAGGGCTTAATTATTACTTGTGTGCAGAGACCGCTTTTATGGCTTGTTCAGACCTACTTTCGATGGCAGGTCGACTCAAAGCAAATGAATATCAACAAAAGTGACAGATTTTCTTGCAAACACCTTGAATGCAGCATAAATCATAATCTAACTACATGTACAGACTTTTAATCAATGTCTGCGCCGACCTCGTTTGCACTTACTGGCCACTTTATTAAGTATACCAACACAAATAGTTAATATCAACTAAATTTGATTGACTTGATGAAGTTCAAACTGACATTCAGAATGAAAGAGATTTATTTGACATTATCAGGCAATGGAAATATGCATTTGTCTATATCCACATGTTTACAGCACCAACTGTATCTAATCACATCTCATTTTGTTCCAGCACATATTAATAAAAGCAAAACCATCTTTATTTTGCACCACCTGATCTGAAAAAATATAGCAACTATTGAACTACAGCCCTGAGTATGACCATGTCATCCTGATCATGTAACTCATCTTCTAGCAGCTAATTCCAGCAGGTTAATCCACCATGTCACAAAGCTCAAATCATCTTAAACAGGTTGATAATTCTGGATTACCAATTTAAATTTCTTACACACTTCGATTAACAGAAACTGAAATATAAATTGCATACATAAGTTGCACTGGTGCCAATAAATGCATCAGGGGGCTGTCACTATGACGAGTCCAATACGGTGCCAGAGAAGAAGGATTATAGGATTAAATTTGTGTCTCTGCTTTGAGGTCTAGATGGACATGACCTGTCCATCGGACAAAGTGTTTTCCAGCTTAAAGTGTTTCTTTGCTCTTGCACAACCACCCCCAACCACACGGACACACAAAGACACGAACATACACGTTTCTTCCATAATTGATGTGGGAGATGAGGCTCCCCAGGGGTCAACTCCTCTCCCTTCATCCCTCCCAATTTCTGCAGCTTTTCTTGGCTGCCTCCTGCTCACCTTCTACTCTCCTTCCTTACATTTCACCTCTTCATCCCCCCCGCCTTTCATCTAGTCCGTCCATTTACCTGCCTGCTGGCTCACATCCATTTAATGTGCTGACAGCACCGGAGGTGACCGGGTTGGGGTACCAGAAAACCATTCATGCAGAAGCAATGTGCCTTTATTTATTTATCTATTCATTATTTAGCCTCTGGTCTGTTTTAGTGTCTCTATATCTATGAATACTTCTATAAAAAAAATCCAAAAAACTCACCATCGAGATGAACTCGCAGCAAATCATTTCAGTGATATTCACACACAGAAAAACACAAGCAACAGAAACACACCTTGTGTTCACAGGGTCCTCAGAGGCTTTTATCACGGTGTACCTGGGTCCCTCTCCAGATGTTGGATGTCTTCCTGGCTAGGTGAGATAGTCAGGAGGAGGCAGATACACACACCTGGAGAAGATAGATTCATGGTGAGGGAAAAGCTAATTTATAGAGAAACCCAGCACACCTGAACACACATTCACATTAGATAAAGCTTACCTGTAATTCTTCATTCTGATATACACTACAGGCAGCACATCTCATCACACATCGTCAATTTGCATATGGCAAGTCTATACATCAAACATGACTCTCATACCGTAAGTAGCTTTTGTATTAAATTAATCTTTACAGGATTTATTATTGTGTTTCACAGAAACTGAGCACGTTTTATTGCCCAGAACAATCATAAAATTACTCCAGCATTTTACCGAGAAGGAAGCCTTTTATATCTGCTGCCATTCAAATGAATAGTTAAAATCTCAGGAAGTTCTTTAAATAAAGGCAAAAGGAAATCTCAAAGAGACCATCATTTGCAATTAAATTGAAGGAAAATGGCCACTAGCTACAACTGGATTCAAATCCAAGTCTTAACATGATGCGAGCACCACCAGGCTTGACACTTGATTTGGTTTAATTAGGGTAGAAAGACTCATATTGACTTTTCAATATATGCTTCTTGTCACTGTGGCTAAAAAGTGAAACTTTCTCCTGTCTAAAGATAAAATTTTCATATCCGGTTAAACTGGAATGAGTTTATTCTCAGTCGATGCCAATATAAAACTGGCTTCACTGTGGAGAAAGTAGCTGGTGATCCAACAGTTTCTAGTTTAGTCTTGAACATCCTGACTAATTTCTTTCCATTTAATAATTTGGCTCAGATGGTAGAAAGCTTTACACAGAACAGGATGTTAATAAATTCCTGTTTCTAAAAATGATTAAAGTTGCTTGTGCTTTTCTGCTGTTAAGTCAGGATCCTGTGATCTTCAGGATAACATTAAGCTTCTGGAAAGGCTCCCATCATTACAGTTTTGAAAATACTTGACCTGTGCTTGGAAGTAATGTGTGTACCAGGAAACCAATACGTTTAAATAAAACATTAAGAAAGAAATAAGAAAAGTCAAATCAAACATCCACCACAGTTACTGTATCCCAGAAGCTTAGAGTTGGATACAGAAATCGTGCCATTTCTCTGTGACTCCCTATGAAGACATTTAACAAGATAATATTGGGAGTGTTTGCATTTATAGCTACATGAATAACTGTCAAATTCAAAGCCATGTGCCCAATTTCTGCCTCTGACATTCCTTAAAGTTGTTTGTGCCATGATGCGGTTAAGTTGGGAGCCAAGTGCAGCCAAAGCCAGAGGCTCTTGGTGAAGAACAGACTCTTTAATAACAAGCAGGAAGGAAAACTTACATGGGGAAATCACAAGGTAACTAGCAGTTGAATTCGGGCATTGCAGAGGACATAAATCCAAGAACAAAACTGAGTGGAACCAGTAAGGAACAAAGAGGAAGTTTTATACTTTTAAACCAGAAGGACTAATCAGAGGCAAATGGGAACAGCTGAGGGAGAATGAAGCCAGAGGAGAATCAGGTGATAGAAAACATCTGTGAAAGGGAGGAAACTAGCAGGCTGACGGTGAATAAGACATACAGAGAGGTTGAAACAGGACTAAAAGAGAAAAGAATCACACTGATCAAAGATTGCAACATTCAAAAATACAAATCGCAATTGTGCTACAGTTGTTTTTTTAAACCAATTATTTTCTAACAAGATTTTATTTAAACTAAATGCTGGATTATTCCACATTTTTCAGTAATTCTTTATGGACAAACTTAAATTTGTTGAAGTTTCTATGCAAATAAGTTCTTTCAAACCAATCAGATTTATTTTTTTTACATTTACAATGATTCTCACTGTGAAACGAATGCTAACTTAACACCTAAAACTAATCTCAGCAACTGTCTTTGCCATGTTTTTTTTAATAATCCATAATCACATCCATGTGAAATTTTATGTTTTGTTCCATAATGTTTTGTTTCATAGCATCAGGAACTATTTCTTCCACAGTAGTTTTCCAGATCTACTGTCCTGCAGGTTTTAGATGCAACCCTGATCCAGTAGTTCTTGAAGAAAGGAGTTTGAGATCCAAGATTTACACAACTGTGGTTACATCTTAGAAAAATAAAGACAAATTAAACAGATTTTATGGGGCTCTTTATGTCATACAGTTAGTATTTAAAGAGGGACAAAACAAAATGTAAAGATATCAAATCAGATATTTTATCTTTCTGAACAGATTTTATAACACTGGATAGTCACCTCATAGAAAAGTTTAAACCTCAAGCTGGATTTTTTTTAAAGATTCTCAGGTAATTTCAAATCACAGGATCTAAAATCTGCAGGATAGTAGATCTTGAGGACTAAACCTGGGCTAAACCTCCTGGATGATGATCTGTGAGTGTGTTCTGGGCTCTGTGGCAGCCTCCAGTAGCCGTCTGGAGACCCTGTCTGGTCTAGGTGGCCCACAGGCAGCCCTCCAGCCCTGGAAGAAGCTGCTGCTCCAGCTGGACTTTCTGATCATCCTCCACTCACCCTGAACCAGCAGATGGTGCAGGACAAAGAAGTGACTGGCATGAAATGCTTCACGTAATGTTCTCAGAAACCAACAGGAATGGAAGGGAAAACAATTGCAAAGTTGCAATGAATAAAACATGATGATTTCTGTTTGACTTTACAGTTTTGAGCCTTTTTACAATAAAAAATAAATAAATAAATTTACATCCAGGGAATAGTTTTCATGTTACAAGAAAAACAGTCCTGAGACATCACTGGTTTAGGTAAGAGAAGAGTGACAGGAAGGAGACGAGAGAGACATCACACCCAAAGTAACACAGAACCCTGGAGGTCTGCAGGACTTTGTTGTCTTCAGAGTTTTTAAAGTCAGGCTGTTACAGATTGATGTGAAAGACAGTAAAGATTAGAGCAATTTGGACTTTTAGTAGCTTTCTAAATGTTTGTCTCCCTCAGATGGGACTCGTTTCAAATATGTAAAATAGTTTTTCCTTCTCTGTTGTTGCATTCTGTTGTTTCATTAGGCCAGTCCTGCAGCTATTCTGGCTGTTTATGGGTAATTTGGTCTTGCAAATGGTGCTCAGCTGTGCCAGTTACACAATCCTGAATCGCACTTTTGACACAAACACAAACAGGCTTCTTGATATTTTTGAAAACATTCTGAATAAAATCAGAACTAAAATGAAAACATGTACATTTCCAGAATACTCTTGCTGTAGTTTTTCAGATGAGCGTCTGGTAATGGGCACATACTTACACAGATGTGGACATTGACTGATCTTTCATTTCACTCCTATGCTAGGAGTCAGATATTCACATTCACTGGATAAGCAAAACACAATTGTTCTAATTACTTCAGAAAAAATATTCCTGTTAGTTCAGTTAGGATTACCATGATTATTTGAATTTGTTAAATGGCAGGATAATGAGAGACAGAATTTTCCATTATTTTCTTCATAGTCAGACATTTTCTCTTAGCTTTGCTGCATTTAAACTGCAGGGTCAAACATGTTAGGCATCCTACCACAAGCTTCTCACACTAGTTTGACCCTACGGTCAGAAGTGATGCTTCTGAGGCCAGTTTGCTTTTTAGCTCTGGCCAAACATTTTCTCTGAGATTAGGGATTTATGACAACCACTCCAAAGCACTGACATTGACCTTTAGACCCCTTTGTAACTTTATTTGTCCATTTGGAAGAGCAACTTCAGTGTGAGGGTTGGCATCCTGGCTTAGATGTTTCAATATATTCTCATGATGTTTTTGCTCAAGTTGTATTTTTTAAAGATTGTATTCAAATGCCATCATCCATCTTTAAGAGATGGATGATGGCATCCTTTCTGGGAAAAGCACAAATCCCTCCTGCAGTAAAATAACCACACAACATGATGCTGCCACCGCAGTGCTTCTCATTTTAAATGTTCTCATGCTTTACAGTCTTTTCCTTTCCTGCTTTGGTCAAACACTTAAATTTTATATTCCTCAGAGCAAAAGACATGTCTCCAAGAAAAAAATAGTCTTTCCATTTCCAAGTTGCAATCTCCCTTCTGATGTTTGATTTTGATGTCTTGTTTTATAATTCCTTTAAAACTTACTTCAGCAGCCTTTGTGTTAATTATTCCATTTATCTTAGTTTTTCTGCTCTCTTTCTCTCTCAGCTGTTTCTCATTGCTTCTGTTTAACTCATTTGGTTGCTTTGTCATTTCCATCTCTGCTTCAGCCCATGAGCTCATTGATTCTCAGTGTTTTAAAGTCACCTTCTCTCCCATCTCCATTCTCCATTTGAATCTAACTGTAAACCAGACATGACACTTTGTCTCATTTTTGTGGGATTTAGCAAACAGAAATGATTCTGGAAGTCTGATCTGACCCCAAACTGGAAAAGATTTGTCTGATTAAATCTCTAAGACAGTAAGAAAAATGTCAGTCTGTCCTGTTATGCAATTCATGTAAACATCTGGTTTTAACTGTTTCTCAAAGTTGAACACAGTGACTCAACTCAGCCACAAACAATTTGAAAATGGTTTGTTTATAGGGATGTGAGGGGGCGTGTTCAAACCTTTAAACTGAATTGAACAGAAAAATCCTTAATTGTCCCAAAGTGGGGAAATCCAGCTATGCCAGCAGCAAGTTAAAAATAAATGGAAACATCCATTTTTTAAATAAGCTGAAAAACATAAAAGCATGAAAATAAGAATAAAAGACCTTAAATGATGAGTGGATAATCTTGTGATTTCTTTATTTTTCTCTTAGATTAAAAATTTTCAGAACATATATCAAGCAATGTATGGAACCTTTCTTCCTCTTTTATGTTTTATAGTCAAATTAAAAATAGTTTAAAATCACAATAGGCATCAAAGCCCCAATTTCTATTAGAAGAATAATTTAGCTAAAAAATCTCAAAGGGATTATTATCTTATTTTATTATCCAAGTGAGCAAGATATTATTCCTGCTTAACGTACGCAAATAAAATTTGGAAAAACACGACTTCCAGCAGCAGCAAACCTTAGAGCGTAGAAAGATAGAAATCCAGGAGAGTCCTGGCTCCAGGAAAGACTCACAATTAATAATTTAAAAAATAACAGAATGTGTTTTTTTTGGTATGCTTACCAAGTAAACATATTTATGTTTTATATTTATGTCTATATACATATTTATATTTATGTTTAACCAAGTAAACGAATAGTCCACTGGTTTAGTTTTGAGTCTAACATGAAAAGAATTTTTTTTTGGATTTTTATGTTATACAGAGATTAAATTCCTGCAGCTGTCAGCTGTTGTAAAGCAGAGGAAGGAAGTGGAAGAAACCGTTTTGAAGCTTTCACTTAACCTCTTGGCTCAAGACCACGAAGGAGCAACACGGTCCAGGGTCAGCAGCCAAAGATTAGAGTTCAAGAAGTCTTTTTGTTCTTAGTAGTCTTCTCTTACAGCGTTCCCCGATGATGAGAACCAGCATCAGCTGATTCTGACTGGAGATGCAAATTTTTATGGTTTCTATAAGTGTTTCCAGTCCATCTACCTCAAATACCATTACTCTTTTCTGACAGCTTCTAAATAAAAGCCATCTCGATACCATTTTCCATCTATCTAATGATGATAACTTTTAGCATTTATGTACTGAGCATCTGTTTGTCTTTCAGATTCACACACGGCTGCTGCTCACGATTCAATGGATCACACGATTACAGCAGTTCACACCGGGTGAATGGGTGGTAATCATGCATGTTGCGAAATGCTTCTCATCACCGTATTACTTACACACCACACATCTGCCGAGTCTGAGAGAACAAACAGCTCTGTCTAAGATTCAATTATACACACACACACGCATGCAGACATAGGCTCGGTTCTGTTTACCTCTGAGAGTAAAGCTCATTAACAACAAAGTACTGAGCAGCTTTCACCATTTCTCACATAGTTTATAATCATCTAAATGTTGTGACAAGTTTGCAAAGAGGACAGAAGCACGGTAGTGCTGATGAATGGGGTAAAACACCTCAAATTCGATAAAGACACAAATATTGTAAACCACACGATGATCCTTTCACATGCAATAAATCCATTGGCACCAAAACACGAGTCAAAAGATGACTCGATTATAGCTGACAACAGCAAGTGTTGCATTGATAGAGACGCTAAATCTGCCTAATACAATTTACTTCAAGTTGTAATTTATCTTCATCAGTTTACCACCAGTGAAGCCAAACACCCAACTGATTAATATTTCAGAAGTTGGTTTATTAAGGGTAGAGTGGAAAGGCTTTTACTCACACAAGCCTTCACAGGGCTGGATAAGGGTTTGCTCTCATCCTGGGTCCTATTTTATGCTCTCTTCACTTAAGATCACCTCACAAATTTTATGCAAAATTTAGTTTTAAAGGTCCTGCTAAAAGACATTTTGATGACCAATTGAGTTTTCCTGGAACCAGGAAAAGTGGAAGAGATAAAATCCCACCAATTGGACTTACAATTACCTCTAAATCAAATTAAGACTGTGGCTACTCTTTCTAGCTTGAGTGATCAGAACTTATTGGAAACTTATGTGGACACTCTGGTACAATTTGTTCATGAAACATGAAAATGTTCAGCAGTAATTACATGTAACTGAAGGTAGCAGCAAATTGGTGCTTGTATTTTTGCTTTACTGTTAAAGCAACTCGGACAAAGGATGAGTCTGACTACTTTTAAAGACTGAGATTAAACTATCAAGTATTTTGGGCATGGTGTTACTTTCTCCCCTGCAGAGTAGATAAAACATTTTGCACTAAATCAAGTGTTTTCCCACTTTATTGTGCAGCAGCACTGTGCCTCGGTCCCACAGTGCTTTGGAAAAGCGTTCACACTCCTTAAATCTTTTCATGTTTTGCAACATTATAACCAGACTTTGTTACATGCTGGAGAGCTTTTATGTGATGATGCTAACATGTCTTTTGTTTGCTAAAACCACCCACACTCTAGTTTCAACCCAGCCCACATGTTGAGAGGTTTCCATCTGGGGAAGGAAAATATTAGCTCAATGACAAAAAGGTGATAGGAAACACAGATGTGCACAAAACACATGAATGAAGATTTTACTCTTTAAGCTACAAAATGAAAACGGCATCACTGAGCTTCAGAACAACTGAAAAAGCTGTGTATCTATATAAAAAAACATCTTGATCCTTTAAAACACAACCTGAATTCTCTGTTTCGCATAAATCTGTCATTTTATTAACCACAGACACTCCTGGTCTATTTCTAATATGAGTGTAAAGCATACCAATACACATTTCTTCACTTCCAGCTTCCCCACCACAAAGAACCGACACAAAATTATTCCATAAGCTGCTAATCGCCCCTGAATCGCACTTTGGACACCCCTGCTGTAGGTGGAGATGAAGCTTTGAACTGCTGAGCAGAAGCAAGAAAACACAGGGATTAGCAAAGAGCTTTTGCAAGTGGAGTGATTTAGAAATTCATCCTGAGATGTGTAACAACCTGGTGCAGCTGAAACACATCTCAGTGCTGTGCTTAGTCATGCTTTCATGGAGGATGAAGTATTTATTTCACCTAGAGACATGCAAACCTTTTTTCGACTAACTCAGCATTTGTCCTACAATATCCACTCATATTCATCTCTCTGCTGTAAAGTGGAACTAATATAACAACTAGAGCTTGTGATTTTAAATACCACAGCATCTTTTAGTATGAATATAAGTACTTTGTGTAAGTCTGACACATAAAAACACCTTGATGTTTGTGGATGAAACATGGCAAGATGCATTGCTGTGCAGGAGTCTTTTTGCCAGTCGCAGGTCATAAAGAGGTATGTGACCAACACACACCTCTTTACTCTAATAGCCCCACTGACATATCTTCACTAACAGATGCAGAATGAAAACCTCAGCAACCCGAAGCTCACACACACTGAGGGACAGATGGTGCCAGCAGACATCCAAAAACATGCAACCTCACTGAAATCCCATGATGCCACTAAAGCACTTACAGGTATTCAGTTAACCTGAAAGCAGTGGATACTCATCACAAATCTCTCAGCTCAAAAAAAAAAACCCAAAAAAAAAAAACATGGACATAACTTAATCCTTTCTGGTGGTTACAGCTCTGCACACGATGAAGAAAGTATCATCCTGCTGCAGGTGTCTGTCAGATGCTGCATATTTGGACAGATGGACAATCCTTTTACTTGTGCACTGCAGGGAGGCATGCACGCATGAGTGAATCCATTTTCCTCTCTTTCTTTGTCGCAATGGGGCTTTAACTCTATCAATAAACAAACGCAGCAATAAATAAACCACTAACTTAGTTAGAGCAGAACAACAGACAGAGAAAAATGGAGGGTGTCCCATTTGCCTGTAGGTTTTTGTGCCTGCTTGAGATACTCTGCACAACAATGCATTCAATTATAAACTTGAGACATTTCTGATTATGAATGCGGCGCAGGGATTTAAGTGGGTGACTTCGGCTGGAAGGAGACAAAGGAAGTCTCGAGGGCAGTGGATTCCTGTATGCCGAATCGCATAGAGAAATGTGCAGCAGCAATAGGATTTTCTCCATGGAGTCCAAGGTGCTGGGATTTGGAAAACAGGATTAGCTGCTGTGTAATAATGTGGACGTGATGGGGGCAGCATGCTCAGAGGAGTCGGCCCTTGTGCTGTAGGTTTACATGCATGTGGAGCGTCCGGCAGGAAAACAGCAGTCGTACGGATTAAAAACGTCCCACCAGTGAAATGCTGTTCTTTGTCTTCTTTTGGTTGAGTTTCAAGATATGTTGCAGCTTTTGCATTAGGCAAGTCAGAACTGTAGGTGTGCAATCTTTTACACTGTCTAATTCACACTGAAATCTAAAAGAATTTACAGTCTAAATTGTGTTAAATTACTTAAATGTTTAAAACCAATCAGTTCTACAGTCTATGTAAAGTAGATCCATTAATTATCTCAAAATCAGCCTTTACTAAATGCAAAAGAAACTAAAATATTTCTTAAAAATTCTCAGGATTAAGTTTGACTTCAGATTAACAAATATTTATCAACTCAATTAACATTTAAAGAAAATCAGTGAGTGTTAATAAGACTCTCAACTGAGTATATATATACTCTCTAGTCATATAAATAAGCAAACAAAACACACAAACACAGATGTAGTTGTGATAATGTACTTCTAATTATTTTTCTTTTTGTCACATTTAAATATTTCAGATCAAACTGATTTTATATTATAGATTTATAACCTGCTCTCACCTGAAACGTTCGCTGGAGATAGGCATTTTCTTTACAAATGGATGGCTGGATTTATAACCTGTGTAAATGCAAAGTAGTTTTCAAAAGGATGGTTTTATTTACTAAGGAACAACAAGCTGAAGTAATCATCTCAGTTCTCAAGACATGGAAAAACTAATTAACTACACCTTTTGTGGTCAATTTCAAAAGCTACACCTGTAAATGTCTGTCAGCATAAAGGACAAAAAAAATTGAAGAACAGATGGAAAAAAAAGTATTTGACATCTATTACAGAGCCATTTCTAAGTCTTTGGATGTCATACAAACCACAGTGAGAGCCGTTAACCAGAAATGGAGAAAACATGGAAAGGATCACCAAACCAATCTTCTGCAGATGCAGAGGTGTGGCTTAAATATAAGCATTTGAAAACCTTCCAAACAGCAGAATTAAAACAATTCAGCAAAGAAGAGAAGGTTAAAATGCCTCCACAGACATGTATTAACTCACTGCTAGTTAATATAAAAACTTTCTGACATTTGTTACCACAAATGGTGACCCAACACATTCTTTGGTCTGAAGGGAAATTGCATTTGTACATACTACTAGGATGATTACGATCACAGTTTTTTCTTTTTTAATGTAATCGTTATTTGAAATCAGATTTTTGTCTTTAACTCAGATTATCTTTTCCAATTAAAAAATGGGTTTGATTATCACATTTCAGTGTGACAAAACAAAATGAATCTTTACAGGGATAAAAGCTTTTCATGACACTCTGCAACACTGATTTTAATCTACAATAACCGACTAGACATAGTAGATTTTTAAAATATTATCTAAACTTAATTAGGATCTTACATTTGTCAAGATTTTATTGATCTCCAGAGAGTCTAAAAAAAGGAGTTTTACTACCTAAATTTCAGTCTGATCTCTACTTTAAAATGGTAGTAAAATAAAAGAGAGAATTAATTTAAGGTCTTTTGTCTTTGAGCATCAGAACCAACAGTGTGCGGTTAAAAAAGGAAGCCTTCTTGAGTCAGATGGGTTGTTTATTTTCATAAAGTTTTGCTCAGGCCCTTCGTACACATTCCTAACCTCCTACTAACAGGACTTGCCTGCTTTTGTGTCCCAGCCCTGGTGTTCCTGGTCTTGCATCTCAGGTGTGGACTCAAATCATCTGAGTTAGACTCAAGTGACAAATTTATTGATTTTAGACTCAACCTGATGAAATTACTCTAGACCTGGAACTTATGTTTAACACCAAGGATTTGTGACTTCACACAACCTTAAGCCTTGATATCTTCCAAGGCTCATAAATTTTTTATATCAACTAAAATGAACACGACTTATTGGTGGTCTCTTTCCACAAAGTGCTCAAAATTCTTAAGTCTAAAAAGCTCTGCAGGAGGCTAATTATGCGCAAATATTAACCAACAATCAGGTTGAAGTCAAAAATCCCAAATTGGTGTTTGAAATGAACAAGGACCAAGCAAAGATAAAAAGTTACTAGTAGGTCAAAAGACAATAAGTGTCCATCACAAAATATTAATTTCAGTCTTAAATAACATTTCTGGGCAAAGTTCAAATGGCAGCTTAAGCAATTGTGAAAAGACTTTTTTATGTTTTTGGCATTACGCAAAGATAAATACTTTTCACAATCCCTCCTGACCAAACTTGGGGAAACTTTAGTCTGGCTTAAAGTTAGAAAGTGAGAAAGAAGAGGTTTACTATTTTTATTTTACGCAGTGAATGTAAAAATCTGGTTTCAACTGTACTTAAAAGTAAGCTTTATATTTCACTGCAACATCTAGCCAGTAACTTTAATGCTTTAGTAAAAGTATAGACATTCAATCTCAAAGTAATGCATTTTTAAGAAAACCACAGCATGTACTTTTTATCCAACAGATATAAGTAAGCACATAATAATGGAAGCCTGAAATAACATATTTTTAATGCCTCACAACAGAAGCTTTTAAACTTTCCGTTTCTCATGGTGACGTTCTCTTAAAAGCCTTCACACCACTCTGCTGGCAATGAAAGGTAAGTCCTCTTATTACGGCACATCTGCACTTTGTGAGAACCTTTATGCACAACAAAGAATTGTCCTCTTACTCCAGTTCTCCATGTTCTGTTATGATACATTAAAATATAAATGTTGAGGGGCATAAAGGTCACCATTAATGGCAGAGGTTCATACAGAAAGCGGAAACAAATTAGGACAAACAGAGTAGAGGTTCAGAGGAAGTAGTTTATTTCCTCCTCTCTGTCGGGGGAAATTAAAGAAAAGTGTTTTATTCATGAGATCTTTAACTTCAGGCATCGAGGGCTGATGTCCTGCAACTTTAAGATATGTCTCTGCTTCAACACACCTGAGCCAAATATTAGCAGGACTCTGGAGGATTTGAATCAGGAGGTAATTCATCAGTTTGATTCAGATGTGTTGAACCAGAACACAAATAAATGTTGCAGGACACCGGCCCTCCAGCACCTCCGCATTAGAGATTTTAACCTCTGGCCATCGTGGAGCGTCCTGCATTTGAAGGGGTTAGCAGCATCTTGGAAAGGTCAGAGTTCAAGTAGAGGTTTGCCAGGATAAACACACACGACCTATAAAACATCCAGATTATAAGTTTAAAACTGTAATTTTTTATCTGTTACACCACTTCTCTATCTTACATAGGTTTCACTTTGTCTCTGCTTTTAGTACGAGGACATAATGGTTCCCCACAGCAGGAAGACTAGAAGCAACAATTTGAATGTTGTTCTTATATTTTTTTTTATATCACAGTTCTTCAGGAGAAATAGGGGTCACCTTCTGGTTTGCAGAAACCAGAAACTGAAAAACATCCATAAAAACAACACTTACAAGTGAGTGAGGTTTATTTTTGTTTTGGTTCTCTCTGTGTTGGCAATGCAATGGACTGAGTATGCTAAACCTCTCCTGATTGGTGGGAATTTCTTCTGAAAAAGAATAACTGATTGTTCATTTCAGGATTTTTCTACACATATTCTGTCATATCTGCAGCTCTAAATGTCAGTTTATTCAGAACCCAATTGCCAGAATAGCAGCACTAACTGGCTTAAGCACATTACTTATCTTTTTCTTTTCTGGCCTCCAGCAAGTCGAAGAATTGATTCTAACATCCATCTTACTGTATTTAAATCTAAACATAGCTCAGCTCCATCCTACACTGGTGATCCAGTCCTACTTTCCCCACCTGAAAGATCGGTCAGTTTGAGTAAAGGTCTCCTTCCTCACTAAAATAAAGTCTATGTCAGCATAAAAACTATAAATACTTCCTGTCTTATTCCAGTTTTTAAACCTTATTCTTGTCAGCTGTGCTTTATCTTATTGCAAAACCATTCTTGTGTTCTCACTATTTTTGTCTTACTGTTTTCTAACATAACCTAGGACCCCCTTCATTTAATTTTGAAATACATGCAGATTATTATATTTAGTAAGAAATCTTCAACATAAGTAGTTTGTGGAAATATCCAAATAGAATAAAAAGCAGCAATATATTGAAGAATACTACCAATACAGCATTTTCAAAAGAGGAATTTCACTAACAGTTACTTAGTTAGTAACTAAATTAATACTAAATTATTACCAAGTCCTCTCTAAACATTTTGATTAAAATGTAAATCAACATGTTGCTTTATCACATGTTAACTTTTCTCATTCACCATGTGTGATGCCCAGAAGATGCTGATGTGTTTGTGGGTCGTGTTATTAATTTTTCATCCTAACAGCTGAGATCTGTCTGCAGACATGTTATTCAGAATGAGCAACGATGTGCAAATACCAGCATGAATGTAAACACTTATTGAGTGTGTTGGGTAGAACTATAAACTGTTCATTTTGTAGATGCCTGGCACATATAAATGTACAGATAATGTGTGTTGGGTCTAATGGTTCAGTGAGCACAAGACAGAAAATTTTAATTGTTACAGTAAAAATATTCAGTACTCAAATAAAATATTTAAATCCAACTAACTTCGTTGAGTAAGTACATTCAAAAACCAGCTTAACTATTTAATTTAAGTGTCATTTAGCTGTTAAACTTGTATAATTTCTGTCCAGGAATGTTGATTAAAATCTATCCATTTTCCCTAAATGGATAGATTTAATTAGTGTTGAACATGTTTTTCTTTGTTAATGTATTTCCAAGAGTGAAAACTAATTATGCCAAAGAGATTTGTTTTAAAAAGTGATAAAATGTCTAGAAACTGATGTGGATAAATATTGTGCTATTCAAAAACTTAAGTTTGTTGTAGTTTTGCTTCCAGAGATTCAAGCTAAAAAGGCGGCCATAATTTTGCTCTGCAGTTGGTGAAGGGTGCATGTCCAGCTTTGGACCTTTGCACAATACAGCATCCCTTCGTTCATATTTCTTTCTGTTGACTAAAACCTCATAAGACAAAGTAGTAATCCATTCCTCATAATAATAAAAATATGTTTATTACATTATTAAGGAAGACTGTCAAAAATATTTTACTGCAAGGTACCTTCAGATTAAAAAATCCATCCAAAAGAAAAAGGAGGCTGGCATGAATAAATAAAAACTTATCAGAAGAAATTACTCTGATTAATGCGTATGTCCTCGAACCAACCTCGCTTAACTTTTGCTTGTATCTTTGCTTTCCCCAAGTAATTGTTGCAGAGCTGCACCATTGCTCAGCAAAAGGCAAATCTGAACTGACAGAAAGTAATAAATAGATTCCTGAGTTTGTTTACAGCAGCAACCTCGCATATGTTGCCTCAACTCAGAGGTCAGGTTATCTGCCTGCAGCCGAAAAATTGTGAGAGGATTAAGTTAAAGATTTAAATGCTTTCTGGTCTTTTTGGCTTCATAGCCGATGTTAGGAAGGAGTTCATTTTTTAAAGTATTTTGGAGACTATAAACAAAACTCTTCATAACTTTATTCAATTTTTCTGTTTTGTGAATTCCTTATTCTTTTTGGTGAACCTCTGAACAAGGTCAGTTGTGTGTTTGTTGCTTTATTCTCTGAAAAATGGCCCTGTAGATTATGAATAATTAAAAAAATGTTATGAAATTATTATTATAAAAAGCACATACTGATTTGTTCTGGCTTTATTGGTTTTAATTATTCCAGACTGTTTACAGAAGGCAGAATAACTCCATTTTGTTTCTGTTTCATGATAACTAAAAATGAAACAAATGATTTTTATGATCAGATCAGACTTCTTAGGTGGTAATAAGTAATAATTTGGCAGAAAACCTGAACTTTCAGCTATAACTTCAGAGTACCTGTCCTGAATTGGTTTGTAACACATCATGTTCAGTGAACTGGGGAGCAGATCAGGTTCAACATGAGCCTGGCTACAAACTACCCAGGAGGATGTAATAGTCAGGCAACTCTCTGGCCTACTTTCCCTCGTTTTATCTTCCTCCTCTCATATCTTCCCACTCTCTAACTCCATCCCTTCGTTTTGCTCCAGCAGCACAGAAAAACTGGTTTGAGTTCTTTAAAGTATAATTGATTACATGAGAATTTGGGAAAATTCTGGTGAAAATTCTAGCTTGGGTGGATTGTTAGGTCTGAGGAAATGCACCTAAAAGGAAGATATTTGGATTTAGCAATTCTGCTTTATATGCTAAGTAGTTTTATATGCAAAATGGGATGCATACATTAACAAGCACAAAAATAACCAAACATGACCTGAGCAGAGAGGAATCCCAGGTTATCAGGCTGCAAAAAACAAATCAGCTTCTGATTTTCCTGTTTCTTATTTTATTTCTTCGTCACAGCAGAAAGTGCAGCAAAGTTAATAAATTCTCTGAGAGCAAAGGACTGCTAGGCATGAAAAGGGTAATCATGCATACTGTAGATTTCAACTGGTAATGTAGCACACTTAAATGAACTTTCTCCAAAGCACATTTCACAGCACAGACAAACAACTTTCCTTCAGTAAATACATTTTTTAGAACTCTGCAGAAAAATGTCCCTAATTAAAAGAGTTTTAAGACGTAAGCATGTGGTATAAGAGTGACTGTTAGAGTTCTGGGTTTGAATTACATTTACAGGCGAAACTTTTCTTAATATTTTAAATTAAAAATCTATTATAGTTATAATTAGCATCCAAACAAGACCTATGATTAACACTAAAGTGATTTTGTTTTTTTCAACAAGCCATCAAAAGAAAAATTTTCGCCTTGTAATAACTAATTTTATAATCAAGTATATCAAAATAATCTATCAAGGAAATGAGAAGACGAGACTTGCACAACATCACTCAAAATGTAATATTGCATAAATATGCATTATGTTGGTGAACATAGTCTCCTTCATGTGTTCTGCTGACTGAATGAATGTTTTTCTGATCAAATGTTTCTGACAGATGTGCTGCAGCTTTGTGTGGTTTGTGTGCTGAGCCTTTGTTGCATGTTGTGGTTGGTAACATAAGAGGACATGGAAAGCAAGTGAGACATGCATCATTTGTTTCTTCACAACATCTTTCCCTAATATGTGAATTTAATTTTGAAAGGAAAAAGTAGTAGGGGAAATTAGCTTCAAGCACATCAACACTTCTCACAGTAAATAAATTATATTCTTGTCAGGACTTAGACCAGATGTTGCTAACAGCCCAAGTGATGCACAAACACAAAAATCTTAAAATAAAAAAGAAACTAAAGGAACAGATGAGTAATAAAGGGGAATGATAGGGAATAAGAATCAAACTCATGCATAAAAGTGAATTATTTCCCCAATCAATACAAATTCATTACGGCTAATTTAGTCCACATTGATGACTTATAAAACATGTTTCTCATTCCCGAGGAATCATTTGAAAGGTGGAAAGCATATAGCCCTCTCAACACAGGTGGATTTATTAGTTTTTGAATATTCTCTCAGCACATTTGGGGCCATAATCTGGAAGAAAAAAGAAAGATTTTTACTATAACCGGTTCATGACCGGCTCTTTGCAAGATCTCAAACTGAAATGACTTACAGAGGCGTCAAAGAAAAATCAGAGAACAATTCAGAGAGAACTTCAGAAAGACCTGAAATTAGCAGATGAAGTGGCTCTTAAAGTATAGAATAAAGTAATAATATTTGACATACTGGGAGAACGGTAACTCTTTAATGCACAAACAATGCACAAACCCTGTTTGGGGATGAATTGCACTGAACATGGCACTGCATATCAAACCTAACTGCAACAGTAATGTTTGGAGATCAGCCCCAATTTAACCATTTGGTTTTGGCTGAATGGCAGAAATTTAATGAGACATTCCCAATCCATAAAAATGTGATCATTATCAGTATTTAAGATATTTTTGTTTTGATTTCTCTGCTTGACTTAGTTTTTGAATGAATTTAATCTAAGTGTTTGATGTGTTCAATTATTCTCTTCTGTCTAAATCATTCTCATGTGAAGCTAGGTTAATGTAGTAAGTTTTTAAAGATTAGTTCACTAACTTTCTGACCAATTATGAGAAAACCCATAATTAAAGCCTATAAATATTCCACAAGACCTGAGACATTTGTCATCTTTCAGAGGGATGCAAAAACAAAATGATGTCACTCTCTCCTTTCAGTGTTTTGAGAGTCCTTGTTGCTGATTCTTGACACATCATCAGGACAAAACCTTTATTCTTGCATGCTCTCTGACAGTTATTATATGTAAATGCTGCAGAGGGACCAACTGGGATCTCCCAAGAGTTCTGCAGCAAAGTCCTGGTGAAGCATTAAATGTCGTGTCTCGCAAAAGAACAAATGTCATTACACTAGTGGAGAATGTTCTGGTCTTTAATCTTGGTGCAATGTATGACGTGACCCTTGCAGGAGGACATTAATTGTGCAAGATTATTGATAAAATTCAGTCAGAGTCTGAACAATATTGTCATCTACTAAAACTGCATGTAATGAATTATGAATACTAAGCTGTCTACCTCATTTTACTTCATTTATTGCTAATAAAACACTACTTTTCATTGGGAGCTGCTTCCTTTGATTCAAAATTGGCATAGTCATTAATACTTTAACTGAAATTTTAATTAATAAAGATAAAAATATGATTTTACAAATGATCAATGAAAAGAAAAATAGGAAAAGTGTCAAATTCACAGGAAAGGTTGATGTTTTAATCGACTGTGAATCTTGATGCTCCTTCAGGACCAGGAATGAAACTCATCACAAGCAAAGCACTCAGCTAAATAACTAAACAACTTCATCTTGTTTATTTTATCAGAGTGTACTCTAATTACAAGTCCTAAAGATAAGCTATGGGATAATAATAAACACATTAGACTGTGGAAGAGAAAAACATTTAAAGCTCCAGAAGAATCTGAAGCAGTTGGGGTTTGTGACTCACAGAGGAGATGAGCGTGACAGGATGCAAACACTGCAGAGAGGAAGCAGGCTAACATGAAGGCAGAGAGGGACAGGTGCAGCAAGTGGGCAAGAAAGAGGAAACATTTTGAGTGACGACAGACACTTAAAACAGAGAAAATAAAACACAAATATCTTAGGATGGTAAAATGAGAACCTGCCAGGTGTAGCGGTATGAGGAAACTCCATCTGAGCTGAAACTGTTTATGTAACAAATACAAAGTAGCTTTAGATCCGCAGACACATCAGTTATACCACCGTACCTAAAGTTCATGAGTGGGCAAGGCGCCTGCATGCTTCGCTTACCACAGCAATCAAAACAGCAACAAAACACATTCCAGCACTGAAGGCAAGAATAACAAACGACGACATCCGTCTAACGATAAACACAATTTAAAAAGTGTAAGTATGCCACAATGGAGACGCTCATAGCAGAAATTTTACATTTTGTTGTCAAAGATATCACACTATTAAGATACACTAGTATCTTAATCTATAAACATTTACTCTGTGGGCCCATTTTTCTAAATAATGGGATCCAAAGTTGCACCAAAGTTACAAAATGGAACCATGTCAGTTACTTACATCGGTATTCAACCTGTAGCTAAACACATGGGTCCCAAATGTGTTGCGGATCTTAAGTTAACTTTGCTAACACACATTTGAGGGCAGACAAAGATGTGAATAGAAAGCACATCAGAAAAGGTTTTCCTGATATGAGTAACATTTTGTGAACCCAAACTGAAGGCCAGGTCCATAGGGCCCACAAACATGTCAAGAGGTTTCATAAAACATGGAGGAAGATTTTAGTTGTGTGACGGTAGCAGTTCAGGAAACTAACCTGGTGAGACTATGGTAAATTTGAGGCATAGTAACTTAAATATTGAAAAAATTTGAAAATGATAATCTGATGGTAATTTTTAAAAAATGTCTATAAGCCAATAATTACTATAGAATCAGAACTTTAATCACCAGTATTTAAAACATTCTTATTGAGGTTTCCATCTGTTGGCATTCTGTTGGGTTCTCACGTTTTGGGCGCCATTTTTACTGCATAACTCAGCCTCTGCTAATATTTAAACTAAAGACAGAATGATTAGGGAGGTTGCACTTTTGTTGTACATTTTTTCATTATTTAATTTAATTTGTCAGGTAAGTTGATAGAGAACAAATTCTCAGTTTCAACAACAACATGCTCAGAAAGCACTAAAACGTCATACAGCAGAAAGTGACATCATAAAACAGAAAAGCGTCAAATCTAGCTTTTCTGTTAAATCTAGCAACTTTCATATTATTAACTGTTTGCCGCAGTCTGTGTGTATTTTCTACAGAACATAGGAAGCTCACCTTAACTCTGAGATTTCAAAGCGGATGCTGACATTTACAAAAGAAAATCAAGTTAAATTACAGCGAGAGTTTGAAATCTTCAACAGATAAAGTAGAGTAACCTTTTTGTGCTTGTCTCAGCCTTCCTGCTTTCTCCTGCTGTCTGCTGTCGGAGCCTTAAAGAACGAACGCCATGTGTCTTTTTTTCAAAATCTTTTTCAACATCCACATTTTTGTAGCTTTTGTGCCTCTCCTAACTTTAGATTTAAACTATTGGCAAAATGCAATTAAAATACAATTAAAAAAACTGGATAGAATAAAAAACATCAAATTAATTAGAGATTTGTAGCTAATTGGATTAAAAAGGTTTTGAAGAAGTGGCAATATTTGAGACAATGGATTTGAATTTCCATTTTTTTTTATTATTGAAAGAAACAATAAATAGACATAGATTATGTATTATGATAATATTCAGCTAACATTTCAGGGTAAGCTGCTATTCCTGCTACAGGAATCCTGATGAGGTTTATTTTACAATGTGTTGGAGCAGGCAGAGCAGCAGCTTTACATTCTACACTATCACATTTCTATAACTGTGCTTTAATAACTGTATGCATAGTTTGTGTTAAAAACAAAATTCAAGTAACTTTTTTCTCCCTTATTTACATTACACTGTTATTAAATGGTGCTGTTGTGTGCATTTCTATCTTTGTGTCTTACAAATAAAATTTTTGAGAGCAATAAATTTGTTTTTTTAATGCATTATGTTAAATTTAATTGATTTATCAACATTAATGCATTATAGTCTCAGGCCTGGCTTATTGAAATAGCATAAAACGTCTACACAGAAGAGTGTTATGTAATACTTTTTGGCAAGAAAAAACACCAGGAGTCTTTCAATAATCTAGACACAAGTCAGTAACAGTCAGTTTGAGAGCTGACCAAATCGGCTCGATTTTTCAGTGCATCTCTAGTTAAAGTCATACACCTTTGTTGGGTTTGTAAGTGTTTAGTAAAGTGTTTATTTCAGCAGCAGCAGTGTCTGTGTAAAAACTAAAGTCGGTCCTCGACAGTGATCAAGTACTTGTTTCTGTTTCAGCTCATCCTATAGTGATTAAGAAGAAAAACCTTTGAACTGGTGTAAGAGGAAACCATGAATCAGTGTTGTGATGTAATGAATCGCCTAATTGCTGGGTTGTAACTCAAAATATACATATTTTATTCATAAAAACAATTGTAAAAATGGCAGAGGGGATTAAAATGCTGGCATAACTTTCCAGAGTGGCACTGAGAGCCAATGACTTATGTCATTATGCAACGAATCCCAAATTATACCAGGTACAAAAAAGTAAAATCGTCAAAGAGCAACAGAAAGCAGAGAAGCCACAATGTCAACTACAGCTGCAGAAAACAAAGAGAGAGATGGCCAAGAGAGAAAAACAGAGATGATGTCACACATGTGCATGGAGAGGGCAAGACAAGGCAAGATGCGGATTGTGAGGACAGAGGCTAATGAGTGGGAGAAAAACAGACAGAACAAGTGAAGAATGAGCACAAGGAGTGGACAGGGCTGTCGTGTCTTGGTGGTGCCAGCCTGAGCCTGGAGACGTCTTCGGCCAGCACTGCAGCTCAGGACGGGAGCTGTTTATGTGGAACCAGAACAGAGCAAACGTCCACTGAGAGTCGGGTGGTAATTGTGTTGGTGGAAGATAAAGGCACAAGTTTCCCCTAAAGAATTTAATAAATATAAAAATTACCATTAGCTGACCTTTACCAAAACCCTCGTCCTTGGCAGCGAATGACTAATCATAGCTTAACAAGCACAACGAAGCAGAGCAGCGTGTTGAGATGGGGGTTTATTTTTGCTGAATTACACAGGAATACATGTTTAGCAATAAAACATGAGTGGATTCATTGGTCGGCCAGCTGTTAAAACTAAAGGTTCGCAAAGACATGAGTGTAAACAGGGAGGATATTAGTTCACTGTAATCTAACCTCCCAGTCTGGATTATGACAAATAGCTTGTCTAATAGACAACAGCAGTTTCATCAGAAATAGGTTGAGAATGTGTTAGCGATAGCAGCACATGCTACTACTTGGTCAAATACTCTTTTTGTATGACTCCAATAAAATACAAAATTTGTCTTACTGTGTCAGTGTCTAAAACATGACTGCTGACATTTTTTTGAATTTAAAATCAAATAAAAGATAGCTTTCAAAATATTCTTACAAATTTGCCAATTTCTGTCATGCTAATTGTCCATTTGTCTGTCTATCTATCCATGCATTTATCTGTCCATGTATCCATCCGTCCATCTGATCACACAAACGTCTCTCTTCTTGCTGTGAGGTGAAAGTGCTGACCGTACATAACTTTGCCACTGCCACAAACTGGCATATCCACTGAAATAACAGCTAATAAAACACATATTCCAACCCTAACTACATGCAGAGCAGAAAATCTCTTTCAATGGTAAAATAACCTTGAACAGTCCTGAAGTATTGTGGTTTCTGAACAACCAATAAAGGATTGCCGTCATCTATTTTCAGGTTTCCAATCATATTAGAAACAGATGTTAAGAAAGAGAGCTGACAATGTCTAGGAGATGTCAGTCAAAACACTTTAATGCTTTAGTTTGTAAGAGAGGAGCGCTCTGCCAAATGCAAAGCTACAGCAAAAATAAAAGTTTAGACTCTCAGCGTAAACTAAAGACAAATCTCCATTAAAGCAAAGCGAACATCAGGAATTTAACTTTCTATTTCATTAACTGGAGCAGCCTCCCCAAACATGTGGCTCTAACCTCCAACGGTATAAACGGAATAATACATCAAAACAAATCTGTGAAAAAATAAACACATTTTATGCCACAGAGCAAGCTTCCTTTTTCTTGGACCAGGTGCTCTTTGCCTGCGCCAAGGACGACTCCACAAAATCATATTGCAAGATCAAAATGGCAACTTGTTTATTGGAAAATCTGCCCATCTGGCTAAGCTTCACGGCTGGCAGCAAGATGAAAAAGATGACTCACTAAAGTAATGCTGGGGGAATGAGGGGAAAGCAAACGATGTGAATCATGAGTAAGGCCTGGCAGGTCCCGATTGGCTCTATAATGGAAACCAGACTCCACTGAGCCAGTCTAGGCCGCAAGCCCAGAGTTGTCACCTAGGCCAGTGGACCAGAGATGCACACGCTGAATGAGTGTGCCCATACATAATGCCAACTGAGCAGCCAGATAAGCAGAGCGGTGACAGAGCGGAAGAGAAAAATGACAGTTGGAGGAAGACATAATGTTCACAGCTGGAAGTGTTTGCAAAAGTTAAGAGTTGGAAAAGTAAGGAGGAGGAGAAAGACTCGGGTTTCAGAGTGATAATAATGCATCGACTTTAAAAAATGTGCACAGCAGGGAAACGACCTTTGAACAGCGAAGCATTGTTTATGCTTTCTAGTAAGAAATTAGCAGAAGCATCTCTCCACATCTCAGCTACAGCTGGCTGTATAAATTTCCCATAATCTGTATACTTTTAATCACTTTTTTAATCACTTTGGATGGCTTCTAACATGAAAAGAACTGTTCCTTTGACATCTGAAGTCAGACTTTTCTCTCCTTTGAGCTCATTTTAAGGAGAGCTTGGACTTAAAATAAGATCAGAGTCGTTTTGACAACAAACTCAATGAACATTTTAACAAAATAAAAGCTGAGAGTTCAAGAATCTTTAACAATAATTATACATAAAACAGGGTCAGCAAGAAGAATGAACAAAGCAGTTGGGTTAGTCAATAAAACTGAATCATTTATCAAGTAGGTTTTATTTGTCATGCCAACAGTTTCACAAAGAGACTCTCATGCAAACTTTATAGATAGTTTCTAAGCTTTAACTTCTATAACTTGTGCTGATTAAAGTCAGTCAATGCTTCTCCTTTTAAAGGGATACAATGTCTTTAAATTGTTTTATAAAGGTATTACTGCTGTTTGACTTCTCAGTCAGAAATCTAAGGAGTGACAAATCCTTGAACCCAAACAGGGATGCATTGCTACCCCTAACAGAATAACAGCCATTTGCAAATCTGTGCACATAGTTTCATAAACTGAAGATTTAGTAAAAATCTGTAAATTCATTTGCACAGCTGACAAAAGAAGACCCTGATTAAAGAAGTGCTTATGTTGCTGAAAAATGAAAAATGATTACACAAGCACCATTTAAGCTGATAAAAATGCAAGAGGAAATTTGTTTCGCCACCAATTTGACAAAAAAAGAGTATCTACATTTGAGTCCAGCTACTATGAGTTCAGACTGACAAATTGCAAAATAAGAAGGAAAAGCATCATTTGGATGTAATTTGGTCATCAACACAACAATAGAAATGGAAGTGATCCATTTCAGTTTGCAAAGAGCCTTTATGTCTGTAGGATGAGTAGCAGTAATTTCTCTTTTCTTGCATTTTTAAAATACATAATTAAATAAAATTGTGATGTAAAAAAAAATTACAGAAACTAAGTTAGCAAAAATCCTGAAATTCAAAATGTGATAGCTTCCAAATGCAGTGTCTTCAAAAATAAATCAGGGAAGCAGAAACATAGAGTATTTCAATTAAAGCGTTTCTCTCCCTGGAGAAAAACATACCTTTCAGCATGCTGAATTCATGTTTTACAGGTTATTTACTATTTGATTAATGTGATGATTTATGTTATTATCTATGACTCACAGTTGTTGAGCATATGTCTTAACTTTCCTGCTACCGCTAACGTGAACATTAAAAAGCTCCTGAGGCCTACAGAAATAAAGACATGGGCTAATTTTAGACATGACAGCAGCACAAAGCAAAATGTCACAGGAAATTAGGCAGACATGCACTAATGGAGATGATGACTTATTCTGGTGACATGTTCAACAATTCAGAGAAATAGGTTTGTAAAGCTGGCAGATCTTAAACAGATAAAACAATGTTCATAAAAAGACATAACTGTGTATGTCAAAGCAGCTTAGTGTCGTGTGTTTTTAAAGGCTGAAAGTTAAGAGTCAGGAACAGAGTGGCTAATGAGGACAGCGGCAGAAGGAGTCACTCCGTTAGAACCGCTGCTCAGAGGAATATTTTGGTTTTCAGAATACAGAGGAGAAAAAGAGCTTAAGGAGGGCCGAGGTTAAAGGGTCTTTATCTGTGCAGGAACTGGAAACTACTGGGTCAAGTGGGGCTCAGGGCTTGGCAGAGCAGATAGTGGGCTTGAAAATTTGTAGAAAGTGTCTCCAGGATAATAACGCTGGAAGAAGAGATGATGATTTTCAGAGAAAACCTCAGTGTCCCAGTTTAATTTAACAAAATGGGAGCATCGGTTCCAAGAAAGTCAGCAACCTCCACATAAGCATGGAGGGAGAACATCTTGTTTTACTGTCCGAGTCAGGCAAGACACACAATATGAAAATAATTACATAGAACGAGTTAAAACAAAAAGGAGGATAATTGAAAGAATTTGTATTTAGAACAGCAGCAGAAACTGATGATTTCCAGGGGATTGGTTTGCACAGAGACTGACCACAGGTGGCTTATTAGGACTCAAGGCAGGATAATAATTTTAGATGGAAAACAAATACATACACAGCAGTGGCGAATTTGTGATGTGGCTCTTCTGCTGGAAATGAAAATTCAGTGCAGACCGAACGCCAGCAGAATTGTGTGTGACCGTTTCAATTCCACAGCCAGAAGCAGAGAAACATCCAGTTTATTTTGTGAAAAGTTTCCTGCTGTCAGTGAGAAGCAGCTTCACAAAAATAAGGCTAAATTAGAAAGCCTTGAGTTCGATAAGAAAGAGAGATTTCAGAAGAGGACAGGTTGGGTTTGAGTCTCCAAAACAGAGGGGAAGTTGAAAAAAGTAAGTTCAACCACAGATTGGTCAAATGTTTAAGAATAAAGCTAATTCCATCTGGGTAATTCCTCATCCATCTTTGGTCATTTCATTTAGATCGTCCTAAGTAAATCCTATAAATAATTTCTCCTGATGAGTTATTTTCTTCACCTTAGCACCAAGTAGCCTGTTAGATGTGCCAATTAGGACAAACCCTTCAAACAATGCTACATTGTATTTTCTTCTTTTTCTTAAAGTTTGTAGGTTGAAGGCAGCTAAAATCCACGAGTCTTAGCTGCTTGAGCACAGCTTTTGCATGCAGTGAGGAGACAAAGGTGTGTAAAGTGTGTATAGTGGGGATTTGAAGAGAGAGGAAGTGACACTGAGAAGCCAAAGTTAACAGCTCCACAGTTAACAAAGCAACAGAGATGAGTGAAGTGCAAATTTCAGGGGGAATATGAACTGAACCTGCATATTAAAAGCAGCAGAGAGGATGGGTCCTGATAAAGCAGCACGGTGTCAGCGTCATTAGCATGGCTGCAATGTGCTCTGGGCATTAATATATCACTAGTTTAGGTATCGTGTAAATTAAGCTTTTCTTTATGGTTGTTATCTATTGAATTAATCCCTTTCATCTGGTAGATGTAACATTAGATTTGGAAGCATTTCTGTTTGCTGAACATTTAGCAATTTCCTCATTAATTTCCTTATTAATGAATTTATGAAAGACTCTCTTAGTTTAATGCATTTTAAAGAGCTTCTAAGCAAAGATCGTATGGGTGTCATAATGCACAGACACGAACAGAGGAGCATTTTCAGTTCTTCTGAGATCTCGCCTGGTTTAGGAGGTTTATTTCTTCAGGATTCAATCATTCGTTCTGGGATAAAACAACCGCTCATTGATGTTGTACTTGTTAAAAATCCTTTTCTCTTGTTTAATGTTCTTCTTGTAGGAATGGAAAAAAAAATTATGTCAAGATAAATGTGACTGATCAAAGCCTAATAGAAAGCTGATGCTGGATGTGCTGAGATAAAAGGCGTCTCTTGAACACATTGGCTGCTAAATAAAACCTCTGCTTGCTCTCTGTAACTCTTTGTTTGGAGGCCAGAGCTGATGATTCAGCTAATACCAGGGTCTGCAACCAGCAGCTCCAACACAGTATAGGGCTCTTTAGATCCACTTTGGGTCTTTATAACATTGGGGAAAAAAATGCAGTACATGCAAACCACTTACTGTCTTGACATAATTCTCTTCAAAAAAAATTTATTTAACAAGTTTCATGCCTACAAACAGAATCGAAGTTTTTCTTTCATTTAAAAATTTTAACATTTCCCACCGTAGGTTTGATAAAAACAATGTACTGTTTTGAGCAAAACATGTTTAAAATAAAAATAATCATGCTAATTGTGAAAAATGCTCATAAGAGGTGATTAAGTCGCCTTTGTAATCATATTGTGTTGCTTTTTAAATATTAATAAAATCCTGTTTTACTGCAGAGCTGTGTCATACAGACTGCTCTCTTCCTGGTTGATATAAATAATAATTTTCTACGACTATCAAGGATAAAGTCTAATCCCTCACTCATTTCTTTCTGCTGGCCAGACAGATTCTCTTCCTCACATTTCAACAAAACTTTAACCTGCTGAATCAGAATCCTCAGAATCTAAGTAAAGAACAGAAATACTTCCACGTCCAAACATGTGGAGGAAATGAGGCACTGAGCCTCACATCATTAACGCCACAAATGATAAGATCATTCATGAGAAGGGTTCATTTTGTTCTCACTAAAACTTCTTTCAGTAAAAACAAAGTGCAGGACCAGAATAGTTCTGCTAATGAGGCATTGAGGGATTTTTTTGATGCACGTCAGAGAGCAAAAACGCAACAAATGCTTTTCATTTTGAGTCTGAAACAAAGATGTGGGGAGTTTCAAAGTACAAGGAGTTGCTGTTGATCGGTAACAGAAATCGTGCTGCTGGATTGATGTTCCAAAGATTAGAAAAATAAATGACTGGGACATTTGTAAGCACCTCACACTGAATCAGGAAAAACTGCTGCTACATGCTGTTCGCTGGTGAAGTTGCTTATGATTGAAACTGTGAAAATGTTTCCAATCCATTATGGCCTCAGGAGGGGTGTTTTATAGGTGTCAGCTCTATAAAGTATTACATTTTTATATATATCATATATAGTAACAAACATCAGCTGAAAAACTGCCTGAGATGATTTTACATCATGAACTTAATACTTGTGCTTGCTTGGTCTTGCCATACTCAAATGACAAAATTCAAATCAGGAAATAATAAACAGCTCAGAAGCAATGCAATATCCTGAAGGATAATTTATTTTAGAAAGAATCTGAAGGAAAACAAAAAGTTTGAGGAAGCAGAGGACCAGAGGAAAAGACACAAATGTTCAAATTATGACCCACCAATTTCTGAAACTGCTTTGCTCTTACACCCGTAAATAAAATCCATGCCAATTATTAAAGTAGTAAATAGAAAAGTTCCTTCAAAGAGACCAAAGTTGAGTTTTTGTGGCCTAAATACAAAAAGTTATGTATGAAGGAAAATGCATCGGCCTGAACACACCATCTCCAAGTCCCAAAGGAGTTCTTATGAACAACTAAAATTTAATTGAAAATGATTGATTTAACTACAAAAGTGATATTTAAATGTTGTCCATTTACACTGAGACAAAGTAGTGACTGATTTAGGTCTGGACTTTGACTGGGCCATTCTTACAAACTATCAGGACTCGTCAGGAAAGAGCAAATAAAGTCATAGCTATTTACACAGGCATTTTTTCCCTATTATTAGAGGACAATTTAGTATTAACTATATTAAATCATCAAAAGGAATTTAAATTTTATGCAGACTTAAAAGTTCAAGAGTTGTAAAGCAGAAAATAGGAATAGGGCCAAACAAATCAAGCCAAAACTAAAATTAGAAATCAAAGCCTCCCTGGACTACCTGCTGTGTGGGGCCAACAAGAGCAGCTGTGTTTTTGTAGAGAGAGAACACTGGACCCAGGTGTTTCCAGCCCCACCTCACCTGAACAACAGGATGTTATGGAACAGACGCAGGTCGTCACCTACCTCCATTCATCCTCTGCACACAAGATGAAACACTTTACTTAGTGGCCAATCAGCTGGTTGTTTCTGCACAAACTCTTCAGGAGGAAAAGAAAAATGGACTGCAGAGTAAGCGGTGCTTAACCTTACATCCTGACCTGCATCAGGTAGAGGACCACCAGTAGGACTCTGTTATTTTACCAGACTTTGTCTATATCTGAGTAAGCAAACCTTCAAACAATAAAGATGATGCATTTTATCACTGTGTAGACAGTGAGATTGTTATCCTAACTTATAAAGATCCCATCTACAGGAAGCTCCTGAAGCACATTCACACACAAATCTCCCTGCTTGGGTTCTGAGTCCAGCCACAGCGATGAAAATAAAAGGAGGGATAAAAGGATTGAAACGTTCACAGTTCAAAGATTGTACAACATTACACAAACTTCCGAGCTGAAACCTGGGGAAAAAAGACGGAAGGATGTGTTAGCCTTGAAAATTTGTGTGAAAATCTTGTTGATGTCAGAGGTCAGGGGCATGTAGTGACCAGTCATTACAACCAAAGAGTTCAGCACCCTGAACCAGCAGCAGAAAGTCACACTGGGTGCAGAAAAGGAAACTGGGGATACAACTAACCCGGCCTTTTGAAAATTAAAAATACTCTGCCGGGTCCTGTCAATCAATTTCAGTAGGAACTTGCATGAAGGCATCCTTCAGTGTTAAAGGGAAATTCTGTGTACAAGCACCAGATAATTAGTTATGCTTTGCTTTTATGCACATTTAGTTGATCCAAAGCACATGTGCATAGTGTGTGATCATAAGAATAGGGAGACTAGATTGTTTTCTGTGTAGGACTATCATGCACAGTCTAAGTTAGTCTGTTTGCTCTTGCAGCCTTAGATGCAAGAGCATTTCTCTTCAATGAAATCTCAGCTCATATGTTGCAAGAACGGTTGATGTAAATTTGTCGAGTGATTTCACACGCAAAACTTGCCGTTTACCTGGTAACTGAACATGACTGTAAAACTTGAAATTCAGAAGAAATCTGACCTTATGTAACAGGGTTTTTTTCACTGAAAAGGAATCATTATCAGAGGAATATTCTGATTCTGACTTTAACTGTTCCTCACAGAGATGCAATCAAAGACCTTGAAGGACCTGCAAACCACTCTGTCCCTCGGCTTTACAAGGATTTCACTTCTATTTTCTGGCATGAACAGCAGGATCAAAGGGGGTTACATTTTTCCATGTTGCCACATGTTCTCCCATGTTTTTCAAGCTTGGGTTCCTGCCTGCCTTAATAGTGGCTACAATCTTCAATACGTGTTACTTTTGAAAAGTTTATGTGCACCGGCAGCCTGGACAGGTCAGGAAAAATAACTCCTCTGTCTCAAGTTTGATCCAAGAGACCAGCGCTATCAGGGTTTGTAATCAATGGTGACGCTTTCCCAGTCCATCAAGATTACAGCCAAATGCAGAAGCAAGTGTGTTAGATACATTAAAGCAAGGGAAACAACAGACTGCCTATATGCTAAACCGTAAACAGCAAGTATGTTTGTTTGGTGTCCAGGAGAGCTGATATTATCTCAGCACAAATATCAGAGTGTGCCAACAGCTTTGACACATACATGCAGAGACGTAATTCAGTGTACAAGCTCAGAAACACACTGCTATCCCTGTGGCTGGGACTCTGTGTACCGGGGTCTGCTGGATCTCAGTGTGTGAGTCTTAGTGTGAAAGTCTTTTTTCCTTCAGAGAATCCATCCCTGCTCGGCCTCGCCATCTGTTCCTCATGCTGTGGAACACGGTGCTGTCTCTTGCTCCAGGCGTTATCACATGGTGGGAAAGATTGTCAAAAAAGAAAAGAAAATGAGGACAGAGGTGTTCCAGGACAGACGGCAGGGCTTCAAAGGTGAGGGGAAGGCATGGTTGGAGATTTTTTCTCTACTGTAGAAGGGTAGTATGAAGGATAGATTAGTATTCCTGCAGTAGCTAACAAATCCCTCCATAGTTCTTCAGCGTTTCTGAAGTTTTTCTTTAGACATGATCTGTTTTTCCCACTCTCCTACTTTTCCGACCATTTTTAGTTTTTGTTTTACTTGTTAAAAAGCTTAACCCTGCCCTATGAACCATTCAGCCAAATATAAACCAAAGATGTTATGGCAACCTTAAGTGAAAATCACCACATTTCACAGCACAAACACAATTTAAAGCAGAAAAGTATGTATAACATGATCTAATTGATTTTATCTGGACCTGATTGCCAACTGTTGCTTTAAAACATTAAATATTCGGTTTCTCAGGCCAGCTGGGAGAGATTACCAGAGCTACTGGGAAACAAAGAGACGTGCAGCTATAAGAGAAAGTATATAGCAAACATGTGTCTCAGCTGCTGACTCTGAGGCGAGGTGTTACTTTGAAATAAGCTGAAGAGAAGGATATCATATGTAGAGTTTAAAAGGAATATCAGCCAGGTTTATACAATCTTAAAAAAATTAACTACTTATTTTAAACATGCTGCATCTATTTTGTATTCATCATGGTTTTCCAGAATCAAGAGCTGTCAGGAATCACTTCTGTGGGATGTTGCAGACACAGTGGACTATAGAAGCCAAGTGGAAATATATACCCAAACAGATTATGATCACAAAACAGCAACGGAAAACAGTTTATGCTCCTGGCAGCATGAAGCGAAGTTCAGTTTTCCTCCTTTTCTGCTGCCGGATCACTGACTTTTGCACATAAAGGGATTATATGTATACAGACCTCTGGCTTTCATTTGAAGGCAAACAAAAAGGAAAAGAAAAAATAGATGAGACTATTTTTGAGTTTTGGAAATAAATAAATATGTGGATGGATGATGGGGAAAAAAATTAAAGGATGGATGAATTTATAGATATATGGAGGGATGGATAGACAGATGGATAAGAAAGTGAAAAGACAAGTGATAAAAAACAGAAGGCTGAATGAATGGATGAATTTATAGGTAGATAAAGGAATGGACGATGCAGAGTTAGAAAGATCTATAAAGGTTTGGATGGATGGACTAGTAGAGCAAAGAAAAGTGGAGTGAAAACAGAGGAGTAACAGAGAAACCAAGTTTAAAAGGACAGATGAATAAATGCATGGAGGTTCAATAGACCAATGGGTGGAGTTTCTCCATCCATCATACATGTTTGATTTATGAACATCTGTACAAAACTCTAAACAAAAGTTGTACACAACAAAAGAAACAATATGGAAAATAAATATTAATCTTTTCCTATATAGTTAAAATCCAGATTTTAATCTAGATTGCTTAGAAATCCCAAATGTATTCAAAAGAATACTGTAAGTAAAAAGAAAAATGTAATTTATAAAGAACACAGGCCATGGAAAAACAAAGAATAAGCTTTCTTTTACTACAGATTACTTTAGAACAGCTTCTTAAACACAAAATCCAGTGACATTTTAAAAGTGACTTTTTCCTCATAAAAAGTTCAACTTGATGAAAATCAGCGACGATATTTTGAAAAGATCTTTTAAGTTGTAATCAGATGACCTCTAAAGCTTGAATCTAAAGTGGAAAATATGAAGGATTTATCACATCCACAGATTGGGGAAGGACCCTGAATGAGAACAAGGATTCGTCAGCGTGCCGATCAGCGCACAGACACGTGCGTAAATGAGCTGAAGGTCTGCTGTGCTTCACACACCTACCATCTGTTGGAGCAGCATCCAGGTTCGTCCTAATGAGGAATAATGAGCCTTCACTGAACAAAAACAACAGCCTGGGTAGGCTTCATGTCCAATTCACAGTTTAATACAACAGCAACAAATGAAGCTCACTCCTGAAAGTGAAACAACTTTATTAATACAATTTTAAGACAACTGAGTAATGGCACTTTTACTCTTAAGGGATCTCATTGTAGGTAATGTTTGGAACAATTGAGCATCAAATCCCTACATGCAGTAGAAAAAAAAAAGTAGAACTGATTAAATACAATTCAATTTCCAAACATACCAATCAAAAAGAAATACTAATAACCACAGAGCTCCCAGTAATGAGCAGAGACTGGAATGGGAATAAACTCCAACACAGTCAGAAGCTGGTTCTCTTATGTTTGACATATTTTTCTCTAATAAATCAGAGCAGAACTGGAATAGCTTGGCCTCTGACAGCTGGCCCGGCTGTCAACATCAACACTAACAACATGTTGTTTGTGTGGGCGTGGCTGTGCACCAGGCATCAAGTCAGGGAATCCAACTGTCCTTGGACGATTTCAATCTGAAAGAAAACAAAGGAAGATTTTGAGTTTTCAGGAAAAAAAAACAACAAAAAACTAGTAGACCTTTAAAAAAATGAGGATGAGAAATTCACTAACAAAAACAAAGAGAAACAGAAATATATGAAAGTCAGAAGAAGACACGGAGGAGATGGATGTTGTCAAGCCAAGCATCTAATCAATCGGGAAAAAATCCAGCATGAACACTGATATCACACACTGATACTCGAAATAACACAAACAGACCTTGTCATAGAACTCAAGAAGCTGCTGGTGGTTGAACTCAACAAAGATGTTTTCCTGAACCTGCGAAGAAAAAGAAAAACACAGAATAATGAGGATGAGCCCGACAAATCAGAAACAAAAGTTTGAGCAAATGAGAAACGGAGAGGATACACACGAGATGATGACTTAGATTTGCTGCAGTGGCTTCTTGTGATTTCAATAAAAACATTCATTAATTATTGCTGTGGTCTGGACAACATGCACTGACTCCAAATGTTATCCATCAGGAGGTCTAAAAATACACTAAAGGTAGAGTGGCTGTCCATTAACCTTCAGTTCTGCTGGCTCTCTTTATAGACACGAATCAGTGCAATTTCTTACATTAAACAGAACATTTACTCAACTGCAGACAAGATATTCTATGGAATATTTAATTTTCCTTCATTGGCTTTATATAATTTATAGAGTACTTGCCTTCCTACCGCAATGCTAGACTCACATCTACACTGAAATATTTTTCCTGATCTGTAGAATTTCCTTCGACTTTGGTGATTTCAGCACATATAATAATCAGTTTCCGCCTCACAGTGGGTGACTTTCACCTCGACACGGCATTTTTGCACATTTTTCAGCAAGTGAAGAGCTAGGAAATCATGCATACAACATCCAAAAGCTGTGCGCTTCTTTTTTGTGAGCTGATCACAAAGAGGCTCTGATGGATGAAGTTTTTTATTGGATGCAAGGACATCTCTTCGAGAGGATCATAAATACATTTTGCACAACTTCACATGAAAAAACTTACAGCCTTCTACACTCAACTAGCCCATTTGCAAGTGCAGTGCATCCAAATTTTAAAACCTACAAAGTTTCTACACACTCAAGCTGAATGTTACTGTTGTGCTGTTGTATTAATTAGATGTAAAGCTCTGAAATTAATTAAGTATTGTTGAAAATTCTGAAGTTAACTTTTTATGTTTTCCAATATTTTCAAGTGATCAACTGTTTTTCAAGCTTCCTGATGGCCTTTCAAAACCTTTTTCTTTAGACTTTGGTTGCTTTTGCAAGTCTAAAGAAAAAATCGTTCACTCTGATACCTGGCTGTCTATTGCATCTCCAACAGTATAAATCTTTTAACATGTAAAAATCCTTCTAAACTCAAGAGATTGATTAGTATATTCACATAACATGTAACTTTATAAGGAAAAAAAAGAGTTTTGAATGGAATATATGGGACAACACAGTTACAAGCTGCTTCTATTTATTTATTTGACATAAAATAGTATTTTGGCTCCAAAAAGTTAATACTCAATGTGATATAAAATCTAAAAGTTGGCAAAAAGAGGCCTAACTAATGCATTGCTCAGATCCTGTATTAGGTCTTTGCTATTTCTTAGAAACGGGACTTTTAAACATTGTTTAACTTTTGAAGAGAGTTTTTGAGATCAATCTCATCTGTTTTTGTTCCTTATCCCTTATCTTCCACTTGTTAAGCACAACCTGGAGTCCACATTGCAACATTCAAACACAAGGACTGAAAAATGAGTGAAAATAATCCAAATTAAGAAAAGGACCTTCAGAAGTTGTTTCAACTCCAGAACTAGACACTAAAATCAAAAGCCAGACCCTCATTATGTGTTTAGAGCAGGATTCATCTCATTCCCCCGTTTTTCCTCTTTTCATTCTGAGAACAATACACGGCTTCTAAAATATAAAGGGAAGCGAGGCGCCGCAGACAGCCACCAGCCATCTCTGGACTGCTATTATCATCATCATAATCAGTCCATCAGATACAACGACAGGACAATAAGCCGCCCCCGTGAGCAGGTGTAATGGCAAAATACTTTATCCGCTGCACTTGACGTTCAGAAAAATGGCTGCAAGTGAAACAAATTTTAGAGTGGCACAGAATGAGAGGGGAAGTCTTGTGCACTCTGTGCTTTTTGGGCTAGTAGTACAACTGAGTGAATAACTAAAAGACGAATATACAAGTTTAAAGAGAAAGAAATGTTTCAAACCACATGTGAGCTGGCTGATTGTACACTCATCTCCAGATCCTTTCCCGGCGGTTTGGTGCTTAGAGATTAAAGGAGGCTTGGGGGGGCTTTGAGCTAACTGGCTGGCTGGCTGGTTGGGTGGGTGGAGAGGGTATGTGTCACAGCAAATTAACGACAGAGATATTAATTAGAAGCAACATTAAAAGATCATAAAGGAGAGCAAGGAGAGCCGTTATCTCCTGTCGAAGCCCTCACTCTGCAGCACGAAGCGAAATGTAGGGCAAGTTTGAATTCAGCTACAACAGAAGGATCGCTGCTAAAATCCTGCCCAGCAGGAAACAAAGTAATATACTGAAGTGTTAATATAACTAAACGAGTAATTTGCAATGCAGCTTCTCATTTCTTAAGGTGATAAATAACGGTGCGGAGGAAACAAGATTGCCGTTTTCAAGTTATTTGATATGAAGTGAAAATTGTGAACGCCGTTAAATTATCTGAGTGATGAAGAGCCGGTGCTTCCAGCAGGACTAATCTCCTCTCGCATCAGTCTCCTGTTATTGATCTCCACGGTGGTGAGCACAATCAGGACGATGAAAAAGCAGGCGCTGCGTAATCGTTTATTTTGGTTACGAGCTTCTGGAAGGCCTGGGCTACAGAAACACCGCCGACCTTGATGAACGAAATAAATAAATGAGAAATAAACAGATTTCAGCCAAACAGAAGCATCTTTATCGCAGTCTGACAGGGGTGAGTCAGGGGCCAATGGAAGTGCAGTTTGTTTGAGAAACGTGTCGATCAAAACTAAATAACAAGGAAGTGAAAAACAAAAAAGCCAGACTGGATCACAGCTCCTGTCATTTATCTCGTGGCTGAGACCCAAAGTATGTTCATGTATGTTTGTGTGTCTGTGTGTGCATGTATGTATGATTGTGTCGGGCCCGTCACATTGTTCCTGAGGGTTGGGATTTCACAAGGCAGTAACCCAACAAGCCTTTGACAGATCTAGGCTAACACTAGTGGGGATAGGATGCATCATCTTCATCGTCCCAGCCTCATAAAACCGACATTAACATGTAAATACACTCAAACATGTACATATGTCTCAGTGAAAAATCTTAAATATCATAAACAATTATTATTTTATGGAGATGGTAATATATTTTTTAAAATCCGTCTTTTTTTGTGCACTCCCTTTGAGGTTTTGCTACGTTAGGACCAGAAACTTCAATTTTTTTTTGAGGATTTTATGCAACCATCAAAAACTGGTACTTATTTGTCAAGATAAAGCTCTCAACCTCTTTACTCTGATATACGTCAGGGCAATAAATCAATAACAAAGTCCGCATAACAATCAATATGTTGCAATAGACAGGCACATAATTAAGGTAAATCCAGGGCACAACCACAGGGGAGTTTAGATAATGCAACCCAAGACAAGGAAAGAGTTTCATCTTCAAGCAGGAAAAAAAAATAGAGAAACAGTTTAAATAGTTTTCAGTGTTAGAATGGCCCAGTCAAAGTCCAGATCTAAAACCAATCTGTGGAGGAAAAGATAAAAATTGCCACTCACAGATGCTCTCGATCTACTCTCAATGAGATTGAGCAACAGGCTATCAGACTCCTGATGTTTGGGAGACTGATGAAATCTTTATAAAACACATTCATATTTGTGGTTTAATATTGAAAAATGTAAAAAAAAAAAAATCCAGCAAATGTGATGATTTTATTGAGAAACCTTAAATATATGCTTGAATGTAACTTAGTAAATTCAGAAAGCAAGAGATTATAAACTAAATGAACAACAAGAAATAAACATAGGCAAAATAAACTCATAAAAGAAAGCAAGTAGCATCCAGACCTCAAACAAAAGCCGCAATGGGAACTAAGTAAATATTTGCATTTTATGTTCCAGCAAACACCTGACAGCTTTTAAAAACGCTGTTATTCCTAGGAAAGACCAACATATCTAGAAAGCAATTGAACATGACACCACCTCGTGTCATGCATTTAACTTTTTCCCAGACTTTATTCTCCGTCATTATGTTAGTCAGTGTAATCTCACAGTGAGACAGCCAACATGATGAATTCAGCTAAATGTAAATGTTTCTGTCAGCTACGACAATAATTATGTGATGAACAGTTTTATCATTCTGGGAGGAATCACCGAGAGGTTTGCCTGACATGACGCCTGACAATTTGTCCAAACACTGACACCGCAGACCGTCACTTCATGCAACAAGTGACTGAATAATTATTGTTGTTATATTAGGAGACATCTCTAATCCTTGGGAGATTACTTGTTTTGTAGAAGGGATTTCCCGGCTTTCCTTATCACACCTCTGTATTCTCTTCGCACCGAATGCTTCAGCCGCCTGATAGATCGTCAAATGTTTCTCGGTGTTGACAATGTGACTGCCTGAATGTCCAGGGTGCAACCTAATGAGTTAGAATATGTTATAATAAGACTCATTTCTGAGCTTGAAATTAACTTTTGAAAATAGCAACATTTAAGCGGGTATTAAAAATGTTTTATTAAGTCTAATTTCTGCATTGAAATGTATTTTTTTATTGGTCTAATGTAGTATTCTAATCTTAAATGTGTCAATGAGCTGCAAGTCAAAAATAATTATAATTAACAGAAATAAAACCTTTACAATGTAGAATTCGTCTGTATAATATGTTTCCTTTAGTGAATTAAGTTGATGAATTAAATGAACTTTTAAATAATGTTCTAATTTATTGAATATGAAGATGACAGACACATGTGTCCACCGCAAAGTGTAAGGAATGTCCAAAAAAAATTGTTAATTAGTTTTCTGTTCCTTGGACAACTTCACTAGCTAATTATTAGACTCGTGAGACATGGAATGTGCTTATATGAAGTTGACTTTTCCTTTGGGTGCTGGTTATTTTATCCCTTCACAATTTCACAATTTCATACCTTAGCAGTTTTTGTATTGGCAAAAGTTGGTGATCGAAGTATATGTGGATGACCACCAATTTATTGCAGCTCAGTGTTTGTTAATTTTTCCAGCTTCAAATGTGTGTGATAATGTTACGGTCGTTGTTTGCTTTAAATAGGCAGTTATAAGGGTTTTAAAAGTATTCATTAATTTTAGCTATTTGTGGGCAGCTGTGATCCAATATATTAGCCCAACTTTTTTTTGTTTTACTGTCAATGGATTCATTTGCAACTGTGTCAATTTATTTCTCATCTATTTATACCACAAAAGTGGATAGAAGCAGTAGAAAATGTAGCAAGCATGATGATTTTAGCTTAATCAGGGGTTAAAGGTTATTTATTGTATACCAGTTATTAGCCTGAATTTCACCCATAGGGATCAATAAAGTAACATTGTAAGTTTACTCAGAAATCAGGACCACACAATGAAAAGAAAAACTGTGATATAACATTTTCATAATAAATACATACGACTAAATTAAATGTGGCAATTTACCATTTTTTAATTATTATGTTTCTCTATATCTAAATATTTAGCTACTAAGAGAAACAAACTGAGTGGTTTAGTTCTTGGGAACAGAATGGAAGAAGACTGTGACCAAAAGAGTACACAGTGTTGCTTTTATGCCATCGAGTCCTTATTGTTGTCACTTTTCATGAGGCCAAGGTGTGAAATGTACTACAGAGGCAGTTATTTACCACAAGGAAATGGTGTGAAGGGACTGAGAGGAAGCACAAAGATGCTCCTCATCAGTTATTTGACTCAGCACAATAAAGCATAGCTTGGATTGAAAACATTTGTCAAAATTGTGATGTCTCATGGCAAAGCACTTTAAAGAAACTGAATTTCTCATATCAGTCTGATACAAGTATGAAAACACAGTGGGACTGGAGAAAAGATTAGGGACTGAAGGATGACAAGGACAAGACTGACAAAAAACAAAGAAGGAACAGGAAAGATGAGAGGAAAAGTGAAAGAGGACAAAGCAAAGTTACTCAATGACAGAGAAAAAACTAGGTTGAGGAAACCATAGCAAGAAGAAGAATATTAAACTATGGAGAACTTGGAGAGGACACATGTGAGCCAGGTGCTAACGTTCAACTCTAATATATATAAAACAATGCATATATTGTTTGTGCCTACCTCCAGGAGTCATTAGGCGAGAGCCAGAGTACACGTGGACAGGTCACAGGGACACATAGAGACACATGGGTTCACGTCATCAACTAACTCACTTAGTCTTTGGTTACCTAGCAACTCAATCTTTGGTAACCTAGCAACGACAGTGGTGAAACCTGAAAACAGCAGTTTCGGGTTTCACCACTGTGCCTCATGAGTGCTTAAAAAACAGCAGTGTAGAGTGAAAGAAGAAAATTAGTACAACACCTCCAGAGGAAACCGAGGATAAATAAGGAAAAGTCGTGTCACCAGCTAGTTTCAGATATTTAAAACAAGAAAAACAATCAATAATTACCAATATTGACTACAATAAAACATTTTACAGCCATTTCGACTAATCACATTTTAGACTTAATTCCTAAATGTACCTTCAAGATTCAGGAAGACTTTTGTATGATATGACTTACAGGTCAATGATTTTGACAATTGTTGCATTAAATACTTGTTTAGCTCACCAATGCTTCAGCTTAGAAACCTTTCAGTCTTTCACGCTGTACAGCAGTCAAAGTTTAGGAAATGTAACCACAGTCTTGTTTAATGCACAGCAGTGTTTCTGAACATGGAGCAACCTAAGGGCATGAAGTAGATTTATGCTACATGATTACCCTCACAAAATACTTATCCTGCTGACTCTGCCAGCATGTGTTTGCTGGAGCACTGAGCTGTATCAAAACCATTACAGGTAGCAAAGAAAAACAGAGCCCTGCAGTGGTGGCTGGACCAGCTCCCTTTGGGGAAACATCTTTGCATTGAGTCTTAACACTTGATTCAACATCTCAATGTTTTTACACCATGAAAAACAGAGCAGTGTGAGTAATAATATGAGGAAACATTAGTTTTCTTTTACACCAAGGAGCAGGTCTGGCCAGTCAAAATATAAGGGTTAGCTATGTTTACATTGCCTTATTTATCAATCAGAAGTATTTTTCATACAAAAGGCTCTATTTTTACATGTTATTTTAATTCAGTGAATCAGTAAAGCTGTACAAGCCTCAAATAAAATTGTTGATAAGCACATTTTTGAATCTATTTTAAGTCTAACTGTGTGAAAAACAGAGTTTGAACTTTTTTCTAGCTCTCAAAGTAAAAGAAAACATATATTATTGTACTGTATGCTTCATATACTACCAACAAAATAACTGACCACTTTATTAGGTACACTTAACAATTGTTTCATAATATGTACCCAGTGTGTTTTTGTATTTCATCCTTGCAGCAGCTCTTCCAAAAAACACAGCAAAGTAAAATCAACAAAGAAGCATCAATAATAACATTTATTTAACCAGATCTGTAATCTCTTTGTCAAAAGGCAGCACCATTGCAAGTATCAGCATTTACATTCAATAATCTAGCATTTAAATGTGACACCTGAAAAGCATAGACACATGATGCAAGACAAAAACAACTCTATCACCATCTGAAAGTTTCCTGAGTGACAGAAAATAAAACGCATGACATGTTTTGGCACGTTTCCTCTGTGACTTTATAATCTGTAACAGTTTGTCCAACTCCACTCATTACCTGGACTTCAACCTTCGTCTGACACGAAAAACGAAAAAAAGAGGTGGAAGACGCAGGAGTGTAAGACTGCTGGAGTTTGCTGCAAATCTTTATTCCTGCAACTCTCAGCATCGAGACACACACACACACATACGCGCGCGCACCCCAGCACTCCCTTCCCTTCTCTTGTTCTCTTACTGTAATTGGCACACAGACACACACTTCTTTGTATTTACTTGGCCTCACTTGGGCTCCAGACAGTCATCAATCAAAGCTAACTGCAATTGTTTTTATTACATTGTTTTGTTGCCATGGGTACACAAAAACCTATGAGTGATAACAACGTGTCTGCATGCTTGACTACTTTTCTCTCGTTCTGCGTTCAGTCATCTAACAACAACTACTTTGTGCACTCTTGCCTGTCAGTTAGCTTCTAAAACTCAGCTGTCTGCCAACCTGTCCCTGCCTGTCCTCTCTCCTCTCTCCGTGCCATGCCAGCCTCCTCAGAAACTTCGCCGGCTGTCACCGCCTCATTCTGGAGTCTAACTGAAGGGATGATCAATGGGAGTCACAGAACGGGGACATGCTTGTCTTTGGCCAGGAAGGCATGAAGGGTACAGGGTAGAGTTTTTCCAGAAAGTTGCAACTGTGTGAAATGTTATGAAATAGCTCTGGAAGAAGGATGAGGGAGAGGAAATTACAGGGAGGATTAGGAAACAGTGAAGCAAGGAAGGAAAGGAGGGAGGGAGAGAGAAAGGAAGCATGGAGAGAATGTGGAAGGAAGTGAGGAAGGAAGATGGAAGAAAAGAAAATGAGTGAAGGATGGACAACTTTTACAAAAAAGGATCGGGAAAAATTTCTAGAAATACAAAGATTTGTACATTTCCAGATCTGGAAAAATAACAACCCTGAAATTAAATTTTAGACATTTCCTGACAGTGTAGTAAAGCTGCTGTTGTGCTTCGACATGCTTATGCAGTTGAACACATTTGCCTCGTTGCACAGCTGTCAGTCACTGGAGGAGACAAACAGAAGCTGGTGCGCTATAAAAACAATGTTTTCAGAGGTCTCGATTCAGATCTCTAATGTTTGCTTTACAGCTACGGGTGAGAGGTTTATTCTTATGTTTTCTTTCCACTTGTAAGTTTGCTTAGTTTAACCACCTAATTTACCACAGAAGAGGATGACTTCAGAGAAACTAGAAATATATACAAATGACAAACAGGCTCAAGCATTTGCTGTGTGTTTAATAACAGCCCTCTACTCATTACGACACACTAATCTAACAAAATCTAATATATTATAAATCTAATCTGTTCTCTAACTACATTTATCAAACAAGTAGGGGGTGGCATAATAAGGTCATTGCAATAGGCTGACTACTGACCCACAAAAATTTCAACATGTCATCCTCTATTAGACACGGCATTCATCAAATTCAGGTGTGCAGCAAGGTGTTCCTGCAGCCAGTTAGCAGACAGGTAATTACAGGCTTACACAGACAGCACAGGATGTTTATGTTTAAATTAGTTTCTCTCAATTCATACTGTGAATAATTTGGGAGTAACTGGTCACTTATGTTTTTAACAAGCCTGAAGAAACTCTATTGTGCATCACCTAAGGACAAATTTAGGAAACTTCTCTGCAATTGCTACAAAAGAACTAATTAAAGTTTGCACATCTTTCCATTTCTTAAAAGATACACAAGGAATGATCAACTTTTTTATTAGGTCTATGTATTAAACTAAGGGATTGCAAGGCTTGAGATTTGTTATCTTAAACATTTAAGATATAAATCAAATTTTAATATCTGACATAGCATTTGCTCTCCTTGGGAGAAACAACCATGATGAAGAGCTTTTAATAATCCAAAGCTTCATTGCTCTGCAGGGATTATGGCTCAGAATATAGAATTGCATTGTCATGTAGAAAAGACCTGTTCAAGGTCAGGTCACATCATCTGAATCTGCTTTAAGTTTGGACTTTGACTAGGCCACTCCAAAACCTTCATTTAGATACACCGTTAATAAGCTCTAGAGATATTCTGGTAGAACGGCTACTCCTGGAAAGATTCATCACTAATCAATTATTTTTCCATTTGTGGACAAAGACTCTCACTGTGGTTCACTGCAGCCCTAAAGAACTGGAAACAACTTTGATAACCTTCATTTTGACAGACTGGTTCTTGTCAAGTGATTCTTTTTTCATTTTACAAGTTTGACAACAATCATGATTGCACTGTAAAAAAAAAAGGTCAGGTATAATAAATGGTTATTGTAGTTTGATATTTAAATTTGTTTTGTAATCTAAAATGTTTAAGTATAAAAGAGCAAGATCAGAAGCAATCTGTAGGAGTAAAAGTGCCTCTTTGCTGCATTCAGAAGGAAAGTGACCCATTTTTAAATGATTATGTAAATCACAGCCAGCTGTGCATTGAGGAAATTAAACTCTTGCCTTATTAAATGTTTCAATTAGGAAAATCAGGATTTAATCAAGGTCAGGAAAGCAAAAGTGTCTTTTATTGTGATTATAAATAACAAATCAGACAGTGTATATTTATTGACTACACGTAAAGTTTACAATCTCATACATTTAAAGATTAGCCAGTGCTTTTTATTTTCGGGTGAATCAGTTAATGGTGTGAAACATTACATCATCTGTTCAGCTGCAATGCATTAAAACATCAACACCATTCAGTCAGAAATGAAAACATGTTTCCTCCATGAAATGGTCAATTGCTGCTGCTAAACTTTAGAGGAATATTTTGTCCTTTTCGTGGTATTTTTGATCACTTCTTCACTTGCTGCGTTTGCAGCTGAAGCGAAGGTTACTGCAACTTCATGCAAGAACAGGTGCGGCTCATTTGCATCTGCTGGCTGCGTGTATTTACCACAATCTGCAAGACTAATTTGGCTTGTGTCAACTTTTCCAGGGAAATTTCGCCCACTTGAACATATATTCATGTTTCACAATCATGTGGAAACATCATGTTTTTTCTAAACTTCTTTTAAATTTCATGCTGACTTTGGAGCAAGTTTTTCTTAGCATTACTATTAATAATACAGCTTAAAGAAGCCCAGGGTCTAACCAACTCTTCTGGGTCAAAATAAGTTACTGCATAAAATATTGAGTACTTTAGTAAAAGGATTCCCCTCATAAAGATGCAGTTTCCCCTCAGAGGCAATTGTTGGGGTCATTAAATGGTTTACGTATTGTTTCGACTGATTTTGCCTTGGAGGTAACGGTTAATCTTACTTTTCTTTTATTAAAGTATTAATCTCAACCCCCAGTCATTTTTGAATATGTAATCTGCTACACAAAAACCTCAAAATGTTTTCTAGCTGTGAACACAGTTTATTTTTAACGTTGCTGCAAACTGTTGATTTAAAATCTACAACTAATATTCAGGTGTATTAAGTCTCTGCTGTATTCTGCAACCTCAAAACTCTGATCAACATTTTGCGAGAGGGCTTAAAGCTCCAGAAGGGCTGAACAGAGTTTGAATTTGGATTGTTTTCTCAGTTCCCAGAGTGTTTTCCACCCACTTAAGCAGTTTTTCTGTCTCGTGTTGGTGAGTTTTTAATGCCTCCCAGACACATCATGGACTGTTCAGGGAGTAGAGATCAAAGTTAAACAGAGACCATTTTAAAATATTAACAGGACTTTCTCCCCAATGTAGAGTAAAACCAAACATATTAATCAAACACAAGAAGATACCTTGTTTTACAGCATCTAGTAGCCTACCAGGAGAGGAACCATTTTTTAAAAAAAAGAAATGACTGACTTCAACAGGTTTCAGAGCAAAGTCAAACTTCTGTCAGCATTTCTTTTTTATCCATTCCAGCTTTTATGTCTGGCAGGGTCAATTCAGTCGATGTTCAGCAAAGTAAGTGCAAAGTCCCTGAGCTGTAGAGGCAATTTGCTCGATTCAGCAACAAATTGTTGCGGCTTAGTAAAAGCCATGAGAGAAACTGGGTCTTAGGGAGCAGAGATGCATTTGTCACCTTGTGTCTAAAAGCCTCCAACACCAAGAAAGTGACTTTTCTGAGATTGTACCATCTCCAAGAAGTGGAGAGAATGTAATTTCTGTAGATTTTTAATTAGAAATCTGGTGCTGAGTAAATTATTTAATGGTGCTTTAAGCTCTGTGAAATTGTGCTACTACAGCTTAAATAATCCATCCATTCTTTGTCTACACCTGCTGATACTTGTAGGGTCGCTTTACACATCTAAAAATCTAATATTTGTCCAATTTTCTTTCAAAATAACTCCCACGTAGTCATAAAAGTATGGAGAATGTCTGCGGATTAAAGCGAGGATTAAGGTGTTACCATCAAATTTAGGTCTGGGTTTTGATTAGGCCACACTTTGATCTATACCATTTCATTATTCTAGCTGTGTGTTCCAACTTGTTGTCCTTCATTCCAGTCTTAAGTCTTTTGTTGCTTCCAACAGGTTGTCATCAATCATCCAGTAAAACTCAACATCCCTGTCCTCGTAGACAAACATCCTCACACAATAATGCTGCCACCGCCGGATTTCATTGTGGGTTTGATGTGATATAGAGTGTTTGTTTTGAATTAGAAGTACAGATTCTGCTTCTGTCATTGTCTGTGCTGGTTGTGTTTCGTCTTATGTTTTATTTGTTCAAATCATGTTTTGGATGCATTTTCAGAGGGATTTTGTCGCATGTAGTGTCTTACCCATGTGTGTTTACACATGAACCGGCCGAGGGACAAGCAGCTAGAAACTAGCTCACCTGTTTAAAACTTCTCCTAACTCATTAGTGTTGTTCCTTGATCTTCATGATGCTTTTGGTTCACAGGAAACACAAGTGGACTTATTATAGCTCTTAGAAGATTCATGACACACTTTTAAGATTTGTATTTATAAAAACCTTTGAAAACCGAGCACCATTATCCTCCCACTTCTTGATTATGTGCATCTCTGTGTTAGTCTGTCACATAAAGTCCTGATAAAGTTTACAGTTCAAACTTTGAAATCTAATTTGAAAAGATTAAAAATGAATGAATACTTTACAATGTGCTGTAAATGCAATGTCCTTAAAAAGCCAGTTATCTTTGACTTTTTTTTTTTACCAACAGTAATGGTCATAATGATTATTTCCCCCTAAAGGAGAACAATCAAAGATCAGAATAAGTTTAAGAGCCTATTTTATTTGAACTAAAACTGTACCATTTTCTTCTTGTGATCCATGTTTAATCTTCCCATGACCCTTTTAGAGCAGAACCATACAAAAACCTAAACAATCCTTGTGCATGAATGCTGAATGGGTTGGTGGCATTAGGGGGGTGATGGGTTGCACCATGTGTTTGGTATCCACCCCACAAAGCCGCCTTGCAGCCATCGCACAGTGACAGACATGAAACCTCAAAACGTCAGCCATTCAGTCAAAGCCCGCTGTCTGCAACAAATAAAGGCTGTCAAAGCCAAACACAAGAAGCTGTCAATCAACCCTGGTGTTTAAGACAGAAATGAGCATATGGAGACAAGTGTGCAGAAAAATGGGTCCAAAGAAACCAAAGAATAAGTGGTCTTTATGGCCTACAAGTGCAGATGAGAGAAAAATCCCTTTTGCATCTGTCTAAAACATTAGGAGCACACCTCGTGTGTCACTCAGACGGATCAATTTCAGTGGTTCTGAGACGACACCTGGCATCCGCTGGCCCGGAATATTCCATCAGTGGGTCTGATTCATCCCCTTTCTTCTCAAATGTTCCCCTGATGAAGCTTTCGTTCAATGTGAACTCGGAGAACAGAAGCAGAAATGGAGAGGAGCGGATGGCATGCTGCTTCATCAAGGGAGACAGCGGGGACGTTGACAACAATCAAAAGCAAAAACTAGGTGGGCAAAACAATAAACAATCTTCAGCTTGTGTTTTGTTTTTGTGTTGAGAAAGAAGCAAAGGAGAGGAGGAGAGGAGCTTTCATGGCCTGACGGGATGGATATGTGACAACACACCAAAATAAATAACTAAAAATCAGTGATTCTCCCATGCAGGGGTTCAGATGCAGCAACACAAACAATAAGACTTCACTGACGATCATGAATCACAAGCTTGCAGAGTTCACCACTTGAACTCAGCTTGTGTGCGACCCCTCCTCCTGCTCCACGCATCGTTTCACAACTACTTCCCTCAGGCTTCAGGAGCATCATCGCAGGTCCTCATCTAGCCCTGGACAGGTTTCTGTCCCTCCACCGTCCCTTCTCTTTTTCTGCATCTCTGCAACATCCCCTCAACTCCCATCTCCCCTTTTGCATTAACCAATGCCTTGTTATAAGCAGCCCATCAGTGAGCTGTCCACCCGCGTCTCGGCTGTGGACTGACGTTTATTAAGAGTTGGCTTTTTGCTCCTCACCCTTTCCTCTGCTTCTCTCTGCATCCCCTCATGAATACAGAGAACCAATTAGAGGCAGAACAAGGCACACGTCTGCACGCCGCGAGAGGCGAGGCCGCAAACACAAACACCAAAAATCGAGACGACAGACAGGTGAAGAGACACACAACAAAAAAAGAAAAGAGAGAGAGAGGGAGACGGACAGAGAGGAGGGAGGACTTAAGTAATTCTCACAAGATTTTCAGCCTCTGAAAAGGAAACAAATTGGAACACTGCCTGCAGTGCTAAATGGATGCTGTCAAAAAACGAGAAGACAATGAATAAAAGACATCAACAACTTGTGGAATAAACATACAGCACTTTTATTCATGTCATTAAAGCTCTGTGGGGAACCCACACGGTCAAATTGTGCAGCAAACTCTCATTCTGTAATCGCAAAGCTTGACATTTACCCCGAGCAGCAGGAGGACGCCCCTGTGGCTAAACAAATAACATCCTCAGCGGTGGACCAAATAGGATGGCTGATATTTTGCCTTTTGCTTTTGCATGAGGTCATCTATGTCCTGTCTCTCTGGTTAAAATGTGTGTGTGGCTCATTATTTTCTTGTCTACATGTATTGTAAATTCAAACTAGAATCACCCACATCCTGAGTTGTGGTTGGACACAATGGGACATGACTAGGCATCCACCCTGAGCACACTGTTCCCACATCCCGTCTCTTGAGCCTTTGCATGCTATGGTGCAGCAATAGCATAAACATGAGGGGTTTGTTGATGATGAAGACGAGCGCCATCTGAGGAATCCATTCAAATCTGAATCACAGGGAGCAGACTGAAAAAACAGGAAGATGCTAATGGACAAAAAAAATCCTGTTTTAGACTCGGATATAAATCTGGAACGAACATTATTCCAGTCGGTTTCTTTATCTACATTTAGTCTTTTATAAACATCCCTTCACATCTGGGAATGCTAATGTGTTCGTATAAGTCAAGAATGTCTGAATGGTATGTAGTCTCTGGCAGAAAAAGGCTAATCAGCAGTAACTGTAGCATTTAGTCACCTGGATGGGTGAAGGTAGAGAAATGTCCAATTTGGGATTTGGATGAAGTTCCCTTTACTTTCACTTAAAGCTGTTAAAAAAAAAGTAGCATAAGGAATTCAAAAACTGATCACTTATTTGTAGTAACCTTGATCTTTAGTCTGAAAAGGTAATTTTTATGGGAAATTATCTTTATTTTGGAAAAAGAAAAGCAACAAAAAATCCTCTTGTTGATAAAATACTATATAATATTGAGTTATTATCTGTGACATGCAGATTTTTTCAAGCAAAAACAGAATAGAGTGGGTTTTCATAGAAATTTAGGATTTTTTTAATCCTTTTTTTTACACTAATATAATTTCTATTCTATGACTACAGAGGGCCCTGGTTAGGGACCACAGCCACCAGTGAATAGTTCAAGTTATATCCACCTATTTAACAGTTCAAACACCAAATCTATCTATATGCATTAAGTGCATATAGATATTATATTGGGCCATCTTAGCACTACAGCTAACATCTGTAGTAAAAATGAATGCAGCTCCTGCATTAGCTGCATTGCAAACACCAACCAACAGCATGGCAAATAGGATCACGTCTGTAGGTATTTCAGATCCCAAAGCTACAGTTTCTTTCAAGCCTGTTGCTTTGAGGACATCCATGAACAGACATGTTGCACAGAAAGATCTGAAAAGGTGAATCCAGGAATATTGAACCACAAATGTGGGGTTTATGATTAGACAAATGTGCCTTTTTTAAGCCAGGGAGGTGAATGAGGTGGAGCTATGCAAACAATATGCCACATTCATACAACTAAGTGTTCGTATTCTGTTGGAATCCACAGAAATGTAAGACATATAAAGTTGAATAACAGTACAACATAAAGAAAACTGGACAGATGTTTATAGAGCCTACTTAATCAATTAACAGCAGCTAATTAATTAACAACAAGAGGACTGGTTCACTGAGCAGATGAGCTGAGAGAAACAGAAGGAAGCTGCAAGCTGCACACCACATTCTGACCCCTTTGATATTGTCTAAGGCTTATCAGTTGCATTAATGCAAATATTTCACAATATCAAGAAAATCAACAGCTACAAATATGTCTGCAATAAGAAGCATACAATAAAGGCAGTTGAGGTTCTGAAGTTATCAGCTTTAAATTCAAAGGTTAACTGGTACAAACAAGCAGAATAACATAATCATACACACACAAAAAAATTCAATATGCTTCAGTACTGCATGCAAACAAGGGATAAATGTGTTTAGTATTTCTACAAAACCGTTTAATCTGCCTGTTCTACATCATTAGAGAGAAGCAAAGATCAGTAGAAAAAAGCTGGCTGTGTTTGATGAGGCGAATATTCGTGTTATTCATTACATCTGCTCATCTCAGGCTGTGACATGTCAAATCGTTGGCGATGAGAAAAATATGAAGACATTTTCGCATCAAAGCCCGATGAAAGAAGGTAAAGAAAAGAGCAAGAGACAAAGAGCAACAACTCTGAATCTGAGTGGAGACAGGAGCCTCTACTTGAGGTCATCCGTCAAGTTGCTGGGTTCAGCCATTAATGCAATAAAAACTAATAAAGAAACTCTCTGTGGTGTCCAACGCTGAGACCAGCTGTTTGCTGTGGATTGTCACGGCCTCCCAATCACACACACGAAAACTCAAACATGCACACAAGCGTCGCTTTCTTACAATGTCCACAGACAGATGAACGGAGCAGAAAGCCTCTAGGTGGGCAAGGGTGGGCTTTTCACACGCCTCACTCCCCAAAGTGCATTCAGTATAGCACAGAGCCGAGCAGGATGTAAACACAAAGGCTGGGATTGTCTGCACCCAGTGGGCGACTCACTGAAGCAGAGTGACAGGAACACACTGAAGCATGGACACTGATACACAAACAGGCTCCATGCAGACATGCCTCAACACACACATATATTCACATCAGTACAGTCCTGTTTCGGTGAAGCAGAGGCCTGCAGAGCCAAAGCTTTGTGCCTCTGTGGCCCATGGTGAAGAAGAATAAACCAATTGACAGATTAACTTTCTGGTTATTCTCTGTAACTTCCTCTCTAAGCCACCAATTATCTGAAGAGCTATTTCTGTAAGTCTTAAAAGATTAACTTCTAAACACGGTAAACTCATTCTTCAGCAAGAACAAAACATATTTTAATGGTTTGTCCTGTATGCACACTGTTTGACCACTTTAATGGTTCCACTTAAATATGTTTTCTTTCATTGAGGCATTTTAGTAGTTAGGCTATAAAATCAAGGACATGACAAACTTGATATGCAACAGAAATGAACATTTTATAGCCACTTAGTGCCCCTAATAAAATATTGCAAGGTTTTTTTATTTCATAAAGCATGGGGCAGTAATCTTAAACGTGGGTATTTTTTTTTTCAGGATCTGCAAAGCTGTGCTGGAAGGGAAACAGCAGAGAGACGATAAAATACATTAACTTCATAGCAGTTCATTTAAATATTAACTGCTGTATTATTTAGCTATTTCAGAGTGCATTAACGGTGCACTGCAAACATATTCACAATCTTTGAAGTTTTTCACATTTCAAAGCAAAGGAAATTAATGTATTTTATTTGTGTATTTGAAAGTAGCGACTACTTGCTTGTTTATCACAATAAATTAGTATAAAATGTATGTTTTTGTTTGTTGAGTGACAAAATGCGACTGTGACTGTCGAAGGCTTAACTGTAACAGCCCTCATTTATAAAGTAATACTTACAAATAGTTCCAACTGCTGAGCATTACAGCATAAATTTTTCTTAAGTTAATTAATGTTTGAACACTAAAGCTGCCAGCTAACCCCAGGTTGAGCATTTCAAAAATCTTGCCATGGAAGATTAACACAAACTTACAGACATGTGTGTTTTGTGACTTCACTGAAGGGAACGGCTATCCCTGAATTCAATTAAAATTTCTCTACGTGAGCCAAAGCTGTAACTTGTGGGTATAAAAGTGCAATGTGGATTTGACGCTAAAACAAACACAAGCTGACATTCATAAACAAGTGATGAGGCTTTGGGTTTTCGCTGGAGTCCGTAAACATGTTCAGTGCCGTCATACTCGGCTGCAAAGTCTGAGATAAATCTGGTTTGCATTTTGCAGGGGGCGCACACTTGGGTTGCTTCAGAGGCAACGCCATGACATCTGCGCTACTATGCAAGCCAACTGAGGATGACTGGGACAACCGCATCACTACCGCATCCTTCAGTCAGGCCTCTCGTCGCTTCGCAGCTATGGCTTTAATTAAAAACACAGCGCAAAAACATGCATGCACACAGGCATATTTTGCAGGGTTAAACCCATGTGCGGTGCCTTCCCTCTTTGTGTGACAAATGTCTTAAATCCCCCTTCTTCCCATCTGAATCCCTCTCTTCTTAACTTCTTCCATTCAACCACAGGGGGGTCTTTTCCTCCATTCTCTGGAGAAATATGGCAGCTCCACAATCCTCCTTTCTTAATACTGTGGTCAGTGTTGAGTAAAAGAGAGCGTGCATCAGATCAGCTTTCCAGTACATTTGCAAGCTGCTATATGCTGTGGCTGCTCATTTCCTTGTGGTCTATGAGCATTTAAATCTAAGCTAATAAGTCAGGCGTAAGAGCTTGCCTTATTGATAGGAATGTTTTTCACTGGCTCGTATAAATAAGTACTTTTGTCGTCAGAAAACTTATGACACATGAATCATTTAGGCTTTGAACCTTTACAGGTTTTTCCTAATTATCTGACATTAGTTCACATTGGCTAAGGTTTAACTTGTGTATTTTTTCCCTAATTTTGTGAGGAGGCTTAAAACTTTCCTGTTTGATGAAGCTCATCGTTAGTGTGGATTAGATTTTCCTAAGCTGTCACTACAGTCACTACAGTTGCGTGCTAAAGCCCCAGGCTGTGTGCGAACTTAATAAAAACTTTTCCTCGCTGATTTTTTTTTCCATTTATTTATTAATATTTCCAATCATTGCTGCCATTAATTTTGCATTTTCTGTTTTCATATAAGCTGTCTCTAGCTCAGTGATTGTTTGTCTTCTGTATTGTCGGAGCCAGTGATGGAGCAATTTCTCTCCTTAATCTGGTCTACTGATTATTTACAAAAGTACTCCTAACTCAGTCAATCTATGTTTAGTCATGTCCTTTCCTAAATGAATTCAATGAAAGAGTTTCTGCTCTCATTAACATTACATAATATCTTTGTCTTTAAAGTTTGCCTGGTGCTCTGTATTTGACTGTCTTTCCCAGGTGCAGCCACTCAAAGAAATACTGCTTCCATTAACTGCACTGCTGAACTTTGTTTTCTCCATTAAAGGTAATCCAGACTTACCACTTCTGTATTTAGCTGCCTTTTTCCTAAATGGGCATAGATACTACTGTCAGTAACTCTTCTCTTTGTATTGTTTTTTCTTCTAGAAAGTATCCCAGGCTCTTGCTGAGCTTGGTTTTTCTGGAGGTTTCTTCCACTCAAAATGGAGATGGTCTGCTCTACTGTCACTGCATGCTTGCCTAGGGCTCTCCAGAGCCTTGCTAATGACCAAATTATTCTATTCAGGTGTGGTGCAGCAGAGGCACATCTAAATGGTCCAGGACAGCGGCCCTTGAGGACTGGAGTTTGACACCTGTGCTTTAAAGTGACTTGAGTGACTTTGCTATAAATTGGTGCTGTTTGTCATATGTTCTTGAATACAAGTTATATGTGTTCTTATAGTTTGGCTAGTCCTGCAGCCTACAGTTAAGTTACTTTCTTCTTCATGATGCATTTATTGGCATTACCTTCTCCAGCATTAGCTTGAAGGAAGCTAATTGTAAGCAAGCTGGGAGAGGCATGAGTTACATCTTCACAGCCTTGAAGCCACCAAGAAAAATTTAATAAAAATGACTTTGCAGACGGGCCTTCTTTGTGTTACTACTTCATGCAACAAATCGTCATTCCATCATACTGGATTTACACTACATGCGTTTCTGCTTCTCTCCACCAGCAAAGTGGAGCCCCTGTGGACCAAACTAATTTAGAGCATGGACATCAGTGTGTCATAAACTGCCTGTAGACTTTCTAGCCATGGTTGACAGATATTTTGAGTTAAAAAGCATGCATCTGAACAAAACATGTTACCAAATCATATCAATATTTTCAAAGTCCCCCTCACGTTTGATAATTTCTAAATAAATGCGACTTCAAATTCAGTGCTATTTATATATGGGGTTTTTTTCTGTTCATGACGTATTTTTTGACTGATGAAACTTTCACTCTGAAGCGACTTATATGCCGACGTCGCCCAAAGCTCTGTAGCGAGAAGAACTGACAAATACCATGGCATAAACAAAACAGTGTGTAAATTTTTAAATAGATGAATCTGGGGCACTTGATTCATTTTTAAAACACTGAGCGAGACATCTCAATGTTTCACATCAAAAAAACCTCCCAAATGACTATATATATGTTAGGGTTACGATGCAGAGCGTTTTAATGGGGTGCCAACACAAAAATATCACTTCAAAATTCACCATTTGAGGCCTACTTCAAGACACTTGAATGACAGCTACACAGAGTAAACACATGAAGGGGGCTTTAAAAGTTTCAGATTAAATCTCTTCATGTAGGATGAGAAACAGGAAGTATTTCTTCCATCAAACCAACCAACACACATCGATTTGATTGATGTGCTAAGCTAGAAAAAACTCTGACAGATTTTTAAACTCAAGCCCACCCTTAGAGACATAAAATGACAGGAGGTTTATGACATCTTTTCATCACCTGAAAAGAAATCCTAGGTGTTAAGCCCCTGTGGTGAATTTGTGTAATGTGAGGAACACAGCAAGATAATAAATAAACATAACTGTGACGTTGTTATATCCCACTTATGTGTCATTTAACTTCAGTTCACTCCCTCAACGGTTTAAAAAAATGTACTTTAACTGCTAACGTATCCACCGATGTATTGTACTCATTGATGCGGTTGAGCTTCCTCTAAAAGCTTTGCATTTACAAGAATCCACCTTAGATATAAATGTCAGCTTAACACCAGCTTAACATGATTTCATTCTCATCTTTCAGCATAAGGTTGAAGTCTTTGCTTGGTGCAGATAAGAGCCAATCTCCACCTGACATGCTTTTTAACGGTTGCTCAACAAAAAGCCTCAAAAGCGACAAGCTGGATGTAAAACACTCCAAATATAGGAGAAGAAGACAAAGGCAAAACACGTAGGAGGTTTTTAAGGAGAGTCAAGAGATTGGAGCTTAAATGGGGAAAAGGAGGACAAAGACAAAAGCTGAAAATTTAAATTTTTGATTAAAGTAAGGGAGAGACGTTAATCCATTTCACAGTCTCCCACCACACCACCCTTCATATGTGGTCTGTGGGAGTGGCACGGGTTGGGCTGGCCTAGATACATCCTAAATGAATAAAGCTATAATATCCTTTGATACAGGTCTTTGAAACATGTTCAGCTTCAAGCAGCATCTTTTTCCTACTTTTAATCTGGTTTGGGTGTTTCTTTAAATCCAGTATTATCCTCAGCGACAGGCGTTTAGGATAAGGGGGAGGTGACACAATTGATGGAATGCAATAATCTAGTGGAAAATAACATTAATAATCTCCCATAATTCAGGTTTTGAGTGCTCATTTTTAACTTGGCCGGGGATTATGAGCAGTAGATTCACCAGGGGGAGGTAAAAAAAGACTCCATAAACACAATGATGTTGATTAACGATAAAGCAGCTGGCTCGGGTGTATATCTAACAGAGAAGTCTGATATTTGGCTCACACCGAACTCTCCATCTCCAACGATCCCTCCTCAGTGGCCTATTAAGCATCCAGCATCTGAAAAAGGCCAGACCTCAAAGTGAGCGAAGCCTCTCCCCGTGCTCGTCATTACCATGTTTGTTTATCTGCAGCTCACTCCCTCAGAGGAACACCCAGCCTTCTTAAGGAGGAAGAAGAAAGCTTCAAAAGTGGAAATAAGGCATACATTTGAGTCCACTCCCAGGACGGCACACCGTACCGAGCCATTTCCATAATGGCAGCCTAATAGGAGCAAGCCGGCTGTGAGAGAGAGGAGCACGTCGCCCTCATTAAGGCTCTCGCTCAGAAACAGATTAGCGCTTCATTAACATACAGAGAAGCAGAGGAAATTACTGCTCTCCATTTCACAGTCTGAAAGGCAGGCAAAGACCAAAGATGGAGATAAGTGCTATAAAGATGGACTTCATTCATAAAAAATGATATCGGTATGAAATTTTATTTCAAGGGACATTGAATATGGAAAACATTGTGACTTTTATCTTTGTCTGAGCCCCTGCTATGACTGTTCTCTGTCACTTATTGATGTTCTCCTACTCAATAAACCATTTGAAATCCCACTGACCAGATAGGCATCTGCCTGAAAAAGGTCCAGGGATGTGAGGATGCAAAAATGTCAACCGTTGGGTTCTGCCTGGTATTGATCAGAAAAATCAAACCAATTACAGCGTGACAATAATTTCATGGTATTAAAAAGGGCTAAACCAATAGATAGAAGGTAATTCAACACACATTTAGAAAAACAAACTTAAAATTAGAAGTTGGAATTTGATTCTTTAATGACATGAAAAAGACATTTGGTTGATAATTTTTTTTTAATGGTGCAAACAAACATGGCGAGGATTATAAACAGTCTTGACCAAGCAAATGTATTCAGCAGCAGCCCTGTTCAATGCTTGGGGATTTTGCTTTTCATTCATTTGGCGACCTACTGGAGTCAGTAGCGTTGTTTTTTAAGGCTTTTTACAACAGCTGTGTTTCCATTGAATATAGTTGCATAATTTAAAAATGTAATTTATCTAATGGAAACAAGGCAATTTAAAAAAAAAGTCACATTTTAAAAATTATTTTGAAGCCAGGAATGAGATGGGATTATTTTTGGTTTATTACACACAACTGTAATGGAAGCACTTTTCCCCAAAACATGAGTCACATCCCCAAAACATGAGTCTTATCACATGAACAAAGTTATTCATTTACAAAGTTATTTACAATTAAAATCACATGAAATCACATTAAAATGTATTTCGTATTAAATGGAAATTGCAAGATTGTGGTTTTTTTGAATATTGACAAAGTTTTGCACACATTTGCAATGGAAACACAGCTTATTTCTGCTAAAGTTATCAGCTTACATTTGGGTCCACTGGTGCTAACGATTACCTTTGTTAACATTAGCAACATTAGCTAAGTTATTTAATGGTAATTTGTGAAGGTCTGCTGATGTTAACTTAATTGGAAGAATTTGCTGACCATGTCATGGTAGAGACAGCTTCTGTGGCCTTTTTTAAACTAAATTAAAACAAACATAGACTTCAGTCCAAATGTTAATAATTCTCGCTACATATCTAACTCCTGGTAAAATGTTTCACTTTTAGGAAACACTGCCATGAATATCTGAATGTTTGCCAAGTAAAACTGACAATCTGGCCAATTAGGAAAAGACGTCAGCATAGTTCTTACTTTAAAGAAAAATGTCCACAATATTTTAGAATATAGAAAAAGTTTATTTGATCATTCGTTTCTTATTAGCAGAAGAAACGATGGGTATAAATCACTTGTTCTCCTTCTTCCTTGTCAACCAGCTTTTATTCAATAATTACCAGAAATTTCCCACCTCGACATATAATGATGTGACGCTTTGCCATTTTTCCCCTCTGTCTAACTCCATGCTGCCAACACCTTGTCTTTCTTTTTAATGGACTCTCTGGGGGGAAAGCCGATTATCTAAAGGTTGGAGGAGTTATCATTACCTCCACAGTATGAGCTGACTTTGGCCAGAAGGCAATCAAGCTAAAGAATGTGTTTTAGCCTAATGAGATGTTCTTTATTCCTTATAGGAAAGAACATGTCAAAGACTCTGTGAACAAAAGACACATTAAGTCATTCTACTATGGAAAACCTCGTGCGACTCAGAGGTTTTCTATCCTTTCTAACCTCACCTGGTGTCTCAAGCATGACAGGAAAGAAAAGCGGTGCACATGTTGTACAATAGGTTGACTGCAGCTTTACTGCGTATGATTAGAGGAGACGTGAGTAACAAGGCAGCCCTGCTTCCTTTATCAATTAGGATGAAATAAAACCATAAATCAACACTAACTTCAAAATAACTTTAAAACATTTACATTGCATTACTTTAACAGCTGAACATCCTGCCATTTATCACAATTTAGCCTGCTTCTGCTGCTGCTGATGTGATATATTCCTCCTTCTGGAACCTTTTCAAAAACAAAGTCAGAAAAAAGTGAGTCCAAATCTACCTGGAAAACGACCCAGCAGTCCTAAGGCAACTGGACTTATTTTCTAATTTCTTGTGAGATGTTTCACCTCTCATGCAAAAGGTGTCTTCAGGTCTGAACAAGGTAGAAAGGAACAGCCTCACAGGCTATAGCCAGAAAAACAAGTAACTTCTGGTTTCAGCGTCTCTACTGAGACGGAGAGAGAAATGGTCTCATCAAAGCCTTTTTAAGATCTTTTAACTTGCAAAGCTTAAATATTTTCAGCATTTAGATTACATCAACTATAACTGTCCGAGAATGTTGATTATTCAATTTGAAGTTGAAATTAAGTTTAAATTAAAGCAGAAATTTTCTATGAGACTCATCGCGTCTGCTTTAATTATGAACTAGCGGTAGTTAATTTAAAATCCAATCTACCATCATATTTCCACAGAGTTTATAATGGCAGTCTGTGGGTTTTACACCACACCCCCAATGAAACAATCTGAGATTAATGCTGAGCCGGTCTAATTTCTCCACGTTCTGCTCCCCACTGCGGATATCTGGACCCACAGATCACAGTGACACTCCTAGAAGAGGAGCACCTGCTCAGTGTCAGGGGACATAATCTAAATAAACGACTCAGGAAGGTAAACTTACATACATAGTAAACAGAGTAAATAAACAAAAACATTAAATTACTACTAATCTGAAAGATGTAAAATCAAATGCAAATTCCCTGAATCACATCTAATGTGCCTCCAGAAAATGTCTATATTCTGACTCTGTAGAATGTTTAATGCAGTCTCTGTGATTAAATAGCCATGTCTTTAAATAGCCATGTCTTCCAGGGTCATCTCAGACTGGTTTATTGAATGAATAAGTTCCCTGGATTCCAGTGACCTCCAAGATTTCAGTCCAATAAAGCACCTTAGGGATGCGGCGGAACAGGAGACACCCAAAGAAGATGGCATCTGACCAAAACCTGAGGAATGCATCTGTTGCTGAATCAACGCCATGAAGGCCTGAGTCAGTACCGGAAAGTTGCACTTAATGAAGAAGTCAGGGAGGGTACATTGAACCGCTGGTCCTGCTGACATTCCAGATTCTTAATAATAGCAAGAAAGAGGAATCATTCTTAAGTGCAAGTGAGACGGCCTTGCAGTGCAAATGTTATTGATGTTAGACATGTATCCTGAGGCCTCTGTGGTCAACTCAAAATATTCTGATTTAATTGACTTTGGACAATGGTAGCCCTGAGCTAGAGGAAAGTGGAAGCACTTTCAAGAAATATATTGATGCTGATGTGGTTCAGAAAGACTGCACTACAGAGTCAGAGGACCAGAAGACAAATTTAAGGAGATTTGTAGACCTTTGACGGGTTTTTCTAAATGCCAGCCGTGGTCTTGTACAGCTGTTCCTTTTTGCTATGTAGTTTACTGCTTTAAGAATTTAATTTGAAAAAATCCTCCACTAAATTTAATACTTTACAAATCTAAAGAGTTGCTTTTTATAGTTTTTTAGTTCATTATTTCAGACTTTTTTGCATCCTTTTTTCCTTTGCTGCTTAATTTTATATTTTATCCTGGAGTTGATAAAAGTAACAGTGCTTTTATAACAACTCCAAAGCACTTTGAATACAAATGTCTGTTTGCATATATAACAAGCTTAAATATAGTAGATGTTAAATAAATTTTACATCAGGATCAGTAGAATTTGCAAAGTTTTGGCATAAAACTTGAATTTGTCCTGATTTAATAATCTGTTCGCCAAATTATGAGTATTATTTTAACTCAGAATTTCAAGCCATGCACAACATTTTTAATCATTTCTAGTTTAATTCACTGAAACCTCAAACAAGATCCGGATCATGAATCTAAATTCATCAGCTACAACCTGGGAGGGACGGTAGTAACTCACACCAGCATCATTAAGCAGCACGACTCATTTTCAGCTTTCACTCAATTTAATGACTTACCCAAAGCCTCTCTAAACCACCTACATTACATAGCTGCAGACTCACTGAATTAAATAATAAATGAAGCATGCATTCAGAACCGCAGCCAGCAGTGAGAATGCTGAACTGCAGCATAATGAGCTCGGTCTGTGGTGTGAGCCTCATTCACAAGTGAAACAATCACCTTTTGTGGTACGTCTTAGGTGTCACAGTCAGTCATGCGCTGGTGTCTGAGGTGAAAACACAAAATCACACCGACTTGGCTGTGCAAAATCAAAGGAACAAATGAGCATTTTAGCTACAGACAGTAAACTCTTATGTCAGTGGTCTCAGCTGTGTTGTACAGCCAACCACCTGCAGGATGAAGGATTGTTGTTTGTTGCTAAGTAGTGTCAGGGAGGCAGGTCTGCATGACAAGTAAAAAGAGAAACAAAATGTATGTACTTAAATGCTCAATAAAAGTGTTTTAAATGATTTGAACTGTATGATTTCAAGATTGCTTGTACAAACAGAAGAAGTGTGAGGTGAGGCTGTGATGAGCCGAGTCTCAGAGAATGATGTAGACAGATGGCACATTAGAATTATAAACATCCACAAAAAGTACGCCATCTGACGATGGACTGATGAGTTTAATCACAGAGACTGCATTAAACATTCTACAAACTCAGAATATAGATTTTTTTTCAGGACGCACATTAGATGTGATTCAGGAAATTTCCATTTGATTTTGCATCTTTCAGATTAGTAGTGACTCTCTAATGAGACTTGCTTTGCCAAGTTGCTTTGTTTTGGTTTCTTAATAGGAAAACTACTTGGTTAAATTTAAACACGGATTATGTTTTGACTTGATTACAAACAATCCTGAACACAAAATCCTTTTAACAAGGGAAGCTATTGGATTGGGGCTTTTTTGGAGGATTTTGGGGGATTTTTTTTTTTTGCCAGAATATTGGAAAAAATATAACTTTGGTGTAAGAATTAAACTTTAATTTGCATGACTTGGATGAAATGGTTTTGGCTATTCTTCCATAAATTACATAATAATAAATAATGACACTCTCCTAACCAAGAATACAATGAATCTTTTATGTTGAAACAACAAATCAATTTGACTTTCAAGAAAAATTCACACAAGGATCTGTAACAAGGTGAATATAGTTGCAACAGTCCAGTTGCTCTAAATATTTTGCCACTCGGATTGTCAGCAATCTCTAAGAGGAAATTAAGTAAACTCAAACAATTTTTATGTACTATTATAAAAGGATCAAACGTTTAAAGCATTTTCAAGAGAGAATAGGCAAAAAGCTTTACATTATTAAAAGTCAGACCAGAAAAATAGAAGTTTTACTTGTAATGTTTTCTTTGTATATCGTAAGGTAAAGAATAAACATATTTCTAAAGGAAGTTACTTACGACAAGGGCGAGTGTTAGGTTTTTTCTAAAAAGAAAATTCCGTCAAGCGTTTCTGATAAATAAATATTTTACTATGTTGGGCAAGAGGAGTAATTAAAAAAAAAAGATTAAATCACCTGTAGATGCATAATGAAATATTGGACAGCTACAGCCTTAAACTCTTACAGCCCAGCAATACAGAGTATCACCAGAGGTTTTGCACAAAGATAAAATGATATTCTCCTGACTTGACCCTTTACACTCTTCTGCAGAACTAACTTCTCCCAACTCAGTAACCTTGCTTTGTTCACTTGTAGAAGAAAACTCTGCTTGTGTTTTATAACTGGAGCATGAAAAGTAAACAAAGTCTTAGCGAAGAGAAAAAAAAGAGATAAAAAGATGGAAAGGAAGTGTCAGATTCCATGTGAATTCCACCACCATCTCAAGTCTTTCACAACCAAATCAAAACACACCTCATGTGTCTCTTCTTTATTGTCAACCGTTTTACCGGTTCACAATCCAGTCCCTGCTCCTTCATCTATCAACCCATGTTTTTCTAACCTGGAACCTCTCTCAGGCTCATGCACATCAAAAAACACTAACCCTTCACTCCAGCTCCAGCTCCTTTTATCTACATGCTTGTAAAACTTGTATGCCTACAGTGCCCAGAAAAATAAAAATAAAAAATATTGAAATTTTTCACATTTTAAATTTTACCACATTTTAAATTAAAATCTTTAAACCGACACAACAGTGCATAATTGTGAAAACTGTGTGACACCCCTAAATTATGTTCAGAAATGATCTAATTCCTAAATAGAGTCCATCTGTTTGTGATTTAATTTCAGCATTAATTCAGCTGATCAACGAAGGCCTCAGAAGTTCGATAAAGAGCATTAATGAAGGAACAGCATTGTGCTTTCTGGTGATGTATTAAATTAAAACCAAATAATTGTCTTAATTTAGGTAGATCAGAAATAAGACGGGATGTTAAGGCAGATTTCGCACATGTAACTATCTTTAAAGAGCAATGTTCAATATATGAAAACATGGGTGTTGCACCACTACAATCTATACATGGCTATCTACCTTAAATGACAGGACGAGCAAATCAATCAGATGTGCAGCTGAGAGGTAACTCTAGAGGAGCTGTAGAGATTTATAAGTCATAGAAAAACCATTGGTTCAGCAATAAATAAATATAAATCTAGTTAATTATTGAATTAATATGCAACCTCATTAAAAAAATCATTTTAATTTGTCTTTGAACTGTAGCAAAAGTCCAAAAGTTCATTACTTCTGCGAAGCGCAACAGAACTGCATACTAAACACTTTGAATCCTGTGGGTTTCCAACATCACACCACAGAGTCTCACAGCTGAGATGCAGCCCTGACAAAACTACTTTAGATCAAAAATACTTTATGCTAAATAAAACTCATGGAGCAAAGTTTGGGAAAGAAGCAAAATCAAATCTTCTCAAGTCAATTGCTTTACTAAAAATGCTAAATCCCTTACATCTCCAGGCATACAGTAAAGTACTTTAAAACTGTTAGCCGGGTCTTCATTGCTAATGAAATGCATTTCATCAAACCGAAAACCTTATTTGGAAGCTGACACCCAGGTTTTAAATTGTAAGAGAACCATATTTGCCAGTAACACTTAGCCCTGCCTTCAGACAGAATTAATGAAGTTTCAGACCACTGGCAAGAAAAGATCAAGTCATAAACAGACTGTGTCTGTGTGTGTGTGTGCGTGCGTGGGTGCATGGGGGTGTGTGGGTGAGTGTGTGCTAGGGGAGGATGGTAACTGTTTCCCTGTGAGGACTTCTCCAATCTCTGCTGTGACTAAAAGGATTGTCAGGATTTTTTTTAAACATAATGGCAGGGAAAAAAAGCAACTTCTAAAATGAATCTCTGCGTCCTCGCCATCTCTCCTCCGGCATCCCTCCCTCTTAACCTTCTTGTCTTCCTCTTCTTCCCCACAATCTGTTCATTTGACGCTCCACCCCAGCGTGTGTTTTTAAAGCCTTCACAACCTGAGTGTCTTATCGAGGCTTTCCAGGTCTGCGGGCGAGGCTGAGTAAGAAGCTACTCTCAACTGTTCTCTCTGCTATCTGCTCCTCGGCAGTCACAATGTGGCTGACATGCAAACCCAGGTGAGCCCATTCACCGCTGGTTTACCGCATCTCAACAAAAGTCTGCAGTCAGGACTTTGGCAAACAGCAAAATGTGCTTAATGGTCATAAATGTGAAAGAACATTTGTTGACAGGAATAAGACCAGTAAACAGACACAGGTTAAAACTACAACATGCTGACACAATATTTAAATAAGATGCAAAACTATCCAAACTTTACCCAGTCAGAAAACAAAAGTCCTGCATAAAAACCAACACGGTTTTCACAAAACATGAAGAATTAATGATACATTTTGGAGACCCGTAAATGAGCTACATGCCTCCCATTTTTCATTCCAGTCAGCCCAGTGTCTTGTTTGTCTGCAAGAACTCTCTAACGCATAAAGAATGTGTTTGTTATTGCAGAGCGGTTAACCTAGAGTATTTGATGAGTCATGTGATTAAAAAATAGAAATGTTGGAAAACAATCGTGCAGTTCGATTTATGTAAGATCTAGAGAAAGACAAAACAAGGAAAAGGAGCGTCAGAGACCCAGAGAGCACGAGGCATGAAGAAACACGCAGACAAGTTTCAGTCATTGTCCATTGTTCTGTCAGACTGTCAGGTGTGAGAATTAGGCTGGCAACACAAACCGCACCTGTTGTTTATAACCTTCAAGTCAGACACTTACAAACCCACTGGAATTACTTATGTGCTTAATGAAAACATCTTGAGCCAAGCTGTGAGGGAGGTGAAAGGAGAGAGAAAGGCGAGAGAAAGGCGCTTTTATTAAATTACAAAATGCAATTAGGAGTTTTTTAGCACCAGGGCTTCAAGACATGCGGGTCTCAATAGGTAAGTTTATTACAGTCAGTTGTATATATTACTCCTCCCCCTGCGGGACTGCTTCTTTGGAAATGACCTGCTGTTTCCATAATAATTAGAAGGAATGTGCACTAGAAGGAAGCAGAACTTTTATCAAGCAGAACAGTGGAAACATTCACCATGTGCAAAACTCTTTTTTGAGAATATTACTACACCTCCAGAGAAGAAACTCTCCGTTTACAGGAAGAAAACCAAGCATTTCTATGTACTATTTGTCTTTAAACAAAAAATGTGAACCCTTTTTTGAATTCTAAACAGCAACGTGAGAGTGTTCCAACAAAAAAGGCATCCTAAATTTAAATAACTACAGACCTGCGGCCATGAAATCCTTTGAGACACTGGTGGAGAAGCATTTGTAGGATATCACAGCGGCCTGTTGGAACCCCATCCAACTCAGTCAATACACTTGGAAATGAATAAACTTGGTTCACATCCTGAACCACTTGGACCAACCAGGGACAAATGCCAGAGTCAAAGTGTCAGCCTCCACCTGTCAGACCGACAGCAGTAAGTGGAACTGGGGTTCTTCCACACAAGAACCATCAGAACCAGCACCAATCAAAGAGTCTTTCCTCATGATCTTCAACTATGCTGCGTCTAATGTTGATCATTTCCAGTCTTTTCCTCCACTCTGATAAACACCTTGCAGTCAGTGTCACAACAATTCCTCTAAGTATAAGTAAAGGTATTTATACTTTTTATCTGCAAGTTGAGAGATCTTAAAATCCAAAGTCAAATTTCTTGTTTGCGCACACAATCTTCAATGGTTACATAGGAAACCTAAAATACTTTCATACATTTAAGTGCTTTTATTTAAGGGCTTTTCAAGTGGATCATTTTTACAGACTTCCGCAACATAATCTAAATGTAAATGCTCACAATGGCTTGTTGTATAATGATTAAAAATGTGTCACCTTTAAATGATAACATTTTTCACTTCGACAGTATTTTCCATTTTCTAGAGTGTGTTCAAGATAGAGTCTGCTACAAGATGCACCCAGGACAAGAAAATAATACCTTACCAATGTTGAAGCATTGACACTGCCTCTTTTCAACTTTGTTTTTTGTGTATTTTCACCTCAGCTTTGTACATGATGTAAATTCCCAGTTTGTTTGCACACCCGCATTCTTGACATGTGCAAGACATCGAGATAGAACATAACCTACAGAATACACTTACTTAAAATAGTTTGAAAGTATGGCTTTGTGCAAATATGTGTGTTTGTTAGAATATTACTTTCGGTGTGTCTGCACGAACATATATATTTCATAAGGCCTCTAAGCCTGCAAGACATTGAGGCTGAATACGCCTACATAAACAAGTGTTTCCTGACATTTGAACTAGTCTTAAAACAATGAGGATTATTTCTCTACACCCACGACCACTGGTATGTTCTGACCTATCTGACAAGCTGTCAACTTTTGCATTATGCTTGCTGGTCGACAGCACAACGACAAATGTTGTGAACATAAGAGTGGGAAAATAGCACAGATTTCTGGAGAGAAATGTCATACTGGAATTAATCCTTTTGCTTGGCAATTACCTGAAAGCCATTTGCAAAGAATCAAGCTGCACTGGTATCAATGCGTCATGTGACATTTGACAGTGCCTCATTTGCACTGTCAAATGTCACAAATGGCAGTTCTTCACCATTCACATCCGACGTACAATGTTTATGCAACAAACTCTAAAGCGGCGCCAGGAGCTATCGCTCCTTTTAAAACAATAAGTAGGTTGTCTTTCACCCTGCGTCAGTTTTATTTGGCTCTCAAAAACACTTTATTCAGTCGAAAATGAATGCAACCTTCAAGCTACTGAACACAACCAAGACTCAGCTGGTAGCCACTTGGAGGTTTTTAAAAGGTTGCTTGAAGTGTGAGAATATATTCAGATTGCAGGAGGGAATTATGGATTTTCAACTGTGAGGGGGCTTTGTCCTACTCACTTTGTGGGGTCATAAATTGTTCATGCAGTTATAGTGTAAGATTTGACTCACTTCAGGGGGCAAAACACTCAATGGACTGGCATGCCGAGAATAAAGTGAGTATTGAACACATTAACATTTTTATCAAAAATAATTCTAATGGGTCTACTGACAAACTTTGCACCAGAGGTCAAGAGGCAATCTAAACACAAAAAGGCATTTGAACAAATTAGTTCATGAATTATGGTATGTGATATATGGTGGAATAACATAGGGAATAAATATTGAATGTGATTACTTATTTTCATCACATACTTAAGAAAAATACTCTTTTTGTAATGCCATCTTAACATTTATTATAGATAAAGAAAAATGTTAGATTTACTGCTCTGGTGTGATTCAAACTTGCAGGGTTATTTTCTGAGCTCTCTAATCTTGGATTCACGTTGGGTGACTGACTGAGCCTTTCTAGCCGATTTATTCTCTTTATCTTTGACCAACTAAGGGTTTGCTTGGCTGTGTGTTTGAGATCTTTGACTTGCTGAAAAATACACCCTTGGTTCATTGTAAGATTCTTATCAAAAATGTCAAAAATACAAATTTCTTCATTCATCCTTCTTCGACTATGCAAAAACTCCCCCCATCAGCACAAGGTTAAAAAAAACCCTATATCATTATGATATGGGAACATTATGTTCCCACCCTAAACTTCACTTTCTGTATTGCGATTTTTGGGTAATATCTAGTGCTATTCATCCTCCAAACATGGTGTGTGCAAGGACATTCACAGAGTTCAAGTTTGGTCTCATTCTCCCAGTACTTCATTGGCTTGTTAACACATTATGCAGGAAACCCTTAAAAAGCGTCAATATGTTTTCTTCTTCAGCAGTGGAGTTTTGTGCACTGAGGATACAGATCAGTGTGGTTGAGTCTGTTACATGTTGTTTTTGTGCCAATTTGAGTTTGAATTTCACTGATTGGTTTTCACAACTCTTCTAATTGTTCTTCAGCTCCTCTGTCAGACATCTTGTGAGTGGCACCTGATTGTGGATGGCTCATTTTGCCTTTGATTATAAACATCAATTATGACATGCTTCCTGTATAATACCCATTGAGCAGACACTTCTCTTTTTCAATACAAATTCTGTTTCATTCTACTTTATCACACATAAATTAGGAATTATCTGTGTTGCTTATGTGTGCACAACTTGGGTTTTTACTTACATCTTTGTTTTGCAGTAGCCCAATGAGAAAAGTATTTATAGAAGAAATATATTCATGTGTTCAAATTATTTTATCCACATTAAATGGCTACAAAAATAGGCTTAGTTGGGACGATAGTAAATATTAGATTAATGTCAGTTTCAAGAAATATAAAGATGTGGGAAAATGAAATCTAGTTAATTGCAATGGCTGTCCAGCAGTGTACGCCTGTGCCTTCTTGGGGTTTGTGTGAGCCATCATTAGAGGAAGGTCAGTGGGTTACCAACAACACCGCTTCATAAATAATGTAAAACAATATGAGAATTAGACTTTGTAATCACACGTCTCCACTATGGGTGGAGATTGTCGGCATGCATGTGTGCGCATCATTTACATGTGTGTTGGTATTATCTCTAATTAGCTCCAAGAGAATAGCAGGGACTATTTAAGTACTGAATTAGTTAGAGGTGAAGAGAGAAGAGACAGCATAGAGTTGGAATCCATAGTTCATTTGAATTTGTGTGATTTTGTATTTGCATGTGTTTCTATAAAAAAAAAAGCAGTACAAAAACAAAGAAAAAAAATCAAGCTAATGAGAAGGTGAAAATAGAACAAAGAAAATTGTGCATGCTCTCTTATTATAGTCTGCATGCACACAGCTCAACTAATTAGACTAATTTTGCTTAGGACCTTCTTCTGCCACCAAAGCAACTCCATTCAGTCAGTACATGGACAAAAACATCTAGGAGTGTCTGTTAATTGGATATTAGCATTAAATCCTTGAGCCCCTGTGAATTGTGGGATGAGATCTCTGATCCCAGATGGCTTCAAGGCTGGTTTCTGGGGACTATGGAGGCAAGGTGAATATCTATTGCTCTTCATCCTGCTCTTCAAACCATTTCTAAGCTGTTTTTGAAAAACAAGCTGTTGTCTTTGAAGAGAGTAACTCTAAATACTGTCATTATGTGATGGGGGGATTGTTTACATTCATGTCAAATATAAAACCAATCAAACGTTCAGCAAATTATTGTAACATAAAGTCAAATATAATTGGGAAGTTAAATTCAACAGATACTTACTATACAAATATGTTTTTTTTACATAAAACATTTGAAAAGTTTAATATACATTTATATTCAACTTCCTTTTTACTGATAACAATACATAAAACCTGTTGACTTCAGAAGCCACCTAATCAGAAAACAAAGTCCATTTGTTTAAAATAATCTAGGCATGAATTTTACTGTTTTATAAGTTTCTCTGGGGAGAAAATTATAACAAACAGCATGATGAAGACCAAGTAACTCCGCAGACAGACCAGGGATAAAGTTGTAGAGACGTTGAAAGCAAAACTTAGATTAGAAAAAAATATATAGTGCTAAAAATCTCACTATATGATGTTAAACTCCTCATTGAGAAATGCGAAGTGTTTGGTCAATCTGCCGGTACATGACCTTTCACCTGAAATCATCCTGGGAAAGAAAAGCATTGACAGTAGTAACACTGGATGAGCAGCAGAGACTTCCAGCTCAGGTGGGAGAATCCATTGCTGTTGTGCCCTTCACAGTTTTGGCTTTTAGGCTTTTAACAAGAGGATTGTCATTTTTAAAAGAAAGCTATTAGAGATCCAACAGAAGGTTTGTTGCAAGAGGCAGAGCAAGCATGTGGAAGTAATCCCACTGTTCAGATAAAACCAAACTGTAACTATTTTGGCCAACGGCCAAATGGAGGAAAGCCAACACTAATCTGACCACAGTGAGGTGGCAGCATAGTACTGTGAAGCTGAATTTTTGCCCAACAGGAGAACAGCAACTGGAAAATCCTGGAACAAGATTTGACAGAGGCTTGATGGCAAAACTAGAAAACTGATGTTCAAGACGCTCTTCGTCCAGTCTGATTAACTTTCTGATTGGAAAAAAAATAAATCTCTACATGTATAACAATGGTAGATTTATACCATTAATCACCTGCAAAACAAAAGGTCTTTCTGGGCTATTCTGTGTTGGTCTATCAAATAAAATGTCAACAAAATAAACACCAAATTTTGGTTGTAATGTGACAAATTCTGAAAAAAGCTAATGCTTAATATTTTTATTGAGTATAACTCACTCCGGTAGAGTGAGTAATATTTTTTACTCACTCTATAGTTATATTGTTATGGCTAATCAGGGTTTGTTTGACTAAGCAAAGCGTGAATGACTGGCATTTATGAAGAGTGTCTATGCAGTGAGTGTTGCATTAATCATATTCTTCCCTGTCAGGTCAGTCACAGTTTACTCTGCCACTTTCAATCTAGCGGCTTTGCCTTTAACAGCACTTTGGTATTTGGCTGCTACTCTAATGACATTTAGTGCAGACCAGTGGGGACTTCATGTCACTCCAATTAGAGAGAGCTCTCTCCTGTTTGGCAAACTATTAGAGCAACATCCAACTCTTCCCTGCAAATTTGGGGATGAATTATTGAAAAGGGCAAAACCGAGCACCTTGATGGGGTTGGCCGATTTGGCCGGCTGAATGGTCAAACCGTCACAGTTCGAGGAAACAGAAAAACATCAAAGCTATCTTGGAGGCTCAGATTCTTGTTGGTTCGGTGGCTTTGTCTGGACAGAAAAAAATATGAACCTATTAATAGAAGTTAAACTACTGTGAAGTAATAAAAGAATAAGTTACTCCAGCTATTCCAATGGAAAACATACAAATATTAGATCTTATTCTGAATACAAAATGTAAAGTTGTTAAAGGTTAATGCCGAGTAAATGGAGTGCATCACAATCAAGAATATTTAAAGGAAGCACCAAAAAGAGCTGAGAAAGGTTGACAAGCCAATAATCTGTAGCTCAGCAGAAATAAGTATCAGTCTTCTATTGCATGAACCTGAAAACTTTATGTCAAAAGACTTTAAGCTGGGCCTGAGAAGACTTATAGATGTAGACCTGCTGTTTTTACCCAGAGCTCCCCAGAAAGATTGGCAGAGTTGAAACGGTGAGTAGGTGTAAAGTGGGGTGGTGATGCAAGGACCACAACCAACTGAACTGCTCTTACTCAATTCCTTAAGAATGCTTGTCATTCCCTTAATATATGATTTTATCCTGGTCTTTGTCAAAAACCAGGCTATTAGTGAAAATTATCCACATGATGCTGAGAGGAACCTCCCCCTCCAGGAAAGTTGATGCTTTCAGGTTAGAAAATCGTCATCCATCCTCTAAAAACACTGAAGTTCAGAATGCAATTGAATTGACAAATCTGATAAGTGATATCAAGTTAAGAGTTTAAAAGCTTTTTAATTTCACTAGATAGAACCTGAATGAAGTCCAATATCCTACTGTTTTGCAGCAGGTGAGGAAGAAAATAAATATCGGTTGAAGCCTGACATTAAATCTCACTCAGCTGAACTGCTGGAAAAGGGATAAACATATTAGTTTTGCTTAAAGAAGCAGACACAATAAAGGAAAATAGGACTTCTTGGGTGTTTTTCTCAGCCTTTGAGACATTTACGTAAATCACTTAATTTCCATTTCCATTTTCTTGCATTTCAAAAGCGTTCTTACAAATACCTTGACAGCAGACAGGAAACACAGCTTTAGATCCTCGATGAGAACTAAACTCTTCTGTGCCGTTTTTGTTCCTGAACGTCTGCATAAAACCCTTTCATGTGGGAGTTTGAGAGAATTAAAGAGTGTGTTATTTTCTCCATGCTGTTTGACTGAAGCTGCTGATGACAGAACGGTGGCGTTGGATTCTGTTCTGCCAGCGTCCCCAGGCCCCTGACCCACCTAATTGGTTTTCAGTGTTTAAAGGATCAAACCATCAAGGGTGAAGCTGTCAGTCTGAATGGTTTTTTTCTTATTTAAAATTCAGCTGGCTCTATTATTTATACCATACAAGAAATCCTCTGAAATGCACTCTCAAATATATAACTACACTGTATGTTTAGTTTGAGGCTGCCCTTTAAGAAACATGCCAATTCTTTCCTTCCAAAGAAAATACCTGAGAAAGCACCTTGAGTCTCCCAGCACAGTCTCACAAAGCAAAAAGAATATATGACCAAAGCAGGCTGCTGACTGTGTCTGAGAGTATTTAGAAAGGTGGAGGAAGGACAGGCAGCGTGTGTTTGCATTTCAGAAGACATGGAGAGATTTTTTTGTGACTATATGCCTTCAAAGACTTCATTCCCTCGCCTGTCCCTGCTGTTATTCTGACAGTGCGGAGGCACAAACCCTGATGCAAGTTCTCTGAGACACAGAGCTGCCCTCAAAACAGAAATGCTCACATATCTGATCAGAGCTCCAATTTTACCCAAGGAGATGCTACTCCAACTTCAACAAAAAACTGACAATCCATGGCTCAAACCTTTCAAAGACACATTAAAGGCTTAGAGAGGAATTTGATGCTCATTTTTTAAAAAAAAAGAAAAAGTGAGCAATGTTTCTGTAGAAGGCTTCCTTCAAAGAGGCTGAACTTTAACAAGTTCCCACAGAACTAAACAGCTTGTCTCCTCTGTCATAGGAGACAGGCTGTCTTATCTACGTCGCATTACTATGTCAACTAAAACCGATAACCAAATGAAACCACAACAAATAACAGCTTTTCCTTTATTCTCTGCATACATTTGCAGCGATATCTCATCTGTCCTGCTTTATTTTGGACAAACATTTCCCTTCATTGTCCCCAAGCTTATCTGCACCTATCTGTCTAACCTTAGCACAAAGGCTGTTGCTCAGAGAGAACTGAGCTTGGTTTCATGGGCGCATGCTTTGATTACTTCAAACTTATCTGCTTAAATCTCAAGAGGCTTTTTATTGTTTTGTTTTTGTGTTCTTTGATGCCTCTCCAATCTGTAAACTGGCTCCATTCAAACCAGCTGAAACCATAGCAGAATCTTGCACCACCTACTTCCACCCACACGTTTAGCAGTACCAGACAATGAATGAGGCTCCATCCTGTTTAGGACGCCAACGTGACAGTCAACAAGACTATTCGGTTTTTTAATTTGAACAAAGCATCCATCTCTATCTATTTTCCTTTCCATAGATTAAAAAAAATGTTATGTGAATTTATGGAGAAGTTCTTTATTTTCCTGTCTGGTGATTCACACAATAAAGCTTGCCTCTAATAATAGAGATGTAACTGAGTACTGCAGTTATAAAGATCTGACAAGGAGATAAGTAAAGTGCCTTCTCTTCTATTCTCCATTTTTGGATTTTTGAAGAAGCTTCACATCAGCTGGAGTCAGATCAATCTAATTAGATTTCAGTTTTTCTTATGTTTAACAGTGGATCTCAAAAGTGTACACACCCTCGTTAAAATTCAACAAATAAATTCAACCCATGATAAATGACTTTCAAACTTTTTTCAAACATATATATATATATTTTTTTATTATTATTTTTTTCTGAGCAAATCTACTTAAAGAATTGAAAACAAATCTAAGTGAAGAAAATGTTTTTTAAAAATGCAGTAATATAACCTAAGGTTGTTTGCACATCCCTAGGCTAAATGTTATGTTTTTTAATTATTGTTGGACCAGCAACGCATTTCTTTAAAGCAAAATAAAACATACAGGTTCAGTTGAATCCATCAAAACCACAACCTTAAGGTTCTCCATTTCTGAGTGCCATGCCGATATTGATGGAAAAGGTGAGTTAAGGACGGGTGAGTAAAGACAATTAAATTCTTCTGGCAATATGGAGTACATACATTTTGGTACAAATCAAAGTAAACTTTTCTGAGCCGCAGTATTGGCTTCTCATCAGTGTTTTCTTATTTCAATGCTTTTGTCTCTTGGTAGAGAACCTCTGCAGTTATCTTCTTCTTTTTAGCCAAATTTCATAGAAACATCAATCCACCCACAAATATTACTGACACAGCAGCAGGAGAAAGAGAATACACACAGATACACACCAACATCCCAGCAGATGCAAAAACATGAATCATGTCCTAGTTTACGAGAAAAAGCCTGCTGAGATTGTGTAAGAGGTTTTTCTATAGTTGAGCTCTGAAAAGACTGAAGAACACAACAAGAAAGGCAGCGCAGGTTTTTCCCTAAGGGCTGATGTAACTGTGAAGATGGTGATTATCATGGAAGTACAGTATGCTGGTGTTCTTGTTCTGAGACGAGTGTCTGTAATAAAATCTTATGTGTGTGGTTGCACTGAGTTTTGATCTGACAGCAGCAGTCGACGCAACTAAAGAAAACATGTATCTGTATGTATCTGGAGCAGAGTGGGTGATGGAAAAGCTGTCAGAATATTATCTACAAAAAGAAATTCGTTTCACGGGTTTGACAGAGGCCTAAATGATGGCTTTACCTGGTATTTTCTATTATTCAGGCATGAATTGATACACATTTTCATCCAAATTTGTGGTTTTGGTGGTTCCTATAAGAATTATCGTCATACTTCGCCCTATGCTTCAAAGTCCAAGTGTTTGCCAAGTCTAACAAAAGAGAGCATTCTCCTGCATGTATAATTCATAGCAAAACCTCAAAACAAAGAGTAGTGGTTTCAATCTGACATGCTAAAGGGGTGCTGGCAAGGCTGCAATGCTACAAACAAAAAATATTTACTTTATACCTTGGACAGGAAGGTATTGAGACATTTCAGGCTGTGATAGCAAAAAGAATGCATGAGGACAATGGGATCCTGTTCTTCCTTCTGTTTCTCTTCCTCAACGCCCTGATGGATTTTCTCTGACCCACATTATCAAGAAACAGACAAGCAGACTTGTAAACAGGTTTGCATATGACTCATTCCTCTGTCTATGCAGAAACAAAGGCTCTTTCAACTCTGTCCCACATTTATTTTGTTGAGGCACACACCTACAATCAGCCCGTGCTCACAAGGAGGACAATCATGCAATATTTAGAAACTCCAGCTCCAATCATTGTCAGGGAGAAAGATGAAACATTTATACCTGTTGTGTGTTGAGGGTTGTTTTCCTGCTGCGCCGCCAAGAAGTCAAAGTCAACGCTAATTTGTGCACAGAGAAGTGTTGTGCAAAATATGCTTTCAGACAAAAGAAGGGAGAATATAGATACTTGCAATCAAATTTAATTTTAAAAAAATGCTGTATTGAAAATAATTTTGTTACATTTTGTGTAAATATTGTCATGACATTGACTAAAAGTGATATTTTGCATCTTAGCACATCATCTTTGCCATCATTGTCATTTAAGATTAGCAATATTAGTAAGTATTTTGGTCAATAAGAAAATCATACCTACATACCTCTATTAACATGCCTCACTTTGAGAATATGTCAAATTATTTGTCCTCTTTATGCCATACGATTTATTTGAAAACACATTTATTGAAGAAATTATCAAAAAGCATCAATGACTTGGTTGCATCACTTTACAAACTAATTTTTACTCGGTGTAACTATCATTTTGTTGTTTTTGATGTATGCTTAGACTCCCAGCCATAAGTAAAATCGTAAGCGTTCTAGCTAACAAAACAGATTGCTATTTTAACTGTTTATGATTTCATTCACCTGATGAGAAAGATCTCTAGATCATGGTGCTGCCACCACCATTTTTCTCTGCGGGTGCGGTGCTCTATTGGTAATATTGAAGTTCCAGTTTTGGAAAATGTTGTCAAACGTTCAACTATGGTTTTCTCAAACCATGATATATTCTCCCACAAGGCTTTGGAATACATATGTAGCCTTCTAATGACTGATATTTCTGTTTAATGAGATTGTTTTGCTTCAAAGTTGAACTTTTTCCTGGCACAACTAGGCTGCCTTTCGTCACCAATCCAGTTCATAACTTATATGAACTAGGGGCAGCCAAGGGACGGAGGAAGTCTGGTTTGGGGATCAGTGGATTTTGTCTTTGCTGATGATGTGGCTGTGCTGGCACCTACAGAATGCATAGGGGAGGTTTGTAGCAAAGTGTGAGGCGGCTGGGATGAGATCAGCTTCTTAAAGGCCGAGATGTTGGTCCTCTATGTGCCTACTCTCACCTACTGTCATGAAGTTTGGGTCATGACCAAAAGAATGAGGTCCCAGATACAAGCGGCGGAAATGAGATTCCTGACATTTTAGCAGCGGTTAGCCACTGTATAATTGCTATTCAGTTGATGGAAAACAGAACCTGTCAAAAAATGGTTTTCTTCTCATCATATTCTGAATGGGGTTCATTGGATCATTTCACTGCATGAAATTGCTGAATATTTTATGCTTAGATTGAGAGTTCAGAAAGACACAGAAAACCAAAAAACAATGAATGCACGATTATGCAGAATAACAACAAGACTTGGCAATGTATTCTTAACTCCAACAATGAGAATCAGAGTGCAGTTGACCTCTGGACCCGCCTGTGAATAGCTGAAATTCACAACACCTCCTGTAAAAATGTTTATAACTGCCTATTGTTGAGAGGATAATTATTAAAACCTTTAGCTCGTTGTCTCCTCTCTCATTCCCCGGGCAGAGGGTTTCCCCGTGCGTAAGGGCAAAAAGCACATACACACAATCTACTGTTCCACTGCAGACACATCCAGAGTTTATTCAGACAATCAAATGTATAAAATCACACCAACAGCACCCCAGAATCATCAGAAACTGAAAATCACATGACAAACATTAATCACCTGAAAGAAGCAGAAAAATTGACAAATACAAAGACCAATACGGAGACGCATTGCGTCTCCGGAGAGCGCCGGTGCCTCCGCACCCCAGCGATCTGATCAATTATTTTAGCGCCAAAACTTTTATAGGAAGGTATGTTCTCTTCTCTAATGTATGTATCTGGGAGGGTTCCTGTTCCCCTGACTACAAGAAGTTTCAAATTTCAAAGGGAAGATGCTCTAAATGATTTTATGGCTATTGTTGCTGGGCCTGGTGGGGTCCTGAGAAAAGCAGCATTTCACACATCTGTATGAGAGCCAAGATTCTCTCCAGGTGTCCTCCTACACAAACACATAACAAAGGAACCCAACTCTTATATGGGTTCAGGGAAAGGTTATCTCTACGCAGACCCCCTCTTGTTGTCCTAGAACAGATATTTCCTGTAAACTAAGAATAACATGGAGGCTGGTGGGGCAGAGTTCTGCACTAACCCAGAATATTAAAAAGGCCGATTTGGATATAAGACCTGGAACAATTATCTTCTACTGATCAGATCATGTTGATTGAGCCATGAATATGAAACTAACTTAAAATTGAGGCCTACTGAAGACAATGTTGATCTGTCTAATATTTGAACGTGCTTAAAGTTAAAACTAGCATAATTGAATTACGGTAATATTTCCAATACTATTTTAATATTTCAAACACAAAATGTACCTTAATATGCAAAGTAAAAAGGTTTGCACACAGAAAATGTCTTAGCACTACTTCAGAAGCTAACATCTGCAGTATTCTCTATCGCCGCTCTTGGAGGCACAGCAAATCTGCACCGAGGAAAATTAGTGGCACTCCTCGATTGGCTGATTTGCAAATGCAAGGCAATGGTGTGTCAGTAGTATTGTGGCATTTCCCAATCTGCATTTCCTTTTGAATATTTTAGAACATTTATATTCATGAAAAAATTTCAGAACAGGCAAATTTTCCAGGAATAATTTTGTGTTACACTCTAAAGAAAATTTATGAATAGGTGCATCATCAAGTCCTGAGCTACACATGCATAGGAATCCACTGAAGTTTTTTTTTTTATGCACCAGTTTGTTCAACACCTATCCAGCTTTGAAAAATACGTGAATCAAACTTGATTTTTCACTACAGACCTAACTTGCCCTTTTCTAGAGAAAGCAGCAGGCTGCTTGTAACGTTAACACCATGTGTCATTGTCAGAAGCATTACACAGATAATTAGACTTCATATACTGCTGGGGCCCACTTCCACCTCTTTGAGTCTCTGGACCATCAGGCTTACCTGACACCTACTCCCGTGAGTCTCAGATTTAACAACTTCACTACTGTAATTAACACGCAACATGACGATAATAGCATGAGATAGATGGGACTTTTTTTGTGTTTGCAAACTGTTGATGTCAAAGTAATGCCTGCTGCAATCATCATGCAGACAAATCAGCGAGACAGATGGTTTTGGGTTTATTAAGGTGTCAAAAAACAAAGGTGGGAAAGGCAGGGAGAAATAAATATTTAAGTGAAGAGAAAAGTTAGAAGAGTGACAGGAGATGCGGGAATGAAAACAGGGCAATGGAAGACGGAGCGTATTTGCAAATTGTGAAAGGATCGTTCCTTATCTATTCATATGTTACTGTGACTCATCCTTTGGAGTAGCCAAAAATAGCTCAAAGTGTGCACAGTGCTGCTCAGCTCATTCATTCTGTTGAGTGAAAACAATGGGGGGATGTGCAACAGAAGGTCGGAGATAAAGGAAACGGCTCAGAGTGTTACAGTGAAAGTAATGTTCTGTAAATTTGCACAGCAGCGACAATAGAAATGGAGCAATAACTACAAACTTCTGAAAAACCATAAACTACAATTTATTCTTCTTATATAATATAGGCTTTTTACCTCCCTGTAGGAATAAATGCCTGCAGAGAATCTTGCCGTATATTTGCTGAACGAAGAAATTTATTGATATAAAATATTTATCCTGTAAGCATGAGGGTTTGAGAAAATGGTAAGGAAAAAAAGAAACAATAATTACAAAAAAAAAAGAAAGAAAAGACTAAACTAACAATAAAATCATGGATTGGATGATTCAAAGCAACATGTATGGCATATTGTACCTGAATGGCACCTAACCAGGTAAAAAAGATTACACGTCTGGAAATAGAGCCTGGTGCTTTCACCGTTGGATTCTCACCTCCCACACTGCTTAGATGGATGCTGCAAACATTGAAAAGAAGACAAATCACTTTAGGCACCTACAAACTGCTGATCCCTGATCTGGAATGACTAACTGGAATGACTGCTGGCAGTTTATCATTGGCTGGAGAAACCTCAGCCTCTGTGGACAACTTATCCACTCACTACCTGCCTCCACGCAAGTCTTTCACCTCCTAAAACTCAGTTTATGGCAACATCCAAAAAAATCTCAACATAGAGAACGTTTAAGGCTTAGATATATTAGATTTTACTTCAATTTTCTTAAACAATATGTCTTAACTGAAAAAGGCGACATCTTAAATATTGTAAAGATATTACAATATTTAAGTAGAAACGAGGTTTCCATCTATTTTCAGTCAATAAGTAAAAAAAACAAGTCTTGATGATTTTGAGAATTTTTTACAAGTATGTGTTCATTTTTTAAAGTTTGCTCAATTGCAAAAAAATCTAGAGTTTTTTTAAATTATTTTTATTAGTGGTGATTTATTCATTCCAAACAAGCAGAACAGAGAATCCACATTGTGCCATCACACATGAAGCAGACATGTACATGTAGCTTTTTCCCCACACTGACAGAAATCACTACAAAAAAGCAATTAAATTAAATAGCACTTAACTTATGACCAATTCAACTGTTGTGGCCTGAATTAAAAGTCTCACAACTCCCTCCTGGTCCATATCAATACAAATCTTAGACTGATTTACACATCAGAACCAACTAAAATAGTTTTCACAACTAATTGTGAAACTAAGTTTTCCAACTAATAATTCAGGGGTTAATTATATTCCACACAGAGTAACAGAAATGAAGAAAACAAAGCTTCAAGTTTTTTTGTTACATAATGTTTAAAAAAATCCCAATAATACATAAGTGTTAACATAGGTAATTAAAATAATAATTTAAGTAGCAAAATGGAAACACACTTTGCAGCAGATAGTTTCTGCTGAGCACACCGACTCTATAGACTATTTTGTTTAAAGTGTTTTATTGTAGGCTGAAAAAATAAATATGCAACAAATCAGTTTCACAGTTAATCATCCTCAGATTCTATATTTGTGATTTCAAGAAATAAAACATTTTAAAGCCAAAAGGATTAAAAAGAAAATACTGGGACTGTTTAACCACATAACCCAAGAAATGTCCAACATATAAATTATTTTTACCAATCCAATAAATTCAATCTCAGCTTGTTACTGTAACCAGGAAAGACTCGCCTTTAGGAGCCTTCAGGTCTGAGAGATTGATGCAGAAGGCCAGGGAAAACTAAGACACCGTCAACTGAAGTGCCAACACAAACAAGCTAAGAAACACGAGCCGTTAGTGAGCCATGACAAGACGATTATGTCGGTGGCAGCCAATTGTTCCCTGTTATGGAGAAACAGAGACTGCCATGTCATTTACCAGTCTCTGTTGCCAAACGCTGTAATGTATCCAACAGGGCAAGGAAAAAGAAGTTGTTCCATCAAAGGATCTTTGAAATGTTTGGGTAGTGAAAGTCTAAGTTTAGATATTCCTACTTTTGTTTCTGGCAGTAGTCAGTGTTTTTCAAGTCAAAATGTAAGTTTCGTCTTTCAAACTTTGCAGTCACCTCTGAATCTGCTTATAACAACATGGCACTGCGACAAAAACAGAAAGTAAAAAAAAAAGAGGTGTCAAATTTTAATCTTCTAAGTGTGTGGGGTGTGGATTAAATGTAAAAATGCAGCGGTAATCTTAGGAGGTAAACTAACTATCCTCGGTGTGCCAAAAGAAGGAAAGAAGGAGCAGGACTCACTTAACCTCCTCAGCCAAGGTCAACATTTTGGAACAGTAGGCCTTTTTAATGTACTGCAGAAGGTAGGAGGTTTCTCAAGGTTGTTACAGAAATGGGGACTTGTCTCAACTGTACAGGAAGATTTCTTCCTTTCTGTGACAGAGCTGGACAATTACCAAGGCAGCCCCTTCTGCCCCCTTTGGTATGTAGACTCTTGTCTCTCCCATGCACACGGAGGGACAGCAAGGAGCAGAAAATGTATGTTTGTGAGAGATGAAAAGATTAGGACTAAGAAAAAGTTTATCACACTGCCTAAACAGAAACAATTGTAGCATTGGTGACATGAATTATTTGATATTGTTGCAGACAATGATGCTTTTCTATTTGCTAATTCAGCTCATCCTGAAACACAAGGGACTTTGAAGCCTACATACTAAACTATTTCTTGAGCTATTTTTTCTATTAGTTTGGCATCTTATATTTATATCAGACTTTAGATGAGCTTGTTTCTTTGCTTAATACAAAACATACATATGTTAAGTCATGAAAGAAAAAAGCAATGTGTTATATGTGAGGAAGGGTTTTAGCCTTTCTTTTCGATTTTTTCTTTACTTCCTGTCTTTCCTGTATCTGTGTTTTGAGTCTCTAATGTTGGGTAATGTTCTGTTTGTGTACTGTTCTCCAGTTTCTGATCACAGTGTTTACTTTCTGTTCTTCCTTTTATTCAATTAGATTCCTCCATGTTTCCGTTTTCTAGTTTCCTCTCTCAGCTACTCTCCCTCTAGTTAATTAGTCTCCATCTGTCTCTTGTTCCACTCATCGTCTCTCCTCAGAAGATATTCCACCTTGGTTCTTTTAGTCACTGTTTGCTTCATCCTGTTGTCCATTATCAGCTCCACTGTCTGCTGTCATCGTTTATGCTTCTAGATTTTGGAGTAATTTCAGTTTCCTGCTAATTGTTCTTGGTTTTTGAATTTTGGACTTTACAGTTTCTTTACTAAACATATTTTTTTCATTTACTCTGCCTCCCTTCTCACTGCACATCATTTTAGATGTTTTGTCCCTTGAAAACAAATGTAGCTTGTTTTTCCATTGGGTTGTACAGAGTATTGGATCAAATTGAAGGTGAAAATTTTCAGATTTTTTCTATGTAGCTATTTTATTTGGTATAGACTTCTTATTGCCTGTATTTTCTATGTAGCCTCTGCACTTACACTTCAGGTAAACACTCAGCTATGAACCTTGAGACTATTTTAAAAAGCAACGTTTTTCTTTCAACACTACAGTTAAATACTAGAATTACTACAGTCTGGTTGTCCAGATTGACACTGGTGACAATTTTTGTTGATGTGGGCACACAAAGCTCTATCTCTGTAACATTGAATGTCAGATGACAACACTACCAAGCTCCAAACTACCCATTAAGGTCATTATTTCAGGCAGCGAGCATGTATTTCTTGTATACAAGAAATACATGATCGTCATAGTAGAATGAAGGTGAACAAACATAAGTTGGAAACGACCAAAGAAAAGAGAAACTGTGAGGTTAATACAACAACCTGCTTCATGATGTGATAATATGCCTAGATTATTACCAAATTGGGCATTTGAAAAGAAAAAAAAAACAGCCTTTTCACCTCATTCATGGCTGTCAGAAAACTTTTGCTGCTATGAATGGATGTGATTTGGCTCTGCACTTGTGTAATCAGCGCCTCTTGTTTAAACTGAAATAGATTTCTCATCCTGGCGCAGTTCAGCCAAGAGGCAGAGCAGCCTCTCTAAAATAAATGGCAACACAAAAAAACGACTGAAATTATTTTCCTTTTACTGTAAAACCCCAGCAAAATGGCAACCTCAGTATGAACAGGCGAAGGCAGAGGGAGAGAGATTAATGATTACTTCACAGATAGCATGAATCAGGAAAAAAGACAAGCCGACCACAAGAGTGGGAAATATGAAAATAAAAAAGTGGGGGGTACATTAAACAGATAAGATTGAACAACAAGTTGCAGTTGGCAGTGATGATGGCTCTCCTATCTGGGTGTCAAGCATGTACTGTGGGTGTGCTAAACAACATCCAAGCATCCCCCAATCCCCCAGGCGCCTATTGAGAGGCTAAAGAATTTGAGAAAGTGACTGGCTGAGGATAAAAAGGAGTGCAGGATTGAGGGTTGGTGGGGGGGGTGGAGAAGAGGTGGAAAGGGGAGATATAGGGAGTGTGTAATGGCAAGAGAAAAATCAATGGGTACCCCTGGAGGGGATAAGAGCCATGACATCATGGTATGGCAAGAAGCACAGAATGGGGTGGTGGAAAGAGAGAGGAGGGTGCCCACAGTCACCCATTCTGCCTGCCGGGGCCCATCCGCTGGAATGGATAAGAACCGAACAATGTGCGCTCCATTAATGGGATCCCAAATCCCACAGGAGAAAAAAAACAAAACAAATCACCAGTGGGAAAGTAGAAGGCCGAGGGAGAGCTGGATAAAGAGACAGAGAGAGATGGAGAGAGACTCCTTAAAAAGATGTGCAGACAAAGCAACAAAGCATCCTGGGACATGTAGAGCAAGGCAAGTAGAGGCCGACACAATGCTGCTTTTGTGCTTCCAGGCTGGTGGGTGGCTTGGAGAGACCGATCTGAACTCGGCGCTATTTACATCTGAGCCTCTCCAATATATCGATTGGGTCATGTAATCCCCGAGACGGTAAAGGGAAAGAGGGCTGGATGCGGGTGCGTTCGTTTGGTGCGGTGCGCGCGCCAGCAACGTGTGGGAGGCAGGAACAGTGCTTTACGTAACTCGTCAGGAGAGTGAACGGCTTAGAGTTGCGATCAAAGTTGTGCTGGTTTGACAGACACGTGAGGCAAGGAGGGATGTTTGGGAAGGCTCTGATCACAGCACCTCCTTGTACAAAGTTAAAAGAGGCGAGGCTTAATTGCACTCCTCATCACGCAGTGTTAATAAGTAAAGTCACAGGCTTCACTCGGGGGGCTCAAACTCTGCGTCAAGTGTGAGACTTTGGCTTGTTGTTTGCTTTTGAACAAAGGGCTTCCGTTCTTCCATGATTACAGCACTCATGGTGTAAGCAACAATAAGGGAAAAATAGTATCAGAAGGAAAAACACAAGCAGGCTTTCATGTTCGATGCTTTGATAACTAAAAAAACAACAACTAGGTTTCCACAACTTAGTCTGTTATAATTTGGAGTAAAGAAGAAGAAAACTCAAAATGATCACATTCCGTTGAAACTGGATGTTTAGATGCACTGTATAAAAATGAACATGAGCATTTTTTGTCCAGAGTATATTAAATGAAACTATTATTGTTCAAGGTGAGATAGGATCAGCAAAATTATTTCTCTTTGCTAAGGGAGATAATTAAACAGTGAACCTCCATCTATTCACTGTTCAGTATTTATAGATTCACCTAACACAAGTTTTTTTTTAAATGTGAATCCAAATTATTTGTGGAAAAAATAGCCTATCTGTAGATTGTTTTGCAGATTAATTCTAAAATATTCAAAAGAAACTGCATCTTGGGAAGCTGAAGTGCCTAAGCACAATGCTAGTTGGCTAGCGCCTGCCAATAAAGGGGGTCCTTTCGTTTTCTATGTTAGGATCACTAAATAGACAAAGTCCACGACTGCTTGAACTATGGTGGAATAGCGCAACACTACTTTGATGCAACTCTTAACAGATCTGACAGAAAAATGGTCCTCTTGAAAACATAGACGCACTTATGTTTGAATGAGAACAATTTACCTCTCAGCAACTGTGATGCTAACAGGTACTCAACTATTGAGAAATCAGAAGAGTTCTGCAGGTGCTGTCCTTAAAGTCAAAATCTTTCTGAAAGCTTACTGAACTATTGCGGCATCGCAACAGGGCAGAGAGGGAACAGAGAAACTGTTTTCTACCTTCCCAGGTTCTATAAAAACATTTATCACAGAATTGCATGGAATAAGTTTCAGATAAATCTCAAGGAATTAGAAGAGTATCCAAAAAGTTTGTTTATTTAAGTAAATCAGCTCAAAAAGTGAACATTTCGATTTTTTTCCTGTTGATTTTAAAGGCTTTCGTTTATAGCTACTGAAAACCCAAAATACCTAAAATTATCAATCAAATATGCATTGTATAAATCTGAAAAATATGTTCACAGCGAAAATATTTGACATCAGTATGGACCCCAATGTCTTCTTGTTGTCGGTAAAATAGGCAGTAAAACATTTTATCATAGATATCAGGTGGAGCAGACATAAGTCTAAAATGAAGACAGATTTGTAAATTACTATTGTTATTTGACCCTCTACTTCATACTTGTGCAGCAGAGCCTGACAAAAGATCCTGATGTGTGTTTCAGCATGTCTGCTCCTTCCTCATTCCTACACGTAGGAGACAGTGTTCTTGCGTTTTGAGCCCTGTGGATTTGTGTCATCTGTTTTCTACTCGAGCTCATCATCCTGGAGTGGAGATGATGTGGCTTAGTGTAAGTCCTATCTGTTTCACAACACCTGGAAGTTTTCAGACATTCTGCAGGATCATATTATCCTAAACATTTATTCTGAGTACAGACAACATCGGTGGGATTTTTCCTTGATGGATTCTTGGTTGCCGTTGTGAAAGTTCTACTTTTCCCTCATGTCAAGGTTTTTTCAGAGTTTATCCCTCAACATGCAGGATCTTAAGATAGTGGGTATTATACGCTTGAAGGAATTTTGTCAATTTTAAAGCACACAATAGCCAGTAACACTTCACAAGGTTGGAGCATCCAGAGAAATACAGTTTTGACCATTCCTCTTTGAACAATCTCTAGATGATCTAGAGTCTTGGGTCATTTCTTAAGCACCCTTATGACCAAGCTTTCTGTATTCAGTTGTAGGAACCATGGGGATTGCAGGAAGCTAATTTTGTGAACAATTTTTCAAGATCATTTGGCCTTAAGTTCTGGATTAAAAATATCCATTAAAGACCCTTATATCAAAGTATTTAGTTGCATCAGTAATATGTTTGTGGTTTTTTCGTTCTAAATAAAAGCAATTAGTTTGACCATACATTAGTTTATGGCATACATTTATATTTCCGTGAAACTGTTTTACGGTTTTATTTTTGGTTACAGGAACATTGTCGAATATATAAACAGTATTTGCAGGCAGTCGTGAGTTGGAAGCATCTCCAGCTTGTAGAGCCAGAAAGGATAGTGTTATTTATCATGTATTAAACCGCACAGCTTTATGTTTCTGATGGTAGAACAAAAAATACTTTTTATTGCATGCCTCCCAATCAAGCAGTTTCAATTTAGCTGGCATCTGATGATTGTTATGGCGACTCGGTTGTCCCAAAACACCAAAATGAGGTGCGGTGATTTTTTTCTCACCCATTATCATCAGCCTCACTGTGTGTGGTGGCCTTATGCAGACTTGCTTCTTCCAGTTCCTGTTTTCTCAACTTTTTAATTACAGTTCAGCTGACAATATTGACAAGTTGCCTGTTTTCTAGTAGCTGTACTGATAAAAAGCTACACATATTTGCCTGACATGCACAGCTGGTTCTTTTGTCTTTCCCATTTTGATGAGTAAATGTATCCAAATTAAATGTAGGATGTTTTTTTCTTTGTGATGATATGCTACTTCAAAACACAACTTAATTCTAGGATTTTATATGTTTTTGCCAGGGCTGCCATTCGGTTTGGAGAGTGCTATGTGAACTGAGTGCTTACTCCATCCAAACAACAAAAAAAAATCAAGTATTGATTAAATGTGCCACCAGATTAATGAAGAAAATCAGTAGGGAAAGAAACCCAGAATTTGTCTTCAAATTGAGTTTTGAACGAGGGAGTTCTGTGTTATCAACCGCCAGCAAGTCTGTCTGAAGTTATTAACTAAAGAAATCCCTGGAGGCCTCTGCCAGCATGTAGAAACTATATTAGCTCATTTGTTCAATGTGCCTTTGTGGCCTTGCATGTTTCAAAATAAATAAATATTGAAATCTGCTGTGGTTACTTTGTAGGTGAACAGCCTGTGGTATAAATGTCATCACTGCAGGGTTTTTTTTGATAAGTTCACCTTAAAACCAAAAGATAAAGGAGAAAAGGTTACAACCCCAGTGACTGATTTTAAACTTTTAAACTCGCCAAATCCAAAGCTGATGCAAAACACTTTATAGATGTCTTCAAGCCGCTGGGGAATAGAAAGAATAATTGTCCTCAAGAGGTTCTGAGATATATGGATTTGTGAGTGACCTGTTAGCCTCAGCCTATGCTCATATTATATCTTTGTCTCCACATTATGGAAAAAAAGCCAAATTTCTTATGCTACATACAATTATATTTGTCATAGAACTATTGTTCTAAAGGCATTAAATTGGCACAATGCACTTGCTAAGATCTGTTTAATTAACCTCATTCAGGTTCCACAAAACTATATTCCAATAGTGCAACTGCATTAGTGCAGCTCATGTCGCTATCAACCTAATTAATATCTAGATCTTTATAATGACAATATATAGAACAGATTCATCTGCAATATTCTGCGCCTCCTTCGCTAAGATTTTCCCGTTTTCAATGTATTTTGATCTGCAAAGCCACTTTTAGATGACATAGAATCTCAAAAGGACATTTATCATTTCCATTATGAAATCGACCAAACAGTCCCAAAATCTCTTAAAAGCAGTGTTCAATACACAGCAATATCAAGAAACAGTGACACTTTTAGCAAATTTTAAAAATATATTGTTTATAAAAGTTGCATATTGCAGCTTTATGGATTGTTTAGAAAAAGAATGGATGGAACAGTAGCAGCTTATAAAAGTGAGTTTCAAATGTGCCAAATCTAAGGATGAGGAAGTCCTGATGTCAAGAAACAGTTTATTCCAAACTCTAGGTCGAGGTCATAGAATTTGGGTATTTTATAAAAATATGTTTTTTGGATTTTTTTCTTTTAATTTGGTGAAATTTTTGTTTTCACATCTACCAAATATTTAAAAAAAGGTCTCAACCTCATGCTTCAAAAGTAAGAGAATATGTGTTGCTTGCATTGTGTTAAAATCAGATGCTAAAGACAGCAGATGGAGAGAGAGAGAAGAAAGAAAAAGGATCTAAAGCACCCTTGTGGGATACCACAAATGAGACGAGGGTTGGAGGATAACAACTTACCCACTCAAAAAAAAGATACAATTTTATAGGATAAAAATTATAAATATGTATTTTTACATAAGATAATTTGTAGGTCTTTGCCTGGAGAAAGACATATATCACCACATAGAACTTGCCCATTAATACAAGCAGACTGATTGTATTTCTGTTCTGATTCGAAAAATGCTTATATTGCTGGAACTGCTGGTCTTTCAAGCTATTTTGTTAAGTTGTTTGTTAGACTTATATTTGGTGGACATTTTATGAAAAGAAACCACAAACATTCCATCAATCTTCTTTTACTGATCTAAAGTCAAGTCGCAGAAGTAAAACATGCATGAGGAAAACCCAGACCTCTCTAGTTAGTTTTAGACACACCCAAGTCAGACAGCATTTCTACCTTCAGGTCTTCTCACAATGGGAAGCTTGGAAATCCTCTAAACAAAGGCTCACAAGCAGCATCAGGATCAGATGTCCCAACCACCTTAGTCAACTCCTTTCAATGGAAGTGCAACTTTACTCTGAGCTCCTCTCACCTTAGTCATCTTGTACTTTAGAAGATGATCCAGATTTTATGACCACAGCCAAGAGTTGAGATGTAGATTATCTAGTAAATCAAGACATTTAACTTTTTGACCTTGCATTACTTAAGACGAGGCCTCAGTCCATCTATCCATCTTCCGATTCAACGAGACGAGGTACTTGAGACCTCGGCCTCTGAGTTCGAGCAGCTGACTCTCCTAAATTTCAGAAACCACCAGAGGGTTCAGCAGTGTGTTTTGAAGCACAGCATCCGGCACGTAAAAACAAATCTAAACTGACAACAGATCTCAGAATCAGAAACTTCAATAACCAGGTGTTTGTGATGAAAAACAATAAAATCAAGGTTTCTGTAGTCGGGATTGAAATCCAACAACACTCTGCTGTAACGCAGATGAAACAAAATAATGTTTGTTGTTGCAGACTGATGAAAAGGAAACTGCATTTCATTAACAGCTAAAAAATCAAACTCCCTGAGGCTTTCCGTGTAGACATCTGGTGTTACCATAAGCGATTCATGTATCCGAAGGGGAACTGGAGGATAGATTTTAACAAATTCTCACTTGCTTCAAATTCAGCTTTTTTCCCCCACTGTGATCATGGTGTTATCAATCCATCATCTTCCTTTGTTATTTTACCCTTCTTTTCACCCTCCCCTGGATCCTATACCTCCACTGCTCACATCAGACTCTTTATCAAGGACACTGAATAAAAAAAAGTCCTCCCACCTGTATGGATTGATATTTCCATCACTCTTTCTGAGAATATTTAAACTACCTCATTCTTAAAACATTAAGGCCTGATTGTGAGGACATGTGAACTGCAGATGATCTGAAATGCATCATTTAAGAAACGGAGACACCACAGTTACTTCATATCTTTCTACTTTAAGAACAAAGCAGTTTGTATGGATGGGGTGCTGTAATGTTGGTTGCAGTACAGCTGAAACCATTAGTTTAGAAACACACATTCACCTCTGCTTTGTTACTTCTCACCAAAATTATTGCTAATTGTTAAATGCCACAATAATTCTACCAAAACACTAATAAATTTCCTCAGTATTTAATAGTGTTGCCTTTAAGCTTTATGACTTGGCTCAAACCTTTTGAGTTTCCTTCTACAGGTTCCTCAAAACAGTTTGCTGGAGTTCTGATCCATCCCGCCTGACAGATCTGGTGGAACTGAATCCGGTTTGTAGGTTGCCTCACACTCACACACCTTTTCAGACCTGCCTTCAACTTCTCTACATGACTGACATCAGGGCTTTGTGATGGCCACGCCAAAAAATTTACTTCAGTATCTTAAATTACTTTAAGATGCCTTGGGCTGTATGCTTAGGGTTGTTGTTCATTTGGAAGACCAATCTGTGACCAACCTTTTACTTCCAGGCTGATGTTTGATGATGTTGCTTCAATAATTGCACTCTTTTCATCTACCAATTATTTTTCCATAATTTCTTCCTTTTTTTTGCCCTGAACAATGCTTTGTTAGATTTTTAAAGCTCGAGATTGTTTGGGTTTTTTTTCTAATGTTTTCTATCAAAACTTGAAGGCCTTCATAGAACAGCTGAATTTAAACTGAGGTTAAATTACACACAGGTAGATAACTAGATTTTATTTGGCGGTATCATAGTGAAGTGGGAATAATGGAAGTGCACACCACATTTTTCAGATTTTCAGATTTAATTATGAAAACAGAGGGAAAAGTTTAGCAAAGCACAGTGTTTTAAAGATAGAGAGGATTATCCTGAACTGTAAAGTCCTTTTAGTTTCTGTATTCTTTCTAACACCTTATGCACTGCACTCGTGATGCGTTGAAAAGCATAAATTGATTGGAGGAAAGAGATATGAGATGCTCTGGCAGTTCTCCTCCTCCTGTGCTCTTCAGGGAGAGTTCTAATAAAGTAGGAGGCTGGTTAGATGCAGGAGTGTCTAACTCGCCACTTAGCTTCCACAGCAATCAATAAAATCTAGAGTACCAATCTTGCCTTTCGCTCCTTCCTTCTCTCCATCTTTTATTTGTCTTTCTTTTTACTTTTCGTCACATCTTTACTCATCACCTTTTAATTTTCTGTATTCTCCAATTAGCAGCTCCCCCTCTCTTTTAGACAATTAGCAACAGCCAGGGTGCTTAACCTGTGTGGTAATCACACTTGGAGCTAAACCTCTCAGTTGTTGCAAACGCCTTCTCGAACCAGAAGTGGCAAAGAGAAATTTTTAACAAGGGTTAAAAAGATGTTCGTCTCAGAAAACACCAAGAAGAAAATTTTTTAAAAGTGCAAACGAAAAAAAAAGTTAATTTGCATCATCTCAGTCTCTGATGTCATCCTATCCGTCTCTGATGTGTCATTGCTTCTGAGAAGGATGTTTTTAAACCTGTGAAACAACAGTGCCCCCTGCAGGCACGCAACGGAAGCGCATTTCTGAAGTTTTCTCATTTAACTTTTGGCAAGGCTTGTTTTTAGCCCACCCAGGTTTCTCCACCAAGAATAAAAAAAAGTAAATGGATTTAAATAAATTAATGTTTCCTTTGAAAGCCTAGAGAAAAACAGAAGAATCTAGTCCAAAGTGTCTATTTAAAAATTCTTTCTTTCATAGAGATAAATATAAACAGTATTCTTATCCCATTTTTCACCTTGAGGCTCCAATTAAACATGGTAAAAATTTGAATATGTCACGCCTTATTGCAAGTTTAGGCTAAGACAGCATCGTCTTGGGGGAAAGAATCCAAAGAAGCGAGCAGGAAAAACACTTAACTATTCAAGTGGAACAACAGCATCCAGGCTAAGAGGATAAACACCAACCCAGCCAAGGCTAAAGCTAACTAAGGATTTCAGCATCCATGACATCAAACAATGGTCCTCCACAGACTTCAGAACACAATTCAGCTGTTTATTGGAGTATTAACAGTGCCATGACAAGTGTTTGACGTTATAAGAGAATCAAAGCATCAAGTGTAAACAAAAGATTCCAATTAAATGTGCCAACAATACTCGAGCTCCCATTTTTTACCCCCCAGAAGGAACAACAGATAGATGTGAAGGACAAACAAAATCTCCTACCAATTAAAAACACAATGAGAAAAAAATTAACAGAAACAGAATAAAAATGTTTTTGCATGACGTCATATTTGCACATTTTCTAAAATGACAGCCCCAAGTATTGCTTAGATACATAAATTAAATACATTAAGACAAATGAGAAAGAACAAAATATTTGTAAAGACGTTCATAAGACAGACATAGACAGTAAATATTACATACTGTCCGTTTTTAGCTACAAAGTGAATCTCTCAAGAGAACGAAAACACCCTGAAGGTTTCAGATAACAAGCTCCCTGATCTCTGCTCTTTACACCACAGTTACTCTGGAGCCAGATGCCAGACTCTCTTTAAGTCAAGACATGCAGCTCTGGGATTACCATCAATTAGCAGAGAGAACAGACAGACTAGAGATGATTTTTGTTTGGCATTCACAAAGGACACCAGTCTGATAAGCACTTCACACTGACAGTTTTGGTTGTTTTGGTTTACGGTAGATGTATACAAGTATAACCAAAGCACAGAAACAAAAGCGAGGTCATGTGGGTCATGTTTTTAGGAGCTCATACCTCAGAATCTTCATTTCGGACCCCCAGCTGCAGGACGGCACTGGGAGACTTCATACGAGCCTGGCTGGACTGGGCCATCTGCAGGTTCAGCTGCCAGCTGACATAGTCCAGCTTAAAAATATAAAGTTATAATTTGAACATATAACTCACACTTCACAGGTTAATAAATACTTTAGACAATTAAATGTGAATAGATAATTACATTTCCTGTAATTCCTTTATGTACTTATAACGTGACATAAATCCTGTTTGATGGTCAGTATCCTGTCTGCTCTGTGGACAGGACAGATCCAGACTGCAACAAACAAAAGCGGTCTGCAGAAAGGATCGCCAGGGGTAACACTACACCGTGTTTCAAATTATTATGTCAGTGATATTTTCTCTGATTTTCCTAAATGGTCAATTCAATCGATGCATTGATTTTGCATTAGTAAATGATGCTGATTTTCAAGTCAAGTCATCCAAGATTGCACAACAGTCATCAGTGAGCAAGTCTTTTTTTAAATTAATCTTCAAGTACGGCTGGACCCACTGCCACCGTTTCTGCTTGTGAATACTAGTTAGGGGTGGGCAAGTAGTAGGTTGATGCACAACAAGCCTCTGGAGGATCCTCCACCCTGAGGTTCCAGAGGCACCAGCAACTTCAAATAACTGTTTGCTGCTTTGTAAGGGCATTTTAGCAGCTGCTCTCTTCATCTGACGAATTTCTCTATCAGAAACCTTCCTCATTATGCCTTTGTCTGCACAAACCCATCTTTGTTCTGAATCAGCCACAAATCTCTTCACAGTATGATAATAACACTTCAGTTTTTGTTAAATATCTAATGTTTTCATATCTTGTCCAGTGCACTACACTACCTCATAATTTTCGGCAGCAGAGAGATCCTTTCTCTTTCTCAAATTGCTTGAAACCTGTGGCCTGCTTAATAATGTTGAACATGGTGTATATGCAGCCTAGAGACAGAAAAAGCTCCAATCAAGCCATAATTTTGTAATAAACCATAGTAAAGTCTTTAAAATGAGAAAATGAAAGCTTTTTAAAACATTTGCACCCTGATCTTGATAACTGGCCCATACCTATTCATGGCTATGGTTGTCAACAGCAGTTGTTACAAACGGCTATATAGTTAATCATAAACATTTTTCACCACCGTCAGGTTAAAACTTTGGCAATGGATCACTATTTCTTTTCAGCGAGTCTGTTAAAAGTAGAAATAAAAAACCCTTCGCATAGCATTCCCAGCCTCTCTCTGCTCTAGTTTGGTTGATTTACACAGAGGTGGTTCATCAGTCAGCTGATGCAGCGTGATAGATTAGCAGCACCGAGTCAAGGCAGGACATCTAAGTGTTTTACGATTCAGACGGAGGCCATAATAATAAACTGTGAATGACTTATTGAGCTGGGCTCCTTCCACAGGATCAGAAGACAGCTGTGAGCTAGAGCAGCCACATTATTCACAACTGGCGCATCACAATGTCATTATGGTAGCCATTTTTATTTCAGGGTATGGAAATGAATTCACTTAGAGACATACAAAATTAAAATGGAGATAAACACATAAGCTGACTTGGACAATTTGACCAGCTCTGCCTTACTGCATGGAGCTAAATTTGACGAAACACATTTCAAATGGGATTTTTCTGACTGATAATAACATTTTCCATCCTGTTCTCACATTAGATACCTCAATGACTTTTTTTATTAAGTCTGGCTCTTCCAGGAGTTTAGCAGTAAAATGAAAAAAGTCCTAAAAGCTGATTAAGTTTACTTTCTCAGCTAAAGAGCCTGAGATGACTTTCAGTATTAATTTGCACTGTATAAGGAAAACAGGTGACAAACCTGGACATGTAGGATTGCATTTATTCATATTAGTTGAGGTAATAAAGCTCAATTTCCACATTTAAACAAATGTGCATTTTTGTTGTGCTTTGATTTATGGACTGTGACACAAATGCATTTAAATTATGAGTTGAACCTCCCAAATACACTAATTATTCTGACTATAATTTTCACATTTTGTCAAAAAATATTCTAATAATGGGGAGGAAAATAGCCTAGAATGCCCGTTACGTGAAAGTGAAATGTTTTAGTTTATGACCAAGATGTCTTTAGAGGCAAGGTGACAAAACTTCCTCTTTAAAAGTAAATTTAGAGGATTAAAAGAAACAATTCATACACCTTATTGTTTAATCGTCAACCTGATGGCCAATTTGTAGCAAATCAATTCATCACAAAGCATCATTGATCAATACAAATACCTAGTGGTAATATTTATTATCAAATTATTTAAGACAAGAACCTACTTTAAAAAATTTTTAAGGTGCATGAAACATACACTTGTCAGCTGCACTGTGTGGTTGATACATACGTAAATTATTGCTCAAAGTCACAGCAGCAGCAGATGGCCTCCAGAGAATTGGTCGCTGTCACAGCCTGCGACTTACTAATTCACGGAGGAGGGAGAGATGACTTATGAGACAGAGGCAGGTGAGACATCTGAAAGCGTGACAGTAACACCAACTCCAGCCTAATGTCTACATGCTGTTTATTTCCTCTGTGTTAGATCTTGTCTCTTGAAGGGAAAGGCCGTTTGAAGTGTCACTCTTTGATGAAGGAGCAGAGAGAAAGAAGCCTAAAGTTTCAATGTTGCAACTCACAGTGGCAAAGAATTCAGCCAGTAGCAGAATGTCTGCACTACTGAGACTCCTGTGTTGTTTTTAAAGGTTTCAACAAGTTTTAGATGTGATAAATTTGTACTCGTGTCATTTTCTTTGCACCTTTTTTTATGTTTTTGCACTCTTAGAAGCTGGTGAGAAACATTTGTCAACCTGTCTACAAAAATACTTGAAAAAAATAATCTTGCACCTTGTATTTTGGGCCTACCTTCTTAGGAGCAAAGGTGTTGCGCTTCAGTTTCTCCACCAGCTCTGGTCCAGCAGAGGCCCAGGCCTGAGAAAACACCTCAGCCTTTTCGGAGTTTAGATGGATCTCCTCCAGCTGCTGCTGCAGAGAGGCCGGCTTTATGTTGTGATACACTGCCTACGAGAAGACAGAAAGAAGTCATTTAAAAAACAATTACATCATTTATTTAATAGAATTACATAACTTAAAATACACTCATTTAAATTAAAACAAAGCAAAATACAATAACATAAATCAAATTAAAAAGAAGATAAATATACCAACAAAAATCCAGTTAGAGAAGCTAAGAGCAGCAGCCTGACCTCACCATGAAGGCCATAAGTGACATTAGTTTAAAACTTCTTTACAAATGTCTGCTAGTGTGGAGGGTGTATAATCACAACCAGGGTACAAATAAAATCTATGTAACTAAACAATACATTTGCAACACAACAGTGACCCCTGCTGGAAAAAAACACACTGTGAACATTATCCAAATATAAGAATACACTTTGTCTGGCAATCTCTTATATTCTAAGTGTGCATTTTCCAACATATTACTCCTTTATGTTTTGCATGCATGTGGCTGATCAGAATGAGTCTTTCTGATGGTATCATTAAGTACATGAGCAAGTAAAAATAGACCAATAAATCTGATTTGCAGAATGTTTTTCTTTATGTTTGAGATCGTTGATCAAAAAATAGAAGCACGAGATATTAAAAACAGCTACATTTGTTGTATAACTTCAATAAAACCTCAATTAAATTCTGATCTATTCTCTCAGGATGTCCTCCACCCACCTGCTCCAGAATAAAGGCAGTTGTCTCCAGGACCAAGTTAAGAGCATGTTTATCCAAGGCCAGAGCAGCCTGCAGCTTTTGCTCTTCTTCTTCATTGAATGTCCGTTCCCCCTGTAAAGGAGAGCAAACAATGGCTCTAAAAATTCTCATTAATATTTACTAATTTGACAGGTGGAACAAATCTGACAAACTTTCTTCTCTTTGACAACAATGTCTCAGTGTTAGCATTCAACAATTTTATAAGGAGACTTGAAGAAATCAGAGATCAAAATTGAATTAAGTTAAACTTTACTTGAAAGTTTAAAAGTAATTTGACAAAATGCAACAAAAATAAAACAAAGCATAAGGGATAAGACAGCCCTGTTCTAGCAAGGAGAACTGCATAAAAACCCTAAAAAAACTTTTTTTTTTTAAAAAGTGAATGTTCTGCAAAAGGTATACATTAAGTCTATAGCATTACACAGTACAATAAAACAAGTAGCATTTTATCTTCCTTTAGCACTTGAAACTGATATTTCCTGTTTTTTGGAAGAAAACATTGTTAACCATGTGAAATAATTCACATGGTTAATGTGCATAAACTCTGCCTACTGCTCTACAGTCACCAGCTTTGATGTTAAAGCTTTGTGCTCTTGTGATTGGTTCACATGGCACCATGTAGTGTTTGTACCTTCACATGAAGCTTTTGTATGATGCGAGAGAGAAACCTGGAGAACTTGTTCACATCAATTGTGTTGATGAAGTTCACCGCTTCCTTAATGCTGTTTAAAGAAAAGATTTTAAGATGTTAATGATGATCAAATCACTAAGACTACAAGTTCTTCATTGACTAATTAATAATGATACACAAACATGTTTCCCAGGTGAAGTTGTGACACAATAGAAACATCATGCATTGATGGGATATGTCCTATTTTGACCATAATATTTATGACTGAGACTAAGCATGGGTCAGTTACCACTATGAAGGCTTTAAAATGTTAAGATCAGAGAAACCATCCAGATTTTTTTTCATAATGTTCAGTTTGAAAATGAGAAATAAGATTTTAGAAATGCGAAGGAGTGAGAAGAAGTTTCTTTCTTTGTATGGAGCACTGAATAATGCACTTACCAAACACTACCTGATGTATTCATAGCCTGTCAACTGGCTGAAAATCCCAACTCTGCTTTTTTGGAAATAATATTTTACAAAACTAAAAGAACATAGGCAGTTATGGTTCATCAAGATGAAGTTAAAGCCAGATTACAATCACAGGTAGCATGATAATAGACGGTTGAGTTGATATTTTCATTAAAAGCAATAAGATTATTTAATATATGTCTGTTTTTAAATCTAAGTAATGTGACAGTATTTTTGGCAGAATCTCATAGTCGTCTCATCTACTGTACTTTATAATACACAACTCTGCCTACTTCACATGACTTATAACTAGTTCTTATATCTGTGTAACATTAACTTAGCATGTGAAATACAGCTGTATAATGCTTTGAATATATTAGCCAGCTATTATTGCACTTCAGACAATCCTTTGCAACATGAATATCTCCTTCTGAGGCCTGTGGGGAACTGAGCAGAACTCGAAACATAATGGAGACCATAAATGTCGTCCAACACAACTTATCTGAAAACACAGAAGCAGAAAGTGTTGTTGCTTTAATTTAAATCATCAAGTAAAAGAAAATCTGAAAAGAAATGCTCTGAACACTGCCTTTAAAAAAAAACTCATCAATGAAGCTCTAGAAAAAAATAAATTTCCAGCTATAAGTTTTGCTTTCATGCAATTTATTGAGTCGTAATCAAACTTTGGCTAATTCTGAGAAACTTACACTCTACAGCCATCAGGATTACTTTATGAATTAATCAAAAACCTCACTTTACGTTTGTGTTTTGGTAAAGCAACAACTGATCAGTCAAACAAATTCTTCAAATGCATAAGAGAGTATATAATTTAAAACTGAACTTTTTGGAGTTTATAAATTTGAAAACCTTTCTTAAAAAACAAAAAAAAGCATTTCACGTTGGCTTCAGAACAGATGCATCAAGTCGATACACAATATATGCTCACTGTAACACAAATAAGTCACGCAAAGGTTTATTTGACCATATATATTCATGGATTTCAAAAAGGAGAGTTAAAATTACGGCATAAACAAAGGCCGGTTAGGATGCTACATGCTAATTTTGTGCCACTAAAATTAATCTGCGTCTAAAAGAACAGAACCGAGCCCACCTTTGCGTTTCCTTTATTATTGAAGTCATGTTTGCGTTAATTTCTCCAAATAAAGAGTAAAACTATCACAGCTGTAGCAGCATCCTCACGCTGATGTTATTGTTCCTGCTTCCGGTTGTCACAAGACGGATCACGTGAGAGTAGTAGTTCTACGGAATGCGCAAGGGACAAATTATGTGAGCAGCGTTTCCATCAGTGGTTTAAACACAAACGCATTTTGCTTCTGTGCCAGTACATTTTCATTTTAATTCATGCAATTATCAAAATAGTTTTTAGTTATAGTTGGAGATTATTTAGCCGGTACGTTGTCAGAATAATCCATAATATGGATTATGATAGAATTCGATTTACAGATAAAACTAGAAGTTTACGTACAAGGAAGAACACATTCACATTTTAGGTTAAATTAAAGCTACAAGCAGCCTCGAACGGCCCTCGCAGCTCAGCTCCTGACGACCGCGGGTACTCCGGCGAAAATCACCAAAAATCTGGTGATCGACTGATGCAGTGAGGAGATATAGCTGATGGAATAACCTAGGGGGCGCATACACCCTTGTCCCTTACTGGGGTCGGGAGGGTTGCTGGTGCCTATCTCCAGCTATCGTTTCGGGCGAGAGGCAGGGTACACCCTGGACAGGTCGCTAGTCCAGACTGACAGGTTGTGACGCACACACACACAGACAGTCATGTTTTTGGACTGTGGGAGGAAGCCGGAGTACCCAGAGAGAACCCACGCATGCACAGGGAGAACATGCAAACTCCATGCAGAAAGTCCGGGGCCGGGAATCAAACCCAGAACCTTCTTGCTGCAAATCAACAGCTCTACCAGCTGCGCCACTGGGCAGCCCTACCTAATTTCTGTTATACAAAATTAAATATTTGGGTTTATTTTGGTTCATCAGAACCAGAACTTCGAGGTTCTCATCGTTGAGTGTGCCTTGCAGCTGTAATCAACTGTTCACTGCAGATCAGTAGAGAGTTCGCCACAACTGCTGCTGCTCATGTCCTGCCCAGTGAGGAACAGAGCAGATAATGGGACAGATCACTACTTGGGGTAGAACTGAATCAGATATTAAGTGGTTAGTGCACAAATTGCCACTCCTTAAAGGTCTGACATACTTCATGCGAGGTACCAAAACTGGTGTTTATTGAGCAAATTTCATGACAAAAACTGCTTCATTTTGTTAGTAGAAAGACATGTGCCTGCTGAACTCAACACCAGATGTGGCTCAAACTATTTCAACAGAGTGCTGTGCAAAGTATTGCCTGATTAATCAGAGGTTTGATGCCATGCTGATGTGGGAATGCGCTTGGATAGCAGTGTTGATAGTTATCTTTGTCATACATAAATCTGCACCTCTTTATTGTGAGATTAGTTATAAGGAGCTGAATGAAAGAAGGCTGCTACAGCTTGGGTTAATGTATGTGATCCTGATTCTGCATATTATAATTTGATTTATGAATTAACTGAAGCTATTAGCATAACTATTCCAGACAGGACTGACATTAACAGGAAAAATTAACAAATCCTCTAGATTAACAGATACTGAATTCTATTAAACAGAAAAACAAATTCGAATCGTTTGACCATTGAGTATTGTAGGGTACTCAATGTTGATCAGTCACTGAAAGTTTGGTGCCTCTGTGAGTTTTTGTGTAAGGGATTAAAATGTTTTGTTTCATGGCGAGCAGGCAAACTTTGACCCCTTCAGCATGGACGAAAACTCACTGTTTTGATAACTTTTAGTCAGCCATGTCTTAAAAAACTGACCAAGTCTGAAGCCGATCAATCGAAATCCCTGGGAGGAGTTCGATCAAATGCGAAGGCTGTAAACGGCCAAAATAGGGTCAAAATCGGAAATTCAACCAAAATGACTGACTTCCTGTTTGACTTGCACGATGACATTAATTTAATTTTCTGTGCATCTTGGGAAGCTCTACAAGTGTACTAAATTTGATGTCTTTACGATTAAGTACGGTCAATGCAGATGGTATTTCGAAAGTTGCCAGGTGGCGCTTTAATTTAATGAAGCCTGCAAACAAAAGACAGGAAAATATTTTTTGACAGCATCACAGCATTTATTACTATGGTATCAAACATTTTTTTTACCCCTTTACTCCATCCACAAGCCAACTGGGGGATGGGGTTACAGCTCAATCATAGTAAAACCAGTGAAGAACAGGTTCAGTCAAAATTAATTTAAACCCTCTCATCTGATCTACTTGAATATATTTCTAACAACTTATTACAGTTAACATGTTATATGAATGTGGAACACCAGAAACGAAATGTTCAGAATCACGTGTTGCTGGGTGGGCTGCCTGAATTAAAATCTGCTGCAGTCAAGAACCAGAAGTACAGCAGAGCAAGAGGGACAGGATGGCTGTAAAATTTTATTTAGAGAAATCTGTACATGGAGGTTTTGGCCTTCCGTGTGTTCACATGTATACGCATTATGAGGACACATACAAGAAGCTCATTGAGGATCAGGAGAAGTGCAATCCATTACTCAAAACTGGACAGGAAGTTCAGTACAATCTGCTTCAGTTTAGCATCTGATGCCTCTGAGATCTTTCCATCAGCCCTGGAAGAAAAACAAAAACAAAAAGTCCATTTAATAAAAATATTTTAAAATGTGCCAACCTATACAAGAGAGAAGCTTTGCCTTACTTGATTGCAGAGAGCAGGTCCTGTTGCTGGCTGAGGATGTGCTGCAGGAATGCCTTTTCAAACCTTGTGATCTTGCTGGGCTCCATCTTGTCCAGGTGTCCTCTGACACCTGCGTAGATGACTGCTACCTGCTCCTCAATGGCCATGGGAGCTGCAGGAGAGAGGCAGGTACACCAGTACATAAACCAGTACAGATACTGTTCAGCATAGTTTAGGATTTAACTGTGTCGGAGTTGAAGCTTCTTTCCAGTAGTAGATAATACTTTTCATTTAGTATAAATCCAGATTAGTTTGACCCTGAAGGTAATGGTTAGCCCATTTTGTTTCTTAACTTCAGAGCTTAAAATCTGTTAAACAGCTTCAGCTCTAGTTGTATTATTTTTAATTTGTCATATTGACACTATTTTACACAGCAAAAATAATTTGGCTGCAACTAATTAGTTATTGATTAATCAGATTAAAAGAGCCTTTTAATGCAGTGTTGGAAATATATTAAAAGATGCCAATAATAAATTCAATTCAAATAATACAGTATTCCTTTAGTGAATCTGGACTTGGTGAAGCTAAAACTATGGCACTTTACTTCTGCGTATTTACAGTCAAAGTAGTGATACAGTTTAACCTTAATTACAGCACTGAAATGTATTTTAGTAAATTGGCCTTTTCCGAGTATGAATATTTCAGTTAACAATTGATTGCCAAATTAGCCGATTCCAATTAGTGAAATGAATCATTTGAGCTAGGAAAAAAAAGTATATTAAAGAGTAGTAGAAGACTGCATTTAGCAGCCATAACATTTTTCTATTCACAAATACGAAGGGATTCAATTGAGATTTCTCATTAAAAATTTAACCCAAAGACTGTAAAGAAAGCCACATGTATCGCCTCATGAAAAGTTTAAATTAAAGCCGTCATGCAGTATAAATGTCATTTTTATACTGATGATGTAACGAGATTAACTTGATCCAAACAATTATCCTCTGCATGGGTGGATATTTATACAGTAGATAATTAATTTAAGCAGAAAATTGAAAATTGAGTTGGGAGGTGTTGTGCCACCAATAACATTTTTAATAAGGACTATGTGAAGAGTTTCCACCTCAGTAACTGTCTTAAATAAAACAGTTTTTACACAGCCCAGCTTTTAATTAGCTTCTCTGACAGAAAACGTTTCACACAGGAAGTTTATTGGTGGTGCACCACAACTGTCTCAGTTAATTATGTCAATTGGTTTGTGCAACTATGGAAGATTTAAAGTTCCACCGGGGTTTATATGAACCCCGGTGGAGACTCAACTCATCTAGATTTATACCAAATGAAGATGCCAAGAGTTCCATCTTCTGCAGGTAAGCTATTGTTTATCGTTTTACGGATCCTGACCCATCAACACTCACAGTACTGTCCCTGCTTCAGCAGCTCAGTGAGCCTGACGCCTCTGTTGAGCAGCTGCTGGGTGGCGGCGTCCAGGTCAGAACCGAACTGAGCAAAGGCAGCCACCTCACGGTACTGAGCCAACTCCAGCTTCATGGTACCAGCCACCTGGCAAGTCGGACTGGATTTAGTGGATTCAACTCTCATTAAACATACCGAGGGTAAATTCTAACCACAGACTGGACAGACCTGCTTCATGGCTCTGGTCTGGGCAGCAGAACCCACTCTGGACACAGACAGACCCACGTTGATGGCTGGACGGATACCTTTGTAGAACAGCTCAGTCTCCAAGAAGATCTGTAGCAAAAAAAAAAGGACAAAACTAAATTAAACACTGCAATGAAGAGGCCATTTACTGAATATTTTTAATATTAAACAATACAAACCTGTCCATCTGTGATGGAGATCACATTTGTGGGGATGTAGGCAGACACGTCTCCAGCCTGGGTCTCAATGACGGGCAGTGCGGTGAGGGAGCCGCCTCCAAAGTTATCGTTCATCTTGGCTGCTCTCTCCAGCAGACGGGAGTGCAGGTAGAAGACATCGCCAGGGTACGCCTCACGACCTGGAGGGCGGCGCAGCAGCAGAGACATCTGACGGTAGGCAACAGCCTGATGGGAGAGACCATGAGAAAATTAGTCCATCTGCAACAGTTGCTCTTAAGGCTGAGTGATAGATCCGTTTGGGTTTTTGGACATTTAATTTTTGGGAAATCTGGATTTTTTTCCCCCCTGCAATAATGCATTTCCTGGGTTTCCATAGTTCAGAGTGATGTTGGCACACCTAAAGTCTGTCATCTTGTCTGGCATTAATTCAGGCTAACTAAATGGAATATTATTGCAAAGATACAATTTATTTTTAATTATCAGAATAAAAGTGATAACATTAGAATAAATTAGTCATTTTATGAGAACTTTAACATGACAAAAAAATGAAATAAAAGCCACTTTTGAAAATATTCTGTCATTTTTAAGAAAAGCAGAAGAAAACAAATTAAGCCATAATCTCCCAGTTTTAATCCGTCATGACATTTGAACTCACCTGCTTGGATAGATCGTCGTAGATGATCAGGGCGTGTTTGCCGTTGTCTCTGAAGTATTCTCCCATGGAGCAGCCAGAGTAAGGAGCGAGATACTGCAGCGGAGCGGCATCAGAGGCAGTGGCAGACACAACGATGGTGTACTTCATGGCGTCGGCGTCAGTCAGCCTCTTCACCAACTGAGCCACGGTGGACCTCTTCTGGCCAATAGCAACGTAGATGCAGTACAGCTTCTTCTTCTCATCAGTTCCCTCGTTGAAGCGCTTCTGGTTGATGATGGTGTCGATAGCTATGGCGGTTTTGCTGAAGTGAAAATAAGCAGTGTTTAGAAACATCAGAGCATAAATGCATTTCTCCAAATGAGCTCTTAATGTAGTTACCCAGTCTGCCTGTCTCCGATGATCAGCTCACGCTGGCCTCGGCCGATGGGCACCAGGCTGTCCACAGCCTTGATTCCAGTCTGCATCGGCTCCCTCACTGAGATACGGGGGATGATACCCGGAGCCTTCAGACCAACACGCCTGCGGATCTTTGAGCCCAAAGGACCCTGAGGAAAAGAGAACCATGCAGCTCTTATTCATGTTTCTGCCATAAATTTACACTAGATTTTTATATTAATACAAGAGATGCACCGATCAAATGGCCAGAGATCAAAAAATTACAAATTTCCTTTGACTGGCCTTGATTCTTTGTCTATGAACATCAATCTATGAAATACATCCAAGTAAGAGGAAAAAAATTTTTTTCGTACCATCAGAAATTAGAAAAAAAAAAAAAAAGTAAAAAAAATCATACTCTGCACAACTGCTGCACAATACTCTTAAGTTTGAAACTGATTTACAAAATTTCCCATCCAAGTGTTTTTTATTATTTATTTGTTTTTATGAAACTTGAGTTAACCTTTCCGTCGATGGCGTTTCCCAAAGCATCCACCACACGGCCCAGCAGCTCCTCGCCCACAGGAACATCCACGATGGCTCCAGTTCTCTTCACAATGTCGCCCTCCTTGATCAGCTTGTCGTTACCAAACACCACGACACCAACGTTGTCAGGCTCCAAGTTCAGAGACATGCCCTACAAGGACAAACAAACACATTTAATATTTTGCCATTAAGAAGTCATAAGCTTTCTGGTTTCAGCGTCTGTTAAATCACAGCTGATCAGATGCAGAAAGCAGCTTTAACAGTTCATTTTGTTTTTCAATTTGTTTCGAAACATACTTTGAGTCCAGAGGAGAATTCCACCATCTCTTCAGCCTGGACGTTCCTCAGGCCGTACACTCTGGCAATACCGTCACCGATGGACAGCACACGGCCCGTCTCCTCAAGGTCAGCGGAGGTGTCGGCACCCATGATCTTCTCCTCCAGGATGGAAGAGACCTCAGCTGTGCCTGTGAATGAATAATTATTACAATTACAATATATGGAAGCATCGATTGGTCCATCCCATGCAGGAACAGAAGTCAGGTTTCATTCTAAAAACAAATTTGTTAATCTAAGTTAGTTTAGGCAACAATTACAATCACATAAGAGAAGCAAAAAAGTGCTTTAGGTTTTGAGGTGGGAGGTAGTTTGAATCCAACAAAAGAAATTTGAAGAATAATCCCATTTATGTACCAAAGCACATGTACTCAACCTTTCCTGAAGTTCATTGATGTTCAATTACCGATCAGAACCAGTCAGAAGAAAAAGAAAAACGATTCAGAGGTCTCTTCATTAGATTGGTGTCTCTACCACACTTTGGCCTTTTCAAAGTACAGCAAAATATTGTTTGTGTATCAACATTAAAAACCAAAAAAATAAATGAATAAAAAAATAAAATAAGTCCAGTAGGTATGTTATTAATGAGAATGCAGCTTATTGCCAATCATTTGAGTGGAAATCATTTCAGAATTGAACTAAGTGTCTTTCAGGGTGCAAAACTGAATGCGTTTATATTTGATGATACAATATGTCTTTTTTAATCAATTATGACATAAACAGATTTTTGAGTTGAATAAAAGGACCGTTACAAATGAGTATTTAAACTATTCACAAAAATATCTTTTTTTGGATATTTCCAATGAAAATTTTTTTTTTATGTCTCCAAATATCATTGAAGAAAATGTATCCTGAATTAGCTTTTAAAACAATGAAGCCTTCATTTTAGAAGATGCATACAAGACCTCTGTTCCATCTGAAAATGCCTTTAATGCTCTTAAAGATTAAGCTGATAATTTCAACATTAGTGCCAAAAACTTGGATTGGTTTCAATACTACTACCTCTGTTCAAGAACATGCATTAGTTTTCTTAGAAATCTTAAAAGAAAGCCACACTCAGGAAAACCCTGAGTGTGGCTTCACTCTGGTGCCATTTATTCACCAGAGTATGCCCTAAAATTTGATCCAATCTCAATTACACTTCAAGGTGCATGAATGTCAAAAAGTAAGAGCTCTTAGACTTAATTTTGATCAAAACAATACCAATTTTTCGGCATATGATCCAGTTGATCACTGATGCAAAATTGCCACCTCAAATGTCTGTCTATTTCTACTATACTGCAAATAATCCCATGATATTAAGTGGAATAGGAGTAAAGCATCTGGTAACCAAGGTTTTGTTATAGATAGCTGAACTGTTTATATTAAGAACTTTGCAACAAAAACATGAAGCGTTTTTCTAGGTATATACAAGTATTGTTTATCTGAATTGAATAGACAACATGTTGAAGGACAGAACTGCTTTTGTCTCACCTATCTTCTGCAGCCATGGTCTCTGTGTGTGGATGTGGTTGACCCCCACGCAGGCAGCCGGGAGCGTCTTGGACACCTGCAGTCAAGGACAGTCGGACTTATTAGCTTGTCTAAAGGAAACCTCGCATTATTCTGTGATATTGGTGGTGAGATTAAAAGCCTAAAGCCTGCGCATGTTAAACGCTGCGCAGCGGAGAAGACATGCGCTGTTAGGCTTCCTGACCTTCAAGCGTGGCTGAATGAGCAGTTAGCTCGGTGTTAGCCTGAATGCTAACTTTAGCCACTGCAGGACGAAGACCGGGTGTTTGCAAGGACAACTCGACAAAATACGTTTAGCTCAATAATATTAACACCACAAGGCTAAGCTATTACCGACAGCTGATTTCTTGCGTTAGGGAGCACTTTTGTGGATTAGTGTCGCGTAAGCTAGCGGGGCCTGTACCCTTCACGTTCACAAAGCTCAACAAATAATACCAAAAATGCTTAGTGTTACTACCACAATAGCTGCATATTGTTTAGTAAAATACTTACAAGTCCAGCTCTCCTGGGCAGGCTCCTGACCAAAGCTGCTGCAACTCTCACGGATAACATTTTGTCGGGTTGCTAATGACCTGTCCTCCACTGAGCGGTTCCGACCTGCCTGAATGTAATGGCTGAATGAACGCTTCTTCTATTTATTGAACCGATATCAATTTGTCTGGCTCACTGCTCAGCTATGCCCCCTGCCGTCAAGGAATAGACAATGGTCTGCTTCCCTAAAGGAATATCTGGTATTTTCAATAATAAAATGGAAACATTAGCACGTATAAATAATACAATTATAAAATGAGAATAAAAATAAGCAGAAAAAACACTTTTCCAAATCAAATTTTTTCTATATAAAACTACTTCTTGTATATACCATACATCTTAGAACAGGTTAGTGTACTTGCAGTGACAATGAATAACATCTACTAACTTGACCTCAAAATAGCACAACAGTCTCACCCAGAAATTAGTCGCCAGAAATTTTATTCAACTGGTAGTGATACCAATGTTACTCAAGTAAAAAGTGCAATGTAATAAAACTATTACAAAAAGGAAATTATTTCCAAAAAGTTACTCAAGATAATGTAACTGAGTAAATGTAATTAGTTACTACCCACCGCTGGTAAAAAAAAAAAAAATTTTAGTTGATAATTTTGTGTTGCTATATATATATTATGAATTCCTTAATTCAGTTCAGTGTTATTTTAATTTATTTATGTAGTTCCTAATTCACAACAAAAAGCCTCCCTAGCACTTCATAAGACAAATTGCTCAATTCATACCAACTTCATAGAATCCAGTTAATTCCCAAAATCAAATCAATTGAGTCCATTTCAATAAAATACAATCATAAAGTAAGGTTCTGATCCAATTCCATACAGTTCAGTTTGCGTAATAATAAAACACAAAAATCTGTTTCACCTTTGATGCAACATGCTAAAAGATCATTTATCTGAAGAAGTCAAGTCAGTTACATCGATTTGTTGACATTTTTTGCAATCCATCAATCTAAGCAAGGATGTGAAAACAATGGAAAGTAATCATCCCCACTTGACATTCAGAATCCACTGATAGAAGCAGGTTCTGAATGAGTGGAAAAGAAAGCCAGAGTAACTTCTGTATTTGTGTATTTTAAATATTATGTAATCTGGTGTAACACCATACCCTTCTTTTGTTATGTTACCTTGTTACACTGATATAAATAAGCTCTAGATGAGTGTTAGATATTTTGTTTAATAATTAGTAGTTGGAAACCATTGTCCTTCTTTGTCTAAAGTTATTAAATTTTCTTCCTTCTTTTTTCTTTATTCATTAGTATGTTATCTTAGTTAGATCATTCATTTAATTCCTATTTACACTAATTAGAAGTTCCCTTTGATTTTTCATATTATTTTTAGCATTGATCTTAAGTAATCTTAACTCTTAAAATTACACAAAATTCTCTTCACTTCTTATATTTGTAATGCAGATTTTTAAAATGGGGTTAACAAAATTCTCTTAGACTGGCTTTTTAAATATTCTGAAACTGATTGATCCATAAAATTTCAATAATGCATCTTAATTTAGCCATGCTAAAGTAGATTAAAGCAAGAATTAATGTTGCCAATTGCTCCACCTTGGAGAGTGCATGGTCAGTTAATCATAAAATGCAAACTATTAAAAAGTTATCAAGAACTTACCATTTATTAATAATTTACCAGTCTTATAATTTAATCACTTCTGATCATTATGTATGATCTCGTCTCGTGTCACTTTATTGATACCAAATATAAATTAAAGGTAATTCAAAGAATTGTAAATTCTGATAGCTGATGGGAGGAAGGATTTCCTGTAGCAGCCTGTATTATAGCAGTTCTGATGGGACCTCTGACTGTAGGCACTCTGTTATTGTAAAGCTGTTTCATTAACAGGATGCTCAGGGTAATCCATTATTAACAACCCCAATTTTATTTTTATTGTTATAACTTAATGAAATTTTTCAGTGTATTTAGTGTGTATTTAGATTTGCACATTCTGATTTCCGATCCACTTCCTGAGTCTTGTTTTATTAGGTGAAATATCAACAGCCTGAGTGAGTGCAGGAAGCTTTTTAAACGCGAAGTATTACAGCTTAGCACATTTTCCTGCACAACAGCCTGTTTCATAGTCGCAGTAATGTAAATTAAGCTCAAATGTCAGGTCCGGACAGGTTCACCTTGAGATACCTCCAGCTACAGCATGCAGCGAGGCAACATCGCCCTCTTTTGCTCCGGACTAAAAATGACATGTCTGCTTTTGTCAGCGACAACCAGACAGTCGTTGGTTCGCCTGTAGTATTTGCAAGCAACAACCAACCGCCTGAATGTAGATCCGCATGGGCTGCTACTACTGCTCCATCTCTCTAAAAAAAAACCCGGCGGAATCATAAGATACGGATCCCAGGATGGTGTTAGTGCATGTAGGATATCTGGTTCTTCCCGTATTCGGCTCAGTAAGAAACAGAGGTACGGTATTAGTATTCACATCGATCCAAAACATGTGCCCTGTTTATCTTAATATTCACTGCAGCTGTTGGCTAGCCGTCGCGTTAGCTTCTGTTAGCTTCAAATTAACGGTCAAGCTTTTTCTGACTATGACCCGAACCGCGCCGGTACTTTTATAATTTGGGTCGTTATAGATTAGCGAGACTTGTCGAATGATTTTAATTTGTCTGAGATAACTTCGTGGTAAAATCCTGTTAGAAAGGAAATGCCCTTGCTACAGATAAGCTAGCTGTCTCGTTGGCTCCGGCTATTTCCCGGAACGGAAACATTTGCCACAAAGGGTTCCACATGTTTAGAGAGTGCGGCTCGAAATGCGATACGTTAGCACAATCAGCTGTGTTTCATATTGTATTTATCAATAGTTTTTTTGATCCCCAGCTTGTTATTTAATTTGCACGACCTAATCTGTCGTGTATTTGCAGTGTTAAAATACCGCTAAATAGACGTAGCCTCTCCAGCCAGTCAGCTTATCTGTGCCTGGATGATGTCATTTGAAGATCACCCGCTCCTGCCGGCGCTAACAGATTTGACACCACGATTCGGCTAATTGCTACCAGCGTTAATTGGTCAGCATACAAATCAATGCGTGGAGTGAGCACAGATATCCGATCAATCAGCCCTGTCCGCCGTTTCTTTTTGATTTGATAATTGGCAATCCAGCAGCTGCTTGTCTGAAGCTGCAGAGCTGCAAACATAACCCAAATCTGCTCTCACATAGCAGAGATGCATTTATAAAGCTACAGTGTAACATTAATTTTACAACAGTGGCATCAGTGATTTCATTGTGCTTTTATTTCTGTTCTTATTTCCCTGTTTCATAGTATGGAGGCTGGCTCTACATTCTGCATTTATCAGATCTTTGTCGTCCCCCCATTGTGTAGCTAATGATCATCTGCTGCTGTGTGGTGTGGCGTGGCCTCTGCCTGTTCTCTGCATTTAGCTGTATTGTGAATCCCTTCTTCATTTCCTCTTTCCATCAGAAGACGACATTGGTATTAAAAGCACCCTTTCCCGAGATGTATTCAGCTATAGACTGTTTCATGTTAAGCAGACTAAAACTATAGCTAACACCTAGAACACAGCACCTTGTTTTGTCTTTTTTTCTGTCAAATTGCTGTAGCACTGAGTAAACATTATAGCTCCTTTCTAGATATCAGTTGAATGTCATTGTGTACCTCCCATTCAGTCTTGTTAGACAACATGCTGTAAATTCCTGTAAAGTGGATACATTTTGCATGATCTCAAAGTAATGCACTTGCATCGTTGAACACCAGAATTTGGCTCATCCTCTTTCTCTTCACACAAGGTGCAATGTACATTATCAAACCGACCTGCGATTGACAAAGCAAAGATGCAAATTGGAACCATGTGCATGCAATTTCCTCTTGCCATGTGACTTAAGGTACACTGCACCTGCACACAGCAACCTATCATAACTGTCTCCATTTTTTGTGTAATCTTTTTGTTCCCTTTTGCAAAATTTCAAGCTTTGAATCACACTGAATCGTCAGGGCCCTTCTTGGGCATGTAAAATTTTTCAATCTGAAGTTGGAAAACATGCTTACTGGTGGTTCATCACTTTAAAATTTACCCCACTAACATAAAACCAAAATGCTATCCATTTCACAGGGATGCCTATTTTTTCCTGCACTGCTAAAGAGATCCTCTTATTATTAATAACATCTTTATTGTTTGGTTGTGGTCTCTCTTTACCTTTTGTTCTGGTAATAGTACTTTCAGTGCATGGTCACATTTATGATTCATAATTATTTTTGTTTATGTTTTTTCTACATTGACTAGTGAAAATCCAATGTAATCTTTCTGTAGAAAAGATGTACCCTTGCTGTACTGAAATCATGTGCTGTAGCCAACACGTCTGCTCATTGGATGCTGCTTTTGTTCTTTTTTTAACCCTATATGGAGCATGGTGGGCCTTGCCTTCAATCTATGTTGTTTAGTTTTGTTGCATGGTTTTATACTATTATTACAAACAAACAAGGAAAAAAATTCCACAAATTCCACATATACTAATATTTTTCAATAAAGAATATAGTGTTTATCCTAACCTTCAGTGTGCTTCTTGCTGATTTCCATTTATTCCCCCCATCCCCCTTTTGCCTTGTCCCTACCTGCCCCTCTCCCCTCCACCCCAGCCCCTCCACACTCCCTCAACCACCTCCTCTCCTGCTATGACAAAGATAGACGATTTCCACGCTTCCTCCATCACAGGGCCTGAATGAGTCTATCTGCTGTCATTCATGGTGATCGTTTTCACTGAGCTGCTTGAAAACACAGTGTGCTGTTTGCAGTCTAGATGCGACCCCAGGCAGCAAGTTCAACCTCTTGTCTGCCTGGCTGTACTGACAAACTACCAAGCTGAAACAGATTTTTTTTTTTTTCGAGGGACATGTCGCTTTCTAAGCCAACTGCCAGCAAATGCAATGTAGACTTTGCCTAGTAATGTTTCCAAAACACCTGTCGATGAAAAGATTGGTGTGATTTCTATCTGCAAACTTTCATTTTTGTTAAAATCAAGACATCTGCTCCCCAAAGAATAATTTAGCTCAAAATATCCTTATAGCTGCAAATTGTCTGTACTTATGAATCAAAACGTTTTTACTTAGGCAGAGAATTAAAACCTTTTTGTGCCTGAGTATAAGCAAGCCTGCAATTTTCCCCCCGTATTTTCCAGACAGCAGTCTGTTCCCTGTATCTGCCAAATAGCTGTGGTGGGAGAGCTGGAAAAAGGCATTCAAACTATTTCCTCTAAACTGCTGAATGGAAAAACAATGTAGTCGTAGTGTAAGACAAAGAAGATGGGGTAGATTATATTGAAGGACTCTTACGCTGTGGGAAACCAGTATTGATCATGACAATATTTTTAACAGTAAATATATTTTGACGGTTATTATGAATTACTCTAAGTGCAGATTATAACCCAAGTAATCCACATATACAAAAAAACCACAACCCATACATCAAATCAAAGGTCCAGGAACACTGGCGGTTCTAGCACAAATGTTACCCTGGGCGAGCACAATCCTATCTGTCCCACAACCAATCAAAATGCAGGAAATTTGAAGTATGAGTTTGGATAGCATTGGAATCAAACATAAAATCATATAGTTTCCATGTTTTCAGCAGTAAGCAGTGCACATCCAAAAAAGAAAATAGAATAGTAATTCAAGGTGCTACTGATATAAGTAATTTTTTTTTAAATCAGTCTTTATGTATCCTCTGTAATGGTGCCCTGGACAACTTACCATATGGCCAAAAAATTATAAATCCATCATTTTAAAGGAAACAAACTCTAAACACACTTACCTAAAGGCTTGGACAATAACACGTTTTTGGTAATGGGAGCTATAGGATGCTTCCTGTATGTGTGAACTAATCACACATTATTTAGGAGTGACTTTGACCTTTGACATTCTTCCACATTAAATCCTTCAAATCATGAATGTCCTTTTGCCTTTTCTGCACATTAGAGTTGCATGTGAGTTGTGCACATTTTCCACCGAATTCAAGGAAAGGCTGGACAATATCAAAAAATTTTGTTAAATCCTAATTTTCTTCACTCCTTCTTTTCTGTTGTGCTGCTTTCAACATTGACCTCTGTCATCTACTATCATGTTATCATCCAACATTCTGAATATAATGGCATAAAAATACAAAATCATGAGACTTTGAGAATAACGATGAACAAATTGCTAATCTATTGTGCAGCTCTAGGTAATAGAAGACTGATCTGGCAGCATTATTTGTTTTCAGAAGCTAGTAGATTATCTTCTTGTTGAAAAATCCACCAACATTTTATATTCAGATTCTTATCAAGTAAGTGTATTTATCTGTACATTTATCAATTCCTTCGTTAATATAAAACCCACCAGAGCCATATCCTGATAAACAAACCAGACATTTCTTCATCAGTGGAGTCTTGCGCAGTGAGTGTATAGAGATGCTATTTTTGTTGAGCATATTGATTATCGTTTTCTTGTTGATTCCAGGCCTTTCAAAAACCTTGTGTGGTCCTTACTTTTTGTATTCAACCTTTTTGATTATTCTTTTCACTTCGTAAGAAAACTTGAGATGACCCTCTCGTCATATCTGGTTCATGGTGAAATTAGGTCCTTTCCACTTCCAGATTGTAACCTCAACAGAACTCACTGGAGTTTAGAAATACTTCTGTAACCAAAGCCTTCAGTATAATTTGCAACAAGATTTCAAACATTCTTATTATGCTCTTATTTTGCCTATTACTTTCATGATCTTCATCCTCTTTTGGCCAAATCTTACAGACAAGATGCTTTTTTAAAGATCATAAATTGGACATAAATCAGGGATATTAATATATTAACTCAGAAAAAAGGATTGATGCCAGATTTCAGCTAAGTTTATTTTTTCCTTTTTGCACCTTGGCCTTGGTCATTGTGCTTACTATGTTATGCACAATTTATGTACTTTTTTGTTTTAGCGTCTTTATATGTGTGGATTACTTGGGTTATTGCCAACATCTGGTGTGAATTTAATGTCAATAGGCCTATTAGAAATTGATTGAGGAAAAATGTAATCCCAACAGTTATTTTCTCTTCTGTGCAATAACAAAGGATATTACCTGGTTAAGTTAATTAAAAATGCTAAAAAACAAACAGTGAGGTGTGCACAGAAATAGTTGACCGTATTTCTTAGAGACAGAGAAATAATGTTTTATTTGGTTCGCTAACCTACTGTCAGGTGCAGAATTTATGCAAGGTGAGCCGCGTTGAAGACATCAAATGTACACCGTCTCTTTCCTCTTCTGAATCAGAAGACCGGAGTTGATAACATGAGCCGGTAGAAAGAATGAAAAGCTCACGTTTTCTGTGCAGGACCAAAAATGGGTTGTCATTTTCATGGTACTTGTGGTAACCATCACTTTTCTTCACAACCAGAAGTAATTTTCACCCTAGGTAAGACGTAGGGCTTCATGAATATGCTACATCACACACAAAGCAACACCACATTTCACTCACAATTAATTCCAACTTGTTTCTTCCTTTAGACTCCTGACAAGTTCTTCGTATCCTCCACAGGATCCCATTTTAACCGGCAGCAGCAGCAGCAGCAGCACAGCCATGCTACCTCTTGCCGGCACTTCCAGTTAGGTCCTCAGGCCCCGCTGCCCATGGACTTCCCAATGCCCCATCCAGGGCAGCCGCAGTCAGGCATGAACCCCCACCTGGCCCCTCCTGGCCACCAGCACGGTCCTCCGCTCCACCCACCTCTCAACCCGCTGCCTGCTCCGCAATTCCAGGACATCCCCGGCCCGCCCTTCCTACCTCAGGCATTACACCAGCAATACCTCCTCCAGCAGCAGATCCTCGAGGCTCAGCACCGACACATTCTGCCGCCATCCAGGTATCTACAGAAACAAACGTTTGATGCAAAATAAAAAAAAACAATGGGGGCTGAACAGGTTGGGACCTGTTTAATTTTTCCATTTGGGTCAAGAGAACAGCAAAAGTGCTTAAAAACCACCCAGCTGTTTTTTTGGCAAAAAGTTAATGTTTTTTGATGTGTAGAAAATGATCCATTTGAAAAACCTCCTGAATGTCGAGGCACTGTGCCCTTAACTAAGAAGCCAAACTGAGCTCCAGCTCTTTTACTAACTCTGAATGCGCTGTAAGATGGCTGCTGGACAAGACAAGTGTTTTGCTGTTGACTTACTATTCAGAAACTACTTGGCGCATTCTTTTTGGTTGAGCAGGAGGCTGCACTTCTACTTTTCAAAGATATGCTGCTGTGTAATTGCATCTGTTTGCAGTTATTTTCAAACGTGAATGTAAAAGTTGAGATGGAGGGGCGCGGCCAGCAGCAGTGACAAGAAACAGCCCCAAAAATCTCATTCTGAAAGGAGATCAAAATAGACTGAACTGACCAGACTAACATCTCATTTTCTAAAAATTTTTTTGTGCAAAAAAATGAAATTAACATGGAGTATAGGATTCAAATGCTTGGTTTCTTTCCTTTAGTAGACGCACCCCAGAGAGAGTCCCTCACCAGCCACACAGACTGCGACCAGGCTATGAGTTTGGTCCTCCTCTTCATGTCCCTCCTCAGCCGGTGGTGCAGCAGCCTCGCTACCTGGCTGAGGGGACCGACTGGTGAGCAGGGCATTCTATTATTTGGCTTAAAATGATGGTCTTAAACTCCTTAATGGAGGGCCAGAGTCCTGCAATGTGTAGATGTGTCTCTGCTTCAGAGTGCCAGTATGAACTAACTATTGGAGGTCTGTAATACAAATGTGGGGGACAAGGGACATATATAAAAGCTTCAGGAAAGAAGTTTGAGACCCCTGGCTTAAAAAGCTAAAAACAATGTAAGTAAATGGAGATTTGCTGGTACAGCACACGGCTGCCCGGATAAAAATGTGTAAAAATCCTAAAAAATAGATGGTTACTATGGAGAAGTCCACAGATTGTTCAAACTATAAATATTTAGGTAAGGAGCTATTGATTTTTTAAAGATATTCCGTATGAAGCGCGATAGACATCTGCCCTACTTGAGCTATATGTTCTATGTTATTTTCTATTTTAAAGAGTTTATGATAGATTTTCATATATCATATTTGTACCCCTCTCATACAGGAAGCCATATTTATTTAAACTAACTTAATTACTAATTAAACATTCCTAGAGATTCTCTAATACTAAAAACAACATAAATTTAAGTATTTATTTTATAGAAATTTTAAGGAATTGTTTTGTCAGTACTTGAGTTTCCCCCACATTGACAAACGTATTCAAATTAAAGGTTGGATTTTTCTAACTTTTGTTATTTCAGATTAAGCTACTACAAAAAAGCTTTGAGTGTTTATTAATCATTTGTTTCCTTATTATATTTCTGCCATCCCTATATTAGATTTTGCTCCTTTCAGCCATCTTTTCTTTTTCTTGTGACTGGAGCTGCAAAGTACTGTAACCGTCGATTTCTTATACCTTTTATTGGGATGCATGTTTACTTTGTTTTACATTTACCATTTGTGTTGATTGCATTTATTGGCAGAACTTGTGTCATTAATTCATTTAAAACTTGTTTTGTGCAGCCTTTGTTTTTATCAAGACAAATTATTCATTGTCCAGATAAATAACGCACCGGAATTAGCTAATAGGCTAATTCCGGTGCGTTTACCGAAATGTCAATTTCTGTAAATTAACACTTCCTGATCAGTTTAGTTTATTCCTACCAAATAAATTACATTTCAAATTTCACTGCATCAGCAATATCAGGATTACCTGGAAGCAATATTTGGTTGGCTACAACATTTCAGGTTCAATCTCTAGCAGCAGCCAGCCATACGTTTAGCGAATAAATTGACTTTTATGGCACAAATGATGTAGATCTTAGTGACTAATATGCTACCGGTATACTGCTCCCTACACTTATAAAAGAGGTAATTAATTTTTTTATGGCATAGTAATAAAAACCAAACGCTGATGAAAGAGATGAAAACATCTTGATGACAGAACAAAAAGTCAGAAGTGAACAAAATTGTGCTCGCTCTAATGAAAAGGCTTTTCATTTTCAGTTTTTTTTAATCGTCTACTATTTCAATCGAAATCTGTTCTAATAAATTTTAATTTGACATATTCAAATTACTTACTATATCACAGTCTTTAATCACAAGTTATTGAAACCTATAAAATGCAGAGTTCGCTGATAAATGACTTTGCCTTTTCTTCAGGGATCTCAGTGTGGACGCCGGGCTGCCCCCTCACCAGTACCACATCCACCCGCTGCCGCAGCACTATCAGCACTACTTGACCTCCCCCAGGATGCACCACTTCCCCAGAAACAATGCCTCAACACAAGTGGTGAGAACCCCTTCCCCCCGGTCTCTCTGCAATAAATCACCTCCATCTCTGTGAACCTTCACTGATTCTCATTTCGCTTTCTGAGCTGGAGCTCAGCAGCCGGGGAGGACCAGCGTCACATTTCTGCTGTGGAGCTGATCCAGCTTCTTTTATCTGTCACTTTTTAGGTCGTCCATGAGATCAGAAACTACCCGTATCCCCAGTTGCACTTGCTGGCTCTGCAGAGCCTCAACCCTTCCCGGCACGCCTCTGCCGTCAGAGAGAGCTATGAGGTCTGTGCAGCTTCTTCCTCGCTCTCTCTGCCTCAGACATGAGGCTCCAGTAATTAATCACTGTTTTCTCTGTAGCCAATGATGTGAGAAGGCTTCAGTTTGCAACAGTTTTTTTAAATTATTATTTTCAAGTAATCTGTTTTCTTTAGACCAGGGATAATAAACTCATCTTAATTTTGGGCCATATTACGATCATGAATGTTGTCAAAGGGTCTGTTGTGCCAGAATGTATTGATAACAAACTGATAAAATATTAATAAGAAGCTGTCTCTGCAAGTAGCTTCCACATTCAATAACTTCTTAGAATTAAATAATGAACATATTTTCACACTCCAGAATTTCATGAGTGTTTTGTGATTTTTTTTTTTTGCAATCAAAGTCACTGATTTTGTGGAGCTAATTTAGAAATATTTGCAAAAAATTCTGTGATATTTGCGCTTATGTATGATGGTAAATGTGAATTTTTGTTTACTGCCATATTGATTATGGACGATAACTTGACATCAATTAAGGCTGAAGCAGCAGTGTAGCAGAAGAAAAAAAATACTGCCACCTGCAGGCTGGAGGTGGCAGTATTAAACCAAATGTTTTTGACCATTTTTTGGGGAAAATTTGCAATGAACTGATAACCATGCATTAGTGCCAAAAATTTGGGGATCTGTTGATTTTATGTGAATTCTTGTTTTTGAGGAGTTGTAGTAATCTAGACGGGCAGATTGATGTAATTTGGCAGTAAACATATTTAAACAAATTTGATTGATTGGTAAAATCAAATCAAAGCTGTTATTGTGTAGGTTCTATTTATGTGTCCCTCTGGAGCCAAGAGCGCCACATAAACTGTTCTGGTGGGCCAGATTTGGCCCCTGGACCTTGAGTTTGACACACATGCTTGAAACGGTACAGAATATTTTAATCTGATAGCATTTATATTCACTTGACAACAGTTCTGTGGGCACCTCCTTTGCATTCAAAATATTTTGCTATTGTCTTCCTCATTTTAGTAGATAATAATTTGTTTTTAATGTTTCTTCATAGGAGCTTCTGCAGCTGGAGGACAGACTGGGCAGCGTGAATCGTGGAGCCGTCCAAACAACCATCGAGAGATTCACTTTCCCCCACAAGTACAAAAAGGTACGACTGAAGGCCCTTTGCAACCTTTTTGATGGTTACCGACAAAGAACTGGGCCAGAAACAAACCGAGCAAGATGTGAAAGAAGGCAACTACAGAGAAAGGCAGCGCTGCCAGTAGGAAAGATCAGAGAGTGAAGAAGGTAGCGAGAAAAGGTCACGACTCTTACCGTAGTTCAAAGGTCAACCCAATTTCTGTTTGAAATTTAATGAGACGGAGCTGCAGCATTCATTATTTAAGGCGAGGGGGATGAGTCATCCGCCTGTCTGCAGATATGTGTGTGGAATGAATTTGAAAAAACGTCTACACTCAGTCTGACCCAGTTGCTGTGGGAAAAGTGTCAGAATATTAGGTGCATTTTTTTTTTCTTCTCAAAGAGCTGTGATAAGGTGACTCTTTTTAGAAAAATATCCGATCCAAGCTGACTCAGACACCCCTGTGGCATCAACACTGCGTCCGTTTAAAAATTAAAGTGTGTTTGCGTGTGCTCTCCTCTCCTCTGCAGAGAATACCGCAGGACCTGAAGATGTGTCTGGATGACGAGGAGCTGGACACAGATGAGAAGTGCACCATTTGTCTGTCGATGTTGGAAGATGGAGAGGATGTAAGGTACAGGAAAACACTGTTTTTTAAGGAGGGATGGTTGGTTTCTATTCATGTGGAATCATCCATCAAGCTGTCCATCAACTCTGCTTTTTTGCAGCTTTTATTTTAAAAACCAGACCACTGTTTTCATTGTGTGTTTATAATTTAAAAATGTACAACACAACAGATAACCCTGCAAATTAGTGCCAGGAGAAATGTGGAATTATGATACTAAACATCTTTAGAAACACTTTAAAAATGTCATTATTATGTGCTAGTTTAGCACAAACTGACATAAGCCACAGTAAGAAATTAATCAAATGAAAAATTAAAATAAAGTTAATTTCCTTTCTTATGACCTGTATTTTTTGAATAGCAATTTTGTTTTCAGAGCCTTCATAATCTCTTTTATTCGTGGTTTCACTTGAGTGTTTTTTTTATTTCTGTTCTATTTTTTTTGTTGTGTTTTATTTTAGATAATTAAAGTGGCTTCCAGATGCTATTATCAATTTATTACTTCAAAATGGTCTCAAAATGACAATATTGTTGCACAGCAAATAATTGTTCAAAGGTACATGGCTTCACTTCTGTGATAAATGTTTGCCAACCTTGTTGTTTGTTTATTAGTATAAATTAGGTGAAAGTTTTTTTGGGACATTTCCCACTTTAGTATTTTGGGTCTAACATTATGCCGTTAACAGAGAGGTGGAGAAAGACTGCAGTTTACAGCCCTCAGACCTTATTTATATTCACACTGGATTCAGCTGTCACATGGTCTAAGCAGTTTTTAAGCCTAAATTGGTTCTGCCATCCAACTTCAAAGTATCAGGTATTAAAATCCCATCACAGGATTTTTTTCCCCTTTTTTATGGCATCATGTCTTGAAAATGCTGCCCGCAGGAAACATACTGTAAGCATTTCACAAATCACATAATGTGTGTCCAGAGGGAAAGTGACACTGCAGTTTTTTATGCTTTTTGAAAAACAAAAGTCGGGACTTACCAGCAGGTGACACAATAAATGTTCCTGAATAAAACCATATTTGGTTGTACTTCAAAGAAGATGGGTTTATTTTTAACCTGACTCCAGACAAGCCTTCTAAACATTGGTTTATTATAGGTTTATCAGTGTTTCTCTTTATTTACAACCAAAAATGCCCTGAATCTTGGACCTTCTTATTCTAAATAACTTGTTCAACTTTAGCTGCTTAAAGTCAGAAAAGGTTTGTTCATGCAATCTGAGTAACTCTTTACATTTAGACATCAGCAGATGCCTTTGTGTTAGCAAACTTATGTTTAAATTTCTGCCAAAACCAAAAGCCGAAGAGTCGTGTTGAAAAAATAGAAGTTTAAAGGCTTGATTTTTAGGGGGGGGGAATGCGTAAAAATATAAACACAAGTCAAAATGATAACTAGCAGAAAAATTTAACTTTTGTAAGACTGAGTGAGGCAAAGCAAAGAACTATTTGTGGGTTGAAGACAAAAAAGGACAAAAAGCTCCACCTTGGCCATTTCTAACATTAATATCACATGAAATTATTGTAGTTGTCCACACTGCCTGCTGTAGGTGAGAGCCTCATACATTTTGGTCTAAGAGGATTAGAGGGATTCCTTCATTTGAAGTTCGTGGCTGACACTACACAAAAAGACAAAATGACTAAAGAAAAAGGAAAGACGGGAACATCTGGATGCATTTCTCAAATGACAAAAAGAGTGAAGCAAAGTGAAATGTTTGCCAGAGACATATCTCATTCAAGCTATCAAATTAACAAGCAATTTACATATACAGTAGCTCTTTACAAGGAACAGCCGGTTTTTTATAGCATTATAAAATCTCAATGTGGTCGTCATGAGTTTGAATCCGTCCTCAGTTCCTTTGCCGCATGTCTTTTCCCACTTCCTGTCAGATTACTGTCAAATAAAGGCCATGAGTGCCAAAAAAGATGTAGAAAAACAAACAACCAAAAAAAAGAAGTGTAACCTACTTATTCCAATGGTGAATTATGCTTTCACCAAAGCACAACCAGTTTATTGTTAACATTTTCTAAATTATGTTTGGAACAAGGTGATTTCTTTTAAACCTTTCTAAATATGAAAAATGAGATGTTTGAGACAATAAAATATTTCCATAAAAGAATTTTGAAAACTTAAATTTTTACAAAGTTAAGCATCGTGATTAATCAAATTAAAACAGTTGTATTTGATTGACACAGAACTAGTTCTGATGCTGTGTTTTTGCTTCCTTTAGGAGATTACCCTGCATGCACCTTTTCCACCAGGGCTGTGTGGACCAGTGGCTGGCCACCAGCAGGAAATGCCCCATCTGCAGAGTGGACATCGAGACCCAGCTGACTCCTGACAGTTGATGGCTCCTGTTGACTCCTGCAGCTTTAGATGTGGTCTTGTTATTTCTCCATCGTCTCCCCTGGTCGGTCCTTGGGGAAGTCCTGCCAAACACCCTTCTTTCCCTCTGCATCACTCAAAGAGCCTGCCTTCTGAGACAGCAGTGACAGAGGGATCAACAAAGCACACTCAACGTACAACACAACGAGAGACGGGGCGGTTGACACACAGACAGGTGGCCGGACTGAATTGAAGGTCAGTTCAAAAAGGACTTTGCTGAATGTAAAGGTTAGGAGCAGAGACACGTATGGACAGATGTGCTGAGGCTTCACACAACTCTGTCAGATCGTGTACTCCCACTTACATTTCTCCGTACAGCTGCCAAGAGAGAGGACGCTCTTGACTGCCAACCTCCCGAGCTCAGTGTGGTGTTTTAGGGCCGTTTCTCTGCCAGTGTATCCAAGCCCTCTCTGCCCTCTCCCTCCTAGGCCTGTGAAAAATCCTTTAAGCCGTACTCTGCCCAAGCCCTCACTCAGCACATCTGTACAGAACATTGTCAAATGATTAGCATGAGGTTGTTAGGTGTGAACTCTTGTAGCTGAACGCTTGTGGTGTAATGGAATATAGTACTGAATAAGTATTTACAGAGTAACAGTGTTGTGTAGCAAGCAAAAAGCCTTTTGGAGAAATATGTTTGTAAAAAAAATCCCACAGAGAGGATGAATGCGGCTCTATTGAGTATTCAGCAAGGAGAGAAAGAGCTAATTAAAAGAAAAACAAACAAAAAAGGCCAAAAATCCCTTTTCTTGTCTAACATGGTTTTGGATTTACAGTTAGTAGACGCCATCAGAGTTGATGCTGAACCCGCTAACTGCAGGCATGGCTTTCAGTGATGTGCGTAGTGTCGTAGCGCGGCCTCTGCAACCTAGAGCGGAGGCCTCGGATGTGCATGCTGTATGGCAGGCTTGGGCTGTGTCGTTAATATTGTGGAGCAAGTAGAAACAGGAACTGTGTCTGTGCATGTGAACCGTATATTATGATCATTCATAGAGGAGGACAAGAATGCACCCAGTAGCCCCGCACCCATCCCTCACCCTGCTGCTCACCCTGAGTAGACCACGCTTGCCTTTAGACGCCGATCTCACACCAGTGTGGCGTTTCTCTCCTAAGCACCATGTTTAGGATTCAAAGATCTGCAGGTGGATCTGGGTCTAATGGCAAGTCCCTCCATAGCCTCCCTCGTGACAAGGCATGGGGCGGTATGAGATTCTCCCGGTTAGATAAAAGCAAGGAAAAATGCCACGGTTTCTTGGTTTAAAAAAAAGGGAGAAAAACAGTAGCTACAACATAATCTAATTGTTTTTATTTCATGATCATAAATGCAATTACTATTTCCACTGCTGCTAAGATATAATACTCATGCTCTTATAGTATTATTGTAATAAGTAATAATATTGTATATGAAATTTAGCTATTGCAATGCACATATGTAGACACAGACAGTAGGCACACACTCGTGTGTGAACGTTTACCGTCTTTAAAATCAGTGTCAGCTATTTGCACAAATTTTTAATCAGTATCAGCTGTATATAAGTTATGATTATGGTTGGAACCTGAAATAGTAAAAAATGTTCAAGTGAAATTTAAAGTCGGCCATTAAGAAAGATAAGTGATGGCATAACTAAACAGTACAGGTGTAATGATACAATCAGCATTTGGTTCACCAGAATGAGAGCAATTTTACCAATATTTTCTGTTTTCACAAGTCATAAACTGTTTAAAATAATTTAAAATCAGTGACATTACACTCCATTTGGCAGAGATAGGAAGCACATTGCTTTTATCTCACGGCAGTTTCTTTTTTTTCTTTTGTTATTTTTTACCAAGTATCCAAAATACAGATTAAATCAGTGAATTATAAGAATGAAATGACAATATTTTTTTGAAAACTAAGCAAACAGTCCCAAATTACAAACTTTGGTTTAGAGAATCTGAATTCATTGACTTGTACATTTATTTCAATTTTTATGTTGGTTCTGGTGTGGAAAAAATGTATGTATATGCATATATACACTGCTCAAAAAAATAAAGGGAACAGAGTCTTCCCTTTATTTTTTTGAGCAGTATATATAAAATGCATGTGTATTTACACACACACACACACACACACGCATACATGTATATGTTTCAGTTAAAACAAGTCAATTAACCCTTTTAAAGCACATTCGTGCTGAAGTCCATCAATAAATATTAAGTTACTGAACTCCAATAAAATCTAAAATTTGATGCTTGCAAATCCCAAGAAATAATAGAATGACTTGGCATGCTACATTTGCAGTTGGAAGTGTTTCTTCACTTCTTCCATGGTAGGATCAATAAACGTTTGCGTTTGCACAGTGAGACTGAACCATAACCAGAACAATTGCACTAATTAATTTAATGGTGTAGCACAGCTGCTTATCTATTGAGAAATAATTGTTTATGAGAACATTTTATTTAATTTTACAGTCAGTTTCATTATTGTTCCAATAAATATAACAAAATAAAGTTTTAAGCCCATATTTCCTATTCCTATTGACACAGTTGATTTGATTAATTTTACCAATAGACATGCTAATTCTTGTGCAGAGTTGCACCACTCAGGGTGCCTGTGTCGGATTTAGCTTTGACCTGGTAAGACAGATTTAATTTCTATATGAAAAAGATAAAAGGAACAAAAATGCTGCTTAAAACATTTTTACCACCTGTGAGCAATTCTATGTTATCTATGTTAGGATAAGGGGTGATGTCACACACGGATTTGCTCATAATTTAAAACAAAAATGAAATTTTTGCATTATTGCAACTTTCCTATACTCTGTTTACCCTTTCTGTGATGTGCTTAAAGTCTTGCTCTCTCTCGCTCTCCCACAGCCTGAATGAACCACAGGCAAGCCTCAAAATGTCAGAGAAAATACAGCATCTATACAATATGATTGCATAGATACTGTAGTACAAGACAATCGCTTTTTCTAATCACCGCTTCCTTGCAGCATTTTACCGACATACACCTCTCTGATTATTGAAAGTAGATAACTTTCTGACTTACACCAAATAAGGTTGTTTTGTCATGTTTTCACTAATTGGCAAAATTAAGATTTTTAAATTTTTAGCTAAAAATAGTCAAATTATGATCATCAGCTGATTTCTTGATGCATCTCTACACTTGTTTGCTGCTCCGTTCATAGACAAGCACTACTTTTGTTAACACTAGGAAAAGTTTCAGAGAATTCCTACTCTATGCTCAAACATCACCATCACTGGCATTCTCAGTAAAATGGGTTCAATCCTCAGGGATGGTATGATGGAAAATTGTAGTGGCATTGAAACCGTGACTTTTCAAAAACTATGTGCCACACCGTAAAACCAGAAACCGTCCCATGCCTGCTCATGTCTTGACGGCACTCACACGAGGCTGATGATGCAGTGCCTGAGTCTCGCCATTCGAGTGACATTTCTATTTCTTATTACCAGAACCTTATTGCCTATCAGACAAGCACATGTGATTACTATATAGAAGTAAATCGCCTCTGTTGTGTATCAGCTCCTTGCATTTCAATCGTAGTTGCCCTGGCTGTTTGAAAACTTATAAAGACAAGACTGTGTGGTGGTGTTACAGGGAATATCCGAACTAGTCTGCCTGTGAAATGTGCTAGAATGTGTACGATTGTCCCCCACCCACTCTCCCTCATGGTGCTTGTGTATGGTATTGCTAGAACTGTGATATGTTCAGTGATAGAAGCTGTTTCTCTGTATCATGCATGAACCATGTTGGCATACTTCACTTGAAGGAGGGTGAAAGGGAGAAAAAAGCCATCCATTTGAAAAATACCAAACAACTGTTCTTAGCATTAATTTTATTTCAATTGTCGTTTTCTTCCATTTATATTTTTTTTGTTTAATTGTATGTTTTATTTGTTTTTTTCTTTGCTCACCTGCCAATTGGGACATGGTACTAATACGCCAAAGCCTTGTCCATTTTAACCATCGTGAAAAAGAAGCTGCAATGCTGCAAAAAAACATATTTATTGTCGTTCTAATGTAGCTTGTGTTTTGTAAATGCACTATAATATGGCGTTGCCTGATATTTTGGTTTGGTGGTGTGGGTACTTCTCGTCCGAGGTTTTGTGTTTTCTTTCAGTTCCAAGTATTTTCATGCTTCCTTGTGTACTATTGGAAGGTAACTTGACTGTTTGTGTTGCATTTTTATTTTATTTTATTTACATATGTAACCTCCATCCAAAAAAAAAAAATTACAAATACATGAAAATGGAGGTTTTGCTAGTCCACATAGAATGCTGTGATTAAAGATGCCTTAAGTATTTAACAATCATTATTTATTACTAACTGTAGCTAGCTAGCTATTGTGGTGGAATATTTAATGTCTCTGTCTCATAACTTTGCAATTTAATCAATATATTTATTTAAAATAACATAAAATATAAAAAAAAAATACCTCATTATGCATTGGTTGGTGGGGATGCTTGTGCATGCCGTCTGTGTTTTGTTTTTCAAAGGAGGAAAATTAGAAAAGGGTGACTGAGGGACTAACCAGCATGGTGCTGTTGATCTAGATTACATTCCATTTATGTCATTTATTGATTTAATCGCTGAATGTTTAAACGTTCTATTTATTTTAATATCACTCCTGCTTCCATCTACCACAGATGTCAGGGTGCAACCCTGTCTGTCTTATAGCTTGCTTTTGTTTTGCTCATAATAATCAGTGATATTTTATTAGATCCTTTAATGATCAAATCCCTCATATCAACATGTCGCTTTAGTAATCATAATTTAGAAACCACATCAGTGGAATTATCTGTTGCTACATATTGCTAGGAGTTGCTTGGTGTGGGATTTATGGGACTTCTCTTACATGCTACCTTGAGCCATTGATCTTTTGAGCAAACTTCTGGTGTTACTGTGGTTTTACAATATAGATGTTTCACACCTTGGTATGATAAGCTAACTGCGTTTTTCGGTGTGCATTTCTTATTAATACTCTACTAATCCTGCAAATTATTCTAACATGTATTGGATTGGAATGAAGCTGACTGGTCTTACTATAATTTCATTTCGTGCTCTCACTGGCCTTACCCTGTGCCCTCCACCGCGTACCCCGGTAACTCCAGGCTGAACTGGACAGTAGCCATAGTATTAACTCAAGCTGATGAACCGGAATGAACAGTAGAACTCAAAGCACAAGCTTTTTAATGCATGTCCTTCTCAGGTTTTCCTATGTGTATGTGGGAGTAGCTCTGTAGACGTGTTTAATATGATGCTGTACCTTCTTGAATATTTCAGATGTTTCTTTGCTGCTGAGAAAAATGTTGATTTTTAACCTGCCAGTGAAAAAGGGAAGTGGCCATCTTTGTACAACACACTGCTGTTTTGCTGTAACCGCGCAATGTTTTATGATCTTGAGTATTTTATAGAAATGTAGAAGTATGTATCAATAATATGAAAGCAATAGCTAAATCTTAATGAAGAATAACATGATCAGTGAATATTGTGGAAAATCTTTAGATTCACTCTGGGTGGATTTTGTACTGTATTTATTACTAATGATGATGCAAAAAGTTGCATAGCTTAACCCAAACTGTTCTGTCTCTTTTTTATTTATTGTCTTGTATATGATCTTTTTGTATGTGTTTTTCAAATAAACTGCCTAAAATGCTGACAACTAATCAAACATGTGGTGTTTATTATTTATTTATTTTTTTGGCTGTTCAGTTATGTAAAAAAAAAAAATATAAGCCCAAAATTAGAAGTAATGTTTTAAATTTACTAACATGTTTCTTCTAACTCTATCAGATTTAAGTCAGGACTTGAATCTGATTGTGTCAATTTGACACACAGTTTTTTTGTAAATTGTAAATCAAATATTTTTTAAAAATTATTATTATTATTAAAGTTGCAGGGTTTCCCCCCAAAAAGCTTGCTAAGCCTGGTGCTTGGGGCGCTAAGGCAGTCACTCAGCTGCCCATCATGTTTTTGAGGTAAAACGTGCAAAATTGACAGGAAATTTATAGATTAATACCTAATCATCTTTAAAAAAGTCAATCATTAAATAAAAAAACTAAACAAAATTAACGATGCTAAGCCTGGTGGGGGCACAAGTAAAGCTTGGTGGCCCACCAGGCTTATAATACACTGAGGGAAACCCTGAGTTGAAATAGTTTTGTTAGATATTGGGTGATTCAATTATTTTCTTAGGGATTCCCCAAAATAAAGTGTACACATATAATGACATGATATTTCCTTAATTTGTCAGTGGATTTTAAGCTTTTGAGTTTCTAAAGAAGATCCCCTAGGAACATTGGAAACTTTAAGCTCATCCTGAGGCTGTGAATCGTAGATTTGTCTCGGTTTAGGATAAGTTTAAAGAGCTTAAAATGCAGAATGGGCTGTACAGAACAAGTTCAGTTAAAATCAGAAACCTCCACTTTTGATTATATTTACAAAAAACAACTATTATTTCTCCCCTGCGTTTTTTTCAGTTTGTGCTGGAGTGGATATTTCTGCTTCTGTGCAGCAACTTTAATGTGAAGACAAAAAGGCAGATGACAAATAAAAGTATGAATTAAATGTTTATTGTGTTTTGTTTACTTTGATATTAATTTCTTTTTTATGGCCTTTCCTTAAGTTTGAAGCAGTCAGGCCTCAACAATTGGCACAGAGCGACTTTGACCTTTTACATAATAAACATCATGTAAAAAAAAAAATAGGAGTAAAAGAGGTAAATTAAAGGCTAACCCATTTTATGTCCTAGCATCTTGGATAAAGCACTCTGTGTATCTGCCCATCAGCCTTGTTAGCATCCAGCCACTTTCCACACAGGAAGATGGTTGTGACTGAGTTAGCCGTGTTGGTTATCTCAACACACTCTAAAAACCACCCGCAGTACGAGTTGCTCCCATCGTGCTCGACCTTGACCCTCAGCAGCTCCCCAAGGTCGAGCATCTCCATGACGAACCGGTCCGTTCGCCCTCGCTCAAAGAGGTTACGGCACTTCTGCCTGAGGTGACGCCTGCCCGAGTCGCCGTTGACTCCGTAGATAGTGATGAAAACATTTGCGTCCGTTCCAGCCCCTTTCACATCCCCGGTGATGACGATAATTTCGTACTTGACGGGAACCAGTTTGCGAACTTTACTCGCAAAGCTTTCGACGGATTTATAGCACTCGAATGTCTGGAACTGGTTCTTTTTGGCCGCCAGAGGGATTTGTGCGTCACAGTGAAAGAAATACCTAAACGAAAAGATTCCAAAGTCATCAAAGGACTTTTTTTTTCTTTTTACGTAACCTAACATTATGTAAGTTGTGTGAGAATCCACTCACTTGTTTCCCAGCTCCATTTCTGTCACTACCACCTCCGAAACGTGCCAGAAGACTTCTTTCTTCACCTTCTTTCCATCTTTCGTGATGTGGCCGAGGCAGATCCCGGCGATTTCCCCCAAGTGTTTGGACGAGAACTCAAACGTGTCAGTGGCACCGCTGCAAAAGTTCACAGAAATCTGAAACTATTAGGGGAGTTTGTGCAGGGTGAGCAATTAGAAGAAAAAAATCAATAAAGTGAGACGTTTTCTTTGTTGGCACTGGAATTATCTAAAAGAGACGCGAGAATATAACGGAGGGAAGAAAAAGAAAGCATGAACGAGGGAAGATTATGTAATTATGCAAATGCATTCATACTTCTTTAACATTTTCTATGTGTTATACAGAGATTTTATGGGATAAACCAATAGAAAACAACGCATAACTGTGAGGAGAAAATTTCACAAATAAATATCTAAAAATTGTTTCCCAAATACCCAAAATCTTAAATCCGCTAATTCAGAGACTAATGAATCTAGTCTCACAAGTATGCTGTCTTTTTCAGGTGGCCGGCTTTTCTCTTTCTGGTAAAGAAAAGCGGCTCCACAGCATGATGCTGCTACCACCATGCCTTACAGTGGAGATGAAGAGTTCAGAGTGAAGAGTTTGTTTTCTCCCGCACAGAGTTGTGAATCATCAGGCCAGAGTAACTTCTTCTGAAGCCAATTTGGTTTATTTATATATTTTTATAGGTGATACAAAATGCAAGCTAGAAAAATATTTTTCCCTTTATCGAACAGTATGATTTCAAATTAAAAGCCCAAACAAAACACAAGAATAAACTAATATGGCAAACTTTCCAGACAATAATGAACACAGAAGAATAGTCAGAAAGGAAACACAAAAGAGAACCAAACCAAGATCGTCACAATAAGAATGTTTTTTAAAGTCTTGCCTTAAAAACTTCTTTTTCTTGTTCTCCAGAACAAACTCCTTGGATCGAGCTTTCCTTCCCTCCAACACGATCCAGGCGTTTTCTGAGGTTGAGGCGTTGTCTGTGTTAGCAGTAATGGTGGCGATTTCATATTCTGTGACGAAGCAGAAGCAATCATATAATCTCACATGAATGTAATTACCTCCAAAGGATTTCAGGCTTTCAGCATCCATATATTTTTTACTTACTGGTTTTATCGCTGAGGTCTATTGAGTCATTGTTGGCACAAGCCAGCTCCCTAATAATTTGCCCATCGTCTTCATTTTTAGCCAGCCAGCGATCGCAGGGGAACCTGAAGGTCTGGTCCATGGCCTCGTCTTTCACGTCGATGTACTCTAAATGCCACCCGGGCGCTGGGCCTGTTTACAGGAGAGGATCCACATTTTGATGCGTTCAACAATGTTTTCGGTCTAGATTTGAATATAAGGTATTGGTTTTTTACCATAGCTTAATACCTAACTTTGCATCATGAGTATTACACCCTGCAGGCTTCCTCTCCTCACCTTTGTTGTCATGCCACACTCGGATTTTGGAGAGCTCCCCCAGACTGAGCATATCGGGAAACCGAAACACGTCCTTCATTTTCCGCTCAAACTTGTTCCTGTTGGTGCTCTCCTTCAGCGGCAGCACGCCGGTGTCGCCGAACTCCCCAAACACAATCAAAAACACATTGGCGTCGGTGCCACCACCTGAAACATTGCACCAAATGTTTGTAAACGAGACAGGAAAACATGAAGTTTACTTAAAAAGTAAAGAGCAATACTGTCTAAGAATCATGTGTCGTGCCTCCGACGTCGCTGGTCTGAACTTGGATGATGTAGGTTGTTTTTTCCACCATTTCCTCGTCGTCCACCACTGCTGGCAGCTCACACACTTTAGTTCTTTTCGGTCCTTTAGTCTTGGACAGCCAGTTCTCATAAGTGAACAGATACTCTTCTTCAGTGGTCAGATTCCGCATGAGGATCTAAAGGTGAGCATGGAGTAATTCAATTAATTATTAGCATTAAAAGAACGCCAGTACGGCAGGACTGGATGTACAGAAATGTCCCCAACTGCAAAGATGGCATTTTTAGAAAAATGTTTGTTACAAACGTCTTCTGTTTTTGATATTTTGTTTTCAATCTGAATTGTTTTAGATCATCATCCAAATGTTCATAAACAAAAGGAACGAAGAAAAATGCTGTTTTTAAATAATATCACTCATTTGCCCGTTTTAACTAATGTAACCACATTTTGCAAGAACTAATTGACCTGTACATCCACTAAAAAACCTAAACAGGGCGTGTCTGACAACATGAAGTAGGAAAAAAAATGTCAAAGAGCAACACATCAGGCTCTGATCTAAAGAAATTCAAGAACACAATTCAGATAATTGACTCATTACCACTTATCGAGAACTTAAAGGGCAATATTATATAAAATGTACCTTTTTGAGTGTACTTGTTATATTGTCTTTGATTATGTGATATCGGAAAGAAGAAGACTTCTTAAAGAGACAGAGGCCCAATTAGAAGTCAAATTATCTTTAAGTTTTGTTTGATAAATACATCAAGTAACACTTGATTGTGCTATAAAATGGCACTATATGTCTGAAAAATACATAATACTGCCCCTTTTATTATTAAAAGTTGTGTAAATGATTAATTTAACAGACAAAATAAGCTTAAACAATGATATCAAATATTTTGTGCCAGATAAAATCTAATTTATGACTCTTTGATTGCTTTTCTATTTCGGTGATATTTAGGATGTTTGCAGTTTTAGACATAAATGGATTTCATGTTACCCTGTCAAGAAACCAGTCTGGACGGCTCCCAGTGCCATCGATCCGAACTCTGATCTTCTTCAGAGGGGCGATGTCATCTATCTCCAGGGTGAACGTGTCTTCTTGGTCACGTTCAAACCTGCATGAAAAAACGAATAAACAAACAAAAAGCCTCAGTATCAGAGTGGAAAGAATAAAATAGAATTAAATCACAAAATTCAGAATGAGACTTTATCAGAATTTTATTGGGTCTCTGTTATAGAAGTGAAAATATATTTGCAAAGAATATTGGGTGGAGATTTGTTGTAAATAAAAGATTTTTCTCAGATGAAAAATGACATCACTTCAGCCTGGGCGAAGAAATAATCAGGGGACATTTTTTAATCAGGAGGACACTTTCCCTAGAGAGTCAGGTTTATCATTAGAGGATCGCTGCTGGACTGACCTATCCCCGTTCTTCGGCAGCAATATTTCCTCTGTGGTCCCGTTGGCCCCGTACACAGTCAGGAAAATGTTCGTATCCGTCCCTGCATACTGAGTGTCTCCTGTGACAACCGAGACTGAATAAATAACCTACAAAAACATAGACAACAACAGGCATAAATGGGAGGAACTCTGCTTTCCAACAGCTCATATTTTCAGTGCGATGACTCACTTTGCGGATAATGTTGATGGTGCTGGAGTCCAGCACGTTCAACAGTCTGACAGTCAAACCATCTCCCCTGTCTTTAGCCAGCCAGCATTTACATGGAAAGATGTACTTGATACCTTTGGTTGGCACAGCAACCGACAGCTCATCCACCAACCAGCAGCTCTCTGGTGTGACTCCGTTATGGCCGAGCTGAGCAGCAGCAAGAGACGAGACAGAGAGAGGAGACAGAGAGAGCAGGGAATTCAGAAATCATTTGATTTTGTTTGATCCACATTCCATGCACTGCAGCTGCAGTTAATTATTCCTGCGTTAGAAAGCCGTTATGAGAAATCTTCAACACTGAGGAGGCAGCAGCAGCAGACAGGCAGCTTCCCAGATTTAGCTACAGACAGTCCCAGATTCTCACTTCCACCCTCTTGATCTCTCCTACGTCAGCTCCGTAGCACACAAAGTGCTCCATGCCACCAGCCGCGAAGCACTTCTTCCCTTCTGCCAGGTCCAGCCACAGCCGGTCTGTCTCGGCGTCGTTCGGCCCGATGACGATGACATAGACCCTGGCTGTGGTGCTGCCGTCCCGATCCACGCCAGTGGACACCGTGAAGTGATAAGGGATGACTGCATGGGGGACAAGAGCAGATTAAAATTTAACTACTTAAACAAAGAAATGTGATGTTTCAGAAAATCTTTCTTAATTTAAAGGAGATTAGATTATTGTGTCTCATGAGAGTTAGTTAGTATCCATCTTGTAATATAATTGATTTGTTGGCTACTTAGCCAAGTATATTAAACAAGCACATAGTTTTAATTACAAAGTTTGGGTGATTATTGTGTCAGTAGGTAGTATATTTAATTAAATTGAGATAAGGGGGCGGATTAAATGAGTGTTCACTTCTTCCTACTACTTTTCAAACAGGAAAATAGTGGCAAACAAATTACTTTATTCTTGGTTATGTATGCATAGTTTGATTGGCTTTTCTCTTGTTCTTAAAAAAGCTGTTCAAAATAAATAAAAACTATAAATTTTATATAAATAAATTCTAATTTTATTTTTATCAATTAATAGGGATGAAACTAATGATTATTTTAGTAATAAATTATTCTATTGACTTTTTTGATGGTTAATCGGATAAAAAATAGTCACATTCTGCAGAGTTTTCATTATTTAGAAAAATCATTATAAAATTAGAAATATTTAGAAGATCCAAATAAGTAGATAACTTAGTTGTTTTTTTTATAATTAAAATATTGCCTGAAATGCAAAACACAAGATTTGCTTAGTGAACATTTGATCATTTGTAGCAAAGGATGCATCTGCTGCTAAGAATAATTTCTACTAATCTGTTGATTATATTTTAGATTAAAAAAAGGGAAAGCAAAAGTTGCTTAGTAGGAGATTTCTTTTATTTTTTATTTATTTTTCTTCATTTGAACCAGTTGAAACTAAAACTGCCACTAGAGGAGTTGTGGGTATAAACTCCTCTAAAACATTTGACCTAGTTTATAAAGACAAGGAAATGAATTTAAATATCTGATGGTAAAGAAAATAATCAAAAATCTCTTGTGGAGGCGATCTCAAAGGATGAGCCAACCCGACAATCCCAGGAGCAGAAAATTAGATTAGCCTCTATCTGATATCAAACCAACATTCAGTTTATAGCCAGCTGCTGTAATCATCATAAAGACAATATGAAGTTCAGGATCCTCTGTAATCCCTTTTTCATTAGTTTATAAATGCTACCACCTGCTCTGTATTCCCGCCTCCTTTTGCTTCTCCTCAGATGTTTTTCTCATTTCTCAAAGGAATCCCAGAATGTTTACAGACCTTCACAGTGAAGTTTCATCTACCTGCTCATCGTCAACATGCATTTCTTTATTAAAGAGATAGTTGAGATTTTTATTCATGCAGGTTGTCTCATTGAGAGAACAGGTTTGATGAAAATAAAATTACAAACACAGCAACAAAACAAGAAGTTAGGAAATCTTGACTCAGTTAAATAACAAGCATTCTACTGATGCTGTGGGACATTTTTTTTCTGTGAACTTGAACAAGTAGGAGGTGTAACGCCTGTTTTCTATGGTGATATCAGTGATTTTTAAAGGACTGCTTACTTGGACCTTCTTCGGCCACTGTTGCCTTTTTCTTCTTTTTCTTCTTATTGGCATTTTTATCGAGTCCTTGTCTGGACTGGGCCATCTTCATCTTCATAAAATATGGATCCGTATTCCTTTCACCCTCATACCCCTGTAATGGACCAGCAGAACAGATTTTAGTGATACAAAGCAAAACAGAACACTGTGTAAGAATAAAAATAATTGTTTAAAAAAATATTGGCACACTTATTTCACTTTTGGCAGGCATTGTAGTGGAAAACATCATTTCATTATTTAGTGTTTAAAAATGTGGATATATGAATGACATATTATGCTTCGAGGTCATAATTGGATGTTTCAAGAGAAAAGTGGACCAAATGGGAATCAGATCCCATTTGGTCCACCAAATGGGACCAAAAGAGCCAAGATGGAAAATGCAGCGGAATAAAAATCTACATTAGACTGGAGAATTTTCATGGTAATCTGCAGAGTAATTTATTAATAGTGTACTAAAAACATCCAGTTCAGGACATGGGAACAAAATGGTTTGTTTCTTAAAAGTGTCAGAAGGACAAATAAACCTTTATAGATATTTAGGAAAAGTATTGATGCAATAAAAAGAGAAAAGAACTAAACATTTTATTTCAAAGCTAATTTAAACTATGCTAACAGGTGATTGTTTTAATAATTCTTGGAATAAAACCAGCGGCTGTGAAAAAACATTGAAATTAAATGGCTCAACACAAAAATTGCTTAGAAGATTCAGACAGACATCCAAGTTTTGAATATTTTTGTACTTGAGACCCATAGTTCTTAAATTCTTCACCTTATGATACATTGTAAAGCAAACACGATTAAAAATGTGGAGGAACGTTTACTTTTACATTTTAAACACGATATCCCCTTGGAGTCCCTTTATCTTCTAAAAATTTGTGGATCAAATGTTATCAAATGTACTGCAATGGACAAAGAGCGGAGATAAACTTCATTCAGTACTGATCTAAACTGATGTTTTAAGCCTCTGCAAGCACATGAGTTGTTATTTGACATTCAGGGATAGAAAAACTGGGATGTCTTGTCCTAATTAATCATAAAGATAATTAAAGGATGTAACTTCTTTCTTTCTTTATTTCTGACACTTAAATCATTCCTGAATCACTTTCAGCAGCACTATTTCCTCCTTTGGTGGTTTAGCAACCGTCTTCAATCTGTTTTGTCTGCATTCCTCGTCTGTAAAACAGAAAATAATCCACTGACTCAAACAGACCTTGACATAGAAGATCCTGTCTATCTGTTTGTCCTCTTTCTTTGTCGACAGCCAGCGCTCACACAGGAACATGTAAACTTCCTCTGTGTCCTCATCCTGCACCTCCACCTGGTCCAGGTACCAATCAGCTCCCACCATGGTGTTGTCATGACGAATCCGAATCTTAAACACCTGCCCCAGATCCACAGCCTCAATTGTGAACTTGTCCACCTACAGAACAAGGGATAGAGTTTAAAGTCTGCACACGCCAACATTATTAGACACTGAACTTTATAAATACCTCTCCTCTCTCAAACTTGTTCTTGTTGGTCTCAGATTTGGCGAGTTTGCGTTCCCCGGTGTCTCCCAGGTCTCCGTAGATGGTGAGAAACACATTGGCGTCAGTTCCTGCTCCATACATGTCACCTGTCCGCACCGACACCTTGTATCCGTGAGCTGTGAAGGAGAAGAGTCCAGACAGTGAGTAAAGTGGACTTAAAGCTATTTTACATTCTGGTGCACAACTACAAAAAAAAAAAATAAAATATACTAATATAAGAAACATTTCTGCACACAAACTACGGTTTAGATCAAAAGTTTGCATGTCATAAAAGTTTTAGGCTTTTAATGAGCAATAACATTAAAAAAAAACAAGAATATGGTTTCAGTTTCTATATTGCTTATTGTATTTTTCTGTCAATTATGCTTATGGTCTCAAAATATAAAAAAAATAATCATCTTCCAAGTGATTGATGGAGCTTTATGTTCTATTATCTGTGTCACAGATATACAAACATAAATATAAAAGAACATTATTAATGGCTGCAAAATGTACTGGTTTCCCTCCAACTTATGCTAATATACTGTATGTTTGTTTGTTGCATCCAATCCAACTTCAATTAAACATAATAATAATTCATTATTGATTATGTACTTGATTTTTAAAATCAAGTACATTCTTTATTTCTGCAGGTTTATAAGGATTTTGATATTTGTCTTTTAACATAAAAGTAGAGCAGAACTCAGGAAATAGAGCACCTTACTGTTTATTAATGAGAGAATATAACCTCAACAATTGGAAATATGGTTTCAGCCTTATGGGGAAATGGGTTTTTTTATGCTAGGAGTAAACATCCTTCCTGGATACTATTGTCAGATGTTCACTTGCAGCAGAGTTTCTCTGAGAAACAACTCACTCTTGGTCTCTGAATGCCTTTACATTTTGCAACTAGTCACCGAATTTGAATGGTGATTCAAGTTGAGCAGAATTGAGTTTCAGGGGTTTTCCCAATAAAAACAACTGCCAAGAGTTAACATGTAGGAACAGCTGCAGGCTTGGAAAATGAAAGACAAAGAGAGGAATCTCAATATGCTGGGCAAAGTGGAGCTGCAGATTATCGTTCTACAACAGGCCTGGCAAACCGTTCACTGCTCCAATTGGAAACTCTTTCTTCCTTTATTTGAAGGGGTGTCATAAGGCTGACATACTGTCATAAACATGACATAGAACCTGTTATGACCATGAAGGAGTCTTGATTGACTGACGTGTAATTCTGTAAATAATTCAGAATTTTTGTATTAAAAGGGCCATTATTGTCCAAATAGAGCAAAGTTTGCACTTTTGCATACACACATTTTGAGCCAACTGTGTGTATGCAGTGTGTGCTTTAAAATACATTCACTAAAGATATTGATGTGAATGTAACAACATGACAAGTAAAAGTAAAATCATATTTACTTCTTCATCTAAATCAGAGTAAAACTTACTCTCCAGAGCATCCTCCACCTCCATTTCGGTCGTCTTTAGTGTCCCGTCCCGGAGCAGCTTCTGGGTGATGATGTCAGAGGCGACCAGCTCTCTCACTATCTCTCCATCATCTTCAGACTTGGCCAGCCAGCGTTCGCATGGAAATATCGTGGTTTCTGAACCCTGATGTTAACCAGAGATAAATGAACCAAGTTTAATATGGACAGCCAGTTGAAATGTTACATTACTAAACTGTTCATAATTTATTTAGTCTTCCGAGAAAGAGGTGTAGTCTGGAGTGCATATCGGATACCTTTCCTTTCCGGAGCTGTCGCCTGATCTCCACCCTGTCAAGATGCCACCCTGGGTTGGTGCCTCTGTTGTCATGTCCTATCCTAATTTTCTCTATCACATCACCGATGTCCTCCAGCTGAGACGAGAACACCTGATTGTTTACAAACCAACAGCATGGCGTAAGAAGCCATCTTTATTCTAAAACACACTTTCTCACCTCCACAATAAACATGTCCTCTGCTCCTCTCTCAAAGTAAAGCCGTCGTTCCCTCTTGTTTACACACAGGTGCTTCTGCAACGTGCACATCCCGTTTTGTCCATACAAGACGATGAACACGTCGGCGTCTGTCCCCGCAGCAAACACATCACTGGTGAATATCTTGAGCTCATAAGGCACATCTGAAAAACAAGATACCAGGAGATTTGCTTTGGTTTTGTGACCTGCAATATAAAATGTCACCATTATTCTTATAAATTTTATTTATGTCTTTATAAATAAAGAAAAATTTCAGTGCACATCTTGGACTATCATTATGTTTTGAAAGTGCCATAAAAAGTTGGAGTTAAAGCAAAACACTGATGAAACTTTAAATACTTCAGCAGATTTGACTGTTTTTAACATCTGTGGTTCCTAAAAAACACATTTCCATAAATACCACTCCCACTAAGGTTTTTATTAGCATCTGTTTGCTTACATGGAGTGTAAACTTCAGTCTGTAAGTCAGCAGGATAGAGATCCCTCACTATGGCACCGTCATCCTCTGCTGGATCCAACCAGCGGCCACATGGGAAACGTAGTCTCTGTCCCTGAGACGGGGCGTCCACCTCAACCCAGTCTAGGAACCAACCGGATGAACCTCCTGTTGGAATAAAATGCATCAGACATTTTGATATAATTTAGACCCATTTTATTTCTGTTTAAAAAGAGTTGTCTTTTCACTTGCCTGAGCTGTCATGTCCAATCCGGAGCTTCTCCAGGTCGCCCAGGTCCACTGCCTCCACGATGAACTCGTTGATCATCCCCTGTTCAAACTTGTTCTTGTAGTTTTTGCAAGACTTTAGGTTGATGAGCCCTGAATCAACAGGAGTTTCACATCCCAGTTAACCTTTAGGCAGGATCTTTGTGTTGCCAGGGTAACGCCAGGGCTCACCTGTATCGTCTTTTTCACCAAACAGGATGGCAAAAACGTTGGCATCGGTTCCAGCATATTTCTTTTCCCCAGTTTTTATTTTGAGAGTATAGGTAGTGGACATGGCTGCAGTAACATTAATAGAGGTTAATATCATATCGTACTAAATTATGCATTATGTTTATGTTTGCTTCAGTCGTTTAAGGCACTTTACATTTCTGCTCCAGTCCCAAAGTGGCGCTAGTTCCCTCCTCATCTTCATCCTGCCTCATAAAGGCCTCATCAACAGGAACTAGCTCTCTTGCTATCTGCCCGTCATCCTCATCCACTGCGAGCCAGCGGTTACAAGGGAAGTAATACCTGCAGACCCCCCCAGAAATAAACTAATCAGAGCTGCACAAAACTGTTAATGTTTGTAGGTGTACAGTTATATTTAGTCAGAAAATAGAGAAAAATGCATTGAAACACAAGTTACACTTACGTTATGTCTTCCTTTGTGTCCACTATCTCAACACGATCCAGGTACCAGGATGAGTAGGGCTCAGTGTTGTCATGACGGATTCGCAGCTTCTTCAAAGTGAGCAAATCAATAGCTGTCACGATGAAAACGTCTTCCTACAAAATTACAGGAGAGACGCTGTCCTGTTCAGTTGGTATTTTAGGTATTTCACTCCCAGTCTGGGAGGTATCTCTTTGGAGAAAGTATTTTTTTATCCACCCAGTCATTGTCATGGATCTGGAGGGAAAACCCAAGCATGTCTCCCTCTCTAGTGGGGTCTGGATTCTCCCTAGGGATCTGTAAACTCAGGTTACCACCCACTCTTGTTTTGCACAGTTCCATTTGTTAGATGACATATTACAGATTCCTTTTACAGATTAGGATAGGTCAATTGGCTACACAAAACATGTTCATTACATTTTTTGCACAAAATCATTCTTAGATAATAAGATTTTAGTCAGGCCTTGATTTCTGAGTAAGAAACAAACTGAGCCGAGTGTGTTTGTCACCGGTTGTAACGTAGAGATGAATAATTCACCGGAGTGGATGAAGTGGGGAGGAAAAGTAGGGCAGGTTCAATGACATGGAGGACTCCTCAGAGCTCCTCTCAGTCACAGCTGGCCTGCCTGCAGGAGATCCTGTAATTGTAGCAGAATACACTCCTACCCACACCTCAGAGCAAGGCTCAAGTTGCCCAGAAGTCACCGGGTTTATCAGTAAGAGCTGTTGATTTTAAACACTCATATCTCTTATAGGGTTTTTAAAAACGGTGCAGCCCTGATGAAAATTAATGGGATTAATGATTCTGAATTGCCAAGTGGTGTAAAATGAGTAATTACTTTTAGGAGCCAAGTTTAACTTTAATAACTCTTTCAGTTATTTTAAAACGAGATTTTCTGAAACGAGTAAACTTTTGAGTTGGATCCTCTAAAGCAGATAAGCACTGAGGAAGATTACACATCTAAAATGGCACCGTATGAAAATCACTGATGATAAACAATAAACAGACAGTTTTTAGAGTTTTTCCTTTGACAAAAATTGGGCTTCAGATGGAAATATGTTGGATGGAATTGTGGCTGCTTATTGGTGCTACAGTAAAAGTTTGTAGGGAGATCAGTACAGCAAACACGACTGAGTTCTGAATACGATGGATTTCTTCTGTCAGAAATAAGTTTTGCAACAGGAGCATGAAACAATTTGAAACCTAGATGTAAGGTTAATGGTGTTACATTAATCTTCCCACATAGACAAAACAAGACAGTTAACGACAGGTGTCTGTGGTCATAAAGCCATAAAAGTTGCTCTTTAGGTTTTAAAGGTTGCAGACTCCTGGTCTTACCCAAATGAAAGGAGGGAACATTTGACTGCAGCTGTTGACTGCAACTTCCCCTCTCTCTACCATATGTGCAGGAGTAGTTTGAAAAAAACTTTTCAGGGCCAAACATTAGTTTGAGAGTAAATTATGGCGAGTTTTTTAGGTTTTGATGAACTGTTTATTTGGGAAACAGTGAGTCTCGCACAACCATGACTCGTCAATATAACATGGCTGTTCTGGTATCAAAACTGTTGGCGTGAACCTGTTACCGTTCAGAACCAGAAAAGAAATTACAACGTCACTCTAAATGTTTCAGAATTTCTTTTTTGTTTTGAATTTCAGGCTCAAGTACTTTTATAACCCTTCACAGGGTGTCTCCAAGCTGCTGCTCGAACAAAACATTCTGGTCTGACTGGATAAATCATGAAATACAATTCTGGAAAAAAATAAGAGCCCATGGCATTGAGCCCCACTGAAAACCTCCTGGTTATTCCACCAAATATTGATTTCTGAACTTTTCCTGAGTTAAAACAGTAGTATTGTTGTTTCTAAATGAATATCAACTGGTTTTCTTTGAAAGCACTTAATCTTTTTTGCTATTTTGACCATTTCTCATTTTCTGCAAATAAATACTAAAGTTTTTTTTGGAATTTCAGAGACGCAGTAGTTCATAGCATAAAATAACAATGTTTATTTTACTCAAATATATTCGTACAAAAAATAAAATCAGAGAAACTGGTCATTTCAAACCATCTCTTAATTTCTTCCACAGCTGAAAATGCCTCTATGAACTCAAAATTGCACTGCAGCTTTTGCTAGCACAGTTTTTGTCTTGGTTGTACATTGATGGCCTTCAGTATCTAAATGTAACCCCATCCTTCTCGTGCAACTTTTTTCTGCAATCTTAACTGCCTTATGCTCACTTTTTTTCTCTCCCACTTTTTAAAAACAGATTTTTAATCCCAATTGTGGAATGTAAAATAAGTACAGTGAGCTACAATCCTGAAAAAAAAGGTAAAGTTAAGAAAGTAGTTGGTCAAGTATCGATGAACCCGTCTTACCTGCCCTCTCTCAAATTTGTTGAGGTTGTCAGAGTTTCTCAGGAGGCGCTCACCAGTGTCTCCGTTTTCCCCATAAATATTAATATAGACGTTGGCATCTGTCCCAGCTCCCATCATGTCACCCGTGAAGACACACACTTCATAGGTGTTGACTGTCAGACAAAGCAAGCGATGAATTATTCACACCTTCTCCAAACTGTCGCATATGTTGGCCGGGATAGAGCGTCAAATCAAACTGTTCAAATCACACCAACAGTTAAAAATGCAAATGTGCCCTAAATGGTATAAATAATTTAAATGAGTCACACAAAAGAAATGTCTAAAGCAGCACCAGCTTAAGACATTAAGCGTTAGGCTGGTGCTTTCATCAGAGAGGCTTAAGGGAAATTGCCGTTTTTTTAAATACTAACAATAATACTCTTAATAATTAACATGAAAACATGTTTTATTTTACTGATAAAAGATTGGTTGTGTTTAAATATTAATACTTGTAAGTTATGTGAATTTAACTTGACTTTATAGCTCAAAACTATTCATTGTAAATTCAGTTTGTCTTGTTTTCTGTACTTGGATCACAGTTGGTGCAACTGTCGATAATTTTACTTTCTTGATTTCGATGGAGACTTGATAGAAAGCAGCAAAGAAAACAATAAAATAAAATTTTCAGCCCAAAATTTTCTTTACAAAAATCAAGGCACTGCTGGAAATCTTTTATTGCTGCAACAGTTCAGTTGAATAATTGATTATATGCATGAACAGGATCAGTTTTATCGACTGTGACTAAAGCAGTGCAGTAACAAAGAGGTTATCTATTATTTTGAATGAGTGTTCAATAAATGCTCACATTATTTTTGCAAGTGCAAAAGATTTTGTTAAGGAGCAGCAATGGTGGATTTCACCTCAGATGTTTACATCATTAGTTAAGGAGGAAGTCTCAGTGCTTACACATTTAGTGCTGCGTAAAAGTAATTTGGTGATAATACTTATGCGACTTTGTTAAAGACGTTTGAACCACTTGAAAAAAATCTGCAAAAATCTGGGTGGCCTGCTGGATTTTATGTGGTTCCCTGCACTAAACTTCTGAATGAAAATTAAAAGATGTTTTTATCTTTTCAGGCTTTCCGTTAAATATAGATTAACATTTGTGAAACAATCTAAAAGAGGCCACTGCTCGACACTGTCAAGTTGGAGAGGTTGGCACACAGGGTGCTGTGGAGTGAACTGGAAATCCCATCAGCTGTGAGTCAAGACTGAAACTGATGGTTGAGGTGTGGAAAGCTTTTATATTTCTACGGTAATTCTGAAGAAGAAACCTTCAAGATTATTGTTTTCATGCTGTAATGAGGATGTTGTGCAGACACTTTGAATTGGCTGTGGATATCTTTGCAACCATATCATGGTTTGGTTAAGTCATATGAAAAAAATCCCCATTTCTCAACAGGTTATATAATTATATTCTTAAATTTTTGTGTGAATATCTCTCTTCTTATTGAACTCTTTGGAGTAAGATGAATATAAAAGTTAATCTTTTCTGTCTTTCTGCTTTTTATCTGCTTCATACCTTCCAGATCCTCGTCTGCCTCCTCCGGCAGGAGCTCCACCACCAGCTCTCCGTCCTCCTCGCTGCTGCTCAGCCAGCGTGAGCAGGGAAAACGGTACGTGACCACCACCTCCTGCATCTCCTCTCCCCCATCTTCATCCTCGTCCTCTTCATCTTTCTTCTTTTTCTTCTTCTTCTTCTTGTCGTCTTTTTTCTTTTCTTTGGGCACCAGAGCCAAAATCAGATGTTTAACGTCGACTGACTCCAGGAACCAGCCAGATCCGATCCCTGAACCATCGTGACCGATGCGTATTTTGAAGATCTTTCCCACGTCTTTGGCCTCTAACTGTTAAGGAGTAGGGAAGTTTTTGCATCAAATGTGAATTTTTTTTTGTCTGCTTATTAAGCAAAACATATCTGGAGACATTTAACAGTAAATTCAACGTTAATACCTTAAATATTTCAGTCGTGTTGCGCTCAAAGTTGTTGGATCTGTTCTCAAGAGTGATAGTCTCCGTTTTGCCTTTCTCCCCATAGATCTGGATGAACACTCTGGCGTTGGTGCCGGCAAACATCACATCTCCTGTTACTAAGGTTACCTCATAGTTCATCACTAGAAATCAAAATGATGAGTAACAAAAGAACAATAAAGTGAGTTTAGGTCACTAATTAGGATTCCTGCTGCAATTGTGTGTAATGAATAATTTGTGATTGACATGGAAAAGAGTTACCTCATTAATAAATAAAAATCTTTCCTTTGTTACATTATGCTTCAAATAAAAGGAATGATAAGCCTTTGCACATTTCAGCTGCTGTGTTATCAGAACATAGTGGACGTGTTATTAAACGAGTTCATTCACTGCTGGTCCAGGATATTGAGGCTGTAATGTTTGTACTCTGATGAAAACAAAGAAACCATATATATCTGTTGTGTGCTTTTGGTAATTAAAGTGCCCTCCTGGAGATTAATAATGTTGTTTTTTTCATTATGAAACATGTCTGTGTGCGTGTTTCACCTACATTGTTCCATCTCCAGGATCTCACTGGGGTAAATCTCCACCTCCGTTTTCCCATCAGCCTCATCTTTGCAAAGCCAGCGGTGACTGGGAAACATGTAATTCTTTCCGTGCACCGGAACCATGATCTGAACGCTGTCCAGGAACCAACCAGCACGCATTCCTTTATTAGTGTGACCAATCATCAGACGGTTTATCTGAAATCAACCAAGAAATTAGATTAGGTCTAACAGGTTGCACCACTCAGGTACCACAATAGAGATATTTTGGTCTTAAGATCAACACTAAATGGGAGAACCTGTCCAATGTCAAAAGTTTCCACTGTGAAAATGTCAACACGGCCCGTCTCAAAGTAGTTCCCCAAGTTGTTGGTAGAAACCACCAGCATCATCTTGTTGGTGTCGCCCTTTTCTCCGTAAAGCTTGACAAACACGTTGGAGTCTGAGCTTCCTCCAGGAATGTCTCCCGTCTTCACCACGATCCGATATCCGATATCTGATGCGAGGCGTAAACGGGAATTTTTAGCGACAGAATGGAATAATGAATAAACGTGAGGCCTCCTTCCCACTTACTGTACAGACGCTGTCCATCCACGAACGGCACCAATTCTCTGGTGATCTGTCCATCGTCCTCGTTGCGGTCCAGCCACCTACACAGCAACACATGCAGGGAGTGAAACGTCTCGTCTCAGCGTCTAATGACTGCTTTTTGTGCTCTCAGAACATTTCACTAGCAGCAGCTGCTTATTATTGTAGTTATCTCAGGAGGTGGGAGCACAATGCAAAAAGGAGCTTGAGCAAATGGGAAAATGAGAAATTTAAACCAAAGTCATATTACTGATGCCAGAAGAGGATTTGCTTTTATATGGCAGATACGTTTTTCAGCATGATCCTAAATTAAATAAATAAATAGATTGTCTGGATTGACTATGTCAAGACCACCAGTCTCTCCTCTTCTGCTGAGACATGTCACAGATGGTCTCCTCAGGATTAGGCGTGAGCAGCATGAATCTTGTCACCTGTCATGTGTCACTAATGTTCCCTGGCACATTTTGAGTCTCCTATTTCCCATACCACACTGTGGAAAAAAGCCAATGTTTTTTTTATTGAAAGCTCTGTCTAGCTTCTCTGTCTGTTGTTTTAATTTGGTCTCAAAACTGTAACTTAATTAATAGTGATCTTATTTGGAGCAGAATTTGTTTTTGCAGCATCAAACATGGCCAACATGATACTTTTGTGTGTCGCTTGGTCCTCAAGCAACACACTTTGCTCTGATATAATGTTTAGATATTAATTTACACAAATAGCTGAGATTACTTTCAACAACAAAAATTCACAAATACTGAATAGCAAATAGAAGGAGGTCCACCGAATAGTGTCTAATTTCACTAATAATTAATCTAATTTCTTTTATTTATATCTACTGTACGTATAATATGTAGACAAACCATTACTGTTATTGTTCACAGATGCTCTCTATTTCCTATAGCTGAACTTAATTTGCAAACTCTTCAGCCTCAGATCTGCAAGACTAGTAGGGAAATTGATAAAAAATGTTAAAAACTAGCATCATTCTGAATCCACCTGACAATTATATCCACTACTTTGTGCTGATCTGTCATGTAAAAATACAATAAAATACTTTAAAACTTTTGATTTTTTTAGTTGCATGAACACTTCTGCTATGCACAGTATTTATGTATATATGAATATTACCTGTTGCAAGGAAACTCTACAGCATGAGCCTCTGCCTTTCCTTCTTCTCTCACAATCACTTTGTCAAGAAACCAGCCACAGCCGCCACCTTTCCCGTCATGTCCGATTCTCAACCTGCGGATCCGTCCGATGGTCACCGCCTCGACTATAAACTCGTCCATCTGGACCGACAAGACAACAGCCGCAAAGTGTGGGTGGACTTTCTTTTTTATTTTTTAACAAAAAATGTATAAATAATGCAAATGAGATGCTACAGCAACAGTAAGGGAACAGATGAATAAAATCTGTTTTTTGGGGGTTTATGTTCAATTAAACTCAAAATCCAAATCACATCAAAAACTACAGCTCTACAAACTCTTTTAATTAAAGTTATATAAAAAAACCTACATAATCCTTCACTAAAAGTATTAAGATTCACTGTGCAAAGTCTGAGGAGACCTCACTACTGCCCCCTGTGTGCAAATTTAGACTTCATAATGGTTTCATTTTAAGATGAAGTGTAAAATGTACCCACGTTTCCTTTCTCAAACTTGTTGACATTATTCTTGCAGTTGATCAGCTCCCGCTCCCCTGTGTCCCCCTGGTCTCCGATCAAGTTGATGAAAATAGACGCGTCTGTGCCGCTGCCACTGACATCACCCGTGCAGACTGTCAGCCGGTATTTAATCACTGCAGAACCAAACAACATCACTGATAATCAGTTGAATGTCTTTATGAAGAAGCGGGTTTTGATACATCTGTTTGTATAAAGACGTGCCGGGAAGCGGCTCAGCTATCAGGTCTCCACAGGCTGGAAGCTCCCTCACAACTTCATTGTCGTCTTCGTTAATGTCCAGCCACCGCTCGCATGGAAATGTGTACTTCTCCTTTGTTAATGTCTTCATCAAAGTAACCTGAAAAAATAAGACTGAGCTGGGTGAAGGGGCGCTACGGTTTCAACTGAGGCATGGATTGAAATATCAACTAAACAGTGCGGTAAGTAAGTCAAAGGAAAAAAGTGTTTTGTCTTTTTACGATATATTGTGCTTAAGATTTAGCTAATTGTTGAGGAAATATGGAATAAAGCAGAAAATTGTTGAATCATAAACATAAAAAAAAGCCAAATATTTATGTCCAGAAATGTCATAAAATGAGCTGAATAATAAAATTTGAGAAACCTCACTTTGCTCAGATGCCATCCTGCGAAAGGATTTCTCTTCTCATGCCAGATTCGAAGTTTGGTCAATTTTCCCAAATCTGGAAGCTCAACCTGTTGGACAATAATATCATCTGTCATCTATTTAATAGATATTAACTCTAGGATATATTGTTAAATTATCTCCTTCTGACCATAAATTTGTCGACTTGGCCCTGTTCAAAGTTGTCAGACTTGTTGTCCAGTCTGATCTCATCCGACTTGTTCTTTTCTCCGTAAACCTGAAAAGAGATGTCTGCATCGGTCCCGGCATTGGGCATGTCCGTAGTCCAGATCCACAAGGACCAGGGATGTTCTGAGGACCGACAAACCAAACTATTGTTATTATTTGAGTTAGAATTAAAAAGCATTAAGCTCTTTGTTGTTTCAAGGAGCAAATGAGATTAAGCTATGTATGGAAAAGTTGGGAATAATGGAATAGTAAGATTGTAGAGAAAATTTAGCTCTGAAATGACTATAATTATTCTTAGTAACATTATTAGAACTGTGATATTGTACATGTTAACTATTTTTAATAAACAACCTGGCTCTTCTCCTTCACCTGTGCCTCTCAGAAAGAGTTAAAGACACAAACTCAACACTTCTCCGGCAATCATAAGTTGAGAGTTTTCCAAAATACTTTGGGACAAGTTATTCTGGACTGATTTTGCTCCTTTGACGTTTCAGCAGAGCCCAGGAGAGGGCATTTTCTGCTTGTTAAAATATCCTCTCAGGGCAGAGCCTCCCCTGCTGGAGTGACTGAGTCGAGTGGACAGCTCCCAGCTGGAAACAGGGCGACTGTGAGTGAACGTGAAGACACACAGAGATGGAAAACCCAGTTTAAGAAGTAATGGGAGGTCGCCAGCGTGTTGTTATATTCTAATTTGTAAGTTGCTTTGGATAGACTTGGATAGACTTAAAATTAATTAGTTTTTAAAGATAAAGCACTAATAGTCTAAAAATATGGTATTTACACACGGATTAAATCTAGCTTTAGGAGTAGAGGATTCCATATCGCAGGTTCAAATAAAAAAAAAAAAACAAACACAAAACTGTTTGAAGATTTTTCTCCATTAAGTATTTCCATCTGTTTTCACTTGTGTGTTTAATCATGTCAGACATTGGAGAGCTTGTACTTAAATAAATGTAAAGTGGTCAAGTGGAGGAGAAAAGATTCATTGTTAGACTGCTTTAGATGCTGCTTCTCCATATCGGTTATGAGTCAATATAAATCTGGTTCGTCCCTTGAGTTAAGAAGTTATTTATAGGAGATAAAGCCTTAAAACAAAGAGGAACAAATACAAAAACTGAAGAAAAATGACTAATAGAGGCATCTATTAGAAAAAGATCAAAACCATTTTATAATATTATTTGTGGATGTAAATAGCAAAGAAACGAGGAAGGAATTACTCAAGACTTTTCCAAACTTTTGTACGTGAGAAGACCTTGATTGATAAGCTATAATAATTCACATTAAACTCACTTTTCTGCCTCCTTTGCCTGAGAGAGACCATCTCGTACAGCTCTCTTTCAATCAGGCCGTCCCCCTCCTTCTCGTCCAGCCATTTGCCACATGGGAAGGTCTGCTCTATCCCCGTGAAAGGACAGTACACAACAACCTGTGGACGGACCTGGTTCAGCTAATTCACAGTACAGAATGCAGTATCTTTAACATGAGTATTTGATTTACCTTCTCGCAGTACCACCCGGCGCTAACTCCATCATTGTCATGTCCGATCGTAACTCTGCTGAGAGGACTGAGCAACGCGGCAATTTCAACGTTAAATATGTCTGTCAGTCCACGCTCAAACTTCCCTCCTTCTAGAAATACCTGCAGAATAGGGCGGCAGAGATGACTTTTCAAACAAACCTAGAGTCAAGGCTGAAATTAATAAAAAGAAACTGAATTGGAAAAGATATCTTGCAATGAGTAGCATGTAGGATCTGTTCCAGAGCAACCCTAATTTAAATCAGTACCTTTATTGAATGTTTTTTTGCCCTAAATCCAATGTTGTTCATACTCATCTTTATTACAAGCAGAAAGCTATTACTAAAAGGAGAAGATAAAAGGTGCACTCTGCAATTTTACACAAAAAAGTAGGCAAAATGTTAGGGTTATGTGCTCTGGTCAGATGAGACTAACATCGCTGCAAATGCAAAACAACCAGAGATGGAAAACTTTCGCTGCATACGGTGGTGGCAACATCATGCTGGGGTTTTTTCAGCTAGAAAATGACAAATGGTAAGAGTTTAAAAATGCATAATCAGATGCTTTCCATGCAATCTCATAGAGCTAGAGCTATGTTTTATATTATTATAGGAACCTTAACAGACCTGCAGTTTTAGTGAATACACACCTCGAGTTACAGATTTGCTTAAAATGAAATGCATGTATCGTTTCAGCTTATTTCACAATTATTAAGCACATCATGTTGATCTGTTGCACAAAATCCCAATTAAACACAAACATGTAGCTACATTTGACAAAATGTTCAAGAAGGACGAATTATTTTGCAGAGCGCTGCAGCTTTAAAGCACAAGAGCCAATAGTGTCGGATTTTGTTGAACACAACTCTGCTTTGTTTGGATAAAGAGTAAACACTGATGTTCTGTTCACTAGTTCTTCTCTGTTTCTGTTGTTTCTCGTTACCTTTCCACTGTTCTTCAGGCCTTTCGTACCATGCATCACTACATGAATTTTAGAGTTGGTTCCTGCGCCTCGGATGTTTCCCGTCACAATCTGAACATTGTAGACGATACCTGCGGGATTAGGTTACCTGTTAATTTATCACAACTAGAGTCAGAGTCTCTCAGGTTCACTACTCCCAGGTCGCAACAGGCTGAGCGGGAACACGATTACTAAGATGTAAACATCGCCAGCCTAAGCCAATTAATAATAATTACAAGGTTTTCTGTCAAAGGAAACATTTTTAGAGTGGTTTAGAAAACTTTACACCATCCTGTCAATTTTAAAAAAAGTTAATTTGTTTGGTTTTTATCTATGCTGCGTAACTCGCTGAGTGTTTTTCTCCTCACCTGTCGGCTGATCTGCTCCCACCAAAATGTCCCTCTGAATCTTCCCGTCATCTTCATCCAGGGCAAACCAGCGGTTGATGGGGAATTCATACACCACTTTGTTTCCCATGTCATCCAAAATCACCTGCAGAAGAACCAAAACCAAAAAAGAATTCACCACAAATTAATTAGCCTTTTATTGCACACAAAAAAATTGATTTAATAAAAATAAATAAATCAAATGAAACAATAATTTAAATCAGTTCTTCAAAGCACACTTTACTTTAAGTTGCCTAAAGTGACAAAGAACTTTTATAAATAACGTACAACTTAATGCTTCCCAAAGGGAATGAACAGGCATTCTTCAAAGTTGGAAAGATAAGAAAACATTTGTACATTGGCTCATTTTAACCAGAGATAGCAACAGTGTGGAGATCCACTGTGAAATTTAACAATACCAGAAAAGACCAGGGCACAGACTGAGATCTAAGATAATACCTGCCACACTAAATGTTTAAATGCATCCATATTATATATACTATATTTAAATAAACAAGTCATAATATATTATTTGGAGTTTGTGAGAGAGCTCTTGCCTCTGATTGGCTGATCAGCTCCCTGTGACAAACACTCTCATAGACGGACATACTGCCGAGAGGAACTGGCTACATGAAACTCATCAGGAAACTTTGGTTGTCTATGTCCAAAGAGAAACCCGATTAACCTCAAGATTCTGATTTCTTTCTGATTAACTTAATTTAATGGATCTTCTTCTACAAAACCCAAACTGGGACAAGAAGCTTAGATTGACCATGTTCAGTAAGAAATTCTAACTAGAAGAGTTTTTAATGTAACATTCCTCACAGCCTCTAACCATTTTGCAGATTTTAATAACTTTCTGACTGACTCCAGTATCCATGCATGTCTGCTAGGACTGATTTAAAGTCCTTGTTCTTCATCTTTCAACCTTGAACAATGGGAATTTTATGGACTTTTTCTTTTTTTAAATCAAAACTGAAATGTTTCAGCTGTTCAGATCACGATAACATATTTTTAACTAACACTGCATCACAAACTCCTCTTGATATGCAAATTTGCATTAACAACTACACTTTAGAGTCAGTTGTATCTGCAGTAACAAATTTACTGACTCCGTGTGTTGTAAGGCTATCCCTTAATGAGGCATGGTTTCCCTTTACACAGAGGCTAGGATGACGACATGAGTGTCATGTATTGATGTATGTGTCCGTGTACGCGCCAGTTTGAGCGAACTCATCTCTCCCAGACGCACACCGTACTGTACGCATCCGAAGAGCTGCGATGGGAAACCCAGATAAGGAAGGCTGAAATGGAAATGAGGAGATCAGGTGTCTTAAGTACTACAGAAGAGGACCTGAATGTTCCTCTACAACAACTTAAACATGTCCGTCCTTTCTTTCAATAATTCAAATGGACAGAAAGAGAAATTTCTTAGCCTTGCATATTTCTGAAATAAAGACTAGATTCAGTTTCCAGGCTGGTAAGATCATTCATGGTGGGAGGAGAAGTCTTTTAAAGCTTTGCTCATGTTTGTTTAAACTGCTGCCTGTGCTGCAGTCAGTGCAAATATATACAGCTCTGGAAAAAAGAAAGTAAGAAAGGTTGAAAAACATGAGATTTGAGATTTTTCTGTAGGCATATTTCATGTTTAATCATACCGTCTTGTTGCTATGAAAAAGTGGCGGTGGGTGCAGCTCTCATGAACTTTGAGGCTGGAGATTTTGAAAAGTACTTGACTTTTCAAGTTGTAGCCCCAATTTTGATTTTTTTCATTTTTTTTAGTTCTCCAACTGGGAATTTAGAAATTCCAACTTTTAAGTAAGAAAATAAATGCTGTACTCCAGAAGTTTGACAAACAAACTTCAGTGTGCGTTTCAGGTGATTTTTCTGAATGAAAATTTAGGTCTCCAACTTTGAAGATGAACCAATTTACACTATTCTCACCTTCTCTGCAAACCATCCTGCTGAGGAACCTTTGTTGTTATGGCCGATGGTGATCTTCCTAATTTTACCCAAGTTCGGCGCCTCAATGGTAAACTTGTCCTCTGTGCCCTTTTCAAAGTTATTTTTGTCACTGTCAAGGCGCCTCTCCCCTAAAAAACAAAAAAATAAAGGGGAGAGATAGTACATTTTATCAGCTGAATTCATGAGTGGCTGCATCAAAACTAGAGTTGCACCAATTTATGATGGCAGCATGTTGGAGAATCTCTGATACTTTAGTTCTGATTTGTTCTTTTCGACACTTTAATGCTTGAAAAACTGCATGTTTTGACAATTGCTCAGATGGAAGGATTTTTAGGAGTTATGGTAATGTTTAGTTTATATTTGGGATAAATTAAACACTATTGAATTTTAACTGAATTTTAAATTGGCATCTAAACTGTGAGAAAAGCAACTTGTTTGGTCACATGCTGAGTACCTGTGTCCCCAAACTCGCCAAAAATATTGATGAAGACGTCCGCATCAGTTCCACTTCCTTTCATCTCTGCAGTAAAAACACTAACGATGTATTTATTATCTGGAAAACCAAAGCCAAATCAAAGAAAACATTTGAAAAACAATCCTTAAACCTATTTTTCAGTTTTTTTTTTTTTTTTTTTTATTGTGACGAATAAGTTCTTACATTTGGGCATGTCCATTTGGTCCATGCTGGCCAGCAGGTCTCTGGCAAAAAGGCCGTCTCCCTCCTCTTTGCTGAGCCAGTTGTTGCAAGCAAAGTAGAACCTGAGATGAGGGCGAATGACATCCGTGATGACCACACGGTCCAGGAACCAGCTGGCGCTCATACCCGTGTTGTCATGCTCAATTCTGCTCAGTCAGGAAGAGAACATCCATTAAAAAAAGGAACTCATAAATCTATCTCTGTCTGAAGTCAAATCTAATAAGAATATCTAAAAAGAGAGAGGATAAGTGGCTCCTGTCCTACCTAATTTTTTTTATGTGTCCAACATTGTGAGTTCGAATCCTGAACACATCAGTTTTAGATTTTTCAAAAGCGGTTCGACTCCTGTAATAAAAAATAAGTACACATTTTAAGTTGTTCAAATTTAGGTGATCTCATTTTAGTAATTTCTAGAATAAAAAAAAACCTCGTAAGAAAACAAAAAAGGCTTATATATGGAGAGATGAAGGGAAGATTTCACATCAACTCCCAGTAAAGTACAATAAAGTCAACAAGCCTTGCTAAGATTTGAGAAAATTCATCCAGCAGAAGAAAGTTCATGCAAACAAATGAACACCAATCACTGCACTCAGTCTGCTCTGCAACACATTCATGAAGTACATACTTCTTCTCTGTGCTGTGGAAATGGAGGAAAAACACAAGGTTTTAAACTTTTGATTTGATCTTCATCAAACACATAGATGGGTTTTTGAATCTGAATAGTTTTTCTTACTTGCTGGCCAGGTGAATTTTGGGTGTGATACCATACTCTCCAAAAAGAGTGACGAACACGTTGGCGTCAGTACCAGCTCCGCTCTCATCCCCTGTGACAGTCACCACCTCATACACTGCAAGGTTTATAAAAAACAATTATGTAATTACATGGAGCAAAGCATCTTTTATTTTCTTTATCTAAAGCTTTGAAGTCAAGTTGCATTAATAATTACAGGACCCTCATGTTCAACCTTGTGATTTTAACTAGGAGGAATTATAGAGTAATCAACCACCACCTGCACAGAATGTTGTACTGACCAAAAAGAGTTTAGTAGCTCCAAATATTTATACTTTCAAAAAACCGTTATCTTTACATGACACACAACTTAGCTAATAAAACGATGTGGTTGTTGCAACTGTTCGACCTTAAGAATGGGAGCCCCTCCTTTTTATTTCTTCTTCGGTGGTATTTTGTGAAATTGTTTGCAAACCCAAGGCTCTAACCTTTTTAAATATTGTCCTGCAGGTGAGGTGGGTATTCTGATGTTTTTCATCAGAATATATCCAGTTTGTTTTGGATTTATCAATATGTGTAATCTATAAATAAGCTGTTTATAGTTTGCTATTCAGCCCATAATGTGAATATTTAGGTGGATTTATTACTGAAAAGCATCAGAAATTGACTTTAGTCTGCAGCCCATGATGTGGTTGTTTTTTGTTTTTATTATTCTCGTCAGAGGAAGCAGAAGCAGAAATAATCCATCTCTAAAGACACTCCGTGCTTCGACAAATCCATCACTTCTATCCAACACAACACAGAAATAATCCAGTTACACTTTTTCAATTAGTAATTTCTTGGCATTTTTGGAGAACAGAACTTCATATTTTACCCAAATAACACATAAAAAATACCCCCTTCTGAAAGCTGCTAATCTTCAGAAAAAAAAAAGAAAAAATTTGACCAGCTGCTGCTTGCTGCACATATAACTTTTCCAATCAAATTAAGTGTCTACGCATTACTTAAGATCATGTTGCTGCTCTTCTTTACAGAGTTCTTCACATTAACTCCTTAACATTAACATTAAAGAAGCTGATTTGCATAAAATTCAATGTTTTCTGAATTCCCTCCTGTCTTTTTAAAACAGAAACAATTCTGATAGTTAGTGAGAAAATGTTTGTGCTCATCAGGTTTGGTTCGGTTTTAAAGGGCCAGCAGTGATCGATGTGAAACTGCCACTTTGTAATACTTAGTGACAAGTGTCATGTAGATGGAGTTTGATGATAAGACGCTATCAACTCGGCTACATCTATCAGTGTAAGGTTACGGTGAACATTAAACTAATCTACTCACACGCAAGTGAAGCCGTCTGTAATGACAACCAAGGATACTGTCTGAGGGTCGAATTATCCTTGATACTTTTCACTAAAAGTAAATACTTTACGCTGACAATTTATTGACTATATATATATATATATATATATATATATATATATATATATATAGTTCAGGCTGAAATAAGAAGTTTGGATCACCTTTTTTTTTGTGGTACTCGTCCTCGTAGTTCTCCTGTACTCTGGTTCGTAGTTGCGCAGCTCGTTCTCGTAGATTTCAACATAGTTTTCAATCTTTTTCTTCTTCCCTTTGGTCTTCTTTGTGTCTTCATCGCTGTCATCTCTCCCTGAGCCTTTTTTCTTCTTGTCTTTCTTTTTCTTTTTCCCATCGTCCTCATCCTGATCTCCACCTTTTTTGTTTTTGCTCTTTGATCCCATCTCGACTTTGACAGAGAACTTCTTTGGTTATCTCGATTACATCAGGGAGTTTTTCTCCTTTCCTTCCACCCAGGGACTCATTATCGTTTTCTTTGTAGTCCTACTCATCCCCGCTCTCCTCTGTAGTTTAGCCTTCTTCCGTCTCTTTCCTCTCTTCTCTGTGCTCCTCACGTCATGCCTTGTGTAACCATCTTCATTGCCTTCCTCAAACTTCTTCAATCTTCCAGTGTTCTTTGATTCTGTTTACTTTTCTTCTTTGGCTCGGGTTCCTGATCCTCTGAGTCGTCGTCATCTGCATCTTCAGTTTCCCCCTCTGCTCTTTGACACGTTTTTTTTTTCTTTTTAGTGAGCATCTTTAATTTATTCCCTACCTTGTAACTGATTCCAGGGTGTTCCGGTGAAACTTGATTAAGCTGACCTGTGGTTGCAGGGGAGTGACGAGCCGGCAGCCTGAGCCAGACACAGAGCTTAGCATCTGCTCTTGAGGATGGCAGTGGGAACCTCATTAACAATGATGAATGACACATAGTCACCTGATCAGAGGAGGGAACCCTTACAGGGAAGGGAAGGGCTGGGCAGTAACTCTTTATGATGTGCTGAAAGAAAATTAAGAAAAACATACATCTAATCACCAAACAAGGAATGATTCAGCTGCTGCTAGACTTTTGAGGACCATAAGGACACATTTTTTCTGGTGCTACTGGAAATGAACAATAATTGGACAACTGACTCAGTAGTAAAGCAGTTATCTTGCAATTGGAAGATTGTAAGTTAAGTAAGGTACTTAACCCCAAGTTGTTCTGCATATTATTGAATAATTGACATGATGCCAATAATTCAATAACGTCAGTCATTCTAAGGGGTTTATCAGCAACTAACCAATCAATGGTCACAAATTTGCCCGAAGTACACACCCCATATCTGGAGGAAATTAACCTCCATCAACATTTCCAGGGTTTGTCATTGCTAATGCACTGCAGTCACAGAGATTTCAATGCAAATAATAGGAAATCATTGTCCAACTTTCCAGTAGCACCAGAAAAAAAAAACACCATCTTTACAGCAAGACCTTTTGCTTTTGTTCCGGAGATTCTTTGTCAGTGGGGAATGTTTAATCCTGACAGCTGTTACCCACAGCATGTAAAAGGTGGAATACAATTTTATTACATTTCCAAAACCCAAACAGAGTCTGGAATAATGCAAGAAATTGACCAAGACAAGATCTACAGCCAACCTCATGTCCAGTTGAATGAAACTGTGATCAATAGCATGAAGGTAACTGATAGTAAACAACACATTTTTATCATAACAACACTTGTTGATAGTCAAATCAAAGGTAGTTATGCTTGATTTTATGTGTGTATATTCCAATGGTAGCTCATGAAAACATGTGCTGCAGCAACTACAGTATTTACATGTAAGCACATTAGCATCTAATGCTAATATGTACCATTATATGTACCAGATTTTCACAAACCGGTATTATTTAAGTCTTTTTTCACCTGTTTTGGATGTGCAAAACTTTTGCGTCTAACACAGCCTTATTCCTCTGCCCCTTATTCTTCCTCTGGCTGCTAAAGGCTTGGGCTTTAACGCTAATTTCTCTGTTGTCTTCTGAAAATAATCTTACAGACTTGATGTATGACTCTTTGGAGAATTTTCTAACCTCTTGTCTTTGTCCCGGAGTTGACTAGTAAAGCAAAAAGTGAGTCAAAAAGAAATGTCTCGGGTCAGGCATTGAGGTCCACTCACTACCTGTTGGTTTGGTGGTTTGCTCTATTTCTTTATGGGGGGAGCCAATGTGTCTGTAGTTTAACGTGACTTTAGCGGTCACAAAACACACAATCTTACCAAGTATTTTTGGTCTAGTTTCTAGTTTAAATATCTTAGTACACTTGAAATAAGACAAAATAAATGCACAAGTAACCTTTCTGCAAGAAATAGTAGCTTTTAACTCAATAATGTCGTAATATTTATGAAAAAGTACCCTTTAAATGAAATAATCTGCTAGTGGAACAAGACAATTTTTCACTTAAAGAGTACTTTTTCATTAATATTAATGAATTACTGACTTAAAACAACTCCTATGTTTGGCTGAAAAGCTATTTGTATTTATTAAAAATAAATATGATTTGTTTAATAATAAAAATGCGTAAACAATTAATAAAAGTCTTTTTAAATAAATAATCGGTAACAATATTTTTAAGAGTGATTCTGCAAGGAGTTTTTTTTTTAATTAAAGCACGTAGAGCTGTGTAATATCTTATTGCTGACCATATTTTATTCATTTCAAAATTCTCAACCCTAAAACTAATATAGAATATAAAATAGTATAAAAAAATTATTACATATAATGAAAATATTGGTTTATTTCAATCCAATTAGACATCTTTAGATCATTAAAATAAAACGCAGCTTTGCAAATAAGTAGAAAAAATTAATTTTGTATTGACCAGCAGAGGGCGACATTGTCACGCTTGCAATCATTTACCAGAGGACGAAGACAGGTTGCATCACTGAGATGTTGAGATTTATCAGGATCTTCATTAATTTACTCAAAAAAATAAATAAAGAAATTTCCCCCTCTCTGACTGTGATACATTTGTGCTAAATGTTATGAGCGATATAACATGGAGTCAGTGTGAAAAGGGAAAAATTGTTTTTTAATGTGCATTTGCTGAATGCTGATAACCAAAGGAGAGAAAATAAAAAAATTATCAAACAGTAAAAAATTACTGCAATTACTCCATTACTTTATGGAGCTTTTTAGCCATAGTGTTTTTTCTTAAATTATAGCTGTTGTCTACTGCAGCAAAAACTTGGCAATAAATTAAGCCCTCATCCTGTCTTCATTTTCTCTCTGGTAAAGTGTTTCTGTCTCAGGTTTTTGGCAAAGTTTCTTTTGGCTGCACAGTAAAAGTTTTGACTGGCACAAAGAGCTCCTGAATCCTTTTCCTTTGCCTTGTCTCCCACCTTCCTCTCCCTTTGTGACTTTCTGTCTCCTGTGTTTGAAACTCTCAGTCTCTAAATCTTATCCCTGATGTTTTCATCCCTGGATGGAAACAATAAATGTTTTATACTCACAGTTGCTTATGTAATCCAGAAGGTGTTTATAAAACTTCATGTTCTTTTTTGAGCCCTTTAATGTTACACCTAATAATTTACGTAATGGATTATATGACTCACTTGATGTTAATGTAAAAAGGAAATATAATTTTTGCAGGAGTAATTTATAAAATGCGTCACCAAATTTAGAATCAGCTGCTACGTCATAAAACTCCCTGCTAATGAAATACAATAAGCTGCTGTGGTTATAAAATGATATAAAAAAAAGAGAATAGAAGACTACAAGTGCACATTGCTGTGTGACCTTTAATGGCAGTAGGTCAGGATGTGTTTGTAAGATGCATATCAGCAGAAGAAAAAAAACTTTCAATTCTAGTTTGTCCTGACAATCTAAACATGCTGGCTGCTGTAAATCAATTCTGATTTTGAGATGTTTCAGATTCGTCAAAAGTAAAGGAAACAGTTTATGCAACACAGCAGCAGATAGGATGTCCCAATCATCCAGGGAGTTCACACGCAGTTTTTATCGCCTATTTCTTTGAACATAGATTCAAAGGGTTTGGTCTTCTAGGCTCTTTATCGCTCTTGATCTCAGAAACAAACTACAGCTCCTGGTCCTGCCCAGACTGGATTTGGGCGTTTGTGGTCATAATTTTCTTTTTTGTGAAATAATTGCATTAAAAGGGCTGGACAAAATTCAAGCACATCTTCCGACTAAACACTTTCATTATTGTACAGTTTGCTTTGCTTGACCATAAACTACTTTCTTGGCATTCTACTAAAACCTGATATTTAGATACACACATTCAGTGTATCTAAAATAGTAGCTTGATTCAAAGTCAAAGTATCAAACCTTAAGATTTATATGCCTTTAAACAAGTTTGGAAATCCGAGATGCTATAATGTTTTCTGGCCCAGGAACAGCTGGAGTGAGCTACAAGTTGTTGCTGAGGAGAGTGTTGTCTGGATTTCCCCCCTCAACATTTGACCCTCGTCGACCTGTTCTCTCTCAGAGAAGCAGAAGACAATAGATGGATGTCAATACTTTTAGGTTTGTATGGTTTTTAGAACAATTGCCAAATTGTGTGGCTTTCCGTCCGGCTAAAATGCAATTTAGGTCTGCACTTGGATCGATTGCAAGAATTACACACAGACAGAAAGAGAATTAAGCATGCTGACAATTTTATCAACAGAATTACCCATTTTAATTTAATGAAGATGCCTGCAGGTGATGACTGGACCCAAAACTACGTGGGAACAAGAAGATGACGCGCAACCAGAGCTTGAGAAGACAACCGCGTCACCTCAATGCAGCTGGAACCTCTAATAAATTTAGTTCAGGAATTAGTGTCCAGCCTAAAGTTCTTTCAATAATTTGAGAAAATTCAAAAATCAATAAGCTTATGAAAACAGTGAATACAAATGTAGCATTTCACACAATTAGAAAAGGTTTTGTTATCAAGAAGCAAAATTAAAGCAATCTAGATAATGAGATATGTTGTGGTTCACAAGAACTGAGACAGAATCATCCTTAACAAAGCTAGATGTTAAAGAGGTAATTCAGAAAAATGTATTTATGTAACATTCAGAAAACCAAACTCAAGTTATTATGCTTCAGTAAAAATGCTCAACAAAACAGAGACTTACACGGGAAAGATAGAATTAGCAACTTGAGCCATTAGGGGCTCCAAATTAGTTTCAGACTGCTTAAATTACCAAAGTGAGTTGTTTCTTTTGCAATCTAATTAAACAATTTTGATAAAATCTCAGCAAATTAACAATCAAGATGTCCTTGATTCATCTCTTTTCAGAGGTACAGGACAAACCGATCAGTAAAACTCTGACTAATTATCAGATCCTGGAAGTGAACTGACCAACCCTGATTTATCTTTCTGATATAAACATGAAAAAGCAAAATAAACTCCCGTGGGAGACAAAAATGTCTCATGTATGATTCTGACTTCAGATGCTTTCATAGCCTTCAGATTATGAGCTTAATTGCTTTCCCAAAATACAAATGTTTATTGTTTAGGGTCCTGCAGAAGGAACTTTGTGAAAGCAAGGCCGCGGCTCCGCGACATTGAAGACACTCGGCAAAGAGTCTCAAAACAAACACACTGGAGGCTCTGAAGACTGAAGCAGGAAGCAAGTTGGAAATAGATTGTCACAAGTTGTCACAGCAGGATTGAAGAGCAGCTCAGGAACCTTCAGCCTTCACAACCAAGAGCCTCAGAATCAAAAACCTGAGCTCAGATTATGTTTCACTTTGGGATCAGATAAACACTGATTTATTTCCCCAGGATGACAGAGTTCGTTCCCTCTCAGAGCAGACTGCACCAGGGGTTATTATGTAACATACTTGGACCCAGCTGGAGAGCTTTTCACCAGCCTGAGTTGATGAAATGTTGTACAAATAGCACCAAGTCATGTGCTTTCATTGTGGACTTGTGTTTTTTGATGGTCCATTCAAGATGTCATAAAATTATTTCCAGACTTTGAGTCAATTCAGTTCTGTAAATGAGTTAAAAATAAATCAAGGAAAGCATATAAGTGACATAAACATCATGTTGATTTTGTTATTTTTCTGCATCATTCCTGCACTTTCAAGAGAAAGAAGACATTACAAATATACAGTACTCTTAAGACAAAGTATTTTCCTCCAAATAGATTTCTTGTTTCTATCTGTAGTCACAGTTAAATGCTGCAATTCATCAAACAAATATTATTATGATAATATTATGACAACTGTAGTAAATACAAACTGCGGCTTGTGCGTTTTGCATCAAGTCAACCTCTAAATAGCTAAAAACTTAAGCTTCTGGAGTGGCCTAGTCCAAGTCAGGGCTTAAAACTGATGGAGATGCTGTGGCATCATGCTAAAGAATCCTCTCATATTAGTCAATATTCCTCCACAATGTAGTGAAAAACCCTTCATGGTTGCTGATGCCTCAAAATGTGACCCAGTTTATTGCATTTAGAGGGAAATCATTTTTTAAGATGGAAAAAAGAAAGAAAGAAATCTGGCTATTTGTTAACTACACTTCTGGGGTGAGTGGTTCTATAAAGTTCTGCAGTATTTTGCTCTAGTTAGTGGTTGAATGAGCACGGCAGTATTTTGCACGTCACACTGCGACAATAATGGCTTCGATTGTGGATTTGGTGGTTAATGAGATGAAGAAATAGTTATGGGGAAGATATCTTGCTCAGAGTAAAGTAAGTGGTAGATAAGAAGGATGCAAGCGAATGGTCAGGATGATTTCAGCAAATCCAGAGTTTTCAAACAAACGCAGTAAAATGAGCAGCAACATGCAGTTTGGCAAAATGTTGGAGCTGGAATTTCTTTTGGGAACATGGGAAACTTTTATTTTATGTGCAGCTATTTGATAGTAAAGTCCTTATTAGTGAAACCAGAAAATGCAGCCGGCGGCCTTGCACAGGTAGGTTCATTATCCTGAAGCTAGTCATGAAATCATGAACTAAAAATGATGTCCACCCCAAATGGTTACATGAATCAGCTGAGCCAAATTTGAATACTGCTTAGGTAGATTCATGAGGAAGCTAAATATTTAATTTAATAAGCTACCAGGAAGACAGGATAAAAGAAACATAAACATCAAGAACCATCCCAACACACAACATGAAACAGGAACTGGTGCTGAATGTAGATGTCCAAAATGCTGAGCTGATTACGACACTGGTGGTGGGTGGAGAGATTGTAACCGGGGCAACTGAGGACATCTAAGTTAGAAAACCGAATGAAACAAAAGAGGAAATTATATCAAATACAGAAACCAAGACAAGAGTTTCCTCATCACAACCTATTTGAACATTTATATGCATAAGTGATGCATAAACGCTTATAGAGAAAAACTTAATCCAACCAGTAATTTGCGAGCTTTTGTGTTTTTCAGTGAAGGAAATATGTTTATGATTAGCAGGAAACGTCAGGCTAACTTTGGCAGTTGTTGTTGTTTTCTCTCTCTCATCTTTTTGTTGTCCTCCCAACACCCTAAACAGTTGCAGCCGTCAGCATTTGAGTTTCCCTCTGCATCTTTTTCTATTTTTTAAAGCAAAGTTGATGGTTTTTAAAGACTGAAAAAGAACACGGAGTAATTATGGAAATGAATTAAAGGAGGATAAAATGATTTTTTGGCAATAACAGAATGGAAATAAAGACAGACATCTCCTCTCCGATGTCAGATTCCTCCTGTTCTTGCTGCAGTACATGACTTGTAAAATCAAATTAATTTATGTGGAAGGATAAACATTTACTTGCACATTTGGACAAGTATTACATTTGTTTTGTCTGTTTTACAATAAGCTTCTTAGTTACACTGCTGCAGTCAAAGCAAACACGGACAGATTGACAACAACTTATTTTCCCACATCTGTGTTTGTTCACTTCATTGCATCTTTGGTGGCCTTCTGGCCTGCAGAGAAGTGCACTCAGAAGCGATATCTGAAACCGTTTCGGTACGAAAGCACACTTGTTCCATGTTTCTGGTTGCTGCTAAAGCACTTACACCCATCATGGTGACACCAGCAGTTAGTGGTACTGATCTCTACTGGAAAGAAGGAGAGTGTTGAGGAAAGGGAAAAAAATGACAGAAGGTGAAAATGATTCACAGCAATGCCGTGCTATAAAAGGAATTTATTAGCATATTTGTCAGCAATATTGTGGATGTATAAAGAGTTACATAAATAAGTATTTGATTTAAAGGTATGTAACAGTACAAACGTTAGGGGAGCCAATTGTTGGTGCATTTGCTTCAACTCACTCATATAAAGCAAATAGAAACCCAGAAGCAGAGCATTTACTGTGACTAATAGCAGTCACACTATCCACGTTTTGATTTTTCTGCCTTTTGATCTCAATAATTTCATAACATTTTTTAGTCATACAAAGAGAAGATTTATGGATGTTCTAGTTGGTTCTTCTGTTCAGATTAAACAACGCTTTGAGTAAATCATGTCTCTGCAAAAGACCTTCTGTACCTTTCCAAACTAGACAGTCATTTTTATACAATGTGCATAAAACAACTGCAGTGACACACAATTGCATTTTCTGCACAGTCCAAATCGTTCAAATAAATTAAAACAAACATAAGTTTGGCATGTGAAAACCACTGACAGAAAACCATCTGCTCTTTGAAATACCACATCCTCCATTACGCCAAATAATTCTGAGTGTTTATAAAAATTGTCAGCGAGTCTGAGCAGTGTCTGGGTTTATTTTCATAGAAACTTTCAGATTTTGAAACACAGAAGCAAAGTGAATAAATTAAGAAGACCCAAAAATATTGCTCCTTCTCACTTAGAAGCAGGAACAATTTTGCGAAAATTTTCTTCAAAATATCAGCAACATCTTGTTAATTCATGGTGGTTCTAGACCAAATTTACCAGGCAGACCTGAATAAAACCAGAACAAACAAATTAAATAAAACAAACCAAACCTATGTTTCATCATTTAACATATTAAATGAGCCACAGAGGCAAAGAACCTCTTGCAGTTTTGGTGCAGCAGGTTTCAAACCTTAATCTAGCAAATAAAAACTGAAGCTAAAGGAGCAATCCCATAATTTTTTATTTATTGTTAAAGTAAAATTGTGAATGTAAGACATGAGACTCTTACAAATTAGTTACCTTCCCGTGCCAGTACCTGTGATCAGAAACTTATTTTGTATTTTCTCTTCAGTACAGGGGCCAGGCAATTGCACATATGCATCTATAAAGCAATTGATACAATCAGTTAACAACTGAGGATTAACATGACTGTTAAAATGTTGAATTATTGACTTTTTGTTGTATATTTAAGAGGACATCATTGTTCTAATACTGAATGTTTGGCATTTGGGCTGCAGCTTGGAAAATATTTCAGCGTTTCCTGCACAGTTGTTAGCACTTAAAATGTGTTTTCAATCAAATTTATTTTTCATGTAAGCCAGTGATGCTTGATGTCGACTAAAATGGACATCATGCTTCACTGGTGAAATTTTATGTGGATTCTTTTTGCTTTATTATGTCTCCTTTGAAAATACTTCAACAACAGTAAGCGATTCAGCCGTGAACAGAGCTATTATGTTTCTGAAATCAAGACCAAATTGTTTGCATCGTTGTTGAATTTTGTGTCATAGATATTTGCATTTTTTATTCTTTGAATGATTAAGAGCATTCATGATAGAATGATCTAGAAATGGCTTAGTAATGCTAAAATAAAGTCAAATAAGTATTGGATAAGTGTCAATGCTTATGCATGTCTCTCAGAAAAGTTACATAACTCTGATCTCATCTGTAAGCAGCAAAGCCACATCAAATGATAAACATTAATGCTTTCACATGCAAATCCTCTGCTATGAATTGGACTTTTGAAGACACCATCTAACCACAGGTGGCAGGTCCAAGTTCAAAGGTGCTGCAGCTAATAACTTTTTTTATCTGGAACCTGATTGCCAGAACCTGGAGAAACAAGTTTCAAATAATTTTCTCTGGCACTCTATCCATAAACACCCCTATGAATGTACTACTTTAAGGAGACATAAGCAACAGAGTAAAATTTACTACAATTTCAAAATGTATACAATTTTTTACAAGGAAAACACTCAACTTACTTTTTGCCTTGAGTATATGATCAGAGATTAAATCCAGATAAACATTTTAAAGTCTCATCTGAGAGTTTAGCCTTTAAGCATCATTTGTGTCCTGACCGTGTCGAATGGTTGATAAATATGCAGCATGTAGGATGAGTTGTTTTAAAGTTTTTAAAGCTCAGTTTTGCACAGTAGCAAGTTCCCATGACACAGGATCCTAACTGATAACTTTGAACTGCACTGTTATGTAAACCAAGCGAATAGGAAAAAGTTAGCCACATGAGGTGAAATGTTAAAGAGAGTTTAAAACAAACACGGCACATCCTTCAAAATATTTCATCAGCTCTCGTTTTAAAGTGGGAAGTAACTGTGTCATAGCAGAATATCTTCTGATTTGAGGGGATTTTTTCTTCCACTGGTGGGAAGTGTTTGTATAGTCGGTAAGAGTGGCCAATAACAATAAAAGTGCATTGCACTGATGAGAGCACGTGTGTCATTGCATGTGTTGCTGTAAGAACGAGTACAAAGGAGGATCATTAAATTGTTTTTCACACTTATATTCATGAATTAACATAAAAATAGTTATTACATGTGATAATCTTATATCTGCTTCACATAATTCAACAAGAGCTTCCGTAAGTTGGTTCATTTAAATCAACTTTTTTGTATGTTCTTATATGAACATACACAAAGGTAAAAGACAGCAACTAAAATCAACTTTACCAAGGTGTGTTCTTGAACAGATGAGGGTTTAAATTGAAGTAATATACAGTATGTAGCTGCCTCTCATCTTGTTCTCATAGTTTGGTTTTTGTTTTCTTAACTTCAGAAACTCATAGCGGCATCACAAAAATAATTACAAGCATGTTTACAACAATGGTGCATCATATTGTGCTAATCTTTTGTGCGTGTCAATGATGCTCTTTAGCTTGAGGGCTTGAGCCCTTAGCTTACCTCTATGAGCCTTTAACATAAAAACAGCTTTAGCTCTGGCTACAGAGCCAGAGTTCTGGTTTTTGTGAGCAACAATGAACCACAATCAGGATTCTTTAGTAGTCAAACAAAACCATGAGGTTTGAGCTGAGCTGACTGAGCAGCTGCATGAGCAGCCAATGTCTTGTGAATTAATTGATCACTTTGCCAGAGTAGGCTAATATAAACAAACATCATAGTTGAGTCACCTGCAGCAGTGCTAGTATTTACAGCAAAATCCTAACTTGTCCTTCATGGCAATAAAATCTAACCGGATGGGCTGATTATTGTTTTTGTTGTTATGAAAGGACTGAATGGAGAAACTGAAACACTTAGCAAGTACGTTTAGAGCTTTTATTCACATGTGCCTTTCTGCTTTCTATTAAGTTCAACTCAAACATTATTAAACTGTCCCTACTTTCCAGTTTTCATTCATCTCTCAATATAAATTCATAAAAAAGCTTAAAGTCAAGGCTTCAGTGGTCCTGGGTGGTACAGTGGGAGGAGCAGGTGCATGCATGGCTGCAAAATGTCCAAGACGTCAACGTCCTGACTTCTAAATGTTTCTGTTTAGTGTCAGATATTGCAGCTTAGACCAGTTTCAGTTTATCAGATATTGGAAGAAATATCAAAATGCAGGCTAGATTATTTAGATACACAAAACAGAGAAATAACCCTTTAGTAATCTACTAATACGGGCCTCTACGCTTTCCAAGAAGAGAGACATTTGTTATTTCGCTTGAGGCAGGGAAAACTGACTGAACATGCAAATAAACAAAAATAAACTGGTGGGTGCAACTGTTTTTCCTGACCTGCTTTAGCGGCTCTGAAGGGATGCCACCCTGGAACATGAGTCATTTGATTCATATTAAAAACCAACCACTGGCAGTAACACATTAAAAACTAAATTGTTCTTTTAATTACAAAGGAAAAATGAAAGCGACCTTTTGCAAATTAATTTCATGCTTCATGCTGTCTCCCAGCTAAAGCAGGTCTCTAATTCAAGTCCTGGCTGCAGTCTCTCTGTGTGGACTTTGGCCCAGTGTGTGTTTTGCCTGAGTAGTGTTTCTCCTGCAGGTTTTGGCCATTCTGGACAAGTCATAGGTGTTTAAGTGCTGAATGGATGACTGTCTTTGCTTGTTTCACCATAGAGTTACTGATGATCTGCTGAGTGTGAACCTTGTTTTTATTAAACTGCTGTGACAGGTAACTGAGGACACAGATAACAGGATGGGTGCAGGAAAATGTTGCTCACTGGCACGAAGTTTACAGGTGATTATAGGAATGAAGCTGTTTTGCACACAGAATGTCACAATAAACCATCTCAGCTCCAATCAAATGTCCACATATACTGGAAACCAGCTGCTTCCCAGCTCACAATGCTGTAGCTGCCAGTTCTTTTGGACTCACTTATGGGAAGTCTTGGCAGATCTTTTAATCATTTAACCACCAAATATGACTCTGGTCCACCACCACACTTTCTCTATTAATAACATGTTACACAGTCAGTAAGTTCCCATTGTTAAACTTAAGCACCATAAATCATTTATTTCTAAATAAGCTGACGTGGACGCAGAGCCTCAGAGCGTTCTCATCGTTACACTGCTTCTCAGAATAGAGTTTTTCAGGAAAGACAAGAAAAACTCTACAAAAGAGAAATAGAAAACCTGCAGGAAGCGAATCTTTACTCTGAATATTCAGATATATTGCCTTCTCACGTCTGGAGCGCTGTCTCCTCACCTCAAGCTACTTATGCATCCCTATCTACCTCATCATCCTCAGCTTCAGCATCTCTACATCCTAATCCTTTCCTAGTGAGAGTGACGGTTCTAAAGCTGAACACGCCTCTAAAAATCCTGCTTTCGCTTCAGATTACATTTCAGCCCTATTTCCTTTCATCACCAGACTGATTTGTCGCAGACTGAGGGACATTTTTCAACTCCTTCATCATCTTTGTATCTTTTCTGGCGTATTTTCAGCCTGCGACTGTTTTGTGTCCTTTCCAACGTGTGACAGCAGATGTTTTGAAGCATCAGCAGCATCAGCAGCAGCAGCAGGTGCCCTCTGCTGTTTATCAATGAGTTGACAGTAAACAGGCTGTTTTTAAAGGTCCTCGCTGATGTAGAGCAGCTTCCCAGCTTTGACACAACACAGATGTCAAGTTTCACCACGTCAAGCCAAAGAACACGATGTACTCTCTGGATTTTTCCTATATTGTTACAACCATAATCCTATTGTTCTTTGTTGGTGTTTTTATGTAAAAACCCAAATCCAGATGAAAATCTTTGGGAAGATCTGACTGAGCTTTGACAAATGCACCATTAAGGGGGACTGAACACAAATCCAAATGCACTTTTTAATATTTTTTTGGCAAAATATCTGAAAACAATCCATGCGACGATCACGCCCTAATTTACTTTTGATCTTTTACTTAAAAGTCTAATGAAACACTGTTAGGTTTGTGGCTGCAGCAGGCTGAGTGTGGAAGACATTAAAGAGGAACCAAGAATAATTCAACAATACAGTAAAATACAAAGTAAGTCTGGCACAAATTTGACAAAATTCTATTTTATGTTTGATAATTAATAAATGTTAAGGGTTCTGCATAAACTGAAGGGTAAACATAACCTACGTGCTTAGGAACTTCCACCACAATGTCCTGATATTGTAAGTTCCCCTTTCGGTGTTTGAATATATTATTAAATAATCTGGCCAGAATTTGGAGGACAGGCTGACCCGGCCTTTTCTTTAGCCCCTGAATTGCTTGTTTAAGATGATCTGCAATGAATTGGAAGCCTAGGAAATGTTTATTGTTTGAAAAGAGAGGCTCTTGCTGCCAGCTCTTCTTCCTCAGAGCCGGGTTTCTTTCCATTAGAGTTTAGAGGCTCTTTGTTTGCTTTGTTTCTCTGAGAGTCCACCATGAGCTCCCTTCAACAAACTACTGAGATAAAGAAGTACTAAACCAGTGTGCTACTATTTTTTTCAGTTTTCTGTGAATTTTAAGGTTATTTAATTGAGCTACGAAGAGCAGTAGGAGTAATAATGCATCATCAAGCTCCTCTTTATAGCGACGACATACAGTATGTCTGCAGTTCACAGGCCATGTTTTAATGAAACAACATTGCCAGTAAATTACAGCTGCATCATTCAATTTACAAATACCCACCAGTTACCGCACAGATGTTTTGAGTTATCAACACTCAATCTTGTTTGCAAAAAACAGTAATCACCTTACAATTTTACAAGCAATTAAAGCAACAACAAAAAAAAAATACAGTGAATAAATTAAGAGTTTGAAATAAATAAAAACAAATCTTGCTGAACAAGGCACCTGCATGTCATATTGTAGTGGTTTTACATAAAAGGAGGCATAACAAAAACAAGAAGAGTGGAGATGCAGTTTTATTGCTAAGCAACCATTTGAGGCAATATAACATTAGTCACAAAGATCATAATACTTTATTTTAGCAGCAGTTTAAAAAGTAACATGGCAGCTTACAAACTTACATAAGAGGAAATTAAAACAAAAATTAAAGCAAAAAATTAAAGCTAAATTGTGTGTTTTTGAATTAGGTTAAAGTTTTCAGCAGTCAGTTTGAGCAGAGAGCAGCTTAAACATCCTCAGCTTGGAGAAAGAGAAGTTCTGACTGAGCAGCTGAGATAACAGAACCAGTTCTAGAGTTAAATTACTGCCGCAGTCACACTCTTGTCTTTTTACACATTGTTTTCTGCTTAAAGCTGAGGCAGTGTTGTGATGAGGGGCTGAAAGCAGAGGGTTGGAAAGAGCAGCAGCCTCTTAAAGAGAAGCGAGGCAATTTCAAGGGGTCAACTTGTCAAATCAAATTTCTTTTAAGTCATGTTTGACACAACTGAAGGTAACATAATTACTTGATTGTGCTATAAAATGGCACTAGAAGCCAGGTAAACGCACAATACTGACTTGTTAAAGGAATAAACTCCTTCATTTGTCCTGAACACTGTAAATGTGGCACCTTTTATCAAAATTAACTCAAGGTATATATAAACCAGTGATACATCAGTATAAAAAAAACACTCTGAACTCGAAGGGCTTAAAGCTGTTTCGATAATATAGCAGTTCATTTTATTTTGGTCATGCCTTTGAATTAAAAAACTCCTCTGAATGAATATTCTGGATATAAAATGCCACATAAAGAATTCAAGATGGCACATATGCAGCAGCTCAAAACTAGTGAGCTTTTGTTTTTATGTCAGTGACCCAAAAATGGCCTTTATATCCTCACTAATTTTGTCACAACAGAGCAGATTTTCACACCACATTATGTAACCACAATAAAGGAGTTGAATGAAAGCTACCAGACTTCAGATAAGATCTTCTAACCCAAATATCATGTAATGCAAGAATAATGGCAGCATTAACAACTTTAAAACAAAATTATGTGTTATTTTGAGATTAGAATTGTTTCAAGTGGTCAAAAAATCTGCTTTTACAACCGGTCACCCTCAGAACAAGAAGCTACTTTCACTTTTCCGTGAGAACGTTTCTGTTTCTCCAGACTGAAACAGTGCTGAGTACTGTCTGTAGGTAAGATGTTTACTACTGACACGAGCTCAGCTGAATTGCCCCTTACAGAAGCCAAACCAAGCAAAGTGTTTTGAAACTCAGAAAAAAAAGAAAAGAAAAAAACCCAGCAGGAAGCATATTTAAGAAACTGTTCTGAGGATGATATAAAGAACACATGATGTGTTTGATTTACAAATTGCAGAATAAAGCTATTGTTTTGCATTGAACTGACCTTAATGTTTACATATTTTACTGTTTTTCCAAGCATAGTATGCACATTTATTTGTACCAAAATGTTTTATTTGTTTTCTGCTTTTAATAATTTGCTATGGAAGAAATGCTTGAACGGGTAATCTTATTTTTTTCCCAATTTAAAAACTACACCAACCAGAATTTTACAAAAAATATTTATTTTCCTCCACTGTGCAAATTTTAATAACTGTAACAACAGACCTTTTAATTTTGAGTCTTGGATAAACAAATGCTGCTCCAAACAGCTTGAATATCACACAAAGACCTGCCTCTAAAAATGTTCTTCTAGGAAACTGTTTCATTGCTCTTGACAAAAGTTGTTTGTTTTAGTTTCTATCTGACACATTATCCACTGACTTCTCCAAAACTCCATAGTCTGAGAAATATTTAAGTCTCGTCTGTTATAGAACAGGAATCATTGTACCCTCATTTTCAGGAGAACAAATTGTTTTGAAGATTACGATAGCATGTTTGTGTGGCAGAGAAACAAAGAGCAATACATCACTGTGGTGTGCGTTTGTCACGGAGCTAACACAAGAAAACCTTTCAAAGTATCAGCAGAGGTTGTTTTAGGGATGAGTCTGTCCATGGCAGCACATACCAAGGATTAATCGCAGTAATTGCACACACTGCTGTTTTTATATACTGTAATGACCTTATATCTTGTGACTCACTTCTCCTGATTTACTGGCCTCGTTGACTTTGCAGTGAGTCCACACAGTCGCTGCTATGCACGCTACCGTCACTGTCCTGCACTGACGGCTGCAGGAAATCTCCCACAGAGTCTCAATTTGTCTTCACTGAGGTAGCTGAATTCTCACGATCAGACATACAAGAGTAAACATCAAATAAGTGATTGTTTGCTGATATCGCCGCCCACAGTGTGAGGGGCGTTTTCATAGAGACAAAAAAGAAATATATAAGCCAGTTTAACTTTGAATACTATCGCTATTACGTAATATTAACTTTAATGATAGTAAAAATAGCAATGACAGTAATAATGGTGATGATAGTAGTATTGTTTTTTTTTTTTGTAAATATTGTTTTTTTGTTTGTCAGGTGTTTTTTTTGACATCAAATGGTTTTTTGACATCCAGACTTCAGTTGATACTTTTTGGGATTTTTAAATATATTTCTCATAATTTAAGCTAAATTTAAATAATTTTAGGCACACTACATTTCAACTCTAGTTCGATGTGCAGACATTGTTTATTTTCAACATCAGAGGTCAACAACGTCAGTGCCAATAAAAACTTTTTTAATGCAAACTGCAGTGCTTCTTTCACTGGAAAAAGGCAGTTCCCAAACAAGCTAGTGTTGTTTTCCAAAGAGAACTGGCCACCTGCGTCTATTTTCACAATAACAGAGCTTTCTCACTGCATGTGCATGAGTCACAAAATATCAGTTCGGCGTCCATTTCTATGTGTTCACTCTTCCTTTTTTTCTAAAAGAAATGTACATCTTCTCCTATGGAGAAATAACTGGCATTCTGCCTCAGCAAAGAGATATGAGAAGTCAGCATTCCTTATTCAGAAAGAAGTTGAATGCATTTCTCCTCCACTCTGATCAGTGATCTTCTGTGCAGGTGACCGCTGTTAAATCTGTGAATGTGCTTGTTCCTTCGCTCTGATTCTGTGAGTCACTCACAGGTTTGGTTTTCTGTTGCTGGCTTTCAGTAGCTGTCTCAATGTCCTCCGGCACGTGGAGGGAAACCTGAGAGGTATGCCTGGCAATCTGTGGGTCTTCAAAGGCCACAGAGACACAGCTGGTGGAGGCGTGATGGTGGATGCCTGAAAAGGGAGTTGCCACCGACCTTTTTCTTATTCCTGCTTTGGCAAATGTATACTTGACTTTCTCAGTAACTTTACGGAAAACAGATTTACGCAGAAGAATGTAGATCCAGGGGTCCAGGATAGGGTTGAAGGAGGCTAAGCGAATTGCCCGTAGGTCTGGGCTCTTTGCAGTGTTTTGCTCCACTGGAGGCTTATAAAGCTGGTTTAGGAACACCTGAACCTGCAACAGAGAAACATTGGTTGCTAGATACATTGAAGTTGTACAGGTGTGCTGGTATCTAGCCAACCTTGCTAAAGCTTTCACATCCTCTAAACCTTTACAATCACTTCAACACATTTTATTGGGATCTTATAGGCAACAAAATGAAGCACATTACTGGGAAGTGGGAGAAAAATTATACATGATTCTTACTTAAAAAAAACCCAACTTATACACATCATTAGAGGAATCTGAAGTTTTGAGAGTAGGGCAAGGGTCAACCTTCCAGCAGGACTCCATAAACATACAGCGAGTGACAAATTATTCACCCTTTTATTGATTTCACAAAACAATCATGTTCAAGAGAATTTAGCTCCATCCAATCGAACTGAGTTTGGGTTATTTTGTAAACAAGAAGGGGCAAAAATGTGAGCCTCTAGAAAATGGCAAAGACATCCACCAAAATACCAGCAGCTATAGTTGCTGTGGAGGGCAGAGTGTTCAGATTGTTTTTTGGTAAAAAAAAATAAAAATAAATGAAAATACAAAGAAATTAAGAACCATGTATTATTTACCTTGTGCAGTCCTCTATGATACACATGCATGTCAGAATCCTGGGTTATAGTTTTTTGGGGGGGAATTGGGAGTTGCAGTTTTTCCTCGTATTGTTTTTGCTATTCTTGCTTTGATTAGATCAACATTGTTTCTGTTTAACTTCAGATCAGTCAGTTCTTAATTATTTTAGTTGGACTATGTTTATTATTTATTCCTTGTGTTTAGTTATTGTTAGAAGATGGTAAATTTACCATTTAACATTTGTTGTTATTCCTTGTAATGGTTGGATTTATATTGTGAGAAACAATTGCAAAGTTTCCTTTTCCTGAATTTACTGTTCAACAGATGACCTTTTGCAGGATATGTTATTAACAACCCAGTAACGAACACCCTACTGTTAATTAATGGGAAAAACCTAACACTTATTGTGCAAAACATGAATTTATTGGTCAGATTTAGAATATTTATTTCTTAGTCACAAATTTGTGTCAGATGTAAACAGATTATTATTCCAAAAGGAGATTTTTTTTATTGCCATATAGTTCAATACATAAGAAGTAAATCTCCTCTTACAGTGTAGGAAAAGTCATGAATCACTACTGAATAGCCTAGGCAACCTATACACAATATTGACTTTTAGATAATAACACTGGCAGTAACACACCTCAATAGAATATTCACTAAACTCTGATCCAGAACCGCACAGCATTCTGGAAGATGTAGGAAAGGCTCCAGCTGCTCAACCTCTGACAGAGAGCTAAGCTATAGGTTGGTAGCATCAACTAACTCTCTGACTCTTGGTTACCTAGCAACAACATAACCTGTGCAGCCTCAGTTTACCGTTTCATCACCATGGCTCATAACTGCTTAAAAAAAAATAATAAAAACCTCATGGTGGAGTGAAAACTGTGGGCAAAACAGGAACGATCATGCCACCAGTTCAGTAATATTTCAGATATTTAAAATAAAAAAGTAATCAATAATTATTTATATCAACATTATTGGTATAGACTGATATGAAATGCTTATTTTGTGACAAATTTTTTAACCATGTCATCCAGACCTAAATTTGAATAATTTTCCAGATTAAAGTTCTTCCTGGATTGCAGCACTGAGTTAGATGAAGTTTATCATAACATAATGATTGACGGACTGGAAAAGTGATTGAGATTGTCTAGTAGTGTGTAAAATCGGCATTGATTTTAGTTATCAGATTGCTACTGATTTGTGTAATTTCATAACTAAATCACATGAGAGGTTCGTTGAGAAGCTACTCCTGGGCCACTTCATTTCAATACCTCAGCCAAACATTTATATCGACTCATCTACTATTTTTATCACTCAATCAAGGAGTAGATGGGTCAAAACATCTTTAAACTCAATGCAGATAAAACCAATTATTCTTTTAAACACAAATATTCAAGGTCAGAGATTAAGACTCTGCTCATCTCAAGGAGATTAGATAACTAACTATACAAAAGGTTTAATTATGAACCCAGACCTAAATTCTAACATCCAGATCCCAGATTGATGTCCATTAATAAATAACCCTCTTGATAACATCTGAGGGTTAAACTGGAGACAGAAAAACTGTTGCAAGCTTTTATTTTCAGGTTGGAAAATTTTGATACTGTCTTTGCTGTTTATATAATAATATAAACAGTAAAGTTTATATTTTACTAATATAAACTTAGTAATATTAGTATTACTAATATTATACTAACTAAATGTATAATATTAGTAATACTAATATTATACTAACTATAATATTAGTTAGTATAATACTAACTAAACTAAATGCTGCTAACTAAAATGCAGCATTTAGTTTAGTGCTAACTAACTGAAATGCTGCAATAAATTATGTCATCAGTTGTTAAAGTCACAGCACTGGCATCCCATCCATAACCTGTAAAACACTGAATACTCTTCTGCTTAAATGCAACCTGAGGTTGTCTGTCAGCATGCACCATTAAAAACGTGTTTACTTCAATGGATCAACACTAAATAAGGGAAGACAGCATTTAGTTTCTGACTTCCTGGAAAAACTTTTGTGCAAAAACATTGGGCTCTCTTCAATTAGGATTAAAAACCATTACTAACTTTTGCATTTTTCCCATGGAGGGCAACAATCATTTAATCAGATTTAATCATGCAGTTATTTATTCCTTTGAATGTGATGCTTAGGTTTTACTGTTATGACTTTAATGTATTTCTTATCTTCAGTTTACGATAGTTTATTTTTCCTGTAAAGCTCCTACCCTGTGAATGGTACTTTACAAACTTCAGTTTGAACTCACATTTTTTTAAAATAATGTTCAAAAATGGGAGCCGTCTATAAATAACGAATGGGTCCAAATAACGTCAGTGGTTACCCAAAAGCTACACAAACGCACAAATGTAGTCGGATTCCAGCAACTTTCCCTGATAGAATCATTTGAAATGACAGTGCGTAATTGTGCGCATGGATGACAAGCAGCTTGAATACTTACTACAAGTGGGATGGAGCAGATGAGCACCACCACCGTAGTGGTTACTAGCACAAGGACCATCTGAATCTCTGTGTCGGCCAGCCTTGAGAAGTTTCTCGATTTCCTCCGCGAGACCACGCTGCGCCCGGAGTCGGTTCCCTGCGACATCCTGCGCACAAAGTTCTTGTGCATCCGGATCAGAACCACGCACAACAGCACGTTAAATACGACAGTGGCAAAGATGAGAAACATGCTGAACCCGGCGTACAAGTAAGAGTAGGCGGCATGGGTGGTATGGTTGGTGCGCCAATCCAAGAAGCACCAGGTTTGCGGGTGCTGAAACGTCACCTGCCCGAAGCCGATGACGGGTAAAGCGCTGAAGAGCGCGTTGGAGATGTAGATGGTCACCAGGATCTGTACGGCAAGCCTTTGGGTCACATGGTCGTTGTAGACGTAGGGATGTTTCACCGCGATGTATCTGTCCACAGACATGGCAAAGATGATACTGAGTCCCGCCAGGGAGAAGAAGAGCAAGATGAAGCCCATGTACTGACACAGCGGGTCCCCTCCTGGCCAGCCACCCTGCAAGTAAGTGGTTATAGTGACCGGACTGGCCAGCAGTGTGCCCATGAGGTCCGTCACCGCCAGGCCATATACGAGCGTGTAAAACGTGGTCTCCCTTTTCTCTTTGCGAGCTCGACACAAAACTGCGATGGCAATGACATTCCCGAACACCCCGAAAAAGAACATCAGAAACGGAATGGTCGGAGGTATGTTTCTCATTGGCGGAATGATCGTCGTTGTTGGATTATTCATCGTAGTTTCCACAGGGGCTTCAGCGGGACGGCAGAACTTCTGTTGAGGCCAGTACTTCCAGTCCAAAACGTATTTAGTCTTGAAGACGGCGCGAACAGACTTGGTCCAAACACCAGCTGGTTGCACCTTATCTGAAAACTTTCCACCCTGTCCAGAGCATCCTCTCCCTGTTGGTGACACCGACGGTCCTCATGGCATTTCTAAAAAAACAAAACAACAAATTCTCAGCAAACTGGTCCATGCAGGCGGTTTTCAGTCAGCAGTAGACTTTACGGAGGTAAACGTTTAAAAGAGACACCAGAGGGTTCATTGAAATGAAGTTCTGCCTTCCAGCTTGCCGAGGAGTTCAGTCCCTCCCCTTCATTCAGTAAAACCGTTTGCTCTACAGCTGGTAACGCAAAATGCGTCAGGTGGACGGACGTTAGGCGAACGTTGGTTGTGCGTCCAGTTGGTTGAAACACTTACGTTTGTTGAGCGGACGTTAAACGACCGTTAGGTGAACGACAGGTGGCGCTCTCCGTTGGCGTCCGCCGGACTTTGAATTGTGTTTCAATTTGAAGTCCGGCAAACTTTGCAAACAAACATTCGTCGAACTGCATTGATGTCATTGAAGAGGCAAAATTACTTTATTCTACTACATAAGAGTAAAACTTCTATTAGAAAATGTAAGTAGCATAGAGCAATGGATGGATGGATGGATGCTGCTCCTCTGATCCTATAATTGTATTTTTCTAATCTTTAGCTAATTTAAAATGTTAAAGTCTTCCTTGATTTTATTTTTTATGTTTATTTTTATTGCTATTTTTATTTTTAATATAATTTCATTAAACCCATCCAGAAAACCCCATTTTCTGGGGTTGTACCCCAAGAGGCGGGGCACAACCTGGACAGGTATTAATCCAAGGAAAAAAGTGTTTGAACATCTAATTTGATATCGTTACATTAGGCCAGACAGACAAAGTCATGTGGAAAGTTTTTTTTATGTGGAAATATATCAATTCTAAAAATCTCAATATGACAAATTACACCAGATATAAAGCTCAAATCTAAACAATTGATGGAGATATACACACCAAGTAATGGCTGTTCACTTTTTAAATGATCAACCCTTTGTTTTTAAATTTTTGGGAATTTATTCTGTTTGGCTTTCTGCATTGAGTTTATCTTGTGTCATCTATCCTGAATTACTGGTCAAAAAGTAAAAAATTGTAAAGAGAAACACATTTCTCCTAAAAGGAAGGCTGGAAGGATGAAGATAGAGAATTCCCTGAAACAACAGGTCTTCGTCTGATGTGTTTTGTTTGTGTATTTTGTCTGGTTACAGACAGGATCACACCTGTCGACAACAAACAAAGGTTTAAGAACCACTGTATTTTCGGTCAGAAATGATCACATCGCCTGGTTGAAGTACCAGTGTCCATGTGCAAGTCAACAAAGGTGAAACAAACATTTAAGTGAATTTTATGATATGATATGATGTTCATGTAGTGCATCATTCTAACTTTTGCTTTGTTTCTGTTTTCCAACAGAGAGAAAACTCTTCATTTACAACAAGTGTGTCTCAATCTCAACCTGTGACTGGGAAGACCATAACGATGATGCCATCCTGAGCAAAGTCTGAACTCAGTGACTTGTTACTCTCAACCCAGAGCAACAATCCTTTTATCACCGGTGTTTCTTATACAATAGGTTATTCTCTTTTACCGTATATTGGGAAATACAGTAAAATACCGGCAGCTGCAGTTGCCAGAATTTTACCATATCTTAAAAATACGGTTTAATACTGGCAGCTTTGGTTTACCGTATTTTTAGAATATGGTAAAATATTGGCAGTTTTGGTTGCCAGAATTTTACCATATAAAGACGGCAAAGTTCTGGCAACCACAGCTGCCAGTATTTACCGTAAAATAGAGAAAATTTTTTTACAGTGCACATTTTGTGCATAAATACTTCATTGTTGTGTATTTCAATCTGAGACGATATATTTTTATGATGAACGCTTATCATAACAACTAACTTCTAGACATTCTCCTTCATCTCTGAAAAAGGGCTTCTCCACAAATTCAGCTAAAAATGAAGAACTTGTCAGATGTCTTCTGATCTCTTCACCACATTTTATACAAACACCTTTAAAGCCTGTTTGGCACCTTGCTGACAAAACTGACAATTCCTCAGAGCTGCGTTTGTCACAGTATGTTTCTCTAAAAGGACATGGAGAATTCTGTATCAGGACATTAAATCTCAGACAGCAGCAAGAAAAATAAAGACAGTGTTCTTTAAAAAGACAGTAATAAGCTGGTGTCTGACATAATAATTAGCATCATCAAAATGATTGTCACGGTTTGATTTGGACACTTGAATTTGAACTCTAGAAAGTACAAAGTAGCAATTAATTAGTTCATTAGTAAGAAGAGAAAAATGCATTATTATATAGCTGAACAGGTATGTTTTAAAAATGAGCAATCAAACAATGTGCATGCAGATGGACGCGAGAAATGGTCGAAACCAGATATTAACTCAATATGTGCAAAGAGATACTTAACTGTATTATGTCTCACAAACCTTTCCTATTATATTTTAGTCAGACAAGTTTTTTAGCTGCTAATTGACCAAAATTATGAGACATTAATTTTAAATTAATTTCTGTTAATCCAAACATGTATCCTGAATTATTTTGTGAATTTTCATTTTAAATTGGTCAGATGCTATTGGGTTCCTTCCAGAATCTTCTCATACTGGTTTGCAGAAATTTTGACCAATTTCCTCCCGGCAAAAGTTGGAGGAATACCAGAGAGGGTTATATATAGGCCACCTTAATGAGATACACCTTTTCAGCTCTGCCCGCGTATTTTTTCTGGGATAAATATGAGCAGTTTGTGAGATCCAAAATACTAACCACAACATGATGTTTCCACCATCTTGTTTCACAGTTTGGATGGCTTGGAAGATTCACCCTATTGCCTCCAGTGGTAATGATGGTCATTGGGAACAAACATTTTCAACAGGTCTCCAAAAATTAAGGATTTGAGGAAATTTGAAAAGTATAATCTCTCTATTTATGCTACTTTTCTAGTAATGGCTTACTATTAGCACAACTTCTGATGTTGCGTTCGTGGCTTTTGGATTTTGTTGACCATTGTGGGCTGTAATTTGTCATTTGCTAGTTGCTTTAACTTATAAATTAGTTAAACTTTGTAGTAGTGAGTCAGATTATATTAATCTTTATAGCTGCAGCCATGCTGCTACACTTGCAACAAATCGGCCAAGCTATGTAAAAAAAACTTCACAATCCACCTCTGCAGGCTGAGACTCCCCATTGGCTATCAGAATATGCTAAATTTCAAGGAACCAAGGAGCTTGACTGCAGTTGCCTGACGTCATCCCACTTTGCTGACTCTGCTCACATTAAAATCCCACCTTCTTGTTTTCTTTGTTGTCACTTTCAGACATGAACACAGAACCAAGCGAAACCTTCTAAACATGGGCGTTTCCAAGCCTTGAAAAAGGATTTTTTTTTTCACCTTGCAGAGTGTAGTTTGTAGCTGATTGTGTATAATTGGCCTTAACAGCCATATTACATAAGACTGTGCACATATAGCACAGAGGAATATTTCCTCCTGTTTGTTACTGTATGTGTATGTCAAACCTCAAACCTAACAGAATGTACTGTAAGTCGATTTGAGAGATTAGATTTTCGTATGAATGTCCATTTCCAGGATTTGTTTATTGAAGTCAGATAACCTGCAGAGTTTATTTTCCACTGGAAATCAAAGTAATGGCCACAAGCTTGGCTAAAAGAATCAATTTTCCTGCATGCTTATTGTAGAAAAACACAATTGTACATGAGAGTGGGCCTTTTTTTATAATTTAGCTTGTTTTCTTGCAGAACTTTGTGCTCTAAAGAAAGCAAAGGAAAAAATGCTTTCCAAACTCACAATTTGTACGACTGCCTTTATTCATCAGCCAAACAATTACGACAATGTGTTGTGGAAGTGATTTGTTGGACGCATGGATTTCTATGCTCTAAATAGCATGGAAAATGGCACATACTTCTTTTCTTGTTTTGGATTTCTTCTTGTTATTTATGAAAAAACAATAGCAACCAACATAGGAGGAAAAACAATATTAGGTCAGGTGTTTGAGGCAATAAGGGAAGTTTCTTTATTTGTCAGATAAAAATGTCTTACACTTTATATGAATCTATAAAGGTTCGCACAACGCTCTTTAAAAAATGGTTCATTTTAGGTTTCTTTGAAAACTTTTCAAAGTTCCTTTAATAAATCATTCTATAGCTTTCTGGATACACAGTTGGTAACACTTTATTTGAAGACTGACATGGCACCGTCATAAACATGACTTAATATTTATCATGAACATGAAGCAGTTGGAAAGTTGACACTTATAATGCAAAGTTGCAATAAAGTCTGATTATTTACCTAATGACATGTGACAACTGTTATAACCAATCATGAAGACTCCTTCATGTTCATACCAGGCATACTTTTCATTAAACCAACATATCTGCATTTAAATGTTTTTTATTGGCCCAATGTAACATTCTAATATTAAATGCTGTGTTTTTGTAAGCAAAAAAATCACCATAGTTAAGTGTAATAAAGGCTTGGAAACATCAGTGTTTGTAATTAATCTATAAATGTGTTTCACATAAATTAAGAAATTTCTCATTAATATTTTAATTTACTGAGTGATACTGTTTTTTATAAATGGGCGTGGCACCTTAGAATAAGCTGAGTTGTCAGGTAAACGCTTCCTTTCTGTCTAACCATTCCCAGCCCAGCTGACCAGGAGTCGAAGCGCAGTGGGCAGCTGTCCAGTTTTCCTCCAGCTCATTTTAAATATAAAGTTTGGATACAGTCGGGATGTGTTTATTCTGCGGTCTGGATGATTTATAGATAACATCCGTGTGCAATGTCTCTCAACATAACAAAGTTTCAGTGCACAGGATCAGATGTAAACTGTTTGAACTGGCACTGGTTTGCCAGCAAGAAAACAGAAACTGAGTGTTTTCTCACAATTTTAAGACTATATTTGTTTAGACTCTCAGGAAAGTTTTTCAACTTAATTGGATTCTATTCATTCTGTATCTGTATTTACGCTGATTACAATTGGACAATGAGATATTTATCTAAACTCAGTGCAAACTTCAGGAAAAAAATTTCAGGAGTGAAATAGTTTTTGCACAGAGGATTAGTCTTAGCATCAGATAAATGTTGGTTTAAGAGAAAAACATGGCGGTATTAAAAGTGGAAATCAAGACATGTTGCATCCAAATTACCATCAGGCAACTTAAAAGCAGCAGCAGCAGCAGCAACATCAGAAGTCCAGAAGTCTAGAACACCAAGCTCTGTTGCTAAAAGTAGAACATGATAGTACTGAAATGTGTTGTCAGAGGACTAGAGGTCTCTATTCTCTACTACTTCACATAAGGAGAAGACCAAATCCTGGATAGGTCAAAAGCTCCATTTAGACTTTTAAAATCAGTGTGGAATACTGTTCATTGTAAAAATATATTAATAAAACAACTAACTACATATATTTCTAGTTAAACCCCAACATGTGTATGTAGTTAAAGGGGTAGTTCAGATTTTTTCAGTGGGATTTTTTAAGAGGTTATGATCACAGAGAAGCTTCTTTACTTTGACGAAACAGTAACCGGGTCAGAGCTCAACTGTTCAGCTGTTTTCTCCTAAATGAAATCACTAAAAGGAGATACCACTGTCATTAACTTCTTAGAAGTTATTTCTATTTCTGCTTCTTTGTGTGTGTGAGTTCTGTCTCCTCAAACTCCCAGTCAGATGGTGGCAGATAGTTGGTCAGTCTGAGCTATGCTTCTTCATGTGGCAAGAGGAGTTTCCCTTCCTGCTGTCGCCACATGCATGCTCAGCCTGAGGGATTGCGGCAAAGTCAACAACACGATGCAAGTGATCGTCTACTGTCGCCGCATGCTCATCCAGGAGGAGTGAATGCTGCAGTGCAGAATCTGCTGGGTATAAAACCAATTTGAATAATGAACTGAACTTGACTGTGTTGTTTGAAAACAACGATCTGTGTGATTGGACTGAATAGATTTTTTGGTAAAATGTTTTTTGATGAAATGTGTTGGAAATTGCCAAAAGTAAACTGAATTGAATTGAATTATGGAATAACTGACTTAGTTGTACACAAGTGGCAACTTGTAATAATGGCTTCAGAAAATTCTTGCTTTAAAACAGAACATGACAAGAGTAGCTACCCTGAGAAATATGTTAGAAAAGTGATGCAGAGTAGAAATATATTGGAGTTATCACTGTCATCTAATGGTTTGCTTGAACATTTGGCAATTTTTTTCCATTTTGTCTTGAGATTGCAGAAGTCCTCTCTTACTCCAACTGGATGTTAATTTAAAAGTGACTGTGGATTTTATTAAAGTGAAGATGCAAACAAAGTTAACTATGGCAGGCAAGACATTTCTGATCATAACAGAAACTTCTCCTCTTAGACAAAACAAAGTTATAAATTTAAGATGACAAGATAAATCTGCAGTACTGGAAACTCACATATTTATCTCAATTGGGTTCAGAACAAAAACAAATTTTGTCTGAAAAACAAATAAAATTATAAAACTGTAGAAATGCTTAATACTTTTAAAGCATAAACTGTCTGAAAAACATAATTTGCACAGAATTAAGACTTTTCAATTAACCCTCCAGCTAAACACATCAAGACCACTATAGTTTAATTCTCAATAAGAAAAAACCATTGCCAAAGGTTGTGCTTATTAGCTGATGGTGGAACAACAGGCGAATGGATCAGACAGCTCATAAATCTAATTTAATATTATCTACACGCTTCTCTGTAATTTATTACTTCACCATGTGAACATCAGACCAGATAAAAAGTCAAGCGTAGCATCCAAACAAATGGCTAAATTAAACATTTGATTTCACTCATCTCATCAAAATGCGACATGTGAAGCACGGTGGGTGAGAAATGAAGGTTTCTCTGATATTTTTCTCGAGATAAAATGTGTGGGGGCGGATAAAACGAGCAACGTTACAGGCAGCATTTTGTTATCTGCTTTAATAAACAGGATAAAGTTGCATTCGGTCTAATAGCAGAGATAAAAGTAAGAGCTATTAATCAAAAACAGGACTTGAATTCTTTTCACTCAACTGTAAAGTTCTCATAAAAGAGATTATAGATGTTTTTTTATTAACATATTAAAACTACAGCCTCAAAAAGATAAAAAAAACTTGATGTGTGGTTAAAAATAAGCAAAAAGAGGACATACTGCTGAATTTTTGGATGAACATCCTGTTCAGTAATAACACAAACTAAGCCTGGAAGATAAAAACGGGAATGTGCTGACTTCCTACTACGTTTCCAAAAATTAAATGTCCTGATTCCACATATAGGGTTTCCTGGTAGAGATAAAGTGTTTGTACAGTAGGAGGTGTTCTGTTGCCCGATGGCATCTAATGCATTTTCTATTTATATTGACACATCTCAACCAACATCCTTATCCCATCCATCAAAACACACAGATGGCTCTCCTAAAACACCGTGCGCATCAGTGCCAGTAATGTGAATGTCAAACTTCCCGATGCCTCTTTCGGTTGACTGCAGCTCAGGTGATGGTTAATCACCCACTGAGACATGAGTGGTAGATGTAAAACCTCACGTAGATGGAAAAATACAGCAGCAAAAAGAAGAAACAGACAGATTTTATTGGATAGTTGGAGTATTAACCTCCCATTTTATATATAAGGTCAGCCGATCAGCTGCTCTGCAGTGTACAAAAGAGAAAGAGAAGCACCAGTGGGAACCAGATCTTTTCAGATGGAAGGATCCAAGTTAGATGTAACTTATCTCTGTTTTAAAATCACAAATCTATTTACTCAGCCTCTGACATCACTTGAACTGCTGATCTTTATTTTGTTGTATTTTTATTTATGATTGCTCTGACCCCTGCTTTATGTCTAATTTTAGACTTTTAGTTCATTTTAGCATATTTTCTATGATCTATGGGATTTTGGTGCTGACTGGTGTTTCAAGGAGCTTTAGAAATAAAGCTGGTATACATAGAATATGAAATCAGTCCATATTCTGGAAACCTGGAAGATGAAAATTAATTTGGCTGGAAGAGTAGAGAAAAAGTTGATGGTTACTCTTCATTGTGCAGCTTTCAACTTATCAATTAAGCAATATTTCAGTACTAAAACATCAAAATATTTTGCAGCATCAATATCAATCCGTCTGTCACTTTTCCTACAAAGCTAAACTGCTCCCTTTTAGAAAAGGAGAGCTTCGTTATTTTTGCTCAGTTTTGTTTTCTGCTTTGCTCCTACAACAACCTTCTTACAGATTTTTGTTTAATCATCATTTAACAGGTCAAATCTTAGATTTCAGTTTTATTTGCAGCACAAGACAGAAAAAAAATCACACCAACATTGATGTTCATTCGAACCATGTGTTTGCTTAAAAAAAATAATAGTTCGTATGAATAGCGTATAAATACCTACTATTCAATTAATTTTTATTTAATGAAGTGGGAAGCCATTTAAATCAAGTCTGCTGTTTTCTCACACAAACTTCAGCTTTCTAATCCACAGTGTAAGACGACTAGATCATCTCCAGGATCTCCATAAACATTCAAACAGGACATCAGAAAATGTTTAAGCATTTTAATTTCACTGTAAACGTAACCACTAGCACTCACCAAACAGGTTTCTGACATTTGCTTTCTTGGACATCCAATCAGTTTAGACCAGGAAGTTTGTTCATAATCTGTCAAGTTTCCATACAAGAATAAAATGTTTCTGAACCTCAACCAGCAGCATTTACCTGGAAACTTCTAATGTTTCCTTATTGACACTAGAACTGTCCTTATAGACGTGTCAATAAGGAACACTGCTAGCGTTTCCTTATTGACAGGAAACACCTGCTAACCCTCCAATATTAGCTTTGTGGCTAAATTCAACGTGGCTCGGAACTCTGTAGGTATATTTTGAACAGAACAGAGCATCATGCTCACAAACTAACTGGATTATTATTATAAACCCAAATATCTGCAGCTCATTCTTTTTTCTCCTGCAAAAATGATGGCAGGACTTCTGATGTTGCAAATCTTCAATTATGCAATAAAACTAGTGCCTGAAAGAAATCACACCAAATAAAACTTTACATAAACAAATGCACAATTGAAATTGAGAAAAAATCTCTTCCTGGTTTGCTTATGTCACTTCTGTTCACTTTTCCCTAAATTGGTTCTTCTGGGTTTCAGTCGTCAAACTGCAACCAGGTCCTTACATGTTGAAATGACATCAGTGTGCTCTGAATTTAAAATCAAATTACCCCAGACCAGATTTGAGATTGTTGTGGTGACTGCAGCCAGACTAGTTAAAGCAACTAAAACACCTTCATGTTTTAATACCTGCAGGCTGCCTCAACAAGAATCTAAAAACGAGGAAATGTTTCTCAGAAACATATTAAAAAATTCATCGAATCACAATAGTTCTTGTCTCAATATTTTGCGCCTCTCATTCATTCGGACCTGCATACCACCCAGCTTTCCCAACATCATGCTCTGAATACTGAATGGAGGCAACATAATGAGGAATGAACACATTGTGTGCAACAGCACAACGTCATTTTCTTCTCCTGAAAGCCATTATTTCCTAACAGAGTCCAAACATCGAAGTTTGGTCGGTTCTGTTGGTGTATTAGCTGAAGCCGCACGCTCATGTTTCCTTGTTAAATCCAGATAACAATTTTATGTCTTTTCCAGGAGAGATCGCAATCTAAATTGTGGGAATCGATGTTTTTCTTTGTATGAAAAAAAAATGTTTACTGGTTATAAAAGCATTCCTTTCCAGGCAAAGAATTTGGTTTTCTTGAGATAAAAATCAACCAATTCTTCTCTGCAAATACCACTTTTAAACTCCTCTGTGAGAAAACCCCCAAATAGTTGAGAAAAAAACAGAAAGGAACAACAGAGACTGATGCAGAAATAGGAAAAGTGGAAGAAAGAGGGGGCATAATTGATCAAGATTGGCATCCTACCTTTAGTTTACATTCAGTTTCCAAACAGGCACACTCTGCTGTGACAAAGTCAAACCAAATTTATTTTAAAATTCATAAACAACTCATATATACACAAGAGTAACTTGTAGATGGTGCTATTATTGGATGGTTGACATTAGATCCCAAAGTGAGGACATAAGTTTATTTAATCTGCATAGTCTCTAAGCTCAACCTGAAGCCTGGGCGGCTAATCGCTCCCGTTTCTCCTGCTCGGCTTTCTCCTTCTGTTCCTTCTCCCTCTGGATCAGGAGCCTCTTCTCCGCCTCCCAGGCCTTTAGCCGGCTCTGGTACTGCTCTAAGTCCGGTTTCTCTGCAGAGGCCAGGTTCTGTTGGGCCATTGTGGCCACTAAAGCTTGGAAAGAGGCGGGGTCCACTTTACCCTGAGACTCCAGCTGACTGCTCAGCTCCTGGAGAGGAAGACAATGGTTAGAATAGTAGCTTTATGCTTGATCAGCAAAACAATGGCTTTGCCATGGCAACAGATTGATTAAACTCTCTTCGAAGAAAAAGATAAACACATAATACATTTTAAAAAACTATATTGCCAGTAAAGTTATCTTGTGTTGAGTAGAAAGTATCAAAATTTGATTTAATAGCTGCTCTAGAAGTCCTGCAACTTTTAGCTTCAACACACCTGAGTCAAATAATGATTGTTAGCCGGACTGGAAAACCTGACTGCGTCCTGGGGAGGTGATTCAGCCGTTACATCAAGAGAGTCGAAGTGTCTAAAAGCTGCAGGGCGCCGGCCTACGAGGACTGGATTTGAGATCTCCTGTCACAGACTGTACGACTCTTCCACAGTTCATCTGTTCATTCTAAAATTAGAAATCACTCCTGAATTTGTGCTTTTGTGTTTCTGCCCCTTCTACTGAAACCCTCAGGTATTTGCTGAACATTACCGCTCATATAGAGCAACGTTCTGCTGGATGTTTCTTTCAGTTAAGTATTTATACAAGAAAACGCTAATACTTCTGGAAGTTACAGGAAACTGAAAGAAAGCTCCAACTTGTTTGCCTCGTCAGTGTTTGATCGCACCCAGGACGATTGAAAGATTACATCTTAGGCTGGTTTGGGAACGCCTCAGCCTCCTAAGATGACTTGGCAGGAATAAGTGGGGAGGGAGAGGTCTGAGGATTTCTCTGACAGCTGTAAGTACTCGTGGAAACAATTCTGCAAAGCAGACCAACATCTGAAGAGCTTATGATTCAAATTTTATGTAAATGTTTTGCGAAAAACAACAAAAATAAGTCCTCACAAGGGGCCGCTGTGCTTTAGTTGCTTAGTTTTGTCAAGAAAATCTGAGTCACAAACATAGACATAACAGGAAACGGTGTTTTGCTGGCCTGCACTCTGCGAGGAAGGCTCATGTAAATTCAGCAGCAGCGACAAACAAAAGCAGCACACAACACCCACCTTGAATCTGCCGACATAGTGAGGAAGGTTAGCCTTCTCAGCTTCATCCTCTTCATCTACGGCTTCCTCCTTCTTACTTTCCTCTCCGTCGGACTCCTCGTCTCCAGAGCTGTCCGAGGCTGTGGACAACTCCTCCAGCATGTCGCTCACACAGCCAAGCTAAAAAAGATAATACGTCTTTAAATGCTTTATCATGTCCTAAAACTGCCAGACTAGAAATAAAAAAAAAATTCTATCTAAATAAATCCTTTTTTGAGAATGACATTTCTGAACTGGACAGACACCTGATGACGCAAAAAGGCTAAGAATTACTCATCAGTCGGCTTCTTAATCTGAGAGAAAGGCTAGTTTAGTGTTGCCTGAGGCAGCGGTCAGCAGAACGTGAGCTGCAGCACGTCCTCCCCTTCTCGCTGCATTATCTTCTCAGTCAACATTACTGCCTGCCACCGTCACACACTCTCTGGTTGGTTCCTGTTGCAGTGATTCTTTGACAGCCTCGGCGCTCCGGGCTCTTTTAAAAATCTCATTAAAGCCAGATTATTGAGCTGGGCAGCACCGGCCAGATTAGAAGCAGCACAACCAGCCATGCAGACGTGAATAGATAACAATATGACATCTAGAGGCTTTGACCTCAGCAGGTGAAACCAGTCTGGGGATAAACAGCAGGCTGCCTGCTCTGGGTAACTCAGTGCTGAAGTGGTTTTAATTGCTTGGTTTTATCCAGTAACTCTGGAATATGTTTGGTATCAATATCCCAAAAGAGGGATAAGGTGGCAGAAGTTTTATTTTTTACGTTTTTGTTACTCTGCCTTTATGTTCTTTGTTTGAAGAATTAATAGCCTGCTGAAATAAAATAAATCTAGATTTCTGATGTTAATCTTTGCAAAGCAACTTATTTTAAATTAGCCTACAGGCCTTTTCTTTAAACTCCTGAGAGAAAACTTAAACCTTTAATCATCTTTGATCATTTGAATTTTAATTTTCTACTTAGAATGTTTTTTCTTTGACATAGAGTAGAATTAGAGACACATTTCTATTACTTTTCGTGTTAAATAAATATAAATTTACATTGGCATTTATATGTATGAGTATACCTTAACATGAATTTAAACTGTACAAATATTTTTCAGCGTCTGACAGTTCTGGTAGTTTGGCTCAGAAAACCAAACTACCAGAACTGTAGTAGTTCTGGAAGTCCGACTATCTTAATTTCTTCCTGCACAAGTTACATTTTAGGAAATGCATAATCAAAACAAACAAAGACAAAGTTAATCATCTTAGCAGGAAGTTTGATGCTCTTCACTGAAACATTTTGGCAACAAATTGAAAGTGTGAATTTCTACATACTTACTGTGTCTTTAGACAACTTTATGTCACCAGATGCTGCAGAAACTCTCTCCATCACAGCCAGCGCTCGTCCCAGATACCCTCTAACCCACGACAGAGGCATGCCTTTAAATACAGCGTGTATGCCCTTTAACATCTCCACCTTGCCTGGATGAGGAAGAAATGGAGTAATGAATCAGATAAGCTGATAATGAAAGAGTTCTGCATGAACCAATCACAGCACCAATGAAGAAATGAAGGCTCAAGAGAGAAAGAAAAACAAAAAAAACAGTCAAATCCACACCGAGGAGAGCATTGCCAAGCAGCTGAGCATTGAGGCCAACAGTGTTGTCTTGCTTTAGACCACAGATGAGGAGCGACGCCCCCAAAACTCGCTCCTCTGACACCTGAGCACAAATGTGAAGAACAAGACATTTTAAATGTTTATCGCCTTTAATATCAAACCAAACATGCTGAAAATATTACGAGGTGAATCATCACGCACAGAGAGTTGAGGTTTGGTTGCAAGGAAACTTCCCAGAGCATTCAGAGACAGGATCTGTGTGGAGGGAAGGTCAAAGGCCTCTTGGAGCATCAACTCTTCCACCACAGAGCAAGCACCTGCACAAAGCAGACAAAGATGGAAACTTTATTTATCACATTTCCGTATGAAATAGTTTTCCTGGTGAAACTCAGAACTTTTGCTTTTCTCTGTCTCTTTATAAGAGATTAGCGCTTGGATGGAAATGATTTTGGTCAATGAAGCTGCTTTTATCACATCACTGTAAAAACGCTCAATTTACTTTTTAAAAATGTGTATTCTACTTCTTTTAAACACAGTTAGCAAATCAGCCATATCTGGGGTTGATGGGATGAGAACTGGTTGAATTAACATTAAATTTAACTACAACTTTAAAATCTGTAGACATAACATAAAGAGTGAGAATAGTTCTCATAGAAAACCACAAAATACATTCAGTGAAGTAGATACATACCTCCAGATCTGAGTAGAAGGATTTAAAATCGGGTAACAAGCAATCGAGCATACAGAGGGAAAAGTCTTCACAATGAAGTATTGTGTGCAGTTTGCCATTATCACACATGGGAACCTTCCAGCTTCCCATGAATCTATCAGCTATAAAGCAACGTCCTCAATCTGATCACAGCCTATTTTTTAAAAGCACACCTAAAAATGACTAATAATTTGAAAATGTGCATTTTGGTTGCATTTTAGGAGCCTTACTTTTAAAGTCTCCATCCTTAATGTAGGAATCCAGCAGGAGGTTAAAGGTGAAGTCATCTGGAAATATTCCATACTGGGTCTGCACAAATATTTAGAAAACATTAATAGAACATATAAACGTTTAAAGTGTTGTTTAAGACAAGTCACCCGACATGCTTCAATAAAAATGAAGTAGTAATTTAGCTTTAATGAGCATCAATGGCTATGTAATGGCATGAGAGTATAATCATAAACGTGAATTAAAAACATATGTTTAACATAAACAAAGATGGAAAAAAAATGAATCCACATCTGCGACAAAGGTTGCAGGTTGTGTTAACCCAACACAACAGCTCATTCATATGTGCTGGACTAGAAAAGGTCGAACACAACCAGAATTACATGCATCTGTTACTCAGATTACCTCTGATTATTACCATGAGCATCACTGACACACAAAATATTCTCATAAACATTCATCACTACCGTTTTCCATGGGCTTATACATAATAATCCTGTTTGCACCTTGTTTTTGAGAGTGTACAGGGCCTTATCTCTGGCTCCATATTTCAGACACTGTCTGATCCAGGTGTGAACAGTCCAATCTCGCAAGTACCAACAGTTTGGACTGTGGCGAAACCTTGGGAAATGGAAAATAAACAGAAAATAAAAATAGACACGCACATACAAAAAAAAATTAGACAGAAATAGCAACAAGTCAGATTCAGCAACTTTTGATCATCAAATATGACACCAAGCAGAGATAAAGTTACTAAGAATTATTTACAAATTTTCGAAAGTAGGAAAGACGTTTTATTTCCCACCCTATATTGACAATAAATGTTCCCTGAGCAAAACTCAGATAGGCAAACATGCTAAATTGAGTAATCACATGAATGGGAGCAAATTCCAGAGGAAGGAGTAAACAGGAAAGGTCTGGAGATGCCCGAACAAAGAGGACCATGTGACTGAATATAAACCAAACAGACAAGCTAAACAGACAATCCAATCCAAGAAAAACACAGAAGTTGGTACCATAAAAAAAGGAAAAAAAAAAGCAAGGAAGCAGCAGATATGATGAGGCAGGAGAAGAAAAACGGTTTCTCATACTTGTACAGGTAGTACTCTGCCTGATCAACTTCCTCTCTAGACGATATGTTGTCAACAAACTGAAACAGAGGAAAGATAGATAGTGAGCATCTTGTGTTACCATAGAAATAAACAAAACTATTTGAGGGGAATTGTTTGTTTAAATGCAATTAGATGCAGCTCACCCGTGAGATGGTCAGAGAGCTGACCGGGAGGTTTTGGTCGTATGTTCTGTCCATCAGGTTGGCCAGCACAGCTGTGAAGTAATGAGCATAAAAAACATACAACATGATTAATGATCTAACATGATCTAAAATGAATTTGGCTTCATTATCAGGTGTGGTGGTAAAGTGTGAAAAATCTAACAGATAAATTGATTTACTTATTTTTTTTTCTTAAACAACCCATAGAGAGCTTAAGAAAAAATATTAATGTATCCATCACATCAGAGTTTTTGCTACTCTTTATGTTTCCCTGATTCAGCACATCTGATCTCAATTGATGGCTGATTAATTAATAGACTTCTGGTCAATTGATTGCCTACAGTTCAGAAATATTAAAGCAGAGAATCGAGATAAACATGCAGGGCAGTGTGGTTTGATAAACACCACTGGGCTGCAGCGCCACCCGGTGTTCACTGAATGTCATTGCAATAATGGCATTTGTATTATTTCAAAGGCTGTTTTGACATACAACTATTTCAATTGCTACGAGAGATAAAGAACTTTTGTTTTCATATTTTTATTAACCTGTACACGTTTGTTTTTACATAGACAGAACCTTTTTGCGGAGAGAGAGAGTCGTTTCAATAAAAAGCAATCATGCAATTGTCCTACTTATCCTGTGTGGGAGACTAAACGGTCTCTCACGCACATTTACATAAAAAGCAACAATTTTGGGTGTTTTCAGAGCAACAGGGTGCTTCTCTATATGAAGTAGCTGAGAGCTAAAATCCTGTAAAACTCATGTAAACCGAATTTTCCAGCAGAGTCTTTAAAGAGCTGAAATGTGTGAACTTTACCCAGGTTCCGGGGCTCCTTCTCGCTTTCCTCCCACAGCTTGGTGTCCGTATAAGCTGCTGAGAGCAACCATCGCCTGGCTGTGAAGGCATATTCACCAGATTAAACACATGTTAGCAAAAATACAGGTGACATTCAGCTTCTCCTGCTTAAACTCGTCATACGTGGCTATAAAATAATAAGTAAAACATATTAAACCCAGGCATAAAAATTATTACGATTATATATTGTAATTGCATCAGACAACAAACAACGTTTACCTGTAAAAGAAGGAGATAAAGGTTTAACTTTGACGGCTGCAGTTACACACCACTTCAACACGGAGGCCGCCATTTTGGACTGTACCATTTTCAACCGAGGCAGAGGGAGATTTGATACAAGGGTCACACCAATAGTAGGGGCTAGTTTCTAAAACATTTATTCGGAAATAATAAAAAAGGCTAATGCAATAATAATAATAATGATGATAAACATTTTCATATTAATATATAAATCTTTACAAAACATGAAGATATGCACTCAAAGTAATACAAAGTAAGAGGCGTTCTATAGTAAAGACAGAGACGTTAGGGATTGTCAACAAAGTAGCATAAGGTAAGCCTGACGTCATGACATAATCATCTACACTTTCACCAATCTTTAAAACTCACTGCACTAAAAGTACTAAAATTTATGTTAGTATAAAGTTTTTCAATAAGTCATAACTTCTGAATCATAAAATTATTTTCAATGGTTTTTTTTTATTAAAACCAAAAATATTCCCAAATTACAATCGAATCGCCATTTGTTCACCATTTCGAAGTATTTTAATGCAAAATAAGTGTCGTCAATTAATTGTTGTTTTTTTATATAAACACTTTCGCTGCTGGAGTGAAGTTTCTAATTTGATTTGGTTGACAAAGCTGTTTAAACAGTTCAAGAAAACACAGAAAGTTGTCAGTAGAGGGCGATCTTTGTATAGGTAGAACATTCTGCCATTCTGCCCAGAGCCTTTTTAAATGCAATTATGTATTTAAAATATTGCAAGCCCGGTTGTTAGTTATTTGTTATCAGGCTTATAATTTCTAAAATTTATCTAAATGTCCAGAAGCTGCAACTGTGCAAAAACTGAGTGCAGTAAAATCTTCATTCATGTGTCCTGTGCATGTCTGTTGTTGACCTATTACCTGTCTGTTATTGAGCCAATGTTTTTGATCTCCATAAATACCCCAGAATGAAAGCCTTTGACTATTATTACAGTAAACCCACTGGCTGTGGGTCAAACACGGTGACAGGTTGAGCCTGGGGTGTGGATGGTTTTAATAAACAAAACATGGAAGACATTTTAGCATCATCTGGATTTCTCACTGATGAGCAAAACAGGATGTTTGTTCCTGAAATGCACTCTGTCAGACTTACTGAAAGCTCACCATGTTGTTAGAGATATAGAGCTACATAAGTCTATGATTAAGCTCAAATCTCAGACATGTTTTGTTTTGCTTATTTCAGTGAAAACCTGCGTCAGACTTGTTTTCTTTCGTCCATCACCCAGAAACCTTCCTATTACCTCTGTGTTCCAGTAAACAGAAAAATTCAGAAGTATTTATTTTCAATACCTCTCTCTGCTTCCTTTTTTCACACCACGTACACTGTGCAGAATGGCATGAGTGTACTTAGGTGAGAAGAAAGCAACGTGACTTTTTAAAAAAGTGCATTGTTTGACACGTGTCGGTACACAATGGCATTCGACAAACTGCAGTAGCTGGCATGTCAGCTTTATGTTTTCTTGAAGCTTGGTTCAGCTTCAATAATATTTAGAGCTACTGGTTTCTATAATAACATCTGCCGCTCAGGTGGACTGGCTTTCAGTAGAATAAAACAAGTAAGGCACAAAAACACTGTACTGCAGTCTACAAGTTACTCTAATAATATTATTTCACTTATACTGAAGCAGGATAATATCAGACCGAAGACAGTTATGTATAATCACATGTAATATACTAAATATATAAATATAGAAGGTAAGAAGCTGGCAAAGTCGTTAAAGGGGCTGTATTATGTATTTTCCAGGCACATAGTGCCTTTTTATAGCACAATCAAGTAACTATGTTATCCTTGAGTTATCATAAAATGCTATATACATCAAACATGATGTAAAACAAATTTCACTTCTCAATTCAACACATGTGTCTCTTTAAGAAGCTCCTGCTTTTTCCAACTTTCTGCATTCCGCATGTCATCACAGCAACGTTTCTCAATTAAGCCTTTGAAATTGCTTGTAGGAGAGTTGCACTGAGAAGTAGTTTGCATGATGATGTCAGCAGATGCAGTTCCACCAGGTGTTTGCTAACTGCTGCTGCCGCTAGTCTTGAGGAGCTGAGTGGGGGAAGGATGCTCTGTGAGGCGGAAGCTCAGGCTGCAGACTGCAGCTCTGAGGAGGAGCTGTGTGGAAAAGGCAAGGCTTGGTGAGAGCAAGCATTTATCCTCCCCCAATGGCTGAGATTCAAGGGATTTCTCAAACAGGCATAAGAGAATCAAAGCAACACTTCATGTCTGTTTTTGATGAGGGAATTACAATATAACATGATGTAAAGCTCAAAAAAGTCAAATTTACATAATAGTGCCCCTTTAATTTCGAATAGCTCACTTCTGTCCAGTTCTCCACGTTTATCTTAAGCTCAAAACAGCTTGAAAAGTGACCTGGGGTTCACCCTGCAAAACGACTGGTAGGAAATTTGCCACCAAACAATCCATACTAGCTCAATTTGCTTCCTGCTTGTTCAGTTATAGTTTCCTAGAATATTCTACAATCTTAAGCTCTCTTTTACAAATCTGCAATAGCATAGTTGATTCCTGGTGCCACACCTCGTCGTGACACCTCACTCATATAGTTCATTCCTGCCTACTGCTGCAGTGTTTTGGCAGGTCTCCTGCAACAGCATGCCTAAAGTACTATCTGGAAACACAAACCTCTCACCCAGTGTTGCTATATTCAGCCTCTCAGAGGACTTTAAAGAATTTTCCTCTGATCACTTGGCTGTCATTTCTTTCTCTTTTCTGTCGGCTAGGTGGCACACATTGCTCCTCTGGCAGCCTGTTTTTGCTCCTTCTGGATCTAAATGGCTTAGGGATACAAAGTATTTTCTTCAGCTCAAGAAAATGAAATACTCAACTAGAGGAAACAACTCATAAATGTTTTAACTCATCATTTCCCCAAACACCCACACATATTATTTTTTAGTTAGCCTGTTTATCTTTATTTCTTTTAATTTTTAAGTTTTAGATATGCCATCTGCTGATTTGGCTCCACTGTGTTTTCTGAAGTCCACAGACAATGCACCCGTCTACCAGGAAATTCTAGAGCACTTCATGTTTCCTTCTGCTGACAAGCTGTACTGAGATGCTGATTTTATTTTCCCAGCAGGACTTGGCACCTGCTCACACTGCCAAAGGTACTAAAAGCTGGTTCAGTGACCATGTGTTCCTGTTATTGATGGGTCAGCCAACTCACCTGAACCTTTAACCCTTATGGCCTGTTATCAAGAGGAAGATGAGAGACACCAGACTCAAAGAGGCAGGTGACTTGAAGGCAGATATCCAAGCTACCTGAGCTTCCATTGGAGGCTGATCGCCTCCATGCCACACCGCATTGATGCAGTAATTCATTCAAGAGGAGCCCTAACCAAGTATCAAGTGCACAGAAATGTAAATACTTTTGTGCTTAAAACTTATTAGTTCAGTCAATGTGACATTCTAATTTCAATCCTTGTAATGTGTTTCTATAAAATGACTTTCTGAGATGACTGGTAAGACATGCTGCACTTTTACACATGTAAAAAAGTTCAAAAAGTTTATTTGATACTAGTACATCAGTATACTTGTACACAAGTAAAAGGTTGCCATCTAAAAAAATAATTCTCCAGTAAAAACCTCTCTTTATCTGTGCTGCAGAATCCCTCCACTTTGTTGCAGTATGTACTTTTTCTGAAGAAAAACCTCTACCTTAAGTGCATTTCTGCATATTCTTTGACTTCTTCTCTCCTAAGTTTCAGTTCATGTAAAAGCATCATACTGACGGCATCACTGTATAAAAATCTACCTTTCATCAAACCTCCAAACTGGAACTGATTACACACACGAGACAATGAGATTCCTTTGAGAGGAGCTGACTGCTGACGACAGACATGCACCGTTTGTGGTTTTTTTGTCAAAGCCAGGGGCTGGGATTGAAACGTGTAGGTGAGGAAAGGAAAGAGGAGGAGGATGTGAGAACTTCCTCAAACTGTTTGCAGTTTCGCCCTCTGGGACACGGTGGTCGTGGCTGGGCAGAAATGGAGAAGCTGCTGTTCTGCATTTCACCTAACAAGAAATGACTGCATTTACCTGAACTGGCACGATAACGTGAGGTGGAAACGAGTGATGTGCGCTGCTGCATGAAACAAAACAAACACCAAGATGCATTTATTGCTTTCTAATGCAGGAAGGCCTGTGTGAGTTGTTCTGCACAGTCATGTGTTATTTAACATGGGAACCATTGTTCAGGCATCAGCCGTTAGCAAAGTTAGTAATTTTAGTTTTAGTAGATTCTTCTGCAATGAGGAGTAACAATGCTTTACTCCGAGTCGCACAGAGACAAAGCTTTTGTCTGGGACACCCACTGTGTCCGTCACTGTTTGATCACAACCTAAAAGACAGAAGGGGATAGGTGTTTTCTCTTCCTCTTCCTCTGCTTTGAAAGAGAAGCAGAGGGAGCAATGCAAGCTTTTTGAAACTTGCAGCAACCATCTAATGTTTGGTGAAGCACTTGTCGGTCAGACATGATGAAAATCACTATCTTTAAAATTACACACACAAAAAAAAATCAAAAAAATAAGAGAATTTGCAGGTTTGTGTTTATTCAGTAGAAATATGTTATTGCTACAATTTAACAACAGTAGGATAGAAAACCCAAACAACAAATGAGAAAAATAATCTTATTAAATCATACAGATTCAAAATTTAGACACTAAAGAAACTAAATCACAGTTTATTACACAAAAAGTCAAATTTGTGCTGTTAGAACTTGATTAAAGTTTAGTTTTAGCATGATCTCCCACAAAACCTGTCTTCACACATAACACAACTGAGTCACAGTTAAAGCAAAATTATGTGAACATTGTAAATTGATTTGTGAAAAATAGAACATTAAATAAATCTTTCATTATATTTACAAATTAATTCCCATTTATAAATCAGAATATATTCCCAATGTCTGGGGATATTGGCAGCAATTCACAGCTTTAAGCATCTATGTGTATTTTCTGATTAACATAATATGTTAGAATAAAAAATACAATTGAATATCACACAAAAACATAATCCCTGAATTCCTTCTGGACAGTCCCATTAATTTATTTTTGAACAAGTGAACACTGTTGGGCATCGTGAAATTGTCCACAATTTTCTTCTGAATGTCTCATTTTTAAATGTTATTCCATTTGTCACAAATGAATCGGTGTGTTTGACATGTTGATTTCACAGCTGTACGTTAAACTCATTCAAATGTTGTGGATTTCTATTCTCAAGGTCTTATGGTATCATAGCATCTTCATTTGATCTTTTTCTCCAGTTGTTTAAAGGAATCATATTAATGTATGTCAATTTTAAAGAAAGCAATAAAATATATAAAGAATCTTGCCATTTCAGGCACAGAAATAATTTGGAAAATTGTATCTGACCTAAAGTAGGAAAGGTTTTGTCTGATTTAATGTCAGACAAAATAAATAGTTATTCTTTATTTTAGTAACCTTTATATGGTTACTAATAGAGACCAATGTAAATTTGCTTCTACTCACTTTTGTCATTGACAAATTTTTCTCATTCTCTAATTTGTGGTTTAACTTGTTATTTCTTTACTCCATCAACTCTCTTTCAGTTTTCCTCTGTTACGTCGATGCCTTCATAACTACCATCCAGCCGCTGTTTGCTTTCCTCCTGCTCGTCTTCTGAAATCGAGTCATACTCAAATGACTCGGAACGGACTCTTTCAGTGTATCTCTGTTCATCCACCTCGTCCTCAGACTCATCAGATGATTCTGACTGTAAGAGGCGGCGTGCATTACCAAACTGACCTTGTGATTTTTTCTCTCCTTCCAAAGACTCGTCCTCTGAACTATCCAGGTACTTCTTTAGTTTTGGCATCTTGCCAGTTCGAAGTTCATCAACCCGACCGTCCTCTCCCTCCTTCAGGTCAGAAATGTACTGGTCCGCGCTCGGGGGCTCTTGCTGATCCACCCCTGGACTGTACTGGCTCCTTCTGTACAAACTCTCCTCGTCCTCCTCCTGACAGGAGCTTCCTGGGATGCTTTCGCCGTCCGACTGTGAGAGACGGAGGCTGGGCATGCCTGGAGCTTTCTGGGAGAGGTCGAACGGTTCCTCTTGGCTATAGTGGGAGATGAGGCTCATGGATCTGTTCAGGCAGAGGCGTCCTCTTTGACGAAACACTAAAATTAAGGAAATGTTAAAACATTTAGAAACTTTTACTGGCGAAAATGTTAAATCCTTGCAGTATTTTCCTGCTTACATCTTTCATCCAGCCCTCTGTCCATGACTCCGTGTTTAACCTTCATGTGTCTGGTGAGGTTCCCCTTCAAAGTGAACTTGCTGGGGCAGTACAGGCATTTGAAGGGTTTGCTGTCCGAGTGAAGATGCATGTGTCCCATTAGATTGTGCATTCTGTTAAATTCCTTCCCACAAAGCTGAAAGAGAAGAAATGACATGCAATGTAAGGTTTCTGATTACCTAGCGAGATGCTAATGCTGCATTTAGCTGTTCTGAATCAATTTAGTCTTTTGCAGGATGCTTGTTACATTCTTTCCTTCCAATGAGGCTCTAGAGTTCAATTGTAAAGTATTATGTTTATGCCAACTTAGCAAACTATCATTTAATCTTATGATAAAATGCAATTAGCCTAATATTTAAGGTCCAACACATTTTTAATAGAAATTGTATTAAATAAAACTAACATTTGCCATAAAAAGAAAAGAAAAACACAATGAAATTGTACTTCAATATTACTTCAGTAAATGTATTTCTCTGCAGCATCTCAAAGCTAATCTCAGACGTTTCCTCTCTGTTAGATCACAGAACACAGAATAGCGAAGCAACACGTAATCATGAATGAATGTACAGACAATAGGACATACACCCTTTCTTCCTCCCTCTATCCTTGTTTTGCTGTTTTCCTCTCTGTCTTCACCCTCCCTCTCTCACTTCAAACACACACACACACTCACGCAAACACACACTCGCACAAGAAAAACAGAAAGCACTAGAGGCAGAAAGAGAGAGGAAGCAACCCTGAGACAGGGCCAGGAGGAGAACAGGGAAGGGCAACTCCTGCGCTGTCCTTCCTCTGCATTCTTTTTTATTAGGGTGGTCCTTTCCTTCAGGAGGAGAGAGGGACTGTAAACTGTCCAAGAGGACCGTGAGAAAACAGGAAGCTCCCTCGAGCTGAAGAGAAAGCGAGATGAAATCTATTTGTGGGCCTTGTTCTCTGGGGAGACTGGGGGGGCCATTGTTAGAAAGGCGGTTTGCACCGCTATATCCTTCCTATGGACAAGGAGGCTCCCACTCCCATGAGCCTCTCTGCTATCTGGTCATCGTCTCAACGTTTATAACACATAGGTCACTCCAGAAGATAAGGAACTTTCTTTGACAGCAGGGAACACCTCCAACTGGTTAGAATGGCTTATCCATTCTAAGGTATGACCTTTACCTCACAGGGCAAAACTAGACAAATTAATGTAGTTATTAAGTATTGTGCATGCAAAACAATTCACCTTTTCCAAATGTTAGTTATCACTTGGCACATTAATTAAGTCCTCTGTACCCCCTTTCTGCATTTAGTTTGTCAAGACCCTTTGACTCTTTTTGTGCATAAAAGAAAAGTTACAAGAATATACAAATAAACATCCAAATATCTCCACCTCAGACCAACATTTGACCAACCTTGCATTTATAGGGCTTAATGTCCGAGTGGACGATCATGTGAGCCTTGAGAGTCTGCTTCTGGACGAAGCTCTTGAAGCACATGTGGCACTGGTAGGCCCGTATGTTGGTGTGGATCAGGACGTGGCGCTTCATGTTGGCCAACAGTGTGAACTCACGGCCGCAGATGCGACACTTGTGCTCCTTCACCCCCTATAGAGCAAAGACATGAGAGGTGAAAGACATATCTGTAGTTTAAATTTAGCTTAGAAAATGTTAAGCTCTGGACAGAAACTCAATAATGCGTGTGTCAAACTCGAGGCCTGGGGGCCAAATCTGGTCGCATAAATGGAGCTTTCAGGATAACAGTTGTGTGATTCAATATTAATCAAATCAAAGCAGTTTTATTTCTGTACTGTCAAATTCAGTGTGATATTTCAAGTACTTCTTGAAATGTTTAATTTCAAGACGTACTAATAAAATGCAAAGACAAGTGTTTCTTAATGTAGGTTTGTGATCTATATCAAACCCTTATACAAGTTAATGTTAACACATTCTGCAGCATCTGTCCCTTTGAGGACATTCACAATTTTAACATGAGTTTGCCACCCTAACCCTAGATTGATATACATTAATGTGCAAATATTTTGCACTGCACAATGCAAAAATACTATTCAATCTTTAAGGTAAAAACATTAATATGCAGCAAACACAGTGTCCTTATAACGGCAAGGTGAGACAAGCTATAATGAATTTATGACAACCCTGCAAGTAAAACATTCTTGGTATCAATAACAGCTAAAGAGTAAGACGCACTTGTTAAAATGTTAAGTATTGATCTTAAGTTGAAGAAATTGCACTTACTCAACTCTCCTTTAACGGGGACATTATACATTACTGGAATGTCCCTTATGTTTACTGGTATGAATAATAAATATATTTTTCTTTCATTGCAATGCATCTTTTTAAAATTAATAGTTCACAAGGAGAAAGTATTGGATGGGGAGTTTAATTTCAAGACAAATGAGCGTGAGAAAAATACTTTCATTTTCCTTTAATCCTCTGTTAGGTTATAAATCAAACATGGATTTACTGAAGCTTAAAATGTGCATTTCCTCTTTCAAATATAATGGTTTGTGTTTTGAACTCACTTTGTGAGTGAGGGTGTGCTGCTTCAGGTGGTGCGACTGGATGAACTCCATCCCACATTCGCTGCAGATGTACGGTCTGATGTCCTTGTGTTTCATCATGTGGTTCTGAAGCTGACTCGGGTACTGGAAAGTTTTCTGGCACTCTGTGCACCTGCAGGAACCAAAGATGATTTTATATTCAACATGAGATATTTTCATTCCTCTGTTAGTATTTCAACCGGGCCAATCAGCAAACAGAAGAAGAAGTCGTGAACAATGACGTCAATTTTCTGCGCCGTTTTAAAATTGTATTCTGCTTGCATGAGGAAATTTTCCACTATATGCCTGTAGCTTTAGCAATAGCAGCGGAGGAAGTGGCCAAATCCGTCCAGTTTGTTTTGGTCACACTTCCAAACATTGAACATTTGCAGCTGCCTGGTTCAACTTAGCACTTCTCTATTTGCAGTTGAGGATGGCTGCTTACAGCGCAGACTTGTTCTTCTAATCAATTTTCAGCAGGCTAAGTGCTTCAGCATACAATGCTGCCCCCAGTGGTCATCGCAGCAAAGACAATTTCCGACAAGCTGCAAACGTCACCGCCAAATGTTAGTGATTGCGTAAAATTTAAAACTTAAGTGTTTCTCCATAGCCAAGAGTCTTGTGACGCTATCTACGAAGTAAAGCGTACAACAAGGGACTTTTTTTTTAAAACCAGGCATCATCATAAATATCTTTTGGAAGGATTTTGTACTCACCTGTATAAGGTGGGACCACGATGAACTGTCAGATGTCTCTTGAGCTGGGCCAGGGTGGGAAAGTCCAGACCACACTCCACACACACATTCTCCTGCCCTTTTTCGTGCTTCAGCTCGTGGGCGCGAAGCTCGCTGGGATAAGCGAAGCCTCTGCCACATACACTGCAGCTGCAGGAGTAAAAAAATGTATGTTTAAATGACAGCAGAGTCGCAATAAACAGCTGAATGTTACCTGACTGCAAAAACACAAAACATTACCAAATAATTTTGGTTTAGTTTCTAGTTTAAATATCTTCGTACACTTGAAATTAGACAAAACTAACTTATAAGTAACTTTTCAGCAAAATATAGGAGTTTGTTTTAACTCTAGCACTTTTTCATCAATATTAAGTTATTTAAAACAAACTCCAATATCTTTCTGAAAAGTTACTTGTAAGTTAGTTTTGTCTTATTTGAAGTGAACTAAGATACCTACCTGTATGGCTTCACGTCGCTGTGCTGCATCATGTGTCTCTTCAGGTGGCTCGTCTGGGTGAAAGCTTTGTGGCACACCTGGCACTTGTGAGGCCTCATGCCCTGGTGTGTGAGGAGGTGTGTGTGCAGGTGGCTGAGCTGCTTGAACAGCTTCCCGCAGAGGTGACAGCCGTGCGGCTTGATCCCGTTGTGGCCCAAGATGTGCGTGACCAGGTTGTACTTGGATGTGTAGGACTTTTCACACATCCGACACTTCCATCTCTTCTGGTCACCGCCGACGTCCACGTAGTAGCTGTCATCTACATGGATGTTGAGACCTGCCTTCTCGGCGTTGGTGATCTCACCTCGTGGAGCTTCGTCACGTGGGGCCTTGCTGGAGCGGGGGTCCTCTCTGGGGTAGAAGGGACCGGGTGGGATGTGCATGACGGGCCCAGGCATGAAGAAGGGGTACAGGAAGGGGCCGTGAGAAAGAGGAGGGAAGTAAGGTGGGTGGAGAAGGAGAGAGGAGGAAGGCCAAAGAGAGGACGGACTGGGAGGCTCCTGCTTCACCTGCACAGGGAGACTCAAACCTGCTGATCTGGTGTGAAGCTGCAGCCTATTCAGCTCAATCATCCCAGGCATTGGTCGAGAGGATGTGGAGGAAATGGAGCGAGGTGGGAGTGAGAAGGGGACATGAGAGATGTCCAGCTTCTTCTTGCTCCTGCTCTCTTCTGTCTCCTTCTGTTGTCCATCAGGCGACTCTTCCCCCTCAGCGCCTGCTTTGAGATGAAGCCTCTTCTTTTTTGGGAATCCTTCTTTGGGAACAAAACCGAGGCCAGGCACAGGGAAGAACGGCGGCATGGTGAGAGCATTGTAGGGGTCGATGGTGGGGTAACTGGGTAAAGAGAATCTTGGGGGCTTGATATAAAGAGGGCCTGGGCCCAAGTAGAAACCCCGCTGAGGTGCTTGTCTAAGCCTGTCTCCTTGAGAAGGACTTTCACCTGGTGAGAAGTTCACAGTGTCTTTCTCCATCGTTGTTCTATAGAAAACAGAACAAGCAGCTGTTAGACCAGGGGCGTCCAAAATGTGGGGTCATTATAATGAAAGATGCAAATTTGACCCCAAAGCACAGGTATTTGATGTGGACTTTCTATTTTTAATCAAGATAATCACAAAGTAAAATCTTCTTACAATAGAACATACTGGCCAGAACAAAAATAGTTTTTTTTTTTTTTTGCATTCTCTTGCAAGAACCAATAATTTTTACTCAAAAGCAAACTTTGCTGCACCAAAAATCAGCTTTTAGTTAATTTAATAAATGTGGACAAACACAGTAAGCATTATCAAAACAAGATTTTATTGATCAGAATTTATTAAATTTTGTTCCATTTTTCCCCCCAATTGATACCTAGAAAATTTGCAAAATTTCCTTCAATAAATGCAGTAAGTTTTGGATTTAAAACTATTTCTAAATCCTTTAAAGATAAAAATCGACCACTTCATTTGTTTAAATTATTGCATGCTTTGCTTATTGTTGAGTTGGTAAGACTTTAAAAGTCCTTTTGACTTTTCAAAAATGTCACAAGGATTTTAGTCCATGTGACATTTGGAAACTCCAGGTTATACACGGATGTATATCATTCTGCTTGCAGATTTCAGAGAAAGTCTACAGCCCGTGCTTTTACTCTGGTCTAAATCCTTTGAATACTTATTAGTAGAAAAAAACTCATGTTTTCTTATATTAACTAAGCTGATCTTACAGATTAAGTGTCCTCTTATAGTGCATTGAAAACTATTAATTTCTCGTGAAATGTCCCACTAATCACTATGTTTCACTGTGAGGATGTCAAGTTCAGAATGATTATTTTTTTAGTTAAATAAAAGTTTCACTTTGCTCTTATCGATTGGTGAACCTTGTCCCACTCATTTAGCAGATCTTAAGTAACTTTTCTCTTCTCACTCTCCTACATTTGTGTCTGATCTCAACAGATTCTCTTACCTGATCTAACCTCCAGAGTTACAAAGAGTATTTTCATATCTTATTAATGCTACCCTTGCTCAGAGTGTCAGTTTAGATTTATTGCCTTATCTTTGTAGGTTCCCAGTTGTGTTCATCTGAGAGGTGTTCAAAGCTCAGGATATTTGTTTCTAACCCAAATGCACTTAAACTTTGCCACTATTTAATTCCTGACCTCTTTGTTTGGTCTTCATGTTTGTGGACAATTTACTAAGACATAAGTAAATCATAATCTGACTTTTTAAAGTTTTTATTTTGAATGATATTTAAACAAGTAAGGAGAATCAGAGGTGTGAAATGTACTAGATCCAAATCAGAGACAGATCTGCAGAATCAGCACCAAAAAAAGAGCAGCTAATAGTTTTAAAATATACAAAGTACAGTTATTGAGCAGATGTACTTTCGATCAATGCTTATTTTTACGTCCAGACGCATCATTAAGAGGAACAGTTTATAAAAACTCATCTTCTGACTCTGCTTCTGGTTTCACTTGAAGATGGGGAGCAGTTCCTCAGAAGCATTTTTATAAAGTAAAGGTTGAAGAGGGTGCAGAGCGGCGCCGACACCCACATCTTTCGGTGTTCAACCTGAAACCTTTCACTTCTTTCTTTCTCACAGGTCTCCTCCTCGTCTGAAATCGGGAAGTTCTCTGAGAAGCAAAAAGGCCATCTCCTGCAGCCTTTTCGTTTCTCCATCTCTTTTCTCCATGCTCTGTTCATCTTTTAGCTTTATTTGAACTGTCCACTTTTCTAACTTCTCACCATGTTAAAATTGGCTTTCTGACGCAAATAACTAACAATAACACAACAGTGATGTAGATGGCATCTTCACAGCCGTCTCTTAGTGTGATTTTGTAGATAATGGACGAAAACGATAACTAAAGTCAAAGGGGAACTATTTCACTTCTGTATTGGCTTTCAAAACAGTTCTAAACAATGTCGTTCTTAACATCATCCTTCTATTCCTGGTAATAGTTTCCAGTTTATTCGTGAGAATTTGCAGAGTTTTCTAACATGGTAGTTAAAGGTGAACTGATTACAGTGGTAGAATGTGACCTTTTTGAGATATTAGATGTACACTTAAACATTTATAATCTACAATTGTTATTTAGCGTTTGGTCAACAACAACAAAGTTTGGAGTCTTCCACTGGCCTGTTTCTGAATTAGTGCTTGGAGAATTGCAAAAGAATCTAACAAAATGAAAAAGGAAAAACTTTTGTCTTAATCAGTTTCTCAAATACATTTCATCGCTGAAAATTAGCATCCAGACTTTTTGTATATTTGCAAACTTGCAGATGAATACATTTTGTAATCATGAAATGATTTCTCCTCTTTGCAGACTTTATAACAATATGAACATTCCTGATGCGGACACAGAAATTGCAATTCAACAAAACAAAAAAGTGCAGATGTGTTAAATATTCCTAATGCAGAGTGCAAGTTTTATCAAAAGTATTATTCTGACACTTTTCAGGTTTTCTAGCTGACACAAACGTAAATCAAAGTTTTCTGTCTCAGAAGTTTGAATCTCTATCCTCTTCACTCCTCCAGCTTGAGTCGCTGTGAGCAGAGACCCCAGCCTGTTTGCACACTCATCCCAAACAATCTATTAAAAGTGAAGCCCCTCCTCATGTGCCAGTCTGTGCCGTGCCAGTGTGTCCTGTCAGGCTTCAGGGAAGCCTGTGTGCAACTTACCAGCTTTTTTCCCCCCTCTCTCTGTGATGCTTTTGGCTGAAGTGCTGCTGCTGCTCTTGTTGCTGTTGTACCTGAGCCCGAGTTCTCTTCCTCTCGCTCGCTCCGCAGCTCTCCTGACAATGAGCCGCCCGACCACGGATAGCATTTGAAGTGACTTAAGAAAGAGAACAGGAACAATCACTTTGTTCTCATTTTTCAGATGAGTACCTTCGGAGAGAAGGAAGGAAGGGAGGGGAGAGGAAGTCAACAAGCCTAGTGCCTTCCTGCAGAAAAATAAGGAAACACTAGATAGACATCTCCATTTCTCTATGAAATAGGGATTTGCACAGGTTTTTGGAGGAACTTGAGGAGGAGAGTTGACGTTGCACAAACAAACACAATTTGAATTGTTAAGAGTTGTGAATTGACATGCAAAGATGGACTGAATCTTTCCACTGGTGTCATTTTTTACATCAGTCTATTTTCAGGAAATGCAAAATTATTTAGTTTTTGTTGCAGTGAAATTCAGTGGCTTGCAAAAGTATTCATACCCCTGGAACATTTTTTCCACATCACAAAAGCTCAGTCAGATTACATGGATGAGCAATGTGATCTGACTGTGAAAAGCAATATTTATGTCTTTTCACAGATTTCAGCCTGGACTTTGACCAGACCATTTCAACCGGTGGATATGCTTTTTCTAACCAGGGTGCAGTGCTGGAGACAGCCACTACCTTGGAACTTGTGAATGTGTCCCTCATCACCATTCAGTCATTTGTCGCATCTAAATGTTGCAGCATAATAGCAGCAAAAAACTGGACTTGGGCTTCAAAATGGTTCCATCATAGAACTGACTGTATGATTATAGTGATCATCTTGCTGGAAGGTGAACCTCTCCCTCAGTCTTTTGTGTTGTGTTTTGTGGTGTGAAAGACAGAAGCTTGGAATTGTCATGGAAAACATATTTTGTGAAACTAATGAGAAAACTTACAAATAGCAGGTAGAAACAGCTGGACAAATGGAGCAAAGAATGGCGATCAACAGAAGAACCAGACAGGATTAATGCAAACTGAAGAGCTCAATACTGAAGGAAAGGTGAAAGTGACAAAGGAGCAATCAAAGGTGAGTAGAGGCAGCTGGGAGAGAGGGAGAGCAGGCGGAGGAAATGAGGAGATGAAAAACAGCTGGGAGGCTGAAGAAAACGAGAACGAAACAAAACTGAGACATGAGGAAACCAGATGAAAGGAAAAACTTACAGCTATTTTAACGAACCCAAATCTTATGCACAGAAGTTAAAAACATACAGATGAATGAACTAAGGCCAGATCTAAGTAAATGATAAAGAAATTATAAAAGCCAGAAACACAGACGAAACTAAAGATCTTTAAATCCTGATAATTTGCAGCTTTTAACATGTTTTCTTCCAGTGTTGCCATGTATTTATATTCATTCAGATCCCCATCAACTCTGTCTAGCTTGAAAGAAAGTATGGCCACAGCATGCTGCTGCCACCACCGCGTTTCATCAGGGGAACAGTGTACTCAAGGTTCCACACATGCATGTAACGCCTAAAAGATGTATTTTGGTCTAATGTAACCATGGGTGTCGTATGTCACACATGACCTCTAGAAAACTTCAAACAAAATTATATGGCTGTTCTTCCTGCTTCTCTTCCGTGAAAGTGAAAGGAGATTAATCACACTTCTTACATGAACCATATTTAACAATTAGGTGATTTCTAAAGCTAGTTTTTTTACTTTATCTTATTTACAGGGAGTAAAGTAACTGCAGAAATGCAAAGTTGTTTTTTTACTGTAATCTGTAAAAAAATAAAATAAAAATAAAGTAATATTAAAGATGGAAGCTTTATTCAACAAACATGAGCATCTGATTTCAAAGGCCTTTTGTTGTAAATGTTTGCACAAAACTGTCACATTCCCATCAGCATAGATGGAGGGAAGGTTGGTCCTTCACCTTGTCCAAGCATTAGCAAAAAGGATGATAAGAGAAAACGACAAACAACTCACAGCCAGTAGGAGGCAAGTGCAACTGTGAGTTGTTCCATATATTCGTTTCTGCTAACAAACTTACACTTGGAACAAAAGTTAGTTGAAATGAGGTGGCTTCTGCAGAAAGGTGCCCTAATTGAGCTCATATCATTGTTGAGATGTAGCTGTCTTCTGCGGGTTGTGGCTGGTCATTAAGTGCGTTAATTAGCTCATAAAAGCAATTAACCTCAGATCCTGAACAATGTGTGCCTCAATTCCTCTGAAGAATTAAGGACATTTTTAGTAGTGGCAAGATTTGTCATCATCAGTGTTGCATTGCTTCAAGGAAAACATGGCCGCTGAGCCAAACGTAGCCGCTTAGCATTCAGTTTTGACCACAGGCCTCCTCTGATCACTTGTAAGTTCACTGTCTCTTGACAGCACTCTAAAATATGTCAAAAATCTTAAGAATAAACCCAAAACTCAAACCATCTTCTAATAAATGTAGATCAAAGTTCTACAGCCGGTGTGATCTTTAATAATTAGAATAATTTCATTCCTGCATGTTCATCTTGACCTCTCTGATGGTCTTTCTCATCTCTGACATGCACAGTCACGCGCCACAAGACCTTTAGTAATAAACTTCAGCAAAAGAGGCGTAAGCACGACGACCTGGCCCTTTGACCCTGTCCTCCCACTGTGACGATTCATCACTGCATGCATCCAAAGAACATTCATTAGAGATTTTTAAGTGGCTTTTGGCTTTCTGGGTCACTTTCAAAAGTTGCCTTGAGGAATATATAAGACCTGTGAATGGCAGATGCAAAGACAGAGACCACAGCAATCACCTCTGAGCGCTTGTAAGCAGAACGTGAAGAAACAGGTGAACGAGTTTGATCTCAGAACATCTGTGTAGCCGAGTCCATTTTCTGTATTTAACAGCCTTTATTCTCAGCAGAAATGTCTGGAGCTGCCGTGTCTGTGGGTCTGCTTTTCCTCCTGTCCGTTTGTTCGGCGTGTTACATCTCCAACTGCCCCATTGGTGGAAAGAGGTCAATCATGGATGCTCCTCTCCGAAAGGTTTGTTGCTCCAATTCTAATTTTTTCAATGACGAAAAATGTAAATTACTACGACAACTATCAGAACAGATCCTCTTGCAGTTTCTTTCTCTTCAGAACTGTGAGAACGTGTTGGACTCAAGATAAATTGAGAAATAGAACTGAAAATCTAGGATGGAAATATATGCAGTAAAATGTATATATTTTTATTAAACTGAGATGCTTTACTTCTGTATACAAATTGGACTTTTTATTTGGTAGTGTCTTAAGATGCCATTTGTTGCAAATTGGCACTATAGAAACAAACTGCATCAAATTGAATGAGCATAGTAAAAGATAAACACTGCAAAATGTTAAGTAACTTGCAAAACAAGTTAACTAATTTACAAAAACTGTTGCTTTTGGTCTAGTTTCTTATTTCAAGCGCACTAACTTACAGCTAGCTGTCAGGCATGAAATATGAGCTTCTATTGGATAAATAATTCCTTTATATTCATGAAAAAGTATTAGTTCCACTGGCCAATTATTTCACAAGATGTTTTTCTCAAGTTACAAGTGAATCAATCTGCCAGTGGAACTAATACTTTTTCATCAATATTAATTAATTACTGATTTAAACCCTCCATATCTCACAGAAGTTTTGTCTTGCACTAAGATATTTGCACTAGAAACTAGACCAAAATTACTTAAGATTATTTTTTTTCCCCTCCATAGTGTATGTCTTGTGGCCCTGGAGACCGGGGCCGCTGCTACGGCCCCAGCATCTGCTGTGGGGAGGGCATCGGCTGCCTCATGGGTTCCCCTGAGTCGGCACGCTGTGTGGAGGAGAACTACCTGCTCACCCCCTGTCAGGCTGGAGGGAGAGCGTGTGGCTCAGAGGGAGGACGCTGTGCCGCTGCAGGACTTTGCTGTGATGCAGGTCAGAGAATCTGGAAACAGTCACTGACTCAAGACAAAACGTTGTCTTAGTGGACTGGTGCATTTTCTTTATGCTTGAAGCAAATGTAATGCTATTGCTTTTCAAATAGCAGGTGAAGAGAATGCACCAGTCCATTATGACAATCATGCACACACATTCATAAAATGTCTGGACAAAGAAATTACACAACATATTAAGATAGCTGTATTTTGTAATTTACCATTGTCTTATATTATTAGTGTAATTTTTTTAAAACTTGTCTCCTGTGTATCTTTAATTATTTCTTTATCTTCAGCTCCATTTGTTCTATATAACACTTTATTTTCTGAGACATCATAAAGCACCGTTACTCATTAACTTAGAGTTTTGATTCCACTCCTTTGCTGTTGCGTATAAATGACTGATTTGCAAAAACTGTTGCTTTGGCTACAAAAATCTAAAAGACGCAAGCTAAAAGTACCGCTATTGGTTAAAACCCAGTGATGTGCCATGTCAACTTTATTTCCAGATTATTAAAAACTATTTTAATCCGAGATAATTAAAAATCACTTCATTATTTTAGTGCTTATTTAGTCGACAATTGTCTCACGCTGGATAAGGACTACAATGGTAAAGGACAAGCCTATGTTGGCCAGTAGGTGGCAGTGTGAATGGAAGAAACAAAAACTGCCTTTGAAACAATCCTGGGTGAAACAAGGCCCATTTTTAAACACTCATATCATTTTATTACAACATCAACATTTTTATTTGATTTACTGACAACAGAGCAGATAGTTACAATTCCCAAATAATTGTAATTATCTGCCAAAGCTTTGAAATTTAAATACAATTGTGTGAAAAAGTGCTTCATCCCGAATTTAAAGGAACTGAAGTAAAAACAAGGTGAAAAATAAAGTGACATTTCTAATTTAAGAAAGAAAAACAGTTTCTAAATGGTCATTGTAGAACTTTCTATAAATCTATATAACAGTTTACATGACAGTCTTTAGATAAACACAGAGAATATTTAGATGTAATCAAGTTAAAGTACCAAAAAGATGTATGCGTGCAAACAGAAGACAGACATACTTCCTTTCTTCGATTTTGAGTGTTTCACTTCTCATCTGAAAGATTCTTTTTAGTTCTGACAGAAGGATGTATAATTAATCTAAAAATGGCTCATTACTGGTCTCGATGCATCAGTAGCAGCTTTTTTCATTTCAGTTTAAATGCTAAATTTGCAACCTTTTCTTTAATGGCTGAATTTATGTTAAAATCTTCTTTAGAAACTGACCATTGCTTTACATTTGTTGTCTTAATGTAAACAGGAAAGTACCATTAAGACACAGGGTCACATTTCTAAGAAAACAACACTGTTCAAATAAATACACTTGCAAAAACGGCATTTAACCAGTTAATAGACGACATGAAATAAAAGCAGAAGACACTTGCAGAACGTCATAAGCAGGAACAAACATGTTGATTCTTTCTGTTTAGATAATTTTGATCCCCTTTAGCTCTAAGTGGTGGGGGAATTGCAGGAAAATGCCTTTTTTTCTGCTTGTTAAAGTTCAATCGCAGTGAAATGCCTCCGTCTTTCTTTTTTTCCACTACAGAAAGTTGCACTGCAGATCAGTCATGCATCCCTGAGGATGACGGAGAAGACCAAAGCAGCCAGTTCGAAGGTGGTGACCCCACCGACATCATCCTCAGGCTCCTGCATCTGGCCCGCCACACTTCTCACCGAAGCCACCAATGAGCACCTCCGCTCCCCAAAGGTCTCTCTGCGAGGACAATGAGACTTGTAGTTCCTGCTGTATAGCTGTGTTTCCATGTCTGTCACCACCTTTTACGCTTCAGTAGGGTGCCTTTGTCAATATATTTTTGAGTATGAAAACAGGGATGAATATAGAGAGGTCATCCAGAGTTCTGCATGCTGAAATAAAGTTTGGAGAAAGTATAACATGCCTGTTTTTTTTCCTTCTCTGTACAAGATGAAGAAAGGGTCAGCATTAACCTTATCAGGTTTAGTGTTCGGTCATATCCCCCTGTCATCAGAGCTGCCCTTATCTTTAGGATCCTCACATGAGGTTGTGTGCAAATATCAATGTTTAAACCTTTAGGGTGATTATCTGGTCACCTTTGAACCAATTTTCCTCAGCTTAATCTCTGAACTATGCTCAGTTCGATGACAAAGAAGTGAGTTTCAGTCAGAGGACAACATTCTGAAAGACAGGCTGCAGGCGAGCGATGTTGCACTGAGCGGAATAAATGGTTATATTAGTCTGATTTGTGAAAACTCTCATCATCAAAAATCTTATCGTGAAAAGTGACTTCCTCTGAACAAAATACCTTTGAAATCAAATGTGGATCATAGTTCACACTGTGGATTTGTGCACCTTGATGGGTTTTTACCAGGTGCTAAAGAAGAAATGTTTTGTGAATTTACTCTTTAAAGTGTAATTTAACTTCAACAATTATTTACTTTAGTATTTAATTTCAAAAGGTGAGAAAAATATTTGATTAACTTCCCAACGATTGATATATGTTAAGGTTTTAAATGTGTTTTACTGATTATAGCTAATGCTGATGAAAACTGAAAACTCAGTTTCTTGAATCTTAAGTATAATTTTTTTAAAATTTAATTTAAAGATGTCAGCGTCCTGAAAAAATAAACTGCCCTTGAACAGTGTTATAAATGAACTCATTACCTGGTTGGGGCTCCTCTTGCACAAATTGCTGCATCAACGCACCGTGGAATAGAGGCGGTCAGCTTCTTGGCTCTGTGTAGCTGCAATGGAAGCCCAGATTGCTTTGATAGCTGCCTTCATGTCATCTTCATTGTTGGATTTTGTGTCTCTCATCTTTTATATGAAGTTATTTTGCTGGCCAATGAAGCACAGTGGTCATTAATCCAGGAATTGGTGCCTTTTGGATTGTGATGCCAAGTCCTGTTTGAAAATGAGATCAACATCTTTGAACAGCTTGCTGGCAAAACGATGAGCTCTGAAGCTTCCTGGTAGATGGTTGCTCTGAGTTTGGACACACAGATCAAAACCAGCGGATGACACAGCACCCCAATTCATCACTAACTGAGAACTTCACAATGGATCTAAAGCTACAGGAAACCTGTCCTCCCTACTGTTCTTCTATACCAGGACCTAGATTTGCCAAGTTAAATGCAGCATTTTCATAAGAGCAACAGTGCAGTATCTATAGTCCAGTAAGGGCTCAGGCGTCAGGAGCTGGTAAACTTGGACTCATATTCTATATATATTTTTCTATGGTGACTTGAATAAAGTTTGCTTCACTCAATCTTGTCAATTCTATTGCTATCACTGTTGCACTTTATTTTTTACCACATTATTTTCTTGTACTCAACTTTCTATTACTATATCTAGCATGCAGTACTCCGTCAACAGCCAAGGTTTTAGCGGCGACCTTTCATAGCTTCTCCTACTTATGGAGGGGCTCAGTGTCTGTCTGCTGGACAACAATCACCTCAAAGGTCATTCTCATGTTGGTCATGCACAAAAAATTATGTCAACATTTGTTTGCCATTTTCTTTCTATTTCAATCTTTGGCTTTTTCTCACCGTCCCTGTTTTCTATTGTTTATCAAGTTTCACCAAACCTTACTTAAGTTCCTTTGAGCCTCTGTTTATCTCTGCCAGAGTTTTATCTGCTGTGGTCGATGTGACTTTGCCTGGGGTGGCCTGACTCCGCCTCATTGGAATCACCTGTTGTTAATCATTGGTCTCCTGCATTCTGAGAGTATAAAAGAAGCAGCAGCCTCTTTTTTTCCTCTACTTTCACTCTCTTCCATCATGTCTTTCACTGGGAAATACCAGCTGGAGTCTCAAGAGAATTTTGAGGCATTTATGAAGGCTGTTGGTGAGTAGACACTTTAACAGATTTGTGGTCAAACTGTGTGTGAACAACAGGCCTGGTTTTAATCAGATGTATTCTAGGTGTTCCTGAAGAACTCATCCAGAAAGGTAAAGATCTTAAGAGCATCTCTGAAATGGAGGAGAATGGTGACGACTTCAAGGTGACCATCACTACTGGCTCAAATGTCATTACCAACTCCTTCACCATTGGGAAAGAGACAGAGCTGCACCACATAACTGGAGAGAAGGTGAAAGTAAGTTAAACTTGCCTGTTAAAGGGGGTCTGGTCCAACCTGATGGGGTTAAATATTGCTTCAGTGTTAAATCTTTAACTTCTATCTTGAAGGGAGTGGTGGTTCGTGACGGCAACAAGCTGAAGGTTTCTCTTAAAGGAATCGAGTCAGTCACAGAACTGACTGATGCCAACACTCTTGTGAATGTAAGTTCTTCAAACTATGAGCTCTGGTTGCCTCTTGGACAAACTTGTAAACTTTCTCTCTTCTTTTCAGACGGTGACTTTGAACGACATTGTTTACAAGAGGATAAGCAAACGCATGTAACTGTTGACACTTTGAAAAATAAATATGAAACGGCAATCGCCTGTCTCTATTGAACTTCCTCATTTGTGGTAATGGGCCAACTGCAAGATGGGGCCGGTTTAAAACATTCCTTCAGATGTGTAAGACTTCAGTCTGTCTTGGGTTTGGCTGAAGGACATGTCAGCAAATTTCCACAGAATATTTGACACCACAGTGTCAAACTCTTACCTAAATCTGTCTTGATTACATTGAAGTAAAAGACCTGACTCTTAAACTTGCCACTAATGGGATTGTGCAGATGATATCATGGTGTTGAACTGACTGATGTGCAAAGGGAGGAAACTGTTCAATTAACTCCAGTTTTTGTATGGCCTTGTGATTGCAAGTTCCTTACTCCCTGAAAGCCCAAATTGGGCTTTAAGGAGAAAAGGAAACCAAGTATAGCGTAATATGGATAATGTGATGGGTTTAGTTTATGAAAATACTTGCACCTTTGTGGCAGATCTGGATTTAAGGTCATTTTCTGCTAACTTGGATCTACCCAAGATGCCAGTGGGAAATCCCCTTAAAGTTGGTTCAACTTGTTTGCTGTAAAGTGACTGTTTCCTATTGAGGGGGAACTTGATGTCCTTTTTAAAAAGTGGGTACTCACAGATCACACTCGCAGCCTTTTCAGCTTTCAAAAAGGTCATAGGTGCCAAGAGGTTCTGAGCACCCTTGATTTCTTGGAAAAAGATGTTCATATTTTCAAAGTTAAATTTAATCTGATCTTACAAATTCAAAAACAGTTAAAAATCTGGCACTGACTCCACCTTGTTCCCAATATGTTTACCTCAATGGGAGGATTGAAAAGTTAAACCTTTTCAAAATCAATTAAATTTCTTCTGATTTATAAACAATTAACATAAATGGCCACCACACTCTTAATCTGCCAGATGAACAACTTTTTAGTCTTTCTTGTAAATTGATTTAGGACAAACTTTGTGGGTTGAAGCGATTTTCATCCTGTAAACTGAGTTTAAGAGCTGAGAAAAAAATAAATTATCTACAGTCACTGGTTTATTGAAAACTACAAAATGTGAGCAATGCAGAAATTGGTCATGTGACTGAAATGCATCAAACACCCAGCTGTTTACAGTAAACAAAAATGATTGCTCTCTCCATTTTAAAGTCCCATGTTTGAGCTACTTCCTCCGGTGGAAGAGGTTCTTGATCCCCTCCTCAACAGATTTGGGTTCGTGCAGCATGGTCATGGGTTTGTTTTTCAGGGCTGCTTCTCTCATGCTGTGGTAAACGTATTCGTTCTGCTTGAACATCCTCAGCTCCATCTCCGTCTGCATGCGCATCGCCTGTGGAGGAATCAGATTTATCAGAGAATAACCACTGATTTATGCAAAAAGGAATTAGATCTACTAGAAGACAAACATTTTCCAGCTGGAGCCAGGCCAGTAGGGGGCAGTAGAAACAAAGTACTGTTCCTTTTTACCAGACATTTGCAACCAGAACTACGTAAATTTCTGGTTAAATTTTCCAAGTCTGATTATGATGAAGTATATTTTTCAACAAATCTTTGTGCCTGACAGCTGTTTGACAACTTATTCACTATATTTAATATATCTATTAATCAAAAACATAAAAACAAACCTCATCATAGAATGTTAAAATGCTGTCTTTTTGGTAAATGTTATCATAAAGCCATGTACCTCCAGGTCTTTGGTAATGGGGTGTGTTGGGCCGTGGGTGACCATCAGGATGGCGTAGGCCTTGCAGACCATCCCGTGTCCGACCTCGATGAGTCCAGCCTGCCAGTGAGTCACTCCAGCACGCATGGCGCCCATACCGAGGGCAGCGTTGTTTGGGTGGTACAGTTTTCTACCAGGATGGAAAATGTAGGGCTAAGTACAGAGATTTTCACCTGATGCAGAATGTATAATTTTAGCAGAGAGCAACACATGTGCAACAAAAGCAGATGTGCAAATAGGTAGAAAATCACAAAGGTAAAAACAGCAAAAGCCAGGAAAAGTAAACTGAGAGCAAATTAAAAACTGCAACACCCCAACAAACTCACAGAGAATAGTTTAATATTCTTACCATTTTTACTCAAATTTAAAACCAACATATATCACCTTTTGGATTTAAAGCCTTATAACGTCTGGAATCTACCTGTGTGTCACCACTAATCTATAAAACAGCAAGACTTTCACCTTTAAATGAATTTGCTAGCTTTACATTTAAAGGCCACACAGAACTACCACTGATTATTTCCCTAAAAAAATTGGAACTTTCTCTTTAATTATCTGATCTAGGAAAAACAAAACTTTTATTTTGAAGGCTGTATGTGGGCTGTAGCTTTAAATTGTAGGTTAATGTCCTCAGCTGTTTGGGGCAGACTTGGTGCATAGTGAGTTTCTGGTTACCATGGTGACTCTGACCTTTTCTAGTCAGCTGTTGTGAGTTATACCTTCAATAATAAGGCTCAGACTTACAAGGAACTAAGACTTGATGAAAGTTGTGCTGTTTGTAAAACAAACCTGCTATAAGGAAAAACCCTGATAGCAGATTTTAAAACCCTGAGCAGGAATCATGAATCATATGAAGTTAAAGTTCCTGTTTGCACTCACGTGTATCCCTCTACCATCTTGCGAGCATAATCCGCCGCTTCCTCGAAATACTGCAGGTAAGCTTGCACCTCACTCATTGTGCTCCACATTCTCAGCAGGTAGATGTGTGTTTCAGCCAAGATGGGCTCTGTCTTCTCAATGCACTGCCTGCATATTTTCACCACCTAGAAGCAAAAAAAAGACAATGGTTGATTTGATTAGTTTAAATAACAAGCATAAGACCTATTTAACCTGTTTTTGTTTAATATACCTCGTGGTAGTCGCCGTTTAATCGAGCCTTGTCCATCTTTTGCATCATATCAAAGCAATAATCTGTCGCCTCCTTCACCTGTTCATCTGAAGGCTGAAAGTTTGGAAAAAATGATCTTCTAACGAATCGACACAAATGGAGAAACAGCAATAAAGAGGCCTAAAAATGCAACACTTAAGCAAAAAATATTAGGGAATGGGTTATTTTAACTAGAGATAATACATGTAGGTCACATCTAAGTCCATAAAAATTGAAGCCTGGTTACTTGTTATCTGTATCTGTAAAAGACCTTTGTTCAACTGCAAGAAGTCTGTCCAAGATATTGATTATGTCACATTGTGTTCAGCTTCTTAAGAAAAACAGACTTAGAAAACATTATCTCCTCATAGATAAAGACTCTATAAATAATAATGACCTCTCTGACCAGCAGAATGTAGTATGACCTAGTAGTGAACTGAACCACTTAAGATAATGTCAGGCTGCTCTGTTATTTATTTGGTATTAGTAGCTGACTTTACATTAATGCTATATGCCACTGAAGTATAAGTACAGTCATAAAGTCGTTGCTCCCGGTTAAAATCTGGGAGTGTAAATGGCAAATCTACTTGTGAATTATCTTCTCCTAAAATAGTCAGTGTAGTCCTGCTTCTCATATTTCCCGCCTGCCTTATCACCCGTGTCAGTGCTAAATGAGGCGCTAGCATTTGGTCTGTTTGCCACTGTGGAATAAACCTCCCCCACACCCACACACACACACACACACACCTTGACTCCTTCCACTTCCCGTCCCCCCATTTTTATGTCATCGTGGGTTTTGTTGGTGCAGTGTTCACATGTGCAGTCAAAGAAGTACTGTGTTTTCAGGAGCCTCTGTCTCTCTTCTGACACGTTCAAGTAGTCCACATAAGCCACTGTGAGCTCCTCTCCTTCTGCAATCTTGCCCAATGAGCGCAACTCAATCCTGAAGAGTGGAAACGAAAATAAAGGCATGTCTGCATCTGAAAATGCATGCATAATGATTTTATGTAATTTTCAGCAATAGGGCATAGGAGGGTGAAACCCTACATACACTATGATGTGGGTTTCAGTCAAGTCTGTCAACTTTAAAGACCAGACAGCATGATAAAAATGATCACACACTTTATTTCTTGAAGCACTTAATGATCTAGTTGTGTAAATGAACAGAATATTTACCCCATAAGCAGACTGTTTCATATTTACCATCATATTTTGTAAAATAAAAAATGAAGCTAATATCAATTCCTAACTCATGAAAACAGCTGAATTTCTTTCTCTGTTTGTGATAAAACAATGTTCATAGAAAACACATTTTTAATCTTAAACATACACCCACTGATGCTTGTAACAAAATCTATTTTTTAATCTACAATTTATACTTTTTAACCTGGTTTTTGAAAGTGATCTTGACTCAATTTACCCATCCAGTAATTCTGTACTTATATGATGCCATTTTATCCAAGTCTGGATTCATTTGGGACACAGAACATTTTATTTATACACTCCTGATAAAGCAAACAACATTAAGGGACCACAGAAAGAAAGTCAAATCTGGCAACTTTGATGCTTGTTAATGTTTTAGTGAAATTAGATTCAAACTGTGGATTGTTTGAAGCAAAAATCCTTGACCCCATATTATTTCTTCTTCATTTACTTAATTTATGCTTTTGTTCAGAGCAGGTAGTGGCATTTTCTGCCAACTACTGTGAGAAAATATTTAGCTTTACTACTTTTAACCTAAGTGTGTCTCTAGAGCAGTGTTTTTCAACCCTGGTCCTCATTTACACTGCCCTGCATGTTTTAGGCATTTTCCTACTTCAGCACAGGTGATTTTAATTGATGGCTGATTAACTGGCTTTTGCTGAACTCCAATCATCTGAATGAGGTGTGTTGAAGCAGGGAAACATGCAGGGCAGTATACCTTGAGGTCCAGGGTTGGGAAACGTTGCTCTAACGTATAGGAGCTGGTTGCCTGCAACCTTTAGATCTGTTCCTTCACCAACACACCTGAATAAAAGGGCTGAATCGTCTTTTCAGTATGCAGTCTAGTTCCTCAGGGTCCTGCTAATGACTGGATTATTTGACTCAGATGTGTCGAAGCAGACACATCTAAAAGCTACAGGTCACCAGATTGCAAGGCTTGTATTTGAAGACCTCTGTTTTAGGTGTTTCCCTGCTTATGCACACCTGACTTAAATAGATGGGTGTTTGCCAGGTATGCACTTGATTGTCTGATGAAGAGGATAATGCTTTCATTTTATTCAGGCTTGCTGGTGAAGAGGAATCACCTGAAACACGATGGTCAGCAGGTTGAAAACCACTGGTCTAAATACCTAACCAAGCACTATTATTCTAAAAATGTAATATTTTGATGAATTATTGTTGTACATAATCAGGCAATTCTGAAATTATTTTTATTTAACTCCTGAAAATTTTTTTTTATGTATTTGACTTCTGACACCACATTTTATACTAGTCAGATTATAGCCCTGGTCAGGTCATAGAAAATTACTTCCAGGCAGTAATTTCCAGTCCAGGTTGACTCTGCACAAAATGTTGCCAAGGTGGATGCAAAATGTTGCGAAATGTCTTGTGGCAGATTATTCATTCTGATACACATGTAAAAATTTAGTTTAAAAGAAAGAACACTATAAATGTTGGACGTACTTTGTGTGCTGCGGATGAGTCCAGTTCTGCCAACGGGTGCAAAAAAGCCTCTGTTTATAATCCTCACTGTCCTAACAAGGGAGTGCTAGAGACATTTTTACATTCAGTTCAGATCTTGTAATTCATAGCAGATTTATATTGAATTACTCTAAGCAACTCTTTTACAAAGTTGAGGTAATTTAACTAGAGAGTTAGGTAAAATGACATCAAGGAGAAGCACCACCATGCTAACCTAATCTAGCTATCTGGTTAGCAAAAACTGAGCCTAATTATTTCAGAACGCACCTTTAAACAAAACTGTATTCACATGAAAATGGTATTAGCTAATGTTAGAGGTGAGCCATTGTTACAAACAAAACAACCTTCTGTTTTCATTTGACAAAATTCAAATATAAAGTGAAAAATCTAACACATGTAAATTGTGTGTTGATCTCACAAGCAGTTAGATAAATATGAGGATGAACAAGAGGGCAGAGAACAGCTTCTTGTTACACTCAGATGGGTGAGTGAAAGTTAGCAGGTACATGTTGATGTTTCTATAAGAAGATGGATTCACAATGAATAAAGTGCACACCACAGGACCAGCTAAAACACTTGTTTTCTACAAAGATTGGGGTTATGTGCAAATATTTATTAGCATTAAATGTTCCTGTAGCTATCAAAAAGATTTAAGGTGAGGTAACGCACCTCCGTTGAGAATGAAATATGGTATTCACAGCCGACTGACTGAAAGACAAGCAGGAAGCAGTTTTACAGCGAATAACACTTGACGAATACATAAACCACACACAAACAAACTTCACATATAGCACAAAAACAAAAGGTGCACAAACCTTTAACCGTGGGTTTTATTTTTCCATTCTCCATTACGTTTGAGTCAAGTGCAGCTACAGTACCTATTACTAATTAACCAAAAAAGCTACCTGAACTCACCTCATCTTTCAGACTCAATTAACTACGGGAAAATAAATATTCAAGTCAGAATGGTCCTGTGAAAAAATGTAATTTTCCTGTCCCCAAGCTGCTGCTTAAATCATGAATTAACGGCGATATGTCATAGCTTTTGGCTCAATTTCATTGGCTGTCCTTTAATAAAATGTTTCTGACAATGTGAATCAGGCTAAAAGACAAAAAAGCTATTATTTTACAGTATGTCTGATCTAACAATCTGTGAATCTTATTACGGATTTATTGACTTCTGTGAAAAGAATTATAGAAACATTTCTAAGATTTTGGGACACCAGTGATCCATGATGAGATCCATTATCCACAAATGAGAAAAACTTATTTTTCGGACAAAAGCTGCATCCCCACCCTCCAAAAACATCAGATCCCCAAGACTTTGAGAAAGTATTCATAGGCTGACTAGATAGACCTTTTAGAAGTTGTGCATCCCATTACAACATTTCAGAAAAAGGAAAACCCTTCTGACTTCCCAAATATGGTGGTGATCTGATGGCTATTTTAGTTTTTCACAGCCTACAGAACTTGGCTTCCTAATACTGAAGATTATCTGCAGCATGCCATCAAGGCCATCTCTGAATGGTTCAGAGCAATATGTTTAAATCATCCTCTGAACGTCCATTTTGTGTTTATTCAGTTTATCTCTGTCTTGTATTTAAAATCCTGAAACATATAAGTGTGACGAGCAAAAAAATAAGAAATCTGAAGGTAGCAATAGCGAACATTGTCAGGGGGAGTTTTATATTTAGTTATTTATTTATGTTTTACTTGCCTGCCGTGGTTGAGGATCACAGTGCAGTTTGGCCAACAGTCATGGTTAACCAAGCACAAATTAGGAAAAAGACCAACTCCTACCGCCTGAAGACCCCTCTGGTCGCTCACAGTGAAGCCGTTACAGTTGATCTGAAACATTACACAGGAAATATTTCAATTTAAATCAAGAATATAGACAAAGTTGACAATAAACATTTTGGTTTCAGTGTGTTTCTGTTCGGCATTGCTGCCAGATCGGAAAGACAACATAATCTGAGCTTAGTTTTCTAAATTGAATACTTTTGTTGATCCCTATTTAAGAAGATGCACGGGTCAAGAGGCGGTGAACAATACAGACCATTTTCTCTTTTCATGTAAAAGATTTGTTGCCTTAACACAAACTACTGCAGTGAAGGTGGAGTGAATATTATTGCTAGACTTATTAAAAGAGATGAGAACCCTGGACTCTTCCACTGAAACCAGAAATTAAAGTTAAATTGTCTCAGCTTACTTATCACTATCAACGTCTTTGTTTTTGAGCCATTGGTGCTCTGTACATGTGTTTCTTCCTGCATAACAGATGAATGTTTAAACATGAGTGTCTGCTATAAACCAAATATTAGGTGCCATAACTTGTTGACTAAGACCAATCTCATTTATTTCGCTCTCTGGGCTCCTGCAATTGGTCTTATCTTGCAGAGAGCTGCTCATACCAGTGTTTGTTTGATCACTGGAAAAAAGCAGCTTCTGTTCTGGAGTTTTACTCCACAAACATGTCATACTCTGGAACGCACCACTCCAAATATGTGTGAGATGTCGTCGATTGTGTGCTGCTTGCTGGTTCTGGGCCAGTAGTCCAGGAAGTTGTGTATGTCCACTTTGAGCTCCTTTAAATCGTCCTCCTGCATGTCGTTTAGGTGGTCCTCCAGCTCGTCCAGCGTGGTCAGCTGCAAGTCAGACACCAAGCTCCCTTCCTTATCGATGCGCCACATGATGCGGCTCACCAGTCTGTGCACATGGAGGAAAAGTGCAGAACTTGAGTTGGAAATTTGACAGTGAAATCACCTATGTGCCTTTAAGAAGCGCTGTGTGTGAGCACATATTTTATATTCTTCTAGAGTGACAAAGACATATGAATCAAGATTCTAAAGTCTGACATGAACACTCAAATGAAACAACAGCACCTAAAAAGGAAATTATCCAGGCTTCTTGGTGGGTCACAGGACTGTGACATCAGTTATTTTGGTACAAATGGCATTAGCATTGCCTTGGACAGAAAACAGGCTTGTGCTGCTGTTTGTTAATCTGTGCAAGGTATTTGAGTCTGGTGATCATGTGCACAGGCACAGGTCTGAGTGATGGGCTTTGAGGCTTGAAACCTACCTCACAGATGGAGAACGAAGTGTTTTGTAAATGTAATCAAGTCCAGTTTTCTAGAGATTTTGAAATGATTCCACCAAGGTTCAGTTTTATGCTGCGTTTTTATTTTCCATATTTAGCAATAACACTGTTAGACTACAGATGGTTCTTTGCATAAGTGGTAATGGTGAGTTTCAGCCTCTCTCACAATGACGTTTTTCAGAAATAACCCACAAATCTCAGTTAATATTGATATTTATGCCTTAAGGTAAATGTTAAGGAGGGGTTATTTATCACCATGATGGCCTGTCTTTCAGAACTCAAACTTTCAGAGACGTTTAGCTTGTCTATAAGCAAAAACTTGTTAAAGCTACAGTTTTAAAAATGTTTTTGACTATGGTGACATTTTTAATATCCAGACTGTTTCCGTTTCATAGATGTTGAGTATGCTTATGTTTTATGTTAGGCTAATTGCACAGAGCAAATCACTGGTTACTTTATAATCGTGTTTTTTGGCCCTCATTAAGCTAAGGATTATTAAGTTTTATTCACAAGCTAGGCTGCTACCTAATGCTTTCAAACAGAAGCTATGTGTTACATTTCTTGAATACACTAATCCTTTCTTTCTTTATATGCTCTCATATTACATTTTGGTCATAAAATTATAATAATCCAATTTTAAAGTGCTTAAGATTAACTGAGTGACATTGTACCTGTACTACAAAACTGTTTTTATGTATTTGAAAAGTTTTGTTTGATGTATTCCCAAACAGTAGGAGTCAGCATAGTTCTTTTCTGGTTTCCACTCACCGGATGTTCTCATTTGGTACTTTTCCGTACGCCTTGATGGCACTGCACTCTTGTTTGTGTTCAGCCCAGCCAGCTCGCTGGCAGGTTCGGTCGCAGTAATGAGCAAATTTACATTGACCACACCTCTGGAGCTTTTCTTGTCTGCGGAAGCAGCTGTGGCAAATGTGCTCTGCATGGCTGCAGAGACAAAAATAATTTAAAAAAATCACAAAAAAATATGTTAATTACTGGTCAACTTTTAAGTAAATCAGCAAAGTGTAATTACTTTACTTTCTATATATTTCAGACCATATTGCAAAACACTCAGACAACATCAGATAACTTATTTACTTCCATGCAACTCTAATAAGAGGACTTTGAGTTGAGATTATTTTCTCCTTCATGTTTATCTGTTGTAAAATGATTATGTTCCTTCTGGGAAGGGAATGACATTGATACTGAGATAATCAAACACATCATAAAACACTAATTGTACACTAGCATATTGTTCAAACTGTATTTATTAAAGTTATGACTGATAATAAGCAGTATTTTTTAAAAATGCATCTATTAAACTGCAGTATTAGAATTACAAATAAACCTGTAGAGCTTCCAAAATTGTAAAAGTGTTTTATGTTGAGAAAATTTAGATATTTATATGGCTTCACTGCTTAAATATCCTCAAAGTTGCATTAAAACACATTACCTCTGATTTCACTCCACATCATACCTGTCAAACACAACAGCTGAGAGACTGGCCTCAGAGAAAATTACATCTCCAGCCCAAAACTCCTTGGCGGCCTTCAAGCCCCTTCCTTTCCCAGGAGAGTCGAAAATGGCCACATTCTCCATTCTTGGTGCTCCTCTTTCCCAGATTTTGCTGAATGAATGGTGGCTTGAGTTGAGCGAAGGCGATCACACTAGAAAGATAGTTGGAGAACTCACAAACCAACACGTTGTGACAACTGGACATTCCTCCCTCCAGGGACTAAAATAGCCTTACCCCACTTGAACTGTACCAAGAGGCTCAGAGAAGGGGGGGTCTCATTAGAGCCCCCAAAATCAATTCTTCCACTTCACAGGCATTTTAATAAAACAGTCATTACTGTGTGAAACAATCACTACTAACACTAACCATCATACTTACAGTGCTGGTTAATTTGCATTCACATTTTAAATGTTGTGTCCTATCACTTGGGACATTTTTCCAAACCCCACTTCTCAGGACCCGGTAGCTGTCCTCTCCCAGAGGGTTATTTTTGTCTCTCAGTTGGACCTGTCCATCAGGCCTTGGAGGTGTCACTGAACAGCTGCCAGACGTTTGATAGAAACAGAGCCGCTCCGTCTCGTAGCCTCCACTCTGTTCTGGTGGTTTCTCCAACATCCTCTCTCTGTCTGATTGCAACAAAACATATGACACATGGGAGAAAATTCACTTTTACATTTGTATGTTGTGGAAAACAGAGGAGCCTCCAGCACAACTAGATTTTTACAAAACAGGTAAAGTAGTAGTAAAGTACCTTTAAAGGTCAACAGAAAGTTTATTTGTTTATTTAACCAGGGACAAATCCAGGGAATATTGTTTTTATGTTTAATGCAAAGTCGATGTTTTGCTGTGTTTCTGGATGAAGGTCATTTGTAACCCCCACCCCTGACTACACTGTTGACAAATAAAATATATACAAATCTTGAACAAAATAAATAAATAAAAAGTATATAGAACATAGCTATAAATACAAAGTAGTTATAAATAAAATAATGATGGACTATAGAGTGATTTAGTGAATGAAAGACAAAGGTTTTACAGGAATATTAAGAAATATTAAATTCAGAAACAAGTTTTGTTTGACAGCTTCTGCCACTTTCTCAGTCGCTTTAACATAAAAAGTGCATTTCTTTCAGAAATATATTTTTTTTATTCTGTGAAATATGTGTGTGGGGAGTAAAGACATAAAGTTTTCCAAAACCCCAAAGTAATTTCCAGACAAAGGATTATAGCCTAATGAATGACAGGTCTCGATATTGTATCACCGTCATCAGCAGAAGTACAAATAACCAGTAAAAGTCCACATTTCATCCATTTGTTGGGACAGAGGGATAGCATTGGTTATGGCAGGTCAAGAACTGAACCACTTTACTATACACTGACAAGATGCTAAGAAGTCCTGCTCAAATCTAAAATGCATAAGTAGAAAACCTTTTACATAGAAATGTTCTTTCACGTATCTTTTCCAAGAATTGAGATTGCTTATCTCACAAAAAGGTGAGAGGTGGCTGAAAATCATTTCTGTGTCCATGCATGAACTGATTAAGTCTTGGGGTCAAGTTGAATGGAAGGAATTATAGCGCCTCCCAGCGGTCAGAGATAATAAGAACATCCCCCAGACACAGATCGATTCAACGCTTCTCTCCAGCGCGCAGGTAATTTTCCAGCTGTGGCAACACTGCCACCTCCTGGACACCTGCCCGAATTTCAACACAATAAAACAAGCTTTTGGAAATGTTTTTTCACATGAAACACTAAGCCACAAGTAACATAGAATCTCTCAATTGTGAACCCTCTATGAAGCTGTTGGACAATGTTAGAAAAACAAAGCTAAGCACCTAGAACTTTTTTCTTTATAAACACTAATTTGGTATTTTTGTGAGTGGTGCAGTCACTTAAGTCTGGATATTACTAACCAGTTATAGCTCTACCTCTTTCACATTTATCCATCCAGTTCATTAGAGTTTTTGCTATCTATATACCTGTTAAATAGTTGTTATTTTAAATCTGTGAATATGCTTTTATCTTAAAATACAATAAATTTAAAAACATTAAAAAGGAAAACAAAAGGGTTTTGTTTGATTCTGTAAAATGTCAACATGTACTGGGGTTATAACAGTCAAGGATGTGTTAACTATTTGCTTTAAATTTGTATTTTAACATTTATTTCTGTGTTATTGTTAAATTGTGTTATAATTGTTGTATTATTTTTTCTTGTTGTTCATGTAATTTAATTTTCATAAACCTCCCTCACTGTTGGTCCTGTAAAACACTTTGAATAATCGTTCAGTATGAAGGCTGACGTTACAAATAAACTCACATTTCCTTGATTGTAGCTAACAAAAGTTAAGTTTTCTGGCAGCTTACAAATTCTACTAGTGGTGTTTTCTTTTACGTTTGCAAATTGGGTGATTGGAATTACAGAGGATACAGTGGAATAATAATCTCTAGAGTATTTTCTCTTCTGCTGTCACTAGTTGAGGCAGCATCAGAACCTTAAAGATGCTCAACAACCTGATAAAGACGGCTGTTTCTGTTTTGAGGATTACTTTGGACATGATGCTGAAATAAGGGATTTTTACATCAAATTAAAAGATTTATGAATAACTCTGACCAATCTTTTCTTGAGACACAAGGTCTCTGCAGTCATAGGATTCTTCAAAGTTGTATCACAGACAGCTACAGGAGGTATTTCCTATCCACAGCCATCACCATCTACAAAAACTTCAATTAAATTATCTATGACTATATTTAATTTCCCTTTGGAATCAGTTAAGTATTTTTGAACTGAATTTAATTATTTAGGGGATTCCTTTATTATTTTAATTGCTGCTTTATCTTGTGGGGGGTTTTCTCTCTTCCTTAGTTTGTTTTTCTTTAATTCAATGTTTTGCATTCTGGTCAGCATTGTTGTCGTTTTTAACGTGTTTTATTTTTAATAAACGAGATTGGGATGGTAGATAGCTAGGTCAGAATCTCAGGAAATCTTTTCAGGAATGTCACATCCATCCATCCATCCATCCATCCATCCATCCATCCATCCATCCATCCATCCATCCATCCATCCATCCATCCATCCATCCATCTAGCCAGGTGAACGTTCCCAGAACACTGGATGAACGCCAAAAGGGGGCGTTTGTATCGTGCCGCTGAAGGGGGCGGTGCCAGAGGTGGGTGTGTGTCTCTCAGCTGATGCGCGTAACCACGGACCGACTCCATCATCAGCATCCGACGCTGACAGCGGTCGAAGACAACCGAGCCGCGGTAGCAACGCAGAACCACTCAGAGCCCGGCCGAGCAGCTCCGACGCCGTCTTGTGACAATACTGCTGATTCCAGGCTGCCATCTTACCGACCAGCCAGCTGCAGAAACAGTGAGTAGCCTTTTGATGACGGACCGCCGGGATGCTACAATCGGTAAATCAAAGCTGCTGCATGATACGTCGTCAATGTCAGAGACACTGTGCATTTTGATGCAGATTGCTTGTGTTATTGTTTACCTGTTTTCAACGAGGGTCGTGAGGTTTTTGTGGGTTTATTTTTTCCCAGTCAGAGGCCTAGTCAGTAATTGTCAGGGAGCGCAGTGGATTCAGGGCTTGATGCGGATGCTGCTAAAGCCGCCCTTGCCGCCCAGGGATGCAGAGAAAAGGGAGAGAGAGGGAGTCGTGAGGGGAGGGGATGGAGGCAGAGCAGCACATACATAGTCAGGGTATTTTACTACTACTACTATTCATCCGAGTGGAAGTAAAGCTCTAGTAAATGGGCTGAGAAGGGGAGGTGCATGGCATGACTGCATCTATCTATCTATCTATCTATCTATCTATCTATCTATCTATCTATCTATCTATCTATCTATCTATCTATCTATCTATCTATCTATCTATCTATCTATTCCATTCATTTCAACATAAATATGGCATTTTTCCCATTTAGTCCATTTTGTTTGGCCTTTTACGTCCAAATTAAATGAAAGCATGCAGCAGTATGGGAAAAAATGTCGAAAGCATACATTTCCCTGTTAACCTGGTGCTGTGCTGAAGAAAATTTGAAAGTTAAATCATTTGGAAACATTTTTCTGCCTATGTCACATATAGAATAATCTGAAAAAAACAAGCATATTTGGGGGGATACATGTGAAAAGTAACAAAAACAAACAACCAACAACCAACAACAACAAAAAAACAGCTGACCTGGTTGCATAAATGTGCACAGCCTTAAACTAATTCTTTGTGTAGTCTATTATTGTGCCATACTGTATCTTTATTTGGGAGGTTTTGCCCACTTTGTGAAAGATCTCATAATCAGTCAGATTGTGAGGACATATCTTGTCCCCCTGCCTTCTTTAGTTGTCCACACAGGTTTGGTGTTGGATTCACTTACTAGGCCATTCCCAAGCTTTAATTTTCTTCTGGTGAAACCATCCTTTTGCTGATTTAAATGTATTCTTTGGCTCACTCAACTATAAAAAAATAAAGTCCAAGTTCAATTTTAGATTTCTAGCAGGTACCTACTTAGCATATCTAGAGATAATTTGATCAATTCTTCCAGAAATCACATGAATCACCTAAAAACACTGACTTTGTTGCTCTGAAGCCACTTTTTAGTGATCCTGCATGTGTGGATTGAATCATTGATCAGTTGGAAGACACACTGGTGCTTATGAGATGTTGCCTCAATATTTTCACATAATATTCTGCAGTCCCTACTGCAGCAATGTTTCTAAGTTTTATAAAGTATTCTTGACTTCTTCAAACTACCTCTGCTTCTCTCTCTAGTGGGATGCCTCAAGGCTTTTTTCTTGGACTGCTATTATTTTCTCCCTACTTGCATTTACTGCTCAATGTTCTTTTTATTTATTGTTGTGGCCCTTTAAGTCATCTAGAAATTGTACCCAGGGATATCCAGACGTGTAGAGGTACCAAATTCTCTTCTTCACTGTTTCCTTATATTTTGTATTTGTTCAATGGATGAAATAAAAGTTCAGGTGTATCTTTGTTTAAAGCAAATGTTGCAAATTAGCCAGACAGGGAGCAAAACATGGTAGCATGGCTTTTGATACAGTGTATGTAAATATCTGCTTTGAAATGTATATGACGCTAAGGATTATTGTTTTTTATGCTTTTCCTGATTGATACTTTTGTAAAATGAGATTTGCTCATTTAAAACTTCTCCAAAAACTATGTCAAAAAAATCCAAAGGGACAGCTGAATTTTATGTAAGATTAGCCAAATGCAAAGTAATTAAAATCCAGCGTGAATACAAGTTGATTGAAAGCTAAAACCTGAAGAAAAGTGTTTCCACATATTTTGGTTTAAGGGTGTGCATACTTATGTTTATTCTCCCTCCCCAAACTTTTTCTGGCATCGTTCCTTTTATGTTACAGAAAATAGGCTTTTCAACAAAATGAAATCCAGCAACCAAAACAGACCTTGACATGAAAGCAATATGATCACCACCATGGTTCACAGAGAAAAGAGCTTCTGGAATGGAAAACACCTCAGAACAGTACAGAAGACACGTTTGACCAACATGCAGTTCAGTACACCCTAATTCTTTACATTTAAATACTGTTTATCTGTCAGAAAAAGCACACAAAGATGCTCTGAGTGATATCTTTCCAACACAGTAATGATTCATCTGAAGATTTCTTCACGGTTGGATTCTTTCCTCTTATTTTGTTAAAAATATAACATCAGATAGGTGAAATACTTCTATGTAAAACCATAAATCATTAAATCTGCAAGCAAACATTAATAGACAACTTTCCAATGATTTGGTTAAATTCACAATTGTTTGTGAATATGAACTATACATTTCAGAGTGAAGAAGTATATAATTAATTTAAAAATATAAAATGTGTTTGAACCCCTGTTGACACTGATTGTTGTACAATCATTCCACTCTGCAAATCATTCAAAACTACCAAACTTAATATGAATCTCATGCCCATTTCTTCTCACCAGAAATGTAGCTGAGAAAAATGCCTTTTACCATTAGGATGAGTTTTTATTAACTATGTTCCAGTCAAATATTAAATTAACCAATGTTCTACAAAAGGCTACGAAAAATATATTTTGGCAGCAGCAGATTTCCAGTTTGTCATGCTTATAATATGGATATAAGATCATCCCAATAACAGTCAAAACAAACTACATGGAAGAGCTGCTGTAAAATTAACGCATTAGATCTGGTCAGCCACTTTAAAACACACAGATTATCCCAACACTGATTCAAATATATTGTCATAGTGACCGCACCTATTAACAATAACAACAAAAACAAGCTTAGATTGAGATGCTGAGTTTTATTGCTGTTTGGTCCTAAAGCAGTCCTACTCCAAAAGTGATCGACTCTAAAACTGAATTTGCACACCATGTTGGAGGCAATGGAGGAAACCATTGCCATACTAGTACAGTTTTTAAAACTACAGTTGCAATAATGGGTTAGTTATAAGATTTCTCAATGACAATAACAGGTAGTGAGTTTATGGATTATGGCATGCGGGGGAAAATTGAGTTGAGAATGTTCACCATGTTCATTACAGAGCTTGTGTTAAGTATGTTTCTTTCTGTTGTTCTTTTAGTGAAAAAACAAAGATATTTGCTTTTCAGTTCAGTGAAACAATTGGATGAAAATTTTGAGTGATGTTTTTATTCACATGGGCACAAGGGACTTTTTCAAATTTGTGTTCCTTGACATATTGGTAGACATGTGTAAAAAGCATTAAGATAAAATAATCCTTTAACTTAAATTGAAAAATGTAGAATAATCAAATCTATAATTTAAGTACATTTACTCAGAGAGAGGGAAATCCCATGTTAAAAAGTGAGTGTAAAAAAATTGGGATTAAGTGCTAATATAACTTAGTCTTTACATATTAAATTGTTGGATTGTGCAGAGAACTTTACCCAATCTCTTTGGTTTGAACTTTGGTGTTCAAACCATTTAATGCTATAGTTGAAAAACTGTCAAGTTACAAATATGTGTGTAGGAAAAAAATAACATAGAAAACAAATTTTATTAATTTTGTTGTAAATTGTTTGCTTCACCTGATTAGAAATACACTCATTTCTTATTTAAAATCTTAGTTCTGCAGAAAATGTATCTGCAAATTATTGTAGATGTGAAACATAAAAATAGTCATGCATGTCTTCTCTGTTTTGAAATGTTTTTTTTTTTAAACAAGAGCATTCGCTGCCTGTTCAAAGTTGAACAGTTTATGTTGTACCTCACATTTAATTTACTTAAATAAAAAAAAAAATAAATTTCCTGCATCTATTTTGAAAGTGTTCTGGTATGAGCCACTAGTTTGACAGTATTTTAATTAGTTTGTAATGCTATATCTTCCCAAGCTTATTATTATTTGTTGACATTTAATCTTTTACTCCCACAAATAAGTGTATTCAAATAAAATTAATGTTGTTTATTTCTACAGTGCTGTGAAAAGTAACTGTTCCATAAACTTAAGTTTTTAGGTTTAGCCACATGAGTGTTTCCAATAACCTGCTTAAGGTCATGCTGCAGCATTTTAATCAGATTTATGTATGGACTTTGACTAGACTACTTCAAAACCTTAATTTATCTTCCTTTTAAGCCATTCAGAGGTGGACTTGTTGAAGTGCCTTGGACTTTTGTCATACTGTTTAACCCAAGTGTGTTTGAACTTAAAGACATGACAGAACATACTTCTTCAGGATTTCCTATCAGAGAGCAGAAGCGACTTTGACTATCAGTATGATTTGTTTTTTCAATCCTATAGACCAGCTGTTGCAAGGTGTATACTTTCCCAAAAAGTTCCACTTTTACCTGTGGATGAATGTGAGATGGGCCTCTTTGTTCTTATTGGTCAGCAGTGGTTCTGGTTTTGGATTTCTCCCATAGATGACATTTTTGCCTCGTCTCTCTTTCTTGATGTTAAATCATGAACACTGACCTTAGCTGAGACAACTGAGGCCTGCAGTGCTTTAGATGTTATTTTTAGTTCTTTTGTGACCTGGATGAGTTGTTGATGCACTCTTTGAGTAATTCTGGTAGGCCCGTCTGACCTACTCCCATGTTTTCTCCGGTTGTGGATAAGTGCTCTTACTGTCTTTTGCTGGAGTCTCAAAGCCTTTGAAGTAACTTTGTCATTTTCTCAGAAAGATAGATGTCAGTTCTTTGTTCTGCATTTGTTGTTGAATTTCTTTACATTACAACAGGATCAGTTGCTATTAGAAAGCATGTAGCAAAGGGACGGGTAATATGGACTTAAAGTTTTATCATATTACTTCTTTGTTTAGGGTGACTCTATGACTGTGACTGCATGGTACAGTAATCATAGCCCCACAAACACAAATACCCATTTCTAATATGCTTCTTTTCATATGAATCACTAACCTGCACACATTTACTTATATTTTCAAATGTATTGATATATGTTGAACAAACTGGAAGAAATAGTAAATAAAATAACAATCCCAACAATAAGGCCAGTTTTAGAGATTTGCAAATATCACTTCATTGGAATTTATCATGACAACAATAGATTTCAAATCTTATCATGGCAAGAAATTTATTGGAATAAATAATAAATGATGAAATGAATTCTCACCTCCAGTTTAGCCTGTTTCCTGTTGTCAGACTCATTTAATTGATTTCTTGAGGTCTGGCAGTGGCCTGGATGTGGGAAGTTAAGTTAAAGCAAATAAATATTTACTGGAAAGAAAAACTTTTTCCCAGCACTTTATGCTACTGCAAAACAAGAGGTATTGATCTGAAGGCTTTTAACACATCTTAACCAGAGGTGCCTATCTGTTATTGGAAATTCTCATAAGCAAATGAGCAGTTTCATAATTTTCAACTTTTATTTTACTGGTCAGACTAATCTTTGTGACCCTTTTGGTTTTTTATGGTGGTGGGAGGACCACGATGCCCCTGTTTGTGGGCTGGAGTCTAATTTGCCTCTAATATTGTATAACTAGTCATTATGCAACTATTACTATATTGTATAACTGCTTTCGTTTTTCTGTGTTCCTCTAGTGTGTGTGCCCCCACTACCTGCATTAGGTTGTGATGACCCACACTACTTCCAAATGTATCTGTGACCCTCCCCAATCCTGACTCCTAACCTCTAATCCCTGACCTTTGACCTCCACTATGGGCAGTGTTGGCAGTGGGGTGGCAGGAGAGCAGGAGTTTGCCATGAAGTCCGTGGGCACGAGGACCACCCTGCCCCGAGCCCCTCCTCTCTCTCGCCGTTGCCCTGCAGACCGCAGCTGCAGCGCCGAGCGCCTACCTCGTCCCCCGGCGACTATTTCGGACGGGACGGCGTCAAGCGATGAGCGAGGCAGTGTTAGTATCGGGACTGGGACCTGCACCGGGACTGACCGTCCAACAGAGACAGCCTCCTCAACCCACACTGAATGTACCATGACCGCCCCCTCCAACAACAACCAGCTGGACTGTGGGAACGTAGCTGTCAGGAGGGAGAGGGAGTGGGACAGGGAGAGGCAGCGCGAGAGGGGCAGGGACCGGGACCGGGATAGAGACTGGGACCGAGAGCGGCTCGAGAGGGAGCGCGAGAGGGAGAGAAACCGGGAGAGGGAGCGGGAGCGGGTGGAAAGGGAGAGGCTGGAGCGCGAGAGGGAGCGCGAAAGGGAGAGGGCCCGGGAAAGGGAGAGAGAGAGGATAGAGAGGGAGAAGATAGAGAGAGAAAGAGAACGAGAGAGGGAGAGAGAGAGGGAACGCGAAAGAGAGAGGCTGGAGAACGAGCGGATGGAGAGAGAGAGGGAGAGGGAGATGCAGATGCAGGCGGCCGGTCTGGATGTTTGTGGAAACATTGTGGGTCGAGGAGTCAGCGAGAAGACCAGTGTGGGCGTGAACCACCACCAGCACAGAGAGATGGTTGCAACCAGAACCGACAATGAAAACAATCCAGTGGGTCACAACCCACCCAAGATCATGGCCGTGTCAGGAAAGCTGGAGCAGGTAGTTTCACATTTTGGACTCAGTTTAATCAAAAAGAAACCACAATAAACTCTATTGATGTGCATAAATAAGTCACTCTTTATCTTTTAAATAGAAACTGTTCAACAAATTATTTACTTCCACAGAGCAAGCTCTATCATATATTTAAGGAGTTTGTGTATTTCTCAAAACTTGATTAAGGTAAAAAAAAAGAATAATAATAAAAAACTTAGATAAAATGGAAAGATCAATATATCCAAAAACCAATAATTAACTTATTAATGGCTTAGTAAAGTAAAAATAGACAAATTGCAAATATATCAATCCAGATAAATATGAACAAAGATACTAACACCAACCAGATCTACAAGCTAAGAGATTCTCACAATATCCATTGAAATAGTTAAAAATCAAACTTTTATGAAAGGATTAAATGTCAAGAAGGAATTTAAAGAAAAAGGCTTGCGCCATTAACTTAATCTAAATTTTGAATTCTCATACTTAATTTTAACAAGAGAGGGAAAAACTCCCACCACCATAACTGCCACTAAAGGAATAACTGAGCAACTTATTTTGTGTTTCATGCTCCGTCCTGCAGTCCTGTTCACTCAGCTCTGTTAACAGGAAAAGCAGCTCCTGTTTTCTGATTGCATCAAAAGCCAAACTGGGTGTCCTGGTGGTTACTGACTTTACATTCTGATCAACAGATTTATCTATTTTTTTTTAAGAAAGTTGCTGCAGGATGTGGACACATGTTTGAGGAGTGGAGGAAAAACTAAAAAACAAAAGAAAATTCATAGAAAAATAAGACAAGTGTTACATAAACAAAAATATTGATCCCAATTTAATCTGAAGAGGTGATCAGTATTCCCTCTGTTTCAGTCATCTGATTCTTGTTTTTCTCTGACTCTCAACTCACCTTAGAGGGAAGGAAACGTCAATGAGCGTGACTGACTAATCAGAGACAGACTTTGGGAATGTCAGGGCTGCATCAGGTTCTAAAGAGGGAAAATGGGTTCAATATTTTTTCAACCCCATTTTTAAAATAGAGAGACATTAAAATTTAAATGCTTCCTCATCTTGTTCATGTCTGTTCCTGGAAACATGCTTCATAGAACAATGGCGGAAATTTAAAATTAATTCTGAAAAGAAACTCTGCAGCTTTATAACCCTGTTTAAAAGTATTTCACCTTGATTTGACCAGCAAATGCTAACGAAAACAAGTCCTTGGAACAGCCAGAAGACAACAGGAAAACATGAAAATACACCACTTATTATTATTATTTTTTTGTATCTCTGATAACTCTTAATTAAAGCTATTCTATAGACTTTCTCTATTGTGTAAAAGGTCCATAAAAAGTTAAAAAATTTATATTTTTTACATATTTAAGCTAGGCAGATATTGCTTACATTTACATGAAAAATTCAAGCTCCAACACACTAAGCAAGCATAGAGAATAATATCAGCAAAGATAACTTTAAACTGATTCTCTGTTGGAATAATTACAAATAATGGCATCAATACACATTCTTTAACTTTATTACACCAGTTATTAGAGTTATAGACATGACACCAAAAATACAATGTTCTGTGCAGAAGTTTACATATACTCATCGTGGGCATGGATGTCATATTAAATTTGGGTTTTTGCAGCCATCAAGAAGCTTCCAACAAAATTTTGGTTGGATATGTGACTGTTGCTTGTGGTACAGTTGGCAGAATTGGCTAATTTCCTGTCACATAATCCACAAGTTTTCATTAACATTCAGGTCAGGGTGTTGGGACGCCCTTTCTGGAATCTTTGTGTGTTTGAGATCATTGTGTTAAAATGTCCAAATTTTCATTCTTCCACCTAAACTGTCACCCTCAGGTGAAGCAGAATGAGTCACAATGTTCCTGAACAACCCAGAAACCAACAGGGCTCAAGCCTAAGAGTAAACAATGTAGTAACATTTACATCACTATGGCTTAAAACATTTACTAAAGAGGAACCTGCTTCAAAATAAACATCTTTGGACACAACGATGAGAAGAACTGTTGACCATGGTGGTGGCAGTATCATACCAAGGGTCGGTTTCCCTGGCAGTAGTACTGTGCATTGCACATATGGTATAGATAAATAAAGAAGTAGGACTACTGTATCTATAAGTTCCTTAACTTGTCCGTATATTAAAAGCTAGATGGTTGAAAGCTGGATGCAGTTCATTGTTCCCAAAATTAACCAAAACACAGATCAAAACTGGTCCAAAAATTAATAAAATATTAAGTGTTTGAAAGCTAGATCAGAGCAGCAAAGACAAAGAGCTCTTCCGGTTCTGTGAAGAAGAGTGCCAGAATTTTTCCAGAAGCAACAAAAACAATGTGGTTTCCCCGCAACCCACTAAGGAGCATTTAGTTTAGTTGCTTAGTAGAAATGTGTATTTGTCTGAGCATTCATGTAGGATTTCATGGATTGAATTGTGTTGATTAGAGAAAATCCACAAAAACTTCCACCTGTCCACTTGATTCTTGTTTTTGCAATTAATTGACTGGCCCTGATATTTCATGAAAAATCCCAAATCAATATGACATTCATGCTGATGATGATGGATGTATCTAAACTGTTGTAAACAATTTTACAAACATTGCATAATTTAGCAGTGAAATGACTCCAGTATTTAATTTTGAATCCTTCCTCCTTCTACTCCACAGGCCATGCAGAGCACCTCCGGCCTCGTCCGTCCCTCCGCCTTCAAGCCGGTGGTTCCCAAAAGCTTTCACTCCATGCAGAACCTGGTGGGCCAGGCGGGAGGGGCTGGGGGCGAGGGGAAGACTGACGCCAGGGGCGAGGGGTTCAGTGAGGGCAGAGTAGGCAGGAGAGGCAGAGACGCAGTGGGAGGGGAAGGAGGGGAGGTGCCAGAGGCCCTGCTCCTGGACCAAGACAGTCCAGTTAGGGTCAGCAGGAGTGATGGAGGGGGAAATGGTACTGAGGTGGTTCAGGGAGGGATGTCAGATTCAGGGAGAAACTCCCTGACTAGTCTGCCCACCTACACAGGCTCGGGGTCTGGCTGTGGGCCCCCAGCGGTGTTAGGGCCCCTCAGTGCTTCTACCAGCCACATTAACAGGTTGGGCATGGCGGGGGTAGCTGCAGGTCTGGACAAACTGGACAAACCTGGCTACCAGGTAAGTCTGTCCTCTGATTTATTTTGATGCTCAATCCTCCCTTCAGCTACTATTTTGTTGAAGCCTCACCGTCTTGTTGTGGTTCTGTTAGCAGAACGGCCTGAGTGCCTCAGACAGCGGTCGGTCCTCCTCGGGGAAGAGCTCCTCGTCCTATCAGAGGCTGAGCCACCTGAGTGATGCTCCAGCACCTCTGCGACCCTCCCCCTCGTCTGATGACATCATCCAGGACCTCGAGGACCGACTGTGGGAGAAAGAGCAAGAGGTGAGAGGACGTTTAGAAATGCCTTGTTTGGTATTTATTCCAAAATTTCCAACATCATGTTGTGTCAGTGAAAGACAGTCTTAACACTGTCAATCAACCTTGTGTATGGCTGTTTAATGCGTTGTTTAATGTGCTAATGCTGGAGAAACAATTTGCTCTCACGGAAAAACAGTTTTTCCACAGACAGTTCTGATGATGCTAATTAGTCTGAGCAGTGCATACACAAGCTGATTGACAACGCTGAAACCCCCCTCCTGCCTCTGACTGGGTGTTTCTGATTAAGTTGTGTATTTCTGCAGTTAGCACTGGGAGAAAGTAGACGAGCTAGATTTTTTTCACAGATCTGTCTCACATTATACTCCCACAACAGAGTAACAGATTCAACAAAAAAATTATATTTTAAGTTGCATACTACAGCTTTAAGAATATTTGTTTTATTTCTGTCATAACCTGGCATATTAATTAAAAGACTTACTGAGAACTAATGTAGGGCAGGTCCTTAAAGGGAAGGCATAAAAGGCTTTTGTGACAGCAGAGAAATAAAAGTCGCTGCTTTCAGAGGTCCAGAGCATCATCGGTAAGAGCTAAGAGTTGGCCAGCTGTGAGAAAAAACAAGGATGATAACAGATTCCTATAATTTAATTGTTATCAAAAGTGTTGCTCTTCTTCTGTAGCTGCCAGGCCCGATCCGTCTCCGTGTCGTTCCTCCAGGTACAGCACATGCGCAGGAACCTGGACCAGAGTGAGGCGGCCATCATTCAGGTGTTTGAGGAGAAGCAGCGTGTTTGGGAGCGACAGATGGACGAACTGAGACAAAACTACGCTTCACGTCTGCAGCAGGTGACCTCACCTGAAGCAGTTATATAAAACAGCTTCATACCTTGTCCTACTGCACCTGTGGTGTCTCCACCACTTCTCTCAGTGTTGACAGTACGTTAGGGTGATGTTAAATGTTTGTTTTCTTCCGTATAATGTTTTGCATACGAACCAAAAAGTTCTATTTTGGTCTCATGTTAGCAGTTCACCTTATTTCATGTTTGCTTTGTCCCCTGAATGGTTTCTGACATTTAATGGCTTCCTTTCAACAATAACAATCTTCCCATCAGTCTTTCATAAAGGTAGATATGTGGAGTGCATAGATGTCACGTCAACAGATTGTCGCACCTGAGTTGTCTGCTGCTCCTCCAAAGTTATTGTGGGCCTTTTGTGTGCTTTTCTCAATTAAAGCTTTCAAAATCAGCTTTATTGGTCAAGATTGTGTGCACAAATAAGACATATGATTTGGATTTTCAAGCTCTCACAACCTACATTTATAAGGTATAAATATACAAACTTTAGAGGAAATAAAATAGACCTATAAACCTATAAATGCATTTTTTATAGAAAAGGAAAAAATGATTGTTGTTTCCTTGCTTGGTAGGTCAAATTAAGTGATAACCAAGTCTCTGTGGGTTTCCATTTGTCCCACAATTTTTAGTGGACAAATTAAGCAGTACTGTGACCTGGCTATAAATGCAGGTCACACTTTTGTTAATTTTATATGCAAAACATTCAAGACACAACCTTTCACAACTATGCTCTGCTTTATCTTTCAAATAAACCACAGCAAAGCCTGTGGTTGTAAAACAACAAAATGTCAAAAACATTTACAGGGTGTGAATATATTTTACAAGCTGTAAATAGTACACTTACGTTCTCCTGTAGGTTACCCGCCGGGCTCAGCGCTCCCAGACCGCCCTGCAGGCCCAGATTACGCGTCTGTCTCAGGACAAGAGGAGGCTCCAGGAGGAGATGGCAGCCCTGTTGGCTCAGAGAGAGGAGCTGGAGAGAAAGTGCCTGGACTACAGGAAAGAACAGGCTGACATCCTGCCTCGTCTGGAGGAGACCAAATGGGAGGTGAGACATGAGATGTTCCACTTGAATAGTTTGGTAAAATGACTGCATGCCTTCATGTAAGTAGGATTTAAAGGTGAGACATTGTGCAGCTTCATACATTTGGTTTGGTAATCAAAGAAAGCAGTGAACCGAAATCCTGCTTTTCTAAAAAAAAGCTTCAATAATATGAGAGCGCTGCTAGATAATTTGATTATAGAGAAATTTCAAATTCAAATTTGATGACCCACTGTAACCAGTTGTCTGATTAAAACTGAGCCAAAAGTTGTTTAAATGTTTATCAATTTAACACCTAGTGGCTAAAATTAAGATTGTAGTTCAAAATTAACATGAATAGGTTCATCGTGGTTTAAAAGCTATAAGATACTTTTTTGTATTCTGTCTTAACCTTAAACTAAGAACTATACACAAATCTATTTATAGCATTCTTTTTCTGAATAAAATATCAGATAAGAGTCAACGTCCCTGTTTTCTCCTTCCTTTCATTCAAAGCATGTAGAATCACTATTATATAACTAACTCAGGATTGTCATAAACTTAACCTTCTGAATAAAAGTGCAGTACAACACCAATTTTAAAAAGAAAAAGTTGATCAAAACTCACCTCTTTTGATAAATACACTAGATGTATACAGCTTACTAAGTCACAGATCTTTAACTGTACATAGGAGAAATTATTCAAACAATGCGTCAACACCAAGACATTATGAGAGGAAAACAACTTTATTGCGAAGAAATACTTGAACAGAGTTGAGTCCATGTTTTGGTACATTATCCTTCTAAATGATCGACTGACAACCCATTTTTAGCAAACCACGCAGTAAATAATGTGCTTTAAAGCTTTTTTTACATGTTTTTTCTACGATTTCCAATAACTGTAGAAGAAGCTAAACTTTATACAACTCACGCATTGTTCCTGTGGCAGGTTTGTCAGAAAGCAGGTGAGATTTCCCTGCTGAAGCAGCAGCTCAGAGAGAGTCAGGCTGAAGTGACGCAGCGGGCCGGAGAGATGGTGGCCCTGAGGGGCCAGCTGAAGGAGCTCAACGCCCAGCTGAGGGAGCGGGAGGAGGTCATGCTGGGTCTGAAGGACTCCTACAGCACAAAGTGTCTGGAACTGGAGAAGTGTGAAGGCGAGCTGAGGAGGACACTGTCTGAGGTGGGTTTTTAAAGCAAACTTCACTATTATAGTAAGAAATAAATCACGTACTTTACCAATCCATCAATATTATTCGTACAAAAATTAAAACATAGAAAACAAGCTCAGTTTTTAATTAAAATGTTCAATTCTCACTAATTGGGTTGTAAATTAGAAGCATACATATAATTCTGTTTTGACAGATATTTATTATTTTTGTCTAATGCAAATCAATGAAATGTCAAAGGTCATCATGGTAGATGATTTTCTACCATCAAAGGTTGGTAGAAAATCAGTATAATTGAGAAAATGTTTGTGCAATTTTTTTTTTGTAGTTTTACACAGAGTAACCCTATTTATGAAACATACATGAAAATGACTGCAAACTGCATCCACCATTGCTGGGGTCAGGGAAGTGGTCCCCAACCCTGGTCTTCAGGGACGTCATACTTGAAATCACGGCACGTAATTCAACCCTCGGCGTTAAGAGTGTTAAAGCAGTGACACATCTAAATGTTGTAGGATCGCTTCCCAAGGATCAGGGTTGGGGATCCATGCTTCAAGTCATGGGCTCAGTGATGTTTCTTCCAAGCACCTTTCTTTTTGGGGCCCCACTCCATTCAAGAAATCAAAAAATGAAGCTCTGTTACTGGAGGCAAGAGGTGTCACCCGTTTGATTGACACAATCAAACAGTTATACCTCCTACACACAAATGGAAATCCAGGAAATCCACTAAAAGGTGGACTGGAGGAAAATGCTGCATTGCACATTCAAGTAAACTGCTTCCTCTAATGTCAGTGCACCTGTTCACCACTAGGGGGCGTTAGCTCCTTACTGAATATAAATAGCAAATTCAGTACAAAACTCATTGTACTGAGTTTTGTATAATGTTGATGCCTCCAACATCTGATGTCATCCTGGAATAATTCACATATTGACAATATCAAAACTGCCACTTCATTGGTCTTATAAGCCTGCAGAAAATGTCATGCATTTAAATTAATTTCCTCCAAAAAACAATTGCTCATAAAATTCAAGGATATGTAAAACATTTTTATCATTGTGATGATAATTTTTTAACGTAAACTCTTAACCTTTGAGTATTCACGGGTTCTAACAAAAATATGTTGACTGACTTGGGTTTGTGAAAAGTGTTGATTACACAAGTCAAAAGCTAATTTAAAATACTAATTTCGGTTCAAACTCTAGCCAGAGCAACAACAGGATGGTTCAATGTAAATGATATCCATCAGTTAGAATAGCCTAGTCAAAGTCCAGGCCAAAATTTAAGGTATAAAGTAAGAAAAAGATAGAAAATTTATGTTTTAAGTATTTATCCATCTAGTCTGTCTGAGTCTGGGATATTTTTTGCAAAAAAAATTGAGTAATTTTTTTTAACTGTGAATAACTAATAGAGATATTCCCCAGAAAACCTGCAGCTGTCAATGCCGTAAAAAGTGGATGAACTAAGTAATGATTCAAATAGGATGACAAAAAGCACACAACACTTTTTGTTCATAACTATAAACTAAATGTAAAAGTTACAATGCTTTGTTTACATAAGAGTTTGCATTTCTTTTTCCCACAGGTGTCCATCCTGAGAGAGAAGCTGGGTGTGTTTGAGGCAGAGGTGCTAAGTTTAAAACGTGCTCTGAGTGAAGCGAGCAGAGGAGCAGAAGTGATTGTGAGCCCGAACTTAGCTGCAGCAGGGTTGCTGCCACCGTGGGGAGCTGTCCACTGCCCTCGAAACCCAACTGAGCCCTCCACCAGCTCGCTCACCCCCACATCCGACACCCTGCTCAGCCTGCAGAGCGATGAAGCTAAAGCCCAAAGGCAGGAAGCTCAGAGACAGGAGAGGCAGCAGCGTGAAGAAGCTCAGTGGCGTGATGTGCAGCACCGGCAAGATGCCCATATGCAACAGGACATCCAAATGGGTCAGAACCCACAGATCAGACCGGAGGCCCAGCTCCGCCAGGAAGCCCAGCTCCCAGGGGCCACCCCCACGGGCCAGAAGCCCCAGCTCCGCCATGAGGCTCAAATGGCCAAGGGCCCGCTCCGTCATGACTCCCAACTCTGCCAGGACATGCAGCTGCGTCAGGAGGCTCATCAGCCACAGCGGGCGCAGGAGAGTCACTGGGATGAGGCAGGGGAGCTGCGCAGGCAGCTTGAGCAGCTGCAGGGTGTACTGCGCTTGGAGCGGCAGCAGCGGGAACGACAGGCCCTCAGCTTTGACCAAGAACGGCACACCTGGCAGGACGAGAAGGAACGAGTTTTGAAGTATCAGGCACAGCTGCAGCTCAGCTATGTGGAAACTCTACAGAAAAACCAGGCTTTGGAAAAGCGCATGAGCCAGTTGGGAACCAAGCAAACCACAGTCTCCACTACTACTGTTACCACTACCACCACTACTTCCCCCACCTCCTCCATCTCTCCACCTCCACCACCAGTCATGTCGCCTCTGTCTCCTCAGCAACTCCCTTCCTTTTCTGGTTCTTCTTCCCTTTCTGGTCCTTCTTCTCTCTCTGGCCCTTCTTCTCTTTCTGGTCCCCCATCCCACTCTGGACCTCCATTTCTCTCTGGCCCACCTTCCCTTTCTGGTCCTCCTTCCCTCTCTGGTCCTTCTTCTCTCTCTGGTCCTCCTTCCATCTCTGTTCCTCCCTCTCTTTCTGGTCCCATCGCCCTTACTCTCTCTCCACCCTGTGAAGACCAAAAGGGCCCCCCGTCGCTCCACCAGCTCGCTCCTCCGTGGGCCGGACCGTCGCGCCTGGAGAGGATAGAGTCAACAGAGATATAGACACCGATTCATGAAGCTAATGCTAATTTTTTTCTACACTCACAGTGGTGAGACTTCTTACACAAAACCCATTTCAGCAAACAGTAGAAAACAAGGTCTAAAACAATCACTTTTTTCAAAGCAACAAACCTATCAGGAACAAACATCATATCAACAGGAAACTGAACTACATTCTGCATTATCGCTGAATTTTTAACCTCCTAAGAGGCCTTTCTGTCTCTCTTAGTGTCGCACACAGATACATCTTACATTATCAGAAACGTGCGCCATGGGGTTGGATGGCAAAAAAATAGAAAACAATGAAAAAAATTTTAAATTACAGACCTAATACATGCATCATTTAATTCCCACGCAAGAAAAGGAACAAGACAATCAGGGATATTGTCGGAAATGATCAACAAGAATATATTGTGCTGTTTATTCATTGTAAGTCTATGTCACTGGTTATGTAAAAGTAGAATTAGTGGTTAGAGTGTGTCGTCAACTTACATTTTGGCCAAAGAGCGCCTTACCCCATCCTTCCCAGCAAGTGTAAGAGAGCAAATTAGTGCTGGGAACTGAAAAAAAGAAGAAAAAAAAGATAGAGAGCGCGGTTATTTATTTTCAGTGCTTTAACTGTAATATCAGCACACCAGCTGCGCAAGAATATTATACGGGGCTGGACTGTTTTCTTTTTTAATCTCAACAGATGTTGACCTCTGAGGTCTCACACACATACACAAACATACACTGCACAGGGTCCAACATACCTGGCCCATTTAACACTAAGACCAAGAGAATTTATATTTTCTACAAATTGAATTTAAATACGATTGCTTAGCAGATAATCAGCCCAAACTGAGTATAGATGACATTTTTAAGCATAAGAGAACTCCATCAGCTCTCACTTTAGATTCTCTGCAGTGACCAAAAATGAAGGTCACAGGAGCACGTTTCCAGCTGAACTCCTTCACTGAACTGCAAGAACGTGAATGTACGCACACAGTTTGAATTTGAATAATATTATGATAATTGTGTCTCTGTGCATTCACTGCCAAGAAACCACCCAGTCAGTCAGGCAGGCAGTCAGTACCCCCAAAGGGAAAGATTTTATAGAATGTATGATATACTTGCAGAAAGATATACCTATTATAGTTATAGATTGTAAATGTGTGCGTGTGAGGAGATATGAAAGAGAGTGTGTGCATGTGTGTATACATATGAAAAGCTTCAGCTTATGAGATTGAAGATAGAGGGACTAGTGGCAATACAAACTAAGAAATATGAAGGGAAAAGATGTGATGCTTATTCAAAACCATCGAAACATGTAAAATGGAAATAAAAACACATTGGAATGGTTTGCAAATCTCTTACAAGTGGACAAAATGAGCTGTCTTGTGTTCTCCTGGAATGGCGCTGAGACGAGGGGTTTTTGGGTTTGCCTTCTGGGTCTGTTATCCAAGCAGCTGCAATAAGTGGAATACCACCAATGGTTGGATGATGAACCCATATTTCATTCACTATGGGACATAGAACACATTCAATGTGGAAACTGATATATGGCACCATATGTTCAAGATTGTTTAATAATAATCAATCCAAAAAATGAAAGTATGGAGACCAGTTGCTGAAGTTTTTGGAGGACAGTGCTATCCCGTTCAATAGTAATTTGTCGCCACACAAGCAAATTCAGCCCCCGTTGAGAACATATGCTGCTCTGAAACCTGTTTATACTCAGACTTCTGAGTATAAACAGAAACCTGTTGCTGAAGCTTTGCAACAAATCTGTTTTGAAATGACTTGAGGTTTGTTCCTCTCATGCAGGAAGCAGCCATCACAATAGGTACACTGTGGTCATAAAAAAGTGAACATGGTCAAGAACAAAACTCAGGTATTCCACAGTGCCATTTGCAGCAGTGGAAGGTGCTGCAAATCTGGAAGGTAGACCATCCAAGATACTGATCAGTCTTTGGTTCAAGCAGGGGACTTCAAGTGCCCCAGCATCTTGTTCATGAGGATAGGATAGAGCAGGAGATAAAAAGACAGGAGCTTCAGCTACAGTCATGAAGACACTTCTCCCATCTGCTGATGTGAAGAAGGCTGAACCCAATTGGTGGGTCTATGTACTCTTCCCTTTCTATCATCACAAGATATGAGTTAAGACAGAAAAAACAAGATCTTGAGTAAAAATGGTCAAAATGGGCTCCTTCTCTAATCTCACCTTAAGTTGTATGGTGAAGAGCTCATACTACAGCAGCTGCTCTTCAACACTGAGAGAAGTCAATTGGAATGGTTTGGAAATCTTCTCAAGGTGCTTCCAAGGAGCATCCCTATGAAGGCTTTCATGGTACACCCGTTTGGGTGAAGACTCTTATGATGGCCGAGAATAGGCTTGAGGAACTATATATGTATTCCTTCTGGGAAAGCCTTGGGATCCAACAGAATGAGCCGGAGAATGATGCTGGAAAAAGGGTGTCTACTTGTCCAACTGTTACCCCAATATCCCAATCTCAGATAAAAGGAAGAGAACGGAGGGATGGAAACTGTGGTACAATACCTTAGTTTGTACATTTGGTATGTTTACTAAATTATCTTCCAGTGAATAAACTGTGAGCAGAGCAGGGGTCTCACACTGCATTCCTCAAGGGCCGATGTCCTGCAACTTTTAGATGTCTTTCTGCTTCAACACACCAATATGAGCTCATTAGCATAGATCTGTAGAGCTAGACTGAATGATAGTGACACAGTTTCACAATTTAGGACAATAAATTGTGATTGTGACAATAAACTGTTCTCCTAGAGGAGGACCTCCTCCAGGTCTTTGCATTCCTCGAGACTCTGGTCCTCGAGGAATGCAGTTTGAGATCACTGATTTAGAAGATTTGCTAACCATTGCATTGCGCTTTTATTTACATTTAACAGTTTTACAGTTTTTTAAAATTTGGGTTGTATAAGTAAAAGATACATAAAAGCTTGTGAAACTAAAGTTTTACATCAAGGGTGTGTGCATATCTAGAAAAACTTACTTTCTTCTGTATAATTTGCATAGACAAAAGCAGAGAAGGAGGATGTTTTAAAAAATATCTAAAAAGTGGAAAGTTTGCCTTTTTAAAGGAGAGCATTCAGGCTAACTGCACTATGTAGTCTCCTACACATGAGTTATGATGTACAGTAGAGTCAAATGTGAATATCACGGCTTTTATAACTGTTGTTTATGCCAGCATTAAAAAAAATGTTGCTCAAGAATATTAACTTATCTCTAAGGTATTACATAGTATTATCTTTATTACTGTTATTATATTATGGTGAATTGAAGGATGAAAAAATACGTGCCATTTTAGCTTTCCTTTCTGTGTTTTTTTTTAACTGTGTAGCTAGCCGATTGGCTGCCCATAATGGTGCAATCATAGCAAACTTGTCCAAAAAAATAAAAAATAACAATGTTCCTTTTGTTGTAGGTGTTGTAGTTACAGTATTTCATTGTTTAGAGAGAAAATGCTTCTGGTTTTATACATGTTTAAAATTTTTATTGTTTGCATTTATGTTAGTAGTACTGCTCTGGCTTGATTAAAACAATTCATTTAAGATTCAGCAGAACTAATAAAGATATGTGAATTATTCAGCTGCTTTTGTCCATGAGTAAGTATTTTTAATGCTCTAGAAACCACTAGATTAAATTCTGAAAGGAAAAATCCAGAATTGGACTTGTTTGAAACGAGATTGTCAAATCCATCCATCCATTTTCTATACTCCCTTGTCCCTTAGTGGGGTGTGGAGTGGCTGGTGCCTATCCCCAGCTAATGTTCTGGGCGAGAGGCAGGGTACACCCTGGACAGGTGGCCAGTCTGTTGCAAGGTCACACAGAGACACATAGGACTGTGGGAGGAAGCCGGAGTACCCGGAGAGAACCCACGCATCCACAGGGAGAACATGCAAAATCCATGCAGAAAGACCCCAGGCTGGGAATCAAAACCAGAACCTTCTTGCTGCAAGGCAACAGCTCTACCAACTGTGCAGCCCAAATCCTCAAAATGGTTTTGATTATATATTAATCTCAACAAAGACAATAAATTGAATGATCTGAGATAATAAACATCACTTCTGCTTTCAAATTCCTTGTTTGTGTGCACAGACTTGTTGAATAAAGCTGACTGTGAACATTTTTGCAATAAGACGCTCCTCAAATCTGTCAGTATTAGACAATATGGACAGTTATACGGTGGCCCTGAAGTGCAAAGCACTACAACATTAACGAAAGCACTACAACCAACAGCAATAGAACATGTGTGTTAACTAAAAGGGCACCTACAGTAAACTGTACAGAGACTATTTCTTAATTCGGCTTTGAAACAGAGTTTGAACAATAACAACAAGACCCAGAACAAAAAGAAGTGACAAGGAGTCAGCGCTAAGAAAAAAGAAAAAAAAAGAAAATCACAAATGTGACCCTCCTCGGCTTCCTTAGACATACCAGTTGTGTTTGTAGCATTCGATTGCTGCTAGCTGCTTCCAAAAATTACCCAGAGGAGGAATAATACAGAACCGAGCAGGCAAGTGTTCGCGCCACCAAGCAGAACTGGTTTTACTATTTATTTCCCTACATATTAATTTATTTATTGATATCGTCAGTTCGTTCCAGTATTTGCATTTCCAGATATATCTGTTAGCTGCTGCTGCTAGCTGTTGCTGCTAGCTGCTGTTTGGAGTATGGCTGCAATGGATCAATGCCCAATAAATACAGTTACAAAAATACACATATTAACGAGTTAGGCGTTTGTTTACTTATTAGATACTGTTAAATGTTTCAGTGGCATGCTATTTACCGTCTCCGGTATGATTAATGAAGACTCGTACTTTTTGCAGCAGTTTTCTATTATAATCACTGATAATAATATAAAACATCCTTTAGTGTCACAAAGTGTTGAGATTCAGGTGTACAAGAAAACAGTTACTTGTAAATGAAAGCTTGTAAACTAAGGTAAAAAATAAGAATGAGTAACTGTACTCCCCCAGTCTCAGTCAGCAGACTGAATCAGAGCTGTTATGAAAAATACACCAGAAATTTGATGTTTTACAAATATTTCAGTTTGTGAAACAGTCTTGTCTTAGAAGTTAAAGGAGTAAGTGCCACCATTAAACTACAAGAGGCAAGTTGTTATACTCAGACAGAGAAGATGTTTAGATCCCTCTTTGTTTATCTATCTATTCAATTCAGTTTGTGTTGGTATTAAATTGAGCATCTTTTGCTTATGGAATCATGTTGGCTGCAAAGGTTCGTTAAGACTAGCCTTTGCTGCAGCTGCAAACCTTATGGTGAAAACAGGAGAGTAAGGCACAATTTTTCTTTTCTGTTGCTGTATTTGAATCATTGATGGAGTCTTGCTCTCTTAAAACTGCCTTTTAATTTGGTGATGAGGCATAAATAGTGGATGCAAATTGATCAGTTTGTTAAATTTTTTTCTGTTATGAAGGACGTCTGAATAAGAGATTGAAAACACAAATGAGCTTTTTGAATCCCTGAGTGCATCACTTTCCCTTGGCCTTAAGTTACCTGTACATGACAGAAAACATTGCATTGTTTTGCTCTTAAAACACTTTGTGTCTTTGCAGGTTGCAGAATATGGTTGTGAACCTTTGTCTGCCACACTTTTCAACAACGGCTCATTGCAACAAGGTGTGACATGTTTTAAAGCCTTTTCACACAACTGTGCAACCCTCAAGCTATTTTCTTACATGCCAGCTGGTTTCGCAACATTGATAATAATTTTACTACAATGAAGTGACAGGAATAGACAGCAGTTATAGGTCTCTCACAAATGAGACCGATACTAGATTTTTTTTTTTTTTTACTCTTTCAAGTTTACGAAGAAACTCAGACGAGACGTTTTTTGTGGAGGAAGGCTGTGTGAAAATAAAAGAGCAGGATACAGCGTGATGTGTGGGAGAATAAATCTCTACTGTCCTTGTCCTTTTTATTCAATTTCTGTAATCTATCATGGCTATCTTTTCTCAGCACTCAGGACATATAATATGTACCTTTTATTCTGCCAAGAAAATGACATATTTCTCTCTTTTTCTGCTGCCTCCTCCTCTTTTTATGTCATAGAAACAGTTGTCCATGGGTGCCATTGCCATTTGTAATGAGAAAAAGATGCATAGACATGCTGTTTAAGGCTTTTATTGATGTGCATATTTTTTATTTTACATCTTTAGCTCTGTGCAGATGGCTATGACGTTTCAAACATTGTGTCAGCAGACCCTTCAGTACGGAAACAAGGCTGCAAGTTGGAATACTTCGTACGTCCACCCTTGCATGTAAGATTGTGCGTTATCGCGGAAATAAAATCCCTTTTTTACCTTTTCTTTGTTTCATTTAGTCATCCAACACTTCAAACCTTTTCTATCTCATCCTATAGCCTCTAAATCTTTTGTGCTTTTGTTTTATTTAACCTTTCAGTCATCAAAACAATCCCATTAAATAAATAACCCTTTTTAAAGAGAATCCCGGTGAAGAGAATACAGAACATTGACAGTAAAAACCAAAAAAGTTAACTCCATCATAAAAGATTCCTGATTTAAAACATTTACACATGGATGATTCCTTCTCGAAATCAGTAAGAACAGCCTTAAAAGCATTTAGTGACACCTCCTTTACATTCATGTATTTTTGCAGCTGGTTCCAAGAAGATGGAGCAGAAAACTGAAAAGTTCAGTTCAGAATTTAGGCACCAAAAGCGCCCAGGGCGCTGCTGTGCTTGTCAATGCCCTGCAACAGGAGGCTGAAGGGTGCCGTCTGGATCCCTGCAGTTTTTACACTAAAAGTATTTTTTAGGCCCAGTAAAACAGGGTGACTATACCCAATTTTAGACCTGAGAGATCTGAATGTGTTTTTAAAGTCCATCCCTTTCCACATATTGAGCATCAGGGATGTGGAGGATCTGGTTTACAGACAGGGCCTGTGGCCACCTGGGATGTTCGGTACCACTCCACCAGCTTTGTTAATGTGTCATGGACGGGGTCACTGTCGAGGCTGTATGTGCAGCTGCCTCCTGGCCATCTCCATATACCTTAGCTGTGTTCCACAGTCTTTATGCTGTATTTTCTTCTTTTGTTTACGTGATTCCTCAGGATTCTGGCGGTCAGTAGGGATGAAACGGAAAAAAAGTGACAACTGTAACTACGGTTTTATGAATCCCCTTTGACCACCAAAAAGATTTTGTTTCGCATGACGATTAAGGGACTGAGTTACTGTTAACATGTGACTCACTGGTGTCTGGGAATCACACTGACAATGTTTGCATAAGACACTCGACCTGCTCATGTGCAGGGATGCACATCACATCATGATGAGTCAGATTAATTTGATTAATCCAACTAGTTTCAGTTCTACTTAAAAGTATGTATTGCTGTCAGATTTGACAACCTGCGATGATTTATTTTCTATCAATTTCTGATTGTTACATATGTGCCGATATAATGCTGATCTCTGTATCTGTTTTTCCATTTCTCACTTTAAGGTGACGTTGAAGTTTGGCTTCCCGGTGGAGCTCTGCCGGGTGGACGTGGAGCTGTGGCCCTGGGGAATGGACCGGGGCCAAGCCTGCAAAAGGCTGGAGATCAGCACAAGTTCAGATCCCAGTGCTCTGTCAAGTCCTGGGCAGATTCATCAACCGGAGCAGAGTAAAAACCAGGCAAAGGACCAGATCGTAAACAACAGGCAGAAGAAGCCCGTTTCTAGCCAGACTCGGCAGAATAACGGCAATCAGTGGAGCATTCAGGCCCAACAGTGGGAGGAAAAAACTCAAGTTGGGCCTCCAGAGACAGACATCCAATCTCAGTCGAGTTCTGAATCAGAGTTCAAGCAGGTTGCTCGTTGTGAACTCACAGAAGAAACCCAAGTTTCATTCGGTCATTCAAACTTTCGTCCCCGAGCTCCGTTCCTCTCTTCTCCTCCTCCGCCGCCGGCAAGAAGTCGGCAGGTGAAGCTGTGGAGTCGGGGGCTGCACTCGTTGAGCGCCGTGACACAGCTTCGTGTCACGGTACCCTGCGGCGGTGCTGCGTCTTCTCTGGGCCTGAAGGCTTTGGCTGTGTGGGGGCAACCCGCTCGTTGCTGCCCCGATGAGGAAGTGGAGAGGATTCAAAGAATCCAGGAGGCCAATGAAAGGCGGGTGGAGTGCCCTGTTTTTTTTTCTCCTCCTGTCAGCCAAACGACACACACCCTCCAGAACAGCCTAAGGTACAGAACATTTCAAGTAATGTCTATTTGAATTTACAAGAACATTTGATTTCATGGTGACTCAGAGTCTGAATGAAATTATTTGATTACAAAACAGTGTTTGATTTATTTTGGCTTTCTTTTTGGCTCGGCCAGTTTTTCCATCCCAGAAGAATTCCTGGATCCTCTAACGCAGGAAGTAATGGCGCTCCCTATGCTGCTTCCCAGTGGCATGTCAGTGGACGCCTCCACTCTGGAGGAGTGCCAGAAGAGGGAAGCAGCTTGGGGTCGACCGCCAAACGACCCCTTCACCGGCGTCTCCTTCACCTCCACCTGCCAACCCCTCCCCAACCCCCAGCTCAAAAGCCGCATTGACCACTTCCTGTTGCAGAAAGGGATGGTGAGGAGGGACGGGGCGCTGGGGGGACAAGACCAGGGACACAATCCACAAGCATCAAGACTCATAACCTCCTGTGTTCAGGGTGGTTCTCAAACTTCTCCAGGTTTTACTGAGACCTCAGTAAACAGTAACTCTGCCCATGTCACTGATGAAAATACAGACACAAACCAAACTTCTGCTCACATGGCAGTGGATAATGAATCAGGACCATCATCAAATAACAGGACTGATGTATCTAATATCAAGCCACTCTCTACAGATCGCAAATCAGAGATGAACAGAAGAAAAAAAGGAAATCTAAGTGAGATTTCAGTAGAAGCTGCAACACCTGGGAAACAACTGCCTTCCGAAAGCAAAAAAATAAAAAATGATTCAGATTTAGGTGAGTACTGGGTGTGAAAGGTTGTTTTCTTGAAGCTGCGTCTTTTCCTAAATACTGGCAGCATCATACTCCTTGATTTGTCTTAGAACGTCTGACGTTCCAGCATCATCTTATGAGATAAAATCACAGAATCGTAAGTTGGACTTGGTCTCGCTCAGTATATAAATCCTTACTAGATTTCAATGCCTACAGATGTTACAGCTATGACAAATTGAGACTGAAGTTTCATATTATCAAACTTTTCATACTTGTATGCTTCTATTAGAGTTTGTCCTGATGTTACACCTCTACTATCATATTCAATGTATAAGTCCTTTAAAGTTTGTTGTACAGCACTCTGAATAGTGTGAACTATGTTTGAATGTTTGGGGCTGCACACTGTATGCAATGTTAATATAGCTAACATCTTGATGACTCTTGTTTAATGCAGCTTAAAATGTTTTCAAACTGAAGTAGAAACAAGGTAGAAAAGTTGCTAAGAAGCTGCATGTTGTGCATGTTTTCAGTGAGTCCACTGCAGAATCACTTTAACACTGTTAACTGTTTATTTAGTGCAATTTATAATGCAACATTCACCAACATTATTGCTCGTTTTTTCTGACATCAGGCAAACATTTTGTGTTTATCTGGAATACTGCAAGTTTTGGTAGATTTGACTCAATGGTAGTTCCTAACAGGCTAACTAACATACAATCAGCTCAGGTTTGGTCCCACTGTCTCCCCTGCTGCTGGTTTATGTTAGTAGCCTGCAAAACAGCATCTTATCTGGTTTTAGCTTCCCTAAGTAGCATATCATCCTAAGCTTTCTCTTCAGCTCCAGTATGGAAAACTGCACATACAGTTTTTTATATGACTTCCTGCATAATTTAAATTAGTTTTGTTATTACAAACATCCTTAAATTATTTTATTGGGTCATAACATTAAATTATATATCATTTTCAAATTTTCCATAATTTATTGCACTTAATTGCCTTATTACATCCCACTTCTAATTGGAGTTGTAAATCAGTACAGGAATGCATCATGAATATGAACAGATGGACAACTGCCCGTTATGGTTTTTATTCTGTGCTCACCAGGTTTTGTAATTACGAAGTCAGATTCCCAAACGAATCTTCACAGTTTTTGTTTTATCTTTTTTATTATTATTTGTCACTCTTCTCGTTTTCAGAGCTTAGCTCCACTTCCCACGAGCAGCTGCTCTCAGCCAGCCTGGACGAGGCGCTGCTCTCTGCCCTGCAGGGACGACCCTCCTTTACTTCAAACTTGCTCCACCAAGCAGAAAGTACATCTCAGTCGACTGTGTGCCAAAGTTCAGGCTTTGCAAGCTCAGGTACAATCTGTTCTCTCTGGCTCACCACAGCTATTGCACCATATCCCTGTAGTTTGCAAGAATCTTAAAACCTGCCTCCATAGGACTGAATGGTTTGGTTGATCTTAAATCTTTATGGTGAGAAGTTAATTTGCAGACATTGATAAATTACTGCAGCTGAATCTGTGCTGAATATCATGAAACTTACAAAGAGGAAAATGTGACTGACATATTCTTTTGGTTGAGTTTAAAAGTGCAAATGCTCAGAGGTTCCTTCTCTTTGAGTTCGGTACAAAGTGATCTGTCAAAATCTGTGTGCTCGTAAAAATTCTGCAGTTGACCAGCTCAGTTAAGCTTAGGTAGTGACAAGTCTTGCACTTTAGGCAACATTAATGCAAATTATCAGAGTCATAAAGCTGCTCAGACTCGTAGTGTGATTAAACCTCCTTTTTATTACCTTATTAAAATAGGTTTTTTTTTAAAATCTCACTGCAATTGAAGCTTATAATGATACAGCTAAGGCAATCTTTTTTCAGAATGGAAAGATTGTACAAAATATACCTTAAATATTTTAATTAACAAGAATATGGTGTAGAGGTTTTAAGTTATTGTAGATTTTTACCAATCCACACAGGGTCAAAATAATGAATACAGACTGCAATCTTTAAGAAATTTAAGGTTTAAAATGTTGAAAGACATGTTTGTTTCTCTCTTTCCTGTATTTTCTATCCAGATGGAAAGGTGTGCTCTGACTGTTCCCGTTCAGTATCAGTTTATTCATCATCATCATCGATCTACCGGCTGGGATGCGGCCACTTGCTGTGTCGTGCCTGTGTGCAGAAAGACTCAAAATCACCAAACTCAGCCAATAAATCAAACTGTATTTTCTGTCCAACCTGCCTGAGTCGTACTCCACGCAATAACATCTTACGTGTACATTACTGACAGCAAAAGATTTATCAGCATCGATTTTTCTAATGTAATAAATGAATAAATATATTTGTTGTTGTGATTTAATGTCCAGGACTTTTTCAGTAGGACTGTTGCTCATTTCATGCTTTAAAGGTCAATCATGGTGGTTGTTTAGATACATGAAGTTACTTAATCTGCTGTCATCATCCTATTATCCTCCACTGAAGGAAAGAACATCTCTGAGCAAACAGACGTTTTCATTGAGACCACATACAGAAATTCCTGTCCTCTTCCACCCACTCTGGCTTTTTCTTGGACTCTTTAATAGAAGTGTAGTTGCAGCCTTGGTGCTCTCATCTGTGTTCAGAGGGAGGAGACACAGCAGTGCAGAGGATGAACAAAGAATGAGGGGCAGCAACATCTGTGAGCTTGATAACGAGAAAGATCTGAGAGGGAATAGAGTCGATCCAAGGCTGGCAGGTCATAATGACACTGAAAGGGGTCACGACCAGCTGGACTTGTGATGTTTTACTCACCTTGTACTCATGTCTGGCCCCTTGTCTCAGTCTATTTGCTAAAAGTGAAAGGCGGAGAATTATTTCATGTTAAAAACACAGAAACTCACGCAGGGCTTTTTTTGTAGTCTCTTCATGTGGAGTTTATGGAAATGCGAGGCGCTGTGAAGCAAACTGAATAGTCTGACTATAGCACAGATTTCAAACCTTTTGAACACGGAAGATCAGCTTCGGCATGCTGCTTGCATGAGAGCAACCAGCACAGCCACCACCAACGTTGCTTAAAACATGGGATACCATCCCACAGCAGTGTGTGACCATCCTGGAAGGAGAGGTGGGTCTAGGCAAGTGCTAAATTAACTTGGCTCTTCAAAGACCAATAATCCAGTAAACAGCATTAAACCAGAGTCAATAGGAGAATAAGCTGTTTGGTAGAGAAGACTTGCAAGTTCTTCATGATTTATTTCCATTAGAAAGAAATAATTAAACATAAATGTTCTTACTTTTAGAGCTCGGTTTATATAACCCTTTCTGGACACTTTAAAAAAAGTATTGTTTTTAAAAAGTGGAGAAGGTTGTATAATCCCTGCGACCTAGAAATGTTTTCCAAATCATCAGTAAAAGCTCAAAAGTAAATCATCTTTTATGCTCATGAATGTAAAGCTCTGACGGCCACAGCTTTTTTTAAATTAGAGTTGTGTAATGGTAAAGTAAGAATCTTTTATATGTGTATTATGAGTCCTCCAAATAGCCATCCTGACCCTCTATGCTTCTCTCTGCTCATTTAACAAGTGATTAATGTGAAAACAGGCTACTAGTGTGACAAAATGTCTGTACAGACAATAAAACCCAACCTTTGTACATGCGCATATTCTAAAAATACAGCATATAACTAGACATAGAGTGGCATAAAATGTTAGCCTGGTGAAAAGTGTATTTTTATATTGGCTCTGAAATACTGGCCACACCTGCATTTCACAATTATGCAATTTATTTATTTGTTGTTTTTTTTTGTTTTTTGCTATATTTTTTTTTGTTTTCTATGTTGTTACACAGAAAATGTCTGCAACTTTCAAAATCTTAAGTTTTTTGCTTACTTATTAAGCTGTGGTGCACAAAAGAGTTGAAGTGAAGTCGCAGGTTCTATATTTATTGGTCTTCGTAGTCATAAACAGCATCATTTCTGTGTTGGTTTCCCTGACAACATTAAGCCTAACCAAGGTCGTGATCCTGTATCCGCTCTGTCTAACTGGAATCAGTGGTTCTGCATGTGCAATGAAGACATCAGCCTCGCCGTTCCAGCTGGAGGTACATAAAGTCCCTAAAAATAAAAAGGCTAAATTAGACCCACTGCGTCGCTTTTATTCTGTCAAGGTGACTTTATATTTAGCTAAATTTGTTTAAATCAGTTAAACTGTTATGTTTCTGTTATGAGCTACGAGAAGATTAAAATAAACCATGTAGTTTGCAGTCATAAAGTGTAAAATGCAACATAAATATATCATGATAAACATTTTCATTGTGTTTCAAAGCAGATGCTAATCTGAAAAACCCATTTGACAACAGAACATGTGTCTCTACATTGTGATAATTTATTATAATTTGGATAATAACTAACAATTTTGATCTCTGGGATGGCCTTGTTTTCTGGGTTAAATATGTTTTTTTTTAACAGAAATATCAAATGCAACACTAAAAAAGTGAAGAGAGCACTTTTCCTAGAAGTGTTGGTGTGACAGAGTTGCTGGTAGCTTGAGCAGGCAGACAACTTACTGAGCTACAGCTGTATTTAATCAGAATTATTTAAGGAAATAATTCTTTTAACCATTTTTTTGTTTGTTTTAGTGTCTGTTGATATCCACAGATGTTGCGAAATCAATAACCTGCTCAGTGAGTAACCACTCCCGCTTATATTCTGACTCATGCAACATCATCTTGAGGTATTTCTTAAAACTAAACAGTAAATTTATTGGGAAACTACAGATTTTGGCTGCTGTTGCAGAAAATGTCTTCAGAATAATGTTGAGATGTACTGAAGTATAGCTGAACTCTCACGAGTAAAACCGTTTGATATAAAGAAAAGTGAGACTTGCCATATTAGACATATTTTATTATAGTATAGACATATTTAGTGTATTGTAACATAAAGTGAGCTATTCTGGTGATGACGTCTTTCAGAGTAACATTCTGACACATCATTTATCACATAACAAGTGAGACGATTAAAACTGATAATTGCTTTCTGTGCCAGAAACTAAAACATTTATGGAGCCCTGGAGCTTTTTTCCCACTTCTGTCTAACTTTGTCCTGATCAGAATCCCATTAAACTTCAAATATAAACAAATATTAAAAAAGAAGTGAAATCTGTTATTTTGGAGGATTTTTATTTTATTTTTTTTTTTTTTGTTTTTGGGTTTTTGTGTTTTACAAAAAAATATCAAATATAGAAGTAGTGAAGATAGGGCCTAAATGTAATGTAACTTAACTCGTCTGATAAGTTTCCAAGCTGCCAAACAACAGCTTCTGACTCAAGCTGATCTTGCAGTCCCCACATTCTTTCCCTGGCTGCCATTTTGTCATGTTTGCATGTTTTTCGGGTTTGGTGCTGAAAGCATAATGCCATACCTCCTAGCTGTCTGATGACGCCTGAAGTGAAAATGTAAAAAATTATGATGAATGCCAATTCAGAGTAAAGTTCCATCTGAATACAGTGGGATCCATTAAAGGACCATTACGCTCATTAACCCGCGGATTCTCAGTTTTACCTTTAGTTTAGTTAATCAGCATCACAACAACTAATAAGAGAGAAGCGACTCAAAGCATGCAGAGGAAAAGAACAATCAACAGAAGTATGTTTGTTAGAAATGCTAATGTTTTTATGCTCATCAACAGTTTAGTCAGCATCCTAATTTGTGTGACCCTGAAGTTCTCATGATCTCACTTGACTGAATGTAACAAACGCGAAAAATGGCTGCACTGAACAACTGAACTGTGCATGATTTTCATAAATTGTTCTTCATCCCTCCCTTATTAATATAAATCACATTAGTTGTTCTTAAGCTTCAATTACTTGTTTTGTCTCCGCAGATTTATTGTGTCATCCAGTGCGGAAATTATTCTGAAAAGTTTATTAGAAGTAAAGTGCGGCGCAGAGCTGAATGCAGATGCTGTTTTCTCCTGTAGATTTGCTTGATGCTCGCATCCGATGCAGACTCACATCTGTTGCGACCCCATCGCGCGAACGGCTCGTGCACGGAGCCTGGGGGTGGACGGTCAATGACGTCAGGTGTAGGTCTCTTTGTCAAACAACGTGTCCGTGTCCTTATAAGTGAGGAGTGATCGGTGGGCTGTCAGTCAGACATCCACACCAGCGTAGGAAATCAGAAGCAGCAGCCATGCATCACTCCCTGCTGTGCGTCCTGGGACTCCTCGCCCTCTCCTCCGCCTGCTACATCCAGAACTGCCCCCGGGGAGGGAAGAGGGCACTGCCGGAGGGGGGCGTCAGACAGGTGAGCACCTGAGGGGACAACATCTTTATTTTTCTTTAAGATGTTTTTTTTTTTTCCTTTTCAATGTGTTACTGCTATTTTATCCTCAGTAAGCAGATTTATAATATGATTAGTTTGTAGATATCAATTAGCAAAAGGTGGATTGTCGTAAAAATAAAAAAAGAAATAAAAAAATTTAATATTCTATAATTTAGAATTACAAATTTCTATGTTAAAGTATAAAACTACATTTTAAGGTGCGTTTAGTGTATTATCTTTCAGAATTTGTTTACATTTTTAGATGTAATCTCTAATACATAGTCCAGCTAATTCATGAACATGCAATTATGAGAATATCTGACATTTGGAGATCTATTTTAATATATCCTTTATTTTTTTTATTTAGATGAATGTGCAAATTTCTTCTTAAAACTGGGAAATGTAATCAGATCTGAACTTTAAATAAAACAAAAATATAAATAATGATCCTTTTTTGAATGCGTAATGTAAATCTTCTGACGATTTCAGCCTGCTGTCTGTAAACCACTAAGAAGTTTTTTGTTTATACCCAGTTAAATTTTAACATATATGTTTTTATATCAAAGACAGCTCATAAGAAAAAAGAAATAGCTTCTAGGACTATATAGAAGATTTAAACTGATAAAGTGAAACTTTTCCTTTTTTTCTTGCTTCAGTAATTAATATTTTTGCTGATAATCTATCAAGAAAGAAATCTTGAGAATATTTAAATTGAGATAAGTTTTTGATTTTGTATTGCTTTAAAAAATTGACAATTATGTCAGCAAATTAATAAAACTGAAATGAGTGAAAAGAACTGTGATAGAATACAAATAATACTTAATTTCTTTACTTTTTCTAAAAATAATTTCAAGGCCTTAAAAAGATACAAAAACCTTTCAATCATACATTAGAGATTTTTTGTGTTTTGTTTCATTTTTCTAACTTTATTTTCTGTGGGAAAATATGAATACATCCAACAATGTGGCAGTTGTATTGTTTTATTTATGTAGCACCATTCAAATAGAAATGACTTTTCATCAAGGAACAGAGGTCAATAAATCATGACCTTTTTTTTTGAAAAGTAGTAAAGTTGAAGCTTATTGCAAAAAGAATCAATAAGTGTATCAATATTTTATATGTGAAAGGAACTTGAATAATGTATAGTAGCCTAGGTAAAATATGAATTTTAAGAATGAAGTTGTGAGAGAATAAGAGAGAAGTTTGTGCTGTGACCAAATATTTTTTTCTTTGCGCTCACCTGCTCTGCCTTTTTCCAGTGCATGCCTTGCGGCCCTGGAGACAGGGGCCGCTGCTTTGGCCCCAGCATCTGCTGTGGAGAGGGACTGGGCTGCCTGCTGGGCTCCGCAGCTGCAGCTCACTGTGAGGAGGAGAACTACCTGCTGACCCCCTGCCTGCCTGGGGGGAGACCTTGTGGACCTGAGGGGGGGCACTGCGCCTCCTCGGGACTCTGCTGTAACTCTGGTACAGTCTCGTCTTTAACTCTGGGTTTAATTGTTATATGATGATGTGAACTGATCCGTTTTCCTTCTCAGAGGGCTGCATGGTGGACTCTGACTGCCTCGGGGAGACAGATGCCGCAGATCCAGCCCAAAGTTCTGCAAGGAGCTCCCCGACAGACCTGCTGCTTCGTCTCCTTCACGTGGCCAGCAGAGGACAGAACGACTACTGATGCTGTAGATGCTGGTTCCAGGTCGTCAAGCTGCTCCTGACGACCTGCAGCAACAACTGAATATTAGACCTCAATCTGTGAACTTTGAACCCAGTCGACTTTTTTTTTTTTTGTCTTGAACGCCTTTTCTGTGCTCTTCAACTTGTTTTAATGGAAACATAAGAACAGAGAGGTTAAATGAACAACAGCATAGATCTTGTTTACCATCAATTTAAGAAGAAATGTACATACATGCACAATTCAATGTGCACAATTCAAGATGAAGGAAGCCGTGTAAATAAAAAAAGGATCATGGATTAAAGTTGTCACTGTCTTATGATTGGAGGAGGATTGTAACTCTGCCTGAAGGACTTTGTTGTTTTTTCTCATTGTACCTGCAGGCCGTTATTAGCCACACCTAGTGAGGTTTCCTTCTGCGTGAAAGAGAATGGAATGATAACTACACTCGAGAAGTTATCTGGAGTAATTGGTGTGATTTAGTCAGTAATTTATGGAGTTGGAATCATCCTCTTTAAAGCGCAGAGATCTTATAGGCTTGTGCCAACATGTTTTATTTGATAAACGAGTGGATGGGAATTGTAATTTCCTTACCGTCTTTTTGTCATGATGAATTAATCCTGACAAGGGTGGCAGAGCTGCAGGTGATGGCAGTTTGTCGACAATGTGTTTCTCATTCAGCTGGAAGTGAATGCAGCCCCTCCCAGATTTAGTTATATGTTTCAATCGATCAATTTTGCTTGAGCCTTCAGCCTTTTTTCTATACATTATACATATTTTTGTTTTTAAAATTCAGTCTTGCATTACCTGCAACTCTCCTTTAGCAGTGCAAAGTGCCAATCTTACAGAGGAAAATCAATGTTGAACATGCAAAACTAATTAATCCATAAATTATGTGTAGGAAAGTGGAATGGCAGGGAACGAGCATTAAACACCTTGGAAGGAAAGGCTTTTCTGGTTATAGCAGCTTGAAGACAGTTCCTGTTTGGAGAAACTTTGAGATTTTGACCCATTCTTTCACATGTTTTTAGGGGCCTTCTCTATATACAATAGCCACTTGGTATTTAGTAGTGATTTTATCTCAATACAGCTGAAAGTAAAAGTGCAACAACTTTATTTTTAATTCTCTCTTACAGTAAAAAAAATAATAATAAAATACATTTTATTATTATCCATGCATGGTGTGTGCATTGTCATCCAAAGACATTGTCATCCAAAGACTTCAGTTTGGTTCCATCCGACCAGATTATTCTTAAAATTTCAGTATTACTGTATTATTATTGCCTTTCATTGCCTTTTCAAAATGCCTGAGTGTTTATTGGGTCTGTCATGTATGAGTGTGTCACATGTTTTTTTTGTAAAAGCTGTAAATGCAGGTCTTTCTGACATTCCCTGCTAGGAGTTTTCCACCAACACAGTTTGAAGCCCATTCCAGTTCTTAAACGTGATTTGAACCAGTGTCACATGTTTCCATTAGAGGAACGAGACTCCCGAATGCCAAGTTGATTCCAGTTGAGCACCATGCAATACCTGGTTCTTCAGTGTGAACTGCAGCGTTATGAGTGGTGTCATGCTGTGGGCCGGTCAAACTGAAGACAAAGAAACGAACATGGCAGCAAACAGGGGCCGCAGTTGACCTCCACAATATTTCTGCCACACTCTTCTTCCATGTTGTGGAAAACCTCCTGTTGATGAAGGATGCTTGATTCCCAAAACAGATGAAAACGGGCATGACTTCTCAACATAATACCACCGTTTGGTGACATGAGAACCAAACCGGCTGTAGGACAAGAGTTCTTTCTGTGGAAACACACTGTTTGAGTTTCATTACTTTTCTGGTGTCTTCTTCAGTTTCCGTTTCTGGTAAAACGTGAATCATCTGAGAAAGTAATTGTGCAGATGTATAACGTCTTTCTTATTGCTGATCTATTGATGATGCGTTAAGAGACATTGCTGTGAATTAAAACCACATTCTCTAAAAGCAGCCGTAAGTCAAGCAGAGGTAACCGGGGATTATTTGGCACTTCGAAGTAACGCATTACTGTTTATTTTGCAAAGTAAACATTCTGGGATGTTATACAACCTAAGTGCACCTCTGTCTTCATGTCGCAATGGTTAAGACAGAAGGAGCACATAAAGGGCGAAACTCTTGCTTCAGCATCTGGACCATGGGAACAGAAGTCCGTCTCTAAACAAAGAATGCTTTCTTCTGTCATGTTTGATCGCTGCCACATCATTTAATGTGACTCCCTGTCTGTTGCCTTTGCTACTTTAAAAATCTCCCCCAGGGCAAAAACTTTTTTTTCATCCTAAATTATATTGTCTGCTTGCACGCTCAGTTAAATTGCACAACATGTGGTGAGATGTGGGAAGCTCCTACAATGAACATTCACTCTAAAGGTGTTTACCATGACGATGAATGGTTAATTGTATTACCTCTAATGGAACCACTTTAGAATAACATTGACTTGTTTTGATCTCCGTGATGTAAAGAAAGTTTCCATATAACCACTAATAAGTGTTTGACTGTAACTGTGAGTTACATCTTATGTACATCTTACATGTACATCTATGGACATTAATAAACTGGGTTCAAACTGGACTGAATTGGAATTAAGTAGTTTTAATTAAACAGCTTTTGATATGAGTGTAGTTCAACTACAAATAAAAAGTCATTCATCCCTTGTTTAATAATTGTTGAAAAATGAAGAAACAAACATAATGTTGTCTAATCCACAACTTATGTTGTGAACTATTTGTTGTGGCTATTCAGTGATAATCCAGAGAATATCACTGAATTAGTCTTTCCTGCAGATGGATGAGAGTTTGATGCTCAATGGCAACCAACCATTGTACTGATCAATAATTGATGAAAATCTCCATTATTTTGATTGTTTTTGTGTTTTAACTTAGATCATAATCACTACAGTATCAGGATGCACAGTGCGGTGAAAAGATGTTTGTCCTCTTACAGATTAATTCTTTGTTTAATTTGTTAACTTTTTTGTAACGCTAAAATATTTCAGATCATCACAAAGATAACCTGAATAATAAAACAACAGATTTTAAATTATTATTTCATTTGTAAAGAAAGAGTTATCCAACCCAACCAGCCTGATTTCTCTATCTTGCAGCAACAATCGCCATTAAGCTGTTGTGACAACGGAAACTGAGTCTTATATGTTGTTGCAGATTAATTTTCAATCATGAATAGCTTTTTAAAGGTCCTGTCAAAGCACAGTAATTATATAAGTTTTTGACAAAGCTTTTGGAAAATCATCATTTTGTGTTTTAGAGCTTTTAAAGGTGGATTTTCTGTTTCTGTTTCTATCCTTCAGATCTGTTTCATGTTTTCTCCCTTTGTGGATAAAACTCTGGTTCACTGAAATCCCAAAGCCTTAGAAAGACCTTTGCAATTCTTTTCAGAAAAATGGGCATCAATCTGATCTGTTCTCAAATTTCTTTAGATTTAAGGTGCAAATGGCTTTTGAAATATTTTTAGTTACTTCATGTTGACAAGCAGGTTCTATTTGAGCAAATTCTTGATTGCAGAGGTCAGGCAGTAATCAGGCCTGGTCATGTCTGGTGAGACTGAACCAAAAAAATGAGATTAATTTATGACAAGGTAACAAGGTCATTTTAATTTGACCTTCTTCTGGGCGATATAACAAAGTATTTTGAGCAACAGAGGTTCCTGTTAGCAGCAATAATTATTTAATTTTCTTTGATAGCTGTGAGATTAATTTGTCTGCTAAATGGTGATGCATGAGTGAATAAAATTAAAATAAACTACAACTTTCCCTTCTGTGTGTTGTCATCTTGCACCTGCAAACTTACTGTTGAAGCTTTAAAGTTTTGCTGCACTTATTCTAAAAATAAACCCTCAAAGTTTAGAGCTTCAAATACAATACAAAGCTTAAATATTTCCGTCGCCCATAATACACAGTTAATCTCCAGAGTCATCCAATCACATTTTTGTTGTTGTTTTCAAAACAAAAAAAAAAAACTATTTTCCTTTTCACTGCAGGAACACGTGTTGAAGTCATGTTCATGGAAAAACATAAATCATCTAGAAACATGCACAGCACCAGCCACACGTGCTGCATTCATAGATGCAGAACATTTTGTATCATGAGCCTCCTTGCAACAAATCCTCTGCTCTCCTCTTGAACTCCTCCTGGCTTCTTGTTTAAACAAAAATGATTCAACGGTTTTGTTTTTATTTTTTCCTGTATCTTTTGTTGTTGCTTTGTCAGGTAATCATGTGTCATAAAGGAATCAAAAGAGAGTCGGTTGATGTGCTGTCATTAAACTTGTCCAAGCCTGTCTCTGGGTAGCATTCCTGCATCAACCCAGCATCCACAGTTTTAATAATCCGGGTTCGGTAATACCGGGATTTGTCCTAATAAAAGACCTAAACTACACCAATCATCACTGCTCTACAGCCTTTTATGGCTTTCAGTTGCTGATCCTAATTAAAAAGCGTGTTTGGGTGGCCTGGGGGTTGTGTGTGTGCACATGCATGTGCACGTTCACGATCAGCTTATATAGAGCTGTAACAGAGCTTATCCCCACAGTTCCACTGACATCATGGATCTAAAGGTCGTCTTCCTGGTCGTCTCTCTGATGACTTTGGCCATCATCTCCACTGACGGTAAGACCTGCACCTTTCTGCACAAGTCAGACCAAAATAATCAGATAATAAATAAATTTTATCTGATTATTATTTAAATGTGTTCTTTGGAATCAGTGTGAATTGAAATGTTTGAGTTTTCCTTTTTTTTTTCCAAAAGAGCAGCTGGAAGACACTTGTGAATTTTTCTTGGTGTTTCAGTCTTTTATCAAGCATAATTTTCCTGTCTTTACAGATAAATTATATGATTAAATACCAGTTACAACACGTAAACCTTTAGCTGATATTTTTGGTCTAGTTAATCACAAGCTTCAGGCCACAACAGCACATGGCAAAACTTCAAAGTTTATCAGGATAATTATAGACTTTAATCATTACTAGATGAAACATTTTGAAGACAGTTATACCAAGAGAAAAAGTTGATTGGATTTTTTTTTTCCAATCAAGCAAAGTGTGTGTTGTATTTCATTTATTTATTTCCTTTTTCTCAGCTTTCATCCCGAAATGCTGCATCAGAACAAGAGATGTTTCCCATCAGAAGCTGGCGAATGCTCAACGATGGGAGTTGCAGAGCAGTAGTGGAATCTGTGACATTGATGCTCTCATGTAAGTACAGCAAATGAGCCGCCGGAGTTTATTAAAGAAAAAATAAATAAATGCAGCATGCATTATGTGCTGTGCTTCAAGCTTTTTTCATAATTTATTTGTAAAACTGTAGAGATGCAGTGAGTCTTTGACTGTTTGGTCTTCAGTGTTTCCCATCCAGCTGGCAGTGTCTTTCACACACTAAGTGTTTTATATGTCATCTGGTTGAAGAGCTGTGATAGAAAAAACTTAACTGTCATCAATCTTGTTTTTGGTTTGCAGAGTGTTCATAAAGGGCCAGAAGAAACCATTGTGTGCTCACCCGAAATCTAAAGATTTCCTGGAGAAGCTGATGAGATGGAGAAAAGTGAAAGAGTTCAAACATAGGAAATACTGAGCTGTGCAACAAAAACTTTACTTTGCTTGTCCATAATGTTTACAAGCTCTTTCATTTGTCTTGTTGATTAAAATATTCAGGTTCTGCTTTTACTTCAACTCTATGAGTGATGGAAATAATATATATTTTCTGGATTTATGTGCTTAAGTTAAGTATGGAGGAAATATTTTGGAACTGCAGTATATATACATGTTACATCATTGAATCCCTCACATCTCTCTGATTGCTTTCTAAGATGAAGATGCAAAATGATCTAAACACCAGGCTGTATAATCATTAACATGATCAGAGAGCTGCTAAAATCCTCAGTTCTTACTCAACATTAATTATTTCTCATATATTAACAGCCAGTACTGATCATTTTATAGATGAATATTGTGTATAAAGAAGAATGTTGTAATTTTGAGAGTATGGCATCATATGTCTAAAAAGTTGAATTGTCAGTCTGTCAATGTCTTTTTTCACATCTTTGTTTTCTTCTGTTAAAACCTTCAAATCATATTTCTTAAAACACTTGATCTATTTAGAGCAGAAAACAGATAACTAGATGTTCTGTGCATTTATATTATAGAATATTACTGTTTCTGCTTGAATTTAGGTAGCATATATTTCATAATCATAATGCTGAGGAAAGGTGCTTTAAAATTATTACTCATGTTGTTTATTTGTTCTGTTGCATGTGTCTGCAAATGAGTAACAGTTTTTTAATTATAGCTGTATATTTAAATCTTATTGTGGCACAGGATAGCTTATGGGTGCTATTGTATCCTTTTGTTTTAAATTGTAGTTTATGTTTTTGTAATAAATCATAATACATCATAACATGGCATAGTGGTTTGTACCTTTTTGAACCTTGAAAAGGAAAACAAATATAAGGCCAGAAGGCATGTTTAAACAGTTCTTCTTGTCAAGAACAACTGAAAATTAATGCTTAAGATACAAAGTTAAGCCATACCCAAAACTATATTTTACTTTAAAATATAAATAACATTAACTCCCATATAAATGCTCCCTTACATAAATTAGTTCATCGACCTAATTTTGTGGATGACCCTTCCATTAGTCAACTGGATCTCTGTAGAAAGATCTTTATGAGCTAGCTCATTATTATAGCATTTTCTAGTGCAATGGTGAAGAAAGAACTTTATGCCACATTCTCCATGTCCCCTATAGGCCTTCATACATAAATGATTCAAATTTTTTAAAAAAAAAGCCAAAAAATCCTGCAGCCACAGGAAATGGAAGCACAAGGGAAAATTAATTCGACCTACCAAATATATGCATATTTCTTCTACTGCTGCTATATGAAGGACTGAGTTTGGAAAGGACATGAAGTTTGGCACACATTTTCTTTTTCTCTCTTCCTCCAACGGTGCATATTGTCTTTTCCGTACTACAATACAAGGCAGTGATCTCTTTCAAAATTTTATCTTCATTTTTCAAAATCTTTGACCCTTGAATTTGTCTTGGAGCAGCAGAAGTCAGGAACGCCTTTCCTGGGAACTCCAACTTCATTGTCTTTCTAAACAATTTATCTGCACAAACTGACTTGAAAGACGTAAACTGTGAACTTCCTGAGCTGGAAAAATGACCTCAGTTAGGTTTCAGTTTAAACTAAATGATTCAACTGCAATTTTTTTTTTTGTCATATTCTTTTGTTGCCGCGGGTGTGGCGCTTGTTAGACTGCCAGGCTGTTATCTTGCATTGACATCCAACTTGTCCAAGCTTGTCTTCATGCAGCATTCCCATATCAATATCAGTTTTATCAGCTTCAGCTCAGAAATGACACGATTTGTCCTAATAAAGATCTACCCCCCACACATAATCACAGCTTCTGGCAGTTTTATTGCTTTCAGCAGCATATCCACATTCCACCTCACACTGGGTGGTGTGTGTGTGAGTCTAAGAGGATGTGGATGTTTGCACATGAGTGTGCATGTTGACTATCAGTATATATACCGGTGGTGTTTATGCTCTGAAGTCAGTTTCTCCTCTCTGCTACTCTGTTACTCTGCCATCATGGAGCTGAAGGTGGTGTTGGTGGTTGTCTTCCTGAGTGCTTTGGCCATCACATCCACTAACGGTAAGCCCTGCACCTTTCCTCATCAGTGGAAATACAAAGGAAACAGATCTTTGATCATCTTTGATCATTAATCAGAAGCAATTTCTTGGATTTGAATTTTTAGTGAGTTGTTTTCCTGCTATTTTATGGTTTAAAAGTAAAAACTATTAGAATGTGTTTAATACAGTTTTTCCATACTGTCACTAACTATTTGCATAAATGCCTGTTATGCAAACAGCAGGCATTTATGTTATTTTGTAATGCTATTTCAAATCCAGTAGTCAGACTGAAGTTACTTAATGAAACCACTTTAACTTAGTTAACTTAATTACTTTCCAAATCAAGTAGTCAGTAATCTAACTAAGTTACTTTTTCAAGGAGTTGTCAGTAATCCGATTAAAGTTACTTTTTCAAAGTAACTATGCCATCACTGGTTACAGCACACAAGCATTTAACTGGTATTTCTGATCCACTTAATTACAACTTGCAGGCTACTGCTGCATAATGAAAAGATTTCAATCTAACTGGGAGTTTTATGAGTTTCTAAAATATCTAGAACATATGGAAGCTTATTGTAAACATCCATGTGAAAGCACAAAATATATTAAGCAAGTGTTTTTAATTTTGTTTATCTGAGTTTGAACAATGTGAAATTATTTTTGATGTGTTTTATCTAACATTGTGTCACTTTTTTTGCTTTTTTGCAGCTAGCATCCCAAGATGCTGCATCAGGGCACAAAGAGTTATACCAAAATTGTCGAAAGTTGAACGATGGGAGCGGCAGTACAGCAATGGAGTCTGTGACATCGATGCTGTGATGTAAGTACAGCAAGTGAAAGCTTTAGAAAGTGACCTAATCAGATTACAAAGGCTAATGCATGTTTGCATGCATTATGTGCGCTGTTTCATACGTATGCTTAAATTTCAGACCCTTTAATTTGGTCTCATAAATGTAATCAAATTTGCTTCTCCTTTATTCATTGTTGTTTGTCTGAAGGTTCTCATCTACCCACTAATCTACTAATGTGTGGACCATTCTAAATTTAAATACAATCAATAAGCAACATGTTTTCTTGTTTTTTAAAAGCTGCCCTGTTATGCTTGCTGTTTTTCAGACTGTATATGAAGGGCAGAGCGAAGCCCATCTGTGCTAACTTCAAGCTGGAGAAAGCTCTGAAAAAGTATCGAAAGAATCAACAGCAATAAACCAAGAGTGTCTAAAATGTGCAAATCAGCTTCATCATTCATCCATTGTGCTTCAGACATTTTGTTTTCTTATTGTGTTTGCATTGTATAACCATCTCAGTTTTTGTATCAGAATCTTCTGTTATTTCATCTCTATAAGACATGACAAATAATTTTCTATTATTATAAAGCAATGTACTTGTACCTTAGTACAGAGGAACATTTTTAAAGCTGTTCAGAATAAAGATGTGAAGTTACATATCTCAGGTTTAGATCACTGCAAAATACATGAACCTTTTAAATCATTGTGCAGATAAACTCAAAGGTAAACTATTATTTCTTACTATTGTTTGAAAAGTTTCTTTTTGAGGCGATATTATGATATGATCTTATAGTATATAACAGCATATATACTATAAGCTACATATTTGTAGCATTTTCTTTTTGTGTTAAAGCCCCGTATATATTGACAGGCCTGGTAAAAATGTAGAGTAAACTTCGAAATAATTTTATTGCGGTAACATCTTCTCCCACTGAAAATTGTATAATAATAGAATTTTTACTCTGAATACCTTCATATCCCCCAAAAGTAATGCAATTTAATCTTTTTTTTTATCATAATTCACTTTTTTGGTTGATTGATTAGATTGTGATAATTCCTCATTTCCTGTTTCCTATTAGACAGGCACTCATCAAAATGGAAAGACAAGAGAACATGCTGTTAAAATAAAGCATGTTGACCTTCATAAGTCAGGAAATAAACATCAAATTAGCCATTTGTTAAAAAATCTGAAAGCAATGAAAACTGTGGCAAGCAAGGATGAATAAGAACCAAGGTAAAAAAATAAAAACATAAACAAAAATCATACTGAAGTTATATGTATGTATATAAAGATATATAGATTTTTTACACATTTTTTTGTAAGATTGGCATTAATCATGGTGTGTGGGTTATATTTTAATTATTTTTCAGCTAATGCAATTGGTTTTTTACAGACTTGTTTTTATTTCCCTTAAAACAACATAAAATTTTAAAGAGGATTTAAAACAGTAAGAACATTGTATAAATCATGTGTTTGATTTTGTTGTGCAGAATATTATTTGAATTGTATCTCTTCTAAGGCAGCATATTTTTCAATTATGACCTTTGGCATTTATGTGGTCAATAAAGGAAAAACGTCTTAAAGTGTGACTCACATGTTGTTCTTAAGTTATCTTGTGTACGCCTGCAGATACAGAGGAGAAATAAGTTTTTAGCCACACCTAAACTGTCACCTCACACAGGTTTTAGAAGGCCGGTTGGTTTTGTTCGAAATGTAAGAGTCAAAACTTTCACTTTCTCTGGCTGCTGCAGGCACTTTAGTCATAAATAATTCATTTTAAGTAGAATTACAACTACTTATGACTAATTACATTATGTTTTAATCATCTTAACTGGAATTCTGTATAATTAAACTGTTATAAATTAAATACGATATCCTCTACTTTAATCTGAATTGCTGATAACTAACATGAAGCACTGCAGGCCTATGAGACTGTATTGAAAAAGCCAACCACGATGCCATGTGGGGTTAAGCACCTACAGGTAAGCCCAAAATGATTCCCACCCTGCAAAATGATTCTCACCCTTTTTAGATTTAAGTCAATTTTCTGTACATCCCGACCTAGTGGTCGAGAGGGTTGCTGTTGCCTCTCCAGCTAACATTCCAGGCGAGGACACCCTGGACAGGTTGCCTGTCGCAGGGCAACACAGAGAAAGACAGGACAAACAGCCATGCACACTCACACCTAGGGAGAATTAACCGATTAACCTGACAGTCATGTTTTTGGGCTGTGGGAAGAAGCCAGAGTACCCAGAGAGAACCCATGCATGCACAGGGAGAACATGGAAACTCCTTGCAGGAAGACCCATGGCCGGGAATCGAACACAGAACCTTCTTGCTGCAAGGCAAAAGCTCTACCAACTGCGCCACTGTGCAGCCCCTTAGATTTAAATTTAAAACTATTTTCATTCAACCAAAAATAGCTTTTGCAATTACAAATGAGACAAGAACCTCTCAAAAGATATTTCTACACATTAGTTGTAAAGTTGATAGCAATGTTGTCTTGCAGTGAGAAGGCCTTGGGTTCAACTTCGACTTTTGTTTTTTCTGAATTAATTTTCCATCTTCTCTTCATGCATTATTAGCATTATTACACTTTAACTCTGTCTCTCCACAGTTCTAAATTTCCTCTTGCATGAATGATGCTACAAAAATGAGCCTGTCTCATCATTTTTAACACTACTATTGTCAGATCTGAATGTGAATAATCTGTGAGTATCTCTGAACACATTGCCCCAGTTGTTTGAGCGTTTGGATGTTTTGGTTTGGTTTTTTTAAGGTTGGCTCTCTCTCACCGATTTTGCTTTGACTAATCCCTCAGAGATGAGTTGACACACACAGCAAACACCCTTACATTCTTTCGGGAAGCTTCATTGAGCTTATTTGTATAAGTTAATAACATGCATTCCTCTCCAAGTGATTCACTGACAAAAAATACACAGAGAAAAAGAGATGAGGAAAATCTCGTTGATGCCAACGGCTATGTTTTAATTGCAGCAAGAAGGCTCTGAGTTTGATTCCTGGCCCAGGTCTTTCTGCATGGAGTTTGCATGTTCTCTCTGTGCATGAGAGGGTTCTCTCCAGGTACTCCAGCTTCCTCCCACAGTCCAAAAACATGACTGTCAGGTTAATTGGCCTTTCTAAATTCTCCCAGGACAAACAACCACACAGAACATGGTTGTGTGTCTCTGTGTAGCCCTGCGACAGACTGGCGACCTTTGAAGCTCAAAGAAACATGTGGACTAATTGATTCAGTAAATTTTATAATACTCGCTAGTATTATCAAATTTCCATTTAAGAGGGAAATTAAATGTTTTTGTCAGTCTAAACCAAATTTACCAACTATAGGGTCGAGGGGCACAGTGCAACCAGTGTATTTTTAACATAGGCAAAGACTGAAATAATACTTTTTCCTTCCACTAAACTTTTTAGCAATATGGTTGCGTACAGCACTCCAACAAAAGTCAGTTTATTTAACAGTGAGACTTTGTTGTTTACTATCTTTGTGGACGCTTTCAGTGAAGAACTGCTGGACTCAGTTCAGCAAGAATACACAAGATGACATTTGTGCAAAAGTAATCTTTTTCATGTTGTGAAATATTTGTATTTTCTGAGTAACTTAAAATATTTTTTTCATTCACTAAATTAACAGAAATAAACTGTAGAACTGAGACTTTGGAATGAACTTTTTGAGCATTATTCCTCTTCACATAGACACACCTACATGGCTGGAATGAATTGAATTGTAAATTCATTTCAATTTAACTGGATTCTATACAAAATTGTAAAGTGCCTTTAAATTATATGAATTGAAGTTGTATGAATAAACCAAGCTTTTCATCACGTGGAAGCTGTTGGCTTTTTGACCAGCATACATGCAATAAAACATTTGATTTATATATTTTCAGCTACTTATGAAAGCATTTCACAGCTAATGAATCATCACTTTAAGGAAAAAGCTGGGAGCAAATTAATTTTTTTATCATATTTGATGGTAGATGCTCTTTACCTTAAAGCACATAATGTACTATCAGGTCATATAAGGTTTCTCATTTCACATAAATCAACTTGGATGTCTTCAGAGCTCAGAGTCTGATTCTCCTTAAGCTCTTCCTTGTAAGACGCTTTTATTTCCTTTGTAGAATGAACTCAGTGTGTGTAAAAGTAGTCAGACATCAAACAGCCTTGTGTTACATCAACTAGCATTCAAAGGAACCAAAACACATGCAAATGCATGTGAAAACAGGTCACAGTTGTGCACACCTGAAGACCCTTTCACAGCTTTAATCCCCAGTCATTACTCGATCCATCAACAGGTAGACTGTCACAAAGCTTTCACTCATCTCATGAGAAAAGCTCAAAGAAATATGTGGATTAATTGATTCAAGAAGGATCCGTTTAGTTGAAAAAGCTGTGTAGATGAGGTAGAAAGAAAAATAAAGTGGATTTGAGCAAATATTCAGTTGCTGCAATCTGAAGAAACTGTGTTTCGGACTGTGCTGTGATTTTTATAAAGCTCTGTGTTTTTTTGTTGCTGTCAGTTAAAAGAAAACCCCTTTGGACCCACAGGCCAAATTACACCCCTTCTCAAAGTTAAAGTCCTGACTTGAATCTGACAGAGAATTGGTGGGAGGAATGACAGATTAGGGCGATGACAAAGAGGCCTTCCAGCCTCAAACACTTGGAGTTCATCACCAAATATAAATTACCAAAATACTGGAGGAAACATTCAAAGTAATGGTCAGAGAGACTTTTCTATTGAGCATTCAGGAAGATAGGAATAATTCTTCCTATCTAAATAATATTTATTTCCAAGATGTGCACTCTGTTTATGTCATTTTCTTATCCTTTGAGAGATGCTTGTCTTATTTCCTGTCAGAAACAAAACTTTGTGACTTTGTGATTAAATGAGAATGACGTCAAATCTAACAGTGTATGAATAATTTTGGCTTTAGCTGTACTTGGTAGAACCAAGAAAGATCCTGTGGAGACCAAGACATGAGCTGTAGCACCATCTGGTGTGGAAAATTGTAAGTACAATGGGTTAAAACTGTGAAGACTAAATTGCTGGGTCACAGTCACATTAGTTTAAAGTTCACTCCTCTGTAGCCATATCATCCCACTAATTAGAGTATAATAGGATACACACTGGGCCTCTATAAGAAGAGTTTACTTTGAACTAAATCATTTTCTCAATCTTTATGTACCTTCTCTTGCTCTATGTTGTCAGGACATTTTGAGTTTGTCTAAGGTCAGAAAAAAGTCTGCAGGTGAGTGAGCGTTCTCATTTCAGGTACCTGAAATTTGGAGGAATTTTGTAACAATATGGATGTAATACAGACATTCATTGTAGATGTTTAAAGCAAAGCTAAAGGCCCGATTGTTTTCCATTTGTTGCGTGAGTTGCATTGAAGCATTTTTATTTTCTGTTAGTGGTTTGTAAAGCACTTAGATTGAAAGTGCTCTCTAAATAAATTATTATTATTACTATTAATGAGCTGCAGCAAGTGGAGAGCTTTGATTAGTAATAAAGCTGCAATAAACATCCTCAGAACTTTGTTGATTCTATTTCCTGTGAAATAAAATTGTTTCACTGAACTTAAGGAGTTTCCCCACTAAAAATAAGCTACTATAAGTAAATATTAGCACAATTTAATGTGGTATTATCACAATCATACAAAATAAGGTCACACCCACTCATAAACACAGGTTAACTTATTAGACATATTTTTATGTCAGATATACACTAACTAAAAACATTTCTGTTTTATGCTAGGCTGTCGCTATCTATATGCAAATGATGTTTTATCTTCTAAAGGGTAGAATAATAGAATTCACTCAAGCAAATCACTCATGCTTTGCCTATTTACTCAGCAGTGAGTTACTTCTGCTCACAATGTTTAACTTTGCACAGCTACTGTAAAGCTTTTCAGTCTAAAGGTGAATGACAAATGACTTGGTTAAGATCATACACAGTGCAAAAAAAAGCTTTTTAAACCTTATCCTAACCTAATCTTAGCTTTTTACCAATGAAAATGTTTTCGTCATGTTTATTTAAGACATAACTTTCTGTATAATCTAAGATTCATGTCAGGAAAGAAAAAAGGTGTACGATGAAACATGCAGCTTTCCAGTTTAGTTTGGTTTCCTGTAAAGTGGAACAAGAACATGTTATTGCTTGACAGATCATATTTATTCAAAATGTCTGTTGAAATCAGCAGTGCAGTTGCAGACTGATTCTTATCGGCATAAAGATGGATTATCTCGGATTAGATTTAAATCCCATGCACAACTGATTCCTTGTTGCTTGTCGTTTTTCATGTTAGTAACAGAAGAAGAAGAAAACGTATCCAACCAAACATCAACAGATCATTAAAACTTCATTTACATCCAATGACGTATATTTACACAGACATGGACATCTTTATATGTGTTAATTCGTGCACACACACACACACCCCCGCACACACCCGCACACCACACCCACCCACGCACGCGCACGCATGCTTGCGTGCGCGTGCTTGCGCATTGGATAGAATGCGTCCTCATTCTATCCAAACACACAGCTGCACTTTTAACAGGATGTAATTGATTTCTGTTATTTATGATGATTTTCCACTTATTGGTAATGAAAACATAATCTTCATAATTAGAATATTTATCAGACCAATAAAAAACTATTCTTGAAAAAATAAATGTGGACTTAATGAAAACTATCTTTAACTATTCCTTGAAAGGTAGTTTGAAAATGTACTTTTAATCTGACAAACAAAACTTATCAGAACTTATATTCTAATTTATTGAATATGACTGTACATGAGTGCTTCTTAAATCATCTCTGTCCATAAATGCTGATTTGTTCATTCATCTTTTCATGTTTCCTTTATTTAGCCCGGTAAAACCCCATTGAGGCCCAATTTCACTCACCAGAAGGACTTGGGTAGAAATCTACAACACAAGAACCTGGTTACATAAAAGTGAAACAACTTAAAGCATGTGCGCAAGGTTAAAACAAATTACACACTATTACACTCTACTCTATTAAAAGGAGGCAGGTTGTGTCTGGGTTTGTAAATGATTTGTGCAGTTTTGTACTGCCAGAAGATCACGTTTTCTTGATCTAAGAAGAAAAGACACAAGAAATGTTATTTGAATTGAACAAATTTTTTTGGTTCAGACCTTGTAATTATTTCGGCTGAATAGATATTAACTGAACATAACCAGTGGGTGATGTTTGACATTATGATCAGATGCAGCACATCAAAAGCCAGTCTCTTCATAACTCTATGAGTTTAAGACCCGTGCTTGAGAATTCTTCAAGAAATTTAGAAATATAGTTTTCGATAAAACTGCAACTCTGTAATTAACTCGATTAAAACTTTTAATTGAGTCCCACTACTGATAAACAAATAAATCAAGTGGCAAACACAGCCAGCATACCTCATTTTTGACTGAAATTATGTATTTATCGGATAAACTTGAGTTTTATTAATGTTCTTAACTCGGACTAACCTCATGAGTCTGAGTTGTTCTATTCGCTCGTTTCTAATCGTCGGTGACTCCCGCCTCTGAATTGTGTAACAGCGTGAGCACCGCCCACCTGCCCCCTTCCCTTTCGGATGTGGCCAATGTTTTCCAGGAAATGAACAAGTGAAACCACTCCACGAACCACTCAAACTCCAGCGACGACACGTTCAGTTTACAACTGGAGCAGTTGTTCATTGTTAACGGTCTCTCTCTCTCTCTCTCTGGGTTTTTTATTTTACAACATGTCTGCGGAGGTCTGCAGGGAAACAGCGGAACATCCCAGACTCCTGAAGCTGTCATCCGCCCTGTTTTACGCCGGTAGTTCGTTTCTGATCACCGTGGTGAACAAGACCGTGCTGACCAGCTTCAGGTGGGTCTTTGTCATCGAGTCACAGTGTCACGCAGGAAGTTTGTTTGGCAAAAGCAGTTACTCTGTAACACATGAACTATTTGTGACTCTGCAGATTTCCCTCCTACCTGTCCCTGGGAATTGGACAGGTAAGTTGTGCAGGTGTTGGTGATTCATTTCTCTTCACACCAAAGCAAACAACTACTACTGTTTCTCCCTGTTTAGATGATTACTACGATTGTCGTCCTTTATTTGGCCAAAAAAAGCAACATGGTGAAGTTCCCAGACTTTGACAGGACCGTTGTCTTAAAAGTAAGAGCTTCTCTTCTTTTTCTAGGTTTTACATTAAAGTTAAGTTCACATCATTCAAGCCTGTTTAACTCACTTTAGATCATGTAGGCTTACAGCTGCAAACACACGGTAGCAGGAGGAATTTATTATTCCAGTTTTTCTTGATTGCTTTCCTACAGTTGTCAACTCAAACATCCTTTTCCAAAGTGAGTGGCACGATCAAACCTTGCAAAAGGCTCAAAACATTTAAAATATGAAACAAAAGCACATATTGGCTTCAAGCAACATAACTGGCAACCAAGAGTATGAGCTGTCTCTGTCAGTCATTACATAATGGACAACAAAATGCAACAATCAGTTCACCATTGCTTGTCATTGTAGATTATTGCATCCCTTTCATGCCGGTGCTGCAGGCACTTTTTCCTTCTTGTAAAAGATTGGACCCACTATCAGAGATGCTTTAATGCATCGATTGAATCGATTCCCTGACATTTTTATCAGACTGTGGCTGAAAATTGAAATATCACAGACAAAACTGTAATTGCAAAATAAAATCTATCAGAGAATAAAAAAACTCTCACTATTGACTGAGTTGTTCCCAGATTCCTTAAGTTATTAAGAAAAACTGTAACCCTTTGTTTATTTTCTCCTGTTGGAAGTCATCAAAGGTCATAAAAAAAACTTCAAATTAATTTATTTTTTTTACTTTTTACTGGCTAGATCTCTTAAGAAGTTTCATCTTCAGCCAAATATTCTGCAACTCTGCAGATTTCAAACCATTAATTTACCAGTTAATTTACTTCATGTTGTAATTTAAGTCATGTGGAAAAGTCTGGCAATCTGTCTCAGATTTCATAATAATTCAACATACTGTCAGCTGAAGAAGATAACAGTGGTATGTCTTTTAATTGTTAGGATTATCCAAGTTTCTGAAGAAAGCTTTTTTGTGAAACAATATTTACAGTCTGTGGAAGAACTTGCTGTGATTTTGCTCACAACATCAACTTGGCCTTGAACTTCATAGATAAGAGTGTTAATTCATGAGAAAATTATTTAGTAGTGGCCAGTTACAGATTTTGCTTTTCTTTGATACTCCTGTGATAGCAGAGGGTTAGCAAACCAACTCTGGTGAGATCTGAAACAAAGATTGTTCAATGTCGTGGTTCAGGAAAAGGTTCATAATCTCAGAGATTAAAACTGTCAGTTTCAACTGTAAGAAATGCAGTCAGGAAGTGGCAGACCACAGGCACAGATGCTGTTAAAATCAGTTCTGGAAGGTCAGGAAATGTCCAGGAGCAGCAGCAGGCTAATGGTTTCAGTAGCCCACAGATCATCTCCAAAGACCTGCAAGAACATTTTGTGTCGGATACTGTTCATTTAGACAAGCCGGACTCTTCCTGGAGAAAATTAAATATGATTTGGTCATAACAAAAAGGGCTTTGGATGTGGTGGACGTCCCATCATGCTGTGAGGCTGCGTAGTTAGTTCAGGGACTCGGTCCCTTATTGACGTTGAGGGTCGGATGTTGTAAACCCAGCATCAAAATATTCTTCATGATAATGTACAGGCATCAATCACAAAGTTGAAGTTGTGGGCCAATTTTCCCCCAGGAAAAAAACAAGACATGTTGAGAGCCATTAATGTTGTGCAACCTTTAAAAAAAAAGCAGCATAGTTTAGATTTTTGATAAGAGGATAAGAGGATGGATATCTTTTCTTCCTTGGAAGGTTGAGATTCTAGAGAAAATATTTTAGATATAAATACATATAAATATATATTAATGCTTCTTTGAGTCATTCTGCTGAAAATTAAATACAATTGTACCATATAAGAAAACAGAAAAATCTGCTAAAACATGCATTTGTTATATGTCTTTAAATATATATATATATTATTTATTTATCATTTTTAGCCACTTTATCACTTTGCGCTTGAGTCTTTTACGATAACCACGTTAAAGTCTTTATGTTTTGTTAGGGTGCATCTCTTGATCAAAATAATTAAATATTGAAAAAGGATCAAGAGAATATTTTAGATACTTGTTAGATCACATAATGCTAATATCACTTATGAAAAATCACTAAATGGGGGTAGGAAGGTTAAAAATTGGGTTTGGCTATTGAAGACTATCCAGTGATGTTTCCTGCTGAGGTTAAGAGGTCATTTCATCTGGGGAAGCCTTTTATACCTTTTGTGTTAGTGAAATGCTGTTGTGAACATCTATACCTCACTATCCAGCTCTATCAGTTCTTCTTAGTAAAAAAAAAAAAAACACCACTTTATAATATCTTTAAATGCTTTAATTTAATTTATTTTTACAGATTTTTCCTCTACCGTTGCTGTATGTTGGAAACCATGTTACAGGACTGGCCAGCACAAAAAAGCTCAGGTTTTAATCTATCTTACTCGAAGAATACCTTTATATTTTTATGGATTTTAGCACACAGTGAACCCTCTTGAACACCTCTTTTTCAGTTTACCCATGTTTACAGTGTTACGGAAATTCTCTATATTGATGACAATGATCTTGGAAGCTCATTTGTTAAGGTGAGAACTTTCTAAAACCTTTGAGCAGGAAAAAAAATATAATTTAAAACTGCTTATTTGTGTTAAAAGAAGTTTTTTTTTTTTCTTTAGCCTCTCGTTTGTTTTTTTGTTTTTCCAGGAAAACCTTTTCTAGACGTATAATTTGCAGTGTTGTGACGATAGTCTCTGGGGCCATGGTAGCTGCAAGGTACAGACTTAATTTGTTTTAAAGATTAAATGTTGGTAATCTGGTTTTGGTGCAGATTGTTGGATTTTTCTTACTTTTCTTTTTGCCTGTGTTAGTTCTGACCTGGCCTTTGACATGGAGGCCTACACTTTCATTCTGCTGAACGATGCCTTCACTGCAGCCACTGGTGTTTACACCAAGAAGAAACTTGGTGATCAGGTGCCATTTACCACACAGCCTGCATAGTATTGATTCAGTTAATATCTATGTGTTTTATTTTAAGTTATAATATATACTAACACATTTAATTGATTAAAACGAATTTTAGATAGACAAAAGTTTTAAACCAACTATAATTCCATTAGACTTTTGCTTAGAAAGAGCCAAATTTTCTTCTAATCTTTAAAAATATCCTTGATTGTTTTGTTTTATATGGCTTTTGAAGGTCTGTCAAACTTTTTCTTTGGACTTTGGCTGCTTTTAGGTCCATTTTTCAATCACTTATTAGATCTGAGAGTGACGGTGCATTTAGCACTGTTCAAAAAAGCAATATCCAAAGCAGATGAATAGTATCCAAAAATTTTTTTAAAATGTGGGAATAAAACAGGAAAACCTGACAGATCCATCATTCTTCGGCTCATCGTTGTCTTTATGTTAACAGATCCAAATCTGTTCTAGATGGTTTGGAAAATTCCTAATTTCATTGATGCAAAAAAGATTTGGTCATACATTATAAAGAGAAATATACATATTTTTTACTTGCCAATTTTTATTAAAAGGAGAAGAAAATGTTTTAGTTTTTTATTAAGATTTATTCAGAGTTGATTGTCTTTTTCTCTTTTGGGTGATTCCTGCATTATTTTCAATCAGGAACAAACTTTTTAGTGAAATAAAAATAGTTCTACATCTAAGTCTAGCAGTGGTACAAATGAATTTGGGATTAAATGTATCTGACAAAAAGTTAAGTTAACTGGGTATTAAAAACTAAATTTTCAATCACCTCGTCTTTCCTTCTGTTTGTGCTCAGAGCCTTGGGAAGTACGGCGTCTTATTTTACAATTCGCTTATCATCGTCCTCCCCACTCTCTTGGCCAGTGCATTCACTGGAGATTTACACAAGGTACAAAACAAAACTATTGATTAGTTGCATTTGTAGCCCAAAACTGAATTTTTTGTTTTGTTTAGTTTTTTCTTATTTTGGCACTATTTGTGTTTTCATCCCCAGGCTCTCTCATTTGAAGACTGGAGCAATGTTGCATTTATTTTTTGCTTTCTTCTGTCCTGCTTCATGGGGTAAGCAACAGCAACACAATCCAAGCCATTCAGTCACAAAATAACAAATCAGTTCTTTGCTGCATTGATAAACTCGTAAACTTGTCTGTTTTTTCATCAGATTTGTATTGATGTACTCAATAGTCCTCTGCAGCTATTATAACTCAGCACTTACAACTACAGTTGTAGGGGCCATAAAGGTAAGAACAAGCTAATGATAATCTTTTGAAAGAATGAAACGGTTTCACACAGAGCAGGAACCAGAGATCTCAACCTGTTACTTCATCTTCAGTCTCAAGCAGGAGCTCAACGTTCCAGTTCTCCAGGCTGTGAAATGAAAGAAAGGAAACATTTTGCCGGTTTGGTTTTGATTAATCGGTTGTCATTTGATCTCCCTCCTCAGAACGTGGCGGTAGCTTACATCGGCATCTTTGTGGGTGGAGACTACATGTTCTCATGGATTAACTTCCTCGGCCTCAGCATTTGGTGAGGATTTTACTGTGGCTTGGTTTTTCTATTGGTGTCATAGTTCACATCAGTAGAAATAGAATGCCACATGAAGCAAATGCTTTTACTCAAACAAATGAAGTTGTCTATAAATCCCAATCCGATGCTCTTTCAATCAAATCTCTTCTGCACGTATGAAAATTTTTAGACTTTTTTTCTGGATTTATCTTGGCAAAAGTCACTTTTCCACACTCAATTTCTAAAATTTATGTACCAGTTTTTATAACAGTTTGGAAATTTGAGAGAACTTTTGCAAAATAAAGTTTTATTCTTTGCATGTCCCACAAACTATTGCAGAAATCATTACACAACACAAAACTCAAGTTGGCAAAGTGATAAAGGGTTCCTTTAATAGTTTTTTTTTTCTCCCTGTGCAAAATCTGCATTACGGAGATCACACATAACATTTTCTTGGAATCAGAATCTACCGTGTTTAAGAGCCGCATCTTACATGTTAAACTCTGTTCTGGTCGTGTCCACAACATCCAACATTGTCAAGTTTAAATTGATGCTGGCCATCAAAATGAAGAAGGAAAAACTAATTTTATTGTGACATAATCAACAAAAAACACCCAATATTTTTAATGAAATAAACACAGTGCTCTGATTTTGTGATGTTAATGTAATTTGTACGATTCTGAAATAGAAATGAAGAGCAGCATAAACACCCTGGTCTGGAGCACAAAAAGCCCTTTTGGACTTTAGAATGAGCAGACAAATAATGACTGTTCTCAGTCAGTAACTCAACAACCAGACTGACCCATGAGTTTGACTTAAAATGGAGGATAATTATTATTTGGATATGAATAAACATAAAAAACCCGCTTTATAATAGATTCTGGAAACTCGAGCATTTTCTCTACTCATCTGGACCTGGAAAAGTCATTTTCATACTTTTCAAGGCTGTGTAAGGACCTTGTACAATACATCCTGCAGAAAATGTATCATTTTACTCCTACTTGTCATTTTCTTTGCAGCATGTCAGGAGGATTAGTCTACTCATACCTCACCTTCAACAGCAGCCAACCGCCTGGAAATAATGCAGAAGGACCTCAAGAGCAGAAGATCCTCATTCCTGAGGATTTATCAAGGAAGGACTGAGAAAAAGCACAACTTCAGCCACCAGGTGGCCTTATCCTACTTCAAGTTGAAGCATTTCATTAATTCAGCACTTTGTTGTGTCTCTCGTTTTATATTATGAACAGACCTGTTAACACTCATTCCTAATGCTATTTAATTCAGATTTTAAACCAAGACCTAATAAACAAAAGTTGCCACAAACACGCGTGTCAGATTCAGTGAATGTTTATTGATGATCAACAATGAGAGAACAGTGTGGACAGCCTGTCAAGAGTAAATAAAAACATCTACCAGCAAGCAGGATCACCCTATACTGTCAAACACCAACACTGCTGAAGGATGTTAGAAGCAAAAAAAACAAAAAGAAACTAAAATTAAACTTCAAAGCTTTCTGTAAATAGTGTGCATACTCATTTTATCTTCTAAAGAACACTATATTTATATATATTAAATGCCTTAATTTACTCAAACCACAAAACAGACTAAGGGGTTGAAGCTCTTCCAAATATATTATCAGTGGGCTCATTAAATCATTTGGGTTTTTCTTCTTTTGGATTATTATTTTGCCTCTTCAAAGGGTAATTTGCAAACCAGATTGAAAGGGCACAGCGGGATTAAACCAAACAGAGGCAGAACATCAGAGGGGCTTTGTACAGTGTTAAACGATGTAGTGTCGCATTGATAAAATTACAAAAAAGAGGGGAAAACAAATCCAAACCCACCCAGCAACACTCAAATCAGTTTATGAAAACAAAAAAACCATTTCCAGAACAAACAATAAATCAAATCTTTACTGCATTGCAAGCTTAATCCGAGCCTCTCTGGGCGGTAAGTGCTTCATCGTGACTTTGATGATGTTTTACAAACTTTGGATTTATGTCACACTTTTAAATTATGATTCCAGCACTCGACTATGTGAACAAGATGTCAGTAAAAAAAAATTGTACAAAGGAAGTGAAATAAATATTGTAAAATGAAAATGAGATGACAGAATTGCCACACTGTTATGATGCCATGTCAGTATCACATCTGGTCTGTCAGCTTTTAATATAAAAGACGACGACCCATTGAATGGAAAACGACTTCTCAGGTTCTGCAGGTTTTCTCTCGTCACTAGACATGGGCCAACACTGTAGAGAAATCCTAAATAAAAATACTAAGATATTTAAACTAAATGAATAATGTGACCTAATTTACTTCATAAAAAAAGAAAAAAATTATTTCTTAACCTTCTGATTGCATTCCTTATTTAAAATGTTGATCTAAAGACATATGATCAAATGTAGTAGTTTAGGTAGAAGTACAAACTAATATCTGGTTAACTATTCAGGAAAAGAAATAAGTGCGATCCTTTTCTTTCAGCCAGTTAACTAGCAGTGTGCAGCATCAGGTAGGGCTGAAATGAAAGGTGTGCTTACACACAACTCTGTGAAAACTTGCACACTTTTAGGCCTGTGAGCTTTTCCTTTCCATGACACAACTCCTTGTGTCATTTGTGATGGGAAATCTTTACAAACTACCAAAATTTCCTTTCTTTTAAGCTAGAGAGGAAAACAATGCCATGCTTCAGACGGATAACAGCCAGCAGACTTGGTTAGAATCAGTTCTATTCTCACACTGGCACTTTCTGTGGTTTTAAAATGGCACAATCATAAAGCGCAAGAGGAGTCTGTACTTTTTTGTACTTCCAAGTAAGGCACGAAAAAAAAAATCTGAGAAATTTCTCAATCCCATTTGGAAAACTTCAAACTACAGAGAAGGTTTGATGGTGCAAACTGGCCCATGCCTAGTTGTGACAAGAAAAACTGAACTGTTATAACAGAAAGTATGAATCCGTCCAGTACACAAAATATTATCAACTACTTTGCTGGTTCTGCAGAACATGGCAGCATTTGGGGCTGAGTTAGTTTTTTTTCTTTGCTTTTATAGTTTTCAAAAGCTTCTGCATGATCAGACTTCTGGATTACGCTTGCAATGATTGGCTGTCATGTGCTTCGTTTTGTCGCTGCTCGCCCGGTTTGTGAGCAGAGTAGTAACAGTGAGGCTAAAACTATTTCACTTCAGCTTTCTCAGTTCATCCGGGTCATCTGACAGCTGGATCGCTGACCACACCCTGTATCATTCGGTCCATCTGAGCTTAATCCACACATATATATACATATACATCAGTCATACACTTATTCCCACAATATACTTAAAAACTCGTTACCAAAGTGCAAAACAAAATCAAATCAAAACATAATAGGTATTCTTCCTTTGCCTTTAGAAGGCAGAGAAAAGAGACATTCTTCATGTTGTCAAACCTACGTTTATAGCAGCCAAAAGGTTAAAATGGAAGCTGAGTAAGGTGCTTTAGCTTGTGCCTTCCTGTTGCTGAGAGGGAGGGGGTGACTCTGTGCTTTAACATGGATCTCAGGCCAAGTCCGATTCTTTCTCAAAGTTCTGGTTTTACAGCTAAACTAGGCGTTGATCTGCGTTTATGAAGAACTTTTAGCTACAGCACGTTCTGCAGGAAGGCGGAGTAGAGGAGGAGGTCGGGTGGGGGTGGAGCTCAGGGCGACAGGTTGTTGGCCAGCTCAATGAGGGCCAGGGCGCCGTGGAGACGCTCTCTCTGCTCCTGAAGGCGCCGCTTGGCCGCCCAGCCCTGGTTACCCTGGCTACTCTTCTCCTCTTCCATGGTCTCCATCTCCTCTCCGTTCTCCTCATCAGAGTGGAGGAACTCCATGGGATCCTGCTGCTCCTGGTCCTCTGCGCTCGCCTTGCCCTGGGGCTTCATCTTGGTGGTTGTAGGAGCACGCTGCTCGCGGGTTTGCCAGTATCTGAAGGATTAAGGAGGATGTTATAATCTAAATGTGGCAGTGCATCAGCAGAGTTCGTAGATTTTGATGCGGGTTGCTGCCCAGGGTGACACAGCCTCTGAGGGCGGCATGAGCACAAAAAGTGTAAATCCCATCTGTCTGACGCATCTTGAATAACTTTACTGTTGCTTATTGGCATGTCCACTCAATGGAAAATGGATGCTCACAGTGTAAACACATTAGCTGCATCTTATTTAGACTTTTTTTGGTGAACCTGAACCAAATACGTCGTTTTGATGAGATTCTTGCTAAGCGAATACGTGTTTTGTGCCTGCCCAGGACAAGATTTATGCAAAAAAAACACCACTGCTATGAATGTTTTTTTTTGTTTGTTTATGCTGACAATAATAATAAAGTTATACATCGCCCTGGACAAAAACAGCCAGAAGCTATTTCAATACCAAAGGCAAAGCCTAGTGAACTAAAATGTGTTTTTTTTTATTTCAATAAATAAACATTTACCAACAAAAAGCCACTTCGACTGATTTTTAATCCACCGTTTTAAAAAATCAGGGTAGGAATCAAAATCAGTATGAAGTGTTTCCGTGATTCAAATTCAAACTGTGAATTTCTAAAACCCACCAAAACTTCAGACCTCCACCAAAACTACATACAACAGCCTATTTTCTTACCTCAAACATTAAATGTGCCTTAATATGCATTAATAAACAGTGGACTCTGTCTACCACAAAAGCTAGCAAATACAAAGGAAAATAAATGACACCCCTAGATTGGCTGCTTTTTGAGCAATACTTAAGAATGTGTAAAGTTGCATTTTCTTTTAGATATAAGATAAATAAGCAGGTTTTCTCAGCATAATTTACAGATATGTTCCACAGGAAAATCTGCCAATACCGAAAAGAGACTAGTTGGAGGTCCACTGTTCACAACTGACTTAAATTATGTGTAAAAATCGAGACTTTTTAGAACCAAGTATCTCCATAATCAATAGAAAAAGACTTGATTACAATAAAAATAATCTCAGATATCAGGGACAAGATGGCAGGTCTTGGGCACCAAATCAAGGAGTGAAAGATCCAGAATCCATTCATTCAAGTTTGACTCATGACATTTGTGTTGATTAAAAATGGATTTTAGAAAATTTGTGTTTCAGAATTAAACAAAGATATTAAAGATGTCATCTTTAATATACTTAATATTAAAGATAATACTGATAATAATTACTAGTAGACACATTTTGAGAGAGGCTATTTAAGCTCCTCGAAGCAACTTCTGTGTTTTACACCATCAAAGATGGTCAACCTGAAAGTATGTTTTTCTGCTCAGTGTCTGTAGAGGGACTTTACTCACTTAGCCAGCCACTCTGCCACTGCCTTGTTGTCCACAGACTGAGCCTTTCCCAGACTCGCCTTCGGTTCTTCTCTGTTCAGACGAGAGAAAGGATGCTTGGGGCAGTGACGGTTTGCATGGGTGAACCGACTGCCACATCCTGCCACAGAAAACAAAAGAGACATGAATAAACACATCTGCAGTCCTATGACAGCATTGATTTTGTATGGGGAGAATTGAAGATGCTAATAATAGTAAATAAAGTCGATCTCTGTATTAATCAGACATGCAGTATTTACTCATGTTGTGTTTTCAGGTACTTTCCAAGTGCTCAAACTGACCCCCCTTTAATAACACTGGGAAGTACCTAGAGGTGACTAAAAGTGAAAGTATGAAAAAGTCTGGGCTTGATCTACATAACCTACAAATGAATCTGTTAATCTGCTTTTTTCTTTTCTTTTGTTAAAGTATGTGTGACTCACCTTTCTCTGAGCAGACAAACGGCTTTTCGCCGGTGTGGAGCCGCTGGTGAGTCTTCAGCTGACCGCTCTGGACAAACGCCTTCCCGCAGTTCGGGTAGTCGCACAGATAGGGTCTCTCTCCTAGACGGGAGAAAAAGAATGAATAAATGGATTAATGTTTTTGCCATTTTCAGTACAAATGCACTTTCACTTTTACACAAGCCAAGAAATATTTCCTGGTAGAAAACCAAAGACAGAGTTCCAAATTCCAGATTTATAACATGTAGGACATTAGAGCATAAATCCTTTATCTAAATCCGTTGCATTATGAAAAAGTCACACAAATCCAGAAGTAACGCTGTGCTTCTCTACTGCTGATGCAGCAAAGGGAAGTTTCGCAACCTTTGAGTTTGATCTACAGCAGGGGCCTCTGCCTGTATACTTTGGATGTGTCACTGTTCCAGAACATCTGATTCAAATGGATGCGTGACATCCTCTACAAGCTTTGGTCAAGAAGTGTCAAATAGCTAAAGATGCACCAGTCAGGTTTTTCTCTTCACCAGTAAAGATTTTCGTTGGGGTCCGGCCTTTTAATTTTTCTCCCTTAAGGACTTTAAGGGACAAGATGTGCTATAGGTGTCTTGATAGAGATATTAATCATTAATGCAGTAGTAAATTAATGTATTAAAAATGTATTTCCTATTTAGGAATGCAATGAGATTTAACTTTTAGCTGATATGGATCAAATTTCACCCCATTGGGGTTCAACCAAATATTATGAAGGTTCTCACATTTTGACGCCTTTAATGAATAAAGAGAAAATATTACATTTTTTTTTAGCATTTGACCTGCTGATCATCCATCAGAGCCAGTGAAGGAAAAATTGAGATTTCTCTATTTTTTTGTAATGCAAAACAAATAGATATCCTGAAACCTTACAGTTAAGCTAAAAAGAAAAAAAGGTTTTCATATTGGACTATTAATCCCCTGCATTTATTACATCCATCAATTCATGCTGCCATTTAAAACATGTTTGCATCCCAAATCTCCATCTTTCAGCCCTGCATCTGTCACACCCACCTGTGTGTGTTCTCTTATGAGCCTGCAGGGACTTCTCTCTGGGGAACACCCGGTTGCAGATGTTGCATCGGATCCGGCTGGAGGAGGTCTCACCCTCGCTTATCAGCTCCCGCACCGTGTCTGCTCGGGGCCGGCCTCTCCGGATACCATCCTGACAACCAGATATAATCTGATCTTTAGCACAGGCAAAGCTGGATGAAGCTCATTTCTGCAGAACAGTGCCATGTGATGTCCTGATTTTTCAGTCTCTGAACCCTGGATACGGTCATCCACTGAACTACTGATGCCAATAACAAAGACATTTAACCAATTCTACTGGCTTTGCTCTCTGGTTCATTTCTCTCCTAGACAGAGCTGATAATAGAGCTATTGATGCCTTTAACTTTGTTTGTTCCCTTTCATTCCCGTAGAAAATACTCCTGGATCAGTTCTGTGTTTTTGTGCTTCTGCTCTCAGCCACTAGTGGTATGTCTACTCAAGTTCTTCCTGGAGCTGCTGGAAGTTTCTGTCTGTTTTAATGTAGTCATTCCTTTCCCCTGTCGCCGCATGCTTTTTCATACTGTTGGAAACACAGATGCATTTAGCCAAACTTCTTGGCTTTCTACTAGTTTGTAACACATGATTTAATAACTTTTACTGCGTTGTATTATGACTCTGGAAGTGGCTACATAACTATAGTTAGTAGTTTAATTTGGACTGATTTCAATGTATCTGCATATGAATTGAACTCCTTTGTAAAGTTGAAATTTGTTGTAATTTGGTTCCATGCAAGAAACATAACATGATCATACAGGACAAAGTATCTTAGTGATGCAGGCTCATTCATTTTGTGAAATGGCTTAGAAGCCAAAAATGTTCAGTTAAGTATTTTTGTATGCATATTACACCAGCATATATTTAATTAGTTCCATTTTCAACATCAGTCTTCAACCCACATAAATATTCATGCGTTTTCTCGATCTTTAACCTCTCATTTGCCAGTGTAAGTAGTGCTAGCATCAAAAATCTGCAGTGACACCAATTGGGATAAATTTTTATCAACACTTTAGACCTTGTTAAAGAGGCCATTCTATTTCAGTCCTACATGAAAGAGATTTTACCACCAGTGAATAAAATAGGAAAAATAAAAATCAAGTTGCAGCAGTGTATTCAGAATACATTTAAATATGTTGCAGAAACACAAAATGTAAAAATATAATCCAAAATACCCAGCTTTATCCCTATGTGCATAAACACAGCCAACATTTTAAAAAAAGAAAAAGAAAGCACAATAAAAGAGAAAACTTATTGTAACAGCAGTTATTATGTCCCTGAGTGTAAATCTTACTAGTTTCATTGTAACTCATTCACTTCCGGTTACAGTTTTGGCGCGCGGCCTCACGTCATGTTTTAGAGCAGCTGCAGGGTTTAAAATCCAGCCTGTCACACCCTATTGCGCGGGCGTTTTTTAAATGACTCACCATCTTGTCCACATTCAGCATAAATAAAAAAACATAAAAAATAAACACAGATTTTAACCCCTTGCTGACTGGGCTCAGGGTTCATTCAGTGTCTTTAGATGCTGATTTCTGCATCTCTGAACAACAACCTATGTAGTTACAATTTGTTACTAGTTACAATTTCTGACAACAGAGCTTTGTCAACAATATCAATAAAGATCTATGGGTCAGCTCATCTAAAACTCAGCATCATGCAGGGTTGGGGCAGATATTCAAAAACAATCTGTTTACCTTGATCTGATCAGGAGACGGAGCTGTGTCAGCCTCCCTGGCTGTCTGTGACCCGGTTGGGGACGCAGCCCCGCTCGCAGAACCCGGGCTTAGGGTTACATTGTGGGCGTTTTCCCCCCATTTCCAAGGGTAGACCATGAAGTCGCTGAAACCTGGACTTGTGGGGGACAGAGTCTCCAGTTTCCTGGGTTTGATAGGAGTCTTGATGACAGAAACCAAAACTCTTTTGGGTGAGTCGTTGCAGAAAATGACGTGCGGATGCTTGCTGTCGGCCATTGTGAGTACAGTAATAGTACACGCGCCTAAAAACTCAAGTAAAATTGTTAAAAGTTGCTGACTGCTTACAAAAAGAGTCGATAAATAAGTCCTAAATGGCGGGTCTTCAGTCTGGGGTGGATATGTCCTTCATTTCCATAGAGGTATGCAAAAAATAATTTGTTACAGAGTATCCTAAAAGTTTCCAAGCAGGGAGCTCAGAGTAACAGTCCCCTTCGGCCGGAACCACTCCTCTGAATTGACCGGTTGCGCCCACAAATGTGTAGTCCCGCGTTGCAATCTCCCGCCTGAGGAGTCTGCCATCCAATGCGCTGGAGAAATCTAACACCACGTGTCAGCGGCAGCCAATAGCAGCGATGTTCGCCTCAGCACCATTAGCCAATCAGAAAGAGAAACACTGGCGTATGCGCAGACTAGTTTTTGGCCAATGGAATTTAAACACCTGACGCGCGCTCTTGTAAGTTGACACCGATTTTGGCCAATGAGGATGAACAGAACGTGCAACCTAGCCAATCAGAAGGAAGAGCGGTTAACTTTATAGAGCAGATGGCTCCTTCCCGCGTTTAGGAGTCTGTTTATGTGATTACATGTTTTTTTTTTTTACTTTAAAGGGAACGGAAAAGGCCAAGAGGCGCCAAAATGACGTAATCGTTTTAGGGTGGAAACAAAGGGTGCACTGTTTTAGGAGAATAGAAATCGAAACGTAAAGTTACAAGGGATTTACTGGAGAGAAAATGTATTTATTCTTTGGCTTTCATAAACTTTACTACTTCTGTGTTTAAAATATGTTTGTGTCATCCTTTTTATATTAAAGTTCAATATTACAACCTTTCATAGCTCACAAGCTCATTTTCATTTCAAAGGCCTTTATTGAAAAATAGGTTAAATTTATTAAAACCCTCAAAAAGTTTCTAAAGATCTGGGGACTTTCTGGACCATGGTCAACTGAAAGCCATTGCAAAGAGTTGATCCTATAACAGTAGGGCAACAGCAGTACAGTTGAGCAACAACAAGACGGGAGAGCAACAGTAGGACAGTTGCAGTTTCAGGTCAAACCCTTTAACGACTCAGAATAAAATCACTATTCAAAAATTCACACTTGTAAATATCACCTAACTAACAGCAAAATACCTGCAGCATTCCTTGAGGAGGATCGCTCAGAAAGTTTAAGTCAAAATGGAGAACTGGATCAGGAAGTATCACCCAAGAACACTTCCAGGGTTTCCTCCAGAAAACCTGCTGAGCCCGGTGGCTGGGGTCATCCATCAGGATTACTGAGACACTCAAACCCGTCCACCATGATAAGGTGGCAGCCCACAGAGGGGATAAATAAAACCAGAAACAGTTATTAACTGATCTGGAGAGAAGCTTGAAGGTGGTATTGAGAGGATAATGATTAACACCTGTAGCTCGTTGTCTCCTCTCTAGTTCCCCGGGTTGAGGGTTTTCCGTGCATAAGGGTAGTTCACACCATTCACGGTTCTACTTCAAATATATCCAAAGTTTATTCAGACAAGCAAATGCATCAAATCACACCAATAACACACCAGAATAATCAGAAGATCAAAACCACAAGACAGACATCAATCACCTGAAAGAAGCAGAAAAATGGACAAATACAAAGACCAATACGGAGACGCAGCGTATTGTCCGGCGCCGCCGCACCCAACGATCTGATCTATTGTTTTAGCTCCGAAACTTTTAAAGGAAGGTGTGTTCTCTTCCCTAATTTATGCAGTCTGTGAGGTCCCTGCTCCCCTAATTAGAATAAGTTTAAAATTTCAAAGGGAAGTTGCTCCAAATGTTTTATGACTGTCGTTGCTGGGCTGATGAGTCCTGAGAGAAGCAACATTCCACACCTCTGTGTGAGATCCTATCTCTCTTCAGGTGTCCTCGCCCACAAACACACAACAAAAGGCCCCAATCCTTATATGGGTTCAGGAAACAGTTATCTCTACGCAGACCCCCTTCTTTTGTCCCACCAAGTGGCACATCAAGTAAAACAGACTTTTGTTGCAAACTGAAAGTGACACAGAGTCTGCTGGAGGAAGATAATTCAGCACTCTTTCCCGGGCCGTTAAATTACACCACTGCTTTTGGATCTTAGTATTAGCACATTTATTTTCCAAAACTCTTTTATCATATTCCTGAACAGTTTTAATACTACAACATTAATCTCCTCTTAATCTTATAATGTATTAACACACACCCAAGTTAATATGATTTTGACACTAATTAGTACTATTAAAACGAAACTACAAATTCGACTAATTTTATCAAGCCATGCACATTATGTCTAAGAAAAATGTTCTACTGATCAGACTGTTGATTGAGCTAAATCTAACTAAATGTTAACTTAAATTTGAGGCCAACTCAAGATAATATTGATCTGTCTAATATTTAAACATGTGCTTAAAGTTAAAACTAGCATAATTGGATTATCATTTCCAACAGTGGCACTCTGGTGCTAAACCAGTGATGGAAGAGGAAGACCTGACAGTACTAACTGGTCTAAAATAGCTGCCTAGAAACTCTCCCTAAAACTAATCTGTGGAAACACAGTGATGGGCTTGAATGAGGTTTTTGCAACAGACAGAGACATTTAAGACATGATGTTTTCACTACACATGCATTTGAATAATTTACATAATCTTTAATAATTGTATTATTTCAGTAATTTAAACCATGCATTAGAGGAATTGAACAGAGAGTAATATATTCCAAGGATTTATTTGTTAACTTTGATGGTATGGCTTACATCAAATGACAGGCCAAAAAATGAAAATATTCCATGAAAAATTACAATACAGAAATAACCAATTGCTGAAAAGTGGATTCAGTATTTCACTAGTACTCAACCATTTGCATGAATTCCTGCATCAATGCAGCTTTAATTCAAAATGGATATACTGAGTTATTTAAGGAATTAAAGTTTCTTTGATGAAAAGAGAATGAGCATCTTCAGAAAGTATGTCAACAGAGGGAAACCTGTGTCCTGCGTGGGTTTGTGGTGTTGGCTCTTGAAGCGCTGACTCCAGCTGCAGTCTGTGCTTTGTGAATAATCTGAATGGGCTTTACCTCATAATCTTCTTTAAAAAAAAACATTTTTCTAACAAGCGTTTTCTTCCACTAGACTTTCTATTAAAATGCATGGACATATCAGTCTGTAAACAGTCTGCTTGTTTAACAGTGACCTTTTGTGTTTAATGGCTAACTATTGAGTCAGCAGTCATCCCTGTGATTGGTCACTAAAATATAACATTAAGTTAGAGGTCTTATGTAATATAGTAATTTTCTAAAAACTAAATGTAATTACATAAATATACTAACCTTTCAATGATATTCTAGTTTGTTGAGAAGCACTTTTACTTGCATAGACGGTAATTACAGTGCCTTGATTTTTCGAGGGTTTAAGTTCACTGGTGCATATTTGTCGTTTTTTAACATCACTCTTCTTCCTTTATGGGCTGATTGGTGCCGTCTGACTAAGCACAGAACAATCTACAGACTCGGACGGGCTGAGAGCCATCTCTATGCAGAGCGTATTGATCAGTGAACAGCCTATTAGTGAGCGCGAGGGCGTGGCGAGGCCTCCGCACGTGGAAACATTTAAAACCTGTGATAACAGCTCGCGCTGTTTTTGTCTGCTGCTGCCTGGAGCGGATAAGTTCCGTCCCCGGTTCTCTTCTGCTGTAGCTGGGCTGCAAGACGGTACTCCCAATTCATTTATTTAACTTTCCTTTTTCAAAACGGAACCAGCTTGTTAAATGTTTTGTGCCCCTCTCTCACACACATTCAGGCGGAAAAAAAAAAATGCTGCAGGACGCCTTCGGATGCGTCGTGGCGAACAGGTTCGGGGATCTTCTGGACGACGAAGCTGACCCGTTCGACCTGATAAGCGAGGTGGAGCTGGAGAAGGAGCAGAAGAAAAAGAAGAAAAAGGAGGATGAGGACAAGAAAAGCAAGCAGAAGAAACCAGGGCTGAAGGAATCTCAGAGGAACAGGCGGCTCCCGGTGGCCCCAGGTGGTCTGGACCTGGTTCCAGGTGAGCCGCATCACCGCTACAGACACAGCCGACACCGCCGCGGTACAAGCGGCTATGAGCTGGCAGATGCTGGTGTTTCCAGAGCGGATGGTAGTGTGCTCGGGCTGTGTCAGCTGTTAGTGATGCAAAGTCAGCGGAGCTGCTCGTTTGCTCTGTTTGGCTGCATTTCCATTTAATCTTTTCCACAGGGTTCAGTGCAGGGGTTGCCTACATTAAACTGGTACTGCCAGTTTAAGGACCCTAAGCACAATTTGATTTTGGGGCCCCACTGACAGCACATGTTGGCTAAACATAAAAAAGTATTGCAAGCTATTTCTAAACAAATCATTTACCCAGAAAGGGCTTTAATCAGACTTTAAAGGATGCCAAGTTCATGTTTATAGGTTAAATATTAGAACAATGCTTTGAAAGTTACAATTCTGATGCATGCTGCACAATGGTAGAGCTGTTGCAGCAATAAGGTTCTGGGTTCGATTCCCGGCCCCGGTCTTTCTGCATAGAGTTTGCATGTTCTCCCTGTGCATGTGTGGGTTCTCTCCGGGTACTCCGGCTTCCTCCCACAGTCCAAAAACATGACTGTCAGGTTAATTGGCCTTTCCAAATTCTCCCTAGGTGTGAGTGTGTGTGTGCATGGTTGTTTGTCCTGTGTGTCTCTGTGTTGCCCTGCGACAGACTGGTGACCTGTCCTGGGTGACCCCGCCTCTCGCCCGGAATGTTTGCTGGGGATAGACACCAGCACCTCCTGACCCATTAAGGGGAAAAGGAGTATAGAAAATGGATGGATGGATGGATGGATGAATTCTGATTCAATTTGGGTTCCAAAATCACATAGAAATTGGTGAAAAGTTGTGACTCAAGTTTGTAAAAAATTCCTAATTTTAAAAAATATAATTAGTTGTGGACTTGAAATGTTCAACAAGTATCTTTGCATAATCTAGTTAGCATATCCCAGGGATCAAGTTCATTGGATCTTCCACAATGGCTCTCAATAACTTTGGCTAAAAAAAGATAAAGAACTATTTAATATTTAACAAAATTGCTTAGCAAATACAATATCAGTTTTTATAGAAAATTCTCAGTAGCAGAGTTAATTCTCCAAATCATTTCACACAAATATCAACATGTTGTGTCTTCAGGGCGGAAGCCGCAGGAATGTCCCCCATTAGCAGTGGAGGACAGACACTCCAGAGCCGAGGCTCCGAGGAACAAGAAGAGAGGAGGCGCTGCAGGCCAACGGAGGCTGAACCAAGAAGAACCGCTGGAGTTTTCAATGCCAAAGTATGGAACGATTCATAGTTTAGTTTATGAAAAATGATTGCTCTCTTTTTCTTAATTTTCAATGTGGAATTCAAAGTGTGTTAATCTTTAAGTAAAAGTTTATTTTCCCTACCAACTGGAAAAATGTTTATTTAATTTAAGCATAAGACACACTTCCTATTACTTTAAAATTATGCTTTTTGTATTTATACAACTTCTACAGGTTTTGCACTGCTAGACAAAACAATATTTAGGGCAAAATAGAAGCTGAGATTGTAAAGGTTAGTTGATTCCTGGATCAGAAAATATCACTTTTAATTCCATTTTTACAACCGTTTCCCTGTTTTGACGCATTTGCAATATTTGTAGTAATTCAGCCAAATGGCAAAGTATATCAAAATATTATAGTTTGGATTTCCAATGCTGTTGAGAGAAACAAAGGTATTTTGTGTTGTATAACTGCTGTGAAGGCACACCTTTCTTGAGATGTACCTGCACAGTTTGAGAAGCGTTGCACTGAACTGTTCTTCTGGTTTCCAGGCCATCCGATAATGAAGCCTCTGACTTCAGCAGCAGCAGAGGAGGATTCACAGGCCGAAGAGGAGCAAGAGGAGGTGGGGGAAGAAACTCTGATAACTTTTATCTGAGAGGCAAGAGAGAATATGATCGGCATGACGGAACGTAAGGCTGTATATTCAAGATACATTTGGCAGGTTTAAGCTCTGTGGATGGTGGATCATAATGTAACAGTTGCAGAGGGATCTCGTCAGAACAAAAACGAGGAGGCAGAGGACCATGGAACTGGGGCAGTGCTGTGGAAGCTCCAAGGTCAGTGAAATTTAGCGAAGTAAACTGTGGTATGTCAATTAATGCTTTCAATTTTTTTTTTTCTGAAGTGAAATGATGGAGGTAACAAGTGATGCTGGTACCAAAGTTGAGGAGCCACAATCAACTTTGACGGAGGAGAATCCAACTCGGTGAGTCAACTGTGCGCCCAAGGTTTTCACATGAATACTAAGAGTTGTAATAAAGTGGGCTGAAGTTGTTTGGCTCCATTTAACAGAGGAACAGATGAGGTCAATGAGATGGTGGTCCAGGTTGCAATGGAGATGACCCTGGATGAGTGGAAGGCCATGCAGGAGGAGAACCGTCCCAAAGTGGAGTTCAATATCCGCAAAGCAGAGGATAAGATTCCCTCTAAAGCAAAGGTCATCCACCAGTCCAAGCACCTGGAGGTGAGAGTCATGGGATGTTTGAAACTATACAGCCTGAGTGGAGTGTGTTTTAATTACACACATGCTTGTAGGAAGTGTTTCCATTTTTCTGCGATCCTGAAACGGCTGGAAGTGTTTCTTTAGATGAACAAGTTCGCTGTGAATTAGGGATGTGGTGATTTGGGCCTAAAATATGTAAACAGATTTTACCATGATTTAATAACGACTGTAAACGTTACTGTGTTGCACACCCAAGGGAACACTTTGTAAATCCAAACAATACATTTATATAAAATGCATTTGCATCCAATTTTTCAGAACACAAAGGAGACGGTAGAGGATGTTGAGGAGGACGGAAACTTCTTTCGCAGGTCAATGAATGACATCACCACTCTCTTGGACATAAACTTTGGGACTCTTGGACGCCCGAGTCGTGGCGGCCGAGGAAGAGGAGCTCGAGGCGGTCAAAGCGTTCGCCCAGAAAGAGCCAGGCCCATTTATGAAAGGGTATGTTATAAACTCCCACAACCAGATGGCTCTTAAATCATCAGTGTGTCTGAGATTAAAATGTTTTATCATGTAGATTTATTCTACCTGAAAACAAGTAGCAGATTTTTGTTTCTGATTCAGGAGGATGAGATGGCACCTGATCCTGATAACCCAGAAGACTTTCCAGCCCTCAATGCAGGAAAATGACAGACTTGTCGCCTTCTACTAAACTGTTGAGATTTCTGTTCTTAATGTTTTGTTGCACTTGTAACACTGTTCAATAAAAGCTTTTGCAAAGTCACTTTCCATCTTGTGGTACAAATATGTGGTAACAATGGCTGCATCACCGCCTCAACCAAAATTGAGGTGCATCTCAAATTGGCATTCAGTTGATTTCAGGATTTGCTTTCAAAAAGTCAAACTTATGTTGTCGGATCATAATAGTGATATTTGAGCTTGAGTTTTGATGAATGAAAACCTGAAATGCCGTTTCAACTGGAGATGTAGCTATATTAGCTAAAGTGAAGGAGGGGAAATTTACAGAGCAACCTCATGTTTCCTGACCTGATTTTATGCTTTGAGAGGGTTTTGGTTCATCAATTGTGGAAAAGAATCCATTAAGGAGGCAAAATTATTATCCAGGACTGAATAGTTTCCTCCAAAAGTTTACGGTATGCATATTTGCTACCCATGATGATAGGGGAGTGTCTGCAAATAAATGTCATATACCCAGGACTATTTAATTTCCTAAATGTAGTGTGTAATAATATTTGGGGATAGAAATGTGGGAAGAATATTAATGCAGCCCAACATAATTGTGATTTGGGGGGACAGTCACTGTAAGCATGTGGTGCAAAAACAAAGCAAGACTCATTAGGGAGTACATTTATTTAAAATTCTTATTTTTCTAGGATTATAAAGAGTAAATTCCCTGTTGGGACCATTTCATGACATGATTTAACAGTACAAAATATTTACAATATACAAACTGTATATTAAATGTTGACACATGTACAACTTTGAAATAAAGGAGCTGAAAATGTGACCAAATGACAGGCCTTGTCCAAAACATGCTGAATGGCAGTATAACTGTGCACAATACTACATGCTATGATGGTGTGAACCAATAATTTCTCAGCTTTACACTTAATATACCAGTTGTGGTTGCCAACAATTCAGACATTTTAGCTGAATGATTCAGTAAGTAAAAACAAACACGATTAAAATTTCATGATGCAGTGGTTCTGTTAAAAAAAATAAAACCATCTTGTTCCTCTTCAGTAAACGTTCACATCAAGTTGAGATTCATGCCAGCTTTGCTCCAAAATAGATTGGACATCTTCGCATTTTTCCAGGTTCACAGATTTACCGGAGAAGAGGAGCTCTAGCTTTGGGTATGGAGTGACTATGAGAGAAGAAAAAAATACATGATTATTTAGAGATGTCATGGAGAAACTACTACAAAAGACAGCAAACTGAATAGGAATGAGGATAGATACCATAGCCTGGAAAATCTAAATGATTGCAAAGAGCCGCGAGCTTTACGTCCTCGTGACACAGCGGGTCTGTTGCGTGCAAGAAAGACGAACAGATGGAAAGGTGAGCATGGCGGTGGAGCACCAGTAAAGGACAATACGACAACAAGTGGCTGATGGCCACAGGCAGATCACACAGTGAGCAGCAAAGTCGAGAAAAGCCATAGCCAGTCGAAATCTAAAAGACGCTGATGTAGAAACGGGCAAGAAAAGATCCAGAAAGTTGCAGACGAGACTTTTGAACATTAAGGGTTTAGGTGTTGGCATGGGACAATTTAGAGTTCATAGGTATGTTAGAGAAAGATTTATGCTGTAAAGTGCAGAGAAAACGGTTGCATAATTAGTGGAATCTGAGAAGCCACTTTTTTTTCTAACCCCTCATTTTTAATCAGAATAAGAAAGGTTATATCTTCTAGAGATACTCTGTTAAATTAGTCCAGGGGCATTTCCATAAATTCCAACATCATTGAAAAATTACCTATTTCAGGAATTAATTTCAAAAAGTGAAACTCAGATTCATGATAGACACTAGAAACACTTTAAGTATTTTTATTTTTAATATTTCTAGGTACAGGACTGCAGTTTCAAAATAACTTCTTGATTCAATGTAAAGTTTGCTGAGGGCTTTTAAAAACAAATGACTGACCATGCCAATAAGAGCAATTACAGAATAGTAATGTGCCTACGGCATGTAGAAAGTATAAATTAAAATACAGTGCAGTGGAAGTACAACTGAATTTAATTTTTGCCTGTTTTCCATAATTAAAAACATTGAATAACAGATAAATTGTTTGGAGGTTTTTTCAGCATTGTGGTGATCATTAGTAAATTCTGAGCACCAACAATAAGTATCTGACTTTTGCTATATATAATGTGCAGGCCTTTGATAAAAGCTATGAAAGCTAATATGTCTACTGAGAAATGATGCCAAATATCTCTTGACATTCATTTGTAAAATTTGGAGTCAAAAATGAATTTCCCTGCCTCATCAGAAACTCAACAAATTCAAAAGCTGAAACATCGAGTAGGAGGAGCCAAACAGGTCTTTGAAGTAAAAAGCCAGCAATGTGTTTTTGCATATTATTGCAGCCCCGGGTCTCTGCTGGGCTCAGAGTGTGTCTGAGGGAGCTTGCCTGCAGGTGTCCCTGTGCTGCGTTTAAGTTGATGAGGGCGCCTGTGTTGGCTCTGACACTGGCTGTGTCTCTATGGCTGCCACATGGCTCACAGAACATTGGGTCGCTGTTGCCAGCCACTACATGCAGGTTGCCTAGGGACCTGACCAGCCTGGTTTGGCTCAGGGAGCTGGCAGAGAGAAGGAAAGCTGTTAATGTACTCCACAGGGATCTACAGAAATATTCATACTTTTAAAAACTTTTTCACATTTTGCCTTGTTGGAGTTAGACTTCTATCCAGTAATTACTGGAGTTTTATGCCATAAACTAATACAAAGTTGTGAATAAGGGCAAAGCTGAAGGAAAGACATGATTTTTAAAAAAATGTTTGCAAATAAAATTTTTGCAGCTGTTCTGCGAATTCCTCACAGTAGGTGGAGCATCAGCATATTTACAGCTATGTATGGGACAAAGGAAAAACACTGCGCTTTCACCAGATGTGTGCAAAATAAAGCATTTACATCTTCAGCACACCGATCCTACAATGACACATGATGGAGGACGCATCATGCCGTCAGGATACTTTTCTTTAGCAAGGAAAAGGAAAATGGTCAGAGTTGGAAAACAAGTTGGAGTTTTCTTCAAGCTTGCAAGCTGTAGGAGAAACTCTGCTGGAGCAAAGTGGATGAATGAGCTCCGTTTGCCTAAAGACAGCATGAACAGCTGCTTTTACACACAGACTCCACAGATAAGAAAACATGAAAACCATGAACCATCCCAGTCAGATGAAGGCTTAGGGAGGCACAAAGGGTGCTTGTTCATAGCTCTAGACAGGAAGACAGTGTTGCAGCAGAGAGACTGGGAAACTCACCCAAGGACAGATGTAATTCATGGGTCTGAATGAAGCATAATATGTTTTCCCATCCAAGAGAACATGACTGAACACACTCAAGGAATTTTGAAAGAAATCTAGCACATGGAAACCCTGAAATAAAACCTGACAAAAGGCTAGGCTGGGGTGGAGGCGTGCCTTCCAGCCAGACCAGGACCCCAAACATGCAACAAGGCATACAATGAAATGGTGTAGATCAGAATGCAGTTATATTAGAATGGCCTAATCAAAGTCTGGACCTAAAGCCAACTGAGAATCTGTAGCATTACTTAAATGTGCCCTTTCCAGAAGCTCTCCATCCAGTGTAACTGAGCTGGAGCCAAGTTGAAAGTTGGTGACGATGAACCTTTCAGCATGAGCTACAACCAGTCAGAGCAGCAGAGCACAACAGCAGCCTAAGCCTTTCAGATTTTTATTTGCAAGACATTTAGAAAACCATGCATTCTTTTCCTTATGCTTTGCCATTATTTGCTACTTTACTTTGGTCTAACATATTAAATTGCACTGAAATGTGAAAACGTTTGATGAATAATAGCGAAAGACGCTGTGCGAGTGGCTATAGCCTCTGGATTTGCTCCTCAACTGTGTCATTGCCACATAAAAAAACAATTAAACACATTCATGGTACTCTTTCATATAAAAAATACAAATGACTTCAATCCAAGTTTTTTTCTATCAACGGGAAGACATGTCCTGTATCTCCAGCTGATTTCATCCTCATTGTGTGTTACTTTGGTTAATGTGTTAGGAATCAAACTGACCTTCCTCCTACTCCGTTAGCTGGCAGAGATGCTCTGGTCCTCTTCCTGCTGTCTGAGCGGTCAGACAGAGCCAGGGCACTGACGCTGGTCTTACAGCCCTGAACACTGTCCTGTATGATCGCCCTGCTGCACACACAGATAAAGCCACATTTATTGGTCATCGCCGTCTTTTATGTCTTCATTATATGAGCTGCACGTTTTACCTGAGGGACTGCGAAGACGACCTGGTGTTTATTTTGTTCTCTTCTTGTCTGCAAAGACATGCATAGTGTGACATAAATCTCTGGGAGTTTGAATCTGAAAATAAATGACTGATTTGAGGGTCAGAGAGGGTGGGGAGGCTGCAGAAACTAGCAAAAATAAATTCAAATTAAAGAAGCTTTTTGCATTTAACAGGCAGGTTATATTAGTAAAGGCAAATTACGAACTAGAAATAAATCAATGGAGCAAAGTCTCGTCTTAATAAATGATTTAACTGACAGTTTGAAGCCAACACAATAAACAGCAAAGCATGGCAAGGTGACAGGAATGTCTATGGGAATAAATCATTAAAGAGGAAAAATGGTGACAAGGACAATGTGCGTGATTGAAAACAAAACTGGCTCTGCTGATCGGATTTAAGATTTAACAAACGACAGAATAAAGGAAGAGGATGATTCTGAACAAATTTCTAATCGGGGTTGGGAATTAGAAGAGACCAGGGGCTCACTTACAGCATTTCTCAGTTAGAGCTCCAGAAGGAGGGGCAGGACAGGTTTGGGGGGGAAGGGGCGCTGATGGGCGGCAGAACTCAGAGAAATCCTAACCCGTCTATACAGAAATGCAGGATGGAAGAAGGGAAGCCATACACAATCCACCACAGGGCAAGGCTACACAGGGAGAGCAGCATGGCTACCAGCCATCTGAAAGGAGGACAAATCCAACAAGAGCAAACGGGGGGGAAAAAAGGAAGGAGAGACAAGAGACGTCTGGGCAGGACACAAAGCCTCTCATGTTGTGCTTTTCCACTGGGACTGGATTAGATGAAACACCCTCTTCACAAAGACTTGCATCCAATCGTCCCATGCTGCTGGAGTTTGCAGACATTGTTTAGCAGCAGTTGACACCCGCATGTCCCCATAAATGACTCGAAGTGAAGAAACGAGTTGAACATGAGAGCAAATGTATTTCATTACACAAAGCAGACTATTGTAATTGTCAGACTTCTCAATCAATGTGAAACCCAACAAGAATTTAGGAACAGTTGAAACCAGATGTTGACATGCGCTGTATAAAAAAGATCTTCTTGCTGCAAGATCTTTATTTTACCACCATCGGACATTAAATCCAAATTTTTCTTGTTTAAGGTCAATTGTGAATACCAATTGTTTCTGTTTGTTAAATGATAAAATATTAAACTTTCATAAAATGGATGCATTTCTTTAATATTTGCTGGGTTTCCCTTTAAACTGGATTACTTGGGTCAAATGTTTCTAGTATTTTTCAGCAACAGTTTGCTAGAATTTTGGTCCAATCCTCTTTGCAAAGTCGATGTAACTGAGTCAGGTTTGTACTCCGCCTAGCCACACGCACCTTTTTAACTCTGCCCAGTTTTTAATATCGCTCATTATTTTTGCCATTTAACAAATATAAATGATTGCATTAATACTAACTTATATATTAAGGTGAGAAAAAATGTTTCACAGTGTCATGACATAACTTTTTATTTCAATCAATTAAGCCATCCATCCATCCATTTTCTATACTCCCTTTTCCCTTACTGGAGTCAGGAGGGTTGCTGGTGCCTATCCCCAGCTAACGTTCTGGGCGAGAGGCGGGGTCACCCTGGACAGGTCGCCAGTCTGTCGCAGGGCAACACAGAGACACACAATCATGCACACACACACTCACACCTAGGGAGAATTTTGGAGAGGCCAATTAACCTGACAGTCATGTTTTTGGACTGTGGGAGGAAGCCGGAGTACCCGGAGAGAACCCACACATGCACAGGGAGAAAATGCAAACTCCGGGGCAGAAAGACCGGGGCCGGAAATCGAACCCAGAACCTTCTTGCTGCAAGGCAATAGCTCTACCAATTGTGCCACTGGGCAGCCGTAATCAATTAAGCAATCAATCAATTTTATCTATAAAGCACCCTTCATGTTGGAAGCAGCTTGCTGGAAACACATAATAAATGGTGTTTCTGAACTGGGTTTGAATGGCCCAGAGTGACAGTCTGCAGGTGCAAATACCAGAGTAAACTGAAACTGGTGGGATATTCCTTTTTTTTCTCCCTTTGTGTAAGAGGGCTGGTGGATATTAAAAGCAATGCACCTTCATCTTTTCTTCACTTCCTTGGCTAGTCATTTCCCTAGCCAGTGACTAGCCAGGGTGTCACTGCTCATATTCTTTGCTTAATTTCGTAATAAAATAATAATCAAAATGCATTTTGATTCATTCTTGATTGACTCAGTGTTTCACTTTAGGTAAGTCTTATTTATTTCCTTAACAGTTTATGCAAATAACTGGTTTCAACTGTATGGATTATCTCATTTAATTTCTTGAAACTGCCAACTTCAACAGAAGCTGACAGAGTTGCAAACCTGCAGGAGTGAAAAACTCAGGTGGTATGTGAACACCGACCCAGTCATAATGGCAATGGAAAAACAACAGGCATCTGACAGTGACTCCAGCCCAACATCGTAACATGTTAAGACGGAAATGGTGATCGAACCTGAGGCGTGTGCATGCGTGCGTGCCCAAAGGAGTTTAGTACTTTATGTCATGCATGGAAGACGGCAGAAGAGATGGGCAAAAGTTTGGAAAAGCATTCTTCTAATTGTCCCTGCAATTGAACATGCGCCGCAGTGTTACGTAACAAAACAGTGGAGCCAGATGGTGAAATTCAGCCCTGAATTAGATGTTTGTACAGCAGGATGTACATTAATACAGCATATACCCTAAAAGTGCAGGTAAACCTCCTATTCTGACTCAACTTCCCCCTGAAAATGAATAAGAATCTGCTTTTAACCCCAATTCAACCTCAGAAATTTATGCATGATGTTTTGTGATTAACTGTCCTTACACGACCACAAATCAAAAATAATCAGAATACGGTACATTTACTTTAAAAGCGAAAACCTACAGCAGATATTTATAAAGGCTCAAGTGTTTCTTAACAACTTTATGAGTAGTGCCAAGTCAGCAGTGCAAGCCAAGAACCAAAACCTTCAGTTCAGCTATTCCAGATCTTATTTATATCTGGAATCAGTTGAACGACTGGTGCTGCTAGTAAAAACAGTAGTGGACTTTATTTATAGGCCCTAATTGACAGATGATATCTAGGATGCAGTACCTTGCAAAGGTGTTTATGCCACTGCAACATTTTCACTCTGTCATGTTGCAGCCACAAACTTCAATGTATTTTATTGAGATTATATGTGATAAACAAAAACAGTGCGTAAAAGTTAAGTGGAAAATTAAAGCTGTAATGAGTAGGCACTTTGTAGAACCATGTGGAACCAAGTCTTTAAGAGGATGTTTAGTTTTTGAAAATCTTTCTGCCAATTCGTCCTTGTAAAATATCTAAGTCAGATTGAAGAACAAACAAGTTGATCTGCATTTGGACTTTGACTGGTCCTTACTAACTCATGGATATGTTGCGAACCATTCCGTTGTAACTCTGATTGTAGATGTATGGTTGTTGTGCTGATGGGAATTGAACCTCCACCTGAGTTTTATGTCGTTTTTCTTTTTAGCTTCCAGCAGGTTTTTTTTGTCCTGTTTTTAGCTCCCTCCATCTTCATAAGAACTCTGAAAAACATCCCCACAGCATGATGTTGCCACCACCATGTTTCACTATTGGAATCTTTTTGTGATGTGATGTGCAGTTTTAGTTTTGTTGTGTTTCCCTTACATGGCTTTTTATGGCTTTCTTTCTCACTGAACTTTCAGAATTATATTTGCAGATAAAAAAATGCTTTTACTATTTCTCTACCATCAAACAAAATACCATTGAAGTTAGTGGCTATAAAGTGACAAAATGCAGAAAAACATCTGAGGGGTTGAAAAACCTCTGCAAGTGACTGAATGCCTTTTTATCGAAGCAGAGCGGCTCGGTGCGTCCACCAGCCAGACAATGAAAGGCGTGTAAATGAAACACATTCACTAAGTGCATATCCACTTAACACCATAGTAATCCAAAGAAAGAAAGGAGAAAAAAACAACAAAAAAACAAGATCAGCCATACCATTCATTGGCATAGCAACCATCTCTACAGGAAGAGGATGTAAGCTGAAAAGGAACTTACCTCCTTCATACAAAACCTCACATCCTCTCTCTCTCTGCACCACTGTCCCTCTCTCTGCCTCTCTCTGCTACCTTTTGAACGGCAGGCAACACATCGGCCACGCCGTGCCCATGAGGCTGCAGCAGAACACTACCACCTGCCTGACATGGGACAACAAAAGCCAAAGCCATATGGGTACATGGACAGAGGCCGGTCAACCATCCTCAGCCAGGCTGACACCCATCCTTCCACAGCTCCATTTATATGGCCACAAATGATGTGGAGTTGGACGTTATCAGGAGACTTGATTGGTAGAGGGTATGCGTTGACACCTCTTGCTACAGTAGTGCTTCTGCTAAAGCTTGCATTCACACAAACCATCGTTTCCTTGCAGCGTCTTTTGTGTTTCTTCCGTCACCTCTTACTTCTATATTTATTTACTGTGAAAACCACACTTAGAAAGCTAAATGAGGCCTTTATGATGCCACTCAGTGACTTTTTAGGACCTATTAGCACAAAGGAGTGGAGTTGAATTAGAAGGAGATAGTTTTCTTCATTCTTTGTTTACAGTTTAGCCTCCTGGTGACAATAGAGAAGGTACAATTAAATAGAAAACCTAAGAAGTTTCGAATCTGAATCAAATTGTCCTCTGGTGGAAAATACTGTAGAAAATATTGAGCCACACAAGTTTGATGGTTACAACTAAACACGAAGACAATGAGCAGCAATAATTTATTATTTAAAGCTGCCATGCTGGCGTTGATCCTGACATAATGTAGTCCATTTATTACAAAAATACAACTAAGTTCTTTTAATTTTATTTTCCAAACCTAAAGCAAAAAGAAAGGAACATTTATTAATTTGTTCACGTAATTCTTGCAAGTCAATTTGTTATTGCAACTTCCACAAATTATATCGCAGGTTTTCCTAATGTTATACAGCCCCAGCTTGGATGAAGTATGCTACTGTACTTCAAGCGAGATCTGAGATTAATATTCTGCATGCTAATAATAATTTGACCTGTTGGAGGCGCTCACACTGCCAGCACCTTGGCCAGTAAAACCTTAAAGGTTTTACTGGCCAAGTTGCTAATGGAAAGTGGTGGTAGCATGTTTAAAAAAAAACAAACAAAAAAAAAACTAAGAAGAAACAAGAGGAAAGTTATTTGTCACCACAATGTTTAGCAGTCACTTCAAGATTGCTTATACTGTGCAGCTGCTTTGCAATAAAATGTAACTAAAGATCCTAGAACCATGGAACCATGTTTATGGCACTGTAAGATGTTGGCAGTGTAGCTGCAATTACGCCCTGCTTAATGGTTCCCTAATCTAGACATCTTTACACTTCAGTGTCTCTGCAGAAGGCAAATAAAAAACTTTCTATGAGCCACAGAAGTATGTTTTTACTTAAGTATTTTGCTACATGAGTACTCTCAGTCAAGCAGCTTACTTCAAAGTCTGGGCTTTTGATTAAATGAGAGGAGCTTTTGCATAATGAGCATCTGGTTTGAATAACCCAGTGAGAAGGAAGAGCTACAATGTGTCCTCTCCCTTCCCGATCAGAGGTAACATAATTAGCTTTGCAACGGGGCTTTAACTTCCACATCTTTTGTTCCATTTTAAATTGAGCTCTTAACAAATAAGTTGTTTCATCTGGAAGAGCGAGTGTCAAACAACTGTGTCCCTAACTCTGTTATAATATCTGAGCTGCTCCTTCCTTAATGCATCATTCATCCCTCACTAATCACAATCACTGTAATTCACTAGATCTGCATGCCATAAGATAAAAAGAAAACAAAGAAGAAGTTAAATTGAACAATATCACAGTTGCTATGAACTTGGCATTCTAGGTCAAACAGAGGACTGTTATTATTGCTACAAGCTGGTTTAAAAGAACAGCTGACTGGAAACCACTGAGGAAAAGAGAAGCTTATCAAACTAAATGGTCATGAAGGAAATTAAAAAGGAACAACATACATGGTCACTTTCTGGTCTTCAAAGCATAAGCTGCTTATGGTTTGAAAAACACCTGAGTATACATGTAATGATTTGACATGGAAAACAATCTCTTATTTCACCCTACTATAACACATATGAGTGAGGATGCATGACGGTGCCTGCGGACTGCGTGGAAACTTACGACAGAGAGCCTGAAGACGACCTGGCCTGCCTCTTGCTTTTCAGGGCTCGTAGTTTATCGCCCTGCGTGACGCCATTTCTCTCATCTTCATCATTGTACTGCAACACAAAGAGGCGTTTGGCAAGGAAAATTCAACATGCTCGTGTTTCATTTCCTACAGATTGTAAAGGCAACAGCTGCAGAATTGTATTTTAATCTGCACATGGTAGAAAAGGCGTGGAAAACTCACCAGCTCTATTTCTTCTTTCTTGGATGCCCTGTTCTTGTTGCTGCCATTGATTGTGATGTCGTCCACTCCAGACAGGATCCTGGTTACAGCCGTCTTGCCGTTTTCCCGCTCATTCAGCTTCTTCTCCCGGAAAACATCTCCCTCTGCCCAGAGGCTGTTCTGCTTCCTGATGACGTAAATCGAGGGCAACCCTCAGTTGATTTGTTTTCTTGCCAAACCACAACCAAGTGTTCTGCTTCATGTTTCTCTTAAAACCTGCCCAGACACAATAATCCTTTGAAACAGGGTTCGCCATTATGATCAAACACTGGCTCCCGAAGAAGAGCTGTCACTCAAACGTGGGAAAAAAAAACACACACACAAAAACCTGATTTACCAGAATACATGTTATCCTCCAAACATCATCAATAAAGTGAGTTACTGAAAATTAAAGGTGGAAGAGTAAATATCAGAAGTCAGTGTGATTCTTCAACTGCATCAGCTGCATTTTCAATAGTATTTATAGAATTAGTAGCATGAAAAAATTAAATAAAGCGCTAAAAGGTGATTTTTTTTTACGGTAAATCATATGCAGAAATATTCAGTATTTTCAGAAAAAGGAAAATATCATACAGGAAGCAACAAAGAAGATTATAATGCCTGGAAGCTTCATGTGAGATATTACTCACATTTTGCCAATATTTCTAGGGGAGATGTGTCCCCTTTTACATAAAAGGCGACATATCAAGCAAATCATGGGCCTAATACTCTTCACAGAGGACAGACAAATCCCAGCCATGATGGATTTTTCTGTTTCTTTTTTCTGCCGACTGAAACTGAAGTGATACTGTAACTTTCATGGTGGATTATGAGAAAGAAAAAACAAGCTATGGGTCATTAAAAGACTATGTAATGTCAATAAACTGGGAAAACACAGAGTGTCAAAGCTATTTTCACAATAAATACGCGCGTATTGGAGCATTATAATAAAAAGCCGCTCAGGGTTTGCTTTGCTTATAGTTTTATGTTGCCAAAGCTACATAATATTTCTGTAATTTTCACTGTTCCCTCTCCTTTTTATCCCATTTACTAAAGGTGACAATTGTTCCCTTGTGGCAGACATTTCCACAATGTGTGGATGAATGAATGAGTGAGAGTGTGGATGTGGATGCTGGCCGAGATGTGTTATTTATCCTACTTGGCACTCAGCATGGTGTTTGTATCTCAATAAATAAGGAATTCAATTCCAATCTACTTTATGACCAAAGAGTTTCAGGCCAAATTCATTAAAACAAAAAGCTTCTTGCTTTTAGTATCATGTAGAATTATCATGTTAAGAGAGACGTCTTTCTCTTTAGGACTGATCGAAACTGATCGATGATGCAAAATCCTGTCTTGTTGTACAAAGATGGCTACCTTAGAAACATAGACTTTGTTATGATCTGTGTCTTTGTGAGGTTTGTAAGCCTTGTCATAGTAAAAAAATTTAAAAAGCACTTTTAATTCTTTTTTTTTCTCATTAAAATCAGGGTTAAATAAACACCTACTCTTCTACAAAGTTTTGCTGTGGTCCAATGATGGATCCTGGCCGGCAGATCCGTATCCACGCGATGGCCTCCGCTGCAGTCAGGCCGTAATGTTTCATCATATAACAGGCGATTAACGTACCGGTTCTTCCCAGGCCAGCTGGAAACAAAAGCAGTAGAAGCATTGCAGTAACCTTCATAAGACAAACAATGCAGAGCGGAGCAGCTATGAAGATGCTTCAGAGTAGAGCCTTTACCCTTGCAGTGGACTGCAATAGCTCCCTCTGCATTCTCACAGATGTTGAGGAACTTTCTAACGATGGTGTCATTCGGCGTGCTCCCGTCCACAAAGAACAGGTCATGATGCTCAAAGCCCGAATCTGTGAAACGCCTCGCATCGTACATCTTCTTGTTGAGTCTGATGATGGCGGTGATGTTGTGTTTTCTGAAGTACGGGATGTAGGCCTCGGGAGCATGTAGAGGGTACCCTGCAGGAAAAGGAGAATGTTAAAGCCAAGAGGTCTCTGTGTGCAACAACACACACACGACACGCTTTGACTGTATGCTGTATAATCACCATTTTCTATTTTGCTTTTTGGATGAGGACCACTGAACGCGAGGAACTTCCCAGGAATTATCCAATTAAAGTCTCCGTTCTCCGCCCTCTCGTAGTGCTCATACTCTTCCACATCAAAGTTGGAGAAGTCCAGCCAGCCGTACTGCACAGCCTAAAAGAAGGTGGGCAGGGATTACATTTCATTTAATTAGCATCATGGCATCAGAGGACAGAAATTGTATTTATTGTTCATTTGCATACTTTGTGAACTCCGCGCAGGCAGTCCAGGATGTCCAGATTGTACATGCACGTTCCAAACGAGGCGTCTCTGTGAAGTACAGAAACAAAATGATCAGACCAATCTGCAATAACATCCTCTGGGCGATTTAGTTCATTAAAACGTTTCATCTGGCTTTAACTCCAGAGATATTAGATCTCCTGATTTTATTCTCTTTCTCTCATTTTCTAATGAAATTATCTGTCTCACATGGATATTTGCCAAATATACTTTAGAAATCCTTTATTTATGCTCAACAGACACAGAAATGGAAGAAATTCAACCAGCAACATTAAGCCTCATTTACACATTTTCATGTCAAACATTTTAATCTCTCTTTAGCATCAAACGAAAACATTTGGGACTTAAATGTTCACCTCTTTGAAATTTTCAGGGAAAATCCAGGTTTTGGCAGAATAAATGGATTTTAGTTAAATAACAGATAACCACACCTTTGATTGAAGTATATGTGATCCACAAATTTTTCTACAGTAAAGCATAAATTTACATGTCTTTACAAAGATAAAAGTTTAAGACACGCCTCTTCATAACAGGGACCTTTTCAAAAACTCGGATAGTTTTTCTCCACTCCGTGTTTCACTTGAAAGAACCTAATCAGTCAAAAGAAGGTAGAAATTGACATCCAAAACGCTGCTGTTTAGGAGTTAATACTGTTTGGATGGAGTTTTGTAGGATGAACATGCTAAATGTTTCTCAGATGCTACAAATTTCCAGCATTTTAGTTCAGTTTATTGTTCTCTTTCAATGCATCCTCCTCTGAAATTGTTATTTTCTGTTTACCTTTTGCTACATAACAGGATTTCGGTTTCTTTGTTGGTCAACCCAGCCACCCATCCTGAAAATCCCAAATGTTTACAGAGTTTACAGAGATGTGCAAAAAGACACATCAAAAACATTAAATTGCAGGATTCTGGAACTCCCAGTTTTAGATTATCGAGAGAGAAACACTTCAAAGCAAACCATAAGATAATTTTTTGTGTTAAATAATTTGCTTTAAAATATACTTTGAGCTCCCAACTGAACAGACGTCTTGCTAAAACAACACCTGTTCACGAACAATAAAATGGCGACTTGTTACCTGAATGGAAGAAAAGTCGAATTCCTGGATACCAGCAGGCTGTAGGCGTCCTCTGGTGTCATGTTTAGATGCATGACCTATACAAGACAAGGATCTTTTCAGCAAGCACTCTCTTGTATTGCATACCAATTTTGACACTTGACACCCACCCACACCTTCATGGATCACACATAAAATATGCACATTTGTGCAAAACTTACTGCATACGATCCTATTAGATAGGCAGCGTTGGCTTGTTTTTTCTGATCCCCACAAGTATAAAAAATGATCTTCTTCCTTGTGAGTGTAATTGACTGTCCAAAACATAGCAAATAACAGAAGGGATGTTAAATCAATCAGACTGAGTACGACATGAAGAACACAGGAGTTGCGTAAATGATTTCACTTTATCGCCTTGCTCTGTCACCCAGAGGTTATCTTACTAACAAGTACATAAAAACAGAGAACTTCCCTAATAGAGCGGTGTTTTTATTTTAGCTGTGACATCTGCTTACTTCAACAGAAATGGCGGTGATTAAAAATAGGCGAGATAACGATTAAATGTTCTAAAAACACCATTACATTACAGCTGCACAAATACTGGATCCTCCAGGTATAACTGCCTCGACTAGTGGCTTACAAGCACCATGGCTGACAATAGTTGTAAAACAACAAGCCCGCTAAAACACAGCAAATCCGCCATTTGTACAGCCCACTGCAAGTGTAAGTAGATATTGAATGTTTTCTTTTCCACTCTCCTTTTCCAGGAAGTGTAATTAATTGCTGCAGTTTACTTTACCTTGAGCTTCTTTGTCAGCTTGCAACAGAAGCGATAAAACATGGCCAGGTTAAGGGGACCAAAGTCCGCATAGAAGCTGTGAGAGGCAAAGAGAGAAGAAAGAGAGTGTGAGAAAGGCTATTTATGCAGCCAGCCTCCGTCCCAGGGGAAGCTTCACAAGATCGAATCAGCGCCATCGGGCTTACACTGAAAATACTGACGGGAGTAATGAGTATATTTGGAAGCTTCTAATCATAGAGTGTTTCAATTAAAAAAAAAGGAGAAAAAAATGTAAAATAAGAGCTTGTTTTTTTTTTTGTACTACTGAGTTGGACCTCACGTCCGCTGTGTCCTCTCTAGGACAAGGCCTGAAATGGCTGCAACAAAAATACTCTCCTATTTGCTTTAAAAGCATTTTATTCCACCAGCAGAAAAAGAAGTTCCAACCTCTCTACATTATTCCATTAGGGACAACTTTATAGTAGTGAGAGGTTCTGGATAATTTCACCACAGGATTCAGAATCAGTTTTCAGTGTATTTGTTCCTTTATTAAATATAAATTTAAAAAAATGATGTAAATGTCCGACATAATGTGGACAGTAGCGAACGTTAGAAAAACATGCTCTTAAATGTTCCTCAATAAGGTTATTGTCTCATCAACAGAATTTGTATTTTGTAACATATTTATTCAAAGCATATTAAAATTATGCTTTGAATAAAACGTGAAATGTTTCATAGTGAACACTATTTAATTCATGAATGCATAATGGATTAAAAAAACAATTTAAAAATATGTTTAAGAAAAGCAAATGAAAAAAATGTACCATCAATAGTTTGGTAGATTATTTTGATTTTGAATCAATTAAAATAGGACATAATAAAACATTTATTGGAAATAATAAGACAATTAAATGAAGCTGTTTGTGAGATCTGAGTAGTTGACGCAGAGGCCACAATAATAAATACAGTAATACGAAATGTGTTTATAAAACACTTTCAAAATAGGTCCTGTATAGAAAAAGAAAAAGGACAAAGCTGTACATGAAGTTGACAAAAACCCAGAAAAGTAAAAATCAATAATAACCAGAGTAAACATAAAACTGTTAACACCAGAAATTAAAACGTACATTAAAGTCACACCAACTAAAACAGGAAGGTGTTACCATTATGGATGATGACAAGCTTTCAAAAACACTGCATTCATAAAATTTCTTGTTGTAAAGATATACAGCCACTAAAGTGCTCTAACAATCTATCCAGGAAACCTGAGTGAGCTGCAGGGAAGTAAATAAATGCAAGGAGGATAGATCTCTCTTCACCCTTTAAAAGCTGTCTTCATTTAAAGCATGTTTTTCTCCAGGATAATGAAACAACTGGAATTGTGGATTTGGGGGAAGAAAAACAAACCACCCTAAAACTAAGAGGCGAGGACACAACTCAGTTCATGCCATGTTTGTTCAAAAGCGAGAGCAAAGTGAACAAACTGAAGCGACTGTAGGTGTTTAAGAGCCAGAAGTTTTTCAGGTGATAAAATATTTGAGTTTTGTTGAGGTTTAGCAACATTTCTTTTCTCTGTGTCTTGGGTCAAATGAGGCAGTGAATGTTTGCTGTTGAGTATTTACACTTCTCGTCCAACCACTATGTGTTACATTTGCCATATATCCTTACTTTATTATTAAATTAAGTGCAATATGTAGATTGTCTTTGGTGGACACTTTTATGAAAAGACCTCCAAGTTCAGCATGTCCAATGTAACGTCATCACTCTTGGGCAACTTTGAGTTGCACAGTCTTCACTTTGTCACCTAGTTCTTAATTTCAGCACAGAAATTAACAGAACTCCAGTAAATACACTTGAAAGTTAAAAGCATAAAAGCCCATAATGTACTACGCTTCAAATGTTTTTTTAGCAATAACACTATTGTGAATTTATTTAAAAACTCAGCTCTCAAAGGAGCAGAAGGTCAAAGGGCAAAGTACGGAAATATTGCACTGCAAAAAGAACTCACTTCTCATATGCCAGCTCTTCATCTATGCAGAAACAGTGTCGGTCAGCTGTACTCTTGATCTTTTGATGAATTATGGCAAAATATAGTTGATCTGAGGACAGAAGGAAGGAAAGAAGGAGGGGGCAGGGAGACAAAAAAAGGTCCAAGTTAATTACTTTTATCATTATATAACTCCTTTCATTCATTCCAAGCAGGACAGCAGCACTTCCAGCATAACTTTTTTAACATTTCTGGTAACATACCCTTAATAAACTCGATACATCTGGAGGAAACATCGTCTGAGGTCATTTTGCGAGCAGATCCGAACATTACGTTTTCCACCTATAGGTACGGAGCGGATTCCTTCACGAAAACATGCAAGTAATTTTTACACGTGAACTGCGCTCTGTTATTTATTTATTTATTTTAAAAAAAGATCAAATCGGTTGCATAAAAACTTTTCACAAAAAGAAGTTTTGGTTCCTGATCCTGAGCTGTTCTGAAAAAGGAGAAAGTCACCATCCGAAAGAGCGAAGGAGACTTTTGAGTGCGCACTCTGCTAAAACTGATCCCCCTCCCACATTCTCTCCGCGGGAGACCCCGCCTTCTCAGAACTCCCCGGGACGCTATTGGCTGAGACAGATCCAGGGCGCCATTTGATTGGAGGAAGATACTGTTATTTGAGTTCGGTCTCCGCCTATTTTAGTTTAAAGTTCTCCACATGAGCGACGTGATAGGCTCTGGGATAGTTGCCAAAGCGGTTGCTAGGACGATCCGTCAGCCAGTCAGATTTGCGATTTCCACTTAAGACAAACCTTTTTCTGTCAGACTTGAGCTCAAGAAGGATGAACTGGAACCAGGAAACGTCATAAACATTTCAAAATTATTATCAAGAGAAACTGATGTGGAGTTTACTATTTATTATCAGCATAAACACATCACAGCACCGCCCTTGTGCACATGCGTGACATAAACACGATCGGCTAAAGGAGACGCTTGGAGATAATGAATTCCAAGCGTGACTGATTGCACTAGAATAAATACTAAGCATCAATTGCATTTTGGGTATTTGTGTATCTGTTTTAAAGGTAACTCCCTGCAAACCCTGTGGCCGATAAAGGACACACGGTGTCGCCATATTGGGGGAAAAAACTGAAGAAATTCAAAGAGTGCTGCGTTTTAAAAGGACACCGTGTACGCAGGTCTCCATGCATTAGCCAAGTGGGCTGAAAGTTGACAGGGTTCACTGTGCAGACCCTTCTTACCTGTTATCTCAATGTAAATATCAGAGCTTAGCTCCGCCTCTGAGCTGTGGGCTGCGCGGCGTTTTTTCCTCGACTCGGTTCGCCTCTTCTCGCTTTTGCGCTTCATTCTCTCATCAGGAGCTGCAGCATGAAGGACATTTCCCGAGCGAAGAGTTTGCCACCGATCCCCCCCTGCGTAGTCCCCCGTTGCTGTTAACGTGACATGGCTTGGCTCCTGCGCAGCCTGTCTGTCTGTGCGTGCTTGTGTTATGCTCTGTGTCAAACCGAGGTTGAGTTGGCTCTCTGTGGTGGTGACGTCTTTGAACAGGGGCAGGTTTCTGTTTTCCGAATCCCCTGCATGTGACGTATCAGGATTATATGTCTAGAGCCCACCCTTAGCTGATCAGTGGCTTTAGCTGTGCAGTTTACAGAGACCATCCCAAGAGAAAGTAGTTCTGGGGAAGTTGGATGCAACTGACGAGACCCTTGAATGTGACAAAATGAAGTCAAGCTGGGAGATAATATTTTATTTGAAAATATCATTAGCAACCTTAATATTGCTAAAATTTCTAAAATTGTACTATGCTATACATAGAAACAGGCTGATTCTGCATGGAATCATAGAAAATAAACAGAGCCAATATAAAAAACTAATTCAGTTCAAGAAACTCTTTCACGTAGTAAAAGCATTGCTAAAAACATTTTTACCAAAAGTGTTTGTCAAACTTTTTCACATTATGGAAACAAACTTGGATGAAGAGCATATTGGGATTCTATATGACAGATCAACTAAGTGGTGCTTATTTGTTAAACAGAAAGAAGTTTAAAGACAAATGCACTTCACATTTTTTTATTAGCAAAAATCATTTAAAAAACATTATACTGTATCTTCTAAATCACAATTATTCTGTCAGTCAAATGAAATTGTATGAAAGTAAACTGAAATGTGACACAATATAAAAAGGTTCAAACAAACCACTTTAACAAGGCGATATGCAGCTTGACAAGAAAAATTCTACTTTTTCTTGTCAAGAAAAAGTAGAATTGACAAGAAATTACAAGAAAAATTCTACTTTTTGCTGACAGCAATATGTGTGAATAAATGTAATTTATATAATTGTTGAGAACACGCTGGCTCAAGAAAATACGGCATGCAAGACAAAAATGAATTATTTAGCATATTCAGTTCTACCTTCTGGTCTAGAACCTATGCAGTTTGGCAAAACTAGTTATCACTATCTCATTTTCCCTAATGTTTGGTCGTCTTTTCACATTTTAAATGTGTAGTTTTAAAATGATTCCCTTAGTTTAGTTCTGGGAACTTTCCCAATTTAAATAAATAAAACATGCCAGTTCTACTGTAGTCTGTATTTATAGCCTGATAAGATCAGGCTAAATGTGACACTAGATTAAAATATTAACCACTGACCCCAGACAGACAGGAAAGTAATATTTGTAACACAGGAGCTTTAATTTACATCATAACAGGAATAAAAGAAGTGTGTGACTGACTTCCAGCAGCTTAAAGGAAATGAGTAATCCCAAATTAATTAATGCTACAAATGGATAATTTTTGGTATAGGACTGAAGTCCAGGCTCTGTTGAACTCCAGCTAGTTGGAGGAGCCAGGTGATGGGCATGTGATCCAATCGGTTCCTATCAAAATGACAAAAATGAACCTGAGAGCCTGCAGACAACAGAAGAGAAAAAAATAAAAGTAAGTAAAAGAAGAAAAACTGTCTGATTGAAGACTAACAGATTACACTTTACCTGGTCCTGCAATGATGGCTCCACCTTGTTGATGCAAATCCCCTTGAAAATCAAAGGCAGGGCTGGTCATAGCCCTCCATATGCTCTTTATTTGGCCCATAAATAAACCAGACTTCACATGAGGACTGGGCAGCGCTGGTTACAAAAACACATCTCAGTGAAAAATGTAGTTATCCAGTTTTATCATAAAGAAATTACATCCTCCTCAGATTTTAGGGTTTTATGTATATTGTATGTGGACTATCTGCATGTTTTCGAGGGTGTACTTTCTTTTTAATCCAACACTAGCAGAAACATTTTAAACTCTAAATATAAATATATTACCTGAGTCTGTGAATGTTTCCTCTCTTTTCATCCCAAGCTTTAAGTAAATGGATCTTTTTGGATCCACATACATTTCATGAGAATAGCCCGTCAGCAAGCAGAAAGGCTGGATTAAATGTAGAGGAGCACAAAGAACTTATTCAAAAATTTATTTAAAAAAATGAATCCGTTATGGAGAAATGAATAAAGCCGACATGATTTTAGTTTAGGACAAAGGGCACAGAAATCACAGGTAAAACATTTAAAAGTATTTGTATTCCTTTCACTTCTTTGCATTTCTCCCCTTTAAACGGGAATGTATTTTATTGGAATTTTATTGGAATACTACACAAACACAATAATGCAGAGTTGTGCTGTTTAATGAAAATTATGCAGAAATTCCAAAATGTGTATAAATTCAGATCTATACACACCCTTATAAATGAGTATATTGTGGAGCCACTTTTGTTTTGAGGGGTGTCTCAAACAGGTTTGCACATTTGGAGACTAGCATTGTCTTTTTTTTTAAATAGCTCTGACTCTGTGAGATTGAATAACTTCACTTCCAATTTACAAGTGGACTATTGTTTTGGTCATTCACATAAAATCCCAATAAAATACATTGCAGTTTGTGATTTTGACCTGACAATATGGTGATAGGGATATGAATCATTCCATATATGCACATACCGCATTTATATAAAATTCAAGACATCAGTTTTAAATGTAAAGCCATACATTTCTCGAGACAATGTCACACAGTACTGACATGAACACAATATTGATTTTATTACCTCTATATGTTGATGAGTAGACTGACCTATAACAACCAGTCTTATTCCAGCCTCCTGCACAGACATAGAGAAAAAAATAAACAAAATTCATATTGTCATCAACATATCTGATAGATTAGATGAATGTAGGCACGTCCTGCAGATCAGGACTCACCTCCAGCGCGTCTCTTGGCACTTTGCTTAAATCATCAACATACTCCTTGCAGCTGTAGCACAAGAAATTCTGCGAGGAGAAAACAAGTTTTAAACTAACTAAAAAACTGCGTTTATTTATTTAGCACTTCGTTTTACTCTGTATTGGTATTTTATTTATTTTTTCGCCACAACGTGAGGAACCCTTTGTGGACGTGTACAGTAAGAGCTGAGGGCCACCTGATGAAATATCTATCATGAGGCTTCTACTCAGCTAACTCACTAAAGGAGCTACAGGAAGTTTTATTTTCATACCCGGACGAAAATGATGACCGATTTGCTGTCTTGATATAAACTCCTGAAAGGGAAAGAGTCTCCACGGCGGTCGTAAATCAAACAGTCCTCGACATCTTTAAGGTTGATATCGACAGTCGGGCTTCCAGCTTTCCACTTTTCCGTGGAAACCTGTCGAGTAATCGGTGAGACCAATTCAGCCATTTTTTCCCTGCATGCAGTCTTCCCAGCAAGCAGCGCTATTTCGGGAGTTGCCTTTAAGCCTAGAGGAGCTGGGAAGTGGAACTTCACGCCCATGGAAAAGAAAAAGAGAAAGAGAGAGAGAGAGAGACAAAGAGAGAGAAAAATAATTTACAGCTCTGTTTGGAATTTGTGCAGAACAGAATAACGTTCGATTTGTCATGTATTTATTACTCTTTGTAGAAAAAATAAAAGTGAAGTGATGTGTGTTTGTTTAAGCTACCCTCAATCAATATTTTTGCAAAAGTGCCTTCTGTGGTTACCTTTGCAAATCAATAGAATGACATCTGTGCCTGCGGTGGTTCTTTACAATATAGCTCAAACACAGTCAGATTGATGGATGAACAATTTCTAAGTTTTCTCAGTTGGATTGAAACGCACAGACATTTTTACACACGCACAGGTATTTTGAGACAATTTTCAGTCCATAGAAACCCCTCTGTCCAGCCTGTTGGCTCATTCTTGTACATTCACAGACATGTTATTTAATGTGTATTCCCCCCTACCAGATAAATTTAATCTAAAGTCTTTTACGACCATTTCGATGTGTCACGATAAAAAGGGCATAAAAATAAAGAAAAACATACACCACGTTTGTGTTGGCTTTTGAATAAACTCTCAATAAAATAAACATTTGTGGATGTGGTAATGGCAAAACAATATTTACAAAACAACATGTTTTCCCCATGACAATTCCTTCATTTCACAGAGTAATACCTTTAAGTTATTCTATATGAAGGGATAGTATGTAAAAAGATATTAGCATAGTTTATACAAAAAAATATTAACGCCTCTAACTTTATTAACAATAATTATTGGATTTGACTGTTTGAGATGCCATAGCCCATAAATAGGCCATCTTGAAATTTTCACCAGCTTTACTGTTTTCGTTTTCAGTGTTTATTTTGCATTAATTGTGTAGAGTGTTGACTTTTAGTAAAGTTAGTATTCTACCTATATTTAGCTCAGGAACAAAACTGTTAATGTTCATTTACCCTCATATGCGAGATGAAACTTTGCCCTCGTTTGGATTTCCAAATCGCCCTCGTCGGCTTCCTTCGCTCTGCCCTCTCGGTGCGGAAGTGTTATCCTGCAGAGCAGCAGCAGAGGCAGAGCTGCAAACTGTTTGGATAAACACCTCGGCGGGTCCCGTGCTGCTTCTCCGGCCTCTCCGTCTTCACCGTCGGGGCTGTCAGTGCTCACTTTGTCCGTATTTCGTAGCAGGACTATGCAGGCGCCGTCCGGCGGAGTGCATTGAGAGCTGCTTCATGCTGGAAGCTACAGCTAAGTTAGCATCTGATGATGAAGATGGAGCTGCTTAGCCTACCAGAAAGCTCTTAGCTTCTGGCTTTTTCACTCTAAATGAGACAGAAACCGTGAGCTAAACTGGACTTATACCTGCAGAGAGTTCAGGTAAGTCACAGCCTCAAGGTTTACCCTGCTGTGTGTTTTTGTTTATGCTAGTCAAAGAGCCACCTGTTCACTGTTTACATCCTTGTGTTTTCATTCAGCTGCAGCTAGACGAGGTAAATGTTTTACTGTTAAAAAAGCTCAACTTTACTGTGACATAAACAGATCCGCAATTAAATTGAAATGACAGAAGTGGTATCTTTTATCAGATAATAATTAAATACGCATGACTGTTTAGGATACTACTGTATTTCGGATGCAGTACGATTGGCTTCACTAACTCTAAGTTGTTGACGCCAGTAATCCTTGATAGTACTTAGCATTCATTCAGCGCATCCCTACCAGTACCTTGATTTTTATTGACACACACATATACAGGTAGCTCTCAATAAATTCGAATATCATCGAATGTTTCTGCAAAGCAGTTAAAAGAGATAGACTCATAAATTCATCAAACACAGAATAATTTATTTCAACCATTTGTAAGAGCTAATTTTGACTTGATTTGGGCAATCAAACTCCCAGAATGTCATAACAACTGCTGGGACAACTTTACAATTTGACTCGAAATGTGAGTAATATTGTAATGAAAAATTGTTGCAGCATAGAGAACAGACTCGACCCCCTGTTCACCCCCTCAAAAAGAAAAAACAACAACAAACTTTTAATTTCCTCTGAGGAGAATGAGGAGAATGAATGTAATGCTGCTTTGAGTGAAACATCCATCACTGCAAAGTGATTGGTTTATTTAGAAATAAATAATAGTGGCAAGAGAGAAGTTTCTTATTTTTAATGTTGACTGATAGAGAAGGTGTTGCTCTTAAATCAAGGTTGAACTGTTTACATGTAACCCATGCATTACTGGGAACATTTGCCATCATGTCTCCATTTTGTCCCCAGTCTGTACCATTTCTTCTGTACTGACATTTCACAACCACTTTATGCCCAGGTGATTTTTATTTCCTTTAGCAATCAACTCATTTGATGAAATACAGAGAATATTATTCCTCGAAATGCAGCTGCGTTAAAAATAAATGTGTTTCTAATTATCAGGAGTTTCCTTGAATCATCTATATGGGCCATCTTCTCTCCAAAAATGGTCTACGCCTGAAGAAGAGGACACGCAAGTTAAATCACAGGAAGAAGAAGAAGAGGAACTGTTTTCTCCAGGGACCTTGCATGCTCTGCTTCATTGTCCACAGCAACAGCAGTGGTCTTGCCGACGACAGCGACCAGCTGGAAGCCGGTGTCAACGGCTGCCGTCACAACAGCACCGCTGGAATCAGCGTGCCGGGCGTAGGTGAAGTCGGCATCGGAGCAGCAGCAGCCTCAAAGCTCGCCGAGCGATACGCGGCTCTAGCGTCTCCTGAGGACTGCTCCAAGTTTCTGCTGTCGCAGAGAGAACTTGCCATCTGGGAAGGCCAGGGGAGGAGTCTTCTGTCGGCGGTTCCTGCCAAACTGATTCCACCACCGGTGCTTTTCCGGACAACTGGTGTGTCTGTGACTGTGCCCATACCTGTGGCTGTGCCCAGCTGCACCAACGAATACACAGAGATGGTAGGCATCGACTCTTTAGCTGCTGAAAACTCTCATCACATTTTGTTACAACACTGCCACACATTGTGTTTGAAAACACAGGAATTCCCAAACTTTATGAGATTCTTCTTCTTCACAACTAAGCACTTTGTTGGTTTATAACAGGAGTCTGCAGCCTCCGGAGCCGCAAGTGGCTCTTTTCCACCATGGCTCTTAAAAACATTGGTAAAAACCCCCCAAAAAACTAGTTAATGTTTTTAAATCTAGAGATAACAGATGCAAGTTTTAGCAGACTTTTTCATGGAACAATTGCATTAAATTTCAATAACAGAATGTCAATGAAAGTAAATTTTTTTAATCTGCTTTTCTTGTCATTGGGTGGAATGTTGATTTAAAAAAATATATATTTTTCATAAAAATCGACATCCCTCAGAAGAAAATGTATTCAACTTCTTTTCGCAAAAGTTTTTATGCTTTTCTTTATTTTAAACAACAAATATTGTGTTTCATAAACAGCGTTTTTTAAAAGAATGATAACACATTTCCTGCAGTAGATATTCATCCAAACTGGAAGTTGTCGCCTTTTCAAAAGGTTATGTAACATTTGGAAATCTGAGCAAATTTTACTCAAGGGACAAAATGTCTCTTTGAATTGTAAATAGTAAATGGCCTGTACAAGCTGCTGACTCCTGGTCTGTAACATAAAATTCCAGTAAAATACTTTGTTACTTACGACTAAATTATGACAAAATGTGAAAAAGTTAATGGTGTCTGGATGCTTTTTTTGAGGACAAGTAACTAAATGTATTTATAAAATTTGTATGCAACAAAAAATGACCGATTTGAAGTATTTCCTTTTTCATACATCTTAAATGAACAATCATCATTCATTGTTGAAGTATTTAATAAGTCATAAGGAGTATTGAAAGTACTTCAGCCAGTTTTTAATTTAAAATGTAAAGTCAGCTGTACTAAGGCCTTTTGATCAAAAGTCCCTGATCACAAAAGTTGCACTTGAACACACCGTACAGACACTTGATAACTAGGCTGTGCCGTTGTAGTAGAGGACCTGATAGATCTGAATGTGTCTCTGAATGCAGGTGTGCAAGAGGAAGTGCTCGGAGGTGCAGAGGTGCACCCCATGCAAGCAGCCACGCTGTGCCTTCGCTGCTCCTGATGGAGTGGGAGTAGGAGGAGCAGGGGATGCTGCTTCGAACTCTGAAACTGGTCACAGCCACCTTCCCATCTGCCCCATTCCCTCTTCCTCTTCCACCTCCGCTTCCTCTTCCTCTTCCCCAGCGGACTGCTGCTGTGGGTTGGCTGTTCATACCGAATCGCCCAACAGTTCAGACTCGACTCCGTGCTGCCTGCATCATTATGACGACTGCCAGGCAAGAAGGTCTGAAGCTGCTGAACATCTAAGTATCAACCACCTGCCTTCCTCCATCCTTCTTAAGGTCAGTGAAGGGAATGTAACTCTCTACTACTTATATTTTTTTATTTTTATGCATTAGTAAAATAGAAATGTTTGCGTTTCTTCTGCTCACAGGTGCTGTCCCACCTGACAGTGAAAGAGCGCTGTCTTTGTGCCTCTCTGGTTTGTAAGTATTGGAGGGATCTTTGCTTGGACTTTCAGTTCTGGAAGCAAATCGACCTCAGTGGCTTGCAACAAGTGAGAGACCATTTATTCATCATTTCTCTTCATAAACATTCATGTAGAAAACCTTTGCTTTCGATAATAGAAAATAAGACTGTCTTTTAAAAGTATTGGTCAAATTTTTTTCTTGTTGTTCCTTAGGTCAACGATGATCTCCTTGTGAATATAGCGTCTCGGAGGCAGAATGTGACAGAGATTAACATCTCAGATTGCAGGGGAGTCCATGATTACGGCGTGTCCTCTCTGGCCTCCCACTGTCCCGGTCTGCAGAAGTACACAGCTTACAGGTGCAAGCAGCTGGGTGATATCTCAGTGACAGCTTTGGCGACACACTGCCCTCTCCTGGTCAAGGTGCATGTGGGAAACCAGGATAAACTAACTGATGTGGCATTGAAGAAGGTGAGGCTTTTGTTCCAAGTGACGTTCAGTTTAGTTGTTGGTTCACAAAAGTTGCCAAATATTTTGATGCTTATTAATTTTTCTTTTTTTGGCTTCAGTTGGGAGCAAACTGCAGGGAGTTGAGGGATATCCACTTGGGTCAGTGCTATGGCATCACTGATGAAGGTATGATGGCCTTGGCTCGAGGATGCCCAAAACTGCAGAGACTCTACCTGCAAGAGAACAAAATGGTCAGTTCAACACTTTTAATGTCGTACAAATATTTGCTCTTTTCTTCTTTACTTCATGTGAGGCGGCTTGGCTGTTGGGCTGTCTTTTTGTTGCATAGAAGCTATTTTCGTATCTTTCTTGGTTTATTGGTCCTGTTGGCATTTTTTATGATAACGAGTAACTCATGTTTGATCAGGGAGAGAATTCTCAACTTTCAATCAAAACAACAACTTAAAGGGTTTTCATGCAGAAACTGCATGCAGAAACATCGATCTGTTTGTGTCTGGTTCAAGTGTCCATCAGGCCTACACATCTGGCTGTTGCTGGAACTTTAACCTTTACCCGTACTTCAGGAGACAAGCAAAAACTGTAAAGAACAAGACATTATATTCAGATTGGTGGCACATGAAGTGACTTGAGGGTAGAATTCAGCTTGTATCTTTTATGTTCTATAATTATATCTGGAAGGTTTAACATCACGGAATACATCTTATTACAGGCCAAAGTGCTGAAATTTGTATATTTCATATGCGTTATGATGTTTCCTTATTAGCATTTTATGTGGTATTTAGGTCTTCCCTGTTTCTAATTGTAGTTTGACAAACTGATGCTAGAACAATATTCTTGTTGTATTTCTAGTGCCTCACAAAAGTATTTATTCGCTTTTAATATTTCAAATCTGATCACGTTACAGCCATACCTACCTGATTGGATCAACATAAAGAAATAAAAAAAAATTGTAGGCGCATAAATACTATAGTATTTTTTATATTATACTAAAATTGAACAGTGTTAAAACTATTAAGATGAACAATAATTTGGCTACCTGCGCTAATCTACCACCAGATGGCGCTGATTTCTGTAAGTGGCTGGTAAGCCCTTTCTCCTTAATTTGCCACGTATTCCAGAGTCTGGTTCTCTATCATTTCACAATCTTGAGAGATATTTTTGTATTTACTATCTGATATTGGGCTCAGATGCAGACACAAACTGAGCAGAAAGCCATTTTGTATACTCTCATTACAATTTCCATGGTCCATTTCAAACCCTCATTATGTGGGTACTCTTTGTTTCACAAATGAAGTTCAGTGAATATTTCTTTAGAGTCCATGAGTAATGGTGACCTTGATGAATTAGTCCACTTGAAATTGTTAGGAATTGCTCGTTTTTTTTAAACCCCATTCATCAGCCTAATAGCAAATGAAATTAGCGATTAAAGCCAGGTGAGAGATTAATATTGCTGCTGATAACATTTCAGCAGAGGTGTATTGATTTCAGATGAGGATATTTAAGATGTGCAGGGGTTGCAGTTATTTAGCGTCTCGTCATTAGGGCAGAGAGAAATAGCCCATAAAGCTCATATGGGAATTATATCCTGGGAAGTGCTTGTATAGCCTACAAATGACATTAAATTGCCAGGAGTTAAGAAGACAGAGAAGCCAGTTATTTTCTCCAACAGCTTTCAAGACAACTTAAGATTTTCTGTGAAATTGCTGATTTTTACTGCTTTGTGTGCAAGTGGTTGTAATTGCTCTCTGAATGAGCGTGAGTCCTGGGAGATCCACAAATGTGCATGAATATTTCCTGTATTATTTGTGTGATTTCAACATAAAATGAAAGAGCAAAGAGGTAATTTAGGGCCCCATTTCACAGTTAATGAAAGCTTCTTGGAGAAGATGGAAGTACTTTACATAATATGAGGTAGTTATAAAACCGTCTTAAGACAATCCTTTCTTGTCTTGAATCTTCTGTGTCTGTTTATCATAATCGGTCACAGATGAAGATGAGTTTTTCGCTCACTTTGATCTGCCCCAAAAATGCAATAATTGAACCTCCTTTAGGATGTTTCTGTGTGGTCTTTTATTTCCCCTCTCAACTTTTTCTTCATTTTATCTCTCTCTTCTTCCTTACATGTTGTGATTTTATTTAGATTCTTGAGGCTTTGTTTGATCTGCATTAAGACCATGTCAAGCTTTTTACTGGAAGAGCAAGAAGTGGTATCTCCCTGGAAAGGCGGGGCTCATTTTAATGATGTTTTAAAGCAGTCTGTATCAATGGGTGTTTCTGCTGCTGATTCTGTCTCTTGTGGGGTTCCTCAAGGATGCTTGTTAGGTCCGTTGTTTTTGTGGCTAATTTTTTTGCCTATTTTTAGAAATACATCTTTGCTGATTTTATTCAGGTGTCTACATTTAAGTTAGAGAAGAAGTTTTATTTATGTAGCACTTTTTCAGCAAGAAGGCAGTTCAAAGTGCTTTACATGAATTAGAAGAGAAACAAAAGCAGCACAATAAAAGAAAAAAAAACAAGCACAGCAGAAAAAAACTACGCTTTAAAATAAAATATAATACAATTTAAAATATAGTGTTATCTAATTTTGTTCTATATTAGTAAAGTATAAAGCTAAATGTTGGTCCTCCACGTTTGGTTCTTGTTCTGGGTTGCAAAGTACTCCACAATTTATAAAATAACAGAAATTTCTCTGGATCCTGGTCTGATATTAAAAGTATAAAGCTAAATGTTGGTCTAAAATAATATGTACTCTACAATTTATAAATTAACAGGAGTACATTATTTTAAAAGTGGAGACACAGACAAATATCTTGTTTGTGTGCACAGACTTGGTAAATACAGATGATTCTTTTTCTCTAGTTACACACAAGAATATCTGGATGAAGTTACATTTTTGGGGCCTGCAATAGAAAAGCATAGGGGAGCACTGAAATACCTTGTGAAATCTTTTATTTGCATGGAAAGCACCTGTTACTCTACACCTAAAAATAACTGCAGCTTCCTTTCACAGTTAATGCGGCTCGTACTGCTGTGTGCATCCCCACAACATGCTGCTGGATCTCGGCATGCGGGTTTTTACTAATGTTGGCCTTTTGAGTAACCGTGAAAAAAAAGAGCCAAATTGAAATCAAAACAAATTCTAAACTGACACTGTTTTGACTCAAAACAGAGACAGAATTTTTTCTCCATCTCTGTGTCTCACTCACACATGACAGTTTTACAGAGGAGAGCTGAGATGTAGAGAACTACAGAGATGGCAGAACATTCAGATGCCACCTTGGTAGAACACTTACTATAGACAACTATATATGTTTCATAATATACCATTGTGCAATACCAATTGCACAATTCTTGTTAAGTAGTATAAAATGAGTAGTATTTCAAAAGAACAGAAGAAATCTTATGCTTTTTGAACAATAACAATATTTGTTGTTATTCTTTACCTAAGAGACGAGTGTGTCTTCTGGTAACCAAGTGCCATGAAATAAACATCAGATTTTTACCTTTGCAAAATTTACCAACTGTAAATTTCTTGTGTCTAAGCAGATAAACAGTATTTCAAAAGAGCTTATTTTATGTAATAATATTACTTGTTATTAATTTGATGTTAAGAGATGAGCGATTATTTCTGGTAACGATCTGCCAGGAAGTATAAATCAGATTTTAACTTTTCTGTTGAATGTTTTATAATATATTCACCACCAATGACAAAGAAAAAAATACATAAAAAATTCACTTTTCTGCCAAAATCATCAATTGCACAATTCTTGTTAAGTGGTATGAGATAAACAGTATTTCAAAAGAGCTCATGTTTTATAAGCAATAATTAATTTGGTGTTTCAGGCATGAGAGTTTTTTTTGTGGTAACGAACTGCCATGAAGTATACATCAGATTTTTACTTTGTGTTGAATGTCTGTTTTATAGTATGTTCACCAGCAATGACAAAACAAAAAATGTTCACTGTTTTGAAAAATTCACCCACTGCACAATTCTTGTTAAGTAGTATAAATGAGTAGTATTTCAAAAGAGCAGAAGAAATCTTATGTTTTTGAACAATAACAATATTTGTTGTTTATCTGTTGCTAAGAGACGAATGTGTTTTCTGGTAACCAAGTGCCACGACGTAAGTACATTTTGCAAAATTTACTAACTGTATATTTCTTGTGTCTAAGCAGATAAGAAGAATTTAAAAAGAGTTCATGTTTTACAAACAATAATTAATTTGGTGTTAAGAAATTTTTTTTCTGGTAGCAAACTGCCACAAAGTGTAAATTTAATTTTTACTTTTGTTTTGAATGATGGTTTTATAATATATTCAGCACCAATGACCAAAAAAATCCAAAACATTTTCACTTTTCTGCCAAATTCAGCAACTGCGCAATTCTTTTTAATTAGTATAATATGAACAGTATTTCAAAAGAGTTTATGATTGGCAAACCTGAAAATCCAAAGATTCTGGTCACGAGCCGATGTCTCAGTGCGCATCTGCTGGCAAGCTCTTCAAGGTGAACCCTGCCCTTTGCACACTGACTCCTGGGCAGGTAACAGTTACCCGAGTGAGAACTAATTGTAGGAAATGCGTGGATGGATTTGTATGTAGTACTGAAAACTTCTCCACACAGACTCTTGAGTTTGTTTACTGTTGGCAAACTGATGCTTGCTCATTCACCTCGTTAGCCCAGGGCCAGTTCTGCCCAGGGCAATGGATAACCTTGGGCTAAAAGTGCTGAGTGAAAAGCATGAATCTGGTGTTTCAGCGCCCGTTTTTCTTTTCTTTTGACATCCGACCTACATTGTTTTCTGGGCATTCATCCAATATTTCTGCCAGAGTTGGTTATAGCAAGCTGGTTGTATTTCAAGGCTTGTTTTCACATGCTGAAGTGTTTTCTTTTTACTCTCATCCATTCATTTTTCTCCTGCTACCTTGAAGGGCAGAGGCTATGAGAATAGCAAATTCCCCTTTTCCTCATCTTACTTCAATCTGCTGTAGGGAGGAAAGACAGCCTCCAAATTCCAACTCTCTGCTCTGTCAGTTATTTTTTAGACTAACCGGTGGAGGAAATGGAGAAAACTCTTGTTACCCATTCCTCCACTATTGGGAACTTTATTGCAATTTTGCTTTCTCTTAAAAAGCATTGTAATTTAGTAACAATTCTGCTGCTGAAGCACTTTTTCACTCTTCTTTTTTCCAGCCTCTTAAAGGAACGTTATCTATTCTCCTGTCCTGTTGAATTTAACGCCTTCATTTTCCTGCGGTGTGACGTGAACATTTTCCCACCGGCTCATCTCAAAGACTCTGTGTCTACCTAGGCTTGTGATTATTTACAGCTTTAATTAGTTCAAGGTATGGAAATGTAAGTGGAATTAGAGATGACCTAACATAAATTATTGTGTGCCCTCAATTTGGGTGCAGCTTCTTCTTTGAAAGTCATTTAGTGTGTCCCCGGGTTCAGATTATACATGCAGAGGCTACGATAGATTTTGAAAACACTTGGTGGTTAGACTAGTGGTTTCAGCAGATTGTTGTGGACCTTCGGCTGGATCTCACGCTACAGCAACTGGGTGCATCAAACTCTGGCGGTAACTACATTTTGATGGCACAAACATCGCAACAGAAGGCAGTAATAAAGTTATTCTCATAATTTGGATGAGTTATATTTCTGTTGCACTCCACCATAAGATGAAAGAGACGCAATTTAAAAGACGTTAATTTTAATTTAGAATTGGTGTTAATGTTGCCTGCATTTTTTTAATGCAAGATTGATGTTGCACATTTACATTTATTTTTTTTTATATCTGAAGTTGTGTGTGGATTTTGGATGGAGAAATTGAATAAAAAAAAAATCTTAACAGATATTTGGACTGGACTGTGTAAATAAACATTTAGATTTTTATAAAGATGGCTTTATTGTATTTGGAAAATAGAATACACATCCATTCATCAATCCGTGCGTCCGTCCGTCCATTCATTCATTCATCCATTCATTCATCCATTCATCCACCCAGTCATTTGAAGATCACATATTTAAAGCCTGACCACAGTAGGACTTTGTTCCGTCATATGAACTTTTATCTACTTTTGCAGAGATTTTAAACAAAAAAAATAAATCCTCCCAAACTAAAAAATGTGGAAATTTGAGCCTGGAAAAGTATGGACTTAAAGACAAAAGGAAACAAAAATGTGTCTGAACCCTGGAAGTAATGGATGTCAGTGTGAACAGTGTTTCTTGGCTACATGTCAGTGAACAAACCTTCATCTCCAGCTCTGATTTCGCTCTCTAATGTCTCAGCTGTTTGGTTTTTCCTGGCTGCAGGAATGGCTGCACGGTTCCACATGTTCAATTAGATCTAATCAAGCTGAAATGTATATTGACAGAAGCAGATGCAGTTAACCGGATTTGAGTGAAATCAAAGACTAAGGACTTGATAATGATGGCTGTGTGTTATTATGGGATAGACCTTTTGACAGGAAACAACAGACAGATTTGGAAAAACAAAATCTGAAGACAAGACTCTAATTGGATTTGGATTTTCCCCTGGAAACTGTTGATATGTTGGACTGTGACTGCAGATAAATAGAATCATAATTACCCAGACACACAAAACAATGCATTGTTCTTCTCTCCAATCCCCATCCTGTCTTCTCAGACAGCCATTTAGACCATTCAGGATGTTTAATGTCAGAAGCTGCATGATATATTTAGTCAGTATCCCTGCTAATGGCACTGGATTATATCTGTCAGATTGAGGAAAAGTTCCAGAATTTCCAGGCTTTTATGTCGTCAAGAAGTCTCACTATTTTTCTTCCTCCACATAGTTATCCTTCACTCCTTTTTTCTATTTGTCTGTGTTGATTTTGGAAAATTCTTCAATTTTTACAGCAAAGCTGGAAGAAATCATTGAAGGATTGTTCATATATTTGATCCATTTGTATATTTTTCCTACCTACAGGAGTATTTGACAAATGCTTCCAGGGTAGCTAAAAACAACCTTGAATTTATGATTATCTAATCATGACATGGTGAACTTTGCTGACCATGTCACAAAGCTCAGATCCTCTCACATTGGTTTCTTTAACTTAAGTTTATGTTTCTCAGGGAAAATGACAAAATATGAGATGTTTAATTTTATCCAAAATCTTTTAAACTATAGTAAAATCTTGTTTTGTTCTCATGAACCAGACGTTGTTATTAAAAACAATAATTTTGCATTTTGTCTCTTATTGACAAATGTTTCCAAATTAGATTGGAGTGTACTTTCCAAGAAAGCTTGGTTTCTAAATAGCTGGCTTTATCGTTTTCAGGATAAATGAATTGCAGCAATTTGCAACCAAAACAATCATTCAAACAACCATAATTATTAATTTTTACTATTTAATTTACCAAATAAATGAAAGGATATTAAAAAAGGAACAGTGATGAGTGTTGCTGTCTCAAAGCAAAGTGATTATGGGTCCAAATCTCTGCTGAGGGCGGCAACTTTTCCTTTGAGTTTGCATGTTCTGATGATGTCCTCACAGTCCAAAAACACGTATCTTAGATTAACTCAGTGCTTCTCAATTCCAGTCCTCAGGCCCCCCTGCTCTGCACGTTTTAGATGTTCCTCTATTCCAGAACAGCTGATTCAAATGATTGCATGACCATCAAGTACTGCAGAAGCCTGTTAATCGCCCAAATATTCAATCCAGGTGTGTGGCAGCAGGGAAACACTTAAAACATGCAGGGCAGGGGGGCGTGAGGACTGGAATTGAGAAACACTGGATTAACTGGTGGTTTTAAAGTGATGACTGTCTGTCTAATGCAGGGGTGCCCAAAGTCAGTCCACGAGGGCCGGGATCCTGCATGTTTTAGTTCTCTCCCTGGCTTAGTACACCTGCATCAAATGACGGCTCATTAGAGGCCTAAGGAGAACATTGAGTTGCTGAGGAGGTTGTTGCTACCACTAGACATGCAGGATGCTGGCCCTCGAGGACCGACTTTGGGCACCCCTGGTCTGATGTGTACACTACCTGTCACTCCACTAACCATTGGACCCTCTCCCTAGCAACCTGCACAAAAGTCAAAAACATTAATTGATTCCTTGCTCTAACCTTTAGACAAGTTAAGAGTAGAATAAAGTTGTAATTTATTTGGTGACCCCACACATTTTAAAATGATTCTTTGTAACCTTTGCCGCTACTTACATTCTCAGTGGGTAGTCTTAAGTTACCAGCATATTCCTGTATCCAATATCCTCCTCTTCACTGCTCTATTGAAGTGCCTCCATATTGATCTATATCCCCAAAAAGCCCCCTCTCTCTGTGTTTGTGTGTTCAAACCAGTAACTCTTCAGTCTTTTTTTTCCCCATTTTCTTTTTTTTTTTTTTCCATCGCTGGGAAGTAATCAGATGCATTAATGAGCACTGACTTCTGCTCGGACTGCCGGCTGCGCTCAGACACAGACTCTGTCGATATGTTCACTCTGCCGTCTGCAAAGGAACAAAAAAGGTTTGAGAGGCCAGAGAGAAAGAAAGGAAAGAAAGTGAAATGTGAGTCTGTGAAGCGTACCTGCAAAGAGATATTTCACCTTGCTACAGTTTTGTTTCGATATTAGTTACCCCAGGAGAGAAATTCTGCCTCAGCATTTGTTTTTTTTTTTTTGGTCCTGCAGCCTGTCAATAATAGAGAATGAATTGCTAATAAAGAAGAAGAAAAAGTAAAGGAAGGTTTGCTGACTGGGTCTGTTAAAAGTTTTAACCTTTTGGAAAGAAAGCAAAGTCAAGTGAAAGGCAGGCATTTAAAACCTTAGACAAGTGACAGAATGCCTAAATTATGCCAGTTATACTTGGCAGGGAACAATGGAAAGCAGCTCAACTATTTCGGAAGACTGTTAGTCAGACTTTGGCAGTAAGAACATAGTGGGAGTACATTTGTAATTAAATCAGTTTGGTTGAGCAAAAATAAATTTCTTGGTCTGGTTAAAATGTCAAAAAAAAAAGAAAAGAAAAAAAAGTCCATGCAAAATATTTGTTTTTATACTTTTTTGTGCTTTCGAGAGTCTGCATTTAATGTTGGATAGATCAGCACAGTTGGTATAGATTTTATACTGTATTGAACAGCGCTGATTCAATTTCAGCTTTATGAGGCTTCTTGCTTTAATTTATTTAATTTCTTTTCAATTGTTTAAAGTGTTACAACTCAAGAATCAAATTAGAAATAGAAATCTTAAAAAGTACAGACAAATGTTTAGAAAGCCTGAGACCGAAGCCCAATCACTGGCTTATAAATAAGGGGAAATATCTGCTAAGTTTAAGAGTTTAAGAGTTTGAGTTTTTTAAACATGAGTGGGAATGCTTGTTCTCATCAGTAGAGGGTGCTGGAGGACTGGATATGAATAACAGAAATACATTCATGAGTAAGACGGGTCCACCAGGTAATTGAATGTTTTCCTAATACTTAAGGCGCTCTTTAGTTATTCCAATTAAAAGTTTGTAAATCTTCAGCTTATTAATTAATTAATTAAACAGTGGTGCAAATTGCCTTTGTTACATTTGTTTTCTTTTTTCTATAATATTGTACCTACAAATTATTACAAATAATTTTTATTATTAGTGAAATTATTGTACTTGTTGATGCAAATGATTTACTATGAAACCCCCACATAATTTCTCTTTGCACTTTTCATCCCTATTTTGCCCCCACATGAACATTTGAATACTGTAAAAATGAAAATATGCCTCACACGTAAATGGGAACTCCTGATGACCTTTGCGATGGTAGTATGTAATCTCTTAGTGCCGGAGATGTAGCGGCACTCATCTCCATTACATTATCAAGCTTTTGCCTGCAGCAATCAGAGAGCCTGGGAAGCTCAGAGTGACTGAGGCTTTCATAATGTATGCATTCTTACTTACTGTGGCAGAGCACTTGGCTGAAATGAAGTCAGAGATGTTGGGAAGTTAGCTTTTCAGCTTTTGTGAAATTTGCCCAGGTCTCAGACTAATGCCTTACAGGGGCACACAGACACTTCATTATAAATCTGTAAAAAGGACTGTTAGATGAAGTTAATTGCAAAGTTAATTAAAGCAAAGTAATTGACCTTGTTTTTGTTCTATAAACGTTTCACTAAAAACAAATTAAATCTCATAAAGTTTTTGGCTCAAAAGTTTTGCTCAACTAAAGTTTCTTACTGTTGTTCTGACAGCAGCCCTTTAAACCTGAATGCATATTGTTGTTGGATTGTTTATGGACAAACAATAAAAGTCAGCCTTGGCTGCCATCGTGTGTGTTTACTTCTGTTGTTTAAAATATTCATCAAGCTCAATGTTCCTCTTTTGATAATAAAATTAAGAATACAACACATTGAAATGTTCCGAGAAAAACTGAAGTCTTTCTTTCTGAGACAGAAGCAACAATTATAGAACAAAGTTGCCAAAACACTCCATGCCATAATGCTAACATTATCTGTAAGGTCCCAACAGCACTTAAGTTAATATTGCAGAAAGTTACTAGTGTGACTGTGGTTGAGAGTGAAAATCAGCAGTAAATGTTTGCAATCTGGAAAATAGGGACTAAAATGTGAAAATAGCTGTTAGCATGGGTTCTCACAGTATGATAAGCCTCTGTAAAAGAATCATAGTTTTACAATATTAATGCAAGAATTTTTTAACTAAAATTTGTTGTGGTTTTCACCTTATTCTTGCCCAGAATATGACATGTTTTGTGAGTTTAGCCCAATTATAAACGGCTAACTGCAGATTTTTAATTATTTGAGATATTCCTAAGGTAACTAACCTACAGTCGGCTGCTAATCAGATGCACACCTCATGCCTGCACCTGCTGATTAAAAACAGCCTTACTTTCGTTTGACTGATGCATTTTGCTCTTTTATTTTTTCCTCTGACTATCCTTGTGTTCTAGTAACCTTTTTGCTGTGAAGAGAAAAGTGTTTTGGACTTTTCAGCAAACTGATTGGCAGCACTTCTGGCAAAAACTCCTGGAATTTAAACGATGCAACATAAAATGTTCTCAATTTTGGAAATTGTAACTTATGTCTCAATAACTCTTGTTAGTGATAGCCATCGAATGCCTCATTGCTGCCTGGGATAAGAGACGCTTCTAAAAACAACTTGTTATTAACAACTTTTTAAAACTCTTCAAATGCAAGTTGAGGTTGTGCCGTGCAAAAACAAGAAAACAAACAGATCTTATTGACAAATGTAATGCTTGTTCTACTACAGATTAAGTGCACGTGAAGAACCCATCTCCTACAAAGCAATAATTTAAATACATTTTGAATGAAACACTCTTCTGAATAAACTATTGAGGAGATCCTGTTTGATATAAACATCTGCAAAGGTGTGTGGGTACAGCAGTGCAGGTGGCCCATGAACTGTTTACATACTTCATCTCTGTTCTAGTTTTGAATCTTGGATTGCAGCAGTAAGTGCTCTTCTCCATTTTGCATTTATTGTAGAAAATATTTACATCTGTGTAATTATGGCAAGACATTCTGGATTCATCGAAACGGTGAAATATTTCCAGCCATTGTTTTACTTGCTCTGAGTTTCCAAACTCTTAAATATGTTTGGGATTTATGAGAGAAATGAAAAATGAGGCTGTCAAATATTGAGCTGCTGAAATTAAATATGCTGAAAACTGTAAAATCTTTTCCTTACCAGAGACAGCAGCTATTTAGTGCTGAAGTCTTTTGTGAAAATTTGACTTCATTTAAGTTTTTATCTAGAATAAACAGATTTAACCTCAAAGCACTTTATAAGACATAAAGGTCCAACTAATTTCTAATGTGTAAAATCCAACTTGTTGCAAATTCAATTGAAATTAGTTAATTTCATTCCAAACAAAATGCAGTGCAGTCAAATTCAGTTGTTTATTAAAAAAGCAATTTGGGAAAAGGGCTGTCTGTCTAAAGAAGGGCTACATTTATCAGGATGAACCCTTCAGCAGCATGGACATTAATCTGCAGCTGAGAACTAACAGGACTGAATAGGAGTGAAATAAAGAAGTCCTTTCCAGTATCCAGTTAAAGGCAGCTGAGGATCTGTGCAGGACAGAACCCCAGATAAAAAGAGAATCAGAAGTAAGGAGTTCTTTCTATGTAATTAAAAACAGATATTGTCTCTACTATTTTAACTAAATGCAGACAGTGGATTCAGAATGTAACTGAATACACAAATGCTTTAAAAGTATTACTCCATCAACAAATCTAAACAAAATGTATTGTTAGTTAAGGGGGTCGATGTAGTTGGACATATTTTTTTTTTTTAAGGTTTTATTGGCTCTAGTGGCCTTTATTTAATAGTTAGTGGACAGGAATGAGAGAGGGGGAAGACATGCGGCAAAGGTCGCCAGGCCGGGATTCGAACCTGGGACGGCCGCGTCAAGGACTAGGGCCTCCGTATGTGGGTGTGCTAAACCCCTGCGCCACCACAGCACCCGTAGTTGGACATTTCTATGCTTCTCTGTGTTCCTCTCCTTTGGCTTCTATATCTAAAAATGTTTTAAGTTGAAGTACAGTTGCAACAACTCTAAACTTGATATTTTAATGGCTGACCCACCTTTAGCCCGCAGTAAATCGAAAGGTTTATGGCAGCAAAAGTAAGAGCAAGTAATTTTCTGGCCGCAGAAAGTCATTGAAAAATGTGGCAGTCATTTAGATTTTCCAGTGAACCAGTGCCGCACTCTGACTGGACTACATTTGCCTTCGACTGCTTCCAGAAAGCAGCAACAGCCTCTGACGCTCAGCCAGCAGGGATGTCACTATGATGTATGGTCCTTTCAGACACCTTGCTCATGCCTTTACACTTCTTAATCTCTTCACACCTTTTTCTTACGCCCTGCTTCTCTGCTCTCTTGTGATGAGTTTTCCTTTTGTTTGAGAAGGGCAGAAATGATGTCATAATTTAAGGCTTGACCCTAAAATCAGCGCCAAGGACTCGCCTTTTTGCCCAGCGCCAGTTTAAACGTATCCTGATGGAAAGCCCTCCTTTAGGAATTTCTTGTGTCGTGCTTTATGGAGGAAATGCAGAGATGGCACAGGAGACTATGAGAGAGTGTCTGGCTGACTCGTCAACCTATTTTAATTATTCCCTTCCTTTTCTTCACAGGCCTGCTATTCCTCTCCTCCCTTCAATCCCTTCTCAAACTAAGCATATCCTCCCTCTTGCATCTCCCCCCTCCACCTTCCATCCTCCTTCTGCTCCCGCTGACTTCTGATCGAGAGACCCAACCCAATCTAAATACTGACTTCATTAGGGATGATTGATAAGACTCAGAAAGCTGCGTGCCCATATTGTGGTGTATAGATGTTGCAGTCTGCATTTGCTCCCCCCATGATGAATTTGGGGCCAGCAATGGCGGCAGCAGTTCAATACTCGGGGTAATGAATGTGTTTAATAAGCACTGTGGGTCGATGGGCTTAATGAAGGTGTGACAGAGGATGGGCCTGCAGAATGCAGCTCTAACAAGACTCCAACGAGCCTCTGGGGTTAGCGAGGTCACACTGTAATCGGGATTCCCTCACCCTTACAGTTGTTTGCCTTCAATATAGAACATTTCTTCTTGTTCTGCTAATGCTTTCACACTTTTATTCACTCTATTTTCAGCAAAATGTTTTCAGATAGCAGTGAGTTCAACACGCATACCTGAGAGTTTTCTGCCCTTGGACTAAAGACCACAGAACTGTCATTCTGGGCAAAGATCTTATATAAGTTTGAACATTGAAAGTAGATTTTCTTTCATTATTTTCAGGTCGAGGTGACCTACATCTATGTTTTATGAGGCACCTGCACACCATTTTTGCTGCTTTCTTTCTTTTTTTAATTTTTTCTGTTCCCATATATCTATATGGAGTCCTGCATCAGTGCGGGGTGTTTTTTTTATCCTAATACCAGTTTGCAATACAGATGCACTAATAAAAATATGTCAGTTACAATTTCTTTATCACTATAAAGTCCTAGCTATTCCCTGTAATCTCTGGCATCCAAGATTAAAAACACAGAGTAAGAGGGGATGTTAGGTGCAGCTAGAATCCATCCAGTTTGTTATTGACGTGCACTTAACTCTTGAAATATAGTATTCTAACAAATGTTGCATCCAATCAGTCCTATGAGGGTTACCGACACACTGATATTGCGATGACTAATGGTATTTGATACCTTGTGCAGGTCTATAATTACTCAACCAGAGATCATAATTGGCAAATTTCATATCACTCAAACCTAGACTGGTCAAAATCTAAATCAGGAGATGAAAAAGATAACTGGGAATCTAAACTGACCAGGACAGGCATGATTGGTGCAACCTGAATTCACAGAGTATTCAGTAACGGTAATTTTATTTTCTATTTTCTGCCAAACATTGCTTTATTTTTTTATTGGTTGTGGCGAGAGGTTCTAGTTGTATTTATTGGTCAAGATATCTTATATTTTGTCTTTGGGTAAAAGAAAATGTTTCTGGATCCAAGACCAGCTGCCTTGGCCCTGCTCTTGAACTGTTATTCCAGGCTGAGGTTTGACATTATTCACCATCTCCAAACCGGCCACTGAACTGACTCAGTGCGAAGGATGATATTTGAGATGATATTACTATTCAACATAATCCTCTGTCTCTTTATCCTCCCTCTGCATTATTTGCCCCTGACTTCTCACAATACTTTTTCTTTTACATTCAGCTTCACATACAGCTTCAGTTTCACAGCAGCATGCCTATCTGTTCAAGGTCGACCTGGCTTAAGAATGCCGGCAAAGACGCTCTGGAGTACTTTGGAGGTTTTTTTTGTTTCCTTAAGAGAAGATGGCTTCTAAGAAGCGTCTCATGGGGTCTGGAGGTCTTTATTCTGGCTCTTCTAGTCTTCAGAAGCAGAGCTTTGGTGCACAGACTGACGGCTGCACTTTACTCTGCTCCTCCTTGTTTTATAATGAATTATAACGTGTTAATACAGCCTCTCCAGTTGTATATTGTTAGTTATTGTAACTCACTATATTTAAGGCACAACTAAATAATTAAAGGGGAAAAACACTTCAAACACAAAAATGAAAGGCAAAAATATAAAGGTTCTTATTGTTGGAAGTTTCTTATTTCTATATGTGTGCACTGTGGGTGTCAGATGAACTGTTGATTTATAGATTGCTGCTTGTTATCTCAAAGAAATGTGTCTTTTGCCTCCTTTGTATGGTTCTTTAAGAGAAGTGCCTGAGCACTTTTGTCATAACAGGAATTCTCCAAACATAACTTTTCTTGTAGTATAAATATTTGCTGCTTGCCTTCACTGACTTACTGTGAAAACCAGAGGTTTACATACACAAAATAAAAGACACACCGATTTTTTTCTCACAATTTGAAGTTAAATCAGATCAAACTTCTCTTTTTAAAAAAATCAGAATTACCAAAAATATCTTTCTTTCCTAAATCCCATGATACTGAAAGAATACGTCAGGGATGCATATATTAATATCTTCAAAATCAGAGGTCTATCTGTCATCCTCCTCCATCAACCAGTTGTGTCTGCTTAAGGCCAGAGTACACCTCGACTTCTCTCCCTCTCTCCAGAATCAGTATTTCACAAGTGGAAGTGTGTGACTTCCTGAACCTCGCATTTCTTTGCCTGCTGTTGCCAGAGAGCCACGCCGTTATGAGATATAGCGTAGAGACATGCAATCGATTAATGGTGCACTTAGCTGAACTAATTAACAGCTATGTGAAGGTAGTGAAAGCACTGAGAGGCGTCAGTGAGATTGTTTCCACCAAGCAAAGACCCCAGATAACCTTTGGAGCGTGCATCACTTTACAGCATCCATCACAGGTTGCATGACCTTGCTGCTCTGTTGGACATTTGCACATGGCTCCATTTGGACTTTTAGTCCCGGTCAAACATGTGTGGCGTTTTAAAATGCGATTTATGAGTATGCGAGTTAAGTTCTTCTGGCCTTGACTTTTTATTTATTTATTTATTTTTTTACTCCACACTTTTGTAATTATAGCTACATTATAACATTTTTCTTCCTTCTGGAGCTACTTTTCCTTCTCCAAAGTAAGAACAACACCATTTTTTATTTCACCCGTCACTTCCTCCTCTTCCCTGTTTCTCCCTGTCCATTTGCTACACTCCATACCTTTATCTGGTCTACCTCCAGTATCATGACGCCTTAGTTAAATTAACGCTCAATTATAAGTGAAATTGGTGAAAATGAGTGTACCCTGGAGGGCATGGATGAAAGGAGAGGCGGAACCGATGGGTCTGACGGTGCGACTGACTTTAAACTGATGATATTTTAGGCGTGCTATGTAAATTATGTGCGTGCTGTAGAGTAAAAACAGTTTATTTGCATTTAGATAAATCCCGGTGGATGTGGGATTGTCACTGAAAAGCAGGAGACTGAATACTGTTGCCCCCCCACCTGGACCTTCCTACCTATATAAAAAGGTGTGTGTGTGTGTGTGTGCGTGTGTGTGTGCGTGTGTGTGCAGAATTTGACCCACTTTTTGAGACAGTGATGAAAGAATAAAAATGAGCCCTTGAAACATAGGTGTGTCCAAATCTGTGCCTGCATAAAATAACGGTGTCTGGCCTTTTCTCAGCTGGGCAGAACCTACAAAATGACTAATTAGAACTGATCTCATGGCAAAGACACGTCATGCAATTAGGCAAAATTGTTAGGAAAACATAGAACTGCTTAAATCATAGCTGTGCAGTTTGCACATATGTTCTTGATCTCCTCTAGTTGGAGACACATTAGTGTGTGTACGTACAACGTACGCAAGATATACGTAGAAGATCCTGATTTACAGCATTACTGTTATGCCTGCTTCACTTGGCAATATTTTCAAAATCCCAAACATAATAAAAAAAAAAACATCATGGCTGGTTGTATAATGTGTGGTGAACGGCCAGACAGTAAAGAAAACACCCCACATGGACAGATTTCACTCACAAATATTCAAATGTCAAGTGTTAAAACTTTCTAAACCTCTCGAGATCAAACGTCAGAGTAAACAAACATGGCCGACCAGGAAGAAAAAATGGCGATAGGTTGTGGTCTAGTTTTAATAGTTAAAAAAACAGTGCAAGGAGTGCAAGGAGAAAAGTCTGTGACACGCACCAGACTTTCTGGTGTGGTCGCATTGTCTTCTTTATTTTGAATTCTCCTCCATGTTTCTGTCACCTTGCTTTCTGATTGGCTACTACACATCACATTTGACAGACTGTGTGCTTGCTTGACCTCAAGGAAGACCCCACACACTGCAGTACCAGGCAAGACAGTCCATTATCTTGCATTGGACCTTTTTTTGGTTACCCGATCAACTTGTTCCTTGGGAAGTAACAACTTCTGCATCATTACTGAATCGTCACAAAACATACATATGTCAGAGATCACTCATTATTGTCTCTTTTGTTTAGAAAACGTCACACAAATGTGATTTTATTTTTTGTTGCTTCTTAAGTATAATGATGGGAAATTAAGCTGAAAACTTAAGCTTTTCATACCAGACTAATTGAAGATGGTTGGGTATTAATGACAATCATGAGGTTAAACACCTCATTTGCTTGTTTTCCATCAGACGTTAGCAGATTGTAGGTTTCTTTTTTAAATCGGAGCACTGGAGGGCAAGCAGTGGAGTATGGCAAACCCATTGTGATATAATAGGCTGTTTAGCAAGAAATTTCTGGATCTAATTGTACTAGTGTGTGCCATCATTTTAACCTAATAGTTTGTGTTCTTGTGTGCAAGCTGTGTCACACCAGCTGAGCTAGAGATTTTACAGAATTGCATTTTTATATTGGGCGAGGCTATTCAAAGCTGCCCGGGCTTTTTGTTCTGCATAAGGTTATGGTCAAATGACTTTCATAACAAGACAGATATTTGGATGTCAGTTTTCAGCTAAAATGAAACTCTGTCTGACTTATGGCTTGTTGGCCACTGTTTGCTATTCTTTTGTTTTCAACTTTAAATGAACTCACCAGCACACAAATCTGCCTTGTTGTAATTATCCTGCCATGTCAGAGCCTCCTTTTTTATACAAGTGGTAAATTGTTCTATCAGTTTCTGTGAGTTATATAGCGTGTTGTAACACAAGTAAAATAGTTTTTTGTTGTCACACCACATCTATGTCAAACTGCAACCTAAACTGCAGTAGAAAGTACCAAACCACAATTTAGGTGTATTGTTACTTACAAAACGTGTTGGATTTAGTTGTTTTACTTTTGTGGTCACTTGATGAACCAGTAGAGGTTTGCTATTCATTTAAAGCTGGAACTCAGGATATGGGCTACTGTAAATACAAGGCTTGTCTGACTGATACAAGGAAAGCAAGGTGGTCAAGTTGAAGAATCTTGTCAGAGAGAAACATTTTCTATAATGACCCACAGAGTTTTTGGTGAAATCCTTTCAGAATTTTTAAAAATATTGGTGGTGTTTTTTTAGCTTCATTGTTTTAGATTGTTTAGCCTAGCACTGCTTTAGCCATACACAATATGTTCATCTTTTGAATTTAAAGTAGTTGATTTTGACAAAGTGTCTCCCCCTGGGGGAGCATAGGTATTGCAGTGTTTTTTACTGGAAGCTAAAATAATATGTTAGTATATATTTTTCTGAAAGCGGAGGAAATATCAATTAAAAAAATGCATGGAGTAATGTCGCAGGTGCCTCATGTGTAATCAATGCTATTCAGTTTAATCTAAAACAAATCAATATGGCTTCTTAGGAGCTGATTCTTCTTCTTATTAAGCCATGCTGATAAGATTAATACCTCCTTTATTTTACAAATAAATATTTCATAATAATTTTTTTCTTCATCCGTTTTAAATTACTAGTTTTCCTCCACAAAACTTATTTCTCCTGTTGGGTTTAAACTCTGGCTTAATGCAAACTGTACTGAGCAGAAATGTTGGTCTCTAACCATTTCCTCCACTTTGCCTATGCCTTTGTGCAAATACTCTGGCTAATGTTTTTCAGGAAATTCTTTGCTCTACCTCCTTTTTGTACTGGATCCTCCTCTATTGATCTCCCTCTCTTTCCTCTCCTCTAAATCCCCCTCTTCCATGAGTAATCCATTGCGGCGTTCCCATGTCTGCTGGGGATGTGCCAGAAATTCTGCAACTAGATACACAGAAACAGGCAACCATCTACACACTTTGAAATTTCTCACCCGCAATGTGCAGCAATAGAGGAATGTGCCAGGGGACTTCATATCGACTCCTGCAGGCCTACCTAGACTCAAAGAAAAATGTTCACAATGACAGTAGGTCAGGGGAACCTTCCTTTTTTCCTCTAAAGGGTTATAAAAGGAAGATTATTTAGTGAGAATTCATGACTTTAAGATACTTACGCTTACTTCCGATTGAGTGTCTGCCTCAGTAAGAAAAAAAATAAAGGACTGCTTGGTGAGGGACAGCTTTGGTTAGAAAAAGAAAAAGGTGGTGGCTCAAAAAAAAGACGATATCAGAGAGCAGGAAGGAAGAATTAGTGTGTTTTTTTTTTCATAAAGTAAGCTTTTACTGTGCATGGATGTCTGTTAAGGACTGGATTCTTTGAATTATTTTGCATGCATTAAAATAAACAATTGTTCACTTCAAATAACTTATCAAAAGTAAGCTTTGATTTAGCTGGTACAGTTGCACCACTGCTCCTGTCTATGGAAATATAATTGCTTTTGTGTTTGTTTTATCTGAGAGGTAAGAGCTTTACTGGAAGATTTTTCCATATTCAGAGGAATCATCCCAACAATTCCTCTAAATCCCTTTTTGTCCGTTGCTGAGTTTGGTGCTGTGTATGTAGGAATGGTACAAACTGAATAAAGTATAAGTCATTTGATTTATTGATTTCATTACAGATGTAAATAAATGTCTGATATTTTATACTTAAAATTTAGTCGTGGTTGCCAGCATACACGCTCCTTACAAGTTAGAAAATGGCAGTCATGGCAGCTCTGTGAGACACAACAGCAAAATTTTCTCCTGACTCTGTAATTGGATCGAAATGACTATGAAACCTACCGGATTGGTGACACATAACAACTGGTTTTATAAGAGTGTGACAAAATCATCTTGAAACCCTTTCAGAAATATGTTTCTAAGTGTTGACAATGTGAGTTATATTGGGGAAGAAGTTTTTCTGTCATCTCTGAACAATAGAATAATGCCACACAGTTCAGAAGTCATTTTTTAATGGCTGCCAATTGGTGCAATTAAACTAAGCCTTGGAGACTAAGGAATCACAGTGTATAAAAGATTTATAGTGGAGGGTATATTTCTGTGCCGGGGATGTTTGCATTTAACTAGATCTTGTTTGGTGAGAAAGTACCTATGTCACGTACTCTATCGATTTAAAAAGCATAATGTTTCCAAATAGCAGAATTTTATGATAGCTGGAAGTGCTTGTTCTTTGCTTTGTTGTGGTGCCACTGTTAGAAGTTGATCTGAGAACTTTAGTTCTGCATATGATATATGTTCTGCATATTTCTCCATGTGTATGAGTTTAAAAGAGTTCTGCATTTGTTTGGTGCATGGATACACTGAAACAAAACATGTTCCCTTTGACCCCTGCCTTCCACAAATAAAAATATTCTTTAATAAGAACCACTCCTTCTGTGAGCAACAGAATAGACAAATATTTGCCTCTTAAACTGAGAGCTCGTACTATAATGTTATGCCTTGTATGTTCTTGAAGTACCATGGTATTACTGTATTCCAGGGCTCTTGTTGTACTTTGTCAGCTGCCAGTATATGAGACGACAGGGCTAAGGGAGGCATGCTGACTTGGGGAAATAAAGAGTTCTTTGCGACTATATAGGATTCAGCAAGATCAGGCCGAGTCAGTCTGCACTGTGTGTGTGTAGGAGAGAAAGCGAGGGCACACACAGTCTCTTCCTACCTCCTCTTATTTTACTTTTCCTCTCCTTCCTCCTCCTTCTGCTCTGTCTATCTCCCTGTAATAAAGCAGAGTATTTATTTCTCCCCCTTCAGCTCTCGGGTCTCTTAAAGGGAGTCAGGGACTGAACCGATATTAGACTTTATGTGTGTGTTTGTATGTGCGACAGTAAGCTTGTGCGTATGTGTGGTCGCTCTCTCACTTTCACACTGCGCTGTCTGCTTGTCTCATCACCTGTCCCAAGCGTACTGTTGCGTCTTCCTGCGTGCTAACACACCGAGATTGAAAGTTGCTGATTCTGAGCCGCGGGGACTCGTAGAGAGGAGGCCTCTGGCGGGGCCTGATTGAGCTGTACTCAGATGAGGTAGAAAAGTTACAGTAGCATGCCATTACCTGCCAGGGCCCATGGAGTTTATTAGCATTGCAGATATATTCTGGCAGAAGTCAGTGCAGCCAAGCAAATAATTTCATGACTGTGGTCCACCGGGGGAGTTAAAGCCTAAAAAGGTTTGTGTCATTCATGTCAACTAGCTTCCAGCTAGGCCTCAATGGATGCCTTTCAGCTTTTTATAAAAACCTTCTAAGGTGTTTATTCTTAATTTGAATAAATGCATGTTAGACCTCTCAGTTTAAATACTTCAGAATCAGCCGTTCTTACCCACCGTTTATCCAAACACATTCATGACATACAACCTTGTGACAGAAATTGCACGTTTCTTCTGAACTCACCGTGTAAAGTAATTAGGATAGTAATCCTTGTGTCAGTGGTCATGTGGGATCACTGACAAGTCCAACAAGATCAGTAATTCGCAGCGTAATTCTTTGTTTTGAGCTAAAGGAGCAGAACAGAGACTGGCTCAGAGCGTCCTGCGGCTGAATTAGCTCTTCACGGCTCTGGGACCGAGTCTGACAGTTGGCACAGTGAAGATGATTTATGACTGGCCAGGAGAGTCAGAGATGGATGAGGAGAAATAACTTTGATCAAAGTTTTCCTCTAAGAGCAGCACAAAGCTGCTCCTTAGTTGTTGTTGGTATCTGGAAGTGGCTAAACTTGTTTTTCTGTTTTTTTTTGTCTTTAGGGAGAAATGTTCTCTGCCTGTTGTTTTTGTGATTATATGAAAGTTTATTGAATTGTGTAAGTTGTTTAGAGGCAAATATAGGAAGCATCATCATTATGAAAGACAGTCTACTCATTCTGACACATGAACTACAGTAAGTTGAATTAGACTAGTTGTTCTTGAATTAAATCTGGTTAAAGTGTCAAAAGTGTTATTTTTTAGATGTTTCTGAAAAAAAATATATAAAAGTACCAATATTTCATAGAATTTTAAGGCTTGTGCATTATATTCTAGTTCATAGTTCATATTTACTAATCCCTACAAGACAAAGAGCTACAGTATTTAAAATGGAGCATTGATGTTTTGGTCCGGATCCAGAATACTGGAAGCCAATTTCTGCATTTGTTTTGATACATGTTTTGAGTTCTATAAACTCCAGACAAAATCTAATTTAAGCCTGGAAAAGTTTTTGAGTTATTGAAATTAAAGATGCGTAGGAAACCTGTTTAAAGTCTCTGCAGAGCAAATAACTTCTTTTCCAGAACAACCTGTTAAATTATGTTCTTGTGCTTTTCCACCCCTGCTTCATTGACCAAATGTTACACCTAATACCGTTTTATTGAAGTCTCTTCATCTTAAGTGGGCAGTGGGCAAAAGTGCAGAACCAGTTTTGTATCTACTTACCAGATCACTCTGCAAAGCCTATTGTAAATTTGATTTATTGATTTACTTTTTTACTTGCAGTCTGTCTCAAAGAGATAAGTAACTTCTTCTGTATTTCTGCAAAAGCCTTCCACTATTAAACATTGTGTAAGGTAAAATTTTACATTTTAGCATATGTGCATTATCTACTTTTTATACTTTATATTAACTTTTTGAGACAAAAATTTTTTTCAAACCATCAACTTCAGAAACTGTCTAAAAGTGATTTTAATGTCTTATTTTCCCTCTCAGTCGCCTAATTTTCAGCCTTTTCTTGCTTCCAACAGCTCTGTAATAAAAGCATTAATAGCTCTTCTCCAAACTTAAATAAAACAGATGGCTTTTGAGGCTGCCTGCTTCCAAACAGTAGAAAACAATTAGCAGCTGAACACGCGCACACAGACACACTCGCGGTGTATTAGCCTGCGCTTCGAGCTCTTTCAAGGCTTAAATGTTCTGCAGAACAAGACTCCTGTGACTCTCCAGCTCAGTGTGTGTCCAGCCCTGCTCATCTGCTGTCTGTGCTACAGGTCACAGCCTAATCTTGTGTAGGGATTTGGGGGCCAGTACTCCAAAAGTAAAGGTTTACTGAGCTTGTCTCGCAGGGACCAATCAAAACTAAGTATCTTTAAGAAGGTTGCCATGTTGGGATTGATGAGAAACCAGCTTCATGTGGAGAAGCTGCACCACGTGTATCAGAAGTGGTGTAAGGAGAATACGATCAATGGAGTTTGTTTTTTCATGTTTGCAACCTGTAGCATGTGCGGTATCTCCTAACCTTCTGTCATCCTTTCATATTTTTGCCTAAGATTCTTATATAAAATCGCAATGCCTTTTGACTTTCACCAAGAGAATTTGAGATTTTACAGGGAAAAATTGCAGATTTGTTTTCTTTCACGTAAAATATTTAAAATAGCCCTCAGGAGGAACAAAAAACTAATTAAAACTCTCTGCACAGATTAACACAATAAATTGATGTATCTAAGTCATATGCTCCAACTGCATCCAACCAAATTATTACATATTTTGAATTTTAATCCTTATGTCATCAGTTAACCCTAACATATGAAATAAAATAAAAATAATAGAATTCACATGCGACACCATGATGCAGTACAACACTGATTTCTACATCAGTACACACTCGCTTTGCAAAGCAACTGTGCATCAGAATGTAAATGGACACTTCAAAGATGTTTGTTCGTTTTGAAAAACGAACAAGCTGACCTCATGTTTAAACACGTTTAAACACACCAATACACACCAATGTAGATACTAAGGTTGGAAATTGGTAAACAGATAAGAAAGTTTGATTGGGGGGAAAAAAGGCAAATATTATTTTGGGTTACATTTCAAATATCTGCTGATACATTATGTAAATATTAAGTTTTATGCCACCAGCTTAGCCGTCCAGCTTTTGCTGATTATGTTTGCATACTTTGTGGTTTACATACCAAAATAACTCCAATGTGATTTAAACATTTGTTTATTCTCATTTGTCAGTGGAGTCTTATTCAAAAAAATTGTAACAATTACATCAACTGTTTTCAAGTGGTTTTATTGTGATGTAACATCTCTGTGCATTGGCCTGCATATGAGTTATGAATTGAAAAACATGTCACTAAACCTACAGTCAAGTCTCTACTGGTAACTTTTCCAAGTTTTAAAGTATGATAAAATCAAATTGTTTTCTTTTGTTTCTCTTGATTGAAGCATAGAAAAAGCATACTGAAACAGAACTTTTAAAACAAAGTTTTTGCCAAATCCTGGTTGTTTTTGTTTTGTACCATTACACCCCCAGTTTTGAAGCAAACTTAACAGTTTGTTTAAGAGTCTGTTACAAGAAAATTTGTTCTGAAATCAGTTCAGGGCGGTTGTTGTTTTGTTACCTCTTTTTGCCTTCGCTTGCTTTTGTCAATGGTTCCCCTTCTTTATTTCCAGTTCAAACCCACTCAGGCTCAACAGAGCACCTGAGCATACTGGAGCTCTGGGTTTGATTCTCCTTTCCACTGAGCTAGCTTCACCAAACCCCTCCCCAGATCTCATGGTTTCTCTCTTTCATCTTCCTCCTTCCATCAGACCCCAAACTGACCTGGCATGTAGTGACTCACCCGTGTTTCCCACACATCTCCCCAAATCCCGTACTTCCCGCTGTCCCTCCTTGTCTCGTCTTTCAGCGAGGACGTAAATTCGCTGTCCAGCCACCTCTGTTGTCCAGACCTGAGGCAAAAGAAGGTCTCCCTTTGTTATGACTGATAAAAGGAAGAAAGCAAGCTGTGGGTCGAGGATTAATTTTAGCACAGGCCAGACGACACATCTGCTTGTTGTGTTTATGTCTTTCCTGTCCCTCCTGTGGTTTTCCTTTCTTTTCTTCTATTATCTTTGGTGAGAGCAGAGGATATTGGGTCGAGATGCGTGGTGAACTCTCAGGGCCACGGCACCTCTCTAATCCGCTTTCTGTTTGTGTCTTTTGCCCTTTGTCGTCCTGCAGTCTCCATCCAGCATTAACCTGCTTCCTCTCTACTCTTGTATTCCTTTTTTGTCACCCAGTGCTCTAATGTTTTCTACACTAGTCACGTTTTTTTCGTTGAAGGGATTCCCCCTTTCACTGTGATGTTTAGAAAGTTGTCATTTCAGGAGGGATGTGGTTTTATACTTTGAGTTTTATTACTTCTCAGTAATATTTAAGAAGCACCAATCAGTCGGCTTGTAATTCTTATCTATAATCAGTAGGTTTAATACCCAAAAATCAGTTTTTTTATACAGCAAATGCTGCAAAACTTCCAGAATAATTCCCACTGTCTTTTGCCCATAAATACATCAGCCAGCACTTTGATGCATTTTTTTGAGCTTGGAAAAAATCAGATACCGGTTAGAAAAATGTGCTTAAAAATACCTTTATTTAAACAAATCATAAGCCTTTTGTTTTTGTTTGGATTTCAAACTACTACCTCCATGAAAGAAGCTGTTGTTCAAGTATTTGTCTTTTGTGTTATATTTTCACAGCTATGGTGGAAATAACGTGAACTTGTAGGTTAGACATTAAAATAAATAGTTTTCGGCCAAGAAAACCCTGGTTAGTGCTTGTTTTCTAAACTAATCAAAATGTTCATTTCATTTTATTCGCCTCACAGTTATATGAATTAGACAAAAAGACAGAACAAAAGATTAAAAATGAAGAAACGTTCACATTTTCACTGTATTTATTTCAGTCATTTTGTTTTAATTTGCAGCTCAGGGAAATCAAAAGTTGATATTGGCCAGGATAAATCTGATTGGTGCATATTTTATATAAATATTTCTTATTTTTGCTCCTGTCTTCTTCTTTCTTTTCCAGTCCTCCATCTTTCCTTCTGTTGAGACTAAATTTGGTTCATGTTTCTTTTTCACTCAGCGTGCAAATCATCTCGACTTGCACACCTTCTTTGCCTCTCTTGCAACCTCGCCCAGACTGCTCCATTGTGCTCAGTTCCGGGTCATGGTCAGCAGTCCATGTCAGCTTTCTGTTTAGGCCTGTTTGATGGCCTTTCTCCTCATCTGACAGGTCTCTGGGTCAGCAGAGACAAAGATGAGGGCTGGGAGAGTCTTTGTTTTTAATATGCATGAAGGAGTTTTTTTTTATTTTCTCCTGTTCATCTTTTACTGGTGTATAGGTCAGCCAACAGCAGCATGCAGAGGGAAGGAGCTCTGACCCTTACTGCGATCTTTGCTGTGCTGGGTTGATGGCGGTTAGCTTGAACTGATCTAAAATGTCTCTGATTGCACAGCTCAGGCGAGCCGTCGAATTTCCCGGTTTGCCTGGCCTTCTGCCCCATCCATTGTCATCCTCCAGACCCCTGAACCCCCGTCTACACCCCAGCTCAAACTCAGCATCCCACGCCCACTGGTCCATTAGGCAGATGCCATAGGGACAAGAACGAAAGCAAGTCAGAGTCTGAATCTGTCTGTTTTGTTACTTCATGCTAATATAGTGTAAGGTGGAGTGACACTGAGCTCCATCGTCCAGAAAGCCTGACTTCTATGACCCCTTTCCCAAACGGGCAGGATTGAGGAGGAACTGCCTTTTGTTTGTGCCGTGTAAATGTGCGTATGCAGAAAAAGAAATAAAATGATACTGGGGTCTCCGAAGAGGGACCTCAATTGCCAAATCTTGCAGTTCAGCAAAGCCTTTGTGCTTATACAAAAAAAGAAAAAGTTTCTGATGAAATCTGTGGCAAAATGCTGCCGCAGGAAATGTGGTGAATGGTTCATAGTTCTTCCTGCTCTTAGGGTCAAGGGTTAAAAGCAAACTGTCGCCTCTGCTGAATGTGGAAATGACCTCTCAGGCTCTCTTGTAAATGCAGACAATAAACAAGAAGGCTTTACCTTTGCACTTTGTGGATCAGAAACCACACTGAGTAAAAGCAAAGCAAAACAAAGACGAGACATAGTGAAACTTAATGCACGGAAAAACGATTGTGGAACTACATGTTAAAGCAAAAATAATCAACTTTGGAGTATCAACTTGGAAACTTGCTGGAAAATAGGAAAGATAGAAAGAAGCTAATAAGGATGGTGATGCAGTGCTTTGCAAAAGTACTTAAGTTTCCCACATTATATTTAATTTACAGGACAAGGATATATGGTAGACCAACACAAAGTACCACATATCTGTGAAGTAGAAGAAAATGGACACATGGCTTTCAGATATATTTGATCTTTTTTAAAAACACTTTGTGGTATTGGTGGCCTTTATGAGTAGTAATCAGAGAGAGACACTGAGCAGAGAAAGAAGGGGGAAAAACATCGAGCAAATGTCTCAATGTCAATCGAAGGCCCAGACCAAGCTTTAAAAATCTTACAAAGCACTGAAAAATGTATGGCAAGACGTGATTTTTCACCTGAACTGATGTACAAAGTCGGAAAAGCATTAACAGGTTAGATTCTACTAGTCTGTTATAGTAGAAGTTCAGCAATCCATTGTTTACTTTGAGGAATCTGTTAGCAGGACAACTATTATTTTGTTCTCCGTTAGTCATGTAGGGGACACGAGCAAAATTAGACTGTTGGTTCCCCATGTAAAACACTGTGAAGGGGAAAAAGTACACCATCCCCATGGTGGAAAGAAGGCGGTGGCAACATCATGCTGTGGGAAAGGTTTTTGATAGAATTCGTAGCAAAGCCAGATGGTGAGAAAAAAGGGATTCAGTCTTAAGCTAATTGGCAAAGAGGAGTGCACAACCACAGTGAAAAGTGGTTCCAGACTTCCATGTTCAGGCTTCTACCTTAGGAAGAATTCATATAAAAGCCCGCAACAAATTTTATTTGTAAGAGATTTTGAAAGCTATGTGTTATTTTCTTTCCACTAGACAATTATGCATTGGTTTATGTTGGTCTATTAAGGAAATCCCAATAAAACAGATTGAAATTTGGAGTTTTAATGAAACAAAATGAGTGTATACTTTTACAAAGCAGAAATAAAAAGGAAAAAATAAGGAAAGGGAAGTGGGGAGAGAACAGTCTGAATGGAAATGACACGACAAGCAGTCTTTGGTAGTGAATAAAACAGCTGCTTCAAACAGAACCAGAAGCAACTATAAGCAAATCAGTCGAATCCCTTTGGGCCCTGAGCAACTTTCAGAGTGATTGCATTTTGAAAATGATTATTAAAAAAGTCTGCAACAGCTGTCTCAGGTCAAACTGAGAAGCTTAATGAAGTGTAGGTTACTCTAATCAAAGATGGATCAACAAGAATGGTCACGCTTGGAGTGAAGGTAGTCCAAGAAATTTGCGTCTACATCTGTTTTTTGTACTTGAGATACTGAACTCCAGAGCATTGGTCTGTGTTTTCATGGCAAATATTAATGTATGATTTAAAGGTTTGGATTCAAATCAAAGTGCTTAAACTGAAAACCATCTGGGGAGGTTAGCTCAGGCGCACTTTGTTCACACATCAAGAAGAGATTTCAGAAGAACATGAATTTATTATTTATTTAGAGTTACAGTCAATGATGAATGTAAGCTCACTCAAAGATCTGCTGAATAATGATAACCTAGGCAGAAGGTGATACCCATATTGACCTTTTAGGGTCTTTTATATATCTTTGTAGTGTCTTCGCAGGACATTCCCATATGCTGAAGTAGAGAGCAAAGATGATACACTCATCAATACAATAACCTGTGGTACTCCTCCTCTTAAAGTATCATTTTCTCTGGCCTGAAAAAGGTTGCAGCTGGACATGTTTAAACCCCCTGCTGGGCCCTTCCAGAGGATATTTACTGAACTGTGACAACCCTCAAGCACTCAAAGAAAGGCTCACCGTCTCCTATGCCGACTCGCCATAACAATGCAATTATCATGCAGCATATGCGTTCCTGTTGGCGCCATTGTCACCCTCCAAACTAACTCAGACGCCTTTGTTGCCTTCTCACCTTTGTCTGAGTATTGCTGTCAAACTGTGCTTTCTGTGGAGGCTGCCCAAAAGCTAGAGATTCAAGGAAAAAAAATAATGGCGGCCGTTCAACAGGCTTTCCCAAACTGTAACCATTGAGAGGCACTGAATGGGGAATTGAAGAAACATCCAAGAGGGAATGGCTGCTTGCATTTGTGAGAAAATGTGGACAGTGTGCAGGAGGTATTAGAAAGTGCAAATTCCTTAAGAAATTCCCACAAAACCGTCTTATTCGCAATCTGCAGGCCGCACATTTAAAGTTGAGCGCTAAAGAAAACCCTGACACTCAAACGGTTCTTGGCCGCCCTTTTCTTCCCTGATTTCTCTGCTTTCCAACTCACAAAAGAGCTGAGCTTCTTCCCAGAGAAATCACAGACTCGCTGTAGCTCCATCCATTTTGCAAACATACAAGCCTAGTTAGACCTCTGCACTTACTGTTCTGTGCGTAATGATGTGTCCCACTTCGGCACAAGGTAAGATAAATGGATTATCTCCTTTGTTCGTGTTTATGTAAGTCCCTCAGACGAAGCAGTGACACCAGAGTTCCAATTACAGGTGCAATATCAATGTGGTGCTTAGGACGGAGACTTGACTCCACTTGGAGCTGATGGCTCTGTCTCTGAGGGGTCTGTGAACCAGCTCCTAATATGTACTATTGTATTATTAATAGGTGAAGATTCGCTGGCAATTGGCTCACATGTTGAGCGGTAACAATACAACGGTCAAGAAATGAAAACCATGTGATGCTGAGCAAAGCTGTCTTGTGCCTATGAATCTTGCTCTATCATCAAATGGCGTTAAGTTAACTAAAAGTGAAGCAAAGGAAATATTTTATGACTGAAATGTGTTGGTAAAGTTTTTTACAAGTCAGATCAAATTCTCTTTCTTTTTTTTATCATCTTTTATTTATTCATATTTACTTCCTAAATTCTGTGCCATTCAGTCAAATGCTATTAGTTTTCCACTTATTGCAATATATGTTTTAAAATATGGAATCATATTCATGAAGGTGTCCTGGATAACGTGTCAGTAGCTGAAAATGTCTCTAAAATACAACACATTGGCATTTATAAAAAAAAAACCCTCAAATGTTACTGAAAATATTGCCAAAACTAAGATTCTGAGATATTCAACAGTGCAGTCAAAACATGACCATGTAGATGTTTGAGTACTTAAATAAGTAGAAATATTAAACATCTTCTTTCTTTGTCTCTGAATGAGGCAAAGTCCTTTTGAACTCTGTGTTCTGAAATATGGTAAATTGATGCACTTTTTTGGATAATTTAGTTAGACCCAAAACTGGGTCAATCTCAGTCATTAATTGAGAGACGTTCAATGAGCAATTTGACAAAATGTAAATGAAAAAAAGATTTCTTTTACTCTGTGCAGATTATTTAAATATACATATATTTTTAGTTTTTTTTTCCTGTAAGAAACACACATTGAATAAAAACAAACTTCTGTCCAATCTGGGGTAGAAGTAATTTTGGACTAACTGTAGAATTTTAAACATTAAGGGAGAAAACAAAGAATAACTTCATAAATTAGCATAACACCAAAGGTGTACGCTTTATATTGACAAAGCAAACCATCCAGCAAACAATGATGGATTTTAAATATTTTAGTTTAACTCTCAAAGCTTTGTGGTAGACCATGTCAAGACCAGGCAGTGTGTTGCTCAAGGACACAAAGGTGACTGACACAAATGGAGCATCAGGTCAACCAGCAACCCCTGGGTTACAGGACCACCTCTTGGCCCATTGTCTCCACTGTACGTAGAGGAAGAAGATATTAAGACTGTAGACTTTAGAATTTATTCATCGTAAGTCACGTTTCTGCTGTATGCAAACATTATAAAACATTTTTTTTCATTATTTTGTGCAGCCTTAATTGTTAAAGTAAAATCCCCAGAATTGATCCTTGCAGAACACCTTTGGATACAGTGAAAGAAGCTAGAGATGTCCACCATTTTCACATTGAGTTCTGTTGGAAAAATAATTTTCAAACCAACAGACAACACGTTCTGAGAATCCAAGATGCATTTACTTTAATAACATGGAACAAAAGCCTTGTAATTCACTTCAGGTTGTTTTCTGTTGCTTTTCAAAGCTGGTTGCTTTAAGGAAAACAACCACACGCAGCAAGGCTTTGGGTGTTTAAATGACTTTTTCTTTTTTGTTGCAGTTTACCTTGAATTTATAACTCACTTAACTCCACAGGTGTAAGGTTGTCTTTAGGGTTCCAGCCTCCCACACTTTCTCTTCATCAGCTCCTCAGGCAGAGGGTTCTGGTGTCCAGAAGTGTGCTGGTATTTGTCGAGCTTTTGTTTTATACCACCAGAGGAGCTAATTTACTGCCATTCAGTCTTGTTCAGTGTGAAAACAATTTACACAGACTTGAAAATTGTTTTAGCCAGGTAATCCATCACAGTAAATTTGAAGCCTTAATTTGTTTAGTTTTCCCAGATTGTTGCCCAAGATGAGTGGATTTTCCTGTCAGGGTGGGCTTCATGTAATGCCATTCCTGTTGTCAGTCACCTGAGACCTATACTTAATTTAACTAAAATGTTTGCACAGTAGTTCATATTTTTCCTTGTTAGAATACACAATGCGGAGCAAACTATCAGGAAAAAGGCAGGCTAAAGTGGCCATAATTCAAATCAGGTTTTTATAGCTTAATGCAGGTCTGCTTTGTTGCAGACTAGTTTTCCTGCTCTATATTACAGTGCCTTTCAGTGTATACATATATATTTATGATCCTGTTTTCTTTCTGAATATATCGTAAAGAAATCCCAAATAAGGCTATTTCCACTCTTGCATGAAGTTTACGTAAAACCTGGCTCTACATGAACATGTTTTATTGTCTTAAAATATCTCTGGAGTTTTTTTTTTATAGTTTTTATTAAAGGCTTTGTAGTTCAGAAAATTGGAACACAGTAATGTCGCAGTGTGCTTGGATTAGCGGCTGACTCTACAGTCTGGGCCTCCTCCAGACCAATTAGCCTGCAAAAGGAAACTAATAACTCTGGTTAAGTCTGCCTCTGATGGAGCTGTCCCTGTTGGACGGCTACCTCAATGGATTGAGGAGGGTGTGTCTTACTTAATATGAGCTCAGTTCTAAATGATGACAAGAAACCTGTGGTGGGAATGTCCACTAATGACTTGACCTCAGAATTAAAACTTAACACCTCTTTTGCACCCTGGAGGCTCCCACCTGGTTGGGCAATGGGAGTGTTGAAGAGAAAGGAAATGATTGTCTGATTCCTCACCTTTTTAACAAGCTGATTAAACGCTGGTGCATCCTGAGACAGCACTAAAATAGTAGGCGTATGTCAGCACTGGTTCATCTGAACCAAGCAATAGAGGGAGACACAAAGGAGTGAACTGGAGAGTAAACAGTGAGTGATGAAATAACAATCAACTGAAACTGTGTACAAAATGTCATGTATTTTCAAATCAGGATAAATATGAACAAAAGTTCGAGTTTTCAAGTCACTTTTAGATAAATTATAAATTTACTAAATGTTATAATTGTAATACTGGCAGATGTTTGTTTGAAATAATGTTTTACTTTGACCAATTTGTTTCTTCTGACTGGCAGTAGGAGTGAATACACACCCACTGTCTATTCATTATTTTGATTTTGATGCATAGTCTTAAGAAAAAATATTGGACAAACATTACTGAATTTACACTACGACTGTTCATGTTTTTCTCAACGAGAAATATTTAAGAGACAAATTGGTCTTTTTCGAAACCAAGGGTAATATAATATTATAATATCAGCCAGCGGAGCGATGGTGTGCAGAAACAACTTACTATGTGTTTCACGCTACCTGAACATTTTGGAAAATTTCAACCTATTAAAAAAAACAGAACTTTTTAGGACATTGGTTCACTTTGATAACAGTGTCTCTCTTTTTTCTTAAAAAGACACAAAATGTTTTATGTTCCTGAAAGCCTGATGCTGTTTTTACATGACACTTGTTTGTTTTCCAGTTTTCCTTTGATGTTGTCCAGCAGAATCTGCCAAATCCATGTTGCCTTGGCTTGTGTTACTAACCTCAACCCACCAGACTCATTCTCCTCTTACTGGACAAATATTTAAATCCACTGAAATGCATGACATGAAGGCACCAGTAACCAGATGCCTTCATGTTCAGATCAAGATGCACTCCTTGGATCTGGTCCATGATTTAGACATTTTTTGTTTTTGGATGCTGATTTGATTTAGGCTCACAGTGAGCGTGGACGGTAGCAGACTGGGCACAAGGAACGTGTTTGGTTTTCGACCCTGGCAGGTGCTGGCAGATCTCGATTACATGCTGCTCCTTGAGTGAACCAAATGTGCCATTGACAAAGAGGGAGAGGGGACGCAGCGACAGAGCGAGCCGACCTGTCACGTACCTGCTGGTACATTTAGTCGAAGCAGGCAGAGATCTAATCTCCCCCAGGAGTCCCAAATTGGATCGCCCACAACTTGTTGCCTTGACCCTTTACTGAGACTTTTACCCACTTTTTAACAGAAGCGAGAGGAAATGCATGCAGGAAAGAAGAAAACAACTTCAATGGAATTTTAATTTGCTTTATTAATTTATGTAAATGATACAGAGCAGCTGTTTGAAATTGTTAAATTGCTTACCCAAGCATCACTATGTAGGCTGTATGTAAATGTAGGTGTTTGCTAATTGAAATTCAATATCTTTCTCGTCAGCACCGGCTTGTTGGCCTCCTCAACTGAGCTGCACTCTTCCTCCTCCTCCTCCTCCTCCTCCTCTTCCTCTTTTTCTTCCTCTCCCTTTGCACACTGTTCTTGCCCTCCAACCTCACCTAAGTGGGTCTTTAATTTAAAAGTAAGCGCATTAACTTTTTCAAATACGGGTAAGATAAAGTACCTTTTGCCAGCAAATGAATAAGCGGTGAAATAAATAACTTTGCTTCCATATACACACACACACACCCCGACAGAAATAAACACACAAACATGCAAGGGAGAGATCGATAAACAGCGGTATTGAGGCATCTCTCGAGGTCTGTGTCTGGCTCAGTGTGATGGTTGATTTATTTGTTCTTTGCAAAGAGCGGTTAAATCAGTGCTTACCCTCAGGCCAGCTCAGATTCACACGGCCAGCCCACATATTTAGTGTCGCCTCCCTCCACTACAAAAACAAGAAATCCTAGCTGGTTTGGGCTTCTGACCAACATTTTTGTGTTTATGTTTTGTGCTTACAACAAAAAATTTGGATTTCAAACTCCTCTTTTCCCGCTTTGGAAAAAAAAAAAGGCCTATGCTCTTTAAAGGCCATCAGCAGCATTGTGTGTGAGTGAGAAGTTACTGTGGGATGCAGAAGCAACATTTTCAGTTGTTATTCAAAAAGGGTAAGGTGAAAGAGTTGGCTTTTGGGTAATTGCAGCTCAAAGACGTAGAAAAATTGAGAGGGGAGAGAGAGACTAAGAGGAGGGCTAACCTTCCCCCAGGGCTCTCTCAGGGGTTGGTGCTGTGTGTCGCTGCCGTCAGTTCCTCCGTCTCTTTTCCTTTTTAATGCTGTTGCCCTAAAACTGTAAGCCAAGCTGTCCTCGCCAAACAGCAGCCCTCACCGTCGCGACAGAAGCCACCAGTATTAAAACCTCTTTGAATTATACCAAGGTCTCCTTTCCTCATAACATCCCTCGCATTTTCTTTGTTTATCCCAGGGAAAATATATATGTCTAGGGGCCACACAACAAATGACGCGACTTGGTTGTTTACTTTGTCACACTTTTAAATAGACTCTTTTAATTGCTGCAAACTTTTCTAATTAAGATGTGTCTCGTCTTTTTGTCTTTTGACACATCACGTCAAAAGAAAAGGTGAGACAAGACTGGAAGTTTGTTTGTGTGTCTCTCAACTAGTGCCGAGAATGCCAAGCTTTTAGCCAGGCAGACTAATTATCGTTGGATCAGGAGTCATTTGGCCTGAACTCCTTCCCTACTGTGTCTTCACACAGTGGCAGCTGGTGCCCACATTGCTCATTGGGGAGGGGACATGGCCTAAGAGGCATCAACAAGTTTGACTTTGTCTTAGCCAAACACTCTCATACAAAACACTTTGGCTTTTTAACTGCGGCGTAACTGTAGAATACAACATTACTGTTTTAGAGGAAGATGCAGACATTTCCACCTCTCATTTAATGAGGTGGAAATGTTGATGTGTTACTTGTATCAAGTTAAACAGCGGTTTCAAAAACCTCCTGCCACTGTAGTTTAAAGTTTTCCTTTCTGAGATGCTGCACACTTCTGATCAGCTGGCTAAAATGGTTGCACACTATTCCCTCTCTAATATCTCTGGTCATTAAAATGGCTACAGTTTGTGTGAGCAGGTTGGTAAGTTGCATTAGTTTGTTAGGCTCCTACTGTGTGAGAAACACAAGAGTCTTAAAACTAAATTTAGTGAGTGTTTTATTTATTGACTCAATCACTATATATGATTAGTTTTAAATACTAATTTTTGACATTTTTAACAAATATAATATATGAATGTTTCTTCTGAATATTTGGTAGTGAATTCTATTCAATGTTGGTGTTTCATAACCATTGTTGCCATTGAAATGTTCTTCCAATAACAAAACATTTCTTACATGGAGGATGTAAGAAATAAAAGTAAATACATAAGAAAAGAACCAACACTAACCACTTCCACTACCACCGAGTTGTTTTTTCTTGTCGCCATGAGACCTTACTGGAAGAAAGATGTTAAATAACTGAGCAGCTGTTCTGGTGTGGACTAGCGTCAGTTTGCTTCGAGTCTGACAAGTGTTCATAAAACTGGACTGGTGCTTTCTTTCACTGTAAGTTTGCTCTTCTGCTTAAATATTTGACCAGTTTTCTGTTGATTCCCCTGGTTATATAGTGTTTGTTTTATGGACAAGTGTTTAACTTTATAAGTGTCTTCTAAATTAGAGGCACCGGTTAATGGTGATTTAATATTCTGTTTAGATGCTCAATTAGATTTGTAATTGCTCCTCAGGCATGATTGCGTTTATAGAGGCTAAGTTCATTAATACTTTGGAGCCTGAGTTTGCGGCCAGCAATTCTGTAAAAATGAAATTAAACTCCTCAGTATGGCGTTTAGGCTGAGCTGCAACAGACGTGATGCATTCAAGACTGTAGTCAGGCTTTCCTGCAGAACGAACTCGGCGTCATTAAAAGCTACATTTGTTTGATTTTATTCAGATACGAACTGATTTTGTTGTCAGATTTGAAGTGTGCTCTCAGCACATGGTTTAACTTACACTGAGATAATGTTTCGAGGCCTAAGAGGATGGTTAAACAGTGGTTCATTCAGAGTTTGAGGACTAATGGAGAGATTGTCATGACAAGCAGAAGACAGAAAAGTATAAAAATTATATAAGGCTCCTTTTTTTACTTTTATAATATTTCCTGTTTACTTTCCATCCATCTGTTATTGTCTTATGTCTGTCACTTTCTGTATTGTTATCTTTCATCATTGTTTTTTGATGTATCGGGTCTTATTAGTTTAAGGATTTGCTGTCCTGAGGTTTAAGCCTCATAGTTTGTGTAATCTTCTCTGAAAGCCCAAAAGAATACCCAGATGTTGAGCTGCTTGCCAGAGAAACTCAGCCTCATGCTCCTTTCAGGTGATTGAAAAACACAACTCATCACACATCTCTTACTTTTTTTACATTTTGTTTTCTTTTGTAATGTGTCCCTTTTCCCCCTTCATTGCACACTGTCCTTGTTCAGTGTATGGAAGCTCTGGTGCTTCAGTTTCACTGATTATGTGTTTAGCACTTAGCAAGACTGTGAAAATTGAAAAAAGGGCTTCATTCACTTTCAGCACAAGATGGGTCCAAAAAGAAATTAGACTAATTGGCGAGCCTGCCAACTCAATCACACCACCTGAGTGGGATAATGGACACATTTGGTGTGAAAATCTCCAAAGCATTAAAGAAAAGGAATGCGTTAAAAGCTTGGGATGATTACTCTTACATTTGCTTGGATCCAAAATGCCTTTTCATTAATGTATCCAGACTCCTTCTAATAGGGAGAATGTTCTGCTTGAGTTGTTGTTTTGTGTCATTTGCGAAATTTACATTGATTACAGTTGTGAACATAATCACTTATAATTCACTGTTGTGTGACAAAGATGTTCCCAGCGCGTTTCATTTAACTCCCTTTGAGAGTCTGAGCTACTGTAGAAAACCCTTTTTATCAGCTAAATTTGGGTTTCGACAAAGGATTTATTAGTGGACAGCATAATGCTGCTGTCAGTGCTTTGCTTTCCAAGATGGACATTTAATCAGACGGTGACCTGCTTAATTAACTGGAGGTTTTAATACAAAGTGATGAAGCGCATCTTCTGTGTCGTGCCAAACCAGCCGAGTCTCCAAGAAATAACTTATTCTCTTCCTGGCCCCAGCGTAACTACAGAACAGGCATAAACAAATCAAATGTCACATTCAATAATTCTTTGAGAGGCTATTTGGCTGCTTGCTGCCATGTGATGCGGGAGCTCTTGCGTTATTTCCTTTCCGGAGATGATAAATTGTGTAGATGAAGCATAGCTCCCAATGCATGTTTCATGGCTGCATGCAGAGAAATAAAAGTGGCCCCTTGGCCTTTGAACTTCTGAGTTCTGTAAGTTATTACACAAAAAATTATTTTGTAAACATTTTTGTTGCGAGGGTTGCAGAAATGTCGTTTAAAAATTGGTTTTGATCGATCAAATGTTGCTGATTAGGTTTACATTCCTCGTAGCTCAGGGTTTTCAACGTGAATTTGAGTTTTGTGGCTGATGGTCAGATCGTTTCGTCTGAGCTGAAATGGCTTTTATTTTGTTGAAATGATCTCACTTTATTCCCCAATAAATATTTTATTTTATGTTTGTAATATTTGGGCCATGTGCTGCTGTTGCCAGTTCATCTAGTCCATGGGTAACTGAGAAAGAAAACTGTTTCCTTGATGAAATTTAGTGGTGAGGCATTCCTTTCACAGTCTGGTCCTGTTCACCATAAAAACCCAACACCACTGACCCACACACAAAATTAACTGCATGTTTTATGAATAACCAAAGCAACACCCATAACTTTACTCGGTAAACCATCCATCTAGGAAAATCTCAGTAAATTGAAATACTATCGGTTATTTTAGTATTAAATCCAAAATGAGGAATTAGCTTAAATAGATTTATTGTAACATGTTAAAAAAACTAAATCTGTGCTTATGATCAGGTGACAAGGCAGGCAGATATTTTCTTGTTGCTTTCTTCATATTAAAAGTCACTGAAGGGAAACTTTTGTCACTCCATACCTTTTACATGTTGCAGTTATGCTTATGTATGAGCAAACAGTGCAAATTCTAGAAGACAAACTTGGCACTGAATCAATGGAGTGGCGGTGTTGTAATGATAGGAGAATCCTCATTTAAAACCTGCAAAAATGCCAGAGTGAAAGAATGTCTGCCTGAATGTCTTTCAGTCTTTCTTGGTTTTTATAAAAAATGCTGAAACGGTTACACCATCGGTTCTTAAGTGTTTGTTGTAGCAATGGCCAAATGCAGCAGACCCATTCATGAATGGCTTAGCTAGCTTTCTTTTTTTTACTACCAGTTTGTAACAAATTTGAAATATGTTCAACTCCTGATCATTTACAGGTATTGATTAAATACCGCTGACAGCATTTCACAGTCTAAATTTTTAACAAAATGAAGACCTTTTTGAATCATACACATCGGGACTCTTCTGTTTAGGACTGATTGGAGCAAAAGCCCATTTGCATGGGTTAACTGATAGAAAGGCTGTTTCCAGTTAGTGAAAAGGAAAACATTTTTGCTTTTGTTAGGAAGCCCTTCTTTTGGAGAGTGAGGAATATTATGTTTTCTGCCACAGACCTTGATGGGGAGCTAAATGAAGTTTCCTCATCTCTGACCCAGCTCGGGTCTGTCTCTCCTCATGATTGAGCTGTCATGATGGCTGCAGGCTCTGAATAAGTTTTCACACGGCCCTCACAGAGTCAGAGGTTTGACTCTTACCAGCTCTGTGCCGTATGTTTTTCTTTTTTGCTTTATCTGATAATGTCTGTGTAGATACTTAAAATAATATTTTTACAAACATAACCAGAAAGTTATTGATGCCATTTGTATTCTGTGTTGACGTATACTTTTGAGTGCATTTACGGTCCTTTCAGATATGATTAAAATCATGATGCAACAAGGAAAATCATCTACAATTGATTCTTTATTATCTTAAAAACATTCACTCGCTTACGGTAGAAAGGGATTGTTTCTCTGGGAGAATTGTCAAGCATTGTAGTGGCACCAGATTGGCTTATTTGCTATAATCTTGAGACCAAACTGGCCTTTACCCCATCCACACTCTGCCAGGAGCATATATAAGTAAATTATTAGAAAGCATCCAGTTCTGCATGCGATAACAGCTGCTCTTTGGACTCGACAGAGCAGTGCTTGGAAAAGGTTTCACTTTTTCTTGTATGTTAGCTTTTTGGCCTGTTGTTAGTTGTATTTCCTGTAGTTGTAAGCTAAGTGTTGAGATCTAAAACTATGATCTACCAACTTTGGTTGAACGTTACTCCATTTAAAAAAATAAAAAATCATTATTTCTATACGATGGATCTGGATTTATATCTGATATGAAGAGGATTTAACGAGTGAAGAAATTTTTTATAACTGATCCTTTTCATTTATCTGTACGAATGTGTTTTTTCATTGAAACTATTTGTTGGATAATTTTTGAGCATCTTCTAACATTTGCTTAGCACTTAGTTTCTCAAGCTGTGCTCCCAAATCTACTCTTGTGGTCATGCTCTCCTTCTTTCTCGTTCACCCTCTACTGAGCACATATGGTCCATGTCCCAAATGAAACAAAAAAAAAAGAAATAACCACGTCATACAGAGCCCTTAACCCGCACGTTATGCACCCGTAAGGCTCAATTATACTTCTTACGGTCTCGGCGGCGTCGACGGTATTTTCAGCATTCTCTCTGCGACTGATGGGTTTAGGTATTTATAGTTTCACATCAGTTCTGTGATCACCTCAGCAACCTTTTTGTGATGATGTGAGCAAGTGTGGGATTTGTGTGGTCTCTGAGGTTTCCCCCTTGCAGCTTTTCCATTTTGGGAAAGTTGGAACAGATTTTGATGTCTTCATAATGTTCCTCAATATAAAAACACAGCTCAGAAAAAAGGTTGATAGACTCTCATGGTGTGGGGTTTTTAAATAAAATCTGAAAGGTTGTTAGTGTAAAGTCAGTCTGACACAGTTTCAGGTATTTAATGTGCTTTATGATTTATGAAATCTTCAACAGACATTTTATAAACAAAAACTATTAGGCTAGAAACGGTCAGACTGAAATTGTCTTTAGAGTGGTTTGTGTAGAAATTTAGTTCAATCCTTCTTTTGTTTGTATTGATTTATTAAGAGGATAGCAATTTTGCCTGAAGCACTTAATTTCTTAAGTGCTTCAGATTCTACATGGTGATGATATATTTGTTTGAAGTAAATCAGTAAATAAAAAAATAATTGAATTCTTATTAGGACTGAATTTTCAATTGACTTGTTTTAAGTTGTTAGGGGAACTTTTGTCATCTGTGACTTTCTGTTTTCCTGTGGTACAAATATCTGTGACAAAGTGTGAGAGAGAATCTGGGACAATGTGGAGAGATACATGTTCCTCCTTTCTTTATGCTTCAAACTTATTAAACTTTGTACATCTCCTTCTGTCATCTAGACAGATCTTCAAAGTATAAACAGAAGGTGTCCAGCATATGTAACACACAATGGTTCTTAGGTTTTTTTTCCTCCACTGAATAAATGTGCTTAAAATAAAATAAGAATTTTTTTTTTTACTTTTTTCATTGTAAAATTATGCTGCAATTATAAAATACATTAATTTTAAGACATTTTACACATCTTTCCAAGAGTTGCTGTTGAGTCTGAAGCATGCTTTGGATGATGAGGAAAGTTGAATGCAATAGGAAAGGGTTAACGCTGCTGTTGAGTTACTGTCTCTATTTTAATTTTAATTTCGAGAAAATCTTTCACAGTGAGACTTTACCAGCTCCTCTAATGTGATTCTTGAACCTAGTGGCAGAAGTGCTCCTCTCGTCCTCCACTTGCCTCGCTTTTCAAGCTCTCCTCCATCCACCTCCGAGTAATTGATTTGGGGATGAGAGTTTTGCACGGGGAATAAAGGGAATAACACAGCGTCTGGTCTCACACTTTTAATCTCAACTCCATTTCTCTTCCTTTTCATGTCTATAATTTGGTTGATGTATGAAAAAAGTAAGAATATCCCGCTGAGATGCCCTCTTCTGCCTTACTCGGGACTTAAAATGTGACCCACTGGTTTGCATATTTATCTCTGTCCTGGTTTGTTTTGGTTGCAAGCTGCAGCTGCTCATTTTTAGAAAAGTCAGATCTTGAAAAGTATCTCAAAATGCCTGATTTCCATTTTTAGTATGCATCTCTTTTTTAAATTGTTTTATCAATGCTCGCATACATCCACATTTCTTTTCATTTTTTTAAAATATGATTTTGTTTGATGGAGATTAAAAACAAGGCTTCCTTTGCAGCCATCTGCAATACTTCACCTCACTCTCCCTCTCTCAGGCTTTTACCATACCTGATGCTCCCTCTCGGCTCCAATATTAGGGGAGTGAATGTTATAAAAAAGTTTAACGAGGTGAACAGCTGCACTTTGTTGCCACATTAAATTTAATGCTGCCCAGCGAGTTACCTCAGTGTTTAATACAATGATTAGAGAAGTTTTAGATGCTACCTAGAACTTGCACTGGTGTTACTGTCTTTTTATTGGCTTCACCTTCATTTTTTCTGCTTTTTGAGTTAGTTCATTATTTCCGCAACTCTAAATCCTTTTTAGTCATGTCCATTTGACACCACAATGGGAGTACACATACCCGTTTTTCGGTTTTTATCTGCTAAAAATGTCCTCTCACAAGGCTGCGTGTGCACAGCAGTCTCGCTGACACCACCTCCACACATCCCAAAAGACCTTTCCATGCCGTTTCAAGTTCTGTTGGCCCATTCTGCTCAAAATCGGTGGAAAATGGAGGTACTGCTGCCAAGAAACCCGTTTGCAGAATCACAGAAAAACCCCCAAATGGTCTTTATTAAAGTTTCCGAGCTCTTGGCGGAGTGAGGCCACTGTGTTTGGAGGTCATTTTTAAAAGCCCCATGGAAAGGCACCCCCCAAACCCCTCCCCCCCCCCAGCCATCTTAGACCATCACTGTGATTGTGTGAGAGACTAAGTTCAGTTCAGGGTTTATTAGGCTTCAGTGGTGTTTGGACAGCCGGAAGAGCAGTACTAATAGGACAGAATGATGCAGAAATGGACAGAAAGCCCCCTTGGAGTTCTTGAAGCTCATTTTCTCTCTCCCTCCTTTTACTCTTTGCCTCCGCCTCAATCACTCACTTACTTTTCTCCCTCTCTCCTTTTTTCCACTCCTACCTTCTCTGGCTTTCTCAGCCTTGGCCATCCTGGTGTTGCTCCACTAATTTTTCACATCCCTTTATTCCCGCTATTTGCCTTTTCCCAAAAGCACTTTGAGTCAGCGGGGGAAAGCTTTTAGCCTCTGATTACTCCCACACTGTAATTTTTCCTGGTTTTGCTTGTCTCTGTTTGTTTCAAAAGTCTTTTATTCTGTCATTTTCCCCCCACCTGTTATCTCAATGTGCATTTCTTACACCTGCTTTTTTTTTTTTTTTCTTTTTTAAAATAACATTTCCCCGTTCCCTGTTTGTATTCTCACTTTGAAAAACAGTGAGGGATTACGGTCACTGTAAATAGCTTACTCCTACATATAGCACCTTTTTAGCCCTACAGACTTTATTTCACAGTGTTTCACAGTTTACTTCTGTTATTTCTGTTGAGTCAACCTGAGGAAGCAACAAACAAAATAACAATAAAAAAGCAACAGCCTGTTTTTTTTTCTAAAATGTTTTATTTTACAATACGTCCCAGATAGTGCAAAAAAGACGACCAGTATATGGTTTATGTAGAGCTCTGTGTGGCCTAGCATTAACTTGATACCTTAAATCCTTGTAAAGCAGCATGAAACATGACATATCCAAAGATGGCTGAACTGATACAGCAGTGACTCTGCCAGAAGGAGATGGAGGAGGGAAATCCACACACTGATCTGAAAGGGCTTGTAACACTGCGAAGGAAGCCTGGCCGTTTTTTCAGTAGATGTGAGATAAATGGCTGAACAAGGGTTTTTGGTTAGGAAATGCACTTATTACTCAATACAAATATTTTTGTTTTTAAACACACCTGTCTTAGAAAAATGTATTAAAATATGTATGAAATACAACCTAAACGTAAATGACACTAAGATGCAAATGTGTTTTATACAGAGTGGCTATTTTCATAACTTTTCAGTATTATTTTTCTTACGTTGTAAATTTTTCTGTTATTATTATTTTTTGTTTTCATTTATCTTATCGTCTTTGAATAGTTTACCTGTGGGTGCTACACCTGGATTTCCCAGGTGTGGGACAGTAAAGGAGTATTTCTATTCTTCTATTTCTCAACTTCCTCTCTTTGTTGTCTGAATTTGATCAGTCATCACCACGAAACCATGGAGAACCAACATTTAGCATGATATTTTACAAAACTACAGCAAACCTGGATAATACCATCTACCCAGAACAAGTGGAACCAACATTTAGTTTCATATTAACCAATAGCAACCATGAACTTTTTTGTTGTTACCTTCCTTTTGGTTTTGTTGTTTTGGTTTGTATTTACTTTTAATTCATGTAAAGCACTTTAAACTGCTTTGTTGCTGAAAATGTGTATTTATAAGGTACTTTATAAATAAAAGTATCTTATCTTAAAACACACTGATGAACTATGGATTTCATGATTTCATTGTAACTGCAAAATTAGTTCTATACTCTTTTTGTTTTGGAAAAATTATTGAGAATTCAACCAACATAAAACCTGACTAAAGTTTCAATTTCTAACTTCATTCCTGCAACAGTAAATCAGCTGGAATCAATTGCTGCTTCACTGACTGAATGGCAGCATCATGCAATGGCCAGGTTTTATCAAACACTGACAGGGAGAGCAATAATTGAATGAGAAGGGAGAAAATAAAGAGCTGCTATTGTTGAAAATCTTTTAAAGTACAATAGAATTTTATATTTTGCCAAAGGTATTTTTTAACAGCAAAACAGGAACAATAAACCCGTTCTTAGCCGAGCAATAACACATGAAAATGCCCCGTCACTGATGGCTCCTCTTTCAGTTTGGTTTAGAGATGAATCTTTCTTCCAGGAAGAATGAAAAACCTTCGAAGGTAAAGTGCAGCAAGAATATTGAATAATTCAAGGCGCTTCATGATTTCAGGCTTTCAAAGCTGCCAAATTTGCATTAGCACAGGCCTCAAAGAATATTCTGAATATGTGAAAATCAAATAGGCTCTCTGAGCTTAGAGTCCGTCATGAAATTTCTAAATCTGTTTTTATCTTTTGGATAACCAGGACATAAAAGAAGCTGTGACGCCTCATTTTCACCATCATTTTATTTAAGGTTGTGTTTAGGCTGAAGTTATTAGGTGGCAGCTCTGCTATAGTTGTTTTTTTTTCCCACAGAAGTTATCTAATTAAATATAGATTTGAAGAATGGAGTCAGGTTTAGCACACACCAATCATGCCATGATCTTGATAAAATCATTGGAAAAACATTGTGCAGAAACGTCCGCTATCGGCTTCTATATCCAAACGCATATTTGCAAAGAAATGGATGCAATAGCAAAAAGTCGGACAGGAAATGTCACTTTATTATTGCCACCATGGGAAAATATATAATAAATAAGACTACAGACTAAACAACAAGGTCATGCCCAATTATATTTAAAAGTTATTTGGATAATGGCCTTCATTTGTGATGCTTGAATCTATGATAAATAACAGCAGAAACCATCATCGCCACCATTTAGATTGAATTTTACAATAATAATTATAAGATCTGAGCAATGTAATTTTGAAAACAATTTTATTAACACCTGTTAAACCTTAATAGGCACCAATTCCTTGGCAACAGCTGGATTTATTCCAAATTGATCTAAGAGTAAAATATACAATTTCGCTGCTGTGTTAGCAGATTTTGTGTTGGTATTTGAAACTGACTGTAAATTATCAGTATCAATCTCTGCATGTCTCCAAAAAGAAAAAAAATTTAAGATTTTGAAGTGTCCTAGTAAAGGTTTGCACTTAAATCCTATTAAGATCTGGGACATAAACTGAAACAGGCTGTTCATGCATGCAAACTAAAACAACTGTACAAAGAAGAAAGAGCCAAACTTCCTTCAGAGTGATCCAAAAGACTCATTTCTATTTCCTAGAAATGATTAAAAAAATTTTCTAATGAAAATAGATTGTATTACAGCTGGCCGCCTAGCTAATCTTTAAATATAAGAAGCTATAAAAGTAAATCTGCTCTTAATACACTGCAGGCAAATTGTTGAACTAATTGCTTACGTTTTTACAAATTGTATTTAACGCAGCCTTTTTGTAGTTTCCTTCAATTTCCCAGTTCTTCATATTGAAATTACTTGAAAACAGTTTTTTTTTCTGTGTTCATTTCTGATCTTTTGTTTGCGTTCTTCCGTCTCATTCCTTTGTCTTTGCTCTCTCCGAGGTGTTTGTGTTCCCTTCTGTCTTCTCAATAACAATAAAGTTGCTCCCGTTTGCTCCACTGGCAATGAAGACGGATGAAAACCCGAGTGAGGAATGTTTGTGCTCCGTCTAACTAACAAACCTCAACCTTTTCCTGGAACTTTATTCTTTCGGCTGAATGTCATAGACCGTCTCCTGACAGTCTCCTCAGCAGAGATGTAATTGTTGGAGCAACCTGAGCAGAAGTAACACTAAAAGGTTTTTAATCTATAACAAATTCGGTCTTTCTCAATGTAACTTTTTTGTGTGAAAGAAAATCCATTATCTGAGGTCTTTGGGCAGAAAGCACAAGAGGGTTTTGTATGAGGTCTTCATTGTGTACCTGAAGCCTCTTTGAATGTGAGTGTTAATGTGCTTTTTGAGTGGTGCTTTGCTCTCAGCAATGTCTGTAATTAGGTGTAAAAACCCCAGTGATACGTCTCGAGCTCCTGTTCAAGGTTATTCTCTTGGAGCACTAAATTGAAGAACCCTTTCTGCCCCAGTAATTCTTCTGTTCGCTGGTCTAAATGAAGTTGTCTTTAGCTTAATTTCCTCCAGATTGATGGCAAGTTTCTGTGGGATATTTCATCTATATTTATCATAAAGGAAGAAAAAAAATCATTTGATTAATGCACAGACATGCTGTGTTGCTCTTCGTGACTCTGGCTGACCCCATGACCTTTCTCCATATTCTCTTCCTCAAATCACCTCAATCACAGTTTCTGTTTCATTCATGAAATATTAATCTGTTGAGGAAAATTAATAATTTACCATTACAATTCAGAATCAGACATCAGACAGTCACCATGAAATAATCATTTTCCATTTGCTCACAGCACATTGATAATTCATCATTTCTCTGCGCTCCAGTCTTTCCTCTGCTCATTTCATTCCCCTCCTTCTTTTCCATTTTTTTTTTTTGTAGCTCTGATCAGTCCGACACCTGGTTAGGGACCAACACTGTATCGCTGTCCTGTTGCCGTGCTGATTAGAGGGTTAGGAGCCCCCAGAAGAGCCCAAAATAAGAAGGAAACGGGGTGTGAAATGAAGGCTGTAGGACAAATGGAGCATCTGTTTCTGTGAGCCAAGCTGGGGAGGCGGAGATTTAATGTAAATGAACAGGAAACACAAACACCAGGTGGCTTGTACACGAGTTGCCTTCAAGTGGAAAAAATTTAGGCTTGAATGTTTTTCCTAAGCCGTTTTATGTTCAGTTTTCTTTTTCCAATGAAACGAGACATCGTTTTTATTTCATTTCAGCTTCTCCCTGAAGCATGAAACATTAGAGGATGAAGTACAGCAATAACCCTAATGGTTCCTTGTTAATACTTCTCATTAGTCATAGCAAAAAATCTTTTTTTTTTTTTCTGGGTTAAAGATTTAATCCTTAAGGAGAGATGATATGACAACAAACCTCAGCATGTCTGTCAGGGAGTATTAGCATTCGAGGCTGAATGCAAATGTGTTTTAGTCTCTTGCTTCCTTTTGCACCCAAGCTGTCCTCGAGGTGCAAGGTGCACAAAAACAATCTTTGCCGTTCTCATGGGACTTTAACCATACGGCTGAACCTTGGATCTGTTTTTGTATTTGCACATTTCTACCCTTCATATCCTGTGTGGCTGCTGAGGAATATACTTGTTATGACATTATCATAAGCTACTATTTCATGATTACAGGATGTTAAGTTTATTAAAACAGTTAATATAATATAAATAATTTAATATTAAGCCACAAAATTAGTCTAAAAGTGAAACCCATAAAGGAAACAGAGACATTTCTGCTTATTTCAAACATTAATATGTATTTAGGATCAACACTAGAATGAACACTTCAGATATTATAAGAAAAATCAATATGAAAAAGATTTATATTTAAACACTAGAATGATTTAATGATCTACAGGTTAGGAGAAACACAAAAAGGTAATTATTAAAAAATGATGCTAAATCTACCCCACAGCTACTACTAAGACTATGGAATATACTTTTCAAAATAGTATCTATGACCATTTAAAAAGATTTGTAGTGAAGGTGAAAGATGATAAAAACATTATTGTACATACTAATAGCTTAAGATGTAAGACAGAAATGTCTTAATTGTTAAATGGTGACAGAAGTAAAGATTTTGTTGATAAAGGATGCCAAGGCTTTAGAGGGCAATGTCAAAACCAAACTAGTCCACATAAGCCCAATTACACAACTAGGATGGATAGACATTCTTTGATACCAGTAACCCAACCAAAACAAATTATTCTTATGCATGAACATCTCATTTTAAGTGTGACATAGAATAAAATAGATTTTTTTTTGATGAGCTGCAAAACAAGTTTGATTTTAACTGTTGCAATATTGTTTCCATTAAATGGTTTGTGTGGGATTATCGACAGCTGATTATGCTGGCCACATTATGCATGACTCTAATATGCAAATAAGAAAAAACGTACATAAGCTACTGGATTCGGGCTATCTGAATTTGACACATTCAAAGATTTCATTTGTTCTTTTATTCTTCTGTCGTTATGATGTTCACAACACTGTGAACTTTGTGTATCATGAGTAGTTAGAATACTTGTTGAATATGTTATTGATGTGTAGAGCAAAAATGCATTTGGAATAACATTGGCTTCCCAAATAGTGTGATCCAAGCATTTCAGCATTTGCGTTGCTACGTTTAGCAAATCAGACCAGCAAGACGATCACTGGGTCAAATAAAGCAAACTCTGAAAAATCGGGCAAATCAGCTGTGGCGTGAAAAGCTTTTTAGATGGAATCAAAAACAAATGTTGAGCACAAAATTATGCAACACTTTTAAAATCATCTTTTTCATTCAAAACATAAGACATAGCTGAACTTGACTTTTCATGTGCAGCTCTATCGTAATAGAGAGTGTTTAAAGCCTTGTCTAGACTCTTTGGTAGCATTGGATGCATGAAATGGTGTAGCTCTGCGAAATGATTGTTTTATTGATAATATCTCCCCTCGGCGTTGAGTGTAACTCTAGAAAAAGTTTGCATTTCTCTCTGCTGTTGGATCTTTCTCATCTGTGATGGGCCTAATGGTGTTGGACAGGTGAAGCAATGCAGGAGGATGACCCCAGCTGTCTACGTGCTCATCACTAGATGAGCTGCGCTGATTCATTTGTTCAGTTCCAGGATGCCGGTCTTTCCCCAGAGGGCAATACCCAGCATGGCCCGTCTCTTCGGTTCATAGAGAAATCGCCTCAGAAAGCAAGCTGATGAGGGAGACACAAGAAGCAGACCACATGGGTGTGACTGTTTGATGTTTTGGATTCAGACTGTACTGACTTGCCTCACTAAGCTCTCTGCCCATACAGAAAACAAGCCCTGGTTTTATCTTCTGTGAATTTATGCATGCATCTGTTGGCCTATCTGCTAAGCAAGTCTTTGCGCGTGTGTGTTTTGTTTTAGCGATGTGTTCATTGTAAAACATGACCTGGAGAATTTTACTCACATAAAAGGCTTTACCTTCTCTGCATTAAAGGCACCCTGCTTGTTACCCAGGCCTGCTGAGTCACTGGCATTGAATGTTTGACTCGCATACGTTTGAGCAAGAGTTTTTGCACTTGTTGATCCCACAGTCAGCAGGGAATGCTTGTTAATAATACATTTACATTTTTTTTTTTCTGCAACAGTCTTCTTTTGGTTCCTGAATGTTTTAGTCTCTCTCCCAGTGTTTCTGGTATTCATTTCTCCCTCTTCATTTCCCTCTTCCTCTGCTCTCTTCAACTTTGCCTCGAGGTGGTTTTAACTGTTAATGATCTGTGGGATGCATCAGCACAACTCCCACTTTCATAGGTCTACAGTAGGATCCCTAATGTTTTATTTTGTCTGCAATGTATGAATTGATTTATGGATAGATGAATGGAGATGGTATATGATCAGGGTGTGGCAGCCTGTGTGCTCTCTCTGTAGGATACTTAAGATAATGTTACAAAGCTGAAAAGGAGACGTTTTAAACGTTTAAAGCAATACCTGGATGAATTTTAGATGGCATGTAAGATATGTGCTAAAGGAAAAAGCTTTTTATTTTAGTGTGGATAGTTCATCCTGTGTCCTTTCCTGTAAACTAAATTATCTTAGGGGTGAGACACACAGGAGGACACAGTCAAATCTGTAAGAGAAGCCCGAAGTAAAACTTTTTGGAATTGCATTGCCCCCACTGGGCAATTGATGATACAGCAAGTATAAAAACTAAAAGACAAAGTATCAAAGTTAAAAAAATAATAAAAAAAACAATGAAAAAATACCCAAAAATATGTCAATATGTGAAGAGTACAGCAGTGTATATCATTGTCGACCGACAGCTGCTACAAACATAAACAATCAGATGCGAGTCCCTCTACCTTGTCCTGCATTAAAAAGAGAAATTGCTGTAAAAGTAAAACTTGGTGTTCCAGCAGGACAATGATCCAAGTCAGAAAGCCTAACTTTAGGTCAAATATCCCACCAGAAATACAATAAAAGTATCCTGGTGGCCAAGAGGACCTCACAAAAAGCATTAAGCCGTATAGAAGAGGACATGGATCTAGATATTTTAGCCTCTATATAATATTTGATGAGAAAAGTTAGCCAAATTATAATTTATTAAAGATGCATGCTGTGTAATCCTACCATGGAAAAATAACAGGTCAAGTAAATAACTTTAAGCTCTACATATACAGTATAATAAGTTAGATTAATAAGTGTATGTAAACACTCATCAGTGTTATTATTCTCAGCATATAGGTTTTATGTTTATTCTTTAGTTATCTAAGTGATGCATTAACCAAAGACTCGCTTGGTCACCGTCCTTTATCATGTTACAGATGTTACTTTAGATGGCTCGCGTCTGCTTCAGCACCTGCTGAGGGGCCTCTGAGGCAGACTTTCCTATGAAGTAAAATGTTTATGTATTTCTCTGAGGCTGCTTTGAATGTGATGCTCTTCCATCCTCCGCTCTGCTGTCCTTTATCTCTACAAGGATGGGGACAGGTGGAAGCCTGAGGATGAATGTTTCAGTGTTTGTCATCATTGATGCACTTAGAAGATATAAGTCAAACCATTAAGATGTGCCGATTTTATATAAAAAAGAAAAACTACGGTGTCTGTGTTTGTATAACCAAACTGTAACTCTGAGGGGTTGTTTTTCTTTCCGCTCGGATTTATACTATACACCAGTGGTTCCCAAAGTGTGAGGCGCGCCCCCTATAGGGGCGCAGTGTCATTGCAAGGGGGACGCAATGAATGAGAAAAAAAGAAAAAGCTCTGAGGGAGCTGTTCATGTTTTAACCCCATTTTGCACAGAGGCTTTTTTAAAATGTATTGATGATAGCAAAGTTGAATATTGTTACAAATAAAAAAAAAGAAATATGTTTGAAATAACACTGACAACAAAGAAAACTTCTACAGTGTAGAAGTAAAAAAAAAAAAAAATACAGTTACACAAAAGTGTTTCACTGTAAAGATGGTTTGTAGTTTGTTTTGTTGCAACCTGAAGTGTGAAATAAACTTCAGCGGAGTTTGAAAACAAAATATGTGTATAGGTTTATATCTGGTTGAACGATGTGTGTGCCCAGCTGATTTTCTTTTTTTCTTTTGAGCGGCGCAGGGGATTTTATTGTAATCCAGAGGGAGGCCCAGAAGAAAATCTTTGGGAACCACTGCTGTAGACAAACTCCTTTTCTTCCTTTCTCATGGCAAATAATGAGATTTATTTTTATTGTTTCAGTTTGAATTGTGTTCCTCATTTCTGCCCTATGGCTACCTTGAATCATTCATTTCTGAAATGACTCGTGCCAAGCCAGCAAACATCTACAGATGCAAATCTCAATGGCAACTATGCAGTAGACGTGTTGCCGTTTTTTTTAATCAACACATTCTCCTTTTTATTCTGTTGACTGCTCAGTTACCTGTTGGAAGTCAGTGTGTGTACACACGAGTGTGTGTTAAAACAGACTCCTGTTCCCACTGGAGCTGTCTTGACTTTTATTTCCTGGATTTACAGCAGAACTCCAAGGAGCCTCGCTGGTTATTTCCATGCTGGGTTCTAAAAAGTACATGAGTTTTCAGTTCTCTCTGCTCTAACAACTCAGGTGGAAGAACGGAAGGGAAAAAAAAAACGATCTGGAAAAATATTTGCTTTTCCAGACTTCATTCCATACTTTTTTGCACATTCATCATTGTTGTTTTCCATCCGTCCTGCAGTCAATCAAAAACAACTGAAAACATTGCAATTTTAAGACTGAAAAGATGCAATGTTTTGACACAGATGTGTAGGAAACCTTCGTTTTGTGTCTCCCTGTCTGTTTTTGCTACTTTCATTTCATTCTGCTTTCTTCCACTTCTGATCTCATCTTCCCTCTAGTTGAACCTTTTTTCACTCAAGGGAATAAGTGTTCTCTGACAGCCTTTGCAGAAATCCAGTGGATGTGATCATTGTGTCAGTGTGACAGAGAGAAAAGAACACAAAAGGTCAGTTTTCCATTTTTACAGCAGTTGGGTTGAGGTCTGCTGATACCCCAGGTCTTGTTGTAGGCGCATTTATTATGCAGGCCGCACTGTGTGTGACCTGGCTCTCGTAGAATGAGCATTGACGTGGGTAATATGGCAGTGAATAAAGGTTTAACACTAATCCCTATAGCAATCTGTGGTCGTGAAGAGCTAATTATCTTACAACTGATGTATCCCTCTGTCTCTCCCTCGCTGCCGTTCAGTCTCAGTCCATCTCACATATGCATGCATAAACACTCGGTGGTCTTCTGCAGCCATTAGGCATGGTAATGGGTTGGGTTTGCGTTAAACTCTTGGACATTAATTGTTGAGTTGAGCAGTAATTTGGAAGGTAATGGTCCTGTTACATACAGCTTATTATCTGCAACTTGATGGTGCTTGTGAACAGGCTTACCTTGGACTTTCTGTCATCATATGATGCACTTGTTTTCATAGCACTCCCTCTCTTTTTAGTGGATATTGATGTATCACAAATCTTTTGTAGTAGGCTTCAGGGTTGAAGGATGTTCTGTAACTATAAGTGTTTATCATGAATATGCAGCATCTCTTTATTTGTCTGGAAGCAAAAGTAGACTGAAAAGCCCATTCTAAAAAAATCTTAGTTTTTGGACTTGTATGTTTTCTTCTGGAGCTGTCACTTTTTCTCCACTCAAATTAACCTGTCTTTAAATATATATATTAAATATATGTATATTTAATATATTTGCAGATGAAATTGTGTAAAAAAGCAGTGTTTTTTCCCCAACAAAGCCCCAGTCAATCCCCTTGGAAAATATTTGATTTGTTTTGTTTGCAAACACATATTTTTATGTAATTTATGATGCAGGTGAATTCAAGTATGACTTAAAACTACTTTGTAAGGATGCATGTTATCGGAGAATAATGCAATTTTCCTATTTTGGTTTAAAATTTCCACAACAATTTCACTTGCAAAAGCCAATTTTTACTCCTCTTTTATAGTATATTTGACATTCCAATATTCAACATCTTGGGCTATAACATCTGTTCTGCTTATCAGGAGACCCACTTCCTAAAAAGTAGGACTCCAAAGAGCTGGCTGATTATCTTCTTAAAAGGCCACGTGGCAAATATTTGATTCCTGTCATATATGTTTTGCTAACTCCTCCTATCATCCTCCAAATTATTTGACATAGTGCAAACAGTATGTGTATATAGTGCATAATATGTGTCAGTTCCAATTTTATGCATATGTTTGTAATTGATTAATTCAATTATTAAACTTTTATGCCAACATTTTGATAAATGACCCGATTGTTTGCTTTTTGTTGGATGTAGCTCTGGTTCACTTGGTTGTTTGTGTACAGTTTGGACGGCTCAAAATAATTAACTGGAGGCTGGGATCAGGGAATATCTACTATATGAGAAAAATGAAGCATTTAAATGTGACTAACAATTCACTGGCTGGGGTTCTTTAAATTATTGCTTTTTATCCCTAAGGCTCCTAAATGAATTACTGTTACTGTTTGTAAACACATGCAAGAATGCATTGCCAATGGACAACTGCATTTCATTAAAACAAAATATACAACGGCTTATTGGTTCTCTCACAGCACTTTACAGGATTCACCTGGATCTGTCACCCACATACTGTTCATTTGTCCATCCATTTATACATATTTCATCTCTCCTTTATTCAGCCATAGAATAAAATATGAATATTCAAAGTGCAATGCAACTTTTTTGAGCTCCGTTTTTTCCTTTTTAGCTGTTTTTTTTTTATTTTGTAATGAGCTCTATATTGCTATGTCTGTGAAAATAACTGGTGACTTTTGCATTGCTATGAAACCTAACTTCACTATTTGTGAGAGAACATATGTTGCACCAGTGTCAAACCGTTTTAGCTCATTTAAAGAGAAGAGCTTGTAGAATGGAATGGAAGATCAAATTAATGTTGCTGTAATTATAGCTGGATTAAATAACTTTACTTTAAAGTTAGCATTAAACAATGCATTGCTCATTGCTAACACAAATGTAGAAATCTGAATGCAAGATTTGCAGTCAGGGCATCTTCTGAAATGTGCCTGATTTATGTAAAACCACAAAACAACTGGGAGTCATTCCAAAGTGGACAACTAGGCTTGGACAGCTAAACAAACTCGGTGTCAGGCATATCTTGAATTACTTTTGTTTAAAGTGTGAAACACAGAACCCCGAATAATGGTCGATAATTTTCCTCCCACAGATGCTTTCTCACATTCCCATATGCCTCCTGGGGGTTTATCATATTTGCTGAAGATCTTATTTAGTGAGGATTAACATTCAGTCAACAAGATCAATGTCATCTCAACTTTGAAGGCTTTGGAAAGTGCTATTCCCTTTAGGGAGCGAAGCAAAGCTGTCTGTTGCTGGCTTTGTGACTCTCAGCTTTTGCCAACTTCTGCTTCGTGCTTTTAGTAACTGCATCAATACAAAGAAGAGGTGTGTATGTGTGCAGGGGGGGTTCCCTCCATACACCGCTGAACAGAACAATCCAATATGGGCCAGAGCTTTACCGCCAGGCATCGATGGGCACGTCACCTCAGCAGGCTGTCATTCTGGTCCAAATTGGCCTCTTTAAGTCCCATTTTTCATCATTAGTGTGAGACATAAAACTGATCTCTAAGTAAAGTTTAAAGTCAATTTCTGGTCCATCTCCATGGATTTTGCTAGGCAGTTGCCATGGGGACAATAAAGTAAGGGTTAAGAGGTTCAAAGTTGTGCAGACCAAAAAGTCTCTTGGTGGTTTAATTCTTCGTTAGTGAGAGATCACAGACAGATACGCCACTTAGTTCAAAACCTCAGCTTACAGGATGCTAAAGGAAAGGTGCATTTAAAAGCATCTCAATGTGTAGTGTGCATTATATTTGTTATGATTACCAACAACAAATCATATTTATTCACAAATCACATTTAAATACAACAAGGATTGATGAAAGTGCTGTACAGTAACACTCAAAGCAACATTAAACGTGCAAGCAAATACAATCAAGAAATAGATAAATGCTTAAGGCCAGGAGAGGAAAAAGTGTCTTAAGTTAAATCAAATTGCCAATGGAGAGCGCACACTTAATGAAAGGCACAATCTTCCCTTAATGACCAATCTAGAACATCCAGGAGGAGCTTTTCAGGTGATCCAGTAGCTGTGCTTTTAGACAGAGATGTTCTGTTGGACGTGTTAAATTCATTGTTTAAAGAAGATGGACAAGTAAACGCCTCTCCAACTGTGAGGAATTTATGATTGTACAGTTCTGTGGTACCTAAATTAAGTTTTGTGATGCATAATACAGAGTGAAATCATTTTAAGATAATTTTGTTTGTGATGTAAGATGTGCATGATGTTCATTAAAGGTGTAGCAAAATGTATTGTCACAACATCTCACAATATTAAAAATGCCTGTGAAATGAAATCCAAGCCATTATGATCTGGGGGTGGAAGCTTTAAGCTGGACATTTCACTTGGAGACAACGCAGGAAGAGGTACTGGATACAAGTCACCTCACTTGGTTCTTTAAACATTGTGATCTTTACTCTTTGCTCTGGAGTGGCAGATCAAATTGGTGAAATTAGGCCCACAATCTGACACAAAGTTGTTAATGAAGTTAAGTAAATAAAAATTGGGTCCTTGGTCTCTGGTCTGTCGAGACCTTTTGCTCAACTTCTTGCGGAGACTGAATGTCGGGACTGAGTGGTTTTGACTTAATGTTTATTAACCTCAATAGGAAAACCAAGAAAAATCAGTTGGAACAATAAAAGTAATATTTAATGCAAAGTTTGATTCTTATTAGGAAATGTATTTGTGACATTAGGCACATATCTGTGCAACTGTGATTTTTGGCTCTTTTTTTTAATCCTGCAGTGTGGCAGGTCACCTTTTCTTTTTCTCTTTTTCTTCTTATTGTTTCTCATACAGTATAAGTTTTGTGTATTGATTTAGAATATTTGCAGCATCTTTGGTTTGGTGAAATACATGTGGGAAAAAAAAACAAAACTTTTTTGTGCTTCCACAAATAAAATGGGGGTTTAAAACACAATGCTTCATCATGTTCTACACAGTCTAACAAATGTTACATTCTAGCTGAAGAATACTTCTTAGTAACGCTCAAGGATCATAACATTATTTAGTTTTTTATTTTGTACACTGCTGCTTGGTCAGTGCGCATCTGTACCTTACCTTGTTTCTCTGGAAGATTTTCAGGTGTGAGGTAAAAACTCACAATGAAAATATTTGACGGGTCTGTGAAGGAGCTTCTCCAAACAAAGTTCAGACCTTATTCTCAGCACAATCTCTAGTATTTATGTGTGAAAAACAGCTTTTTTGTGAGCCACTCTGAAACAAATCACTTTGGGGTTTTAAAGACTCTGGAGAGGGTTTTTTAGGGATTTATGAAGTGTTGTAATGACAGCCAGCACTTTGCATTTAAAGGTGTAAAATAGGTCCACTGTGCTTTCTTCAAATCTGCTTCCGATTTCCATCTGACATGCAACAAAGAGTTATTGATATGTTCCCTGGGAAAAGAGCACACTGGGATCGAACCCTCAAGAGGGGCGTCGAAGGGCCCTGACAATGTTGTATAATGACATTGCATTTAAAAGGAGAAAAGCATGTCCTTTTGGGTTTCTCCACCATAGCTTCTGATTTCAATCTGACATGCAACAAAGCACTATTGATCCTTGGGGAAACAGAGCAGGAACAAAATCTCTTCCTCATCCCATGGAAACTACTGTTTAGGGTCCCTCTGGAGCAAGCAGGCACGCGCTGTCCATGCATATCCACAATCAGGCACAGTTGAAGCCTGACAAAACACAGCATGGGAAACTCATGCAGAAACTGTGGGCTCACGTCACTGAAAAACGACAGGTAATTTCGAGCTGAGTGTGGAGCGCAGGGGGAAGTGAGGCGATCAATCACTTTGGTGATTACCCATGCAGATTTTGGTTCTTCCTGGCTTCATCAAGTCTGACGACGTAGACTGATTCAGGACTATTTGACAAACGAGTGAGGAAGAAGCACTCATATGCGGAGATGGCAGAAGATGTTTTTGGGTTAGTTTGTGTGGAATAAAGTGTTAAAATGCTTATTTTGTTCAGGCTACAGAATTATGGCTCCTAAGTAGGTGGTAGTTACTTTTCTTGTGAGGTATTTGAAAACGATAGGGAAGGTTTTTATATGGATTTCTCTTCCAAATGTGTCTGTGATGGCCACAGCTGGAGAAAAGTGGATTTATTGATCCTGGGAGTTTTATTTTTCGAACATAGTCATGTTGCATAGGCAGCTTCGATTTTGAAAAATACGCAGTGTGCTTTGAGATAATTTTATGGCATTTTTGACTCAGTGGAGAGATGTGAAGAATTCAAACCTTTGTAGAGAAAATGAACAGCTTTACACCACTTTAGTCAGACTGCAAGCACTTCAAGTGATTCATGTACATTTACTTTATTATGAATTAAGCTGGTCTATTGAATTTAGAGGACATATGTGGATTAAATGGAGGAATTGTTACTTTTCTAACAGATTCTCCAAAATGTTTTGTCTCATTGAGACACAGAAATAGAGCTTTATGTCTTTCAAGTGGTCATTCTTCCTTTTGAATGTAATTGATGACCAGTATCAGAAATAAGCTGAAATTGATTATTATGGCATTGTCTCTGTGGGGCTGAAAAGAAAAGCACACATTATTGGACACAGACTGGCCACAGATTCATTTCCAGATGAATTGCCCCTTGTGTTTTGGATTATTAAATAGCTGAGATGTCTCATGACAGTTTTTTTTAGTTTTCTGGCAGATTCTTGTCAGATTTTCTTTTAAATATCCAGTTAACTCAAGGAGTTCATAAAGTCTTACAATTCCACAGCATCACAGATCCCAACAGAGATCAACAGGTATGCAAATTAATTCTTCTGGCTCTTTTCCACAAGCATCGCATGGCAATTTGACACAGTTTGGGTGGTTTTCCATGACAGTTTCATCACAGCTCTAGCAGGTGGTGTCGGCATACTTCGAAAGATAGCGCAGGTTGATCTGTATGTCACTCAAACCTAATTTGACGAAAGACGACACAGAAGCTATTTTAAACATTCTGCTCAGCCTGGCTTTTTTCGTACGCTGCGCTCAGTTTCTGTTGAGAGTTTTTACAAATGGCAAGTTGTATTATTGCAATGGAGAAGCTTTTGTTCAACAACCAACGGTCTTCTACCGTTGTGTTTTCAGCCTGATTCAACACTCTTGGACTCTCAGTGTTGGAATTTCTGAAGAAATGACCATATAACGGTGACCAGTTGAAAAACTTTTAGAACGAGTCGAGTCAAGCTATGTTGTATAGGCTCTAGTGGAAAAGAGACATTTGTTTTAGGCAAGACCCATGATGGCTGTTGGGTGATAATAACCTCAAGGAAACATCTCAAGGTGTTTCAAGGAAAGCTCTGTTTGTCTCATTTGACCAAAACACACAATTCCAGTAAAAGTCTCAGTAAAAGTCTGTTGTTTTTGTTTATGATATCCCTAAGAATCAGTTAGCATGTAAATAGTAGAAAAAGAAGCAGATTACTTAACTAAACAGCTATGAAACTCTTTTATCCAATTTATTTTAAGTATTAATCAGTTAGATTTGTTTTATCTATTTATTTATGAGATTGTTTCCCCCCAAAAAATAAATGTACCTGCAACAAACGCTATGTCTTTCAAACTTTCTGGTGTATAACTTTGGTTTTTCAGAAAGAGACGGATATATTTTAAGACTTTTTAAGGCATTTTTTTTTTTACCTGGGGTGCCAATAAATCTCCAGGCCACTGTAGAAGCCTTTAGATTATTCATACAAAACACTTACTGTCCGCAGTGTGGCTTCATGGGTAGTCAGTCAGGCGGTCGTAGGGTTGTTATGTCGCTGCTGGCGCTTGCTGCCCTGTGTAGCCCAGCAGCATGCAGTGCTAACACCACACACATGAACACCCCTGCTGGTGGTTAAAGGTCTGCTCGAAGTGAGGACTTGACAGCATAAACACACAAACACATACAAGCATGCTCCACTGCCTTTCTTTTTGTTGTGACCTGCTTTGGCTTTCTTACCAAAACTGGGAGCAGGGGAAGGAGCTGCTGGAAAAAAGCCACCTGTGCAGGCTTATGTAAAAGTAAAAATAGACAACCAAAACTGGTTTGCAAAGTTTCATATTTGAGTAGTGTATTTTTAGAGCAAATCTTGTGATCATATAGCTCTGCATATTAAATACTAGAGGAGTCAGATGATTGCAGCTACATCCTTTATAGGATTTTTTCTTAAAGGGAAAAAAATGCAGACTCGAGAAAAATAAAAATCAACACTGAAATTAGTAACATTTATCTTCTCTGCATACTCCATTCTCTACTTTCATGTACATTTGAATACATGGAAGTTTTCAAATCCCCCTTTTCTTTTTTTTCAAATATATGTTCAAACTATCTAGATCGCTACAGTCCTTTGAAGAAATGATGTCCCATTTTGTTAATTAACAAAATAACTTTGATTAACCACAAAAGCTACGTTTGATTTTACTAGCATCAACTATGCCTAATTAATAACAGACCTGTAGAATGAAGAAATTCCTGAACTAGAATCTGTCTATCAGCATGAAGTAGGTTAACAGTCCTCACAAAGCACAACTTCATAGTCTGATAAAAAGAAATTCAAGAACAGATGAGGAACAAAGCCTCGTCTGGAAAGAGTAATAATGTCGTTCTTAAAGGCTTTGAGACACCACAGAGCCACAGTTATAGCCATTGTTCACATATAAAAATAACATGGAACCTTCCCAGAAGTGGCCAGCCTGATAATATTTTTCTAAGAGTGCACTTATGACTCTTCCTGGAGATCACAAGCAAACCCAGAGCAACATCTTTAGTCTTGCTGACCTCACTGGCTTCAGTTTTGGTCAGTCTTCATCATTCATTGTTCAAAATGGGCAAGGAGAATGACCAGGTATCAGGTTGTTGTCTTAGGCACAAGTACAATACACAGAACAGAAAACTGCAGCACAGCAGAGAGTTCATCTTTGAATGGCTAGAAAACCAACAATATCATTTTTGGTGTGGCCTAGTTAAAGTCCAGACTTGTACTGCAATTATGAGTTGCCTCTGGCATGACCTTAAACAACATGTTCTATCTGGAAAATCCTCCAGTATGGCAATGTTAAAGCAATTTTGCAAATATTTGCAAGATTTCTTGCGTGTATGATTGCTGCAAATTTAAGGACAAATTGTTTAAAAGATAAAACATAAGAACTCTAGCATGTGTTGTATAGACTTGTTGAACTAAAGCACCTCTGATTTGTTTCTTAGGATTACGTGAAACATCCAGTGAAGCGACTTCTTAAACAAATCAGCTGGTCAGGCCTAAAGATGGATTGTAATAGAATGTGTTGCGGTGATTCCAGTGATCATTTTTAATCTGTGTGCTGGCAGATTCTTTCTCACCTCGGCCCCGTGTTCATGAAGCTCGCTTAATTAGACTGATTGATTAGACGGGGCGATTCAAGACTCTCATCACGGCCCCTCATCCCGACAGCGCTCTAATAAGATCGGATTGCTCTTGTGCTCACATGTTCACCCACAAACACTGATCCCACCCACACACACAATGCTCGTTTGACCTGTCATCACACCTCCCCATCTTTCTCATCTTTCTGACTGCCTGTCTGTCACATGCATATTCAGTCAGATTTTACTGACATGAAAGAAGCAGCCTAGCCTACATGTGCAATACACTGAAGACTTGAAGTGAAGTTATGTTAACATGAAAAGCAAATCTCTCATTCCTCTTAATATCTCGTCTTTTTCTCTCCATTCTCTTCCTTCCTGCCCCATTTTTCTTCTCTCCCCCTAACTGTGATGCATCCTGTGTTCTCGTCTCATCATGTCTCATAAATATGCCTGGTCCCCATCTTTAGCCAAGGAAAACATTGCACTGGATAGCTGGAAAGCAGGAACCTCACATCTGTCTAGACTCAACGGTGGAGTCGTGCCCCAGAGTCCACACTGCTAAAGTCTGTCGCCCCATGCAATTGCTTTCACGTCTGAATGTGGAGAGTCATGCACATATTTTTATTTGCGGATGTAAATGTGCATCTGCTGTAGTAGCAACTTCCTGCACTCAGCAAAGAGCTTCTGCTCATCAGCACAGTAAAGAGACTCTCCTTCGCTGTTGTAAAACTTTACGGCTTTCCGTGTTGCTTTTGTCTCCAGGCATTGGATATTACAAAGGATGATAGGTATTCATTTAGATTTTTGCCAGATCACCAGTCCTCTGTATCAATACAGCCCATCTGAGCTCTTTAAAAAGAGACACACACTCTAATGTGCGAGTGTGTGCACGCCTGGCTTTATGAGTGTACATTTAGGACTGTTTGTGATGAGCCCACTGCAGTATCACCCTCTTGAGAGTATTTATTGAGAAGATGATTATTGTGGAAGGAACAGAACTTTGATGAAAATCAACACACTTCAATTTGTACCTCACAGGCCTGCAGTTGGTGTCCCCGTTTATAGATAACATTGTAAAGGTCCACAACTGCACTTAAGAAACAGAATGCACTCATAAAGAAATCATGTCCTCCTGCCTTTGATTGCTGTAATGTGTTTGAACAACTTTATCTCTAGAAAATAGTAAATGGGGTTGCTGATTCCTACCACCAGCGGCCATTGGGCGAGAATTGGAGAACACCCTCAATACTAGACCAGTCCATTACAGGGCAACACAGAGACACACAGTACTATTCATACACATGGAATCGATCCAAGGGGGGATTTTGGAGAGATCAATTAACCTAAAAGTCATGTAGAGATGTAGGTTCCTTTAGAATCTCTTGCAATGGTGTTCAGGATTTCTGAAAACCTACCTTTTTTTGGCCTTTAACCGCTTTTCTATTTATTTTCTCTGCAAACCCTTTAGACAAATGTTAATATGAGGTCATGAATGTTATGTGTGACACCACACTGGTTTATCTCCTGTTTGATAATGGGCTGCAAGGTTGTTGCAAAAAAACAACAACAAAAAACTGGACCCTGGTAAATGAGACGAATGGAGCCTCAGGAGCTACTGTGCTGCAGCTTTAAAATGCATCCCTGCTCAAACACACCTGAATCAAATGAATGGCTCATCACCAGGCCTCTGTCAAACTTGATGTCATGCTGAATGTTTAATTCAACTATTTTGAGCTGGAGCAGGGATGCATCCAAACACTGCAGGTCGGTAGGTCCCAAGAACTGGAGTTAGAGCCTCCTGGTCAAGAGACTAAAATTACTTCCATGTCCATTTCTGATATTTCCGGACGCAGTGCCTGCTAGCTTTTATTAATCTCTCAGAAGCCAGACTCATAACAGAGAGAAGACTAGACGTGAGGAAGTAGTTTCCATTTGAAGCCACATTTATAAACAATCAGGACTAATGTTGCTTTGATGGTGGTCGGTCGTATACCTCTGTGAAATACTGAGATCCATTATCGTTTTACATGATGGCTGCACATGTAGTCAAAGTAATATAAGTAGTTGAATATTTCCAGTTCACTCTTTCCCTTTTCTTGCACACTGTTGTTACACAACATTTTAATGTTCAGATTTTCCAGTGCTGCAAGCTCCTGATGGATTTCTCATATGCTGCAAAGCTGCACATGTGTAGCGCTTAACGTTTGTCTTCCTTTTCATGCACTTTTTTCCTCTGTCTCCAACTATGTAGCTTTTATTGATTATTTTAGTCTTCCTTTTGGCTGTTGTGTACCTGATATCATAAACTCTTACTATTAGAATAGGATTTTGCGATCTGTTAACATTAGCATGATAATGTTTCTATCAAAGGATACTATTATTTAATTAAATTGAGGATAACAGTTGAAAGCCAATTAGGTAGAAAATCTTCTGCTTCCACTTATTACACTGAGCTCTGGAGCATCAGTCGACTAATTTACCATCAGCTTTTTCATGAAATTATCGTTATAATATCAGCCTAAAAATTCACTTTGGTTTGGCCATTAAAATCAATCAGCTGCAGCTGTTGAGCCTCATTTAATCTGTTCTAACACTGGCTGGCCAACACAGAAGCTTCAAAATCCGTGTTTGCAGATAAATGCTGGAAGGACGGCAGGAATCTTTGAATACATGCTTTGCTAGTAAATAAAGGACAACTTTAACTACTGAGTTAGTCTACCAGCAAAAAAAGAAGGAAGAGACTAAAGTAATATATGAAAACTTTGTTGTGTTTGTTGATAGTTTTAGATTTGTTGTCGATAAAATAAGGCGACAGAGGACTGGAGCAGATCTGCGGTCTGTTCCCGTCTCCTGCTTTTGCATTTGATGGAGTCAAACGAGCCGTATGATAGACCATATTGACAAGCTTAAACGCCCTGATTGGATGAGAAGTGGCCCGGAGGTGCTGTCCCAGCGTTTTGAACAACAGACCAACCAGACAAAAACCACACACTCATGTAAAGCACCAACTCTTTTCGCTACCACAGCACTCTGAACAATTACCCCGCAGCTCTTTAAAGCACACACACAAAGACTATCTTTATGACTGCAGCATTTCCACCATTCTAGCTCACTGTTATTTTTTTTTCCCCCTGCTTTTCTTACCTCCTTCACCCAGAGACCATTAAACTAGATCCCTTCTAAAAGGCTGTAAGGCCTCTCTTGGCTAGCCACTTCTCCCAAAGCCATCCCATCACTCTTTTCATGTTTTTAAATCAAAGTCCATGAAAGGTTGAGAGAGAGAGGGAGAGAGAGAAAAAGAGGAGGGGGTAAAGCAGACTGAAAGTTGGGATGGATTTTTGTGTTTGTGGGCTGGAGACAAATCTTAGTTACAGAACCATGTGGCCTTTTCCACGTACACACTGACGCTGACATGTGCACAAACTTAATTTGATATGGAACATGCTCTCCTGGCCGGTTCTGCTCTGCTGGGATTTCACTTTTTTCTCCTCTGTCTCCCTCTTCACCTGCTGGGAGTTACTCTAGATGTTTAACTTGCTCTTTTTCCGTTATTTTTTTCTTTTCTCTTCTGCTTCCAGACGCTCAGCTGCACCCACTTTCCTGCAGCACAAACACTAGTGTAAAACAAAGTCTGGAGGTTCGGTGTGTATTAATTCCTTTGCCTCCCTCACACAAGGTTTTGATTTTGCTGGTGTTCAGTCTTTTCGATTTGGTTGGTAGTCAACCTGAAAATGTTTTCCTTGATGGTTTTTTGGCAGAAGCGCTGTTAGGGGAACTCTGGCCAGCTTTCTTCACCTGCCAGCTGTTCAGCTCAAGGCTGTTGTTTTTTTTAAAGTTTCAAACCTAAAACAGCATAATTTTACAGTATATTACTGGATTCCCAACTTACTTTGAAAGCCCAGTTCCACAATCATGGTTGTTTTAAAACAGGAAATCTCTTCTGACTGCAGTAAGTGGTGATGGGCAGTGTGATGGGTCCTAACACACAGTTCATCCAGGTATTGATTGTATAAAAAGCAGCATTTTGCTGAAACTTGACGCACTGGCTTCTGGAAATTTACACAATATCCTGTATCTTACATGAAAAGTTCTCTTATAAAACAGAGAAACCTTGAGAAAGCTCCTTAATTGCTTTAATGCCAGTAAAGATTTTTCAGTTGACTAGCATTTTTTTTTAAATGGCTTTGCGTCACAAAAATATGCAAATCAATTGTATATATATATATTTTAGCTTTGCACATCTTTCTGTTGGTATTACAATTAAATTTAATGATGACCTCCAAGTGTTTGAGGTTGGTATATTACTTCCAGTCAAAAAGAAATATAAACCTCATGGTAATTAATCATTAGCAGCTTATTTACACTGCTAAGTTGCAGTAGTGTAAATAAGCTGCAACTTATTTACACTGTTGCAGCTTAGCAACTTTTAAAAAAATATATGCTTGCTAAAATGTTAATGAATGTTGGGACTTATTTAAAGTGTTGATATTTATCTGTAGGTGCAACACACTGTCCTCATCTCTTTGTTCAGTTTTCAATTATTACCTCACAATCTATTCTACCTGTCTCTTATAACTGCTAATACTTTGCACTCACACTCCTTTATAAGGCACTTTGCTCTTTGGAAGCACTTTGGCTCCTTGCAGATAAGGTGAGAAACAAAGCTTTGAGCTTCATAGGAGGTGTTTTACCCTGATAAGCCATCCTGTGACTTGGCGAAAGATAAATGGAAACCTTGTTCTTTCTTTTTGTGATTTCTCTCTACCTTGCTGTCTCCCAGGGTTTTTCATCTTCCTCTGCCTCGACTCAGTAACCTTTAAGGTAGTCCAGGAGGGGGGTAGTGGGCAGCGATACAGGAAGAAAGAAAATGAAGAATGAGCAAACATTAGGAAGAGAAAAGGAGTGCTTAGATCTAAAGGTTTGAAGTCAGGAAAACCACAAGAAGACAAAGGAATTATGGACAAACAGTAAAGACTAGTTTTTTCCTTTGAGGTCCTTGCTATTTGAAAACAGCTGAAACCAAATATTTATGTAGGATCTCTTTAAAAGTAAATGTGACCTAATATTCTTTCTTTAGAAAAGCTCTTAAAGAAATTAATCTGATGTTAAAGTGATGTGCTTGAAACAAAGTTTTTTGTTTTTTTTAAGGGACGTCTTAGCTGAATATCTTTTGTCTTCCTTTTCAAAACTTTTATGTTAGCAAAGATTAACCCAACAAAAAACAGCTATCAGTGTCTGTCATAATAAAGTCACCAGAAGCTGGTTAAAATGTTCAGCTTCCTTATGGATCTCTGCTCCATTATTAGTTGTTGTTTACGGACAGTGAATGTCGTGGAAAGATCTAATATCATACGCTAATGTCCGTGCTTGCTTTTCTTTTTACTTCTTCCTTTTCATCTTTCCCCCTATTTATGTGTCTTTGTGCGAGGCAAATAAAATAAAAAATTGATTTAGCTTCAGCGATAGTCTGTGGGTGGGAAGCTACTAGTTACTCACTCATCAAACATGCAGGATTAAAACAATTTGCCCAATAAATAACACAAGAAGAATGTTAAAGTTACTTAAAAACGACACACTCTTTCTTGAATTTATACAAGAGCCAGTGGAAGCTCTTTCTACTTATTGCCCTCATGAACAGAAACTTCTGACCCTTTGACCTCCTTTCTCGTTTTTGCTCCTTCATAATACAGGAAGATGTTTGGTGGTGAGTGTTTTCAGTTGTTGCCTGCTGTGCCTTCTAAACCACATCAGTTTCTCTGCTTTTGCTTCAAGGAAAAGCTGTTATGATTAACATTATAAGGGACATTTTAATGCCCCTTATAATGTTAATATAAAACGGTCATTTGGTATCCACCCTGCTTCAGTTTCTCACTCATCACAGGGACATTGATGTTTCATACCCTCTTTTAAACTGATGATTTAAACAAGCTTCCTATATTTAAGTCATGAAATGTGTTTATATGAATGACATTAATAATATCTACTTGCACTGGCTCAGTAGCTCAGTTATTCTGGTTTGATCAGAGATAATGATCCATCACATACCAGAAGATGGAACTGACCGCAATCATTGGAACTGTGGAGTAATATAAAGTCTTTAACGAAATAACACGAGATTGCATGACAGTTTCTAGCTCCATAGTTAATGAAAAATCAATGGATTTGCCGTTTTTGCTGTCTTATGTCAGTTCTATCAAGCTGAATGCAGTGAAGAACGTGAACACATGCGGTGCTTTGAAGACATAACCCAAAGTTAAAGTTTTCCTACTGCTGAGACAAGTCTAAACTGTTTTTCTTCCTTCCTTTCCCTTGTCCTCTTTTCCTTCCTGTTGTGCAGGTGACTGATCAGTCTGTGCGGGCTGTAGCAGAGCACTGTCCCGAGCTGCAGTTTGTTGGCTTCATGGGATGCCCCGTGACCTCTCAGGGTGTCATCCATCTCACTGCGGTGAGTATCAAACCAGTTCTTCACTTGGATTATCATAGTAATATTAAATTATCAGAGTATAATTTAAGAACTCCACTTGTGTGTTTACTTCTAAGTTGAAGATAACATACTTCCCGTTGTCCTGGTTGAAGATAAACTCCCTGGTTTCTTTGTAATTACTTGTTCAGTAAATGTCGCCAAAAGTTCGTTTCTTGCTGTCTAATCGACTTACTTCAGGCCAGCTCCTAAATGTAGCTGCAGGTTGTCTCCAGGGGGTATATTTAACTTTTATGAAATGAATTCAGGCACGCACTCTGTTTTTATCTCTGACTTAGTTTTCAAGTTATTTTGTGTTAACTTTTAAATCTCATGAAAGCTTAATGAGATGAATCCTAATAATACGGCGCTGTTGCGACTACACCCCGCTGTTTGGATATTACCATGCTAATGAGCAGTGCTTCGTGCTTAAAGCCGCTCCATGCCATATAATGTAAACGCGGACACACACGTATGTGTTCGCGTTATAATTACTTGAAGTAAATTCACAGGAAAATCCCTCACCTTGTTTTCCTTGTCATTTATTTTCTTTTCCCAACATGGCATCCGTCTAGAGTGCGTGCAGCTACCGAGTGCATGCTCTGTCCACACCCAGGTGTCCTTCTGTAATACAATTCGATTTGTGTTTGATGTACTTGGGTGTACACTTGAGTGTGCACACACCTCAGTGGACCTGCATGCTCCCATTTCTCCTCAAATGCAATTACAGTTGTGTTAATAGGACTGAGGCACCCGATGCCGCACTGCATTATTAGATTAAACAGCAGATTAATTTGTGCTCATAGTTTTGGCCCCTATCATCTCTGCAGCCTCTGCTGACCTTGGCCATGGTGTTGTAGACAGACAGTAATGAAGCCAGCCAGTCATAACAGCATTAGCATACGTGGAGGTGGACGCAGGCACCTTTGCACACACAAACACACACCTACAGACGAGCACACTCATTATTATTTATGGAAGTATTAACCAAGGTGAACATTTAGGAGTTCAGAAGAAGAAGTTCATAATTCTGCTAATATTTATGGATTTTTCAGCATTCAGAGCCACAAGCTTAGTGGATCATATCGTTCGTTTGGACTTCTGTTTGTTCCTACCAGATGCACAGACCTTGAACTTCCTAAAATCCCATTACAGTCCAGACTTTTATTTACAGTATGTGCAAAATACCCAGAGGACGTATCAGAAAAATAAGAAGTTGGCTGGTTTGTCTTTGAAATTATTCTGGAAAATTTCTACTGTTCAGAAGCAGGGGATTTTAATATAGTAATTTGTTTGTGACCATAACCCACTCTTTTTTCATAATATTTTTGAAAATGTCTAATTAAACATTTTCCATTAATTCCATTACATTTGAAAAATTAAATGGCTATCTTGCACACAAAAAATGAACAATGTAAATTACACTTAAAGTCCAAGACATGGCAACATTAAAACAAATGAGGTAAAACTTATTGCATATGCCCAGAGAAATTTAGAATACACAGCAGTAGATGTTGGCCATATGAATAAATGAAATATTATTCATATAATATAAAACAATATTGTTTTCCTCTTTTGGAACAGTTTTGATTGTTATCACAATACATGATTAAAGTTCGCTTTCTAAAATAAAATTGTTTCAATACAACTTGAAATAACAATTCAGATAAACATTATTTATTTACATAAAGCAATGAAAGATATTTTAAAATATGGTCATTAACTAAACACATAATTCCCTTTAACATTTTGGGAAACTGTAGCTTACAAATAAATCATTTTATTTTCCCAACTAACAATATGCAAATATATTGAATCTATTTGCATTTGCAGCACAAGTAAGTTTAAGTAGAAGCATAAAATCATGCACTTTATTTACACTCAATTTCTTTTCGGTGTTGTAAAAATGTTCAAAGCCCCATGTGCTGTTAATACTCCATATTTCTCTTATTGACTTATAAAATCCACCTTTACTATTGCTATCATAATTATTGCTCCTCAATAAATTATCGGATTTGTTTGTTGCTCAGGTCTTAAGCAGCCTGAAAAATTGGAATGTCTGAATTCAAGAAGTTATCTAAACCTATATATGAATGGAAATTATTTTAACTTTTTAATCATATTTATATTTAGCTTGTTTTTTTCTCTCTTTTGATATACCTAGTTTTAAGTCTGCTAATGTATTTTCCTTGCTGTCCCAGTGAACAGTTTGCAGATGAATCTTACAGAAAGAGCAGGCCTACTGCTTCATAAACAAAACACTTGGCTTCGGACATCACAGTTATTAATGACGAGTGCTTCAGCAGCGTGCTGAGCTGTGTTCAGGTCTCACTTACACGAGCCTCAGGTGATTTGCTGTTTGGTCGGGATTCAGATTTGAGTCCAGACTTTGAGGGTCTTTGCCTTAAGCAATATTTTTGACTAGGAAAAGCAAAGAGCAGCAATGTTCACGTGTGTGGATCTTTTTTGAGAATTTTGGCTTTAAATGGCAAAGATGATAAAGACAGAAAATGCTAAGCTATGAAGAGCAGCTGCCAGTTTCCAATATTGAACAAGTGAGTTTCTCTCTAAAAGAGGAAATATTTTATTTGGAAGATGCTCCAAAATAAATAACTAGCCTTATGAAATTTACATATTTCTGTTTTTGTATAGCCACCTTTCCATTCTCATCATGCTTACTTGCTTTTATTGAAACATTTATTTTTATTAAAGTTTCATGTAGTTTCCCCAAACAGTTTAGTATTTGTTTCATTATTAGGCTGAAATGACAGTGTAACTAGTTCATCCTTTCATAACATTTTCCAAATGGATCTGTCTTTTCTGACAGCAGTCAATTTATTTTATTTCTTAATTTCTTTTCTCATTTGCTAAAGGGACCCCAGACACATTGGCTTTAGACCGAATCCATTCAGAAAAGCTGTCTATCATTTTTCCAGAAAGCATTTAAAATTTAAGCACAGATAAGTTCATAAGTTCAGTCTTCTGTTGTAATCACTTTTCTTTCTGCTTTCCATCTCTCTGCCTACATCTCAGTCATTTCACCTCCTCCTTTTTCCATCTCTCTATAATCTCTGACAGCAATTATCTTGTTTGAGAGTTGATTCCTCCTCTCATTGATTCCCACCTGGTCCCATCATCTGTCAATTTAAAAATCATATTCTTGCTTTTAGAAATCGTTGCATTTCTGATGACTCCACGGACCTCCGTGTGGTTCCAGGACTGCGGCGCTCCTCTCTTGTTCGATTATTGTGCTCTCCCTCCCTACTTCTTTTCCTGGCTGATCATACTCTCTCTGATAATCTTCCCAACTCGCTCAATTTCTACTTCTGAAAACAAAAAAAGGTGGAGGAAACCATCTACTTTTATTTATTCTCTCCTGTAACACCTTGTTTTTCTTATATTGATTTGTCCCGAGTCAGGATATGAAGAAATCAATTACAATTGTATTTTCTAAATAGAAAGAGCTGGAGGTAGAAATTGGCGACATGTTGTGACACGTTCGATGCAGTCTGCAGGGTTATGCCGTCTGTTTTACAGTGTCTCCTCCGTCTCTGATGAGGATCACAACTCAATGTTTGTGCTGATAAATCATCTTCTGCTTAGTAACTAAATGATAAAACAATATTTTCTTTTTGCCCAGCAAGTGAACACTTCCCCTACTAGTTGTTAATTAAACACAGTACGAAAAGAGAAACGGATGGTTTTAAGGGTAAGTGTTTTTTGTGGCCATGCGAGTCAGGATCCTACTGTAAACTTTTATTTATGGTTGGTTTTTAGATTGAAGCTCAATGTTGGCTCTGAGCTTTCGACATAAATAAAATTTTTATTGATGAGGTCTGTTATTTCCCAAGGCCGTGTTATTGATGGAAAACATCTTGAAGGGGGCTTTGTGGGTGTCCTGCAAGCTTTAGTGATTTGGAGCTAGGCCTCAGCAGGTAATTTGAGAAATATGTATACTGTAGTATACAGTACAAGTGTTTACAGTAGCTACCACACTAAAAATGTGAAGAAATACGCCTTCGAATAAATGTAACGTTTATTGCAGGATCTCGTAGTGAAAAAATAGGACAAATTATTGAGTGATATTAGAAATAAAAATATAAATTATTGACACCCCAAACATTTGCTGCAGTTTTTGGTAATAGCTTTTGCTAAGGTTACATAGAACTAGTGTTGGCTTTTATTCATTGGTATTTATACATGAAAAAAGGCAGGAAAGTTTGCCTGATCCACCACTGAACCACTTGGCGCCCCATCAGTTACTTTCTAAGTTATTAGAGTGCTTAGAACATATTAATTGGTAATCATTGATTACCTGTTAAGATACAAGTATGATGTTACTGAAAGATGCACCACTGAAGTCTTTCCACAGCTTCATTGTTTCCTCTTTGAGCTCTTTTTTTTTCCCCCCAAGTAGTTAAACTTCTTTATGGAACAAGTGAGTTTCTCTGTGATTCTCTCTTGTGAGAGAATCACAATGTCTATCACTTCTGCTCTCCTAGCCATCACAAATTTATCCGTCTGGATCTGGAAGTCCCACAGGCTCTAATCCTCATCATCCTCTACCACTTTTGGTGCTGTCTCCTACTTTGGGACCACCAGTCTATACGTAGCACACATTTTTCTGTTTCTCAGTCAGGTTATGGATATGGTGTTCTATGTAATTCTACCAAGATCTTTTAGCATTTTACCCAGCCTGCATCTTGACGGCTGCCTGATGTTGTAGAGCCTGTTCCTGTGCTGCCATGATTGGGCCTGCATTGCTCTTTCTAGCCATTGACAGACCTCTTTGACATTAACTACTTCCTCAACCTGTTTGTTTGATGCCCCATTCAGAGGCTTTTATACTGAGCAGTGACCATCCATTCATAGATATTAAAGTTTCCTCCTACATCTGTTTTACTTTCTTAGCTTTTTTAATTTTTTTACTAAAAACTTTGAAACTAGTAAGTGTGTAACTGTGTAATTTTACACCTGAACACAGTGTGCTATATACAAAGGTGGAAGAACACTATAATTAATGTTTATTTAGTTATATGTAGGTGTTGTATATAAGGTTGAATTCTTTCCAAAGCCTGTTATTCAGATCTGAGTTTAAAGTATTTGATTTATGTCTAGAGGCAGTATACTACCAGCTTTGTTAATCTCATTCTGCAGCTGTTTTCGGTCTGCAGCTTCGAAAAGACAAGGAACAACTTGAAAGTTATGATGTAACTTTTATAAGCATTGCAACCTGTTTGTCTTTTTTGTGCAGTATTTTTTATTCTGTTTTCTATATTCATCTCTTTTCCTTTTACTCATGTGGCTTGTGTGTGTTATTTTTGTGTGGGTGTGTGTGTGTGTGTGTGTTTCGTTCTCTCACACCCATGCTCTTCTTCTGTCTCTCCATCTTCCTGTCAAGCTGCTCTTTTCTTCTGCTGGTGATTAAGCCCAAGGTCGGCTCTATCACAGCGCCAGTGTTTGAGAGCTGCTTTCTGTGCCAGAGAGCCTTCATTCCTCCAGCTTCAAATGTCCCACCGATGGCCTCCTCTTCTCTTGTCATGCCTACCCATAATGCCCCTCCTCGTACATCAGCCTATCACTGCCCTTACACACTTTGGGCCGGTGAAGGGCTTTTGCTGTCTGTGCGAAAGTTCCCACCCTCGGGATGGGAGCCAAAGTTATAACAAATGGGGAGACTGTTGAAGAATGCGTCAGAGATGAAACGAGGTATATTTGGACACTGTAATAGCTGTGTGTTGTCTCTGTGATGTGCAGAGCTCGGATGTTTCTGGTCTTAATTTGGGGCCTTGTAGATTAATTCAGCCGTGCTGCTTCAGTGGTTTTGTTGTTCTTCTGGGGAGAAAAGTTGGGACCTTTTGATTAATGCGCTACGAATTTGACAGAATTGGACCACGGGTAATACTTCATTCTCTCTTTGTGTTTATGAGCATATAAAACAGTCTGGTTCATGACAGCTAAGATATTTAATTTCATAACTAAAATCATATGCTCTATTTTTCCGTGTACAGTACAATGTGCAGTGTTTGGCTCAGAACATTCAGAGCTCAAATTTGGCTCTGAACCAATAGAAACCACAGACTGTCTCTAAAAAGAAACTATTTATACTTCCTGAAATTTTTCATGTTTAGTCACTTAACCACAGATTTGTGCATGTTTTGTTATTCTATATGGTTAACCAACAGAAAATAGTGCATCATTGCAAAGTGAAAAGAAAGAGAAATATAAAATCTGAGAAATCACATTTGCTCAAATAATACCTGATCTTTTTTCAACTTCCTGAAGAAGTTGAAAAGAAGGTTTCATGGATTCAAAGCAGAACAAAAGAGTAGAGAGGAGGAAGTTGAAACCATCTCTTCCATTCATTGTAATTATCAAGGATCACATATCCAGCTCCAATGTCTCTCTTCCCAGCTGTGATTAGCAGGGCTTGTCAACAACTGATGACATCATCCAGGACTTGCTGCTTTGGAAAATTGTCTGAGTTGACATGAGACTGTCATACAGCAACAGTCTTCAGTCAGAGGCAGCTTCACATTCATTGTAGGACTGACTGGTACCCGAGATCCTACCTGCCCACAGCATCACCGCCCACAACAACTCCTTGAAGATATGTGGATGATATCAACTAAGACAACATTTAATTTCAATAAAATCATATTACTGAACTGATTTGAACATACAGCCACAGCTATGTTGGAAAGGGTAATGAAAGCATATTTATCTGTTAGGGTAAATATTTACACAAAGTAAAACAAAATTCTGTTTGCTAACCACCGTGTTCAACTGGGCTCGAGCTAAATGTGCAAAACATTCACATTTAGCTCTGTTGATGGAGACTTCAAAAGTCTTGAAAGTATTCGCTATGAAATGGGGTTTTATAAAGTATCGGATCAAGAGGGTTGAATTGTGCCCAGTAGGGCTGCTTAATATTGGGAAACCATGCAGTGTATGATGATGTTAGAGAAGGCTGCAATTTTTATTTGACTTACAACTTTTAAAAAAATTTATATATATATGCATAAAAAAAATAATATATATATTTATTTATGTGTGTGTATTTTCCTACTGGAGGATAAAATAAATTGGTCTAATACAGGCTGGAAATTCAAACATATTTGTAAAACCTTTTAAAAATGTCCTACTTCACAAATATTCATTACTTTGTCATATAAAATTGCAGTATATTAAAAGTTTGTGGTTGACAAAATGTGAAAGAAGCTTAGTGGGTATTTTCTGTTTTTAGTTGCCACGAATGGTGAAGTTGCCACCTTTACTGACGCCTCTCTTCTGCTTCCGCCCCTCGTTGGGAAAGCGGTGTCTGGCTTTGCTGCAGTCTGCTGGTCCCTTATCTCCTCAAACCCCTGAATGAAGCACAGAAAATACATAATCACAGTGCCCTGTGTCAAACTGATAACCCCCAACACCAACCAAGGAATATGTGTGTTGTGTGTATGTTTGTGCTCACATCTTACCCTGGGTATGAATGTATGGGGACACGCATGTTGTGTCTCAGAAGTGGTGGAGAGGGAGAGAAGGCGGCAGAGGGGATTTGAAGAAAGAAAGGTAATGGGGTTGTGGAGGTCGCCAAATGAGTCTCAATTGTAATAATAATTTTCTTGACTGCTGTATGGAGGAGATTGGGGGATTTATGAATATAATGAGGAGAGGAGAGCCTAAGGATGATGTGTGTCTCATGCAAGAGTAATTGAAGAATAATTCATTTGGCTGTAAGACTTTTAACCCAGAGACAGACAGAGACAGAGAGGTTTTTTGACCTCTGGAGGGTGGGGATATCATGTCTCATTACTGGCCCAACTAGTGTCAGTGTGCCGTGACTGTCATCCTGCGCTGTTGCGGTGGTTCCTGCGTGTCTTATGTGGACATTTGACTCAGTGCACCGAAAAAAAAAAAGGCATCTCTCTCTATCACCTTGAGCCTTTTCTCACCACTGAGTTTGTTATCGAGACCGGCACATGCAGGATTAGCGACTGAAGGAGATTACAAAAAGAAAAGGGGAATAGAAATGGGAAAAATAAGGGGTAGACAGTAGATGGGCATGGAATAGAGAGAGAGAGGAGCTACCCATAAATGCATGAGCACACACACACGCTCACTGGTCTGCCTTCACTTTATTGTATTTTACGTTTTGTTATTTTGCCCAATCTTGCTTTAGATTCCTTTTTGCAGAAGTGACAATGAGCGTGGTACATGTCAATGTCTATCTTGGAAAATATATTTCAAATGGCTGCATGATATTCACAGTTTATTTTAAAACTAATTATTAAGTTTCCCTATCTGTGTGTTTGTTTCATTGTCTAGTCCATCAATATGTTTTGCAATGCTACGGCTAGGATTTTGAGGAGGCACCATTCTGTTACCCTTTAATAATGTGCTTCTTGTTCAATACTTTGGTGACAAGGAACCTTTTTGTTGGCCACCAGTTAGAACTAAACCAGCTCATGTTAAATATACACTGATAGAGGGCAGGACTGCTTTCTAAACACAGATGGTTGGATTAAAGATGCAGCTGCTTCTCTTCATGTTTAATACTTTTCCTTGTGCTATTCAACTTTATTGCACATAACCAAAGTTATGATCTGATTTGTTTTGATTTCTTTGTATGGGTACATTTCTTGGGTTGTTGCCGGCATCTGGTTCAAATTTCATCTAACGGCCTCATTAGAAATATATTTCCTAGAGGAAAACGTTGACATGTTCAATACCGTTTTAATTGTGTCTTCTTAGGGTTTTGCGTGTTCTTCTGTAGGATTTCAGAGAGGCGAGCAGCCATTTTGCCCTTCTGACTGAACTGTCTTGCATGTTCCCTTTCTTTCTTTTTTTTATTTGGTAGGGGGGTTGAGCATGCATGAGTGCGCACTTGTACTCACCTAGTATCACCTCTGCCAATCGTCCCTCCTATTTGCCCCCACCTCATCCTGTCTCATTCACACTGTCCCCCAACAGATACGGACAACCGAGCAAACACCTCAAAGGCACTTTGTGACTTTGACTCCTTGCTGAGGACTTTAAATACACTTCAAAGCGTGTGGCTAAACTTTTATCTGGCTCACTTAAATCTTCTAAACCAGTCTCTACTCATCCTTTCTGGTCTATGACTCTCAAGGCTCTTACTCTTACTAAAAGGTTTTCTTACAAACATGTGTTGGTCCTTTGACAATTCGTAAGCTTACCCCAGAGAAGTTTTTTTTTTTTTTTTTTTTTACTGACGAAACTCACATGCTAAATCTTGAAATGGACATATTTTTACTGCAGCAATAAAACAGCAGCTCATATTTTCCAAAACCAGCATGTTCGCTGTTTATGAATAAAACAATGCTAGCTCTGTCTGTGCTTTTATAATCCCATGCAACTCCCTGTGAGCTGGAGACATTGACGCTGATGGACAGTTACAACCATGAACTCATGTTATTTTGTGCCAACGCTCAAATGTGTGACATCATATCCTTTGCACGGGGTCCAGTAAGGCGTCCACTTCCTGCTTGGCGTCGTGTAAATATATGTAGTAATATCAGAGGTAGTAAAAAATCGACTGCATGGTTGAGCACTCACAGGTGCACACACTGTGATTTACGCTTATTGAGTGAAATAAGTTTCTAAATAAGCCTTTTCAAATGCTACAAACTGCCTTGGCTTTGAAACAGCCAGCTATTTTTTCTGTTTTTTTTTTCTTTCTTTTTTTTTTCTTTTATTATTTGACCTCGGATTCCTATTTGTCTTTTAAAGATGCAGATAATTAAAATAATCAAAATTCAAAGTCCCTGGGCAAAATAGATGGAACATTTGCGTTTTTCATTTGTTAAACTTATATCTGAGATGAGATCTTTTTTTCCTGTTGATCCCTGTCAGATGTGAGGACTTTGTCTTTTGGCTTATCTGTGATGTGTTTGACTTTCATTGAATAGATTAGATGGAATGAAACAATTGTAACGGTTATCTAATTATTAAAATTCACATCCAGGTTTATAATTCTGAGATGTTTGATTTTTTTTTCTTTTCTCTCTTGTACGTCAATAATTATATTTTTATCATAATCGTTTTAAACCAGATATGGCAAAAATAAATATTTTGATGACGGTTTATTCAGATTCTACTTCTTGTATATGTTTATTATTTTTAAAATCTTTTTTAAAATAAAATTTTTTTTTTTAAGAAAAAAAAACCTAATTAAATCATATTTTTTGTAAAATAACTGATTTTACTCATTTCAAGTAAAGATGTACACTCAAGTAAAAAAAAAGTTGCATATTAATTTTTTTAATTGCCGAAGAGTTTGCTAGTATTTATTTAATTGCTAATTTTTAGTGACACGTTATCAGATTTGCAGAAATTGGACTAAAATGTCTAATTTTAAGTAATAACATGTACACACATGCGCACGTATATATATTTTATTATTTCATGAAATACAAAGTTAATCTTTTAACACTTCAGTTGATGTTTCTTCACTCTGCAGATGTTAGCATGTCTGCCCAGCATTCAGGAAGTCACTGTGCTCATTATTTGGAGTGTGCATGTGTGGCAGGAGCAGAGCGGCTGGTCCAAGAGCAGCTGGATTTTGCAGGTTTCACTGGTTTTATGAACGGCTTGAATAATGACCCTGCTCTAGCTGCAAACTCTGCCTGGTTACAGGCTTCCACCAACAAGAAAACCCTGCCCAAATCCTCTCCGCTCTCTTACTTTGTTTATCCTCCACTTGTTCTCTCCATCTCTTTCACTTTTTTATTTATCTTTGCTCAGTTTCTCTCATTTGTATGCCTTCTCCTCCACATTTCGTTTCTCTTTTGTTAGAGCTTATTTATTCTTATTTTGCAGTAAAATTTCTGAAAACTTAAAGTTAATAAAAAAAAGTAAGTAAATATGGAAAGCACATTTACTTGCTGTATTTTTGGGAGTGTGTCAAATCGCTGTGACGCTGCTATTTGTAACTTTTAATTTCAGGGATTTTCAGCATATTTTCCTTTTGGCAGGCATTCTTAAATTGTGGTATTTATTTTCGTGCATTGGTTTTGCTCAGATGGATTTTACAAAGTTAGAGCTGTGGCTGTGTGCCCCCTCGCTACCTCCTCCCTTTCCCATCTCCCCCAAATTTTTTTTTTCCTCCAACCTAGCTACACACTCAGCCAATGAAAACTCTCTTAGGTTGGCCTGATTTCTCATTGGTTTCGCCACATCAATGAAACGCTGACTATTGGCTGTAGTAGAAATTCTTTTTCGGCAGAGATAAGCAGTTTTAAAGATTTGGTGAACAAATGCTACTTTTGATGTTGTGGCTTTGAAAATGTACTCCAGGCTTGCCGATCACAAATACTGAATGGACATGAAAACTCTTTGTAAGACAGGAAGCATGTGAGGATGCGTGTCCTCGTGGGTGTATTTCTATGAATTTTTATACAGCTAGAATCTTTAATAATTACACTAAACCTCAAGCAAGAATTATTACAACTTGGCTTTCGTTCCCCCCACACTCCTACAAAGATGCTGAGCTCCCATTATCTGAATGTGTAGTCATGTTTATGTCCCAACAAAATGAATAATGAGGGGAGCACACAGGCGTGCACATCCTCCTCAGCCCCCAAAATGAATAATTTAACACTTGGATTCAGTGGTGACCACAGGGGCACGAGGCAGTTTGTCCGTATTTGTGGTTTTTGGTGCATTTTTGTCGAAACCTCATTGTGCCTCTGAGTATATTCATTGATAACTAGTAAGCGGTTTCTGCTATTTATTGCAGTTGTCTGTTTTGCTGCTCCTTGACCCTCACAACCTTTTTTCTTTAACCAATCTGTGCACATACAAGCCTTTTGTTTATTTTTTCATTCATGTTGTCACTAGAGTGCAGGTGAGGATGTGCTGCATAAAAATTGTATTTTATGTTTATTTCATGCCTGAGCAGATATTTTATAACAGGAGTTGTGGATTCAACTTTCATAACAAGCCGCTGAGAAGAAATGCGTTTTTATTTTTTTCAAGCTTTTTAGGAAATGGTTTCCCTCAGCATAGCACATCAGTTTGTGCTCTTACCGTGTTTGTTTGCAGCTTGTATGTTTTTAACCTTAGTGGAGGCTGGGAAAAGTGTTTACATGTGTGCTTACTTCACACAGTGAGACTTGGTCCTGGTCCCCCCCATGTGTCTTCATGCTGGTCGGTATATGTCATGCCTATGGAGCCAACAACAAGGCTCAGTGATCTTAACACCAACTGTAAGCTTGTTTTCTCTTTAGCCTCGGACATGACATTTACCTTTATGCCTCCCTGGCGGCTTGCTTGAATATCATACCCCTCTTATCTTGCATCCCCTTGTGTGTGTGGGTGTGTGTGTGTGTGTGTAAGAGAGTTTAAGCTTGTATTTGTGTGTTTGAAGCTTTCTCCTGAATAGTTATGAGTCTGTATCTGAATCTGCACACCTGCGCTGTCTCTTGAAAAGCCTTTGGATAGTTAAGTGAGCAGGAACACTTGCTGAACATCCTGCCAAAAGGTTGAGATTTTAACTCGGGGATTAAGCTCAACCTTCTTTCATAAGATATTCAGATTGGGAAGTGGGATTATTGGAAGTGGAAGGGATGAAAGGAAGATGAAAAGCGATTGCTCATTTTGGCTCAAACCCTTTGCACCAGGCGTGCGGGTGCAGAATGGTAAATGGTAACGATAAACAATTTTGTAGCACTTATCTCACTTGTTTGTGTGTGCTCTGTATTTGTTTTGTTGCATTTGATGCAGTATGTGGTAGAACACATTTACCCTGCACACAGGAAGAAAATTCACTTCATTCTTGCAGATACATCTTATCTATTGATGTAGCTCAGCAGAAATGCTGCATGCTTCTATTGCTTTTTCTCTAAGGCATATCAAAGTAATGATGGACAAGTCCATTGTTTAGTTAATGTTAGATGTTTATGTTTATCAAGCATCATTTTTTATGCTTTTTGATAAAATTGTCATAAAATATTGTGTGTCATCTCTTGTAGCTGCAAAACCTGAGTGTCCTGGATCTGCGGCACATCTCAGAACTGAACAATGAGACGGTGATGGAAGTGGTCAGAAAGTGTCGGAAGCTCAGCTCCCTAAACTTGTGCCTCAACTGGAGCATTAATGACAGGTAGGTCATGTGCATTTTCAGGTCTCATTGAGCCTACACATAATATAATCTACCACCTATTACTGACTGACATGCAAAAAGGATTACTATGTGGTAGAGCAATAGCTAATCAAATAAAATCCTTGCAAATTTGTAGACAAATTATATTAATGTTTCATTAAATTCACAAATAACGACGAATGGATGGGATTTGGATTAACTTTCTGTATTTTTCACAGAAGAAATGCCTTAAAACAGCTTAAAAATTATGGATCAACTAAAAATGCAATGTTAAAAATGTAATAATTTTTTGTCTGCCTTTGTTTTTCTGGTTATACTTTGTGCTTGTTGCTCCTCCTTGTTTTTTTTTGTTTTTTTTTTCTCTTCTCATTTTGGGAGAGAGTCAGCGCTGTGCTTGACAGCAGTAGTAAGCCTTCTCCTTTTTTATTTATTAGCTGGTGTTTTATTCACACATTTCTATTTAATCTATCGATTTACAGCTAAGGTTTGGCTGCTGACTGTATTCCCATTTTAGCCCGACAGTGCGAACACAATATTGGATGTACCCAGTGCGTAACAACGGGTGTGTACGAATGCGTATGTGTGTACGAATGCGTGTAATCCTTCATGCATTATTGAATGTCCAGTCAGTGTTTGGTGGGGAGGTTATGGCAAAACCTTACATTTCCCTTATCAATATTTAAAAAAGTATAGTTTGGTAAAACATCTGAAAAAATACAAATTTGTATTTTCAGTTTTTCATTGTTCAAACTTTATTTTAAAGCACCTTTATGTTCAATCTTATTTTTTAAAAGGCAACTTTGATTCCTTAATTTATTCATATTTTAATTTACTGCACTCATCAAGGGGATGAGTGCAGCCTGGATTTTAAAATTAATGAAATTGAAAATGGTGTGTGTGGTGCAGTTTCTGTTGACTGTTATGACAGCTTACAGTGGGTCTGATGCACTCTGGATAAATTACCACAACTAGTAAAAAAATTGCTAAAGACCACCTCTGACTATTGAGGACCTAGAAATCTATCAGACAAACACATTTATTCCTTCCTCTACAACATTTACAAATCAACTTTTGACCTGAACCTGACAATTTGTTGCTGAACAGTGCAGTTGGCAATAAAAAAAATCCCATCTATACCCAGAAAAAACACCGTATTAATATAGTATCAACATTGCATAGTGGAAATGTTGTTGCTAAATGAAAAAGATTCAAATTTTCAATACTAGCAATGTGTTTAAAATGAATCCAGAGAAATTATCGATGGTCAGAGAAACAGATGACGTTAATAGGAAAAAAGAACATTATGTACAAATATTAAATAAATTTTTGAAGACATTTTCAAGGATTTAATAGTTCCACAGGCATTTAACACCACACATTTTTCAGGTCAGGATACACACAGAAAAGAGATTTAGGCTTTAAGATAGTAAAAACACTGACTCTGTTAAAACATTGGACTTAATCTATTGCACAACTAACTTTATGGTAGTGTCCATGTAGAAGACCAATTTGCATATTTTCAAATGTTTGGAGTCATGCAGTTTAAAGTTTTTTTAAAAACTTCTCCTACTTAATTATTCTGTTATGATCTAAAGCAGGAAGTGGTCTGTCCGATTTAATGGTTAGGCAAGAAAAAAATTTGATTCCTTCCCTTTTATGCTGCATATGTCAATATTTGATTTCAAATATCTTTGCGTGGGCTTTGGCAAGGTCTCCAATGGACATCAGGAAAAGAACAGAACAGAAAAAGACACAGATGTAACTTCACCAAAGCGTTCAACACGTCACGGATGGAATTTCTTTGAAGATCTTTTAGTGATGTGCAAACTGTCAGTGTGTCTTCCAAAGAGAGATGACGAGACACTCGAAACTGGTTTATTTGCCTCAAAGTTTAAAAGGTCATGAGTTCGTCAAGGTCACTACTGTTTGTAACCAACACACACACACAATCGACACACACACACACACACACACACTCCAGCTGCTTGCTTGTTGTCAGTGAAGACGAGAATGGCTCAACCCTGGTTCACATTAGCTCTCAGAGGGTAGAGCTGGGTCAGCCTGTGTCTGTTTCAAACTGATGGCAGTGTGCTGCGAACAGGTAAACAGGCAGAGGAAATGACCCCTTATTTCCAAGACCAATTTGTCCCCCAACTAGAAGCTATTGAAGATATGGAGCATGGTGGGAGGTAAAGCACATCAGCCATTTCTTCCCCTTTCCTTCACCCCTTATTTAAACAGTAAAATAAATAAATAAATGAATGTGGTGTCCTCTGAGGGCAACCATTGTCTCAACAATAGCAGAAAGTAGCATCCCAAAGTATAAAAGCGAGACATAATGATCAAACACCAACTTCCCATCGTCACAGGCCGATGGGTATGCTGGTGGCAGTGGGACGCCCAATTTTTTTGGTCACCGTCATTTCTTGGGGAGAGAAGAAGCGCTGTTCTGCAGGTGGGCAGTGATGGTGTTGTTATTTCTCTGTTTCTTCTTCCAGAGATGATGAGACACCAAAGTGGGATTGTGTTTTTCAAATCTCATATTGTTCGGAAAATGGGGAGCGATTCATGAGCAGAGGATAATGGGAGACCAAATGCCTGTGTGGGCTTTTCAGAAACTTACGGAAACAAAGTTGAATAGTTTTACCCACTTTACCTTGAAGTGTTTGGAATCTCTCCTACTGTGTGCATCTATCTAAAGACACACCTTTCCTTGTGCAAAGTGACAATATACCATCATTTCTGTTATAATTTGTTCCAATCCAGATTAAGATTCAAGCAAGTTGGGAGGCTTTAAAAACTCTTAAGTGGATGTAGTGAAAGAGGCTTTGACTCCTTGGTCAAACATAATGTCTATGTTTGTATGTGTACTCAACCCAAGTCAACTTTATCAGCCAAAAACTCCCAAGCTTAAATGCAAATCAGTAATTATTTCAAATATTTTTAGAAAATAACTGTGCAACTTCTTTTTTTTAATCGTAACTCTATTTTTTTGTGTGTGATTTTTAAAGATAAACTGCATTCCCCTAAAACCGCTCTGCTTTATATGTCAAGTGACATTTTGATGGCAGCTGACTGAAGAATCCAGAGCTCTAGTTTAGTTAGACACTATCTGTGTCTTTAACTCTGTTGACCATCTGGATCACCTTGAAGTGATTCTTAGCTTTCAAGTAGATCCCTGACTGACTGTTTTTATCAACCGGATCTTGTCAGTTCCTTCAGCCTATCATGAGGAGTCCATCAGGGTTCTGCTTTAATGCAATCACGTTTTTTGGTAAGTCACATATTGGCAGCACACGATTCGGGATGTTTTAAATTATAAAAACATAAAACAAGCAGCAAACATTACATTTTCTCAAATATCAACATGGAAAACCATGGGCTTCTGCTTCGGGTTCTGTCAGGACTCTTGGTCGTGTCTCTCATCCTGATCAGATACCAGACAAGCAAATCACACAAGTGCTGTCTGCCGACGGGTGGATGGAAGGCGATTGGATGTTCAGTTGTTCCTCAGTTGCTGTTCAAAATCAGTCTGAAACACTATCTCCCTGAAGATTAAATAAGATTTTGCTGAATAAAAGTCCAACCAAATTATGAACGAGTAGATCAGACTTGTTTGTACATAAGATTGGGCACAGCTTCTGGTTAATCAAGTTGGCTGAACAGTGGCTACATCACTGGGTCAGTCTCTCTGGCTTACGCTCCTGTGTCTTCTGTCTTCTTTCATCACTCCAATACACCTCAGCTCTCTCAGAAATACAGCAAATACCATGTTTTATACCTCTATGCATTAACTAGCTCTTAGACATTTTTTTTGAAACCCCTGTTGACTTTTTTCTCTACTCTGCTCTACTCTGTCAAATAATATGTAACTTTAAAAGAAATACACACCTATCTGCTGATGTACAACATTTTCAAGTATTTTGATCAGACGTGGCTGGTTGGTCTGTTACTGTCCAGTAAAGTCAAAATAACTATTTTTTAAGCAAAGATGTTAAAGCTGAACATGTTTGAGAGGAGTAGGGGGAAGATTTATGTCCATTCTCCCTCTAATTATATGTGGGTTTGTGTGCAGGCTTTGGTCAGTATTTCCTGAAACAAAGTTCATGGATTAAGTGAGTCATTTTATTTTATGAGGCCTCTATTGTTGGAGGCTGGGTGTTGCCCAAAAACTCAGACGGTCTCACCCCTCTTTCTCCCTTCCCCTGTTTACTCATCTGTCTTTCTGCCAGCTTCATTCAAACAAGGGAAAATCAATATTCATCCATTTTACCTCCTTTGCATTTTACTCGAGGCCAACATTTGCTGCATATCTCCATCACTTACTGTACGAGCATCACAAATCAGCGCTCAAATTGGCTGTTTTACATTTTTGTCCCCTCCTACGGAAATCAAGCTAGATGAAGGATTACAGAAACGCTCTCCCCCATGACTTGGGGAAGCTTATAAAGGAAGAAATAATTGGGGAAGTATTCTCCCAGAAGCAAATGTTTCCAGAAACACTTTAACATTCACAGGTGTTTGCACTGGAAATGCTTTCCAAATAGCCTCTGCTCCAGCCAACTGGCAGTTGTCACAATGCCTGCAGAAGTGCTAAACCTTCAAATCAGATGTTTATGTGATAAATCAGTGTGATCAATGATGTGTCAAATGATCATTTGTTTCTCTTCTTTGCATGATTTTGCTCAAACCGATCACATTTTATACGTCAACAGTTGCATGTTATGTTTTATAATATCTAAAGGAGCTTCAGTTCAGTAAAAAGCATTTCTTGTTTGAAGTTATTATCGAGTTGGAGTTCAGTTGACACCAAAATGAAATGGTGTCGTTATTGTCAGTCAGTATTTGAATGTATGTTGATTTATTTCATATTGCTTCCATTAACTCCCGTAACAAAGAAATGGTATGACTGCAAACACCCTCTTTGTTCTCTTTTGCTACCTGTAAACGATTGTGCCAAAAATAGAAGCCATTACTATGATTACAATCTTAAAATATGACTTTAGAAATATTCAACTTTATGTCCAACAGTTGAAGTCTTCCTATATTTACTTCCAACAATGACTCATGGGTTTGTATCTGAGTATAGAGTTGACATGAAGTAAGAGGTCTCAGTTACTTTCAGTATATTTGTTTCACATGTTTTTATGGTTTTTATGAAAATTACTACCTTGTCAAACTTATGCTGAATACAAATAGTAGTAGGAGAGAAATAACACAACCATAGTGATTTTTTTTTCTGGTAAATTAAAATCAAGATATCAGAATTTCTCAATATTAAGTTGCCGACTGTAAAGAAACAAATATAGCAGAACATCTGTCAATCTTTTTTTGTACAATTTTCCCAACTTGTGTCAATTACACTTGAAATTTCTTAACCAAGACTCAAAGTACTTAATTATCTAAGGAGAGCTGAGAGTGTTGCATTATTGAAGGTTCACACTTCTCAGGCTCCCTGGAAAGGTTTGGTTGTTTGGCTACTTGTGTTTTATGGGTCGGGAGGAAGCTTTTGCTCCAAAGGCATTTTGTGGGCTACTGCCGCAGGAGTATGGGGTGCCGGAAATCCTCTGTAAAGCTTTCTGGTCCTTTTATAACTGAAGCAACTGTGTCTGCATTCTCGATTATTGTGGGTGGACTTTGCTGGGGCAAATCCTTGTTCTAGATTCTGCTTGTAAAAGTTGTGAACGGTACCTTACGGCATAGTTGTGAGAGGAAGGTGTCTGGTTTGGGAACACCATGGTCTCATCTTTGCAAATGGTGTATTTTTGTTGGCATTTTCAGGCCTGGATCTTCAGCATGCACTGACGTGGTTTGCAGCCAACTGTGAAAGGACTGGGATGAAAATAATTCCCTCTAAGTTTATGGTGATGGTTCTCAACAGGATATATGTTTACTGCTCCCTCCCAGTTGGGAAGCGGTCTCTGCTTCAAGCAAAGAGTTTAGCTATCTTAGTGTGATGGGCACAAGTGAGTGTGGTAGATGAATAGACAAATTTGGGTTATGTGTACAAATGCTTGAGCTGCCCCAAGTGTTTTGCGGTGCAGAATGAGCTGAGCCAAAAAGCAACGCTCTAGATTTTTCCGTTTGTCTTATTAAGTTGTCAAAAAACTTTGCACATTTGCTTAATTAAGGAGATGTGAGTCAGCTAGTTCCTTATATTTATAAGAAGAGTCAAGGCAGAAAGCACATGTGCTCAGAAACAAGGAGCAGTTCCAGACAGGAAAAGGTAATGCATTAGCTGTCAGCCTCAGTTTTATACTTTACTTTTTACATCAAAAAGATTATGATGGTACATTCGTCCATAATTATTTCCTAAATACATATATCACTGACATTTGTACCTTAACAGCCTATGTTCCCACTGTAATTTATGGTTATGAGATATATATCACAGCCAAAAGAACTAGATTCTGAATACAGTTGGCTGTGTAGGTGGTGTGGTCATGCGATTAGGAAGCCTACTGACTGCCTGTTGTTGCAGTTTTTTGGCAGCAACATTTAGAGAAGCTGCACTCCTATCATATATTAGACATTGTCACATTTACAGCTAAAGCAACTATAAAACTGATGCAAAACAATGCTGCACAATAACAACTGGCAGGATTTCTTTTATAAAAGATATTGCTTTGGGAGATCAACAAGTTGTAATCTTTTCAATCTTAAACTGTCACATCCCCCACCGCTATTTGAAACTATGTCATTTAATAAGCTGTCTAATTTGTTCAATCGGAGTTTATTAATTCCACCCACCCTTCATTATTTCCGCCCACCTTTGAGATTCAGGTTGAATAGGTTCAGCAGCATTCCACCTCCCTTACTGATGGCTCCAACATCTGGTGCTGAGCTGCCGCTGTTTAGTCTATTATTTAAATTACAAAAGGGAAACAGTCACATCCTAATGTAAATGTCCTTTTAAGAATCATAACTACAATATATTTCTCCAGGTTCTTGACACCACTGAGTTCCTGGCACAGCTCTGAAACCACAAACTCCCTTTCTGATTATGCGTGTGCAAAGAAAAAAACATTAGTTTCATGAGTTAGCACCTTCTAAAATCTTACATTTAGGGTTATAGGTCAGAATTATAGTTGCACGTAAAAGCTGATAAAGCCTAGGCTTAAGGCTAGTGAACAACTAATCCTTTTGAAACATATATAATGTATGTGGTACATCTCAAACACACGATTATTTGAAGGGTTTACATCTGATTTCAAAGCCTCAGCTTGGTACTGCACTCAGATTTCCTCTCACAAACTATTTCAGGTTATCTCCTTCTCTTTGGGTTTTGTCAGATTTGTCTCAAAATGTCACGGAAAATGTCAGCGTAGCCTGAATGAGACATTTGTCCTTGTCTTGTTTCTTTACCACCTGTCTGTCCTGATTTGAGGAGGGCTGCTGTGGAGCCTTCTCTTGTGCTTGTCACTTTTCTTTTCTCTCTGCCTGTATTTTCACACATCCTGCACAGAAGAAGGTTTTCTTTTATTCTCTTCCGGCTGGGAATTTGAGCCCCCGACTCCTCACTGTATTTGTATGATTTGTAAATTAGCAACCCAGGCTTTTCTTTTATTTACTCAGGCTTGCTGTGTTGGAGCAGATTGGCTGTCAGCAAAGATCAGAGTCCTGCTTAGCAGAGTGAATACACAAGTAGAACCGTGTTGCCCAGTTGTCAAACATGATGTGAAGAAAAGGTCCAGGAGAAAAAACCTTGAGGACTAATGGAGACAGAGTGATTAAGCATGGCAGATGAACCTGTATGCATGCAGCATATTTACTCTTCATCTCTTTCTCAGTTACACCTTTCATTTCAGATTTTAGACTCTATGTTCTGCGTCTCTTTCACTCTTCGGCTACCCTCTCTGTTTATTCTTCCTTTCTGTCATGCGCACAAAGACGGAGGCGATTGTTTCTGGCAGGTTGCTTGTGAAAGTGTGCTCTGATAAACATGCAGCCGTGGTTATTAATTTTGAGTAATGGCGGCGTCAGACTTGGGTGCCTTGATAAGTATCAGAGACGGAGAAACGTTTGTGGCACGGCACAGACACACAACGAAGGCAAGCAACTGGAGCTTATAGACTGCTGCTGTTGTGTTCAGGCACAAATCCGAAGTCAAGTTGCGCTTCTCTGCCTCCAAGTCCTTGTGGAAGTAAAATATGCTGCAGCAAATTAAATTCACAAATGAGTATCAGTACTAGTCCAGCAAAAGTGTTTAGAATAAAATTATCTTCTTTTGTTGCAGTATAATCTCACATTGCAAAAATGTTTGTCAAATCCAACCTTTGATTTGTCTATATTTTTATAGTAGGGAAGCAAATTACATATTAAGAAAAAACAGATTTTTCACCTGCTCTCAAATATCACACATTTTGGTAAAGAGAATGCAGTATTTATCTTTAAAATTACACTTTTTTATGTTGAGTAAAGTTTTTTAAAACTTGAATCCATGACTTTTTGTTTCTCTGGACTATGAATCACATAGTGGCCATTTTCTCTTGGCCACTCTTCAGAATGTGAGTTTTGTGATTAGAGTGCCAGTAATTCTGCAAATCAAAAGGTTTTAATAAAAAAACACTGTTCCTGACAAGCATTGAGAAACAGATGAACATAGATTGTGTTTTGTTTTGCACCACAGTGTACAGAAAAGATTTCCCAGTTAAGCAGGATTATGTGCTAATACGACCAAAAATATGACCGATTTGATGCTTTTACCTAACGCAGTAAAATATATTTTAGATATTGTTGCTAACAGACTGTTTACTTCCTCTGGGAGTAGTTTTTTCTACTCCCATTTTTTTATTATGAACCTTTATAATTTTGTACCCATGAGTTAAATTGACTGAAGCCAAAACATTGTTGGCATTTCTATGTAAATATTAGTCATCCAAATTTGCCGTGTTTTATTTTGTACTCTTGCCCAGGGAGCGCCACTGACTCTTCTCTGCCCAGAGACGCTCCTGTATTGTTGCAGTGCATGTGTGTTCACTCAGCAGCTGAGTGTCTGGGTCATTTACAGTGATCCAAGTCACTCGCAATAACCAGCTATGTAGTGTAATCATGCAGAAATGTTCTCATAAAGTGCTCTGCCAGCCAGAAACCAAAGCAGTGGTCTGTAGTTGGCAACACCTCTATGGGGGCTCTCCGATGTTCTTCAGAGGAGAGGGAAAAACTCTTCTATTTCATTTGTCAGCTTTACAAATTACTTGTAGAGCTCAGTTCTTTACCTTCCTTGTGAATTTAATTGTCCTCCTAAGAAACACTTGGTTAAATTGGGCACAAAACGGTGCAAATGGGATATTAAATTGAGTCTGACACAGTTATGCAGATGTAAAAAGTTCAATGCATGAGTAATTCTCCTTTTTAGCAAGCCAAATTGGCTTCGGGTTTGTGGAAGCGGCTCTGTTTTTCTGGTCCAGATTGCTGTGTCCGACTTTGTTTTGTGAATATGTTTGGCTTACAGGTGGCACACAGCAGGGGCTCTGGCTTATTATGGTAATCCATACTGTGGGGTCAGAAAACGGCCAGTGTGATCTAAATGGTAAAGAGACCACGGGGCTTGGCCGCCCTTGTTGCACCATGTTGTAGACCTGCTGTTTAGCCTCTATTTGAGGACCAGAACTGTAATTTTCATTTTTGTGTGTGTTTTTGAATAAAACAAAAGACATATTGTATAATATGCTTATTTCTTTATCATCAAATGAGCACATGTCCTCATGGCCTTGTTCCACCTCACTACCTCTTTCTATAATAGTCCTCTATTCTTTTCATGTGTAGCTGTGCTTCCCCTCTTTCCTTCCTGTCCCCACTTCCCTCCTCGTCTTCCCTCCCCAAGCATTGCCCCCGCTCCCCATGTTGCTCTGATTTGTGTGATCTGCCTCCTTCTTACCCACAGCACATCCGCCTGCCCCACAAATGAGAGCAAAGGGGAGAACACGGCTCAGGGCCCAAGGAGCAGGGTGTAATGAAGCCTGCCGTAATGAATTTACTGCTTTCCATTGAGCCGCAGCGTCCCATGTGACGGACCGGCACCTCGGCCATTGTGTCGGAGGCCTCCCTCCGCTCGGCTACCTGTTTGTCTGACACCTTTGTAATTAGCCGCTGCTATTCAGGAGAGTAATTGTGTATTAAAGGGAGCGTTCTGTTACGGAAGTCTCCGAAGTGAACATTTTTATGCAAATGTTTGAAATCGGGCTTAGATTAAGAAAATTACTAAAGGTTTTTTAACGTGTGGAGAAACAGAAGAAAGGCATTTTCTACCAAATAAGAAGAAAAGAAAGTGAGGGTATCACAGCATACTAAATAGATGAAGGGGACTCAGTGTCTGCTCTGATTTGTTTGGTGGGATATATGTCTCTAGGGGTGAAGCTTTCTACTGTGTGGCTGATTTGCTTTTTTTAAATTGGTATTTTAAGCAGTGCTCTGTGGTGGGACTTTAATAACAAAGTCAATTGGAGTTATTACTTGCTTCTGTTGCTCACCCGGTTTATAGCAGATGCTCTTTGGGACAAATAGTGTGTTAATTGGTCTTTTTCTCACTTGTGGCACCTTCCAAATGTTTTGACCCCCCAAAAGTAAATGTGCCTTTAATTTAATTGTTTAATACTAGAACATATAAACTGAAACACTTCACCAGGCACAAAATCAGTTTTTTGCCATTAGTCTCCAGACTTAAATCCTGTATAAAACCCCTGGGTTAAGCTGAAGAGAATAAAATGACTTTGGACGATCTGGAGCAGTGGTGTCCAAACGCTTTGCCACTTGGGCCAAAATCATTCAGTTGAATTTACTCACAGCCATAAAAAGCTGTAAATGTTGAAAAGAAAAAATTGTTTTGTGAAACATATCTTTTTTTCTACTAAGGTTTTTTGCTCTAACTTCCTGTTCCGGCAGGTCAAATTAGATCAATATTGTGTTGCAGTTGAGGTTGCTCAAAATCCTCATAATTACTGCAAATTGTGAAGATTTGTCGTGCACTTTGGACACACCTGATCTACAGTGATCATACAAAGAGAAATGATCAATGTGTTCTTGCTCTCTATGCTCCAAAGTTATTAAATTTTATAGAAGATTCGCTCCTGTGCGCTCCTGTTGCCGAAAAGAGATTGCACAGAGTATTATGAGTGTTTTGCCAGCAGTTGTGATATTTCTTATTTACTAAGTCACATTGAATTCTCCATGTAAAATGTTCCTCTTTTCGACAGCCCATTTAATTCATGCAGTGGGAGATTATGCTACAGGCATAATGGCTATGTTTATTATTTACAAGAAGTGCTGATAATTATGGTGGGTAATACATTCTGCCTTTAACTAGTCTTTCAACGAGATCTTGAACTCAATATCTTGCTGCATTGTTTACTGAGACCAGGCAAATGTCCCTTTTTAATGAGAAAAGTTTAATTATTTATTAAAGAAATACAAGCTTTCAGGTTTCCAGACTGCAAGTTCAGGAAAGTTTCCTCTTTTCTGGAAACTTTTTCTCATTTCAGTTGAGCCCCTTGTGTCAGTGAGGTAAGCATGAAATCCAAAGCAGACAGTGTACTTTCATCGAGTCTTACTGAAGACCTTTTTATGCTGAAATTATATTCTTGTTTTGTTGAGTGGCTAATATCAGATGTCTGAGGTCGTCCTTTATAGATAGGTCCATATTCAAAAAAATGATTCAGTAAGAGCCATTTGTTGTCGAAGTTCCAGTAATTTTTCAATTAATTAATCAACTTTTCAGTTTTTCCAACCTTTCAGAGAAGTTTGATCATAACTTAACATAAACCCAGTTTCCTCTGAACTGTCACACAGCAAACAAATGAGACTGCTGTCATCTCCTTTAATATTCCGGGGTCGGTAGGTGTGTTCAGCGTCTCACATTAAAGTTCACATTTTACAATCTATTAGTGATAAACACCTTTGACTTTTAAACATTTACTTTGTTGGATTTGAAGAGGATTCGGACTTATCTGATGTTCAGCTCTTAAAGTGTGCTGAAGCTCCTGTGTGTGTGTGTTTTCTCCTTTCTTTTTGCTGTCGGAGGTCTGCTTCCATTATGTATTAAGCCTTTGTCAGATTGCAAGGCTGTGAAGCAGTCCCCTATCTCCGTCGGTAACAGTGGTTTTCAAGTCCCAGTCTATTCAGCTCACGCCGCCACCCTTCAGAGACTGGTAATAACTATTTGCTCTGGCTTATACATTCTCACCCCTTGACTTAAATTCTTTTTTTTTTTTTTTTACTTGTTTTCTCCCCTCTCCTCATTCATCCTCCTCCATTTACTGGGTCCACAATTCCTTCCCTCAATCGATTTGTCCTTTCCTCGTTCCATCCTTACCACCTTGACGTCATCTTTCCTTTTGTCCGGGCTGTGACTGCCTGAACTGTTCTTAGCTCCAAGGTCCTGTCAGAGCACCAATAAGCCAGCCACTAATAAAAAAAAAAAACGTCCATATAGTCAAGCCACTATAAGCAAGAATTTTGTAAGTGTATTTCAATGTGAAGCTGCAGCCCTTTGGTAATGTGTGTATATTGGGAGTATCTCCCTTTCCGATCGTCTTAATCTTCAATAAGGTTGTAAAGTCTGGTGGGAAATCTGTTGGCAGCAGATTCAGATGATTACGGAAACTGTTGTCTAGTGGGAGGCAGTAAAAAGGGTTGTGGTGGTGTGAAGGGGTGAGAGCAGGAGCTTGCCATAACCCGAAGAGAGTAAAAATATGAATAGACTGTGGTCTTTGTGACCTTGCGGTATGAGGTTTCGTGCCCCATGGTTAGCAAAATGGGAAAACAATTCAAGCATTTGCTGAGACACATGCGCGCACACACAGCCACACACACACACACACACACACACACAAATATAATAGTACAGCAAAGCAAAAGGCACAAAATGCATTTGGTCTTTGACTCTTGCACAGGCAGTTAAATTTTCTAAATTGGATTCTTCCTCAAAGGACCCATCCAGCCTTTCTGACAGTGAAAATAATCCTAATAACAGTTAAAAATAAAGTTTTCTGAGCCTCTTTAACATTATTTTTATTCATTCTGTAGCTTTAAACCACTTCTCTTTTCTTCATACTTATTATTTTCTATAAATCCAGTCATGAGTTATTTACTTTTACTACATTTATCAGAAAAAAGTACAGGATGCTAATGAATAAAGTAGGGATTCACTTATAATGCTTTTTGAAGATCTGCCCTAAAAGGTCCCTGGACTCATTTAAATTGATTGAGAATTGGTATCAGCTAATACCAGTTTGATTCCCATTACAGATAATAATAAATGCTGAAAAAAACAAAAAAAAAACTCTTATCATTTATTTATAAATCCATGCAGCCTGTTGCAGTTGTACATGTTTGTTGTTTAAAATGTAGTGAAGAGAAAATAAATCTTCCGAAAAAACCTGGTTTTGGTTTTGTTTGCTCCCTTTGCTGTTTTACCTCATAAGACAACATGTGAGTTGATTTGTTGTAAGGATTCAAACTGTTCACTCAGGAAAAGGAAACCAGGCTACATTATTGATAGTTAATGCCTGAGGCCATCACCTCCAAGTATTTGTATTTTTGTCTGGATAAACCATAAAATTACTGGTACAACAGAGTTAACACAGATATTTAAACCAATATATCATTGTAATCTGTCGGGACATTTTCCATGTTAATAAAAACAGTGTAATTCACTTTTGGTGATATTTTACCAGGTTAGAGTGCAACATCACACTCTCCTATTACCCGAAATTTTAGATTTGAAGATATTTTTAAAACCTGACTGGACCAGGTGTACATTTGGAGAAGATGATTCAGAGAGACAGCGAGAGAGAAAGAGCTGTTTCATTTGTAAATTGAGGGAGCTGTAATATGATGGCTATTCGAGATGGCTACTTAAATGTGATAGGCCATTAGCTATTCATCCCTGCTGCACTATTAATGCAAGGTATGGAAAATGCAATCATGCAAATCTCCCTTCGATCAGAGCCTTTCATAGAGGAATAAGTGCTGACGGCATGGAGGGGAGGGAGCGTTAAAAATGGGCACAGGATGAGTCTTAAAATCTCCACTTTCTCAGTGCTTTCTAGTCTCGTCGACCCGTCTTTGTCCTTACTCATTTATCATTGGCTCCTCTCTTTAATTGGAAGATGTTATGGTTCCTTGTGTCAGGAGAAAGACATGACAAAGGAGCTTGCTCTGTGCAGAGCTTCTCATCTTAAGGCTTCTGCCACATTACCGGTTTAGCAAATACAATGAGCAGTGAGTATTATAGAGAATCAAATATTCACTCTTTTGTTAAAAAAGCCTGTTCTATTTGTGAATGTGACAAAAATCTTATTTTCAAGCATTTATTAAAGACATCAGTAGATGTCAAGATTTAACTATTCATATTGGAAACTTTGGACTTTCCTTTTTTCAAATATTTTTGTCAGTCAACTGCTATGTTGAAATTGGTTCACAGATGTTTTTACCCATTTAATTTCATTCAGTTTTATATTGTGGTAATTTTCTATAAATGTATTGTCTATGCACATTAAAAGACAAATTAATCCAATTCATGAACATAAAGAATACATCTCTGTTTAATTAAATAAATAGCAAAAGACATATATTCCAGTCATTCTTTATAATACAAGGTCAGTTTATTAAGTCAAATGATACAATCTTTTCTGAGAAAACCCAGTTGATTCAGTTGAGTTCTCGCTTTGCTCCTCCACAGCAAGAAATGTGTAACAGTTTCAGATATATTAATTTCTTAAGTTTGTACATTTACTACCAGCAGCAAATCCTCCAAACGACTCACTTCATCTGATTCTCATAGGACTGTTAGTCACTGAGAATCATCATTCTATTGAAACATTTTTTATGTTTTACCATGTTTATTTATCTGATGCTGATTTACAATTACAGCTAAAAATATCTATCATGAAAAAATTCAATATTTGTTTACTCAATTCAGGAAATAAAGTTTGAAGTGAATTTTATGAAACCATGACACTTCGTGTAATACGAACATGAAGACCACAGCCAATCAGAGGGTGATTCCTGCCCTTCGCCTTCTCTGATTGGCTTAGACCAGGATATGGGTCTGATGGATGTCTGCTGTTGAACCACAGAAGGCTGACTTCTTCATTGTTTTCTTCCAGTGAGCATTTTTGCTGGTGAGACCTTATTTTTTGTGCACTTTTAAGAAATTAGGATACATTTGGTCACACTCCTGAGAGATGACAGGGAGGAAGCAATACATTTAATAAAGCCATATGCTATTTACCAGCACCATTACAGTCATTAACTGTCAGCAAAAATATTCCAAGAACATAAGACTCAGGGGTTCCTAAGGTACTCTGGTAATGTTTAGGGTTTTGTTCTGGATCAAGCAAAATGTAACTAACCAAAGAAAATAGGCATCATAGGCATGATGATTATAGAAATGTACAGAAAAAACAGAAATGTTCACACTGAAGCTTGGTGTTATTATCAATGCACTTTTGCAGCTTCTTTGTGCACTGTCTGCTTTTTCTTTCTTAACTTTTTATATTTTTTATAGACAGTTGTAAAACCTGTCTGTGATACCTGCGTTGTTTTCTTGTGCCATAAACTTGTAAATGCTTTAAATGCATATTGATCGGTTACTCCGCCTCCACTTCTTTGGGTCTTTTTCATTGTTTGAACCTTCATCATAAACAAAACACCTACACAGTTGCCTGTATTTTACCAGAGCTCATTTGATCTTGGCAACTCAGAATGGGCAAATTGGACTTTTTTTTTTTTTTTTTTTTTAGGAAAATATTACAACATATGAGATTCAAAAGGAGGTGGTAGTAAATACAGTTTTTAATGAGCACATAAACACAAAAACCAAAAGCAAACCCCATATTAGAAACCTTAATAATATTCTACAACATTATTTAAATTGCATTTCATTGAAAATCATCTTAACTTTCATTTAGTTCAGATAAGTGTTTTCTTTTACCTTATTTTAAATTACCATTCATCCACTGTGATAATAATTTTATATCCCAATTTTCATCCTTTAATGTAGCTTTTTTTTTAGTAGAGGGAAACGAAACACTCTAAAATGTTGACTTTGGGCAAGGTAAAGCGCAGTACACCAACACCAGCTCTGTAAAAAATTCACACAGCTCTGACCTTCCTCTGGAAGCACTAACATCATCCAGACTCCATACCTAAAGAATCTCTCTAAAACTCTTGATTGAGCTTTGGTTCTGCAATTTCAGAAGACTGTCTCTGTCACACTTTTTCCTTCCACTAAACTTTCCATTAACATCTGTCTGTAGACAAGGGAAGGCCGGCACTTTTTCCCATTAATTGGGCAGGCCATAAAACTAGACAGAACTTTTCTGCAGTAAAAATACATTTTTGTTGCTCTGCTGTAATTTTTGATTTTTATTTGTTGCGAGCTCTAGTTAGTAAAATTAACAGAAATGCACACAGTTTTTTTTCATTATATAGTAATCTGTTTAGATGGACCACTATACTCCTCTCTGATAATCACACCTTCAGGACAGGTCGAAATTTTTCCCTGAACAAGTCTGATTGCATGCTTGAGTTTATTAAACAAGTAGCTGTTGTATCCATTTGGGAAAAATGTCTTTTTTTAATGTTCATTAGCTATTTACTTTGCATTTTTACTGCAGGTAATGGTGTAGTATAATGTTGCTGCATCATCATTACATACACATTTGAAGAGTGCATTCAAAAGCACCTACTATAAGAAGTCCCTAAAAGGTGATTTGGAATTTGAAAATGTAAATATTAAAAAGACCAAAACGTGCTTGGGAGTTTGGTTGGTCATTCTTTCACTTAAAGCATCAAACCAACGTGAACGAAAGTCAATTGTTAACTTAAGAACAGAGCTGTTGGAATCACTTTGTTTATGTTTGATTAAAAAAAGTGCCACTGATAACTTAATTTAACAAAACTGTGGCCCATACAACCTGCCACTTAAATCTTGCTCAGTTTTTACATAAGCCCTTCTCTGCTTCTGCTTTATTATAGCGAAGTGAAATATGGTTAGGCGAGGCTAGTCACTTTAAGCAATTGAACCTGACAGTGAATTTCCCAAAAATACTTTTACAGCCTCTCATAAAAATACTTCATCAAGCCTCAAAATTGTTCATTAGCATATTCATCCAGGATAGGCTAATGCAGTGCGCCTTAAATTAATATGCCACTAACTACACAACACTTCATGAGCAGAAGAGATGGGAGACGTGAGAGAGAGGGAGAGATGGTGAGGGGGAGAGATGGATGCTTTCTTTGCCACCTTGTGAAATATGTAATACATCTTCATTTTAACGGGTGTTGTAAATGTCAGGGCACAGATATTCCCTTAATGAAAAGATCACCCTGTGTCCAGAGTTTGACAAATGTGTCTGGTTTGAGCTGAAACCGGGGGAGTCGTCATCGTCTCCCACTTCCAACAATTTAAAGTGTTAACAAACTCAAGCTGTTGCTTCCTCCTGTGCAGTCCTCAAGTTGATCAGTTTCAGATTAAACCTTGGTGCATCATCTGTCGACGTGGCTGTGGGTACTCTCTGGTGTGGCCCGTGGCGATTTGCTGGTTGGCGCCTAACCTTGATCTGTCACGTCAAGCAGGCGCAGGTCCGCAAACGATCGACTTAACCCTAAATTAAATTGGCTTCAAACCAGAACAGTGGCCTCCATCTTTGAGCATGAAATAAACTCCTTTCATCTGGCCCAAGGATATCCATGAAATGTGAAATTCAGAAATGTCTATATTGATTCAAACCCCTCCAGAAAAATGGTTGCCATAAGATGCTGCACATGTTTTTATTTCATTATTTATTTAGGTTTTTACCAGGCTGCACCAGATTCTAAACCGGCTGATATTAAATTGCATTTTGATGTTGCTCAACTTGGCAGTGTTAGTGGTTGTTCTGACTCTGTACCAAGGAAGCATTTTATTTCTGCATTCAACTGATGGGATTCAGTGATTTTGTCTCCTTTTATGGAATTTTTTGGTTATTTTACAGAGAGGCTTATGAAATTCATGCAGTTATTACCACTTTTCATGATAATGTTCAGCTATTTGCCACGCACCTTATAAAAGTTCCTGAGTGACTAAATAATTATTGGCCATGCTTTTTATACTTCCATATAGTTGCTTGAGCAGATCAATGTGTCACCTTTGGGCTTCTGGTTTACCCATATATATATACACACACACACAAAGCATGAGCCATTCTTGTGAAGGTCCACAATTCTCTTCCAGACATTTTGCCAGATTTCTTTACATATATCTAAAATGTCTCTCGGAAGCAATGCTTTTGCCATGTTGCAATAAAATACATCCACAGATGTTCATATGTTTAACTCAAATGCTCTGAATTACTCTAACAGAAGCTGACAACGTCGTAGCTCCATCATCTGAGCTTTCCCAGATTTGTTAAAATCCTATATGTATGTGTTAATTTACATAATCTTTTGAATTTTAAGAAAGTAATAAAAAAACGCTCTAAAAATGTTTCTCTCCTTTGGTTTGTTTAACATTGTATTTAAATTTATGGTTTCAACTGTAAATCTGTCATGCTAGTGTAGGATTGCAAAAAAGGATTAGCTTTGTTTTGAGTATCTAAAGAGTGTTACCTTGCCCTTAAACATGCCAACAAAACTTCACCCTTCTCCGACAGTTTTATGCAAGTTTACAACAATGTCACTGACATCAATTTACCCCTAAAAGCTGCGCCGCACTGAGTCATTACAGAGCATATGCTGCTACTCCACATACACAGGGGAAGCAGGAACAGGGAGAAAATGAAAAATCAGCATATAGATGTGGCTTTGTTTTAGCTCTACTTTACAGTACGCAGGTGCAGTGGTTTTGTCATTATGTGCAGCAAGAGTGATTTTGAATACATTATAATATTATGGATTTTTTTACTCAATGGGGAAAGAATACCGTTTGTACTGCGTAAAGAGTTCCTGTCTGCCTTTTGATTTTTTTTTTCCACACATTCTCTATATATTCATCTCATTGCATAACTGCATAGCAAGGCTGTCCTCCACCACAGCTGGAGTAGTGAAGGAAAGGGAATTATAAATGAATAATTGCTTGATCTACTGTCAGGACAGATTGTATGGGTACAGTCTTGCTATTAATACTTTGACTCAACCAAATCAATACATTTAACCACTGGAATCCAACAGAGAGGGAAGCAACCACTTGTTTGCTGTACCACTGGAACCACCTTTGACAGTTTAAAGTAGAGCAAAAAAAGAGGTTAGCATTTCAAAATGCCAAAGAAAATATAACCCCACATATTTAATTTTGACATTACTGTATATTGGACAGAAGTGTCATAAATTCAGACCAAAGGAATAGAACATCCAAAATATCTTTGACAATAAATGGATCCCACCCCTTAAGAACATATCTGCCGTCAAGAGTTTCCTATGAAATACAGAGTAATTCCTTTTCCAACTCATTATCATGTCTCTATCAACATTCACTTCCTGTGCTCAGTGTCCTGGGGGTCCTTCTGAAAACATTAAAATATTTCCATAATTAACCAAATATCAGGCCTCAGAGTGATCTGTTTTTGGCAGATAGGTTTAACTTTCCAGCTCAGCCTTCCTGTCCACTTCTTATGTGCAGCCTGTGGGTTTGGCATGCAGTTAAGATCTCTGGCCAGCATTACATTGGGCAGCTGTGGTATTTTCTTAACCTAACAGGCTTCCTGGATGCCACAGAAATGTATTTTCCTCTAATAATAGTGGTGGTTAAATAAGATTAAGTAGATTTGGATACAGACTCTTGTAAAAGTTTTCATGCTTCTTAAAGTTTTTCACATTTTGTTACATTGAAACCACAAACCTTAATGTACTTTATTAGGATTATATATGATGACCAAAGTACAAGCATCACTTTCTATTTCTATAATTCTTGTAGTTTGTCTCTACCAGTTTTACATATCAACCTGATATGTTTGCAGATTTTGGTTGCAGAATAGCCCAAACTCTGTCAGACTGGATGAAGACTCTGTTGATATCAAGTGTTACTTTATTTATTTGATATGTTTGGTGTTGTTCTGGTGTAGTGGTGTTATTTCCAACTTCACACAAGCTCTCTACCAAGATAGTCCTGCATTTTCCCATGGACTCTGGCCAGCTTTCTTAGTGTCCACTGCATGAATCTGCCACCTAGGAGTTTCACCTGACCATAGAGTTGGACAGGATGATGTTCACCATTAGTTTTTTTCCCATGCATGCCGTTTTGCTAAGTGTTGTACTGTTTATTTTTTTTCATCAACATTAAATCATTAAAACTCAAAGTCTTAGTAGGTTATTGGTATGTACATTAAAATTTGTGTAGAAGTGTAGAGATTTTTTAAATTTTTTTCGTTACTTTGATCACTTTTACCAATGTTATGGGGCTCAAGATAGGAGTCATTGTTCAAAGCTAAATGAATGGATTTTGAGGCTGGGGCATGTTTTTTATGTAACCTTGGTTTACCTTGTTGTAGCAGACCTATTTTCCTTTTTTTATAGATTGTGTGTGTCTAAAAGCTCTCCTGTGGTCTACTTCTTACTGTGTTCATCAATCACAGAAAGAGGAAGAGACGGAGGGATGCAAAGTGAAACAAACCATGAGGCAGAGAGGAAGAGTGCCCGAATTCACAAATGTAGTGACCACTAATGGCTTTATTGGAATGATACCAGTTATTAATTATGCCACCCTCTCTCTTAAAGAAGACAGAATACAGAGAAGGAAGGTTGAGTTAAGGGTGTGAGCCGCACCATCTGTAACACGCTGTCTCGACTAATAGCCAGAACTCAGCTTTCGCTGATCACTGGATGCCTCTTTTGTAATTGATGGTACGTGTGTGTGTTTCTGTTTTCAGATGGTGTTTGTGTTGATGCAGCAATGCGAGTGTGCTCATCTGGCAGTAAATCTAATCACTCGCAGTGTGTGTGGTATTGTGAGTGGAAGTCTAATTCCGTCCATGTCACTAGTCTCACCCAGACATGCCAGAAGACGACCCGTCCTTGTCCTCTTTCTCCTCTGAACTCAGTCGGTCCATCTGTTCTTGATCTTTCCACAGGAGAAGCATCTTTTTCTCCTTCATCCAAATAACTTTTGACAGAGTCGGAGATCATGGCAGAAATCCATTTGTCTCTTACCGGTTGGGGCTGTAATGGGCCTTGAATGTTTTTGTTGGAGGACGTCTGTGCATCACCATTTCCCGTCTTTGCTTCGCACAGCACCGTTCAGCACGCCTGACACCTGCCAACATACACAACGAGCGTGCATGTAATCCTCACTTAGTGATTTTATCATCTGAAAATGAACACCGCAAGTCACTGTCGTCATGATTCATTAGCCGCAGATTTCTCGTCTTGTGTGGAGTTTGCTTTACAACCCATGTGCCATGCCAAACTGCTGTTAAGAAGAAAATAATATAGACAGTATGAGATATTTCTCTGTGCTTTTTCTTGTTGGTTTTAGAGGCTCTATAGGCCTTTTACATTGGAGCTGAGGAGACAGTGGGAATGTCCAGAGGGAACACACTGATTATCGTGTCTCTGGCTCAAGCTACTTCCACTCTGTGATTAACCTCTGGTGGTGTGTGTGTGTACGTGTGGTGTTTTACTGAGCTGTGCTTGAGCTTTAGTGTGTGTGTGCAGGTGATTGGGTCTGAGGTGTAGATCTTAATGGAGCCAAAGGGATGATTACACTGAAAAGGTCAGATTTGTCTCCTGCTCCTGCAATTAACACACCAGAGAAGGAGACACTGTGGATCAGTGGTGCAGACGCAGAGAAAGGAAGGTGGAAAAAACTCATAGAAATTTCGATTTGGGGAATCAATGGCAGCTTTATATGATTTCTTGTTACTTGTATGAAGATATGCCAAGTCATGAAATCACCAAAATTTTCTGTCGTGTCATTCCTGTAGTTTAAAGTCTTTTAATTGAAATGTGAAAGAAAGTGCCCAGGGGCATGAATTTGCTCTGGTTACCTGGAGCATAGATTCAATGCTACCTCTGTCTTTGCCTTTAAGTGGTCACTGCATGTAAACTGTCTGAAAGAAAATTAATTGCCCCCATTCTAATTTTAAGGAAAAATGAATTTTGTTCTTTGGATTCATTTGTGGTCCTGAAAGACATGGACAATCCTGGTGTGGCTTATTGCAGGAGTGTCTAGAGCAGCATCTCAAAGTAAAGCTACTGGGTTTTATCACTAAACTTAGTAAGCTACAAACTGCTTTCTGCTGGCTCGCTACAAGAGCCTGACTAATCAATTAGCTAATATCAACTTGTGATACTCCTGATATTACTCTATAGGAGAAGGATGGTATAAAATTCTAATTGTATTACAGAATTGAAAGAGCATTGTTGAAGGTTTTTGAAGCAGAGGAAATGCATGATAGAACTTCGAGAACCTTTGACTTAACCTCAGTGCAGCTTTTGATACAGTTGATCACAACATTTTACTGGTAAAGGTTTGGACATAATTGAATTGCTAGAACTTTCCTTAGTTGGTATATCAATCAAAAGAAATATGTTGTAAATTTATCATCCAAGTGTAGTGACTCCAGCTATGATGTTCCACAAGGCACAAGGTTTAGGACCCATGGTTTCTAATATGGTATTGCTGATGACATTGGGAAGTATGGTATTCATTTTCAATGTGATGTGATGATAATGCACAACTCTGTTTTAGATGCACGTTTTAATTGTCAGATACAAGGTCATTGATGGGAAATGATTTTCTTTCGCTCAGTCAGAGAATAATGTTTATGTCATTGAACTTCAGAAAGAATCCACCAAAGTGCAAGTTGCCTTGGCAAAAGACCATTCAGATCAAGCGAAAAGAAATCTGAGTAACATTTAACATAAATCAAAATGTCCAATATTACATAGAAAATGTCAGAAAGTATGTGTTTTATCATCTGAAGCACATTTTCACTGTTACCCAGTTCTCTCAGTTCGATGCTGGGTCACTGATATGTACTTTTATGACATATTGAATTGATTAGCTCAATGCCTTGCTTCCTAGTGTTGATAAGAAAAGCACAGCTCTTCTACAAATACTTCATTAATGACAGCACACATCAGCAATTTTAAAATCAGCATATTAGACATTTTAGAAGTATTATTGACCGATTTTTCCTTCATGGTACTGGCTACAACTCCTCAGTCTTCTGTTGAGACCAAACATGATATTTAATTTTATGTTTTATTTATGTCTTTAAAACATTTTATACTAGTTTGTTTTGTTTTACACATTAGTGATAACTTATTAACTTATTTTTAAATATTATTGAACATGAGATGCCATAATATTTTCTTCTTTTATTTGTCTCTAAAGTACATTTTTACTCTCATTTTGTCGTTTTTACCATGTTTATTATATTTGCATCCGTTTCTCTCATGTCCTCAAGTCCACATTTTATTTGACATTTTATTCCAGTTGCTTGATAAATATTGTGAGCTATGCTTAAGGCTACGACACCTTTAGAATCTCAATTTGCCTGGTTGGCAGATATCTGATTTACATATGAGTTTCTAATTATCTACATCCGTTACTATCCGTGAATATTTCTGTGGGCTGACAAACCTTTTTAAACTTTTGTTTTGTCAGTTTGAAAAGTAAGTGCACGTCAAAACCTTCAGCCCTTTTGTGACTTGTGAACACGTTTTGTAAGCTTTTCAAAGTGCTTTTGAAATCCCTGTTCGTTCAACAGGCTTATATTTTTATCCTCAAATTCATATAAATTTTTCGACATGCTCCGTCTCTGATGAGGGGCCTGTGTTTTTTTAATCATGGATGAGGGTAGAGAAGTGTTGCTTTGTACTTTTGTGCCTCTTGAGTAGATTGTGACAGATTTAGTTTGGAGTGACACCACTCAGATGAAGATTACAGCAGTTCTGACAGACAACATGTTTGGAGTCAGTGTATAGATTCCTCAGTGACTGAAGCATGAATAAATTGGGGTATATAGAGCAGACTGCTGAACTTCAACTTCAAAAGTTCCCTCTTCATATCCTCTGCACAAAGTCAACACCGACATTGTGTTTAGTCTGTGTTTGAAGGGTGTCTAAAGTGGTTGTTCTTTGTCAGGGATATTTCTTTAGTTGAAGGTTTGAAGATCTGCCTGACATAAAGAACAGGTTTCTGACTTTTGACCTGTCTACATTGGAGTACTTGTTATAAAACCTGAAAACTAAAGAATAAAGGCTCCATGAAATGCAGCAGATGAATCTGATTTAAACAGAAATACACAGGATTTGAGATGTAGATACTTGATATTCAAGTAAAGCTCTGTTTAGTAAAGAGATTTGTAGAACAAGAACCACAAAGTCTTTGTTTGCATTTCTGCATTGCTGTTATTTACATTGTGTCAATAGTGCTTTATTATACAAGTTTATCATGAATAATCCAGAGGCAACAAACTATCTGTCTGCACAACAATTAGATGAATAAAACTCTGCATTCAAAGTGCATGGTGACGTAGTGGAATACAATACTCTCTGGACTTTTATGGTCTCCAAGAGTTCAAATCCTGTTGGAGACCCAACGATTTTCATCAATCTGTCTTAAAAGCATACTTCCATCTCAGACAATCTTCCTGTAATGTCAGCTGTTTTTTGTATTTATCTCTGCTCTATTCATTTTAAGATTTTAAGCTTAAAATTTGTGGACCTGAAACTAGAGAAGTTTCATGGAGCAGCATCCATTTGATTGTGCAGGTTTCACAAAAGATGAAGGTTTTAAGCCTTGAGTTTGTTTTAGAAATATAGAATTATTGTTCTTTGCCCTCATATTCATTTTCCTCATCGTCCTTTTCCATCACATTTATGTCCTATGTTTTGTTGGTCTATCACAAAATAATCACGTCTTGTCTTACCCCCCAAAAACCCTCTGGTTTGTGGCTGTAAAATGTATAACAGTATAAAATCTCAAGGGGATTCAATGCACATTCATTGCACATTATACTGTTAAAGCCTTTGCTTCTCTTCATAGGAAAAGATGCTTCTTTACGCTTTATATCTTACAATTTCCACAGGTGTTTCACTCATTGAATTTAACCCATGAAATAGCAATTCTGGAGGAATTGCATGAGTCAGTTCATATCCAGCAATTACCCACGCTGAGAAGACTACAATTATTCGGGGGGCTTAATTGTTGTTTAGCAGTCTAGTCTGGTAAAATATTTTGGTGTGTGGCAGCTTGTTGTTCTGGACAGGTAGCGGCGTGCTGCGCTGCACTGCCGAGGGATTTGGTTTCACTTCCTGCGCCATCCTGACAGCGACGAGCTCATTATTTCCAGCCCGTTCTTCTGGGAGCGTGTTACAGTTGCCTCTCATGCATGCGCACTCTCACCCGCCTTTTGGACCACTTGACCTTGGTTGCTATGACAGCAGCAGTAAGAGCCGAGCTGAGGTGTCAGTGTGTCTCTCTGATGAGTCTCAGGGCTCGCCGTCCCCGGCCCACCCGTACTCTGTGTTTGTGTGCATGTGTGTGATGATGATTAATACCTTTGTTTTGAAAGCCGCCGGAGAGTTGCAGCATGTTGGCTTCGACGTGTTTGCTTGTGGCTTGGTGCGGACCCTTCCCTGTTTGTGTGCATCCGCGGTGTTATACCCTCGTAGCCGTCAAAGGAGTAATTGTTGTTTATAGTTTGGACACCTCGCATCTTGTTCCTGTAGTTCATCAGCCTCTTGCTGTGCTCGTAAGAAGGTTTTGATTGAGCTCTACTCGGTCAGTTTTCTGTCCGGCAACGCAACGAACGTGAAAACAAGAGAGGCTGGTGGCTTGGGCCTAACCAAACAGCAATTAGGGTGACTCGTGAGTCTCCCATTAATTAGGTGGTTATCTCTCAGTCTTTCACAGTAACTTTCAGACTCTCATTAATATGTTTTTGTGAAATTAGTCATTATGACACATTCAAATGAAATGGCATTTCACAGGGGTGGCCCAGCACGTTTGGGATTTTCTTCTCAGTCATGTGTCAAACTTCTTATTACTACTATTAGTTTCTGTTTGCAACCTGAATCCTTTGCTGCTGTTAACCTGCTCCCTTCCTTGAGATTAATAATTGTACATATGATTTAGGAGGAAAAAAAGTAATCTTAAAAATTTGTTGGGGCAGAGAAGGAGGTAATTCTTAGTTTGCCTTATTGTTGATTTTAAATTATTTTCCACCGTCTGGTTTGCCTTCACAAGAAGTTTTTTTCTTTCTTTTTTTCAATAAGCTCCAAAGTATTGCCTTTCACATTTTTAATTGAGTGTCCACAAAATGAAGAAATTCATAAAACTGTGACAGCTGGAAATTAGCCTCATATTTCTCTGTCAACTAATAATGTGTTGGGGACAATTAGCTGAGTTTTCCTCCCTTGTAGACATTGCTCTGTGTTTAGTTACCATCCATTATTCTAATAGTAAGTGTGAAGTACTAAAAAGTTTTTATGAAGCCAAGCTCTCATTTCCTTTTGGTTGTGAAACTGATTGCATTGTTCTATATGCAAAAACAAACTATCTGTATAGATAATAAACCAATGTCTCCTTGTCTCTTTTTTCATGCTGCTGCTGGTGTTTCTTCACTAAATCAAGGTAAATGAATCAACCATTACAGCTCCCGATTTAGCTGACCTTAACCCCACTTGTTGATGCATTTTTTTGGGTGTTGTGTAAGCAATTTCTCTTCCATTTCATATATAAATATAGTGCAGATTACAGAAAATTTAACCAAGAGCTGCTTGGGGAAGAAGTGGCTATTGAGAGTCTTATTGTCTCTTTTTCTTTTCAGCTCTTCTTTCCTCCTTTGCCTCTGACTTACTTTCATTTGTCTTCTTCTCTCTCTGGCCCTAGTCTGAGGGTTCGTTTTTAATACTTCGCTTATGTTCTTTGGCCCCAGATGAAGAACAATTTTCATAGCTTCTGGACGCTGTCCACCAAGAAAAAAATTCTTATCCTTCTTTAAAATATCTCCCTGTCTTCTCTTGCTTAGACTCGTTTTTCCTTTTCCTCTGCTCCCATTTTTTCATCCACATATTTTGGAGAAGCAGCAAGGCAGTCAGAGATAACACTCATTCCTTTACAAGGCCTGATCTGGCTGATCTGCTGTGTTTTGTGGAATCTTTGTTACATTACAAGAACAAACTGCAATGCAAATTTTCAGGATAAACTAATGCAAAGAAGTGCATAAATGGTATAAGGTAAACTGTTTGCAGGTTTAGAAACAATTTGACACGAAAAGCATTATATAAAGCACTAATTTATATTTAGTCTGATTTACTGTAGTACCCCTAAATACCAGTTCCTTTCAACCAGTTGCTTTTAGGAGTCAACTAATTGGTTCAGAGCTGTGTAATTTAATCCACGTATAAATCCAGCTGTACTTTGAGGGCATTAGAGGTTTTTTGTAGAACATTATTGAATAAACAGCATCATGAAGACCAAGGAACACAGATGACAGATCAGTGATAAGCATATGAATCAATATTTCAAGCACACATTCCATATAGCACTATTCAGTCCTCCACAACTACAAACCTATGAATACATTGCCTAAGCTGACGGCCGGCCGAGGGGGCCATTAATCAGAGAAGCAGCCGAGAGGGTCATGGTAAGTCAGGAAGAGCTGCAGAGATCCACAGCTTAGGTTTAATAACTATTAGTCATGCACTGCAGCAACTCTGGCCTTGCTGCAAAAGTGGCAAGAAGAAAACATTGTTGAAAGAAAGCCATAAGAATTCCTGTTTATAGTTTGTCACAAGCCTTGTTAGGGACACAGCAAAGATATGAAGGCTGATTCTCTTGTCAGAGGAAACATGCAAAACCATTTAAGTGGAGAGAAGCTAACATTGCACATCATTCTGAACTCATAATCCCAATGGTAAAGCATAACGTTAGCAATATGAGGTGGATGTTATATTTTTCAGCAGGGACAGAAAATGAGTCATCAATTGGCCTCTATAAATGGACAAAAGAGGCTTTAGAAGAGGAAGGAGGTTCACCTTCCAGCTGGACAACAGGTCTAAAGACACAGCTAGAGCCACAATGGACAGACGTTGATCATATTTGTTTTAAAAATTGACCAAGGGAAGCTACCAAATACATTTCTGATTGTCTTTCTGTGTCTGAGCAGACGAATCCCAAACCTAAATCAAAATGAGAATCTTGGGCAAGACCTGAATGTTAATGTTCACAAACACTCTCTATCCAGCCTGACTCAGTTTAGCTATTTTGCAATAATAATAGTTAAGGACAATAAATATGCAGAGACATACCCAAGAAGACTTGCAGCTGTAATTGCAAATAAATTGAGTTTACAAAGTTAAATGCCATTTGTGTACTGTGTTGTGGTCTTCTGTCACATAAAAGTATCTGTAAAACCAGAATTTGATTTTGAGCTTCTAATATGACAAAATGTGATAAAAAGCCGATATTTTTGATGGCACTGTAGGCGGTTTGCGCTTTACTCAGGCATGGCCGTTGCTTCTCTACCATAGCTTTACTGTGCCGTTGGGTGTGATAGTGGAAGGCTTTGAGAGGGAATTAAGTGCTTGGCGGTTTGCATATTGTTTAGCAGCCAGTCAGCACTGGATTGTGGAGAACTACATCGGCGTGAATGAGTTCCGGTTTTCCTGAGAGCTGCACACCTTGAGAGGTAATGAGATTAAAAGGAAAAGGACAGGGGATTTGTTCAACAAGCATAGAAAGAAACATAAATTACAAACAATATGGGCGTATTAAAAGATGAAGGGTGAAATTGCCTGTGTCCCTTTTTTGTTTCTTGCTGTCTCCAATGAGGATATAAGAAAGAAGTAAAATCACAGCATGCATAGCCCTATGGTCAATTTTTTCTTAGGGGTTTTATTATGCTTGAGATCACTCCTCTTTTGAGAGAAAATCCTGTTCAGGTAGAATCAGCCTTCAGGGAACCCTCATCAAACCCGGATGTCCCACATCATGCAATCCTGCTCCAGTTTATGAATTATGCAGGTCAGGTTCATGACAGTGCATTCTCAGGGCAAACAGGTCAGAATCCAAATTTAAGCCAAAACAAGCACCTACAAAATGTGTCTATTGTTTTTCTTTCATATTCTCCACTGCAGAGGCTAAATAATCATTGTCAAATCAGCATAACAGAAATTATGCAATATAATTAGATCCACTCCTGTATTACAAAATCTTGAAAGAACCCCTTTAGCTATTGATGGTGAGCCAGTTCTCTACTCCTTCGCATTAGGTTACTCTTGAAATGATGATGGCTGAAATGGCATTAAGGGTTCATTTGAGGTCTGGGCTTTGTGTTCATAGTTTGAGTGGAATCTAATGACAGATGGTTCATGTAGTGAAGTGTTGTTTATTGAGGGCATTTCAAAGGTAGGATAACATATTGACCATTACAGCTTCTGTCTCTCTCCAGGTTATTCTATTTGATGTCATTTTTCTCTGTTCCTTTATATTTATGTGGCAGGCTGGAGAACTGCAGTGTAACCATTATTACAAAGCTCATTTGTTTTGTTTTTAGTGCCTTGGAAATGCATTCCCCTAACTTAGTTTTTCAAAAACTCTCTTTATTTAATTGTTTATGTACGTATTTAAACACTTAAAATGTAAATTGGCAAGTCTGTAAACTTCCCAAGATATGGCCTTCTAGCATTAAGTGGGGGCATTAAGATTATTATACTGTATTACACAATCTAGTTGCATATGGCAGCTCTGCGGGAGCTGCAAAGATCTCCCATTCAGGTTGGATAATCCAAACTAATCTAAACTGAAACTATTAGTCAGGCTTTCTACATATTTGACTTTTATGGAAAGTAAAAACAAAAATGCCTACTCATCATCCTGAAAACACCTGTCCTACAGTGAAACAAGGGAGAATCGTACTAGGGGGATGCTTTTTTTTTAGTAGGAACAGGGAAGTTGATCAAAACTGAAAGGGAGATGCATGGAGACAGATCCATATCAGTTCAGGAGGAAAACCAGTTAAAAGCCAGAGAAAAATGAGACTGTAGCAGAAGTTCACCTTTCAGCTGGACAGTGATCCAAAACATTAAGCCAGAGCTATGATAGAGAAGTTTCTATTCATATTAATTTGTCAAGCTGGCTCAGTCAAAGTTTGGCTCGAAATCCAATGTGGTATGACATTATAAAAAATTAAAAATACAAAACATCCCATCCAATCATTGTGACCTTGAGGGATTTTCCTAAGTTAAATGGAGAATCACTTCAGTGTTTTCCTGTGGAAAGCTGTTGGAGGCAAATTACAAAAGGTTTGTAGCTGTAATTCCTGGAAACTGCTGTTTATAAGATGTTGAGCCACTTTTCAAATTTCTGTTTAGAAAAAAGTTTTGAAAATCATGAAGCCGTTTCTTTCCACTTCTACATTATGCACTACTGTGTTGGACTATAACATAAATACCTAATAAAATACATAAAAATTTGTGGCTATAATGTAACACTATGTGTTACATTATAGCTATTCAAGCTTAGCAGAACCTACGTTTTCCCACAGTCTGGATAAATTCATATGAAATAAACACACTAAAGTAATTCAATTCTTCAATTAGCCAGGGCACATTTTTTTGTTTATATCTCATTGAGTCTGTTTGGTTTCTATATTTCTGCCTCCTGATTGACCCCATCTCGCTCTTCTGATCTGGGCTTTTATGGGCTTGTGGAGGAGGGAAAAAAGACACATGGGCTGAGACCTTACGTCTTCTGTGATGTGCTTGTTCTCTGTTCATATTCCAACTACAACAATCTGAATCATCAGTTATAAGTGTTTTGTAAAAGCCTTTGGTGTGTGTTTCCAAAAAAGATTCTGCCCAAAAAAACGAGACAAGGAGGGAAAGTTCAACTTATAAAACTCCGTTACTCCTCCATCAGCTTGGGAAAGTATGTGCGGTCTTGGGCTCTGCGCCGCTCCGTGCTTTGTGTGCGCATTTATATTCGGTGTATCTCCTGTGGGATGCAGTGTGTGTTTCTGCACATGTGTAGATTCAGCTGGGTCTTTTTGGCCATGTCTTAGCAGGGTTTGCAGACCTATGGTTTCTCACGCTGGTCAGTGGCGCTCGTAAAGCAGCCAATGAGAGGTTGATGTCATTCACCCAACCGCAGAAGGACTATTTGTACCTCTGCTAATGAAGGAGTGTCCGGACAGACTGATAGACTTGGTTTGAGACTTCAGAGAGTGGTCCTAAGGATCATTTCAGCTGAGGACAGAACCAGTGACCTGTATTAATGCACAGAACCCCAATCTCTCTTCCTGTCTTTTTTGTCTATCAAAGGAAACATCTCGGCACCTATTACAGTGATTTTGGACTCTTTATGAGCTGCTGTAAGATTTTTAGAGAGGTGTTATTATCCAGTGTCCAGTTTCAGTTGTCCTATTGATGTATCCTTTAAAAACCTGCATCACAGTACCAATGGGGGTCCATTTCTAGCAGAGTGAAACAAGCCAGAACAGTCTTTCCTTTTTCTTGCCCGTTTTTCGCCTTATTTCTGTTAAAGTCATTTACTTTTTTTATGTGTTCATCATGGTTTTCTCACATAACCCAGGCAGTTTCTGATTCAGTCATGCCTTGCAGCTTAAAGTCTTCATTTTGTGCAGGATTTGTGTGTGCATATGTGCAATATTGGCAAATTCCTCACTATCAGAATCTCAAGGGGCTTATGATGGTATGGAAATTTCATCAGCACACTCGCTAATAGCTTTGCAACAATCATAATCTGTCTAGTATAGAGTGAAGTGGAACAGGACAGAAAAGAAAGATAAAGACATAAGAATCTAAGTGGCACAATACTTAGCATTTAGATGCAACAGTGGATCCATAATTCATGTTAATCAAAGTTAGAGGGTATCGCCAGTGAATGTGGCGGGGCGCTTCTGCTGATCAGATGGGAGGGAATAGTGTTATCATACAGATAGTTAATATGCTTCCTTTGCCACATCCCTTTCGATCTCTCAGCTCATCTTCAGCGCCAACCTCTATATATCAGCACCCTAATGAAGATGTGTTAAAGTTCCTAAAATGAAAACTTTTTATTGCACTACCATTATTTCATACCAAAAGCATTTTTTTAATAATGTGTACATTTCAGTTGGAAAAAAACTGAGATTTAATGATTTTTATAAAAATATTGGAGCCACAGTTATTGATTTCTAACAAATTTAACTTGAACTCGAAATGAAATCTTTTACTTGACTTCCTGTTTCAAGCATATAAAACATAATGAGACACTTAGGCCCATTTATTTTTAGCCACTCTTCAAAGATACAATATAGGAACACATGCTACTGCTGCAAGGCTGGAATCCTCACAAGTAAAGTCATGGACACTGAAATATAGAAACCTGCCTAAACTTGCCCAAAACTACAGCCTGGATCTCCCATATACAGGATGCCCGATTTATGTTGAAATGATTCTCTTTGATTTAGGTGCTAGTCCTCGTGTGGCCCAGTGTCCTGCAACTTTATGATAGCTGTGAAACAAAAAAAAAGGATTCTATAAAACTTCATAACCCAGGTTTGTTATGAAGTAAAACATACCTGTAATGCTCTCTGTTAGGCAATAGGCAAAATTTTTCCCTGTAAACTAACTATTCCAGATGTTTTCTAAACATTCACAAGCTATACTTCAATTGTCTGATCCCCAAAAAATATTGACCAGAAAGACCATGGATGTTAGTTTTAGTGGTAGTACCAAGATAGATAGTTTCCACTCTGAGTGTTAATGCATTTTAAGCTGTATCTAATATTTGAACTATTAAAATGGGCAGTTCTAAATGTTTTTAGAGGGGATCTCAAGTATTTGTGGTTTTCAGTTCAGTTCCCCAAGCCCTTGTGGATACCAATGGTCCACTGTACTTCATATGTAGACACATAAAGTTGTCACATGCTGCACCAGATTCATCTTCTTTAACTGGTTTTCCAACCAAACTCAGAATTTGTTGTCTCCTTTTTTATAAATTCAGTCTGTTTTGTGACTATTTCTGAGAGAAATAGTCATGTTTGTTATTGTTTAGCTGCAGACTGCTTTTGGGAAAAATAGTGACTAACAGCAACTAAAAACAACCTTTTCCCTGTAATTACAAGCATAGGGAGAAAGTCCCCTATTTGAAATCTGATCTGAGACCAAACAGTTTTCACTAAGCCATTGCTTAGAAATATGCACGTCAAATCCTGCACAGAGTACTTTCAGAAAAGACAAAATCTCTATTTTTAGAAGAAATAATGAACTCAATTGAGTGTTTGATTTGAAACTGATTAGATCTTTGAATTCTGAAGCAACTTTCTTTGACTTTGACCACAACTAAACAAATGTTGATAGTTCAAGCAAAGATCTGTTGAAAGTAGCTGATTATCTCTCTATACAGAAGAAAGTCTGAGCAGCTGTGTTTACTTTGGCTGCACATTTCCAACACAACACTAAAGCTCCTTCTATTGGGCTGATATGGGTTCATTAATGTGGCCGTTAAATGCCTGTTACTGTTATATCCTTCCTGAGTTACATTATACACCTCACAGGATTGTTTGGACTTCTTGATTCTGTAACAAATTTGTGGCACAGAGCCTCTTTCACAACAAACATTTCACCTCAAGAGAAGAAGACAGGCCCAAATAAGGGCCCCGTTTGACTGGATTCAGACTTCACACTTGTTCTAGAGATAACCAGAATGCACAGCTGCAGAAAAGGAATGCAGCTCTCAATAATACACCTGTTTTTGTGCTCATTCAAGCCAAACAATTTTTTTTGCTTCTCTGAAAGCAGTGGAGAAGTCAAACAATCATCTCCACTGATTCTTTGACATTCATGTGGAGCTACGTTTAGTCAATAAAACGTACCAGGATTCAAAAGCTATGTTTTGAATCCTGGAAATAGTCAGATGCATTTGTGTTTTTGGAGGGCAGGGTTTCCTTTGCTTTAGTCTTTTATAGTCTTTGGAGTCTTTTCTCCTAATCTCTTTTTTCCAGGAACTATTCCATTTCCTCGACAGAGTGCCTTGGGCTCCCAATACAGAAATATGGACTGAATGATTTGCTCCACTGTTGTTGAAAAAGAGATGATATTGGCTTGAAAAGATGTTGAAATAACACATGCCAGCCACACTAATCTGGAAAAATCAATGAAGGGTGTGGGCGTGTTATCGTCTGAAGTAGCAAATTTGTATTTATCACCATGTGTAGAATTCATATACATGTGTTTTCCAGTGGCCAGCAGCTGGGACAGAATCGTGGCCTCAGCAGGTAACTGGGCTCAGGCTTCTATGAATCATTTGGTTTTGGAGACAGATGTGCTGCTGTGGGCCCCTCTGTGATGGTGTCAGAAGCAGGGCTATAGTTTGTGTCATTGCAAGTAAACAACCTCAGATTGGGTCCTCTCACCCCGTTTTGTAATGAAAATCATTGTTTAAGATAAACTAACCGAGCTTTGAACAGACTGATAATGAGGCTGCAGTAGTTTAGACTGAAATTCTTCCTGTACATTTTGAGTGCATCTACCAACCCTCACCATACTGTTTGTACATAAAAGCAAGGTTCACAAGGCTTCACCTCCAAACTCCTGCTCTCTGCTTTTCCTCAGATAAGGCCTGTTTATAGAGTTGGCAAAGTGTCACTAGAAAGAAGTCATTTCAGAGAAAATATTGCAGGTGTTTAAACTCCTGATCTTAGCATGACGAAGAAAGGCCTGGCCAGTATTTATGACTTGGCCTTCACTTTCAACACATGCACTCACAAACAGAGGCAGGAGAGTGTTGCCCAAAGGCATATCAGCCAAGCGAAGAGAGGAAGCCAGAGTTGTGCTTATCATCTCTTTTTGCCCAAGCCACAGAAGGCTAAAGGGCCTGTAGTCGAATAAGCTGCCCTCTCTTGCCTTTTGTCTGTCGACGCTCTGATGGTCAAAGACCTCGAGACTCCCAGCTTCAAGCTGCCTGCATTTCAAAGGTTTCATTCAGTCCCATCATTCAGTCAGTCTGTCAGTTACTCTATCACTTAGTCGATATAAAGATTCTCTGAGGTCCTTACACCCACCGGTTATCTCTCCAGGCTCTCTCATGCATTAATTTATAAGTGTGGCCAATTCTGTGCAGGGAGGAGTCTGATTGGATTGTCACATCTCGGGTTTTCTTTGGGCTTCTCATCTCCACATTTCACTTAAGCTTCCATCACTGGCCTCCAAACGGAGGTGAAAAAAGTTTGACTGCATTTGATCCATTCATAGATGTCTTTATTAGTCTCAGAATACGGATGGAAACTCAAGTACGACCAGGTCGGTTTTCTCCCCTTGTAGTTTTACATCTCGACTTTATATTAATACGTTTGATAAATTCTCACCCGACTGATCACTATATGAATTCATTAGAATGTATATACTACAATAGACAACATGCTGTATATTTACAGACTCCTTAACTCTGTCCTTTATGGCTACAAATATAACAAGAATGGGCTGATAATGATTTTTGTCCCTCTTTGATCTTTATGATAGGAGAGAATGAAGTGATTGGATACAAATTTACTTTAAAACAGCTGTTAGCCAGTCATTTTAGAGCCCAGCACTAATTAGAAAGCAATCCAGCCTTGTATCAGTGCACATTAATATTATTTATTCCTAACTGATGGATTAGAAGAGGTTTTTAGTATCAAGGTATTGTATCAAAAGCATCTCACATTGATTAAAGGCAAAGAGCCCTCCTAAGACCCTTGCGACTTTATTGTAGCATCGGCATTGGCTTCAGACATCTTAACCTTCAGAATGTCCCAGTGAACATCCTTGGGGAAAATGGAAAAAACCCCCACATATTTTCACCATCAAACAGCCATGATTGATGCTTCTCACAAGATTTTCTGATGCTAGAAAAGAAAAATCAGAAGAGGTATCCAAAACAGGTGGGAATATGGCTTATAGGATAATGTACTGCAGACTTCATATTACAAAAATAATGATCAATGGAGAAAAGTACAAGACGTTCTTGATAAAAATCTGAAGCTTAAGCAAAGGCAGAGTCTCAGTGAATGCAATGATCCCAAAAACACAGCAGAGGAATCTCTTAATTGCTTTCAGATAATGAAAATTAAATTCCGAGAATGACCCAGTCAATAAACTGACTGCGTATTAAGTTGAAAGAATCCCCAGAACCTTCAACATTTAAGGACAGTTTGTGTGAAAGTTGGATCAAAACAAAATTTGAGCAATATATGAAACTAGTTTTTCCATACAGGGGACATTTTGAAGTTCTGATTGCCAAGAAAGGCTTTTCTATCAAGTTTAAAATAAGTTTCAATAAGAATGTTCAATACCAATTTTCCTGAGTCATTCCACTTCATTACAAAACTGAGTTTATGTACGAATTTGTAAATACACTGGGATCATAGACCGTCAAGAAGCCTCTGTGATTGTATATCTGCATACATATGGCTGCATTTGTTATAAAGACTCCATGCTTTTTTTTTTCTTGAGCCAATCTAAGTAATGAAAGGGATGAGAAGGGGGTAGGGAGTACACTGGTGGGAGGCAGAAGCAGAGAGAGAAGGAGCACTGGGTCCAAATTATAATACAAATCATATCAAGTCAATCATAAAAGCAGTCGAGATTTACTAGTTTCATTTCACTTCCCGAGATTCTTCAGTTTAATAGGGCAGCTGGGAGAAGATGGAGCCGGATTGTGAGGGTGAAATAGGTAGTATGTGCATGTGTGGGTGTGTGGGTGCACGCATGATATCTATGAATAACCTTCCACAAGCCAACCACTGACTTACAGCCCCCCAGCTGGAGATAGAACAGTAACATACAGGCATCTATTATTGAAAAAGCCGAGCTGTTAGGGAGGTTGCTGAGCCCCGGTATAACTGTAAACACTCGACTGAAAAAAACACATTAACAGACACTGGCTCAAATGTGGAGTATAAAATTATTTGTTTAAAATAGCATCATGACTTTCTGTGTTGTATTCTGTCATTTTAAATATTTTCAGTTACTAATTACCCTGTTTGCAAAGTTTTAGTAACTGCTCTGTGGATTTCATTCACACTGCACATTCTGCTTTAGCATCTGACCAGCTTTTTGTACCTGTTTGTATGAGAGATTTCCACACATGTATCCTTTTTTTCTCGCCTCTTGTTCAGTGCATGTAAATTGGATCTATGCTACAAATGCATCTGTTTTGCTAATCCACAAAGATCGTCTTAATTTACAGCCATAGCGTCACTGGGGTAAAGGATGTTGGCGTAAATAAACTTTCGTCACTTCAGGTGTGTCAGATTTTCATGTGTAAACTGGAACATCCTCTAACTGTTAAAGGTTTAGGATCATATGTTAATTTGATATTCTTTTACTGGATGCTGTAACTTCTATAGAGGGCGTTAAGTGGCACAAAATCTCAATATTAAATGTGATAATGTCTCTGGTGCCTATCACCAGTGGTCATTGGGTTTTGGTTTGGTTGCCAGTCCATCACAGGGCAACATAGAGACGCAGGAGGGAAAAATTGTCGAAAGGGAATTTAGATAAATTTTCATATTTCTTTCCATGTTTCTTGGTCAGAAACAACAACTCAGAGCCAGGAGGAAAATCTTAGGGCCGTCAGTCACCATCATGCTGCCCACACAATTTGAACCCAGGACCTTTTTGCTGTAGCAGTGCTACCAGCTGCTCCACAGTCCAGCCCAATTGTTATATCAAATGACTCTTTAAATTCAATGTTTGATCAATTTCAGAATCCAAAAAATAAAATAAAAATGTAAATATTTCATGTAATTGTAAAGGACACCCACTGCCCTTGATTCAACACATCTCTGTAACCTTATTTCTGCAACCCACAATGCTTCGCCTGAATAACTTGACATCTAGAGTTCCTACATGTGAGCAAACAGTCTAACAGCTAAAATAAGGATACGGCATGTGGGAATATCAATTTTTACACTTTCAGCAGGATAATATAAACATGTGGTCACCTTCATCTTTCAAAGATCGTCAGAAGGAAGGATATTTAGTTTTCTATGCTTGCACTTTTAGCTGGTTTGGCAGCTCCATTGGTACAAATAGGAAACTATAAACTGTCAAAAATAATCTGAGGTATACCAGCATTTCTAAAATAATAAGGTTTAGTGCAACCTCATCTACCCACCCAGAGCTTCAACATCACACATCAGTAAGTATGGGTTCTAGTGTTGTTCACCAAAGAAATACAGACAGCAGATTGCTCCTGTATTGAGAATGCAGGGTGATTTTTCACCCTACTGCCGGCAGACTTTTGGGAGTAAAAATATAATTTTATTATATTACTGCATATTTTCAGAATACCTCCTCCCTCTGTGTTCACAGCCAAACTATGATGCAAGTTAGACATCGTTGAAAGAAACATTTAAACAGGTTATAAGAAGGTCACTTCATCTTTTGTCTATAACCAATAAAAATTTAGCTCCATTTCTTGAACATAGTTGTGTGTTCAACACACACTTAACTGTAAGCTATTTGGTCCAAAAATGCAGCTCACTGTATTAGCCTTCAAAACACTCTGCTTCACTGCAGCTTCACTGCAGCTTCTACAATCTTCCTGGATGTTACTGACTCAACATGCTCAGGAGCAACAGAGCCAGGAATAAGGTGACTTAAGCTTATTATTGTTAAAGCAATAAAATCTGTTCCATTTTAATAAAATCATGCAACCTTGTGTCAAAATCCAAAATACTTTGATTGTTAAAACTAGGACTGAATAATTTTGGGACTGCTTGTAGTCAGGATAGTGTTGAATATGTTTGTTTTTTTACACTGATTTTAGATTGTGATTGATCAAAGTCTTACTTTGCTTTTTTGTTCTTTATAAGTACATTTTCTTTGAGATAGCCCATAAACAAACCCTTGTGATCCTTTGAGCTGAATGTATGGTTAAGCTGATAAGTTTAAATTTAAAATCCATTTTATGTGCAACATAAACATCCTTAGCAACAAAAACATCCTTAACTGAAAACATTTGAGCTTTTTGAGCTATTTGGTTGCCTCTGAAGCATAGATTTTAAGAAATTGGTTTCTTGTCTTTCATCAGTGCTTTAATACTTCTTAAACAATAATGTATAAACACTTGTTGATGTTTGGAGCCATTTTTCCCCTCTACTCAAGGAGATTCAAAACACCAAGCTGGCTCTATGGAGGACTATTGATGTTTGTGTTTACCCATGTATGACAGGTTGTTTGCCTGCCTTATCGCTGTCTATCACTGTTGTGATTGTGTTTGCGCGCGAGCCTTGTATTTGGGAATTGAGAAGTTCATTGTTAAGCTGTCTGAATTGTCTATGCGAGCAGAGATGGACATCAGTCTATGTGACAGCCAACGATCCAAATGTCATATCTCTCCATAGGCACTCCCACTCCATCATGCTCCATCATACAGAGAGAACTGATAAAAGAGAATGCATGGGGAAGAGAGGCTCATGAAGGGAATAGGAAAGAGGCAAACAGGGAAGCTGAAAGCAGGCGGAGTTGATTGAGCGACAGTTTGTTTAACTTTAGAATTTAAAACGTATCACAGTATTGACAGGAAGATATTTTGAAACTGGAAAAGCTCAGTATATATACCTGTCCCCTTGGGCTCTGTGCTTCACGTAGCTCAAAAGACATTTAAGTTTTTCATTGAATTGAAGTTCTTAAAGAAAGACTAAACTGAACATTTTTGGCTTTTACGGTCCTGGATGAAGTTGAAATTTGGAAGAAATTAAATGTAGATTAAAATGTGGAAATTTTTTTTTTTGTTTTTACCAGAATGTAATTTAACACAACAGTGGAGTAAATTAAAACAATGAAAATATGAAAATGTGTTCAAGTAAAACCATTGTGTTAACAACAGTTAATATTGCTGCCAATTATTTTTTATTCAAAACACACAGGCCTTGATGAAATAGGGATATTTCACAGTTCGAGGGGAAAAAATAAAAGAAACGCAAAAAAATGTTGAACATTCTGGAGCAGACTTGTACAATTTGCATATGAAGATTCACTTTCTTTGGCAAGCTGTGTGAACATGTCAGGGGACTTTGGTCTGTTTTTTACATATATGATCTGGTTAACAGTGAATCCCTTGGAGACACTTTTAGACTTTGTATTAAACTTTCCGCTCAAGATGTTCAGGCATTCTTCAGGGATGGAAAAAGGAAAAAATTCAAGACAGCAACCTTCTTCTGCAAAGATTTACTCACTCTCCTTATCAGGTAGCTAGCACATATGATATATGTGCTATATATATATATATATATATGTATATGTTAGAGAATGTGATGTTTCACATAAATATTTAATTTCTCATGTTACATCCACAAAAAAAAATATATTTTTTTTATAACAAGATGCATGACAAGATTGGAAACAGTGACAGCAGCTTTAATTGTTCTTATGTTTTCACAATTCTGCTTGTTGCAGTGGCAAAACCTGGCTTTGTACTTCTGTCCTATAAGATAACCTTTAGATTCTTAGTTGCATTCATATAATAATGGCTAACTCATAAGTCCTAACGTTCAAAGGCCCCACCATCCTCTGTATGCTGTTTTGATGTGCTGGATGATGAAACCAGATTCACACACTTCCAGTAATTCGGCTGCCACCTGCTCTACTAGCCTGGGGGTTTATCAGTTACCGTTCTCACAGTGCATTTTTCTCTCGCTCTCATGCAGCAAATTGAATCAGAGTGATGTCATTAGAGCTGCAAGCATAGAACTGTACAGTTTCTAATAATCTAAAAGAAACAATTGATCCTTGAGTTCCAGAAAAGCATGTAGATCATAGCAGACATGCTCTGCTGTGTTTTCAGGCAAGCTGTTTAATAAAAGAAAATATTAATCTAAATATATACCTTTTATCTGCAGTCTTGGCATTTATGTTCAATGTGCCACAAATGTGTCAAAATTGTTCTGTTTCCTACCATCGGTAATGAATATTATTTATATTACTCTGACAGTCCAAAACTGATTTGCTTGTTGCTGAACTTCAACTATTGAACCAGGGTTTAGCTGTCCTCTGTAGCAACAAGCGTCATTTGTTTGAGGAATGAAAGTAAACTTTCAACTTGCATTTGGTGCTTCAGAGGTTCCCACAGCATGATTTACTGATGTTTAAAGTAATAGGTTCTAATATCTAGACTCTTATCTATTAAGCTGTGTGCATTGGAAGGAAGTGTATGTAACTATATCAGGGAAAAATCTTGGGGAAATGTTTTTACACCACTCAGTGAGCTTAATATTGCAAAACAGCCTCATATATTCTCCCTGCTATAATAATCTGTTTCTGCATAGAAGTCATAAGTCAGTACTGTGTGGCATACAACTGAATCGTTAATGTTAATATCAGGTATAAACATTGTTGATACTTAGCTTGCTCAAAGTGGGAATAACGTTTTATTTACTGTGTGTCATAAAATCCTAAAATTTGAAATGTTGCTGATCATGTACAGATGACGGGATCCGGTCCTGAAATAGTGTGATATCTGAAAGCACATTTTTCTGTTTGCTTCAGCGATTGGCAGTATTAAACCAGTGAAAAGACTGTAATCCAGATGCAGCCATGTGTACTAGCTCATGCTGTCGGCAGTAGTCACACAAATTCCTACTTGATCATTGATGCACATGTCATCCCGACCTTTCTTTGAGATTTGACACAACTCTGTTTTCTAGGCAGTCTCACACAAGCTTGTGCTCAGCTAAAACATGCTGACCTTTGTTTGATATGTAATGGTGTGCTCATTTTCTGTAAAAGCCTGTAGCAGCAAGAGTCTGTAACAGAGAAAACATGGATTCAGGAGAAATGGAGGAGGGAGAAAAATACCAAAGGCAAAGGTCATGTGTGGCTCAAAAAGCTGCCCTCTGTGAATCTGTCTACATTAGATCAACCATGTGCTCCCATGTTAGACCTTTTTATCCATTTTCATTTTCTTCAAATATCCATTATTATTTGAAGAACTGCTTGAGGCTTTAATGCTTAAAGAACGGTGCACTTCCTTTATGTGTCCATGTATCCATGCCTTTTTGCTTTCCATGAAGTGCTGGATTCACGTTTGGTCCCGTAGTGTTCTAGTTTTATTTCCTTCAGATTTAAAACAAGGACTGACATATTTCATTCTATACTTTTGAGTGCATTTACCTCCATATGCTGCACTATATACTGGTTTCTTGTATGGAAACCAATCTGTGTGATGGACTATTTCCATAGTGAGTAGGCCTAGCCAATTAGATAAAAAAAGCAATATATTTGTTATTATTGGTTATTGCTTGAGGGCTCCAGACATGTGGAAATAATTATAGAACAGTATATTGGAAACAACTTAATTTCCATTCAAACTACATATTTTTCTTCAGACTGTGCAAGAAAAAAACAAAACATATTTTGATTGCTTAAGTCACATGTAAAAGTAGGGCTCTATATGCACATAATTCCTGTGTATTTAACATGTAAAACAACAATACTTATTTATTGTATTCAGGATTTTTATAATGCAAAATATTGACTTAATATAGGACCAGTTTTGTCCTGATTCACTATTAAAAAGAGATATGATAAAAACATACAACAAAACAACAAATGTTGTGTTAAATTGGAAAAATTGAAAGTCACCCAGCAGTCCTGAATTCAGTGTCCTATACGAATACTGCACATGTAAAACATAGTAAATGCTGATGGTTAACATTATTTATTGCCCTTTTGGTTGTTTTTATCCCATTATATCAATGACAGCGATGTTTGTCATTGATTTGTTAAAACTGTCACTATATCGTGACATTTTAATAAGAGACAAATATTCTGAGAACCAATCAGAGCCAGGAGGAGGGTCTTAGCGCTGTCAATCAAGCATGTGTATGCACTGCACATACTATAGCTCTTTCTCTCAGATATGCTACTGTCTTCCTGGCAGAAGACCCTTCCCTAAATTATCAGTCTAGCTAGAATGGCCACCAAAGACAGCAGATATAGTTTTACTGTAACAGAAGCACTGAGAGGATGTGGAGGAGCTTGATGTATAAAAGTTACATATTGTGGCTTTAAGTGTTTGAATACTTAAAGTAAAAACAAAAACTTACTTAGCTCGTATTTCTATTTGCATTACAACAAATAGCCAATCCATCTTTTTTTCAACTTGCAACCAAACACAATTTCCAGATTCAAGCTGTGATTACCGATATAAAAAAAATTGACCATGGCACTTACATTGTAACTGCTTCCTTTGTATTGTGGCTCAGGATGTTCTTACCAGTACTTATACTTCATGTCTTCAGCATTGTGTTGTTCTATGATTTCTAGAACAACACCAATAATTAAATAATTAAACCAATAATTTAAGCATTTTGAGAGGAACATTTTTTACTGATGCAGTTTGTTTAAGAAGAAAGCAAACAAAACAAAACTGGAAACTACTTTGGAAAAGTTTTAGGAGCTGTTACTTGCTTTTAGAAAAAAAAATAAAATTTGACTTTTGCAAATACTAATGGTGCTGATGGGAAAGGAAAAAGATAGAGATGTAAAATCCATGCAGCATTGAACTTCCATATTAACCTGAAGACTTGCACTTTCGATCACTGTGAAAGCTACACCTTAAAACTCCGTGTCACCTGATTTCTGTTGACTTTGTGGATCAGCAACAGCTTTAAAGTTCAGGCTGGTTTTACTGCTTATAGTGAAACCTATTTTTAGCGGTAGTAGTTCACTTCGTTTTCACTCTGGTAATTCTGCACTTGTATCTTCTCAACTGCAGATGTGCATTGATTCGAGCATCATATTTCAGTTGATGGAGCGACAGCTTTTGTCCCTTTCTTGCTGTGATACTTTGCCTGCATTTACATTTATTTGATCGCCTCACTTTCGGTTCGGGCTTCTGTTGCAGGGAAGTGGCAATTGTAGCTGCAGCGAGAACGAGAGGGGAATGAAAGGGGCTGAGCAGAAGAGTTAGGCTGTGGGTGTTGTTCACTCCCACCTGATGAATAAAAAACAACTTGTTTTCTCTGCTGCCAAATGACTGTGCGGCTCAGTGAGAAGATTTCATCACTCTGTTCCATCCTTGTCATTAGTTCACCTGCCTCTTCAGCTCACCGAGTGATTGTCTCTGATTGGCCGTGCTTATCTCCAACTACCCTGTTAACCATTAGCGTTGGTGGTATGGAGAGGAGACAGTTCGATTAATCAGTTGTATCTGCCGTTTCCCTAATGTTTGGTGCTGCTGTCCTTGTGTATGAACATAACAAATCAGGTTGTTTATCGAGAGTCTTTCTGACTGTTCTTGGGGAAAAAAGCTGAGTAATTTATTGGTGGAGAGAAGAAAAAAAAACAGTGACTGAAAATGGTAGAGAAAGCAAAGGGATTCATTGGATTTGCAGAGGGAGAGCCAAGTTGCTGATCAGCCCAACTGTCACAGCGCAGGCCAATCTCTTCCCACTCCTAGGCTGCTTCTCTCTTCAGCCAGGCAAAGGCACTGGAACGTTCTTCCACCAATAAACCCACACCTTGAAATTAAAAAGAAACAACTACTCTTTCTTCTGCAGAAGAATAAAGATTCTAAATCTTTATTTTTGTCCAAAAACAGAATAAGAGTTCAGTGATAGAGATAAAGGAAAATGCGCAGAAAGTAGTAAAGGAAAATGTAAAGGCAGATAAAGAAGCCATAGGCACGTGTTGGTGGGTAATAATAGGACAGAGAGATAGTGAGCGAGAAGGCATCTTTATTCTAATGTGGCTCTGCCTGTGCTTCTGTATGGCATCCTGAAAAGATGATTTTGCTGCTGTTATTTATATTTATGAATTCATGCCATTTGGCCCAGTGTGAAATGATGGGTCATTCCCGCACAACGAGAAGAGCTGGTTCTGAATTTAGAATCAGCCTCCTCCCCCTCCTTATTCAACGTCTGGATCCGCTGAATATGGATGGAAGTGGAAGGATGGGATTGGGAAAGACAGGGATGATGATGCAGGGGAAGAATATTGTTTTGACTGAGGGTTGAGGGTTGCTTCTGTCACTGTTTTCTCACCTGGAGAGGAATTAATGGCTTTCAGGATGACTGCTTATTAGCTGCTGGCATTATGGGTTTGTGTGCACCCTAACAATATGTGTGCTGCAGGCGGCATTTGAGATTTAGTCCCTTGAGAATCTCAGGCTGTGATCATGCACATACTCACAGATGACGGTCAGGGAATGAACTCTCCTGGTCTGCCTTAAGAGAAGTAATTATTCATCTTGACAAGTTGCTTAATTACCACCTGGGTCCAGCTAATATTTGCTTCATATAAAATTGTGATCGGCTTGGAACTGGCATGATTAAACTTGCTTCTTAAAAATATTATGGATCTACAAGGAACAATCGGAATAAAGAAGATGCTTTCACTCCCGATTTTAATGGGGATGTACTTGCCATAATGTTCAACAGTACTCATCACAGGAGATAGTTATCAGTTTGGGTTTTTTTACTTCTTTTTGCGTGATTTTACCCACAAAATCAAATCAAATATACACCAGGCTGCTTCCTCAAAGGTTGGGGCATGGATTTGTCCAAACTGTCCAAAGCTTTAAGGGTTCCTTTCACTTTGTGGACAACTCCTAAGAAACAGGCACACACAATAATCCCCTCCTCACTAAACCTTAAACTTGACACAGTTCAATCAAGCAAGTGCCATTTTCCTGCCAACTGCTAATCCAGATGTGTCCTTTGAGTGACCAGACAGAGAGTTATGATACATCACTCCAGAGATTGACGTCTCCTCTATTAGCATGTTGCACCTTTTTGTTGAAATGTTCAAATGTAGTTTATTGATCATGGAAACCTATTCCATGAATCTCTCCACACACTATTCATGAACTAATCTAAAGACCACATGAATACTGGAGGTCTGTATCTATTGACTGTAGAAAATTGGTGACTGCGCTGCCTCAGTATTTGCTGACCCCACTTTATGAGGTCCTGTCATTCCAGCTTCAACTTTATTATAGGCCTACCAATAGTTGGCGGTGGAATACTGAGCAGTGAGGAAGTATCACGACTGAACTAATCATACAGGCTGCAGACTCACTGTTTCTACACTGGATTTAACTGAGTTTCCCAGTAAAATCTTAACAATAATGGGTCCCATTTTTTAAATGATTGTCAAAGATGTCTCCATGAATAGGTGCTGGATTTTATATTCCTGTGGCCAGGAAAGCATATGAGAATCCTGCATTCAGCAGTTTGGAGAGGTGACACAAACTATTGGGCAATGTAGATTATACAGTGGTTCTCATTTGTTGCATAAAGGTTGGTGCATGATGATGAAGGAAAAGTTAAAAACCAATACATATGCACAGAAGTGTACAATGACAATAGACAGTTCCACCTATTAGATGATATCACAGTCTTCCTCTCTTCCTTTTAGCAGCTTGTCAACACATTGAAATCCTTCATTGTCTATTATTGTTATAGTGTCTGTCTTTACTGTCAGTAGAAGAACAGTGTTTCTGCAAGTATAAAGTCTGAAGACAAGTCTCAAAGCACAATCATTCAGTCTTGTTCTTTAGGGAGATGAATCAAAGTTTATTCCATAATTAAAGTGTTTTCTCACTGAACTAAGCAGCAGTTGGTTTTACACCTGTAGTTTATTGTTTTAAGGTAACTTGTTGAGTTTAGAGATTTGTAAATGGTCATTAAAGATTTGAAAAATATCAAAAGAGATGGGTAATTTTTTTAACAATAATACATTAGTACATTTTATCTCAAGCTTAGCATTGAGAGACTCTTCCTGAACTAATGTTTTACCTATATATGCTTGTGAATTATATACCCAAAAACCTTTGAGTTTCTTCTGCCAAACTGTCAAAGAAAATACTCAGGCAGGAAACACATCAGGCAATGTAGTAGTGTTCTGCAGCTTCATATCTGTTTAATATGTATTACAGTAAACTCAGACATTTTTATATTTTGCACGTTAGACGTCATAGATAGGAATTTTATGCATAAAACATACAACTGTTATACAGTTTCTGAAATATGCCTGACAGTAATGCTTCTGATGATAATGATTGTGAGCTTTGATGAGGAGGACTTTGAGAAAAACTGTAGAATATTGAAGGGCAGCAGTACTTCTGATTCAGTGTCTCTTGACAGTAGCTTCCTACAGGTTGAACTGTATTGTGGTATATGTTTTGATTACTGATGAAAGGGCTTTGAAATCACAAACTTGTAAGTATTGCGATAATGATCTGCTTAATAATTTGAAGGAAAAAAAGTGTTTTAGTTTTTTTTTTGTGGAAAATGTAAAGTATTTTCTACCATGAAGTTTGAACAGCTACTTTGCTCAAAAGTATATCATAAATCATCTGAGACTATGTCACCCTATTAGTCTCGCCTGATGAAAAAGTATTATGTGAATAGTGTTTTTAATGAATACAAATCCAAGAAGAGAAACAGCTTCAGTTAGTCAGAAATATTTGTTTTATGTATTTATGTTTATGTCAATCTTTGACATTCATGTTGTGAGTCACTCACTTGTATAAAGTTCCTCATAGCTTTGCTTCCCACATGAGTTTTTGTTTTGGTGTGACAACCAAAGAGTATCGCTGCCCCCCATTAAAAACTTCCTGTCCCTCCTCATAAGCATCCAATTTAAACAATAATATTCCAACATTAATACCTTTAAATAATTGTAATATGACACTCTAAATTAAAACTCACTTACAGGTTAAAAACTGCGGATCTGATGTGCATTAATAAATATCTTCCTTTGCATATCTCTGCATCGCATTCTGCTCTGCCTGGATGCATTTTAATTTGTGCTGTTATGTGAAGTCATGCAGCCCATAGAAATACAGAAACTTGTTGAGGAAAACTGTACCATAGAAACAGAGTTGAATCCTAAATGATTCACCTCCCATCCGCCATCTGAAGTCTCTGCTCCAAGACCAACCAACTCAACTACTGCAGACTTTGGTAACAATGTTGCTGGACATGCTTGACGTCTGTACAATTTGTTATACAGACAGTTTTTCTTTCATTGCAAAGGCGACATGTTTGTCACACTGCACAGCCCTGTGATTTTCAAGAATTGTTTTAATGGCAGTACATTTGCAAGTTTAAGCATGCTGCTGTGCTAAGTCAGCTCTGGTTCTGCTTGTTCTTCATTAGTGTGTCTCTCTTGGTTTATATTGTGAGAAACTGCTGAATGTGAGCTCTTTTAGGGAGGTTGTTGTTAATCTCCAAAAATCACTCATTACAGACTCCTTTTAGGACACCTTTGTTGCCTAATTGGGTTATAAAATTACAAAGCTACAGCTTGAAAACCTACAAATTAACTGTAGTTGCTGGCCTCAGCAGCAGACATCACTACAGAAAAAAACATACTCCTTTGTAGCAAGCACAAAAAGACTGATGTACAGGGAGCAGGGTTAAGGCAAAACTTAAATATACCCAAGTGGCATTTTGGCTTAAAGACAGCAGAAAATTCAGAACATCTGCTTGTTAAGAGCCACAGTGGCGGATGAAACAAAAAACTAAAATCTATATTTACAAGTGTTGCATTTGGGAAGACAACACCTAAACCCAGGAGGGAGCAGTTGCATATTTATGCAGAGATGAGAAGGATCAGAGACGATACTTTATGAGCCTTTCTTCATATTGTTGTTTTACATGTATAACAGCAATTAACGTTATGTTAACACTTTATTAATGTGTGAAAGTTTCTTTTTGTTTTTGAGACTGAGATTTCCAAACCAATATATTGCACAGGAAAGCAATGATTGAATAAAACCAGAATAAAATGCATATATTTATCTTGTTTCATGACTCCAATTGCTTTTCTATTGTTAATAGAGTAGAGGACCAGTAAATCTTTAATAACAAACACAACCATACAGTTTAGGCTTTTCTGCACAGAGTGAGCAACAAATTTGAAGCCATTTTTGTGTATTACACCTGCTACAAGCTAGGCTTAATGATTACTTTATAATGCAAACCAGATTTAAACTGAAAGTTCATGCCTAAAACTAGAACAAATGCACTCTTGGTACATTTGTTCTAAGCATACATTGGAACAAATGTCTTATTGACAAGACGTTTGATGAAGTGCTGAATATATTACCATCTCTACAGCTTAAAAATAAAGTAAAATTATTTTGATTGGCTCAATTCATGTTTTTGCAATTCTTGGGTTACAGTATATTTCCATGCAATCACAAGTAGCCCAAAGGCTGACTACACAGAATAAACCGTTGCAGGGTTCTGATGTCCTTCAAGCTGTGGAAGTCCTGAAATGTCATTCTTTGCATATGCTTGTGTAACTTTTGGGATAAAACATTACTGCAATTGGAAGCACATGAACAGCTTTAGTTTCTGCAGAGAAACATGTTACCTCAGCCTCGTTAGCTGTCCTGGATTTTGCATGAAAAGATTGAAAAGACATATAAATACCAGTAGTCAATAGTGACAGTGCAGTGAATGTGTTCAAACAGGCCATTCTGTAGTGGAAAAGTCTTTACTCTAAAATGTAAGTATAATAAGTAATTCTGTGCTTGTTAAAATTTATATTGATGGTACTTTAATAGCTCTAACTCCCCTCACCCTTTGGTTTTGCAGTTATAGTTTTCCTACATTTGTTTGACAAAACATTTATGCGTATGTACTCTGTAAACTTCTACGATGACATGGGGCTACTCGGCACAGCAACAGTTGAAATTGCTACTGTTCTTAATTAGCTCATACACGTGTAATTAACAATGATTGCAATCAGCTGAGGCCGCCCAGGGTTGAGCAGCTCAGTGTTAAGGTATGTTATTATAGTCATTAGTGACTGCAATTACTATTATACTGCTTTGCTCCCTTAACGTTAACCACAGATTTGCATTTACTGCTCTGCTTCTTGAGCGTGTTTGTAATGCCTGAAACTTTACTCACTCTTGTTCTGTTGCACAATAAACAGAGGAGGATAAACTTTTCCAGGTTTCAATGCATGTGTGTGTGTTTGTTTTATTTGTTGGGAAATTTTACCAGTTGGTGTGACAGCGTGGCTTATTTAGGCAAACTGGAAAATTGTTAGGATAATCACTGGATTCTCGTGACATTTACTTTGTTTTTCAATAAAAGAAAAAATATTTTTTATGGACAACAGTGATATCTCAATATCAGAGGGTGAAATGCATCAATGTGGGATTTTGAAGTTGAAATGATGAGAGAATTAAGCTGGTTTTAGAAAAACAATAATTGCACTCGCATTCTGTGATAATAATCTTTAATTTTGCTTCAGATCAACAGCTACATAGTTGAAAATTGGACAGAATTAAATGTTTGATTAGGAAAAAACTGGCCTTATTAAAAAAAGTAATACAGGTCTGCACCAGGAAACAAGTAATTTAGATAAACTCTAGCATTTTGGTTAAGCAAACCCAGGATGTTACTGATGGCTGGGAAAAGCACATAGTTTCCTTGCAACTTTATAGGAAGTCCTTTTCTAAATCTGTGTGATGGTGTAAATTCAGTTATTTTTTTATCAATTTTTCCCATAAACCTTTTAAATTGTTTTTGCATTGGACCCCGATGAAAGAACTGCACCAATAAATAATTTAAAGCTCAAAATTAATGACATTTACATCATTGATAGTTGTATGCTAATTTTTATCTCAATCTGTACCTATCAGGATTTTCTGTATTATTGATCAGTAGCAACAGAAATATAAAATATGCTAAAGTTTCTCCATGCTCTTCTCTCTGTTATCTTCAGAAAAATACCTGAATAAAACAAAGCATCCTCCCCCAGCACCACAGACCCAGTCTGCCCACAAGCATCATCATCTACAATAAATTCAAACAAAGCCTTGTGAAATTGAAACAAGCCTCTCTTGGCTTTGGCCTTGGAATTAGTTTATTAGAAACTAAAAGGAGCCTCTAAAGATTTAAAACCCCATTTTCATGGGGAAATTAGTTTTCAGGGAAAGATCCATTGTTCACATTTGGAGATGATTTGTCTGTGTTGCACAAATAGGAATTTCTTTTATTTTTATCAGATCAAGTTGCCACAAGTACTGCGAGGTGTAGGACTTATTGTTTGTCTGGATTAGTTTGTTGATAAAGGTGAGAATGAACAACTCTTGGAGTGTTTAGACCAATTCCCCTCACTTTAAAAAATGAGGCGTATGTGAAGTTTAATCAGAATGCTGTTGTAACTATCTGAAAATGTTTTTGGAGATTCTCGTTTCCCCTCAAGCAGATACACAGTATATAAATTAAAAAGGCTCAGTGTGTGCAGTTTCCTTAGTTTAAAGTCAATCAATAATTGACTCCAGGCTCTCGTGTAAAAAAGCTGCTGAGTTATTTATTTGTTGGGATTTCACTCTTATATTGCAAACTCTTTCCAAATAAATCCCACCTTTACTAACTGAATCAAACTGGGTTTTTATTCTTTTTGCCTCTGGGTACACATGCAAACTCTCAGAATAAATATTTCATGATGTCTAACTGGCAATTATATCTAGCAAAAAAAATATTTTAAAGTAAAAAAGAATAAAAATAACACATGTGGCTCAATTTCTGTTGAAGAAACTGGCACCAATATGGTGGAGAAAAATAGAATAATAAGCAATAATGGACATATGGAGAGATGGGATTAGAGTCAAAGAGCAGAGGGAGGTTTTCTAATGGATGGGTCAATAGATGGGTGTCAAAAAGAAATTATGCAGTTAAAGCAAACTCTAGTACTTTTTGTTTCAAATATAATTATTAGTGAAACTGTTTTCCTTTGGACAAGCATTTACTTTGATATTACAATTTAATTACAAGCAGGTAAGAAACAGGTGAAGACAGATATGGGAAAAACAAATACATATGTATGAGTTGATGCCGGACAGTGATGTACTCTTGAATACATGTTGGGCTCTTTTCCCACACATTTTGGGATAGCAGGGTTTGAAGCTCTTTGTCTCTTTTCTGCTTAATATTAACCATTTTGGGAAGGAAATTCTAGTGCATTTTAGCTTTAGAAACAAGCAAACACTATGAAGAAGATTCAAAGTGGGCTAAAGGCTTCAGAACCCCACTGGTTACTGGACAAACTCCTACCTCCCGAGCCGCAAACATTTTCTGGATCTTATGAGGGGTTTAATATTTTATTAAGACAAATTTCACACTAACGCAGTGAAATTTGTATGAAAATAAGATTTCTTCAAGACACATAACTGAACAGCTGAACATTGAGAATATGGACTTAGTCACAGAGACTCCTCCGATATTTAATCCACAAAGTTTCCTCCAATAGTTACTGCAAAAAGAAAAAGTTTCCTCCTGCTTTTGACAATGAATCCATATCACAGTTTGATGAGTCCAATAAGGATGCTGAGTGTGACACCTGAAGATGAATTGCAGATAGACAGATTGTGAAAGTGATTGAAAGAAGAAAGATGAAGTGAAGTACTTCTCCAGCATTTGGCATTTATATCATGTCCTTGAGGCGCTCCATGAAGACTGCGGAGAGCGGTATTAATTCATGTATTACCATACCTGCCACATGCATCCCACACCGCATCTGAAAGGGAGGCATAGATGTGTACACCTACGCACTGACACACGTAGTTGGACCACTGCCATCTTGCTTCAGTTCGCACACTCCCTAAAAGACAAGTGGTACTGACAGAAGCATGTAGTTAGGGAAGTGGCACCAGTGTGTGTTTGTGTGTGCTTGTATCCAGTGTGCAAAGAAAGGGGGTGTATCTGCCAGTGATAAGGGCCACACTCCCTGTTGTCATTTTATAACAGCTTGTAGACAAACTCATTACATCCAGCACCTGCTCCCATCACACACACCAAGGGAATGAGAGTGTGTGTGGGAAGCATGCATGCATGCAAGTTGAAGTGTATGCTTTCTCCATTATATACCTGTGCTCGTCTGTCTTCAACTTGTCTTCAGTTGTTGTGCGATAAGAAGGCAAGCACTTTGACTTTCTTTAATTTTAAGAAGCCTATTTTTGTGTTTTATAAGCTTCTCTCAACAAATTGGGTTTGCGTAGAAGAATTAAACAAATGAAGAAATGTCCAAAGTTGTATTATGGTTTCTATTTTTTTTTGTTTGTTGGCCAGTCATGTTGTGCCGAGTACTTCCATGAGCACGTTTCCTAATTCAAAGGGTCCAAACCTGGTTTGGTTTTACTTCACCCAAAATCACCTTTAAGTTCTACACCTAGCTTTCTCTCATTATTTTAGTTTTTTTCTAGAGAAACTGTGTGACATTTTACTTCAAACAAATAAGAAATAGTTATGAAATGTTCTCTGACTACTTGCACCATGATCATTAGCACTTCCAGCACTTTATTTATATCTATTCATTTTTGCCATTCTCTCTCCCTTTTTTCTGCTTTTGGTACATTCGAGCCACATATAAGGAGCAGCAACTGGGTGAATTATATATATATTTTTTTTCTCTAGACATGGCATCTACCAGGGCCCAAACTCATAACCTTTCTGTCAGCTTAAGAAGAGACGAGCCAAACTGCCAGCTTGTGACAGCTCACAACTTTGCAAATTGTTAAAAAAGGTGACACCAGTGCTTCGCTAAGTCTCCACTCGCAGGTTATTGTTGCAGCTCTGGTGTTTTTCTCTCTCTGAATTTGTACTTTGGATGTTGGAACAGATATTTCCTCATTTAGGGCTGAGATGCTGTCACTGTAGTAGAGGAAATGGTTTTCAGATGCACACATTTGGCAAACAGTCCTCTCTTTTGTACTTGGAGGTGCTACACAGCCATAGTTGGAGGTTATTCACAGATTGGTGGCACCTGCAGAGTTTGCTGGCCAACCCTAAACATGTGCTTGTGAGAAACACACACACACACACATGCCCACACAACCTGGCACTGATTGCTTGTGATGGATGAATGTGGGCTCTCCTTCCCTTTGAGCTGCAATGCAGGTGACTCTAGAAGTTACTGCTGTAGATTATTTTGCATATTTAAAATATTTGTCTTTAAAACTGGCATTACCATCTGTTTGCTATTACAAACATATGTGTTCATCTTGCAAATCTTGCTTGCAGAAATAAAGGAGAGAAGTGAAATGAAAGAAAGCTCAGGAGAATGTTTGCAGAGCTGTGAATGTGAATTGCTCATGTCTGATAAGGCACATTTTATTTGTCGCTTTTACCTTTTTTTGTGGAATAAAATGAAACAATGGAGTCCCAAAATGCAGGAATTGGGATGTACTGATACAGCGCAGTGTTTGCATACACTGAATCAAAGCATTTTCATTTCAGGATGGTATGATTATACAACAAACAACCATAGTGAATTTCAAAACCAAGAACTAAATGCAGATTTGTAAATTTATTATAACCATTTTTCTCACCAGCCAGTCGCTGTAATATCTCACTTTTTGTAGCCATTAACAAGCTTCTGGCATTATTATCTGATTGCCAACTAGACAGTATGAGATTCTGATGCTGTTGTAAACTTTTTTGTTAGTTTTTTTTGTTTTTTTTTTTTTTGCAGCTGGAAACATTGCCAAACATGCATGCTATTTTTTTCTATGTAGTGACCTTCTTTACCCATTTGACCTGCAGTACACAGCAACAGCCAGGGGAGGGGCAGTGCTGTGTTACTTTCTGCTCTAGCGACTCTACAGCAGCACTTTCTCTGGCATCACATCCAATATAATACTTTTTTTTTAAGTTTGGAAAATGCAACATTTTATATTATTCTTATACCCTCATATCCAAGAACATGCACCTGTGTATTGATGATTAAGCTTAAAAAAACATAACAAAAGACAAACCAGACACTAGTCAAACAAATGAGCTGAAATGAAATGTGCAAGTTCTTTCCAAAAAGTTTAATAAGCAAAAACTACAGAATGCATTCAGCTGCAGCTCTTCACAGGATATTTAGCAACTGAACATGTATGTGTAGTTTCAACCAAGTGTACTGTATTAATAGACATTAAATACATTTGTGTACTTAATGCGTCATTCAATAATTCCACTCTGGAAAGAAAGATTAAAGTGGGTTTTTAAAAGAACTAAATGACATTGTAGCCAAGGCTGAGCGTATGTAAACTTCTCACTGGCGCTACAGGTGAAAATAAGGGAGCAGCTTCCTACTGTACTCTTAATGTATCTGAAGCTGAGCTTTCCCTGTAATTTAGCAGAGAGGGGATTATAGGGATAATCCTCCATGTCTTTTCTTCTCCTTCCGTCCCCTCTCCTTTTACCTTTCTTCTAATTTTCTTCCTATTACGGTTCCATCTCCTGGAGACGCCGACATGACAGCGCTAAAGAGAGAAATAGGCCAACAATTAGTTTGTGAGTGTGTGTGTGTGTGTGGATGTCTGGGCTTATATGAGATAAAGTCTAATGGGAGAGCCTGATAGGCCGAGAATAATTAGTTCCTGCCTAATGTCAGGTCATTAGCCTTGATGGTATATTTTTTTGTCACAAAGTGTAGGCGTGTTTGTGATACTTTGTCGTATATTTGAGCAACCATGTGTGCGCGATCACGTTCCGTTCTGAGGACCGCGCCAGCAGACGGCATTGTGCTTAGACTTCTTTCCTCCATTCTCAATGCCCTTGACCAGTCTCTTAACACAGAGAGCAGGGAGATAAGAGAGGATTTACACACAATACAGAGGCCATTAGCGTCTGGCTTTTTCCTCCCTCTTCCTTTCTCCCTCTCGGGTTTGTTTAGCGTTATCAGATCCAGAGCGATGTGTGGATGGCAGATTGAATGTCGACAGCCACGGAAAAGGCCAAAGATGTCTAACCTACTATTCACACACTGCTGGCCTCATCAACAGAGGGCTCTTTGTCCCAACGCAGTCAACGAGATGGACAGTACAAGATAATTGCATTTGGACAATAACCGTCTCCTCGGTTTGTTTGAATGTATACAGTCTCTTTGGGATGAAATGCTGGATGAATGTGTCTGTGAAAGGGAAGACTGGTCCTGTTTCTGTGCGTCTTTGTATTCTCTGAACTTCTGTATATCTGCATGTTAGTATGAGTGAATGGACTGGATGAAAGATCTTCAGAGCAGCTTCTAATAGTGAGCTGTCAACTGTTGAATGGTGACTTGTAGTGGCTAGATGGTGAAGTCATAACTTTACTGATAAGATTCTTTGAGATTTACTGTTGAATTCAAAAACTAGAAGGAAAGAGATAAAGGAGCCGAAATGGCTTTGAATGACAGTGAAGCAGGATTTGAACTTAGTAAATGTGGTTGGCTACAATGATGTCATTATTCTTTGATACAGGTAGTACAATCTGTTAGAAGGGAAGTGAACATGGAAAACATGTCGAGACTCTCTAATATAACACTTAGTTCATTAAATGCAATTTTTAAATTCAATAAAAAGTTTTAAAGTTCTATGTTGCAATAAACTGTACAGCTGTAAAATTGCAAAAATGGCAGAAAATAAAAATTCCTCGAGGAAAATTAATCTGCCTCGAAACTTCGTTAAATTATGTTTTATGAAGTAGCACACCGTGTTCCGCCTGGATGATTATTTGTGGTGGGCAGCGCTCTCACTTCCTATGAGTTGTTGTGAAGTGCTTGCTGCATGGTTTGGTATTGCGCAGCATTTTGGGGAGAAATAAGGGCTGTTGTGATGCGGCGGGTGGATTACGGCAGCTTTTCTGGCGTCGGAATCGTGTCGTCACAGTTTTGGGGCGAATGATAGGAGCAGAAGGAAAGAGAGAGTAAGAGAGAGATTGATTCGATTTGATTTGATTCTTCAACTAATTGTAAAAATATTCTATAGAGTACTCGATTATTAAAATAATAATAATAATTTACAACAGTCCTAGTTGATTGATAATTGCTTGAAAGACAATAACTGTGCCATTAACATTTATAGTCACTTTTGGAAAGTTGTGTTAAGAGCCTGACAACAACAAAAAAACCTTTTCTGTAGCATCACCATGTTGCACTTCGACAATTATGTGCTACGTCTATTTGACACATTCACAACTGACACTTAGTTTGCCATCAGCTGCCATCAGCTTCAAGGCCGATGGTCAACAAAACAATTACTCAGTGTCCAATTATCTTGTTGAACAATTTCTTCAATTTGTCTTTCCATGCACACAGTCGTGTTGTTGTCTGCTTTTCATTGTTTGAAATTGAAAAGATCATCTTGATCAATCGGATCATCATTAGAAATTCTCCGTCTGAGTGTCCAATCAATTTGCTTAAAAACTAAACTTTACCTGATAGTTGGACATCTACCAACCATCAGCTCTACGTAAAAATTTTATAATCCTTAATGTGTTTCTTTAGATAACAAAATTATATTTGGGTTAATTAAACTCTAAACGGCAGGACAAATGGAAAACTGTATTGCCTTCAAAGAAGAAAAGAAAAGCATTGCCTAAGCCAAATAAGGCAGAGTTTTACTATTTCACAAAAAGTAAAACTCATAATATGACATAGTAATTACATAGTTTCATTTCAGCTGTTATTTCAGCTAATTTTGGCTTACAGAAAAGGAAGATCTAAAAGTCAGTTTCTCAGAGAACTAGAAAGTTAAATAAGACCAATAAAACATATTTTTAATACAGAAATTTCAACCTACTAGTGCATTCCAGCGCAGTGATGCCACATTAATTAAAGCAGATATTTGTTCATGAGATCCAAAGTCCTGCTGAAAATAAAATTGGCATCATCTGCTTTGACTTTGAGCATATTCACTGGAAGAAGTATAACCTTCTGACTTTGTCTTTGGTTCAGGAGTGGCTACAAAGAATTTGACAGATTCAGCTGAGCGGTGTTTCCAAATGCAGTCCGCAACATGTGAATCTCCCCCAAAACCTTTGAATAATTCTGTCCTGGCAGGGGCACCTATTTCACTAAATTTTTTCCTTCCACCAAACTTTACTTTAACATGGTTTGATTCAACAAACCATTCTGTGAACAACTAGCTTTCTTTGGGATGGGCTTTTGTAGTCTTCAGCAGCCCTCTCTGATTACTCACACTTTAATATCAACACAATGTGCCTAATTATGAACCCAAAAATATATTTTTTTAAATAACCGAGGAAGGGAGATGTTGTAAAGTATAGCCTTTCTTCATATTTCTGCTTCCCAAACAGATGGTGTGACAAAAACAAACACATTTGCTCTGCTCATGTGTTTTTAATCAATCTGAATCAATTAATTTTCTGTCCAAGCAGCTCAAAGTCACAAAACGAGGAGAGTCTACGATATACGAGGCCAAGCATTATGTTTTACTGCCTCTTTTGACTCGAAGCACAAATGAGCCCCTCTGCTCTGAACAATGTAAAGTATCAGATCATTGTGTTACTTACAGCACTACATGATGCCTAGCACAGCTCCTAAGGCATTGTACGCAGAGTGTAAGTGGATTATTTTGCGTTTGTTTTGCGGTGAAAGAGGGACAGCTATTTTCAATTATCGCTGCTCTATATGAGCCACGCTTGACAGAGAAGAATCACAGCCGGCACCTGGATCACTTTCCCAACCGCCCCGCCTCTTGCTGGCTCGCTCTTTCTCCCATTTCTTAAATTGAGTCTCAGCTGATTCTCATTGTGCTGCTGTCTCTTGCACACATTCACCTGCCCACTTTAAGTCTCATTTATATAGTTGCTATAGTTCCTGCGCTTTCTTTAAGGGATATTGTAACATTAACAGTATAAACCTGTCTTTCACTGCTGCGTTTCCTCTCCTCCCTGTGCTTCCCTCTGTCTTCTCCTCTCCTCTCTGTTCTTTTCCCATCTTATTTTTTTTTCCTGCACAGAGGGTGTAGTGGGGTTGACAGGCAGTGAGCTCACAGTTGTAACCTTCCTGCCACCACGCCAGGCAAGGCGCCACTTGAGGGTTTGGCTGCAGATTGAATAGCTCCCAGAGATGTCATATCCAGACAGCTTCCATGAATTACATTTCCTGGTCTTCCCTGCCTGGCTGCATGCATGCCCTCCACCAATCAAGTGGCAAGAAGTTGCCATACGGCTGTCCGCTCTCTGTATTCCTTTCATTTTCCCTTTCTTTTTTTGTCTTCTTTTTACCTCAACTCCCCTACGCACCATCTCTGGTGTGAGCTCCTCAAAGAAATTATTCCTTCACCGCTTGTCGGGCAGTCCAACCACTGTACGGCAGAGCAGCAGATGGGCGATCTGATTGGCTGTCAGCTTGTGTTTATTTCCTTGTTGTCAGGATGCCAGATGAGATAAAACATTGTTCTGCTGCATATGTCATGTTCTCTCCGTGGGGTTCATCAGAAATGAGGAAAAGTTTAGGCTATAGGACGTGTTTAGACAGATTGGTCCACGCTTGTCATAAGGTGTCCTAGAGTGTCATTTATTTTTAAATGAATCCTTCTTTTTTTCCTTTTGTATCTCTTCAACATCTGTCCCTGGTTTCTGAAATAACTGTGGAAATCCATTATACATTTTAGCAGCAAAATACAATCATGACTTCACTGAATGCAGGGATTAGATCACTGCAGCAAGCTTTGCTGTGAAAGAAAACTGGCAAACAAACGGGAATGACATCGACACATCTAGCCCAGATTTCTGCTTTTGTATCAGCTGAGACATTCAGTGATCTGAGCACATGTTTGGCCTGAACTGTTAAACCTCAGTTTGTTTGGTACAAGACCTGATCTGGTTAGAAGGTGGATTACATCAGCAAAAAAATACATTTAAGTTTTGCTTTTTTTTTAGTGGAGGCATTTGGCGCTAAAAGTTACCTCTTCTTTGAACTAATAATAAATTTTACTTAGCACACTATCATGTCGAATTAAAACTTACTTTGCAATTTCATTTTATTTGGGGTGTGCTGTATGGGTAAGTAGGCTGAAATGTGGGCACTCTCACATGAACTTTATTCCAAACAAAGAAATAAAATGTCTTACAAAAGCTTTTGTGACGCTTCCTAAATGGAGTGGCCGCAGCCCTGACCTCAACTCTACAAAAATGTGTGGACTATGCATAATGGTAAGTCTGAGGAAGGGAAACACGTTTAACCTGAATTATGCCAGGGGCTTGCTGATTGTTACAAAATGTTTGTACTTTCTCTGAAAGTGTAAAGATACACTTAACAACATATTAAGTGTATGCATAGCTAGTATCTAAAATTTTGAAGCTGTTTGGGTTACGTAAATCCACATCAAATTCTGATGTATGCAGTGAAATTATGTTTTTTAATTTGTTAGTCGTTTATTAGAGAATTCTAATTCAAGTTCTTCTGTGAAAAAATAATGGTTTAAATTCACAATTGAAAAACTCGAGATTAACATTCATGCCAAAAGGTAAGTGTATCTAAACGTCTGACTGCCTCTATAGCTTTACTTTTGTATTCATACATAGAAATTATGAGTGCACTCTTTACAAGCAGCAGGAGCTTGGCTTTGCACAATAGCAAACAGGTTGGAGTTTTACATTTATACCCCTGCACATATATCCATAAACCACAGGTGGAGGGAGGTTTCACGCTGTGCAGACTTGTTTCAAAGCCGAGACATAAAATTGAACTGGCAGAATTGGAGCTCCAGCCTTCCCGTCTGCTTATTTGAATGGTGTGTGTGCACATGGCTACCTTTGAAAAACTTTTCAGACATTGTCTATTTGTACACAGACATTCAGTTTCATTGGTTGTGTGCTTCAGATCAGTCCTGCAGCTTTTTCACTTTGACTCTTCTCTGGCCAACTTTGAATTTAAGCAGGAGGTTGCAGAGTGTTGAAAAGTTGTTGGATTACAGATGATATTACTGCGGGTTGAAATATGCTAGACTTTATGTGGGAGCATTATCACCCGGCCCAATTAGGATTGTCTGAGTTTATACTGGATGACATCACCTATGAGGATGGAGGTGATGAATGAATCACAGCCAGAACAATTTTTCTGACTGTGTTCGCCCACGTGCTGTTTCGCTGATGAGACACACAAGAACATACAAATATGCCGAGGCAGAACACGTCATGGGAGCAGACGTGGTGTATCGGAGTATGTAAATTCCTGGAAGCATCCGAACATATTGGAGGGGTTCTTATTATGTCTTTTTATGGAGATGGAAATTAACATCCCCCATGGTTGTGTCCCATTTGGGAGGGGATGATATGGACCATGAATTTTCCTGATCTGCGTACAGTGACAAGAGGAATTACACGCTCTCTTACTGCGGCTTCGTCTCACAGTGATAGGGATACCACATCGTTATATACGCACACACACACATTTGGCATGCAGACCCGAGCCGCATAGCTTCCTGCGCTGGCCGTGTCCAGCCCATGCTGAGTGTGTAATGAGCGGAGCTTGAGAGAGATTAAGGCAGATATTGTATGGCGTTGGAGGATTGGCTTCACTTTGAGCCTCAGTGTTATGGCAAAGATCTCTGACCCGCTGGATCCCCACTGTTAGCCTTCTGTCATTTGTCAGACTGTTTTACTCAACACTGCTAATGTATTTTAAGGCAAATGTACACCACCCGTCGGGGGGTGTTGGAGTTAGTTTCTTTGAAAATCCGAACACTGTAAACCGTAAAGAGGCGTGCTGGGATGATGGCCGTGAACGGATAAGAGGAAGTGGTAAAAATAAAAATTAAGTAAAGATTCAGAGTTTAAAAATGAAAGGGAAGCCTTAGATTCGTGATGTGGTTTGGCGGCTCCCTGTGATGCACATGACAAGTGAGGAGAGGGGGGGAGTCATGGTGAGAAAAACATGGAGTTGAAGGAATCAAAGTACAAACAGTTTGAAGAACAAAAAGGATGGCAAATAGTCAAGTTAAAAGACAGAAGGAGACGAAGGGGTGAAAATCAGGGTAAGGCTGTACAAAGATGGGAACAAGAAAAAGAAAGAGAGGACCCGGTCGCTGTTATCATCTGGAATCTATGGAGAATAGATGGGCACCACGAAGAAGCTATAATCACATCTATCATGTGAAAGCCTGCTCTTCCTCTACTTTGTTTGACTCCTAACCGCCAGCCTCAGTCAATTTTCCAGCACACTAAATAGAAGATGAACAATGTGCTGTCAGTCGTTATGGAAGTGAAAGAGAACAAAACTTGCATTTGGATCTTTATACTCTTTGACTACTTCATCAATCTTCATATTTTCAGGGGATTGTAGACTCATCCGTTTGAAAGACAAAGCAGGACAGAACATTTGCAAAAGTGCTGTAAAGTACATTTTACATTCTTTGAAGCGTTTTGTAAAACACAGGTGGTGGCTTTTTAATTCACATGTGTGAAAATAAACAGTTAAAAAACAGAAAGAAAGAAAACATGTTGAGTGACTTATTTATTAAAACATGAGATTGCAGCCCCAATCTTATTGGCAAGGATCGAAATATTTTAGCTGTAGGCCTTCAACAAATGAACAATTATTTTAATGTAATCAGATTTTTCTACTTGTTTAATACATTTAAAGTTGATTAATCCAGGACCCTTTGCAATCACTAGTGTTCCTGTAAAAGATCTGTAAAATAACAAAACTATGAAATAAATAAAAGTCTACAGAATGACTTCACCATTAAAAACTGAGGTGACATTAACTTTTGCCACAATGACAAACTAAATACTTAAACTTTTGGCCTTCAAAGTTAAACGTTTTTTTCCTAAAACAAAAAAAACATTTAGATTGTCTTGATTGGTATTCATTAATTGGAAAGTGGAATTAAATGTCATAGATGCTTGGAGATGGCTGTTCATCTTAACAAAAATAGTGATTTTATTAATTATATATGCAGTCTTTCACAGAACTGTATATTAAATGATCTATAGACCCACTTCTTTTTTTCAGGCCTAATTTTGTATAAGCTTTCTCTGCTTGGCTAATGATAAGCTACTAAAAGATTTGCCTGATCAAGAAGAAAATCCCTTCGCTATCAAGTTAATAGGATTTCAGGACTTTACAAAACATGATATCTGTGGACAACAGAAGAAAGAGATGAGTCTTGGAGATGAATGGTTCCTATGTAAGGCGCAGGACATGCCAGCATCAATAGTGATAAACTACACTCATCATGCGTCTTTCACCATCTTGTCCGTAACCTTCCCTGTCTACTCCTCCTGATCCTGCTCAGCCTGCTCATCCTTCTCTCCCCTTTGGTGAAAATCTAACAGTCTTGTCACTTTTTCTTGGCAGGGGATCAAACGGTGTGATCCGTAGAGAAATTCATTTAGGTTTCTGGTGTTTTTCGGGGGGTGTTTGGGCCAGTGGGCTGGTGAACCGTGCAACATCTGTTTCCATGAATACCTAATGGCTGCATGTCACCAGAGTCAAGCGACTGCTCCGAGTGACGCTCCCGCTGTTATCACCATCATGGTGATTTAGCCACCAGTTTTTCATTAAGATGTTTCTTTCTTCTGCCCCTATAGGGGGAACAAATGGATTAGCAGCTACTTTTTCCTTTTATAGAATGTCTTCCAGTCATTCACAGCAGATAACTCATTTTTTTTAATGTTTGGGTTTATGTTTGCTGTGTGTTTTTACTGGTATAGAGCAGCGTTTTTACCATTATGATAACGCAGGCGGAACAAGAAGGCATTTGATGTTGGAGTAGAAAGAGGAGCATTCAGTAATAATATCCAGCAGATGCAGGTGTTAGGGTGTTAAAATGAGGTGAGAAGAAGCTGGCATTGAAAGTGTAAGATTTCTTCTTTTCTTTGGTATTCATGTCAGGGACATTTTATGTTGCTATGGGTAAATGCTGAAGTGCTACTCCTGCTGATGCTGCTATGAACGCAGTGACACGTTTGGGTCATGTTAAGGTCAGTGCGAGCAAATCATGGTCAGAGTCAGTGATTTGTAGTTTATATAGATTCTAGTCCATTGCAAATAAATTGTCAGATTTTTTTTCTGGACATCTCTGTCTTGAGCTGGGTTTCCAACCATTTTAAATCCAAATCATATGGTGTCTCTTAGCAAAGTGGGTAACTAGTGTATGAATGCACCCTCTAAACAAATATTTAGGGTGCATTCACACCAGGAAAGTTTGGTCCGCTTGTTTGGTCTAGACAAAAAGCAGACTTTATTTTTGTCGCTTAGCGCTTTAGCAATTCTGAAGAGCTCATTTCTACCATAATGCTCAGCTGTAGTGGCTTGTGGAGTCCAAGAAAATGCATATATCCATGTGACCAAATGTGTAAGTTGTGAATAAAACAAAACCTTCTGTGAAGCATGAATGATGTTTATTAACGACCATAATCCATAAATCTCTATGGAAATAAATCTTAAAATTTGACTTTGGGGGTTCCAGCCTTCAAACAGGCTGAGGATTTTGCTGAGGGTTTTCCAACTTCTGCCATATTGCATATGTCTCACTGTGACTTACAGAGTCTGCTTATTGGCAATGATTGCTGCAAACTTGCAGCCACAAAGTGTAAATGTAAAAATATAAACACTCTTTTGTCTTGGTTGTATTTATGTGTTTGAAAAATACATTTTTCAGCTGATCTATCGTGGAATAAAAACAGGATGCCATCAGAACTTTCACGTTATTTAAGAGGTTTTTTTGTGTACTGTGGGATGGTACCAACGATTGTTTCTGGCTGTATCAAGCTTTTCTTTCTATTATTATTGAGCATATGGCCATAGCACTCACACAGCTTAGAATAAAGATGAGTTTTACAGCATCTATGACAGACACGACTTTCTGTAGAGCAGAAAATAAGATCATAGGAGCCACACACTCATTTTTCTATTGATCAGTTACCATGTACCATTCTGCGTCCACTGTTGGCTCTCTTTGAGACTTTTCAGACCAGCGTGTGTCCATTGATTAAGCTTTGTCTTCCCAGCGCGTGTGCTGGCAAACCAGTGATCCTAATGAAGTCGAGTCCATCCGGGCAAGCTGCAGGAGTGCTTCGCAGCACCACCAAAAATGCAACAGCTCATTTGTTCTCAATAGGAGCTGACTTATGAGGCAAATTCACTGTAATTAAAGCCATTTCACATAATGGAAATATTGCGCTCTCTATCATGCAAGCAGGGAAATTACTTGCTGCATTATGACTTGTTGGGCTATTGTACAAAATTTGTTGTGGTAAAATTCTGTGGCCTTCCCATCCTCTGCTTTGTGCTCTCTCTTCATCCTCCTCTCCTTCCCTCTTCAAATCCATTAGCCTAATGAACGCCCTCCAATTTCCTGCCTTTGGGACAAACATGGGATACAGCATTGTTCTCTTTACTGTGTGTGTGTGTGTGTGTGTATACAGTATATGTCAAAGGGGAAAACGCACGCTTCCTGCACGTGTTCATCATGCTTACATGTGGGTTTGACAGAGAAAGCAGGATGAAGGGAGTGCATTCATAAGCTCTCATTAAAATAGATGGGAGTAATCAAAGAGCAGAGTAATTAGCTACGGCTGAGTGGGCGGAGGGGAGTACACAGTGCCGGTGTGTCAGGCCCACCGGTAAACACCGTGATAGTTCACCTCTTCCATGTGTGGACATGAAGCAGGGGAGTTACGATGTACAGCCCTGAGGGGGACGCTCATTTCAATCTATCACCGTTAGATTCACTGTGTTCGGTACAGCCCACAAAAACACGCTTCTATTGTTAGCCACTGCGGACCGGAGCCGTTAGCTTCTCTAGAGAAATCACATTTAATCATTGTACAAGGATGTTTTATGTAGAGAAAAGTTGTATTTGGCAGAGCTGCTTGTACAAAAATACTAAAAACTTGAATAGCAAAGAAATGATTAATTTGTCATGCTTTGTGAGTTTTTAAGCTATATTATTTTAGGAAAACATGTCCTGATTAAGGTTTTTGCTTCGGTCCCAGTTACCAGTCTGATTAATTTAAGATTGGGTTTTTGCTGATGTTTGTTCTAAGTCTTTCAATTCAACTAAAGCTTGTTTCCTTAAATAAAATCAAACAGGAGTGGTATTCTTGATTGAAATATCAGTTGAAAACCATGTTCACGAGCCTTTATGCAATATCTGTCCAGCTTTACGCATGTTTCCACTGACACTTTGACTATCCGCCTCCAGTGTTAGGAACCCTGTTTGCCATTATAAAAAACTTTAGCTCCCTCCACATATTCTCAGATTCTCTATGGGCCAATCAGAGATGGTAATATTACTCACCAGAGGAAATATTTTTGATAAAATCAAAAAATTTGTTTAAACCTCAACCTGGATGATATTGGGTTTTATTGCTAACAATGGACATTTTCCTCCATTTTAATGTAATATTTTAATAATGTGTTACTTAAGCCATGCAGAGCCTTGATATTTTTCATAAAGATGTATCTGACATTCTTAAGTGGAACTAGTTATCTGGCACATAGAATTGGGAGAGACATTTAACTCACCTGCTCTATGACCATTGATATACATTTTAACATAAACTCATGTTTTGGTCTTACATTTCAGCCAGAGGAGTTATCTAAAAAGCTAGCAGGTTTACTCTCTGGTTTGATAGTACTTGTTGATGATATAGTTCAGTTCTTCTAACTTTGTATATGGGGAAAAAAACTATATGTTCTTCTACTTTATTAATTCAATACAGAAGACAAGCTTCAATACAACTCTTTACAAGCTACAATGTTCAAAGTAGAGACAGATGTCTGAGTACAGCATGCAGAACTGGACAAGTGACGTACAGTTTGGGAGAAGCAGCAACAACAGCCAATACTGTCCCTCTTTCACTCACTATCGATGTCAGCAATTGTTGAAAAAAACAAAGATTCATCAGATCAATAAAATTATGTGTGCAGGTTTTATTGATCACAGTTATTGAACTGTGACTTATGCACAGTTTCAAAGCTGTGCGTATAAAACCAATCCAGGAGCTTTATGCATTTGCTTCACAAATGTCACCAAATATTACTGAGAGACGGTGTATCACTTACAGTGGGTATCTCACAAATCTTTTGTTTAATAACCCTCTTTGATATTTCTAAGAATATTTAGCATTAGTGCATTTGTTGGGCACAGTTTATCTACATCTCTGTGGCCTTGAGGAACAGAAAGCTTTCTGTAGCTGGATTATTTATTGTAATGCACAAATGCTTTCAGTTTAGAATACAGTGGTTTAGATTGAAGTTAGTTAACAAAGATGCTTTTAAAAAGAAACATTGCCTGAGACGATGCATTATGGTGAAATACATTTTGTTTTATTCATTTACTTTAAATTGTAAACTGTTTATGTTGGAGAATATTTAAGTTTTTTTTCTTGAACCTCTTCAGTTTTTGGTTTTCAGACATGATCATATTTATTTTGAACTTTTCTCCTGTTCTATTCGATCCTACGTCTCTCAGAAGTAACAAATTGAAGTAGGAAAAAAAAAAATCCCTGCATCTCAGACTTTTGTCCCCGACTGTCACATCTACCATGGGCAGCTATCTCTAACTTAACTCCTCGTCTCACATGGGCAAAGATCCTCTACCTTTCTCTCCTCCATTCATTCAGACACACACACTCAGACACTCACACAGCTGCTGCCAACCACTGTGTCATCTCAGACCTCGGGCTGTAAGTGTTATCGCCATCTGCCACGGGGCACTGCTCATCCTCCTCTGAGTTATTTATTGTGTTTTGGCCGCGGTGGGCTGACCGTGGAGGCAGATAGGACCATGACATTGCTTTACAGAAAGCCGGTTGTTCATTTACAGGTGAGTATCTTACTTGCATGTCCTCAGGGTGACTCTTTCGGTGCAATGGAGGAAGGAATAGCAGAAGCTGAGTGAATAGATGTTGTATGAGTGATGGCGGGGCCCCTTTTTGGTTTCTGCTGGCAACCCGAGAAGCCACCTTGTGATGCTGTTTGTGCATGAGCATCACGGAGGCCTGTCAGTGTTGGCAGGGTAACAAGCTGTCCATTTGGATGAACTTCAAGTGAATAACTGCCACTTAACTTCACAAAAGTGCTTAGCTGACTTTTCTCTGTAGTATTTGATGTGCAATCTGATTCCTTTGTTGCATTTGTTTTTTTGTTAATGTTAAAATATGTCTCTGACACCCGATGTTTTGCTTCAATTGCAGTGTAAACATTCACACCCAGCCAACATTTTTACATCTGGTCACATCGTAACTACAGACTATTCTTTCAGTGAGATTTTATGTGGTAGAAAACCACAAAGTAGTTTACAATTGTATCTAAGGAAAACTCACTTATGCTTTTAAAATTATATGGATTAATTTTCAGTTATGCTCCTCTTAATCTGATATCTGGTAGTAAAATCTAGCCCAACCAATATTCTTCAGAAGTCATCTACTTTGTAAATAGTCTCTGTGTGTTTTAACCTCATTAATCTAGCTGTTCTCTGAGAGCCTCCTAGTCTAGAGAACTTTAGTGAACAATCAGCATTATGAAGAGCAAGAAACACCTTAAAACAGTCAGAATGAAGTTATAAAAGAGTTCAAAGCAGGGTTAATCTTATGAAACATGATGTAAGCTAACAAAGATCTCATGAAGCATTGTCCAGTCCACCTTCTTTAAACAGAGAGAATATGGCACAACTTCTAAACTCCACCTAAACTGAGTCGGCAAGCAGAGCATTAATCAGAGGTAGCAGTACGCTAGTGAGGTAGAGCGTATCAAATATCCACATATGTCTCCTTTTGTTTTGAAGTTGGTATTACTTCTGAATTGTTTTGTAACTTTTTACTTTCTAAAAAACCGGACCTTAAAAAAAAGCACAACAACTTTCTTTTAACAAGATGGCTGAGAAATACCCCACCGATAGCTGCGTTGTTGTGTTAGTTGCCTCTTAGTTGGCCTCCTAAGTGTTCTTTTGTATTTGCTTCATCTTCAGAGCAAAAAAGACAGAAAAAGCAAAGCACAGGTTGAACAGGAGCGCAGAGCGTGATCAACACTCATGGCACCAGTTATGACCCCGTCGGCACATTTTTGAGCCAGCCGATGACAGGCTGCCGTAAAGCCCCTCCGGTTTGCGAAGGCGTTTGAAAACATGATTAACTGCGGTGAAACACAATAAGAATGTGATTCTCATTTGAGCGGTGGGTACAGCAGACTAGCCTGGGAAATCATCCAGGCCCTAATTGCCAAAGCAGACCCTGATTCAAATTGCTGGAAATTACACACATACACACACACACACGTGATAGACACACACAAATAAACAGATTTATTGAAAATGTACATTACACCCTGATAATTCAATAAATTTAATACATTCCACAAAGCAAACTGTGTTCATGGATTTATGTATGAAGCATTTAATAGTATTTAGCAACTGTTACACATAAAAGAAATGAAGAAATGCCAACTTTTTGATTCCAGTTGATGCTGTTTTACGTGGTTTATGAAGTATTTCCACATATGACCAATGTATGTAAAACTTTTGTAATCTTAGTGATATTTTTGAATGCTGTCTGAGACTAGACATCCTTTGCAATAATTTGAGCTAAATTGAACTTTCTACACTTCATTTGGAAGCTGATAAAAATAAACCACCTAGAAATTACCAAAGATAATGCCATTTATTTCTCTGTTAGTATCAGAGTATAGTTTGTTTGCCTCTATCTCAAACTTCATGGTTGAGAGACATATTGTCATTTTTTTAGTGCTGGAAAATTAACAATGGAGCCTCAAGAGAAGAATAATCAAAATTCCCTTCTCTACATTTGTTTTTCCATTATAGTTTTTTACAGTATACATTTCTTTATTCCCTTTGCGGTAACCAAGATGGTAGGAAATATAATTCCTATAGTCGTGATGTGATAGTCCTTCCCTCTTTGAGAAGTTATTTTAATTAGGTTATTTATTTGTTGTTAAATTGACGGGTAAAGTTTTTTCTTATTATTGAAAATACTAAATCGAACGCTGTTACATATTTCTGTCATTAACAAATGTGAGAACTTGGAAAGAAAATAACTTGTAATGAACCGAAATAGATTATTACTCATATGTTCATGATGAATATTGTTAATACCTCAATTATTCATACCCAAGGCAAATTTAAAAATATATATTGTTTTAATCCTGTTTGGAAATGAGACTAGCATCTCACAAAAGTTGATGAAACAAAAGAGTATCGACTCTATGAGGAGTATCAACTTTGAAATAATTAGCAAAGTTTTGAACTAGATTTATGCATTTCTGAAGGATGTGCAAAGCAATAATGAAAACATGTCCATCATTGCAGTGCAGCTTTTTGGATGTTTGCACTACAATTTTAACAATCTATATACATCAGGCTAATCTTTAGATTCCTCCTCTGACATTCTCAGAATCAAGTCAGTACTTTTGCTGGATCATTTCTAAACTTGCAGTCAGTAAAAAATAAACATGCTGGTTGAATTATAAGATTTTTTTTCTAAAACCATTGCTGTTATCCAATTATGAAAAAAGTGGGAAAAACACAGATTATTTCTGGATCAATTGGTTCCATCAAACTCCAAGTATGCAACAGACCATAGTCAAAGCTTATTCACATTTTTGGAAGGTCAGCTATTTCAAAAGCCATAAAGATGGCCCCTTACATTCTATAAAACTTCTACTGCTTCATTTAAAGATTATTGCTTCTCTTTAGTATCAAGTATTTGCTTACTGAAGAGCTCTTCTGGAGTATTGGATATTTTTTATATGAATTTATATTAGTACAATGAAAAAGTTTTTTTTTTGCACAGAAGATTCCAGCAACTCAAAGTTGCACATGTCCTGCGGAAGTGAAAGCCCTGCTCCTTTTACACTTGCATGTCGATTTATGGGTGATATAAAGAAAATTTACAGCAAGAATGATTTTGCAAGAGCTTCCTCCGAAGAAGTATAAACCGTCATGTGTCTCGCTCTCTTCCTCCTGTGCTGCTCCGCCCTTCCATTTCATTAAGCAGAGACAGACAGCCAAGTCTGAAGCCTTCTGTGTCACAACCGCTACCTCCTACTCATGCTTTTATGTTTTCAACCTCTTGCTACACTTTCAAAAGCTTTTCTTCATATATTCCACGCTTACTTTTTTTTTCTTTTTCACACTCTTCATTCGAAAAATCATCCATTTTTATTCCCCTGCCCCTTTTGTGTGGCCAGACAGCCGTGTAATTGTGGACTGTGTGAGGAGACGGGATGAGAGGGGGCCTGTGTTGGTCGGCGTCGCGCAACCGTACCTACCTACAGTTCTCCTCCCAGCCGCCTCTTTGTTCTTGCACCATTGTGATGGCCTAGCTAAAGCAAAACGCTACACATGTTGCTTGGCTGCAAGACTGTCTGCATCCTTTGTGATAAATATGGAACTCTGTTTCTCTCAAGTATTGTTACTATTCGTCCCCTTTGCCGAATGTCTGCTTGGATACCTCCGACTGTGCTGCATAAAAGAAGATTAGCTTCACCTCTGAGAGACACATGCATGCATTCACAAAAGCACACACAATGCACTGCGTGCACACACAAACACAAGGCTTTCCTTGTCACGTTGTCCCTCCATTCCTTTCCCGGGTGCTTTTATATTGCTTCGCTGCAGATACTTTTCAATTTGCCTGTATGAGGACACAATGACTGGACTGGGCATGCTCCAACAGCATGCTCTTTGGATAATCTTCTAAAACAAACCAAAATTAAAATGCTGCACATATATTTCATCATTAATATAACACAATGTGACGTTGGGTGGTGGAAGGAGAGGGATTTCTGTTAAACAAAAATCCGTGTTTTGTGGGGAAAATAATCACAACAAAAACAATTTAGATCAATTGGATGTTGGAATGAGAGTGATCATCATAAGCAGAGGAAATGAGAGGACTACATATCAGACTGCACAACTCTGAAACAAGTGTACTGGCTGTTAAACTGGCAACACTGTACAACCATAGCAACATCCGCAAAGGAGAAGTTAATTTTGATCAAACAGTGAGGAAAGATTAAGATCCCTGATTGCTTGACTTTGTCAGGATTTAACCTCAAGTTGCACAAGAAGACAAAAACATGTGATTGCAGACACGAGTCAAAACCTTTAATTTTACAAAAGAAAAAAAACATGGGACATAAGACTCAGACGGAATACGAGGATACAGTATCAGCAATATGTTTTTCTAATAACTGCACAGAAAAAGAAAAACTCATAAATTTTAAACAGTAAAATAAGTTCATCATCAGCAACCTATAGGTGTTTAGAACAATTGGATTTTGTCTGAAATTTTCATGACGTGTAAGTGAAATTATTTGTGCCATATGGTAAGTCATAGGCACAAAGAAATAAAAGTTGAAAAGACTTGAGCTGAGTAAAGGGAGTAACAGCTTTATTGTTGCACCTCCAGCTGTTGGTGTCAGCAGTGCGGTGACAGTAAACCACACGCTGACCCTTGATGAGCCTCCCTGTCTTTAGTTGTCTTTCCAATCCTGGCCTCTGGTTACAGTAATGCATTTTGTTGCAATGAAAAGGGGCTTATTGTCATTAAACTCGGAAAAATGGCCATAAGCTGCACATGAGAAAGCTAGATAACTAAATCAGAATGTTCTCTCCGGGCTTTTTTTTATTAGAGATTTTGTCTCTGTGGTAAACTTCTCAGCCTTGTCACTTGTCATCATCATTTACCCCTTGTGTTGCACCAATTTCTTGTTATTTTGTAATTTTATTAGCTTTTCTCAACTCTCTAAATTTGAAAAGTAATTATTACTAATAGTATTTAAATTGCAATTTTATTTTCCTTTCTTTATAGCACACCTGCTCCTTTTTTTCGTGCCAGATTTTTTCTGTCGCTCTATCAGCCCACCTCCTATCCTGCCTTTCTTTCTAATCCTTCATCCAGCATGCCTCAAACTCTTGTTCTACTGTTTTCATCCTTTCCTTTTCCTTAATGAGGCTAACGCTCAATAAATAATCTATTGACTTTTGTCATAACTTGATCAGAAATCAGGTATTTTTTTCCAAAGGACAACAGCAAGTTTACTTCATGTTTTCAGAACCCAAATATGGTCTTTATTACATGCCACGAGTAAAAGAAGTAAACCAAAAAATATGAAATATGACAAATCCAGCATAACCAAAACACATTAAATGTTTATGTATTTAAATATCATGTCATTTGTAGTAAATGACTTGTACCGTACTTTATCTAGTTTTTATCCCCTGTACACATTTCACTCTACACTCAGTAATTCACCAATTAAGCTACATTGAGGCCACAGCTACACTGGTAGCTGTGGTTCTGGTAGTCGACAGAAGCGAAACTGCCATTACACACTATCAAGAAAGTATTGAGATCAAAACCTGAATAAATTCAACATGCAGTAAAGACAATACAAACCAAACTGACCCGATTTAAAAATATTATTACACCTCTTGCTATTTCCCAATTAAATGTGTTGTTTAGTTCATTTCCACCAGCCACACCAAAGCATTATTCTGCCAGATTGTCCACTCAGCAAGGAAGAAACCATAACTCCAGAAGCAAAATAAAAATCAGGAGAGAGCAACCTTATGTTACATGGGTGATTTACTGCAAGGCGGAGTGTTGCACTTCACAAAATGGTTTAATGGTTTAATCAGGAAAGAATATTATGTCCAAATGGTAAAGATGGGTTTACAAAACACCAGCTAAGAAATTAAAGGTTGATCCAATAGGTCTTCTAAATGGTCAGTGATCCTAATTGCACCAAAACATTGCAGGCAGAGTTAAAAAAGATGTGTGTGAATGAGGCAGTAAAAATACCGTCGTTAATCCTAAGTGATCTAAAATGTTTAGGAGTTAATGTCAGACAGTGAGGAAGAATAATTGGTAAAATGGTGAGGATGCACTCCACATTCAACTTGAGCTTTTGTTAGACGCTGCGTACATTATTGAAAGTGATCAGATCTCTAATTTATGTCAGTTAAACCTTTTGGGGTTCACGTTCTTGAATCGTGACGTCTTTTCATGTGCCGCACACCATGCCTCAGCTGGCAGCCCCCACACCTCTTTTCCATCTTTCCCATTTCCCTCAGCTCCACCCTCATCTCTTTTTTCCTCCTTTCTTTTGCGCCATAAGTCTCCTGTGATGCATCCGCCGTGATTCTATATAGAGATTCCTACTCACTGTGCTTCCTGCTGGAGTTGCTCTCAGTCTCTCCCTGCTCCCTCCTTCATTCATTGATGTCTGATCTAATTGCTTTTGCTCTCACCCTGGAGACCTGGGCGCAGTGTAACAAGCTCCCAGAGGATGCTCTCCGCCTTCGTCGCAGCATCCCTGAATCGCTGCTTTCTTTTTTATCTGTTTCCTCACTGGCTCTTCCCAGGGTATTCATTCATTAGCAGTTCTAATGCTCCAGCCTCAGGACACTCGGCATGATATTGTGATCCTTGAGGCTTAACTCAATCTAATCTGAGGCTGGCTGCGGCTCAAGGCTGGACCAGGAATGACCAGTTGCAACAAGTCCTCTTTTCTATTTGGATTGGAGCCTTTGTTTATATATATATATGTGATCCAGTGGGGGGCAATAGATGGAGAATGGGAGGGTTTAGTTTGGAAAAAAGCTAGATTCAGATATAAAAATAAATAAGAAGAGGTGGGAGAGTGAAGTGACAAAGTGGAAAAAGGACAACCTGATAATACGGTGAGGCTCTCCTAACACGGAGAGGCTGAAGGAAAAATGTGATAGAAAAGGCAAAATAAGAGATGCAGTCCAGTGAACTAAAGCAGACAGGCTGGGGCACATTTTAACAACTTCGGCTGCATTCAGTCACTTGAATTTTTTTCGGAGTTACACCGCACATTTCAACTTTTCTGTCACTTGCATCTCTTCCTCCTTGATCCCTTAGTGTGATATATCACACCTCAAGTGACATTTGTGTATTGGGCAACTTTTAGTGAAATCTGGGGCAAAAACCACCCGCAAAAAAAACCTCACCAATCAGACTTTCTAGAAGTTTTGTCACACAGAATTCCCTAGTTGATCCGAATCCTATTTTCGCTCGTGTTTGATAGAGAGAGACAATGCAGGATAAACAGCATGAAAGAAACAAAAGCCCACAAACTCTAATAGTTGTTTGAGCTCGGTTCAGCATAAGCCAGCTGTTTTGGAGCAAATATAACCTCAACTGTCAGTTTTCTGCTGCATCCCAGAACAACGTACCACAAGAAATACTTAAAAATAGTTTCCATGTTTCCCTTTGACATGAGGCTCATAGACAGCAGAGAGCCAAACACCTCAAGAGCCACGCAGCATGCCTGTGTGTGTTCCTGTCTTTCTGTATCGTTAATTTTCATGGTACAACACCAGCAGTGAGATCAAAACGGCTTCTCCTGAAGGTTAATGGGTCAAATGCGAAGATCAAAATCTAGTTGTTGCATGCACTCCTCTCATTACAGGCATTTAAAGAGAATCATTTGATACAGATACTATGATCTTGCCTTCAGGCCTCCCCTGCGTATCCTTCCTCTCTCACACATGCACACACGCTCTGCTGGTCCTCTGGGCCCAGGCAGTGGGATGAATCCAGATATACCTCTTTGAAGTGAGCAAGCCTGCAAAGCCGTAGATGTGGGCGCGTACACATACGCACAACAATCCTGCTTTGTTGGTGCTTGCTTCTTTCATCAGACCAGGTGTTTAATTATTAATGTATGGTAAAATAAATGAAGGCAGAATGTGCGAGCAGATTTGACCCTGCGGCTGTACTGTTTAACCTTTGTGCTGGTGTAATCCCACTTGCAAAGAAGTGTGTTCCTCAATGGAAGAACTTCTCAATGTGAATGTTTCCTCCAAAACTATTCATTTTTGTTACGGTTCTTCACTTTTTCTCATGTCACAAACTTGAGATTATTGATGCAGGTGATTTTTTAAGTCTTTTTTAGTCTGATGCCTTAAATAAAACCCTTCAAAGCTGCAAACCTAGTAACGCATTACAAAAAGCCAAAAGGCCCATAATTCATGAGGAGCTGGAGAGCTCTACAGCTTAGGTTGGAGAATGTGTTGACACAACAGCTGTCCTCAAATTTGATCTGTATGAAAGATCTGAAAGGCATTCTTTCAATTTGATGCAAGACCTTTATGAGATGCGTTATACATGAAGAAAAAGTTGCTTGGCTCAGTCAAAACCAAAATAAACCAGTTTGGCCTGCAGCCAAAACATTTGTGACAGACAGCTCAGATTGCGAATCACCTGAAATGTAAATTGAAGCATGCTACTGGCAACATCATACTTACAGATGTTTGTTTTTAAGCCAGGAGGTTAAGTGGAGATGGGTGTAGTGAAATACGACCCAATCAGAAAACATTCCAATTTAAAGGCTGCAAAATACTTGAAACTGGGACCTTCACCTTCCAGTGGGGCAAAGGAATAATTAGTTTAGCTCCAGTAACAATTATGAGTTTGAATGGCCTGCCATTTCTGAAAAATGGTAGATGTGACTTTTCTGTCTCAATGAATGGTAGAAATGTTCTTCCTGGCAGATGTGATATGAGCAGCCTTATTCTCATTATCGGAAGTGAAATCTGCCAATCAGAGATACGTACAGATAAAAGACACACACTTGAGGTGAGATTTTAAACATGCTGTGTTTTTGTGTCTCTGCAGGTGTGTGGAAATCATCGCCAAGGAAGGCAGAAGTCTGAAGGAGCTCTATCTGGTGTCTTGTAAAATCACAGACCACGGTAGGAGACCTTTTGTTGCAGTCAACCTCCAACGTTATAATCATAACCATCATTGCCCACATTCTCAACAGTGCAGTCATTTGGCTTTTATGGTTCGGCTCTTATGAGACTTGCAAACAGTAAAAACATAATGAAAAGTTTCTCACAGACGGACGTAATGCCTCCTATTGCCGCTCATAGCGTAGATGAGCATCTTGATATTGACGTTTACCTTCCAGGAAATAGTTTTTGAATGAAATTGGCAGAATGACTCATTTTAGTCGCAGATGTGATGGTTTCTGAACTCTAAGGCAGAATTTTGCAGCACAGAATCACTACTGCTCCAGGCAGGATTTCTTTGCATTTGCTTCTGTTTGTGGATTAGAGGTGTTTGCATTGTCTGACAGAAGATATACATGTTTTTTTCCTCCTTTGCAACACTCGCGCTGGCAGCTTGCATATCCCCCTAGCATCCTCTTCTCTTTTCATTGTGTTTACACTACCTTTGCTCCTCTGCTTGATGCCATTCAGCCATATGTCTTGCTGAATATTCAAGCCTTTCATCTGATGCAGCACAATACACAGTTGGAGTTCTTCAGTACTGAAGAATTAGGAGCACACTGCTAACTATTACAGCATGGGTGAAGTATGTGGTTCTTTGTGTAGTAATATTAATCTATTCAGCTGTGGAAAATGCACTCTTCAAATTCCACTACACTGTGAAGCCAGCTGTTGTTTTTGGTACCTACCTTACTTTAACAGAACTTAGGGTCTTATCTTTTGCAGGTCAAAATACCCTTGATATCTGTTATACTTTAATTCAACTCTCTCTAGTTTCGTCCTTTTAGCCGTGAGCGTGCACTACTAAAATATATTGTGAGTATGAATTGTTTGCAGTGGTTGGACTGCTGATTTATTTTAAAAATTCACTGTAGGTTTGTTACGTTATCTTTAATTGAACCACAAGAGGTCTGTGTCGTACATCATGGAAGATTGGGAGCATATCCAATAAAAAGCAATAAAAGCGGACAGCCTTTTGACCAGTATTCTTGAGCTAGCCATGCATTTTAAAGAACCGCAGTGTTATATATTGCTAACTAATGTGTTATATAAAATTAGACTATTAGTCAAGTCTCTTTCAGTTTACTTTCCTGTCAAACTTTCAACATCTCCAGCCATTTGTTTCTCTCTCTGACCTTCATTACGTTTGGACGGACTTGTGGCTGCTCTGCATCTTTTTACATTCGCTATGCTAATTGTGTTTTTCTCTTTTCTTCGAAAACTATTTCATGTCAGACGCTAATTGTGTCAAGTTTCCCCCAGGATGTTTTGAATTTGTCATGTGTGTTGCGCAGTGTAAGCTCTAAAGAGTTTTCTTCTTGATGAGCTGCAGTATTGTTGGAAACTTCCCTGAGTTACACCAACATTTAGCACCTTGACCTCTCTGAACCAGCGCTTTAACTGTGCCTCCAAGTGTATAAAGTGTTGTGTGGGTGTGTTTTTTGCTGGAGTTTGATTAATGACTTAAACATCCCTAAAGTACATTACAGCAGAAATGTACACAACCACCTCCTTACACATCCTCATTTGTTTGAGCATCTCTGGTCACTTTGACCATGATGAATTGCTGATATCTGATCTTCTTCCTTTGCTAATGACCCCTTTGGCCCTCCCTTGGAATCTATTTGTGCTTGTATGTATGCTTGTCCTTCAAGAATAAAGATGTCTTCTGGTTGAGCTCTATGCTCCAGCTCATTGATTGGTTGGTTTCCTGCTTCTGCTTCTGCTAAATTAAATAACAGAAATGAGATTTTACATCTGCCTCACTGGCAGATGTTTTTTTCCACCCATCTCCTGTGGTAATTATTTTTATTAATGGCCTCTCTGAGTGCATTTGAGATGTCCGCAAGCCTCTTATGTTTGAGTGTTCTGTTTTTTTCATTTGTTTGTTTTTTTCTTTTTTTTTTTTTTTTGCTTCCAGATTTTTCTTCTTTGCCTTTTTTTATAAGAGCATTTAGGACAGATAGACATCAGAAAATGCAGATTTTAAAAGACAGAGCTGACATCAATATTTTGTTTCTTTCCATGGGTTGTTTTGGATTATTGCTTTTATGACAGGAATTGCAAGTGTAAAATTTTGAGAATGGAGCATTTGTGTAGGCAGTGTTATAAGAGACAAAAAACTTAAGGAGTCTCACTGAACACTTTGATTATGTGAGTAACACCATTTAATCATTTGTGTTCTTTAAATATGTCCCTTGGTAACACTAATGAGATTTTCCTCAACATCTGCTATGCCCTATTGCAGACATAGATGGCCTTTATTGGGTCAGGGAGAGGTTTTCTAGACTGCATCAACTGTGTGATTTCTATCTCATAAGATGAAGCGTTAGAGCTCTGCTTTTATTTTGAGCATGCACAAAACTTTTCTAATGAGATTTTGGTGGTTCTTTATCAAGCTGTGGACATTTTGGATTAAAATGGTGGCATCAGTGGTAGATTATTAATCAGATTTTCTTGGTCTTTAGACAGTTTTAAGGTGGGCTTGCCTCTTGCAGTCTACAGTGCCAGCATGGTCACATCAGGGTAGGAGAGTTCAAATGAAGTCATTGTCTTACTTTTTGGCACCAGCATTTTTTCAAGAGTCTAAACTAAAACAATTCATGCTCAAAAAAGAAGGAACTCTCTCACAGCGCTCAAGCCAGTTGCAGATACAAATTGGTATATATTGTGCTAGACATGGAATCAGGTTCCTGCAGAGAAGCACCTTCTACTTTAGATTGTGCTGGCAGGTTTCTGCTCATCAGAGGACGATTATTACTTTGATTAAAAACTAATGTGTATTTCTTGCACTGTCAGAATGAATTTCTGCATTAAATTTGGCAAAAAGCAGAGGAAAGGGAAAGGAGGAGTAAAAAACAAAATCAGTTGCTTATGGTTTATAATTTTGCAATATTCAGAGCATGACTCATATAAAGATTCAGTGTTTTCCGCTCCTAGTGATCAGTAAAATAAACACATTGAAAATGTTGCCTGGACAATTTCCTGGCCGCTCTCTTTGCGGTATGCACACGAAACACAACGTCTGGTTAAAATGACGAACCACAGATGGCGCTCGTAGGTGCACTGTACAGAAACTCCTTTCACCCGCATCTTCTCTTGATGTTTATAAACCAACAAAAATATTGATAATATTTCTCCTCCACCACAAAGATTAAAGTCTGGAGGAGGCGCAGAAACCTCTCATACATGGAGAAGTTATGATAATTCTGCAGAAGCTTTCAAGAAACCAGAAATAGAGTAGATGATGTTTATGTGACACTACTGAGGTCTTCCAAATTTGTAGTAATTCAGCATAATATAAATATTTTTAGACATCTTCAGGGTGGTGTTAAGCCTGTGTGAAGTGGCTCTTAGAGATCATATGTGAGATTGTAAGAGTTAGCCCTTCTCACAAAAGTGCCCTCAACATGCAGTCAAATCTTAACAAGGTGTCATTATCTCCACATTTTCTAACTAAAATACAATTGGATATTGTTGTTAGTTGTCAATATGTAAAATTGGCTTGTTTAGTTGGTTAACGATGCTTGCTGAAATATATAAGGAGTGATTTATTTCACTTTATAGGGTAGTTAGAGTCCACAAGATGAATCATTATGGAATTTATTCAGTTTCACCCTTTGACCAAATGTTATTTAGATAATTCAAGTAATTTCTCTAAAAGTGGACACTTGAGTGCTGGGACCTCTTTGGTTTAAGAACGCCCTTATGTACCCTCACTTATCACTGTCATGGCTGCAAAGACACTCTCCAATCTATACAGTGCATATTTCACTTCCATATTATAGTGATTAGTTTTATCTAAAAATATTGAGGTTTGCAAACAAAAGTTTAATGTTCCCTTAGATTATTAAAACTAGTTTAAAAAGAAGTACCATTTAAATCTTATTTTATCTCCCATAAAGCTAAAACTAGCTATCTGCACTATACAAATAGCTTATTTTCAGAGTGTGTCTGTTGAATGGATGGTGGTATCGCAGGTTGTTTCTCTGGCAGAGATAACAGAATTACTATAACATTGAAAACTGATCCCGATGAGAAAACTCTCTTACCTTCTCTGCTGTTGTTAATCAGATCTCCTTACCACCATTTTCCTCCTCAGTGACCAACCTGTTCTGGATCCTGATAGACAGTGATGCACCCAGGTCTCCTTTCACTCTCGCTCCAGTTGTCTGTTAGCCTCCTTTTGTTCTCAGTGCGTGATTTGCATTAACATGAATCCATTTGCTTCTGCATTCTGTGTATGTGTGTATCTGGCTGCCCTTATCTTGTCACCCCGAGCCCACCTGCTTCATCCAGATACAAAAACAGAGACCTTGGTGCTGCTGCTCCTTACATATGGAAATCCTCCTCCTTCACCCACACAGCCCTGCATGGTCCTTTGCATTCTTAGTCCTTGCCTCCTGTGTACATTTTCGAAATGCAAGACCAAGTGAAACACCTGTGGGAGATTTTGTGCTGGCGAGAGAGGAAGGAAAGTGAAAGCTTTACTCTGCTTTTGGAAGACTTTAAGCAGAGCTGGTATATATTAACAAAGTTGGAAGATTTATTTTAGGGCTCACGATAGATTTAAGTAAACCTCTTTTTCCCTTTCTGACATGTACAATGTTTCAGTGCTAATGTATTTAACATTTTTAACTCTGAGTCTGCAGTTCTTCATATATTTTTGATGTGTTTGATGATGATCTTGTTTTTTTGACGGTAATAAAAATGCGAAGTGGGAGAAGGTCTCCATCCAGAAATGCAAAAGAAAAAAGCATTCTGTATAGTTAGGATGCATCAATAAAAAACACAACAGCTTCCATTAGATTATAGTTTGAAATTACAGCAAAACAATTATATCTTTATAAAAGGAAAGATATTCACAGATTTTTTCATGTTAATTATTTTTATGGCACAAAGTCAAAGTTTACTGGCAAAGACATCATAAAAAACCTGCTTACATGTAGAAAAGTTGGTGACACCACTGTTGTGGCATTTATCACATGCTCAATTTTCAAGATGCATAAAGAAATGAGCAGATGAGTGGTTATGCACTGAGCGATGATCGGCGAGTCATAATTCAAAAATCCAATCTTTTACCAATCAGTGAACGCGCCATGATTTTGTATCTGCGGTTCATTCAATTCAAAAGAGCGTGAGAGAGGAAGACATTCAGCAGATTTGCTTTAGAACGTGAGCCAGGTAAAAGGACGTCTCAATAAATTGCTGCCACACTCTTTTGTCCTTCTGAGCTTTCAAACTGTCAGAAAACATAGGATTTGGATTTGCTTATTGTGTATATCATGGACAAGGACTCTGTAGGAACCATGCTGGATGCCAACAGCAGATTATCCTGCTGAATACAAACAAAAGTAGTTGATCATGAAAGTTGAACATAATCAACCTCAAAACTTTTCTTTCTTACTTCTTTCCGTTTAGTGAGGCAAAGTTGCAAAGCTGGTGCATGTTGTAGATGCATCATTATATAGAGAGCTTTCTTGTCTTCCTTATTATGATTATTACTTTAACAAAAATCAAACTGCTTCAATGATTGTAGAACTACTTTATTGTTTTAGCTGATGAAAAAATCATCACTGGCCTGCGGATACTTGAAATGATAAAGTTTGGCCAAACGTCTGAGATCAAGAGTTTCAAAGAGATTTTAGTTCATATTAATTTTATATACATCATTTTCATTATCTTAATCATGTTGATATTCACTTCAAAGACCTTACACAGCAATATTTTATGCCATAAAGAAAATACAACTTCTATATAATATCAAAAACCTTTGAAAAAGAAATAAAAAGTTGCAGCGATGTTTACCCTAATAAATTAAAAAACAAAAACTAACAGCGACAGCCCATCATCCAGACTGCTGTGATTGTCTTGTGTAGTTTTATAAGAAGGATTGAGCCCCTCAGATTGTGCATTTTATTGTTTTGTCCATCTGTATTTACCCGTCTATGAGCTTGCAGGATTATTGCTGTCATTCAATTTTCAGCGTCCGATTCTTTTATTTGATCACCAACTTCACGGCTCTCATGTGGTCAACACAAATCTACATTTCCCCCCGCTGTACACATGCATATTTTTACTGCCTGTCTTCATTCCTGTTCCGAGTCCGAACCCCCTTTCCTTCTCTTTTCCTCTTTAGTACCTCTTTCTTTTCATCTTAAAGCTCTTGCTTTTATCATATGTGCTTTACTCTAAACACACTGAACATTGATTGATGATGCTTCCATGCTGCTCCCCTTCAGCCAAACTGTAGGAATGAAGTATGCCTGTGAGTGCATCTTGACTTAAGTGTGTGTCTTTACTTGTTTGTTGCCTTTCTGTGGGTTGTTGTGTATTCCCACTAATGTTCTTTGCTGCTGGGGAAAATTGATACACAGTTACTCCCTGAAGTATCATATATGCTTTTTCTAAGGTAAGGTTACTTAGCATAAAAGCAGCTGCAACAGCACAGTAACTACCTTACAGACAATGAAAGTGACATGTGATTATTATGGTCCCTTGCATAGTCTGATGAGGCCATCAGAATACGCTCTAAGCTCAAGAGTTACTGTGCTTGCTTTTAACCTTAAGGCACTGCTCTGTTTTTATTATTCTGTATTGTTTGTAGGACAGATGTTCATGTCAGAAGCTTTAGCACAATATCTTTTAATGCCCTCGATAAGGACCAGCGCTCTATCTGTAAAATGTCACACTGTGCTGGAATAGTAGCTTTAACGAAAAGTGATGAAGACTGAAATTAGATTATCACTTTCTGCATTTATATGTTACATAAACAAGTGTTAGCCTGGATATCTCTATACGTTTTGGTCTTTGTCACATCTCTATTTCTCTTCAAGCACATTTGTGTGTTTTTTTTTTACCTCCCCTAAGTGTTCTCACATATAATGGAATGTAAATGGAGATAGTGTAATAGCTTGTTTGTTATTACACTATCGCTGTTTGCCACTCAGAGGGTAAATAAGGAAGCTGCAGTTGATTAAAATGCACAGAGCGGGACAGCAGATTTATGAGGACTGCTAAAGAGAGCAAGCCTGTAGAAGGCCTTTGTCTTTTGGAAACGATTTTAGTGCTGTTCAAGATGAGAGAGTGCAGGGAGTTTATTTAAGATTATTTTGTTTGTCAATTTTTGGCCAAACGTGTGTTTCCACTTCAGAAACATTTTGCTGAAATTGGTGTCATTTTATATCTCCCTCAGCTTCCACTAGGTCGACCAGGTTAAAACAGATTACTGGGTAGACTTTCAACTCAGAAATCTGCCCTGGTGTTGAAGCAGAACTTTATTGTAAGTAGTCTGAACCTTCCAGGTAGAGCTAGAGCATGTCAAGTAATTCAGATTGTTTTCAATACTCCATTATTATATCTTAATTTCATTTTAACGTATATATTCTATCATGAACTTGTGCCTTTGGACATCATAGAGATAGAGAGAGTAAATCATCCAATCAAAGAAATATTTCAAAAATATGTTTTACGATTTTTTTAGGCTCTAGGCGCCTTTATTTAACGTTAAATGTGCAGGAGATAAGGAGGAGAAGGAAGGAGAAGGCATGCAGCAAATGAATGGGAATCAAACCCAGGACAGCCACGTCGCCCTCGGCACACGGTGGGTTTGCTCTACCAGCTCTACCAGCTGAGCACCCAGTGCTCCCAACTTAAACAGTGTTAGAAGGATTTACATGATTGCATGATTGAGGAACACATAAAAACATCTCCGACCCTCCCAATGTTCTGGATTAAAAGATTTGCAGTCTTAACCAAAGAGGTGTGTGTTAATTATTTATAATTTATTAGGTATTTACATATTTCGTCAGAAGGTGGAGTGATTGCAGTGTCATTGCTGTAAAAACAAAAAGCTGAGGTTAATGTTTGAGGCTTGAGAACACCGAGTTATTATGCCAATTCAAACTCCTGTTTATCTCTCCTCTGCTGCAAATAAACCTGCATCTGTGAAATATATAAAAGTTGCTACAGTATTCCTTTTTAACTGGGTTTAGACTGACTATCAATAACTTTCACTCGAATTGAGTGAAAATTGTTTGAACGAGTGGATAATTTGCAATTTTTCTTTTCTTAGCCTTTTACTCTTTAGAAACAAAAGAAATCTCAGATGGGGTCTAAATAGTTATTCCTAATTATAAACTATTTCTACTATACAGCTACTATTTTGCAATAACATCTGGCAAACAGCAAGGTGTCAATACTAAAACATTAGAATGCAAAGATCATTACATTTGTTCATAAAGTAAGGGAAATAAAAGTCAGTATACTATTTTTCAGTTTTACTGTTAACATGTCAGGACATGAAAAATATAAATATATAAAAAAGGCAAAATATGGAAAGAATATTGAAGTACAGCTTTATTTATTTCTACACACAAAAATCCTAAAAAGATACATGGAACAATGTATTTATTTTCCCCAGATATAAACAAAACTATAGTCGGTGGTGCACAGACTATAGCACCACCACTTTAATTAAAAATTAAGAAATAAATTGGAGCCAGGTGCAGCTAATCAAATGCACTTGATTAACTAATCATCAGTGAGTGTGATTGCATCTGTAAAAACAAAAGAATTGGCAATTTTCTGCTCTAAGGCACCCAGGTGTATATGAACACAAAGCCAAGGAGGAACGTCTTTAGTCTTTGAGGAGTCATGGTTGGTCACAATTATTTAGTAAGATTTTACTTGAATGTTTCTGAACCTTTTTGAAGTGTGGTCAGTCTACAGTAGGAAACATTATAGCTTCCAATCTCCCTTGGGATGGACATCTTAGCAATCGTCTAATACAACATCATTATCATTACAAAAAGAAACAATCAAAAAACTCTACTGCCAGTGTGTGAAATCTTAAAGTGTAAGTAAGACAGATAAATAAAAACATTCCCTCAATAAGTACAGTGAAGCCCAGAATTAGTCAAAGCACTGTCAGATTTAGATTTCAAATTAATTGTGTTCAACCAATAAGTTTGTTTGTTTGGGAAAGAGATCTAAAAAAATGTAATAAAACACTTTATCATTATTTGAATACAAAATGGCATGTTGAAAATAATGTGTAACCTTCAATCAATCAATAAATCAAGTTTATTTGTAGAGCCAATTTCAGCTCTCCATAAAAAGTGGAAAAAAAATCCAAATTAACAATTGAAACATATTTTGCTAAATGCCGTCATCAAAATGTTGGTTAGTGTTTCATTTAATATGATTCAAAAGCAACTTTAAACAGGTGGGCTTTCCTTAATGATCCATAGAAACTTACTGTTTTAGCATTGCAGCAGTCAAACCCTTCTTATAATTGCTGACCTGGTTTTTGCATATTTCCACTAGTATTAAAGACAAATCTTTAAGTTTTTGAGGTTAATACAATAAAGCGCTATATATATTGTTGTTAGCTTTATGCCTTGTTTGCACTGCTACATTTATCCAAATAAACCACAAACCTTCTGTTTATTAGACAGATTCATCTACATCATTTCAGCAGAAATATCATCAATATAAGCATTTCAACTCAACACCATTTTAAAATTTGTGTTGTCCCTGCAATACTAATGTTGTTATAAACTCTTTACCATTGAAGATGTCATTGTTTTCATTTCATATCTTAAATGTTAAAGCATGCAACCATCACAAGAGAGCAACCCACTTAAAATCTACCTGACCTCAATTTCATTAAGTACAACAATAAAACCAGAAAAGTCCAAACCCATAAGTGACTCCTGTCGTTATCATTATGACCCTTCTGACCAATATGCCAGTAACACACAAAAAGCATTCTCCAGAAAAATTTATAAGGCGTATGTTTACAGTTTGAGGCGTATTGGAGATGGTGAGTTTGAGCAGCGTAAGTGTAACATATGCTGTAAAACGCTGGACACAGAAAGGGCAAAGGCTCATATACTGTTATTATCTCAGCAAATCAATGATAGTGCCAGAGCCCTGGGGAACACACAAAATATGGTGAGCTTCTATCTGGACTGCAGAGCTATCACACTCATTTTGAAGTATGTTGACATGAACACAAGGTAAAAATTATCAGTTAATACACACATTTTTATTTATTACATCAAACTAATCATTTGTGGAGAAATTGCCACAGAAAATAAAAAAAATAGAAGTACAACTAATTTAAAAATGATTTAATTTAGCTATTAGTTTATGTAAATGAATGTGCAAAACTGCAAAGAGATCATAAATATGCATTTTGCAATTTCCAAAGAACATATTCACATGTAGGACAGGATTGAATTGTACAATCATTTGGAGTGTTCCTAAATTTAACGGCAAGCTGGGATTTGATAAAAACAGTAGTTTTTACTGGTATTGCTATTTAATTTCATAGTTTCAGTTCATTGTGTATTTACAACACTTGCAGACATTTTTATAATAGTCTATGCAGAAACCCAATCCTGATCATTTAAAAATGTTTTGATTATGACCCTGAGCAAATAATTATGATTGAATAGGGACATTCTTATCAAGGACTTCGGTTCACATAATTACTCCAAACATGCTAACGGAGGCAGGTTGGAGAGGTGAGGTAGACACTGGGCAGGTCACCAGTCCATCGCAGTCTATATAATCTTGAAATTATTTTATTTCTCAGCATTAGTTCAGAACTCTGACCAAAGCAGCCACAGAAACAACAATCCATTTCCTTATATTTAGCAAAAAAAATGTAGCTACGTACACATTAATGCTTCAAATGTCAGAGCTTGTTTAATACTTAAACTCTTGTAAGAAAAAGAAAGTAAGTAAGTAAAGAACGTTTTCCTCTGTAAAAATATTTCCTTGGCTCCAAACTGCAAATCATCTTGTCTTCGTTTATAACTAATAACCACTTTCCCTTTTTCTGTGAGTTTGGAAAGTTCATCAGATGTGATATGTAGGAAACCTGAGAGGGTGACAGGTGAAGGTGGGGGGAGCAAAGACAGCTTAAAAGGTTTGGATTTGAACCTATGCAGAGGTTCCTAACTGCTTGATCGCTGCTCAAGTACATAAATACATCTATAGGGTTCCACTCTGCAGATTCTTTATAGTGTTGAGATTTCCATTTCCTTACATCAGCCTGTGGTGGTATTTACAGATAGGAGAGCAGTGCAAAGAAGCAGAAATTGAATTAGTTTCCATATATTGTCCTTCCCTCCTCTTTTTGCCACTAAGCCCTGTGGTCTATCCACTGTTTGCCTTATAGGGGAGAAAAGTGAGTGGGGGGGTTGAGCAGCGAAGGATTCAGGCTTATATGCTTTCCACCATTCTACTTGTCCCACACTTTTTCCTCTCTCAGGGTACGGACTAACACACAAACCTCACTTTGAGGATTACAGCCAGGAGAGCCTCCATCACAATTACACACACAGTCGCTACACATTTATTATAAGATGCACTTTAGAGCTTGCTAATATCCTCTTCCACTTACACTATCATATTACAGCTCGCACACATTGGCTTAACTTTTGGGAAATGATACTCGTGCCTCTGCTATTTCAGGCTTAACCATGAAGAAGAATGTTTGTAATGACTTCAATGTGTGTGTTTATCTTTATTTAAACACATATTTGTGTGCTTGGCTGTGTTTATTAATGTGTATGATCGTGTCCAGCAGCAATGTATGCGCTGCAGGTAAGAAGCAGCTCTTGTAACAACAGGCCCTGTTTGTGTTTATGAAATTTTTATAAAAATGGATCAATTTGCTCAATCTCTTTCTCACTCCTGCAATCTCTTCCTCTTTCTTTCTCTCAGGCTTGTAGTTGGTAATAACAGCATGCTTTAAGTGTGCCTCTGGGACTCAATAACACCAAGCTGTGGAAGTGTGATCAAGATGTCCCTGTTATTGCTGGCTATAAGGCATTTGTTTATAGAAGTGAGACATTGCATTTTCCTTCTTTTCTTATTAGTTCCATTGCATGTCTCCGAACATGACAGGTCTTTCTCCAGAGACACCATCACATGCACTGTGCCACCGCCTCAGAGTAGCATCGCTACAGCCCATGGACAGGTGTAAACTGTTCAGCATCCTTTTTCTCCCAGTGGTTGTCTCATTTTATTTTCATGTGCATCACCGCCCTCAGTTTCCTGTGGCATCTTGTTCTCCCAAGCTGTCCCTCTCTACTTATCTCTCTCAGGTGTGAATGGAGCTGTCCTCCAGGTTAAGAAGGTGCTGATGTATGATGGAGATCAGATCTGGGAGTGTTTAATAGTTTAAATACCCAGCTCTAGTTAGCTTGGATTCCTTAGGGCGATTCTGGCTCTCTGTCAGTGGCGGCTCCTGCCCCTTCTGACCAGGCAAATATCCTCTGCATGTCATATTTGGCATATAAAGCAAATTGCGGTTGCCTTTAAATAATTAGAGAAAGCCCATATAGTTTTCAGATGCCTGAAGGTGTGCATTCATCTGTTGAAACAATTGTAAGCAAATATAAATGCCACATGAATATGTAGCCATCACAGCTCTCAGGGAGGCGACGGATTCCAGAAAACATTTTGTTGTGAAATTTGTGCAATCCCAGGACAAAGTAAAAGCCTTGAAAAGATGGTGGCTCAAGTTCGTAAGAGATAGTCATTGTCCACACTGGTTGATGTGGGTACAATTTGGTCTTCCAACTGCATACTACAACCCTAAGCATTCACCAAACTAGTTATAAAGTCTAGTGTTCAGTCCATTAAAAACATTGCAGTATGAGCTGAAAATGTGTGTGAGCAAGACTGCCTTAAAAACTGAGTTAGTAGCTTCACTTTAGTCAGGAGAAATCTTCCAAAATCGGCAGAATGCCTAAAATGTTTGTTGCAAATCTTAGTTTAAAATACATTTCTACCAAATACATTCATGGACATTTCTGTCATGACTGTGGCATTCAATTAATAAATATCATTATCATTGTCCTAGCTTGGCAAAAATGGAAAAATTTCAGCCCGGTATAATGTGGCAAAATGTATGTCTTTTTGATGCAGTGTATTTAAATATTTTGGTTTAAGAGTAAATGCATTGGACTGGTAAATAGGTTGTAAAATGTTGCACTTTAAATAAAGAACAAATCTGGAAAGTCAGTTTTTATTGGCAGGCACCTAGTCTATTATGGCAGTGAATTAAATTTTACTTTGTGATACTAATAGAAAGGTCAGATAAGATAATAGGAACCATAATTGCAGTCATTCAATTTTTTATTTTGTGGGTGTTTTAATCGTAAATAATCATAAATAATACAAAAAGTAATACGTTTTTTAAAATATTTATAATGAAATTCAATTTTTTTTGTCAAGCAAAGCATATTTCTGCAGTCTATTTTATTAACCATGACTTGCCGGTTCTGTTTAGTCAAGTTTACTTAATCAGTCACACCACTATTTGGGCAGAACCCAAAAAAATTATACCAACTTAGTAACAACATGTTGTTGCTTCAGTTAAACTTTTAATCGCAAACTTTCTGACATGAAGGTCATTCGCTCCCTCATTTTTCCACATCTGTATATTTGAGAGATAAAGCTGCTGCTAATCCCTTGCAAGGTCAGTGCTTGTATTGGATGATTATCCCCCCACTGTTTATTCATACTTCCTGCTGATGTCATTTCCTCCTGCTGGCTATGACCTTTGACCTGTCATTTACCTCCTATTGTTGCTTTGGTTTATTCCAGCATGATGACCATGCTCCAAGAGAACATCCCTGTCTTTATCTCTGTAGGATTCCAGCTTACATGAAGGTTACTGGAGTATCTAAATGCAAAATCTGTTTGTACTTAAAAGTCACTTTTTATTCCTAATATTTATTATGCTTTCTGTGCTTTTGATTTACTCCTTTTGTCACGTCTTCCTTTTTCTGTGTTCGTATGCTGCGTTTTTCCTTGTTTCACAAAAGCATGGTACGTCAGCCAGCTGTTTGGAAGCCATCATAATTTATAGCAGATTGGTCATGTTTAAATCGTTTTATTTCTTGTCTCCTGAATGTGGTTCAGCAATAGCTCTGGCAAGCAGCCACAGTGTCACACGGGTTGCTGGCTTTTTCCCCCCATCGTTTGATCGATGGCACCGATAAAGCAAAGGTAACTCGTTTGTGTGCATGTACAGGATTATAAGATAAAAGGCATACGAAAATGTTCTTTAAACATAAAAGACAGTGGGAAGTTGCGGTCTTGGCACCGTTATCATTCATTACCAAACAGCATATGTGCCTCATTCAAAGTGCGTCTGTCTTTTATTTTGTTTAGGTTCTGTTTGAGATCACTTAACTGGCAACAAGGTTGATGCTTTCACCTTTTAGGCCAAAACTTTCTGTGATTTGAGACAGCTCTTTGAAAAATATTTTCATTGTTTCAGTTCTGAAAAATCCTTTTTGTAATGCATGTAAAGTCCTCGAGACCCAACCTCTATGTTCTACTTCCACATCATTATCCACACAGATTTGCATCATGATTTGAATAATATATTTCATTAATTTAGTCTCTGAAAAGCTGTGGCCTTTGGTGAGTAAGTCAAGCCTCTAATTATTTTCTATAAATGCTGTTTTCGGTGAAGAAAGTGAGGTTTGGATTATAGGCTTTCCATCTAAATTTCCCAAACTCTGGCTAATAACTTTCTTAAAGGCTCGATATGTTCTTCCAACTTTTTTTTTTTTTCCGGCAAATGTCTCCCGGCTTTTATACATTTCTGATAAAATAAATGAACGTTTTTAATTACTTGTTTAAAACAAATCAAACACAGTATTTCAGATAACTTGAGGCTAACAGTTGAATAGCTCTGATTTATGAGTTTAGGTTAATGAATAGAGGAGAGAAAAAACAGGTTAAAGTGTTAAATCACCTGAGGGTGAGATAAAATAAATGATTAACTACATTAATCTAGTGAAACATAATTGAAATTTTCAAATGTCCTATCAGGACATATTGCTACAAGACATAGCATGTGTTGCCATCAGCATACTTAGTGATGCACAAGGATTTTACAATGCAGTGGTAAATTAAGTCGTAATAAATAAAAATATCTGATGTAGTCAGTGACTGATTGGTTGGTTATTCTTTGAGTTAAACAAAGCATGTGACAGTATTTAGCTTACTTGACTTCACCATAACTGTCTCCTTGTACTCTGCACTATTATTTCATGGCCAGCCTGTCCAGGTCTTCTTTTCTCTTTCAGAACTCATCTCTGAAAGAGATGAGTTCTGATGAGTTCTCTCATCCTCGTCTTGTTTTACTCCTCTCCTTGTTTTCTGTTTATCTGCCTGTGCTGTAAGGCAGCATGCACACAACAGCACTAATCAGATGTGTACCTGTGGAGAAGAGTTTGTCAGATCAGTGTGCGACCTGAACATAGGAAGGATTAGCAGAAGGGAAGCGCATTGTACCTTAAGCCCTCAATTATATGCCTGACGCCCAATACAGGAAGGAGACACAAGGAATGTGTGTGTGTTTGATAAGTATGTGTAAGTGTAGTTTTAAACTGTTTCTGTCTGTGTTTAACTATCTGTGTGCTTCTTGTAATTTTTGCCTAATAGAAACTAATTGTAGAGCACTACATATGATTAGTACAGAGTACTTTTAGAAAATTTTAAAAGAACAAATATCAATTTTCTACCAAAGAGAGAACAATGTGTGCAAATCTCTTTATTCTTTTCTACACTTCATGATAACTTTCTATCTCCAAGTTTGTAAAAAGAAAAATTTATGAGGTGCCTAATGGTTGAGCCAACTGACCTAAAACACCCAATGAGGAAATGTAATTTGAGAAAATCCTGATATCTATGAAAAGTGTTCACCCTCTCAGATGTTTTGCATTGCTTTTACAAATCAATAATGACCAACAAAATGTGACATTTGAGACAAGACAAACTCCAAAAAACGCTTTAAAAATTCAAGTGAACAATGATTTCTACAAAATAAGGAAAAATATAAAGAGGTTGAATACTTTTTATAGTCATTCCAAATATCTCTTGCATCTCTTTGACCACAGGCATTTCTTCTGATGTAAAATAAGAGAACATCCCAATAGCAGGATACAGAAGCTGAAGTTAGTCACTGTTCATTGAAAAATGCTTTTTGAAAGGACATGGCAATCATGAGTAAAATTACGGCTGATTGAATTCTTAGTTCATCATATTATTCTGAAGCCATGTGTGTTCCGGTTAATGAGTGGCTTTATTTTTTCTTTTAATTATCAATCAGCGTACAAAATATAATCTTCCCAAAAACGAAGTAACCATTTAATCTGTTTGGTTTGCAGGTATCTGCTTTGCTAGGTACACTTCCAAATCACACCAACAATCCCCTAAAACTGCATCATGCAAATACTGCTTTTAAATTACATTGATGTACACAGAGAATGTTTGAGGTTGATTTTATTTCCTCTTAACAATAATCTGTGACAAACAAGCTCAACCCACAAGGCCCAACAAAAGCATTGGTAATTCCCAGAGATCGACTGGCTATGGCTGTGAATATTATGTGAGTTATCTTAATGCAACGGCAGGTCTGTGCTGGGGAAACTTTACTAAACCTGCTCTTAGCTAAAGAGCATAATGTGCCTGGGACGGGGGAGCAATGTAGATACAAGCCTTTCCCACTTCTCTTTCAAGGATATTCTAGGCTTAAGGCAAAGCTTTGTGGCATCGGGCCCATAGAGACACCAGAGTGGAATCAGATGAAGAATGAAAAGGTGAGCTCAGGAGAGCAAACAGCAAATTGTGTTTGAACATTTCTGCTTCTGAGGTTCACTGCTTCAAGGCTGCCTTCCTCTTTAAATAGAATATTCATCTGTTCTGTTGTCCTGTAGATGCATCTAACCTTTAGCTAAAAATCACAATGCAACTCAACCTTGCTTTTCCTTGTTATGATGCAACCTGCGTCACCTGTAGCCAAACTTTATGTAATACTAACAATACAAAACAATCGCTGACTTTTGACTGTTACTAATATTTTCTTATTAGTAGTTAAAGCTAACAGATTATACATTGTAAATATAGGAAAACAAAAAAAGTTTGTTACTTGTGCTTGCAATCTTAGGCATATTTTAGGCTTGTTTCATATTTTATAGACAGTATGAAACATAAATAAATCACTATCCGCCTCGATGTAGTGTTTCCAAGTAGAAAAGTGCAATCTTCTCATACAAAAAGAGTTGTATGGGTAATGCAAGCTAAAGCAGAAAGCACTTGGAATTGATGATGATGACTCTATATTTGCACTGCCTTGGACTCCGTTCCTGTTTTTGGCTGGAGGTGGAAAACAAATTGTTTTCTAAATAACAATATCTTTCTAATGAGTATAAGTTGAATGCATATGAGCCAGCTTATTGGGAAATCAGGGACACAGAAGTTGTGTTTACATTGCAAAATTCCTTGATTGTATTGAAACCGTGGAGATGTTTGGTCTCTAACTAGTAGATCATCACCCACCAACAACGATCTCCCTGTTACCACTTTTAGCACAATGATTATGATAAAATTAGAATTTTGGAATTTAAGGGAAGCAACAATGCAAAACTTAGGGAAGAAAACACAACACATTTCATCTCACAGCCAATAGTTTAAGTCAGTGGAGAACAAGGTTATCATTTTTTGTTTTATTGTGGTTAGGGATGGGATAGCTAGATTACTTAAAAGTGTACTATAATATTTTATGGTGTTGAATGTGGTAATGCAAGAATTGACAGTGAAATATGTACAGCTTCTTTGCTGTCCTTCTTTATGCAACTGCATGACAGTAACTTCATGTCTCTGCAGTCAATTCCCCCTCAAATGCAAATATCTCTTCTAAAAATGTATTCCTTTTAAAACAGGCAGAACAACATACTATTGATATGAAACTAACTGCAGATGCACCAACAGAGTTTAAGTGGCACGGCAGAAAGTGCACTTGCAGTGAAATTTTAATACCTCTGTAAAGGAAAGTTTTACTTGCATAATCACTGCATGGCTTCCTTATAAGAAATAATCTGGGAACGCAGCTGTTTATAAGAGTGGGTTTGCTTATGGTTGCTGGCATCAGAGAACCAACACGTCTCAGTATCGGAGAAAGAAATTCATCAGAATAATTAGGGTTTTTTTTTTATTTGTGGTCGTTCTCATCTGCAGTGATTTACAGTCAGATTGGGTTTACCACAGACTCCTGAGGTCCCTCTGTAGGATGCCGGTTAGCTCCTCCAAGCTACTGCGCTCAGACAACGCGCTCAACTGCCTCCTCCATACTTAATAAGTATTATTTTAATGCTTTGCTCTTCTAAAATGCAGACGTTGCTATCTCTCATTATGTTTTTGTTGCGCATTGTGTTATTCAAGGATGTTGTGGTTTGCTAGAGTTTTCATCTGTGTCCTCAGCTGCCTCTTACTTCTCACGTTTTCTTTGAATTTATTTCTAATTTTTAGTCATGAAAATATATTTTACTATTTTAGACATGCTAATGTGAGGATGACTTATCAGTTGGTTTATAGTCTCCTTGTTTTTTTTTAAATTACATTCTGATGACTTATTAAAATATGATCATGTCTTCAGTTTTATACCAGCACTAACAGTGACACAAACTGAAGTATTTCATTCATTTTCTTGTTTTTTTTTTTTTTGTAATTTAAAAACTTATACTTATAAGCATTTTAACTGGCACAGAATTTGTAAAAAAGAAAAAAAAATCTCAAAACATTTTCAAGATGTTTTAGAGCGCTAAGTTAAAAGTTATAAATTTCCCATAAGGAAACACTGACAGCAGGGACTGGTCCAAATACTGCATGGGTTGAATTTTGTACATTTGTTTTCGTCTTTGATTCACATAGCGGTCACTAAAAACCTGTCACACTCTGTCTATGTTCTTCTTGTCAAAATTGTGTCTGACTGCTCTGATACTGAAAGGTCCTTTTGCGTGTCTTGGTTTAGTTAACCCTTCAAGTGATCTGCTTAAACAGCAGCCTATATTACACAAAGACAGCCTTTCAAGCCCTCAGGTTGGCAGGAAACCAACTATTACAAGGTCAACACTGCCCTTATTACTTGTTATTAGACTGTATTATACCTCATTGGAGATTTTTACATAAACACACACCCACATACGCAGGTTCACTGAGCTATAGGCTCAGCAAAACAGCAGCTGGGCTTCTGACTCATGCGGGTAGTCAAGCCCTGGGGAGCTCAGGTATACATCAGTGCTCAGTTTTTATGTTTACTGTTTGGCAATCGTCTGTGGCATAGTCAGTTATTTTCCCTGGCAGTTTATGTGATGGAAATAATGCTGATTGAGTAAAATTTTATGTTTGTACGGTAAACCTAAGAAACACTGGTGGAAATATAGAGTATGCAGAGTCACTTGGTTTTGGATACTTTTCTGCAAAACAGTTTATTTAAACAATTTAATTGCGAATATAAACTTTGCCTCTTAGATTGCTTGCGTAAAACTGAAAGGCTATTAATTACTTGAAGTCTTTCCTGTCTCTGTGATTCAAACCTCTCTCAAGCAGTGAAACTGGAAAAACTGCAAATCTGTCTCCATTATGGCTTCACATTCTCTCTGGCATCATGTTTCCCATTTTTTGAGCAGTCAGTTGGTCCTGGTATCTGATTGAAAGCATTACTACAAAAAATAACAACAACGTCTTGTTCATCACCATTTAAAATTTTTCTACAGACTAAGCTATACAGTATTTTGAAAAACTAGTAATGCCTATACATTTTTTTTAAATGTTGTGCTTAAGTAAAAACTACATTTGGGATTTTATGAAGAAGGACTCACTGCATCATTTATTATTACAAAAAAAATGAAAAGTTATATTTGTGTTCAATGCTCCTAATTGAAATCTACCCTAGAAAATAGTTAACTACATCTAGTAGTTACCTATTTTAACATAAATGATTGTAAATCTAGCCATTCTGCTAAGTTATTACAAAACTCTGTTCAATAAAATACAAGTACAAATTTGCAGGCTCAAGCGGACGTCTGTCCACACAACAACTGTATCTCTTTGAACAAATCTAAACTTTATGGAAGCAGGACAAGAAAAAAATATTATTTTGATCATGTCCCTGTTTGAAGTTTGGTACATGCAAAAAAGTATGTGGACAAAGGTTTTCTGATTAAATGGGACAAAAATAAAAAAAAATTAAACTGCCCCCTACCCCGAACACCCATTCTTCAATATAAAACATGGTGGTGGCTGCTGTATGGATGTTTTCTTCAGAAGTTTGAAAGAGTTGCTGTGAAGATTCATGTCAATCCTGAAACAAACCCAAACAAAGGCTCCAAATGACCGCAGGTTCCCTTTCTCGACGGGGAAAGTCTAGAAGGGGGTTAAAATGACACCTTAATGTGGTTTAAGTCTAAGCATATTAATGTGAAGATTAGTTTGCATTGGAATGTTCAAGTCCAAGTCCAGATCAAATCAAACTGAGAACTTGTGACTAGACTGCAAAGGTTCTGTTCAGAAAAAATATTCTCTTGACTGAGCCTGAATATTTTTGCTACGAAAACTGGGCAAAATCCCCAAAAGGCTTCCAGCTGCAATTGAATGATGGTTGCAAAGATTTTAAATATTGACGTTGAATGTAAATTTTCCTTCCATTTAACAGTTATTCCTTATTTTATGTGGCTCTACAACATAAATTGCCAATTTTCAAATATTCAGTGATCTCATTGCGTCCAAATATAAACATAGATCCAGCGGTATGAGTACTTATGCAAGAGAATAAACTAAAATGCTGTTGCACTTACGTCTGTTATCTAAAAAAAAAACGTTCTAATGGACTTTTTCTGTCGAATGCAGAACTGGTCCATGCAAACAATACCTTTTAATAACTGTCCCAAGTGTTTGTCAGAAAATTGCTCCAAGACTATGTATCAATAAATTCAAGTTAGGGAAAATAGGGGTAAGAAATATGAAACGCTCAATAGGATTTGGCATGTACATTAACAGCCAAGCTATGAAATACACCTCGTTTTCACACTCACTCCTACGCCGTCTCCCCCTCTTCTGCTTTACTTGTTCTTTCCACTTATTATTCACAGACCATAGTACACTGCTAAGTGCAGGTAAAAAAAAAAAAAAGCCATTAAGTCACAGGCAAGGGTGAATTGCGTGTGTGCGTAGGTGTGTGTGCGGTGTGTGTGAGAGTGACAGGAAGACAGATTACTGCCCATTCTAAAACATGACATTCTAATCGGTGTGCATGTTAATTAAGAGACTTTATTGAAATGTTTCTAGTGGTTGAAGAAATTGGAAGCCCTAATGAAAACATGCAGACACATTACTGTTTGCGTGTGCATGCGCGTGTGTGTTTGTGAAATTCCATGATTTACATTGAGGAAAAGCCCTTGAAGGCACTGTTGAATTCACACTTGTTGTTCACATCGAGTCTTTTCTGTATTTTCATCACTCTTACAGAGGTCTTTCCCTTAATATTCTCTGAGTAAAAGTGTTGTCGTATCTGCAGTGGGTTTCATTCAACTCATTCTGCTTTTCTTCTCCTTTTCTCTCTTTCCAAAGGGATTTGGTACTGACACTTGTGAACAGGATTCACTGACATTTGGAAAATGTATTACATATCCGCCATATGCTCTGACTAGAGGCTGTGTGGCAAATTCTCTTTGTGTGTGTGTATAAGCGTACATGTCATATGGCTGTTTGCACATATGCTTCCAGATAGAAATAGTGAAATGACTTCAGTAATTCAGTACTGGGTAGGATCCAAAATTCCTTATTAATGAACACTTTTCTGCAGCTCTTGTTTTTTCTGTCTTTGGAAATCTTTAATGAACACATTTTTTAAATAAAATGTTTGTTAAATGAGGCATTGGTATGATATGGTGAAACATTTTGCCAACAACAACATTGTGTTTGATAGAAAAAGAAAGTTTTCTTCCTTCCAAGACGGGCTGGCCTCTGGTCGGTAAGCCCCTCGCTCATTGACTGCTTGAGATAGGCACCATCCTCCCCATGGCAAGTGGTTATTGACAATGAATGGATGGATTTGATGGCATGAAGTTGCATATTCATTCTTGAAGACCTTTCAGTATGACTGAAATAAAAATATTCCCGCATAGAAGAAGTGCTCCAGATTCCTCCACTGCGATTCAGTAGACTTACTCTCAACTCAAACATGAAGTTGAAGGTAGCTGTACCCAAAAGTGGCACAACCTCTTAGTAGTTTAAGGGGGGAATACTTTTTTCTGAAGTGAATTATATCACAAGTTGAAAGCTGGATTTTGCATATATTCTGGTTATTTGTATCTGCTGTTAAAATTAGTTTGATCTGAAACATTTAGGCATGACAAATATATGATTGTTGTGAAATTAATCACAATTCCCATACATTCGATTTCTCATGTTTTACGCTATATGTACAGTTTGTACATCCACAGAATTACTTTAATCACCTTTTATCAATGGTGCAAAGCTGATTCTTCTCCTTCAGAGGATAATTGACTCTCTTTAAAGCTTGAAAAGAAGACGGCGAGCCATTCGTGTCCAACATCAATAAGTATAACATGTCTTTGTCATGCAAAAATAACCATTATAAATATCAGCTTTCTTTTCCTGTTGCCATGGTAAAAGCGACCAAATTTCTGCTATTATCTATGCGTCTACAACATTTTACCATCAGACCTCAGCAAAACAATATATTCTAACTACAAAGGACAGAGATGGCTGCCGCAGTCAGTGATTTCAAAATGATTCTTCACAGAAAACCTTACACTGTAAAGAGAGCGTCCAACCTCAGGCAGCTCTTCAAGGCTCACACCTTCATAGGGAATGGCATATTCATAAAGAATTGGCCCCCACAGAGTTATTCCAAGGCGAGCATATGCACTGCTGCCAATGAGAGTTTCTGTGGTTACAGAAAAAGAACCGAGCTTATGCCTCTGGATTTCTGCTCTGTTTTGCAGCGTCTAAAGGAGAAGTCTGTCACGTTGGACTGTCAGTTTCTATGTGCCAAAGATCTGTTCTAACGTGGTGTTGAAGGAGAGATTGGTTTTCAACCACCTTCTGCTGAAGCATTTCCTACAGGGAGAGAGGTGCCAGCAACCAGTGATAAGTGGAGTTACTGGTGGTTCTTGACAGCCTTTCAAACGAGCTGCTAAAGATTTTTTTCCCCCGTTTATCAATTCTTTTAAAGTGTCACCTCCACATACCTCTGAACACCAGCAACTTGTCATTTCTGCACTGCCAACTTGTGACATTTAATGTTAGGACTGACTTTGCAAACTGACACTTGCTTCACTTTCTAATACTAATTAACTTCATTCATTTACTTTTTATGAACTTACCAAAGACGGTGGCGAGTGGGAAGCTTTAAGATAAAAAAAATGACGACATTGCAAATTCACATTATCTGAGAAGCTGTTAATTAAGTGTAGCTGGTACAGTTTTAGCAGCACCTCTTCTCAGTGTATCACGGCGAGAGGTGTGTTGGAGTAGAAGCCATATTGTAGCGCTCATGTGGAGGAAAACAGAGTGAGTCAGACTCTGCGGGAGAGAAAGGATCCTTTCTGTTTCATAAGGGCAGCCTCTGTGGGTTTGATTAGACTCTTGTCTTTGCAAGAGCTCATTGCAAAATTGAAGTTCATTGATGTGCACTGTAAGAAATTAATCTTAATCCAGTTGAAGCTTCTCTTGCGCTAAACACAAGCTCATTAAACTTGGCTGCTGTAAATATTTGTTTAAGCTTAAAGGTAATTAATTAAATTTACAGTTTTTCCTAGAAATAAGTTAATATCTCTTTAAGAAAATGAAAGATAGTCTGTACTCACTCATGTGGTGTTGCCCGACTTTTTGAGTGTGCTTGTTAGCTTATTTTTCTAACTGATTTCTTGCTTCCTGTAACTTAAATGACCTACTTCCTAATATTGTTAACAAGGTGTCTGTCAAAGAGAGACCACAAAATGTAGATTATTTTCTGGCACATTACCAGGATCATCAGGGAGGGGCGGTCCTGGAGGGGGGAGCAAATGTCACCATCGGACAGTGGGGAAGAGAGTGATTGTCAGACCATCAGTTTCTGAAATCATACACACAAAGAGCTCACAGGGTCAGTGTGACACTGCTGGACCGCGTATAGACTACATCTCTTAAGACCGCAGGAGGGTTAAGAATCCTGCTGCCTTTTTCATATAGTTTGTTTTGTTATTGGAAGGTCAAAGACTACCCAAAGTTTTTCTCTATTTTTTCCAAATTTTATTTATTTTAATGAATTTACTCAAGTTCCTCAAGGCTCCATTTTAGGCCTCTGTTTGTCCATCAGATTTTGGAGTACAACAATAACTTGTCATATTTGTGCCGACATTATATTTTGTCACCATATAATTACAGTCCATTGCAATCAAAATTCTGTAATAAATTTTCAGTTTTAAACAACCGTTTTAAGAAATATAAGCAGAAATGGAAAATGCTTAAGTAGGCTGTGGAGTATCTGGGAAAAAAACAGCAACTTATCCATCAAGCTCAATTATAGCTACATGCCCTTCTAAAGCAAACACTTGAGCTAATTGATCTTGTGTGAGCAGCAGCATCTCTAATCAAAAAGTATTGTACATTTTGCATTTTCAAGGCCCTTGTTTTGGACAGTCTTCTCAGGGTAGTTATGTGACTACAGCAAATGGAGGACATTCACAATGGTGACTGACAGACCAGGGACAGGGTGACAAACAAGCTGCATCCACAGAGAGACTATTGATTTCAGCTCTGAGGTCTCTGCTTGATATGGCGGCAGTCAGGGTCAGTCAGCCACCTCAGCTACAGTCAGTTGCATATTAGCCTGGAGAGGCTATATGATCGTCAGGATCAGAGATAAGAAAAGTGCACTGCAGGTTTGATAGGGCAATGAATGAGAAGCAAGATAAGTCATTGAGTTTTACTTGTATGTATTTTTTCAGGTCAACTTCAGGCAACATTCTGATATATATTGAGTTTTTGCAAAGGGCTTTGAAATTAAAATGTAATTTTGCTGTGGCTTTAGCTGCATGAGGATCATAATTTTAAGTAGCTTATTTTCATATTTCACATTGTTTAACACAGTTTACTTTAATGTTTATGTTTACACTGCTTGACTTTGATTAATGACAAATCATTGTTTTGCATAATTAACCTCTGCTAAGACACAATCTTAGGGAACGATGCTCTTTTGCATTGTGTTACTGTGCATCCTTCTCGTTACGGTCAGTTTTTCTCCTACGTTGGCCTGCGACTATCACTGCTTAGTGCTGTATCTCTAAATAAACACATTAGACCTGAAGGTACACCTGGAGTTTTGATTAAGGTAAAAAGCAGGCAGAGTCTTTGCTCACCTTGTTAGCGAGTTTATGCTTCGTGCACTGCGTCTCCTGTGGATTTACTTTGCCACAGTCCATTGATTTGTTTTGTATAAAATCCATAAGAAATGTTGCTGAACTTATGCAACAGTGCAGACAGCAATCTTTTAAGAAAGTGACCAGTTGGCTGATGAGATTCAATTGGATTGCATATCTGAAGCACTGATTGTAGTGTTATTTTATGGAGCCTGCTGTAACTGTTCCTTGGAGTGTTGCCAGGCCGGTGTCATAGTGTACAGACTTACAGTCCTCTGGACTCCAGTTATATGTCCTTGTCCAGAGGATTAAAGTAGGAGGGGTCAGATTTTATGTACTTTAATGAGGAATCAATAAAAAAGTGGATTTCAGCATGTGCAATTCATAAAAAGTTTCATTTCATTTTATTTCATTGTTTCTTGTGTCATATTCAATACATTATAATATTATAGAAAAGTTAATTTATTTCAGTAACTCATTTCACTAAGTGAAACACATTATGTAGATTAATTAAACTCAGATTCTTCCTTTTAATTATGATTTTCTGCTTACAGCTAAGGAAAACACAGCATTTCATTTCTTAGAAGATTAGAATATTACCTTAGACCAAAATGAAATAGTTTTAATATACAAATGTGGGTTTAATGAAAATGATGTTTTAATACCTGCTTAAAGATTAAAGATGATTTTCAAAAGGTATTTACAATTTTATAATTTGACAAATTAGCTTCATTTTGACACATTCTAATTTATTAAATATGTTTGTATATACTTAATATATATGCAAAGTCAAATTATCTGAGTTATGAAAGCCTTGAGGGAAAATGTCATAGTTATACAATATTTACATTGAAATTAAAATCTAAAAATCTTTAACATGATGTAATTGCTTTTATTTTCTTTCAGATGATAAAAAAATTCTGTTAATTGACAGTTCAGCTTGTGGTTTATTGTGCTTAAATCTTTAAATGAAAGAAATCAGAAAATAGCTGAAAAAACAGAGGCTGATGCAGGAACTTTACCTCTGGAGATTTGAAGAAAAAAACCTAAGTGGCACCCTATGATATTGAGGAAAATAAGAGTTACTTTTCCTGACATCCAGACATTCCTCTGTCGCAGAGTGACAGAAATCACTTAAGTTAGTCTGACAGAAAGACGGTGAAGATTGCAAACCGGCTGGGTTCGGACTCTTTAATGTGGCGGGACACAACAGTACAGCACAATGCCAGGGCCTGGTAGCTTTTTGCGCGGTGTCACCGTTTTCAATAAGCTGATCCATTTTTCAAAGGGATGAATGGCTCCTGACAGCCCAATGGCTAGGCCAACATTTTACAAAATGTAAAGGTCTGGCACAAATGAGGTCTGACCTTATCAATAACTGGGTTCCATCCATCTAAAAGCAGAGCTCTTGTCGCCTCATGCAACAAACCTTTTTGCTGTCCCCGCCGTTCCTTTAATGTTGCTTTCCGCCTTTGAATTTTTCTCCAACGTTTTGAAGATTCTCCCTGCTTCTCTGCTTCTGTGCCTGGTTCTCTTTGTCCCTCTCTCTCTTGGATTGTGAATAGGTTCCCATCTGGTTGTTTGTTTATCCATCCGTCACTTCCAATATCTTAGGCACCCCTGCCAGAATTTTGATTAAATCTGATAGGATGATGCATGTCTCCATTTTGATCGGGTAGTTTCATAAACAGAGCTCACTTCTGAAAAGAACACTAGACAACTTGTTACTCAGTTGCGGAGAAACAACCAGCTTCTTTTAATGTTCACAGATATAGTTTAACTTATATGGTTTGAATAGTTCTTCTATAAGAGTTAAGTAGCACGTAACAGCAAAACATATTACAAAATGCTTAACACTAATACATTGTTTCCCCAAAATGGGAACTTTCTGGAAAATAATAAATACATAGCATTTACATTACATTTGATAATTTTCTCATGAAACCCCAGACAGATGTGTAGAGATGATTTTCACTGTAAAACAAAATGTATAAAAATGGAAATATGAGATAAGAACGCATCATGGTCTCAAGATGAGATGATACATAGTAAAGGTTTCAATAAGTTTATTCTTGCAAAGCAGTAAGAACTTTACTCTTTTGTATTTCCACAGTGCATTACGTAATCTATAATTGTCTCCCACATTACTCATTACTCTTGCAGCATCCTTTACAATTACCTTCGACTGCCAGTTTAGCAAATGAGGGCGTTGTGGGACCTAGTGACTTTTTAAGCAGCCAGTAGCTAGTTTCTTTCTGTAGTGTTGGTAACACTGAATTAGAGCTTTAACTTTAACCCTGAGGAAGCTCTGAAGAAGATGCTAACTTTAGTACCACTAGCTGCTAACAGTTAGCTGCTATTGTTATCATAGCAACTTTCATAGTTCATAGTACTGTTTCTTCTTTTTTTCTTTTACTGAGTACCCTAATATTTACCAGAAAAAGGATCCTAAAATGACACAGGACTTTTGATAAAACAAAATAGGCTACCACTGTTGGTCAGTGTCTCTTATTTTGCACACTTTTTAATCAGAAAAAGATATTAATTTCTTATTGAATGACTGATCAGACGGCCTTCTTGTTGGTGTTTTGGAAATAAATGTCCTTGAAGTGGCTGGATTTAGTATTTATGTTGCCTATTTGTCTTTGGTTAAAGTTTGATATGCTAAATTCCCCTTAGAACAAGCAAACAGCAATGCAAGGATGTTTGCTGTGATATATGGGGTATCTGCAGTGGGAGAATGTTTCCACTCGCTTGTTGACTGCTGTAATGATCTGCTGCTTTGCTCCCTCCCCTCATGACCACAAAGAAAAATAAAGTGTTCAGTAAATGGTAAATTTACCCTGATATGCAAAGAGTGGGCCCCAAAAATCCTATGAAATCAACCAGGGATCAGCTCAAAACTGTGAACTTTTTAAGCACGCATGGTTTATGTCTGTGTGCTGTTGCTGACAATGGTGGTATGTTTCAGTGGTGACTGCATGCTCAACAGAACATAACTGAGCCAAGCTTGGTGAGGGCTTGGGGCCCTCCCAGAGGAAAGCCAAACGGCTTGCAGAGTCTGATCTGCACCAACTAGAGGAGACACTTTGGACAAGTTAAACAGTGATAAATCTGCATGCCAGTATGATTTAAATCAAGGTCGCTGTTTTCTGTCGGCGTCGTGTCATATTGCCGCCCCGGCAGGACTCATATTGTCTGCTCGTGGCTCTTTAAGAATTGAGGGATGATGAAAGAGTGAGAGGTGAGTGTGACAAGCTTAACTCTGTGAGGAAAAAGAACAAGCTTTGATTAATTGCAGTGGATGTGATTGTGGAGGGAGATTCAGAAGGTGAACAGATACTGGGGTGTGTGTGTGTAGGTGGCATTGGCTGCTGCCTTCTGTTTCTGTTTACATGTGAGCCAACAGCTGTGGTGAGAACCAATATGTGTATATGTGTAGAGAGCAATGAAAATGGGAGGATATGTTATTCAGTCTTTAATAATAAACAGACAAGATAGAAACATATTTTATGTTTGGATTTGAAACTATAAATACACAATATTTTTACTGGGAATTCATGAGCAAATGCAGCTGTGGGACAATTTTCTGGAACAATTTGAGAATGGTACAAATTCAGCTCACCAACACTGGCATTTGATGCAGATCGACACTTTTTAAAAACTTTTTTGAATACCATGTTTAAAAAAAATCAAGGCTTTTTAAAAAAAGATACAAGCACACTACAATCTGTTGAAAATGTAGGGTATATTACTAGTATTTTAATAACCAAATGAATTGCTAGAGAAAATCATTCAGAGAAGCCAAAAGGCTCATTGTAGCTCTGGAGGTGTGACCAAGATCAGCTGCACAGGTGAAATAATCTGTCGACCGGCAACAATTTGTCCTGGACACCATAAATATAGTCTTTTTGGAAAATGGAAAACAATGGATCCATTGTTTAAAAAAAAAGACATGAAAAGTCTTGCTTACAGTTTAACACAAGTCAAAAGTGTTGGAAAACTTATGCTTCACATGACCCTGGACAAATCATCCCCTCTGTGCATCATGGTGGTGGCAGCATCATAAGCATCATATTTCTTTCAGCAGGGACATGGAATCTAGCCGGGTTTAATGAAAAGATGCATGAAGCTAAGCAATGTTACAGGATGAACTCCTGCCACCAACTTAATTCACTGAAAAAAATTCCACTTCTCTAGTACAGAAAATCCCAATAAAGTACGTACTTCGGAGTTGGAATGTGATAAAATTGGAAAATCTTAAGTTGGTATTAATACTTTTACAAGATTCTGTACATTTCTGAAACAATACACACTTTCAAGAAAATGTAATGTTATTGATGGCGGCAGTGCAGAACTGAACACCACATCTCTCCTGCATTGCTGAGGGCTGTGAGGCATGATGCTGCAGAATGTAAGCAGTCTTTGGGCATATAAATGTCTCTAGCTCTGGTTTGATGAATGATTCAGCCGCCCCTTAGCAAGCTGCAGTTTACCGTCCCTCAAACTGCCAACATGTGTGCAACTCCGAAAGCGCAGAAAGCATTGTTTTACCAGAGAATCCACCACCTACCCCCGCACTCAAACCGGTTAATTTAGACCATTAGTGTACATGCAGCATAATTGGCCATTATGTTCTATTGAAAAGCAGTCCATCCAACTTTATTGACTGGCCGAGAATACACACTACATTAGCTAAGCCTTTTCCCTTTTTTTCTAGCACACAGCAGTTAAGTGTAAAAGGAAGGTTGGATGTTTTTATGGTTTGAGTGATTTATATTTCAATAAATACAAAATCTCCTCTTGGAGCAGATTTTATTCATATGTATGCTGGTGCTTAACCATAAAACGAATGCATGGAACTCTTAAAACAATGTTTTTCCCTATATTTTCTGTTTCTAAGCTTGTTATAATGATTGTACTTATTGAGGTAAGTGTTCTTTTCATTGTTTATTTGTACACATGCACTACACTTTACACATGCACAAGGTAGTCTCTAAATCATTCATGAACCTCCCTTTGCCTTACTTCTCTTTCTACATAATTGATGAAAGGTTTGATCATCTGTTTGCATCAATACCTTGCTCTCTCTTGCAGTTTTTACCTACTTGTCATTTGACCTTCGAAGGTTATTTTTGTTATGCACTCCAGATTTTAATTTCTGTCTTAAGAATTGCCATTAATGTTGAGATGTTGTGATGGAAATTGGCCAGTTTTAAGATCTTCAATTACTCTACTTTTGATCCCTTATATTGTGCTAAAGCAGAATAGTATATATTTTTATTTAACAAATTTATCGTCTATCAACCGTATTGTCATAGAAGTATTCCTTCACACATCCAAATAATTGAATTCAGGTTTTCCAGCCATTTGCTGTATAAATTGAAGTGAGGCTGGAGAAGGGGATTATGGTTTGGGTTTAGCCCCTTAGTTCCAGTGAAAGGAACTATTAATGGTGCAGCACCCCAAGACGTTTATGGCTCTTTGCTCCTCCAGCATTACTGTACACCAGCGCACAAACGAAGGTCCATAAAAGCATCGAAGAATAATTTGGTGTAGAAGAACTTTACTGCTCAGAGTCCTTCACAACCTGATAGAAAGCCTTTAAGATGAAGTTAAGTGGAGACTGTAAGTCAGGCCTTCTCGTTTATCATCAATCTCTGACCTCACAGATGCAAATCTAGAAGTACGGTCATAAATTTACATAGACACTCTTCTAAGCATTGTAAAAAGCCTTTCCAGGAGTAGCAAAGGGTGGGCAACAATCATTTTATACCCTATGGAATAGGATTAGAATGTCACTGAATTTCATTTGTGTGCAGAACCATTGGCAATATAGTGCATTTTAAATCCACACCTTGAGAAGCAGCTGTATTTCTCTAAAGAATAGCACTTAATCCGTCTCTCTTCAGACATTAGGAAAATAGCAGCTCTTGTCACATCTCTTTACACCTCATCAACGTTTTAAAAAAATAAAATAAAAAGGCAGAGCATTTCCTTGGTTGGCAGTGTCTGTCCACCAGGTTGTGGTCAGTTTCCATTTAAATGAATTGGTGTAGTGGTAGATGAATGGTGGTGGTATTTTCTACCTACTGCTCTGCTTCAGGTTTTTAGTCAGATATCTTAACAGAAGTAAGATTCACAATGTTGCATCATCACAGGGATAGATTGAAATAAACCTCAATATTAAATAAAACTTAAACACGAAACAAAGCTAGTGCACAATTAACTATGTTGAAAGTGCTAAAGAAGTAAAATTAATTATTAAAAATAATTAGAATTTACATAATACCTCTCCCTAAATTTTACATTTATTCATACACTTTAATAGATACAAACAAATAATATCACATCACAATGTGAGAAAAATTCAAATTATAAATTATTAGGTGTTAAAAAGAAACACATTTTGCATTGACAAAACAACTTCAAGCTGCACACTGTTGGTATTAAGACAGAGAAAGTCTAGTTTAACACTGAGAAAAATATATTTTAAACACACAGCACACAATTTCTGGTCTCTTATAAAATAAAATAAAAACATTAAAGGCCTTTTCTGTGTCTAACCAATAATCTGTCTCTCTACTGAAACTTTGAGGACTTGACACAATCGGGAGAATTAATAGAATTTTGAAAGCATGTGGAATATCAATGAATTCATTTTATTTTTTTGAAAAGCCTGAGCTTTCTGTGTGTCTGGATTTTCCAGCTCACGAGCAGAGAAGCATCAGTGTGAGAGACAAGCTATTGCTAATTGAATGCGCTAACTTGAATGATTGTTTCACACTGCATCTATAAATCCTTCTCTCTGCTTTGGAGGTGCAAATAGATCTCGACTCTTCCCACACACCCTCATTAGCTCTCACCGCTGTGAGTGTGCAGAGCTTTTTCTGTATTGTTCTTACTGTTATGGCGATGCTAAATAAAACTGGAAAATATTTTTACCAACCAGTTGTATTGTCAAATAAAGCTTTAAAAACAGCATAATTAAATATTTTTATGAATTTAATAACCCAAAGTGATGCAATAAAAGGAACATTTACAGTACCTACAAGACATATTCACCCCCCTTAAATGTTTTACCTGTTTATTCCTTTTACAAATCAAGCAAGGTCAGCACAAATGTGCTTTTTTGACAAAAAAAAACATTTTAATGTCAAAGTGAAAGCTGATTTTCACAATAACAACATATTTTAAGAAATAAAATAAGTCCCCTGTTAAGTGCCTTATTGAATTCAACAGAGTTTCAACCAATTGATGTTAGTTGTCTCACAATGGACTACTAGATCACCTCAGGAGAGTATCAAGTGACTGTGGTATTAAGACATCTGTTTTCTGTTTGTTGTCCTAACTTGTTAAAACGCCCTTCAAGAACTTTTGGGTTTTCCTCCAAGAACAGGCAAATGTGTAAGTGCTGCATAAATTTTAATCTTCCTTGTAATGCAATTTTTGGACATATTTTGTGCATGAATATGAAAAAAAAATCTAATCTGTTTCATCATCAGTATAAATCTGTTTGCATATGGCAGCAGTGAATTATCTGGAAGTTGTGGGAACTTTCTATAAAACCAGCACAGCTGCTTAAGATGGGGTAAAAGAAAACTCCAGCACTAGAGGGCACCCTCTATCTCTGCACCCCTCTGATCTGCTCTCTTGTTTTACACACTCATGCACCCAGAGAACTTGCTGAATGTTCAGATATGAAAGTCAGAATGAGATGTTCTCACAGTTACAAGGAGACAATCAATTTGAATTGTATTAATCAGTGCTTGCACTTAGGCCCTCTCTAGTTCACTATTCAATTACAAGTGTTACATCTCTGGCTTTCCTCCTCCCTCTCTGCACTATGCTCGCTCTTTCTCTTTGGATCTATATCTCCGTCGCTTGCTGTAGTTGCTATCTGTATGAAAATTTGCCCATAGATGATAGATTTTTTTACCTAATGAAAAGCACTTTGGCATAGATTGAAAAGCTGCTTAAACACATCAGAGCAATCCTTCTCCTTCAAATTGTTCTGCACTTTTTTTTATCTTGAGTTTCTCTCGTGTTTCATTTCCTGTTGTACACCCCCTCCACCTCTTTGTTCCCACTGCTTTTCTCCCTGTTGACATTTCCGCTTCACAGGCAGCACCCCCATGCATCTTGTTACCTCCAAACTCCCTTTCTTTTGGCTCCTCCTTGTCCCTCCCCCTTCTTCCTATGCTAAATGGATTGCATTACTGTAATGAGCCGGTAATTTATGGAGGAGGAGTGCTGGGCTTGTATCATTTGCCCACAAAGTGTTTGGCCTCTCTAAAGCTCAAACCCCCAAATCCCATTGAAAAGCACAGATGCACTTTTGAAGCTAAATCTGTTGTCCACCTCCATGCAGTCAGATTGACAGAACAGTAACAGCCATGAAGTGTAAATTTGTATATAAACATCACACATTCCAACAATCCTAGCATTTTGTAAAACAGACTGAAATGAAAGGTGTTTTATTACTTTATTGGGTCATTGTTGGGTCTGCTGTCTTCTTCTTGAAGATACTCTACAGATTCCCAAAAGGTTTTTAGGTCAGGATAATCTGCTGGTCAATGATTTTTTTTGTTGAGCTGTAATGTAAAGATTCCTGGTAATGTAGAAGATGGAGCACCCAAGAAAATAACTGAGGGAAGAAGAGGAAAATGCTCTTTAATCAATTTTGTTTTATTAAAATTTGGAAGTAAACTTAGCAGAAGATTAAAGAAGATGTAAAGCTTCAGCTGCGTGCATAATTGTAATTTAAATGTATCTTTGATATGCGCATTGCAGGCTTTGACCCACATACATGGGCAGCCTCCCACAGGGATGTTAAAAACCATGGCAGCAGGCGGTGACTCTGATCGTAAAGAGGTTAGAGGTCAAGACAACTACTAAGACGGTGACAGTGACCCTGAACACAGGAACATCCTTTAGAGGAGATCAGGGGGGAAGGTGGCGAGGTACTGAAAATGAGGGTAAAGCAAACATTAGAGGGAAGCAAGAAAGACTGAGTCATGAAAGGGAGTGGCAGCACGATGTGAGAGAGGCTGTTAGAAGTCAGCTAAGGCTGGAATGAAATGAATTCAACCAAAAACAAAGAGAATCAAATAATTGATGGTGAAGGATGGAGCAGGTTAGCTAAAATGTCAAAAAATCATTTTGGTGTATGTGAATAAAGAGCCCATAAACCTTTAATTTTCTATCCCCTTCAAAGAACAAGCCAGGGGTAAAATAAATTTTTCTTTTTTTGTGGTGGTATAATCCTGCACAGAACAATTAAGAAAGACCTCATCTTTATAATAAGTAACTTTTTTAACAAGCAGGAAGAAATATGAAAAATGATAAATTGCCTGTACTAGCTCGGTGTTTTATCAAGACCAGGATCCCAAAATGCTTCACACTACATTCATTCACTTTCACACATATTTGTCTTTTTTTGTCAAACTACCCTGGACTGTTTGTCAAAATTGTCAATCTCATCTCATCAAACCATTCTGCTCCAGCTAAACTCAATATGTTTGTGATAAGTAACTGGTTGTTATGGAGACTTCATGCCACTCTGTTGCAGTTCTCTATCAGTGAGCATAGAGATTTTGATACCTTTCTTAATATCCTGCTCACTGTGCTTGGTAGCAAAAATATATAAATATATGGCTCTTTGTCTGGCTTTATCGCCAGTGGCTAAAGACAAAGCCCTCTGAGTTATGTCAGACACCTTTCTTCCAAAATCCTGACAGAAACAGAAAGTCACCCATTGCTAATAAGAAGCTCTTTAAAAATCAGATCATCTATAAAAATAGGATATATTTTTAAAATGCTTCAGTTCGAATCCTTTTAAGAGGTGGCAATGATTTTGATACTGATAAAACATCCAAATTCTCTGTTTTTATATTTGTACATAAAAGCAATAAAAGGTTTCGGAACCAGTTAGATTATTATCTTCGGAGAAAAAAGCACAATACTCTAGCTTCTTTTTGTCTGTAATTCTCGCTCTGTTTCTGAAGTTCTCCTCTGAAAAAGATATGCTTTTTGCTTTTACGAGACACTCTGACTATGCAGCAGTTTGAAAACGAGGTCCTTAAACTGCCATTTTACATTTAAGTGGTCTTATCAAATTCATAGTCGCTGTCAAAGCAGCGATCCCAAGTAAGACATGAGTTATTTTGTGTGCGACTGAAACGAGCCTCGGGAAAGGTTAGCCATAAACTGAAAAAGATGTTTGATCTATAGCCATGTATTGATCAAAAACACTGCCTGAGCTCATGAAAATGTATGGGTGTGTATGGAGCACTTTGGAAGAGTGTGCTTTGTGTATGCAGTTATAGCACTTGACGTGTGATTTGAGTTATGGCCAGGTATTGATCAGAAAACATCACAGCTGCTTTAAACTTTGCTAAAGAGCTTTTGGTGGGACCTCACTGAGTGCAGTTACAGACTCATGGTATATTGGAAGTTAGAATGGACAAACAAAACACTTAGACAATACAGAACAACCTGATTATCACATTTAATATTATACATGTATTTCCTTTTTCAATTGGAAAATAAACTTTTTTTATTTGGCTCTCTTTTTGACCACAACTGCATACACGACACCTTCCAAAATTATCCAAATCCCTTTATTTTATTTATTTTTTTTCAAAAATGTAAAACACTCACAATTTTTTATTTAATTATATTTATATTTATTTTTGGGATTTATGTAAGATTGCGTGAAGAACCTAAAGATATATCACAGGAAAGTGTTGCTCCTTGAAAACACAGTGTTGTTTGTGCATTGTATTTTAAAAACTGCATCACGACACAAAAAGAACTGACATGAATGACTTGGATGACTTCAAAACAAAGGAAGCAGATGGATGAGTCAGCCATGGCTGTGGCCTTATGTTACTTCTTTGTTAAATCTAGTAAAAAACTAGCACTTGGTTGAGCCTGCCTGCCACCTTTTTATACCCATTTGCCTTTTTAAAGCTGAAAAGGCTTAAAAGGTTTTAAGACTTAGTTTGCATAAAAAGCATACTTCTGCTCAGCACATAGTGTGCTTTAAAGTGGACAATTATTTAATGCAAGAATGGCTTTTCAAAAGTTATTTTTAAATAAAATGTTGAAAAGTGTTGCTTTTACTCTCCAAGTAAAACTAACTGGCTTCAAAAACACCTCATTAGCAATATAATCCATCTGTTTGTAATTTAATTTTAGTATAAGTCCAGCTGTTCTGTGAAGGCGTCAGAGGTTTTGTATAGAACAGCAGTGAACAAACAAATTTCAACAGGTATTAAATTTGTCTTACTTGCTAATGAAACAATCTTTCCATGTTCTCATACATGGATATATAAGCACATATTTCATTCTTCAGTTGTAGGACTCCATTCTTGTCATCTTGTATTTTTATTTGTGAGTATATATAATAATGAATGCTTTTCTAATTATTTTTCTTTTAATGAAATGTGTTCTTTGCCGATAGGTAAATATTTAGGCTATTCTTTCACATTCAATTAAAAATACTTTTAATTTGTATGGTCAGTGTTCCGTTACACTTTTAGTTTTTAGGGTTTGTAGAGAATTGTAAATTTGTTTTGAGCTTTACGGAATTAAGGATGACCTTAACATGTTTGTATTTGGGTATATCCTCTGAAATAAACTGCTGCTCCGTTTGGCTCTTTTACTTTCAGAATTAGAGGGAAGAATTGGGCATGACTTGGGTCTTTCTTTGTTTGAGACGACTAGCTATTAACAGTTTACTGACATAATTGCAGTGCAACTAACGTAATGTTTGACTTTAGGGTTGTTTCGCGGGCTTATTAGACCCTCAATTCAGTAACAGACAAAACAGCTCAGTCAAACAATTTGTGGGGTTTTCTCAGGGAAATGAGCTCTGGGAGTTTGTCTCTGGTTAATGATTCCCACTGGGTCAAAGCAGACAGAGTGGACTGTTAAAAGGCTGGAGATAAGGCATTGAAACAGACTTAGTGGCACTTTGAAGGCTGACTCTGTGCTTAGACTCTGAGTGAGAAAGGATGTGTGTTTTATAGAGGGAATGGTAAGAGTGCAGCCACAACCGCAGAAAACCTGCATGCTTTGTTTACCAGCCTCTTGCTTTACTGTTTCTTCTGTTTTTCTGCATGTTTGCATTGTCACAAAAAAGACGAAAGCTGCAGATGCAAACACAAAACATGTCTTTATGCATAAGTCTCCAAAGTAAAAGAACATCTATGATCTGTAGCTTTGATGTTTTTCAGATGGATATAGGCTGAATGCTGTTCTGTAAATCTGTATACTTTGTATGTAGAAGCCAGTTTTCTACTTCGATCATAATGGGCAGGACAAATGGGGTCCATTTCTGACCTCTGGATCCAATTGTAGCATGTAATTACCTTTAAGACCTGCTCCCTATGCTAAAGGATTTACCGTAATCCATAACAAAGCCATAACTGTCACACAACAAAATTTCCAGTCAGATGCGCAAACATGCGGTTCAGTCTGCAGGATTCAGAAAGTTTTCATCTTAATAGCTACCTTTGGGTTTCCTCTGCTCTCGTTCCTCATGTTTTCATTTGAAATAAAAATCTGTAAGAAATTTTGTCAGAATTGCAAAGCTTTTCTTTGTTATTGCACACAGTCCAGAAGATCAGAGAGTTAGAAAAAAATAAAGAAAGAAAGAGGTTGCAGAAGATTAATATCCTCAGAGAGTCCAACGGGAGCAAAGATGCTATAGGTTTGAAATAGGGCTTAATATCCTGCATTTACTGCATATGGCAATGGGAACCTTTAGTCTGGGTATGTTGTTGATATTGTCTTTTGAGAAGAAAGATGAAATTCATAAAGCTTCCTCAGAGTTTGTACACATATATAAAACTATTGCCCTGCAAATATTTCAAAATTAGGTTAGAATGGGATATTTTTATGGGTTTGTTTCTTTACATCTGACTTCTCCAGTTCACCTCATACCAATATACAACATGTCTGTAAATCTGTGATCAATAAGAAGCTGCTGATGGCTTTCTAAATTAACACAGTGAATTATGAGACTGGAATTTATGACCAAAGCATAAACGTTTTTTTGTGTAAGGTTTTTATTTTAAGTAAATGAGCAGAGATGCATTTCCTTTTTCAAAGGTTATTATTAAATTACACAAAATAGAAAGTATATAAATTTCCCTTTAGGATCTTACCAAAAATAGTCAGTTAAAAAAAGAGAGAATAAAAGCCTTTGTGTTTCTTCTTGGTGAACTTCAGGTCATCAATGTTTTAAAGCATTAAAAGTGGATAGAGGACAGACGACGAAGCTGAAACAAATATTGAATGTTTAGGGTAATTTATTTGACTTTTTTAAAGACTGTGTTGAACAAGGGACTTTAATCAGATGTTTTTATGGCTTTTGAAGTATTTTCCTCCAATTGGACTGACAATAAACACAGCTCAGATAGAGCAAGTCTTCCTGCTGTAAGCAGTTCCCTCTTAGCCAGAATAGGACTTTGATGAGTTACAAGCCATGATTCACAAAGGGCGGAGAAGCAGAAGGAAGCAGTGCAGAAGATAATGATCTTCAGAACTTAAAATCCTCGGATTACATTTAAACTCCTGTAAGATTTTCTTCATTTGATTGATTTTTGATTTTTGGTGTATACCTTTCTTTTTCAGGTGGTGTTTGGGATCCCACCTGGTACTAGTTAGATTTTTGTAGGAAGAAATCTGTAAATTATTGATTCAAAACATAAGAAGACTCTTGCCCTAGCCGTCTCATTAGAAGCCAGCCAAATTATTTGAGTTGATTCTATTTTCAGGAGCAAAAAGTCTTGATGAGTGATCCTGGGCTGTTCTTTTTATTGAAGTGACATTGTTCCGCTGTGCATGTGTTTGCAATCTGTTGAGGAGCTCCTATTTTCACTGACAAAGAAAAGCCTGTTGTAGGTCACCTCTCTGATAGCTCCATCTCTCCTTATCACCCCTTCATTCTGTCTATCTGTCCTTGCCCATCACTCGATCTCTCCCCTCACTCCCCCTGTCATTCACTCACCTCTCCAATCTTTGTCTCCACTTTAGAGATCACATCCCCTTCCCAAGGTTATCACACCTCAAATACTAAAACAGCCCCCGGTATTTTTGCTGTGTTATTCAGCAAAGATGCACCTCTAAAAGTATCCCAACTTATATATGTATATATTTATTTGCTGTTTTGTTTCAACTTCTTAAAAAAGGCTTGCCGATTTCCTGCCTTTCTTCCTTATACAAAGAACCACACAAGTACATAAACCACATATGAGCACACAGGGCCACAAAATGTTAAGTGTTAGCTGGCATGCATCACATCAGAGGTTTGTTGGGAAAAAGCCCATGCCCTCAGCACACTGCCTTCACCATGCCGGGGAGCTAATTAATTTCCCACATCTAGTGTGTCCCACCATAAAGTGCTGTGTCTGCTCCTCCTTCTTCATATGTCCTTCTCTGAAGCTCAGTTAATTTTAGTTTCCTAGTCTTTGACTGCAGCAGATCAAAATATCTGTCCACGAACTTTGCATTGTTGAACTTCTCTGCCTTTCTAAGTTTTGCAGCCCTTGCTCTCTTTTTGTTCATTTTTTGTCTCTATTTTTCCATATTTTATCTCACTTGGGAGATGAAGTTTAGTTTTTATCCCCTCAAGTCATCCAAATAGAGAAATAGGAAACCACTTTCTGCTTTCTCAAAACATAACACTTACTGTTTCTCAGCTCATGTCCTGCAAAGCAACAACATCTGCCTTGTTTCCCATCTACAGTACATATACATTACAAGGGTTGCATTGAATGTTGTTTACTGGATTAGATTGGACCCTATCAGGCCCAGTACCTTTGAAGATGAGGTTAGTCTGTTCATCATCCAGACTTTTTGTGGTCAGCACTTTCCCATTGCAAGAAGACATCAAAGGAGTAAAGTGAAGCCCATATGTGGCTTATTTAAGTCACACTGTGCTGTTTTTAACACTCTGTATGACATATGTGTTCATTTGTTTTGTATTTCTGCAGTCTGAGACCAAGTTTTACTTTTTGAAATTCATTTCTGTAACGTTACGCTACTCAAAGTGCAACAGTCAAACATGCACAGATTTTGTGAACCTTTGACCTACTAAAACCTATTTTGGCAGATTGTCTTTTAAGACTTTTATAATATTAAGAAAAAAATTGAATATCTAATAAAGCTGTAAAAGATGCCAGACAGAATGACAGAAACTGACATCATTTTCAAAGTTAGGAGAATAAGCTGATTAAAGAGGACGTCTTCTCAAGTTTCAGGGATCAAAGTGTTGACCACTTCCTGACCTTGATGTCAAAGAGGAAAGTTATTTTAACCTGAAACTACCTTATGTTAGAATAAATCCATGCTTCATGGTGTCAGAAAACATATTCTGTCTCAACTGAGAAAAGCAATAGGTTATGAAATCCCTATCTGGGGATTTAATGGAGTAAATGAAACACCAGAGATTTATGGTATTACTCAGTTGCTCACCTTTGGTTGACATTTGTGACAGTAGTTTAAAACCAAAAGTTTTGACTTCAGCTTTGCTTAAAGTATAAAAATCCTTCTGAATTCAGGACTCTGATCTCGTCAGGATAAGGGACCTAAAGAGTCTGATCTGTTTTATTAATTTGTTACATATAACTGTGTTTTAAAGTATTGACGAGACATAATAAAAGCTTCCACACACACACCAGCAGATTGATCCTAAAGCCATTTTCAGGCAGGGCAGCAGAGTGTGTCCTCATTACTGTTTGTGACTGTGTAGTCATCAGCTCCTAGCAGCTAAATAGGATTTTGCCATCTTTTTTTTTTCTCTCAGTTTTTTCACCTCAACTTCTCTTGCATGTCACTTAATCTGCGTCTGAGACGGCAAATCAGTAAGGTGCAGGAAAGACGATTCCCTGTCCTCGTTCTTCTTTACACCATCTGAATTTTTTATCATTTCTCTCACCGTTGTCATTATGTTATAATAAAGTGTGAAAAAATAAATGTAGGTGTATTTAAAACAAAATGTGGATGTTACATCATTTATAATCATGTGGGGGGAAAAAGACACTGTTAACTATTGAGTTATTTCAAAATAAATGTTCACATATTGAAATCGAATCACATTTTTCAATTGTTTCTATAAAAGAAACCAAGTAAAATAAATATTCGCTGTATTAAACAGAAGATACATAAAAATATATCTTAAATGATAAAAATAATAATAATAATAAAAACATCAGACCTACCACTTAATGACTAGTGTCATTAGTACTGCCTGAGCACCAGATGGTGACCCTTCAGTGATGTCCAGACTGTAAGAGGAAAAGTTAAACCAATTCAGCTTCCACTCACAATCCATGTCAGCCTGATAGTTTCCTAAAATGGAGAAAACTTCCTTCATAGTCATTTGATTATACTTTCAGAATGGAGTCTCAGAGGTGTTCTGCTTGTGATCAGTTTGCTAACACGTGAGGTACTTCTGACTATTTGACTGATAAATAAGCAGTATATTGTCAGCTGCATGAGCCAAACTTGACAGATTAGGATCAAAGCAATCTCAGTTGAATATAAAATCTCTGAATTTATAGCTCCATTGCTCTGTAGCCATAAAAATGAGAATGAGGAGTTTAGAAGAATACAAGTGTATGATTTAGTAAACAATAGATAATAATAATAAATCAAGTAACTCAATATAACCTTTAATTATCTAAAATACTGCCCTTTATGGAACAGTAGCATAGAAAGCAATAATTGTTCAAACTCAGTATCCTAGGGTAAAACATGGCAATGGCAGCACAATGCGGCCAACATTATGTTCCATTTCAAGCTTATTTTTGGAATGGAAGAGAGTTTTGGGTATTTTGCAAAGATAAATAAACAAATCTTTGAGTCTTAAGGCTGAATGCTACTTTGTGTTGGTCTGTCTCATTTTGCTCATTTTTAAGTCTGTCACAGATGATCTAAAACAAAATGATCATGTTTTTTTAAAAGCCAGTGATTTGGATTTACAGTGTTGTGTTGCTGAATTGGTGCATTGTCTTGATAGAAGACCGAGCAGAAAAAGCAGCAGGATTATCTGGTTTATCCGATTGACAAATATCCTGGTTGATTGTTGAACAAACAAGTCTCAATAGCCAACTTAAATTTGTATGGCTAACACTTTATTTGACTCTCATTTATCAATTTCAGAGCTTTATAATCTAATGGTATTGTATTTGTGTCCCTCTTTCCTTGTATTGATTTCCAGCTGGAATATATACGAAACAGATTTAAATGTGTTAGTCACGGGAGGCAGCTTGAGCGCAGCACAGTTATTAGGAGATGCATACACCGTTCTTCACATCAAGCAGATCTCTGCATTTGGCCTTGAATGCAGAGGTGATTTTAAGAAATCAGGAATGTATGTTTGGCAAAGGCAAAGTTAAAAAATAACCCACATTTGATTTGTATAACTACAAAACTTTTTTTTCTCCCTTTTTCTCAGAACAGCAGTGATATGTATATTTTTACTTAAGATGAAAGGACTGAATGCAGGTAATGAAAGTTTGGATCATGTGACTAAAAATGATGAAGGCAACAGGATTCAAGTTTTATTTACTTGAATCTATTCCAGGTTTTCATGCGGTTCAGCTCAGACAAATAAGTGTCTGTAGTGTGTGCATACTCTACAATATTATCATTTGGACACCTCATGTTCTTTTAAGCTCTCTGGCTCACTAAAGCGTCTTCTGCCATTTTCTTTTTTTACTTGGAACATACTGTAGCTTCAAAGCGGCTTTACTGCCTGTTTAGCTATAATGTACCATTATGCATGGCATGATGGAGCACAAAAGGAAACACATGTGGTGTGCTTCAAGTGGCCAAAGCTATATATTACACATGTAACATACGATATGCATGTGTGTGTATGTGTGGAGGCGTCTACCTTCCACAGCAGGAAAAGGATTCAGGGACATGGAGAACAGAGCGTAGGATTATACATTTCCCTTTTCCTGTGGGAAAAAGGCTCCCTCACCTCTAACATACATTTATATACACTTTGACTGGGCTGGTAGTCATACTCAATGTGCAGTAACATTGTTGATGTGCTGACTGAGTGTTATTTAATACTGTACTATGGGAACTGCTTGTCATAAAAGTGAGAAGGTGAGGAGAAGAGTTTTTCTTCCTTACTGAGGTGGAGATGTCTCAAACTTGTTCCTGAAATACACAAAGGTTGAAGTAAATTGGATTTTTGCAAATGAGAAACAACATCAGGGCTAAGGAGCTATTTGAAGAGGCTGTCAAAAGCTTTCTCAGTCTTTACCTTCCTGCTTTCATCTTTCCCTCACCTCTTATCCTTCCTTCCTTCTTTCGAGTTCTCATTAGCGATGGTTGTGAGAATGAAGAACAAAGCCCAGGAACTGCCAATCGATCCCCAAGCATAGCCGTCAATTGACTGATTGAACACAGGTCTCGGGGATGCACACAGCAATTGATGTGGCAAAGACTGATGAGAGAGATTGTTGTGTGTCTGTTTGCATTTGTGTGTTCATATATCAAGACTCTGAGCCAGATCACACAAGATGTTTTCTCACTTTGTTCGCTGTACGTTTTTAATTTGTCACTATATTAAGACATTATGGCAGCACAGGTGAGGAATGCCACACTGTGAAAGACAATGTAGCTTTACTCTGAAGGCTTCATATGCCCAGCATCAATATAATTTCCAAATTAATATGGGGTCTTTAATTATTTATTTGTTCCAGGATGGATTAACTAAATTACTGTCTGCAGGATGAAATTTATAAATGTATGAATAAATGTCCTTTAGGATGTTGATTTTTGTAGCATAAGTTGTTTGCCCTAAATCTGACTGGATATTTTGTCTCTTCTTGGCAGAATTAATAGAGTTAATTTAAAATGCTTGGCTTTCTGACACTTATTGAGGTTTTAAGTGTAATCTGCAATTTTCCCTCAAAAGTTTTGATGTGTGTCTGTCCTTATGAAACACAATTTTAACCATTTATTATTTAATTTCTGGTTAATTTTGGATGCAGTATACGAACCTCATTTTCCCACTGCTTTGTGTGATGTATAAGTACCACTGGCTTTGAATCAAAGCCTCAGCATCATGCGACCACCACTGTGGTGAACAGTTTAGGCCGTAATTTTGGCACTAATAGCCTCCAAAACTTTTAACTTTCAGTGATATATAGCTCAACTTTGGTCTCTTACACTTAAAGTTTTCTTCATGATGCGTTTGGTTTGTTAATGTTGAATATGCCGAAACTGGTTCTCGAGCGTTCCATAATTGATGATAGGCCTGGTGGTTGCTGGCATGTTGATTATTTTATCCGATTTCTTTCCATCTAAAGTGGGCTAGGATTGAAGTTTGGGTTTGTGCTAAAAAAACAACTAGTGTGTATAAACTCTAAAATTTTTGATACATCGATCAAATATCCAGTCGGCTTTATGGCAAATGTTGGTTCATGGCTAGAAAAATCTTGTGGTCCCGGGAAACTTTACTGCAAGACATTTATCCAAACCCTGTTGCAGCATATTTGAGCCTTTAAGCATAGTTTTGACTCTGCATTGATTAGAGAAATTCTACAATAAATTCAAACTTATGCACCTAATTATATTTTGTAAAAATGTCTAACATTTTTTGTTGTCTTATCATTCTGCTCCATAAATGGAGGGTTTAAATATGAAATCAATGACATTTATGGTTGCAATCAGTGTATTCAAATTCAACCTTTGTCTTTTCACACTCTCTTTGCTGGTTTAACAACCCCCCCCCCAGTGACAAACACATATTTGTTTTTTGCTGGATACTTATTCTGGCACTTTGCTTCTTCCTTTGGCACCACCCAACAAAACATGCAAAATTATATCATGCACTGGCATCGAGTCACGCTTTGCTTTGGCACTGTGTCATTGTCATTGCCTTTCAGTGTTGCAACTCATGCCAACATTCTGATGTATGACTCCTGCAGCTGTCTGAACAAACATGGGTGTGTGGGTGACTTTTCAATATGCAAGCATGTGCAGATTTTTTCCAACGTGTTGACTAAACGTCAAAATCGTGTCACAGCTAGTCAGATGATCTGCCCTGATTTCGTCTCAAATTTCTCTGCATCCCTGAGGAACAATGTCACTTCCACATTTGCATGAGAAAAGGTTTTCACACTAACACCTTTTCTGTTTTTTTTCCCAATACCCCTGTTTCTCCCCCTCCATTCCCACAGCTTTGATAGCCATAGGCCAGTACAGCAGTACCATAGAGACCGTGGATGCTGGTTGGTGCAAAGATATCACAGACCAAGGAGCCACACAGATCGCGCAAAGCAGCAAGTCCCTCCGATACCTGGGCCTCATGAGATGTGACAAGGTAACAAGGCTCAACACTAAACTTGTGGCTGCAGCAGATGATTGCTTAGTGTGTGTTTGTGTGTATGTGTGCTCAGACACTGTGGCAGAGAGTCATGTGAATGTAAATTTGTGTGCATGTTCCTGAGCAAAGGTTTCTTTTAGAGAAGATAATGATGATAAAAATGGAAATTCAGATATCTAGGTTTTAGATGCTCTCAAAACAAGGAATATAACAAGACCACCAGAGACCTAAAATCTTGGACTGGAATTACAGTGATGATTTGCATGTTATAGTCCAAACAAACAGTTGCCATCAGGTGCAGCACTGCTTTCTTGAATACATTAGTAGCCCCTTTTTCCTGTGATGAAGTGAATCCATGTGTGCATGTACACAAGGCCGATTGCACTTGTTGTCATTTTAAGTAGTAGTAGTGTTGGCATGAGCCACTTTACTCTCAACGTATTTTCAACATCTTTCCTATACAGTTCATGTTTATTATGTAGCTCTAAATCTATTTTTGTTTACGTATATGAAAAGATTGGAATTAGGATTAGTTATTTTTTCTGTAAAGTACCAGACAATAACGTTTTAGCCACTAACCTCCCAATAACTGAGAAAATTAATAGACAAATGCATGTGATGCAAAACACAGAGGATGCATCTATATCATGATCCTTGTGTAAAACCTTATTATAGTTGGCAGTACTTTCACTTTTTTTGTAAAGCTGCTAACATATACAACATATATTAATACAAACAAAAGGTAGCTACTAAGAATGAGACTACAGGACATGCATGGATGTGTGATTATGCTTCTTCTTCATCATTCTCCTCGTCATCATTACTATTGGTAGTATTTTCTGAATCTTCTATAAGTTTTACTCCATGACATATTGACTGCCACTAACTCACACAGAATGCAATCTGCATTACATTATTTCCCTCCATCTTGAAAATGAGATCCTGTATCTCATGAGATTTCCCATATTAATAAACCAGACGGAAAAAATTAATAAGGGTTATGGATAAAGTCTTGATTTGCAAGTTTTGCATCCACAGTGTTTCCATCTACATTGTTTTGCGAATGTGAGAGAAATAATGAGAAAAACACACCACTGCACAGAAAATTTGTGCAACATCTAAGAAAATGCCCAAAAGGATTCCAACATTAGATGTATACTATGTTACCATGTGTAGCAATTTATGAAATAAGCAGGTATGTCATTGGCTAAACAAAATCTGCAGCAATTAACATTTAATACACTCAAAGGTGAGATGACATTCATGTGCTTTAGAATGTGCTTTCTGAATTTCAGCACAAAATATCCCTTAACTGGCCTCTTCTGTTTTTACTCTTTATATCACTGTTAAGTATGATAAGCCATAAAATAAGTCTCATTTTCAATTATCACAAATTCTTGATGGCAATTGTTGCAGTAAGGACTCCAAAGTATATGAGATCATAGTTGTTTCTGCAATCAATCAATATGTGCATTAGTGAAATCACAAAGGACTTCTAGGAAGCAGTGCAGTGCAGCGCATGGCGGCCTCACTTCTGTCTGACTGCCCCAGGGCAGCTGCGTCTACAATGTAACAGTTTACCACCATCGGTGTGTGACTGGCTGAATGACTGATTGTAGTGTGAAGCGCTTTGGGGTCTGGACTAGATAAATGCTAAACAAGTACATCCCTTTTACCATAGCCATGTATTCATTCACCCTCATGCCAAGAATACGTTCAGCCAGATGGATGGACTCTTAATTACCCTTGATACTAAAACCTGGTCTATATTTTTGGCAGCTGAATTTCAGGGACAGGACAATGGGCATTTAGATGTTAGAAAAGGACTAGGTGTGATATCATGAGTGGGATAAGAGCAGAGAAGAAGAGAAAGAGCAGCTGAATTGACTTTTACACGTTATTCTGCTCAGATATGTTTCAGTACCTAAGCCCAAAACCTGAGGATCTATAAAAAATGTCTCTGGGATGCTTTAAATAGATTTTTTTCCCCCTTTTTAGATTTAGAAACATTTTTACATTCAGTTTTGGATTTCACAATCGCAAGATCCTCCTGGTATGAGAAGCTAGCTGGTGATACAAAGGGGCACAAAGCATTTTGAGTTATGTTGAAGGCTGTTCAGCAGATTGGAAACTCATCATTTTTATTCCTTCATTATAAAATTGGTGGATATCTGCAAGTCATGGCCTCCAAGTTGACCCTATGGATTTCTTAGATAAAAATGAATGCTCTCAGATGGTTAAGTGCGTCGAGTGCATCGGTGTATCATATTTATCTATTTAGACTGTAATAAACTTATATTATATGAGGATTTGACAGTGACCCCCATTTGTGAGGTCTCTGGGATGAAGCAGTGTACTCATTTCACATTACAGCAGACATAAATGTGTATCTATCATATTTATCTGTAAGTAGTAAAGTGAAACAACATTACACAGCAGGTGATCACTCAGGCTCCATTTTCATTTAGTTCACCCCTACTTCACTGACTCATTGACCTAGCAATCGATAGATACAGTCAAGCTAATAAAAACAGGAATGACCCACATCTTAAATGAAAAAGATAGTTTAATTTATCATCCCACCTTCCTTTTTAGATGTTATGCCACTTAATTAAGCATAAAACAATGAATATTAACTGCAGTGGCCAAACAGGAATAAAAATCCAATCACCTGTTAGGGAGGATAGCTTTTCATATGCTTTTATTTTCCAATAAAAAATATCTCAAATATAATGCAAAGAGTGTTTTCTTATTTATCAATGTGGTATTGAACATTTTGTTATGCATATAATTACAAAACTTAAGAACTAGGTGTGTAATTAATGATTGTGCCAATAATTCCTGGCAGAGGTGGTTAGAGTAGCCAAAACATGGACTGAAGTAAGAAAAGCATTTTGTAAAAGTATCAAGTTGCAAGAAAAAAGTATTTTGGAAAAGAAATTTGCTCGAATATTACCTACTTTTACTCCAGTACTACTTACTAATGTGCATATATCAGAATACTGCAATATACTTCAAGTGACAATATAAATTTACTGTATATGCACTAGATCAAAAAATGCTGCAGTAAAACTACTCCTAAGGTTTTGTTCTTTTTTTTTAAGTTAAGTAAATGTAACTAGTTCTTAACACGGTGTAATATTTCTGAGAGTTAAAGTTTCATAGACCACAAATTGTTTTAAAGAAACATTAATCAATGTGGAATAATTCAGTACAATTTTATTGATCTGTTTTCAGTTGTATTTTAACGAATGTTTATGGTTTTCTACAGACTGGTTTCTTGTGTTTTTAATGTATTCTTTACTGGCCATCCATCCTGATGTGCGATAGCAATCCTCTCACATTTTCTACATTTGTTCACTTGGTTGTTGATTGGTAAGAATCTAAACTTAAATAATCTAGTAACCTTTCCCAGAAGAGACTCAACTCACCGAGCTATTCAGTAAAAAAACACTCCATGCTATACTAATGTCAAAATTAGATCATGACGGGACATATTTTTCTTGATTATTTAATATGATTCAGCTGATCTGATTTAAGAACGGCTTGGAAAATCTGCTCTTTTCTTTAATAACAGAAAATAAGGGAAAAAAGAGGCAGCTGAATACTGAACTTCATGTACCCTTTAGCTGAAAGGTTTTCCAATAACTGTAATTGCTACATTATCCAAGACGGTTCCGAGTAAAAACATGTTCCTGATGAAGATATTTTCTCCTTTGTAGGCATTTCCTGCCTTTCAACTTGATGGATGTAAGTTTGTCCAACACTTGCTTCCTTGCCCTTGACTGACTCTTCTGAATATCATCTTCCCTTGCTTTGGGATGTATGCACTTAAGGATCAATCTTAATATTTATACATCCGCTAACTACCACCTAGCCCACCTAAATGTCAGTGCTTGTGCTTCTCAGATTAAATACTTTATTCCGCATACCTGTTGCAAATGTTTGCATACAAAAATAAACTGTTATGTACTCTTTAATGTGCACAAGATGTCCAGTCGATGCTGTTGACAGTGTTGTGGACATATTGCAAACAAAGTCTGTTATTCCCTTACATGGACTTTACTTAGTTTCTTCTACATTCTGTGTCTCCTGAGGAATGTGGCACAAATTGCAAAAAAAAAAAGTGGCAAAAAAGCCTCTTTGAAAAACTGGCTTCTCGTAACCTGAAAATCATGTTTGTCACAAACTTTCCTACAGCTATTTATGCACATTTTCTAATCTACATTCGGCTTTTTAAAAAATAAATCTATTCTCAGTCTCTCCGTCTTTCCCTCAGTCCTTCTACAAAGCTGCCAAACAATCCACCGGTGTTAAGTTTCAGTATGTCAGTCTCAAACAAACAGTCTTGTGATAACCTTGACACCCTGGTGCAGACAAACCAGCCAGCTCTGTGTCTCTGCAGTGTGTAAATTTATTTGAAATTGTCAAAACGTTGTGAATTTTAATCTGGTGGCCTCCTCGGAATGTCAGCGGACTCAGAAAGTGCAGAACTCATTTAGGAATTGTTAACAGGATCCATCTGGCTCCCCTCAAGTGCAGCAGTGTGAACGATCCGTTTCCTTCGTCACAGTTTGTGTAAACGTGCTTCTGAACTGCATACAGTTGAAAGTTGGGCCGGCCTGAATGTAATGTCCACTGCTGGCGGAGGCGATATGCAGCGCTCAGACATCCTAGCGCAGCGCATGTCGGGGCAATATTCACGCACGTAAGGACATACATGAGAAAAATCCAAGCGTCTTTCCGAATGCATTCCTATTTCAGTTATATTTTCAAAAGATGAATCATACACAGTGTTCGTAGAAAAGAATTTGTCCATTGGTTGAGTTTTTTTTTTGCTCTTCGTCCTTCCCTTGTCTTTCTGAACGAGCTCCTTTGTGTGCCGCTGTGTTTATCCATGCTCAAAAGCAATGTGTCTGTGTGTAACTCTGGGAGGAATTTATGTTATTTGCTGTTAACGCAGCTCATAATGGAGTATTGAAATCAGAACCCTGAGGCCAGGGCAAATGGCACCCTCCGCCTGCCTCAAACGATTACACCCCCCGGCCCTCTGGGTCCAAATGACCCCATTCTGATGAGGGGAAAGAATGTGATTGATCCAGGCTCGGGCCAAAAAGAAAATCAAATCAATTCATTCAGTCTTCTTTAAGCTGCAACTGTGCCAGGCTTATTGAAGTATTCAGCGTTGAGGAAGAGTATTTTTTTCATTCCTTTTCTGTTGAAAGGATGGTTGGTTTTTCCTCCATACTGTAATATCAGGCCCCAGCAAATCCAGGGACTCTGGCTGTTAGGTATAGACTCCTCTGTGGGTGAATTACATCTTCCACAAATCTGTTGGAGCATCATGCATTATAGGGAACATATTGTCAGAAAGTGCTCTCGTCTACTTTGGGTCATATATTTGATTGCCTGAGGTCAGTACTTATTCAAAAAGCAGAAAAAGAAAACCTCAAATGTGGCTCCTTATTTGGAAGTGCCGGGTTAGAGTGTAAATTACCCAGTAAGCTGGAAAAATACATGATCATTCAACACAAACCTTTCTCCACTCAATGCTTGACTTCTCAACTATCCCAGGTTTTCTCCAAGTGCTTCTTTTAGCTCAGAGCAATAAAGAGGTGGAAAATATATTCTTTGAACTACTGGACAGAATACACTCTTACATCAATCCTTTATTGTCATATTACAACCACAAACTCCAATGGGTTTTATTAGATTGTTGAGTGATGTAAGTATTTAATTGTGAAGTGGAAAGAAATTATGTTAGTGCAGTTTTGGGAGAACAAAAATGACCAGGTTACCTCAGTAAGAATAAAATTAATATACTGCTAGAGAGAGTCTAGAAGACTTTCTTTGAGATGCAACATTTTTATAGTTTCATTAGCGTGCAATATTCATTGTACAAAGTTGCAGAGTAATAAGCTCATGGGTGAACAAATACTCTCAAGGCTAAAAATTACCACTATGTTTCATTTCAGGTTAGTTCAGGCAACTCACAAGGTTTCAGTAGCACGTCTTGTTAGTTCATAGCTGAGAAGGAAAACAAAGGAAAAAAAAAACAATCTTGACATTGCAAGGCTTTTCCAAATGTTTCACAAATAAAAGTCAGAAAAGTGGGGCGTACATTTCTATATTCAGCACCTCAGAGGTAGCATGTTTTGGAGCCACCTTTGTCTGCAGTTATATGTACATCTCTTAAAGGGGCTGTATTATGGATATTCCAGACACATAGTGAAATTTTATAGCACAATTAGGTGCTATCGACCTTCCATTGTTATGAAAATGCTGTAAATATCAATCATAACTGAAAAGAAATTTGACTTTGCAATTTGACCTCTTGAAATTGTCTCTGTCTCTTTAATAAGCTCCCGCTCAGTCAGCACAACAATGCCTTTCCATGCTGTTCTTAGGAGTCTTGGACAGAGAAAATGTTCATATATAAACCTCAACAAAGTTGATATTACCCAACACTCCCCCTTTAAAATATGTCTCTACCAGATTTGTCCTGTCTAAAGATTTTTCCAGTCGACCTGTGAATCTCTGCAGCTTCTTCTGAGTTATATTTGACCTCATGGCTACCACTGATTAAAGCTCTTCTTTTTCAGACAGTCAATTTATGTTGATGTCTTCCTTCTTAGCTGTACCATTTTCATGTATGAGCGGCTTGGGGATTTGATTATGCTGTAATGATGACAAGCAGGGTGACTATAACTGCGTGGGACACTTAAGATTTTTATCTGAAACGTTTTGACAACGATGAATCCTTCTTGTATTTTACAATTATGCTGTACAATGATTTGTTCAATGATAAAAAAGCTAAGATACACTGAAGGGTTGTAAAAAAAATTATAATCATCAACAAACTCCTGTTTTGCTCCTGCTGATCCATTTATCCAACGTGGAGCTCAGAAACCTCAGCGTTTAGATCAGTCACACAGTCTGCTCTTTTATTTCTAGGGACAAGTGGCTGCTCTGCATGAACCAAGCAACACTAACAAAAACATGTCAGAGGCCAGTTCAAAAGGCCTCTGTCTACGAGGACTATATTAAATTCAAGATGTAGTTTGACAAGAATTAACACAGATGTTGTAGCAACAATTTGGTTGCTGATTTGAGTAGAGACAATCAGACTTTAGCAAGCCAACCTCTCCGAAGCAAAGTACAGAAACACCAACTAACCAGAACAAGTTTCCATTAAAAAAAAGAAAAGCAACAAGCCTCACTGATTTGGAAAGACATATAAGCTTCTGCCAAACACTTAACTATAACATATCGCCCTCCTTATCTAGATGCTGTTTTCATGTGTCTCACGTATTTATTTGTTAAGTTGCTGTTTACTGTAATGGGCCCTTTTGGCCACTCAGGTGAACATTTAGAGCCTTCATTCTCCAGTGATGTATCACTTTGGGGATTTCGATCTTCTTCGGCCTCAGTGGAATGTTTTCTTTAAACGTTTTCGCAGCTTGTTGAACCCTCATCTTCCTTACCTCCTTCCCCTTTTCCTTTTGTCTCTTTCTCCTCATCTTTTGCATTCCACTCTTTTCGCTCCTCTTTTCTTCCCCCCCGTTTGTGTTTTCCCCAGCTACTTTTCCACTACTTCATTAGAGTGAAAACAAATGGGGCAGTCCAGGCTGAGAAAGTGAGAGGCAAACTCACACACTCAGCATGAAGCCCGACTAGAAAAATAATGACACTGACTGCTACCAGCCTCTTCAGGGACAGCTGGTGGAGAAAGTAAGAGATATCGCAGGAATGAGATCAGGGAGGGGAGCGGGAAGGGAAACAAAACGTTTGCTTCTGGGAAAGGAAAATAAGAGAAATTATTTAACACGTGTCAGAAACCGTGAGGTTATGGGAGTAAAATTAGATCAGGTGAAACAATAGAGTTAGCGCTGCATATCTGTTTTACAAATTGAGCCCCCAAAAAGTGTTTTGTGTAAGCAGTTTTGAAGTGGCTTCCCATTACCTGGAATGAGGTGGAGTGGCGTTCGGGGAGCAGGAATGAGCACGGCTGCACCCCCAGATACAACATCCAGACAGACCTTGTTAAAAGAGGACGACGTCCCAATCAATACGGTCATTCCACCGGTGCATCCAGCTGCCTGGGACCGTGCACAGATAGGCACACCATGGCAATTTGCAGACATAAACCAGGACCTAATTGTTCGGGGCCTGGAGGTTTGGAGTGAGGAAAATAATTATGAAGTATGGCAAGGAGTTAGGAAGCATTTTAACTCTCGTTTAGGAAATGAGAGTTCTGAAGCTCAGCGAAACTTTCTCCGACAGTTGTTGTTATTGGTAACAGCGGGTATCCTCAATTTCAAGGCCTTAATGTAGTGGGGAGTTAGAAGAAAAGCTTCATGCACAGCATCAAGTGTTGGAGAGGAGCCCAGCGGTGTGCTCACACCTGGATGTTCAAAGTCATGGAAGTAGTTTGAAAGAGTCATTTGCCATTTGTGATTTTCAGTGTAATCTTGGGGATTCATCCCACACAGAAGGGTTGTATTGATTGGTGGTCTTAACTCAAGCCGCTGCCTGATCATCCCTTCGTCTCTTTCTAAAGGGCAGGAGCGCGGGACAGTAAAGGAGACGTGGTGAAGCTAAGAAGTGAGACACTGACAGAGTTCACTGAGTGTCTGAGGTGAATCTCAGAATTGCCCTTCAACAGGAAAAAAAAGAAAAAGGATCTTTGAGAAGCATAGGCCTGACCTCACCTGACTCTTGGGTACACTCATGCATTTCTTTTCTCTCTTATTTATTCCCCTCCTCCCTCTTTTTGCCTCCGATTTTCCTCCGTTTGCTGACTTTAAATGAGGACATCCAAGGTTGTTTGAATTTTGGATGCTCCTCACATCATGTTCATTCAATTAGTCCGTTTAAGTGCCCTCCTTGTCTATCTCCCACCCTTTTTTTCCCTCTCCCAAATTGGGGGCTGTTTACTAACCACAACTGAGGTCAATATAATCTTCCAGTTATGGACAGACTGTTTGGCCTGGATTGTCCGGCTTGCCAATCCTGATATGTTTTGGTCGGATGAACTTGTGATGTTTTTAGGGAGGTTCACAGTCAATAAATGTAAGAGCTTTAATTAAGATTTACTGTGTTACAACTGGAGGGCAGACAGGAACAAGTCAACTTTGTGACATTTTGGGTTGCAGTTTAGAAAACTAATGTTTTCAGTCAAATGTAAATAGAAAAAAATCTATAAATGTGTGACTTTGTAAAGATTCATGTTTGTAGTGTTGCTGACTATAATTAAGGACTGACATTTGTGTATGAAGTGGCTATCAGAAGTACTACACATAATAAAACCTTTCCCATTTTACCTCTTAACCAGAGAGTTATATAAAACAGTTTTTTATTTGGATTTTAAGTGACTAACCCACTTAAAATTGGGTTAGTTCCATATATTTTTTATTAGTAAATATTTGAAAGTGTTGCATGCATTTGCTGGGTGGTTTAGAAAAGTCTTCATGTGTGCTAATGCCCTGTAGGAATACCTGATAAGTTTATGCTCAGAGATTCACTCCTTCCTATCTGGCTGAGCTTGAGTTATTTAGCCAATAAGAATGGTGAAAATGTCAGCCTCTAGAGGTACAAAACTAACACAACCCCCCAAAAACCTGCAGCTGTTATTTCAGCGAGAGCTGGTCCTATAAACTTTTGACTTAAAGTGGCTGATGCATGTATCAGTTGTCGTAGTATTGTATTCCACTTCACAATTCTGAACTACTTTGAGCTTGACTCTCACGTAAAATCCCTACAAATCCATTGGTTGGGATTGTGATGTCACAGTACATGGACATGCTTCAGAAGATTAATGCTTTTGCAAAAGCTTGTTTAGGGCTTTTCTCCACTTTGGAGCTGTTTCTAATAGAGAGAAAACTTGATAGTAATTGCATTGCTCTCATTACAATATCGAAAATTAACCCATAATCCGGGCTAATCAGTGCAATCAGCGACGTCTGTGAAGTCGCAGAGTGTTGCTTAAATCTACATTTGTGATTTCAAACCATTCAGAATTTATTCGCTTTAAACAGTTGCTACTAATTTTATGTCACATGTTTTTTGCAGAGGACAAGATGTCCGTATTTATTCCTTCGTTTAGGAGGGCGAGGTGATCACATGAAGCAAATAATTCAACTCAATCAATCTGTGAGGAATTCTGCCTCGGCTTGACCTTCAATAAGCCACTGTGGAATTTCCTCTGCTTGGTTCTTGTTTGTCTTTCTGTGTATTTATGTGTACCCATGTTACAGCATGTGGCTTATTTATGACCTTATGAGGTCAAAAACAGACTTTATTGACATCTGTTGTGTCAACAGGTCAGCATTGTATCATTTCTAGTGATAACATTGTGCAACATTGCTCTAATGTCACTGTAGACCCTCTAAAACAGTGTGTGTGTGTGTGGGGGGGTGCATGCGTGTGTGTGTGTGTAGGGTGCAGAGCTGAGTCTGAGGTGTCTGCAAATCTTGTTTTAGGGAACATTTACTGTGTGGCTGGGTGTGGATTAAAGATACAAAACACACTGGCTCTGTAGTCAGACACAAAAAACAACAAACAAAAAAATCTGAAAACATCATATTTTCAACTCCAAAGAAAAAATGTACGAGGTTGAGCTGTGTTTTTGTGTGTGTGTGTCCAGGTCTTGCATGTATTGGGTTAAGGTTACATGACATCATCCCCCTGCTCAACCCTATCCTCAAATAAAAAGCCCATTCTACTTTTTTTTTTTTTAAAGTTTCCATTTAGCAGTAACTGTGTGTCTATTTGTACAAGCCCAGTTTGGAATTAAAATGATTTCACTATAGTCATTCAGCTCAGGTTCACAAAGAATGATATCGCAGAGCATTTTTTCAGACAAAAAGATCTAGTTCATGTACAATTGTATAAAGTACAAGTTCTTCCAAGCTTAGTCTAAATTACTATAGCTTTTTTCACTGCAACCCAGTTGATGTATGCAGTCAAATTCAGATACTATTATATTTGAATTCAAATAAGAAAGTCATGCCTGCTTGCATTAGGTCAGGTTTACTTGTAATCCCTCATCCAGAGCATGCACATAACATTTAAAAGGAACCATTTATGTTTAATAGAAAAGAAACAGACTTAGCATGAGCCGCCACGACTGACTGGAGTTTGAGAGGAAAGAAAGGAGACAGAGGTTACTTTTTGTGCAGAAGAAAGTCAAATAATGTACAGAGTTCTGAGTTCTGTGAGTGGCTTCAACCAGAGGAGCGAAACAAAGAAACGATTGGCCAGGAACACTTTCTATGGATACATGAGTGCACAAGGGAACCGACATCAAAAACTTCGACAAGGCTTCCAGGAAAGAGACAGAATCCCAGATTCACTTGCCAGGAGTACCTTCTATGGGAAATGAAAATGGAAAGAGACCTCATAGTTTATGCCAGAACTCAGTCAGGAGTTTTGTCCACAAGAGAAAATCATCTAGAAGCAGAGGCCAAGAGCGCTTACTGTAGAACAAAATATGGACAATACACAGCTCAGTCGATGGCTAAATTCAGGTAAGAAAACATAGTTAAACACAAAGTGTCTGAGTTAAAAATACTTTCTTACAAGAAAGAAAAGAAAATAATAGCAGCAGAAACTTTTTCCTACAGATGTTGACATAGTGTAGATCACTATAACTTTCCCTTCAGAACTACAATGCTTGGAATCGTATCTACCTGATTACTTTCTACACACGTTAGTGTAGCATGTCAATACAACACCTCCTAGTTTAGTTACTTTCATTTTAGCTATCCCGAAAAGATTTTTCCGGATAGTGTTGCCAATCTTTTTGGAGTCTGAGACCGACAGAGAAATTATGTAATTATTATGGTATGTTTTTACCCCAGTCTACAGATAGAGCAAAGCCAACACAGAAAAGAGATTCTACTTGGCCTTTTTCACATTCCTCTAGTTACCTTTGTCACGCATGATGAAGTGTGGGGTTTACAAACCTGGCCTCCAGAACCTCTTTTGCTGACCCCGTTCAGTAGAGCCGCCATTCCTCTTTTTGTGTGAGTGTATGTAGTGACACCCTGCTTTTCAGTTCTGCTCCAGTCTGACATTGTGCAGGGATGAGAAGGACCAGACCTTAGATGTCGCAAGCAGCGCCTGATCTGGTTTTTAAAAGCACATTCAGAGCCATGCACCACAGATTTCTGCTCGGGTTGCTGTGCTTTCTGGGACTCTCTGAGCTTAATCAAAATGACTAAGCTCAGGCTTTCTGTCGTGAAAAGCAGTCTATTTCCTAAGCTTCTGAGCCAAAGCATCAATCATTCATTTAGAAATCTTGAATCCTTCAGATAAAATTGCTGGGACTTCGTTTGTGCTTTTGTGCTCTTTAAATCGCCTTTTTTGTTATTTTATTTCTTTTCTATCCATTTCTTTCGTCCTCCTCCACCCTCAACAAAGAGGAGAACTATCTCTGCTTTGCAGCTACTCTTTGCCAAACTTTACAACTGGGGGTCTTTTTCTGAGCAGTTTTAAAGGCCGTAAATCTGACCTGTGTAAATCTAGACTTGTTTAAGCTGTGTTGCACTAAGACCTGATGTGCTGCATTCTTCTGCTGTCTAAACAAGCCTTTTTTTTAAACATTTACCCCAAATGTATTTACTAGTTGAATGATACACTGTTTACATGGGAGTAGACAGGGAGAAGGGGGTATTTGTCTCCCTTTATGGGCCTGGAGTAGCCATGGCTGCCACATCGCCTAGGTAAAAAAGAAAGAAATGAAATATTATAATGCAGACTTAATGAAAACACAAAGGAAATGAAAAGACATTTGGCTGTTTTGCTGAAAAAAACAACAACAATAAAGCTCTGTGGATTTTCATGGGGTAGTTGTATTTTTTCCGCTTCTATTTTCCTAGCCTGATTGTTAGGTATACTCTGAGGATGCCCTAATCTTGACAGTCTAATTTGACATCCATCTTTAAATTTGCATTGCTGATTATCAATTTACAGCCTCTTTCTTCCCTTCTTTTGAGCCGGGGAATTGAGCTGCTGCTGCATGACTCAACTTTACGACTGCTTTTACTGCCCTGCTCACTGGGAGAAGGCCGGGCGTTTGCAGTAAATGTATATTTTACATGGTGTTAGAGTGCATTTGCATCAGTGGATTAGTATTGGAGCATTCTGCTTTTGGTCTGCGTTGAATTAATGCAAATCCTTCCAAAAGATTAAATGCTGAAATCAATTCAAATAATAGTTTAATATAGCATTTGTTTCAGAGCATTCACACTTTCTGCCTTTTTGCAGTTTTTAATTTATTTTTCTTTCTAAAATTTGAAATAATTGATCCTGGTCTCATTTTTCTGTTCAGCTGTCTGATTCAAAAGCTGCAGAAGTGATTAAGCTGCGTTCTCATTTGTTGCTTTGCATGTTCATTAAAATATGTGCTTTTTGCTAAACAACAAATCTGGCACATATTTTTGTTTTTCTCCTGCCTTATTGTACTGTCTGACAACAGCACATTACCTGTCAGGATGAATTACACCGAGCTTAGATCCAGAGGGCAGCATCTTTGAAGTTAAAATGGGGGAAAATATCATAAGTACAGGCTTGAGTCCAGATAGCGCGGCTGCTCTCCCAGATGCTTCTCAGAGATTAGAATCATCAGTGTGCAGTGATCTGCTCTATCATATGGCTCTCCTACAGATTTGGCAGCAGGTTTGAAAGGAGGGTTGTACAGGCCGGGTCACTGAGTCTGGACTAAATGAGGGGAAAGTAAAGGAGGGGAAAAAAAATCTATCCAAGTGCCACATATTTGAAACACTACCCCAGTGATTTTATTCTAGTGTTCTCAATTACATTTTAAGCCTATGTCGCCTAGCAGCAAAATATTATCAAGCAACTTTTTGCCTAGTGACAAATTTGCGCCTTGGAAGAAAATTATTTTTCAATTTCAGGGCTGCAAATACAACCAGAAAACTCACCTTTGTTTAAACCGGTTGGATTTGGTATTTGGTCTGACCTTCATATCTCACATCAGCTCTAAGCCGCAAATACCGACCAGGTGTGGTGATATCATCACATATCATTCAATATACCACAGAGCAATGCAAAGGATATATAACATAACAGTGTTAGAGCTGAAAGGTTGAAGACTACAGAGACTTACTCTGAAAACTTTCTACAACAGGGGTTTCTTTAGAAAAGAAGAAATATTTAGTTACTGAGCTTCTAGCCCTTTAATCTTTAATTAGATATTTGTTTACTGCTCTATCTACAATAAACACTACATTCTAATTAAAGATGTCAGCATACAAAGTCATCATTTATTTAACAAAATCGAAGCTGAAATTAAAAGTGGAAAAAAACCAAAAACTCCTTTATAGTTTTCTTAGGAATAAAAGCAAATAACTGGCCATTGTTGATGAGCTAACATTTAGCAAATTTATACTGAAACTGTTTTTCAGAAAGTTTATGACCCCTTGTTTGCTTGTCTGGAAAACCTGAGTGCTTCGAATTAAAAAATCCATATTATATTTATTTTGAGAAAGGTTATAAAGTCATACCCAAACAATTTGAAGTTCATTCTCTTATAATGATCCATTGCTTGTAAATAATGGTTACTAATAGAGGCCAAACGATAAAAAGAGTCTATTGTAACACAAGTAAGTCATAATTCATTGTGTTTACAAAAGTGTAATAAATGTAATTAATAGTTATCACCTCATATGCAGGACTTAAAGTGAATTTCTCACTACTCAGATGGCGTAAAGATGACCAAATAAAGCATTTCTTCATTTTATGCTACACTCTGCTGGTCCTCTGTCAACGCGAATGAAGATTCACTCACTAAATGCTGGGAGAAACTCAGAATGATGGCAGCCTGACCTACTCTCTGATTAAGTCAGCTAATAATTATATTACTACCTAGGGGACTTCAAACAGTCTTGAATAATAATGAATAATCGGTGTGTATTATAAGGGACACACTAAATTTAGACGTGACAGTGTTTTTTTTTGGCTCATGCTTAGACTCGTGACACATGAGTCTACACCAACTTGTCAAGATTTAGTGTAGAAAAAGGAAAATATTTAATTACTTTCACTATGGCAGTAATTTAAATTATACTTATCCTGCACAACAGAAACAAATTGTTTAAATTAGATGCAAAACTGTTGAAATTCTTTATTCTGCTGCAGTAATAAAATTTCACACCCAGCATAATGATTGAATCAGGAAGATTTGATTTTAACTGATTTGAAGCCTGTTGCTGTAATTAAATATTACCATAAAAAAAATAAGCACAAACTAAAAGTTTTTATGCATTCTGATTAGGAGCAACAAAGCAGAGGTCACCACAGTTGTTACTCTTCTCCTGATTTCCATCAAAGCAAACCAGCTTTGGCTCAAACATTTAGCATTCCCATAACCAGCAATTAGCATATGATTCAGCATTTTGATTGGAAGCCTTGTTGTGTGTGCGAAGTTTGCTCAGCAAGTGAAGCTGCACTAAATTAGCATTAATGAATGTTATGGCCTCTCATCAGTGTGACAGGTCTATTCTTTAGATCTGTTTTAATTGTAATTAAGACCTGATTAACAAGCTGGGGGATGTTCCATACTCAGTTCAGGAATGTAGCATAATATGCTATGAAGGCAATCAGGGAGTTGTCATTTTATTTGTTAATGAGGCTCACCCATATGTCAAAACAAACTTAACTTATTGTCTCTAAAGCAGCTTTGTTTGAAGCCCTCTGTTAATCTGCTCCCCTCTTCATCTTTGTTTTTTTCATGAGTTCAGTTAAATGCCTACTTTTTGTTTATGTGGAACCAAAATAATAAGTGTTTGCCTGTAATTTGAACCTCATTAGAGACTTCATTGTAATAAATTTTATAAATATCATTATGTTGAACTTTAAAGTGGTTGCGTGGAGTAGTTATCCACAGTCAGTGTCTTTGTTTGGAGTAGACAGTGGTAAGTTATTTCATTTTGAAACATTAAAGAAAATTGTGTCACAAGACAAGAGCAGGATAACCTTTCAACCAATTAACAAACTGTAACTGCACACACTGCTAAATGTATCTCTGAGCCATGACTTGTGGTTCCTCTTGTGTAATCCAATTACAACTATGAGACAGTAAAGTTGAGTGATAACGATAGCAAAGACGATGGACTATTTTTTTTCTGGGAAGATAAGGGAAAATCTAAATGAAACGTATTATATTGTTAGATTCTATTAAGTAGCAGCGTGTTTCAGGGGCATATACAAATGTTGCTTCCATGAGAAAAAAATAACATTTTAATCAGCCTTTGTACACATAAGTAGAATAGTGTAAAAAATATATGCTTGAACATTTCATTTATTGTTTGAGACCTAAAAGTGTCTTCCTCCATATTTTGAAAACATTATGGAGAAATGTTTAATTAAGGTGCCTTATTGAAATCTCCATGTGTTTTCTAAAAGGAAAGATGTGGTGAAGTGGTTAAAGTCTGTTTTGCTGACTCACCAAGTAGGGTAATCAAAGCACAGCATTGGCTGACTGGTCCAGGGCCAGACCGGTTGTGTCAACTGATGTAGTGAGGATAGATGAAATGTGCAACTAGACATTGGCAGGATTTAGAAGCAGAAACAATACTCAGAAATAATTTCCAATGACAAAAATAAGAAACTGAGACATAAATGTTAAATTTGGAGCATTTCCTCGGCCAACAACAGGATTGCTTCACACTGTTGTTCCGCCATTATTGTTCTAAAATAAATTCTCCTAGGAAACTTCAGACAGATTTTATGTGAACTTCTTTCCTGTCACACTGCAGCGTCTGCTCTCTGTGTGAAGGATGTCAGTATCTCGTGATTCATGAATGGGCAGATGGATCTCAAAGGCAGCTTGTCTGAGGCTGTTCATGCTGATAACATTAGCATTATTTGAAAACAACATGTACTTGTCCTATAGATAAATTTGGGCTTAAATGTATATAAACACTATGAGGGCTTCACATAAATAGGCAGTCTCTCCAGGAGTTTTCTATTGTTTTTGTGATTTCTTTGTAATCAAAGTCATTGATTTTGTGGCGCTACTGTAGAATTTTTTTCCCTCATTAAGCCGCTTTGAAAATCTGCATTTAAAGGAAAAAAGATAAGAAAACAATAACAAACAGACAAATTGGACACCCAGAATTTTTTATTTGAAGATCTTGATGAGATCCATTTTTGTTACTAACCAAATCAATCAGAAATCAATAAGCAGACTATAACTTGACATTAGGAAAGGCAGAGGCAGCAGTGTTGTAGAAGTAGGAAATATTGCAAATACAATAGAACTTCCAATCAGTGAATGTTTATCTAAACAACGTAAATTACTTACTGCTTTGAATCCTTTGCTTACATAGAGCCCACACTGTAAGTAGTTTACCAGCTGGAAAAAAATCAATTCAGTATATCTCTTTCAACAACATGGTTTAATTTTAAAAGTTGCATATGGCTTCTTTTGTTCTTTTGATAAAAATAAACGTATTTGTAGTTTCCAAATGTTACCCCAGTGCTGTCCTGCTGCATTAAACAACAAACATCACCTGATATATTTTTGGCATAAAGAGCCTGAATGCATATTATTTACATTATTATCAAATATTTATTACAGGCTAAGAAGTTCTAAATGAGTTTGATATTATAATATTAATACAGGACTGTCCTGCAATCTATAAGTGGCAAGATCCATCAAGTAACGTAAAAATACAAGGACAAAATAATAATTTCATGCCAAGCTAATTTCCTGTTCACAATGAAATTTTGCATGAATACAGATGGATTAAAATAGGCTTAATATACCCAGAAAAACACTTTCTGTAAGTTACTTTTAGCACAGTTAGAGAATCCCATAAAGAAAAGGACACAGAGATTTGGAACACTGCAGGCATCCTTTGATTGCAATATCACTTTTCATGCCCTGTATGACTAAAACCTCGAGGACAAAATATCTCAAAGGTTTTTTTCTTTCCCTCCCATTCATATTATCTGCAGAAGCGCTCCACTTGTTGAGTTTGATCTTTTCATTGCATGAGGAACTGTGATGATTTGTTTTATAGAACTGCCTGGCGGTTAGAATATTCATATTAGCTGGGCAAAATAATGTGAAATCTTTAAAGCAATATCCTGAAACACTGTATTATTAATGGTTCAGCTAATGGATCACTGAACAAAGCTCTGAAATTGTTGGTAGAATATTCCCATTTTGAATCTTGCTCACTGACTTAATGCACCTTTTCTTGAGTTAATGTGTCATTTTACATTTAAAAGCCAATCTTTTCCCATCATTTCCGTGCCAACTCAAAAGATTAGTGAAGCGGAATAGTTTTGGCTTTCACTGAGGATTTTTAGATCACAAATTCAAAACAGTTTCATGTGAGAAAATTTTCAACCACTTGGATGTAATTAACTTTATTTTTCTGGTATCTCTCCCGTCTTTGCTCAAGTCTGTGCAGCGCTCTGTGTTGACACCTGACTTTTAACTCACTGTAAAGTTTCTTGGCAATCAGGAGAAAGGCTGAAAGTGTACTGTTGCCTTTTATTTTCAGCCTGGAGTTTCCATTTTCTCTCTGTGACCCGAGAGACATTAGTGTTCTGTCTCCTCCAAAACACTTATTTCTTTGACTCATCTGGTTTCACCCCCGCTCTCTTTTTGTTCTATCAATATTTCTAGTTACCAAGGAACTGCAGAGCATCACTGCTTGTGTTTTGCACCGAAAAAAATAAAGGAATTTGAAAATGACAAGCAGTTTTGTTGCCATAGGACCCAAAAACCCAAATGCTCTAATGGACGAATCCTGTAGGAAAAGTGAAAAACTTTTATCACTTGTTTGGGAGCAACAGTCGACTATATCCTTAACATTAATATAAGTATGCATACATCATTTGTCCTGGAAAGCATCATGCTCTCGGGTGGGTGGGGGGCCGGTTCTGGGTGGGTTGCAGTTAAGCCCTTCAGATCTCCAGGGTTACTCTGTCTTTGCTCTTTGTCAGCTTCTCAGACTCTCTCACTCTTGGCTCTCGGTGATGGTCTGATAGAGTGTTAGACTGGCAAAGATGTGCAAGAGAGGCTATTAGCCGCTTGTCTTTCTGGTCCTCTGAGAACATGAAGGCCTCATTAGCCCAGTGAGCTCAGCTGTCCTCTGGTACTAAACCCGCCACCACAGTCCAATTGTGTGTGCGGATAAGCATGTCCATACACTTCACGCTCTCAGGGAACTGTCTGTTCAGTATATTAGTTGAGAATCCAGTAATTTCTATGAGACCCAGGCCCATTCGCAATGCATCTGCTCAGCATCTGGTACTATGGAGGCAATGCAGAAATTAGCATTTTTTAAAAGAGGAAGTACTCTAGTTTATATTATGGCTTTCAAAAATGTGCATTGGGTAGAACTAAAGCAAAAATTGCCTTAAATTTTTCTGAGCTAAAAATATATTAATCGTGTTTTTCACTAATTAGTACTATGAAAACAACATTGCATAGTAATATCTGTATAGTTTCTTGCCATTTTAAAGACCCAAGTCGTCAGTTCATAATGAACTTCTCACTAAGGAGGAAAAAAAGGATGTCTTTGTGAAAAAAATTCAATTACAGCCTTTTGTAAGGACACTGAAAAAAACTGTTGAAGGGAAAATAAAGTCAGCTTGGTGCTTCTGATTGAAACTGTCCATTCAAAAGGTTTCAGTGTTTTCCTTTGACTTCAATGCCAGACCTATATCTGCCATTAGCCACTGAGCTTGTCCAAATTTTAGCTTAAAAGCAAGTAACTGATGAGCTGCTCAGCATTTAAGAACAAACAAACATAAAAATTTAGATTACAATCCTATACCATCGCGATTTAAAACATTGCCCTGGTAGGCTACTTGTTAGTCTCAGTTTTTTGCCTTTTGACTGCATAAATATGTGAATAACAACAGCTTTTTAGGGAATTGAGCTATAATAAGATACAGTATTCATGAACACAGAGACTAGCAGAGAAGTAAACGGGTAAACAATAAACTGGCAGAGAGTGAAATGCAAATACAGCTCAATGATTTATGTCATCCATCAACATTTAGCAGATCTAGCTGGTTTTAATAATAACCTTTATTTAACTAAATAAAAAACTTTGTTGAGAATTACGACTCTTTTTCAAGAGAGCAGCTTAATTCTATGAAGTTAAAACTAATGTATGTATGTTTAATGCATGTTGACTGCAATTTAAACTAGTTTCTGTGACCACACACAACACTGTTGGTGATATATATTATTTACGTTTCACAGGTGAACGAGGAGACGGTGGAGAGGCTGGTGGTTCAATACCCTCACATCGTTTTCAGCACAGTGATGCAGGACTGCAAGAGAACCCTAGAGAGAGCTTATCAAATGGGATGGAGCCCCAACACGTCGAACTCTTCGTAGCTGCCGCTGCATCGCAGGCATGCACGCACATAAACACACAGCTTCACATACATACAAGCACAAGTCACTGCAGCTCAGCCATGCTTCTCATTCACCCTTCAGTCATGCATGTCAACAGGTAGCGACACACTCAGAGACAGAAAAAAAATCAGTCCGTAAACATAAACATTTAAGGTAAAGTTCTGTTAGTTTGTTCTATTAACGATGGATAAGACTTCATGAATTGACTACATTTAGGTTATCTGAAACTATTTTTTACAAACATCATTTTTGGTTTTCTTGCTGCAGATTAACACAAAAAAAAATTTTTAACTTTTTTTTTTTGCAATATCTTGATTGTAGAGTAGATTTAAGGGTTTTTGAATAGTTTTGAAAATATATCTATAAATAACAAGTGAATAAAAGGAGGAACTCTTACCTAATAGATATTTAGCCATAGTTAGACCAGAGTCATTTTATTTGAAGATAAGATAGAAAAAGGTTTGCTTCCTCTGATGGAACCATTCTTGTCGAAGTCTTTTCCATGTCAGTCCGTCATGACGTTCACTTTCCTCCAAACTGCTCTGCAGAGCTGTCTGAGGAGGAAGCAGAACACATGGAGGAAATATATTTGTCTTCTGACCATTTAAGTCCCCGGGTCAACCTGAACTGCCACGGCCCCAGACCGCTTTCAAGGCATTTTTAAGGAAATTTTCAGAGGGGATTTTTTTTCTCTCCATTTGGACAATAGTTTTCTTCTCTTTGGACATCGGCGCAGTATTACACGTTTTGTGGATTTGTTGGGACCATTGACGAGCCTCCGGTGTCAGAGACAGAAGATTTAGTGAAAGAAACAGTTACTGTCAAGCCAAGAGAATGTGTTGTGTGTCGTTTAAGCGTGCATGTTTCTGTTTTTCATCTTTGTTTCAAAGTACTAGTGATGTGAAGACGAAACTGAGATAGATCCTTGTGACTTTGGGCTCCATGCAGCATTATCTGCAGTGCAAATATTAATAATGACTGAGCATCACGTTATTATTTTTGTATGAAATTTAACTTTGCTTGAAGTAGAGATTGCCTTTTTCCACACAAAAAATTTCCCAAACCTTCTGAAAAGTCAAACTGTTGTTCAGATGAACGATCTGAATCCCACTTTAATGAAGTGTTTCCTTACTGTGAGTTGGTATGAAAGCGTATTTAATCTCATATAAACTAAATGGGATTTATTTAGCCTACTATTAGTTTTGATTGTATCCTTGTTAGCATTAGCTCTGTAATGCTGTGAGCGATTTACATTTATTTAGCCAAATGCATCGTAACCTTGTCTGTTTGCACAGCACAAATAGATCGGGACTCTTTGAACAGAAGTTTATGAGAATCGTATTGTGTGTGATTTATGTTTGCTCTTTAAAGACCTGATCCCCGGGTTTCTATAATTCACAGGACTTACACTTACAAGCTTTAGGGCTGCAAACAATTATGCAAAGACGGATAAGGGTGAGTATGGACTGGTGGAAAGACTAGAAAGGGATTTTTCTCACTTATCTCAATCATAAGTTGAGAGAGCAACAGTTTATTAAACCTTAGTAGAGCAAATTATAACAACCAGTGGAAATCAGTGGATGATAATTGATTACATTTCTGTCATTCAATAGAAACTCAGTGCTGCACAGTTTAAAAGTAAAAGAAGCAGGGTATTTTTCTAAGGTGTTAATCAACTCTGGACTCCGTCCCACAGGGAGAACACCTTTATGACCTGAAAGTTTAAGTTGAAATGTAAACTTTGCTGGCACATAAAGATTACAGACAGTTGAGAACAGACTCATTTTAACTTTGTCGGGATTTATTGACGTTACCCAAAGGAAGACTTGTCCTTTGGCTGTGTTTTTGATCTTTTTATTATTTTTGTAGGCACTTCCTTCTCTGGTAGGTGTTGAAAAGATTGATATCTGATTTGCAAAGGCAACCATAAATGACTGGATTTACATGATGATAAATAAAAACACTACAACTTCAAGATTTCTTCTGTGTCCTGTTTGTATATGTGTTGTTATAGCTGGAGGACAACTTTGAGAAACAACGTAGAATACTCTGCTGCTTCTGTTGTCGTCATCTGTTTGTTTGGAACTGGCCTTTCAACTTTTATTTAATATGACATGTAGGAATAATATTCTCTGTTTTTGCTTTTGACAAAAAAAAATTATGACAAAAATGTAAATGATGATGTAATAGCTGTATTATGATAATAATGTTTTTTTTCCTTCTACAGCAAAAGTAGTCTGATTATAACCTAAAATGTGAACTAATGTTCGAGGTATAAACAGTTTTGTAGATACTATAAGTAAAAATATAGCATAAGAATCTGCTAAATTTGGTACTATTTGCAAGCAAATATGCTTTGTTTTTCCAGATATTTGCTGTTGTTTTTCTCCTCTTTTTAGAGTTACACTATGATTATGACTGTCTAATGTTAGCCGATGAATTGGATAATAAGCTCAGGTAGGGTGTGAGCAGCTCAGCAGACTTGCTGTTAGTTTTTCTAATTTCCAAGCAGTTGAACTCTGACCTGAAAACTCTGGAATGTCTTCAAAAAGTCGTTAAAACACTGGATGCAGGAACAAAGAATGTAAGTTATTGAAATGTTAATGTTTTTAAAAACTTTGGTACATTGGTACCAAAACATAGCCCAGAATTAATCATGTACTTTTTAAATTATGCATCATACAAACTATGATCAAACTTGCCTTTGGCAAATATTTCACCTGTGCTTCCACGTAAAACGTAAATAAGGGCACCTGCATGTTATTTTTCTTTTATCAGAACAGCCAGAGAGTGACACACCATTTCTTTAAGGTAAAGATGTTTTTCACAGATGCTGCTGCATTTATTTCACTTTTTTTCAGAGCACCCGAATCTCTATTAAGGGACACTTTGAAGGTCAGAACTATTTACGATCAGAGGAGTTCCACATCTGAGACAAAGCGAGGAGACATCAGCTTGCTGCCCAGCAAGACAGCAAAGGCCTCAAAGAGCTAACAAGCTGCCACTCAATATGTCCCCATGTCTTTGGCAGTATTGTCCCTTTCAAGTGCCTGTTTTACTGTTCAACGTGTTTATGTTGTTTCATGTCAGATGATCAAACGTGGGAGAAAGCATCAAACGGGACACAAAGGTGGGTTTCTTCCACGGTGGCTCTTCACATTGTCAGCAGTTTGAGGCTCAGCTCAGAGGAGCTCAGGGAGTATTTTTGATTTTTAATCAAAATATATAGAAAGTGAGAAGCATGGATGCAGCAACTCTTATTGCTACTGTAATTAAAACCTTCCCCTAATGCGAAACGTGTGAAAGCAGAGTTTCTGGCTCATTGGTGCAGGAAGTGTTGCAGACGGAAATGACACCTGTTTCACAATAGTCCTAACTTTGTCTGGTTTAGATTTCTTTTAAATGTTTCTTTACACCAAACTAGTTGATGCCAGTTGTTTCTTTATCATTACAGTTTGAACTGTTTTAATGTCATCCACTTGGTTTCTGTTAAATTAATGACTTTCTGCTTTGGGCTTAAGTTTCTTTTATTGTAGAAAGGATCAACATAATTTTCAAAAAATTCTTAAACCCAATCCAAAATTTGAGCTTAGGCTTACCATTTAACAATTTGTTAAAAAACAAAATATGAAAATGTTCAAGGGGTTTGTCACCATATGTCTCCCAGAGTCTCTTTACTTTGACAAGTAGAGACCATTAATATCTGGCCTGGTCATTTCTGAATCTCTGGCAGTCTTTCTGAATTTGGAAGAATGAGGTATTTTCATTTCTCTGCCACAAATGAGCTGATCTTTGTTCACTTCATTCTCATTTCTCTCAAGTAAATTATGCAGCTTGTTGAATTTTACTGCCACCAATTAGACGGCCTTGCAAATGCGAGGCAGTGCCAACAATTCTCAAGCTGATTGAGGTGGACTCGACTTGCTCACACTTCTCGGACCTGTGCAGTATTCATGAAGGTAGAGGTACGCGTTCAGACGATGCTCGAACGAGAACCTGCCCTTTGGGATTGAAAGAAGAGTGCAGGTCCAGCTACGGAGGGCCGTAATTAGACACGGTAAATATTCATGTGTTCACTTACATGTTTAATGAGGTGCTGATAAAAATTGACACTGACCATAAAGGACATTTGTCATGTTGGACCTGGAAGGACATTAGCCCAGTCTTCCTGAGAAATTAGTATTTTTCTTCACCTAATCATAGCCGACATTGACGGATGTCCTCGACTGAGAAGGCAGAAGCTTGTTTGAACTTCTTCATAAGAATTGATGCAGTGCGTCCTGCTCATAATAAAGGCTTTGTTTCACAAACAGTCGGCCAGCTTTCCTCAAGCATTCATGTGGTGACAACAAGTTTATCATGTCAGAGCTGATTAGTGATACTTTAGAGCTAGACTTGGATGTTCGTGAGTGAAGGGAAGGCAGGTATATTTGTTTAACACCATTTATGAGTATCATAAATCAAAATCCTTTATAGGACAAATACATGGATGGAGTTAAGAGGCTGAGTACAATAAAAAGAAAACATGAAATAGACATTAAAATCATGACACACCCTTTATGAAACATTAAAATGCTAATTTAAGATAATAAAAAAAGACATTAAAAATGATAAAGCAAATGCTTAGGCTCCATGAGAAAGCTGCCATTAGCAGCAATGTTTTCAATCGTGATTTATCAAAACCAAACATTTCTGCACATCTCAGGTTTTCAGGGAGTTTGTTCTAGAGCTGAGGAGTGTAGAAACTAAATGCTGCTTCACCTTGTTTAGGCTTGGTTCTTAAAAAACGGACTGAGCTGCTCTTAAGATCTGTAACCTTCACACGCTTCAACAGAAATTCTGCAATGCATTTAGACTTGAGACCATTGAACAAATTTTGATATAGTGATCAACTATACTGTAATGTTTCAGAGAGCTTGTCACAATATTTTGGATGAGCTGCAGCTACCGTATTGATTTTTACATAGAACTGAATGGACACCAAATATAATGTTCTATCAGGCCCATCGGAAGCATCTAGAGAGGACTAACATGCGGCTCGACATTTCTCTCTCTTCTTTCACTGCCTAATTTCCATCTGTACTCTGCGCTCTCATGGTGGATCTCTGTGACGTCACATGAAAGCAACCTGTTACCAAATAACAACATCTACAAAGATAAGCAACATACTGACAGGCATAAACTTTGGTATGTAATGAAAGTGGGTAAAATGATGTAGAGATATTTGGGTATAAAATGGGATACAAGTTAGAATATAATGATATTTCTAGCAAAAGTATGAAAGTCTTCTATTTTGTTTAGTAGGTTTTCCTACATTAACGTTTCTGTACTGCAGATTTTCCATACATTTAGGCTAGACGCTTCTTTTTTTTGTCTTCCACTGTCCTCTTACTGAGGTCTATATTGCACAATCAGCTGTCGTAGCAAGTCACATATAATGGCTGGACTCTAGTAAAAAAAAAGCAACCTAAAATGTTACAAGCAGCTGATTAAATATTAAAACATTTTCACGGCACTGTGTCTGCCTTGTGGTTAAATGGTGTCAGGTCTGCTATGGTAAAGCTTCTTATCATTTTGCACTGCATCCACATTCTCCCCACATCACCCCTGCCCTCTACAAACCCACATTCTTCCCTTCCCCCTGGAAATTATGTCAATCATATGTCTGCATCTAGCCTGACAGTTCCTTGAGCTTCAAAATTTATCAGCATATAAAAGTTAAAAAAAAAATCATTTCTGTCCATCATTATATAGTTTTCTCACCTCTTTCCCAGTGGAACAGGATGGTATTTTTCCACCTCCAGCTACCTGCTCTGTCTGTTGAATGTTATTTATTCTACAGTTGAGGGAAATACTATATTGTTGAATAGTGAAGATGGTAATGGGTTGACTTTGTAACTGACACTGGCTTTGAGCTGCAGGTCTGAGCTCAGTGTTGGTTTTCATTACTCCAGAGGAGCCTGTGCAGCTCAGGCCCAAAGGAGACCCACTGAGACCACCAGAGGAAAGTGCTTAAATTACACCGGCCCTTTTTTCTTGTTTTGGTCCGTTAAAGCCAGTTAGAGGAGGACACATTTTTCCTCCCAGTCTCTAAATCTGGAAATTGAATGTGAATATGATAGACCCCAGCAGTCTTCAGCTTGATGTATGAAGATTTATGAGATTGAATCAACCTTTAATGGTTTTCCTCCTACTTGGGGCTACAGCTAAACTGCCTTCCATCTATAGTCCTTATGGAGATTTAAAAAAAAAAAAAAAGTAATGAGAGTTGTTAATCCACAAAGTTTTGACACTGTCCCTATAGGCTTCTTCTTTTGCAGCCTGGGGAGAATATCTACCAATGACAAAAAATGAGGTGCGTCTGCAAGGATAATGAAGTCGGCGTGATTCCCTGTGTTCCACAGCTCCATGTAGATGTTGTCTCTCTGTCTTTCAAGCTCCAGTTAATTGCAGCGTTTAGGCAGAGCCCAGTTTAGCTTCTAAACGGCAAAGGTTAATTAGCAACAGAAGGATCTCCACGCAAGATATGTTGACATTTACATTTCTTCCCTGGCTAAAACTAGAAAGAGCCACCCATTCGCTGGCACCGGCGACAGGACGGGGGAGAAAAATGATTCGTCCACAAACATCCTCATTTCTATGCAAGCCTCGGCGTTGATATGCAGATTTGGCAGTTGGATGACATTTAAAAGTAGTTAATTGTGCAAATCTTTGTTTTAGACTGGAAAGGTCGTGGATGGTGAGAGTCTTTCATCATGAGCTAACCCCCCACTCTCCCTCAGCACAGCTGCAGATTAGGGAGTGTGGAAGGGGGAGTTGTTGGTTTCTCCGTTGACCGACTTATAGTTGCCCACCGCTTTTCAAGGTGGTTCATGAATATTTATATGCACAAACTGTTTGGGAAAATGAAAATTAATCTCCAGCTCAACGGGAGATGACTCGGCTATCTGTTTTCACAGAGAAAAAAAAAGGTTTTTTATGTTTTTTTTATCCCAGCGTTCAGGATGAGCGTGCAGCATTTTATTTTCTTCATATTCCTAAATGTCTGTATATCAAATTACCCATGTTTCTTTTTGATTAGGAATTTTTTTTTTGTTATTGCATTCTGTTCCTACTCAGCAGAACATGTCAATTCAGAAATGTCTCTGTTAAGATTTGTTTTGTTATGCGGCAGTACCTTTGTTATTTCAATTTTTTGGTATACATTTGCAGGGTGGAAAAGGCAATCTTTCTCTCTGGAAGTAATACAATAACGTTAAATAGCTTTATTGCTTGTAATATTTAGTCCATATTTCAGATATTACCTTCTAACAGGCAACAGTGGCAAGAAAGCACAATGAATTGAGGATACAGCAGCTGCACAGATTGGAAATTTTACACCTGGTTTCACCTGAATAGCACAAATGGATACATAATTGCTCCATTTCATCACTTCCCTTCGCTCAATGACTTTAAAGGGAGCTCTATGAGAGAACGAGGTAAGGATAAATATATCCTACTGGGGACTTGAACGAAAGCTCAAAACTGATCATGCTCATTTCTGTTTTCCTTTCACCTCAAAAAACCTCCTTTTGATTTATTTAACCACCATTTAGGCTTTCTCTGAGGATACACAGATCTTATTTGCTTACTGAAATAAGTCTGTGCATATTTCATCAATACCTGATTTGCCGTGTGTGTTTTTCCTATTTTTCTTTTCTCCTTGAAGCACAATTTCATATCCTCCCTGGGGCAGATTCATCACTTAAAACAGCCCGGTCTTATTTTGAAGCAGATGGCTAGCGTCAGATCTGACCAGAATCCAGGTCTCCCAGCCAACTGCTCTGACATGTCAGATATGCTGGTATGCCTTGTCACTCCCCACTCCTCCACTGCAACAAAGGTTGAACCGACTCCCCCTCTTGAGCATCAGGCCCAAGTGGCTTGCAAAGATGTGAGGCGTGACGGAGCCCCAGTCTCAAGGCCAAGAGTTCACCCCCCCCCCCAGCCCGCCTGTTAGAGCAGCCCCACTCCCCTCACAACCAACCCCTTACTTCTCCTCCTCCTGAATCTGAGTGACCATATAATCCTTCTTCAATTCCATCTCTCAACGCTCAAAACCTCCAATCAACACCTTCTGCTGCTCCCTCTACTGCAGAGGCTCTTAAACTTTTTGGAGCAAGAAACCTCTCCAATAAATAAAGTTTTTAAAGCACCAGTTTGTTCAATGATATTTTAAAACAGTAAGGTGGCCTTGTGCTATTTAATTTAGTAGGTTATGTTCAGTTTTAAGCGATAAGACACAATAAAGAAGATGTTGAGTTTAGCATTGGAAATACTGTTCATCTTGTTCCCACTATCCAATTTTTCCTGAGTGCTCTGAATTCTGCCTTATACACACTTTAAAAATATTAAGGGCTACAGAACCATTTTTTGGTGTTGTTGCCCCATGAGATACTTTTATTTGCCAACTCTGTTAACACAAAAGGGCAACAAGTCATGCAGTACTAACTTTTGTCTAAAATAAGAACATATTATAATTTTAGCCTAAACCTCCAGGCCACACTACGTCACATGCAAGGAGCCAAAGAATACTGTTTAGTGAGAAAAATATTCCTGGATTTTAATATTACATACACTCCTACTGAACATGCATTCCTCTTCAGTTTGCAGCTACTTTTTTCACAAACTCATACTTACCACAGCTTTGCCTCCATCATCCATGCAGACCTCCTATCAATACCCAGCCCTTGTGCTTTTTAGGGGTGTGTGTCTCATGCCTGGGTGGCTGGACAGGCACTGGGTCATTTCCCAAGGTGAGAACCGCAGGCTGGGCAGAAACCCAGTGGTGCGGAGTGATGTCAGGGCAACGTCTGGGATTTGTGTTATTGTGGATATGCGCTGTCACTACATACGCTGTATGTGGGTGTGATATGGCTTGAACTCCTTTCAAAAAGGCCAGCTGTACAAATGCAGCACTGAATGGGAGAGGTGTTGAATTAACAAGCCATACGCGGCACCCTCCTCCCCTGCTCTGCTCTATACGCTGACCCGGCAATAATGAGGTAGATCCACATTACAATGCTTCTTTATAGGTTATGCTCTGAAAATTACTAGACCATCGGGGGCTAGTGTGGCGGTGTGGGGAAAACCTGATGAAATGACAGTGCACTTGGCCAGCTGAGAGTAATGTGAAGTTTGTGTTTGGAAATAAACTGGAATGAGGTGTGCTTCCACAGGATGTGGGTCGGGGCCACGTTCTTTTCTGTGCTCTTTTGACCGCGACGGGGGATCTTTATCAAGCCAGAATGACAGTGCGTCCTTAACGTGACCAGAAAAATAATCGCCTTTTCCTAAATGTTCACTTTTATTTACTCAGGCGGGATTGGTCAAGCATACGGGCTGCTTCTCAGAAAGGCCTCACTTTGCCCCCATTCACTTCCACACATTTACACCTCAGAGGGCCAGAGTTTCCCCTGCGTGGCTCACTGAGCTTTTCCTCCTGACCAGCCGGGTGTTAACTGCCTTGCTCCGAGTCACTTCCACAAAAGTTACTGGGGGAATATGAAGGAGGGTTTTGTTGTTTTTTTTTTTGCTTTGTGGTTGTATTCCTAACTTGGGAAAAAGTTTTTGAGGAGCTTTTTCAGACTTTTTGACAAATGTCGAACATTCTAGCATTTAAGTATTTTTTGGTGAGGAGTAGACTTTTGGAATTTCAAACCTCTTAGTAACAGGTTAATTCTAAACAATTCTGTTATCCATGATCCATCCATCCGTCCATCCATCCATCCATCCATGCATCCACTGGGGTCGGGAGGGGTGCTGGTGCCTATGTCCAGCGAGACATTTTGGACGAGAGGCGGGGTACATCCTGGACAGGTCACAGTCCATCACAGAAATTCTGTTATATTGAAGTTAAATACGTAGGATAAAATAACATGTGTAGCGCTGATACATTTTTAACAACTTGATTATGTTACGTTTTTAATTATAAAGTCAACAAAACAATTTAGGTTGAGAAATTCTAAGATGCACAGAGAAGCAGGAAATGCTCTGCTTTCTGACGTCAAAATATGTGATGTTCCTCTGATTTCCTTCTGGCACAACGCACTGTTGAATACATTTATTTGCTGTAGTCTTTGTCTGCTTTGACAGTTAATATAAAGGAAATGAAATGTGTTAGAATATAGGTCTATATTTTTTAAACAGAAATTTATAAAGCATCATTGTAGTAGATATGATGAAATAAAGTGTATATTTTGGCTTCATTACTAAATAAAATTAGATAATTAAAACTTTTGCACCATGGTGTAGCATTCAGTCTGTACTCTTGTTAGTTCATTTATGAGAAAGAAAACAGTGTTTTGAAAGTAACTCTAATTAATCTTTTTTCAGAGATTTAAGCACTTATTTCGTTTGTCACATTTCAAGTGTAGCCTGTGTGAAATATTTGCTCTTTTGTGGAATGAAGTTGTCATTTTAGATTAAACATGATTTCAAATTAAGGCGCTGCATCTTTTCGTCTTTGAGAAAAATCAATTTAGTGAATTTCATCCTGTTCTACGAACAAACACTTGTGTTAATGAAGTTCATCCACTTTACTGGTGCAGAATATTGTCTGCTTCTAAATGTACACCTATAACTACGGCTGTAACTTACGGCTCAACTGTGGAAAATATATACCAGAATTCTTTGCTGACATGTCATCGGCAGATTTAAAAAAATAAAAGAATTCAGGCAAAATTGCTGGAGAACAAAGAATTTCTTTCATCATTACAATGAGTTAATTGTTTGTGTGTCACCACCCTGAATTTGTTCATCTAAGTGATAACCAAGCACGGCTCTGAAACCCTGCTGTATGTGTCAGTTTTTTTATAGCGAATCGTGACCTCATCGCAGAGTACGACAGCATTTCTGTGGCAAAACTAAACATGTTGAACAATATGCTGGCACCAGCTACAGAGCCGTGATGGGGGTGTGTGTGTGTGTCTGCCAGCTTCTGCGGGTACATTTATGCATACGTGACCATCTACCAGGTGTTTAGACAGCCTGTCCAACTCCTGCTATCTTAGCACCATAAACAAAGCATAATGCCGTTATTCATGGGGAAAAATAAATTCTATGGATAAAACACTGTCATCCTGTCTCCTCCCTGCTATGTTCAGAAAGCCATTGCAAGATCTTACATTTTATATTGAGGAGAAATAAAAGAAAACAAAAAGTGAGAGAGAGCTAGCTAGCTGAGTAGATTTTGTAGTTGCTTTGCTTCCTGTTTGTATTTCTATGGAAAAACTTTTATGTTACTTTAAATAAATAACTTGTATTGTCATAGTCAGGAGTTTTAAAATCACAATTTTGAATTGCATGACAATTTTGAGAAGTAAAGCTTTAAATTAGAAATAAGGAATATTCAAAGTCTGTAAGTCAGTCCTAATTAGGAATTTCAGTCATAACTTAATTCAAAATGTTGAATCTGAACTATCACATTTATGAGATTTAGTAGTTCAACATATTGTTAAATTTTAAATTTTAAAGTCAAAATGTTCAAAGTGACAGAAATAGGCTTCCAGAGTTTCAAGTGTGGAAGCCTCTTTATTTAGGAGAGACCAGCAACGTGTCAAGCTAGAGATGCTGCCTACAATTTTAACATTCATATTAACAGACTGTCACTCATCAAAAGGATGTGCACATCCATTTTGCACAAGTTATTGTGAGAAATGAAAAACTTTAACCAGATGCCGTGACTGTGAATTTAATTAAAGCATTCTTTTGCAAAAGGCAGACTCTTCAAGCCTTGTCTTGGTCAACAGAGATAAGATACGGGGGCTTGGGTCAAAATGAGGTAAAGAAAAAATAAGAACTGAAGGAACAAGCTTTGGCTGAAATATGACCAGATTTATAGGCCCGAAGGTTTTGTTTATGAGCCAACTTCATGTTTCCCTGGAATTCTTGTTCCATTCTTTCTTGATTAACATTACCAGAATGTTTCGATAAGAAAGTTGGTCCTCTGTTATTCACGAGGTCCCTCAACCCCACAGTTTGTATTTGTGCCTTGTCTTCGATGTTTCATGCGGTGCTGCATATATCATGGAAAGGATAGCTGTGGCTTCAGACATCTACTGCGTCATGCAGATGATCAGAATTTGTGATTTATTATGAAATAATAGGTTTAATTGTCATACATTAGCCAGAAGAAGAAAGGATTGTGAATGTTTCTATTCTATTTTTTTCCTGTTACATTGCACTGCCTGCATCTCCTCACAATATGCTGTCTGCATTTTTATGATGTTACAAGAGAATAAATAATTTAGCTGGTTATGCATATATGAGATTTAAAATGATAAATTTGTACACTACAGGAACAAGCACCTTTAAGCATCAATTGTTTAGTAAATCTTATATATGATTTTAAAGGTTATGTTACAGAATTCTTTCAGTAGCAGTATTTTTGTTAGATTTTTTTTTAGTTGGTGCCACTGCACATTTCCTATTTCCACAAGCATGCCAAGCAGCCACAGCAGCAAAATCTCACACCTTGACAAGGACTCCCTTCATCAGCCTCCCTGTTCAATAACATCAATAGCCCTCATGGCCAATGGTTAATCCAGCCACTTAGAATCTGCAGAGTCACACCTCTTCTCTGATCATAGCAGATGGGTCTTATTCTCAGCCTGTCATGCATCAGTCACTTGATTCAGATCGGCCCCACTGGTCTCACCCAGACTCCTGGTCATTACTGGTGCCCAAGGAAAAATAGTAGACTGAGAGACGGGCCCAAAGAGAGTGATTGCATCATCATATAAGTATACTCCGCATAGCCCTCAGTGTTTCCAAGTAGGCTTTTACAATGCATGAGAGCCATGAAGAAACATCTGAAGTTTGATTTCCTCCTGTGTCCTGTGCCTTTTTCTCCTCTGTGATCTCAGGAACCACTCCGCAATCTGTTATTCTGCTCCTTTGTAGTTGTCTGTTTCTTTGTGATTCTCCCTGTAGACCTCCTTCTTGTCTGATCTGAGATCAGCAAGATTTAACATTGAGGACTGTCTCAAGTGTGTTTTTCCTCTGTTGCTCTCTTTGTGGAGAAGAATTTTTCTACACAAGATCTACGCCGTCAAATACGTCTGTCAGTTCTTCTTGATTTCATTGATTTTTTTTGAGGCTCAGAAGACTTAAAGGGTACTATTTGGGGCAGTCTTTTCTTTCTCTGTGTGTGTCTGAAAAACAGCGGACAGCGTTTTTTTGTGGTTACTTCACACACATTACACGTGGTTTAAATACCTGGAGCTCTGTCCTTGCTAACTTGCAGTTTTCACACTCCAATCCTTTTTTCTGGGATTATCTAGTGTTACCATACCTTGAATCTTTTTCATATTTTGTTTACAAACTATTATTGGGAATATTTAAGTGCTACATCAACAATAATTCAGATGTTTTAGTTTTTTTCATGAGTAAAAATTGAATTATTATTTTTTTGCATTTGTGTTCAGCTCTCTTTTCTGTGAAATGTATGCATTCACCATCCAAAAAGGTTCACTTGTGTGCAATTTGATCTCACTTTGAAGTCAAAGTACTTTGTTGTCAGTTCATTGTTTACATTACACACAAGGAATCAAAATTACATTTATTGTCATAACCTGGTAAAACTAATAAACGTAAATAGTATCAGAAGGGCGAAGGCTTCTGCATGTGCGCACGCTGCCACCAGGTTTAGTTATTTAGGCTTTTAATATGTCACAGAATCTAGCTTATGAAAATACAAAAGTTATGATACAGCTGCAATCTTACCAGAACATGGCTGACATGAGTCAGTGAAACAACTGAGATTCCCATCTTTATTCTGGAGGAGCAGCAGAGAGTAACTGGTCAGGTGGCAGATTTTTTTGCCAGGTCAACTATCAGTCATGCATCTCACAAATTTTGCCTTTGTGAAAAGCAGAAGAGGTTTGTAGTTTCCCTCAAGCCAGACAGGGGACACAGCAAGGAATGGTGCTTTGAACAGACGAGACCAAAAGCATCACTCTTTCAAACCATACCTGTCTGACACAAACTCCCATCACCCTCATCCCTCCCTGACCACCGTCTCAGATCCATAAGGTAATAAACACAACAACCAGCCTGACCTCTGTAACACAAAGCCCCGAAGAGGACACAGCTCTGTCTGATATGACAAGAATCCCTTTTCTCCCCCCTCCTCTTTTACAAGCTAGATTGATGTGGGGAGAGGCGTATTGACTTTGAACGCTGTACACAGAAACATCACAGGCTTTGTACTCAAAGCTGTCCAAGGTAAAAAGCAAATCAATACTTTTCATATTCCACCGTGTAGTGAAGTGTTATCGACCACGACCTCAACCACACTGACTCTCAACCAACACGCCTTGTCATCCCAAAACATGCCGCTATAATCAGACAAAGACACCAGTATCTCTCACAAGTTTTTTTCTGAACTCCCTTCTACCTCAGTTCTTCATTTGGCTCTTCCTTGCCCCGAACTCTTCTCCGTTCATGTTGGAGGTTTTTTCCCCCCTGTGGGATGATACATCTGAAAAGTGGTCTAAAGAGTGGCTGTCAGAACCAAAGTGACACAGAGAGGTAGAGACATCCATCAGAGTACTTTTGTTGTGACAAGACTGCGCGCTACTCATGAGAAAGTGTGAGTTTTAAAGCGGGGACTCATGCTGTCCTTTGCTGGTGGCAAAAAAAACATCTTTAAAAAGGCCCTGATGTATGTCTAAATCATTGTTCACACTACATAGATTCTCATTCATATTCAAAAAACACACTCATCTAGAAACACATTCACTTCCAAACACCCACCAGTAAATTGCAGGCAATTTTTGGATCCCTCTTTGCTGCCCTTCACGATGTGATCCAGAAACAGTTGGAGCTCTATGTATTGATGATAAGCCTGGGGCCCAATCACATTCATTCCACTTAATGTGATCTCACACATCCTGCTGATGCTGGCCAAGACCCCCACCGTCAGCCTGATGTGACCCGCAACTCGGCTGCGCTTCTCTTTACCTGTGAAGGACTCTGGGCTGTCATTGGAGGCAATAACAGGTCGTGATCATCATCACGCTCATCACCTCCACTAGGACCACCATCAGTCTCGCTATCCCCATGCTCATCTGTACCATCACTATCATCTTATAGAGTGAACAGTGGGTATCTTTGGTCTGAATGAGGGTTTGAAATGTGAAACAGGAGGGTTCCCTCAACAGGCGGCTGTAACCTGCAGGGTTCAGATTCTCACTACATGCAATATCCCAGAAGCTTACTTTGTTCTTTCAGAATAGGTTGATTGTGGGGGTTTGAAATATAATGTAAGGAAAATGCACAGAAAATTACAGAAAATTCAAGTCAAGTTTAGAGTTGCTATAGCTGTAATACAGCTGTGTGATCATTAAGCTGCTTTCAGGGTTTTGCCCCGGTCAGACTACTGCTTATCTTCAATAGCATAGAGTAACTCAATGCTATGGAGACATAAACATTTTAATCATTCTACCACACATATGAAACATACAGAATTTGATTATCAGCTAAGTGAAGGCAAACATTTTTGGACATACTTGGTACATGTATTAAGTATGACCCACTGCTGCTGACTCAACGTAACCATAACGACTAACATGTCAACGGCTCATTAACAACCTTACTTCATATGTCATTATGCTATGCAGATGCTTCACTCACCTCAGTACACTGAAAGTGAAATAATTATCCACTTACATTCACAAAGCATTTAATTCCCTCATAATCTCTTGATCCTTAAAGTTATAGTGAGGTAGTACTTTGGACTGGTGGAAGACATGGCACGCTGTAAAAGCACAGTGAGGTTTGTGGATTTAAAGTGACAAAATTTGAAGAAATATAGAGGGTTTGGATGCCTTTGCAAATTGCTGTGCAACCATAAAACGTCTTAGTCACAGTATGCATGACAGCTCATTCAAAGCATGAAAGATGTAGAGGTTGACATATAAAAGTTGCAAAACCAAACACTGTAAGCAATCTAAAATTATGTGTTTCCAGAGCAACTCGTTCTTTAAAGCCAGATGTTCTTGATAACATCTCAAATGCTGATTCACATGGTTTTTGTTTTTCCTCCTATTTTGCTCCTTAAGATGGTTAAATACTAAAGTAAGAAACCGCAATCTCAGCTTGGTTTGTACATACAATCCCCATTATACACGCCTACACAAACAAATGACTTCAGCGGTCAAATATGAGAAGTGAAGATTTGTCAAGAAACACTTATAAAACTCTTAGGGGCTCCTTCTTCTCAGCAAGGGTGACAGAATCTCTCAGGATGTCTTAGAATCCTGTGGGAGTTGTGATTATGAGAAGACAGATTAGTCATGTTTCTGTTTTTCACCATCGCACATAAAGATGACATTTCACTCTTTGAATTCAGTGAGACAACAGGATGAGGCAGATTACTGTGCAGAGTACACACTCATTTCATAATTAGATGTATTGCTTGCATTGGCGTTCCCCTGAGGTTTAAAGTGAAGTATTCCGAAAGCACCTGACTTAAGAAGCTTAAGAGTAGTAAGTCATTTACAGCATCTTGTACATCATTGGCACCCTTAGTAAAGATATGCAAAGAATGAAGAAACTAAATGTTTCAGAAGTAAAAACTATTAAAGAGTAGAGTGATGTTCTCTGGGTAAAATATTCCCTTTTGAGCTATACTAGTAGGAATTTTGGAAAATATTCAAATATTGTCTTTAATGAGAAGAATAACTCAATTAATGCACCCATTGTTACAGAAAGACATGCAAGCTGAAAGGGAAAATTGTTTGAGTCAATAATCAACACTCGAAATTGTGAAAAATGAGATATTCAGGAGTATTGAATTGTTTGAAGTGAAACGGTTGTTAAAAACAACAGAGGAAATCGGACCAAAAACAGCATCTCCCCTGGAGCCTTTTTTCTAGGTTTGCATTTTATGAGCTCTTGCTCTTTCAAATAACTGTTTTTCATAAAGGCTGCTGCCACCCTGCTGATGCCCCTTAACATTCCTACAAAAACTACATCTCAAACTTTTTTTCCCCTTTTCTTCATAAAATTTGAGTGTCAAAGAATTTTTAATTAATGATCCACAATTTTGTGTTTCTTGGAAGTGTTAGCATAATGTGACAAAATTCACATATTTTTCAGCGTACACAGACACACACACCTTTGGGCAATTTAGAGGGACCAATTAAACTAACAATCATGTTTTTGGTCTGTCATAGAAAGCCAGAGTGCCAGAGAAAGCCCACACATGAATGAAAAGTACAAGCAAACTAAATGCAGATAGACCACTGGCTAAGATTTGAACAAAGTAAAATAAATATGTGTGATGATGTTCAAAAGCTAAGAACTTGCTTCAAGTAATCCTAATGGAAATATTCCTACATATACAATGAAAGCAATAATTAAAAGCTTAAAACAACCAATAAAACTCTAGGAGCCATTATTGTCATACATAGTGAGAAAAATAGTAAAGGTTAGAAAAATTCCACATTTTGCCGTTGGAGTACTGCAGGATATTTTTTTCTGAGTTAAAATATGCAACTTTAATAAAAGATGAAAGTGTTTTACCAGGTTTCATTATTACACCCTGGATAACAGGGTATGTGGTACCAGCTCCTGTTTTTCTTCAACCTCCTACCACAGCTACTAATCGTCATGTTGTTGTATCTGAATCCATGTGGATATCTGCTTCATGGAAACGACTTTTACTCCCCATAAGGCTGAAGTCTAAATAGCCATTTTTTTAAGTATTTCAGGAAATTTAAACCTTTTGCATATGCAGTTTCAGCATAGCCACACAATATTTCGATTTTCTAATACTTATGTTTAAGTCAGAAAGTGAAATGTGATCAGTAGCAGGGTAATAGGAAAATATTTTGCAGCTGCAGTGGCTCACATTGTAAGAAAAATCTTGAATCTGCAGCAAAGTAGTGGAAAGGCCCTCATCCGTCTGCGTTCATGCATGGGGTAGATTCAGTTTGGTTGTGGAGAGATGTGGAATGAGCTGTGTGGGTCATGCTGGCATATGAGGGCTGTGTGTTGTGACGCTCACATGGAGATGAAACTCAGAGAGATAAAACAAAAATCTTTCAAAAGCCTTTCATTGTAGTTTATGTAATACACAATAACTCTGGGGACTTTATAGGAAAAGAGTGAACAAATTTAGATTGAATCCAATTTGTGTTTAAAACTCAATTCTGTTCTTTTTTTATCAAGTTAAAGTTTTTTCTGCTTATCCAATTAAAAGGCGATTGGTTTTCTTCTAGACAAGACAACAAGTTCCACATGGTAAATATAAAAATAGTGTTGCACCTTCGGTCTTAAGAATAATACTGCATAGAGAAAAAAGTTTGGTTTTATCCTTGTGCACAAAATCAAACCAACCAAACTTCTCCAGAAGAATATTTTGTTTTACAAATATTTTCAAAAACCACAGTGTCAACAAAACACTGTATTAGCTCTGACATTAGCAGAGCTAATACAGATTAGCCACAAGATGGTAACTGGCATAACACTCATCAAGGGCTAGACCTGTCATAAATCAGTTTTCCGAATGAAAAAAAAGTTAAACGTAAAAAAAATAATAATGAATGAGTTTTGGACAAACACACAGGAGACTTTTATGCATAGGTTTTTACACCTGGGTAAGACCAAGGAAAATGTCAAGTGAGTTTTGTGCTCCTTATGTTAACTTTTGAAAGCAGCTATTGATGTTCTGTCCTAACTGAATTGAAGCCACTTTAGCACAGAGACCTGTGTGGTGGTGTCAACTCTTTGGTGTCACACTATTGCATATGTGCTTCCATTTCATTCATCTAGGACGATGCACAGCCTTAGATAAATAACACTACCACATCGCCTTCCAAACACATTGAACACTGTTGCATTTTATCAGCAGCTAAGCCAGGCTGCCAAGAAATTATTGAAGATTTCCTAAAATTATGCAGCATGAATGCCACAGCTCTCACACATCCTGCATGCCAAACATGTGCGCCACTATTACGACATTTACACAATTGCTATTCTAAAACTGACCCAATAATAAAATAGCTAAATCTCAAGCAAAACTGCAAACACAGTGACTGTACTGATGAAGATTCACTCACTTCGGCATTCCAGATGTCTAAAACTGAAACTACATATAAGAAAATACTTTCACTCCACATGAAAACACACTGAACATAGTGAAGTATATAGCCCTTTTGTGCCAATATGAGTTCTAACCCAAATTAGTATGATATTTGTTATTTCTTGTTTTAGATCATATTTTATGGCTCTGCTACTGATTGGCCTGCAGAAAACATCTATAATGCTGGTTTTCCAAAGTGTTTTATTATGTCAGTCAAAGAGACCAAGCATAGAAAAAGCAGATTGAAATTTTGTTTATGTTGCATTTCCTCTGCATGGATGCAAACTGCTTAATTTAAGCATAATACTGTAGACAAAAAAACTTCTTCTTCCCGACTAGTGGATACCTTCTTTTTACTTTAAATATAAAAATCTATATAGATGTATAAACAAGGAAGAAATTAAGGTGTCAGTTATTACTGACTGCAGAGGTCTTCAGTTTTAACGTTGAATTTTGAACTTGCTAAGTACCTCTCAATGATGACATTCAGAGATAAGTAGTGACTCATTTGTTTTTCACCCTGCCTGTGAAAGGCAGTCACAAGCTTGCACAGGCAGCCATGTGGCTGATTATCGTGTCCGCGTGCCGTGTGGAAACATTGCTGCGGCTCATCTTCGTTGCGACGCTGCAAGGCTGGCAGGATGCTGGCCCAGCCTGCTGACTTCCACTGTGAGCGCTCTGCGGTCAGGTTGAATATTGCTCTAATGAAAAATGGAGATCACTTCAAGTCCCACTGTTCTTTTCAGAATTTGTTCCTGAGAACTACATTTATTAAAATGTTTTTTTTATTTCTTACATTCCCATGACTTGACAGATTTTTTTGCAATTCTGAATGCAGATTTGTAGCAATTTGTCGTAAATGCAGGACACAAATAAATGTTTGTTCATTTCAAGGACTACTTTTGCACTGTGATAATTTTTTTGTAACTTTGTCAAAACAGGAGGTCAGAACCGCATCTGACTGTATGAAAGAGTTGTTTCTTTCGTCAGATACATCTTGGGGACAATTTGAGATGTGATTTTACATTCTTTCGTATTTCAGTCCGACATTTTAACGTGTAAAATCTCCTTCTGTGTGTTCTTGACCCATGGCTTGAGTACAAAGACTGTTGCCATTTGAAGACTGTCATTCTTGCTCCAAGAAACTTTCTGTCTCATTGCAATCAAAGAAAAAAAAACATGAAAAAACCCAAATGGTAATAATCTCTGACTTTATACAGGAGCAACCAAAACTATTTTCCTAAAGGGCACTTTTCATCACATTTTGGTGTCAGAAAGCATTCTAATCTTCACCAGACTAGAATTAATCACAATCTGCCATTCCTTTGTTTCACAAACATGAATAATTTCCAACCGCAATTTTATGACACAGCGCGAATCTTTGGAGGCATAAAAGAAAATCAGATTCAGCAACAATAGAATAACATAATGTGCTTCACAAAGAGCTATTTTTGCATTAATATAAATATATTACATTGCCTATAATAATGAAAACACTTGTATATGTCACAAGTAAATGACACTGAGAACTGCTTTAAAAAAGAATTTTATTGTCTACAGGGAGGCATTAAAATGATTATTTAAACAATTTTAATTATTAAAAATTATAATTTTTATGCACAGTGAGGCAACAGTGCACAGTTGGTAGCACTGCTGCCTTTTAGCAAGAAGGTCCTGAGTCCTGAAGTCTTTCTGCTTTATGTTTGCATGTTCTCCCCATGCATGTGTGGTTTTCCTCTGTACTCAGACTTCTTCCCACAGTCCAAAAACATTACATTAAGTTTTCTGCAGTTATAACTGTGCATCGTTGATTGTCCCATCTTTGTGTTGCTCTGTCGAGGACTGGGCCCAAAAAAACTGTGTAACCATCTCTTTGCACATGGCCTCCACATGTCACCCTCTGGGTTTGTCAGATAAAGTCCTTTGTTATAAGCTCCTTCCTGAAACTCCTCCTCTTTCTGCTTCTGGAACCAGAGTTAACGCACTACGTATGTTAAATCAATAGTTAGCATATTCCGCTTCAGTCCTTCATTCATGGCTGGATGTCCAAACACAATAAGTTGTTCCAATTTAAATTCTGTTCTATTTGAGCTTGAGTTTCTGATATCTTATTGCCAGTGTGGTTTGCTGTATCAATGTTGGCCAGAGAATAAAAGGGTAAAAGTACATCATTTTTGGAGATTAATTTTATTCCTATAGCACACTACCATGACCAAATATTCAAATTGTACTGTTTTCTTGACCAAAAAAAACTTTCAATTGAGATATGCTGAATGGAGATGCAGCTGCTTGTTGGAAATTGGTGGATTTATTCAACCTTATCTAAAACTTTCGGCTACAGGACTATGGAACAAATCTTGTAATCTAAAAGGAACAAATCAAGGTTGAAGTGCTACGTATGCCCTCCAGCTGTGAGAGATAGCTTGGCTGCTTGTCATTCCTCTTAATCAAAAAGAATATCTAGTTTGTTTTCTTCACACACATTGTTTGGTCTTAGAAGGGCATATCAGGCTAATGCTTAACATGTGGTTGTTGAAAAGGAAATCAAAGTCCTGACACACCACCAGACCGCAGCTACTGTCAAACTGTCTCACATAGAGAGGAAAAAAACTGTTCCCTGCTGCAGCTAATTATCAAAGGTAAAAACAAGCAGGAGGAAAACATTAGAGAGATTGATTTATTTAATAAAGCAATGAACTGATCACAGACATTTTGGTACTGACTGAGAACACAATAAGAGACTTATTGTGTTAAGTCATTGTTCAGTTCAGCAAAAATACTGAGAGTATATTTTATCACCCAAAGTTTACACATCAGCTGCTGCAATCCTTCCTAAATCATTATGTAATTGTTACTGTGCCTGTAAAAGTATTCAACCCCTTGGATGTTTTAATCTTCTATTGCCGTTACAAATCAGGCACAGAACAGTAGACGTCTAAACAGATGAGGGGGAACCATGTGCTTGTGAGTACAAGAGTGCATCATGACATTTCATGTGGGTGTATGTTTTGATTTATGATTGTAAGTAGTGGAGTATTTCTGTCATCCCGTGTCTCTCCCTGCAGGGTAAGCCGATATAATCCTGTGGTTAAATCATTTCACTCAGTGGAAAGTATTGGATAGAAGCATTAAAGCTACAGCATTCAAGCCACTGGCTCAACTCGGTCAAATACAAGGGGAAGAAAGATTTGAGGCCATGTGACCAGTCCTTAGGTGATCTTCTGTCTGCACAGGTGTGACATCTTACTTAAAATTGCATAGATATAGAACACTGTGAATTTAGAAGCAATTCACAGTGGTGGATTTAGGATTTTTTTTCTTTGCACACATCAATTTCACTGTCAAGCAAAGATTTTAAGGTCTAAACTTAGGTGGAGAAATCTATATTCCACAGGCATTTCTTCCCCATGGTTCAAAAATCGCCTACAGTACATTTAAGGCTTAAATGTACTGCCTGGTCATACAGAAATATCTGGAAGGCTGTCACTGTTTTGAACAAGAAAACTTATAGACGTGGTTATGTGAGCAATTTAAAAAAACTTGAGAGAGAAGTTCAGGTTCTGCTTTCTCAGCTCCACACACCTGCTCAACGGTGATGTGATGTGAAGATAAACATTGAATTGTCAGAGCTGGAAAGTGAGAAAGATCTGATGCAGCATCTGACCTCATAAAACTGTGAAGGACAGGGGATTTTAGAGTCTCTGTGTTATGTTATTCAGTTACACATATGAGGAGAAGTATTCAAAAAGTGCACTGTGTATTATGAATGTCTGTTCAAAACTGACCAAATGATGCTCCATGTCTGTGTTGACATACGCCTCTAAGGTAAGCTGTGGACAGGAACTGGCATATGTGGAAAAAGTGGATTCATAATCTTGTGAGACTGATGTAGATAAAAACAAAGACAGTAGAAATGTTTTTCTTTTACCTTCCAGTAACTTAGTGGTAACTCTTACTTTTGTGATGTCTGGGGAGAAACTTTGATTCTTAAAACAGGTTGCTGCTAATTTTATAGATTAGTTTTTCCCAGTTTTCTAAATAAGAAAGCTGATGTGCAAAAATTTTAAAACACATTTTTGGGTTTATACACAGTCACTTTCTATACATTAGAATATTACTGAAAGAAAACTGCACTGAAATTCAAGCATGCTTTTCTTCAGTGGATCAAATGTTTAATATCAGAACCTTGAAAATTTTAAACCTATAAAAATGAAAAAAAAAAAAAAAACTAACAAACCATAACACCATGTTTTGTCTGATGCCAAAAGTGTTTCCATTTGGATTTTAAAGGAGAAACGTGACATTGAACAGTAGTAGTGTTCAGAGATGTCAAAGCACGGCTGGTAGTGCACAGCTTTGCTCTTAACTCAGGACCCTTGTCTGTGTTGATCACCAGCTCTTTCAAAAGAGCAAGGCTACAGTTCATAGGATCCATCTCACACAGGGCTTCGCCCAGAAGAGTAACTTTCAAACCATCCTCCATGTTCTCCTGATCTAAATACCATTGGAAATGTCTTGGGATTACTGACAAAAGTAGGTTTACAATAACAGATGTCAGTTCCTGACCTTGGTTGCCCTTCCAGAAGCCATTTTCTCCACATGGAGGAACGTTCCCACCAGATTCCTGGAAATACTCGCATCATGCATGTCTAAACACATTTGTGAGGAGTTAGAAAAAGAGTAACTTCTAACGACTGAATCCTTCCTTTTAAATTTCTAATTGTTTGGTTTGTAATGCTGAACTGTTTTCCACATGAATTAGGACTTATGCATATAGCTTAACAGATTGGTCTTATTGTCACATCTGATTAAAAACTACACAAGTCAACATTTGATCTTATTTCTAACTTCATAATCTCAGAAATAGAACTCACAGTGTAAGATCTTTCTGTTGTGCTAAAGCAGCAGAGAAAAGTACATGTTTTCCAACTAATTACAGATATAATCTAATGACACAAAGAAGACAACCCTTTGTTTAGTTTGGTTTGTTACTCAACACAAAACAGAGGTGATGTGTGCATTTGGGTGACCGTGTGTTACAAAGTAAAATAAAGAAAGCGACGGGATTCAATCTTGACAAATAAAAGCAGTTGAGCAGGGAGGGCACACGTGGAGGGAGAGTTGGTGTCCGACGGGCCTGAGATGTCTCAGTGAAGAAGAAAGAATGTTTAGGCGGTGAGGGATGAGAAGAGAAATGCAATCTGGGTCCAGACAGAGGTGTAACAGACCAATTTGTTTGTGGTGTAATGGAGAGAAGATGGGTTGGCCTGTGTGATAAGTTGGCCAGGTCTGGACCAAGCTGGATGGGGAGGATAAGAAGGCTTCTGAGGTCTGATTGGGAAAACAGTGAGACATAAAAATATGTGTAGTTCAGAGAAAGAAGAAGTTAGCAGAAGCTGAAAAATATACAATTTTAATATTTTTAAACCTTTAAAACAAATGTCTTATAAAGTCTCCCAAAATGCCGTCAGAACTAAAAAGGTGACACAAACCTAAATTGTTCACAAACAATGACCTTGTTACATAAATAAAAGATACAAATAAAACAAAACTGTACCTCATTAGCCACGTTGACTCCAGAGGAATAACGCTGAAACTTCTCACAACCAGCTTCTTCAGCCAGAATGCCCCATGTGGCTCTAAGTGCGCCAGCCAATCTTTTCCCCTGGCAACAACATGGTCCGAGGAACGAAACACAAGTTCCCCGCCCACATTCGAATGCACCCCCAACCAAACAAATGAGCATTAACACAAATCTACCAAACATCACCACACATCTACAACTTACTGTTCTACACCAAATAAAATGTAACTACTGCCACCCTGAACAAAAAACAATGAACCAGCTGCACTACAGTTGCTTTGATGGCAGCTACACATGGTAAACATGAACACAGCCCTGAAAAGACATCAAGAGTCAGGGGGGAAAGAGAAAAATAGGAGAAGTGCATTGCTCCCTCTCATAGACAGAAATAAAATTCTTAATGGCGATATGATTTTTTCTAACCCTTTACATTTTCAAGAGCAGATATCATAACAGGCTTAACAACTGCAGATAGAAATAAACAGTTAGCACAAGTAGGAGATCACTGAAGAACACCATAAAAGTGATAGTCAGTTGATAAGACATATATAAACAGTATGTGCAATACTTTAACACAGTAGCTAGTAACTGAAGACCAAGTGGAGATCTTAAAATTATCTCCTAGATATAAATTAAATGTAACAGTGTTAGTCCATATTGTCAGTGCAATAGGTATGAATATGGGGTGACTACAAGCACAGTGACAGGTAATAGATCAACTTTAGACATGATCACCAGAATTATTTTGAAGAGAAAGCCACCAAAAGCCTCTTCTTCGTACCAATACAATGAACAGATCATTTTCTAGTCAGAAAAGAACAATTATTATGCAACTCATCAAAATATTTGCATCCATGTAGGCTGCAAGTTTCTGCACGTTACTTTTGGGGAGAGTTATATTTTTTGCAAAAGACAAAAGTGAAACCCAATCGCATTTAACTCAAAATATTACCTATGTATCAAGGCCACTGTTAGGATGCAGGGTATTGATCATTCCTTGATTAATGACAGTGTATAGTTGTGCTGCAATCATCTCTCATCTTCTGGTAATCACGGTCTCACATGGCCATCTGTCTGCTCTACTTTCAAATCACACCATCTACCTGCCAACCTGTCTGCAACTGGAGCTTCTGTAACGATCCTATCTGCCCTTGTTTCACGGTGTAAAAATAGTCAGATGCATAATTAACATCATCGCTCATAACGGGTCCAATAGCTGGCTGTCTTTGAGGAGGGGTGAAGGATGGAGGTTTGGCGCATTTCTAGACAGAGTGTTGTTAGTCCAAAAACTACTCAATCATCCTGTCTTATACGCTCACTGCATGGCAATTGGGAGATTGTCAAACACTCCTGCACTTCTTTATTTGCACTCAATTTAGATGGTTTGGGACCCATGATGCGCTGACTGTGTGTTCATTGTGTCTGTTTCTCAGACTTATCACTGCCTTAGTCACTCCTTCTCTGTCTAACACTCTTTATTTCCTCCCCTTTGCTTTTGTTTCCTTTCCCCTTTTCCCTTTTCTGCTGATTTCTCCTTATCTGCTCTTAAAACCCTTTACCTTCTCTCTGCACTTCACCCCCTGCCTCCGTCTCTTTGTCTCTTATTTCATCTCCTTCTTCTGCTCCTTGAATCATGGCCATACTTGACAGTCTTAGCCGGCTGTTAGTCTGTCTTGGTTGAGAGGTTCCTGGAGTTCATTGTGCTTTAGCATAGAAACTTTAAGTCCTAAAGTAGAGGCTTTTTTATGTGCTTAAAGTGGACTTTTTTTTTACGTCACCCAGCCACTGGGTGTTCTACTCATGCACACACAGAGAGGGTCATAAATTATTGTAGTGTTATTTAGCTTGACAATGATTTGAGATGGTCAACAAAAATAAAATGAAGAATGTATGCTGATTTTTTATTTTTTTTTTATTTTTTAGGAGGGGGGAAAACTGTGCTGAATCAGATTATTTTATTTTTCCTTGGAAAAATAAAAGAATACTACATTCCTTCATAACCGATATGCATGTAACTCAAATATAAACCCAACTTTGAAACTAAATAATAAGAATTTAAAGTAAGTTGGACTGTAACTCCAATTTAAAAGTGATCATTGATAAAGAGCATACTATCACATAGTTTACCTTAAAATATGCTCCAGGATGGACAAAAACTAAGAGAGAAACAAACATTGAACTGGATTCTTAATAGACTCATTTAAGACACAGAGTGTATTAAATTTGAAACATGTATTTCTGTAGTTGTGTTAATTATTGCTTACAACTTTTCTCATAAAATTAGAATATTGCATAACACTAATATAGGAAGTGTAACTTATATTCACATTTTGTTGCTGAGAAGAGTCAAAAAGCCTTTCAAGAAATTAGAAAAAAATTTAGAAAATGTATTCCTTTCTTTTCATGAGAAAAAAATATATATTTTAAGATCAGCAATGATCTTAAAACTTATCTTGGGAATATTTACAGATAAAAGACAAATATCTGGCAAACTCTTCAACAGACACCTGTAAGAAAGCACCAACAAGGGGCTATTGGACCCAAACTGTTGAGGACATTTATATAAAAAATAATATTAGGTTTCTGAAGACTCAAATAAAAGAAAGAAAAAATACAAAAAGAAAAAAATTGGAATCTCTCACAAAGTCACTGTTTGGCAGTGTTTGTGTTAACTGGCAAATAATAAAAATAAAGAAAAAATAAATAAATAAGTATCCACTTTCGGATGTTTGTTGTTTGATAAAATACCTGAAAATGTCATTTTACTCTTATAGCAACACAAGAAAGCTTTAGAAGACAAAATACAAAAGTAATAAAATCACGTTCACTTTAGGCGAAATGTAAAATAAGCCTTTCTGTGCTTCTGTTTGTTTACATCATGCTTTGAACAGAACTGACTTGTCAGCCTTGGCAGGGGATTCCAGTAAATCTGTGGCGCTTTCTGTTTCTTGTTATAGACGTCTGAACGGAGCCCAGTCCTGGCAGGACCCACTTGGCCCCTCTGTCACCCTTCCTCTATCCCCTTTATGCCCCTCCACTACAGCACCAGGGCCAACTTTACAATCTGATAGTGGTCCAGAGAGTTCAGCAGAGTTCCAGCTAAGAGAAAAACTTCTTAGAACAAAGAAAGGAGCGGTGACCTGGCATTCCTCTTCTGAGAGGCATCTGCCAAGCTCACTGATTGAAAGCTGCTCTTAGCCAGCTTTCCTACCCCCCCCTCTGTCCCTTCTCATTCTGCCCCAGTTTTATACCCATTCCTCCTTTCCTGACTTCCCTCTTTTCCAAACTCCACCTGACCACAGCTGGGACTCGAGTCACAGAGTCAGGGAGGGGAAAAAGTGAAGGCAAACTCTCCATCTAAATGCAAACGGCGCTTGACTCCCCCAAGCTCACGAACAAACCCGCCTGTTCCAGACTTTGGCACACACTGACCTGACCTCATAGTCCAAGGTTCGCATGCTCCCTGACAAACTGCAGCCCTACTCTCCTCTTCACCTCTAAAGTGTGTGGAAGAGAATAGCAATATGGATGAAGAGTGGTGAGGTATTGGGAAGCCCCTGAGAGTTTTTCAGTTCAGGTATGCAGCAACAGAAAGGTCATAATGGAGGAAAAAATGAGAAAAAGGACACTTCATGTATTCACTAAAATATGGTCACCTTTGATTAACAAAAGTCCAGTGTTTTCCAGACTATAAGTCGTTCTGGAGTACAAGTTGCATCAGTCAAAAAATGTTTCAGAAAACATTTATAAATCAAACTGAAATATAAGTTGCAATTATTCAGAAATTGTTAAACATGAGGGGGACCTCGTCCTTGTTGATGACATGGTCTGGTTAAACGTTATGCTCAGTTACCTGCTTTTAACCAACCATTAGTTCAAAGTCTGCCGGCGGTTTCTGACACCCTTTTGCCCGTACTCTAAATCAGTTTGGTCAGGAACAGCTCTGCTGCGCTACACGCTTTGTCAGTGGAAAGGAGCGGAGATGCTTGCAGTGTAAATCCAGGGTGGTAGAGAAGTGATTGCTTTGCATTAAGCAGTAAAATCAAGAAGGCCCAGCCGCAAAGTCACTTATTTTGATTTTCTTGGAAACATAGTGTGAAGACGGAACTCCTGCCTCTCTCAGCAGCATGTTCTTTAAGCACCTCGCTGTGAACTCGTTTCTCCAGCTGAGGCCATCTTGCTTTCAACCCGCACTTACCTTTCCTTGAAGCTGCTTTGCTTATGTCTGTCAGTATGAATTAACATTTAACACATCATTAAAAAATTCATACAATTAAAGTTATTGTTGATTTATCCTAATATTTATTTGTTCTTTTTGTGTTGGATTCAGATACTTAGAGTGTGATTGTGATCATTTTCTGGCATTAATCAGTTCATCATCTTCTTTAAAAATTTATGACTGAAAGTTTTAAATTTACCTGTACCGCAAATTACAGTACTGGATATTTTTATTACATATAAAATTGCAGTTAGGTATAAAAAAATATATATCTCCATCTTTAGTTATTTTTATTATTAATTTAACTTATCACTCTCCACATTTGTCTGTGGTTCCACTGATAAACTTCCTTTTGAAAGACCTCCAGTAAAAAAAAAATCAAAAACAGGATGTAACTGACCAAAAAGAAACAAAACTTTGTGTTCCACTTTAAGATCCAGGTGGCAGATGACAGATCACAGTGAACCTAGTTTTGCTGTTTCTTCTTGCTAAAGCCCAGTTGTTACTCACCACTGTTACCACATGTTTGGTCTGGTTGATTTGCTGGAAATCCAGCGACTCCATGTAATAACCAGTGCTTCCTGAGAGTTGTACATTATTGCCAATTGACCATGAATCAACTAACCCAGCAGCCACATTTTGTGTATTTTATGGGGAATTGTATTTTTGAAAAACACATTTCTAAATTAACTTTTTGTAACCAACTGGATAATTGCATGCATTTTATCTTAAATGTTATGAATTAATTTGCTTTAATTTAAGCACTAAAATAGAGTGAACAGAAAATTAACATAAGAATGTTGAACAAGTTCAGCAACATTCCTGGATATAATGAAGTCTTTGAAAAAGTGTTTTTTTGGGGATTTTATCAAATATATTAAAATAGCTCGCTGTCCTCTATCTGTTTAGCTGAAAATGGAAAATAGTTTTAATTTATTGTTGTTATGGTTAAAGACGTTTTCCTTATGTGCAGCGAAATAGGTCAAAGTTGTGTTCCAGGACTTATTTCTAGCTGATTAATTCAGAGTGACACTTTCTCTCTTTTGGTTTTCGTTCCCATTTTCGGGAATGAATTGGTGTGGACACATCCCTATGTTGTCATTTTGAGAAAATGGACAATTATGGAAAATCCTGCCACCAAATATATTGTGCACTAACCAAATCAATATGGCCATAATAAGCAAATGCAAAAAGGAAATAAAATGTTACCAAACTGAGTCACTCTGTACTTAGAGCTGTGGTCAGAAAATGAAGAACGATCATTATAGGCAAAAATGTCATTTTAATTCTGTGTTTTTTAAGATTCAGTGATATTGTTTGTTTTCCAGGATAAAATGATGATCCAACTTTAAACTTTAATTCTTAAAAATAATTACCGTATTTTTCGGACTATAAACCGCTACTTTTTTCCCCACGATTTGAACCAGCCGGCTTATGGCGCGGTGCGGCTTTTCTCTGGATTTCTCTTCAACCACCAGGGGGCTCTCTAGCTGGAAGTGAATGATTGGAAGTCAAAATTTGAAGTCAAAGAAGAAAGCGCTCACTTCCATTTAGCACATGCTAGCAGCAGGCATGACGGAGAAATGTTTTCAAACTCATACCCCCTCACCATGGAAAAAACACAAAGAAGTTCATAAGATGCAGCTTTTAAGTTGAAGGCTGTGGACGTGGCAGTACGGATCGACAGCCGCTGCACGTAAACTCTGCCTGAACAAATCCATGGTTCGGCGTTGGAGACGCAGGGCTGCGTCCTTAATAGCAGATTTTTGCGTCCTTGTGTAAAACAGAGAGCGGCGGAGATACCAGAGGATTATATTTGGGTGCGTCTTATATATGTAAGTTTCCTTTTTTTTTTTAACTTTGTGGGTGTTGCTTATAGTGAGGTGCGCTCTATATCCCGGAAAATACTCTACTCTCTTCAAAACGGTGGTGTTATGTATTTTATAGTCAGTTGACATAAAAAAGCTGTATATATAAAACAGTAAATAATATTTTAATATATAACTCCTAGTCAGAAATAACCAATACGAGCTAGGAAGAATGTTGTAGAAGTGTTAATCAAGCTTGTGCACATGCTACTCACACTCTTCCCACTGCTCGGCCCATACTGTGGCATAAGGCTGCAGGTGTATTGCAGCTGTGGTAATGGCAGAGAGACAAACGCATCACAGGAAAAGTGCTAGTTTCCTGAGTTCTTGGCAGTCTCTGTTGTGAGGGAGCAGCTGTGGACGGAGGGCTGTATTACAGCAGAAAGCAAAGAGAATGGATGTTTAAGGTGTGCTTGTTCAAATTTTCAGGCTAAGTCCAGGATTTTCTCAGAACTCCCAATTGCAGCTTTAACTGGGGTAAGTGTGGCCTGCAGTGCTTGAGACATTCTGGGTTCTTTTGTGAACTCTTGTATGAATTGTCAATGTGCTCTTGGAAAAATTTTAGTAGCTGGTAATTCCTTATAATGTTCTCCACTGTTCTATCTTCTCTCCATTTGTGGGTCATTTCTCTTGCTGTGGCTCACTGGAGTCCCTCAGACTAAGAAATGACTTTGTAACCCTTATTATACTGATGGATGTAAATGTTTCTCTGTTTCTCACCTGGTTTTGATTTATTTAGATCCAGGCATTGTGTTTTGCTTTTGAGATCTTTTACCCTATTTTATATTATCAAACAGGTTCCATCAAAGAATTTCCTTGCTTTATTACACGGTGTGGCTTGTAGATTTCGGAAATTGTTTTCCGAAATGTAGTAATTAACAGCTGATTCCTGAGTTGAAATGTTGAAGAATAACTTTTTAAATACAGAGCCACAGAGGTTTGAATACCCAGTAAGTTCTGCAGGAACGAATGAACATCTGAAACATGCAGCATTCTGACCCTCAAGGACTCTAGTTACTCATCCCTAGTTTAGATATAAATTGGGACTGAATTAGAAAAACAAGCAACACAAACACTGTATATGCCTGTATTATTTGGATTTACAAAAAGCCAAGACATGTGGACATGTATAACAAATAACAAAGTTTTGAGTTCAAAGCTAAAGTTAGTGCCAAGAAGTTTCATTGAGATAATTGTTTCATAGCGATAGAAACAAATGATCTCTTTCAGTAAAGAGTTTTCACTAAAAACAGGTGCATGAATATTAAGCTATGATATGTGGTGAAACTATGTGGGCGGTCACATATGATAGTCTGCTTGCCAGCCTAAGAAACAAAACCGTTGAAGACCATCTGCCTTGCTAATGGTAGAGTGTGCTGCTATTAGATGCTTTGATAGCAACCTTTGAAACTGTGGACATCTGTGTGAGCTGTTGTGTCTGGATGCGGGTTTCTCGCTGGAAGAAACAACTCCATCTGTTTGCATTGTTTCTCTTCTTGATTGCTCCTCTTTCAGCAGACTTGTATTCCAGGACTGTTTTTATTTTGGAGCACACACCCACGTGCATACCTGTCAGGAAGTATTTGTGTATGCACAAAGAGATCTGAGTGCACATATCCTGGTGAGTTCAGTGTGAGCACAGATGTGTTTTGGGGGGAAATTAAAACAGAGACAGAAGTCTTCTGAAAGGCCGCTGATTGCTGTGTTTCAGAAAGGGTGGCCTTTTTTTCTTCTCCCATTGAAAAATTGTGAAATTGCTGAAGATTTGTGAATAAGAGCTTTACCAACACCTGCATCACACACACAAGCGCAAAGAAAAAGTGAAGATCTTTCATAAGTAATGAAAGAAAAGCAAACAATGCTATATTTTAGAAAACTGAACAGTGGTGCAATTATCAAATTACATTGTTTGTCTTGGTCTGTTCATGAAAGAACTGCTCCACAAAACTTTAGTTTACCTTTTATCTTTCCAGAACCTACAAAAAAATTTACCACATCAACAGGAAGTTGTGCATTTTGGATTTGAGTTTTCATTTGTATCGTGTTGCTTCCATGTCTCTCATATTTTACCCGTCTCCATGCAGTTTTGATGATTCTGTTTCATTGTGGGTCTTTAGTCTTTTAAAGCTTTGTTTGTTTAAAGCCTACATTTCTCTTAGAGGATTTTGCCACAAACTTTCACACAAAGTGTGCTATGATTTTTGCAGTGCAGTACGATTTTTTTCGCCAACAAAAACACTTGATAAGATAATGATTTCAGAAATGCCCCGTCCATTGAGAACAGGAAGTCAGTTGTCATATCCTGAAATACATCTCTGATCCTCTTTATTTAACCAGTTTCAGACTGTGTCAGATGACTGATAAAGACTTGATGTTGGTATAGAAAATGTTGACTTTTTATGAGAGAATTTGGTTTGGGGGAAAATTAGTTATAGCTCTATTTTCCAGATAAGTAATATGATTTGCATCGCACTGGACAATAATTAATAATAACATAGTTACGAACAAGATCCATCAACTTATAAATCTTATAAAATTCACGCTGTCTGGTAGCAGAGACAAGTTGATGTTGCTATGTCTGTAAATTATAATTATTTGATGGAGGTTGCCAGTATGACAGCGTGGTCAATGTTGATATCCAAAGTTGGTTCAGCTCTGTAAGGCATGCTTCCCAGTAGACCATTTTCATTTTCAAGACTTGCAAATAGCACCACCTACTAACTACTGAAGGTGGCGCTATAAATTGAATATGGAGCTGCGGGGGAGAGTGGTGACCAAAACTGGCATTCGCAACAGAGGCCTGTGCGCCTACAAGTTACAATGTTTTAAGCTGTTTAGCACAGATTTAATGTTCATTTTTGGTTTCCTCACAGTGTATTAATGCATCTAAAAGCCATAATGCTAGTGCATATTTCCATTAAAATCTAATTTTAATGGTTCAACCTTGAAAGAAAAATAAATCTTGATCTTGAATGATCTTTAATTGATGATTACGATAATAGTACAGTTTTTTGCATCTATTTGGGTTTTTGGGTGTATTGACTATGTCATGTCCTGTGATATCAGCTCACTGTGTGTGTAAAGTGGCCTAGTGTCAGGCTCTGGGGATCTGTGAGATATTCTGCAGAGACAGAGGCAAAAGGTTAATAAACACCCACATACACGCAATGTGTACGTACACATTCCTACATACACTGAAAGGAAACACTCACCAGATGCCAGGTGCTGGCATGTTTATATCACTATTTTCTTTTTGGATTCCCTTAGAAAATAATTTAAAAAGTAGCTATAGCTCTAAAATCTAATCAGCCCAGATCAGTGTGTCAGAGTTTTGTCTTATTTTTATTGTATAGCTGAGAACATACTCAGTCCTATAGAGACTTCACACACACACACAACTGCATGTATCACAACACTGCATGGGTTTTGACCTCAGTGTTGGCCCTGTGTTGCCAGACCGACTGGAGCAAGGAGCAACCTCCCCCTGTCTGTGTTCATATTATTCAAAAGAATAAAGCTTTTTTCCCCCTCGCAGCAAATTGAAATTCCAAACAAAATGCCTATTAAGAGCTAAGAGACCTCCCCGGAGGACAGAGTGTTTGCATTTAACATGCAGACCGACGGTTTAGCTTCAGTGCTTTCGAAAGGCAGCAAAGCCAAACCAATCTTCCTGTGAACTGCACAGCAGATTTCTTGCGGATGAATTTCGGCTGCAGCCCAGAAATACAAAGTGAAATGAAGGATTCATGGTTTATCAAAGAAGCCATAGTGTTTACTCCACTAGAGGGAAGCTTGCAGGCTAGCTAATAATATTGGCAGAGGATATTTTCGTCCATACAAATAAAACAAGACCTGAACACTACTGTGCAGCCTAAGCTGAAATTCTTGGGACCAAGCTTATGCTCGCAGAGAGTGCGTATTGCCATCTCTTGTATCCAAATGGCATAAAAACTGTTCTTAGGCATATTGGATTTTTGAAATAGACCAAAGCCAAGTAGGGTACCATTGTGAAAGGAAAGAACAATCTTAAATGTGTGGCATGCACATCTATTCAGCCTGCAACACTCTTGAATAAAATCAAGTGCAACTACTTTCAGAAGTTACATAAGTTTAAAGGTTTGTTGAAGAGCATTAGTAAACAAACAGCACCATGAACACCAAGGAACGCAGCAGATCAGGGATTAAGATGTGGATAAATTTAAAGCAGGATTAGGTTATAAAATCTGGAAAAAGATGTACATGATAACTCTGGGAGAGCTGCAGATGTCTACAGATCAGATTTGGACATGGCCAATAATGGTCATGTTGCCAGATTGGACCTCCCCTGTGAAAGATTGGTAAGAAGAACGTTGTGAGCTAACACAAGAAAGTAGCCTGGTTAGTTGAGACCAAAATTGAATTATCTTCATTGAAAACACAAATTTAACACTACATCACCCTAAACACACCAAATCCTACTTTAATGCAAACTGGCGACAGCATTCTGCTATGGATTGCTTTCCTTCAGTAGGAACAGTGAAGCTGGTCAAAGTTAATGGCTGGATGTAAATGGATGGCGCTTGATACCATGAAAACCTCTGAGGCTGCAAAAACCGTGCATATTTTCAGGCATTTTAAAACTTTTGCAATGTACTACAAACCCTCCATCCAAAGTAGTGTTGGAGTTAAACTTCTGGAATGACAAACTCTCAGGCTTGAGACATCCAGTAAACAGGGGGGTATGACTGTCATGCAATGCAGCCATGTTAATTCTCTCAAGCTCTAGTGGCTCACATTCTTTTAAAGCCTTATTAGCGCAGAACAATGAAATAGTCACAACAGGATCCCAGGGAGCTAAGACAGCTGGAAGCACACAGAACACATTGTAGAAAATTGAAGAAATGTGTGAGAATTAATTCCACTTTTGATGCGGTTTGTGTAAAGTTTGAGCTAACATGTTTTCTGCAGTGATGGGTCTATTTGCAAAATTGCTTCACAACTGGGTTTGTTTTTGCCATGTTTAAAGTCAGTGTCAATTTTCTTGCCATTCTAAATTTTTTGCTCTGACCTTTACTTATCTCTCCTGAATGCATCATTACAAACAGAAGAAAGGATGGGGTCATGTTTTAGATGCTCACGTGCAGAGGGCTTTTTTGGGGGGCTTATTTCCATAGAGGTTTTCTGTCACACGGCTGCTCTTGTAGTGGTCAGCCTTGGTGACAGATGACACATTGCAGATAAGACTGCTCCTTCTCCACACTCACTACCTGCAGCTTCCCTGCGGCTGTGATAGCTTTGTTCCACAGCTCCATGCAGCCAACTGTCATTCCTCGTATGACATACTCTAGTTATGAGGTTTCAGTTTGACACTTAGTTGAGTTACTTGGAATAGGAACTAAAATGGAGACTGTAGTGTCAGCCACCCTTTTACAACAGGCACTTGAGAAGTTACAACTGAGTCAGTGACATGTTTCCTCGATTAACTGACAACTGGGCTGATCTTGGTGGTCAGCTTCTTGAGGACCACTTGCATGTTTTTTTATGTCATTTTACTGCCACACTTATGTATAAAGAAAAAAACTAAAAAAATATTTAAAAAAACCTGCAGCAGAATCCAACAGAAAAGAAAGAGGGAAAATGCAAAAGTAATCTTAAGAATCAGCATATGTTATGTTAGAATAACTTGGCATGTTATTTCTCCGATGTTCATTTCCACTGGCTGCTTTACATTCTTGTAGTATTTTGGAATAGTGTGAGTATGTTCTCAACATATTTATTTTATTCCAATAAATGAAGATTCAGACAATTTTTTATAGAAAAACCAAAAATATTTGGAGACTGGCTCAAAAAATGTACCCTGCCATTGCAGAAGTGAAGTAATGGATCCTGACACAGTAACCAATACCTATCATTTCCTTCTATGTTATTACTCTGATGGTGCAGGATTTATTCTTCACTTATTTATTTGATGTTGATGAAAGACTGGATCAAATACAATCACATCAAAGACCTTTTGTGTAACATGAGAAATGGTGTCCATAAAGAGGACAGCATTTATGCACATGCATGCTTACTGGCACACATGCTTGTGAACCTAAAATGTTTGATCAGAATCTTGATCTTGAGAGAAACTTATCTGTGACCTTTTTCTTTTTCTTTATTGAAAGCAGACAGTGAGCTTGTCAGCTGCATCTGTCTGCACTGCAGTCTTCTTTGTGACTGTGTCAAAGCAAAGAGTCAAACTTAAAAGCCTTTACCTGCTGCCTAGCATCTTTATCTGGAGTTAAAGTTTTGCTGTCTCTTTCCAAGAAGAGACAGAGGCATTTTGATCATCTGTCTCATCTCTGTTACCCACATACAGTAAATGGTAAACAAACTGAGAAACAGAAAAAAAACATTGTTTTTATGCAGGGTTGACTAAGCAGTGAGGGAGCTCTATTTCCCACAGGTCGACTAATGCATCCTCTTCTTACTGTCATGGGTGTTCTTCTTTCCCATCCCTCCACCTCTGGAAGAACAGACGCGTCAGTGTCTTGGTTATTTCTGATGCAACGGGCATGACGAACATGATGCATCTTATCACATGTTTCTCCTTAGCGGATTAACAGGCAAACTTCAATGACATTTATGCCAATGTTCCTGTGGGGACTGACTTTGTGCAGGCAACAGGAAAATTCAATCACTACCTAAAGGATGGAAATGGCTGGAATGAAACGCTATTTTGGTTCCATTTCCGAGTTAACCGCTCTTTTTCAAGGCTGCAAATGAGTAAAAGGAACTGAAGCACAGCTTTTCAATCTGCCCTACATATATTTCTTAACTCTTGACAAAAAACAATATTAGGTTTGAATAACTTTTGGAGACGGTAAATGTTAAAATAGCCCAATATTATAAGGCTTTCACTATATTCACAGTTTCCCAGTGTTTCTTTAAATTATTTTAATTAAGAGTCAATTTACTTGAGCATAGGCTTATTTTCCCAATGAAAAAAAACTTTTGGGATAAAACACTCCAGTTCAAGAAGGCACCCTGACAGTTTGGGCCAAACTTTTAACATTTTGCAAAACACCCAAAACAATATGTTCCATAAAACTAACAGTTCATATTGTCCTGATTCGTTCCTTCAGCAGAGAGAGGAGCTAGAAATGCAGCAATTCTTGAGGAAAATCATTTCACAGGCCACAACAAACTTGATACATCCCACAGAAAGACCCAAAACATGCAGACAGAGCTACAATGCAATGGTTTAAATCAAACATGGTTAAAATCACGCCTTAAGATGGCCCAGTCAAAGATGAGAACTAAATCCAATGAAAAATCTGCACAACACATGGAATCTAAGTTCACAGATACTCTCCATCCAAACTGACTGACATAAAACTAGTCTTGAGCAAAATACTTCAGTCTTTAGATTAACAACCAGAGGCGCAGACAACTGCAGCATAAGCTGGTTCTACAAAGTACTGACTCATGGGAGCCACATTTGCAAAGAGCATGACTGTTTAGCAAAGTACAGTGGGATCATGTCCAAATTGTCTTTCTAGTCAGGAAACCCTAGAGCATCTTGGCATATTCTCTTAATGCAAACCCCTTGAAATTTACACCAGTCTTTACTCAGAGTTTGAATTATTATTGTTTTGTTTCATTATGACTCACATGTTTTTACTGACTGCTCTCACTAGTTTGCCTTTTTGGCCTTTTAGTGTCAGACTTTTATCTTTTATGCAAGGTACTTTGTTAAAATGTCAGTCTTTTTCCATTTGCACCTCTTTCCAGAGAAAAGACAGATTAATGATTTGCTCATATTTTCAGTCATCATGTAGTGATAAGAAGTAAAGTACAAATGTATTCAAAAGCTAAAAAATAAAAGTAGAAGTGTCGTAATGAGAAGAGCTACATATGTACGCAAATTTGAAGTTTATGTGAGAGCATAGCATGCCTGCTCCTAGACATCTGTTCATGTGTTTATGTCTCTGAGGATATTACCATGTTGATAAGAATCTCTTAGAAACATCTGCCTGGAAACGCAGCCCAGTCCAAGACTCAGTAACACAATTGTCAGATATACTTCAGAACGCTTTTCAGAGTTTGCCAAGATTCAAAGAAGAAGCTGCTGATGTCTTAATAAGATTACAAGATGATCTTTGCACCAGTGACATAAACTTAAAAGCATCTGTCAAAAAAAATATGTTCTCTAGAAGCCTTTTTCAAAATTGGTGTCTTAACAAGTTGGAGGTTTCTAGTATTCATGAAAAAAGTTTAACTTTTTTTTACCACTTTCTTTGAGATACAGGATTTCATATTTTTTAGGATGTATGTTTAGAACTTTTGTTTTTAATAAAGATGTAGATTCCTTTTAAGGTCATTTACACATGTGAATATGAGAATAAGAAACTAACTGTGAAATTCCATTTTAAATTAAGCTTAGCAAATCTGTCTCTTAATTTTCTACAATTGCTTTATGGAGTAGTCAGACATGAGATCTCAGTTACAGGATTTGTTGTTTCTAAATTAGCTGCAAGATGCACGGCCATCTGTTTTTTACCCTTAACTTAGGCCCAGGACATACTTTATCTGTTTTTAGTATCTGAAAAAATGGATTGAATGATGTATGCAGTAATTAGAAAATGTTAAAGTCACAGAGGCCTCGCAGACCGCTCACAATTCACCGTGACAACGTCTATGACTATCCAGACATGATAGACCTGAGGTCTATTTTGTTCAGAGATACACAGCAATTTGATGGGAATGTCATGAGCGAGACAGGAAGTAAGCCACAGTGGTAAAGTAAAACACAACTGATTTGAGGGAATATACAAACTAAAATACTTCAACCAAAAGAATGTAGTGTTACTTAGAAAAAGGATCTCAGAAGTATAAAAAAATGATAGAGAGAAACAGCAATTTTGTTTAATCAACAACTGCAGCTTTCTGTGAGAATGCTGCAGTTCTCATTCTCACAAGTCCCGTAGTGCTTTAACAGACCACTGAGTTAGATCTTGTGTGTTGGATAAAAATTGGATCAGAGGTTTAAAAGTATGAGACAAGCTGCGTGTTTTGGGCTTAACACTGAATAGGTCTCCACTCTGCCAGTGCAGTAAATATGCACCCTTTATTGTCAATGAGAGCATTTACACTGCCTGTGCAGCATCTCCGCATCAACAGCCATCAAAATTAGAACCAATACAATTTTTGCTGGATACCAGAGCACATGTAGAGTCAGGCTTCAAAGATCACACTGCTCCAACAGGAAATTGCTTGATCACATCCATCCATCAATTTTCTACACACCCTTGTCCCTTGTTGGGTCGGGAGGGTTGCTGGTGCCTATCTCCAGCTAACGTTCCAGGCGAGAAGGCGGGGTACATCCTGGACAGGTCGCCGGTCTATCGCAGTTGATCACAACGTCTGTATTCTCAAAATAATTCACCAAGATTGCATTTGCCTGAAATACTAGCTATAGTAATAAATATGTCCTTATATTTTTACATACATGATGTCAGCATGTATCATTCACCGATAGAAACCTTTTGTGTCAAGTTCTGTCACTCCAGTCATAGAAGGAGCATCTGTCAAGGCAGACAAAGTGAGTGAGCAATGGAGAGAAAAAGATTCATTTTCAAGTTGAGAACTACGGTATTTTTTATGACACCACTCATCCTTTTTATCACGGGCTTTATGGTGCAATCTCTCATTTCCCACTCTTGCTTCTTGGAGCACCTCTGGGGTTCGCAGTGGAGCAGAACCAAATACAGTGTAAATCTGGGGTTAACTTTCAGGACAGTTTCACGGAAATGTGAAAAACCATATTTCCATTACCCTAATCACCAGGTTAACCAAGCCTGCCACCATTTATTTTAAGCCTATCAGTGTAGGGATTTGTTTTTCACGGAAAATTTTTATTCCAATATATATTCAATTTCATTCTTAAAACTTGAAACTTAAACCTAAAGTATGTGCTTATGCCTGATTCAGTTTTTTTAAACACACCTAAAACAAAGATGAAGCAGATATTTAAACTATGTGCCCAACTGCAAATGATAAAGCAGGAAACAGGTTGGTAAAAATGCTTTATCACTACCACGCTCTTCCTACATACCAATACTTACCATTGTTTGCTATATTTTGATAGAACTAAGCATCATATGGTTTTGAATGAGACACTTTTGTTCTGCCCATCAGAAAACTTTGTAATTTATTATCTAGACCACTGCAGGATAAAGCAGGTACAACAAGTCCTCTTTGTATTTTAACACCGGCTTGATTACTTTGAGAGTTAGTTAGGACATGCCTTCCATCTTAGTCATGACTTTACCTGACCTCAAAGTTGTTCCAAATATTGTCAGCGCTCCCTGAGTGCCGGGGAATGAGAAATGAACGTCCGTGTACTTGAATGTGAATGTGCGCCTGAATGCTCCAGTGCTTGCATACCTTTGTGAGTTGCGAGTGTTTGTGTGTATGACTGCTGTGGGACTTAAGAGAGGATGAGTGGGAGAAAATAATAATGAAAGAAAAATAGGAAGAGGGACAGTGGTAGGGGAGAGCCAGAGAGGTAAACTAAAGCTGCATGACGAGTGCACCAGGGCACACAACCCTGACTGGGTGCGACAGTCCAAACACAGATTCACCATGTCCAAGCAGACAGCAAGGGGTAGAGCAGATTTCCCGATAGAGGTGAGCATGGTGGACACATGAACATGCATGAATGCACATACAGAACGTGAGCATGAACTTTTAATGTTTCTAGCAAATGATCACAGACAGAAGCGTATGTTCTGTACACGCACAGTAAGAATGCATAAAAACATGAGCTGTGCGCACTTCACATACAGAAAAGTAAAGTAAGGGACGGAAATAATGTATTTTTGCATTTTACATGGCTGAATATTTCCAAACACATTGAAACAAAGTTGATTTGCACATTGTGTTAATATATCATGACCAGAATAAAAAATAGGGCAAGACTTACTATACTGAGAAAATTTATTTATTTCTACTGAAATAGGGGTTCAGCTCCTCCTGCAAGCTGCAGTTTCCAAGCTTATAGCTTCTGCCTCACAGAGCAGCAGCCCCCACGACTCCTTTACTCAGCTCCTTCAGACTAGCCAACAGCAATCAGCAAGAACCTGGTGGAACTACACATGAGCTCATTATTTGAGCTACTTGGCAGTGCATCGCTATAATAATCGTATGAAAGGATGTTCTCCATCCAGTCAGACTTAGCTGCAGCTTTTTGGAGAGAAGAGTGAGTAAGGACTTCAGTTTCTACATGTGCAAAGCTGTTAAAAGTCTTACAGCTGCAACTGTTGCAGAAAAAGATGGCCCTATAAAGTTTTGACTCTGGGTCCATGAGGGCAAATACAAGTATTGTATTCATCAACAATTTAGAAAACCATGTCATTTTCTTTTGAGTTCACCATGATTCTGCAGTCTCTATTTTGTGTTGGTCTAACACATCTAACAATGATACAGTAAAATAGATTGAAGTTTGCTATTGTAACATGACAAAAAGTTAAACGATCAAATGTTAGAAATTCTTTCACCAGATTTTATAAATGCAGATATAAATGCATGTTAGAAACAAACATGGTCAAATTCCCATTATGCATTTACATTCTCTTAACTGAGGAAATGAGATCAGGAACACATCAGTGTTGAGTTGTGAAATCTTTAGCTTGCAGCAGTCCCTTATGAAACATTAGTAGTGTGTGTAAGAGAGTATTTTGGGCCTTTTTGCTGTTGCAGCCATGATCTGATTGACATATTTAATACCAGCCCTGTTCTCACAAGGCTTGTATTAAATACAAAGGAAAGGCAGTTAAACAAACATTGTGGTTTCAGCTATCACAAACAGACAAAATACATGATGATGGAAATGTTGTGGATAATAATTACAGGGGAAAATGAGAGAAAAATGTATTTATATGTCTTTGTTCCCTTTAAATTGAAAGAATGCTTTGTAATAAAACAGTGTGGCAGACAAAAAAACTATAGCGTGGGAACAGACAATAGGTGTGATTGACAAGTAGATGAAACAGTTCATTCAGGGGCATTAAGATGACAACATTTCAATGTGATACTCAAAGAAACCATCACCAAAGATGAGAGGCAACAGCTATCATTTGAAAAGGCTATTGTAAAGTAAAGCCTTACACTCACAATTGCTGTCAAGCCTTTAAACTGCTGTGAGGAAGACACTAGGTAGGGAAATGTCTTAAAGGCATTGTGACTAATCTATTGTTTTTGATCTGAAGGTTTCTTGAGGGACTACGAGAACATTGCTACAATCAAGTCACCTGGTGGGTTTTCTAGACTTTGTTTTGAGACAGTTTTATTACCAACATGTCATACTTTAACTTGTCCACTTCTTAGTTTTATTGCCAAAGCGTTTATAGATTTCTTTCATGAGTTTTCCCTCTCTTTTAGTTCAGTTTGATTTTACAGTTGGAACCAGATATTGAGATACTTTAAAAAACATGTTTTACTATTGTTTTTTACACATCTAAAGTTTGTGTAAATGCACAGTTATGATACTCATCACATGAGTCATGTGATCAACAGCCAGATGTTACTCCCAGAGCAAACCACTAAGAAGATGACAGAAAGTAGTAAGAGGAGGATGGTTTATTTTTGTTTTTGGACAATGTACAGTTGGACTCCACCAGAGCTCTCACAGCATCACACAATTAATAAAAACCTGTGTGTCATTCGAATATGTTGAATCCATAGCTCTTCTGTAAATTCGCCAACTACAATTTCCCCAAAACATAACCGCTTACAGGTAAAAGGCTTGTCACTCCAAGCCCTGAATAAGATACAGACATCTGCTCTGGTAGCTGATACTTGATGAGCACAAGCACCATGGCTGTGTCTCATGTAACTGTTTACATCCATTGCTGCCATGATTTTTAATGGCTTATTGAATGAACAGTCTTAGTCACGTGTGTTTATAATTTCATTTCTTATTTAATGGAAACACCTGATAAGAAAATCAATAATCCTATTAAAAATGAGACACTGATTCAATCAAGAACAAAATGCATTTTGTCATGTATTTTATTCAAAGGGCCAAGACAGCATTTTGAAGTCTCACCAGGGCTGAGAGCAAAATCCAAGAGTCCAAGCAAGCTTCTTATAGAAAGCAGTCCTTGCAAACTATTCAGAGAAAAAAAACAACTCTGCAGATCTTCTTTCCACAAAACACCAAGTTCAGACAGTTTGTACATAGATTAAAATAACATTGTTACTGAGTTCCATTTTCCTGTGTCAAACAGAAAATATTCACATCCCACACCCAGAGGTCAAACATAAAGTTCACCACTACACGCCGTAATTGTAAAATTTTGTTCTTGCGACATTAACAAAATATAGACAACGTTTTATACACATTTGTAATAGAAACGCAACCATTGTTGCACATTAGAAATGGGACACCCAAATCTAGTAATGATGTTGTGTTTTCTTTACTGCTTCTGGGATTTTTACCCAGAAGCAGGGTAAAAATGCTTCTATATTATATATAGAAATCAAATAAACATAATGCCTGCGAGTTGATGTTATTATTTTATTTGACCTGCTCTTATAAAAACACGACAGTCCCACTGTGAGAGTCTCGGCGGGTCGGAGAGGTCTGTAACTAAAAGGTTACAGCAGGAATGGTGTGTCAATGTCATGAATGCTAATAAGTAAATGCACTTTTTTGGCATTCTTTTTAGATGGGAGTCAGAGGTTATGGCTGAGGTTTAGTTTTAGGGGTTAAAAGGTTACATCATTATTTTTTTGGCATAGCTCACACACATTCTTCCTTTCATTACATTTGGCTCACAAGATAGTCACAAGAGAAGATGTTCAGATACTGATGCATATCTGAAGGGAGGAGAGAAGCAACTCTGTAGGAAAACAATGCAGCCAGTACCTGGAGTCTGCTATGCAGCATGGATCACTCTTTCTTTAACACAGCATGATTCAAGATGGGTCAGGCACTTATGCTTCTTATGCCAATCAATTATATTTTTACCGACCAAAGAAAGCAGCACTATCAATGCACTTTACTTGATTAGCCAACCTCATCACTGATAGTATGGGCTATTGACTAGGAGGATTGCCATAATGGTCATAAAACAGAGGAGGTGTCTGGGACATTAATCGTGAACTCCTGGGAGTCACACATTAATGCCAAATATGAGACCACAAGACAATTATATATATATATATATATATATATATATGGAGAGAGAGAGAGAGAGAGAGAGAGAGAGTTTTCTTTCAGGTTAGTAAGTCTTTAACATTAGGAGTAGGAAATGCCAAGGACAGGATTGTGTGAGAGCAACCAACAACCTTTGACACTTTGATCTAAGCCATCCCTTTTCCAGTTCTGGTTGGATGTTTAGGGTTATTTTCCTGCTGCCAGGTCGACCTCTGCTCTAGTCTCCAGTTTGCTTATTAAAGGTTTTCTTTTCTGGTGGTGTGCTCTGGTGATCTTTCTATGAAGTCAGACCAATTTTTGTTTCCCTGCCTGACGATAATCAACTACACACACCTCTCTGAGTATGACTTATGGGTTGTTCAACCCAACTAATATTGCCTCACTGCAGTGTTAGTTTTGGGACACATATGCAGTGGGGCAAGTAGTCCAAAATTTCAGAATCTTGTTGTAACCCTGATTTAAACTTTAAACTCCACAACTTGTCTCTCTGACTTGACCATGGTGTCAGAGTCAGAATGCTGTTTGTTCACTGATGTCCTTAGTGAACAAACATTAATCTAAGGTTCCTGGTAAACACCTTAAGTTAATTGACTCATTTTGGGTGTTTCTTCGTAAGAGGATTAATTAGTTTCTGCAGTTTCTATTATTCATACTCTGTTGCAAAGATGTCAAAATACTATTGCTTTGACAAATACGGTTTCTCTGGGCATTTCATAGGGATGTGATAACCTGCTTTTAAATCAATCAAACATGAGGATGGAGCTTGGCTTGGTTGGGATCACTCAGCAGGCAGGCTGAATTTCAGCAATATTTATTGTTGGTTAGTTTACATCTAAATGCATGATATTTACTGTAAGGCTGTGATATTTCTCTCTACACTGGCATAAAATCAATATCTTCTAAATAAACCTGAGTGGCGTCTCGGCTGTGGCGTGGATTTGTAACAGTGTTGTTCAGCCGGTCTGGTGCGTATTTAAAAGGTCTGCTGGAGAGCCATTCATCCACACGTTCAGACAGCCACCAACTTACTGACATGAAATAGAGCCTCGATAGCTTGTTATTGACTGTTATGGTGTTTTATCATTTATTTTGATAAGTGAAATCCAATTCTGGATGCGGGCCATGCTGCCATTAAAAGCTAAAGTAGAGAGGAGTAAGTGTACTCACACAAGTTTGTGTAGGTACATTATTGTGTGTATTACTGTGAAATGGAGGGAAAAATTAGGCCCAATTAATGTAAACAGAGTGTGAGCCTGCAGCACGATGTCTGTTGTCTCAGACACAGCACTGAGGACAAAGTAAGCTTGAACCAAATCATTTAAAGATGTGATTAAAAGCAATGGTTGCGCGCACACACACACACACTAATACCCACCATGTTTGCAATGCATAACTCAGTAGTAAGCCTCTTTCTGAGTTCTGTCACAGGAGATGGGGAGCAGAGAGCAGAACAGAGTGACTTTATAATCCCTGCTGTATTTACACTGCACCCTACTGACTTCTCCACTTCCCAGTCCTCTGCTTCCCGTCTTCTTTCCATTTCTTTAAAATTTCTCATTGCCCGTCTCCTATGTACACACAGCAGATATTATCTGGCTTCAAAACCTAACCCTCCTCCTGTGTTTTTTTAAGCCTTGTTTCATCAGGATAGCCTTTTGACTTACTCTGCTCATATTTTTCCTTGTTTTTTAAAAAAAATCATTGCCTCTTCATTCTCTAACCTTTAATTCTCAGAGGGCTGCAGCAGAGTCGCAAAACTAAGTTTCACTTCAAACCAGGGGACTTTTTTTTAAACAGGACCTTTTTTTCTTACTGTATCAAGTTTTCAAATTTACATTTCAAATAAACATTATTTATTTTTTGACTGGTTGTGCCCGACAGTATATCATGGCATGTGTTTTCAGCATTATAGAACAAAGATAGACTGGAGGGGAGAATGTGTGAGAAGGATGTGTCCTGTAGAGCAAGCGGGAGTCCCAGACTGTCTGAGAGGATGAAAAAAGCCGTGAGTCAGTTTTTCACATAGAGCTTTCCCAAACCTTTTCGAACAACAAAAGGAACTTGTGGGAAACAGAAAAGGAAACTTTTTTTAAATAATACATAAATACTGTAAGGGTTCCCACCCACACTGTGTTACAATCACAAAGTATTTTATTTTGATTTTATGTGACTTACACATACTAAGGAAACAATGCAAGATTTCACAACTAGTTTTGATAAATGCAAATTGGAAAACCTCAGTATTAATCCAGATGTGCCTTGAAAGCCTCAGATGGTTTCCAGAGAACACTCACAAACAAAAAAGAACAACTGATATCCGCATCACTCGAATCTGACATTTATGAAAGAGTGGCAAGACAAAGCAGTCTGGTTGACACAGACTGAGGCTCAGCAAATATGTGAAAGAAGATGCTCTGATCTGATGAGACCACATTTGAATCTTGCAAAATGCAGTTGTGGAAACTCCAGCCATGAAGGACTGAATCCACATGGCTGGTAGAACTATTTCATTCAGCAATGCACTGCCTTAACCTCTCACAAAATACCCGCCTGGATTACAAGACAGCCCTCAGTATAATTTTGGTGTTACAGTGAACGAACTACAATTAGTTTTTATGGCTCCTATCCACTCCTTACTCAATTAAAAAATAAGTATGAGTAGTTTAACCAGTCCCTTCAGGTAGATGCCTAATTTCTTACTTTAAAAGTAGCTATAAAACCACATGAAAACACAAAAAGTGCTGCAGTAGCACTCTGTTTGCAACTCATGGAATATTAACACTAAATTTAAGTGCAGAGGGATCCACTGAAACATCTGAAGGTCTTGTATCTTCCTTGTGAGGTTGCACAGGCTGATCATGTGTTTGTTTATTGGTCGACTGTATATCCCATAGAGCCACACTGCACGTGGTTCGTTGACGTATTTAAGGACACTTCAGAGTTAGATCACTGTAAATCTTGGATAAGCTGACAGCTGAAAATCCTGCGATGTTTAACATCTATAATCTTCCCAAATCCCACGGCTGTCATTATTCATCAACAAGTTAATATGGTGATATTAATGAGAAAAGGCAATATGCATCAACGACAAGAGACACATTGCTCTTTGTCCCATATCATTTTTTATGATCTAATTTTATGCCTTATTGGTTTCTCCTCGTGCGCCGTCTCACACAGCTTCAGTTTCTTCCTCCATCACTCCCACAGCACAGAAGCTCAGAAAACTTGGACCACTTGTAAAGTCTGAGGTGGAGGCAGGAAGCACACCCAGTTTGACATGTTTAAGATCTATTTTCACAACAAGTTTTTTAAAGTTTCTGGGATTTGCCCTTATTTGTTTTTCCTCTTCACAAATTGGATGACAGGTTCTGACAAAAGAGGTGAGAGGAGTTATTCACAGTAATTCTATTTACTAGAGTGAGTTTAAGAATACTTGTGGTGTAACAAATAAAGCAACACACACACACATAACCTAAGAATTGTGCTAATTTGGTACCTAATTCTCCTTTATCCTTTTTGCATCCAAGTGTATTAGAGAAGAACTTAGAAGAGACAGGCTAAGAAAAACCTAAGGCAGATTTACACATCTGCCGAGTAATGGGGCATCAAGCACTTAGGCTTGGGCATGGCCACTATAAGGGGCGCGGCCCTCTCTCATTAACTTTAATAAAACACTCCTCCAGTCGATGCCCTAGGCAGTAAAACACCCTCATCTAATACTTTCCAGCTCCAGTCTAACTGCATATATATCTGCAACACTTTTACACTAAAGTTATTCATATAAATCCTGGAGTTCCGCCCTTCAAGCACTAAATTCAGCTTGTTCTTTGTAAGTCTGGGTGAATCCCTGAGGCAAGTTTTTGCTTAAGAATAATAACTACACGTGAGGAGCTGAGAAAATAAACCAGGCTGAGTGATATTATCTGCACAGATCAAAAACTGAATTGAATTAAATATCTAAATCTTTGTGCTGAATAAAATCTAGTTGAACAAAAAGAGAAAAAGCACAGGAAATGAAAAATTAGGAAAAAACTAAGAAGACAAAGAGGATGGATTATGAGAAGGCAGAAAGAAAAATGAGATTGTAGATTAAACTGGTACAAGTGGATATGATTCTGTTTGAAAGGTTTGCATTCTACTTGACTTGTTTTTGTTTCCAGTTCCTTCTAAAATATATTTATTTATTATGTTAGAGGTAGACAGAGCGGGAATCAAACCAGCAACTCGCCGATTGCAGGACAAACTCCTGCCACTGTCGCCTTCTACTTCAAACATTATGATTTTGTGCATTCAGAAATTCAACAAAGCATTTTCATCTGTATACCTGTCATTCAGTGAGTGTTTTCTTTTCTTTGGATTCTTTTCTGTAAACCTGAGAAATGGTTGTGTTCAAGTACCTTTAGGTCGGCAATTTCCAAAGTTAGTGGCAAACTATCCCATTTGCCACCAACAGCTAAGCTCACTTTGAAGTAATTTAAATCTCCTTTCTTCCCTATTTTGAAGCTCATTTAAACGTCAGCAAGTTATTTTCACCACATCGAGACATCTAAACACATACAGTTCCTGCTTTGTAATTAGCTGATTTGGTATTCATGTAAAAAAAATACATATAAATTGGTGGATTTCATAGTGTGTTCATTGTTCTATCAATGCCAAATATTTAAATCTTGTGAAATAGTATACGTATCCAGCACAAACCTGCCGATTATTAAGCCTATCATCGTGTTGTAAGTGATTAATAAACATTTAAAATGACAGACCCTCTCCCAGACTCTGATTTCTCTTTCACCACTACATCCATGGGTCCTCTCATCTCCAGTCCTGGCTAATCAAAACAGAAAAAGTCTGTTCTTTTAATGGAGTTAATGTGTTAACTTAAGTTCAGAAGCAGGGCCACGCCCAAACCACACCTCTAATTTTCCAGGCAACCTACTATGCTCACCCACTCATCTCAGTCTGTTACGTTTCGTCAACCCCACCCTCCCTTACACTTCATCTCTTTCATTTCATCAGCCTTAATTGATAACTAATAACTTCCTTCATTAATGTTTCGCTGTTTTGTCTGGGGGGTCCTATGCGGGAGGTCCTATGCGGGCTCGGGAAAATAAGAAGATCCGTTTCCTGAAGACCAAACCCCCAGACAGAGTCTTCACCTCCCAAACCCTCCATCATTTTCCCCAGATAATCAAATCAAGATCACTCATCCCTTCATCCCTCATCCCTACATCCCTTCATCAATAAATCTTTAAACGTATATCTTTGTGTCATGGTTCTTACTAGTGAAATGAGACTTAAAAGATTAATCGTGAAGCTGTCACAGTGTTGGGATACTTGTAAATCTTAATGACACTGCTGTCATGAATGTTACTGATGTTGGCATCTGAAGTGTCTAACTAATCAAGAATAAGAATATTTGTGGTTTGTCAGGATTGGGAGCATCTCATCAAAAGTACTTAAAATTGTCCAGCCACAACATGCCTGAGGCCTCAGACAGGAGCATTACGTCGTATGATTCGCAATATTACTGGAAAAATGTTTGAAGGTAAGAACTAAAATAAGCAAAGACACAGCAACTGAATATTTGCAAAATTCTCATTTAACCATATGTAAACCACCTTAAAACACACACACACACACACACACGGCTTAAACTGATGTTAATCACTTAATCAGATAAGGGACTTTGCTTTATGAAGTTTAATATACGCATACTCGCGTTCACATGTGGACCTGCTGAGTGATGCACAAGGCATGGCTGATTAATAAGTTGGGATGCGATCCAATCTTCCTTTTTATTAAGATGTTGAAAGATGTAAAAGCCATACACAATTGCAGTCACCCATCTGACGCTGGCAGCTTTCTATTAAAATGACCACACGCAAATATTGGATGGAAGAGAGAAAATTGAAGCATTTCAATGCTGTGGGTGATGTGGCAGTGTAAATAGACAGCAGAAAAAGTTATGTTTGAATATGGAAGTCACATTTAAATGTAAAGCAGCTTAAAGTTGTGGTGCATGAAAGCAAAGGTAGAAGAATAGGATTAGGCAAAAAGACAGTAAACTAAATGGGTGCAGATGGAGTAGGCAGATGGTTTCATTTGTGATGGGCAGGCCAGAGTTGCTACGGTCTTTGATGGGTAATAGATATTACTCCCTACTGCCTTTCCTGGAAATTGAAGCAAAAAAAAAAAATCACATGCTTAGTGAGGAGTGCTTTCATATTTCTTATGTTGTCATAGGGATACTGATTCTTCTTTACTTGCCATTTATTTGTAATCTCTGTACATATTTAAAATATATATCTAAATTGAGTATTACTTATTCTTTCTAGGTCATACTGATGAAGCAGTGTTCAGATGTAAGAATGTCTCCCCTCTGTTTGGGAGGGAAGTAGTACCCAAGAAGCCAGAGGACTTGCAAAGGAATCAGTTTCTCCACCTGAAACTGATTCCACCACCCTGGGTCCAGGGTGGTGGAGAAACTAGTGCCCCGTACTAGTTTTATTGACTAGTACGGGGCAATTAGGGCTAGGTATTGTTGCTTTGTCATACAAACCTTGACACACTGCCAACAATCATATTGTTTAATGATACCTGAACAACAAATGCTGATTTTATTCACTGTGATTTTACAGGTTAATCAGTGGCTTCATGAGAACAGTGCTGTCCTCATGACATCTACAGTGATATGATACAATAAGATTGGATTTTTTTAGATTATAAAACTTCTCACCAGTTTGTGTATCACTGAATTGTCTTGGGCCTAAATATATTTCAGAGTTGCTCGCCAGGTATAAAACAGCTAGATCCCTTTAGGCGATTGGAGCTCTGTTTACCCAATACTCCTAAGCCCAGAACTAAACAAGGGGAGGCAGGCTTAATTTTTTATGCTCCTCAACACTGGAACCATGTTTCTTAAAAACCCAAGCAAAAATAGTGTCAATCCATTAAATCAGGACTGAAAACATTATTGTTTACTGCAGCTTTCCCATAACGGTCAGAGATTATGTTGTCAATTCATTTTTGTCCTGTCTTACTTATTGTTCAACCAAAACGTGCTTGTCTTATTTCTATGTTGTTTGTCCAGAAATAAATTAGTACTAAATAATAAAAACATATTGTCATTTCCTGAGTGATTGTTGTCTGGGTCACAGTGGAAAAACCTCTGATCTTTTCACCCTTTCAGTTGCACGGTGAATATTTTGAGGGTTAAATTTGTATTGGTGGGATGGGAAAACTGCAACAATAACAGGAAACATAAGGGAGTTGGTGTACATGGCAGCACTGTCCAAGACAAATAAGCAAAGAGCAACACTCCAAGATGCTTAAATTTAGCAAACAAATGCAGACAAATAATATCACACAGATTTTATTATCTGTTTCTTTAGGATCTCTGTTTGTGGGAGCAAATTATGACACATCCTTCTAATAAAAGTAAAAATAGTTTTAGAGGACCAGAAGAGAAGAGATTTATGCTTGGTAAACTAAACCCATAATTCCTCCTCAGAATGAGACAACAGGACTGAAACAACAAAGCCCCAGAAATCCTCAGAAGGAGGGTGATTGTACATTCAGCAATGTGTTAGAACTATCTTCACCCCTAAAAAAGGGATTATCAGGCCCCATCTGTTGGCCATTGACTGGTTCTAATCATGATGTGAAGAGTAATTACCATCATGGAGCTTTGTTAATGTGTGAAGGAAAGACAGCAAGGGCACAATTTTTCATAATGCCTCACATTCCAGAGGGACAGTTGAAAGAGTTAAGAGTGACAGATCTTTGGAAATGTCAGCAGAAAAATTTCTCATGATGCCCACATAATGGGAAACAGAAGGAATCTGTGAGTGTTTCTGCCTGTGTGTATGAGGCAGAGATGGTGACTTCATGGAGGCTTGATGTTGCAGAGGCATGAGTTGTACAGTATGTAATGTGCTTATTTTTTTAATGTGCATAGTGCGTATAGATGATGATTTGTACCCTGTATATGTGATAGGGTAAACGAAAGGCTAAAATAACAGATGTGATTAAATATATTTGTGTGACTATCAGCCACTTTACAACTTTATGTTCAGAACTCCACAAAGTTACAACTTCTTGAATGAGAGAATGTGGGTGAATAAAACATGTTATTTTTCTATGAAATAAAACTGATGAAATAAAATTTTTATGTATAAAATACACCTGCTTTCCTCATATGTCAAGAGGAAGGCAAGGCAAGTTAAATCTTAAAATGCATTTTTAAGTACCTCAACAGCCAAGATATGAGCAAACTTTTACTCTTACTTTGTAAATAGTAAATAGTAAATGTTTTCATTCCTGGTTTGAAGTTGCCAAGAGTTTCTGAACATCTCATGATTTCACAGATTTTCTTCCAGAGCTGTGGAGCATTTTTAGATCTGGTCCTGGAAACACTGAAAGAGCAGGTCTCAGGTGACCTGAGAGGTCTACGTAGTTCATACCGTTATCCTCAAGGGCCAGTATCTCGCAACCGTTAGCTGCTTCAACATACCAGAATTACTTACTTAGGTTTAATGTCACTCTCCACTCCTTACAGGTCTAATCTCCTTGGTTACTTGGTTATGCTGCCACATTTTGCATCATAGAGTTAATGATTTTCAGTTTGAGACGCTTAGTTTCTTTTTCTTACTGTATCACTATGAATTAGGCTCCTTCTCTTCTCTCCCCGAATTGAAAGATCCACCAATTTACCTTAATCCATATTGACTCCATTTGATGACCTCACCCCGCCGGGTCCAGGACTGAGGATTTACCCTAAGGCAGCCGATCTAAACACATAGATTTAACTTCTATTCCTCCAGCATGGCTGTGTGAGAGACAGTTTTAAAAAAAAAAGGTTAAAAAAGTGAGGTAAGATGTTGAAAATATGGCATAGCATCCCTATATTTTTGTGTGCAAGCAAACCTTTTCACTATCAGTCTTAGACATGACAAATGGCTTGAAGATGTAAAGTTAGAGATAAACCATAACCTTTGTTTTTCCCATGGAAGCTCCAGAGTCAAGCTATAAAAGCCTCTTCTGTTTTCACAACCAATCGTTAGCTCACATGCCGACCTGTGTTTCCAGCTATGAACGTATATTTTAGGAGCAGGTTTGATTGCCCAAAGGGTGTGGTGAGAAAGCGAAACCACTTACACACACACGCAGCCATTCAGAAAGTGTTTTTCTGTTAGCTTAGAGTTAGTAACTCTGTGTAAGTTTGCTGTCAGCTAATGCAAGTGTGTTTTCTGGAGGCTGCCTGCAGAGGTAAACATATGTCAGCGTTGACTGCTTCTGCTTGTGTGTTCTGAGTTTTCCATGCGTATAAATTGTACCACCTGCTGGGTCAATTTCACTCTCTTTGCTTAATTAATGGTTTGCCTGTGGCACAATAGTGCAAAGAGTGTTGCTCTGTTTTCTCCTGCATGTTTTTGCTCTAGATGCACTGTGTGCACACAAACACGATACCCCTCCGACATGCACGCCCACTCCAACAGGTGTACAGGATCTTGGTAAAACAATTTACATAGAATTAACATTGACAACAGCATCAGTGTAACTTTTACTGGACTTTAGACAGTGGTTGTACCCACTGAACTTGTTCTGCATTTTGACACTACTCAACACCAAACGTCAATGTGAATTGTCAACCCAAAGGAGCACATACATATGAAGTAGAAAACAATGATGCATGCTTTTGAAATATGTTCAGAATTACACAAATCCAGAAAATGTGCAATACTAATTAATAAAATTTGGGGAAAGTAGTCAACATAGTCCACCTGTGAGTAATTTAAAGTCTTTATTAATTCAATTGTTTTGTGAATGCTTCAGAGAAGAGAACATTAGTAAACAGACAGAATCTTGAATATTAACAAACAAACCTGACTGATCAGACTTAAGCTGTTCATCCGAATCAGGCAAAGGCGAACAATAATCAGAGAAATGAGCCCATGGTAACTTTGTTGGAGCTGCTGAAGTTTACAGCTGTGGTGAGAGACTTTTAAACGGACAATTGTTAGTCAAAAACTCCACCAATCTGATCCTAATGGAAGCTTTGCAAAAAGAAAGTCATTACTGAAAGAAAGTCACAGGAAGTTTTATTTGCATTTGTTAAAGAAGATCCTCTGCCCAGAACATTTCTGTCCGACATGCAAACACGGCCCGACATGGAAAACTCAGAACATTGTCATTGTGGTGCCAGTGAAATGCTTTGGGGATAATTTTGTTCAGCAATGAATGGCTCAGACATGACCAGATTAGAAGATGGATGGAGCTCAATACATGTACATTTTGAAAGAAAACTTGATAGTTACAAAAGATTTTCAATTAAAATTGAAGTTCAGCTTCAGGCAGGGCAACTACTGTACGCAACCAAATCCACAGTGGAACAGCTAGATCAAAATATAATAATGTGTTTGAATGACCTGGTCATCCCAATTGACAATCTGTGACAAGACTGAAACTGAAGTTTGCAAACACTCTGTTGTTACTGCAAAGCAATTTTGCAAAACAATTGTCAAAATTTTAGTATCTAGATATCAGAAGGTTGTGGAGACATGCCCCACTAGAAACCTGCGATTGTAATACATGCATGCTCACAACAAAAGCTCATTTCACAAACGAAAACAGCATATTTATCGGACTGCGAACATTAAATGTGGTTTTTAAGTGGGGCAGGTTGACAGTTTGCTTGAATACATTTGTTTTTTTAATCAAAACCACCTTTCACTGTGAATTAAAATTTGAACAAAATAAGTGATTTTTATGGGCACTCTTGCTTTTCGTTCCTTTACTTGCCCTTCCTCGTTGTATATCCGTAAGGTGCTGTTTATGAGCTTGACCAAAACAATGACTTCTCAATCCCTCTTAAATCTGTCTTCTGTTATTCACCATCAGCCGCGGTATGCGGAAGCAGGCCTTGTTGCAGTCATGAGCTCTGCCCTTGTGAGAGGTGGACCTTGTGAGTCACCATGACTTCAGAAAGCACCAGAGACCCCACTCAGGATGCAGTTCTTTTTCCCATCCAGTGTTATTAAGATGCACATGTTTAATTTATGATGTGAGACTATCAAAGAGGATCTGTTCTCTCAGAATCAAACTGTGTCCACATCTTCCATATATATTGCCTCATTCTCTGTCCCTCTCCATTTTCTCATCTCCTTCATCCTGCTAGTGCTGGTCTGCCATAGCAGACCCTTGAATGGGAGAAAACCCACACACTTTCACAAATATATACTCCTTTTAGGGCAAAGACTTTTGAACTGAACTGTCACACAAGATTTACAGGATCCACATAGTCTTTAGGAGGGGAAGCCACAGCTGATTCTGCTTAATAACAGAAAAAACATGACTTGACATGGCATGTCTGATGTGCCATTGTTTTACAGGCACAGGGAGACTGTCTGAAATCTCCCCTTTGTCAATGTCTGTAATTCAGCAGCAGATTCCTCTTCCTCAGGTCTGTCAGCCTGCAATCTTTCTACACGGGTGGAAAATAGAAAAGAACTGAATTAATATGCATGAAAGAAAAGCTTTCGACAAAAGAATTCACATTATACCTGGAAATAGTTTAAAAGCAATAACTGATATGTATTTTGTTCAAGGCAAGTTCTGATCGTAAAGGTAACATAAGGGGAAAAAAGAATCCAGTCCAGAAAGAAACCAAGTTGTTTGTGCAATACAACACTTGAATAAAGGTCCAATAAGATGCTGTGATGCTCAAAGTGGACTGAGCCCTTTATGTCCAAGCTCAGTTTTACCTGTAGTGTAAGTGGAAGAGACTAATGAAACTCTCTCTTGGTACGCTCCATTCATATTTTTCAACTACCCTCTAAGAAGTACCACAAGAAGTTGGAAAAAGAAGCCAGAAATCCAAAGTTTCATCCTATAAGGTTTCCACATACAGAATGTGGTGAAAGTTGGTAGTTTAAATTGTTTCTTAATCCTGAAACCAGTGACATGTAGTGCTAAAAACCTGGTTGTGTACATGTCAGAATTATGTTTTAAAAATGGAGAATGAATTTGCAGTGTAACAGAATTGAGCAAGTCAAGTCACGTTTATGCTCATATATCTTTTGATACTATTTATCTGTTCACTTGCAAAACTGCTTTCTTTGGGAATGTGACCGTAAGTGATCAGAAGAGAGACCTTTTAATGAGCCTCCTCTGCACAAACTGTATTTAGTCCAATGCAGGTTACAAATCTTCTGTAGGACAAATATGGCTGGATAAAATAAAATGTGTAGTGCTCCTTGAGGCAGGAAGAATGTGGAAAAAAACTGGTAAATAAATGTATTATCGAGACTGCAACTATGTCATGTTTCATGCTGTTTGAAATTATTACTGTCATTTTTCTTCTGGACCCCAGGAGACATGCATAATACGAGTAATTTTATGAGCCTTTGTCTCAGTCCAAGACATTACCTTGTCATCTGGATTCTTTGGTGGAAATATTAAATATCCTGCGGACCCTGACCCCAGGAAAAATAAAGTGTCTGATGGACACCAGATGTATTTTATAGAAGCATGTTCACCCTCATACACGTGCAGCATTTTACAGCACAAATTGTGATACATGTGAAAATCAAAGTTTCTTCATTTCCCCCTGTTTTATTTGGCCATCGTCCATGCTTACCTTCCATTTTCATCACTCATCTCCTGTGGTGGTGAAACATAAAGGCCCCATGAAGAAGCTTAAAGCCCAGGCTCATCAAGGCAATTTTTCAGTCACACTCCTGAACTGCTCTCATACTGATTCTGTGGTCCACCCATAGAGATGATAGTGTTTGATAAGGCAGAAGAAAAAGAGAGATTTAAAACGCACATAAACAGAACCACATGATCATCCTTCTTCCCCAGGGGTTGGTAATTAGTACAAACCACTGGACCTGTTGCTGCAGTTCCCAGCTGAAACAATACTTGAATCATTACTTTTACTTATTGCTTAAGAAACTAAGGAAGAAAAAAAATTACTCTTGGTGTGGTAACTTCAGCACAAATCAACCCGTGGACAGCATCTGCAAAGACTCGGCTCTCCTGACACATTTAGTTAACCAAATGAAAAAAATATGATTTAGTCAAAATGAACACTTAATTCAGACACTATTTATAACTGTCCAGAGTCTTTATGTGCATAGATTTATTATTTTTTCTGCTTTTTGGGTCACATTTAAATGTTTCAGGTCTTCAAACAGCAAATATCACCTGATAAAATACAAAATGCCATTTCTAAAGAATTATTTCATTTACTGTGAGGCAGCATCTACCCAAGCCCACCTGCACTGTGTGAAAAAACAATCACCACCTAGGTTTTCTCACTGGTTTTGACACCTTTTGCGGCAACAACTGCTTCAAGTGTTTGTGATAACTGACAGTCAATCTTTAACATCACTGATGAGAAACTTTAACGTGCTCTTCTTTGTGAAATTGTTTTCATCCAGCCACACTGGAGGATTTTTGAGAATGAAAGCCTTATAGTCCTGCCAGAGCATCTCTTTACTTTGACTAGATCACTCAAAAATCTTAATTTTGTCAGTTTGGTGTTGCTTGCCAGTGTACTTTGGATCACAAGCACTTTTTTGGACATTTTTCCACAAGATTTTCTGGTGAAGAGTAAAATCTATGGTTCTTTCAAATATAGCAGGTTATCCAGGTCCAAAAGCAGCAGATATTTGCTATTAAAATTTTGTCAATGAGTGTAAGAGAAAACGAATAACGGCACTTTAGATGTTTCTCTGGCTTACTTTGGTTAAGAGTTAACTAGGTTTATTTTAAGAATTAGTAATCATAAAAATGGTTAGAAAACAACTATGTTCTGTGATTACAATTACTGAGAACTTAATCTATATTAATTATATAGATTAATTTATTCTAAATATAAGTTTTTAGACTTATAGACTTTTAGAATTTTTTTAAAAATGAGTTTCTCTGGTGGCTTTATTTATACGAATATAACCAATAATTGTTGCAGTGGTTTTACATGTTAAAGTTTCTGCATGTTTTTTTTGTTCAAGTCGGTGATGTCTGATTTTCAAAATTTTTGAGTCAAGCTTTTATTCATTCCAGTGGTAAGCGAACAGAAAATTAATTCAGAGCACATCATGAGAGACTGTTTATGATGCAAATGATTCGGTTCGAAAAGTTGCTGATTGGCACGTTGGACCCTTAGGCGGCAACATCCATTTCAGATGGTGGTGAAAGACCCCTTTCTATCAGCTAGATCTCTGCCTCTCTCTCTTCCTCTCTGCTGAAACATCTCAGTGGAGGCCAGGCCCGCTTGGCTTCTCTGTCAGCAAATGTCACTGCTAATTATGATGGCCTCTTTGTTCCCTAACAAGTCAGTGTTGGCGTTGTTAGCTCTGACTGGTTTCTACTGATGAATTGGGCTCCAATGACCCCTGTTCTGCTAGGGGGTGCTGTACGAAGGTAATTGCTCCAATATCCTGAGCTGCAGGGATGCGTGGTGCTGACAACTTGGCGTTAGTCAAATGTGGTGGTTCAGAGGGCGTGCCCGCGTTCCACTGGCCTGCAGGTTTCTTGATGTCTGGTGAGAACGGTTCAACATGCATAGTGAACCACAGAGGCATAGTGTGGTTTTGAGATGCTTATTTCTTTACAGTGCCCTGTAAACTTACTAGGCAAATGAAAATAGATGTTTCATTTTTCATCTGACTACATATGACAATTTTAGGTCAATAGCAAAGATGTTGAAGCCATTTCCTTTCAGTCTGCTTTATTTTGATTATATGTTTTCTAGTCTGGTCCATTTTGAAGAGTGGCTAAGAGAACTGGACCTCTGCTACAAATGTTTTACCACAGAAAAAAGAAAGCAATGGCTCACTAATTAAAAGTTATTTGGCTCTCAGATCAACTTAAGAAGAACATAGATCAGAAAATGCTTTTTAAGGAGCTGTTAGGGGTATGAAAAATATGGATTTTAAAATGGGTGAATAAAGGATGGAGGGTACTCAACTTTAACAAGCATGGAGCATGTAACAGTTTGGGTGAGTTTGCTGAAAATTAGAAATAAATGGATTTTCTAACAAGACACTGTTAAAAAACAATCACATTTTTTGAATTTGAACATTATGCTTCTGGAGTTGCATTTCCAAATCACTGACCTTGAACTGTGTTGAGACGTGAAGGATATATTATTTCTGCCAACAAGGTCTGAGAAGAACATATCAGCTGTTAAGCAACATGGTGCCTGTGTAATTTAGAAGAACATGATTGACTATAAATTTAAGGCTGTGTGTTCACTTTTAATCCTATGTGGACAGAGAAAGTTCGCCAAAAATGTAAGCTTGTACACCCAGTACTTGTTTTTGAAGTTCAAAGAAAAACAAAGAGATTAATTACATCATTAAGGAAAGAAAATAATATGATATTCATGTCTCATGGGAATGCATGTAAATACCCAGAACTGTAACTGTAAGGAAACAGATGCCAGTGCGCTTAGCTGTTGTACATCCTTCATTCCTTCCATTTGAAAGAGGCAGATGAGGAACATGAGAAGGAAAGGCTTTATCTAAGTGCCTGAGTGATATCTGGAGAGCGAGGATTACTGCAGAGTCAGAGGGATGCAGAACATTCTCATGTTCTTATAGCGAGGAATGCATGGCTTATAAAATGGGGTCAAGATGATAAACCCATAAGAAATTAATTTTTTTTTTGGTTGAAGTTTAATGTCTGGAAAACCTCTGATTCCTTTTGAATATGATAAGGGCTGGCCTGTGAAGAGCTGTTTTCAGATGTGCAGTGTGAATAACAAACACCACAGGGCAAATCTCTTTGTCAATAGCTTATCAGTGACACTGTCCGGAGCAATAATATTCCCCATTATCAGGTGTTCCTGTTAGGAGAAAACCATCTTAATTTGATCAGCCTCATAAACTCGGATTGCAGCTTATCCCTTTATGAGCAGAATTACAAATGGCCCGATTATAAAACTTTCCACAATGACAGTGGAATTAGCAGGCTAAGCATACACTAATGCTATTGTACCATCATCAATGATGTATAGGCGAGCTCTTCAGTGGTGGCCTTTTCTGAAGGCTAACACCCGCCAGGGATAGAAGCAGGGAGAATGTTGTTTGAAAAGAGAATCAACTGGTATTATAAGGAGACAAATGTTCTTTGGCTTGAGCTGAAGTGCATGATTATCATATCACTGCTTAAATTTAGACAAGCCTGCCTATTAGCTTTTTCCTGAGCCTATGAATCTATATTTCCGTATGATAGAAGAGTCATAAAGTGAGAATTATACATCTATGTTTCATATTTTTCCCTGAGACTTCAAAGAGAAGCACAAGACCCCCAAACAGCCAAACCACTGCTGTGTTGCACACTACAGCCTGGCATATCAAAGACTTTTTTTTCCTCTTTTTTTTTTTTACATTCATTGCTGTAATGAAATAGCAGAGAGTACAAAAGAGGACTCAATGGCCCCCCACCCTCTTTCCTCCCTGCTTTTTGGTCATGATTGTATGTAAGTATTACTCTGAGTCAAGGATAGCCTCTTCAAATTGGGACCCATATTGCAAGAGCCGACTGAAGAACCATTCACATTAGGCAAGGGACAATGTGCTCATAATATCTATATCAGCCGTGTCCTGTCTTAATTCACTTTTATTACATCCATTCATAATGCTCTCATAATGATGAGATGGATCCCAGCCAGGGGATTTTCACAGTGTCACCTTTATTATCACATACTGTGATTTGTCATTTGCTACTCTACAGGTCCTGGTAATGAGGAGAAGTTAAGACTTCTCTGAATCAAATTTAGGGGATAAAATGCAGCCTTGCTGTGTATTCTTTATCATTAACCCTCTGTTTGCCCGGTGGTCGAAATACTCTAAATGGGAAAACTTTGGTGTAAATTAACAAAAAAAAGTAGCTCAATATTGTTGTAGCTAATAGGCTGGGAGCATTTCCTAGTGAAGCAGCTGGAGCTGCTTTACTCGTTGTCGTTGGAGCTTGGTTTGATAGAATATGGATCAAAGTACATAAAGAGAGAAACCACTTTGTTGCAGAACATTTATACTGCACAGGCAGAAAGCTGGTTGTGGTTTCCCTCTGTGTGTGTGTCAGAGGGAACATTTGTTCGTCTTAATGTGGAAAGAACGAAGGAGAGGACTGCTGAATGGTTGCATAAAAAAACTGGCTGTAAGTCAAATGTTTTACACCAGTGACGGATATTAACATCCAGATTGAAATAAAGAGTTTTTAATTCTTCAACAGCTGATGGCATGAAGACACAAACTGCACAAACAACTTCATTTATCTGAGAAAATAAAAAGCTGTTTGGGGACATTAAGACAGAATAAGAAACATGCATATTTATTCATTCGTGTACTGAATACATAGGCTCTCTTGTACCCAGGCACAAAATGAGCTTCCTTCATTTTGTGCCTGGGTACAAAATTCATACATCAGCCTTCAACATAGAGTCAGGAGACCTGTCATCTGGGAGGAACTTTGAAAAGAGTCTGCTGAGGTAATTCAAGGCATCTGATCAGGGTGCCTCCCAGACCCCTCCCTCTGGAGGTTTCCCTTGTATGTCTGGCAGGGAGGAGACCTGGGGCCAGACCCGAAATTATCTGAAGGGACTATATTTCTGTTCTGGCCAGAGAAAATCTTGGACAGTGTTACTGAAAAGGGATATGTCATGTTTTCCCACCTTACGCTTGTTGCCTTCATTGGGAAAGTTTGGAGAATCAATCATTTTTATGGTAAATTTATACTAAGTGATCTACTGTACTACAAAGTCAATAAATTGGGTACATTTGACTTCAGCTGACCTTAACTTTTATTGCAGAGAGAATAGTCAGTTTTATGACAGAGTAAAGGTAGGGACTCAAACTCACCAGCCTCTTTTTGAGATACACTTCACTGTTGCTGGGTTGGACCAGTTTTTGCTTTCATGGCTGCCTTATTTCTTCATGACATAGATTTCACAAGGCTTCTGAAATATTTGGTGTGTTTTTTTGTTCCAATTTGGTTGCTGCAGTTTAGTTGGCTGCACATCAATGTTGCATATCTCCTTTCCAACCACACCCAAGGGTGTTCTGTTGCATCTGTAAATCTGCTGAATGTGAATTCCACAGGAATACAGTCAACTCGTTGTAATGATCAAATCTGACCAGTTTAAAAGTGGTTTTAGGTTTGTGACATGGTGGTTATCTAAAGACATACTACTCGGGTCAGGGAGTGTGCAAGGACCAAAAGATCCCCCACACCATTACACTATTGATCTAAACTATTGATATAAAATGTATTCAAGTGATAAAAATATCCAAAAATTGCTCCATATCATCTGGTTTGTCAGAAGACACAGTATTTGTTGTCTAAGGTATTACATGCTTTTCAAAGCAGCTAATTTTTTTGTCAAAATAAATGTACCCTGATTCGAACATGAAATATTTTATGCCCTTACAAAGTTCAAATAAGTGCTCATTTGTTTCCTTTTTCTCTATTTCTTTATCTCGACTCTGTCTCCATATTTTTGCACCTGCACTAACAAAGACGATCCATCCTCTTTAATACGCTCCTGCTTTTTCTCTCTGAAAGGAGAGACCTTGGCTGTGCCTGCTTAAAAGCTGATGCCTCAATGAATAGGAGGCCCTTGTTCTTACATTTCTCCATCTACTGCACTGATTGTGTACTAATGCCAACATCAGTCCCCATCTGGTGTCCATCATTTGGATTCAGGGCAGAGGCTGTCCCAGCAGATACATCCGATTAGTCCTTCTCATCGATTTGTGCTGGCTCGTCATGACTTAGTCAACCCAAGGTGTCTCTTCTATGACATGCTGTCTCCTTGTGATTAAGTTTGCCAACACTCTAAGTGCATTGAGTGTGACAATAAAATCTTTAATCTAATATGCATCCTAAGGAGGGAGGTAGTGAGGAATATGGAGAGAGTGGGGGTGGGTAATATTCTCCATGAGTTCAGATGTAACGAGAAAGGTTTGTGTCAGGTTTATTAATGTAGGTAGCTCAGAGTTTTAAATGCAACACTGGCTGTTTGATCTAGACTGATACATTTGTGAGTTTATGTGTAATGTGTGGTATGAAATTATTTGTCAAATTTGTCAGTTTTTAAAATGTGTTTTATACCACATTTTTATTTCTGGCTCTTTATTGATGCTATCATGTGCTTCTGATTGCAATTCTCAATTTTTTATATTTGATCCTAAAATATAAAATTGTATTTTCTCCGCCTATGTAGCCCAATCTAATCTGCCTCTGACACTTGATGTCATGAATGGCGCTACAGACCAAAGTGCACAGAGGATTTTCTGTAAGTGTATTTGACACTAACCTGGCTGTATCTTTACAGAACCTCTACTCTAGTCTCAAGTCTTTTGCAGCAGGTTTTCTTCCAGAATTGCCCTCTGTTGCTTTATTCATCAACTCCAACCAGCTTCTCTGTGCCGGCTGAAGAAAGGCGTCGCCATAACATGATGGTGCTACCACCATATTATGGGAAGATGGTGTGCTCAAGGCGATGCTACATTTCTGCAACAGATTTTCTAAAATGTTCAACTTTGGTTGCAACTGACCAGAGTGCCATGTTTCACATGCTTTCTGCGCCCTCTAGACCCCTTGTGGCTAATCTGATGTGTGGTAACTTTATTTCAACAATGACCTTCTTTTTGCCACTACGCTAAAGCAGATACATTTATCTAGTGCAAAAATTATTGTCGTCCTGTCGACTGATTTTCCCACCTGCAGTGGGAAACTAATATTTCTACACAGTAATCATGACCATCTAGGCAAAATCCAAATAACATAGCATGAAGTTTGTAGTTGTGACAAATTGTGAAAAAGTTAAAGGGATATAAATACTTTTGCCAGAGACTGGGTGACATACTGCAATAGCGAATGGAGCAAGATCCCTGACTGATAACTCTGGTTTCTTTATAGATAGAGTCAAATCTTTTCATGTACTTATGAAAAGGTTTTAGCAAGACTTTTCAGACTGTCTGAATGCAGCCTTTTCACTTAATTGTAGTCCACTATAGGACCAGTTTGATTTGTCTCTTCAGACATTAAAAGACTCCTAAACTCAACTGATCAACACATGTTGCACCTACATATGACTACATCTATGTTTCATATGACAGCCCTTTCTATTCTGAAGGTCTTGAACATGCCTTTAAATTGAACTTGCTGTGGTTATAATATGAAAAACAAGCTATCACCATCCATTTAATTATATCCATTAATTGATTTAGAGTTTACTTTGTCATACATGATTACTGAAATTCACATCTATTGGAAGATGCTGAAAATCTCGATTCAAAAAGGTGAAAGCATCATTTTAATTTATTCTTTGACAATTTGACTTCCTTTTTTCATGCAGGTTATAGATTGTTAATTGGCAGATATTTTCAAAAGGACCTGTTCAAAGGGTCCCTTTCATGTCTGTAATTGCTTGTTGGTGTGCCCAACCCGTTATTCTGACACCAGGAAAACAGAGCTGCGTTTTCACCTCTATTAATGAGTCATTGTTATGATTTCTTTGCTAATTGCCCTGATCACAAAAGAACGGTAACGTTAATAAAAGTTATAAATCATCCCACCACCCAGCCAGACACTCATTTTCTCCAACCCATCCTCCTCCCAACCCTGGCTGTGTGTGCATGCGGATCATTGAATCTAATAAGGGGAAAACCTCAGGCTCAAAGCCAAATCCTTGTCATTTTTGGCCAGAAAAACTACAATATATCAAAGTAAAGCTCTTGATGAAGCCTATTATCCTTTATCAAAAAGACATTACCAAAATTCTTGACTCAAATCGAATTGGAATATAAAACCTCATAGGTAAATGGCTTCTGTAGGGAATAAAAAGTGATTGTGCCCATCAAGTTTTACTTAAACTATTTATTTAGGAGACTAATAAAAACGCACAGAATAACAAAAGAGAAAAAGTGATGAAAAATATATTTATTTGGGAACCATTATAATAAATGTATCATCATTCTGTCCTTCTTGTCAATAGTCAAACAGAAAAATATGTATTTTTTAAAGTATTAAAAAGATCTTTGCATCACTCTGCTGGAATAAGTGGAAAAACAGAAACTGCTATTACCGTCGCTCACTTTGACAGTAGGTGAAGAAGAGGGTGAGGATGATTAGGAGAAAATGAAAGCAGCTGGGGTGTATTCTGAGGGTATAGTGAGTTAAACGTGCCTGTTATCAACTTTTTGTTATTGCATGTGAGACAGAGATGAGACTCACCAGGAGAGGAATGCAGACACGGCTGTAAAGTGGGTGTGAAAACAACCATGTCCGCTGACCTCTGGGCTCACCTTCCCATCCCGTCTCGTCTGGTAGCTGATGTATTTTTCTCTTAAATAAATGTTCTGCAAAAACAGAGGAAAAAAAAGGGACACTTCTGGGAGTTTGCGTGGCACGATGATTGTATTTATGTCTCGTTGCAAAAGATCGCCCCTTCTGTCAGTGTGTGCGGCAATAGCTGCAAGCGAACAGCACTGAGTTTATACAAGAGTAAGAGGACAGGTCAAGAGGATTATCTTAAAATATTAGCTGCCCTCTTAGCCTCCTCCTCCTTCTCTTGTCTTTCCTCCTCCATTTTTCTCCTTTCCTGCTCCCTTGACGGCCAACAGCAACCTGTCGCAGACAAGACACAGCAGCCATTTAGACGCAGCAGCCTCTAATTTCCGCGTTTTCAGAGGAATGCAATGATGAAAAAGACAATTTACAAGGCTCTCTTGTGAGTTTTATATATCTTCTGTTATTATGTGGTGTAAAAATAAACTAAAACAATGTGACTGACATATACTGATATAATATTCAATTTACATTAATTGTTTGAGTGGATTGGAATGAACTGAAATTGAACTAAGCTTGTTTTTTACATAGCTGCATATGAATCTGACTTGTTTGTGATGTGTCCTAAGATGAAGAAGATTGGTTCTAAGTTAGCATTGCATAAATTAACTGAAATTAATTATGGTTTCTTTCTCAGACTAAGCACTTTCATAAATGTTGACATTTCTGATGAAAAGTGTGTATATATATGTCTTACTTTTAGTGACTGACTAACTTCAGTTTATTTACATGGATATGAGAGTTTTATTTTTTTTTCTTTGGAACTCATTAAAATTAGAACCAGTACAATACTTACATTTTCAAATTAAAAATAGTTTGAAATTATAGTCAAGTTTACCAAGATTGGGCCTATTTCCAAATTCTCTCCTAACATGTCTGAGCACCCACTTTGAAAATGTTTTTAGCTTTATATACAACTTTATTACATATTTTTAAAAAAATTATTAAATTGATTGGTCTTACAAAAAATATTAATAGGTCTTGGTTTAATAGACAGTTAGAATCGGATACTTCTGCAACAATTATCATATTCACAAAACCTTAAAAATGTATTAAAAATATGGTATGGAAATATTTACATACCACCTTTACATATTTACATATTCACATGTGCTTGTGTCAGGCCTATACAAGCACAGCTTACAAGCAAAATTAACTTTTCTGATGCTAAACTGGTCAAATCTGTACTCGATTAAAATGTTTACTTCTACAATAAACTTCTTCAAACACATGTCTTATTAGCTTTTACTAATTTTATATATTCATTCATGCAGCACAATTGACAAACTTTCCCTGCTGCCATGGAAATGAGCCATATCATCAATATCAAAAACTTCCACAGTGTTAAATGTAAAATATGCAAACCATAAGTGTACTAAAATAGGCCCCAAGATCAAATTCGGCTTTGGGCCTCATCAAACTTTGGGTTGTCTTTGCCCCTGATGTGAAGCTTTCTGAGAGCATTTCAACCACAGGCAAGAAAACAGCTCACTTTTTTTCTTAGGCTGAATCAGTGATTCAGAGCTTCGGGGCTTTCAGGGTACTGGAACTCGTCATTCTCCTTGTTTCAGATCAGGGACCTGTTCTGATACATGTGCATGGGGCTTTTGTAAACAACCGCTCACCATATTTGATTTAATTTTTTTGCACAGATGAACTTGATGCACCTTCTTGAACTCTTTCCTAAGCTTGTGGAAGACAATGTGGCATTTCTTTTTTGCAGTGAGTTACAACAGGCTTACATACTCCGTTGAGCTTAAAAATTAATGATCATATTTATTTAGTTTTGCCCACAGCAAGAAAAAAAAAGAAAGGTTGTGTATTAATGTGCTCACACATTTAAAGTTGGAAAAAAAACATTTAAACATAAATAAAAAAAAGAAAAAGAAAACATAAAAAATTATTGATGAAATGATACTTGAAATAATGTATGTTAAATAATTATAAAAACCATAACTTTCTTTTCTTTTCTTTTTTTAACAGAGAGAATACTTGAGTAATCAGTGTGAGGGAATTATGTTTTTATGCTTGTTTTGTCTCAATACACATGTAACATATAGAAAAATGTGAGATGGAAACAATGATAATAGAATAAAACAGAAAACTGGACAATCTTATATGATTTAGTGAAAAATAAGGTACAACAAAATGATAAATAAATGCAATATAGGCTACTATATTATGTGTAATATTTGCTCATTCTTTTATTTGTATTTTTTCAAATGTGCCATTCTTATTAAACAGATACTTGCTCTTTTTCTTCCTTCACTTTCTTTTTTTTTATTTTTTTTTTTTTACACCGCGCCCGTTTTCATGTAATTAAATAGCACCGAGCGCAGCTTATCTGCCGGATCTGTCAGTGGAGAATGTAAAAAGCGCTCCCTGTCCTGGGCACCTCGCTCCTCTGCCCCCTTCCAGCTCCACCTTCCTATAATTGAATTACCTCGATTTTAAGAAGTGGGCGGGGCTTCGGTCTGCTGGAGTCACGCCCATTCAGATCGTCGCAAACCAATGGGACAATCCCCCGCTCCGCCGTAGCCAAACCTACTCTCAGTCGGCGTCTGGAGCTTGCGTGGAGCTGTCCTTCTTAGCCAGTCCCTTCGTGTCCCGGAGTTTTCTCCAACCCCTGAAAAACACAAGAAAAAAAAAAATCAACAACCAAAAAAAAAAAATATATATATATACATCAAAAAGCAACAAAACAAAAAGAACGGGAGGGACGACAACAGAGCACGCACATGGGAGAGCGCTGCAATTTTTCCACTCCCGTACGTTGCGCGATGGCTTATATATGAGGAGGACACTTTGGAATGCGGAGATAAAAACAAGCGTCTCCAGAAGGGAAAGAGAGAGAGAGGGCGAGAGAAAGAGAGAGAGACAGAAAACACAACACGGCCACAGAGACGGACTCCTCCCCGCCTCGGCCGTGACACCTCCGGCGGATCACTGCGAAGAGGATGACAGTGTTTCATTTTTTGTTTGTTTTGGGTTTGTTTTACACGGCGATCTAACGCTGTCAGTCATCAATTTCCTCCGGCACGCACTGACTGACTGACTGCATGGCTTCAGAAAGTTGCCGGGATAATAACATGGACATCTGACTTGCGCCCTCACAGCGTCATTGGACCACATTGAGCCCCCCTCTCTCCATCACGTCTCGGCTTTTTGCGTTTGGAGTGAAGGGGTGAGCAGTTGTCACTTTGGCCCTGACACAGGCTACACCCAGCGAGCGCAGAGGGGGTTTGACACTGTACAGCGCCACGGGAGACACCGAGTGTTCTGCTGCGCATTGGTGGCTTTCTGCGCTGGTCTCAATTGTTTGTGCATCAGAGAGGGGGGGGGGACCACATTCTGTCTGGATTCCTCCGTCCTGAAAAACCGGCAGGCAAAAGAAAAGGTGCATGTTTTCATCGGGACTGTTGACGCCTTCATTTTTGTAACTTCACATTTCTGTCAACCTGAACAAGTGTCACCTCATCCGTCCTCCCCGTTGAATGATCACATTTGCCTCTTTTCTTTCGCTCGTTTCTCTTTCTGTCCGCATTACTTTGATAGCTCTGAAGCAGAAACACCGGTCCACATGTGACTGAGATCAGGTCACCTGTCCCGGTTCAGGCGCCCCGTTTCTCCTACCTGCACCCTCCACCCGCTCCACATATCTGATCCTACCGAGCGATCGACACTGAGACGGAATAGACTAACGAAGTTTTGCTGTAGTGATGCTGCAAGTGGAAATGGTCCTCTTCGTCTGCCTGGTGCTGCTGATGTGTGTTCTAAGCCAGGAGCCCGGATCCAAAGTGGTGGCCGACCGCTACGCCGTCTTCTGGAACCGGACCAACACCAAGTAAGTGCTGCAGCCGCGCATCGAGCAGTCTTCCCCGCTGAGAGTGGGAGATGTTTCCCTCCTCTCTCTCTCTCTCCGCGCTGAATGAACTATCGCTCTTTATTCTGCGCAGCCAGATTCTGGAGGTACAAACCGACTGCTGCTGCTGAGGATAGGAAAGTACACCTAATAATAGATTGTTGGGTTTCATTTAGTTGTGCCGTGCGTCTTTCGAGATATAACCCGTAAAGTAAGGCCTATTTCCCTGCTGCCAGTGGTTCACAGATCTACGCAAATTTCTACTGGAGTGTTGTCAGCTGGAGTTCTGGAGAAACAAGTCTGTTCTTTTTATGCTTTCTACTTTTATTCCCGGTGTTTCTACCCTTCTGTTTCGAGCCTAACGCAGTCTGATGATCATGCTTAAAACTTTCGACCGTCGTGGAAACACCGGGGTCAAGCGTGTCAGTCAGAGCTGCACTCTACATGTAGATTTGAACTATTTAGTAAAAGTCTTCTTCAGATTCTACAAAACTTGAGTTTGTACAACCAGAAAGTCTATTTTAATTCATCCGTTAATATTTAAATCTTTAGTCCCCTTATTTAGTTCAGTAATAAAAGTTGCATTGAATTTTGCCAAAATAAACCCATATGAGCAAACTAAAGCCCAAATGTTATGTAGTATTAAATTGTTAGTGTTCAGACTTTCAAAGATTTGTTTCTACATTTAGGTCATAATCCTAAAATAGTTTCTGAGAGTTGTGGTAAAAGATCTTTTAAGAAGAAAAAGCCAAATCAGATTAGAATAATTGTTTTTCAGATTATTACATACAGTTTCTATTTTTCTTTTGTTTGAAACTATGCAGAATAGTGTGCCTTGTAATTACTTTGAACAACCCTGGTGCTGTTGAAAATTAAACAGAATTACTGGAGGTGTTATTTTAAACCTTAACAAATAGTTTTTTGAAAAGGAAGAGTAATTAAAATGGCTTGAGGTTAAAATGCACTTTTTTTTGTTTAAGCTTATTTTTTATAACTTTTGAAAATTCTTATTGAAAAATCTGCAAAGTTTTAGTGTAATAGTGTCACACTGTGTGCTTTATGTGTTAGAGGAAGGGACTAGATCGCTATCTTAAAGCCCAAAGGTCCTGATGTGTTGCTCTAAGACAAACTTAAAAAGTTGATCTAAAGATGATGCACAGTAACAGAATTTTTTTTTTACTTAAAAAAATAAACAAAACAAAAAAACAATTGTGTGCTGATAATAAGGAATCAGAACTATAAAGGCTGTTGAATAAGATCAAGCACCTTTCAAAAATTTTCTCAGATGTGAAACTTCGTTGCTCCTTCTAGTGCAAGCTCTTGTAAACTGTTTGTCCAGACAGCATTTCCTTCCAAAAGTCCCTCATGGAGCACACTGTACAGCCTTGTCCCCGGCTTATTAAGTCTGATCGCCGCCTGGCAGAGTTTACAGAGACCTTTCACTCAACTGCCACCAGCACTTAGTGTTTTATTTGTCGACCGAAAAAAAAAAAAACCTCCTAGTGAGCAAAGTCATTAATAGCACACGGCGAATTTGTTGAGCAACTATTTACATTGAGTTTGAAGTTTGTGAAAACATGACTTATTGTTTGAAACCATTAGCGGCCAGGGTGTAAAAACGGAGGGGCGACTGTATAGGCTCCCGGTTGAAGTCGGGGGGCCAGTCTTAGCCGGGTGTGTAGATTCCCAGCTTGATAAACCATGGAGCATGACTGGTGTGGTCTGGGTGCCCATAGCCAGACTTACCCTGACTGTTTGTTAATGGAGCACTGTCTTTAATGAAGGTAAACGCAATCTTCAGTTAGATCTTGATGCCTACCATTGATAGACACACATTCACTGGGCTGTGCTATTAGTTTTGAGTTGACAGGCTGCTTAGTTAACTTGATACCTTCCAGATGTGCTGACAAGTTTTCCTGCTTTCTATGAAGGGGGAAAAATTGAGATTGAAATAAATCCACTGTTAATCTCAGATGTGACCCATTAACAGGAACAGGCGCAGAGAATATTCTGATATTGCTCTGATCTATATGCTCTGCTCTCTTTGAACTCCAGTAAAACCTGAGTAATAGATAGTTTCCTGAGCCTCATCTGTTTCTCAGATTGAAATTCGCCTGAGGAAAGGAAACAGGTTTTCACGGAGGCTGCAGCTCTGTAACAGTCGGTCCACACTACTTTACTCTGAGTGGAGTTTGTTTGCCTCTGAGCCCTGTAGGGGCGGAGAAGCCAGAGAGGTAACTTTTTTAAAGCACAGAGGGAGAGAGTTAGCAAACTTATGGTATTGATGAGTCAGTTAATAAATATCGAGTCCCTTTCCAGCTGCATTACTGTAGAAAATTGGTGTGGACCCGGAACTTGGCTGTGTCTGTTTTCTTTTTACTTCGACTGAGGCTGAACGGTCTCACTGAGAGCACGGCTGCTTTGGAGAGCATTCAAGCACACAAACAGGCACACTGAGCCAAAAACACATGGTTCATATGATGGCAGAAAATATCAAATCATGGGACTTACTACGATGATTTAAAAAATGTAGTTTAATGAATAATTTCAGTGTTTTTTCTATTGTAACAATGCTCTTTGTATATGGACCACATCCACTTAGATTTTTTTTACTATTAGAAGAAAAAGTATGTTTTTTGTGTTATTATTTTAGATGTCAAAAAAGGTATCTGAAATCTGGCTTCCGAAAACAGATTTTGACCAACTCTAGTGTATTTAGTGCTTGTTAAAAAACTATAAGACATGAAAACAATGAAAGGAATGAAAAAAACCCAATATGTTTCAGATTCTAAGATATAATCTGACAGAAATGGAAGGAATTACATGATCATCCCATTAATGAATGAAATGATTTATCGCTGTCCTTTAAAAAAACTCAGAAGAAGTGCATGCTTTTGGTTGATGCTTTATAAACTAAAAACCAGCATCCTTAGTTTTTCCAATATTCTTAGTTCTGATGCGTTTGATGAATAGAAAAAAAAACTATCTGTATCCGTCCTTCTGATCTGTGATGAGACCCTTAGTTTTGTAAAAACACTTATCATAATTAATTTATTTGTAACTCAAAAAAGTACATCAACATGCTGGCTGATAAGTTTGTAGACTGAAATTTGTGGAAGTGCCAAGGTTAGATAGATAAAAAACTGAATAGCCAATCAAGGTAGATCTCTGGTTGCCCACGTATTCATCTGGAATGCACGGAAAGAAACCTCAAAACGGAGACTTTCATGTGCACCAAAATAGCATTAAAAACTTCGTCATGTCTGCTACTTAATGTGTAATTAGGAATTCAAAACATTATGTAGTGACCACAAGAAAGTCTCCCTGAAACTGTCTGGTTCTAATATGTTCAATTGTTGTAGAAAGTTTATTCTGGACAAAGACGAAAAAAAGGGGGAAAAAGTTCATGTGCAAGTTAGTTTTACGTTTGTTCTCATAGATGGTAGACAAAACACACTATCGCTCACATTTTAATCAGGATCAAATAAGGAATCGTACATAAAATCTTACGTTAGTGGCTTTTTTTCATAGTTTTTTGAATGGTCAGATTTATTGTATTGCAGTGTAAGCTTGTAGTGTAGTTATTTGTGCTGGCCGTGCCCCAGTAGCTGTGTTTGTGAGGCAGGTAATTGTGATTGAGACGGAGGTGGGGTTCCTTGCGGTTTCACTGGCTTTTCTCCAACATTGTGTTTCACAACTACAGCATGAGACCAAGAACTTGCTACTTGTTTTATTCTGAGTAACACCTTAATTTTGGCACACTTACATTTGCCTTTTTAATTCCTTTCCGTGTGGAGATTTTCTAATTTATTGCAGAGGATTCAATATCAAAAACTTAACCTAATTGTTGGTTAAGAGTCATAAAAGAACTTCTGACATTTTCCAGTGTAAAAATGACATTTATTTTGTCTGTTATTGCATGTATTAAGACTAATACAAAAGAAGGTACCGGGATCTAATAGTTTCTCGATTGTGATTTAAAAAAGACAGCAATTCCATTTTCCTCTTTGCCTCCTCCCTTTTCTCCTGTATCGCCTCTAAACTCTCAGCTGAATCTCTCTGTCGTTCTCTCCCCTCTTATCCCTCGCCTGCCTCCATCTCTTCTTGCCAGGCACAGAGAATAAAAGAATACAATTAGATATTTTCAGAGTCCCTCCACGGTTAGATGGTAAGGAAAGAGCCTCAGAGGTCAAACTCACTCTGAGTGAGAGAGGTCACGCGCAGACGGTGAGAAGTAACGAAGCAGAAAGTTGGGCAGTGAATGTGAAACTAGCAACTAATAACTCTCCTTGAAACGTAAGGTGTTATTAGCACAACAGGCAGATGGAGGTTTTGTCCATGGATATTTTTCAAGGTGATTTATATTTTGCTGCAGAACACGACTGTAAAAATTACTGCCTTGTGATGAAGTTTTCACATGTTTGAACGTAACTGGAGATATCCACTCAGTAGCTGTGGTTGTGGTATTTTCATGCTCTTCTTGGAGTTATGTCTGCTTTGTCTATTGTGCTTGTTTTTTTTTTTTTTTGGTTTAAATGTGTCTGTGCATTTAAAGTAATTGTGTGCTTAACAGAGCTGTTTTCTGTTGCATTCAGATTTTCAGATACAAGATAAATATTTTTCTTTTTAGCATAATTTTCCTCCCCTTAACAAAATGTGGTTGCCTGCAAGGGTTATGTGCATGCGGTTCGCTAAATATGTAACTAAACATTCAAATTTAGTTTAGAAATTAGGCAGGATTCAGTTTCTGGTGTCAAGAATAAAATTGTTTCTGAAAAGTTTTGGTTACCAAAATGTTCAGTCATACATTTTTCTTCATGTTTTTCCTGAGAACCCAGAGAAAGTGCTGGAGTTTCCAGAGTTTTCTTTAGCTGTTTGAAGAGAAGAGTAGTACAGTACTGTTCCTACCCCATTTGTTGCTACCCGCCGTTGTTTAACTTTTCCTTAAGTTACAAAAAAAGGGCAATATTTCTGTGTGGAAATATATCTGCTCTCAAAAAATTGGAAACAAAAAGAGCACTCCTGCTAAGGTTTTTTTTTAAATTAGTTGGGCAAGGTATGACTAGGGGAATGTTTGCTAAGCAGCCAGCTCAGGCAGCACAAGATCAGAACAAAATTATTCTATCACTGAAAATTGCTTTGATGACTTTTAATTAAGATTAGCCCATATTTTTCTGACTATTTGCTCTGCTTACCTTTGTACAATATACCCACAAGTCTCTGTTAGCATCTCAAACACTAGAAATGTATATTAGGTTTTCATCCAATTACCCAACTATATTTTACATGTGCTGAGCATGTAAAATATGCTTTTGCAATATATTATCCCCCAAATATTCTGTCTTTTGCAATTGTGATTTTTAAGATAACTGCAGTTCAATATATTATACAGCTCTACAACTGTAGGGTATACCCAATATAATTGCCCAGCTAGCCCAGTCAATATCATCTTACTTTATTTCTGTAATGCCGTAAAGAGCAGAAAGACCAAGAAAATATTTTTTACACTACATAATTTTGTTGGTATAGTAGCAAGCAGCAGAATCAAAGTAGCAGTAAAGTAGATAAATAAAGGTAGCACTAAGTATAACTGTAATAAGCAATCTACAATTTTAGCAGCAGTAAGAAGAAAAAAAAAGGTGAAAAAAACAATAACATAAATATATGGCAATTTATAAAAGCAGCACAATTTGAAAGCATTTAATAAAAAAATTAACAATATTAATGAGGTCGTTGTTTTCTATTCCTTGTTTTCACATTCTCTCCTCAATTTTCCTAAAAGTTCTCTTTAATTACTGCCTTTTTTATGTCTGTGACATTGGCGAACGCGGCAGGCAAACGGCAGCCAAACAGAGAGCGCAGGGGGGGCACAAAATGTGAGTCGGACTGTAGAAAATTCAAACAAGACACGATAGAAGAAAGAAAATACTAGCAACAACTGTAACGGAAACGTTGCAAATGTAATTCTTTACTAGGCTCTAAACGCCACTTTACATTTTCTCACCAGACCTGTCAATGCATTCCTGTTTAAATTATAATTTTTTGTCACAGTTAGGTTGAAAATGAGTCCAGCAGGCAGTAGTCAATGCTCAGTCAATGTGTTTTAGCAGAGCAGCTGTTCTTCGGTGTGCAGTGGAGGAAGGGGGGAGGACTCTTGGCCATGACCCTTGTGGAGGTGCTATGCGGCGGACAGAAGCAGCCCTGTCGCCTGGGGTGCTTGGTGGCTGGGCTGCAGTCGTGGATATGCTAATCCTGTAGAAGGCAGCCTGCAACTGGACAGAAAGGAGATTGCTTGTAGGCGTCTGTGTGTGCAGACTGAAAAATTAGAGCGCTTAATGACCTAAAGCTTTTCTGTGACCTTGCTTGACCAATTTATAGAACTCTTAAGCACTTTATTTTAAACTATAAAATAAAATGTCTTTTCACAATTAAATAAACACTGCTCAGCCTAACAAAGTAAAAGTATTAATAAAGATGGAATCATAAAATAGTTTCCGTACCCTTCCAAGCGCGGCAGAAGCTGTTTTTTTTCTGCATTGACAAATGGAAAAAACTATTGAATGGCAGCTTCGTTTCAAGCTACATGTTTCACTCACTTTCCCCCACACATTAATGTCTAGGTTTTTGTTTTCAGAGTAATCACTCCAAGGTCAGATCAAGTGCTGAAATGCTGCTATCAGCCGAGCGATCTGTCTTTTTGCCCCCTTTTCCAGCCCACGGCGCTCAGTCAGTGGGGGAACATTCTATACTGCTCTTCTCAGAAACAATAAAATATTAACCATTCTATGCTTTGTACATATGCTCAAATATTGATTAAAAAGTTATTTGTTGGCATATAAACAAAACATATGATGTACTCTGTGTTTCTGCAGATGTATGTACTTATTTACAGGCATTTATTAAATTTCCTTGTTCACAAAATATTCAAGATTTAAGAAAAAAATATTTTCAATTCTTTGCTTATGCCGTAGCAAAAGTGCTTTTATAAGTTGTTTTTCTTTTCTTGAGAACAAAAATCTACACATAAATGCTCATGTTTCATTGAAGGTTCACCATTATCCACCAAAGATGCTCTTTCATGGTTAGAAAAAAATGCTGCTACCACACCCATCTTTATCTTGTCTGCTTTAAGATGGAGGCTTTCCAGCAGCTGTTTCCGCGGAGATCTTCCTCCCTTAACCAGAGAGGGGCACTACTGAGAGACATCTGATTGCCTACAGTGCCTGCTCTGCTTTTGAAGAAAACCATTTAAGATCTACATATGACATGAAAACCGTTTCTAAGCACAATCTAGAACTTCTGTTGATCTTATTCTTTTTCAAATTTTTATTGTGTTGGAGACATTCAATCTCCATGTGTTGGGGCCAAACGAGCCATTGGGTTTCAATTCTTTTCTTTTTCTTTCGTCACTGCTCTGTTTGACTGGAATTTTTGACGTGGACGCTTGAGATCGCTCGTTTTTTGACAGTCACATTTTCCACAGATAACTCCTTTCATGGTAGGCTGACTTCAGGCCGTACACTGCTTTTTTCCTTATTTAACTTGAGGGGGGCTTGTGGGGTAGTGAATGGATGTTTTTCTAGCTGGGCAGCAGTGTGGAGAATAGATCCCAGAAGAGAACACATCTCCAGCTTGTGAATAGAGACCTAATTGACGGTTGTAGCCAGTTGTAAATGACTCATGAGGTAATTCGTCTTCCCAGGACAGACTGGGAAGCACACATGTTTGGTTGTGTGGGCCACTGTTCCGACAGAATTGATGCACTTTCAGATTTTATATGTCCTAGAAAACACCTTTGAGCAAGTAATAAGGGCTGTTTTAGCCAGAGATCACTTTTCAAGCCTGTATATATAAAAGCTTTTCATGCATATATTGACAGAAAGGGGAAAATGTTCACCTTTTTCTTAAAGTCACTGTTGTGATGCTGATCCACTGACCTGAATATAAACAGAGTCAAGCAAAGTCACCTTCTCATTGTTCATTCTGCGGCCGTGGCTGCAAGACCTGCCAATAATAATCTTGCTCTGTTACACTGAAAAGACAGTAGATAAAAATACAAGCAGCCAATCACACCCCCCATCACCACCACCCACCTCTCATCTTCCCACCCCAGTGCTGGGTTGTGAGCCTGAAAGGCAGCCATTGTCCTGCTTTCTCTTCCCACTCTAAAAAGCCTGAGCTCCAGGTAATATGTGGGTTTTAGGTGAAGGGAGACAGACAAAAAAAGGACAGAAGACAGGAGTTGGCATAGACCAGTTTTGCATTGATAAAATACACAGTGTTTAAAAATTTTCTTTTTTCAAATCTGCTGGAAATTTCTGTCACACTGTTCCCATGGAGTAAAATCCTTTCAAGTATAAATTAGATAAATACCAGAGTATTTTTTTCAGTTTTATGAAACTCAAAGATGCATTCAGTCTATCGCAACAAGTTTCAAGCAACATACTATGATGTATATCTTGTAAGAAGTGGACTGAAGGATACCAGAGCAGATAGCCTGTCTAAGCTTTTACGTGTTGTACTCGGAGTGTTACTCTATAAAGAATTAAAGAGCAAATATCAATATTATACACATTACAGTTATATTTATTGAGCTATAAAAACTTTCTGTTATTTTATACATTTATTTGTTATAATATTGCCCATAACAACATTATGGAAAATAATATTGTTATAAGGGTAATTGTTGCTTTTGTGTTTTAAATTGAAGGAGGTTTATGATAATAAATATTTTTAGTTTAAAAAAATTTTTTTGCAACGGTTTCGCTGTGAGAGTGTCTTACTGGTCCGTGTCTGGATAGATAAAGGGAAAGAAAACGAGAGAACAGAGGCTAAATATGTAGCTTGGTTTATGGACCGAGAGGAGAGGAGGGCAAACATGAGGATAGATGCATGGGGCCAACTGTGGCTCAGTGGGAAGAGTCGTCTTCTTGCAATCTTAAAGATGCTGGCCCGAGTCCAGCTTCCTCATGTCAGCGTATGTGAAAAAAAGTGGCTTTTTCCCCTCACTTCCAAGTAACCTGCTTCCCCTTTGCTTAAACCATCCAATTCCTACCCTCCTCCTTGTCCGTCCTTGTTGAGGCTTAAAGATGCATGCAGTTTGCTGGCTGCCTTCCTCCCTGGAGGTGACAACGGTTGGTTTGTTGGTTGGTTGGTGGCATTTCTCCAATGGCCATACTCTGCATCTTCACCCCAATGAGATGTGGTTTTCATGGTGTGGGTTTAGTGACCCTGTGGCTGTTTTCTGCAGAGATAGGATTAAGCCCACAGGTTTTAAACCCTTGTTTTGTTTCCTCAGACAGCTTGGACCACCACACACAGGGTTGTGTTTACTTGGTGGTGGTGGTGGGGGCTAGTGGTATGCTGGTCAACACAAAGTTGCATCTTACTCTTCACCTATGGTGATACATCGCACACTGTGCCCTTGAAAGTGTATTTCCCGTTGTATCAAAGTCAGAAAGCTGAGTCGTGTGCAATGTAGCAGCATAATGGAGGGTTTCTTTCCACAAATATCAGCTGCAGGGACAAACTGGAGCAATAAAAACAGTTTTGTCCTCAGACACAATTTACTAGAGAAGACCATAAAATTATCTGTTTGTTTCACCGTGATGCATAATTTGGCTCATTATGTAAGATCATAATTCAAATAATTTGGAAAACAAGTCTTATTTGTCTCACTTGTCTTCTAGTTTAATCAGTTTAGTCTTTACTAATTAGTACAAGAAAAAAAAGTCAAACTATTTGAGAAATATTTTAGAATTTAAAACTAATTACTATTAACTTGAGCTACTAATATTTAAAGAGCACTAAGTAAAAGGTCTTGCCCTATTCTGATGACTCACAGTACAACCTTCTCTGATGACTCCAGTGTAGAATCCAACAGTTGATAAATCCCATTTAAAAATGTGTAACACTGCATAGAGTCCGTCATCCTCAGTGAAAATTGTCTTTGATGCTCAAACGAATTTGGAGTTTGGAATTTGCGTGTGAACCGTATGTGTGTTTTTGCGTGCGTGCTCACGTATAGTTATTTGAGTTGTCCTGAGCCAACCACCTCTTTAATGAAGCAGCAGAAACACAAAGTCACTACTATAGCAGAGCACAGCACTATTCCTGACCCATTTCTTCAAACCTGCTCCTCTGAGAGCTGTTTCATAGTTTTCTCATTTTGTGAGAAAACTATGAACTATGAGGTTTTCTCACACACACACACACACACACAGTTGAACTGCGTGTGTGTAAACAAAGACATGCCAGTCTTTGTTTATATATGTTGCTTAGTATTCCTGTCTAAAACCTTATATTGTTCTTTTTGTTCATTCCCTAAAGAGAAACAACTGATCCCCCAGAATGTATGATAAATCTCATAAATCTTCTGATTTGTGCCCAGCTTTGATTGATCAGGCTTATGCTTTATATATATGTATATAAATATTATGCTTTATATATATGAATATAAAGCATAAAACTGAACCACTATCTTGTTGCTGTATTAATCTAAATTTATATTTTGAACATTGTATGTTTTTCAATGGTCATTAAACCTTTTTTGTTTTTTTAGTGCAGGTTGGATTTAATCATCTGTTGCACAAAATCAAAAATTACTAGATTGGTCAAACATGAACTTATTAACCACTGAGTTTTAATTACCAAAGCTAATTGGGGCTTTGGCACCACAACATTACTACAATATATTACTGTGTTGCTTAACCTAGCACTGGATTGCAGCTTCGGTGCTAAAATCTTTCACCATTTTTAATGGGTTTAATCTTAGTCTCTACAAACCTGAGCTGGAAATGTCTTCAGAAGATATCTGTTAAAGCACAGTTAAAAGCCCTATTTTATTTGGGAGCGAGAGGGCAAAATTAGGACTTCTTGAGAAAACAATATATGGACGAGTTACACCTCAAAGTATTCTACACTGACTACATATTTTGTGTATACAGTTTGTGATTTTCCCAAAAATAATGCAATATCGCCTTGTCCTTTTGAGCCAGATGTATTGGTAGATCCCGAATAAAAATAAATACAGTACACCTCTGATTTGGAAAGGCAGTTCATTATTTCTTTAGTAAGGTTCGAGTTGCAGCAGATGTGGTATTTATTCAGCTTGTTTATTTTCTTCTCTTAAATCAGTGAGCAGTGAGCTTTGGAGTGCAGCAGCCTTTGAACCATGGCCTATCCCATGACTGCAGCCCGGGGTATTAACCCAGAGCCACTGAGAGGCTTAAAAAGCCATCAGCTCATTGTCCGGAGACACAAAAACCCCCTTCCTTTAAAATCTCTCCCCCATCTCTCTCTCCTCCTTTCCTTCTTCCCTCTTTTCTTAAGAATGTCTTGAGCTGGCCTCTGCTGGCATTCATATTAATCAGTTTTAAGGTTCTAATGAGATAAATGAGACTTAAGGGGAGTCCCCAAAGTGGCCTAAGTCCACCAGATAAACAGAGGTGATGAGCGCTGCCTATAGCCACATCCTCAGGAGTGCGTGTGTTTTTCTCCAGGATAGTCATGCATACAAAAGTTTTAAAGTCCTTAATCTCTCAGTGGGGCTTTGATAACCAAAACATGGCTAAACCAGGCTTATGGAGGGGCCTTGTGAAAACGATGGAAATAGTATTGTTGATTTATTTCTTCCTTTTTTGAAGTTACAGAGAAGTTAATCTTTTTCCAAAATAGTATATTTTTCAGAGCAGTAAGTACATTTCTTTGTCTTAACCCAAACACGCTCTCCATCCGCTCCTCTTCCCGCTAAGTATTCATAGAATATATAGGTCAGTGGGTTTCTTTCTTCAGCTTCCCTCGTTGCGGCATATTGCTCTTTCTGTCCTGTCCTCCTCTTCCAGTTCCCTCGCTGCAGTTGCCAGATCTGTAACTGTGTTGTCCTCAAGACTCGGGGGTGTTGCTGAGTTGACCAAGCACATGGAATCGGCATTAGACTCAGAGTTATGGTTGCAAAGATTGATAGACAACTAATTACATCCCAGTTTTCAAGCCCTGCTTATTTATGAATTTAGATTTTTTTTCTTCCTAACTGTGTTTTTCATTTTCAACACAGCAATGTGACTTCATCATTTTTTAAACTTTTGAATAGGACTACAAATATAAAGCAAGAGTGTATAAAGTCTAACTGAACAGCTAAGTGTAAAAGATAACTTATTGCAGAAGTAGAAGTTTTAGGTTAGTTATTAAGAAAGCAAGTATACAGGATTTTAAAGTTTTTGAATGCTACAAGTAAATGTATTCTGGAATGAAAACAACAACATTTGAGGCTGTTGTACATTGCACACTCTGCTGGAAGTTTCCTGTTGAACTGCTGTGGTGGTTGTTGTGTTGGAGAGGCGGGACGAGACCCCAGAGAGTTCAGTTTCACCTGCTGTTCTGATCGTCAGGGCCACAGGACTCCAAGACCGGAGACATTCCAACCAGGATTAGAGCATGCATGTCAAACGGAAACGCAAATTTAGGGGGCAAGCAATGTGCCTTTTTTTTCCTCATTTTCTTTTTAGTCTCAAGTTGAAATCATTTTTTTCCCTACTACTGTTCGCAGAGTTTCATAAGTGTGGTCAAATATTTTTTAGATGTAAAAAATATTCTTACATCTAAAAACCAATTAAAGGAAGCACCTGGGTTTACACATTTCTATAAAAATGTTTATTTTTTATGACTTGCTCTTTTTTTAAATTGAAAATTTAGCTACAACACAAAAATGCTAATAAATATAAAATATAAAATATACTATAGTATATTTTTTTGTGTTTGGAACCAGAATTTTGTCTTCTTTAATTTAAACAATGTTTTAGATATTAGGGTGTTAGATATTAGGGTGAAACTTTGTGGTATTGTACTTCCAGTTTGGTTTTTGAAAAAAATAAATCACTGTTTATCATATATATATAATTTCTTAATTCTCATTATAACGCTTGACAGCGTCCTTGTTTTTCAGGTATTTTTAATGAGGTACAGGGATGAGGTAAGCCAATAGCCCAGGGCAAAATGTGTCATTTTTCTGACACGAGAACAGAGTGTGTGCTTGGCTTTGGGTGGAGCGAAGAAATATTTGTTGCTGTTTGATATTTCTTAGAAGAGCCGTTAATCATAAAACATCCAGTCAAGGTAGAAATCTTTATGGCTTGTTGATGGTAAAACAAAATCTGCTTGGTTACTTAAAACAAACAAGTTTCATAATGACCGGCATGATCGTATGTGTATGCTAGTTTCAGTGACCTCTTTAAACTTAAAGATGACTTGCTATTATTCACATTTCAATGTAATGAGGGTTTGCATGTTAACTAAAAGACGTGTACCTGCTGACAGGTAGGTCTGTGAAGGTGTTGAGGCTTGTCAATCCGTGGATGATGCTAGGGTGACAGCAGCTTAAATAATGCAGCAAAGGCAGACTTTTTTAAAAATCCTTTTTACATGTACATTAAGTCTAGGTCAGATCGTGTCTGCTGCTGTACATTAGCTTCAGAGCCTTTCTGCCTGTAACACTGGTAAGAGGAAGATGGCACGAAGATGGTTGAATTATTCACACTCATAATCGGCCTTTATGTCCTGCTGCCAGGCCTGGCCCCACTGTTATTCTAGTGCATAATTGATAGTGCTCAGAAGTGGAAAAGTTAGAATAGCAGAAGTAATGCGAAGCGAAAGTGTAGTCAGGCAGCACAAGGGGGGGAAAGAGAGGGAGGCAGACCCCAGTAGGAGTTTTTACACCAAGCTTGTGTTAGCCTTTACGGGGCTTAGGCCCAGCCTGCGTGAGGATCGCGTGTGTAGGCCAGCCAGACTTGAATGGAGAAGAGGGGGGCAGTGGGATAAGAGGGGGATGAAAGGATGAGGGATGGAGGGAGACGAGATGGGGATCCAGAGTAACAAGGTCTGACGTTGAGCTGGCCCAGAATATGATCTTTTTCTTTCCCCAAAGTTATCCTGGATGTGGACCATGGGAAAACATAAAAAATGAAAACAAGATGATTTTGATGTTATTAAGGAACGTAAATCATAGTTGGTGCTGTTTGCTTTTTGTTGTCTGGGTCTAGTCCAGATTCCTTTTTTATTTTCCCTGCTACTTGCTGAGGCAGGTTAGGGAGGCACTGACATCACATTACAACAATGCGATGCTATGATCAATAAACGGCAGCCTCCAGAGAAGAACAGAGACTGGCTTTGTGCCAGGAGTTAAAGGGAGAAATCAGTTGAAAAATAACCAAACACTTAAACTCTTTAAATTTTTAAAGACTTTCCACCAAAAATAGGAAAAATACAAATTTAATAGAGATATACTAATTAGATTTTTCCTGGGTGACATTGATTTCTGGTTTTCTTTAAGGGCTACAAATTGATTAAAGTGCTGCATGCATTTTATCATCAAATGAATGTATTTTTTAAAATCAAGCAATAATAACTGGAGCACATACTAAGTAAATATTTGTAATGATTACTTCATTTATTAAAGGAAAAATAACTATCCAAACCCTACATGAAAAATAATGTCCCACCTTGCTAAAGCTTGATTTAAGCTCAATTATCCACACTATTTAGAAAGCGGAGTTGGATTTAACTAGCCACACTACCCCAGACCTGATTACGGCCAGATCACTATGATTAAGAAATAACAAATGCAATGTGTATGCCTCTGCTGGCTTTCACACAACAAATAAAATAAAGGTTTTTGTGTTGCCCAGTCAATTTTGGTACTGAAGTCTGATTAAGCAATTGGAGCATGACATGTAATGGGCTGTTTATTCTTAAAAAAAATTAAATTGCTCATTTAAAGCATTTTTACAAAAGTGGGCCATTCTTAGCTTTGATGCATTTAATACATTTACATTTTTATAATTCAGGTACCTGACCTGCCAATCATAGTCGATTACAGTAAAAATTTTCATTTCATTGGTGGATCCAATAATAATTTATTTTCAGTTTTTTCCCCACATGATTCCTTAATTGTCTTAGTGGAATGAAACCATCCCACTAAAGTAGGAATATGTCTCAGGTGAGGGTGTTAACATGCCCCCAGGTGTAGTCTATTTAACACCTCTCTAACCTTTGACAAAGACATGCTAACTGCTGCCTAGCTTTGCCTTTTGTATTCCATAACAAAGCCCCTTTAGCTCCTAATAACTCTGCAGCACTGCCGGTGTCAAGAGAAACCTGAGATAAGGTCCAGATCAGAGAGTTGGTGTGGGAACTGTTTAATCCTCCTCTTGAAACCAAACCATCACACAACAGGCAGGGATCATGTTTGGCAAAGTGGGCCGCTTTGATGGAGGGATTGAATGGTGCAAGTAGGAGGGACAACGATGATGGAATATAAAAATGTGGCTGACTGCTGGTACTCCTTTGCAGCGTTGTGAAAGAGAACATCTGGAGCACAATACAGGGTGTGTGCTCAGTCATCCAGACATACATGTATCATACAGAATATTAATGTCATGGCATTGTTATCTGTTGTTGCCTTTATGATCTGTTGTTCAAAATGCTGCTGATCTTTTCAAACTTGCGTCTCTTATATCTATTACTTGACTAGTTACTTCTGTTATTGATTCAATACTTAAAGGACTAAAGCGATGTCCCAACATTGCTCCACTGGCCTTTATAATAGAGAGGAAATTGAAAACCATAAGAAGTCATCCTTGCAATTTGTTCATTGTGCTCTGGCCAAGTGAGACCAAAAGTTGCAGCAAACATGCAAAAGGCTGTGTTTGGGGAAGCAATAACACACTGAACACATCATCTGTACCCTGCAACATAGTGGTGGCAGCATCATGCCGTGGGAAGGTTTCTTTAGCAAGGGAAGGGAAGTTCCTTCAAAGCATTAGTGAACAATAAGCATCATGGGTGTGATGGGCATATTTAAGAAGTATCATATAAAATGGGATGAATACAAACATCCAGCACTTTTATTTCTTTTCATATTTCTGTTTTTAAAATGACTGTGAAAATCCTGCATTCTTTTGCCACTTATCAAATAGTCCCTACTTGATGTTGGCTAGTCAAATAAAATCCCAGTGAAAAACACTGAAGTTTGTAGCTACACCTTCATAAAAAAATCTGGATAGGTTCAAGGGGTGTGAATACTTTTGCAACATGCTGCATATTTATATTCTTTTATCAGCATCACTATTTTAAAATGCCTGAAAGTACCTTTCACCGGAGTCACTATGGTGTGGCCATAAAGCCGTCGAGCGGAAACATTACCAGTGATATGTCTCAGAAACTCATAAAACCAATTTATGGGTGCACTTACGACCTGCGCACCTACTGGAGCCGTCCTATAAAGATGCAGACAGAGATTGCACCAAACTCTTCCCAATTACCCACATTTTAAAAGTAATAAACATGGATCGATAAGTGATACTGGGAGGTTAATCTCTGGCTTAAGCTTAGTTATTTCTAATTCAGGCACTTTTTTTCAAACTAAAATTGCAGTGTTTACAAGCTCTCCATCGATTTGTTTTATTGTTTTCTTCCTACGGGCTAAATGCATCGAGCCATTTTTTTGTTTCAGAGTTAAAGCTCCTATCTCTTCTTCTGTCCTGAAAGGAATTGCAAAAAGCAGAAATCCTTTTTGCTACAATTATTCTTTTTATCTGCGAGTAACTCATTTTTAGATACTCCCATTTAGGGAAGGATGTCATTAAAGGAAGCTTTAATAATCAACACAACATTCTACTGTTCAGGGGCCGCCTTTATAAATGTTGGGGAAAATATTTTCCGCACATGTACAAAAATGAATGCTTCTTGAAAGTATGCTGTAATTCATGCAAACTTTTGACCTACTGTGAAAACCTCTTTTAACCTCATCTAATCACAAAACACTCTTTAGAAAATTATGTGAAAATTTCAATGGATTTATATAGTAAATTTGCAGATGTAAATGTGCAGCGGTCTGTGCTTCAATGAAATGCATATAAATTACCTGCCGGGAATTTTCATTCTCGCTGCAAAAGAAAACTCGATCAGATAGGATATGATGAATTTTATTGGCCCAACGGAAATTTGTCTTGGGTACAAAATCTGGCTGTAGCATAATCTAAAACGATGTCTGTCATATTACGTTCACACATTAAAACATTTTTATGTATATTTGAATGCAAATATAAAAGAAGGAACATATGAGGAGAGCTTAAAATCTTACACAAAATTCATAATTTACTGCATTTTAATGTCTATGGCTTTGATAATGAAACAAGCAGCAGAGCATGTGTCCAGGGCGCCAGTGGAGCAACGCCCACATCTGCAAAACATGCAGATTAGCAGATTAGCTCCAAACAGGTCAAGTTTGATGATTCTTAAGGTGGACAAGGTGTAGACATTCACATTCCCCTATAAATATCTGTGTAAAGGTGTGCATAATTGTGGCACAATGGCAGCTTCTGCAATGCTGGAGGACATGGAAAAATTCAGTGTTTTCAGAGATCAGACAGACTTGATGACGCAGATTGACCAGGGGAATCATACTGGAGTTCTGTGCTGAACAAGTCCCAGCGTTACAGATGGGAACAAGAAGGGACCGTGCATTTGCTGGTTCAAGTTTTCACTGCACTGGGATTCCTTGCAAATGGAGCATTTCAGCAGGATGTCACAGTCATCCCTCAGCTGAGCCATTCCAGCCGTTTGGGATGGTTTCATCCTGTGTCCCACATATTCCTAAAGTTTCCCTACAATGTGGCTGAACTTGGAGAAATTAGGATTGCAATTTGCAGTGATGAGCCAATCTCCTAACGTGACGCTGAGCTGTCAACTGCACTGATGTTCCTATAAGGACACTGCATGGGGATGAATGCATGTTTATTCTGTCATATGTAATACACAAATGTGACTAAAAAATAATGGCTCATTTGCCTGGTTCAACATATGAAGAAATCAGGATTTAAAAATGCAGCGTGTGCAGTGACACCTCTAGGCACAGCTTTATACATCTGAATTTTTTGTGCGCCACAAGTGCCTCCGCAAACTTTCAGTATGAAATCTGCACACTCTTTTCTGCATGAGGCCCCTGGTGTGTGGACACAAAAGTTGCAGCCTGCTGTTAAATACGTTGCGGTCATCCAACAATAGACTGCAGAATGTAAACATGCCTGTTTGTAGCTAAGCTCTAATGCTTATTTATTTCCAGGCTCAGTGTGCCAGCAAGGGGCATGGCACTGGCACTGGCAGGTATGGATTAGGCGTCTTTATGTCTCACTGTGAAGTTAATTGAGGGAATCTTCCACCCACAGTGGACTGGGACCATTTCAAAAATGCATGCAGACATGGGTTTACAAAGCACAGCGCTTTTGCTTTTTAATTTCAGATGTCAATTCCTACCTTCACTCTAATGAGACTGCATCCAATAAATCATTTTTCTGTGACCTTTCACGCTCTCCCTCCTTGTCAGACCCCCAGCGCCTCTCCGTCACCACTAATGTAATCCAGTATTATGATATAATGGTTTATTACGCTGTCACTAATTAGATTGTGCAGCATTTAGAGTCGGAATCATCCAGCTGAACCATCGTTTTTATTTACTGATGCGTTTGTTTTTGTTTATTTACATGTTGCTGGGCTATTATTCCTCACTGGCGTAACTACTTTTATGCGTTGATCGTCCATATTTTTCATTAATTCTCTTTCTCCTACTGTGTAATGTACTCCACATTTTATTTTTTTAAGTTGTTTTTCTGTTTGAATAAATTTGTTTGAACATTTTCAAGTTCTAATTGAGGAGATTTAGCAGTTAATATCAGATTTTTCAACTTTGATAGCAGATTATATCGTAATGTAGAAGAATTTAAGTAAATCCATTTGTTTTACTTATGTGGCATGTGGTTATTATGGCCTCATAAATATTTACAGCACTTCTCAAACCCATCCCTACATCTTGACCTCTTTCACATTTTGTCACCAAATTTCTGTCTTCTGTTAGGATTTTATCCCCACAACATTATATTACCACCATCATGTTTTATTGTGCGTTCAAGTCTGTTTATTTTTTTTAACTACATATAGCATTTTAATTGTAGGTCTTCTTCATGACTTATGCCTAAATGAAGATGGTAAAGCTTATGGATTTCTATAAACAAAGTAATGTAAAAGTTATTTGAGTGGTCTGTGTGCCTAGAATTGAACTTTTTACGGCTTTCTTTCTCTGTTTGTTATAGATTTGTTCTGTTCACGTCCCTGAAAACTAAAGAAAAAAGCCGTACCTCTGTACATCTTCATCTCCCGTTGGAGTCACTTGCTGTTTTGTCTGTTGTGCAAATGTTTTACTTTCACATATCTGGACATGGAAATAACTCCTTGCCTCCTGGCCTTGTTTTCTCTGCGTCTCTGCTGGTCTTTTAATCGTGAATTTTTCCCAGTGTTTTACAGCACAGTAATGATTTTACAGCGGGCTGTTTTATACCCACGTCCAAACCAAGCAGCCTGGGGAAGATTTAGAGCACTGCTGCTGCTGGGTAGTGAGCTCTAATTGGAAGGTCAGGAGGACACGCTTCAGACTAGCGGGACATCACCTGCATACTGCGGATTTAAAGGTTATCCAAACCCACCTACGGACACACAAACATATATTTAAATCAAGTCAGGATTTCTTTCAAGTTCTTAGTGAACAGTGTTATGCAAAAGTTTTGGACTCCTTACAGATTACTTCTGCTGGTTTTTTGTCACACTTAAATGTTCAATAAACAGATATATCTTTTTAAATCAAAGGTTACCATGACCTAATGCAAACAGCAGTTTTCAAGCAAGGATGTAATTTATTAAGAGAAAAAAAAGACATCTAGACCAATCTGGCCAATGTAAAGAAGCTGTTTTTCTCTAGGCCTTATAACTGATTGCTTTAGCCTTGCATGATATGGCTTTAATAAATTATTTGTAATAAACTGAAAGCAAGTCTTTTACATTACTGTACCCTGTTTACTTACCTGCAATTGTCTTAATTCAGCCAGACAGGAATGTTTCTGTTTAAAGTATTGCAGTACAAAGTTTGATTAGGCCATTCCAAAACCATCTGTTTTGTTTTTATAAGCCACTTTTAAGGTGGATTTGTTGGTGTGCTTTGGAATGTTGTCTAACTGCTTAACCCCAATGCACGTCAGCGTAAGGTCATGGACCAACCTTCTCTACCAGAACTGTCTGCTGAAGAGCAGAATCCATGCTTCCATCATCACCATGTTTGACTGAGTATGATTTTCATTACCTGAAATGCTGTGGCAGTTTTACAGCTGATTTGTAGATTTTTACAGCTGATACAAATAATTATTTTGTTTCTTTAACCTATCACTTGATTATTGTTAGATAATGCAAGGGAGCCCGGCTTTTGATATAATTGATATAATGATGTTTTGTGTTTTGCCAAATTTTCAGCTTGGTTCTTGTTATCAAATGTTTGTCCTTCAGGTAATGTTGGTTTTGGTCTTAGTCCCACATGACCTGCTGAGTCAACCGCAGCCTCGCCTTGGCTTGAAGGCATAAGACATCTCTGTGTTTGTGATTCTGTGAGATTCTGTTTTGTTATTTCGTGCCACATGCAATGTCTGTTGCCAGGCTTTCTCTTACGCTTGCCTGGTCTAGTATCATTGGTGGGATTTCTGGTGGAAAACGTGTTGGAAATTGAGGGGTGGCGGCGTTGGTGACTGAAAGATAAGTGGTTGATGTCCTGCTCAGACTGCCCATGTCTGCGAGGCAACATGATGGGTTCACAAAAAGATACATCTGGGTGATCCTTGGCATACAAAGCCTTGACTTCTTTTTCTTCATAAACACCCAGTGCTTTTATTATGGGAGCACACGCTCACACCTTTGACATTTGGTGAGACGGGAAAACATGTTTGGTTTCTCCTCCCCAACAGGAGAGCTGTGACACTTACCAACACTTGTGATGTATTTTCTGACTGCATGCATGACTGTGTGTAAGGCTCAGTCCCCTCCCACCCCTACTTTCAATACAGTTATTGACAACAGAAGGAAAGGTAGGGTTGCTGCAGACAAAGAGGCAGAATGTGCTGACCGGAGCATCCAGGGACAAAAGCAAGCCAGGAGTGTGGGCTAAGGCAGGGGCGCAAGGGGGAGGGGCTGATGGTGGTGGTGGGGATACAGCCACCATAAACTGCATGGCTCAAATGAAACAGCTTGGCTTGGTGACCAGCCCTCCTCCCTCTTTCATCTCTTCTGACCTCCTTCCCCTTCTACGTCATTTCTTTTCCTCTTCTCTTTTTTTTCCAGAGGGCCGTCTTCCATTTGAGCAAAGAGAATTGATTTTCTTATCCCTTCTTCCACCCCCCTTTTCTTTTTATTTAAAACCTCAACATCGTCACGTACCCTTTAGAGCACAGATCGATACAGTAGCTGCATGTACGCTGGGTTAAAACAGAAGCACCAACTATAACAATGTCACAGTAGGCTCAGTGACCCTTTCCCCTATTTTCTTTGTTTATCCGATGTTTTTTGCTCCGCAACTGCTTGTTCCACATTACTTTTTAGATTGCTCAGTTTGCGTGCTTTGTTCTCTTTCTCTTACTGTGATGAACATCTATGCAAAGAAGTGAAAAAGTTAAGAGATTGCGAATGCATTTTCTGTGCCCTTGTTGACCTATGCTCTTCTCCTCCTCCTCCTCAGATGGATGGCTTGTAATGAAAGTCTGAGTATGTGTATGTAGGTGTGTTTTGTGTGAGTAATGAATCATATTGGTTCTTATGGGGTCAGCGAGAAAGAACTTGGAACAACACTCCACTTTAGATTCCCTTGCCCTGTGCAGTTATTATGCGAACATGCATTAATTATTGCTCGGTTTTATTAAGTCATTGTAAGTTTCTCTTTTTCCCCTCATTCAAGCTTTGTCATGTAATAAATAGAACTGCCAAGGCATAAACGCTTGTCAGAGACTGACATCTCTTCTCCGTCTCTGTTCCTGTACCTGGATGTTTGACTATGTTCAGCAGATCTGCAGAGCGACGTTAAGAGCTGTCATGCCCAGCATGGAGCTTCCCGTGCTGGGCTTGCTGTTTCCCCATGCTCCCCTCGCTGATGACAAATGACCTGTGTCTCTGTATCCGACACTAGGAGCTGCGGTGGGGCTGGGGTTAGGGAGGGCTTAATGGTATAAAATGCCCAGTTATATGAGCTGAATTGAAAGAAGACTATGAAGAAATAAAAGGCACTCAGAGTGACACTATGAGTTAACATCAGCTTTGTCTTTGACAGGAAAATAGAAATTTTTAGATGCACCAATAAATCAACTTGTGACTAGAATTGTCCGATTTTAGACTTGATCGGTCTTTATTGATGATTATTTGGACATAAGCTAAAAACAATGTTTTTGACTGGGTTTGTTCCAGTTTTTGATTGTTTGTTTGCACATAAAGGCTGTTTAAAATACTTTGGAATTGTTAGTAATTTTTTTTTTGTGAAACATTATCTGCTCTCAGAGATACCATCATATAGTTACTAATTTGTTGTAAAAGGAAGATTCCTCCTGTCTATAAATGTTATTGAACAATTTAACAATCTATTCTATACCAAATCAGAGCTTCAAAATCTCATAGATTAAGTCGGACAATTCTAGAATATAGGGCACATTATATTTCAAGTGTGGAAAAAGGAAAACAAAACATTTGTAAACTGTAATCTGCTTTGTATAGGTCATTTCTTGTCATCTGTAACTTGAGTTTTATTAATGGATATCTGTGTATAAATTAGTAAAATAAAACAGAGTTCTACAAAATTGGTGATTGGAGATTGGCCACAAAATCACTTATTGATGATGCATTTTATAAAAACACAAGATATATGTTCAACCAATAACAAATAAGGTAGAATATCTTTTGTGATACATCCAACTCTATCTACGTGCTGCCTAAAAATATGCCCCCATCAAACACGAAAACAGCTCTGTGCTTGGGGGATATGCAGCTGCGTGAGAGCACCATTGTACAGTGACCTTTGCAAAAGCAATGGTACAGGAAGATCAAGATTGACAGAGTGGTATTGCTTAGTAATTTCACTCTGTTAGAATAGCCAGTGATTGGATACACTTTTATTTCTGTGAAATACCCAGTAAATAGCCTCTGATTCACCGCGTATCACAGGACGGGGCAGCATGAGGGGGTCGGTGTGACTAACAGTTCTTCTTTGTTCACACCGAGGTTTTCATCAAGCCTTCAAGATCTCCATTTTAAAAACATAATGTCTAATTCATCCCACATGATTCTGTAAGCTTTCTGCAGCTTTCCTGCTTTTCTTTTTGCTTTTCCATTTTTACATCCAAGTATCAGAAATTACATTTGCACACACACTTGCAGTCCTCGTGTGCATGCACAAACACACATTTACAAGGTTAGAAGAACACAAACACCTTCACTCATAGCTCCTGACTGGCCTCATCTTACTCAGCAATCCATAGACATTAGAGTTTGTGAAGCACAATCATATGTCCAAATGTTCCCGATTTTTACGGTGTTGTCCTGATGTTTGTCTCATTTACTGTAATTTGCTATGGAACAATTTTCAAAATTTTTGACAAACCTAATTTGTCACCTATTTTATCAATGATTTGATTCTCAAGAAGGCTCACCTTTAAAATTAACTTACCAGAAAATTAAACCTAAACTCAAGGGATCTGTTCGCCCCAAACTGTTGAAGGAACTGCCTTTAATTTGACTAGAATCTAATTTTGCGATAAACCTCAAAGGTTTAATAGTTTTAAGAAAGAATCTCCTGAGATGTCTATGTTCAGCACAGTTGGAGGACTTCAAAAGGATCTGATTGAATTTGCTCACAGCATTGATCAATGCCCTTAAAAGAATAACCAAAGGAAAACCATCCAACAGCTCGGACCCTGCTCCGTTTTAGGTGATCAGTTTACAATATTTTACATGTTTGTAAGATCTTGGTTGAGTCCAAATAATGCAAAGCTCATTCTGTCAACTGATGTTAATACTTTAATTCTATAATGCACATTTGAACGCTTACATGTCTGCAAATCCATTCAGATTTTATCAGAACATCTGAAATGGAATGTTCCTCCTAAATTTTTTAAAATGTGTCTGTAATATTTAGTGATTTGCACAGTACACTCAAGTAACTTACTAAAAAGTGCAAAACCTCCCTGCCATTGTTCAAGCTTCCTAAGTTGAACTGGTTGCAACATTTAGAAAGCCTGAAAAAGCACCAGCAACGTATGAAGATATTAGGGGTGACTCAGGCCTTTAGCACAGAGCTTTCTGCCTCAGTGTCTTCTGACTGTTCCTGTAATCTCAGGCCGCCCTAACAATGTTGAGATGAGGATGCTGTAGGGCCATGCCATCTGTTAGGAACTTTTGTTGTTTTCCTCACTAAAGCAGCTTTTTATGACTACGTTTGGGATTGTTGTCAGGTTTCTGAATGGATTTGGAACTGATGAAATGCTTTTATGGTGGCGCTATGCTGGGTTGGAGTCTTAACTTTCTCTTGGAGGTGGGCCTCAGTCTTTCTACATGTTTGGGAGCATGTTTCACATGTGGTTTGCATGTGTTCTTTTGGAGAGCGTTAGCCTGCTGACGGTTGGTAAGTATGCAAGCATAACTTGGGGTCTTAGCTCTTGCTGTGCCATGACAGGCTGGGGTGGGCTTCTATAGATTAGGCACCATCTGTTGGCTGGCACTCAAAAAGAACATTGGCCTCCAGCATACACACAAACACATGCCCTTCACATCTATTGTGCTGATCTACAATTTCAACATTATTTACTCCATTGCTTTCCTCGTGACTCCTCTGACATTCACCTTCATCCTTTCACGCTCTTTTTCTTTTATCTGTCCTGACCTGTTTTTCTTCGCTGTAACTATGATTTATGTCTCCCATCTTTCTCCTGTTTTACTCTCATTCCACCATTCCTCCCCCCCCTTTTTTTCTTTTTGCACTGTATTGCTCGCCTGCTCTTCTTAATGCCATCTCTCTCTTTCTCTTTGTGTCCTTTGTCTCCAACTTTTGCTTCCTGTCATCCTGGAAATCCTCTCGCCTCCCCTCTGGTTTGGTGTGGACCTTGGGTGTGAAAGCCTGTCATTAAGGAGATGCCCCTTGTCTCCTGCTGTGTTTAATTATCTATGAAAGAGGACAATTATTGGACCACAATTAACACTGATGTGTACTTGTGTTGTTGGGTGAGTGGTCCAAGATGCCAACATGGCCCCCAACAAATCCTCTTTCAAGGTCACAACTGCTCAGGCCACATTACTTCCGTCAACTGGCGTGTGTGTGTGTGTGTGTGTGTGTGTTTGTGCTTGTCAGTTCACATCTTATAACTCTTGTGCCATTATTGGCAGGACAAATTTTCTACTGTACTGTACATATTTTTCAAATCACACTTTTGAATTTGAATATTCAACTGCTGTTAAAGTTAATCAAATATCTTTATTATTGTGTGCAGTAATGGTGTTTAACATCATGATGGTTTCCAATAAGCATTAGATGGCATGATATGCATGTATGATTGTATTTTGGTTTCTTTATTTTATATTGCTGTGTGCATTTTGCTTGGTTACTTTTCTAGAGAAAAACTTTGTTACCTATCTCTGTTAAAACATGCAACTTAAATAAACTTTTGCTGACTTACTTTTCAAAATATGTTCAAATCAAACTAAAAGCAATGTTTTGGTTTATGCGTCATACAGCCAAAGAAAACTCCAGTCATTCCAACACATTTTTTGTCTGCTTGTAAAAAAAGACTTTAACCTGTTAGGAACGCTATGATGTAATATGTTTTATGCTACCTAAACTACAGCTGTTCAAAATCTTGAAGTAACAGGAGAGAAAAAAAAGAAGAAATCAATAAATAAAAACTAAACTTGGAAGTTTCTTTAGATCGGCCCAAGCCTAGTATCCAAAGCTCTGCTTTAAAGACAGGATTGTTTGTCTTTTTTACCTTGTGTTGTGTGTGGCATCCCCGTTTCATCGTACCTCCCGAGGTTCAGTGCTTTTTGGCTGTCCTGAAGGTCACAGATGACACCGTGGGAGAGGCGTCACTCATCACCGCCACCCCTCCGTTTCCCCCCTCTTTCCATTTTTCCTTCTCTCCATCTTTCCTTTCATGTGTTCTCATCTCTCTCTTGTGTGGCTCTTGGTATGTGGACTTTATTAAATTTTCCTCCGGGTGGGTGACGGAGAAGAGAGGAAAGGATCAGGGGAGTCATCCCCTCTTTCCTGCTTTCATCTGTCTCCTCTCTTTCATTCCCACAGGAGGACTCCGGTTGTTGGGTCCTTGTGGTGAAAAGGTGGCCCAAGAACTTGTGCCCTTTTTTTGGGGGGGCACTGTATACCAAGACAGCTTCCTGATTCCATCTGGAGGAGAGAGCAGAGAAGAGATAAAAGGAGCTCAGTATTTCCTCTTACATATTATGCATGCTGGAGTATCTTAAAGACCATGAACTAAAACAGAAAACTAAAAACATTCGGCCCGTACTTATCATATAACTTCTTTACTAAGTAGAAATTAAAACAGTCCAGATTTTCAACTTCAGCCAAAAAAAAAGTTTAAATAATCACTTAAAACTTGGTGCAACACTTTTAACATGCTTTAAAGTGGATGTTTGTGAGCACATTTATTCTGGATCTTTTGGGGTTCATGGCAGGTCAAACATACGTGATTAAATTAAATGCAGGAGTTTATGACAGTTAAAATCTTTTGCACGCATACTCATTTTTTTAATAAGTATGTTTTTCCCTTTCAGGCTAGACAAGTTTGGCTTTCCACTACAAAGTCTTGCTCAACTTAATCCAGCAGTACTTGGCTTTCTTTTCAAAGTATAGTTGTCTCAATGCTACTAAAATCAGTTGTTGCATAGGTTTGATTGGGGGTCGTAATTGCATTTTTCTTTTTAAGACTCAGCTGGCATAACAAATCAGTCACCATTCCCATTTTTTAGGAATGGTGAGTGAAATAAAGCTGAGACAAAATGATATATGGTGCATAAACATTTAAAATATTTATTTTATCAAATATATAACTCCCAAAATAATTAAATGTCAATTCAATGGTTAAGCACAAGGGTACAAAACCAAAGTTTGGTTAAGATTAAATAGCAACCCATTGCTATGAAGTGCGATTGTGAACTGGTGAGGGTATGCTGAACTGACTTGGATCTGTCAAACATTATGTGATAACAGTTCTTTATCCAGGTGGTTTTTATGTGATCTTCTTCATGTTGGATGATATTGTATTGCTCAGACAGCCTGTTTTTGTCATTCCTCTTCTATTTCCCTCATTTTCTTTGTAGTGTTATGAATCACACTCTTGTGTGCCTTGGGCTTTTTCTGTCTCACATTGTCTCTTTTAAAGTGAGAAAATCAAATGAAATCATTGATTTCTTTAAATTATCTTTTTCCTCCAGCTTCTTCACTTTACAGTGTTTGCAGTATAGACTCTTTATTGACATAGATTGTTTATGAACTGTTATCTTGAAGAATATACCGTTAAACATCATACAATTCAAAAAAGAACAAGGATTTGACAACATTAGACATATGCTGGCATGTTCATACAGTAAAAACATTTAATCAGCTCTCGATTCAAACAATCGAGAGCTGAAAGTTCTGAGATTTTGCAAATCTAACTTGCTTTGATTTTAATGATTAATTACACATCAATAAATTTGAAATGTAAAGTAGAAGGTGAGTCTACCTTGCTCTCTATTAGTCTAGAGTTTGATCCACTACTTTGTATAATGTGTTATTTATGCAACTGATTGTGAGAAGGCTTCAGGATATATTTGCTTAATGCGATCATGTACTGGAAAAGTCACACTGAAGAACCACCATCAATCCCAGTATAAAGAAACTATTATGACAGGTATTGTTATTGCTGCCAGTGGGAACTTGTTCACATTCGCCACCACAGAAATATGACAGATAAATGATTGCATTCCTTATGGGTTTTTTTTCTAACCACCGCAGCCAACAGGGAAGTATTCATAATTTGTGTTAACAAGAGGAAGATCGGCCTCTTAATCCATCCTCAAATTGTGCCCTTCCCTACTTTTATGCGTCACCCCCGCTGATTATACCTGACAGTTCCTCCCTCTCATTGTCTGCGGTGACAAAGTGTTAGAGCTGCACTCCTGGAGCCTCATCTCTCACCCACGGATGGGCTCAGATCTCAGCGGGAGCAGATATGAAACTGGTGAGGAGATCTGTCACAACTCCTTCTTTGTTTCCGGAACTCGTTTTTCTCCTTCGGGATCAGGAAGTTTATGGCATCTCTTAGTGGTAAATGTAATTAATCAGTGAAGACGTTTCATAGGTGCTGGCCAACTTAACTTTGGGAGCTGTCAGATTCACAATTTTGGCTGATTTATCAACTAAAAAACCCTGAAGGAGGAGTAATTATTAAATTGATGCTTTTTATACAACCCGAGTAAAGTTTTAGTGCTTTGAGAAGATGATTGTAGGAAACTGATTTGTAATGGGCTGGTATGAGGTTCTCACGGCTTGACATGTAAGCTCTGTAAAAACCAAGATAAACTTTTTACACAAAACATTAAACAAACACAATTGTGTTCATTTCAAATAAATAAAGTAATTGTCTCTCCTACTCTGATAAACTAATATAAAATAGTGATTATTTTAACATTAGCTATTCCATTTGTTGACTTTATTTTTCACAACAGGGAATATTTAACTGCAGCCAAACCCACAAACATGTCTTTGCTAAGATTAGAGTAGAATTCCTCTTTCAGCTAGCTGTCTGGCAGGGTGCAGCAACAGATGTTGGTAGACATAGATGAAAGAGGAATGTGTAGTAATATAAGGTGGATGCAATACAAAGTCTGTGAAAGTCTGTGAATCTAGCAGAGACTATTTAAAAAATGCTAATGAAAGTACAATATAAAGCAACCTGAAAAGGCTTGGCTGGGGCCTCAGTTTGAGTGTCGCACATAAAGAATTAACAAGGAAGAGGAAAAGACAACATTTAAATACCTCTTATTTCTGTTGCACACCGGTATCAATTATGTCAATAATAGTATAATCGCATTAAATATAACATTATATTGGACTTTGCCCCATTGCATTCTTTTCTTTAATACTTCAGAGGAAGCTAAAGCTTCACCATATAATTAAACACAACAGTAGGCTACTGTACGACATTGTGGGCAACACAGACAGACTTTCAGCAGTACAGTATTAAATGGGATTAAGATGATTCAGTGCAGAAAAGAAGCGCTTGAGATGACAGCTTTAGCCACACGTTTCACTAGGTGTCATTTAATATGGTTACACTGCTGAGACGAAATTAATTCACTCATGATGACTTCTGCTCCTTCCATATTCTTTATTTATATATTTTCCCCTTACGATTGTCCCCCTGTCTGTCTTTCTTTCACTCCCTTTCAATCTTACTTGCATTCATCACAGTTTAAATGGTTGTATTTAACTCCAGTCTTATTATTTTTTTAATGTGACAGCAATCAGAATAAAACTGACTTGGAAGAAAATTACTCCATTCAGTCTGTAATTGTTGACACGGGGGGTGGGAGGAGGAGTGTTTGAAACGCTCACACATGCTCATTACGACGTCTTTGAGGCCTGCAGAGGCTCGAACTGTCAACAGGTTTGCCAAGAAACTATGTAAAATGATTTACTAATAAAGTCAAGGAACCTGATCTGTTATAGAGCAGTTACTTTTTAACGTGATGAATTTAAGATTCGGAGAAGTTGAAACTCCAGAATAATTAGCTGCAACTGGTCATAACATAACCATAGGTTGCAGCAGTGTCAAATGTGGCTCACTAATTCAAGACCTTTAAGTCAATTTGATAATCTTACATATTGAAAATACTTGGATAGATAAAACCAGAAATTTATTTTTATATACTGATCATAGATTCTTTAAAACACTGTAAAGATTTTACTGTATTTGTGAAAACACAAAAGATTAGTAGCATTATCATATAAAATATAGATTTTTCTCAAAGATGTTAACTTTAGAACCACCTTTAACTGACGTGACTATACATATGGTTCCAATGCCCTTATGAAAGCACATTAGCATACAAATGGAATTATAAATATTTTTTACATTTGTGAAACAGTAACCTTTTGAAACCTAGAAATATCTTGGTACTGTTAGCTAGCCCATGCCCACCCATGAATTGTTGTAAATGTAGTTTAATTCAACAGTCTTCAGTTTGAAAGCTAAACCCATTTTCCGTTGGCTAAAGTACTTGCCTTAATGCCTTAAGAAGGGGCTTTCTTGAAATGGAAGTAGTTTGTTTACATGTACACACATGACAAGAAGCAACAGTTCCTCTCCTCGGTTCATTCCTTGTTTTGTTGTCCACATGAATACAATACTTTTAATTTCGTGTCCTGAGATTGAACTTCATGTTGAGATCAGTTCCCAAGTCTGAAACCACAGCATTCTTCCAGACCGAAGGTTGTGTTACGCTCGTGACTCCCACAGTCTGTGCACGAATATGCCCTTTTTCACACTTCTACCATATCTACTTAAATTTCCCCTGCATGTCATTTTCTACAGACGCTCAGGGTTTCTGCTAAGACCCTTGTAAACAGTTGCGATTGTGGGCGCTTGTGTGAGAATGTGTTTATGAACGTCTGCATGGGGCGCCGACATGACTGTCTCAGATCGGGTTCTAATTCCAAATGGACGTGTGAGGACTGGCAGAGGGGGGAAAAAAAGCACGTCTGCGTAGCAGTGACTGGGGGGGTGGGATTCATGGATGCAGTGTGTAAAATGGTTATTGTAGCGTAATCAGTGTGGTGACCTAAGCCAGAGTTAATATTGAAGAGTTTGACCTTTTCTGTTGGCGGGAGATCAGGAGTGCCCTCCCTGTGGCTTTGGGTTAGCAGTTTTTTCAGCACCATTGTGCTTCAAAGACTCAGCCTCATATGCGTGGACTAGACTATACTGGCTGGGTTTTGCTCTCATAACTCATGTATGGCAGAAATAGAGAATGTTTGTAGGTGTTTGTCCTGCACATGTGGTCATTTACATGGCAAACAGATGATCATTTGAATTAGAAACCGGCTGGACAACTCTTAAAAAACATTCAAGTTGAGGAAGGAAAAATGCTGAGATGAACTTGCTGCTCTTTCCTGTTAAGGAACAACACCTCATACACCTGTTGTTTGATTTGTATTTTGGGAAATGAGCCTAGTCATACCTGCCAAGCCCAGAGAGCAACTGCATATTTTGATATCATGACTACTAAGTTAGTAACGACTTCACCCATCTCATTCACAGCCTTTTTTCAGCTGCACTGACTCATTTATGCTGTAAATACCTTTGTTTTCATAACATCTTGTGCTTCTTTGCATTCTAACCCCTTATACGCTCCCAATAGAATTAAATTTGTATTTATCCTTCCAGCCAGCTTTACCCATGTCTTCAAGCCCCAAAGGAGAGCTCCTAAGCCCAAGGCCCCAGGTAGGGAGCCCCAGGCAGAGCTTAAAGCTGCTCTGGGATGGCACACAGGGATTTCCAAACTCTAGAGAAGCTGTACTATTAGCACAAGGTCTTGTTCTGTACCAAGGGGATGAATGAAACCAGGTAAAATCTCCTTTTATGAGTCAAAGAAATAAAATAAAAAATAAAAAAACATGTTGTGGGAGAATGAAAACCCTCCCACATGTGAACCATTGCCACCCATTTGTCTAACGGAGGAAGAACAATTATTGGTTACAGTGGTTTCAGAGGCCTCCATCTCAGTCTCTGGTCTGTGAAGGTTGGACAATGTTCCATGCTAAGAGCAGAACCGGATAATCAAGCCCCCCTGCTCCCACTGCCTGTTGGACAGAGGTGACTGTGCACACAAATATGTGCACACATTAACTCACTGACGAGCATAATCGTTCTCAAACAGAGGCATTAAAGCAGGCAGAAATGCAAACATCTCAAACTGCTTGATACCCTTTGATAAATGAAACTGTTTGCCAGCTAATGGAAGCTGGGCATAATTTCTGTCCCTATTGTGTGCCTGGTGTGTTTTCAGTTATCCACTGAGTGGCATTCAGCAACTGATCATATTCACCCTGTAATTTATTCTCCTTTGTTATGCAGATTTGGTGAAAAGTCTAAAATAAGTCAAGTTTCTTTTCTTCTTCTCAATTTTGAGTCTGTAACTGTTGATGGCAAATGATAGATTGTACTTAACTATAATTATATTTTGTAAATTGAGTAGAGAGACATCAATCAGATTTTCTTGGCCAGTTTCTGATTTTCATTTTTTGTATAAATATCAGGGTTTTTTTTTTTTTACAGTGATTTCTCCTCATGAGCTGTAATACAAGAAGGTGACAAGACAATACTAGAAGTAAAACTATTTCTTGAGGCTTTCTTTCACGAGTGGACATTTATTGTTTGCATCTAAAATCAGATGCAATGCCTTGAAGCAAGATGAATGTTGATGTTTTAGTGGATAATGTAACAGGCATGACTACAAAAGCACTTTCCATGTGTACCCAAGAGAAAGGGGGATCCTTACTTAATTTTAAAAGGTTGAAGTGGAAAACTCCAAAATATAAACCAGTTTACCTTTATTCTATTTGTTAAAAAACTTGCTCTCTCTCTATTGCACTCAGAGATCCATTTTTATCATTTGTTTTATTTCTCTGTATGCCTCTAGTGAAAGACTTCTCTTAACTCTTAACAGGCTGTAAACTTATTTGTTTAAATGTTGAATGTAGCTTATGGCTTGATCATTCAGTTAAGTTTTGATTTCACTTACTATTTTTTATGAACAGTATAATGATACCTCCCATTTATAAACAACTCCCATCAGTGTTGAGAGATGATCAGATCAGAGACTGAGCACTTTACAAAGTACTTATTAAAGTTGTTCAGCCTTTCATCTTACAAATGGGATTGCTTATGCAAAAAAATAACAGAACAAAAATGGATTCTGTGATGTGTTTGAATTTTTTTGGCACTGTTTATAAAGCTGGGTGAACCGGCGTGCACATGCGTGTGTGTGTGCCTCCTGTTGTTATTGTGCTTGTTGTAATGCGGGTCAGTCACATCACTCATTTTCAGATGGTCAGAGACGGAATATACAGTTCGCTAATTGTTTGCTGCTTAATATGCTACATCAATCAGGACTAATTATGACACTGTTTCAGCACACAGCTTTGTTGCGCCAAATGAGACTTAGTAAGTGAGAGAGGAAGACGGATGAAAAACAAAGATGATGAGATGCTGCAACACAAAATACAAATACAAATGCAGGTGCCAAGGTGCGCTGCATAGAAAAGATAGAGGGAGTAACAATACATCCAGTTTAGAAAATGTGAAAATAAATGTTAAGTTCACGAGAAACAAGATAAGATTTTAACAATATTTTTTTTATAAATCTATCAGTTAATTATTTGCTAAAATTTACACAAATCACAAATTTTGATTTAAGGAGCTAGAATGGAATATTCTATTCCTAGTACATGGCCATATATTTCAAATAAGACCAAAGACCCATAAAGCATTGAAAGCTTTCCTTTCTATGTTTTTGGTTTTCTCATAGCTCTTTCAGATTGATTGAATCTTGCCCATTACTTTCACTTTTTTCTGCTTAGTTCCCGAAATGCTGCCAGGAGACCAATTTAAAAGTGCTTGAGGCCTCATGGATGCTTTCAAAGCTGATAAATTTCAGAATGTAACGCTTACAAAATGATGAGTGTGGGAAAGACATTTTAGATTTATGGGAACAAGGAGAGATTTAGAAATATGTTTAGGAAAACTAAGAATTCATATTTTTTGGATTTCACACAGAATAAAGGCTCCAAATATTTTGGTTTTATGTTTTTGTAATTCAGCATTAGTGTCATTAGTAGCTTACAATTTGCTAATGTGGGCATTTTGGTTTTGTTTATTAATTACTCTCAGTACATGTCTATTTCATTCTTTTCTGAGTACCTACTACCACCCAGTTTATTTAAATTGGTGAGGTCTTCTTCACTTGCCAGCATAACACAGTGTTGTCAGCTAGACTACTTCTCAATAATAATACCTGAGACTTAAATTGCCAGAAGTTGCATTTTGACAAGAAATATTGTGAGACCCTGTTGCGCTGCTACTGCGCTATTAAAAGTAATTTTGCTGATCACATTTTAAAGGAACTTTTTACCTCCAGTTTATGATGGAAATTAGTTTAAAGCAGTGTTTTCAGAGCAAGCAGGAGGTTCAATAAGATTTAAGCTGACAATGGAAATTGCACTGCGGAAAGATTAAAACTGGCTTTGCATGTGTTGTGTGACCCAAATATGTAAGATCATTTTAAAAGCTGTTTTAATAAATGCCTTTCATGACTGATTATCTCAGAATCTTTTTAATGGCTTCCAATCACACAGTCGGAGCACCTCTTGTTACGCTGAATTATCATCACACATTATGTGCTAAGCTATCAAAATATTATTTTTCTTGTTAAACAAACTTAAAACTGCACACACACACAGGGATTGCCATGTACATTTTCTCTCTCAAACACCTTTTTAAACTTCTTGACTGTGGTAAGTGACCCCCTGTTCGTTGCCAAGTGCCTGGGAAGAGGTCCCTCTGGCTTGTGGGGCCTTTTAATGGACTCCTCGACAGTCCATTTCTATTGTGTGCTGAGAACAACCCTGGTGAATGCAGCAAATTAATCACATTTGGACCTGGATTGGATGCCACTTTTCAATATGAACCCCCTTGCAAAGGTGCAACCAGAAGGACTAGTGGGGTCAGACAAGCACAAAATGGAAGACCGAGAGAACGGGGGGAAACTCTTTAGTTTTACTCCTGGTTGAAAGAGGAACAAGGCTGTCATTTTGTATTCTTGACTAACCGATTTTGCTCCTGTTGGCAGTCCTGCAGCATTTGTAGTTGTGGAGCTGTGAGTCTTTGTGAGCTTGCATGTGCGTGATTCTGAATGTGGGCTGAGACGTAGAGTATTCTAGATGTTTTGTTGTAGCAAAGGTCAGCTTGTAGTGCCAGCTGGAGAGAGGCCTCTGAGGTCCTTTGGTCATGGACAGGCGTACAAAAAGAACCAGAGAATGAAAACTGGTAATGATTATTTGAGTATGTAGAGGAGACCTACATTTGTTACTGTTTGGTTGAGTTAAAAGATTTTTTTACTGTCACAGACAAATTTGTCAGGACCTATGGTCATAACTGAGTCCATATTTTTTCTCTTTAAAAGTTTCTAGGAACTTCTAATGAAGAATCAAGTGTTTCCTTTACATGTAGTCTGACAGGAGCAATAAGAAAGACACAAGACCATGACATTCAAGTAAGAGAGATATGTTTACATTTAAATTAATCAAAAAAATTACTATAAGTAGCTATTTAGGTAAACTTGGACGTACAAGCCGAGAAATGACTAATTCACATGTATATATGCCACCATGAACAGTGAGTGGGAGGGAAAATTAGGTAAAAACAAAAACAATCCCCAAACCTTACTAATGCAGTGACGAGCAGCATCTTTGGGTCGCCTTGTCTCCATAACAACCATTAAACACCATCAAAATTCAAACTAATTATTCAAGAGTGATGCCAGAACCTTTCTTCCCACCTCCCCCCCCCACACAAACACACACACACACACACACCCACGTGCAGACCATCGAGAACATAAATTAAAGTGGGTCTTTAAGTGGAAGCATGTGCTTTGGTGAGATGGGACTAAGATTACATGCCTGCAGTGTGCCAGTCTGGCATAAACTAAAAAGAATATGAGGAAAAGAAACTTACGCCTACTGTTATGTAGGCGCCCTGACAGATCTTTGATTCTGTGGGTCCTTTTAGTTTGTGCTATCAATCTTGTTATAGTTCATGGCATTGTTGACTGAAATAACATTTAATAAAAATCTAGTAGACTAATATTAAACTAAAACTGGTTCATTATCGGGTCTGTCAAAAGGTTGAACAGTTGAAAAAATATGGCACAATCAACACAAACGCTGCTTTGTTATATGACCATCAAAGTCATCCCACTTAGATCATAAATAAAATCTGTGGAGTGAGAAGAACAACAAACCAGGAGTCTGTTGGTGGCCAGCGGGCATACCAACAATTGTTCCAATATTTTTTGAAAACAACATACATTTTCTGTTACAAAAAGTCTCATTTATTTTATTTCTTGTAAAATATTAGGTTACTACACTAAAACTGAATTTGTTATACACAAATTTGACAACTCTGTATATATATTTTATATATTGTCATATCACATTAAACGATAATAAAAGGCTATAGTGGAGAAGATGTAGGGCATTTGGTCTTAGGAGATGGATCACTGAGAGCATCACAGCAAAGTGAATGCATGGTGACGAGGAGAAAATAGGCTCAGCGGTGAGAGAAACCCCTTGGCTTGCTTTGGCCCCTGCTCAGTATGCATCCCCACAGTTGGGATGATATTGGGGGCAGAAGAAGGCCATTGTTCCTCTCGGTTCTTCTTTTTTATTAAAAAAGAGAGATGGATGGAAGAGTGTAGGAAAAGAAGAAACTGAGCAGAAAGAGGTTTTGGGTGGTGGGGGGAGAGGGTTGCCCTATGACCTGCACAGACCTATAGACACCCGCCACAACTGGGGCTTTTGTTTAAGGATGGAACTCTGTGCGACCTCCTCCGTGTAAAATCGAACCCTTCAGGACCCTCCCCTTCCCCTTCAGAGCCATTCGAATGTGACAAGGTCAGGGTTCAGACACTGTCAGGGGCCTAGGGCAGTCAAGTAGAACTGGGAAGCGACGAACTGCATATGCTTACGAGGGGGTGAGGGGGCTCTGCATTGCCTCGCTGCATATGTTTTTATATGCTTCCAATGGAGGTTGTTAAAAATATGCGGTTGTGTAGTGCAATAAGGGAGTGGATTGGAGCTGCAGATTTTAGAGTTGTTCAACTAATGCCGTCTTTTACGATCATTTCAACACCCTCTTAGTCCTTTTCTGTGTGTGAGGTTGCTGTAGCGACTCATTGGGATTTGTTCTGTGTGCAGTAACCAAGCTGATTCAAATCTGTAAAAAAAGAAACTTGTAGTTTTGTGTTTTCATGACCTCGCTGCTCCGTAATATCAACTATTACTCTGGCCCACATATTCCCATGCACATTTGCTGAGCGTTTCTCCTTCCTTATTTCTTTATCCCTCTCGACCCTACTTTATTTTCCGTTTAGTCTTTCATCATTGGCATATCATTGTTTATATTCATTGGATAGCCCCTATACTACTGCAAAAATCACAGGAGCCTGACTGTTTCCATATGTTGAGTTTTATTGCTGGTTTCCTGCCACACTAATGTGAATTTTATCAACTCTGCATGTTTGTATTGATGTTTGAGAAAAAAATGTACTTTTTTCCCCTTTTCTGTAAAGAAAATATCTCTAGCTAAACTCACTGAGGTGCAGTTTTAGAAGAATGTTCAGAGAAACATGCTATGTCTTTGAAAAATGCTGGCTTTTTCCAGATTTGGCATTTTAAATTAAAACAACAAACTTACGTGGATTTTTGGATGATTTTATAGACCAGTACTTAAAAGTGTGGTGTGATCTTGTGTGGTCTTCAGTCCATCCACTGGAAAGCTATAAAAGCAATGAACAGCAAAAATCAAAGAAGCAGCTTAGAGTCCCACAGAAACTCTGGAGAAGCTGCAAAACTCCTGAGCTCCAGTGGGAGTGTCTGTTGAAAGGCGAAGGTGAAAACACTATTGACTTGGCATTATGATTGGGAAAGAGTCGTCTTCAAAGGGGACAACTCCACAATTGCATAATTGTAGAATTAAGTTATTCCACAATTATGCAGTACTTTTTGATGGTCTATGACAGGGGCCAGAAACAAAAACTACATAAAAGTTCAAGGCACATCTATAATTATCTATAAGTATTTTATATAGGAATCTTGTTTATATTTACATATAGCAACTATTGTTTCCATTTTATTTAGGAATTTTCAAACAGTTACAAAAATTGATTAACTATATTTTCTTCAAAATAACATTTCAGTTTTATGGAATATGAAAAACCATCTGCATTCTTTACACTATTAGTCTCAGTCGGTTTCTGTTGTGGAAATGCTATTTAAAGATTAGATTAAAACAGACTACTAATCCGAGCATTCTTTTAATAACAATTTAAACATGTTCAGTTGCAGTTGTAACGTGACAAAATTGGGTGTGAATATTTTTGCAAGGCAATGCATAGACATGAGTTCTAAATCACTTACAAATACAGTTGCTTTCTGCAACACACCCTTTCTTCACACTCAAACTTCTGAATATTATGCCTCTGGGATAAAATAAATCACTACAGAATCACATACACCCACCATCAAATCCTTGGCACAGCATTCAGCAATATAAATAAATTTCACACACCCAGCCCCTGACTAGAAAATATATATTAAGATTTTCCTCTATATTTCAAACTTTTAGAATGAGGACATGTAGCTGGTAAAACTTTCTGATGGATGTTGCTGACTTCTGTGGAGCATTTAACGTTAAAGCTACAGAGAGGGAGAGAAAGTTACGGAAACTAAATGTGGAAAACGTGAGGATGCTTGGGGAAAAAAGCATGAAGACAAGTAGCGAGGGGATCAAGAAAGGAATGGTTCAACCTGGGTCTGTCAAACCATGTATAATTACTAAACACCCCAAATTACATACCCTCGTTTAGCTGTACCCTTTCATTTCCCACTTTCCACATCTTTTTACTCCTCCTCTCTACTCCTGCTTATTCTTGCTCTCTCCTCTGTCTTTTTTCTCGATCAATTTGCTCTTTTTTGCAGATATTTTCACGTATGCCTACACCTGCTCATCTTCTCAGGCTTTGAGTATTCGGCTGTGTCTTTGCCAGTGTTCTTGGATGCTCATGTATTTTTATTGGTTAGGAGTATAATAACTAATGTGCTCATGGAAAATCTGAAAAATCTGCCTGGATACATGCAAACTGACATGTTTCCTTTCAAAGAATCATGCTGAACGAAATGTCTGGCCAGAATTTGTATAGCAGGACTTCTTCACATCTTTCACTTCAAAGATTTTTCTTGATTTTGGACTCAAATGTCCAAAGTTTAATTCCACATTAATCATTTTTAAATTATAAGTACTAAAGTTACTAAATCCACTACAAATACGTCTGCAGTGGATATAATTTGAAAATGGAATCTGGATGGATGGATGAATGGATTAAAACATTTCAACAATGCATATCATAAAGTCTTGAAATACAATTGGTTTTCTATACTTTTCTGTTTCTATACTTCTCTAGGCTGTGAATGAACCCTGCACCCAGTGTTACCATGGAATGTGGTAAACAACGCCTGGGGTGGAGGCCGTGAAAGCAAACCAACTCCATTAGTCTGTCCAAAACACGCCAAGAAGTGATGCTGTCTCCACTTATTAAATTTAGCATTGCTTTTTGAGTGAGGGTGTGTTGTTAGATAGTTTGTTGACATTCGTCCACTGACAGTAAGTAGAACATAACTTCCTGCATGATAGAGAGAATTCTTAGTTTAAAAATTGTGAGATAAACACAGTATTAGAATACCCATTTATTTGGTATGCAAGTTTTTCAAGTATGCATTCTGGTAAAGGATACTGTATTAACCCCCTAGGTTTGTCCTCCACTGATTACAGTCTTTTAATTTTGCTTGGATTGGCACTTAAGACGTGCGGGTTGACGCCAGAGAAGGAGCAAAGCCCTTACCACAGCCTAAAAGCCGTGGTACCAGGGCCAGTATCCAATGTCCTCTCTCTCACTCACAACAAACTTGCAGTTTTTCTCAAACTTGTAGTCTGTTCAGCCAGATAGCTGATTGAGCCAAAACCACTCTCCAAATGAAGCACAAACCGAGGCCTCATGGATTGATCAATCTGTCAGCGTACCCAGATGTCATATCTTAGTGGTGGCAGCACACTGATGATGTCATAAACCTGCTCCAAGGCATCTAGATCACAGTTGACATTTTCATGGCTGAAGGAGCTCAGAATAGGGCAAGCACCTCACGATGACGGAGGAATTCCATTACTGCTTCTGTAAGTCATAACTCAGAGAAACTGAAGTCTACCTCACAAACGGTGGACCAGCACTGGAGGACGTCTTCCGTGCATGTCTGAGGAGGCGTGCATCATTCCCAATGAGGACGTTCGAGGTTTTCAGGGTCGAGGAGCGTGCTTAGCTGGCCTCAGCGGTGATAATCGCTAGGTGCGGCCGCTGATTTATAGTCCCATCAGCGGTCGCGGAAACCATCAGCAGGAGTGATGCAGATGAGTGGAGGAGTAACGAGATGAGAAATGACAAGAGCAACAAAGAAGTGAAAGAGAAGCAGGCTGTGATCAATAGAAGAGAGTGGTGTCCATTTTGATAATGGACAGCAGATCATAAGTGAGCAGGGTCAGAGGCAGTTTCATTATCCACTCCATCATGATCTCTGCATCTGTGTACATACATGCAACTGCAAGCATCAGAGCACCATCATGTTGAATGAGTGGGCATGCTAATGTTGGTGCGTGAAGGTTTCTTGTACTCACTAGTTGGTTTAGACAGATTGTGAGTCGCTCCATTATCTCACCCATCAGCTTTTTTTTTTCTCATCCTGCAATGTTAAGTGAATTAGACCTGAAAGAGAAGAGAGGCTGATTAGACAGCCGGCGTGAGAAGCTGACACAACTCTAAAAGAGGCATTACTGTGATGTATATCGAATGTTTGCAAAATTGAAACAATAATACGCTTGATCCGTGTGTCCAATGTGATTACCCTGCTCGCTCTCCAGCAAATTCATCATACACGTGCAGCATATGCACACTTGCTTTCTTTCTCATTGAATTTCCGAATGCAATTTCCGCTTTCTTTTACTTCATGCATGCATGCAAGTTATTTGAGTGTTCAGCAGCCTATGCATGTGTCTAAAATGCAGGTTAAGTTTCCAAGACTCCTCCAAAAACATGCTCCAGTTATTTCTGTATTACTTTTGACTACTTGCATTGTGACTTGGCACTTGTTCAGACTTTCCCTGTCTTTATTTTTTTCTGTGTTCTTTTTTTTAAACAGGGCCTCATAAAAGTGTGTGACTTGAACACATTTTGTACTGTAACTACTACAAGCTTGAATATACTGTATTGATAGTTTTGGTGATTAGTCAACAGAAAGGTATACATGGCTGGAAAGTGGTAGAGCAAAGACACTAGATTACACACACAAATCTGAGCATGCCTACATATTCAACCCCTTCATTTAACCATTGGCAGCAATGACAACTGGAAGTCATTTGGCCTCTACTAGTTTCACATGTCAAGAGACTGAAACATTTGTCCCATTCTTCTTTGCAAAATTGCTCAAGATCAGTTGGATTGGATGAAGCGCGTCTGTAAACCGCAACTTTAATCTCTTTCAATTCTCTGTTGTACTTTAGCTCTGACCAATTTCCCATCAACTCTGATCAGCTTCCCTGTGTTGCATCCCACAGCATAATGCTGTCACCTTCATGTGGCAGTTATGAAGTACATGTCTGTAGTTGTCCTGTCAACAGATTCCACCTGAGCATTGGATCTCTACTTCTCCAACTAGTTGCCCAATTATTAGATGACATATTGCTAATTTTCTAGATATATATAGACTCACTAATTTGGTGACTTTCGAAAGTCTTTGGTTCCATTTGATTTAATTAATGAGTTTCATGTCACAGGGGTATGAGTACATTTGGAGCTCGCCCTTTTAACTTGAAAAAGTTTGAGGAATATTTTGGCAAGGTGCCATGTTAGCGACTTTCCTTCTTTTTTAGTCCTTCTATTTATCTTCCTTCCCTGTCATCCATTTTTATCCCCCGATTCATCTATTCACTACTGCTTTTTTCCCCTTTCTGCCTCTGAAAGGAAAAAGGGACTTAAATGGATGAGGTCATGGGGAGCTGTCAACACTGTGATCATATGACTGCTACTGGCTACGCTGATGGCAGAGGATGCTTTTCCAAAGGCAACTTTGTGTTTCCCATTCTCATGAGAGTCACAAGCTTAGGACGAGATTAGGAAATTAATTTATTCCAAACAAGTGCAGACATACAGAGGGATGTAAAATGAGACAATCAGCTGCTCCGTATTAAGCATGCTAATATTATTGGATGAAACAACAACAAAGCATAATTGAAACCTTGAGGTCTTAAAACTTAATTAAGCTGAGATAAAAAACTCCCTGATCTGTGCTCTGATTACTGCTGCGTCTGCTATTGCGTGTGGTCAGTTTTTTTCTTGGTCTTTTTGTTATTGTCAGAGTGGCTTTTCAGCACATGCTGAGACATCAGAGAGCTCATGTGAGAAGGTGTTGATTTGATTCAACACTGACACCCTCCCTGTACACACATAGAGAGTCATAGACACTCAGGGAACGGGAGTTTCCCTTCAGCTCAGGAGGAATGTAGTAGATGATTTTTAGGCACAGATAGTATTTCATTTGGCTCAGATACACAGCACAACCATACGATTATGTCCACTGACAGGTAACATTGCTCTGCCTGTTGCAACACAGAGCTTATCTGTTCCTTACATAGATCTTACTTTGGCACATTTCAATGTGTTTAATTATTTTCTGAAGACCTGCATCCCCCACCACAGCTGTCTCTTTTGCAAATGTGTGATTGAATGTTGTTGCTGATTGTTTTGCAGGTAAGAGGTTAAGGAAATGCTTTCTTTGTAACATTTACAGAATTTGTAGGCATTTGTTTTATTTTCCTGTTTCTTTTTTTTTCACAGGAAATATTTTAAAATGTGATCATTTTTAAATATTTTTAAAATTATAGTTTTATAGTTTTTTAAATTACAAACTGATGGCAGATCAAAACCGCAATGAAAAACATCATATATGGAGGCAACTCATTTCATGAAGCACTAATGATTAACGATGGTAATTGTCAATGGCAGAATAAATAATTTAAAAATATATTTAAAAATAAAATACAAGTATGATTGTTCTCTTTTGCTGGTAAGATTAGCAATTGCAATTGAGCAATCAAATGCAACATACCACTGAAACTTAATTGCCCCTTAAGTTAAACAATTATCTGAGGTAAAACATGTTCTATGTGTTGTTAAAAGCTCATAATCCTGTTTCAACATGTGTGTTCATCATTTTAATCCACATTTTCGCAAACAGAATTATGCTAATATAGGTACCTAAACTGGAAAAATAAGGAGTTGCTTTCAAAATAAAACTCCCTTTTTTTCTAATATAAAAGCCTGTTTGCAATTGATGGATGTTAAATTTCAGATTTTTACAGTAATGTTGCAACTTCAAACTGGCTCTGCTATATTAATTTAATATTATTAAACAACAGTATTCATATAACAGTGGCTGACTGGGTTGGTGGGCCATTAATATTGCTAGCACATTTTTAAGGGTGTTATTACAATTATATTGAATTGTAAAAAATCTGTTTTCAAATCATACATGCCAGTTTAGTGAATCTGTTGTTAAAATCGGGTGGTTTAGATCTTAATTGATCCTTGTTGTTTGCACCTTGCAGAGATCGTGGCTCTTCACGGCATTCTTATAGATCTCCCCATCACCAAAGCCATCTCTTGTTCTTAAAGGACTTTGTATCGTGAAGGAAGCAAGGGGGGAACTTGAGTAATCCAAATGTCAATACCAAGTGTTTCCTATTTTGTCTTCTTTTACTGCTGAGTACTAGGATAACTATGCTGCACAACACCCAATTAATGCAGGCATTTCTCCAACAGCGGTACCTGCCACAGCTCCTTGTTTAGTATCTGAATGTCATCTTGTGTGAGGAGAGAAGGAAACTTTACAGATAGTTCACTCTTTCTATCTCAGTTTTTTTATTAGGCACAGGTCACTGTTTATTTGAACAACAAGCGGTGAAACAATCTGACAGTAAAGTGCCACTTTGGTGGTTTGAATACTTTTCTTTGAGAGCTATATGCAGAGGAGAAAAAATAGCAGAGCCAGATTGTGAAATGCATGAAAAACTACCCTATGTGGAAGGTTTAGACAAACTACCTGCTGCTAATGGCTTCTCACACGACATGTGGCAAGAATGACTCCCCGCAAGACGTTAAAACTCTTTATGTCACCTCTGGGTTCACACACAGCCGCCTTAGGCTACTGGTGTTTACATAGGGACTGTGTAGGCTGATGGCTAATAGCATGTGTGCTTTTGAGTGCACAGTGTGGAAGAGGTGCATCTTTATAATGTCTATGTCTGTCTTCTAAAGACTCCACTCTCATACACGCACACACACATGCACACCCACGTGCACGCAGACTGTCTGTCTGAATGGTTATAGATGGTTGGTTGTGTGGTGCCTGCAAGCTGTCATTAGGAAGCCATTAGGAGCATTCAGGGGGAAGGACAAAACGAAGTGGTAACAGAACATGGGAGGAAACATGCAACTGAGCTCATCTTGGATCAGCTGCACTGGATCCCTCCCCCCATCTCCTTTATATTCCTAGCCTTTGGCGAAATCAAGGTGTTGGGCTGAGACCCACTACACCTCCTCCAACAGCCTTAGGCCCCCCAAGACTGGTTTCAAACAAAACTGAATATGTAGGAGGTGGGCATGGTCTGGTTAGTTGTGCAAAGTTTTTTGAAATTTAAGGCCTGTAAACTTTTATTTAAAATGAACGGAATGAGAACTTGTGAGAACAAAACTACCAGTATTTTTACTCAGGGTTGCCATACCAGGCTGTAAAAGCCTTATATCATCCCAAGCCTAGTAGGAGGTGCAGCAATTGGTGAGTAAAGTGGGAAAAGTGGCAGGCCACTAGTATTATGCAATGGTTTTAAAAAGCTATGGTTTCAAAATTGTGAAATATTCTATGACATACAGTTCTTATCTTTTAAAGTCATGTTAATGAGAGCCTACAGAATGTGCCAGATTAATGCAAGTATTATCCCTTTCCAAACCTTTTGATGCACACTGATGGTCAGCTGGTTGAAAGAAGCCTACTAAACATTTTCCTTGCTTACAAGTCAGACAGATTCAGCTGTGTGTCCACCAAAGGAGCACAACCTAATTAATTATAATTCATTGTTGTGTAATGTTGTGCATTTTATTCAAGGTTATCACATTGTGTGAATCAAATAGTCTGAGGGAGAAAACTGTGGGACAAAAAAGTAAAAAATAATATTAAAGAAAAAAAACTGGAGTCTTTTGATTTTGTGGTTCCCACTTGTGTGATACAAATCAGTTGAAAAGAGATTTGATTTTCTTTTCTATTTTTCCTGCACGTCTCACATTGTTTTTTGAGTCTTCCGAAAGAAGACTAGAACTTTTTCTCTTCTCTTGTCTGTCTTTCTCTCAGTTTGTCTAAAAGTGGTAAATATGGTATTTGTATGATAAACAAATGACGTGAATCCGAGTGATGCTCAGGGAGCAAGAACAGAGAGCGCGAATGGGAGAGAGGAATAAACAAAAGCTTGTTGAATAGCTGCTAAAAGCATGGACACATGGTCTCCTAGCAACCAAAACCAGCTAGGCATTTTTCTCTCTGTTTGATTTCCTTTAAAAGACTCAAAATAGCAAAAGAAACACTTTGATTGAGAGATGTCCACTGCAGTGTTGATCTGTATGGCCCTGCCAAAGGTCAACAACAAAGAAGTAGATGCAATCTTAGAATAAAATTTAGCAAGACAAAAGAGGTGTGAGCAATAAAAAAGCAAAATAGAACTGATTGTTTATTGCAAAATGACTAATAATATACCAATCATGAAAGTAAAGAGAAGGCTTGACCGAAACCAGCACACACCCTGTAGTGAGAGAGGAGTTCGACCTGTCATTGGATGATGATGTGAGGCCTGAGGCAGAACAAAGGAATGCAAACATAACAATTTACCACAGGAGACGTCTTGGAACGCAGAGCCAATGAGCAAAGGGTGGAGGTAAGACGGATAATTAGAATTATTTGTGATCTGGGTAATCTTTGTGCGATGTCGTAACAGTTCCCAAAGCAAAACATGGAGGGATCAAAGTGCGGGCAAGCTCGGAAGAAACAGAAAGACCAAATGAAAAATTGATAACCAAAAACAAAATTAGGTATTTACTTCAAGAAGAACAAAAGGTAAAATGGTAGATATCACATTTGTTTCTGCAGTTTTTCTACATGTGACACATCTTTGCAGAGTGAGAAAAAAAACTTTGTTCGACTGCCATGGCATGTCTCCAACGCAACTATTATCAATCTGTTACCCATTAAAAAGTTTGCCCTTGCCATGTTATCAAAGCCGCAGCCTGTCCAGTGAGGAAAATAAGGATGAATGGCTGCATATGCATCAATGCAGTTTGCAGTTCCTTTTAAGTTGCAAGCTTTTGCACGTGAACCTTTCGCAGTGTGTTTTGGCTTTTGCTACTGCGGCAGCTTGTGTGCCGCAAACTGTGAATGAGGAGCTCATCTGGGACACCACGAGCTAGAAGATCAGAGCAAAAACCATCTGTATATATGATTAAGCTTAGGCATAATCGCTCTGTGTGTTTAAGAGTTCATCTCATCCAGCACAGGGGAGTAGTTTAGATAAGTGGAAAGCTGCTTCCTGGAAGAACAATAGATAATAAGATCAGAAATGTACATGTAAATAGCGATTAACCAGTGCAGAGGGTAGCTTGGAGAAATACGGCCAAACGTTCCATGGCAAATACAGCACAGTTTAAACAACATTTAAAAATGACACTCACGGGTGCTGTGGTGGCGCAGGGGTTTAGTACAACCCACATATGGAGGCCTTAGTTCTCGATGTGGCCGTCGCAGGTTCGATTCCCGGCCTGGCGACCTTTGCCGCATGTCTTCCCCCTCTCTCAATTCCCTCTTTCCTGTCCACTCACTGTTAAATAAAGGCCAGCCAATAAAACTTTTAAAATGACATGAGAATTGGATGAAAGAGGCTGAGATTAGATCATATCATAAAATTTGCTCAACTTAAGATAATCAGCACACGTACCCAATCCAACCAAGTCATTTTCTATGACTAAACCAAAATAAAATTCAGTGCAACCAACTTCCTTTGGAAATTACCTAATGATTGGATGTAACCTGATTGGATGTGACAAAAATTTTGTTCCTCATGTGGAAAATCAACCCTGCACAGATCCCAAGTACACCATCGTCAAGATGAAACATGGCAGTGGTAACATTTTGCTATAGGAATGCCTTAGATAGAGAAGCTGGTCAGAGCTGATGTGCGAATTGATAGTGTAGCATAAAGGGAAAATTCAGCAGCAATACTTTTCAGTTGCAAATGGACACCTTAACATGTCTTAATGTGTCTAGAAAGTCTTTTCAATGTTATATGTTGTTTTACTTCAGTACCTAAAAATTTGAAGGGATTTTTTTTTTATTTTGTCTATGAAGCTACTTGTCTTTGACTTATGAGTCACTCAGGCATGAAAAAGCTCGTAAAACTCCAGAGATGAATCAGTGTTTTGTCTGCACATAACAGACGGACATTTTTAAATGGATATTTGTTTGTTTTTTTTACAACCACCTTGTCATAAAGGCATAAATTCTTATCACATCTTGTGTGAAATCTCTGAGAAATGCCAGAAAGAGAAATAAAATAGTTTGACATCTCCAACAAATTAATCCCAAGGCAACTGTTAGCTGTAAATTAGGCTATTTCAGAATGTCAGGCTGAGGTCTCAAAGACAAACCTTTCGTACACTCCCCTGCTCTAGCCTTTGTAGACCTAATAATTCTGTCGACCTCTTCTTGTTCACATTCCGATTTACTTACAAAGTCTTTGTAAAATCTACTGTCATGGTCACAGCACAAGGACTGGACAGACAATAGTTAAGTCTGGAGAACTATTTATCCAGACCAGTTAAAAAAGATTACAGAAAATGTGTCGCCTTTGGAAGCAAAATAAAAGGAACTGGAAATAGACATGCTTGTAGTTACAAGGGCTACAAGCTAACACTGAAATGTTCCAATTCTTTTCCCAAAACTTTTTTTTTTCCAGAGTTGCATTACCTTAGAAACACAAGGAGAAACACTGCAGCCACACTCCTGATTTTTAAACAGGAACCTTCAACTATATTTTGTATTTACAAAGTTGATAATAGTTGAGGAAGGATGTGAGTTTACAGCAGTCTGAAAAACCTTTTGTCGTCAACTGTGTTGGGGCGTAAACAAAGCCACACAAACATCTACTAAAAACCTGCTACATCTCCACTTCCAGTGACAAAATAATTTAGTAATAGTTTAATTTAACATGAACATCCAAGCATGCAGAAAGGACCTTTTCGCTGCAAGGCAACAGTAACAACAAACCACACCTCTATGTTGCTGCTAACCTTCAATTTAGAGCAAAATCTATATATGACAGCCTTTGTATCTGATTAAGAACACCTCTCGTCAAGATTTTAAAACTTTTGCACAATCGTATATATTGTATATACCACATATTCAAACTATAAAGAAATTATAAGTGATAGAATAAATCTAAAATGATGAATAAAACTGCTTCCAGATCTCCAATCTTTCCTCATAGACTCCACTTCTTAATTAAACACACCCTGTAGCGCCACCAAAGACGCTGCTGTGGCCATCCTGTTCATGTGTAGTCATTAAATACATCAGACACACACACACGTACTGTAAACACACAAAGGTAACAGTGTGTTGCAGTGTTGTCTTTTCACTGGATGGTTAGAACTTGGTCCAAGCATGATATCATAGATTTGAAGATGAGAGCGGTGTGCATTCCTATATAATCACCATCCTGTCAGCCTTCATTGTTGTTTACAGTAAACACCCTCATGCCAATCATTCTATTTCCTGCTTCCCTCTCTGTGGTGTGACTCCATGACAGCATGCTGCCCGAGGCCAGTTTCATATTTGGTGTTGAAGCCTGTACCCACATGTAGGAACATGGGTTGATGCACAAACACATCAGTCTGACTTGCATTTACACAAGCAGCACCACATACAATTTTTTTATTTCTTTTTTTTTGCTGTTAACCCTAAGGTGAACATCCAATTTCTTGTACTTTAATCCTAATAAGGTGTTATATGAAGTGTGCCATTTTTTTGTACAGCGTATCCGTCTTTTCTGTAGTAAGCCACCTAATTTGCCACCTCGGGATATAAACGTCTATCTACCTGTTCCACCATGCAACAAGGTTTCAACTTATCCACCATTCAGATCCATTGTGCGTTTGGGTTTGTTCGTAGTGTTGCTGTGCGGACTTGGAAGGTGTTTGACAGGTAGATACAGCACGCTGCAGGGCATGGCAAAGAAGGTAGGCATTGTTTGACCAGGTGTGCATGTATTGAGTCAGAGAAGCAAAAAAGAAAGCAAAGGGAAAACAGAGGAAGGTGCACAAGCAACAAGACAAATGTGACACATTTGCCTGTGCTGCATGCTACTCTTCAGGCATCAGCTTGGTGGTTGATCCAGAATAATGATGAACCATGATGGATCAACACAGTAGTCCGGTAGCCGCTTGGGGGCTGCTCGCACTCATAGCCGAGCGAAAGGAGGAGGGGGGAACATCCTCCGGCTGTGAGCCGACATAGAGCCAAGATGGAAAGAGGACACTTGGAGCACTTGTTTATTTATTTCCTCCCATATGCTGTATCCTCTGCAATGCTACAGTGAGTCAGCTCAATGAGGCATAAGGTGAATGCTCCATCAACTCTCTGAGGATGGAAGAGTTTTCAGCTTCAGGAACAGCTTGCTAAAACTTCCCGAAAAGAAAGCCCTCCTTTTCAAGTTTGCAGATGGATACGAAGCATTTAGATCCTCTCTATTCCAAATAACACATAACACTGTCAATTTAATTAACATTGTTTTTTGCGATCATGCAAAATGCTGTGTGTGGAGGGACAATAACGCTGCTCATCACCATTAGTACTGCATTCTCAAAAGATATGTGGTGGTGGCAGCATTATATTGTGGGGAGACTTTTATTCAGTAGTTGCAGGAAAGCTGGTCAGAGTTAATTGAGAGGAGCTTCTCATTTTTAGCAAGGCAATGACCCTTAATTAATAGCCATCGCTACAGGGGAATCGTTTTGCTCAAAGGATATTCATTAGGTCTGGTCTAGTGAAAGTCCAGATCTAAATCCAAATGAGAATCTTTGGCAAGACTTAAAAATTGCTGGTTGGAGATACTCTCCATCCATAATGCAACATAGTTTGAGTTGCTTTGGAAGAATTTGTCATACAATTAAGTCTTTAAAGGTGCGACGCTGGCAGAGGCGCTTTCAGCTTCAAATGTTGTGCAGATAATTTTTAGCAACATATTGAGTTAGAAATGCACACTTTTGTAAATTCAGATTTTCTCAGCTATTTAAAACCAAATACAGAAATAAAATAACAAGCCAGCTCATACTTTGAGACACTGATCTTTATCTGACCGAGTTTCACAAGAGGTAATTTATCTGACACAGACTTGAATTATACCTTGTGAAACAAAGAATCTCTGTAGTGAACTGCTAGAGTTGGACTGTGTACGGTACAACTATGTTTTCTAAAGCTGTCTGAGAGACAGTTTGTTTTTCCATCCACACATGTTCACACATGACTAACATTTTCATTTGGTAATCTGTGTGTGTGGGCCTGAAGGAGTCCTTCAATCAACTTGAGAAACTTAACAATGCCATCACATTAATAAATGCCCTTCACTCTGTTTGTTTACACCATATGGAGAGTTTGGAGCCAGAAGGGTAAAAGAAGGTTTTGATTCATTTTGCGACCCAAATGATTTTGACCTTGTCAGACTCCTACCTCTTATTACTCTTTAAAAGCACATTAGTATGTGCAAATGGACCATGGGAGGTGAGCTGGGTGGATATTGAAAGAAACAGGTTGGTCACTGGCCTACAGTCACACCTGGACGTTACTCATTCTGAGTATTTACCTACGTGCTTAAGGACACAGGGTTGAAGTCGCTCACTCCATCTGTTAGAGTTTTGAATGGAGATTTTTGCATTAATTTGTTTGTGTCTTAGTGTTATAAATTAGTCCCAGCTTTCATCACTTTTAAAGGTCCTTCCCACTGTTTTGCATTTTTTTTTAAGTGCAATTTTGAATTATTCACTTGCCCTTTCCATCTTTTGATTGTTGTTTACTGTGTCATGCCCTAGTATGATACTACAGTAATTTGACATATGGTTGAAAAGTCACCAGTGAGACTTTAGACACTACAGTCTCAATTTTTGTACTTGAGATATTGTGTCCCAACATCTGTACCTTTCAACCCACAGTAAATTTACATGGAGCTCATGCTGACAATGTTTTAATATGCTGCAGTTTGCCAAAGCACTATGCTAATCCTGGCATTTTTATTAAAATGTGATACTTAATAAACTTAGTGCTTTGTTTTTAACGTCAGAACTGTTGGCTAGTAGTCCAGCTGCTCTCTGCACATCTCTCCACCTCAGGAAGACTATTTTGCATTAAGCAGATAGGCAGGTGCTACAGCACCCTATACTCTCTCTTATTCTGTGGATGTCATTGTAAATTGCAAAAGACATATCTGATGTTTGGGAAAATCCAGATCTGTTTGACAAAAACAAAATAGTGAGCAATGTCATGTAGTTTTTCAAGTGTCACACAAGATAATAGACATGAATTTATAACCACAAGGCTCATTGGAATAGGAGACCACATTCAATGACAAATTTATATGTAAACTCAGCATATGATGTTATAGTTGCTGATCATTTAAAATTCCTATGCTTGGGAAATGTCCGCTCTCTAAATTTGCTTAAGGTGAAATTGTAGCTATGGATGTCCTTGTACATTTTTTCTTGTTGCTGTCATTTAAAATTTATGTTGATACTTGATACTGGAAAGTTAATCCTAAATTTGACCATCAATAAAATTTTATTTAATTGTGAACTTGTGTTACATATGATACACTGTAGTTAAACCATTCAGTTGTGCCTACATATGTTTTTTCTTAAAAAAAACAACAAAAAAACATATATTTTATTCCCTAATTCTTGTTATGATTGTAAGCAATCCCTGCTGGCATTATAACAAAGACCTCACACATAGTTGGCATCTCAAAGCGAGTTTTTAGTTCATGAGGCAACAATTTTTAGATCTGCAAGGAGCTTCTTCAGAAAACTGTGGCAAGACAAAATAAATTCCCTGTGCCTAAACTTAATTAGTCTGTGGCCTGTGGCAATCTGATATACAAATGCATTCCAGTTCTGAAGAGAAAGCTATGGTGATATAAGAAGAGAAAAAACCCCAGAGATGATTAGTTGTCTATTCTATATAAGGAGTCGCAGAAATGGAACCAAATTTGCTGCATTCATCTATGCTTTGTGAATTAGGCATGTTAGAGAGCAAACTTGATACTCCACATATGTGTATCTAATGAACTGTAATTTCATTTAGAAATCAGTGAGATGGGCGGTGCAGTCAGGCATCTCATTTCAAAATCCCCCCCGACCCTCAGGTGACATACAGAAATACACACCCAAACTCACACATACAGAATAAATGTCTCTCGGCTGCTATCAAGCTATCTAATTATTCCTTTTTTTCATTAAATGGGTAAATCAGATTCTAATTAGCTCAGCTGTCATTCACTGGCCAGAGTTAGGGGTGGTGAACATGTAGGTGGGTAATACTATGTGGGTGTGTGCGTATGTGTGTGTGCGTCTAATAGCATATGCTCTCCTCTCTTTCCCCAGGGCGAGGTAGAGGTCTCTGGTAATTACTTTTGTTGCACCAGGAAAGAATGCTAGTTGAGAGCAAGCAGGAAACCAACAAGAACCAATCAGGGGGGGACCTTTGATCAGAGCTTCATTAGAAATTTAAACATAGGGGCCATGATAAATGGAAGTAAGTTCCTGAACAGAAAACTTTTCAATTAGCCTATTTTAAATGATTATGTAGCTTTCTTTGTTTTTCATCTTTGAATAATAGTTGGTGGGGACAGGAAGATGAAAGGGAAGCCCTTTGGGCTGACTGGTTTTCTAAAGATATACAGCAAAATATAAATATTGTTCTCCCTTTATCAGATTTAAAACACTATTTTCAATACATAAGGTGTATTCTGACTTAATAACTAGAATTTTTTTTTCCATTAACTGGCTGTTTATATTTATTAGATCAACTGATGTTAAGAAGGTCTTCTGACTGCAGACCTTAGGACACATCGTTCTGCCCACTATATAGAGTAAAAAAAGCTTTTTAAAACTATGAAATAAGATCAGTAGTGCATTGGTCTTAGGCTTTTGTTAGTGGTCGTAGTTTAAAAGTTTGGTAAAGTATATCAAAATGTTATTGAAATGTTTAACCACAAGGAACTTTGAATGAAATGTGGTGATTTCAAGTCCTGAGAGTTTGGTAGAAAAGAAAGATCTTCCAGTCTAAATGCCTGTGTTTTACTGTCATATTTCCTGATCGTTTTCTGACCCAAATGCAGAGTCATGGACTGGACTCAAGATGAAAAAGAAAATTATTTATGTACGAGAGAAAGCCAACAGTACAGCGGGTTTGGGCTTCTGGAAACATCTTTTTTTGTCATTGGCATAAATATGGGGAAGTGAGAGGGAGGAAGAGATACAAGTTGTGTCCAGCTTTGTAGGGGTCTAGTCCAGAGGTGCAAGTTTGAGCAGTGGAGAGCTTAGAAAGTGGGCCACCAAGTGGGCTGGGAGCTGCTGTGGTTGACCAAGGATGGAGATGTCTGGACGGGATCTGACACATGTAGTGTTGATGAGTTTAAGCTTTATCGGCAAATGAACCAGCAATGTGTTGAGTTTGGAGACAGATGCGAGTTAAGCAGCTGCTTTAGACCCTTCACCACTAGGGGTCCCACATGATCACCATCTTAGCATTATAATTTTTTTTAATAACAGTGTGTATTACACACTGAATGCTATTACCCATGGAAAAATGATTTCTATTTTATTTTTCTAGTTAATACCATTAACTAGAAATTTTCCGAAGCACATGTCTATGTATATGTACAAAGTAGGGCTTTTCATGTTTAGAACTCTGGTAATATAATGGTAAATATCGATTTGACAGTATCATTTTCAAGATATGCCAATTTTTTATTGCTTCCCTTCCTCATATGCACTTCCTAAAAACTGTGACCCTGGTGGGTTGATGAGTTTTAATGTTAAAAACAAACGTACCAACAAACACACCTGTTAACAAAAAATATGAACTGAATACTGCAGGTGTAGAAAAAGGTCCATAGAAAACCACTATGGATCCTGGAAAAGGTTCCCTCAGTGGGAACATTGCTTTATTCTATTAAGAGCACTGGTACCAATAACTATTCAGTCTGATTTGGCACTAGGTTGTTTTTTTTACACATTCCAGCTGGTTTTTTTCCAAACATCGGCTGAAGTTTCTGAATTTAGCCAAAAAACATGAATAACTTGGATGTCTCCCAGATTAAATAAACAAAAAACTCATAAGAAATTCCAGCCTGTCATGACCAAACAAGTTGTTCAAAGTTTCCACTGCATGAAGGCTCTCCACATTGTTAATGTACTTTGCTATTGATTCTAATCCTAACCCTGGATCTTTTTCTCCAGAGGCCTTTAAAGACAGTTTTTAGGAGGCATTTGAAACACACAAGATTTTTCATTTATTCGGCTGCATACTCTGTTTTAATTGCAATGGAGGCATAAAAAAAAGTGCACAATTTCAGTGTGTCTGTACAGGCATGTTCCCATGTGTTCCTCAAAGACAGTGTATTTCTAAACAGCGGTGGGAATTTGGATTGCCCTAACGGTGAACAAAAACATTCCTGCATAATGTTCAGCGCCCTTCACCGTTCTCTGTCTCTCTCTTTCTCTCGCTCTCAAACACACAGTATATACATTGAAACACACTCTTCCATGCTTTAGGTAAGTGGTGAAGTTGTTTTTAATAAAACGTCTCTGAGCCAGTGTGTATAATTCCTTATAGGAAGATAGAAACTGTATTTCAGACTCAATGTAAAACCAAAATAAAAGAACAAAATAACAAACAACCAACGAGACACACATCCACAACCCTACATTTTCAATCGGTTTCTTCTTCTTCAATTTGTTTCTATGTGTAAAGCAATAGTTATTCTTAGTGAATATTGTCCAAAATATGGATAGCATGCATTTAAAATACAAAATACTCTCAGCAGTTTTTGCTGTAAAGTTGTTTTTTAGCTTGATGATAGCAAACATGTTAATACTTGACATAGTTTTGCCCTTACCCTCTCAACCATAAAGTTTAAGTTTGTCCCTAAAAACAGAACCCTAAATTACTGACCTTTACTGACTGCATTTGTGCAGTACCATACTATAATCAGTGGTTCCCAATGTGGGTCCCCGAGGCCCGGCATCCTGCATGTTTTAGTTCTCTTCCTGGCTTAACACACCTGGATCAAACGATGTCTCATTAGAAGGTCTAAGAAGAACATTGACAAGCTGAAAAAATTGTTACTACCACCAGGGAGAGAACTAAAACATGCAGGATGCCGGGCCTTCAGGACCCACTTTGGGAACCACTGCTATAATCCAACACACTTGGATGGCTTTGGATCTTTCTTGATCCAAAGCCATCAAGAAATAAACTATTTAATACGAAAGAACTTGCTGTACAAGTCTGTTGTAAAAGCTTTGAAAAGTTGTCTTTGGAAAACAAGGAAGAGGTCATTTTGTGTTGAGCAAAAATCTAATGAAGTTCATACTTTCTTTAAAAAGAGGCTTCACATTTTGGGAAATAGAATGAAGACATCACTAAAATGCAAAAAAAAAAAAAAAACTGCTGTCTTCCAAATGGAGTAAAGGAAAAATTAAATCAAACCAACTGCTTGGCTGGAAAATAGATTTATCCTCAAATCAACTTTTGTCTCCAGCACTACTTTCTCTCAAAGTCACATGCAGTGGTTTGCAAAGGTATTTTTACAACTTGAACTTCATCCATGTCATTTTCTTGGAGTTTTATGTAAAAGAAAATAAAAAAGTAGTGTTTAATTAATTGCTAAAAGGAAAAGGAACCTGTTTCTTAAGTTGTTTTTTACAAATAAAATGTGAAAGGTGTGGCATGGATTTGCATTCATCCACTTTTATCCAGATAGCTCTAAATAAATTACAACAAATTGTTTTCTGATGTCACCTAAATAAACTTAGGTGTATCAGAGAAGATAAAGTCATTGCAAACTCTGATTTTTCAAAATACATTGAAGTTTATGTTTAAAACATGACAAAATGTAAATATAGCATGGAAGTTCATATTGTTTCCTCGTTACAAATTAAACCAATTTCCTCTAACTATGGATTCTACATCTGTTAATCTACTAGAATCTGCAATTAAAAAGAGTAAAATTACACTTTTCACATTATTAATACTGATAAGTCTGTAAAAGGAAATACTTTTTTGTGGTCTTAGCTGTTTACTTGACACACAGACAGTATGTGAATGAACAAAATCTTAATATTATAAAGACAATATTATCTAAAATATTGTGAGAAAATAAAATTAACCAAAAATATAAAGAAATATAAGTTTCTTATATAAAAACAATCATTGAAGCACACAAGCATTTTTTAAAATTTATTTACTTTCCTCTCTCTCCTCCATGCTTTCCCAGCGCTTGTTCTGATTATCTCCCTGTCTCTCCACATCTGGTCACTGTTTCAATGTAAACTGTTATTTCGTCAATTAAACCGCAAAACAAATACCTTCAGTTTACATATACCATTACCCACAGTGTACACATGAACAAGCTCTCTGTCTTATTCATGCTTTGTGAACACAAGCATTCTGGACACACATACGGTTGTAATGACAGCCACAGTTTATGTTTGTTGTCCATTTTTCATGCACAATTAGGTGAAATGAAAATCACATCTCACTGAAGCCTCAGCTGTTAGATGCTTGGCCTCGGAGCGCTGCAGACATAGGCAGCTTTTTTTTGTTTTCTTATCACCTTACCCTGATTGTTGTGATTCCACAGGAGCAGTTGCTTCCTTCTTGTGTTATGTCTGTGAGTCTTCACAAGCTGTTCTCTGTTTGCGTGTGGTTTTTCAAAGGCTTTTGTGAAGTACAGTAAAGTTTCATCAGTTCTGGACTCACATCAATCACAGCAGATTAGCTGACACCTCTCCTACCCACACTACTCTGCTCTGTGCCTGCAGGCCCTGACTGATAGGTGGGTGCAAGAAAAACAACAGCACACACACATGCGCCCCCCCCTTCCCCCTGCACACGCACACCCCCACACACACACACACGCACACCACCGATGAAAATACAAGGTCTCTATGTCTTGGAGACCCATAAAACCACCAGCCCATATTTGTTCTCCCCCTTCTTGCCTGTTTTCTTTTTCTCTGTTTTGTTTTATCTCTACACTTCAATATTTTCTCTTTCCACTGCAGCTTTTTGGGTTCATTCAGATGTATGGAAATATTTTTTTTAGTGTGTGTGGATGTGGTTGTGTGCTCTTTGTCCAGTTGTATGTGGCCATCCGTGCTGACTCACTGCCCACCAGGCACCATATCAGCGCGATCCAGCAGTTTGATGCAATGATAAGTAATCGATCACAATGATGGGAGCTCCAGATTACTGCTTGCACCGGTTTTCTGACCAATTCACTCCTGAAGTATTGCCTTGCTAGAAATAAAAGGTTGATGGATAACTTGACAAGCCTTAGACATTTTAGGATGAGATGTATCACTGAGTTGGAAAAAAGGCTCTAGAAGCAGGATATTGATGTTTTGTTATAGTTTGACTGTCCCACATCAGATGTCCCTGCTCTTAGTTTTATTGGATTCATGAAGGAAGAGCATTACAATCATAGCAGTTAAAATGCATATGTACTTGCAAAAATGATAAAAACCTACTCAAATATACATGCACATTTCTGAAATAAAGATATATAAATCCAGTGGACCTGAGGTGCTACCTGTAAATAGCTAAAATTTGTGAATACTTTAAGAATGCTTTTAACTGTCTGTTTTTAAAAACCAAATATATGTTAATATGCTTTATTACACACAGTGGAAACTTTCTTAGCACTTTGGCAGAAACAAACTGTCCACAGTCTTCCTTACCGTTCAGCTAATCAACGCCAAAGAAAATGAATGGTGATTTTGGACTGGCTGCTTTGAAGTGAATATGTGTAAAGTAGAATTTTGGCTTTCCAAGCTGTGCTTTCTTTTGAATATTTTTGAAAAAACTCTCATTATAGATGGATTTTTAGCAGTTCATTTGGAGCACAAAAAGATGGGTGAATAGGTTAATCCTTTAACACTGAACTGCAAATGGGCAGGGGTCCAGAATCCTCAATTACATCTGCACACACCTGTGCTCTACAAAGACACACCATTTGCTTGGCTACATTATACTGAGTAGGGTTCAGTTTGGAAAAGTCTGTAATTTGCTTTTGTCTTTTTTTCCAACCATAAGTATGGGAAAAGAAAATTGAGCGTGAAAAAAAATGCTTCTTTCCTTCTGTTATTGTCTATTCCAATTTCACAGAAAAAAAAATCCTCACTTTCTGAAGCTAATATGCATTTTTTCATTTATATTTCTGATCTGTCCTTTATGTTTGTTTGAGACATTACATTGTATTATGCTCTTAGTCAAGCAAGACTTTTGATAAAAGTCAGCCACAATAGAACATAACAAAAAGGGAGAAGATCAGAAAACTTGAGGATCGTTCCATTTCTCTATCTGGCCAAATGACCAGGCTGCATTCCTGTAGGACACCTTGTAATTATGACTTCCTGTGTTAAAATTTATATTTTTATTTTGAGCTCAGAGAGTGTACAAGTACACTAGAATCCCTGATGTATTTTCTGAATGTTCATAAAGTAGGATTAAAATCAAATTTATGTATTATAAACTTAGACATGAGGTGATTATAATTTTTTTTCCTGGAAATGCAATAAAACAATAGGGGGTATAAAAAAATAATAAGCTTTCCAAGGAAGGTGAAACGAGGCAAATCGCATTATAATGACACTTTACAGTGGTGTATTTTCAGTAGCTTGACTCATGTTTCTTTTGAACTAAAATGACTTTATGCTCACAGACGCGCATACACACCTGTAGCATGAGAAATGTGACAGTCATGTCACCAGACCTGTAATATCAGCCCGGCTCAGATCTAAAAATTTGCCGACCACACAGGGCGAGGATCTGCTTCTGTGAGTGAGACTACACCCTGCCTTTTCTTGATTAATGGAGTGTGAAGGGATTATGCTGATTCAGTCCAGAACTGGGGCACAGTGACACCGTCATTATGCAGGTGAGTGTGAGGGGGTGCTCATGTCTGTGTGCGTCCTTGGCTGGGTGCTTTCCTTACACAGACAGGTGAATGGAGACGGCGGAGTGGCAGAAGTGGCCCCGGTTCTTTTGTCCTCTGTGCCAAAGGCAAACATGGGAGAGAGCTCAAGCTAATCCCCATCTCTGGTCTTATCTAAACTATACCTGAGTGTTGAAAGACGAGGGGGAAAAGATGAGCGGAAAGAAAAGAAGATAGACTGAGGGGAAAAAAAAAACTGGCAAAAGATTTTGGAATGAGTACTGAAAAGAGTGATATGAGTGACCAAGAAAAGTCCAAACTGCTTTTAAAAAATGATCATTAAAAGAATACAAATAAAGCTGCAAAAATGTTATGCTATATGATCTATTGGGCAACAATTTACTTCTAGGCTTGGTTGGACCACACGCATGAGCTTGGTTCCTACATTCATTTGGGTTTCTTTGGACTTAATACGCTTTCTGCAAATTAAACAAACCTTGAGCTTCTTGGTGCAGCCTTATGATATTAATTAGACAAGTATTATAGAAGCTTCTTTGATTGGCTGGTCTGAGCAAATCTATTTGTAAGTTAAGAATGTAAAAATGAAGCCAGACATAATTTGCCGGAAGAAATTAAACACTAGCTTAAATGGCTTTGAATCATTTTATTACAAGGTTTAGAGAGGATATACATTTTATTAACAAAGTTATTACTTTAATTCAAAGGAACAGAATTTAGGTTTACAGAAATGTGTAATTGGGTTGCATTTACTTAGCTTTGCAACAAGAAAAAACTTCCACCTTTGAAACAAGGTGAGCAGTTCTGTCAACCGAGGGGAGTTTGGAGCCTCTGCTCCTCTGGATTGAAAGGAGCCAGCTGAGGTGACCCAGGATGCCTCCTTTGGACATATTTGGGACAGAATTCATTTGACACCCCATTGTTGTGTTTGATTTGTCTTGAACATTAGTTTAAAAAAATTCAAATTGTCAGAAGTGTGGAAAAATAAAGTATGCTTTTCGTAACAAATTAGCATTCAACACAATGTTGAGTCTATACAACACAGAACTGAAGCGCTTCCAAAATTAAACAATATATCCACCACAGCAATAGCAAGGATTACCTAATACAGAGTCTTGTTGCTAATAAATCTGGGTAAATGTTTACATAGTTCAAACCAAAATCAGTTTGGTGTAACAGTTTACAGCAGTTGCTTTAATGCTAGAACTTCAATTAAAACAGTGGAAGAGTTCATGTGGTAGACATTTTCAATATTTCCAGCTGCACCCACAGTGAATGAGTGTGTAAAGCTTGAGCTCTATATTGTATTTACTGCATGCTTCCTGTCATGGACAAAACAAGCAAATAGATTATCACACCACATTCCCAGAGGCTGATGAAGGTTAAAGAGAAGCAAAGGATTGATAGAACAGCAGAAAAGCACAAGATTAGATGGATGATCCTGACGGTTGCGTTGGGAAATCAGTCAAAGGACATTTGTCTCCGTCCTTCTCCGGTCTCCTTTCCCACCACCCACATGTTCCTTCGCTCACCTCTGTGTTCAGCATGTGTGTGTATGTGTGTAATTTCAGTCTGGTCTCAGTGCCAGTTGCAAGTGTGGAAAATAGGAGCTGCGTCATGGGAATGTTCCAGAGATCAACACCTGCACACACCCCACAAAACAGCCATGTGGAAGACAGACTGGCAGGCTCTGGCTCTCACAAACACTTGGAGTGTTTATGTGGAATCCAGTAAAGATGGACAGCTGTCTATGGGGCCTTTCCCTCCCAACACTGGCAATCACAAATCCTTTTTTTCCTTCCACATTGTCTTGCATTTTTCACAGTGTAAGACATCCTGATGCTTGCATGTCTTAGGAGCAAAACTACTGCTTCTTAGATGACAGAGAAAGCAGCTATATTTAGGACATTTAGTTTGATATATGAGAAACAGTGTGTTTTAATGTGACAGCAACAGTCTCTATTCAAGCATTCAATTCATTTCCTGCCCTTTGAATTTTTTAGGACAAAAATATTCACATGTTCTAAGTGCTTTCTAAAATTTGACTGAACAAATTTTGCCTACAAATTTTCCTGCACATGTCTCTTAAGCAATTCCATAATTCCTGAGAATTTTAACCCCTTAAGCATAAATTTAAACACATAAGTATACAGCTGTTATTTGTGAAAAGTAAATTAATAAATTATTTCATTTGTTTACCTTTCAGCAGATCTTGGTGGACAGTTTTTGCATCCTCAAATATGGGCCAAAATATTGACTTGTATGCTTTATTTCTTTTGTATAGCATCTAATTTAAAAATTAGTTTCCTCTTGAGAGGACACAAAATGTCCTCAAGCATTTGAAAACTGTCTATAATAGAATTGATACGTCATGTTTTCTTCTTGCCTTAGGTTCAATATTTTGATCACATGTTCTACTGAAAATAATCACATTTTGAAAAATAATTTTAGCAGCAGCAATCTTGGTGTTTTGTGTGAAGACACTCACCTGCTTCCTTCTCCTCTGGCTTTTTGTATACATATACACACAACTGCAAGTGTTTGTGTGTGTGATAGAGTGCCAGGCAATAAGCCGATTGGCCATATGTCTGCACAAATGAGCTCTTTATTTAATAAGGCCGGTGATCTAAATTGTCATTACTGTCAACATTTAGCCGTGGTCCTCCCTGCCAGATGGTATTTGGTAATACATCACAGAGATGAGCTCTCTCAATTTACCCTTTACCTCATTACATGGTAAAAATCATTTCAGGCTAGAAAGTGTCGCAGCTCTCGACCAGGCCTTTCCTGAGGCTGCCAGTCAGTTATAGTCCCCACATACTTTGTTTTATTGGTGGACACATCCTACTTCGACATTATCAACATGTGTGCACCCATTGTTCACACTGGCTTTGATTCAGTCCCACCACAACAGTTCCGCATAGTCTTAGAGAGGCAAGTGATTTCTTAGCAGACGTTGATGGGATTTTTGTGCCCTTGTTGTCTTTCAAAAATAAATTATTCAAATGGAGAAAACAGCAGACCTCCTCTCACAAAATTTCCTAAAAATTAACATCATTTTCAGTTTTGAAAACCTACTTTGAGTTAGATATTGCAAAGCAGGCTTAAAGGGCAAGTACAAGATTTTTCAAAAGTGCAGTAAGCTTTACCAAAAGTAACAATCTTAAATTTTTGGAGGTTCGCCACTCCTAGATTTTGTAAATCCTATAGGATAAACACTATCAGGGTTAGTTTTTAAGAGCTGCAAATACAAACATGAAGCACATTCTTATTCTCTCAGTATATTGAACTTGAACTATAATGTTGAGAAAATGATTTTCCAAAAACAGTCCAAAGTTACTCAATTGTTTTTGAAATTCTACTAATACAGGAAAGTCCTTGTGGTTAAGGGACAGTGATATCTACAGAAAAATACCCAACTTAAAGGAATTTCTTTTTTCTCTGTTAAGATAAAGAAAACTTCAGCAGCCTTTCTGCCATGATTGATTTTAGTTATTTGCTAGATGTGTTGTCAAACTGTATGTGTGAGAGAACAGTGGAGGCTACACGCCTCTGCAGTTACAAAGGATTTTACAAATATTTCAAAACAAAATCATCAGAGTGGACATTTTAGGCTATCTTTAGCTTTTTAGATTAGCAGTTAACATTTTTAGTGTACATCCTGGCAAGCCTCTGTGAAAAATACAGTTTCCTTTCCAATAAGTTCTTTCATCTCTATTCATCGTCTGATATTAATTTCACCTTACTGATGCTGAAAATAGCTAAATTTAGAGTATCAACTCTTGAAAATTCCTGGTATTGTGCAGTCACTGATTGAGTAAAATAAAAATAAAGCTCAGACTTTCACTGAAAATTATTCAGTTTCACGTTACCGGCTGATATGTTATCATATCTCTACTTTTTATGTAATCAAAAGAGATATAGTCGTAAGCTTACTCAATTAGCCTCCATTCACTATGTTTCTTGGAAACCTTTTCACTTTATGCAGCATAAATTTCTCTGTCTTAAAGCTGGCCGATTTGTAGTGCAGCAAATTCTGCTGCTGACAATACAAGACCACGAATGAAAATGTCAGGCCTGTTTGTTAATGACTGGATTGTCCTAGATGAGGTCAGGTGCATGGGGAGGCAATTAAACATGAGCATATCTGTCTCATTACAACGACATCTTACAGGCACTTATGCAGGTGAAGAGAAATTTTGTAGTCGGGGTAGAATAAATTTATATTCACTGCTGCATGCATGCACATTTGTCTCTGCATTATGAGAGTGGTATTACTATGATGAATAAGTCCAATATTAACTGTAGTGAGAAACCGAGTGTGTGAATTCGAAATGCCTATTGAACCTGATTTGCACTTTAAAAAAGCTGAGCTGCAAGGTTAAATCTTTCATGTTCCCAATTCTTTCATATCAAGTCTCCTGATGTTAAACATCACAGTCTGCTAATTGTTCATTATACTCTTCAACCTTTTTGGAGTCTTCTTTGACAGACCTTTAAGCTTCACTTGTCATAACTAATTATGCTATTGAAACTTCAATCATACAGAAAAAAAACTTGTTTTATAGGAGAAAAATATTTTTTAATCATTACTAGTGTAATGTTTCAGCCATTTATTATGCAACCTCAAATAAATCCACTCTCTAAAGCTATAAATGAGGATCAAAAACAAAATAAAGAAATTGAACACACTCTCAGTTTGAGACTGGTTGCCAGGGTCGCTACAATAAGCGAAAGTCAGGGTCTCCACAGAAAAAGAGAGACTAAAGTGCTCATTTAGATGAGTAATGAATCTAATTCACAGTTATAAAATTGCACAAAGAAAAGAAAACAAAAAGTCCTTGCAGACCTACTATGATAATAATAAGAATGTAGCACTCATCATACAATTCAGTTACTACTGTCTTTGGTGTCCTCACTCTTATAAATTGGACTTACTCCAGTCCAGGAAATCAATTTTGATCCTTCTCATTGACATTTAAGAAGACAGATGATGAAATTTGTCCTCTGGTGAATTCATTCTTTGTCAGAAAGAACTGGGAATTTTTTTCTTGGTCATTCCCCCATTTTGCAATCACTTTTTAACTTTCTCTCTCTCCCTCTCTCTCTGTGCCTCCATCTCACCATTGGGATCCCCTGATGGGGGTTAAGTACTCAGGTTAATTGCAGCCCTAAGTGGTGCCCCTGCTGCTGCTAAAGAGGAAATTTTCACACCATTCTTAATGTCTTTATTATTTTACTCATGCCATCATCTGTTCACTATTGTTTCAAAGCGACCTTTAGGGAGTTACAGCAGGGCACTTCACACCTCTTGCCTTCCCGTCTCACTTTTTTTTAACTTATAAAGAAGCTCCACAGGAGATAATAAACACTGAGCATGGGGAGTACATTCCATTTACACATAGACACATGGGCCTGATCTCATGCAGCAAATGCCTCCCAGTTTTAAAGCAGAACATACATTTTCTCTCCCATATTTTTTGACACAAAAAAATCAGACAAATTTACAAAGTCTCTGTATGTATATTTTTTAAACTGTAAAGAAGAAGAATAAATAATAGAGGTTATTGCTACATTTTAATTCCACCTTGATTCAAATCAACGTACCTGGCTATCTATCTAATTTTTGTAAGTTTTTTTGTAAGTTTAATTTACAACCATAGATGGTATTATTTCCAAACCCTGACCTGCTTTAGTGTAAGGACATAAAACATTGAGTGGTATCAAGTGCAAGCAGAAAGAACATGACAGAAATAATTAAAATGAAGGAAAATGTTTGAGAAAAAAAATAGTTATGACCTGTAATTTTATAATTCATGATTTGTGCTTGTAAAACCAGGTGTCATCATTTCACTTTATTCAAGTACGGGTGGCATGAAGTCTTATAAAAGAGATTTCACCACCGCATTGCTTTTTGTGTCATTCACAGAGTCATGTATGCTATTACTGGACTCATAAATGTCAGCGGGAGGGCAATAAAAGAGCTCTCAATGTTTTTTGTAGGATGTTTCAAGTTAAATTAAGGGGATTATAATTTTACACTTGTCTTGTTAACACGACTGTCAGGGAAAGTTTGATGGAAATAATGTCACACTTGACAAACTTACAAATTTTAATGTTAACCTCAGATAATTGATCTGCCTTAAAAGCTACGCAAACAATGAAAATCATTCTACCTATTAATGTGATACAAAAAGCTATTTATACAGTCCCGTTACTATTGGCTGTGGTAGTTTAAAAAAAACCCTTTGAAATACTTTGATAACCCAAGTTGCCACCCTTTGCTGCAGGGAGCCGTCAAGATTTTTGTTTTATCTGAATTAACATGAAGGATGATAAGATTAACCCAGATACTCAACTAACCCCAGTTCCTGTTGGATGTAATCTTATTCATATTAAGGAAGCACCATACCAAGCAATGTGAGGTTAGACAGACAGCAACAGTCTTTGGGGTCAAAATTGCTACTGTTACCTAACTGCAGAGTCCATAAGGTTTAATTAATCTATGTTGATATGTAGACGGAGAATGTCTCTTCTATCTATATTATATTCATATTGAGAAAAAGAGCAAGACTTTAAACAGATAACAGGAAAGCTGAACAGCCGTTATGGGGCGCCTGCATTTAAATACTTGCAACATTCTGTTCCTGTATTTTATTTTATTGTAGACCTTAAAGAAAATTTAGAATATTCTACAATCAGTGTCCTCTAGTAAAATCTTTACAGAAACCAGAGATGGATCCAAAATTCATGTCCCTGTTCTTTTGACTACTTACCAATGGTATAGCGCGTTGAACTGTTTGTTCCTAACTTCCATTTTAAAGGTCCATCATAAAAAGACAAACACATATTGAAAAATGTTTTAGCAATTATTTTGGTCTGTACTTTTGATTTCCAGATATATGTAATAGACATCCAAGCAATTTATCATGCTTATTTATGGTAAAGATTGAAAAAAGCTAGATACAAAGTTAAATCTGATGGTAGCTTAAGGTTTTCCAATTTTCTTTTAGGATAATGTTCTCCACATTTTGCTATGCTCATTCTATAATGTTTGTGTGCGTTCAGCTAAAGTCTGCTCAGAACATTGGAACAAGCTACAACACTAGCCTGAAACTTTCCACTACACCAATTCTCAGTCCATTTGTCAGCCTATGGCGCTTATCCGTTTATAAAGATGAGTCTGCCTCTAAGTTTACTTTACAAAACATTTGAATGCATACCTTCCTCTATTTCCATTTCTTCAAACTTTTTCCTGCTATTCGGTAAAATCCACAAAAGTTGAACTCTTCTCAAACAATGATTGTTGTATTAAATGTGCCTCTGCCTTCCCCTTTGTAGCATTACTCCTCGCTCTATCCTCCTTGTTCTTTTTATTAATGGATTTGAATTTTATATCTAATTTCCATTCTTTGATTTCTTTTTTTTTCCCCCAACTATCCAAACTGATCTTCATTTCTCATCAAAAGCTATAAGACAATGTAAGAACATTTTTCTGGCCTTTAAGGTTTGAGAGAGAGCAGTTGCTACAAACTGAATTTTATTATATTCTTTAAACTAAAGACAACATGATTATGGACTTCATATTTTAAACTATTTAGCTCTGATGTTAGCTGTTTGCATGGCTATCTCAGTGTGTGTTCCTGAAAGAAGACAGATCCTTAGCTTTATATCTCCACATCTTCTTTGAAAGAAAGAGGCTGAAAGCTCAGAAAGAACAGGGCCCTTTTGCTGTGGTCAGCCACACCATTAAATTGTGTAAGTCTCTTTCTCCTGCAGTCTGGATGAACTGCAATAATGTCTTGACATGTTCGATAAGTCTCCTTTTAAATAGTCTCATTTATCTGCTTACTCTGAATTAGTTTTTAACACCTCACTGGCACTGAAACTATAACTTAAAGTATTCCTCCTTGCATAATAGAGACCTGCTAGTGTTTAGGTGCGCAGCATTCATAGATCACAAAAACAAGGTGTTCTTGAGTTTACATCCATCCAGATGGCAAATCAACGTAAAAATCTGTTGGGTTATGATCATCATGATGATTTTCTCAATATAAAGCTGTTATGTCAATAACACAGGCACATAAAACAGATTGTCATGAAAACATCTGTTTAAAGGCTTAAAAGGTGAGACATGAGAAACCTGGTTAAGTAGATCTGTCCAGATACCTGACTGTTTTTTTTTGTTCATATAACTGAAGTGTGCTGCTCCTCTCCTGAAAAGATTTACTGTAGATTTGTCTGTAAGCTGCAGCACGGCTTCTCTACTCTCTCTCTATCTCTGCTTCTTTGTCACTTACTACTTACTGTCATTCAACTTCCCTTCCTATTGGTCTTTATTCGCTTTTGTTTCCAACTCCATCTCCGCACTGACTTCCTCTCCTTCTTTCTCCTCTCTAATTCTATTCATGAAAGCTGCACACTCCATCATTCTGTCTGCCTATATCTGTGTCTGCCCTTCATTTTCTCCCTACCTTTCTGTAGCGGAGTAAAGACACGGAGCAAAGGGGGAAACAGTAGGAGAGAGGGGACGGGTGGATGGGTGGGTTCGAGAGATGGACAGATTAGGTGACAGTGATAAGCCATCGATCTCAAGGCCAAACAGCCCAGGGAGGACCTCTTTCCCCCTATGCCCCTTTCCTTTTACTCCCCCCTTCTCCTCCACTCTTAAGTATTCCTTTTTTTTACACTCTATTCATCTGCTTCTCTTTCTTCCCAACCTTTGTTTGCTTCAAACTGACAAGGGTTCATTAAGGATCCACTTTGTGTGGAAAAGTGCATGTAAGTGTTCGTGTCTGTGTGTGTATGTAAACGCATACTTGTGTCTGTCTGCTTAGTTGATAAGTCATGAAGAATGGCTCCCAAAGGTGCCCCTAAAGAGCTTTTAGTGGCTGGAAATCACACACACACACACCCCCCCCCCCCTACACACACACACAGTTGCACACAGGTATAATTTGTTTCTTTTTGTTTTTTTAAAGCACAAAACACTTGATTATTGATTGCAGGATGGCCCAAGCATGTTGCTTTGTGTTGCTTTTACTGCATTTCTCCTAAAACCATTGTGAGCAGATGAACACTTGAAAGATCTCGCTAAATCCACACGTCTGTGTGTCACTTCTTCCTCCCATCACCCACATATGTCTGTAGATTCTGCCTGCCACAGCAGGTTGTCCTAACAGAGTTGTCTATTGATCAAGTGATGCTTTTTGTTCTGGACACCCAAATGGACCTTGGACAACTCCCGCCAGACCTTTATGGGAGTTGTTATGGCTTTGGCCTGATTACAATAGAGGCACTTAAAATGCTCAATGCCTGATGTTTTATGCAACAGCACACCCAGCTTCAGGAGTGTACGCCTGCTATATTACCGTGTCCCATAAGTGTTTGCATTGCAGACTGTTTTCTGTCAAGATGATCACTGTGACTGGCGTTTGGTTGGTTTTTCAGCCAAGAGTGTTTTCTTGAAGCCCTTAGATGTTTGTGCGATACATATGCTTGTCCACAGCAGCAGGAAGGGACTACTCAATTTCAAAAGGAAAAATAAACTATCTATTTTTTCAGTGTTGAATTTACGGTGATTTAAAACAATTATCTCCACCTGGAAGAAATGTTTAACTTAAAGTTTGCAGACAATTAAGATTCTGAATACATGAACGCAATCTTTCCCACTCTGGCCGTGTTGTGGATTTGGTCCTTGGTGGTTTGTTCGCAGTCTCAAGGCGGAGGGACTTGGTCCTGCTCCAATGGGAAGGGAACACTGTGCGAACCTCCTGTTAGAACTTTGCATTGTGGGGACAGATGTTATCAGCACCCTCTGGTTGTTGAGAAGAGAACAAGCAAAACCCCACAAAAGATTTGAAATAAGACTTGAAAAAAATTTGATGGGTGCTTAAAAAAATCAGTCTTAGTTGTCAACATTGGTTCAACTTCCAACTGTTCAACCACCAAAAGAAAGGGTTGCCCTTTGGGCAAAATATATTTTAAAGTAAGAGCACACTCCCAAGGCAGAGTTTACTTTTGGAGCCAAAATCGAAATAATAATAAATTCCATTTATTGCACAGAACTAACTGTATGCTTGAGTCACAATGAGGCTCACGTAGTATGACATCTCTAAGGAAAATTACTACATTTTTGTTAAGCTTTAAAACAAAAATGTACATCTATCCACCTTCATTCAGTAGCTGCAGTTCACACACACAGACTGTGTGCCACACTCTGTATTCTGTTAATTCATTACAATCACAAGTCTATGTGTAATATTCCCATGTTTATAGAAGAAGCACATTAAGTAAGGGCTGTTGAATTCTGACCTTGTTATGTTTTATATTTGTGTGTGTTGGTGTCTAAAACCCCCCATCTGTCACATCAGCCAGCATGTTAAGCTGCAGCCTCGGCATTTGCCTCCTCGTTTTGTAAAACACTGATTGTTTCTGTTGTTACTTTGATCCACTTTCGTCTGTCACATTTGCTTAAAAGAGACATGTGAGTTCAGTCTCTGTAGTTTCACTGACACATCTTTGCTCTGCCTGATTCGGTCTGTTTTTCTCACAAGCCTGTTTCAGTCAGACGGCATGAAGCCAGAGACTGATATTAAATCCACTCCTCCCTGTGTGGCTCATACATTCTGACACTGAACCGCAGAGATGGTCAATTAGATACGTTTCTCAACATGTGTGATTTTCAGTTTCTTTCTCTGTCTATTGCTGTTATGAAATCCTTCCTCCTTTGAAAGCATAATATTTGCACTTCCACTCTTATTGGATTTTGCTTTTCCTGAAAGAAATAAAAAGTTTTTCTTGGATCCCATAATCTTTTTCCTTTTCATCCTTATCTAGATGCGGATTGTGTTCTCTTTTCAAATACATTATTTTCTTGTAGCATTCATGGGAACCATGCTCTTATCTCTCTAGATAAACGAGCTGGCATTAAAAAAAAATGGAGGAAATGTAACAACTGTGTAATGTATGAAGCTCAGAGGGATCCAGGTGAGTATGTGGAGAAGGATTAAATTGGGAGATGGTGATTTGTGTTTGCATTGATCCCCTGCACCTGTGGGACAAGTCGCTCGACCCTTCAGAATTGACACTGCTGACCCGATGTGGACCACCTCTTTGCAAAAACAGTGTGCACACACTTAACTAATGCCTCAACCGGGACATCTCACCCAGGCATCTGTGCGTCTGTGATGAAGGGCCCCTGCTGTGTCATGATGGGGATATCAATACTAGGCGGTTTAAGCTTTTGACATGCCACCGACAGAGTGTGGAGAGAAAGCAGCAGGTGGAATGAGTCAGACACAAAATGGGCGACAGGCGGTGTGGATAGAGTAGTGGACAGAGGGATTATCTTAACCTTAATACTGCAATAAACACACAATTTTCAATTGCTGCCACAGATTCTCTTTTAGATTTATGTCTGAACTTTGATATGGCCATTCAGACACATACATATGTTAAGATTCTCAGGCTGTACATTTATGGCTGTTTTCCAACTGAAAAATTATCCTCTATCTAGCTCCAATAGCAAGATTTACGTCTTGGATTGTCCTGCATTTAGCTCCATCCATCATCCTATCAACTCCAAACAACTTCTTTGAAGAAAAGTATGCTCTGATCACGAAGCTCCTATGCAATGTTCTGTTTTCGCCTCATAAAGCATTTTAAATGTTGCAAAAAAGTACTATTTGTTTCATCTGATCACAGACCCTTGTACCAGATGTTTGCTCTGTCTTTCATTTGATAAATGATGGGGTTTCTTGTCTTTTGCCTCTCTATCATGAAAGCCAGGTTTATTGAGTGCATTATTAATAATTGTCCTGTAAGCATATTCTCCCATTAGAGGTGTGGATTTCTGCAGCTCCTCCAGAGTTGCCTGGTGTCTCTTAGGTGTTTCTCTACTTAATGGTGACCTTACCCAGCCTGTCAGCTTAAGTCATAAACTTATTCTGGTAAGTTTTTGGTTGAACCAGACTCTTCACTCTTTATAAAACATTTTGAATACTCTTTCCCTTCCACCTCACATCACATCAATTTATGGGGATTGCACAACCTTCTCCCTCCCTGGTAAAATACAATGTGGTTTCAAGGCTGTAACATGACAAAATGCAAAAGAGCTCAAGGAGTAGCAATGCATCTGCTAGGCACTGGATTTAACATGAACATATGATAGATAATTGAAATATTTCCCTATTTGAGCCAAGTGGGGTACGACATGTGGTCCTCGTTATTGTTGAGTAATAATTGGACTCTCATTTATCAGGATTGATAGTAGTTTTATTTTACGAGCTGCTGCTGTACCCAGGCGAGGCATGTGTTGACCGTGCGGTATGCCATGCTGAGGCCGAGGACCCTGACAGCAAGCTCAGGACCGAGGATGAAATGAAGGAGACAGCTGGAGAAGGAGCACATTTTCAGAGATGGATGGACGCAAAGACTGAAAGCATTCTGCAACTGTGCTAACTTTAGACCACACATGTTGGTGAACCTGTCCACGGCGTGTCACCACATGCTTCCATATAACCCCCTTTGTGTATTTATGTGTGTGTGTTTTTCTAGGTGTGAGTATTTCTCTGTTTGCCAACACCAGCTATGGCCCACAGATAAACAGCACAAATCATTTCCTAGTCTTAACAAATCCCATTTAGGGGTTTAAATTTCATTCGTATTGCTCCAATTTCCTGCTCTGTTTGACAAGTTCAAAAGTTCATGAACTCACAGTTGGAAATGTTAAAGGGAACGCAGCTTTGTGCCCAACAAGATGTGACCTACAGACCTTGTTTCAGAGCCAAAGCCTTCTGTCTTGCTCCATGGGGGAGAGTACTAAAATAGGCCAATTAGTTTGAATGAAGATCTAATTTGGTTTGACAAAAATCTATCTGAATTTCATTATGAGAAATTGAAATGTATGTGTGCAAGATCTCACACACAAAAAAATGTACTTGATATACAGTATTTATTTATTGGAAGGGGAAATCGCATGTTAAGATTTTTCTCTAATCAAATTGCGGTCTAGAATGAAAGTAACTGAAGCAACTGAACTTTTCTTGAGAAACCAGACTTCCTGCTTCCTGAGGATTCAGACAGATTTAAAGGTCCGCATGTTCCATAACAGACATATATTTTAAAGCTTTTGCTCAGAGTAAGCAAATACACATGGACACTCTAAACAGCTATTAATTTATTAATTTTTCTACTTAAAACTATAAAAAAAATTACAATTCAGTACTAGATACCTATACAAAATAGTCACCCCTGCTATGCAAAGACCTACATATGAATAAACATTGTGCCATACAGTAAGGTCACCCCCTACATTTGCAGGGTGCTTGTAACACTTATCGCCTGCGGCCCAGAACAAAGGCATGCCAAATATCTTTCAGCGTGTTAAACAGAAAGAGTTCTTGCTTTGTCAAAATGGCTTTTTAAACAGGGCTGAATTGGGATCAAAGGCAAGGACAGCACTGACTGCTCCCACTATGGATTGTTTGATCCTGCAAGCTGTAAAAAAGAAGCACCTTGCTTTTTTTCTGAGGAAATAGTTCCACCATTCACAGAAAATAGACATGGACTGGTACTAGCACTTTTAATTTTAATTTCTTTAGTTTGTACACTTTCCAAGTACTTAGAAACTCACTCTCAATGCTGGCATTTTATAATTATTATAGATGAATTTTTTAGTTCTGAAGTATTATACATAAATCTATGGTAGAACTCAAAATAAACAGATTATGCAAATCCCCATAGAAATCTACAAGTTACTAAATGTCCTTCACTTTTTTTATTTTTCTTGAATAGATTCATTTACAAAAACCTCATAATTCACAGTCATGTGTGCAGAGCTTTATATTAACATGGAAAAGTATGGTAAACTAAAAGAGATGTAGGCAGAGACCAAGGCCATAGTAAGATACTCTTTGAGAACAGTGTGAGTATGTCAGCAAACCAGAGTTTACTTTTATAGTTTTATGTGCATATTTCCATGCACAGCCATGTGTGTGTTTCTGTGTGTACTGAATTCTGTGCAAGCTCATGTCTTTATTACACAGTGACCTTTGTGGCCATATATATAACGCCAGCATGACCCACTTTAAGAAACAGAGTCCAAGTGCCCGACACACCACTTAACCCCCTGCATGGGACCTTGACAGCTTCTCAATGGGAGACTGACCCTGAAGGTCCTGGAACTGCTTTGTTCATGCTAAAACTACAAACACACACAACTTGCTGCATAAATGCAGACATAGATGTGCATGCATGTGGACACTGTGTAGCAGCTAAAGCACCTTGTAACCTTTAAGTAGCCATGAGAGGCCCATCTGACTATTTTCTGCTGGTAAAAGTACTCTCTTAAAAGAAAGTCGCATCTGTGACTCGACAAACAAATAGCAAAACAGTAAGTTATGCTTGAATTGAGACAATAATTGCAGAAGAAATAGAAATATAAAAGGAACTATTTTAATGAAAGCTGCATTGTCTTTAAATCCCAAGGTTGTGAGAGAGCAAGAGAGGGCAATCAGCAAAAAACTGATTGCTCTGTTTTTTTCATTTTAGTTTATGATTTTCTTTTGCTTTGAAACATAGTGGATTGGGACATTTTTTAGTGTCTTGGAAACCTTAGAGGTAATGCTAAAACATTAATTTTCTAGAACAGGCATACCAAACTCTTGTTCTTGATAACCGTTACCCTCAATCAGGTCTTACTAATCACTAATATAAAGTAATAAAAACAGTTCAGAATGTCTATTCTAATTGCGTTGGTCTTGATTTTACATTTGCTTTGCAATTGCTTTCTCAATAAGCATTGTGATTTCTCTTCTACTCCTACAATGTGGGATATGTGGTGGAGAACAGCTAGAAGAGTATGAAGTATAGTTCCTGAAGATAAAGTGGGCTACGATCAGTGTTGCAAGATGAATGCTTTACAAAAACTGGTAACTTGACACATCTTATGTCATCCTTAACTTTTATCTGAAAACCAACAGTGGTGGTCCTCATAAAGTGACTTGGATCACTGATGTATTTTTTTTCTTTTCACTGATATGCTATTTGGCAACACTTGTAAGTTTTGCACTGTAATTGTGAAGTTTTATTTGGGCACTTGCCAATATAATATTTATCACAGAATCATTTTCTTTTTACAACTTTATTGTGCTGACAAAATTATCAAGATTAAATTTTATGAGCGAAAACTTGCCTTCACATATCAATCGGCTGTTTGCACAGGCATATATAATTGCAGAGTTGCTCAGTAAAGATGAATAATGCGCTTTTTTTTCTGAGAACGCCCGGGGACAAACAGGATCAAGGAACCATGGGAGTGTTCAAACATCTTTCTGCCTGTTTAGCAAATGTACAACTCTCAATGTTGCACTTCATTCCACTCTTTTAATGCCTACAGACAGCATCTACTGTAGAATAAATGTTTCATGTATCCTCTCATTAAGTGAATTAAGTGAACCTAGAGAAAATGCTTGTAGTAAAAGTTCCAGCAAGCTTTCCTAAATAGTTTTAACATAATGTGAAAGGTTCTCAGTTCCTAGCAAAACATGTCCAAACATTATTTTCTCAAACCACTCTTTTAGGGCTAATTTGAAAATATCGAGGGGAGTAGAGACAGAGATCAAGTAATGACCCTGGAACTAAAAGCATCCGGTAAAGAGCGAAATACACAGATGGGCTTTACAAATGAGGAGGCATCCAAATAAGAAGGATGTGTTGCCGTTTTAAATTCACAGAAATGGACAAGAATGACTTTGCTGAACTAAAAGTGAGTTTCTAAGAACTTTTGGTCTTGTGCTTTCATCTTTCTTTAGTGAGTCTATCCAGAGCCAATAATCATGATATGTGTTTGTCATGCATTTCAACAAAACACAAGCTAAAAAAGAATCAAGTTATTGTTCATAATAAAAATATTTGTTGGTTACTGTAATATAGAAGGTAAGGCCATAAGTCATCAGGTTGTTTGTTGTTTGCCTGTATCAGAAACCTCAATTCCTGCCATAGGCAATAAAAAGAACCCCATGTTGTTCAAAGTAACAAAATAAGTGAAGATTCTGGTATTTCAAGTTAATAAATTCTCTCTGATACATGCATAAACATTTTTTGTAAATTAATTTTCAACGCAGCGATATATTTATAATTAATATATCACTTATCAATTTGTCGTTTGTGACTTACGTTAGGACCAGTGATGAAAATTGTGTTGATTGAACTTTTATACCAATTATTGCCATCATTTCTAAATCCAACATGTTTCATCATAGACAGAGATTAAATTGTTAAAGGGCTTTCTCAGGATGAAATGCAAATCCCAGACAGAGGACTAAAGGGAGAGGAGAATTGAGCATAACTTCAGAGGAAGACAATGATTAGGCTATTCCTCTTCACAGAATGACAACTTCTAAAACAGAATGGGGTTTGACAGCATGGCCTAGTAGTGCTTACTTGCTTGCTAATCTGAAAAGAAATGTTTGAACATTGTTCTTTTCCGATCAGAAGTCAATTTCTTGCCGCATTTCTACAATAAAGAGATGGAGACATAAAAACCAAAAACAGATTTTTCGACTTCCCATTGTTCCTTCGCCTCACACACTTTCTGCAGAAGCTCGCATTTACAGTAGTGTAGTATATACCGCTAAGGGTTGAGAACTATGAAAAGAGGGCAGAGGTTTCAAGAATGCACCACTTTTATAACATCTTGTTACAGCTCCATGGCAACCCTCCGTGAAGCCCAGAATGTGTGTAGAGTATGTGCTCCTTTATGTATTTATGGTATAGATATTAAGCGAGTAGGCTATATATCTATTTGATCTGCGCAGTGGGTTTGATAAAACCAGGAAGACTCTAGACTTGCTCATCCTCTTGTTTCCTGCACCTTAATATAAGGGTGTTTTGTAAAATTGACTTTTTTTAAATTTTACATCATGTTGTAATGTTATTCGCTCACCAAAAACATACCTTGAGAGTTGCTTTGATTATTTCATGCATTTTTGAGGAATCCTTGACTCTCTTGTGGCAGCCACTCTGGAGTGTCTAAACACTTACTGTCACAAAGTGCCGCCTATTTCTGCAAAGCTCCGCCTTGGAGCTGCAGTCTTCGGTCAAACTCACAGTGCCCCCCTGTGCGTTTTCAGAACATATCATATGAACTTCTCAGTCCAAGACTCCTAAGAGCGATTCTTCACAGCATAGTGAGAACCATTGCTGTGATGACGTACTGAACATGGAATGTCGGGAAGAGTAGGAGCTTCTTAAAGAAACAGAGGCCCAATTTCATGGCACCATATTATGAAGTCAAATTTCTTTTCAGTCATGTTTGATAAATAGAACCTTTTCAGAACTGATTGGGAATATCAGAGCATATTCTCCTGAGCTACTGAAATCAGGCCATGGCCAATTCCACCACAGGGAGGAGGCAGAGGAGCTGGATCTTTTAACAAATATCTAAAAACTATATTTCATGAAAGTTCCAGTCTTATCTGATTTATTCTTTTTTTTTATTATAGTATGTACTTTACATTTTCAAATGTAAAGTAAAGTGATCAAAATGTGTACCACAATTGCTGTGTTTTTCTTTTCGGTGCAGTCACTGCTTTTTTTTTAATTTCGTTTTAGCTTTTGCACCAAGAACTTTATGCAAAGCAAACAACCTCAACCTGAGAATGTTTTTTTTTGTGCTTCCACACATGCAGCACACCACATCAGCACTAATGACTGCATCGCAGTGGCAAGTCCAAGCAGCTCTGTGCTTTTTGTGTGTGTTTATCCAAGCTCCTGTAATCTGTTCAAAGTTAGATGGTCTACTTCCAATTCAGGTCTCGGACTAAGACTTCAGCTCCATTCATTCACATGGGATATCACCCTCTTCTCTTTTTCTTTCTCTCTCATGTTCTCTACCTATTCTCTTTCTCTTTCTCAGAAACATTAGGAGGACATGTTACACGACTCAGAGCTGTTTCATTGGTGCTGTTCTGTCCAAGCTGCCAAACACCCTGTCACCATAAAACAATGAGTTGTGATTAATGGTGGTCCCATCTTGCCACTCAGTGATACATGACTATTAATTGATGCTTGCTGCCCGTGTATGACCATGGAGAACTCACATGCTTCTCGAGGAAAGTGGGCCTCCACTCAGGTCCCAGTAAACATGTCAAAGTGAACGGTATTTACAGAGGGATTGAAGCGGGTTTGGGGGCAGCCGTGATTCAGAGGAATGGCCCCAGGGCCTGACAGGATGTTGGGTGTGTGTGTGTGTGTGTGTGTGGGGGGGGTGTGTGTGTGTGTGTCATTTTTCCCCTGACTCCCTTAGTGATGTGGAGAACACATAAAGAAATCCTTTTACACACAGATATACACCATGTACACACATGCAGTGGTTCACACTCCCAGAGTGAGCGCACATCAGTGTTTGGCAGTCCAGCAAGTTCATGAGCTCAGAGGAAGTATCCGTCTGCCCTTTTTTCCTCCCCCCTCCTGTTTTGAACTTAAGTTTCAGCATGCCGAAACCCACTACATCAAACACTTACATTTCTGCACTTCATTCAGCACCAAGAGCAGAACAAGAACTTGTCTGTCACTGATCTTAATTCAGTGTCTCCCTGGGGCAAAATGAGCATTGACAGACAGAAATGGTAGAAATGAATATTGTAAGATCACAGTCAATGGTGACGGTGATAGGATAGAGGGTGGAGGGGATGTTGAGAAGATGGAAAGGCTCTTGATGGGAGGGAGAATGAAACAGATTTGAGAAAGAATTTTCCACCCTACAGATGCTATATTATACCATGGTGACCACCTGTTTTAAGCCTTGAGGTACACCATCCATAAAGCTACAACAGATGGACACAATAAAATGGACCGTGACCGGCAGATGTGTCTGTGTTTGTGCATTACACCAGACAAGCCATATAAATGTGAAAATATGCTCTATATGCATCTTACATACAGGCTGTTGGATGCATGATACTCAATATCCCTGATGTTACCGTGTCCTGTCCCCAGACCCCTCCTGACGTTGTAAGCCTATCGGCCATTTAGCCAGTCAGGAATGTAGCTGTCAACTAATACAACGCAGTGACATTCTCACATGTTCCCCCACTGTCTGATCTCTTTCCCCCAGTAGCAGTCTCTCTCTGTCTCCAATGCTGTACTCGTCAAAATTTATGTTGCATATCCAATTCTCATGGTTTTAGTTTCTCACATAAATATATTTTGTTAATTTCCTAGAAAGGGCTGCACAGTGGCGCAGCTGGTAGAGCTGTTGCCTTGCAGCAAGAAGGTTCTAGGTTCGATTCCCCGTCCGGGGTCTTTCTGCATGCAGTTTGCAAGTTCTCCCTGTGCATGCGTGGGTTTCCTCCGGGTACTCTGGCTTCCTCCCACAGTCCAAAAACATGACTGTCAGGTTAACTGGCCTCTCCCAATTCTCGCTCAGTGTGTGCATGATTGTTTGTCCTGTCTGCCTCTGTGTTGCCATGCGACAGACTGGCGACCTGTCCAGGGTGACCCCGCCTCTCGCCCGGAGCGTTGGCTGGAGATAGGCACCAGCAACTCTCCTGACCCCACAAAGGGACAAGGGTGTTAGAAAATGTATGGATGGAATTTCCTAGAAAGTTTTCAGAAAAACATTTAAAACTTAACCCAGATAAAAGTTAAGTTTTGGCTAATAACTATTTTCTTGTAGCTATTTTGGATGTAAAATAAGCGTTTCTTTTACTCGATTGCCTCTTTTTAATGGATTTACAAGTTTTGAAGAGTTAAGGAGGCTCTGTATCACACGTTATTTGTACACAATCAAAAGATTGCAGATTACTTGTCATAAATATATCTGTTTAAATAAGTGAGCTAACATTATTTTTAAGAAATTTAGGCATTATTAAGCTGTGACAAAATGACAAACCTAATTATTTGAGATGCAGAAGTCCTTTGAGCAGACCAATTGATAAATTATTTTCTTATATAATCAGCTCCAAGCAATGATTACAAGTCTAGTTTGATACATTAAATGCATCAAGACTAAGGACTCATTCAGGGTCACAGCCTACGCATTAATGCATAAATGTAGGCAATATTTTAATTCTTTCTTTTTCCATTAGATTAAAAACTGCTATTTGACATTTGGCTTGAAAATAAGAATTTATTTTGCTAAAAAGTGTTTTTAACTTTTGTGAAGCAAATCGTGGGAGTTTGTTAATGTTAAGCAACCCATGTGGAAAAACAAGTCTGATGTCAGACCTGCAAAGCACAAGTTAACGTTTATATGCTTAGATTTTTAGGTAAGTAAATTGTTTAGTTAATTTTCAGAATTCATGCATGTCCTAGCTACATTTCTTTCTGTTAATCCCACTAAGCCTGACAGAAGACTCTAGAAATTCTTTTTTTATTTTTTTCTGTTACAGAAATTTTACAAAGTTCATTTCTAAATGTACATTTCAAGGTTGCCTCAATAGCTCTAAAGTATTTATTTACAAATGATTCACATTCTATCACATTTTTAGACATGTAAATATGTTAAGCGTCATTCAGTTCACTATTGTTTGCGACCACACTCCCTCTACACCAGTGTAATTAACAAGCTATGCATATGACAGGAAAGTGGTTTTGTCCCTTTTCTTGGCATTTTCTGCTGAAACAGAGAAAATGTTTTCTACAGTCAAAAAATTCTGAAATCGAGGCATGGTGGAAATGTAATTTTGCAATCAAAATGATTGCAGAGTGGAAGTTTTATGGCGTTGTCAGTTCTTTTTTTTAACTTTTTTTCTCTTTTCCCCAAGACATTCCTTTAGCATCAGTAATCAAAAGATAAATATCTGTTAGGAAGGTTAAGTCCCTTTTTCACTAATGAAATCAGGAAAACAAAGATTGACAAAGAGCAACAGGTTCTCTCTTCTCTCCCTCTGCCTCTTTCTGTCTGTCAGTGCATTCTTTCTTTCAGCTCCCCCTCTTTTTCATCCTGAGACCCAGGCCAATCATCTGTAATTAGACAACTGTGCAAACTATATAGAGAAGTGTTTGCGATGTGTGTTTGTAGCGTATGTGTTGAAAGGTCATCAAAAGACTTTTGCGTGTGCATGCATGACTTGGGTTCAGTTGGAGTTCATCTCCTCTCGGCTAATCTTGTGTTCCCCTTTGGATCAGAATCAACAAATGAGTCTTTATTTTAGAGACATGTGTGCTTGCATGGACACAAAAACTGGGAGTGAAATAACAGTTTTCCGGAATTAGGTTCCAATGATTTTCTAGTTCGAGTTTACTGAGATTTTATTTGTCTGCCAGCGAAACGATGCCTGAGGAGGTATGGATTTCAACAAGGAGGGCAAAATACTGGTAAAAAATATATGGGGTCATGAATTGAATTACGAATTGTTTGAGAAAATTAAACGAAACAGAAAAGGGCAAGGGCAAAAACATCACAGAAAACAGGAAAAACAGTCACATTCGCAAAGATAACCTCCTTTTCTGAAGCTCTCATGGCAGTGTGTAATGCAAATAGCTGTCAGCAGTGCTTAAGTGCTCATGTCTTGTTCTTGTCAAAATCTCTTAGGAGCATGAAGAAGTTTTGTTATAGTGCATGCATCAGTTGTTCATTTTGAGTAAATATGATGTCATCAAACCTTTGCTGCCACACAGAAAAATATATGGCTCAGCTTAAAAAAATCGAGGTAACTGTTTACCTGGACTTTTTAAAAGTCGTTCCAACTTGATTAGGCTTACATTTTAATCTTTTTAAGTTAAACTAACTTTTGCGACATTAGAATAATAATCTGACCATCCATATTTATTTTGGATTGCAGACCTGGTTGGATTTCCCTCCAAAAACGCCCAAAATTTCTATTGAAAAGAATCGACACGGTGCCAGAAAGATTGCATAAAAACTCCATGAAAATTTTGGCTTCATACAGTTTTTGTCAGATTTGTCTGAGAAATTGTATTCCATGTTGATAATCTCCCATTCCACCAGATCCCAATGATCCTCTATTATATTGATATCTGTTGACTGCAAAGGTCATGACATTGGAGTACAGTGAACTCATTGTCTTGTTCAAGACAGCAGTTTGAGATAATTTGAGCTTTGTCACACAGTGGATTATCCTGCTTGAAGTAGCCAGATGAGAAAATCTGGCTACAGATAGTAAAATGTTCAGCAGCAATACTCTGGTAGCTTGTAGGATTTAAACAATGATCAGTTGGTTTTAGGGACCCAAGGTCTAAAAATAAAATGTACCCCACACCATTATATCACCATCAACACCAGCAGCCTAATTTGTTCATGCAAGGCTGGATGGATCCATGGTTTTATGTTATTTGTACCAAATTCTGACAAGCTGACTGTAAGATAACATATTTCCAAACTGTCTTAGTTCAGTTTCTGTTTGTACCTGACGGGAGTGGAATTCAGTGTCTGCTGCTGTATCTCATCTGCTTCAATTTTGTAGAACTGCACAATACAAATATTGAACTACAATCACTATCACAGTTTAGATATGCACTGAGTTGCTACTATTTGCTTTGAAGCAATGACATACCTGCACTGAAAACCAAGCTACTTAAAAGCTTCAAGTAAACATATTTTTACATTTACAGCTATTAAGCTTTTTTTAAGCTTTTACTTGCCAACTCCCTGAATGTGTTTGTAGTGAAGAGCTTTTGCAAAATAAAAAGAATAAAAAACGTTTTTTTATTTGATTAATGTATGAATGGTTGGTGTTAGAAGGTGGTCCACATGTGAGTGACTCCATCGAGTGGTGGTATTTACAGTGATACTGTGCCTTGGCAACACATTGTGAAGTTCCTCTTCCTCGGCTTCGTTGAATCTCACTTGTTCAGCTGGTTAGAAGGCTGGAATTGCTCCCCGGCTCTGCCTGCCACAGAGCTCCCCCGTCTTTCTCTTTCACTCAGGTTATCTGTCTTTCCCCGTCCCCCTCGCTCTCTGTCTCCAGCCACCGATGCACGGCTCAGAGAAGTAGCTGATGGGACCGTGTGTGAAGCGCAGAGGCCCCTGTGTGTGTTTGTCTCTGTGAGTGCGTGTGCCCCTGGTGCACGCACTGCAATGTCACTGGGCTGTGTAATTGAAATGGAAATGAGCCAATCAGTGACTGCAGTGGTGTGCCACCTTTCGCTGCATTCACTCCACTGTTCCAGCTCTGCCAGACTCACTCTGTTTGTAACTCTGAGCAAGTTTATGTGTGGGAGCTGACAGTACTTAGCTCCTGAGTTTTTACCCAAAAAGCCCTGCAGAGTTTGCGGTGGTGTGAAAATGCCACCATTGGTCGATAGAAATGATGTCCCTCTCACTGACAAACACACGCTGCGTCCGGCTGATTTTTCCATCTTTGTGTTGTGACCTACAGGTTATTGGGCCAGTTGTGGCATAACGAAAACATGTAATTATCACCATTTGACAATTAGCCTCCCATCCAAGTCCTGCCCCTAATTACCTATTTAACTGCTTGAGGGCGTCCGCTGTCAATCTCTGCTGCTACAGTTTCTCACAAGAATGCGAACAATTGCTGCCAGAAGTATGCCGTAAACTCCAGAGATCTGACTGTGGTTTGGGTGGAGTGTGTGCATGTGTGTAGCGTTAAGGGGGAGAGGATTGGGTAACTTTGCAAAAAACTCCACATGGACATTTTTTTTCTTCCTTGAACATACTTTAGTCCTGTCTCTAATTTGGAAAGCTCTTTTTTCCACTGTACTGAATCTCAGGCTTTTTTCTAACAATACTCAGAGGAGCTGCTTTTGAAATAAGGGAATACAAGAAAAAATCAGACTGAACACTTTTATAGACTAAAGATGAAATTGGCCATCATGATAATTTGGGCCCTATGAAATCCATTTTTTTTCCTTCCAAATTCCACTTTTTTTTTCAAGGCATTGATCCCTGTCAGAAAAAAAGACAGTATGCTAATGGCACTTCATTCATTCAAGCCAGAAATGGATTCTTCTAATTTTTCAAACACTTGTTGAAGTCTCAGAGAGAGAAAATCTACACAACAACTAGTTAAAGCTTTTTAGCTGGCCATGTTGTCTTCTCTGGTGAAACAGTTTTTTGATCATTTGATCACTTTAGGGTCTTAAACTTCGCATGTTCTGGAGATCTTACGGACATAATGAGGAAAATAAAAGATTGCTTTAGATCAGTAAAGCGTCGTTATCAAGGCCAGTGAATGTATGTGAGAGGTCAGACTCCTGAGGCTCTATTTCACTTCAATCTTAACATAACACCTTTCTAAAAGTATACTCTACATGCATCATGTCTGTTGAGCAACAGACCCCAGCCTAGTTAAATCACCAGTAGTGGGACTGATTAAGCAGCTACAATCAGCTTGTTATATTCCTGGATTTAAAATTTATAGGGTTTCCTCAAGTTTCTTGAAGACACTTGAGAAAACTTACTTAATTTGAGTAAGTTATTTATACGCTTAAAAGCACATAAATTGGATTCCGTTTTCTTATGAATTTAAGATTAAGATTATTAAACAAAGGGTCAGGTTTATTGGTTTGTATGTGCAACACAGTGACTGTTGTATGTTTGAGGAACTTGTCTGTTTTTGGGTGAAAAACATTTTCTTCTCTCTGCTGAAAAAGCAGGAAGTGTTTGTACAACTGCAGCAGCCGATTAAGTCTCAAATTGCTACAGATGAGACATTGGGTGCATCTGGAACTGCCACATTAAACCCACCATAACAAGATGTTTATGGGAACAATGAACAAAACAAAACCATAACATACAAGATTTCCTCTAAATGGACTTGACTGCTCACACTATCAGGTCATTATCAGGTCATGCACATGCAGTTTTAGGGGGAATCTCCCAAAATGATGAATGCATAGTTGGATAAATCCTGCATATATATTCACAGAGACCCTGGCAGGAGTTGCTGTCTCCTCTTTGTGTCCTGCCTTGTCTTTTGGAACCAGGTTCTTTCACTTCTCCCCACCTCATGTCACTTTCCCACTCTCACTCTCTTTCTTTCTTACTTTGTACCATTAGCAGCTTTTGGCTGTCTCACTGCTGCTCCTTTGCCAAGTTTATTTATTTATTTTCCTGGCAGTTCATTCAACTGATAACACAAGCCCGATACATGCTTGTGAATGCTCATCAGGTGTAAGGTGGGTGTGTTTGCCGCATAGGTGTCAGTTTGTGTGTGTGTTTGTGAGGCATGTTACAAATGCCTGTCCTGTCTCTTTTTATGAGCTCACTCACCCAAACATCCTCTGGCTCATTTGCAGTCAGGGCCACCAGCTACTATTCTGACTGCTGAGGCACAGAGAGAAGGGCAGCTAAAACATCACACAAACACACATGCATGCATTCTCGCTGTAATTCTGAGGCTGTTTCTCGCTCACACACACACACACAAACACTATGTGCACTAACACGGAAGCTGGGCCAAGCGGATGGGAGGATGTGACCATCAAGTCGGTGACATTTTGAAGCAGTAAGAGAGACGCATGGCTCTTCCTGGACCTCCACAGACATGTTTTAAATGAAATGTTACAGATGAGTTCCTCACTGCCTCGGCTGTAAACACCCTTACCCTGGTATTTACCCTACATGGGTAAACAGAAAGGGAGAAAAAAAAAACTTTTTAACCTGGCTCATGCTCATATATACACAGATGTGCATTAATATACAGAGCAAGGCCTGAGGAACTCGCATGATGACAATAATGAGAGATGGCTTGGCTCAATTTGTAGATTGATTGTTGCATTAAACATTCCATTATACAAACATTCAGATGAAGTGACAAGTGAGCGCACCCGGCCCATATTCTGCTAAAATTGCTATTTGATCTTCAGAACAAGTGAATTCGGGTCGTGCTGAATCTCTGCACTGGAACACGCTCCCGCAGATCTGCAGCCCGCATCCAGAGTGGTTTTACAAAGCTTCATGTTTATTTAGAATGCCAAGAGGACATTCTGTAGATGCACCAACTATTTAATTTGGTAAAATGTACAAATCATCCAGTCATATGGCAGCAATTCAGAGCATTGGAGCATCTAGACGTGGTGCAGACAAGTGGCGGAGCATCAGAATGAGGAAGAAAGAGTATTTATGTTGTTTTGAATGTGTAAACCACATTCATGGTTGCTCATCCAATTCCTTGTGGACATCAGAATAGAATGGACTGACTATTTCAATGTGATAGACAGGGAATATTTCCTCAAATAACTATTTGCTACAGGCAAGTTTGCAGGGAACTGTTTCTGGATGCACCACATGTCAAACTTTGATGCAGACAGACGACAGCAGAAGGAGACCACACAGGACTCCACTCCTGTAAGCTTAGAACATGAAACCTGAAGCTACATTTGAGGCTCAACAAAACTGGACAATTACAGATAGGTCCGATGAGTTCCCATGTCTGCTCCATGTGCAGGCGGCAGGGTCAGAGCTTGCCAAGAACCTCTTTCATCAAGGAAGGAAGGTCTTACTTTGTAACTATAACAAAAAGAATCAGAAATAAAATCTTGATATACAAATACTTTTCTAATCTCATATTTTTTGGGGTAATAACTCCCACAGCATGTTTTAAGAGTATTTCATTAGTGTCAGAAGTTTGACATTTCACTGAAACAACAGAAAGCGAATAAGTAAAGTGAAAGATGAAAGAAATTATGACATTATAATGTATGTGTTTTTCACCAGCATCTGAGGATGTTTGAAGCATTTATTGAAAAATCAATAAATCTTTTCCCCCTCTGCTGTAATTTTCACTATTTTGTGAGGACTCATTAGCATGCCTTAGTTCTTTATAACCATAAATCTTGAAGCTTTGGAGTTTATAGGATAAAATTATTTATGTCTCTTGCTTGCTCTGCATGTAATTAGAGGACTTGCAGAGTTTCTTAAGAGTTTTTCGAACTTCTTGTAACCTTATTGTCTTATAACGTCGAAGGGTGGGTCTGAAATATTAAGTCATGTCCCCTAAGTTATGTCTGAAATATTTATCTGTGTTTTTGTTTATAATTAGCTATTTGAAATCTCCAAATTCAGTTTTTCAGCAAATAAGAATGTTATTTAAATGTTATGTAAAAAAAAATAAATTTTTAATATAGAAATCTCAGCCTACTGAATAGTATTTCCATATACTGAACAGCATATGCACTTAGTACTTGCTCTCCAATACTTTGTTCCTTTTAGAAGAATTACTGCATCGACTGAGTGAGGCTGTGGTTATTTCTACTGTATTTTTTCCTTCCACTAAACATTCCACTAACATGCTAGAATACAGCACTCTGTAAACCACCATGACTACAAGAATAAAAGTGAACAAAATAAATCCAATATATGTATCATGTTGTTACTTAATCTTTATAGCATATGAACTTAAAATTTTTTGCCATGAACCTTTGTACTTGGCAACTATGTACATACAAGACATAGCCAATGTCAATGTTAACATTACAGTCCGAGGAATTTCAGAAATGCAACATTTTTGCTTAGTGAATCTCCTGTCCAATAAATGAAAAACCCTCCTTGATAAACAGAAATGTGATCAACACTGAAACAGCTCTAATTCGGTCCACAGATGAGATGCCTGTCTAATGGGTGACAGAGAAGAAATAGTCTCTATGTGTGTGCTGACGGTGACAGCATGTGGCCTTTGATGAAACTCCCTGTACATATTGCAACCTTGTGACCCACCACAGCCTGTTCTAGATCATTGCTGCTGTAAAGATGCTTCACTGCACAGCCCTCGGAGACAGCTTGGCTCCGTATTTTTCCTATCGTGACATTTACGGTCTTTCCGTCCTGCAATCCTGTATCCTTCTGACCAGGTCTATTTTACACTCACTTTTTTTGCAGTAGCAACCTCAAGTAAATGTTTTCATTTTCTTGAGAGATCTAAAAATCTGTTTACTTGCTAGGATATTTTCTGTGGGACAGATCCTCGTTTGCTATGATTTAGATGGAATGCGGTGGTATGTGTGAGTAAATATGTATCGCAGGAAAAAGATTTATAGATAAACCAACTCATCTAAAGGTATTGGACCACGAGAACGAGTGTGCATGTGGTTATAAATTTTTCAAGTACAAGGGGATATAGAAGGAGTTTGGGTTTATTCTGAATTCAAATGAAGTTTAAAAATGTTCAGGCAATTTTTAAAGCACATATGAACCCTTTCTGTTCTCCTTCTCCTCCAGGTTCCACCGTGGTGATTATCACATCGACGTGTGCATAAATGACTACCTGGATGTCTACTGTCCTCATTATGAGGACTCCGTGCCTGAGGAGCGAACAGAGCGCTATGTCCTCTACATGGTGAACTACGACGGCTACAGCACATGCGACCACACCGCCAAGGGCTTCAAGCGCTGGGAGTGCAACAGGCCGCACTCCCCGAACGGGCCGTTGAAGTTTTCAGAGAAGTTCCAGCTCTTCACTCCCTTTTCTTTGGGTTTCGAGTTTCGACCAGGCAGAGAGTATTATTACATCTGTGAGTACCTGCTGTCCTTACACACAGAGCTTTGAAAAAGGAAATATAACATTTTGTCACATTGCAATGACAAATAATCAGAAAAAATGTGGTCTGCATTTGTTTTCAAGGCCTTAGTGAACAAATAGCAGCATGAAAAAACATTTAAACCCTCACATACATTTATATTAGTGAATATTAGTGAAGAATATGAAGTAACATAACGTAACTTGACCTGACTGACAAAGTTAGACTACTCTTCCCTGACTTAAGGTTTCTCAAAGGCATACTATTCCTCAGCCCGACTTTCTGTGTGCTCAATGCAGAGCATTGAAAGTGGCATGGCAGCGATCCTAGCAAATACTTCAGCCAAGCTTTTCACACCATTCCTGTTGCTCACAGAAAACTCTTTTTCTTCCCTAAAATGGATGTGGAATTCATAAGGGAGTCCAAACCGAGTCAGAAAGTTACAGCTCACTTTCTCCCAGCTGCATAAATCCACATCTCAAAAAGGAGAGCCCGTCCATTTGCATTTATCTTCTGCCTCCTGTTCTGCTGTAATGTCGGACTCAGTAACGAGTAATCTAACGCGTTGCTATTTCAAATCCAGTAGTCAGAAACAGTTACTTATCGAAATCACTTTGCGTTACTATTTTCTTTTGTAATTTAATTGTATTTCTTCTACGCGTTGTGGGGAGTGATCGCCATTTCTATGTGACAGTTGGTGGAAAAACAGGAACAATTTTGAGCTTCTGCCGCCACGTCCGATTATTATGAGCAGCTTTGGGCTTGTTTTTTTTTCTTCTAAAGTCGCTTGCAAATTTAATGAATCATGGGTTGCGCTTTTTTGGGAGTATTGGAAAAGATCAATGTAATTTTCACAGGTGGCAGAGCGTTGTTGTCAGCAGCTGCTGAAAATAACTAAAACGTTACTTTTAATGTAATGTAGTTACTTTCCAAATCAAGTTGCCAGTAATCTTACTAAGTTAAGTTTTCAAGGAGTAATTAGTAATCTGATTAAAGTTACTTTTTCAAAGTAACTATACCATCATTGCCTGGCCTGCTTCTTTGACAGTGGAACTGAGCCAAACTGAGTTCATCTAAAGTTAAAACCCCTGGGAAATTAGGTTTTATCAAAGCCAGGGTAATGGAGTGGAATGGAATAGGGCTGTTTTTCCCCACCTCAGACGACACCCTCAGTTAGCCAGAGGAGCCACTGTCAGGTGATGTGTTTGCTGCTGTTTTGTATAACACATTTTTCTCAAGAATATCCTGATTATTGCATAATAAATGTAATGCTTGATTTAGAGCACATGTGTCAAACTCAAGGCTCCCGGGTCAAATTCAGCCCAATAAAGGTATTTGAATAGAACTTCGAGATAACAGCTGTGTACTAAAGTATTATTTTATCAGCCAAATAAAATAAGTTTTATTTGTATAAATTACACCAATCTGAAATATGTTAAGTATCATTTTGTTTTATGAAGCACTGAAGATACAGGGACATTTATATATTTTAACAGTTTAATCAGAAGTTTTATTAATACACTATACCACATACATTCTACCAATTAATGATCTTAATGTAACCTTTACAAATTGACTTCTGCTATGAATTTTATTTAGGAGAATCATAGTAAAGACAGCAGAATACTGATGCAAGAAATATTTTAACATTTTTGTTCTACAAAAAAATAAAATAAAAGGGAAACCCAAGTATCATTTTACTTCTGCTTCACAGCACTGCACTACTTTGTCTTGGTGTATTACGTTAAATCCCTATCAAGTATGAAAACATTCAGGATGTCTGGCTACTTTTGCAAGGCACTGTAGTTTGATTTCCTTACCTGCTTCCTTCACATTTTTCCCTTGTTATTTTTGAAAACTGAGCCAAACTCTGATCTGCTTTATAAATTGGCACCTTTCTTTATGAAGCAGTTAACCTGACAGCCAGCCAAGAGCTCTGCGCTGTATTTATTTCATGTTTTGCTCTTTGACCACACTCTGCTGTAATTCATAGTTGCGAGATGAGGTGTGCTAAGTACATCAAATCCCACGGCCTTCTCAATGGTGTCTCTCCTGTGTGTGCCTACAAACCAGTCTGTATCTTTCCTCTCTGTCCTTTTAACAACCTGATGTTTGCTCCATTTGTCTGTTATAAGGTAACCAGATTTTCTTTGGCTTTTACAGCCAATTTGCAATCCACCAAAATGAGATGAGGGTGAAATGAAAGTCTCGCAACTTGGGAGCATGGATGGGTGTTAGTGTACAGTTATAAAATTTATCCTCTACCCCCCCAAAGTCTCCACCATTTTTTTTCCATTTCTGTTGAGAGATGCTTGTCCTAAGGGCTGGATTAAATTACAGTGCGACCGACAGGGTTTCCATGGAACGCATCCATTTTGCCATAGTGTGCCATATTGGTTTAGTGGCCTGCGGCTTCATTGGCTATTGAATGATTCTAGTGTATAGCCTCGCTGGCTACTGTTGCGGATATTACAGTCATCCACCATGAAGCCATCTGACGTGATATTCCACCTGCCTTTTTGTCAGACTTGGTTCCCCATGAAAAGCAAAGGAGATAAATCTGATGGATTGGACAATCACTTTAGGGGGCAAAATGTAAAGCTGAAGGAGGAATATTGGAAGGAAATGACATTACTGGATCCGCCAATTCATCTGCAGGTTTTATCTTCATCATCCACCACCTTTGTTGTCAGGCCTACTGTTCTGGTTTATTAGTATGTTTCATCAGGTTACATAAACCCGAAACCCAATATTTACATGCAGTGCCTGTCAACATAGCAAGCTAAATGTTTTCTGTTTTAGATCAGCTAGAAATCAGTGAATGCAATTATTTATATTTGCTAAATGCAAGAATAACCACAGACAGAAAGTTTTCAGAGTCAGTAATTTACATACATTCCATAGTATTTGGTAGACTCGCTTCTTAAACTGAATGAATAAAACATATTGGTTGTCTTTCCACAGTACACCTCTCAAAAAAATGGTTGATGTTTTGGTAAATTCCTCTTGACAGAACTCTTCTGAGTGAGTTTTGTAAACCTCCATTGCTCTCTCAGAGCTTTTTAGCTCTGTTTTCATATGCTGTAAAGAACTGAAGCGAGGATTTTATGACGGTTGCTCCAAAACTTAGTCTTTATTGTCTTTATGCCACTTTGCAAATAATTCGTCAGTATGCTTAGGGTCATCTTACATATGAAAGATCAGTTTGCACGGCAGCTGATTAATTAAATTTTTCCATGTGATGTTTATGCCTCTTGATACCATCTGTTCTTTTTTTTTAACTACACCAGTTCTTTTTGTATTAAAACAATGACATAACATGATTCTGCATTGCCTATTCTTCACATTTTGACACACCATCATTATTAGTTTTATAATTTTATCACATTTAGCAAACAATTTCAGTATTTTAAATTAATATGTATCCATTTTTAATTGTACATATTCTCTCTTCGCACAACTCACCAATTATTACATTATTTAAAAGGATCAAAATTCAATTAAAACACTTTTTTCAAAAGGGAAATATCTGATTACTGCATAATATTAATCTGCCTAATCTTTTCAGGGATTACATATTTGGCATGGCATTACTATAATAGGGTTGTAAAGAACACAAAGAACCAAATTGAATACACTGACTCAGACTCAATTATCTTTTGTCACTAATCCTATAAAAGTGAGGATGTATGCAATTTTTTTTAATGATGTCTTTTTTTAAAATCAGAAGTTTCTGTTAACGAAGATTTCTGTTGCTTTTAAAAGTCAAGACAATGAATGATTCAGAAAGCTACTAAATTAATTTACTTTACATTAATTACAGTCACATTTATGGATGTACTTTTAAGGTACACCTCGAACACACTTCTTCATTGTGAACATCATGGAAAAAGCAAAACAAATCAGCCAGCATATTGGAAATAGAATTGTGGTCATCCACAAGTCTACTTCATCATGGGCATAATTTCCAGAATGTGCTATATTCATCTGTTCAAACAATTATATGCACTAGAAACACCACGGGAATGTCTAATCATTGTATAGTTCAGCTATGAGATAGATTCTCTGTTCCAGAGATGACGCTTTTTGTTGCAAAATGTGTGCTTCTACCCCAGAACAAAAGACTATTGACTGAAATCTGTAAGAGATTGTCATTATCCACAGTAAAACAAGACTTGCAAAAAAGATTCAAAGATAAGCCCACTAAGAGAAGAAGAAAACAATCTGTCCAGAGAAATGGGACAAAATTCAAGGAAGTTATTGAGAGAATCTTGTAGAGAAAGAGTCAGAACACATTGTAACGGAGTATAAAAGGCAATTCTACCAAATAGAACTTTAGTGTACGTGAGCTTCTGAATTTGAAGTTTTTCTGCCAATCAGCAAGCATAAGTGATGTAAAACATGAAACAGTGATCTATAAATATAGTTTATATAGTTCAAACTGACTGTGCATCATGTTGACTCAGATACTTTCATTTGACCAGAAAGTCACATTCAGATTGTAAATGTATTTAACAAAAGTTTAAAAATGCATAACATGTGAATCTCCCAACTTCTTCACACATCAGCATATGAAAAGTAAAAGCAACCTAAACAATACAACATTAAATAAAAATCAATAGCTGTTGAAGCAGATATATATTCATACTACATCTTATTTGTTATAATGCAGTTGAATTCATTACTCGATAAAACATACCATATGTTGCCACAAATCAGTTAATTTTTCTCCTGTTGCTAAAGATAGAAAATGTATTCAACATTTATTATCTTTTAGTGTAAGCTGTATGTAAGTGCATACAAAGCAGCAGAGCCTTTATTTAAAAGCAGAGCTGATGTTCACTGTCAGGACATTAATCTTTTCCTCATCTATATTAACTTTCTGTAGCCAAATGACTGGGGGGGAACAGAAAAGTGAAAACTCTGCCCTCCCTGGCATGACTGATTAGCTTTCTTATTTGTCGATGAAAATTAAGATGTCAAAACATTTTCCAGCAGAAAAAAATTTTCACTAATGTTTTTGCCCCACAAGTCTGATGTGAGTTAGCAGTTGATTTGTTGTATCTTAGACAGAATTGGGGAGAAGAGGACAAGGCTTTGTTATCTGTTATCTGCTGCAACAACAAAAACGGCTTAATCAACGAGTGCAGGACACTGGAAATTCACACAAATGAAGGTCATAAGTTTTATTTTTTGTTCATGTCAGCTTTTCGTTTTTGCCTGAGACAGCTAATTGGAGATAATAGGAAAGATAGAATTGGATAGGAGCCTGGATTTCTTGTGGACAAAACTGATTTCCTGTTAGATCAATGCAAAAGGGCGCGGCTAAACAGAAAAGTACAAAAAGAAGGTAAAATCTGAGAGATTTGAGGATATCCAAAGATGAGAGTAATCTAGTTCCATATGCAAGTAATTCAGCAAATCACAGCATTAGTTGTGGGTGAGTTGCAGCTCTGAAGTGTCTGTCCATATCAGAGACAGATGGGATATGTGAGGACGGTGTGAGAACTGAGGTCATAGTTCACAGTGCATTCTCGGTTTAAGTGAAATCCGCCTTGCAGAACGCTGACGGGAGCACATTTTTCTAATACGGCCAGAATCCACAAGATTGTATTTGAACGATTTTAATCTGAAAAGGGCAGAAATCCAATATCAGTGGCAGCTCACTGCGAGGGATGAGTGAGAGGAGTTATGGCGTCTTTAGGCATATAAGATTTGTGGAAAGCAGGAAACGACTTGCTGTGATCCTCCGGTGGCAGATTGCCAGCTGAAAGCGTGTTTTCTCACTGACTGATTCGCCTGCCCGCATGGACTAGAGGTGCTTCTGGAACAATCAATAACACCCCTGTGTACCTATGAAGTCCCAGGGATAGTCTGAGGCTGATACCAAATGATCTCCTTCTAAACGCTCATCAAAACCCAGAGGGCGGTGATGAATCTGCCCACCTTAGATTATAAAATGAAAAAACATTCAGTGAGGTTTAAATCACTCTGGAGATGACTGTGGGCCAATATCCCTGTTGAAGAGGCATATGCCAGGAGTCTGATGTTATAACCTTGAGGAAAATACCACAGTTTCACTGTATTACGCTTTTTAAGTAAAAATGTGAAACTAAAATGGATGACATGTATGACAAGGCTTTTATTTTAGCCTTGTTAATGTGGCCATCATGCATCAGTGGCTCATGTAGTTAATTTTTTCCAAACATAGTACTCCACCGTTCTGAAGAAATGCTTCAACTGCAGTAAATATTTATATAGACACAAATATGTCTGTTTTAAAATTGTAGTAAGTTTCTCTTGATTGTGGAATGCTAATTTGTGAAGCATAACAACAAATGTTGCAGGAAACTGGAGCTAATATCTGAGTGTGAGTTTGATACTGGTGACAGGGTACATCAATGTGTAAAACAATAAGGACTGGTTTATTCTAAAGGTAGTGATTGTGGAGCTGCGATTGTTGAGGGTGAGACAGATGCAAAAGTATCTGAAGATGCTGATGAAGCTTGGGAATGGTCAGCTGACAGAGCTCATAGACAAAAACAGGCAAAAATAACAACCCTGAAAACTTTAAAACAATTAGTTTCTGTTTTTGTGTTTGATAATTGCACAGACAGATTGTAATTAAATGTAAAAATTTCAGTTCCACTCATGAGCAGATTCTTTTGAACACATTTATGCACAACACTGACCTTAGTCTCGGGTCACACTAGGCTTTTTTGGCATCTCATTTTTTTTTATTATAGAGAAGGTCTGATATACAATTCTGGTAGTTTTGAAATTGCAACATTTTTAAATCTCAGAAAAGAAAACCTTCATCTTAACACTTTTTCATAAGCTCTTATTCAGCTTCCACAAGAAAGCTCAAATGTATTCTTCAAAACAGAGACGAGAGCTGTTGTTGATCATAAATCCTAAAATGTTCTTTGCCCCTTGAAGCTGCTCTCGAGGGAAGAAACAGGTAGAGGATGGAGCAGGGAGCAGCAGAAGGAAAATGGCATTAATGGACAAATGAAATAGAGGCAAGGGGGGGATGGTGTATGCAGCCCTGTATTTTGTCGGAGCTCTGAGAGGCTTGCTAATAATGATAAAGAGTCCGAGCTGCTCCATTTGTGGTCCGAGGAGGGAACCTGCATATGGACACCATCATAACTCAGGCCTTTCATCCGTTCAGATGAAAAATCTACCCTGTCATCAGCACTCAGAGATGATCTGACTACATGGACACACTCAGGCGGGTACACATGCACTCCTTTTATTGTATGTATGTAAGCAGGCACATAGAATCAGCACCAGGCTGCCTCAAAAGCCTTGTTGTATTCCCAATAGATGGGTAGACTCTCCATCACCTTTGTTGCCCCTGGTTACAGCATCATTACTTGTCCTGTGTATTCATCTCATCTCGCATTGAATGTTAGGACAGCTTTTACAATTGTAAGGACTATAAATAGAACTGAATATAACAAAATTTGGCATCAAGCTGAAGCATAGATAATGAAGATAGGACATTCTAAATAATAAATCTAAACTGTTGCATTTCATACTTTGGAAACTATTCTCACGAATAACATTCAGTGTCCTGGGAAAATTGAGCATTGCAGTAAACTAATGGATAAATTAAACCAACAAAACAGTAATTTAAATGTTTTATCTCTTATTACATGCATAAAACAGAACTTGTTTGGGTGAAGAAAAGTCAGCAGGCATTAAACAGAAGCCTTAAAAGTCTAAACTGGTTATACTCAGTTTGGATGGAAAGCAGCAGGTGACTGCTGATTGTGAATTAGCAGCAACACAGAGCCCATCAGGACCTTTTGAAAGCTGTCAAATGTTATTAATCTAGGAATAGTTTCCACAATACCCAGCACTTCTACAAAACAGCATTTTATTTTCCACCAGAGACCATCATGAGTTTTTGAGAATAGCTACTACACACTTCCGAAGCTAAATTCTCCCTGGCTACTTTGCTCCAAACATTAACAGAGCACTGTCCTTTTAAACTTTTTCAAATGCTGTCTCATTGCAACTGCAAACTTGTATTTATCTTTGGAGATTTCATGTAATTGACTAACTTAATGAACCACATTACTGTGAGGCGTGAGAAAATGACATATGCTTTTCAAACGTGTTTACCAATTCAACTCTGAAAAGTGTGGCATGCATTCATATTTATCCCATCTTATTCTAAATAATATTAGTGCCACCAATTGCATTCACAGGTTATATATTTACGAGTAGTATGGAGAAACTCTGGAGGAGCTGCAGAGATCCACAGCTTCAGTGGAAACATATGTTGTGAGGATTACTATTAGCTGCAAATTGATATTGAGCATAAACATGGCATTTATGGAAGAGTGGCAAGAAAAAAGGATGACAAGCATGCAAAGGAGGGTGCTCTGGTTGAAACAGACCAAAACTAAATGCAATGGCATGTGGCATCATGTGTACATTCAAAATGTTATGTGGCAGAAAACTAAACACCAGAAAACACCCTTGAACACGAACAAACACCATAATCAAACCAAATTAACACATATGAAGGACTTTTTAGCCAAACAACTGTAAAAATACATAATTAACAGTCAAAAGTATGTCATCATATTCATATTTGCAAAGACTAAATATTATTATGGATGTTTTACGCATCATGCAAAAATTTGTTCAACATGCATATTGTGTTAATATATTAAGCATTTAACTCTGACAGGATCTAAAATAATTCATTTAAAAAAGAATCAACATTTAGCTGAGACCAGCACAAGCTAATTGGAGTTTTAAAAGTCTTTTATTTGAAAAATAAATTGAAAACAGTTTTTTGCGGGTTAATCCAATAAAAGACCATAAAATAAGTCATGGCACACTTGTTGACAGCACTGTTGTAGGCAGGCAAGAGAGAAAACTCTCTAATCAAGTTGACTGCCAACATAGTAGTAATAACTCTGCCTGCCAAAAAACCAAGGAGCTATGAAAAGCGAGCAGATCATAAGAAAACCGGGGGCTGCTGAGGCCAAGGCTCCTCTCATGCTGTTATGATTTATAACATACAGCAGATTATCATTAACTTCTGCATAAAAATATATGTACACAGTATATATGTCTTTTGTTGATTAAACATTTGACAAAACAAAGAGATGAGGTGAGTGTGTTTTTAGTTGTACTTTAATTCTGTTTGAAGCGCTCAATTGAGCAATAAAACATTATTATTTACAATTACATATTATTGTGTGGTAGCCTAAATAAAACTAACTCTCCCACGGACTAACAAAGGAGCAAATACAATTTGAGTGTATGCACAAGAGTGCGAGGATGACTTTAAGAGTCCTCGGGCTTTCAATCACTTCCTTTTCAACTTAAGAATGACAAGACAAACATAAATTTCTAACAGTCCCATTATGAAGTATTGAGAAAATTATGATACTTTAACTACAGCGGCATAACACCAAAAATTAAAAAATGATATCTCCTCGCCATTGCACTCATGTATGAAATAATAGTGTGAGAAAATCAATGCAATTATTGTATAATAAGCTATTATCTAAAGCAACTCAGTCCCCCTTCGCAGCTTAGCCGTAATCGCTTTCTTTGTCACTGCCTGTGACCTTCTCACCCCCATGTAAGAGACGTAAGAAATGAGTCGGTTATTTTCTACCAGGGATTGTAAAATGCAAGGAAAGAGCAGAAGGTGTGCAACAGCAGAGGGAGTAGAAGTAGAGTGGAGGTTACAGATGATGTCTCTCTGATCTTGTACACAGACGCACGCAAACATTTATGACATACCATGCATTTTCATTAAGAGTGAAGTTAATGTCTTTGAAAGTTGTTTTGTTAATTATTCATATATCTCATATTGTGTAGTTGCAGATACACTGCTATATTTCAACTAATATTTTTGTTACTTTGGATGATTCTAGCTTAGAGCTAATGAAAAGGATACAGAAGTGTCAGCCCACTACAAAATTTGTCCAAGTACTTTACAGTACATACTCTCAATACTTCCCTTACATGAGTTACTGCATCAGTGCAGCATGGCATGGATGCCTCCAGTCTGTGACTCTATTGACATTTTAATGTAGCCAACAACTGCTTGTGTAGCATCCTTCAAATCAGAATTGTTGGGTCTGGTGTCTCTCATCTTCCTTTGGAAAATATTTCACAGATTGCAGGCAGTGTGGCAAGCATAGTCTTTCTTTTCCTCAGCTTAGATATGACACATTTATTGTGGATTCTGATTCAGATGGAATCTGACAATTAGATGTAACCTATGTCGTGTATTCTTATGTGTGTGGATGCTTTTGAAATACTGATCAAGCTGCAGTCTGTGCCCTATGAGTTTCTACCATACTTGTGAATGGCCTTACTTCACAAAGTTTTGGCCTGTTCATTTTAGCAAATTTTTTCCTTCCACTTAATTTTTTATAGCTATGATTTGATACTGGACTTTGTGAACAGCCAGTTTCTTTAGTGATGACAGCTTGTGGCTTACTGTTCTTTTGGATGTTGTCAGTGGCTGAAGAACTGTAACATTGGCCATGATTATGTAGATCATCACATGGTCATGATACCATATTTATGTATTGTGATTTTCTATTGGTTTTCTGAGAAATTGAATTCCTGGTTTTTATTGGCTAAGCCATGATAATCAAAATTATTTAAATAAAAATCTATGTGAGTTTTACTTTTTTATTTGAATAAATAATATAAACTTCTTAATGATATGCTTATTGTAGATTTTCCTGTAAATACGCTATCGCTATAAAAATGGTCATAATTTGTTGAAAGTTGGGATTTGGGTTCTGTTCAGCTCCTGCCCTAAAGTAAAGAAAAAAAATTCCACAAGCTGCACAAATGGAAATGTGTGATGAAGACGGCATAAAGTTTTGGAGAAAAAACACTGTGTATTGGCTTTAACATTCTGGGAAACAGTTCTCTGTTTGCTCAGAGTTCTGGACCTAAATACTAACTTGGTTTGTTCGGTGTAATCCACATGAGTAATCCTGGTAAATAAAGGACAAGGCCAGCGGGCTGTTTCTTTTGTTAGCTGACAGGATCGGCTTACCCAGAATGCAGTAGTACTGGACACAGCACTTCTTCGTGTTCAGTTAAACTGGTTTCTTCCATTTCCCAAGAATGGATATAAGGATTAGAACCCCATAATTAAGGCCATCTGACCATCAGGCTGATGTTACTCTACAGGCATTCTAATATGATGATGTTATTATTATATTCTCACATGACAGCATACAACTCTCCATAAGGCTTGAACATTTTAAACTGGAACTGGTTGAAAAGTTAGACATTAGCCTAAATAGCATGATTTAAAATGATAGTTTGTCATCAAATCTTAGCAGATTGGTGAGTCATTTGAGCATTGATGATTCAAATTAGTGCATAAATATAATGCACTAATACTGGAAACGCACCGATTACAATTCTCTGGCTGACTGACTAATACTGGAAACGCACCGATTACAATTCTCTGGCTGACTTTTCTCTTTGTAAATCTTTACCTTAAGTTTCCAAAAAGGCAGACATTTTCTAACCCAGCATATCCCATGACAGACAGACAGAAATTAAAAGATCAAAAGGATCAAATAAAAGATCTTTGCTGTATTCTGTTTAGCCTTTCTGTTATCTGCTGATCTAGTCTCGCTCTGTTATAGCCTTGAATGAATTACAGATATGTTCAGAAATCAATTATTTTATCAATAATTTTATCAATAGCTTTTCGCACCTTTTATGCTTCTTCTAATTTCAGTTTTTAAGTATCAGTTTATGCTTAACATAGCTTACTTGGAGTCTTTTTTTTACCAAAGAGAAAAGAGAAATCTTATGAACACTAAAATCTTATTTTACTTCATTTTTTACTTGCATGTCGTGAAGAAGGAAGTCGCACTCAGTGTTTCCTTTTGAGGTTTTCATCTCGTTGACTTCAGTTGTTCAGAAAATCCATGCAATCAATTCAAAATTTGTCCTACATAACAAGTAAGAAAATTCAACCTCATATTTCTTCAACCTCATTGCTGTCCTGGCTATTTTGAAAATAAGGTCAAATTTATCGAACAGAAAACTGATGAACTTCATAAGAAAGTAATAAAAGTGAAATCCAATTCATTTGGTCACACTTCTGGAATCACAGATTAAAAAGTCCTGTTTCAATTCTGACAGATGTGAAGCAGAATATGTAGATGAACGTAGATTTTATTTTTTCCAAATTTTGCCCTTTTGACCCTTTTTTCAATCATTATTCCAGGCTTAAAATCCTTTAAGAATGTGTACTTTTTTTCTTGAATAATGCCTGCGTATGTGCAAGAAAAATGACTTCAGAGCTGTTGTGTTTTCAAAGGCTGAGCTGATATCTTCATTCCAATTGATTTATGGTCATCTGCAGCCAGTTACATTAGTCTAGTCCTCTGATATATGGTGAGGAATTTGAACAGGGTGTGCAATATTGAAAATTGACTAGACTGTCAATGATGATCCTGTCTTGCTGAATATATGGCTCACACAATTTTGGAGCCATGCACAAACAGTTCAGAAGTTATACTCCGGTTGTCAATTTCTGAATGTAGCAGGCCCCTACTTTAATTTTTAATTCTTGTCACGCAGACTTTGTTTTGTGTCTTGGATTTTAGCATGTGTTTTCTGCATGAAATTTCAGTTGCAATAAAGCTTGGCTTGGGCTGTGATTGAAACAATCCTCTGCCTAAGCTGCACTGAGCCCACCTGTTTGTTCTCCCGTAATTGGATTCTGCTTCATTCCATTTGCCTTAATGCTAATGCATAATGCAGTGGACCGAAGGAAGCAGCCACTACTAATCAGTGGACAAGGCACGGAGGAGTAGCCAGACCACCCCCCCCAATACACATCCAACTTTCATTTCAGGACATCTTATCACACCATTTGTCCTTCAAAACAACCACTTGTGCATGCTATGGCCAGAAATTCAAAGGTTGTGGAGCCTCAAGGGAGAGTAAACAGCAGGTGTTGAAATTGATGCCTAAAAGAATAATAATCTGTAGTGTGAAATAAAACAAAATATAGGAACAGCATTCCAAGCTTTAGTGCTTTGAGCACTAAATTTCTATAAAATTTAGGAGCAGAGGTGACATCTCACTGTGTGTATGGGAGCAGTAGCTGAAAAACAAGGCTTTACTATAGTCAAACAAAGACTTACTGAAACTAAAATATTTGTCAATATTACCTCAAAAAAGCCAAAAGCTGGCATATTTATACAACTGTTTACTCATGTTGATTAATATGCACTGCAAATAAATCCAAATTCCAAATTATGTCCTGAAAATTGACTGACTTCAGTTGTCAATATATTTTTTATGCATCTTTGAAAAAAAAAATGCTTCAAAAACTAAGAATACTTTTTCATAGGTAAGAGAGGTCTATGATTAGGGTGAAATCCTAGACACACGGACAGTTGCTCTGCTCACTTAGCTCTATGCGTTTCTTATGGTAGAGTTAGAGTGTCATAGCTAAGTCTATAAACATCACAACAGCTTCAGCAATTTGCTGGTTAGGGGAGGGACCCCCACATGCTCTCTGCCTATTGTCATCACACCCATACTTCTTCTTGATCAGCAGCCTTTGCTAAGTGGCTGGTGTCGATGGCTGTGACTCAACTCAGCCCACAATGATGATGAAGATACAACATGTGGAGATGAGGTCTCGGGGTGTGTGTGCGAGTGTGTGCATGCGTCCATGTACATGTGTTAGGCACTTTATGGGCGCTCACTGAAAAGAAAAGAGTAAAGAAGTGGAGCACTACAAAAAGTCACATAAATTGCGTAGGTGCCGGGGTGTGTGACTCATTGGGTGAGCGACGGTCACCAAGGTTCATTAGCGTGTCATCAGCAGCCTCCACATGAAATAATAAGGATCACTTTCCCTCTGTCCCTTCTGTCGCCCCTGGCCTCCCTTCTCGCAGCTTTTGAAGACAGAGGTATGACAAACAGCATCTGAGCTCAAGTGACTTCTTTTGTATGTCAGGAAGAGAAAAATAACAACTGATGAAATGACAAAATTAAATGACAACATGGGGCAGAGAGGGAGCACTGTTAGATTTCATGAAATGTAGGCAGTTTGATGCAAAACTGGGCTTCCTAAAAGTGAGGAACATGTCTGACCTTTTCCATATTTGCTAACTAACAATTTTCTCATTGCAAACATTTAATTTTGGACTGATGTTCAGATTTAAAAATTCTCCCCAACCGTCAGATAGAAAGAGACACTTGTGTGTCCACTTCAAAGCATGACTAAAGTATGTGCTAATAAATATGTCTGTAATGACATATGATAAAGAAAAACTGGTATCTGCTTTGAACAGATACCAGTTAGACTATTAACAGAAATCCAACTTTTTTACATTTTGTCATGTATCAGTGTAACGGGGTTTTTATGTAATCAAACAAAACAATGTAATACATAATTGTAAAGTGGAAGGTAGATTTTCATATTGATTCATAAATAAAAATGCGAATGGTTTAATGCATCTATAAATGCAAAGAGTATGACACAACCCCAAACCTACCAAAGTAAAGTATTAATCAGAGAAGTAGCCAAGAGGTCCAGCAGAGGAGCAGCAGAGACTGGAAGTTGGAGCTGGCAGATCAAATTAATTCATCACAACAGCTGAAAGAGTCTACACTTTTCTCAGCTTGATATGAGGTCCTGAACCCAAACCCTACAGCCTATAATTTCAAGATGGTGTACACTGCTGCAGTCATCCCCCATGTTCTACACTGACATATGTTTGACCTCTGTCCTGGTCTGCAGGAGACAGCACCTGCTGCCCCACCACAACACTATTAGTGGTCAACCACTCATACTCCCACATCTGTAACACTTGAGATATTTTTTGTGGATTTGACGCAGCCCCCATGGTAACTAACGTTCTGGAGATTCACACCCCATGGACCTGGCAGGAAGGGTTCTATTTCCTGACATCAACCACAAACCATCCACATATGCACCACACACAGTTTATCCTTCCTCACTCTGGGTAGCGTGAAACCATGTTCAGGTTCTCATGGACGGAAATCATTGTACATTGCACCTTCTTTTTTACGTTGCCTTGCAAAAGTATAGAACTTTTCAAATTTTCTTCTTATTAGAGAAACACAAACCTTTATGTTATTAGCAAACTCCCATGTGATAAAGAAACATAAAATGGTGCAAAATTTCAAAGTTTAAAGAAAATGTTACATATACAGATTTGTAAAATGTATAAAATCTGTAAATATGGCATTCATCTTCGTCGCATGCCCCTGTATTCAACCTCTTTCACGTTTCTACCTCTAAAACAAATCCAGTATAAACAAATACCTTCTGGAATCCCCTTTTGTCCCATCTGTTATATGAAGGCCTCAGAGATGTGTTAGAAAACAAAAAACTACATGAAGACTAAAGGACACAACAGACCGGTCATGGAGAAAGCTGTGGAGAAGTTTATATCAGAGTTAAACAGAAAGAGACACAAAACTGTAATTGCTTTGAAAGTTGATTCTACAAAATATTGTCACAGGAGTGCTGAATACACTTTCACACTTTTAAGATTTTCTGTCTTGTTCACAATTGTGAACGAGACAATTTGCTATGGGCTGTCATGTGAAATTGCAGTAAAACACAATGAATCTGTTATATCAAAGCAAAATGTTTGACTGTTGAGGGTTTTGAATGTTTTTGCAAGGCTCTGTGCATTTAACAATAAATTGCACAAAGCCTTTTCTGTTTGTGTACATGCTGATGTCGTTCATGAGCTGCTGCTACATGGGTAATCTAAAAGAGGGAAATTCAGCTGTAAGAAAAGCTCTGTAGAGTTTCCCGCACATCTGTAAATACTTTCAAGCTATAATTCCACAAAAACCCATGACTAACCCTGTTTAATCCCCTTACCAGTCAACATTAACTATCTTAAAACGTTAATGTTTTCTGAATGACACTATTTAAGAGCTAAATGCTGTATTAGATCTGATATGTAATACCAGACCTTTTTTATTCAGTGAATCTTTGACTCTGATGTACACGTCCAAAAAAAGCTGCATTACAGGCTGTTGAGTGTACATGTTTTACTAACAATATCAGCCATGTTTACCTGTCTTTGTTGTGATTTCTTTCAGCCTCCACTGTTGCTCCAAACGGGAAGAAAACATGCCTCAAGCTAAAAGTTTTCGTCCGACCATCAAGTAAGTGTTTGCATGCAACCCAGGGCTTTCAAATATAGCATACTGAGGTACACTCTTGGACTGAAGATCAAAACAAATTAGGGATGTATGGTTTCCTCACTTTGCTGTTTTACTGTTTAGTCATTGTTCAACATGCTCCTTTTATTGATCACAGAGCTGCCTTCTAAGAAAATGATTTTATTCTTTTTGGAACATGAAAAAAGATGCTAGATTATCAAATCAACTGAAATCCTCTGAATGTTGCCATTAGCTTTGTTGCTCTGAGTGTTTGGGCTTTAGTGGAGGTGGGGGTACAAATGTCACTAACATATTTGTTGCATACCTGTAATGATTTCCCATTCTCCCTATTTTCTGTTGTAGACAGCTGTCAGAAAACAGACCGTGTTTTTGAAATAGATGACAGAGTAGAAAGTACGTTACCAAGAGGTTAGTATGGCTTTTGGTCTTATTCACTGTGACCTCTTGCATGTGTCTCTTGTATGTCACCCTTTTTTGTTGCTCTACACTGCATGTTTATCAAGCTTGTTTTCCAAATAATTATTTTAAAATTTCTCCAAGATTTCAGTTTAGAAATATTTTTTGGGTAAGAAGTAGATAAGTTTCTATGCTAGAAGTGTCTAAAGACTTCTCTTTCTTTTGCATAGCCCACAATTAAATCATACCTAAAAAATAAAAACACTTAATGGATAAATCTATCCAATTTATTTTACATTTCCTTGTGATTTATTTAAAAAAAAATGAAATTCAGAATTTGAGATTGCATATGCCAAAATCATACACAATTGAAAGCTATAATTTCTTAAAATGTTTTTGATTATTGCTTGTAGATGATGGAAACCAAAATTCAGAGTCCCCAAAAACATGAATATCGTAAAAAAAGGCAATTACTAGAAATTCACTGTTTCACACCTAATCAGCGAATTAACTCAAAACACCTGAAAAGTTTTCTAAGGTTCTAAGTGGCTCTCATCACCAATAAGCCACAATTATCAAAATCGCAAGAAAGTAAGGCTCTAATCTGTATAATTAGTTTTACTTTCTGAAATGGGTAACAGAACTGTTGATATTCAATATTTTTAGATGCATTTGTATATGAAAAATATTTTCTCCTTGTGAACATAAAAACATTTGATGATCGGCATTGTAATTAATATGTCAGCTGTAAAAATAACAAGAAAAAAATCATTATCTTATCTGTGCAGAGTATAGATATACATTCTAACAGTCTGCTTAAGTCTTCATTGACTTGCTGTTTGGCTCTGCAGCTCAGCATTGATTATTTGTTGTGCTCAGAATGCACAACATTTTATGTGTTTTACATGAGACCAAGTCAGTCACCAGGGAGAAACACACCCCATCAGCCACATGCTGCTGTTTCATTCTCAGCACCAGTTTACACTAAGGCCTGTGCCGACATAAAGAGAGCTCACTGCAAAAGTATGATACAAAGAATAGACTTAGAAGAAAAGTAGAGGAAAGTCAAAACTCAATATAAAAAACTTGCCAACATTTTCACTAACTTAACTTAATATTGTAACTTTTTAAAAACTTTGTTTTCCAATAATTTATGTGGTCTTTACATAGGGCATTACCACACATGTATACTTTTAGGTAATGTTAGAAGGTCTAAAAGATGTGTATTTTATGATTTCTTATTAAGTTTGATTGATCTTCTTAATGGGCATGATGTAGTGTGTGACAAATTTAATTTGGTTAATGCTTAAAGTCAAACTTTTTATAGTGTGGAATAATTGTGGATATCAAAATATATTTCTGAATATAGGATGCTACACTAAGTGCTTTCTAACAGAGATGCATAAGCATCAAACGTGCTCATGCAGGTTTGATGCTTTCCTCTTTGATTTGTGCTCGCTTGTGAATTTTGCTGTGCTGTTTGCATCCTTTAAAGGCTGCCTCTATTCCACAGAAACTAGCTTCAGTTTGGCTAAATTCTCTTTCATCGTTTCCAAAGCCATTGAATTTAAACATTCAACTCCTCAATTGTTGTTATTCTGCCCGTCCAGTCTTTACAACTCATCTTACATACACAGTTGTGTGGTTATGTAAACGTCTGATCGTCTGGTCTGTCTATCTGTCCTTGTGCTGTGCATGGTTCAGCTACTTTCCCACGGTGAAGCGGGCACATGGCTGCACACAGATACTGATGCTACTGCCAGACAGACACAGGCGGCCACTCACCTGGGAGATGAAACATTATACAGCAACTGAAGTTCAAATGGCAACTCAGACTTCATGACATGAATCTGAAAATTGTTGCAAATACTATTGTTAGTGAAACAAACCAGTGCTTTTTGAATACAGATTTGTTTCATATTAGAATCTCATAAAATAATTATGTTTTGTAATTAGATCATTATAAAACATATGTATCACACATTATGTAAATTATACACAGAGTGCACATGCAAAAGTAATAACTTGGGAAGATTTTGGAGGACAACCTATTGACCTTACTGCCAGAGCCTCATCACCTCTTTGCAACACCACTTTGCTGCAGATATTATTCTGTTCATAATAGTGTATAATACTCTAATATAATAATAGTGTATGGGCATACTCTTGAGTAGAGTAGGCCCACCTTTCTGTTTTAAAATGTACCTTTTTTGTTTTTCTCTTTTTTCACTAATTTCACTTAAAACTGATTTAATTTATTGCAAGTCATAATCAGCACAACTAGTATGAATGAATGCTTAAAATACATCAAGGTTTTTGTAAATGTTTTTTTCTATTGAATCAGTGAAATATAGTAACAATTTTGTACTGTTGTATTACTGAAATGTGCTTGCATGTAAATAAAGTCTTAATATTATATTATTTCATACTTTACATATGTTTCATCATCATAACAGAGCAACCTGTACCATCAACTCATGCTATGTTTTTTTTCTCTATCCTTTAGATGAAACTAGCCATGAAACGGCTGCCCCTTCGCGGGGTGAAACGAACGCTGCGCAGTGCCTGCAGAAGACAAGTTCTCTACTTGCTTTGCTGCTGGTTACCTTAGTGGGACTCTTTACTTTATAGCGCCTCCCTCTGTGCTGGAGGTCCTTTACACCTAGCGTGGCCTGAATCTACCCTAGGCTGCAGGGTAGTGGGTGGGATTTGGGTGGATTGCATTTGCTTGATTGGGCATAAAAAGCAGGCTTCTCAAGAAAAAAAAAAAACCCTCTATTTTTTTCAGAAGAAAAATTAAGTGGTCTTTCTCCTTCTGTGAGTTAAAAAAGTTGATGTTAGAAGTGGGAGAGAACCTGTCCCCTCTTATACCTTCAACTAAGATGCCAAATCCCATTTTTTTTGACACTTAGTGATTCTTATTTTCCCATGACCTTTACCATCACGCTATGTCATATTTATGTTATTGCAGCACTGATGTTTACCTATGAAAACTAAGTTCATGCAGTTTATTGTGCGTGCACGCAGACGGCACACCATTGTAACAATGCAAAAGCACATTCTAAAACAGCAGCCAATAGCAGTAGAGTTTTACAGTTTTAGACAGTTGCCGTATGTGGAGCATTGTAGATTCTAGGTGTTAGAAATTATTGTATATACAACAGACAGAAATGGAACGTTTCCCTGAGACCTCTCAAGAAGCCTTCTAAAGCTTAGCTTAAACCAGAGATAGATGTAGTTGTTCAGTTTTAACTAAGACAGAATTCAGAAATATGTAATATACCTGACATGGAGCAAATTGACCTACAATCTCTTGTTTTTTAAACATGGTGTCCTCTTTCTCCATACTATGATGAGTTGTTGAATGTTCTAGACGAGCAAATCCTTCTCAAATCAGCCAGCAACTCTTTCTTTTTGACAAACCCAATACAAATGGCCAATAAAACATTTCTAAAAAAAAAGGTTCTGTTCACTCAAACTCACAAAGCCGAAACTAAATTGAAACTTTCTCTCCAGACACTTCGTTAACCGCTGTTAAAATCGAGAATCAATAGCTTTTGAAACTTGATAACACAATTTCACGGCAGCAGTCACAGCCATTTGTGCAATGTTTACTGAGCTGGGCCGCAATTGTTTTCTGTGTTCCAGTTGAGCATTAGTCAATATTAACACTCCCATAAACATTTGCATCCAAAGCTATTTATTCCCTGGCTATTGATTGTTCAAAAAGGTTCACAGCTTAAATTGGGTGGTGTTTTTTATTTTTTATTTTGCTAAACTATCAAGTTATTTGATTCATCAAACATTCTCTTTAACTATGCAGATATTTTAAACTTTTTTAGATCCTGTCAAATGAGAACAACAAAAGATGTTTAATAAGACTCTTCACATTACAGTACCATGCTTTTTTTATTCTTTAACATGATCATAGTTCAGTAAAATACTTATTAAATGCTTGTCATGTTCAGATTGTTACAGCATTATAACGACTTATGCATAGCTCCAATTAGAGGAGTATAAACACAAAAAAACATATCCATTAAATTAAATTTAAGTCAGCTCTGTTTCAGTTCGTTTATGTTACCACTTATACTCAAATTAATTTACTGATCAGCAGGAATGCTTGCTTTATTGAAAGAAGTAACCTTTACCCAAAGTGATAGCTCAGGACCTTTCTGTTAAAAGATCATAAGCAGTTCATATCTTTCCCACAGTAAAGAACTCTTTGGTGTCTTCATTTGGTTAAAAATCCCAATCAAACAAACTCAGATGAATAGCTTGTCAGAAATGTTATTTGTTGTTTCTTATTTTCACAAAACTGCTTTTGTGAAAGCGTTATTACATCATGAGTACTTATGACCTTCCCTGCAAGTATTTCGATACTACCGCCAGTTCTTAACTGGTTTGTTTTTTCACAAGCAGTGAGTCAACGCAGAGCCACATCATTGCAACACTATAAATGTCTCGCTGTGCCGTATTAACAGAGACGATTTAACTACACAAATAATATCTTTCTACATTTTCCTGCAAATAGATTACCTAATATCACCATCTTAATTTATTGATGCTGTTTTAACAAACAGAGTTTAAGACGGGGAACATCTGTTTGTCTACTGCTATTCCAACCTTTTGGTCATTTTGAGGCTTTGTGTTTTGATTTACACAGATTGGACATGAAACTAACTGTTAAGTTTGAAATTATTTGTATGTTTAAATTGGTTGCGAGCTTTTATTGGCTCAGCCACAGCTCTAGGTGAAAGCAGCTCTTTCCTGTGGTTCAGTTCAAAGTTGAATAACAAGTTTATCTGTGCCAGAGCCACAACGTGCAGCAATAGGGACAGAGACAAACTGTGAGGAAGTATTAGTATTAACCTTGAAACCTGTTTAGGGTAAAAACCCTTAGAGGGCCCATAAGTAAATTAAATTTCTTAAAGTAACATCAAATACATGGCAGTTTATCTTTCATGAACGCCTAAACTGTCCTTATATTTTCTTTGGACAATAGCAGCTAATGATAAGAGAAATGGACATAATAGACAATCCTCTTCCTTTGTGAAACAAAATGGAACATGCCAACCATTTACAGTCAATGCATTGTTAAAAACCTATAAAAATAGCATGAATTAATGCCATAATATTTTGGGTTTTTTTCCACTGCTGCATTTTTATATCAGACCAGAAATAGAAATACTTTTCACACAGGACGATTAGTTGCCCTTCCATTTCCAGTTGTAAATAATCGTTGTCTTCTGTGTGGACAACTGCCCAATGCAGAACCACTGCAGAAGTACAGTGGTTTAAATGTTCATTAAAGTTGTTTTAAGATGATAGCAGTGCACTTTGGTCTTAGCCCTTCTTTGACAGACTATTAGTCTCTCGAATGAGCTAATAATATGGATTGATGCTAAATTAAGACATTATGAGTACTTATGACCTTTTAATAGAACCTCACTTCAAAATTCTTTAGCTATGTCTTTAACTCTACCGAATCTAGCATCATATCAAAGCCGCAAGTTAGTAAAAGGCTCGGAGAGATGGACAGAATGAGAGAAATAGAGCAAAAAAAGGAGCACAGGAGCAATTGCGCGCCCACCTTCTGCTCCTACTGTTACTTGTTTAAGCGACCCCTTAATGAGGTTCAAAATGACAGGCAAGCAGACCCCATGTTGTCGCAAGGGAAGTTTTTCTGGTATTAAAAATAGATGATGGAAGGCTTAGTGGGGGTTCTCGGAAGTGTAGATTTTTACTGTCGGGGGTTTTAAAGCACCAATGACCTTGCAGTTCAAGAGAGCTGGCAAGTGAAGGAGACAGAGAAGAATTATATGAAGAGAGGCTTACACATACAAATACATACAGGTTTAGACATATAACATAATTAGTGCCTAACAAAACACTTTTAAACAAAAGAACCTAAAAACTCATTCAACTCTACAGGCCAAAAACCCTATTCAATTCAATGACAAACATGCTGTCTAACACCATTCAGCCTAGAGGCATGCACTGTTTTGGGTTTGCTTTGTTTTTATTTTGTGACTGTGTTTTTTTCTGTGATTTTTTTTATATATATGTATATCTATTTTTCATTTCATTTCTGAAAAACAACGTATGCCTTCAGCCATTTGTTCCTTTTATATACTGCAGTAACAATGCTATTACAGCAGAATAGCAGCTCAGCTACAAGAGGTAATATGAGACGAGGCCATTTAATGAGGTACTAATTTTCAGAATATCACCACAGGGATATGAGCACTGCAGAAGATTCAACATGGATGCTTGTCTGCAGGCTATAATCAGAAACCAGCTTCAATTTTAATCTCTTATGATTATCAACACTAATTGTCTTTTTTTTTCTTTTGCTATCAATACCATGATTTTTTTTCTGCACATAACCCAAACCTGGGAAATGAGAATCAACTTATATACTGGATACTGTGTATCCTGAGGTAGACAACCATACAACATAGTAGTGTTAGGTTAGTATCTGTTTTGTACCTTTCTGGAGGACAAATAAAAAAAAATGAGATAAACCATTGCTAAAACTGTATAATTATTATTATTGTTATGATGATAATGATTATGACTATTATTATTATTATTATTAGGAAAACTTCTCGATGTATATAGTGTTTGATATTAAAGTATTAATTTGGTTCTTATGTCTTTTCTAAAAACAATCAGATACCGTATTCTCTCTGGGTTTTGCGGAGTGTGTACTGTTCTCAAACAATGCATTGTGTGTGCTTTAATCCTCAATGCCTAAAGAGACTCTTGAGTTTAAATAAAAAGGGGAAACCTGTAGGAGCTGCACACACTGTGCAGTTGGCTGGAACATTAGCCAAACAGAGGCTCACCTCTTACATGTTTTAAACCAGTCACCATCTCTTCATGGAAAGATCCTGCCTACGAAAATAAGCATTTGGGACTTGATCGATGGCCTATTTGTACTTTTTCTTGCCTTCAGGATTTTGGAAGCATTTTTTGAGTGAAAAGTTGGCTTTTTAATGGAAGGATCTCACCGGTTTCATTATGTGGCATGCGCATGAACTTGATAACATGTATAAAAAAAAATCAGAAGTTTTCAAGACTTTGTTTTTTTTGCTGTTTTCTTTTTCATGCTGATGTATTAGATTTAATGGTCATTTCCATGTTCTGTGTTTTTGCATCCCCCATTTGAGTGATGTCAGACTGTGTACTCACACGTGACAAATGTACATACCACAAGCCATTGTTGGGAGATTTAAAATTGGGTTTTGTGAGGTGCTTCATTTTGTAGATCAAAAGCAACTCTTACTTTTATTTTTCTAAACCTAACATTCTGTAAGCATCCATGGTGTTCATCCTCAACTTGTTCCCTTTTTTACCCTTCATTCCCAGTAGGAGGGGTTTATGAGTGGATACATTAGAGTAGACATTTTTCAGTGTGACACTTTTGAGTTTTTTGTGTCTCTTTTTCTGTCGCCACAGTTAAAAGCGAAGCGGCAACTTTGTTTGGCAACGAAGAGCGTTTCCCATGCCTTAGCCCCTCAGCCTCTAACCCATTTGTGTTCAAGACACTTTTTGCCATTGTGCTTGTACACAGAGCAGCTGCTGGCTTCGAAGAGCTTACAGTGGGGCCCTTCAATTTTCTGTGTCTTTTTAACAACCTCTAAATCACTTTTTCTTACTGTAGATGGTGGTTTTAGGAATAGTTCAAGGATTAGAGCACCCCACCTAACAAATCCTGAACTGGATTGTTAGAGGGTGAACCCTATCATCGATCTATGCTCTGTGTGCAGGGAAAGCTTCTCAGCTCTCCACTTGCTGATGAAAACACTTGTTCGTTTTATGTCCTGCCTCGGTTCTTCTTGTGCTTGTATAACTTCCACCTGCTGTCCTTTCTCCCTCACCTTTCAATCCCACTCCGGCTTTTCCATCAGTGGGGACTGTTTCCAAACTGCTCTTTTACAGTATGTAAAATGAAAGAAAATTTGACAGGAAAATGATCTGTATTTGTATATACACGTGTCTGAGCAACTATGAGTACTACAATAAAACATTGCTTTGATGATTGTAACACTGTGTCCCAATTTTTTTTTCTGTGCAAAATCTAGGTTGTTGTGTGTTTTTTTTAAAATCAAAAGTATAAACATGTTTCAGATTTTTTTAGGGTTAGGGCTTGCACTGCAACTAATCTACAGACAGTTTATAGTGAATACTAAATAATACACACAAAACACTGTTAAAGTACCAGAGTTTGTGATGTGAAAATTAGGCAAGAGTAAATAATTTCAGAAATTTTTCCATCTTCAAGGTTCCACATAAGTTCTACAATTAAGCAGAATCTATAGAGAATACAATGTGGTTGCTTCAGTGTGTGAACCTTTTTACAGTGAATGGGGAGTTTACTGTTTTCACAATTATACACTACTTTCAAACTTAAAAAATATGAGTATGAGTGTATATGCCATGGTTGTTAATGCATTTGATTAACCTGGAAATAAAGTTCAGCTGTTTTAATAGGCTTTTGCTAACATTTTCTCAGTCACATATGAAAAACTCCTAATCTTCATAGAGCTTCCAAATTATCACCAGAATCTGTTTGACAAAAGATTTCAGTAATGCAAAGGGAACAAATTAATCTAAATGGTATTAGATGCACTTTGGACTGCTCAGTTGGTAGAACTGTCGGCTTCCAGCAATGAGGTCGTGGGCTGAAGATCTAGCCTGAGCTCTTTCTGTTTGCCTGTTCTGCCTGTGCATGCATGAGTTAGACAGAACTGATTTTCTATTTGGATTTTTCGTATGATTTGTGACATTTGTCAAATTCTGTGCAAGACTTTTATTTTCTCTTTTAGAACACCTTGGACTTGCACCTCGTGTCACTTAGCAATTTTATTTAAGGATCTCATCTGGAGTCAGGAAGCTTCAGTCATCCAAAAACCAATGCTAAAAGAGAACAGAATGCTTTGCCTGTTTAAAGGCGACCTGTAGCAGACGGAGCCAAACTTAACTATTCTTGTAGCTGAGAAAGATATAGAAACAGAGGTGGCACAACCACCTCAGCAGAAATGAAGGTAGTTCTACAAGGATAAAGACTCTTTTCTGTTTTTATCACTGGCACTTTGGGGCTGTAAGTTGCTGAATCAAAAGTGCTTCCAAACCTTTGTGTAATTCGCTCAGACTGGTGTTAGAAAGCCGAGCACAGAGGCAGTCCATAAAACTCCTTTCTTTTGATTCGTGAAAGATGAATAACTCTCCATAAATGTAAAAATTAAAATTTTTCAGGAGATTAAGTTTTGATAGATGTTAACATTAAATGGTGTACTAACTTTAATGTATCTTACTCGTGCAACATAATTAACGCGTCTCATGATGTGTAAAACTGTAAGCCACCATCATACATACACACATGCTTTTTAGCTTAGGCTTTTATGTACTTGTCCCTCTACTACCTGTCTGCACTGTAAAATCCTTCCCTGCAAAGACAAACTGAAAGGAACATTATCCATTGGGATTGGAGTAACAACTTAAACCTTTTTCACATCAGTTGGATGCTAATGAGGACACCTAATGACCTTCTGTTGGACCCCATCAGCGCCATTTAGCTTCATCTTCCATTACCTCTGGTAATTAAGCTTGAGAGTCAGCAAGCCCAAAGGACAAAAGGGGAAGGAAGACAACCACGATCCACAAATGTTACAAAGCTCATTTAAATTGTCTTTTGACAAAATAGCAGTTCATATAGTTAGGTATAATTAACCGGAATTAAAAGGAAAATAGTGAAATAAAACAATTTTTATTTATTTTTTTGCTTTTGTGCACATGCAAAAGTAAAAACTGTGAATGGATGACAACATTGTTTGGCTATTGCATTGAGGATTTTAACAGCTACACCTGTTGTAGAACAGACTGGTTTAATTTAAATATGTGATTTGTGTCCAATCACAATACTACCCATCTTTCTTAACTTCCCTGAAAAGGATTACGAGTTGTCAAAGTCAGCAAAAATAGTTAAATACCAGGTTTTGGATACTTTAACAAATTTTGCAGTCCACACAGACATTAGCATAGTATTACAATAGCTTCTTTTGTAAGAGCTTTTGTAAGTTCTTACAACTTTTGTAATTTCTCTGCTTAATTTTATTTAACACAATGATGTCTTAAGTGACGCATTTCTTAATGAAATGTGAGATCAGTGTGAGGATAAACAATGAATGTAGGATAAACAATTACTTTATTCTTAAGATGCACTCGTGCATCTTGAGGATAACTGGTTTGCATTTATTTATGACACAGTATGATACACATCATACATCAGTCGGATGGATTCCAGGTTAATTTGCTTATATTAACCCTCTTGTGTTTAATTATATGTGTGAAGAGTTTTGACTGCATTCAAGCAAATGACATGAACATTTGCCAGGTTGCATATTTTGGGAAAGGATTTAAATTTTGTCATTTAAGGTAAATAGAGCAAGAGACACAAGTTGTAAAAAATCCCTGTCAAAAAGAAAAATTGTACATGCTCAAAAGAGTTATTTTAATTGATATACAATTGACTTACAAGGTAGGAATGCACAATATTTTTGCATTATCACACAAACCTGCTTATGCTAATCAATTGGTAACATTGTGATCCAATAAGTGAAACTGAATCAATGTTATCAACCAGTGTATATTTCCATCTGGCTCCTGTTCATGTATGAGTTTTGGTAGAAGGAGGGGCTGTCAGCAAGATAATGACATGATGTACACTGCTAAGCACATATAAATGGTTTGAAGACAGCTGGGTGGAGGTTCTGGAGTGGCCAACTCAAGGCCCAGACTTCAGCCCAACAGAGAATTTGTAGTGTGACTTGAAAACGGCAATTTGTAGTCAATTCCTACACAACCTGACAGAGCTTAAACAGTTTTGCAAGGAAGAGTGGAGAAAAATTGGAGCATCCAGATGTGAAAGGCTGATTGAGATCTAGCCAGGCCACCAGTCAGCATTAGATACCGACTTGAAGGGTGTGAATATTTATGAAATCACCAGTTTGCCACAAAAATGTATTTAATTGTCATTACTTTGTAGAAATCAGTTTTCATTTTGATAGCAAACCTGTTTTTGTAATTGTTTTGTTACAAACAGCAACATTATATTGATCATAGTTGAATTATAAAAGCTATAAAAGACTAAAACAGTCAAGGCAGTAACTAATTTTTATCTGCACTAGAAAGCAAAACAGGATCTTAGCAGGTTTTTAAGCTGTACTTAATGTGACGATAGCAACCATTTAATCATCAAAGCATCCATATCAGATATCTTATACACCAAAAATAAAGTACAAAATAATGATTTTATGGATTTTTAAGAAAATCGTGGGATTATTAAGAAAAGGCTATGTTGCCAGTTTGTCATCAGTACTAAAGGCTTCTTCAGCAACACTCTGCGTTACAGTGAAGATTAAGTGCTCAGCGCTCCATAGGCTGGGAAAAAAAAAACGTGTTGATGCCAAAGACATAAAATCCCATCCAGGAGGCAATTCTATCCAATTTCATCCTTTTCCAAAGCTGAGACTTTTTTGAGCATCAGTGAGGAGGAGGGAAGAGGGAATGGGGAGGCTCTATGCCTGAACACACTTGAAATGATGAGCCAATTATCGTCAAGTTGTTCTTCCTGGTGTTATTAGCAAAGAAGGCTCCGGAGATGCAGGTGTGTGCGCGCTTAAGAAGACCTATAAAGACAAATCACTGTGCCTGATCATTAAATCTGGTATAATGATAGCTTTATGTGAAGATGTATCCCAGATGTACTATTAAGCTCTGAACATAGTCAAGGTCTGTGACCAGCAGCAAGTGAGCAATGAGCACTGGGATGAGATGGTATTCAGCTCAAAGCATGTCACCCTTGAGATAGATACATGAATGTAAAAATAAGCACAGATTTACCTGAGCCTTTGACTAAATTTTTTTTTTCAGTTTAGCTGGAAGATCGAAGAAGTTTCTTTCTTAACACAATAAGAGCTCATCTAACAGTTTTGAAGAGGCCACTTTAATGAAAAGATTCAGAAGGAAGCATCATTTAAGTCAGCTGGCTCACTTCTCCACTCCATGGTGTTTCGTTTCCATGTGAACAATAAGTTTGACTGACAGCTCCGAATGATGTCTTCAGTTAATCGCTTCAGTGGTGTGAAAAGGTCATAAATCACCCAATTACGTTATCCTGCCCCCACCCCCTCCCTTTATGAATAGATATTTTGGGGGAGAATATTTAAAATGCCTCCAAGGCATATCAACTTAGTCAACCCCATATTTATTGAGAGGGAGCTGCTGGGTGGCAGAAATAACTGATAAGCTGAATACATTTTTGAGTCTCAGCTGCACTGTGGAATGTCAAGGTGGGAGTCAGAGAGCTGAAACAGAATTCAAGGTCAGATTTATGACAACTTTGACAGGTTTTAAGAAAAATGTTTGTAAAGAAGAAAAGCAATTATTTAAGGTGGAAATGCAGCATGGATATAAAACATTGATCTGCAAAGGAAAATTGAGATCAATACTTTAGTAGAGATTTATGAGAAAGCCACAAAATATATCTGTTTATAAGCCCTGCTGTGGTCAAAGTAGGTGGAAAATAGAATGTCAGCGGTGGCTGATCAATACATATTTAAATAGAATCCCTTGGTTTAAATCTGTAAGTTTTCAAAGCATCAGAACCCAGAAAGTAAAGTACTCAGAACTTGATATAGAAGAATAGCCAAAAGTTTCCAACTGAGCAATCTTCTAGTTTTAAAAAATCACATGAGTGTGCAACCATAGGAGTTGGATCCCCACTATTGTCCTGCAATTACAGGGGGATCAGTAGGCCTCTGCAGAGGAGGGTCCGTCAGATAGTCAAGATTCAAGAGGTACCATTTGGTTTTTGTTCTGACTGTGGAACACTGGCCTAGCTCTACACCTTCAGTAAGGTTCTGGAGAATGCATGGGAGATTGACCAACCAGTGGTGGTTTGTGTTTTGTGGATTCAGACAGGAAGCTCAGCAGTCTCCCTCAGTTGAGTCCTGTAGGGATTCTTGAACTGTTGGCACTCTGTATGACTGGGGTCATAGTTTGGTTCATGTTACCAGCAGTAAGACCATCTTGTTTCCAATGAGAGTTGGACCCTGCCAAGATTGTCCTTTATTACTGGTTCTGTTCATAGCTTTCATGCACACAATTTCTAGGCACTGCCAAAGCGTTCAGAGGATATGTGGCTTCAGGATCAGGTTTTTCACAGATGATGTGGTTCTGTTGGCTTCAGAACATGATCACCAGTTTTCAGCTCTTCTAAATCCATGAAAATAATCTGGAGTCAGAAAATGGAAGAATTGCTTCTCCAGGTTGGTGACAAGGTCATGCCTCAAGTGAAGAAGCTCAGGTATCTTGGGATTCTGTTCATGAATCAGAGAAAAATGGAGCAGGAGATTAATGGGCTGATTGGTGTATTGTTCGCAGTGATGCAAGCGCTGTATTGGTCATGGTGAAAAACGAGCTGAGCTGAAAGTTGAAGCTCTCAAGTCACCGGTTGATCTGCATTCCCAGCCTCATCTTCAGTCATGAGCTCTGAATAGTGACTGAAAGAATAAGATACAAGCAGCCAAAATGAGTTTCCTACTCAGGTTGTCCGGACTCTCCCTTTTAAACAGGAAGAGCAGCTTGGTCAATAGGGAGGGACTCAGAGTAGAGCCGCCACATAGGGAGGAGTCGTTGAGGTGGCTTGGGCATCTGGTCAGGATACCTCCCTTGTAAGGTGTTCTGGGAATGTCCTACTGGAAAGATAATCAGAGGAAGACTCATAACATGCTGGAGGAGACTATGTTTCTCAGCTAGCCTGGGAAAAACTGGATGTTCCTCTGGAGGAACTGGAACATGGGATTGGAGAAAAAGAAAAAGTCTCCCTGCTCAGACTAATCCTGGATTCAGCGGAGATGATGGATGGATGGTTGCTTACTCATCATCAGTCAGGACCCTTCACACATAAATCCCCTGATCAGCAGCTGATTTCTCAGTTAATCTCTTCAGATCTATAAATTGAACAGCAATAAACTCTATAGAGAAATATATATTACAGAGTGTCTTCAAGTAATTTTTGTGGTTAAGTGGCTCAGAAAAACAACCAACAAATACAAATTAATAGTGTGTGTCTAAGTTTCCTTTTAGGATCCAGCACATGCAGGTTAAATTCAACTTATGCAGAGGTCACTGGAGCGTTTTTCTCATGTTATTTGTTCTCAGCTTCTCACATGATGACCTCCAGGTGAGTTGCTGCAGCCAAACCAGAGGAGGATTAGAGGAAGATGTGATACAACTGCAAAATGTCAAGTTAACAGCTCACACATTACTGTTGAAAGTGGTGAAAGGTAAGAAACTAACTCTCAAAAGCACATGTTGAACTGATGGTATAGCTGGAGCCCATTTGTCCTACATTGTGATATAATAATTTGATACACAGTGACTAAAAGGAAGGAAGCAAAAATTATTCCATAAAAAAAAAAAATTCTGATTTCAGAGTGTAATCTGAGGGATTGCTGCTGTGCAGAAGCAGTCAGGAGCAAGTGTTTTGTAAACATTGGACTTTCACACAGTGTTTCACACCATGTCTGATGTGTTACAGTAAATATTAGCACATGCTGAAATGATAAGCTCCTACCATGAAATGAAAGCTAATTTTTACATGAAACTGGTTACTATGACAGCAAATCAGGAAGAAATTAGCAGAAAACAATGGAGGTGTTGGATGTTAGAATTTAGCATGGCATATATTCTATCTTTTCTGGTTTTACATCATTATGTAGCAAGGTGTGACCAGAGTTGGTTACCACGATTATTTAAATGACATGCTATACATATATATGCACATTGTTTTTTTTCATTAAATGTGATATGAACTGTGTGTGGTAGGTATAATGTGACTAAATCAGACACCATTAACATTTGTATTACAGCTACCAGTGTTGTAGTTGGACCGATTGCATACGTAACAGCATGGTAGTTAATTTTGGTACATATCTTGTGCAGCTAAATACAGATATTAAAATATGTTTTTTTATGTGTTGTGATCCATCCATTGTCTATACTTGGTTGTCTATGCATGGTGGCGAGGGAGGGGTTTGGGTGAGTATACTGGTGCCTATCTCCAGTGTGTAAGAGGCACTCTACAGGAGTTAGACAATGGGAAGAAGTCAGAGTACCAACAGTGAACACTTTTGTTTGCAAGTGAGAGAATCCCAGATAGAAACTCCATGCAGAAAGATCCCACTTCAGGTTATGAGCCTGGGACCTTCTTGATTCATGTTAACTGTGCTAACAACTGCACTGCCGTTTTTTTTCCTTTTAAATGTATGTTAATTGAAGATAAAAATGGCTTCAGAAATTAGAATTATGCCCTTCACATTCATCTTTAGTACTATTTCCAGTACATTGCTGTTCCAGGTCAAAATATTTTTCAAATAAGATGAGAAGGGTTTGTCATTTCATTTGCTGATCATTTCCCTTCGAGTGAATGTATCTCAGAAATGAGAATCCCCATTGAAGGAATGAGGAAGAAGGGTCAGGGATATTACACCAATACGCTAGCAGTATATTACTGAAGTATTTGCCCTGAGGTCATAAATTATCATCTAATGATTTTGTCATTCTGTTAAAACAATAACTTTAAGACCCAGTCCACATGTCTTTACCATCATAAATTTTGATTTATGCTTTTAATTTTTTGATGGGTTGAAATGCTCTGACACTTGTGCCATTATGATGTTGATGGGATGAAATATTGTCACAATTAATTTTACTTTTCAGGTTTAATTAGTTTACTTTAAAATGGCATTCATCACTGCTGCTGCAGATGAAATTCAGAGAGGACTTAGAGCAAGGGGAGGCTTGCAAGAGCAAATTTTACAGTTGACTTACTGGGAAAATAAATGCTGCCTGAATTATTCATCAAGCTTGTCAATCTGATTCTTAAATCAAAACTTTTTACCACCCTTACAGTATATCATGTCACACAATCGCCCTGTCTTCAAATGTGACTTAAGGTGAATTTATCACTCTTGTTTAAAGCCTACTGTATTTTGAAGACGAATGTAACATTCCACATGTGTATCTGGACCTAGTGTATTGTTCTAATTCTTTTGCTTCATGCCATTTCACAACCCCCTTCCCCCCAAAAAACAAAACTCTAAAACTGAGTGAAACTCACTTTAAAATAAACTTTTGTGGTCCTCACACTTTCTGGGTGCAAAAATGAATCATCTATGGTAATATTATCCAAATTATGCATGAGGAATCTTATTACTTACTGCTGGACTTCATTAAATGCCATTATTCTAACGTATTACTGAATGGCATTAATTATTGGAAAATGGCAGACCTAATTGGTAAAGTGTATCTTATTTGGTTGTTTAAATGTGAGAAAAAAAATTACATTTATTTATCTTGTTTCCACAGAGTGGACAGTGGTATTGTCAATTCTGTCTTAGCTCTGTAATTTTATTAAAAGCCTTAGGGCATGGCAATATTCACAACGAACATGCAAATGGCCCTTGTAACTTCTGACTTTCTCTTTTACTCCTCATCATGTTCACCTACTCTTTATCTCCCATACACACAAATCCAAGTATATGGATTTTTTTTCTATCAGCTGAATTACACAGACATTACATTACTGGTTACAAATTTCTGTTAAATTAGTCTCTCATTTTTACTGAATATGACTTTATCCCACAGGTTCTTAGTAAATACTAAGAAGAATATAGCCTAGTTAATATTCTACATAATTCTGTTGGAAGAAGGAGAATGCATTGATTCATAACAGATAAATGTGTGTTACTGTTTTTTCATATAAACTAATCTTTCTTCAAGAATTGATTGCTGCACTGCAAATAGCACTGTTACTAATGTCTAATACTTAAATTTGGGCTCAAAAAAGTAGAAAAGTCTCATAACAGTAAAATCATTCAGAGATTTTACTGAATGAAAAATCTTAATACAGTCATATTATGGCTACAAGTTGTACAAGACTGTCAGTGCACTGCATATGCATGCTGAATATTTGAGCTGCATGGTGTCTGTTGTATTATTTCAACAAATTCAAGGAAGGTTGTGACATGTATTTTCACAACACACTATAAAAACTGCTGGGTTAAAATCAACCTAAACTAGTTTATTATAACCCTGCCACTGGTAAATATGGACTTATCCTATGCAGGGTTGGTTTAATAAAATAAGGACCTGTTGTGGGCCCAATGTACTGGTTTAGGTTAGTGGATTGACCAATGACTGAATTGAAAATATTAATCCATAATTTAGATTGAGCAGCTATATTTGGGTTAAAATTGAGACTTTTATTGATAAATAATTTTATTTGGATAGTGAAATTCATATTTAATATATAACACTGTACAAAATATTGCCTTTTATTAGGCAATAGTTGAGTTTATTGTAATTATTGTACCTCTTAGTTATTTTTATTGTTACAGAATTTTCATCATGTTAGTTGAATCCAAAAACTATTAAAATAAATAACAAAATATTTATAAGTTCTACCTTATGTGTCAAAATGTGAACACTGAACATAGCTATCACTGTCTTGTTTTAACTATTTGACAGGTAAAGGACTGAATTTATAGTCATATTAACCAGTCATAGCGTTTTGCACTAGAGCCAAATTGACTCAATCACACTCAGAAATGCACATATAGGTTGGTAGGCAGCATGGAGTTAAGTTCCTTTGTCCAGTGACACACTGACATGTGACAGAAGGAAGCTGGAACGGGTCCTACATCTGCTGGTTTGCAAAATGACGACTCTTCCCATTAAACCACAGTTGGTTTTCATCTGGACTCCTTGTTCCTAGTCTGTCTTGTGTCCCCTATTTGACTTGCACAATGTTACTTTTTATGGCCCTTTTTGTGGAGTGTGCAGCTAATAGCTGTGACAGACAATTCTGCATATGCTTGGCATTGATTTTTATGTTGTAGTTTTTTGTCCTGCCTTGATTTGTGCTGCTGTCTAGTTAATATTAAGAGAGGACTTAAAAGAGAGCATTTTCCTTTCTTTTTAACTTTTATATTCATGTAATCAGCTGAGATAATTTTATTTCTGGGCCACAAAATGTTCCAAACCATGACCTGACCAACTTAAGCCAATTTGAAGATCACAACTTTGCCCCCTCAGGTTTGTACAGTATGCACTTGGCATGGGTTCGTCACTTCACTTTCTGCTGTTCTTCCCCTGATGTTCCCAACACTCGAGAACAAGACACATTTGTATTCAACACAGCAGATGACCTTTTCAACTGCTCCATAGTTTAATTTTTATCCTCCCATGTAAACTGAAGCCTCTGTTTTCAGTTATTTTCACTGATAAGTGTTCTTCCTTTGGTCACAAGACTGTTTAGTCCCATTACGTAGATTACATTTCATATTATATTATACTTGCATAAATGCATGGTTTTACTTAGAAACAGTGGTTTGAATTTTCCTGTAACTGTTGATATCATTACACGGTCCTTAGATCTTTGTTTGTGGCAGTATGTCTTCACTGGTGAACATTGTTTACATTTATCCTCCCAGGTTTTGCTTCTAAATTGTGACAGCTGTTAGAGTAGTTTTCATTTTTCAGCATTTGAAGTAGGTCAGTAATTGCTGCAACATATCTTTTTTAAAACCACTAAATTATTCTGATCTTCTGACATGGTTGTATAAAGCATAAGTCAGAGTTATTGACAGCTGACATGCATACATATCTATGGTACATTTCAAATAGGATGCTTCAAGCTACAGTGCTGTGAAAAAGTACTTGCTTAAGTCTTCACCTCACAGAGTTCACTTTTGTTCCATATATTCTCCATTTGTAAATATTGGCTTACTGTGGTTGACTGGAGTCCCAAAGCCTTAGAAAAAGCATTGTAACCTTTGTGACAAATGACTGATTCTTTCCCTGTTCTTTAATTACTTTAGAATAGGGCATTATGTGTGAACTTCATGAGTTGTAGTAGCACTGTGTTATTTTCTCAAATACTAGCTCATACTTTAACTTTGAGTTCAAAATAGATGTTTTTTCAGCTGCTCTCTTTTTTTTATAAAGTTGTAAATTATGTGATTTTAGTAGTATTTGAATGAACAAATCTGTTTTAGAAATTGTCTTTGTTTTGCTTTATTTTTAAAAGATGATAGAAAGAGAGAGAGAGAGCAGAAGGGAGAGAGAGAGAGTAAGAGAGAAGAGGAAGGACAGGGGAAGACGGAAAGAGGGAGACAGAAAGAACAAAACCCGCACAGAGACAGATGAACAGATGTTATCTGACAGGTGCAGTAGGCCCAGCTTGGTGTGTGGGCAGCAGATATGACAGGGATTTTGCATACACTGTGTGAGCTAATGCTGTGCACTTCACTACCTGTCATGACTATAACCTTATTGTCAGATACATGAGAAGGATTAGACATGTTGATGTTCCGTGGTACTGATGTAAACCCATCTAACTGTACAAACAAAATGTGTTAGACTAAACTTGTAGATCTCAGAAATTAAAACAATGGATCTCCACTAAAAGGACACTACAATTTCTGTGCCGCTCCTCAGACTCTTGGAAAGACATGACTCATCTAAGTACATCCAGAGTGCGATAAGATCATGTGTTTAGATAAGTCATCATGACAAAACTTTCCTTTCAGTGAGGATCATTTTTCATTGTTGTTTTACCAAGGGAATCTATCCTACGTCAGTCTTTCACCACACAGTATCTGTGGTGCTTTATGAGTTGATTTTTTGTGGGCTTTAAGATTTAGTATGTTTATTTAGCACTTGGTGTGAGCGTGACGCCCTATTTCTGCCCAGCTATAAATAGGCCACACATGCAGGCGGGCCTCCTGGAAGGGGGTGATGACCAGAAGCAGCAGGGTCAAGGACAAAAAATGGCCCAGAGACACTAGATTCAGATAATTAAATTAGGTAACCGACCTGGAATGTAGCCGTTGAGTGAAGTGTGTGCATGAGATTTTACACTTTCAAAGCAAGTGTGTGTTGAGGCTGTTAAGTGAGTGTGGTGTGGGCTGGTTGTGGGCTTGGTGGGTAGATGGATGATGACAGAGCAAAGGTGTACAGTGTGATATGCTTTAAGCAGGCAGGTGGTCCACTCTTCTGTAAGCTTAGGAACTAATTCAAGATAAAAGAGCAGTGAACTGTGGCAATATGAAGTTAAAACCACACACCCATGCTGGGATCTTAGGGTGCACTACTATATCTGAAGATCCCTGATATTTCAAGGATAAAACCCTTGAAAATTATATTTGAGCTGGAAGAGAAAAATAACCATTCTGTTCATGTTTCAGACTTCTGTAAAAAGGAAAGGTTACAAAACTCAAAAAAAGAAATGGAAGCCCACATTAAAAACAACTGCCAGACATTCTGTAGGTTTCAACTGGGATATTAAAACTAAATTTTAGTACTTTTGAGGTGGGACATTTGAGGACTTGGTATTATTCAATATCATCATCATATCTTTATTCCATACACAAAAAATGTCCATAGTAAAAAGGTAAAGCAAGCAAAATAAGAGAGAAATAAAATAAGCATGACATAATATTATTCACTGAGTTACAAATAAATTATGATCCAATGATTCTACAATCTTGAGGAAAATCTCACTGTACTAAAAGCAGGATTTACTAAAATTGCAATTATATTATTGCATGCATTTGTACATAAGATTTCTCAGCACAGCTGCACGTGTGGGGTTTAACATGTATCCTTAATCAATTGCCTTGTGAGTGTGAGAAAAGATGAGTTGTTAAAGAGTTAAAAGAATGAAAACTCTGGTATCAGTTTTCTCTTTTTGTTTCTTCATTCCAGTGCCCTTTATTGCAATTATTCACATCAGTGATGATAGATAATAGATGGGGATGGATAATATCTGCACAGGAATATTCTGCAACAAATCTGTCTAGACATTACAGCAAAGAAACAGTGACAGGTGGAATAAACAAAAAGTAAAATGAAAAGAGTGACACAAAGATCATGACCTCTTTCAGACAATAACTCACAGATCAAACTCTTTACTAAAAGAACATAACAAACAATACAATTATCTTTCTTTCCCATTTCTGCCCATCAATTGGCCAGTGTGTATTATCATAGTTTAACTGAGTCAGTGACCCTCAATGTTTGGTGAAATTGTACAAGGTTATCGTCTTTGTGTAAGCGGCTTGCTCTGCTGAGAGCTGTGTAATGTGGATTATGAGAGGGACTAAACATTATGGCTCGGCTTTGGCTCCATGCTGAGATTAGCAAAGTGCTTGAATAGGCGGCATTTCAATGATGAAACACACAAACAAAAATCCTGCTTTAATACAACAGGTGCTGCAAGTAATGATTATAATCCAGAAAAAATAAAAACACTCAATTACAGGTTACACTCCAACAGAAAACAGAGATGTTATTCAAATGAAGTTTGCCAGTATAGCTGCCTATCTTCCTTTATGCCGCCGATGCTTGGCGCTTGACGTCAACAGGCTTTCAGTGATATCATCTGGCTTCGGTCCCCAAGTGCTGATGACTGATATTCATTTCCTAATGTTCATTCTCTTATTGATTTTTCACTTGTATCGCCTTTACGCTGTGATGCTAATTTGTTCTATTATTTATTTCAGTCCTGGACAAAAAAAATATTTTTATGGTCACGAATAATTGCATAAAAACATGGTAACCTTTTTCTTCTTTGATGTCAATCAACAGTAAGCTTTTACACCTTCTGATTTCTGCTGTTTATCCAATTATTTTGGTAGTTTGAAAGGATTTGATGGCAACTGTGATAATTATGAATCATTGCAATATGTGGAAGTGCCCCCAGATGTTATTTCTCCCAAAAGAGGAATAAAGCTGTTTAAAGCCCAGTTCCTCTGTGATCCCACTGTCTCGCCGGTATCGATCAGACTCACATCACTGCACCATTTTTATGAGATAGCTTTGACTTTTCTATTACAGACATCATGTTAATACTGCCAAATCAATGCATATGAATATGGTGATGCTAGGAGTGTGGGCACACGAAGAGAGTAAAAACAGCATGGTGGTGTGTGTGGTCCCCCTGATTAGGGTGTAGTTTTCCATGGTGAGTGAAAGGAAGAAGAGGGAAAAAAATGTCTGGGTTTTAGATCACCTGGGAGGGCTTTGAACAATTGTGTCAAAGAGAAAAATACCCTCTTTGGTTCTCCCCGCAGTGCTGTGGCACACATCATAGTCACCAGCATCAGAGATAAATGGACTACCGTGAATCTTTTTATTAGGGGGTATTTAAAATAGCAGAATCACAGCTCATCGTGAAAGACTGAGCAAAGCGAGTGTGGAAACTCTCAATGAAGTGTTTAAACACATGTTCTGGGCTGAGCTAGGTGGAGCAAACTGTGTGGGGTATAATAACAAACAGCCATGTCTTAAAAGAGCTCTAATCCTGAAAGGATTACTTAGAAATAATCAGTTTAGGTGCACCATTACTAAATGCATTCAGGAAGACATAAAATCTAAAACAGGTTTCTTTTATATGTACATTTTGGGCCCAACTATCCCAAAGGATGTTAATCTCTTCTCCAAGATAATGCTGTTTTCAGTTCATCTATTTCTATTGTACCCACTTAGAAGGATGTAACCTTTTGGTCCTGAAATTAATGGCCATTACACATGGAAGAAGAGCCTCTTGATGGAAACTGATGACTCAACTAAACTGAAGCAGCCAGAGGCACCCAAAGACAGAAAATGAAGCAATAAAACTAGAGAAACAATGCAAAGAATTACCTTCTCAGGTTGTGCTCGTGCTTAATGGGTGTGTGAAAAATATTTTGTTGCTCGTTCATCAATTTCCCACAAGTGTGCTGATTGCATGGAGTGGATCCAACATGCTGTGAGATGATGGTAGGAAAATATTGCAGGCACATTGGGAGTCCAGCTCCTGGAAGTCATGAAGATGCAGAGTCTTTCCAGCTGTGAAGCACCTGTGTTAACTATTTATTGTCATTCCTCAAGATAAAAGCAGAAACCCGAAAAACATGCATAAACATCTACACAGAATGTTGTCATAAGAGTTGTCTATACTTTTGCATGTAGCCAGTGCGATATATTACAGAAATTATTGTTAGAGAGTCAAAATTAATGCCCTTACTTATGAATTTAAATATTTAATAACAATTTGCAAATAAAAAAGCCATGTTTCATTATCTAATAACATCTATGAAATACCTAGATTTTTTTTCCCCCATTTAACCTAAAAGCTACATTTTAAACATTTTCTTATCAGCTGGTATGCCATTTATTGGCTCATTTAGACACAATTGAGGAAAGTCCTGTCCACTTTGTGCACAGTGTGTTCCAGTTGAAAGAAAATATTTTTAAGCGGTTTTCATAAGGGCACGTTTTGGCCAGAGGAAAAAGGACAGGTGATTTATCACCACTTAAGGCTCACACATATTTGGGCTTACTGTACTGATGAACACCCAGAGTCACGCGGATTCCGGGTGTTCTGTCTGCAGACAATTGAGACCTCATACTCAAGTATAATGGTAGCCTAAAATTCTCTCGTGACAAATTCCTTTTACATCCCACAATCCTGATCGATTCTAACAAGTTTGATGAGCTAGCTGGGTGCCTAGTGCTGTTTCTTCTCAATCAGGGAAGCCTCAACCCACGTTTTGGAGAGTGGAGGTCACACTGTGCTTCCTTGCAACTGGGTGCGCTGTTTCTCAACCTTATCAACTCGAGTCTACTTGCAAAACAGTTTGATGTGAACATTGTTTTTCATCGAGTAGTTTACAGTGTGACACAAAGTACGTGTACATGGCCATAAAAGTTTCCATCCGCTTTGAGTGTCCATTGAGTCCCCCTCAAGTATGCACAGACCTCTGTGGACCGCATTACACCCTGAGTATATTGGGGCCTATTGTATCTGTGCATGTCCCTCACCATAATTACATTAGTGTATCCATGACAAAGGAATTTTATGCCCAAAAGAAGCAACTGTTGTCTCAGTGATCTTACGACTGACAAAATGATGGATGGATCTTTAACAGCTGGAGCATGGATTTGTTTGTGTCCTTGTCCCTCAGTCTTGTTGTTTATTCTCTTGAAGTCATTATTCCATTTATTTCATTTTCCTCAGGTGAAATATGTTTAAATTATTTTTTGAGAAAATGAGAAAACCACACTTTTGAACTATTTACTTTTAGAAAGCTTCCTCAGCTATCCTGTCCAGAGAATTATTAGGTAAAATAAGAAACCTTGCTTAATCCTTTTTACATGTGTCTAGTAACCGACCAGATATTTTTGATATATTCCCAATAAAAAAGTTTTTTCAAAGGAAAAGAAAATTGGAATTACCTATCTGCCATAAAAATATTGAAATGCTAATATTTCTGTTTTATTTTTTCAAGTATTAGGTTTTTTGGCTGCAAAATGTCATATTTGCTCTTTAATTCAGTCATAAACAAAATAATGGTGACAATAAATTCAAAGGTTTTGTGTCTATGAAGCTCTCGCATTGCAAAAATAACCCAAAATTGATTTTAAGGTCAAGCACATATATTTTTTCTGAACAAACATACCCTGTCGCCTGTGAGGAAGTATCTACTGACCTCAAGTACATAATTCTCTATTTACAGTAATCCAAACAAACATTAATTCCGGTACATGCAATAAAAAAAAAAATCTGCAGCCAACACTCCAACCTAAGCTTTTGGTCCATTGAAATCAAGCCCCTAAATCAGACAAAGTGAAGGAGCAAAAATATTTTAAATCCCCCATTCTCACTGAAAAACCCTTGAAAGTACGAAAACATGAATGACTCAACAAGACAAATGAAATAACATCTACATTTTCTGGAATGCATGGAAAAATACAAAAAGGACGCACATGTTTCCTACAGAAAAAGGCCACTGACACCTCATTGCCTTTAATTAGCAGGGTGGTCGACCATAATGGCAAACATCTCTGTGATTTGCCCATTTTAAAATCCTGTGTGTGTTTTTGACCACGATCTGCTTTAGATTGCTCCAGTCCCCGACGTCATTCTGAATGAAACTGACATGTCTATATGTGGATAATAAGCTCCTTTGGGGTGGAACTCTGTCCTACAGAAGACCACAAGCTAGTCTTTTACTTCAGATGATACACTTTACCCAAAGAACTTTTTTTCCTGTCCTTTTTCTGATCTCAATTAGATTTTTTTAAATATTATTTTGTGATTTTTATAGTTGGTGCATCTGTTGCCATGGCAGTAATGTGCAACCTATTTAAACACTCAAATTACAGAAGCTTCCCTAAAAGCTTCTATGAAGCCTTTTTTTCCGACCCAAGCCTTCCAAATCCAGATCTGACAATATGAAAGCAGACTGAGACTCCCTCTTCTTAGAAACCTCTTTGATTTTTCTCTACCTTGTTCTTGCATGAGCTACTTCAACTGCTTTCAGGCCAGTTCTCTCAGGGCCCTGCTAAGTACCACTAATTGAGGTGTGCAGAGTATTTTGTTTTCATGAGGCATACCACTCAAGCCCCTCAACTCTCTGCCTGCCCTCACCCCACAAAGGCACAAAAACACACAGACATTCACATTTGAACTTGAATTTGCCCGGTCTCCTCTGGATATTTTATGCTTTTATTTCCGTTAATTGTTATGAGCTTCCTGTCGTTCTCCCGTGGCCCTGGAATTCACAGTGCCAGCAGCTCATCTCAAGGTCACACAGCTGAGCTTTTGTTGTGGATGCACTGCCATGTCGTCTTTTCCCTTTACTTTGTATGCCTATCCCATTTTTAATTTTAAATCCAACAAAATTCCAAGGTTTTTGATTGAAAAATTGTGAAAGAAAGCTTTCATCTCAGCTCAGACAGATCAATATAAGGCATCATGTTTAACTTCCAGCAACATTCCTTTTCTTATCATTCAAACCAAATGGAGGTCTCTATGAAATTCCAATGACTTGAATGAAATTGTAGGTTTCCTTTTCTCCCCATTCCCAAAAAGAGGCCAAATAATTCCCAGTTCAGAGGAAGTTCATATTTTCTGGCTTTTCTAGGACATTCACCAACTGGGGCCATACAGTCACACATCAGTATTGTGGCCCTTATGCACTCACTCTAAAGGTTCTGTAAGATGAAATTTTACCACAGTAGGAGGGCTCTGTTAACCATGGAAAAAAAAACATTTTATTTTGCCTTATTTTCCTCAAAAATAATTTATTTGATGCAACTTTATGTTTTTTAGCAGATTTATTTTGTTGTGCATGCAGCAGTTTAAAGTGCAACTTGGATTTCTGTCCAACCTAGACATTTTGTCCGAGGTATTGGAGGAAAAAAAACTTCTCTCAGAAAATATATTTTTCAGGGTGTATGTTGACATGACTTCTTTGGAATGAACTCCTACTTAAACTGTGTTTCTCCAAGTCCCCCCAAAATATTTACATATAGTTTTAGTAAAAATTAAATTTTAATTTTTTTAATTAAAAACAGTGGCTCTGTGTACATATATATTCTCATGCTTTAATCACCTGTAAAGATTGTTAAAATGGTAAAGTAATAGATTATTGACATGTTTTGAGATGTTATCTTTCCTTAATACTTTACATTATATTCTTCTGTTTTTGATGTCCCTTTTACCTCCACAAACACTGGGCATGTGCTCAGGATCCCATAGCAGGTTTATTAAGCATTTTCCTTCATCTTCATTTCCAACCTAGACTGATACGTGATTCAATGCAGGGAACCTCCAAACATCCAAAACTCTGTGCCCCTTAGAGATCAGTACGACCTGCTAGTTTCGGAGTGACCTTTGTCAAACTGAACCATTGTTATCCAGAAACCCTGCTATCTCTCAACAGAGAGACGGAGAGGAACGGAAAGAGCCTGAGTGGACACACATTTTCTCTCTTAACAGTCTATTTGAAATTCTACATTCTGACCTTTAATGGTCTAGGAATGGTGTACATCAATCAAATGACAAAAATATATCATTATCATCACATGTTTACAAATCATCATAGATTTATCTTTTTTTCATATCAGTTTTTGCACCAACTCATTTCTCTTTATTAAAAAACAACTAGTATGCATTGTCTTATTTTCTCCTACACTTAGAAATTATTATATTATGCAGCTCAAGAAAGTATTATTCATTTGTCACTAGTGTAAAAGCAGCAGAAGCCACTATTAACTGATGTGTCGCTGCTGGTTTAGATGCAAATGTTTCATTGTTAATTTCCAGGCATCCTATTGAAAAATTATGGAGCCCCTAAGGAGACTTAGAGAAAAAAAAAAAGGAAAGAAATCCCGACTTACTCGAGAAAGTAAGTCAAGATCTCGAGATCCCGACTTATTTTCTCGAGAGAAAAGAAACAATAAAGTCAGGATCTCGAGAAAAAAAGTCGGAATCTCGAGAAAATAAGTTGGGATTTCTTTTTCTTTTTCTTCTCCATGTGCCCTTAGGGGCTCTGTAAAAAATAGCGACATAAATCAAGTGATAAAACTTGTAGATTAACTTTGGCATTCAGAACTTGCACATATTTAGGTTTTCTTGCATGTTTATTAAATAATACTCTTAAGAGATTGGCAAAAATATCTAATTTCAAACAAGAGTAAAGGGACCATGCCACAAAAAAAATGTATTTCAGTTCACCAAAATATATTCAAGTTGCAATCATATTTAAATAAACATTGACCTGAAAGGCAAACTTTCTATTTTGACATGCAAATTTTTTTTTCACAGAATAATTTTGGTTTATTGGTTAAGAGTATGGGCCTATCTGGCTTTCAGACACTTTTCACAATTACACACCTTATGATTTTCTGCAAGACTACTGAATGTTAAGTATTTACCTGTGTAAAAATATGTAACCTTTTTTTTTTTTTTTTTTCTTTTTACTCACCTTAATTTTCTGGCTGAAAAATATGACACAACTCTCCTCTGAACTTTGCTGTCTCTTTTAGTATGTTTATTTTTTTATGTATTTTGTGGTCTTGGAATTACAAATAGTCTATTTTTTTCATCTGCTTGTCTTCTACAGGCAGCTATGGAAGAGGATTAGGGCCACTGGAAAAAAAAAAAAATTCTGAGAATTCTGAGAGTAAAATCAGATTTCTGACTTTAATCTCAGAATTCTGACATTACAGTCAGAATAATGACTTTTTCTCATAATTCTGACACTAATGTCAGAATTCATCATTAATTAATGATACTTACTATCTTTCTAAAACCAAAAAACAAAACTCTGAGGGCATCCTTCAAGTATTTTATCAAGTTAACTGAAGGATTAAATTTGGGTTTCAAATTATACAGTTCCTACATGACTACATGCAACCTGGTGTGTTAGCTGAAGCTTCCCAATCTGCTATCAAGAAGGAAAAACAAAGATGCATGGGCTGCATCGAATATGAACAGGTCAAAAAGAAACAATTCCCAAATAACTCCTCTAGTCTCCATGCTTACATCTTCAGATCTGTTGGAAACAGTTGTCAGTTTTAATGAATACACGTGTTACAATACTTCTACAGCTAACTGTATATTAGTGCAGCTGTTCTGTGTTTCATGCAAGATTGTGCGAAATTCAGTGGAACATCTGGGGTTAATTTGTAATCTAGATTTGAGAATAACAGTAAAAAACGTTACACCTCTGTGATATCACTTACACTTGCTACCACTATACGTGAGAAAACACATTAAATTGGCATTACTTTTATAATCCCTCCACCCAGTGTTTTATCCACCATCTTTAACACTGGTGTTCTGGCACAGTTTCTGTGTGCAGCTGTCGCGCCTTGAGCCAGGTCAGGTGAGCAGACTATCAGAGAACATAGGGGGTTTGCACATCATTAGCTCAGTGATCATTCATTACCCTCCCTGCCAACTTCAACAGGCAATGCTGTGGCCTGCTGTCTCTGTTGTGCTTCAACCCAAAAGCAGAAAAGTTGACGTAAAAAGAGTTTACTTTGACTGAATAATTGTAAAGACAAAACATTCATTGACTGATTGACAAACTGATTTATTTGAAAAGCAGCAAAAAGCTGTTGATGTAGAAGGAAACCTTTAGAGTTGAGATGGATTCAGTGTAATTTTAATAAGATACTGATGTCATTGTTGGGTTGGATATAGTATTTAAGCCACCAACTTGTTTTCTTTTCTCAGTGCCACTAGTGGTACTTGCACCAGCAGAAAAAAAAAACACACACACACCCCCACACACCCCAAAGTGTTTTTTTTTCTTTACTACTACCAGTCTTATCATTGCACACATAAAACTCTTTCTTGTAGCTAACTATAATTTTATATCCTTGAATCCAGATGTAGATGCTAATGTGGAGCAGGATATAGGCCAAAGTATTGTCTTTTCACAGCATGCTGCTGGATTTAATGAGTGGTTTTGTGTGTAAATATGTAGGAAAAAATATGGAGATATAAACCACAGGAAGCAGTCGTGATTGTGAATGGTTGCCAGGTTGTGAAACTGCTGTTCTTTTCACATAAATTGAAGAAGTTGGGAGGAATACAGATCAAACTTTCATCTCGGTTGCTCCTTCGTTGTGTAATTTTTAGTTAAGTGCTCATTAGATAATGCAGACCAGAGGTTCAGAGTTGGTGTAATTGGCTGTTGGGACATTTGTTGTTCCTTTTTTTAAAAACTTTAATTTAATCACTAGTTCAATGCAACCAATATCAGCCTTAATGGTTAAAGTAATTGTCTGAGTTCCTCCACAGACAACATCTATCCAAATTCTGTCCTCAAACTGAACTTCACCTTGAGATTCAGTTAGTAAAGGTGACTGAATTCTTGTAAACATTTTTCCTAATAGGGAATTTAATTGAGCAATTACCACATGGGTTGCTTGGAAAATCAAAATGAGAAAATTAGCATTGCAGAGGAGGTATTATGTATTTCACATAGTGTGATTTTATAGAACAATCAAGTAACTATGTTATTTTCAGTTATTATAAAAATTCTCTATAAGCCAAACATAACTAATGACTTTTTAAGTTATGTTGAGTTAATTTGACTGATTGAAGTTTGCCTCTGTCCCTTGAAGAAGCTCCTACTCCTTCTGACACTGCATTCAGCACATAATCACAACAATGCCAACAATGCAATTATTCTTAGAATCATTGGGCTTAGTTTGTATGATAAGCTCAGCAGAAATCCAGGGTGCTTTGTGGGAACAAGTGTTTAGGTGTCCTCAAATGGCTGCTACCAAGGACTTCTCAAACATAAGTGAAAGAATCAAAGCAACACTCTAGGTATGCTTTTGATGACGGAATTAAATTCTACCACAATATAAAACCCAAAGTTGACTTTACATAATAACCACATCCAGTTCCCTTCCTTTAAGAAACAATTTCTTTCCTCTTTACAGAAGAGAAAATAAATGTGAAATGTAACTTAATGTTGTGAAATGAAACATAAAAATGTTATGGAGTCTGCATGCAGGAGCTGTGCAGAGTGTTAACTTAAAGCCCCTTCACTGTGTACCCTTTCTGTCCTTCTCTATGTCACAGACCACTGGCAAGGAACTAAATAATAACATTTCACAGTTTCACTATGGGGTGCCATCTAAGGCATGTGCCACTGTCACATGATATCACTCTTGCCAAGCAGAAGGCTGTTGTTTGAGAGCATGCAAATGTGCAAAGATTTGTGTGTGCGTCTTTGTATGTGTGACAGGGGCCTGTGCATATGAAATTACATTCTTACGCACTTGAATGTCGCAGAGTACAATATTATGATGATGACTAAGAAGCCATAACCTTCATCAGGTCTGCAAAGGTAAAACATGTGTTTCCTGGGGAGGCTAACGTTCCACTTGGATTTACAGAGGGAAATGACATATCCCCTTTCTGACAAGGAGTGTTAAAAAGTGAAATGGGAATAGATGCTGAGACAAAACATACCTCCAGGGTACAACGACTAGTACCATAAAACCTTAGTCTAGAGAATAGAAACAGCCATCTAGACTCGTATAATACGAACCTTGTATAATGGAGGGAGGCTGGATTTTAAATAAAAGTATAATACAGGCATAGATTTACAGCTCGACACAGGTTCCAGCTAAAATCATGTGCACAGAGAATTGAGTTGTTTTGAAACCTTCTCTGATGGAAAACTTACCCCTAGAACACACTGTATGTCTGTAAATTTTTGACTTCATGAAGAATTTTTTTTAAGATATGGCAAATGTGAACACAAAAAAAAAGAAAAAAAAAAAACTTTTGCTACTAAGATCAGAAGATCAGGTTCAAAGAACTCAACAGCTGAATAAGATTATTTTTTTCTCGCCAGTAAAAAAGAAACTGGACCTTCATGTTTGTACTTTCCCCCCAGATTGATAAAACAAATGTTAATCTTGAATTTAACTAAAGAAATAATCCAAACCTGAATATAGTCAGAGATGATACAAGCCATTTGGGTGTCCAAGCACAAACTCGTTGTAGCAGTCCCCCACAGGAGCCCAAACAAATGATTGACAGTGCAAAGACCTTCCTCCTGCTTCTGATTGGCTGTTTCTGACTGAATGCAGTGCATTTCTGCAGATGGCGGTTGAACCAAAGTGCCCTACTATATGGTATAGGATCTCGTTTTTTTCACAGATTATCTGTCTCGTGTCATACTGTCATGACATTGTGACAGTTTTAACAAATGTGTTAGAAAACAGGCTGTTTACAAAAATTAGATACTACAGCTTGAAGGAATATTGGAAAACATTGGGAAATAAATTTGACAGTGATGCTCAGAAAAGAAAAGCCTCTTTTCTCTTCAGAAAAGAAGAGAAAAGACTCTCACTCTTGCACTACAGGGAGGACAAGACAGCGTCTGCAGGCATTGCAAGTGACTGATGAAACTGGCAAGGAGCAAACAAGTTGTAGACGCCGTCAAAACCTTTTTTTGAACATCTTTTGGACGAATTTTCTTTTTAAAATATCTATTTAATTACTATATGCAATAACACATATTAAACTTTGTAATTAATTGTTAGAGCAAAGCCAGCCTTTGTCTATGTTTTAGTAATTTTGTTCAAGATAAAATTCACTAAATTATGTTTAAAAACAATCTGCTTTATTTGATGATATTTAGTAGAAAATAAACTTATACTTAAGTAACAACCTGTACTTAAGTTAGTCTTAAATAAATTAAATTATTATGTATAATTACATAATTTATAATTACAAAATTTATTAAATATATATAATTTACCCTCAAAAACTTTTGTCAGTAAATCAAGCTATGATTTTTTTTTTATAATTGTATCATGAAAATGAATACAATTATTATGAGTTTCTAGCCTAGGCACATTGCAAAAGAGAAAAATGTTAAGCAAAAAGTTATTCAAATAGAAAATCCTAAAAATACCTATTTTGCCAAGAGGTGAATGAGTTTCCCAATAAAACCCTGGAATTTGTTTCTGCGGTTTACGGTTTCACATGTTGTATGCTTAGCGCATAAACATTTTTTTCTGTCAATGCATTTCCTTCCTAAACCAGTCAGAAGTCATTTCACTCTGCCAAAAAGAGTGAGATGCTTGTCATTTTCCATCTGGGCCGAATCACATGTCTGTCTGAAATGGCTGCTGAGTGCCACTGAGGGATGCCTTTCAACAGACAGGGGGATTTCCAGTAGCTGGAGGTGAAATAGTCCCTGGGAGGGGAAGCTGTGTGGCTAGATGAGAGGAAGGAAAACTGGTAAGAAGGGAGAAAAAGCCCAAAGGGCCACATTTCTCAATAGCCATGGGCAATAAGGCCTGTGCTGCTGGTCTCAACACATCACTCTTGACCTGAGGAAAGCAAGAGATTGGTTTTCTTTTAAAAATACTCTTATGTCAAAACATCATGAGATGTGTAATGAGTACACCACTGGCAAATGGCTTTAATTCATAAACTGATAATTGATCATTGCTTTTTGACAAGCAGATGTTGGGATAATGATCTAAGAAAGTTTTCTTCTTTTTATGTGGGATGACTAAGTGTTTCCAAAAACAACTACTAAAGTTCAGGCTGAGTGTTTTTTGATGGCCATGTATGTTTGGAAGAATTAAAAAAAAAAATCAGGGAATGTTGGAACGGCTTAAAATGTCCAATATCATGTCCAAAATCTTCCACAAAAATGCTAACCACAGCAACTTGACCCACAGCCAAGTTTGGCTGCAAGCTGGGAAGCGGGCTGAGATGAGTTTACATTGGTTCAATGCCCAACATTGGAAACATCAGACATCTTTTAGGGAGACACACTGACATTGCTTTGCTGATATTTTCACATCTTACTGTATGTGAGTCTTAAGTATGCATGCCCCTGAACTTTTGTGCATCATTGAAATCAGCAAAGTCTAGTGATTTAAACTTCAGTTTGCTTTATGAAGGCTGAGACTGTTATTCTGCAGCCTTAAAGTACATTTGAGAATGAGCAAAAGTACAGATTCTTGCAAAAATATTTATATTCATTGAATGTTTTCGCATTTTTTCACTCCACAAGCACAGTGTTTGATTGTCCATTTGTATGCGATAGCATGAAGTGAAGAAGTTCTAAACTGTAAAGTGGAAAGAAAATTATACAAGACTTTTGAAGGCTATTTTACAAATACAAATCTGAAAAAAAGCAGTCTGATGATAACAAATGATATGCAACTGCTTAACAGGAAACAATATCCACCTGTGTGCAATTTAAACTCATTATTTTGATGCACGTACTAATGAGAGCTCAGAGATAAAGTTATGGAGAGGTTTGAAACAGAGTTAGGTCATTAAACAAAATACATGGAACACTTTTCAATCCATCATCCAAAAGCAGAAAAATATTCCACAACAATAAATCTCTGAAGACAAAGCATCCACCCGAGCAAATGGGTAGAAAAAGGAGAGCATTATTCACAGACGCATCCATAACACCCCTGGCTACTCTGGATGAGCTGCAAAAATCCAGAGCTCAGGTAGCGAGACATGTTAACTGGACAGCTATTAAATATGCACCCACAGAAATCTTAGTTCAGTCAAAAACTAGGAAGAAGGAAACTACCTTTTATTAGTTATTTAGTAGATACTAAATGACTTGCAACAAACCATTTCTAATGATTTTTCATTTAGTAGGTACTAAACGATTTGCAGAAGCAGCTGCTCTGGTGAGACATTTGGCTTCAAAACACTGTGTGGTCTAAAATTAACACTGCACATCACCTCGAATACTCCCACTGGTGGAACAAGGTAATGGCGTCAGGCTGTGGGAAAGTTTTTTGTTTTTTTTCCTTTTTGTCACACAGAGAGAAAAGCTGAAAGAAAATCTAATGCAGGTCACAAAAGGTCTTGAGGTGGATGTTCACCTAATTCATCCTAATTCATAATAGATAATAACCGTAAGCCAAAGGGATTACTAAGTGGCTTAAAGACAACAAAGCCAGTTTTTTTTGGTCATCATAAAGCCCCAATCTAATTTCTATGGATAAGTTATGGGAAGATCTGAAAAGGTGTGAGAAAGGAAGTCTACAAAATTGACTCAACAGTTCCTTCCAGAGGAATGAGCCAAAACTCCAGCACACTATTGTACAAAAAAAATAGCAAATAGAAATAATTTTGGTAATTCTAACTAAGTTAAAAAAGAAAGTTTTGCCTGATTTAACTTCAGAGTCGGAACAAAAATTATTTGTGTCTTATTTAGAATATGTAAATATAATTTTTAAACTGTATGTGATATTACATTTTGATCAAGAACATAAAGCCACAATAAAATGCATTGATGTTTGGGATTGTAATGTTAAAATTTTTTTAAAAAGTTTAAGGTCTACCTGTCTGCAAAGTATAGCACATATACTTTCTGCATTAATGCATAATGTGTGTTTTGAAACGTGCAATTTTTCAATGTATTTTATGCTTCACCATCATATTGTGAAAGAGATAATTGTTTTCATTTCTCCCACTTGCTTATTTTTCCATAAATTGTCAAGGAGATTCTAGATGCAAACTGGCTTCAAGGCCTGGAAAGAAGGAATATTTTTACTGGCTCAGGCTTTGTCCAAAAGATATTAACTATGGAGAAAATGTGCTGAATATTACGGACTCCACTATCCCGGGCCAAGAAAGACAGTTGGTGCAAAACCCCTTAACTGCTGTGCGGCTGTTGTCTCTCAAAATGTCAAAGCTTTGGTCTCTAAGGGTGCTCTGTAATGCTTTTCCTCCAGGAAGGATCAGAAAAGAGGACTCGTGAATTGCCTGGTCCACTGTCCAGCTCACTGAGTCATAGCGGCTATTTAAAGTGACTTAGCACTTCAGGATCAACTCTTGATACCCATCTCAAATTAAAATAAGAGTATGAGCTCATGTTCATTGGAAATGCTGTTGGACACTTTAGTAGCGCCACAAACAATTGTTGCTTCCATGACAGTTTTATTCCTTTGCTTTAAAAAAAACCTAACATCTCAATTTTTAATTTAAATGCAAACGATAGTTATTGTTTTGTACAAGAAAAGAAAATCTGTTAACACATTTGCGACAAACATGCCAGCTTATGAGACAAATGAACACTCTAGATATTTATGACTCTGTAAATGGAACTGTTTTATAGTAATCCATTTTCTTGAGAAATAAAACTGAGCCAGGCGTTAATCACTACACATGCTAGCTCTCAGATCCACATTCTTCAAATGCGGCTGCAAATGAGCCCTAAAATGTGCTTGCTGGTCTCGAGTAGTTCCCTGATCTGCAGCGTCATGTATGGTCATGGCTAATGAACCGGACGGGGAGAACACAACGAAAAGCAATTTGTAGCATCTCATTATGTTCCCCATTCATTATTACAGCCCAGTTAATTTATACACTTTGGCAATTTTTTTTTGTTTTTTTCCAAGTGCGAACACATGGCTATATGTATGAAAAAGGTTCTCTACCCACTGAAACCAAACACAACAATGAAAAGAAGAGGGGGTGAAAGTTAAAGTCGTTGTGAGAGAGAAGAAGAAATAATATATCACATGAACAGCAATGCTAATCAAAATCATTCAACTCATTTTAAGATCATTTAAAAGAATAATGTAACATGTTCAAATACAGTATCTGACAAAGAAGAAATACTGCAATACTGGAATCGTCTCACTTTCAGGCCTGGTTTGACTGCTCCTTAAACGCTTGACATCTCCAGAGATGATAGAGGGTTAAAGGTTCAGCTGCTCTTCATGCCAAAGAAAGTAATAATTAGGCCAAGTACTGTGTTGTGTAATTTAACTGCTAACTTTATGAGTTACAGGGGCTTGTAAAAGCAGTCTAACCTCTTAAAATGTTTCACATTTTTTCAAGTTACAGCAACAACCTGTAAAATTATTTATTTAAATTTTATATGACGGACCAACATAATTTAGCACATACTTTTGAAATAAAAGGAAAATAAATCATTTTCCAAGTCTTATATATGTGTGTCTTAAAGATGCAGATGGTAACTTTTATTAAGTGTTAAAACTAAAAAAGAATTTAGCCTTCTTAGAATTTTTCTTCCACTTCACTGTCACACAATGCATTGTATGGATCTTTCAACTAAATCCTCAATAGAATACAGTGAATCATGTAGCGTGTCAAAATATGTACAACCAGAAGTGGTAGGTATATGTATTTTGGAATGTATTTTTAATTAAATGTTTGTGGCTTGAGACTCTTATTTGAGTCTGTAGCCAGTTTGTAGCTGCTAGAAAGAATGAAAGTTCACAACCCACAATATTTAGCCCCAGAACAAATAAAATGTTATCAGTTCTGGCTGGGAGAATGACTTTTCTCTGTTTAGAAATTGTTTAGACCAGAAACAAAGATATCCTAAACAAAAGCTGTAATCAAGTCTCACCAGGGACAAATACGCTGATTTAGAATGACAGCTCTCCGCTTTGATTGATAACAGCAAAAAACATGATAACTCCTAATCTGATGTAGTTTTCAGAAAGATCCTCAGTGACTTCCTGATGGGATCTGATTGTGCCTCCTACCACAAGTCAAAAATGCAAAATCTTTAAGACCAGAAGCAGCAATACAGAAGATGATTTGTGGTCCGAGCACGAAGAAACGAGAGTGGATAAAGTGTCTTTCCGTGTTGTGTAATATCCGACACTTCGTGCCAGATCTTCAGTCAGAGCATTGCTCTGCAAGTGCTTCTTGTTGCAGACAGAGTGTGTTCTTGGCCTCTATCGGGGAGGCAGCTCTCCTCTGAATGTTCTCAGTGAGCTTCAAAGATATGAGATCAGACAGCTGCATGTCAGACTCATTGTCCTTCGTTAACAAGTCTAATTTGTGCCTCATTCTGTCTTCCAGCTCTTCCAAGATCTCAGACAATCATTTTGGCCTCCAGTGGGATTGGAAGAATCATCATGTTGGCACCCATGCTTGCACCATCTGTGATGGAGAGGGCTGTGTGCTTATGGATCAATCTCTTTTTCTCTTTCTCTCTTCCCCTCTCTCTCTCTCACACACACACGCACATAATTGTAAATATCTTTACTGTCTTGCAGAAATGTTCACATCCTGCACTGTAATCATATACTTTATTGCAATTTTTATTTTAACACGTGTGTGAAGAGGAAGGAACATGACAATGTAAGAAAATCTAAAAAGTGTTGCACCTTTGTATTTGAAAAGGGTCAATATATAACTGTAAAACATAAATCTCACCATTTGAAGCATTATACTAGATTATAGTTTTGAACTAACTCACCTACAAGACAGATAAAGTTTAAGAACATTGAAGAAACCAGATAGAGTTTGGAATAAAGGGAATAAAGATACAACAGCAAATCTTTTGGAACTGTATATCTTTGCAGAGTAATTCAAGATCCATCAGGCTATCAGGAGCAATTTTCAAACCTTAGCACAGATTCTCAACTAAGCTGAGATGTGAGCTTTGACTGGGCCATTCTAACATACTTATATACAGTATGCGTAGGGTTGCTATGTTTCAGGAAGGTGATACTCCCCTCTAACCACTGAATTGTTTTCTTGGATTACCCAGTGATTAACTCTGTCCACCATCAACCTTGACCAGCTTCCGTATTGCTGCTGTGTCTCCACCATCTATCTCTATCGGATGGTATTCTCAGTTTTGCATATACACTACCATGTTTAATTTCTGCCTCAGGAAGTGAAGGCTGGAACCAGGACCAGGTGAGACTAATCACCTGAAAAAGTAGTATCTGGGAGGGTAAAAAGAAGCTAAAGATAATTGGATAGTGAGAGGATAATAAAAAACAAGAGATAATAGGCATAAGCAATTAACTGAAAAATACGAGATAACTAGAACAACATTTAAACATTTATGAACATGCCGTCTGACTTCTGCTGCCACAAATTGAGTCCTGCTTGCTGAGTGTGTTGGAGCGTGAGAAAGGGGGGAGTCTTCACTGCTTGCTGCTGGCTAGTCTTGTTGGTGGGAGCTTGGGCTGCCACCTTAGCTACACTTGACTCGCATGGTGAGAGATGCCGATGTGTCTGGGTCGGTAGGCCTCAGAGTTCTGTGTCTCCCTCAATGCTTGTTTGGCATTGGGCCTGCTGCTCCTGGTGACCTGTCTCTATGGAGGTTGCATGGCTGCCCTGGGGATGTGGCTTGAGTCTGTCTGCCTGGGGCTTTTGCAGCCTTCTAGAAGCGAGGTCACCGATCCTTTGCTAGTCTTGGTTGGTGAGTGTTGCAGGCCTTTCACTGTCCACAAAGCATTTGTGCTTAGGGCACCCAAATGGCTAGCGGTGGTCTTGAACACTGGTTACCACAATGTGGCCTGCCTACTTTGATGCAAGTTACAGTCTTGATTTAATAAAGTCAGTAATGCAATTAGGAAACCATCTTAAGATATCCTGTTTGTAGAGGAAATCTTTCCTGTCTAATCAGGCAGCCATCTTCACAATATAGAATTAATATCCACAAAATCATGACATAACTAATACTTGTGTTGACATTTTTTCTCACGTGAGCCGTTATTCTCTGTAGAACCTCCAGTCTCCTGATTAATTCTTCCTTTTCCTGACTTTGTAAGGTGGACATAAATAATTTGGCTAGCTTAGCATTCATTTCATTGCAAGTTATCCATGATTTTATACTGGGCTGAGTTTTGTGATTAAATTTAAAATTAACAAACACTAAAAATAATAGAACGTTGTATTGTGGCTCTGGTCAGTGCACACATTTCCTTTAACATGCCCTAAAGTCATTTTACTGAAAGATATTTTTCCGAATGGGAAACTTTTTCACTCGATTACTATTTGAAGGAGTAGCATAGAAAGCTACTGGCCAAAAATTCACCAGAGGCTTTGTAAACAAAGATTTAATCTGTTACTCATTGTAGAAATATCCCTTTATCTCTTTCTGTTGTATCAAAGATTTGGGAGTAGACAGAAATTTAAAACATATGTGCTATATTTACTGTAATAATGCAAACATATGCATGTTAAGTCACCTTTCATTTCCTCCAAAAGAATTTAGAGGTAACATGATTTGATTACAGTTATCTGAAGATAAAAAAATCAGGACTTCTCTTGGCATCGGTGACTGGATATCAAGTCACTGAATTTTACAAACAATTCAAGACATTTCTTTTTAAAAAAGTTTACAAATCCCACATTATAAATGAATTTATATGCATTACATGCATTTGCTGTGGAATAATCTTGGGTTGCGAGGTTTCATTTGTATTCTGTGTTTTCTAGCCTGTTGGATATTTGTCTGTTTTCCTCGCAAAAAGCACACCATTCACTGCCAAACTGTGAGAGTGAAACCCGCCATGGTTTTCTGCAAACACGCCCCACAAGCTCACAATGGAAAACCATCAAGAGGCAGCCTGAAACCAACATATGAGCACAACCTGCTCCCAGGTAGTAATTGTTAACACATTGAGAGTTTGTAAAACTGGCAGGGATCATTCCCTCCCACTCTTTCTAAGTTTTTTATATTTTCCACATGGAGTAATTTTCCAAGCACCATGTTTTTGTGATTTTTGCATCCCATGTTGAGATGTTTTGAAGCAGGAACTCTATTAAAATACTACTTTGGGATGCTTCAAGTTTTATTCTGTCTTTTCACAGCTGTCGGAGGAACACTGTGTCTCTGTATGTGTTTTTAATCTCTCCATGAAAAGCTGAGACAAATATTAGAATGGGAAGTAAAACCACACACTGACTGTGGTTTTAAACAATGGCAAACAACTATGCTTTTATTTTGAGAGCACACAAACCCACACAATCACATGTACCCGTCTGCATTGTCTATCCTCCATCTGATAAATGCCACCCTGAGGGAAACAGTAATAAGTCAGTCACCTGAATATTCATCCAGGGGTGCGCTGTGTGTGACTGGTGATAAAGCTTTACAGAAAGAGGGGAGCGTGGGGTACAGAGGGCGTTGCTAGCGGCACAAAGATGGCAATCACAGAGAACATGCAGCTGAGGCAGAGAAAAGAGCCTCTTGAGACAAGAGGTGAAGAAAAGTAGACCAGATTTTTTACATAAGAGTTGTGACAAAAAAACTATGAACCTGCTCATAAGAGCGAGTGATGAGTGAATTGGACTTTTTTTTCTTTTTTAACAGATGTTTAGATTAAAAGAGAGGGGACCTGAGGCTGATACCCAGTAGACAGAGCATGACTTGATACGTAACCTGACTTTCTACATTGATGTTTTGGTTAAACTTAAAAGGACTATGGTATAAAATCCTAATTTCCATCATATATAAAGACAATGCTTTGAATCAAATATTATTTGCTATAAAAATATTTTCATCTGTGGAGGAACCCAACAGAAACGTGAAAGTCTATTTTAACCACTATGTCTATTTTGTTAATTTTAAACAAAAAAAAAAAGAAAATGAAACAGCTAAAAAAATAAAAAATAATAGTCATGTCAATTTACACAGCAGACAACATATGGAAGGACATTTTTAGCATTTTTACCAGGTTAGCCAATAAATGTGGAAGGATCTGATGACCTTCTTTGTTTTAACATTTCAGTACAAGAGTGTAAATTATTACTGTTCCAACAATATGTTTTGCTCCATTAGTTTGAGTTTTACTGCTCAGGGCTTTGATATTACACATGAAAAATATCTGGGCAATTAACCACCAATCAATGATTCACCCATCAGTGAAGCACCAGAAAAAAAACAAAAACATGTGGCTTCATCTTGTTGGGTTCAGGGTTTAAATTAGGCTGATAAAGTAAATTTTTAAGTGATTTGATGACATCTAAATGTCATCAGATCTGAGACATTGAGTTTTGCCAAAAGAGAAAAACAACTGAAAACTGAAACAATATCAATGACATCATGTGTAAACGTAAAGATTACACCTTAATTATAATGTGTATTAAAGGTTTAAATAAAAATATATGATTTATGTTCTGCCTTGTATGCTAAAATAAGCAAATACATTAGCATTTTGACCTTGTCCTCCACAGCGCTCTGTGAATGCAATCACAGCTCAATTAAACCTCAGTCACGCAGCTACAAATAGTCCCAAATAGCCAGCGACCAATGACTCCTGTCAGTTTAATAGGCTGTTTTCTGAAGCTGTCGTGTAAGTTGCGGAGTACAACCAGCCTCCTTTAATGAGATATGCAAATTCTTATTATAAACCCAATGACGCTGCACCATAATTAACCCTAATATTTGAAAGTTTGCAACATTCTCCCTTTTGCTTGTTCCCCATACACTTCACTACTTTCTTTTACATATCTATTTTGTGTATAAAGCCTAGCTAATAAGGTGAACGTTTTTACATTTCTAGCATATTCCTGCCTGGAAATTTTTCAAAGAACAGAGTTTATTACATTATAACTTTATCATACTATCCTTATATAAACTGGAAATAATAGAAAAACGGAATTTGCTGCATAGAGTAAGAGAGCTGAGTGAAATTGTAATTTGCATGGTCTGTTACAATGAGATATCTTTGATCACAACAATTTCACAGCGGTTCTGGCCTAAATTTAATCATTGGCTCCCAGAGATCAAAACATTTGTGATTCATTATATAACATGGCAAAAATAAACATTAACCCTATTTTTATAACTCACTAGGTAATTTTTCAGTTATTTCTATGTTTATTATAATTAATGTTTAAGGACAGTATCATAAATATTTTTGCACACTCTGTAGACACGCTTGGTGCCGTTATATGGAAGGTTGAATCTTTTACCTAGTGTTTTTAAACAAGTTCCAATTGTAATTTTTTTTTAACAGCAAATAATTTAAAGCAGCAACCACTAGACCTTTTGAAACTTTTAGCTACTTCAATGATAAGAAACTACTGCTTCATTCTTTTATGACTCTTCAATAATTGTTCATTTTTGGCCACATTTATTGGTGATTATACATTTTAGATGCGAGTTTCGGGATGTTTAAAGTGGCAGCTCTCTTAGTATTAAGTTAACTGTGGTGTATAATAGGCACCAAAGTACCAAGATATATCCCTACCTGTCGCTTCACCCTCCAGGACTATTTCTTTTGTGTGTAGTCTTATTCTTTTTGCCAGGCATCTTAGCCACCAACTGGGCCACAGAAATATGTTGTCTGGTACTTTGATACTGGAAATGCATACCATTAATTACGCAATTGCATTTTCCCATTTCCATTACAAGGAACACAAGCTCAGCAGAGAAATTTACAGTCATTGCATTCTCATTATCTCTTCTTTTGTTCTGCGTTGACCATCCTCTCCTTCCAACTCATTTCCTTACTCCAGTCATTCAGATCCTCTGTGGTTTTGCATAATGTGTTTTCCTTTAAAAGCCTTGTTGTGTGCACGTGATGGACTGAAGTGAAACACTCTGATGGCATCCCTTTGGGGTTTTCAATCTGATTAGTTTACAAATCCATCACAAACACCTTATTGCTGTTGCCTCAGGGGCCAGCATTTTATATTGAATTGATGGACTTAAAATTACTGCAGCTGCGTCTTTGATTGTAGTTATGCTAGACTGTAGCAATCGTGGCATTGTTGTTTAAAACACAAGGCTCCAGCTCTTGACACAAGGTTTCTATTTCAGTGTCATTGTTCTCTTTAAAGATGAAGGGAATTTACACTGTCATTAACATCAAACGTATGTTAGCGTTTCCTTTGAATTAAGCGTGCGCGTTCCAAGTGGAAATGCGCACTTTGAACGCATTTCCAAGTGCGTTCCAAGTGCACTTGAATGCACCTCATGCACTATGTTTTCTTGTAAAGACAAGAAAACTGTTTGAGTTAAGTTTCCCACCCAGATTTAGTGTGGAAAACTATCTGTTGGCAGATCAACTAAGAGTAAATTAACAAAACTATTGAGAATCAATGACTGTTGGCTTAGGTTAAGAGCTTCTACTCTTAACCTAATTGTTCAGATTGTTCAGAAGTTTATTCAGAAGAAAAAAAGAGTCAACATGTTGATTAACTTTATGATGCCTCTTTATGTTGTTGCTGTCAGTCAGGGCCAGTGTTTGTTTCTGAACCATGATTATCCATTTCAATTAGTTGTCATGCTACAGTCTTTCCCTATTTGTTCCAATTTAACAGATTGGAACCAATAATTATTCAGCTGATGTATGTGGACTTACTTCTAATGATGCAAAATAAAGTTCAATATGTTCATACACTGCTCTTTTATTCATGTTCTCTGGGAATATCCAAAGACTCAGTATTTATGGACCAAAGCAATATGTTGTATTTCTAAAATGAGAGGAGTTGCTTTTAAGTAATAAAAAGATTGATAATACTAAGGCTGAACAAAGAATGATAAAGTTGTTCTGTTTCTTCCTTTTTATCCTCCAACCTGGCTGATAAGTTAAATCTCAACATGTTGGATTTGGAAATGGTGGAAGCCAGTTGGAAATCTCAGAGTCAAAGTATAAAATTCTCTTGGGAATACATCCAGCAAGTGATTCAGTCTGCATTACACATTAGCATGGGCCAAAGCCTTGTCATGACAGGCTACAACCAATTGTGATTCTGAACTCTGCCATAGTTTTTGTTTGACACATTCAGTGGGGCATAACATTTGCTCCTCATTTAAATATTTCAGTCACACTCAAGCAGGAAGGTGAGAAAAATACTTGAAGTCCGTTCTTATGACTTTTCATTACAATAGTTCTTTGTATCAGTGGCGATCAGTATGGGGAGGCCAAAGCTTTGCAAAAACTAAAACTTGGCAATAAGCAATAAACCTTTAATTTAGGTCTCTATGGCTTGTATTTTTGTTAATCAAAATATTATTTTATTACTTCCAAAAATGATTGTTGTACAATAACTCATGGAAACAAGAACAATGAAAAGGTTTGATTGTGTAACAGTGTAATTAAATACAATGTTCAACATTAACAAGGTTTACTAAAAACAAGATAGACTTTCAAAATTTGATGCCATGAATAAATTATGCAGTTCACTAATGCAGAGCAAGCTTTTCCTTTCCCACATCATATGACAGTCAGACTAGCTGAAAAGAAAATGTTCACCAATATCCCTCTAAGCTTAAAATGAGCATTTCTCCTGGGTCAATGTGAACCTTTGACTCACTGGTCTCCTTTGTCTGAGCCAGGAGTGAAAGAGCTGAACAGCTGCTGGCTGTGATCCATAAACAGAAAGATTGAGGTCCTGATTGGAGCAGTGCATGATGCAACATCAAGCTAAAGTTTCAGCCTTTTGCATCAGAGTTTAAAATCACACAACACAGGGAAACAGAAGCCAGATGGTTAGTTACCTCCCAACCTTGAATATGAGTGTGAGGAAATAGAAGCATGTGCCTGCAGCACTTTGATTATTCATTCTTGTGTTTAAATGGGTGGTCTAACCAGGCTGTTGATGATGAACATGTAAACATGTTGTTTTGAGCAAAGGTCTATGCCTGTAATGCTAAAGTGTAATGCAGAATATGTGAAATACAATGGATTTTTTTTAACTCCATCTAAGCAATTGTGTCACACATTTGGATTATTTGGGTTGTTTAATAGAGAACATCAGAGAATAAACATGAAGACTGAAACAACAACAAAATGGAAAGAGTAAAGCACCATTGCAAACTTCCCAAGAGATGACAGCCCACCTAAAACAACAAGCTGACCAAGGAGAGCATCACTCAGAGAAACAGCCAAGAAGTCCATGGTACCACTCAAGGAGCTGCAGAGATCCACAGATTCTCAGAGGAGAGCCTGGAGAGAACAACAACTACCAGGGTACTTTACCACTGCAGGTAAAATTTGACTTATTTTACCTCTTGTGTCCCATATCGAATTTGTTTTGACATAAAAATCAACCTAAATAACCAGTTTGTGTTTGTAAAGAGAACTATCAATTGTGTTTCAATATGAATCATCTATTTTACATAAAAAATATAACTCCTCCACAGCACATGCAGATAGAAGGCCTTGATAATATTTGAGAACTCCTTCAGCTTGACAAATCCACAGCTCCCTCTTTCCCTCTGAGAGAACTTTGTGTTGAACTTTTATTTGTTAAGACAGCCACAGTATTGGCTGTTACACAGATGGGCCACCCTGTCTACCATAGCAAGGTTTAAATAGGAAGAGATGAATATTGAAGGGGAGAAGCAAGAATAAGCCTAGTGACTGAGGTAGGGCAAAAGCTGACAGGACAACCCATTGGAGGGGAAAGGGACAACTGACAAGCCTCCAGCCATTTCAACCGAGTGAAGGTATAAACCCAGATCAATACTCTGCTAAATGGCTAAAGAAGCAAACTTCCTTTACAAGCTTAGATTTTAAGCTGCTGTTGGAACATCGTTTTTAATTACTTTAAATGGGGAAATACTTTAGTGCTCCATTGGCCTTTAGTAAAGAACAGAGAGTAATGTATAAAATGTAATTAAAATGCTGTCTTGGTGTGTAACTCAGGATAGGAAGTCTAAAGAAGGAAGCCAAAGTTAAAGAGGTGGATCATGATTAGACATGCTAACTAAAGCAACTTTACTTATCTCCTTATGGGAAATATTTAATTTGCTTGTTTTAATACCTATGAAGGCAGTCTTTCAGTAAAACTGAATAACAGCTCCAGCAATCTATAGATTTTATTTTACACATTTCCAGTAAACTTTGATGTTTTGCCTCGGGGACGAATGTGTTTAGCCACAGGACATCTTTTTTCTCTTTTCATCTCTCTTTCAGTTCCACTGCCTACATCGACTTCTCTCCAGCACTGTCCCTCATTTCCCCCCAGGTGTCCTGTCAGTCATCAAGGAAATCAGCAACACCGGTGACTTCAAGTGGTCACAGCATTGTCTGTCGGTGTTCTTTTGTTAACCGTACATCAGCAGTTTGTTGATACGTTCACAGGCAAAACATAAAAACATCTGTACTCCCTGTGAATTTGATGACATGTCATATTAATATTTGAGAATATGAAATAAATTAAGTGCTTTGCAGAGCTAAATATTCCTGTCATATTATTCTGCATCTACCATATTTTTCATTGGCAGAGGGAGACATAAAATCACAGGAAAATAATTATATGACATCTTCTTACATATTTTACACCATAGCTTGCACCATTTTAGCAACACAGATTTTAGGGATTTTATTTTTCACATTTTTCTTAAATTTTTGGTAGAGTTTCAATTTGAAATTGTCTGATTTGGTTCATAGATTTTGTATATCATTCTACAAACTTCTCACAACAGTCTGATGGAATTTTGGCCCATTTTCTTTTTTTTGTCACGGAATGGTCTGAGGTTTGAGGGTTGCCGTGTTCACACACCATTGTAGACTTGCCTGCAAATGTTTTCTGGTTCTGAGACCAGGGCTTTGTGATGGCCACTCCAAAGACTCTGCTGTACTGTACCCAAGCTACTTTGAAAATACTTTGGAAGAATCTTGGGGTTTCTGTCCATTTGGAAGATCCATTTGTGTCCCAATCACAAATATAGCTGAATAACCTCCTTAGTATATCATTACGTTCTTCAGTGGTCTGATCATGAAGGATTTGATTCAGATGTGTTGAATCATAAAATATCTAAAAAATGCAGAATGCAGGTCCTTGAACAGGCTTTGGAAACTTTTAACACAATGTTTCAATCATCATGTACCCTAATCTTATGACCTGTGAAAGTCCCTCTTACAGAATAAAAACCTCACAACATGGTTCTGCATGAGAAGACTGCAAGTCCCACACCTTTGATCCTAACATAGTTGCACTATACAGAACAGAAGCACATGCATGTTTGAAAAACATGGCTATCCCAGAAAAACTTCCCACCTTTACAGCAACATAACGAGCTTTTCTATATCTCACCAAATTTGACAAAAAAAAAATAATAATTTTAAACAATCAGCTGTGTCTTTTCACAATCCAAACAGAATGTACACTACAACCCATCATCTACGGTTGGATGTGACATGGATTTTAACCAACATGCAGGGTCTCAGGAGCAATTCTCTCAGTGCGACAAATAAGACTGGTGTTGAGCTGAATTAATCAGTGTTGACAAGAGAAGAACTCCCTCTGCTGTTTCCAGTCCCCATGCATTGTTTGCCTTACCCTCTGATTTCTCTTGCTTGTGTGATTAACTAATTGCACCCCGTTATGGTTTTTGAAATGACTGTTTAATTTAGAGCAATGAAAGTGGTGTTCTTGACATCAATGCCAGAGGTTTGTGAAAATTACAAAACAAATTGGAACCCATTAGCTGGGATGTGATAGGATGGAAAAACATATTCTGATCTTGCAGTATGTCAAAGAAGCCTAAATGAGATCTGTAACATTCAAACATTCAGAAAAAGTGTCATTTTTTTTAAAAAAAGGAGAAAGCCTTAGTATGTATTTTTGACATCTTTGTCTTTGCTATTTTAATAAAAGTAGAAACACCTTTTTTATTCAGTTTGGCTTGTGTGACCTGTGCAAAGCCTGATAACTTTACATTGTCTGCCACAGATCCCCACCTGTTTGAAAAAAAAAGTACATTTGGCTCAAAATGAAAGATGATATCCAGTAACCTTTTCAGTCAGACCCATCTGCATTATTCAAACAGAGCAGATTTGATGTGGATTCTGCTAAATGGCGCACATGGATCATGATTTATTCATCTGTTTCATGAGCAGCAAATATCTAAAGACAAATGTTGAGAGGACTGTTGTTGAATTGGGTGGATAAACCCACTGAAAAACAAGACGGTAATCAGAGCAATTTTGAATTTATGTTTTTAGCAAGAAACTGTAACAGCTTTTAGACCTGTAATTTTCAAAAGTGTCCATTTGAAAGTAAAAAGAAAAAAAAACTTGTTTTCATTTTAGTGAAAAAGAAAAATGTAACTCAAATTGGGAAAACAAATACTTCTGCTTAACAGTGGGAGGTGTAAATTTTAATATAATAAGTGATGCTGCAACAGTTGCTAAAACAAAAAACAACAAAATTCCTGCCTCATAAACATGGGTTTTTTATGGTAATTTGAGGTATTAAAGACACAATAATAGTTTTAGATATTTGACGAATGAATGGATTAGAATCATGTAGACTACACTAAATCTGACAAAGTTTATAAACTTTGCTTAATATTCAAATAGACTGAGGAACTCAATTTTCTTTCCAACAAAGTCTGAGTGTTTGTGCAAAACTCAGCCAAACAAAGGGGAATGTGTTGCACTTGCAGGTGGCTGCATGTGTTGTCTTATACCCGAGTCATCTGCTGTGTACTCCATAGTATATACCGCTGACCTCTGCTCTCATCTCTCATCACTCCCTGCAGCAACACTCTCCAAACCAAGCTCCAAGTCAAGTCCATGTGTGTTCAGGGGTAGACATCCCTACATCTGTTAGTAACAGTAACAAAAAGGATTAGTAGTTCAAAGCAATTAACCACAAAGCTTTTTTTATAATCAGCCAATGAACAGTGAAACTAATACAAAGTATGCAGACTCTTTAAACTGCTGTTCTGAAATTCAAACAAGCATCCAAATGAACAGAGAGTGACACAGAACGTCGTTTCAGACAAAATAACCTCAACTGTGTTTAAATTCTGCTTATTGTTCCATAACTTAAGGACAAATTCTTAAAGTATTAAAGTTTTTGTAAAAGTGCTACGATAGATTTTGCTCTTTTCCCCCCAAAACACAGTTTCATAGTGAAGGCTTTCTAAAGAGATGCTTATCAAAACTATTTCCCTTTTAATCTTAAAGCACCGAAGAAGACTCAAACATGTAATACGACAGGATATTTTGTCAAGCGTGAATTATATAACCACATAACAACAGACACAAACAAACAACAAAACAAACTATTAACTTCATCACCAAGTTAGCTGAAAGAATTATGCATCGCTCTGTGACTGGCTGCTTATTGTTCTACAGTAGGACTCCCTCTGGGGCCCACACAAGCTCAGACTGCTCAGTGTCCTCCTTGACAGTCTGTTGAACATCTAAAAATTTTTATCCTAGTTAACTGCTCTGTCTGGTTTTTACTTTGTCTCCAGGGGGAAGAGCAATGAAGGCTTCACACACATCATCCTGTCAGTCACTGAATTTAATATATCCATCATCTAATGAATAATTACTAATTAGGTCCATCTTTCAGAGACCGCTTTTAGGAAGAGGTTGAGCTTCTGTCTATTCTGAGACAATCTGCAGAAGCGATTAGAGCTGAAGTAACACAACAAAATTCATCAATGACACTAAGACTTCTGAAACAGTTAGAGGTGTTTCAGCTCCAGCTGGTAATGTAGGTTTGCATTATATTTGGAAATCTGTCAGTGCTATTATTCTTGTGTGACTGATTTGGACAATTACATATAACAGTAAAATGCATTCAGGAGCCACTGTGTTAGTTACACCTTGCAAAATACCAGATTGAAACCCCTTTGCCTTCAGAATTGTCTTTTTTTTTAGCATTGATTCAGAAAGATGTCAGAAACATCCCTCAGCGTTGGTCCACATTGGAAAAGTATAATAACACAGTTGATGCATATTTGCCAACTGCACATTCATGATGGGAATCTCCTTTTCCACCACATCCTAAACATGCTCCAGAGGAAAGAGTTCTGGTGCTGTGGAGGGCATTGAACTACAGTACTCCATTATGATGCACAGAAAAGCCTGCACCTCATCATCCCACCACTTGCTGGTCCTGAAGATGCAATCTGAAACCAACTTCAGTGGCTCCTTACTCCAAGTTATGAAAAACCACATCATCAGTGAATGCTGCTAACTAAAACATACATTTTAACAGAGTCAACATGAAAAAAATAAAGTCAGAAGTTACAGCATTGTTTCCAAATAAAGTTGCTAAATGCTTCACTAATAACCTTATCATAGGTAGCCATCTTTGCTGTGTCTTTGGCCACTGGAAGCATGTAGATTCAAGCTGTGCAGATTAATGCTAATTAACCAATAGACACCAGCCTTTTCATTTGCTTAATGAGGCAGAAATGAATATAGTAAAGCAAAAATAGAATAAAACAGTAATAAGGGGAATTAAAGAAACTAATGCATCTAGAAGTAAAAGTGAAAACATAAAAAATGCTTTTAAAAACAGTCAAATTTACAATGTATGCTTTAATATATAATTTCTTGGAACGAATCAGAAAATTAATTAAATTATAAAGCATGAGGTAAAGATATCCACTTTTAAATTAATTTGTGCATTTTAAGTGTATTAATTTATTTTTTTAGTTCACTTATATATTCCTGCTTTAATTTTTAATTATGGCAGTTTCCATTCTTCATAATGCAACAAGTGGTTATTTTAAAGACTGCTGAAAATAAGAAATAGAAACAAACCTATCCGTACATCACACGGTGAACATGCACATCTTAGATAATGAACAATATTCTACAAAAAGATTTAGTTTAATAAATATATTTTAAAAATAAGGTATTCCATCATGACAAATAATGTGTGGTGCATGATACAACCATGGCATTCCCTTTACTAATGTTTGATTAGTAAAGCACATAAAAGTAGCCAAACTGTTTTATTGGCAAGAAATACAAAACTAAAATATTTCTTGCAATATTATCTGTAGTTATTAGATCATCAAATAATTGTTTTAGTTCTAGGCTAGTATCACAATGTGTTAGCAAAAAGTTATCACATTATTAACTAAAACATTTATTTAATTATTGATAAGTTGTATCCTTAGTGGCTTAGTGGTTGTATCCACAGCCTTTTAACACAGGCATCCAAGGTGTGAACAAAGTTACTTAGATCTCCTTTCCTCTTAAATGTGGTGCTAGGTTTGAACTTTGCAAACTATCTTCACCACATTTAGAAACTCAAATGCACCGAGTTCCTGCCATGCGACTGGTAATGCACCTAATAAAATGGCCGGTGTGTGTATTTTCAGTTGGACCAAAGAAAAGAAGGGGGAATGTGGGGGGTAATAGATGATGGGAAAGACTGTTTTGGCTGAGAAGTTGCCTCACATGAAGAGTGGCGTGCTGTGACCATATGCTATTCCAGGTGGACTTGGTATCCAGGCAACTGTATCAAAGCAGTGGGGGCATTTGCGATTGAATCCAGAGGACTTTTCAAACAGAAGAGTCAGAGAGAACAATGCCGCTATCATCTGTCAGCAGGTAAGATCACCTGGTTTTGCTGAGCTGAACTCTCCGTCTGGCAACTCTACAGGGAGCTCATTCAGACTCTGGCTTGCCTTGGAGAGACAGTCGCACAAGGTGTCTGGAGAGAACACTGGCATGCCTGTCTCATTTTCATTTTCAGGAACGGCAGAGTATCAGCACATTCTGACTCCCAGCCAGGTGCTCCATACAAATGAGGAAAAATTTAAATAGAAAGAAAGATGAAAGCACACTGGTCTTATGTTTCTTTCAGTAATTAATCCAAGTCTCTGCTTTAAATATGCCTGGCATTTAAGAGGACGTAAGTTATATGGTAATAGTATTTTGTTGGTTAAAAATAAATAGATTTTTTTCAAATCCCTCGCGCACAATTAGCAAGCTCTTATTGACTTTGATTTTAACTAAACTTTATGTGTTTTTTTTGAGTATTTTACCTTTCTCTGTAGAGATTCAAAAATATTTTAATACCATTGTACAGCCTGGTTATATTTGGACCAAGCAGGAGTCATCTCACAGAGTGCTTCCCTGTGCAGCAAGGGTGAGCCAAAAGGGAATGAGCCCAAGGTCAGAAAGCCATTTGAAATATCTCCCATAAGTAACCATACTCCTGAATCTGACCACCTGCCACCTCCACAGTTCAAACTGTAAATTAGTGGTGTTCAAACTTTTGACCACAAGGGCCCAAATCACCAAGATAAAAGTATTTATAAAATTTGATTTTAGGACGGCGAATGGTGTTTATTAAATATTACCCCTAAACATAATTGTTTTTTTCTTCACCTGCTTAACATCAACTACAATAACACTTTTAGTAAAGTGAACAATGTAGTCAGTTGATTGCTTTGTTTGCTACTTAACCTGAGTAAATTAGCTAAACCTAGGTAGGTGGCATATTGAGGTATGAGCAGCCCTTCAAAGCAAAAGAATAAAGTCACAGTAGATGGAACAAATGCTGTAAATAGGCCTAATTGTGCTGATGAAGTAAACAAAAATCAACCCCATGAGCACCATTGTAACAGCAAGTTGCTGCCTTTTCATTTAGCACACAAAAACCTATTTTCCATAAAGACACAATAAGCAATTTGCAGTATGGTATGGAACATGCTGAATGCTAATCACATCTGTGCACCAGTCTATTCAGCACAACAATATCGGCCCTGTTAAATGCTTTATATAATAATGACATTAGCACCACTTTTTTATTTAATTCAATCCATCTGGATGTGCTACAAGCAGCAGCTCTCTTGTAAATGTTGTGATTAAACCTGAAAATGAGGAATCGGCAGTAAAATTATTACTTTTTTCTCTCCTTTTTGGAATGTATCCCAGATGACATGAATGTTTTAGCATTATAATGATCAAACAGGGAAACAAGAGCTAAAGTCCTCACACAGCTGTGTGTGTGTATGCATTTTATTAAAATTGTAACCACTCCACAGAAATATAAGGATCATAGGGAAAAAATCTAAATAATCATAATTGAATTTGATTTTTAATTCTAATAGTTTTGGGATCTTAAAATGTTTTTAAATCTACTACATGATGAGTAAATAACCTGATACTCCAAATGTGGCTTTTCAGTGCCTTAATAACTTAAACAGCCAATGGTTTTAATTGTAAAAGCAACAAAAAGGTTTACCAGGTTTTATCCAATATTTGTATATAATTTAACAGAATGATATTTATGAAAAAAATATTTTTAAAGTTCCTTTAAATATTATACATTAATATAATGTATATTATATTAAGTTAAATTATACAATTACATGTTATAATTTAACTGAAACCATGTTCTTTATTTTTTATTTTTACAATTATGCTGAGGATTAAATCAACCTTATTCTATTAAAGGAATTTACTATTGTAAAAGTTTGATCTTGATTTTTTATTATTTAAAAAAATATCTAAAAACAGAAATAACGAGGTTATGCAAATGTATGTAAATAAATGAAGAACTTTTCAGGATGATTTTTTAACTCTGAAAATGTTCATTTTGTAGAAAGGAGAAATGGAACAGATGGTCCATATACACAAGCTGGTTTATATTCTTTTGTATTAAGTATATATAAGACAAAACTATTAATTTAAGCTAAATACAATGTTCAAACAGAAACAGAAAAAATATTCTTCTCATATGCTTCTAAGTTTTTGCAGAAAAATAACTACGGGTTCAGTTAAAACAAATAAATAAAATAATAAATACACACGCTGGAAACAGCAGTTGCTTTTTTGTTGTTTTCTCAGCACACTGAGGCCAGACTCCTCGGCTGCAGTCTGTCTCTAATCTTGCGTAGTCAGGCCCTGGCTAATAGGGGGGGAAAGGAAGCTGGTGTAGGCAGCTGTCTCGCCTGGTGAGCGTAACACACTAACGCCCCGTGTCTGTTGCTCTTTTTCATGGAACTTATTTCACATGAAATGGACGGAGATCAAAATGCGGATGGTGCATATAGTGCTCGGCCTGGGTATAATGAGTAACAGGTTGTGTTTGAGTTCCCCCTGCACTGCGGCCGACAGCTCCAGATGAGCCTGAGTGCTTTAGCAGGCAGCTTCGGATTGAGCTCCTTTCTGATTTTAGAAAACATTTCCATTACAACTGCCACCAAATATTCCAGTGTGCAAAAATATAGTTTTGTGTTTTTTTAGGGGTTTTTTTTACGTTTGATAGTGGGAAATGCAACACTCTATACAGGGTCATTAAAAATATTTCAACCCCAAAAGATTTTTCTCTTTCCTTCTTTAAATGTGTGCTTTTAATGCTGCTGCGGAGGAAACTGTTTTAATACAGTCACATTGTGGCTTTTAATGGATGAAGATAATGAAGCAGCATCTAACTGGGGTTTAAATCTGGAATTTGGCTAGACCACTCTAAAACCTTGATTACAGGGTTGCTGCCCTATAACTTGTGTTTAAGGTCATGACTTGATGGCTGGTCATTCTCCTTTAGGATTTGATGCTAGAGAGCAGAGTTCATTCCATTACAGTAAATCATTCAGGTCTTGAAGAAGGAAAGCAGCTCAGGACTATCATCCGAATGCTGCCACTAAGTTTGATCTAATATCTTTTTCTGACGTGCTGAATTAGTTTTACGCCATCTGTAATAGGATGCACACCCACTTTTTTCCCCAAAAGTCTTAGGGATCATGAAGATATTTTTAGGGGAATGTGAGATGAACCTTTATGTTGTTTTTGGTGAGCAGTGGTTAAGCCTTGGAACTTTCCCACGGATGCCATTTTCGCCTAGTCTCTTTCTTTGTGTTGCTTCGGATGTTGCTCTTGGTTTTAGATGAGTCGCTCCTAGAATAGCTTAATAAGCCATCCACTCTTGGAAAGATTCACCACTGTTTCATGTTTTCTCCATTTGGGGATAATGGCTTGTGGACTATTACTTACTGGTGTCCCAAACTCTCACAAACTGCATTATTACCCTTCCCAGATACATTTCTCATCTGTTCTGGAATTTCTTTAGATTAGAACATTGTGTGTTGCTTTTTATAACCGTTCAGCCACTGCAGGTTATCAGACATGTTTTCAACAATGAGGAAAGTAATGTTTTTTAATGCAAGGGTCAGATATATTTGTTCTTAACTAATGAAATCATCAGCAGGAGCCTGTATTTTGAATTTACTCAGGTCATGTTTGCAGGATATCAGAATTTGCTTAACCCCAACATTTAATTGGGACAACAAAGCAAAAAAGAACAAAGCTGCTAGGGTGCAAATTCTTTTCCACAGCACTGTATATAATCAAAATGTTAGGTTGGTCTGAATGAATATATTAAAAAAACATTAGGAGCAAGACAGTGGGCATGTGTGTCATGTTTGATGTGGTTAGTTGTTAATCTTTGACTTATGATTGAGGCTGCCACCTTTAGCTTCAAAGGTCTTATATGTGAATTCTCGAGTAGCCCTGCGGGGGTCACCACATTCTTAAGAGAGTTCCGAGTAACACGAGAAATGGGTGGAGGAGAATGGGGAGGAGAAGGGTAGCATACAGATATAACTAGAGCACACAAAAAGGGGCTGACCACAGGCTATGGATGCTTGAACCTTGTGGTAAACTTGGGAAATGAGGTTGCCATCCCTCTCAATTTTCCCTTCAAGAAAAACCACGGCTCATATGGTAGAGATTGATCCCACAGATCAAAGAGAATAACCAATTAGACACAGCCATTCATTTCATTAGTAATCTTCCTAAGATCACTGAAGAAAAGGTTAAACAGGAAGTAGTTAGGTGACATCTGCAGGTGCAAAGATTAAATGTTACCCTCTGCACACTTTTTCCCTCTCCTCAGCAAATAACAGTGGAGTTCTTGTAGTGATTATATTTCAAACAACCACCTTATTTTGTAATTTTAGTGGATGTTATTATCATAAAAGGGCATTTTTAAAGGATATGAACATGTGTTTTTAAAGCAATTTCATGTCATTTAGACCAAAAGAAGTCTATCCTTCCCCCCTGGTTTGTCCCATCAGACACTCAAGAACTTTGAACTCCTACAGACCTCAGTGGGGATACATGTAAAATCCTGACCCAGAAACTCTATATAGATGGGTTTCATGGTGGTGATACACTAAGAGGATGACCAACTGCAGTTCACAGTCTGCTAAGGTAAAGAAAATGTCATTGCACAAAAGTCTATGTTTAATCCAGAGAAGGTAATGAGTAATGAGAAATGCTAACAGACAAACATGATACTCTGTTATATTTAACAGCAGTAACTAACTTCTAAATCAGCATTAAATCCAAACGAAACTGTGTAATGCTGGCATTAATGTATGATTTATGGACATACACTATCTCTGCCTTTCAATTTAAATTTAAAGATTTTTTTCAGTATTTAAGGTATTTTATTATCTCTCTCTCCCACTGCCTACTACTTGCAAACATAATAAATAAAAAAATAAGTATGCTAATTTACACACGTTTATTAAACTAAAAACAAAATGTTTAGTTAGCGATAAGTTAATTAATAGAACAAACAACACAAGATTACAAAAACTGGAGGTTGAGGATTCTTCTTTTTGAAAACTCGAGGTAGAAATACAGATACAACATATTTAAAAGCATACAAAACTATGTCATATGTATTCATTTATAATCTGGCTCTGGATAAAATTACTATGCAGATACAACAGGCTGGATGTTATTACTGCAGGATATGACGATACAGAACTGCATTTCATTAAACTGGTTATGTAAGATAGAAAAAAAAAATCAAAACAGCTTGGCATTTGTCTTTCATGGATGCAGAGTGACCCCGTCTATTTTGGACACCCATATAAGCACAATCAGCTCACTACATATTAGCCATATCAGTGTTGAAGTAGAACATAAAATCCAATCGACAACGTTTAGTTTTTTAGATTTTGTGCCTGTGTACATGTAACCAGGATTGATGAACAACACAGCACCATTTGAGGAAAAAAATCCTTCTCTTTATGGCAAGTATCCGGCTTGTGTCATGCTCTTAACATTTTGATACACTGCTCTGCTACTGATGATATCCCTGCAGAGGACAATGGTCTGCTGACATGCTCGCTGGGCCAGAAACAAGCTGACAGACTATGCCAAGTATTCAGTTTCAAACATCAGAGCAGATATCTCACAATGAAAGTTTCCCCTCATCCTTGTTTTACTACTACACCCTTTACTCATCATCCATGTTATTTTTTTTTTCCTGCTCTCTTGTCTTGAGGGAAAGGGCTCTTGTAACCCAACAGGGAGACACTGATCCCTGAGCACAGCATCTGCTGACAAGCCAGCCTCCCATTCAGCCTTGGCTGGAAGCATGGGCCGCCGAGAAACCCGATCCAGCTTGGCAGGGTCTCAACAATCGCTTCCTGCCCCATCCGGGCCCACACAGCTAAGTACTCTTAATTAAAGAGGTTAACTTGTCTAAGATGTGACTGAAGAAAAAAAGAAAAATGGAGAACAATCGAATCGCTGTTTCCTTTTTTTCTGAACAAAAAAGGTTTCCTTGCTGACATGGCATGATGTGAGCTCTGATACCTAAGTAGTTACATTAGGAGAAAAGCAGATAAAGTATCCTTTTTAAATGTTTCTTAATAAGACCCGACCACCCCCATTAGGTCCAGATGGACAAGTAGAAGAAGCATGGACATCAGAGAAGAACATTTATCTTGTACACTTGGACAGCTTTTGCTCTCCTGTTTGCTCTGGGAGCACAGGAAAACTGTAACAGGGTTATGGGGGAGACAGTGGTAGATTTTATTATTCTTTTTGGTTGGTTGTCCGCATACATATTAATGAAGACCTAGGTCATTGCCAGAGACATCTGTATTGGCCCGTGGGGCTGCCTGCTAAACGCCAGAGAAATTAGAAATGTAAATTCATACCCAGAGATACAATATGAGAGATTCTGTGTTGTTTTAGGCTTTTGAGCTGCATGAGCCTCCATTCTCTGGAGGCAGCCCTGCGGAACAGGCTATTCATTGCAGATCGACCAGATTGCAAATGACGCAGCGTACAACAGGCCTGTTGTGTCTCTACAGCTGAACATGCAAACCTCATTTGATTCGGCTGCTCTGCCTTCCTGCCATCTTCACCACTATCGGTATATGTTTTAAAGTGTTGCTTATGTGGAAATAACATTTGTGCAACATGTAAATTTAGTTTGCAAAGTGAAGGTATTTGGTTTTGTAAATTATTTTCCCAGTGCCTTCTCTAACAAAGATTTAAATATTTTTATTATTTTGTGTTATGGCTGGAAAATGTGATTGATAAATGCAAGGCATTGCATACATGACAATCTAAAATCATTTTCAAAGTCTTTTCCAAATAAAATTGTTATATGCATCACATGAAATCCCCCAAAAACAAACTGAAGTCTGTGATTAGAAGGAAAGGAGTATGAATTGTTTTGCTGAGGATACAAATAAAAAGACATCATGCCCAATGACATGCATATCAAACATCCTACAAAAGCAGTTTTCCATATTTCTGTTCATTGTCATTATAAACACATTCTATTCATTATTACTCCAATGACCATTTCCCCATAGAGATTATTAAAGTTTTATCTTTTGCTATTTTAACTTGAAAGCTTTTTCATAATTGCATCAGATATCATTTGGGAACTTTCTAATCCCCTTCATGTCCTGCTTGTGTATTTAAGCAGCGGCACATTAAACCAGAAGTACACACCGTGTGACAAAGACAAAGCTCTCTCCAAGTGTCTATTGAGAGCTTCCTTATAAAGTCAGAGCAACACCTCATCAATAAAAATGATGCTGTTTCTCAATCGTGTTAGGGTATCGATCAGGAAAGACAGTAGTCACGTTTAATGGAGCCTCTGTGGACTGCAGTGGGTTCAGCTATAAAGTCCAACATATAAATTCACCTGACAAATGTTATAGTAATTTTGTCAAAATACACCTGGTTATGGAGGGAGTCGCAAAGTGGGACGGGGGCATATTGGGCTTTTATCATTAACTGTCAGGATTAAAGACATATTTACACTAATGGTACTTAATAATTCTCATTTACATCAATGTAAGTAATGGAAAAAAATAGTAATAAATAGAATTGGGAGCATGTCTAGACATATATTCTTATGATGCCAGGGTAGAATGCATTGCTGTTCTACTGCTGTCGTTGTTGGTCACCTTCCTCTTTCCTTCCAGCTTTTGCCCCGACGGGATCGATGACCAAAGGAGAAGGTAATCACCACAACAACATGCAGCAGCACAACTCATTAGTGTACACGCAAAGCTCACACCGAGATTCATGCCTGCATTTTAGCAGAAGCACATTAGTCTTTGCCACATCGTGACGAAGCACCATCATTGATCCAGCACCTGCCCAGTGGGGAGGTTGGAAGTGAGCAGCAGCTTTAGGAAAAATGTTTTTGAGCTGCTGCAAATTCTGGTCACCTCTCTCTTCAGCATCTCCTTGTCTCTCAACCTTCTCGCATTAGCCTCTACAATTCTTTGGTTCCAGGCATATAATAAGCCATGATTGTTGCTCCATCTATGTCTTTTTCCCAGAGACAGCTCATTTGAGATGCCCAGACCCCCAAATAGACTGTGCATGTAAAAACTCATTACTGCTGGCTGATGGATGAAGCCTCCTTTTTCCATAGTGCGTAGCTGTAATAAACAATCAATGAGGAAGCATATGCAGCACAAATCATCCTGTACTCAGCTTCACTGGCATCAATATTCTGTTTGAGAGGTCTTGTTTTTCATTCTCAGGGTCAATACCAACAGGTCAGCACGAAGATTGGAGATCCTTCATGCACACTTTGTACTGAAGATATATGTTTGCTAGATTCTCATGCATTTTCTTAATTTTTTCATGTTTATATACTTGCACCTTAGTGTTTTGAACATTAGTTCTGACATATTAATAACAAAAGTACAGATGTGCATAAATTAAACATATATTTGACATTATTTATATAAATTCAGTCTTAGCTGATATTGCATAATTCCAACTGACAGTTTAACAATTAATTTATCTCTACTTTTTATTCACTCAATAACCATATTAGTTGTTTAAAAGTTAATCAGACACATGAAAATATCTGTGTACATTTAAGAATCTGGACACTGAAGTACAAACCAAGTTTGAAGCTATCAAGTCAATATGAATCAATATATCTAACAAAATATTTACATCTTCTTGAATTAATGACCAGATAAGGAAGTTCTTAAGGCTGCAGTGGATCCAATCTAGTACTAGCAAGTTGTACATAATAAACTGTCCATTTAGCTATGTAAATAAAACCTTTATTTTTGTCAGCAGGTAAGCAGCACCACTAATATTTTTTGCTGGCCAACAGCAGTGACTGTCCGCCAGCCCATGTTCAGTCTCCACAGTAATCAACAACTGTACTTGAAAATAGGAGGCAATATCCTTAACAACTTAAATTACCACTTTGGATATTTAGTCATATATTGATCACAAGATCACCGCATAGTTTACAAAGAAGATATACTGCTTTGTCACTACACGGAGACGTCAGCTGACTTCATTAAAAGTACATCCAACTGGATTCAGATATGTTATGTTATTTCTGACATAGGGTTGATCAGAATAAAAAGCAGATAATATGTACTTAGAACTATGCTGCGGCTGAAAAATGATCCGATCTGTTACCCAAGGGATAACCAGAAACAAGCAAGAAATGTAAATATTTTATGCGGGTCAACTGTGGCCCACCCTCTGTCTCCAAGCACACCACATTCAACACATCCTCCATTAGTCAGCAAGGTCAGCTGGGCTGACTCCTCAACAAATGCTCCTCCAGAACAGAACACATGCAGTCATATTAAATAAATTAGAATATTATTGAAAAGTTAATTTACGTCAGTAACTAAATTTACTCAGTGAAACACAATGTGGATTAATTACACACACTGATGTTTCCAAGCCTTTATTTCCGTGATAATTTTCCACTTCCAGTTTATGTTCGTATTTAATAACTACTTAGTTATTTCCAAAAGGTATTTTTAATTTGACAAACGAGCCTCTTCAGAACACTTTCTTTCACAATTGAAGACTATCTCACACTTCCATCAAAAAATTTAAAAGAGACGTTTTTAATAGCAAATTGTGACAATAATAAACATACTCTGGAGAATAAGAGCCCCCTGTGTATACAGTCATTCCTCAAACCAAGGAGTGTATAAACAAGATGACAATGTGGGAGTGTATAACTTATATAAGCATTTTAAGGTAATAAGAGTTATGTAAGAGTTATTTTATGAAATGTTCTGAAATGTTCAGGGCTGATTCATATTGTTTAAAAAACAGCACTTTATACCAGTTTGTGTGTCGAAGGCAGGCGTCCGGGAAAATAGAGCAGCAGCATTTCCACAACAATGCTTTTCTGGGATGAATGTTCATGTTTTTAATTAATATGAAGGATAATAGCATGTTTTTCTAAGCAGTCCACAGCCAAGAGACCCAAGATACTGCTTGAGTCAAAGAGCTTGTAGTGGGCAAACATGAACAATCAGTGCTTTGGAACTGATTACATTTAGAGCTAAGAACATCTGCAAGGGCATGCCCATTTCCAGTAAATACTGCCTCCTACCATATGATAACTGCTGGCTTCCCCCACCTACACACCATCTCTGTATAAAATACAATACTTAAGACAGCACAGAGGATTATGTAGTGCTGTGCAGGATAGCATATTTGCTCCTTAGGGTTTCTAAAAGCCACATAATCTGTTAGTCCTGATACACCCAGAGAACCTCAAAAACAAGCTTTGACAAAGACCAGCTGTTACATAACGTCATGTTTTCCGTTAGCAGACTATTTTCCTTATCAGAGTCCTTCTCACACAGTTTATTATGATGTCCTGAATCATGAGTCCTTCTGGGTAAATGAAACAGGTTGGTCAATCTCTTCTTCAAAAACTAGTTCTGTATTAAATTACTACGTACTATTAATTTTTTTAATTTACAAAATACATTCATCTCCCACTCAACACAGTTCAGCTCTTCCCGTTTTTAGCAGCTGAACACATTAACGGCAAGATGCTTGATGTTGCCGTGAAAAGAAAACTGATATTCATAACAGTTTAAATCCTTAATATTTCAAAAAACAAAGTAGAAGTTTAACTTTTTAATGAATTATTTAAATATCAGAAATGTAGGTTTTAGAACTGTCGTTCATCTTTTAAAAGGATAAATAATTGAAATATTTGCAAGAATTCATATTGTTAACTCATCTTAAATGTTACATTTGTTTCATAAAAACTAAATTTACTCACAAAAAATATTGTTTTTCCCTCATACCCAACTAAAATTAATTCTTTATTTTTGAGTATGACTCCAGATGCAGAGAAAAAACAGGATTGTGGAACAACATAGTCAATATAAAACTTTGAGAGTTTTAAACTTAAAGTTGGACAGACATTGCAAAAACTATTTAAAAAAAAAAGGAAAAAAAGTGTAAGAGCAGTTCAGTACAGTTTACTGGAAACCTATTTTAAAATAGAGGACATCTTTCTAAGAAAATTGTCATGCGTCTTATAATCTGTTGAGATTACATTAATTTTCTGCATCAACTTCGAAGATTTTATCTTTCTCAAAATAAAATTTAATTTGCAGAACTCAAATCAGTGCCACGTTTAAAAAAAAGATTTTACAGAGGGTGATTTAACATGCTGTCATCCAACTAAAGCTTGCATGGAACTGAACAAAAAAATTCAGTTATAAATATGTTTATCCTTAAAAAACAGATCACTGTAATGATCACATTAGGATTTTATTAGAACCACCTGTTCATGCTAGACTAAACAATACAAAGATCCTTGCATACAAACAAACAGAAAGCATCCTGGGGCCCAAACAAGGGGTAATTCTGTTTACATCTGATAAAATTGAATGTTTAGAAAGCACGGAAATGGAGTAAACACAATTTGACATATCATAGAACACAAGCTATTACATATTCCATCCGTAATATGCACCACAGCTGATGAATGTGTATTCTGAGGCACTCTTTTGTTGTCATGTTCTCAGGAACACAATAATAAACAACTGGCTTTAAATATGTTGCATCTGGCTTATTGTAAAAAAACAATGCTAGTAATGAATGTGAAATTTTCACACAGAAAAACAGTGATCTGTTTCGCTGATTCTTTTCATTCATTGCCCTCCTCCCACTTGTTTAACTTTGTTTGCCAGTACCATTTCCTATGCTTTTTCTCAAGTTCTGTTTTGCAGTTCTAAATCTAATTTGTTACCACTGAGACAGCACAGTGGGATATATAAAGCAGCCCGGGCCAGCCTTGCCATATCTTAAATCTTAACCGTAAGTCGTCCAGTAACAATATTTTTTGTGGCCAAAACTGTTTCTGAAGTCATAACTTTATGTTATAGAGTGCATTTCTGTAGCCATAACTTCTACTGCCTAAGGCGCCAACACATTTGTTAAAAATTAGGATTTTATGGCTTCATGCTTTCAACTTTGATTTTATGCTGCATAAATGTGTAATATTTAAAGCACTTTTGCTTTTACTAATGCTAAAAGATATAAACAAATACCATGTATATTGAAAATAAGATATATGCAAGTCAGCCAAAAAACCTTATTTGATTGCGACAGTAAACAATAGCATCATGACATAAATGGATTCACTTTGTATAAGGAACTTGAGTCATATGGCGCTCAATGCCGCTAGCAAATGACTGATGTCTCACAAAGCACAGCAAACTTGGCTTGATGTGTGTTTTCTCTAAAATAGATATAGAATAATTGCTCCGGCCTTGTCCAAAATATGCCTTTCTGCCCAACGCAGCAAGCTACACAACAGGGTCAAAAAAGATCAATTGCGCCCTCTCTGGTTTCCTATCTGTTATTAGTTGAAATCAGATAATAAAAACATATGCATTATCAGTGTAAAAAGGCATATGGACTTTATACTAAATGCTCCTGTTATAGTTTAGATGGGATCACTAAACATTATTGTTCCTTGCTAATGAGCAAGGAACAATTTTTCTTAATTATTTTTAATCTTCAAATCTTGAAGTTTGAAGTTTTTATGTTTGATAATAGTTGCGTAAAATGTGTGAAAGGTCAAATTTTTTTAATAGCCTTCCGCAGGATTTTTGGATTATTTTTCGGGGATTTTGGTGCAACTGAGTAAATTTCTTGCTTTTCAGATCTTCCCATACTTTTTTCTATGGGAATGAGATATGGTTTTCAAGATTGCCTTTCCAAAACATCAACTTTGTTGTCTTGAAGTTGCTTTCTACCACCTTTGGTGGTGTGCATAAACTCATTGTCTATTTGAAAGACCCATTTGGTTCAAAATGGTGGCTCATACATGGCGATTTTGCATAATATTTCTCCCCAATGTTCTTCCTTCAAGTTTCTATCTATTTTGCAGTTCTGCAACACACCCAACAGCATGATGTTGTCTCCTTCATATTTCACATCTGACAAATTTAGAGGTTTGTAGGCACCAATTGGAATAATGGTGTCTTCGTTGCTGAGTGGTTTCAGCCTAACTTGCTCATTATAATAATAATTTACCAAAAGCAATATAGAGAAACATAAAGTTAGCAGGCGAATGTTTCGGATTAAGTCTATTTTTATTATTTCTTTATTTTTTTCTTTCAGTTTGTATACATTACATTTTTGTTTGAATATGAGCTAAGAGGGGGAGGAACTCATCCAGGGTGCTATTCATGCAAGAACCATCTCTTGCTGGGGTATTCATTTGTTCCACATGCTGCTAATCTGGCTGGTGTAATGATGTTGTGACCCATGACGCAGAGCAGCTAACTGCCGCATCTAAAGAAATTAATTGGTGGACATTCAGTCTTTCCAGCAATGTTGGAAAAGAAATCTGCCTCTGAAACTTGCTAATTGGGATTTTGTAGGGAACTACAAAAATATTCTTACTATTTTAGCCATTACAAGCTCCTTAATGGCAGGAATGAGAGTGAATGTTTAACAGTGTTTGGCTTAAGAAACAGGGATTTTCATAGCTGGCTAATGTGGTGTCAATAACTGCCAGGACAATTTATGAATACTGTGCAAAAAGTTGACATTAGGTAAGGTGAAAAAGCACAAGACTCACCTTCTAGTGGTGAATGAGACTTACATGACTTGACAAAGTTACATAAATGACTGAGTTAATTTTTTTTTATTGCAAAATGAAGTTGTTCCACATATTTTCCCTTTACATTTGTTTCATATTTGTCCTTAATTTTACCTTTTAAAACATAGATTTTCCCCAGATAATATTTTGTATCTTTAATTTCAAAGTATTTCTGAGTGATGTTTGGAAAGACAATATTGTAATCTTTGTTGACTTTTAGTTTAGTGCTGAGCTGCGTTAAATCATACAATTTTAAGGTTTGCAAATTAATAATCATTTTGAAGTGGGATCATAGTAAACTCCATCATTTATAATCATTTCAGCTTTTTATGTGGCATATAGTTATACTAGTTTATTGTGCTTCTAAGGACTTTTCCATTAGCTGTCTGTTTCACTAGGTAAATGAAATATAGATTTCATTATGCAATTTGTTTAATAAAGTGTGAAAAAATAGGTTATAAATTAATTTAAATTTGTTTTACTTCATTATTTTTTTTACAGAGAAACCTGTCTCATTTCGCATCATAGACTAACTTTGAGATTCACTGTAAATAAATTGAATCTGCGATGTGCATGGATATTTTTTAAAGTTAGCTGAAGATATTTTACTTTTATGTCAATGTATTTCTTTAAAACCCTTTCCCCGTACATAAAAGTTGATACACATATGAGAGAAATATAGTACAGTTTTATAAACAAAAGAAAAAAATATTTACTTGATTCACATTTAAGACATCACGAATACTATTTATGTAGAAAATAAAAAGTTTGCGACCTACCTCAGAACATTGATAAAGCACTTTAAAAAAAAAATCTGTTTTTATAAAATGAAAATAATAAAATGATATTATTAGAAGCATTAGAATATACGTTTTTAAATTAAGCAACTTATTACAAAAATATAGGTAATCAAACTCAAAGTAACTTACAGAAAACTGCTGAAACTTGTGATAAATATGTGAGCTTTGCATTACATTGCACTATATAAGTGATTAAATTTTCTTGGTTTAGAACATAAAATAGCATTTTGATACATGCAAACACTACATGGATTTGACTGAAGGTGTGATCAAAACAATTTAAGTATGTGATATGGGTAATTTTTTTTTCTCATTTACTTAGTTGAAATAAAAATTGTTGAACAATTTTCCATAGAAACTTCACAGAGTAATTTGCCGTTTTCCAAATCAGAGCGACAAAACTTTTCCAACAACAAGAAAAACATGTAGATCTGATTTGTGAGAAAATGATCTGAGGAGAAAGATATTTTCTAAAAGATTGATGGTGTGAAAAAGGGAAACAGCTTCTTCAACCCAGTGAAGTCAAAGCTTAAGCAAACAGCTTTAGCCCAGGCCCACATCTGGGGTCTTACAATTGAGCTATTAATGTGTGTGTGATTTGGAACAGGAACGCGAATGGAGACTGTATTCATCCAAACACAAACACTCATACACAGTAACACAAGCAAACATTCATGTGTATCTGCTTTGTATCCAAGCAAAGGACTTTCATTAAATCCTTCATCTTTCTCTATTATTAACGAAAGATTGCACTTATGTGTCCCTATAAATCAATGTAAATGTTCCTAAATGGTGTTCAAAGAGATTTCCCAAGTGCCTGCTCCTCCTCTCCAACATGTGTTAATACCATTACTCAAAAACCTCCTCCCATCTTGTCAGGGGAGATTTTTTCTCTCCTGCTTGTTACTCTAAATTAATTGATAGGTATTTATTTGGCATCTGAACTCCTCCACGAGTTTAAATACATCAGAGGATAAAACAAAAACAGCAATAAAAATTATTAGAAAGCCTCATCAGTAACAAAATATATAAAGCAAACCCCAATGCAAATAAATAATTTTTGTTGTAAATAATAATAAATTAAAAAAAACGTGCATGACAGACTTTTTCTTTATGTCAAACAAAGTTGTTGCTGATCTTAAACAATGAAACTCAGCTCTAAATAAATAAATGATGCATCTATGGATGCAACAATTTATGTAGCTATAAATATTTTAGGCCAACTGTCTTTGACTTTCTGTATCAGAACAAGGCATTAAAATAGAATTAGATCAAGTGACTGTATTTGACAGGCATTCACAACCGTCTCTTGGAGCACCACTCAATAAAACAATTATGCAAGGAACTGGAAAAATTTATCATGGATTTACTTTTTTATTTCATTGCTGGTCAAATTACAACAACTTACTACCAAACGTTTCAAAGCTCAAGAATACTCAAGACTTAAATTTTGAAAAATATTTTTTCTCCATCAATTCAGAGAAAAATTATATTTTTTTTAATTTTGTTGAAAAGTTTAAAAAAACTTAAAAAAAAAACTTAAAATTTAAAAAAAACTGTGGTAGCAAAAGTTTAAAAATTGTTTAAATATATATATGTGTGTATATATATCACTGATTAACCTATGATGACAATGAAAAAGGCAGCATTGAATATAAATTAAATTATTTAAAAAAGTGCAACATTAGAAATAAAATAAATGTAATGGTAAAATACTAGTAACTTTTCCTAATTCCTAAAAGACCACATGTCGAAGTAAAAATCAAAAACATGTAACTGAAATCAGAAATGAGTTCATGTTTTACTGTGCATCTATCAAAACTGAAAGCTCACTCTTTTTATGTTCTGTTAGCACACAGCACCAACTATGTCTGTGATTTATTGTTTTTCAAATAAAGCAGAAATTAGATAAAAGTAAGGGACCATTGGCCAAAGTTTGCACATTTTATGAGTATATTATCTAGTTACAGTTTTTACAAGTCTACACAGATTACTTTGCATGTGTTTGAGTTTAGAAAGAAACGAGGCATTGCCTGGTCAGACCTCAAAGTGAACCAGACAGCAATAGCCAATAAAAATCTGATCTGTACATGCCTTAAGAACACATTTGTCACATGATCTGATGCACATTTTTTCTACTCTACATACCCCATATGTAAAGTGCTTGTGTGTGTTTCTTTGCTAAATGAGCTGCAGTGAAAATGAATTGGACTCTTCTTCCATAGCACATGTGACCTGCAGCTCAAAAGCGCTGCTCCCGAACACCTACTGTGCTACTCATGTTACACCTTCTGTGCAGTCGTGGTATAACACTGAAAACCTCTCAAGTTTTGCTTTCTGTTTGTGTTCTTGCAGGGTCTGAATGGGCCTGTCGTTCACCTCAACGCAAGTGTGTGTGCAGGCTTGTGTGTAGCACTGCTCAGGCCCTTCTCCAGAAGGAAAGATAAAAATCTGTTGCTTTCCCCAATCTCTATTTAGGTCTCTGAATTTGTGAAAATATGCAGACAAGGTATGTTTAATGGTTGGAAAATTCTTTCCAGAAAATATACAGGAGGGGGCAAAAAATTAAAATAAGAAAAGTGACATGCTGCAAATGGTCTAACCTAAATTTGTCTTAATAAGCTCTGTGAGCGTTTCACTAGTTGAAGCCTGGCACGTTAATTTAGCTCGTCTAATCACGACCAACTACGTTAAAATTCTAAAATACCTAACATCCATTATTCTAAATAGAAAACATGTTTTTCCTCCATGCCAGCCCCTCACCAGTCCTTACATACTGCAGTAATTTTAACTTCATTTTATAATGTATGACCTGCTGCATACTCTGAGAGAACTACATTCACACCCCAGGCAGACCTCTTGTAAATAATCCGGTAATTCACACGGGGACAAAGCTGCACGCTGCTGCAGTTTCTCATTGAACAGTTTTTGTAGAGCTGTATTACAATTCTGCTGTCACAGTGCGACTCAGTTGGAAAAGTGTAAAAATTATGTTGTCCACAAAGTTTTACAAACATACAAAAGGATCCCAAAGGCAGTGTTGCTCTCAGAAAGCTGCTTCTGAAGGCAAAACAGACGGACCACAGCATATTAGAGTTTTCTCAGAGATACTTGTGTGTAAAGTCTCATTTGTAGACTTGCATGTGTGGATCAGAGGTGTACACATAGCTTTTTTTTTTTTTTTTCCAAGGGTGGTATGGACTGGGGGAGTGGAGGGGATACACAAAATAATAGTTTCTCTTTGCTATAGATGCCTTTTTGCATCTCTAGCAAAAGTGTTTCTCCAGTGAATCCCTTTAAGAACATGGATAGTTTATAATCTCTTTTTCTCACTCTCTATTCAAACACCATTAAGTTGCTACCATGTTTCACTACAGTAATGCATTCATAAAAAAAGCACACTTGCGGCAAAATTTAATTTTAATTTTGGTCTCATCTGACTGTGTGAGACGAATACTTCCTGTTAGTTTTTAGTTTGTTTTGTTTTTTCTTTTCAGAATAGACTTTGAGGGGGGAGTAGGTATCTGTTTTGCTCAGGGCTCCATTCATGCAAGAAACGCCACTGCATGTGCTTGTGTGTGTGTCCAGGCCCATCTGGCTTTGATTATTGCCTGCACGATAAAATGGAAGACAGCTGAAGGCAGAGCTGGAGCTGCTTAGCGGCTGCCGACAAATGAAGAGAGACCAGGAAGATTTTTATCAAACACACATGATTGTTGGGGAGGGGGGTTGCCATTTATTTTCCCCTGGATGGCAGCTTACACACTGGAAGAAAAATGCAAACCAATAGGAGAGCACGTCAGCATGTTCATTTCAAAGTAATCATGCTTACAAAACAAAGCTATGGGAAAACAACAGAATAAACACAAGAGAGGGAAGAGTGAAGCCCAGAGAATGCCTCCGAAGAATAAACAAGAGGAGGCAATAAAACAGCAGTAAAACTCAAGCAAAATGCTATCTTTGACTTTTCCCACTGTGGTCTTTAGCCAGTAGTAATATGTCATGCTTTCATTGTGCTTCTAATCTGATAAAGTTTTATGGTTCCTCCTGCTATTAGTGTCATCCATTGTCATTTGAGGTGACAGGAATGGCAGCTTGTGGCGCTGACCTCTAACGGTGCTCACATTCCCTCGTGGACGGTGGATTGAGTTAAAAGGAGCGCCTTTTTACTGACATCAGAATTTATCTAAAAAGGAGGAGGATGGGTACAGAAGATGAGTGATCAGTGAAACCTGCTGCAGATGAAGGAGAGAGGGGCTGATGTAGTTCCACCACATTTTGTCTCCCCCAAGAGGAATTAGTGTTTTTTGTTTAACACTCAGAGTACCTCCCTTTCTGAGCTGTTCTGCTTGCCCCCTTGTCCTGTTCAGCTTCTCAAAACAAAAGAGAGACACCACATGTGGATTTTTCTTTTTTTTTTTTAGATGGTCTATTTTGCGTCATTAGCCAAAGTTGGGAAGTAAATTAGGTTCTACAATTTAATGTGTGTTTATTTTATTTTGTATCCCACACATGACTTCTAACAACAGGAATCCAGCAGTCTTAAATCCAGTTCATATGCTTGGGATTTATGTGTTGTTTAGTTTTTCCATGCTACAGTAATCCATGAAACAAATCCACAAAAGACAATAATTCCACCAACCAAAAGCGTTTCAGCTATAGAAAACTGAAAAGAAAAAAACAGAATAGGCAGCAGGAAAAAAAACGATCTTGTGTTACACTAGGAGTTTTATATGCCGCAGAGATACGCATCTTTGCATAATGCACACCTCAGTCAATAGACTACTTTGTATAATCACCTTTCACTGCAATTACAGCTGCAAGTCAGTCAGGGCTATGACTCTGCCAGCTTTGCACATCTAGAGACTGCAATCTGCCTGTTACCTTTCAGAAACGCTCAAGCCTTCAAGTCTCATCACAAACTCCCATTTGGATTTAGGTCTGAACCTTTACAAGAGCATTCTTATACACAAATATGCTTATTTTATATTTAAACAGTTTCAACTCTTTCACAGAACTGCTGTGTTCAAACAGAGATGATTGAAATAGTTCAGAAATGTGAGGATCATATTTGTGGTGCGTCTCCTTCATGGTCTTGCACACAGGCTTCTCGACACTCTTCCATTAGGCCAGACTGAGGTGCATAATTAACAGCTGTCCTGTTAAAAGTTTCTCCCACCAGGCCATTAGATCTCTGCTGCTCTTGCAGAGTGACTATGACCCATTCTGCTGCTCTTCTGATCTCGTTATCAAGCATGGAGTTCATAATATCATGAAAAATATATGACAGTGATATTATTGCTGATAAGGCAGCAGGACTAAGTAATATTCTATTGGGAAGCCTCTTTACAATTAAATAAATATCAATTAATTATAATTAATAATTATAACTTTAGTTCGATCCAGCTCCAACTGCTTGAAATCTCACAGGTGCATCTGAGGCAATTGGGCACAGGTGCATTCAGGGCAAATGTACTATTACTCCAAATGCTAAAAGATTTGAACTTTTCTTCCTGCCATTTAATAGTCAATTGTAAAACACATAGTTGTGAAGGGCCACAGCTGGAAATGTTTCAGGCCCTAATTATTAACAAACCTAAAGCTGATGCATGTGAATTTCCTTAAATAAGTTTTTTTTTTATTTAATGTTTTGCTTATACAAAATTTCAAGAGAAAAAAGCTACAGGCAGAAACTTAAACTCTCTAATTGAAATATTTGTATGTGTTTAATGGCACCATGTTTCAGTGTGGGATGGCTTGTTCAAATGAGCTGCATTGATTTTCCAAAAAACAATGTTTTGAATACAATCAAAACATTCAACTTGTGTGGCATCTGACCAGAACATCTTGTTTCATGATTATTCTGCTCATCATTTGCTGCAAACTGGGATTTTTTGTCAAATCTGGCTTTGTTTCAGGCAGTCTTTCATAGGGGATCGGATTGTCGTGCTTGATTAACAGACTAAAAGGTTTCCTATCTGAGCTCTAGATTTCTGCAGCTCCTTCAGAGTCACCATGGGCTCCTTTTTTGATTAACAATAACAATTAATTTATTCAATTTTAGAAGTTTGCACTGAATTGCATTTACAGTTATCAGAGTAAGAGTACAAATGCCATAACCAAATTTTTCAAACTTTATTTCCAAAAATATAAAAACTATCTATTGTTATTTTAAAGTACCTTCTTTTCTCGCAGAAGCTGTGATGAAGTAAAGTTTGTGGTTGGAACATGACAAAATGTAAATATTTTTGCCTACTAGTCAAGCATGATACTGCCATCGACTGCGTGAACATCAACCGTTTTCAGGGGCTTTCATGGTCATTTACCATGCTGACCCTAAAGGTGAGAGTGCGCTGTGTCTTCAGCTGTTTTGCATCACAGATAATGAGATGCGCCCCGAACCAGGCAGTCACTTCTAGTCTGGAATTGATCAATGAGACCTCCCTTTCTTTGACCCTTATCTGGTGTTGGGCTTTTCATTGTTGCTCTACATCTGGAAGAAAGATCATTTCTTTTGTGTGGAGGTTTGGATGAAGACGTGACTGGACTCTAATGTCTGGTGTGTTACTGCCAAGCCACCGTAGTTGCTCACTTCCTTGAGAAGAAGTTTCCATCTGGGAAAAAAAAAAAAAAAAAGAAACAGCCATTGATGTCTGACATGCCACAGTTTGGTGATATATGAACTATGAGATAGGGAATTTGAGTTGAAGAATGCACTATTTGTGTTTCCCTCTAGCTCATGTGATAACACAAAAATATGTACAAGTTATTACCTTACCTAATCAGCTGAGGCCCTTCTGTCCTCCAAGTGACTGGCATAATTTACATTAGCTCTAAAAGTGTGAGTTTTTAAGACCAAAGGGTTTTTATCAGAAGGTTGCCAGAGGGCAGTTTTAAACTCCCGACAGTGCCGTTGTGAAATGGTCCTCTGTGTCATTGATATGTCCCAAGTGTGGGATAATGACAGTCAATGTGTTTCCATCAACACAGCTATTAAGGTAATTAGTAGTTAATCTTTCTATCAAGCTATATTGGCTGGAAAAACTAAAGTTTATGTCACTGGGTATTAATTGGTACAGTTCATTTCTCAACAAATGAAATATGCAGTGGAAGGGGAAAGTTAATCTACAGTGTAATACTACTTTTCCTTATGTGCTCCATTAAAAAGTAAAGTGCTTTAAAGAGAACAAACAGCGAAAAACTACTCCCGACTACAAATAATGATCATATTAATAACACATATGCTTCAGGCCCAGTGGGAAGCCTGGGCATGTCTGCTTCTGCAGCTCCCATCTTCTGCAATGACCCCGTTAAGCCTTGTAAATTGAGGACCATGAATATCAGTAATTAGCTTTCTTGCTTTAACAGCATTTGTGATCACCGTATTCATCTCGCATCCAGTGCCCGCTGGCAAAAACAAAAAGGCTCACTAGGCTAAATTTTCCAAAGATGTCTGGGTTCTGTTTCTGTAATAAAATGTAATTTGTTGTCGTGCCTCGTTAAAGTCCAAATAAAAGCCAGAATATTTTGTTCCCGGGGAAATAAAGGTGCTTGCTGTGCAGCACACTGGACCAGGATATGACTCATAAAACACAGTGGTGCATATGATTATAGATTTATATGAAGCCTAGATGTTGCTATTGTTGATTATGTGTGTTGTGTGTCAAGCTGTTAAAACACTGATTGCACTATGCCCTTTGTATGCATAGATCTATCTTTACTTTATAAGGACGCAGACATCGGTATGAGAATATGTGCGTTTGCCCTTGGATGTGCAGTTGCGTCTGAGGTTTGTCAACCTCCACTGCAAATTTGGTTTGGCAAAAACTTGCAGATGTTTCCAATAAACAAAAAGAACAACTTAAATAGCTCGGCACAACTAATATTACAAGTAATCTCTATAAATTAAACTGAAGACAACCCTTTTTAATGAGAAATGCAGTCTTAAAACTAGTAAATCTCTTAATGACTAACAATTCTTGTAGTTTTTTAGTATTGCATCAGTTTCTGTTACCTGCTGCTAATGTGATTCATTGTAACAAAGCTACCAATGTAGCAGGGAGAACATAATATGAATATTATATGAAGAGCCCTGTTCAAAGGTTTGAATAATACTAAGAATGTAGTTGTCATTGAAACTGAGATTCTCTAGTAATTAATTTATTGCAACCACACATAAATTTTGCCACAATTTCCATAAAATTATACAGCCTCAATTTCAATGGGTGTTGACAAATTTTTGCTGCAAGTGTATGTCTTTTACACTTGCAGACAAGACATTTCCATGGCTTTTGTGACCACCTAGTTTCCACTCAAAGTTAATTTTAAGCTCCAAAACAGATATTTATTTGGTGCTGTAAAGTATAAGTGACCCTTAAAGGTCAAAGTAAGAACTGAGCTCAAATTATAACATAGTTGAGGTGTTATATCAGTCTCATGAAGTTTAAAACACACATTAGTGGTTTTGAAAGGATGTACCAATTTGCTAGAAATTACACACCATTTTTCTTGAGCATACCATCTGTTTGAGATCAGAGCTCACAAATAATCTTTCATTTTGACAAATTGCATATAAATTGTAGGGTTTATGAAGCATGGAATTTCTGAAATCAAACTGTAAAATAAGACCTGACTTCTCAGCAGGGATATTTGGTATGCAGTAGTTAGTGAATAATGATACAAATATTAATAAAGACTAATAATGGGCTTTGCATAAGGTCTTCATTAAAACATGCATTATGTGTCATATTTCTAAACCTATATTCACTTTCTATTATCGGGTTTAAAATACTTTTTTTAGCAATTAGAAGTTACAGAAAGAAAGAAAAAAACAAAAGCCAAAGAAAGACCTCCTACTGCACAAACAACTTAATTGCTCGGCATAATAAGAGAGTTTCAAAATGTAAAAATAGTTGCACTAAAATCAAACCAATTTGGATTATTTTGCTAAGCAGCATATGTTGGAAGCAAGTATATGTTGTTGTGAGTTTCAACTCACTCAACTTTAGAGTGTATATGTATCTGAACCATACAGAAAATGAATATTTACAAATTACTGGCCAGCTAGTTAATAAGCAGTCAGTTCTGGTAAGAACTAAAATCCCACATGTTGTAATCTTAATACCTAATGTAAAAAGAATACCATAAAATCATATTCTGACCCAGAAATCTTTAAGAAAAATAGTACAAGCAAAAATACTTAAATTACAACAAAGAAAATTAAAGGCTGACAGTATTACACAACAAATTCATACACAGCGAGTCTTAGTTCTCAGACATCTGCTCCATCAATGAGCCTGAATAAATTTGTCTCAACAGGGTCCTTTCACACACTGAAAAAAGCAGAAGTTTTACTAATTCATTTTTATTGGATTACCTAAATGGGGCTGCATTTCACTGTTGCATGAAAAATAACACTGATGTAAAAATTCTAAACTTCAGCACAACTGCCGACATCATTTTTACCCCCATTCATCAACACTACCTCAACCCCTGTAACCGATTCTTCAGTCTCAACCACAAGGATGGTTTTCCAATTAGGTCCAGAGTGTAGCAATCTTATTTATATTCATAGCTGGTATAAATGACAGAGGAGTGATAATAATGATCATGATATGAGCAGAGAAAAACAATTACCGTCACCACCATCATAAATAGATGTTGCAAAATTCTCTATCATTACAAAGAAATGCCACAAAACACTCTGTACACAGCCGACATTAGGCAGACAGAGCAGGAAATGGGAGATATGGTACGGCAGAAGCAATTTTTTCTTGATTTAATGAAAGAACTATTTGCCAACTTTTTCCAAAAAGCCATTCAGCATGTACTTCAGATGAGTGGCGATGCAGATGTGTTTTTGGCTCTAAACACTGATCAGTCTTTTGACTAAAATTGACTTTCTTGCAGCAGTTTCAAATAGTCTGCAAACGGCAATGGAAAACCAAGGTATGGCATGTTAACAATTACTTTAATCTGTGAAAAAGTTTGCTATTATCTTTGCTCTGACCCAGCGTTTTGCACTTTTGACAAACAATACTAGAGAGACCTTGTGCACAAATGTGAACAGTATTGCTTCCATGCACCCGACCACCCTTACGCCTGCTCACGCACTCATGTCTGCTGCAGCGCTTGGCTGTGTATGTGGAAAACAAGGAGTGCAGAGTTAAGAGGGTATGATTTATAGTGCACTGCAGGTTATAACTCATTTCAGACTGAATTTCCTGCCTGTGTGATTGCATCCTTTCCTAATGCCCTTGACGAAATGTGAAGCACAACCGATGATCCATGTCTAAAGACAGACATTTTTTGGGTGTGACTTTTGAATCTTTGCTTATAAATTACCCCGTTACAAGGCGAGTAAATTGTCCCATGAAGACAATAATTCTTACATTACAAAAAAGCCTGCAAATGATTTGGGCCTATTACTGGATGTGATACTATCAGATTTATCAATGAATCAGAAAATGGAATGGCTGGATGATGATCCAGTGAATCAAGAAGCAGTGCCTGCTTGTCATTTTTGATCTTTTAACAGCCTTTTAACAGACAGACTAGATTTTTACAAGGGATAATGAGCCTTCTGAAACTCAGAAGCATGAAGACAAAAAAAGTTGTCCTTTTAAACAGTCTGCATGAGACCTGCAGCACCTATTAGAATATCACACATGCCATATGATGACCAAACTGGTTATCACATGGCCCCAAAAAAAAGACTTTTTTGCAAGAAAGAGATCGTGTTCACAGTAGATCCAAAACCTAAAAAAGGAATTTGCACGTGTTGTATTTAAAAGAAAAAGACATTTTGTTTTCAAATTATTTTGGACTCTATTGAACAAGTTTATTCTCAGTTATAAAAACAGGATTTCCTTTGCAACACATGCTATAGTTAGTCGTGTAATAAATCAAAGGAAAGCTTACTTGGGTGCAGCAAAGTCAGCTTTTCAGTAAAAGCTCTTTGGATAAACATGGCTGGACTTATTACAAAAATAGACAAATACCATTTATTGTTCTTATTTTCCATTGTTAGAAAAATGTCAGAAATATTTGTACACCGATTACAAGTAAAAGGTTTCCATCTGGATCAAGCACCTGAGCTGGATGGGTCGGGTTTGTATCATTCTTGAATTGTAGCCTAAGGGTCACAAATGGTCCCTGGGTCGCACTATGGACTCTCCTGCCTTAAGCCATCCACCCTATGTATATGTGTAGTGGCTGAAATGCTATGAAATGCTAAAGCTCACGGACTGATGTGAGTATTTCTGATAAGATAACTCTTCTTTCACAATTTCTATGGTCTGATGATGTTCCAACAGATGTACAGTTCATGAAGGACAGACACACAAGTATCGTGGATTGACTCTGAAATTATCACAAACATTAACACATACAGAGCATGGCACTCCATGAATCAGCAGTATGTCTATTTTCTCAGGGCAGTTCAGGGAGGATGGCCTCGTAAGACTCCAAATGAAAAGCCTAATGTCCAACTATTGATTTTTACCTTCTTTAAATTGTAGCTTATTTATGGCTATGACCATACAGTTTTTTTCCTGAAAGAGCCAGAAACAAACAACAAAAAGTCAGACCAAGAAGAAAAACAACAGGCTAACAGACTGGCCAAATGTGCACAGCACCAGCAGGTGGAGAGACAATAAGGAAGACAAACAGCTGCGGGGGAAGGAGACATACATGGAGAGGAAAGCAATGCTTCAGTCTCGTCTTCATAAGATACGCTCACTTCCTCAACACACCCCCCCACAGCAGGAGATGCCTTGCTTCCTCTTTCAATTTAAAGCTTCTGGAACAAATAAACTTGAGATGTGCCCGGATCCTCAGAGGCTTTGTGATCAAGGTTTAGTCAAATCTTCCATCTTGCAGTAATAACACAGTGATCAGAGCCTCTTGTTTTATTAAGGATAAAAAAAAAAAAAAAAAAAATTAGCAACTTTTACTTTCCTGTTCAACAGAATGCGCTTTCATTGTTGCAGCTCAAATCTTCTTTTATGAAAAATGTGTTAGTCACCTCAGCATGTAACCTATCTGAAGGCTTGCACCTTGCGTTAGGTTGTCTCACATAGTGTTTGCTCATATATTGATGATTTAACAGCTTTTAGCAACACTGTGTCTGTGCTATGCTACAGAAGGTCAAATGTCTTGCTCAGAAAATGCCATCAAGAAAAATGGCTCTAGGTTGTTTTGTGAAGTCATGGGAAATTTTAGAACCTTGTTTGTTAAGAAACTGTAATGTTACCCTTCCAATTCTAGCTTAAAAATAAGTCAGACAAAGAAAAATAGCATTACTTTTTGCACATAAGACTCTTTACTCCAGTGCAACCAGACTTTTGTCATCAGCAATTTTCTACCCCAAGATACCGTGTTGTGATATGTGGCATTCCTGACCCTTTCCAGTAGCAGGCAATAAATATTATATAGATATCAAAAAGGAAATAAATGTGAAGCTGGAAACTAGCTGAAACTATTTCACTGTAGCTAAAGGAGTCTGTTTGTAAAGTACAGATAAAGAAACGAGATTCGGAGAAGAGATAGTTTCACAGTGCTCACAAGCTTTCTTGTATGTTCTTGGGCGATGCTTGTAACATGGTGAGCTGCATTTGCGACATGGATGAAAAGCTGACTACCAAAACAATTAGGGGGAGTTGAAATGACTGCTTAAAGCTCGTCATGGAACTTATAATGTCCCTATCAATATTGTGCGGTATTTAATGTGAATGGGACCTGAGAACTGGAAGCTTTTAGAAGTGTCAGAGAATGAGTTATGAATGAATTTTCAGTATGAAGAGTGAATATTGCCATATTTATAGCCCAAAAAACTGACATTGTGAAACTATGAAGCATAAATAAATCAGTCAGCCTTTCCATTACCTAAGAAGCAGATGCATTTCTTGAAAGCTCACTTTTGAGACACATAAAAAATATTTGAATCTACATCCTCTCAAAGAAAAAAGGATTACATATAGATAATGAAGCTTTACCTCAAGCCACAGAGAGCAAGTGACTTTTACTCTAAATAAAATAAATATTTACAACACAAAGGTGTGTGTTGGCGGCCCAGTAGAATTGTTGACTGAGCACTGTTATTTTCTTCAAAGTTGCCGATGCAAGAAAAATGAGTGAGGTTCATAAAAAATGAAAAAGGTGAAAGAGGCAGATTTTTCCTCACCTACCAATTGAACTCTCTCTATTGAAAACTTGTATGCCGCAGGTTTAAGAAACAATTGGAAAGTTGGTTTCAAGGAAAGTAATCCAAGGCTGAATGATGGGGACAATGTAGTTCATGCCATGTTTTGACAAAAAATTGTAGCAGTCAGTCTTTTAGGAAAGAAAATGTTTTATTTTATTTTTTTACCATGGTTTCAACTGGGATTATGTTTTTGAATCTCAGAATCTTTGCAAAGAAGTAACATTATCGTTCTTCTAGTTTCAGTATGCTTAGTAAGAAACAAGACTTTGGCTCAGTTGAAAATGAGGGATTGTCAGTTTGATCCTATCATATGTTGAAGTATGTAAGAACTAGAGAAGAAATTACAATGAGTAGTTGATACTCTTGCCAGAAATTTAGCTTCCTGAATTACAGTTTTGGTCATGGGTATTTATTTCCGTGACCAATAGACTAGGCATTTCATGTTACACTTTTACCTCCCTGGGCAGCGGACCGGTAAGTTAAGTCTCCAGGTTACTGATCCCAGACTACATTTCTCCTTTCACAACCACCTTGGTACCTCATACTTCAGCTGCATCTTTTCTAACACCACACTGATTTTTGGGCAGCCAGAGTAACTTTCATGCGTTAAGAGCAACCTTTTGCTCACTTTCTTTCTCCTAGGTTTTTTTTTTTAACATATGTCTCACATGAAAATATATATAATTATCAGATGCCTAAACACCAAAGAAAAAGAAGCCATAGGACATATGTCCTTACCTTTTTACCATTACAACTTTGCTTAGTTACATATAATCATCTCTCTTGAAGTTTTTACATTTTGTACCATCACAACCATATTTTGTGATACAAAGTTCAGACCATTTTTTGGGACATTTTTAGCTGCTTCCATTCACTGCTACTATGTTTTATGGAACCATTGCACAGTTTGCCAATGTGGAAACTTCTGGTAAATCAATTGATTGGAAAAAAAATAACAGCTACAGTCAAAACTAGTGCTGTTCAGAACTAGAGCAGAAATTGTAATGTCTAAATGAAACTCTTGCCATAATGTTAGCTTTCTGAGTTACAGTTTTTCTGTCACATATAATCACTTACCACTGTGGCAAATTACAGATGCACCTTTAAGTTCCTAGGATGTCAGTCTCTGAGATCCTGCTCCCAGACTGCATTTCTCCTGCATAAAAAACAAAACAAAACATGAAAATAAAAATCATATGCCTCAAGACCTCTGAAAATGAAAATGTGGAAAAAAACTATATAAATGCCTTTTTATGTGCCAATTGTCTATTCTATCCATTTATCTGAACATGACATCTCCTGTCTCATTCACCTTGCTTAATACCAGCATATTTAGCAAGGCGAGTCATTGCAACAGGAGGCAGTCCAACTTCAATGCTTAGTAGGTATGATGAAGTACAGGAACCTCTAAAACACAAATTAACTTGTGTTCAACAATAGTCGGATCTTTGTCAGTGTTACCTGCTACGTTCAACTTTCATTTTTGGGATACAATCCTGCTTACATTTATTGCCATGTAAAAAGGTGGATGCAGTATTAGTCACTTCACTATTCAATGAATGATTTTACTGTTTTCCACAAAAATTAGATCATGTCCCTGTACAGTTTCTACCCATTTTTGTTCATTTGTTGTTTATTTTTTAAATAATTTGGCCAAAAAGGTCAACCGCTCAAAGTTCCTATGGTGCAACTCAGCACAGGTGTCTAAAAATCCCCTCGAAAGGCATGTTTACACAATTGTGAAATGCATGAGACATTTTGACCTGCTGTGAGCACCTGAGTGTCACAATATTACAAGTTCATGTTCCAAGGCAAACAAATTTTACCTGCTGACGCCAAGGCTAGCACCCAAGGTCTTCCATCACTGCTTGGCGGGTTGCTGCCTTGCTGCACTGTATGTGTAGGATTTTGGACCCCAATGTTTGACACTGTGCTAGTGTGTGTTTTCACAAGAGAAAACTGAAACAGAGAGAAATGAAGACATTTTGTGAGGTGTTATAGGGAGTAAAGTGAGACAGCATGCAGAGCCATTTTCAGAGAGGGAGAGAATGACATTTCTGCTGAGCAGTGGTCACCCGTGGCAGCCGATGGAGATGCACATGTGACAGAAATGCTGACCCCTTTGGTCAATGTAGCCACCAATCTGCTGACATCTCAGATTCTGAAGGTTTCTTGCAAATTCCAGACCTGTATTTCCAGCGCTCAAGGTAACAAGTCATTAACCTCATCATGTATGTTTAGACAGCAAATATGAACAAAAAGAGTTGTGCACAAATACAGTCCAATGCAGTGAAGAACCTCTGCAGAGCAATCCAGATTTTTTGGTACTTAAAACTGGCTCAGCTGTTTGGTAGCATACTAAATCTGAGGATCTCAGAGGGAAAGCTGGCTAATTCATCCAACATCACTATGAGCCCCTCTACCCTGCAAAGAATATTAATCAGTGTATGTTCCCAGTTTTCAAGCTGGCACACAATCTAAACAGATGATGGATGGAGCACCAACTGGGCTGTCTCACCCCACTCTTCTCTCCCTTGCCTCTGCTTCCGCCAGATATGAGCCAGTGAATTATTTTTGGACTAATTTTGTTTTATCGTCACTTAAACTTTAACATTTTTCTTGTTACAGTTTTATTGTATTTAAGAATGATGATGTATGGTTTTTGAAAAGCCCTTAATAGTCCATTCTGGATTACATATGAACATAAAAACATTTTAAGTGTTGCCAAACTACAGAGCTACACCAAAGCTTTTTCTGTTTGATAGACAGTAGGGTTATTTGTGTAAAATTAAAGATGTTGGCTGAGCTTTGCTTCTCAGCTAAAATGTTAGAAAAAAAAAAGAAACTCGCTTGAGTAAAAATGATATAGACTCATGTGATGAGCATTAAACATTGATTTAAAATTGAAAGTAATAAAAAAAAAAGAAGGAAAATTTTTATTTTAGGGATTGTATGCTGTCTTAGTGCCAAGCTTTAGGATTAAATGCTAGAATTTAATCATAATGTATTACTTTCTAAAAGTATTATTTCTTGGATCAAATATAAGAATCAATCAAGGGAGAAATGCAATTACCATAACTTTTTTTCTTTAAAAGATTGGATTTGAAAAAAAGTTGTAGTCTTTTATTTTAGTCTGCCTGCTCACTGTCCGTCTTCATTTCTCCCCTCTCCCTACGTTCCTGCAACCTGATTACTTTCAGAGCTCTGATAAGAGACTGTTGATTTTATAAAGCAGGCAAAGAAGGACTAAAGCCAAAAGGAAGCCCTTCATTGCCAGCTGACCTTTTGCTGCACAGAGTGTTTCACCGTGCCTCATTTCAGCTGTGGTCACATTAGGAACAGCACTTTATTCTGACATGTGAAATTCTTCACACACAGACACAAGCACACATTCCATGGTCTGCATGGTGGTTATTAGTTTGGCATGGGGAGCCAGAATGACATCATGATGCAAGGCGGTGGTAAACAGCCCTGATTGGTGGACAGCTGAGCCTGCCAGGAGAGTGGTTGCCTGTGTTGGTGGTCCATGGTCTACTGCTAAAATCCTTCCTAACAGTGAAGAAGCTGAGAAAGAGAGGCCCCCTAAGGTTAAATGAGCGTGTGCAGAACCTCTGGGACTGATTAGACCATGTGGGTTTGTGCTGTTTGTTTGAAAAGAATTACATCTTTTTCATTTAAAACCATTGTCTCGTAAGGGTTGACATGTGTCGTGAATATGTGTTGCGGAAATTTTCACTTGGCTTAACTGGGATTATGCCGTTTGCTACTCTTATTTAAATAAATTCATGTGTTCATCTTGAGTTGTTTTGTGTTGGGTAATCGGAATATTGCACTGCAAAATTTAGATACGTCCAAGCAGGATTTTATTTTTGTGTGGCGTGATATTGCATTGTCAATTTTACAAGTGTTACCTGCAGAACTTTCTGGACAAAGGCCAGAGAAAGTGGAAAAAAAAAAGTGGACTGCTCAGGGAATGAACACTGTAACACTATATTCATACACTCCCGAAGATTTAACATATTTAGGTATTTAGCTGATTATTGCCAAAAGTCGTACTGTGTGATGAATTGCATTTATCTGAAATATTTATCCATCTACCCAGTGTTCCAAATTATTATGCAAAATGGATTCAAGTGTCGTAAAGATTAAATTATTTGTTGTGCTATTAAATTTATAGACAGTATTGTGTCTCAGGGCTCTTTGAATCACTATAATTAATTTCAGAGACCTGGGTTGATTAGTTTACCAGATGAGCTCAATTATAGGAAATCTACTTAAGAAGGATGTTCCACATTATTAAGCAGGCCACAGGTTTCAAGCAATATGGGAAAGAGAAAGGATCTCGGAAAATCATCAGATAGTGTAGTGAGGTGGACAAGATATGACAAGATTAGATATTTAACAAAAACTGAAGCGTTATCATATTGTGAAGAGATTTGTGGCTGATTCAGAACAAAAATGGGTTTGTTATATATTAAGTAAAAACAGAGTTTAATATAAATTCTTAAGAAAATGACATTTCAGAAGATCTCAGTTTTGCACATTTTAGAGATAAAAACTGCTCAGTCATTAGTAATACTTATTTACACACAAAAACATGAAAGCTGGAACAGACAAAATGGCAATGTGTGGGCACAACCTGTAGGTACAATTTGGCTTTGGAGCAAGTGACCCCCTAAACTTTCTCCATCCTGTCTACTTCTGTCTGAATTCTCTGTTTGTTTTTTTTCCTGTCTCCTTGTGTATTTAAATGTCACATAGATAAGTAAAAGTCAAATCATTATATGGAGTGATGCTACAAATTTGTAACATGCACAGGCAAACAAAACATTTCACATCTTGCAACTTTTAAGCTTAAGAATATTCTTTAATATATTAGACTATTTTTTTCCACCAGAATGTTGTCAGATCTATGTCATCTGTTTCACCTTTCTAGTATGATGTGCAAACATAAATAATCCCAGCTGCTAAATGTTCAGCTGATATCGTCGTCATCATCATCATCATGGTGACTTAGACCAGAGCATCCAAACATACAGACTCAACAATGTTGCCCTTCTGGTAAAGCCTAATTAACTTAAGCCAGGAAGAAAATGTTCTCTGTCTCTTTGTGAATTTAACTTAATCAATAAACTGACTAATAACATTAAGAAACTTCTTCAGACTTCTTCAACTATATCTTGAGAACATCTCCAGACTTCTCTTGATCTTTAAAGCCAGCATGACATATCTCTCTGGGTCAGGTTTTTTTTTTTTTTTTTTTTTTTTTTTACCATCAGCAGTGATGACTTCATGAGCTTCTTTTCAAATAAAACAAATAAAACTGCTTCTATTACAGAGAAGATTTATGGTATTCTTTCAAATAATGTTGTTGCTATACCATCAGAAATGACAGGCTTAATAATAGCTTCTGAACCTGATTTCCCTTTAGACCATTTCAGTCCTGAACAGATAAACGGCAGCAGCAGCTTTAGCCATGATCCTGCTCTACAGACCCAATCCCAGCCAAAGCTAAGGAAATATTACCATTGAAAGTTGGATAATGTACCCTCAATTGACTGGGGCTGAAGAATAACAGCTTTTTAAAAGTGGCACCCTAATGTTAAAAAAAGGAAAAAAAAAAAAAAAACATACAGCTGTTGTAACTCACTAAAACATATATGAAGAGCTGTCTGGCTAGAGGAAATGTGCACAAGAAATGTATAATTTCTGCACTTTTGAAAATCTATCAGCCCACTAGAACTTTACTGTCTGCTGGTCAGTTTTTGCGGTCTCTCAAAGTGCAAACAATGAGGGGACTGGTCTTTTTCTTTTGCAGCCTGCAACACAATAATCTTCCCTACAAGTTGAGTGCCATCTTTGACCGGGTTCTGTTCAAAGCCAAGATCTGTTTTTTTATTGTGCAGTGTATTTGTTTTATCTTCTCTAGCACTTTGGTCAATGCAGAGCATTGATGGAAGGTGGTATACGAGTAAAATGTATTTCTATTATTATGACTAACCACTGAACAGAACAAATTAACCATGTGTAAACAACTCTTAAGAACAGTCAGTTTTAGAGAGCAGTCAACCATTTTGCACTCCACCCAATTCTGTCCCTGATTTCATTTAAATCATTTTGAAAATGGTATTGTGCAAGTTACAATGTTTCATTTTTACTTTTACATAACAAAAAATAAATTAACTGAAAACTAAATCTAGATACCTGTTTTAGTCACCCGAGTGTCTGTATAGCTGTTGTTTGCTAGCTTGCTTATCCTTTTCCATCTATAGCCTCTGCCTTTGGAGCTTGTAGATTTTGGGCCATACAGTATTGTAGGACTGATTATCATGCTCTTACCTGTTTGGTGTTAATGAGGTTGAATTTAATTTCTGCCTGTTACGCCCCAGATGTCTCCCTGCTGTCTTCCTTCCATGGGTTTGGAGTGAGATCTTCTGCAGGTGTTTGTGGTTGGCTTGATTGCTACCTGCTGCTTAAGCTGCCACACATGCAGCATTCTCTTTCTCCCTCCTAAGATCCTCATTGGTTTGGGTTGTACTGTATGGTTTACTTTGGCTAGTCATGAGTTTTTCATTAACCTTTAGTTTCTTATTTCAGATATTCCTTTTCAGATTTTATTTCTTCAGTAAAATTAATAAATCAGTTTGTTACAAGTGAAGCAATCTTTGTGTGGTCTCCTCATATGTTAGCCCACCAAATGAGTTTGGTGGATGTAACTCTGCCAGAGTCATGCAATTGGGTTTTTCTGATCCTCCCAGGCAGGATGACTGGCAGTTTACCTTTTGTAATGCATTGTGGAGATCTAAACCCCTACCGAGGGACTTTGTAGTTCAGAGAATTAAAATCAGCCTAAAAGGTTGTGGAAAAAGCCTGGCAGATTGCACTCTGTGGTGCACCGACAAGAAAAAGGGTGAAAGTTGCTCCAAATTCACTTTGAGCGCTCGAGCTCAGACAAAAATCCATCTCGGCCTCGCTTACAAAAAAGATTACAAGACATGGATACGTAAACTCTGAGTTTTATCTTTGTACATCAATTTCAGTGAATTATCAGTGAAGATCATCTGCATGCATTTCAGAAAAGTCATTAAGTCTTTGCACAGACATTAGAGAAATGGTGATTAAATGCAGAAACAGTTTTGCACCTGTATGGTATACATAATGTGTAAGAGCTACAGTTTTTTTTTGACATGTCCTAAAATTCATTGACATTGCTGCACAGCAAAGCAATAAGCCAAGGAAAAAGAAGGAGGTAATCGATTTGAATGATTGTTTAAGTTTCTGGACTAATCTGGGAGGGTTCTGATTCTAATTAGTAATAAAAACTGAATTTAATATTTTTAAACTGGTTTAAAACTTGTAACTGCATCAAGAAAGTCAGACTTTTGTGCAAAGTTTGCACTGACAAGAGCAATGGAACTTTAACAACTAATTAAAAATAAATAAATTACATTGTGTGCAAACATATTCATACTTATTTAAACAAGCAACCGACTTTCTGTCCCACTTTCATAATTATCTCTAATTAGCCTCAACTCAAATATCAAAATTATTTCCTGAAACATTACATATGCAAAATAAATATATTTCTAATCAAAATCTGGCTACACTACCAAGCTGCAGTGTTATTTTGTGATAAGAGTTTGGCCTTTTGTTTTGCCAGATAAGAATAGAGTAGATAATGAATCCAGCATGTCTAGACAACAAATGAAAGCAAATCTTTTAAATCCAATATACGATTCATAATCCAGAGAATGATCTATTGCTTGTGTTTCTTTCAATTATTGCTCCAATAGTTTATGAAACCTAACTTTATTTAGCCGAAGGGTGTGATTGCATTTTTACTCAGAGAACAAATTCCTGTGGATGAAAGTCAGTTTTTAAATTCTGCAGGGTTTTAGTGCACAACAGTTTAAAATATCTCAAAGTATTAACACATTTTTTTAAAACAAGTCACCCTGAAAAGATCATCCCCTCTGTGAAAGATTGTGATGGCAGCATCATCCTGTGGAAATGCTTAAAGACAGAGGAGCTCATCAAGGTTGATTGAAAATATATACATTTTTTGGAGGATTGCTTTACGCGTAGCTAATCTGTCTTCCAGAAACTGCAAACGACAGAATGACTACATTTATACATGTGCAACTCAAAGACAGGTTTCCAAACTTCTGGTGAGACTTTTCAGACAAAATACACTTTCTACTTGCTGCATCTACTTTAAGGGGCGAGGGAGGAAAGAGTCTTATTTAATTTGTTACGTAAAACAAATACTTAAAAGTCTCAAGTACCTGCTTTGAATTTTTTCTGTATTTCAAGTGCAGTTTGGGATCGGATGCTCAGCAACCATGGGCTTGTAATAGTGTGTGATCCTTACATTTACATGGGCGTGTAATTGTTGAACTTAACAGTGTGTTCATTCATTAGTGAGTGCTTACCTCCTCGGTCTCTCTCCTCATCTCTCTACATTAGCTTTGACAGTAATGACTTGCCAGGCCTAACCTCTTAACTGGCTTGATGCATGGTTGTGGGAAAGGCACTCTCACTGCTTAGTTAAAATGGAAACATGCCGGTTCAGTGTTTAATTTTTTTCCCTCTCCAATCTCTGCCTCCATTTCCTTTCCATTTGAGCATGTTGTCCTGTGCTACAAACATCTGCAAAAGTTATGGCAATAGCTCACTCAGGATTTTAGCTGCAGATAACAATTTATACTACAGTGTTTTACTGATTGTCTAAGAATAATTGTACCAGTACAATTGATTACATATAATCATATATGCTGCTTGTTTTAAACTTAAAATGATCAAACATAAATAAAAAAGACGGATAGAGATGCGGAAAGAAAAATCTTTTGGTAGAACACACTGCTTTGTCTGAATACATTTCAAATCTGACCTTGGATTACTACCTGCCAGTCCCTAAACTGTACCCAGCTGACCATCAATGGAAAAGGAATGGGATTACAAAGTTTTTATCTAGTCATAGGATTCTTCAGTCCTCCTTTAAAGTAATGTTGAAGCTGACATATGACATGCTGCAAGAAATCCAGGAACACATTATATGGGCAGAAACAGAGGAAAAAATGATATAACCCACAAATTTATGAGAAAAGTGTTGTTGTTTATTTTGCAAAATATACCGCTTAAAATCATGACGAAGCCACCTTATACTTTAAATAGCAAAACTGCTCTAAATAGCAGTTTCAGAGGTTATAAATGTTAAACTTTTTGTTTGAATTCGACTTGTTTAGATAATACACCTGGGTTGTTGCAAGGAGTGAAGGAATCTTACAGCTAATTAATGCACTGGCTTGTATTAGCTATCCACACACTTTTGTTACTGGTTCCAGCCAATAGTATGAAATTTTGAAAGAAACACATGACTTCTTAATATCATCATTACAAATCATAGCATGCCACTGGCACCCAGATCTGAGCCCAGTGCTGAACTGCTGCAGCTGTAATGAGTATGACGGTGAACTGGCAGGTGAACAGTCGCCACGCTCACTAACTGATTTTACATCTAGTAGCTGTAACACCTAAAATAAAATAATTATTTACGTTGGGATTTCTTTGGGCTGAAAGAAAACTCTATCTGTGATTATCTTTTACTTATCTGGAGTCAGATTGTATTTTTCTTTTTCTTAGTAAAGTATTTTGAGAACCGTGAACCACTTTGTTTCCAGTTCATATGTATGCAATATCTTATGCCTTACATTTTAACTGCAGTAGAATCTTGTGGTTTATAGTTATCCTTTAATATTATACATATGCTGCAAATTCAATCATATTCATTTTCAACTTTCAGCCTTAATGCAATTTCACTTTGACAGATTTTATAAGGTGGGAAACACAGGTTCAGTTTTGTGATTTCTAACTGGACAGCAGAGATAAGAGAGCCCAAATAAATCTCCATCCCCTAGAATGGGTTCCAGTGGCAGTGAAAATAAAGAGGTTTTGGTTGGCCAGCCAGATGACTGATGTCTGGTGCTGTTCCCACCTCAGTGACCAGTAGATAAACTCAGGATTAGAGAGAGGGAGATTATTAGTGCTGCACACATGCATGCATACACTCTAACAAGCAAAGTCAATGTGTATTTGATATTTAGTCCCATAAATGTACGCAAAGTTAATGCAATATTCACTTAATGCTCCAAAATACACATTTTTCAACAATGTAAATGCTAACAACGCTAAATAAATGAGCATAGTTAACACCTGCAAAGTTGTAAATGTAAATCTAAACGTAATAACCTCTTGATTTGAACATAATTCCCCTCTCCACCTCAGAAGTCACTATATAAAAGGCATCAGACTTTTAAAAGGTTTGGGTTGCACCAGAACAGAGGAAGAAGGATAGGAAAACAGAGCAGTGAAGATGAAGGGACAGCCAGAGCAGAGGGTGGAGAGATCCTATCAGAGATCAGAGATTCCATCTAAGCTGCAGATCTTCGTGCAATGTGAACTCCAGGTAGCCTGACCTCAGATGATTCCAGTCCATCAGTGGCAGACGGAAGGACATCCAAAGCGAGATAAATACACCATATGACTTCATGAGGCATATACCTCGTTCTATATACTAAGGAGCAGCATGTTTCTACAGGTTGGTCTTATAGGATTTATGTGCCATGAAAAACAGAATAATAAGAGGACTTAGGAAAACATTTCCAAAGACAAACTCAAAGTATATCTATTCGACATATACTGTTATAAAGCTTACATTTGTTCCCATGTCCATCTGTCGCAAAACTAAATCAAACCGAACCAGGGCCAGTTTCATTTCAGTTAAAAAAGCAAAACATGTAGTAGTTAAATTTATTCAAATTTCAATCTAAGTACAAAAACACAAATCTGTTCTCCACAGATGTCACACAAAGCATCATTAGGAATCAACAACCTCCTAAAGTATGCAACATGACTAATTACCCTTAATTAAAACTACCCGGTTCCCTCAAATGTGTGGTTTGATAGGGAGGCGTCTGTGAAAGACTTTATTTTTACTAAAACTATTGGATCAGTATCCATATGTATGAAACAATATAGCAAGTTATTATACTGTATGCAGAATGTTTTAAGTAGATGTTTGCAGACAAGTAAAAGTTGGGGTTTTTATCTTTGGGTAGTTTTGATGGAATGTAACTTCATTTTCTTATTCTTAGCTAACAACAGTGGTTACTGGCCTAATATTGTTCTGCCATCGCCCATCCACGTCACCATATTATGCTCTCAGACGTGGTAATCAGCAAACATGGGCTATTTTTGCCCTTCTGTCATATCAGACAAGTCTCTCCACTCTCCTCCCACCTCCGACATGAACAAAGCATTTTCATCCAAACTGCTGGGCATTTTTAGACCCTTCTCTGTAAACCCCAAAATAGTTATGTATTAACATTCCAATCACTTAAATTATTTTTCTTTCTCATTTTGAAGCTTGGTTTAATTTTCATTAAGTTATCTTTATGCTAGGAAAATATACTGCTGCTATATTTGCCTAGCAGCAGTATTTGTGGTAACAAGCAATTGAAGAGTACCTTAAAATTGCAGCTAAAAGGTACCTAAAAGGTGGATTCTTTAATGGTGTTATTGAAAATAACCAGTACATTCAGTTTTTTTAATAATTTGATAAAAGTTTTCCCAATAGCTTGTATAAAATTAGTGTAGTGTTACAGAGACTGTAAGCATCAGTTCCTCATAAAACAAGCATAGGCTACCTTCTGCTTCAAAGTTCAAGGTTCTTGTGAAAGTGCAGCTGTGCACTTTAACTTAATCAGTAATCAGGTAATCAGTCCACTCTTATACTTATAGTAAAAATATTTTTTCTATGTTTTTTTTCCAAGTTTAAGAATACATAACATATTGCTATGCTAATATTATGCAGCATGTTGCGTATTAATAGGGTTTACCAAAACACAATTGAAGGCCAGCCTCAAGTACTACTTGATCTCTTTCAAGCATACACCCGTTTAAGAACAGCTCTTCCTTTCACTCTGATTTGCATGATATTGCTGCTGGCTGTTGATTATCCCTTGAGGATAATGTGAAGCAGTTATGCGAATGCTGCACCCTGGAGAATGGCCCTTATCGTCAATGGCTCTGCAAAACTCCAGCTGTTTTTTAATTGGTTGCCAGGGTGAGTGAACAACAAGTACCTCCCAGCAGTGCTCTGTTTGGTGATAGAAAGGCAGTAATGTGTGGCGTGTGGCCAGAAACTGCAAGGGGGCTACCTGGGTCAGTAGACTCAATGCCTGCAACTGTTAGTTTTAAAACTTTTTCACTTGGGAGCAAAGATCTACATTAGAAATGTTGTGTTTGCCCTGGCTAAATATATGGGCGAGTAGAATATAAACAGAAATGATTTATATATTTCTTGCTCTTGAATTTTAGTTATCAACCAGCAAGTTCAAGAGTAGTCTGGGTTTCACAAAAGAAGCACCAGTTCAGAATTTCAGGGCCAATAGCATCAAAAGATAGAAAATAAGATGTTTTTTCCAAGTAAAAAATGAATATTGCACACAACTACTAGAATAAATTAGTGAGGGAAATTGTTTCAAATATATAGAGACCCATTCAATACACTACAATACCCAGCATAATAGACTACATTAATTTATTTTAGCATAGATTAATTACATACAGATACCAAGCCTTTATCTCCATATGACATCAGACCAACAGAAAAAATAAACATTTTTAATATATACATTTGGGTAGGTTGCTATCTTTATTGAAAAAATATGCATTGCATTAATAATAAATGTTCTTAATACCAATTATCAATATTAATCAATCAATCAACTATAAAAAGTTATTGAATGTATAAGAATTGTGTTTTTTGGAGATTTTATACAGATTTTGACCTAGAGTTAGCTCAAGCCCAGCTAAAACTGGTAAATTCAAATGTCTTACATTTAGAGGTGTACCTCAAGGAGCCTTGAAGTTGGAGACATATAAATATTGCTGGAGAAATTGTTTGCCCAGGGCACTAAACGGGTTCAAACAGCTCCTCCTGCCACAGACCGAACAACACAGAGCGGTGCCATGTTTGTTTTCTGTGAGAGTGTGGCACATGAGGATTACAGAACTATGACGTAGACTCAAAAAAGTCTTGCATGTACACACTGAAACATGAAACTGGCCTTCTGAAGTTTTTCCTCTCTTGGATCTGTGCTCACACATGATGGCGCTATAATCTTTGCCTCACTTGGTTGCATGCCTAAGGTGTGCTAAGTGGAGCTTGTCAGTGTATCTCTATCTTTTCCATTTGTATGACTTGTAACGTTTGATTATTTTCAGCATTAAAGCCTGTTTTTTTTCTAAAACAAATCTCATTATTTCTCAAGGTAATGACTCTGAAGGGTTCTGGTGGGGTTCCGGAACTGAGTGTTTCACAAAAGGAGGAATGTGTAAACTACAACAAGATTGGTGGTGCAGGGTAAAAAAATCTTTGCTCTGTTTATATAAAACTGTATGTGTTGTCTGCATAAGCTTAAGTTGATTTAAAGCAGTTTTTGCACCATGAGATTTGACACACTGAGATCTGCTAAAATGGTCAACCTGTTTTTCTTGAAGGATTATCTGCATGGCCTGGTGGGAAGCACTGATCCATCCTTGCCCTGCCATTTGGTTCACTGTCAAACCTGTAAACTGAAAAGTCACTTTAACTTTCTAAAAGCACTTGTCACTGCAGGACCAGCTTTGTCGCTGGGACTCAACTGCAGCTTTCATACACTCTGATGTCAGAAAGCCTATTCTCCCTCAAACTCACATTTTAATCTTATTCACCTGTCTGCCTTAATGTGCTATTCCCATTGCTTAGACGAGTGGGAGTCAAAATCTACTCAAGGGATAGCAGAGACAAATCGTGTTGCCCTTAGACACCAACTCACAACTGCTGAGCCAAATGTGTGTATCTGCTCTGTGTGCACTTATAGACACACCATCTTCTGGATGCTAGGTAGATAATTTCAGGAGGCTTGACACCTACAACCACTTTTGCCTTTAACTTCTCTCCCTCTCCCACTCTATTCCCCATTCTCTCAGTTCCTTGTTCTCCTCTTCTGCTTTAGCTGTCAACCCACAGAAAGAAAGTCATTCACAGTGAGGAAAAGGACCATTTGCAGGTGTGGAAAGAAGATCCCAGCCTGTTACCTTCTGCCAAGATTGTAATTTTTATTAGAAAGAAAGAATATAAAATGAATATGAAAGATTTGGACATAAGACATTTTTAATTTATGTCTTATTTAATATCAAAAGATTCTGCATATTTCCTCTCATGAGTCAGCAAAATGCTGGCTCTTATGTGTATCTGAAAAAGTGATGATCATGTCATATGAACATATGCCTATTTCTGTGAAAATGTTTCATCTTGCTACTCAGTAACCTTAAATAGACTTTCTCAACTGCATCAGTCTGTGCAGCATATTGCAAACATATGGCGAGTTTACGATGACTGTCCAGTCGCAGCCACCAGCCAATATCAACCAGTTTAGAAGTGAGGACAAGCCATCTGTCTCAAAACCGATACATGTTACACTACACTAAGCTTTTTACAGCCGTAGATGTTGAAACACAGTTTGTGTCGACTGCATAAAATGTGGTAAAATATAGGTGTTATGTGCAGGGATTTGGCAGTGGGGTTGACAAAATGTGGCTAGAATAAATGTTAAAGCTGGAAGGAAAACAACATTAACAGAGACGACAGAATTGTGGGCCTTATCACAGAAAAAGATCTATTCTTCAGGAACAATGTTTGATATCAATATATGTTGTTTGTCAAGTAAAATGACAAGTTTGTTTGAGTCCAATCACCATGGAGAAAAAAAGATATGATTTAAAGGTTTTAGAGATTGACTGAAGGAAAGCTAGGCTTTTCTCTATTGCTTGAAAGTTTAGGTTCAGTTATTAAATATATATGGAGATATTGGGCCTGCTAAAGCATGACCTGATACATATCCGGTGATAGTTGTGATTTGCTCCAGCCCTCCTACAAACAGCGTGTGCTGTAGCGTGAAGAGGATCTACGAACCCTTCCTTTTACATACTCTTGTCCTGGCGCTATAAATGCTTCTAACTGCTTTTGGTATTTTCTTCTATTCTCTTTGTGTTTGGAAGAACTTCATATTTAATAAAAACAGTTAAATAAAATAGTTCTTGAGCATTTAGTTCTTTCTTCGATGATAGTTCTGGGTCTATCATTGACCCAGAACTAGTCCGTTAAAGTGAAACCTAGAGATGTAGGTATGATTCATTTAGCGCTATGCGATTAGAAAAATAATTCAAAACTACTCATCCTTTTTTTCTCTCGCTCTCGTGTCGGCTTTAAGATACAAGCAGACTTGTTGCCATAGCAACTCACAACAATCCAACTTTATGTGTCAGGATTGAGCACCAAAAACAATCCAACATTACCCTACAAAGATCAGAACATTCAGTTTGTTAGTTTTATGCTTTTAGGCTTGATGTGAATTTTGCGATTATTATTAAGTGATCATTTTTGTAGATTAGCTACCGCTGCTATTAGCCAAGCTAACACAGCGGTGGTTGATTAGCTAATTTAAACACCAAGTTTATTGAGGATCTGTCAGTTTGTGTGTAGGTCGCTTTTTTATTTTTAAATTGAACCAAAACACACCTTATCCATCAATACATCTATATGTTAAGTTTGTTAAAGTCAAGCAGAACTGACCTACTTCCCTCTCCCTCGCTATTTTTTTTCTTAGTTAAAACTTATTTCTCACCTCGTTATCTATTTATAGTGTAGACAGTTCATATCAAAACACTGCATTCCTTTTTATATGAGCTTACATTTAAGTCTAGCAGGGAAATGGGGGCGGGAACCTGCCTGGGTGACATCATGCTGCAAGGAGTCTAGTTTAAAATAACACTGGAGCTCATTTAAGAATATTGTGATATATACCGTGTATCGTGATATAACAAAAAATACATCAGGATGTTAGATTTTCCTCATATCCCCCAGCCCTATGTGGGAGGATGCTGTACTGCAAACCTAATAGCTACATATGAGTATGGCTGGCACTTTAACTCTTGTTGTGGCAGATCGGGGGGGACGGCTCTGTGCTTAATGAGTTGTGTCTAAGGTGTAAATAAAACATTGTCCGTCTCACACTGCTGAACTTTCATGGCTTCATTTAATCCTTATTTTCACCTCTGCTTGCTCTTATGGCCCCTTATCCTGGCAAAGAGGGGATGCTCTTCTCCTTCCTCATCAATCATCACAGCCCATACCCTGGCACCCTGGAGGCAGAGGTGCCCTATTGTTCTTTTCTGTTTTACTTTGCTGTCTTTCACTGGCTCTATTTGTGGTATTTAAAGGTCTTGTGGCTTACGACGCATAACAGCTCTGCAGCAAACTAGATTAATATCTAAACTGATACAAAGCACAGCTTTGGAAGAAGGTGGCTTAGTTTTGCCTTTAAAAGTCCAAAACAAGCACATATGGAATGCACACAAATTAACATTACAAGGTCAAAATTCTGTTTTATGTTGTGTTAATAATACTTTCTTTGTTTGAGTTACCTGTGTGTTTTGTATTTGGTTTCCCCTCCCTGGCAGGCAAAAAGCATGGCGAAGGTTCCTGAAGTACTGCTGATGATGGCCTCACTGGACTGAACCACATGCTTCATGCTGGGGGGGGGAGTTGGATTTATTTAATTGTTTTGTGTTAGTTGTCATGTCATGGCTGCCATTTTGTTTTCCCCTATTGTGTCCATATGGTTTAGCTAAATCAGTATTTAAGTGCCCAATATGTGTAACTCACATACAGGTGGATTGAGAAATTTGGATTTCAGACAATGCTGTAGTTATTAAAATTAATATTCTTCCTAAGTTCAAAAAAGTAGGTTAATAAGCACAAACAACCATGTTGTCAAAAAAATATTATAGCACAATTTTTTTCAAACATAAAGTGTCCACTCTAATCACATCAGGTAGTGTGTTCTTTTAGTCCAGATTTCTTGTTGTTCAGTTCCTTTCTTTAGTTAAGTGCTCGAAATTTGAATTAGCCAGTCAAGTCTCTGTCAATTTCAATGACCATGTGTTTCTTGAGATCCAAAATTTTACCTTAATCTAGTGCAAGGCAGGCAGAGGCTCTAGCAGTCCAAGGTCTTGGGTTGAAACCTGGAGCTTAGCATATCCAATCCAGGCCTGCAGTGGTGTGCAGCTGGACAATGTCCCAAAGCCAACCTGCATATATAAATAGAACTTAATTAACTATTAAAGTTCAAATATATCCAGGAGCAAAAAATCCCTTTCAGCACAAAAACATTTTTAACTAATAGCAAGCTTACAGAAAACATATCACACTATATGTGAACCATCATAAGTTTGTACATAGCAAAAAAATGCAATACAGCAAAAATCATTCTATTGCTCCAATATTACACATTTCTCCAATTGGTTTTATATATATTTTTTTCTTTTCTTGTTGGAACTTACGGAGAAGTAAAGCCAGTGATGGTGGTTAGGATTAGCTACTTTTCAGGTTGCAAAATATATCACAACACCCACCAGAGAACATCACAGCAGAAGTGGATGTAACTGCAAGGATCAGGTCACTTCTCTTCTTTTCTGTCAACCATTACCGGAATTCATCAGAGTTTATCGTACAACGTGAGCTGTTATAAAGATATGGCCATTTGGCTGAAGAAGGCTAATGATGCTGAAGTTGTCATCTCACAGTTTGACCTAAATAACAATTTTACTGTTTTTGTTTTGTTTTTTGTTGTTGTTTTTGAAGGAAGGTAAAATCTCTAGTTCAGACTGGTAAACACTGGTATAAAGTTTATTGATCTAACTTTATAACAACCTTAACTTCTAACAACCTTCAGAATCGCTGACATATTCAACCCACAACTGCCACTATCTATCAGAGGAATGTTTATTCTTCAATACATTTTTAAAAATCTTTTCATATCTCGCATGTATAATTAGAGGTATTTTTATACTGCAAAACTGGGTTGTTTAACACATATTTATTTGTCCCTGAATGCTCAAAGTTACATCATCCTGCTGAATAAATCCAGAGAAGTCAGTAAAACACGTGTGAACAAGTTCTGTGCTCCAAATAACTTTTTTTTTAATATGAGTATGGTGTATTTTTTTGTTTGAGAATATTGTGAACTGACCTAGATCTGGCCTATTCTTAGAGGTAAAATCCAAGATGATCTTTTAAACTTAGTTCCATCTGAGAAGTTGACAGTTTTGTGTTTAAAAACCCAGAACACTGGTCATGCCTGGAAGGAGTCTTGAAGGCATGAAATCCTAATGTTACTGTTCCTGTTACAGTGTACAGACATGGCCCACCGGTCATCTCTGGCTCACCAAGATTAATGGCTTGTCTCACAGGTTGGATTCCCATTACATAGTTTGTCTATCGCCACCTCGTTACGGACACATCCCTCACTGTCAAAGAGAGCAGAAAAACACGGTCGAATGGTCATACCCTGTGAACCTAACTCACTTAAACCCGATACACTCTGAGCAGCACATGGGAAGACTGAGCAAATAATCACCCCTCCCTACTGTACTTTTTACAAATGGTCAAAACACAATATCCACCTGTGAAGAACTGCAGGTCCTCTAGAAAGAAGAGAAGTTTGGTTAATTAAACTTGCAGACTTTGGGTCACTTTACCCCAAAAGTAGCAATGTAAAAACACCTGATGTAACATAATTTTATAATCCAAGATGCAGTAATCTATCTTGAAGAAGTGATCTTTTCTGTTGTGTTAAAACATTGTAACTTTCCTTTTTTTGTGAAATTGACCTTCATTTTGCACCTCTTTTTAAAATGGCTAAAAACTTCCTGGAGGAACTTGACCTCTCATATCAGGATGAGAGACTGTAACGAATGGCCTCTTGTCACGCAATGGATAATGAATGACTCCACATTTGCTTGGATAAATAGGATATGTGTGGGTGCATGAGTGTGCATGGGAACACTGATGAGTGATATGTGGTGCGTGATGGTGATGTGTTGTCATTTGTACCAGCACATGTGTTCTTGGCATCTAATCTTATGATTGGCTAGTCATGTGTGCAAATAAGGATGCACCATAAAGATATTTTTCAAATATCCAATATATTTTTTTGCCTCTCATTGCAGATGTATGCATCTCCTCTTATATCATACAGATGAGTAGCCCTGTTAATAATTCATCGAGAACTCTACACGTCCACTGGTAAGTTATTGTGTTTTTGGCTGAGCCATTTGTCTTCATAGTGACTAATTTGCCCTGTGGTGAAATGGCACTGAGGGCTTAGTGGCTGTAATGGGAGTCAATGATATTTTCAGGGGATGTGAATGACCTAGCTTTTCATTTTGTCTCCCCACACAAATGCACACGCACATGGCACACTGCTGTATAAAATGAGTAGGATTATAGCATTGACATAGCATTGTGAAAAATATAATTGGCTGTTTGGTTGTTTCATTTTGAGAAATTACAAATAAAATACTCGAAAAATGATCATAAAAAGCAGATTTCCTGCAAAACTACTTGAAAAAGGTTTAGTTCATAGCACATGTGAATCCTCTATAAATCTGCTGGATAAAACGCTTGTTTCTGGTCTGAACTAAACCACCCCCATTTTTTTCAAGGAGATTGAATATTTTTTTTATTATTTCTTGTAAATAAAACAGTTAAAGTGGTTACTGGAGGTCTTTCAGAATTTAATTGCTTTTTAATTCATTTTCTGTCCAATCTGTGTATACAAACACAGTAGCATAATGTACAGTGTGCACTTGTGAAAGATGTAAAATTCAAGTTACTGGAAAAAGAAGGTGCTATTAGAGCTGAAAATGATTTGTTCAAGAAAATGGGGAGAGGGAGTGGAGTAAAGATCCTGCTATGATTCTTATGTTAGTTCAAGACAAGGTTTCAGCTCAAAGATTTTCAGGAATCTTTTTTGCAGCGCTCAATTATTTAAGGTTAGTCTTCTACCTATTCAATGTTTTCTGCTTGTTTAAGATTGAGTAGCAAAAGCCTAAGTCCACTTAGTGTTAGGATATTTCTGTTGTTTCGATTTTATTCTTGATTTTGGTTATGATTAAAATCGTGTGATTATGACAAGCCAGGAAAAGGACAGCTTTGCTTTTTAGCTCAGCTCTATTTTTATTATTATTATTACAACAGGCTGAAGATGTTGTCAGTCAATCTACCCATCCTCTGCTCCATTCTATGATTATGTCGTGAAGGCATCAACAAAACCAAATCATCCTCAAAAGCAATGAGCGTACCCTGAAGTTCAAAAATAGTCGCCCTCCTCTCAGTGCTATGAGTGAGATCCTGTTCATGAATCTCACACAAAGGATTGGAGAAAAGGTACAAGCCACATTTGTAACAAAGTTGACTTTGTCCCAGGAATTCAGTCAGTTATTTCTGGACTCTTTGTGCTTGGATAAGTCAAAGATAAGCGCAAAATGAAAGTAAGGAGAAGCACAATTAAAACCTATTTTTTAATATTCAAAGAAAACCCAGGAGAAACACAGATAAAGATTTTATTTAAAAATTACAGCAACGGTTGATTAAAGAAAGTCAAAGAAATGAGAGAAAACTCAAGATCTTTGCACAGCATTGTAGTTTCAGATTTTTAGGTAAAATATTGAATCATCTGAAATTAAATCATCAAGTGCTAAAAGCTAAAAAATAATTACATTAAATTACTATTTTGATATCATTATTGCACACTTTATACATAAGTATAAAGAAAATAAAAACTGATTTAATCATGAGATCACTCTTAATTTTTAAAAGCTTGTTCCATTATCTGCTGTGTGAAATCTTAACCTTAAACGTAATTGGAGAATAAAGCCTTTAAATAAAGTACACCATCTTCAGTCTGGAAGTAGACACACAAAATGGAAATGCCTTTGTAAAGATTAAGTAGCTGCTGACTGTATTCAACGGCGATGCTTAAATAAACGCTGTGAGCTATTTTTAATTTATTTCAAGCACAGATACTGTCCAGATTTGCAGGTACTTGGACTCAAAATGCATAAGGGGAACTAATCTCCTTCTGTAAGCTTGAGTGAATGCAGGTACCCTATCCCTCACGTCCGTCCACCTATTTATCTAAGTAAGTTACATGTAAACTGCTATTTATGATAAGACTGCAGAATTATGTGATCTAAGTAGCTTCTTTCTCATTATAACCTTAATGTGCATTAAAGCATTAACGTGAGCTGTGTATTCTCCCCTGTTGTTTTTTTTTCATCCATATTCATGAAGATGGGAGAATCTGGGGTTTTATAGGTTGTCAGTATATTAATCTTGGACACCTCTCTCTCTTACACCCACAGATCAGATTTGGAGTGAAGTAATAAACAGATGTCATGGGCTGTCATATCTCTATAATGTCTCGCTCCTTCTCTGGAAACAATTGACCCAGATGTATTGCGGTATAAACAGGAGGAATGAGCCTGGAGAAATACTGAGCACAGAGAAAGGTGACATGAGGAGCAAGCCTTATGAAATCTGAAGTGCGTGATGCACAAACCCCCCTGCGATCTAAATTAGATTTTCTTTTGTAAATGTAAATATGAACACCAAAAACAAAGAGAGCTACAACTTTTACAACTTGGATGTTTGTGTGTGACAAATATAGAAAACAGCATGCACCCACTGCTGCACGAATACCTAAATATACACATAATAAATAGGTGGCACCACAAATATATAAGGATCTAAAAAATATTGTGAGAATGTTTCATATTTTTCATCATTCATTTTAGAAAGGGAAATTCACATAAGTTCACAATCCATTAAGTGAAATATTTTCAGTCTTTACTTTGAGGATTGTGGTTTGCAAACAATAAAAAAAACCCAAATCAAGTGTTTTAAAAAGTTGTAATATCACACAACCAGACAACATCAATAAAAAAGGATATACTAACCAGAAATGTTAGGTTTCTCAGAAGTATGTTCATCTATGCGCACTCAATTAGGTTTGAGCTTAATTTGCAAGAATTACTGCATCAATATGGCATGACAGAGATGATCAACCTATTCCTCCTCTGAGATTTAATGGAAGCCAAGGTTGCTTTGCCAGTAGTCGTCAGGTCATCTTCACTGCTGGCATTGTTAACTTTTGGTACCTTTGGCAATGTGGGCAGATGCCAAGTCCTGCTAGATAATGAATTCATAATGTGCATTTTGCTTGTCAGCAGAAGGAAGCATGAAGTATGCAACATTTTCTGGGTAGATTGCTGCATTAAATTCTGTGCCTCTCTGTTCTTTCTCCTTAATCCGGAAAATGCATTTTCAAATAAAATACAAACTTATTTAAATGTGTAAGGAGAACTCTGGACCCCTAAGTTTTACCTGAGATAAAGCTTTCTTCAGCTTCTTCAGCTGAAGAAAGATAAAGCTTTCTTCAGCTTTATCTCAGGTAAGAGGCTTCTGATTTTATTCTTGTCATGTAAATATTTTGGATCTTCAGTATCTATAAGCCAGTAACAAAATTACAACGTGGAACTAATTGATCATTTCTACTCTAAATTTGATGAAACTCTAATATGTTTCTTTTATGAAACAAAACATATTGAACTTTTCTCAATATTAAATTTTTTGGAATGTGCCTGTATATTTTCTTGCACAACAGTGCACCCTAGTCAGTATTCAAGCTCTGTGTTTTCTCTGACAGAATTTATTATTTTAGATATGTTTAGGAATAAGCAGCTCCCTCCCCAAACCTGTTTGAGGAGCTGTTTTGAACCTTCCTTCAATGGAGACTATTTTCTCTTCAGAAAACAGGAGTGAAAAAGCACGACAGGGGACTGATCTGCTGTAGAAACATGCACAAAAGGGCTGTCTGCCCAACACATATACTGTGTGCTGCCTCCCAAAGGCGAAATCAAATTTTCTAAAAGGCGTGAATTCAACAAAGGGACCATTTTATGGAGTGTGTGCCTCCTTCTGCTTTTTGACAGGCTATTTGCCCTCGAAGATTCATTCAAATACCTTTTCAGCAGAGAAAGATCACTGCAGAAAGCTTTGAAATCCAAATGTACTCTTGTTTGTAGGCTTTTCTCTTGACATGAATCAGAGTGTATATACATATATATATATATATATATATATATATATATATATATATATATATATGAATCACTGTATATATATATATATATATATAACAGAGCTAATTGGTGTTCTAAAGAAGTTTATGTGCTATAGTTATATTACAGCTGGTAACAACTGCTGTTGTAGTGATGTTACCAGTCGGAACCAATAATGTAAAGTTCCTGAAGAAGTTTCATCTCTTGGTATATGCATTGTATTTATCCTTCAGTGGCAGATTTCAGCCCTATGATGAAATGGCAACCTGTTCAGGGTATACCACATCTCTTGCCCAATGAACCCTGGAGAAAAGGCATCACAACCAGCTTTCTGGGTATATTGCCCTGGAAAGAGAACCAGGGCACATCCAGACTTCACTGTAAGGACTATATATCCCTTTATAAATCCTCAGGAATGTCTGGAATGTCCCTGGTCCTGTTACTTTCAAGACTTTTGGTATCACCATATTTGACTAGAATTGTATCTTGCTTTCAATCACAAATAAGTGTAACATATTGGAATTTTTAAAAACTTGGGAAACTGATACAAGAAAGCAAGCTTCCTAAAATAACATTTTATAAAGCTTGTTTGATATGTAACACATTATAGAGAATAACAGACCTTAGTGGCTAAGGTTGATTACCTTAGCCACCTTATTGTTTCAAACTGGAATAGTTGATATAGAATAATTTCTGAAGAAAGAAATTTGTGATGGAGATATAATTCACCTCTCACCTCCATCCGCCTGTCCCTCTCTTCCTCTATCTCCCATTCCTCCTTCTTGCTGACAGAAATACATTAACCGAGACCTGCTCGCCTTGAAGTTCCTCCCTCAGCAGCTGCTGTCTCAAACACTTTATTGAATTATCGAACAGAGAATATATATGACAAATGGAGTCAACAGACTAGCTTTTGGTTTACATCCTTATCCAAACACACCATGTTTACTCCAGGAAATCAAAGTATAAATCTGCTCCCTTCATATGTGCGGATCAATAACTTGCTACAGATACCTTCAGGAGTCTGTCAACAAACCTAAGAGTAACATAGCACTGGACATAGAGACTTCTCTCCTTTTAGTTGCTTTAGCAGAAAGCCAAAGCTTTGCATAATCAACAAACTGACCTTATTGTCATTGACTTATGAACAGATTAAATGCCATTGCTTTATCTTCTCTCAGATTAGCATCCAGATGTCTCACAATAGTGAGAGGCATGGAGACATGGAGCAAAATATGGAGGTGAAGGGGGTTTCACAAACAAAACTAAGGCTTTGATAGCTCCACAAAAAATTGTGATAGAAAATATTTATGGTACTGGGAAAAGTAATTTGTATAATTTATTTTGTGCTTACTCTTTCACCACTCCTAAATGTTTGAGATCATCAAAATCTTAAAGATTATGTAAGTAAATGCAGAATGGTGATTTCAAATGATAACAGGCCATCCAGATGTCTTAAAGTAGTAAGAGGTATGTGGCATATTAAAATATCTGCTAAAATGTCTAAATTAAAGCAAAGCACCAAGTGGGCCAAATTTCCTCTCCAGTCAAGGAAAAATACTCATCACTCATTTTCACAAACTCTTGATGCTGCTGATGATGACACTGTGATTTATTAGGTTTAGGGGACAAATTATATTTGGTCAGTTTCAGAAATGTTTTTAAATTGAGTATTTATTTAAAAACACCATTTTGTATTTACGTGCATTATCTTTGTCTGTTTTAATTTTTTTTATTAATGATCTGCAACATTTAGGCAGTACACCAGAAGCAGTTATCTGTATATTTTCCAAGTTATCTATTGTCATGAAGTGTGGTTTAAAAAAAATTATAAAAACTATAGGGAACACAGGGAGAGTTGAACAAAAAGCCAGCAGGGATTAAACAGGATTTGACCAGATATAATAGGAGGAACCAGCAAAGAGTAAGAGGAGAAGTGTTAAAGTACTGAGATCGTGAATGTGGAACAATGGACCTCGACTGATTCGCTAACTGATTGCAGGTGTGAGGGGAGAGAGAGGAAGACAGGCTGAGGAGAGAGAGAGAGAGAGTGTAGGAAAGTGGGTGAAGGAGAATACACAGGTGAACCAGAAAATACATTTAAAGTATGAGAAAACATAAGGAATACAATTAAACTAGAGCTACAAAAAAAACACTAGACACAATAAATAAACTTAATAAACTTAAATCACTAAAGAGAGCTGAACTAAAGCAAAAACAGAAACCAGGCTGATCTAATCAAAGAACCAGACTAAGGAACACAGAATAATAATGAAACTAGAATCAATAAATCAAACCCCAAAACAACCAAGGATCCTAATAACTGTATGTGATTGCTAATATTTTCCTAATTTATAATTTTGCCAACATCAGCAACCAGAGACTATTATCCTAATGAGCTGAAGTTCAGTACTTGGATGATGAACAAGGGGCTGCTTCACTTATTTGGCTGTGAAAATGAAAGCTTCAAATTTGATAGCAGCATCAGTGTTCTATTGTAAACTATTGTGAACTGCTTTTAGAACAGTGATGTGCGTAGTTTTTAGCTGGATTGTGCATTTTATTCCTAGAAAAAAGTAAAACCCCTCCCAGTTATTGCACTATTAGTGTTTGCAGTATTTCAAGCACTTAATGTTGAATATGGGCTGGGGTTTGTGTTGGTATTTATCTCTTGAGCAAGCAGTGGTCATTTGAGGACCTTGAAACTCCTAAGACTCTCAAATCTGCCAGAATCTCTCAGTCTCATCATTCCTCAGGCAGATTGGAAGTCTGTCAGCGGAGTGCTGCAATTTTCCTCCTCTGTCCAGAGGTTAAAGGAAATTCTGAAAATGGAGATATGACTGGAGTAAAAAAGAAACAGTTCATTTTTCACCCACCAGGTTGACAGCTGCATCTTCTGATTGTGAAAAATTCTAGTTGTTTTTATTCACTGTATAACTGTATTTGTTATTGTACATACAATGCAAAGTCTGCAGCTCTTTTCTGCGCATATAAATGTGATACCTGTGGACAAAGGGTTCCCTTTATGTCATTATACCTTTCGACGAGTCAGCATGTTTTTACTGAAGTTGTCTTTGGAGCAACAATGGCGTCTTGCACTCTGAGTCCCACCGTGCCTCATTAGCTGCTGCCATTTCAGCTCTTCGTCCCTTGTTAATCACCTCAGTCGATCACCTCTCTGCATTCAGTTAAATTTAATGATTAAGTGGAGAAAGTTGAGAAATTCATCTTAGTTAAGCAGCAACATGAGGAGCTTGAGTTTGCAAACAAACATGCTGGTATTAAAAGTGAAAGATATTCCAGTAGTCTTTTTTTTTTTTATTAACACTGAGCTTGTGTTTTGTTCTTACCTTTAGCTGCTTGAGTGAATTCATACAAAAGCAATCTGGAGGAAAGAAAATATGCACAGAAATTCTCATTCACAGAAAGTGCCTTATAACTGTAGCAACCTGCAGAGGTGTAGGAAAAGGATTTTCCACCAGACAGGTGATGCAGCTGTGCAATTCTGCTCCAGTTCCTTTCCTTCCAGAGGTATATCAGGACAATACTTTTTTGTAAAATCTCTGTGGCAATGGATTTATTGATTTTAAACTGCGCTTGGCACAAGCAAGAGCAGCAGATGTATGAACAGCACACTTTACAAAAGTAATGACTTATGTTGCAAACTTTATTGCAATCATCCCACACTGGTCTCAGTGTTCAAGAAACTTAACCTGACTGTATGTGCTTTAAATAAGGGAAGTTTAGTATAGAAACAGGGTCAGATCAAACCCTATTTTCATCATGAGAGAAGAAGTGGTTGTGTGGAGGAGTATAAATACTTCAGTCTTTATCTGGACAACAGACGGGACTGGAGACTCAACAGTGAAGCCGTCTACAAGAAGGGACCAAGCAACCTATGCTGCTCGAGGAAACTAGGATCCTTCACAGTTTGCAGAAAGATGCTGACAACCTGATAAAGAAACTGAAAACTCTTAAATTATGGTAACAATTTCACTCCTCTCACTCACTTTTTATGCTTCCTTGGAGTGATGACTTCCTCTTTACCAAGTGGCCTTTCAGTCCATGTCAGCACAGCACATGTTTAACTTTGGATAATAGTATCTTACCAACTATGGACATTATATTTATACTTGCATATAATTGTTTGAAAGGATGAATATGGTGCCTCCAATCACCTGGAAATTGCTCCCAAGAATTAACCAGACTTTTGCAATTCCACAATTCTCTTCCAGATCCTCTCTTCTCTTCCCATCATGTTAAACAGGATAGCAGTGTGTTCCAGACGTGGCCTTAAGATACATCCATACATGTGTATGGACACGTATAGATATACTTATGTACATCCACATGTACACCCATACATCCGTACTTGTGTACATGTACATGTAACTAAATTGTCTAAGTTAACCTATTAGACATATCCAACGCCATGACATCACCATGTGGGCTTTCCCTTTGTTTACAGGTTATAATCTTTCAATATGCAAACTTCTGACTTTGAAGACATTAATAAACAGATATCTGACATATTCTCTTATTTTTGCTGCATTAAAAAAATAATTTGTTTCCAAATAGTCTAAAACAAATTATGTTTGATTTAACTTACAGTAAGAAGTGTATGCATATTTTTTATTAATTCTACATAAACTTCAGCTTCCAACACCTCTAAAAATAACTAAATAAGGTCACTTTCAGTTCATATTGTCATCTTTCATGTTATCTCAAAGCAATAATCTTCAGTTATTTTCCAACAAATTAATATTCTGACCAACTTGATTGAGTAATCAAGATGATTGCTGGCTTCTTTCCTTTTTATAGACATTGCATTTGTGGTAAACGGTGACAGAGAGTATTATATCCAAATTGCATTTATTTTCAGAAAAAACAATCTCCATTTTCTTTTGAAGTGGCATTCCACTTTGACACAAATATTTTTTATCCTGTCAAATTGTCTGATTCAACCTGCTCACCTGTGTTTCTTCTCTGAGCACAGACTCCCCCCAGTGAACAGAGCTGACCTCAGTGCAAATGCAGATGAACATGTGGCCGACGCCAACTCAAGATCAAGACCTTTGCTCCCTTTGTTTCAAACATGAGGGGTTGTTTTAGCATCTTGTGCTGTTTGTCTTTTGTTTTTTTCCATGATTATAATTATGTTTGGGAACAGTTTTCAGCTTCTCATCTGTCTTCTATCAGCACCCTGTCAATCACCAGGTGAATGTGGCAGTTCATGAGTCACACTGACCTTCATGAGAAGAGCTCCCTACTGATTAGCATTTCAATATTTCATGTTCAGGTTTATAGAGGAGAGTTTGACATGTGATTTGCAGGTACAAATTTCAAGTCAAGTTCAGATTTTTATGGTGTTAACATACTGATTTAAGCTTTCAATTAAGCCCTGTCAGTCCCCAGCAGAGTTGCATTTTCTAACTTTAGCTACTGTAAAAACATTTTTGAGTGTCAGATCCTTTATGGAACGTCAGTCCTTTTGTACTCTATGCTATTCATGTTATCTTCTTATTTACTTACTAACCTTTTCTCAGCACAATGTGGTAAGGCTGGACTTCATGTCACACAATCACGTATTAGAGCAAGACAAGGAACTCTTTTGAGATCTACATAAAAGATTAAACTAAGTCATTATCTCATAAGTGTCAGGAAGCTGATTGGGAAAAATGCATGCTAGAGATTAGAATGTACATATTTAAGAATGCCATGCCAAGGTACTTTATAAAATAATGTGAAAACCATTAAAGATGCAACACAAAGATGAGTGACCAACCTCCAGGAGAATCCTAAACCACAGGTCTTTTTCTTACAGACAGCTTATTACAGCTTGCCCCTTATTATTTTTTTCACCTTTGTCTCATAACCCATCCATCCATTTTCCTGCACCCTTTTCCCTTATTGGGGTCGGGAGGGTTGCTGGTGCCTAACTCCAGCTGTCATTTCGGGCAAGAGGCGGGGTTACACCCTGGACAGGTCGCCAGTCTGTCGCAGGGCAACACAGAGACACACAGGACAAACAAACATGCAACACACACACACACCTAGGGTCAATTTAGAGAAGCCAATTAACCTGACAGTCATGTTTTTTTTGGACTGTGGGAGGAAGCGGGAGTACCCGGAGAGAACCCACGCATGCCCAGGGAGAACATGCAAACTCCATGCAGAAAGACCGGGGCCGGGAATCGAACCCAGAACCTTCTTGCTGCAAGGCAATAGCTCTACCAGCTGCGCCACTGGGCAGCCCTTGTCTCATAACACCAAACCATAAAATATTTTAACAGGATTTTAAGAAAAAGAGCAAGAAAAAAGCAGATAATTGCATAGAAGAGGGAAGAAAAGGGATGGTTTCCTAATCGTTTTACAAAATAAAAATCGGAAAACTGTTATGCATTTGTAACCCATCCATCGTTACTCTCATACTACTTCCAAAAATATCGAGAGGACCAATTGCTTTCAGAGGTCACCTCATCTGTAAATAGAATCCACCTCCTTGAAGGCCACAAATATTTGTAAGAGAGCATCAATGAACAAACAACATTATGAAGACCAAAGAACACAGCAGACAGTTCAGGGAGAATATGGTGGAAAAGTAAAAAAATGGGGTTTGGTTATAGAACAACTTCTCAAGTCGATGTCTCCCATAACACTACTCAATTCATCATTTGAAAACAGAAAATGCATGGTATGACTGTAAATCCACTAAACCTTTGTGAAAGAATGGCAAAAAGAAAGATTGTTTAAAGACCTCGTTCCATCGAGGTAACATACTGGGAAAGGTCTAATGACACATAGGTACTCGGATTTTCCTGGACCATGTATAACTAGCAGTCACTCGACATATGGAGTGGTTGATCCACACCGGAGGGAGGTCCACAACTTGACCCACACTTGAGAGAGGCCCACGCAGGACAGAAGGCCAAACAGCAGTGCACCAGATCAGCAGCTCCTGGGCTGCCACCCACATCCCCTAGATTCTTGTTTCCAAAATAAACAACCCTAACACAAGTCTTAAATGATGTTGGAGTTCTGTCCTCCCTTTCTTTTGTTGCAACCTTTGAGCTGAGCTCTAACAATGCAATATGCAATTTGAGGCAGAAAACTAACACAATGCGTCATCCTAAAATCCCAAAAACCACAGCAAAACATGCAGATGGTAGAATCATCCTGTAAGGATTGTGATGCTTAACAGGGACTGGGAGAATTGATGGGGAAATTAATGGACCTAAAGACAAGGCAGTTTGGAGGAAAACTGTTAGACCAAACCAAACACTTGAAATGTTGGTGAAAATTTATCTTCCAACACATCCCTATGCATTCAGCAATGCTACAATTGTGTTTTAGATGACAGCATATTCTATAAAGTTTTCTTTACCTACTGTACTTAATCCCTGCAGCATTGTGGGTGGTAGGACTGTGGTCCATCTTCAGTGGTCTATGGACATTAGGCTACCCCATGGACATATCACCAGGCAATCAGAGGGAAACACAGAGAAACAGGGCCAAATTTCATGCACACACAAACACAAACACACACCTACTCGCTATTTAACCTTAGGAGTCTGCATACTCCTTTACTGACTCTGTTAAGCAATGTCATATGCTTGTTCTGAGAGCATATTAAATAATAACTTAACTTAGTGCATGAACATAAAATGTAGCAGTGCCTGTATAATCTCTGTGTATTTTTCCAAAACACCAGAAAAAGAGAAAAAGTCAATGGATTCTGATTCGGAATACATCATATTGGTAGATATTTAAATTTAGATATCAATATCGGCCCGAAACTCAAATGTCTTGCATTGACATATCTCCTATTTGGAGGGCAAACAGACTCTTCTTTGAATTGGATCAGGATTTAAACACAGGTGAAAAGTGTTGCTTATCTCATGAAGGACCAATTTCCTTGATCACATTTCATGGAGTAACTTTTTGCATGAGACAAATCAGCTGAAGTCTTAAATTACTCTCAGAAAGATTCAGGTGGGTATGAACTCACAAACTATTCCAGCGAGTGTGTGGGTGTGTGCTCAATGGCGAGCCAATAAGTATGTCAGTTAATAATCCAGGCTAGTTAGCATAGTGAATCCAGATTGATATCAAAAAGTGAATGAACGATTACATGGAGCTGCACAGATACAATTCAACGAGATGGGACAAAAGAGAAACGCTTTTTTGTTTTCTTTGTAGTTCATCCCTTGTTGACTGGCAGCTGAGCAGGACAGACAGGTATAAATTGTTCTTAGCACAGGGATACTGTGAAAGATAGAGATGTGCAGAGAATAACTTAAGGTCTAAAAAAGAAAAGGGAGTTGAATAAGGAGAAAGACGAGTGGAAAATGTGCCTGCTGAAGCGTAAAATTAGCAATTACATTGGGTGTCATCAGTAATGACTATTTCAGTCCAGATATAGGGAGGGGGTTAACGTCCAACAGTGAGACTGTAATTCAGCTGTTACACCTGTGTTCAATCAGCCGGTCAGAACAGACTGTGATGGAGCACAGCCCAGCACAAAAAAAAAAAAAAATCCTACCTGTGCACTAATAAACCAAGATGAGTGCCATCTGCTGGGAAAGCTTTCAAATGCAATTTATTTTTTAAGAGCCATATGCTGACCTTGGCTGCGAAGACCACATTTGTGTGCAATTTTATTGGAGGTTTGATCATGTGTGCGCGTGTGTATGTGTGTGTGTTTTACATGCTGAATTCTGCTATTTTTTCTCTGAGCTGAGTCAGGAAATTTAATTGGCCGGAAGAAGAAGGTCAAATATGTCGTGTAAGGTGTGTAAGTTGAACACGACAGGTGGAGAGACAGATTTCCTCCAGCTCAAACTCTCAGTAAGAAAAATGAAAACATACTGATTAATCCAACCACATGAACACAATTAGTGTTTCTAAGTTCAGCCTGTTTGCCAATGTGCTTACCTAAACCTTGTTGCATGTGCATGTTACTGGCATTTCAAATTTCATATTCAAACTGTCGCTGTCATGTCTGGCAAATCTGTCTACCAAAATAGCCCCCCTCATTTACTTTGATTATTCTGCTGCTCCCCTAAAAAATAACCATCTGTCCTTGGTTTACTGAAAAAGTGGTTTTTAAAACCCCGACACCTTCATTCATCACCATGATGTCACATTTATCACCGCAGCAACGGGAATACAAATGAGGTGGATGCGCACTCAGTGGCCTGCTGTAAATAATTTACTGTTTTGTTTTATTGGAAACAGAGACACAACATTATTTTCAGCTAGCACTCCCCTTGGCCAAGGTCTGCGCACGCATTCATCCAGGGTGCATCACACTGAGAAAAACTGAATCTCATTTTATGCTCTTTATTACGTTTAATCACTAACCATTAAGGAAGAGTCTCTCTCAAGGCCTGGATGCACACTGGAGTGCCGTTAGCAAGATGGCATGATGCATCGCAGCTCCTCAGAGCCATATGGCAAAAAGTCTGACTGTGATGTATTTGTTATGCTTTCATACACCAGATTTAGACGTCTTCTGTTGTCTTTTTCATAGCTTTGATGTATTACATGTTTTTTTACGAACAAAGACACCCTGTCACCAGGGAACTCACAAAACGCATACAAATACACACTCTTGCATGGTTGAATCTATTCAAACAATCAGCATGCACCATCTTCATCACTTCACCCTGCCGCCTATTCCATAAGTCACTGTGCCTCCATTAAACTGAACTCAAAAACAATTCTTTGCAGAACGTGTATCCAACTATTTGGAGTGTGTGCCTCCAACTGATAATCCTTGCATGTCAGTTCACCTACAGTCCTGATTATAAAAGCTTTAATTGCCTGTGTATCCTAAAGTAGTGACAGCTTTAGAATACTTCACTTCAGCTTTTAGATTTGCCAGTCAGAAGTAATCCTGTTGGAAAGGTGACATGGAGGATTTGGCTGGGCTCATTCACCACACGTTATTAACCAAATCCTCCTACGGTAAAAAACACAGCCATTATGAGTTCTCTAAATCCCAACTTTTATATGTGATATTTTATGCTGTCCAAGTAATTAGTTTATTTTTACAGTTTTTACATTACTGTGTAATTCATAGATATACAATACATTTTAGACCTTACTCTGCTATTTGTGCCGTTTTAAAGCCACTGGCCAGACGTTTTGTAAAATCGAATAAACACAGTTTAGACATAGTTTGTCACTTATAGAATAGCATGGATTTGTATTTTTTTTCTATTTGGCTGCATACATAATTTTAATTTATTATCTAATCAAGATAAAATGTATCCTCTCAAAAACAATCTTAACCCTAAACACCACTAGTCACATAAAGGCATTATAAAATTGGTTAGTGTATGAATATTTTTCATAATTTCATTCTCTTCCTATCATTAAACTAAATTAAACTAACTTTACCCTGGTGTCATAATTGTTTAATTTTTCCTCATAACACATAATTGTGTGTTATGCCAATATTTAGGCTCTATAAGTTGTACAACACAGAAAACGCAGACAGAATCGCATAAACAAAATGGAATTAAGAGTCAAAAATGGAATTTCACCGAATTAGTTGATATTGGTGAGAAGGGAAGAATATGCAGTAGTTTCTTTAGAGTTTTGACCGCTGCAGCTTTCATAGCCACCATTACCTGGTTCGGCGGGACTCTTTTCTGCGTTTGCTCAACTCAACCCTCCATACAAACAGCATAAACTGGTCAGAAATGACTGAAAAACGCATTACTTTGTTCCCAAAAAGAAACAAAATATGTCAAAACTTAGGTTTCAGACCAGTAAGTTTTATTACATGGCAAAAAACTTTTCTTTATGTTTTAAATAAGTTGATTTTACATAACACTCCCTACTTGCTCCTCCACACACACACTCACTTAAATGGTTTTCCATGACACACCAAGCATGAAGAGGTGACCTTTCATGATTTGGTAAATCCAGCATCACTTGCTTTGTGGTGTTTTATCTGCCAACAGCTTCAAGGAGAGAAATGTCAAAGTGTAGTTTTTAGTTTTTAAAATATTATTGCGGCTTCAAGAACAGAATTCTCCAAAGTGTCTCCTCTCAGCAGAGCCTGGGCGTTTTCAGTTTCCCTGCAGATACTATGAGCTGAATTACTGAAAGAATGTCAATGTACTTTTTCACAATAAAGGTTTTAACTAGCCTTTGGTTTACAGTATTACCCATCTGCTAATAAGATGAGCAAACACTGATTTCAGAACAACAGATTCATAATAGTCTTATGGCCTCATCCACCAAGTTCACAGAAAGCAGAATTGATTTTACAGTTTGCCTCAGCAGTTCTCACAAATATTCTAACATGTACTGCTCCTTCTTCATTGGGGGCCTGTTCTGGATAAACTTTTACAACAACACCATGCCAGCAGCTTTGTGTTGCTTTGTTTTAGATGGGTGTTCAAGAAGGTCTCAGGTTAAATCGCCAGCAGTGATTTTATTATCATATGTTTTCTTGGTACAAAGAACTTCTATTTTTCCCTAATTACAGAAAGGATGCATGAAATGTTATAACAAGGTACCATGTTGCTTGACCTCTGAGTGCTGAAGAAAGGCATAGGCGCAAAGAGGTGTAGACAATGGATGAACATTATTTATGTAATATGTGTTATTTAGTGAAATTCTCAATTTGCTGTAAACTAACCCTATTGATGTAAAGCAAATAATACTATTAGAACTGGATTTTAGCTCACGCTAAGTAAGCACACACTCACTGGTACAATATGACCACTGACATGGAAGTGTGAATCATGTCTTCTCTCTATGTCATGGCAACTATTTGTAGATGTAATGCATTGAAGAATTTAATGTTGGTCCTGGCAGAAATGTGTCAGAATGGACAGTGCATCTAACAGACCTAAATCTGAATGAAGATCTGTGGGAAATTTGATTGGACTGAATGAAACTTAGAGGATCACATTCACAGCTAACATCTTCAAGAAGATACTGAGACCCTGAGTTGATAGGGCTGTTTTTGCAGTCCTATCTACTGCAAAACATTACTGGACCAGTGGCTGTAGGAGGCCACTGGCCCTAGTACTATTCCGCCTTCTCTACCCAAAGAAGCCACTATTCTAAAATTATCCACCCAAAGAAAATCAATTTGTCTTCCTCTGACGCATGCTGCACATCCATCACTTTAAGCTCAGAAAGTCCGTAGGAGATTTTAGCAGCCTGAAGCACGAGGAGGAACTGGAGTGTTGTCTGTGAGCTAATGAGCATTCTGAAAGGGGGAGGCCAGCATGACCCCAGCTAACAGGCAGCACAAGTAAAACATCATTCGTAACAATTGTAGCAAACCGAAGGGGACAATACCTTGATCCCTGAGTAATTTCAATGGCACCGAGGCAAAGACTCACAGAAATGTTCATGTTAAATTTATTTTTTTTTTCATTTTTGCCTTCTGTTGATTAAATAACTATATTTTAAATTAAACAGGAATATTTTCCTTTGTTTTCACAGACTTTGTTGCTGGATAAATGGCAACATGGCAGAAATTTCTTTTGGGTAACTGTCATTGTTAACACGCTAAACAAATAGTAATAGTAACAAGTAAAAATCAGCACCCTAAGAAATTGTTTCACATTAAAGTTACCATAAGTATGTAACAACTATGGAAGAGGATTAGGGCCACCGAAAAAAAAAAATAGTTCTGACTTTAATGTCAGAGTTCTGACATTATAGTCAGAATTATTTTTTTTTTTTTTCCGGTGGCCCTAATCCTTTTCCATATAACAACAAATAAAGTAAATATATATGATATTTTTTGAGTATGAACATATATGCTTGTTTTAAAATCTGTTTTTTTTTATTTATTTGTTTTTTTTATTTATTGTAACTCAGAGTATCCCTCAGCTGATGTTTTTATATGATATAAACTCCACCCTATTACTTAGTAACATGTTCTCTTCATCTGAATAGGTTCTACACTCACTGTTATTATGTCAGGTTGTTATTGTAAAGAACTCATTGTTAATTAGCTCACCAGATTAAATAAAGGTTGAATGAAATGAACAGTCAACACTGGACGGATAAATAAGGAGTTTCAAAAAAGATGACAAAAGTGGAGAGACATATGTCTTTTGTTATCTCTAACACATAGTGAAAGTGTTTGACATTTTCAAATAAATTATACTGCAAAACAATTAGCATCAACTCCACATCTAACAAATATATCAAAGCTATGTGAATAAATTTGTGGAAATACACAGCGTTGTAGCTACAAAAATGCAGGTAAAATCCCATTTCACAAATGGAGTAAAGTAGGCACAATGTGACATTGGCATCACCACAGCTAAGACTTCGTCTCACAGCTTAAGCCATGCTCTAAATATGAAGTCTTAACTAAATCTCCCAGCTTATCTGATGCCAGACACTTCAGGGAAAGTGCTGTGGCTATGAGTTTTCATCCCCACTGTTGCTGATTTGTTGGGGCCACATTCACCGCTGACACTGATGTTCTCCTCCTCTCTCCACTGAGCTACCTTGCCTTCCTTCCATCCACCCACATCTTCTCCTCCTTCCCTTCTCTCAATCCATATTACCATGGTCTGCTGCTTCCCATCTCCTGTGGGGATTAGCAGGCTAAACACAGGGAGAGGCTCAATGGCATATGGGAGTTGGTCCCCCCTCGGATTGTAAATTCAGCTATGATTGAGGAGACTAACGGCAGGCCCCTACTGGGCAAGGAGGAGTTCTAAGGCACCATTTCAAGCAAACTGACCTCAAACTGACATTAAAGCAACCTTGAGTGAAACCTAATGTGTCAGCTGGAACATGATGATAAGGCTACAGATTAACCGTGGAGACTTCATGGAGGGGTGACACAATCTTCTTGCAGTACAAGAGATTAGAGAAGAAAAGATGAAAGATGCACATGTTGCCTGCTCATGCACACATTCACACACAAAGTTAGGAGCAAAAAATGTCTGGTCAGCAGCGAGAGGATCTGCTGATTTACTTAGGGTGATAGTATATTCTATTTGTCACCAGCAGCTCATTAGGCGAGGTGACGAATGAAGGTGTAACCCTGAGAAAGATGGTTTAATCTGCCTAATGCAAAACCACTATTAAAGCCTTTCTTCAACGTGTCACTTGGGGCCAGAATTTGAACTTTATATTTCCCTCGTTAACAATACTTGGAAGATCATCAAAGAGGAAAGTTTTGTAACTTGCCTTGCTTTTCAAAAAATAGGGGAAACTTATTGGAATAAGATAGTTGCCATATATATAGTAAATCAGCAGCTCTCAGGATCCACATCTAACAATTTTACTGAAGTAGTGCAAGTAACATAATTTTAGATCATCACGTGTTCTATCTGCTTTATCAGTTTTTTATAACTAATGCAGATAAAGCCAGCCAATGACAGGGCCTGGGATTTTTTGTGCACCAACATTTTTCTGGTTTACAGAGAAAATCTCCAGTCCTGCTGGAGTCGATGTTGTGTAAACAAATACATCTCAAATCTTGGCGTCAGGGTAGAATGAGCCAACTAGTTCACAATAATAAAACACCCTCTTTGAACTCACTCTGCATCGAACAACAGAAAACCACACCAAGTACCATGAGTGGCACTCGAACTGAATTGTACCATACAGGCTCAACAAAATTGGAAACAATTTAGAAAAATGTCTGATGTGAAAAGTCTTGTTTTCAGTTGTTGACATTAGGTTTTCAGGGTTAACATTAGTTTTATGAAAGCATGTGTTCATTCTGCCTTGTATGAGCAGTACAGGATGGTACTAGCAGTGTTATGGTGAGGTGAATATTTTTTTGGCCCATTTGGGCCTTTCAATGCCAATTGTTTCAATGCTACAACATACCTGAAGTTGTTGCTGACATTCCTTTGTGGCTGCATGGTACCCATCTACTGAAGGCCACTTCCAGTCATATAATGCACCATGGTATAAAGCTCAAATCATCCTAGCTGCTTTCCTAATTATTTAGAGTCCAGTTTTAGTGGCTTAGAAGGAAAATTGTTTTGAACGAGTCATATTTGGAGACGAGATCATCTTTATTTATTCCCACAGCCATCTGAACACATAACTATAACTACCAGTACTTAATGGCCTTGCTGATTGTATTGTACTGTTTATTGTATATTGAACATCTAGTACTTTATAACATTTGCTTTTATTTTGTTTTTACTGAATTTACATTTTTATTATTTTATTTTTGTTTTGCTTGGACAATAAAGGAATCTTGAATCTTGAATTATTGGGGATCAATAGGGTAATCTTGAATTGCAACTCTATTGAGAATCTTTCTCTGAATATTGTTCAACTACTCAATACAAACACATTGATATATAAACACAATGCATTTCTCTCTTTTGACAAAAACTATGCAATAGGTTTATCACTTACCTCACATCAACATCTAAAGGGCAAGAAAACAATCCTAATATTCAGACTTTGGCACATCTTTTCTTAAAAATGTGGAATCAATTTTAAAATAAATGTTTGTTATATATTACGTTACTGGTACTTTTTTCTAATTAATTTTTTATTCTTATACTATTTTTTTTATTTTTTGTTTTTCTTGGACAAAATAATTTCCCTGTTGGATCAACTCTTGAATCTGGAATCTTAACTCCCCATTGAAAGGTTTTCTTAATTTTCCTAAATATCGTTCGGTTACTCAATGCAAACACAACATATCCCTCTCTCTTTAAGGAAAACTACCCACCATATGTGTGTTACTTACTCCATAGCAACGTTTATAATACAAGAAAATGTTCCTAATTTTCAGACCTAGGCACATCTCTTTTAAAATGTGGAATCAATTTGTCTTTGTTTGACACAGCTTAAAAGGAAAGCTACTGGGCAATAGTTAGAGGCTCTCATTAGAGATTGCTCCTTTTCTTGTTACATTTGTCTTGTGATGCTGTAGCCAAGCAGAAAAACATGCCCAAAGGAGTTCTCATCACTCACATTTTCGCTGTAGCAGGACTGGCAAGCGGCAGCTCCTTCAAGGGTGCTCAGCAACAAAACATTTTTATTCCATGTTTTCCTCTGGAAACACAAAAGAGTTCCCCTTCACCTGTCAACATGATTACTGAAAGCAGTGTTTTCATCTGAATCAAAACTGGTGGTCTTACTTTCCCACATGGAGCTGTGTGGAGTCTTAAGATGTTGGACAAAGGAGAGGCAGTCCTGATGGGATTACCTCATGCCTTTGGTCCCTGAAGTGGCCAGTCAGTCTTTTTCTCTATTCCTCTTTACAAACAAGCGACAAGTTGTAGTAAGTAAGTAAGGAAAGGTTAAAGCATCTGTTGGAAAGGAAGAGCGGAGCGTCGAGTGGGTAACAGCATAAAAGGTGTGGGTAGAGAAAAACAGTTCAAGGTCAAAACAAGGGGGCAAGAGAGGAGGGGTACGAAGTTTAGTATTCATTCATGTTTGTATGATTAAGAAGGGCAATTAGTCCACTTTAAATAAAAGAGGTGGGATGTAAAGTGTGGGACCACTGATTTACATGAGAGTTTCTTCAGGGAGCTGATGTGAACCTAGCTCATCCAAAGCTGATCTCACACAGCACTTCATGGATCCTCAAACATTCTTCCTTTATGCAGTGATGTCACATTTGCTAAAATGACTAAAAATATTTCCGTAAAAATATTCAAAACTTTGGAATTTTAACATCTTATTAGGTCACATTAACAAATTTGAATACGACCTGGGAAAGTAACCCGTGAAGTGGAAAGTAAGGGATGTAAGGTCTGCAAAATTGATTTTCAAAAACAAGTGCATTATGAATTTGTTCTGACCCTCTTTAGGTTCCAACTTTTGCTGCAATTACAGCAAAATAGTTCACTCTCATTCAGGTTGCTGAGCTGTTGATTAAGTCCCAACTCTTGAGCAAAATTTAACATGTTTTCATTCATGATTGTCCTGTAATTAGCTTCTCCCATCGTCCTATCAATTCTTATAAGCTGCCCTGTACCGGTTGGATAAAAGCTTTTTCCACAGCATAGCCTAGCCTAGCCTAAGGGTCTTTTATTTTTCAGCAAAACATCATGTGAGCAACAAGGAAGCATCAGGTTTTACTGATGCTGAGGTTTATAGGTTGAAAAAGATTATGACGAAAGTTAGAAAACAGCTTTGATTTTACAATGATGCACAATAACATTTTATTAATAGCTTTTTTTATGGTCTTTTGTTTTTACGTTTTTAGCCTTTTACTCACCATGGATACCTTTAAGATAGCAATACTAAATCTTAACAGGGCGAGGGAGGCGGAAAAACGGGCGTTAGTTTATCAAACATTGTACCATAAAAAAATAGATGTGATTTATTTACAAGACACATAGTGACCAATTAACAGACGCAGAATGGGGTAAGGAGTGGAGGGGGAAAGTCATTTTAAGCCACGGCACTTCGCAGAGTGCAGGGGTTGTTTTTTTTATTTTCGAGAACTTTTACTCCAAATGTGACGCAAGTCGAACACGTTGTCCAGGGGAAGTGCCTTTTAGTGAAGGCGAATTTTGATTTTTTTTAGTATAGTTTTTATAAATATTTATGCTCCTACTACCAATGCAGAGAAGAAGTGGTTTTATGAGAAAATTGGGGAAAGGTTGGGAGATTGTGGGTCTGAGGATTATGTTTTAATAGGAGGGGATTTTAATTGTACAGAAAATGAGTTTTTAGACCATGCAGAGCCGTATCCAGCGGCCCAACACGCTCTGTGGCAGCTGGTCTCGGCTCATGGCCTGGTGGATGTATGGAGGAGGATGCACGCAGACTCCAGGCAGTACACATGGTCCCACATCTTTGAAAATTGTATCTCTTTAGCCCGGCTGGATTGTTTTTATTGTTTTAAACATCATTTTAATGTGTTTAAAAAATGTCAGATATTACCAGTGGCTTTCACAGATCATTCGTTGGTTTTAGGTAGTGTTTTTATCAGAAACATTTTACCTAAAAGCCCTTACTGGCATTTTAATTCAGCGTTAATTCACGAGCAGGGTTTTAGAGAGATTTTAAAGTTTTTTTGGACTGGTTCTAGACAACGAAAAGGTGATTTTACTTGTCTCATGGACAATGGAAAAATACAGATAAAACATCTGAGTCAACAGCACAGTCTCAACGTCACACGTGACATCACCGGATCTATTAGAGATCTGGAGATGAACATAGTGGAGTGGAACAACTTAGTGAATCCACAGGAGATCGAGAGCACATTGAAGCTCTCAAATCGAAAAGGCTAACGTTAGCAAACCTGCTGGAAAGCAAAGTCCAAGGCGTGTTGGTCAGGTCCCAGGTTCAGAACATCATGGAGATGGATGCTCCCTCTAGCTTCTTTTTTTAACTTAGAGAGAAAGCACGGACAGAGGAAGCAAATCCATTCGCTATTGTCGGACACGGGGCAACAGTTGAGCGAGCCGGGTCAGATCAGGAGCAGGGCAGTGGAATTTTACTGTTCGTTGTACAGCTGTCAGTACAGAGAGAACAAAGAGCTGTTTAGGGAGTTTTGCAATAAACTACCCCAAGTCTCCGAACAGACAAACAGCGAGATGGAGCGCCCGCTGGGGATGGAAGAGCTACACAAAGCCCTCCTGGAGATGCAGGGCCAGAGGTCCCCGGGCATTGACGGACTCACCGTTGAGTTCTACAAGGCCTACTGGGACTTTCTGGGGCAAGACCTGCTCGATGTGTATAATGAAAGTCTGAACACTGGCTTGCTCCCCTTGTCCTGCCACAGGGCGGTGATCGCCATGCTCCCAAAAAAAGCGAACCTGCAGGACATCAGGAACTGGCGTCCCGTGTCTCTCCTCTGTACGGATTACAAAATCCTCTCCAAGGCCCTGGCAGCTAGGCTGGGAGAAGTTATGGAACAGGTCATCCACCGGGACCAGACCTACTGCGTCCCCGGCAGGTCCATGATAGATAACATCTATCTAATTCGGGATGTTTTGGAGGTCTCTGGTTCATTGGGCATAAAAGCTGGCTTGGTTTCATTAGACCAAGAAAAGGCGTTTGACCGCGTTGAACACGGCTTCCTCTGGAAAACAATGAGGGGGTTCGGGTTCAGCGAGGGTCTTATCTCCAAGATCCAGGTGCTGTACAGTGACACTGAGAGTCTGCTGAAGATCAACGGTAGTCTATGTGCTCCTTTGAGGGTGTGTAGAGGCGTCGGGATGCTCTATGCACTCTCCCTTGGAGCCCCTCCTCCAGAAATTACGCATGGGTATCGGCGGTATGGTTTTACCTGGTTTTAATAGCAATATTGTTTTATCCGCCTATGCCGATGATGTCGTTGTTTTGATCAAAGACCAACAAGATGTGAACGTTTTAACCGAGACCACTGAAAAGTTCGCCGCCCTAAGTGCCGCGAGGGTGAACTGGGAGAAAAGTGAAGCCCTGGTAGTTGGCACGTGGCCCGCGGGGTTTCCGGTTCTCCCTCCGGGGTTGGCATGGAGAAAAGATGGTTTTAAATATCTTGGAGTGTTCCTAGGCAACGACAGCATCGTGAAAAAGAATTGGGAGAATGTTGAAGAAAAAATAAAATGTCAAAATGGAAATGGCTTCATGGCCAAATGTTGTACATTGGACGAGTGTTATTTTTAAATAAGTTGGCATCCCAGTTGTGGCATAAAGTCTCCGTGCTCGATCCGCCGGCTGAATTGATAACAAAAATACAGTCGGAAATGATAGTTTTTTTGGAACGGGCGACACTGGGTGCCACAGTCTGTATTGTTTTTACCAAGAGAGGAGGGAGGGGGGACAGGGCCTTGTCCACCTGGCCAGCAGAATAGCCACCGTTAGGTTACAGTTCGTCCAAAAGTATTTGACAGGGTCTCCTATATGGAGAGACGTGGCCAGCTGCATTTTGAGACGTGTCAATTCCCTGGGGTTGGATGCTGCTCTGTTTTTAACCAATCTTAGTGTTTTAAAGATTAAGGAATTGCCTCGTTTGTATCAGCGTGTTTTGAAATCCTGTGCTCTTCTTAAATTGAAAAGAGAGGAAACGTTTCACTCTCTTGCATTGGCTTTTAGAAGAGCCGATGGTGAACGGGGCAAGACTGGCCGTCGAAGGAGGAAGCGTCCCGGAGATGAACGAAGCCTTGGTCAGATCTGGGACGGTGAAAATGAGACGGCTAGTGCGGATGGCTGGACCGGACCTCGACGATCTCCAGAGGGTCGGAGAGGAACTGGGGGTCCGGTCCGCCAGGCTGGTACGGCGCTTCTTAGAGCGGGTACAGGAAAAACTGTCCGATGCAGAGAGACAACTCCTGCAGGAGCATGAAAAGGGAGGAAGATCGCCTGACCCGGGGGACCCCTATCCAGGTGTGATCATGGAACCGGACTTCAAAGAGGACAGCGGTCCACTGCTGCAAACAACAGCTCCAGGTCTGGAGTTGACCGAAGCAGCACCGAAAGGGCCGTACAAGCTCTGCGTGAAGATCCTCAACAAACGGACGCTGAAAGGAAGGGCCTCAAGCGTATGGGACAACAGATTCAAAGGGCAAAGCCCACAGTGGAGAACACTGTACAAACACTTTCCATGTCTCATTATAGACCAGCCCTGATCACACTCACGTGGTCAATTGATGACATCACCTTAGCTCCGCCCTCCTCCCACAGGAAGTTAACTGTTTTCTCTGCTGGATGTCTTGCTTTTACTCTATGATTCACATTGGTTTAATACTCTGCCAATTGACATAGAATGACGTGATGATGAACTCTGTCAATGCTGGCTCCTGAATAAACACAATGGGCGTGGCCAAGCGGCGAATTTCAATTCTTCGATGGTATGTAGATCACACATGCATCATCTGATTTCTACTAAACTTGTTACGATTGACGCTTGTGAATCTCTGCAGAGCCCAATAGCATTACGTTGCAATTTGACTCCACTGCGCCCCCTAGGTTAATCCGTCAGCCATATCTCCTCTCTACATTGCCCGATCTGCACCAGATTTTGGGTGCTTCATTGGGGAGCGCTCGTGGACATGTATCGCGCGGCAGACAGGCGGGGGAACTTCGCGAGAGCGTCCGCGGTCTGGGAACCCCGGCGGTGGCCAGTAGGCCGGAGCGGCGCTTAGCTGTGAGGGCCGTTCGAGGCTGCTCGCAGCTTTGATTTTTATTCCAATCCTCCGGATTGTATGGTTTTCTATTTTTATTAAAGTTAAAATTAAATAGGATTATAGAAATTGATAAATCAACCCGATAGCAGAATCAACCTGAAAAAGTACACAAAACTACACAAAATTTCTGGTTTATTTCTATATATTTTGATCATTCAGAATGTAATATCAACACAAAAATATCCACTTTATTTGAAAAAAGTAAAAAAGAAAACCCCAAGAAAAGACAAGAGCAGACAACCAATAAATAACCCCAATTAAATTTATTAGCTGAGGAGATGGGGGTATAGACACTCAATGAACTGACAATTAATTTTAATAAAAGTTATTTCCTGAGTCTCATCTGGAGAAAAAAAAACACTTTAAATTGTGCTTTTAGGCACTCATTTAATAAACTGAACAATAAAAACCAAGCAAGTCTGCAGACTCATTAAGTTTATTTATATAGGTGTATTCAACAGTCCCATTGTTTACGGGACTGTTTACACACATTTATTTATGTGGATATTTATACTCACATTAACAATAGTGATGTGAGGTAGGACTTCATCTCTTAATTGTTGGGTGGCGGTTTGATTCCCGCTCTGCCCACTTCTGTCATGTCCTTGGGCAAGACACTTCACCCGCCTCGCTTGCTTACCTACTGCGTTGGTGCATGGCAGTCTTGCCTCTGTCAGTGTGCCAGTAGCCTGCCACCATCAGTGTGTGAAAGTGTGTGTGAATGACTGAATGTAGTGTGAAATGCTTTGGGGTTTTCTGGATTTGATAAACACTATACAATTACAGGCCTTTTACCAATACTGAATTTATAACCAGTCACCAGACAAAACTGTGACTATAATGAAGACAGTTTGCCTCAATTCTGCTTCAATATGCATGGTGTGCTACAGCTGATTTAATCTAAAGTTGATAAAAAGGTCAATAAGTTTGCTCAGTTTTTTTCTTCTTTTCTTTTGCATTTTATTTTAACAAAATCTACTGTTCTGGTTTATAGAACCACATAATTTATCTTTGGAAATTTTATATTTCTCCCATAAAGTGTTAAAATAAGCAAATCTGCCGAATTAAGTTAATGACATGAATACATTTCTTCTATTTATACATCTGCACATGCATTAATTCTCTCATAATGTTAATTTATTATACAGCTCCATCAAACACATCCTGTGCATATAAACATATTCTGCATAATAACTACAATTAAAGTGCTACTTATTCCTCCCTCCTTCACATTTTTTTTGCTTTAGTTTGCATATAGCTGTCTTCAAGTTTTATTCATCAGTTTATTTTTTCATAGTTGTTTAGATCCATATTTATTTCTACTGACAAGTGTGAGTCCAGTCGTTCTCCCTGTGCCTCAGAGTTACTCAGAAGCTCACTGGAGCTGCCTCCATCTTCAGTGACATCTGCCATCAGCAGTGCATGACTGTGGAGAAATATGCTTAAATCTGTGGGGTTACTGGATTCAATGGTTCCCATTGATCTACATTTGCCTGACACTGTGACTGACAGAGCCAGTAAGCCTATCACGGCCCTGGAGACGGACAGACACTCATTTTACAGGTGAGATGAGGTGGGATGGGTTTGATTGATTGACAGACTGTCACTGAGTCACTGGGGCATTACTAAACCCTCTCCATGCAACAGGGGAAGCAAAAATGTATTTGTGAATAGAAGTGGGTGCAAAGTGATGCTTTTGCACCGATGCGCGTAAAGGAGGTGATTGTGTGTACCGGTGGTCAGATGTACAAAGATTACCTGTTCCACTTTGAGTGTGGTGACAGCTAAAGAGTCATCCTGTCAGGCTGGCCATGCCTACTTCTTCACAGACTGACAGAACTGAACAAACTATAAAAGAGACTCTGACATGAGGCTGTTAGACAAAAAATCATATATATTCAAACACAGGCAGAGACCCAGGAATGTAAATCTGCCAGCAGAAATATCTCTCTGTAAAACCAGCAGCCCCTCATTTAATGGCAGTCTTCTTCCGTTTCGTTTCCCTTCCTGCCTCTGCTCTGTGGTTTGCGTTGAGATTCAACAAAGCCGTTGCTTAAACACAGGCCGTTAGGACTGCTCACTGTTGTTTGTTGTTTAACACTGTGCAGAGAACCTAGTAAAAAGCTGAAATTATTTGTTTTATACATTTTAATTTAGTTTAAACTTGCCAAAACCTTGAAAAACAAAGTCAATCTTGTTTAAATCTTCATATTAGCAGCTGGAGTATTTTTTCTAATCCTAGAAACCTATTAAATACATTATTCAAAAGGTCCTAATTACTTCAGAGAAAACATTAAAAAATGGCAGTTTCCACCACGTTTAAATACCCCATAAATACCCGTTTAACAGCGTCTGTTTTCATCAAACTGTTGCTTTCATACTTGAAACGGAGGATATTTGTTCTGGTTATACGTTCATACAGCTCATCCCTGGATGTGTACTGCCCTCATGTGGCCACTGCGTGTAGGTGACTTTTTAGGAGAGGGCAATTCTTCTCAAGATTCGGATCAGACGGGAAAGGGCAGACCATACACACAAAAACATTTCAAATTTGTTTTACAATTGGCTTTGTATATCACTTTCGAAGTGTTTAAAGGAATGTAATTCAGGCAAATAGGTTCAATAAACCAAAAATATATTTTTTGCTAATAAATAATTGCAGCTGAAGGAGCTCTCAAATCTTTTATGTGTGAACCCTCCAAGGGTATGCTTTGTAACAACTTTGAATAATGACATTAAGAAAACAATACTCCAGCTTAAAAAATAGTTTAAATTGCAGAGTTACCGTATTTCCCAGATTATAAGGTGCACCACATTATAAGGCACACCTTCAATGAATAAAATATCTTACAACTTTTTTCATATATAAGCCGCGCCGCATTATAAGACGCAAAGAATGACGCTACTGGGGTTACGTTACCATTCTGGGGTCTTTACACAAACACAAATGAAAATGAAACGGCATGCTTCGCGTAGTCATATTTCCCAGCATGCACCGCGTGCTTCTTCTTCTACGGGGGAAATGAAGTCGACGGCTGCTTATCGTAGTTGCGAATGTTTTTAAGTGTGCCTTATAGTGTGGAAAATACGGTTCTTCAGTTTGATAATGTGAGAATTTACATTGAGAGAGTGTCATGCAAGCTTTTTATATGATGTAAATCATACTATTTGAAATTTTAGAAAAAAAGAGAAACTTTTCTTGCAAAACAATATAAAAGCTTAAACTCAAATTTGATATAAAATGATTAGATGACAAGGATCAAGTTTTGCTCTGTGGAGGTTTTTAAAAAGCAACTGAAAACACTTCTCAGGCATTTCCTCCAGCTTTTATGTTATGATTTTATTGTGTTTCTCATGATTGTTTTATTCTTTTTAGAATTTAACATTGAATTTTACTGTCCAGCTCTTTGCTTTTATGTCTGTGAAAAGCACTTTATAAAAACTCAACAGTTTTCCCACCTTTGGTGTCACATATGTTCTGTATAATTCAGCTAAAAACCATACAGCAGATTTATAGGTTTGTTAGATCCTTCTGTGCAGGTTATCTCTCTCATCTAAGGGTAAAAATTTGCCATGATCAAAATTATTTGTACATCACAAATCTAACTTTTTACCAGGAGTGTGTAGACTTTTTATATTTTCTTCAACACATTACCACCATCTGATTTATCCATCTGATTTGCTTGCATTGCTTCTCATGTCCCTATCCTCGGAGGTTGGCTATAGTCCCATTAAACTTGAGCTACTCGGTCAGTGTTGGTTCTCGTAAAATAGGTGCCTTTCATCAACCATTCGGTTGATGAAAGGCATCGAACCGAATGGTTGCCGAATGGTTGCCTTTCATACCTGAAATTTATCAATGTTCAACAGCTAAAATTTTAAATACGATGCAAAGCAATTAATTATCTCTTTTTTGGTATTTGTCCGTCCTATTTTAGCATATCTTTATAACAACAAATCACTTATTTTCAGAAGTTTATTTACTCCAACATACTCAAGATATGCTTGTCCTTATGAGACTATTTACTTTCACTGAATCTCTTTTTAATGGTTGTTTAAATAAACAGTTGATTCTGATTTGACAACTTACTTAAAGTCTTGTATTTTTCTTCTTTTTCCGAAAACCTCAGATCTAACTTTATATAAGCTGTCGTGTCGGTAAGGACAACTAAAGTTTAAACCCTTTTTGTTTTAAATTTGAATTTATATCTGCAGGACCTGTGGATATATAACTTTAGTATAAGGATGTGTGTGTAGAAAAACCTAAATTAATGCAAATGAAATAATTTGATTTATCTCTCTCTGTGTTATCGATAAGAAATAAGCCTGGTAAGTTTGTATCTGAAGTGTTTTCATCATAAATCATCTAGAGACAGTAGTATGAGACTGGTTTAATTAAGAAGTCTGGTCTGTAGCAGAAGTGCTGAAGTTGTGTTTATTTGCAATGTCTCGTACTGGGTGGTCAAGTTCAGCGTTCCAGTTTCTGTCAGAGAGGAAGCTTGTGGTGCTACAGTTATTTTTTTGTCTGTGTGGTTTGTGTTGCGGATGTGTTGCTGACATTTCGCTGTCAAGGCAGCGAAAAAACGAAAAAATCTAAGGAACTCTTTTCTGCGAAGCACCTGTTGCTGACACTGACAAAATGCTCATTTCCTCTCTTTTCAGAAAACGGTAGGAATTACAAGGGGTCTAAATATGTGTTTCCCCCACACCTTACTTTTTCACACCTTCTTTCATTTTGTTTCTTTTTACAGTAAAAACAAAAGGAGAGAAATCAGAAGTTGACCTTGGACATATCATAGCTGTGAAAAGAGGAAAACAGGCCAGCAATTTTGCCATTACTATACCACAAGGACCATTAGCCAACTGACAGATTTTCAGCCAGCACATATATCCTCCTTCTTCTGTTATTTCTCCCATTCAGACATTAGGAGACAGGCCTTCATGCATTTAGATTATTTTGGAACCCAAGCTGTTTTACCAAGTGTGCAAGCCCCTAAATGAGCTTCCCACCTTGACGTTGGCAGACAATGTTTCCTGTGAACTCCCCGTGATATTAACCTCAGCACCAAGAGATGGTTATATAGCTTGATAAATAGATGTCGAATAGGAGGGGAAAAACTGACTAAAAGACAGAAGAATGTGAGAAAACTTCACAACTAAATGTTAAATGTTAAACCCCCTGATACAAGATAGCATTAAAATGGAAAATATTTTTCTTCGACAAGACAAATCACCTTCACTGAGTAAAAAAAGGCTATGAAGATTTGGTACCAGTAGATGGCAGTAATAAGTAACATCTTGACATGGATGGTTCTTCTCAACCCAAAATCCAATATTATCCTGTTTTAAAGGATGTATGTAGAAAACCTAAATATTTAGTCAAAGAAAGACAATCCCCTTGCTTTTCATTGAACCCAGTGTAGTTCAGGGGTCTACAACTTCTGGCAAATGAGCCGTATGTGGGACTTTCTTCAGTAAAAGTCCTAAAGAGTAATGTTGTAGAACTAAGCAGTGTTTGCTTTTGAAGAGAAAATAAAAATGTCTCCATGAAAAATATGCAAACAACATTAACAAGAGCATGGCAAGAATTGTTTATTCTTCAGATCTTTTTAGACATGTGTGTAATCAGACTTACGTATTTTTCTATGTTTTTATTTTAAAACATAAAACATGACAAACTATGTATTCAACCTTACATTTTTATATTTTCTATTTCTGTATTTTGAATATTTTATAAATCTGCTAAGTTATATTTATTTAAAAGGTCATGTAGATGTTGTGCCTCATGACAAATAAGACAAAGTGAGACAAAAATGTCTCTATGGATAGCATTACAGTGTCTTAGTCAAAATGTTTTAATGTAAGCAGAGTTGCCCTCTTTTTAAATTTATAACTTAGAAAAAGAAACATTTTATTTCTTAAGCCATATTTGACAGTATTTTCCAAGTCAAGAAGTTCACTTCCTGGTGCATTCACAGAGTCACCACTAAAACATGCAGTGTACAGAGGAGATGGAGGAGCTCGATCTTTTCACAGATTATTTGTCTCGGGTACTGTCACAACGACTTAGTGACCGTTTTAACAAATATATCAAAAACATATTTTTCTAAAAGTTACATACTGGAGCTTAAAGCATAAATATGTAAACTATTAAAAGTAAACTGTTCCTTCTGACCTTTGTTCTCACACATTTTATTTTAAACTTTTTGCGTGACAAAGTCAAAGTTTAGTTAGAGGTATACCAAAAATAGCGGCAGATAATCTTTCTAAGATTTCACAAATCAGTGAATTATCCTTCTGTCTATAGACTTAACCTCTGAACTCCTCCGGTTCACGTTAGTTTTGTCTTCCAGGAAAAAGAATGAAATAAAAATTGAAGTGCTGATAATAAGGCTTTGCAAATTTAGGAAAATGTTCTACAATGCTGTCAGATTGCTAGAAAGCACAGCAGATTCACATAAATGAGTAAGAAAAGCAACGTGTTTGACTATCAACCACTAAGCATTATGTTAACTCCTTTGTGTAATAAATGTCTTTGATAATGTAATTATAAAACTTTGTCTTTCTTTCTTTTAGCCTGACTAGTTTATCAGTAGAACTTGTAGTTCCTGATAAAAGCTGCTGTCTTTCCAATAATGCAAAGGGGAGAAGAGAGTAGAAAACACATCAGCTGATCCAGAGCGAAGATGCTGTTCGCTGTTTGCTGGTCAACAATTGGCTGCTCGAAAGCTGGCAGCCGACCATTAATCAACATTTAATGATTAAGAGGCTGGAGGTTTCTGGGAAAGTGTGTGACAGTAACAGCCAGGATATCATCTTAAATATGCTGCAGTTTGAAGTGGATGTCTTTACTAGAACTGCTCTTTGGGCTGCAAATTCAACAGGACTACTGTAGTTTCATGATTCTGGGAAGAGAGCTAAGCAATTCACTTCTGGACCTGTTGGACTTGTTTTCATCAACGCCAGTGTTCAACAGTACAGAACGTGCTTTTCGAGACGATTCTCTTAAAACAGTTAAGGCTTCTTAGAAAATATCATGAACATACAATAAGAAGTATATTCACACCCTTGAGGTTTTTCATATTTTGTCTTATTACACCTGCAGATGTGACTGTTTTTCATTGAAATTTCAGCAAAAATGTGAAGTGGGAAACAAAACAAAGAAAAATCTAATAAGTGCATCATGCATTTATATTTGGCCCCAAGTTAAATGCAGCACAGCCATTTCCAGCCCCATGTTAGAATGGCTTAGACTTAAATGATTTACATAAAAGTTTCTATGACAATCTGAATAAGTTTGATATTTACAATGAAGATGGTTAGATATGTCAGTCAGATGTACGTAGGCAGACACACCTCGTATACTTGCAATTGAAAGCAAACCTTCAAAGGACATATTCATGTTTGCAGGACACTGCACAAATATATTCTCTCAAATAGAGCACATTCAGACAACATTCATAATAAGTAATAGAGCAGTCAAACAATCTGAGCATGCAAGAGAGTTACTTAATTTTTGCCAGCAGAGGGCAGCAAATGCTTGGTACACGAATCGATTACCTCTGATGGTTTCTTATTCAGCGCTCTTATCACTAGACACTACATCATGTTTTGCTCTCCGACTTCCATTTGTACTCATATGTTTGATAAACTGAAAAGATTAACAAAGTCAGGAAGCCTAATACATTTTAAATAAAGCTTATTTATATAACTTTCTCCAATAAATAAAATTGAATAAACATAATTGGTTATTTGATTAAGAAATAAACACATATTAAATTGCAGCAAAGGTTTTTTACATTACAAAGCAGTGATGGAAATGCATATATAAATAAGTTAACAAAAAGGTTGACAATGTGCTTGTGAAAAAGTATAAGTCAAGTTAAGTTGATTTTTAAGGCACCAATCATACACATACTGTGAAAAATATACTTAAGGAAGAAGACAATGAAGAAGAAGAAATGTAAGTATTTTGTATAAGAAACATTAAAGTGCAAATATAAAACTGCAAAGCAAGCTGTAATGTCTTCATGAAAATTCCTATAAAAAATTATATTATAGCAAAATAAGTATTCGTCAAAAGTTGTTGCAATTGTAAGGAATCCAATTGTTTACTTTTAATTACAAACTGAAAGCTGTTCTATAAGTAAAAATAGAGAACATATTTTTTTGTCACAAAAGCTAAAAAATGTAATATCTAACCTGCCTTATGCTTAACACGGTGGAGGACCTGTCATGCTTTAGTGCTTCCTTGCTGGCCTATTAGTCTGGGTATAAAAATAAACAATCCAGTCAGAAGATGACCGCAAGATTTTGAGTAAAATATGCTATCTAATGTCAAAAGTATATGCCTCTCTAGGGAGATAGTTGTGAACCTATAAATATAGTGGCAATCAAAATCCAAACTGCAGCTCAAATGGTACACGAACGAAACATAAAAAATGACGAGGCTGTCAGCAAACTACAGACTAAATACTGGTCAACTTTTAAAAAGTGCTGACATTAGACATTGCAAAAACACTTTGAGCAAACTTATGAAAATTGCAAATGATCCAGACACTTTCTGAAGACATGTTCAAGAGGATTTTCATTGTTGCAAAAGTCCTGCAACCAAATTTCACTGAGATTTACAAATAACTGTGTGAAAGGTGAAAGTGATGTCAGCCGACCACTGTATATCTTCTTCTAATGGATTTTCCATATTGTCCCAGTTCTCCAAACTATGGAACATCTCTCTGTCTAAAAATAACTGCACAGTTTGCTGTAACTGTTTATCTCATTCAAAGGGATCATGTCATGATACAAATATGATTTATGTCACTGCATGTTTAAACAGCTGAAATTAGTTCCATTGACAGCATGTCGTGATGTGTTGAAAAAGTAATTGAGGATTCTTAGGAAGCAGCATGCACATCTTTCTTTACATAGTCAACATGCAAAGAATAGAAAAGAGAATTGTTAGGTCACATGTTGTCACCTGACCATAAAGACCAGATGAAGCAACATCAGGTACCTTGTTAGGGTATAATGTTCTGCACTGCTCTTTAGAGCTGGATCCTCTCTGCATTGTAATGGTCATGTGGTGTTGGTATGCAGAGCAGTCCAGTCACTCGCCAACTCTGGAGCACAGTGACATGCCTTTCTGTGACGTTTGCACGCGTGGACTTATAGCTAAAGGCGTGACTGTGTTTGGTGCTGCTTGAAACCAAATAAGGTAGAGAGAAAAAAACCCTCAAAAAACCCAGAACATTTTGTGAACTTCTGTGGAAACATGAGGGATAATTCCTGACATATTACATAATGCCTCATGTGACCTGTTTGCATTCCCAACACCATGTAGTACACACTATTCTCTGCTGAATAGTGTGTACCCTCTTCTACAAAGGGCAATCTTCTGCCCTTTGTAGAAGACACATGCATATTGTCACTTATACAATAGGCTGGGAAGGTGTATGTTTGCTTAATTAGTCAGTTTTTACTTGTGAGGTGAAATAAAGCCATAGATGGCTTTCAAAAAATTGTCTCTGTAAAAATCTGAAAAATGCAGATGTAAGTATATTTAGGATTCCAATACACTCAAACAAAGTTGAGCAGGATCTGTAGCATTTGATCTACTTATAGATCATGAGCTCTGCATGATAGTGGCAGCATCAAGCTGTGGAATGCTTCACAACAGGGCCAAGAAAGCTCATTTGATTTGATGGAAAGACGGAAAGACCTTTTTAAAGGCTGCAAAAGACTTGACCAAAGTCAAGCTAGTTTGCAAAAAAATACTGCTGAAAATTCCAATCTCCAACAGTAGAAATCTGATAGAGATCATCATCAAAAGATTTGCAGCTGCAACTGCAGCAAAAGGTAAATCCACAAAGTATTGAATCCAGAAAATCTTTGTTTGTAAAAGACTTTTCGTTCTTTAAAACACATTGACATTTGTGATTTTAACATTACTCAAGGTGGTAAATTAATATAATATAAACACATCTGCGCAGCACTGTACACGGTGTCTTCCTGTAGGACAAAAACATCCAGTAATACATGTTCTAACATAACGTGAACATAGCGTGAACATAGGTGACATTGCAACTGTTTGCAGTACGTGCATGCAGTCTTGGAATGTGTTGCTGAAACATACTGTGCTAGTACACTGGAGAGTAAGGATTGGTGTCAAACTAAAGTTCATAAATGAGTCTGTCCATTGTTAGCCTGAGTTGTACCTTGTATCAATAAAGCAAAGCTTACTCTTGCAAAAGCTCCCTTTCAAAAATAAGAACTGCAAATTTCTTACTTGGAATAGGGAAAGTAGATTTCAATATTCTAGTTTTGACTTAATCAGTCACTTGTGACCTTTCTACACATTAAGGTTTACAGTAAACTCCATTCTGTTATCTACATGCCCTTTACCTTTAACCCTTTTGTTGATGCATATGTCCTTAGAGCCTTTCATGGAACACACACCCAATGTCTGCATCTTGGCTTCCAAAATCCCCTATGTCATTTATCAACTTTCACCTCCCCCACATAGAGTGGGTGCCGTACTCTGACTCACATCGGTGGGCTTTCATTATTGTTTATTGTTTACAAGCATTTAAGCCCTACTTTTTAATCATCAGGGGTAGGTAGGAATCCCCAAAAGTGCATCTCCACAAATGAATTTATTTGTTGTGCACAAAAGAAACTGCAGGGAGCAGAGGAGAGAAACATGTGAACAAAGAATTTGGTGCAGGACATTCTGACCTACAGGTGAAAAAAAGCACATGACTAGAGTAGCAGAGAGTACCTTATTATGATAAGTAGCCTTTATGAAGGTGCTTTGTGCAGTTTTTTGATTGTTTGTTTGTTTAAAAAAAGCACAAAAAAAGTTAAGGGACTGAACTCATACATGTTGAACTTTGACTTTTACATTGTGAGTACACACATGGGCAATGTGTTGCAAGCAGATTTAAACATATTTGAAAATCACACATAGAAATCTACTCCAGTTTACACTGCTGGTGATTCTCTCCAAAGAAGGCAGGAAAGGAGATCAATAGGTCTTAGAAAGCACTCTGGGATCATGTTTCATCAGCTTCCCTGCAATGTCTGCATGCAATTGGTGGTTTCAGTAAAAATGCACAGATATTTATTTTAGTTCTAACACTTCCCAACACAGAAACAACTAGATATTACCAGTAATACATTTTCAGATTCTGCAAAACTGTATCAGCCAATAATATATCACGTCAAGGTGACCAATGAGCAGGAAAAGATTTTGACAGCAGGGCAACAATGAGAATGTTTCTTTCACTGATTTTATGCAATCTTGAGCTGAACAAGAATCAGTTTTCCTATGCTGGTAGAAAGTTACAGCTTGTCCTTGTGACCCCACATGCCTCACTTCAATAACTGATTTACAGAGGAGACCTCTCAAAATAGCCTGGTGGAACAAGCTGTCTCTTCAAGGCATGTGCCTGAAACATATGTTCAAAAATGACTTCATTGAGATGCATCATTTGGCTTTAGAAACAGCCCTGCTGTAACTGTTTGAGCAATTATTTCTAAAAGGAGACATATTCAGATTATTTATTAATTTTTTAATGACTAGCTTCAAATTTCAAAGACATTAATGAAATGTTTCAGACATGCTACAGTCAAAGTGTTGCTAAGGTTGTGTGCAGCAGTCTTTGAAAAGAATCCTGCAGAGCAACAGCTATGTTTGGAGGTGGAGTGGGACTGAGTCGGTTGCGGAGATAAGTACTTACTCACTCCACAAGTTACTGCACCTCTTTCTTTCTGAAGGCAGTGCTGACGCCTTCTTACTTTGCTTGCAGTGCTTGCAAGAATATTTATTGAACTTGTACACATTTAACATGTAACAATCACAAACTTTATTGTAATTAGTTTATTTCAAATTGAACAAAGTCTTGCAAGTCATACAATCCTTCAACGATTGTGAAGTTGAGGGAAAATTAAATTTATGATTTTCAAATATTTTTACAAATATGAAAATTTGCCCGATGCCCGCTGCCCCCGCGACCCGACCCCGGATAAGCGGCAGAAGATGGATGGATGGATGGAAATTTGCTCTGTAATTTCCTGGAACATTTACAAAGATGATGGCTAAGAATATCTTTTAGATCATTAGAAATGTTAATAAGATCTGTTGCACACTTATAACTTATAGAAGGTCTGTTATGCCATTTTAGACATCTATTAATTTCCAAAAAAGCAGAAAGCATGCAGGCGTCCTATATCCATGGCATGTGTTTGGTCTGAAGACGTTTTCCTCTCAGCTCTGTGGTAAAATGCTGAGAAAAAGCAACATTTAGGGCAAACATATAGCAGCAAAATCTACCAAAGCATTTACTGTATGCCAATAAGCTGCTTCAAATGCATTTCTGATGGTTTATTTTTCTGTAGGCCTTGAAATATAAACATAATTTTGTATAAACACAGGAAGGGAATCAGAGAAACTAATTCAACTGCCTTGATGTTCTGTATAGGAAATTGTTACTTTTGCACCTTGTTTTCAATATTCTACTTGTCTTGAGAAATGCTTAGCTATAAACCACCTCCAGGAAAGACTTCAAGAAATTCAATCAAAAATCTCCCAGATTCATGTAAAACACCTTCAAGTCAACACTTCCTGTTGTGGCAATAGTTGCATTTTTTTTATCAACAGGAAGATAGGACAAACCTAAAGTGAAACTAAATGTAGAGATAAATCACAAGCTCATCTAAGCCATAATCACCTAGAAATGCAACATCAAATAAAAAAAACCCCATGCACTCAGAATGTTTGACAACTGAATCAGAGTCAGAATTCTGACTCTAATCCTGATTATTGCCTCTTGGCACATGAAATGACTATTGCAATTTCTAATTGGGAAAAAACACAAAATGATTCAAATCTTTATATAATTTTATTCAGATGAAAAGTGTTTGCATACTATCTTGATAAACATAATCTAATCATAACACAAATCTGAATTTTAATGCCAAGTATTATATTAACTGACCTTATCATTGTGCTATAACTTCCACACAGGTTTGAATGTAAAACTGCAGCAGTGAATGCTAAATAATATTTTGGGTTGTTATTGTGCTAAGCAGTGAACCTCCACTATAGTCTCCACTACAGTCTCAAGTCTTTTGCACATAATTTCTAATAACTTTCTGTTCCATCCATCTTACTGTAAACTCCAACCAGCTTCCCCGTCCCTTATTAAAAACAGTCCCACCGCATGATACTGCCATCGCCATGTTTCCCAGTAACGATAAGTTCATGGTGTCTAGTCTTAGTTTTCCATCACGATTAAGGCTTTGAATGAAAGGCAGTAGATTTCATTTAGGAGTGTCAGAGTAAAGAATTTCAAATACAGATTTATGACACCCTTTTCTTGTCACTTAACATTGTATTTTGTTTTATTATTAGTAGGTAAGGCCTGGTCTACTGCAGTTGCAGACTGCAATAGGTTCAACTTAATTTTTCCTATTGTTTAAAAGTCCCCTGGTGGACAGTCAGCATGAGGTGAATGCTTAACATGTAGCATGGTGGCAGGTCAGTGGGTCAGAGGTCAGTCTCTGTATTGTTACTGTGTTTTCCCCTGGGCTTATTCAGGGAGGAAAAGACAGCTGTCCTGTAGAGTAAAGGGACATTAACAATGGTATAGCTAATTTGGCTCCATAAATATTGATCAGACTTCTGCTGCATCGTTGTAATATTATACATACAAACTGACTATGACTCTGTTTTCAAATGCACACAATCTCTTGTCTTATAGTCCTGATGAGGCATCAAAGAATCCAGTGGATGGTGGAGCAGTTAAAGGGCGGTGCTTTCTGTCCGTTGCAGCTGCTGTCTCTCCCCACAGGCACGAGGAGAAGAAAAGGGACAAAGAGGAGGATCACCGTCTTTTTACTGTCTGTATCGTGCTGCTGCTGCTACTCTCTTTTTCTACCCACTACTCAGGTTTCACAGCCCACTCCACTGAATCATCCTATCACCCAACAAGCACACATAAAGCCCATTTGCACGCACTAACAACAAGCACTAACTCATACCCCCAGGAATGACTCACGGTTACCCCGCTCACTCTCCCCCCGGGGAGCAGTGACTAAGGGTGAGAGGAGAAAAAAGAAAAAAAAAGAGAAGAAAGGACAGTACAAAACACAGAGAAGTAAAAAGAGAGAGTGTCAAGTGCCGTAACGATGAGCAGTTTGGCCTTCAGTGCTTTGAGGAGGCAGCAGGCAAACAGAACTTCTGCTGAACATGAGATTCATGATGCACAATGCCCGTCTTAGTCACCACAGCAACTGCTCAGCAATGCAAAAATCATTCTGCAAACACAATTATGTGCTTCAAATTGTTTTATAGAGGCTGAATTCAAAAAGATCTTACACTAAAGGGCTTTTGTCTGGTTATATTATATAGTTTTATAGTTATAAAACATTTTCCTGAGTTTATCTGTAATAACAGTAACAACTAACAAGTAATCTTGGAAGGAATGTGCAAAAGAATCTGCCAACTCAAAATATTTTGTCATGATAGTCAGAAAAAAATTATTAATCTCTTGAGAAAATTGGATACAGTACAGTTGCACAGATAGGCACAAAAGACATTCATCATTCAATGCTAAATATTCTGAAATTACAACAAGTAGAAAAAAACATTAAAAGAGCATAAATAGAAGTTAACAAATTCATTCCTGTCATTACTGCAGATGTCTGCATTCATTCTGGGTATGAGGTGGCAAAATTAAGTTGTGTCTGAATCTTAAAAAATAAAACACAAAAGTAATCAACATTCAAATCTTAAGAGCCATTGAACCTCTGGGCCAGTGTTTCCCAATCCTGGACCTCAAGGCACACTGACCTGCATGTTTTAGATTTTTCCCTGCTTCAACACATATTCAGATGATTGGAGTTCAGCAAAAGCCAGTTAATCAGCCATCAATTAAAATCACCTGTGCTGAAGTAGGAAAATGCCTAAACATGCAGGGCAGTGTGCCTTGAGGACCAGGGTTGAAAAACACTGCTCTAGGCAACCAGGAACACTGGAACCAGACAATTTACAGTACATGACTAGCAAAGAATGTCTAAACAGTCAGACATTAGAGCTACTTAATCTCATGCGAAGCTATGCTGTCTGGAAAAAGAGACGCATAAATACCGTCTCTTCTCTTCATGCAGCAGGACAGTGTGAATTTCACCTTTGATCCCAATACACCTGCACTAATCGCAACATTAAATATTAAAAAAAGCACATATTTCAGAAGCATGACAGGACTTTATCTACTGCAAAATGCATTTCTTCAAATTTAGATCCACATAACCTACTTTCTTCAGCATCCCATCATAAATGATAGATAGGGAACAGAGCAACAGCTGAATAAAGAGTGAAAATGATCCAGGCCCATATGATCACAAAACATATTTATGCAGTAGATATTGAATAAAAGCAGCTACCAGTAAATGGCAACAACATTGCATTTAAAACTAAGAAGATACACAAAAGCTAAGCAATTATAATTTGGGTTGAAAACATAAGTCTAGATCAGAACAATGCATATTTGTGCTGAAATGTATATTTATTCTGGACAGGTGATTTAACTGGCTATCATAAAAATCAGCTAATTATGAAGCCAAAGATTAGGCTTCAAAGTCCCAAATTTATATTTTGCGTAATTCGTTTCAAACATGTTAGTCAAAGAAAAAACATCTAAGAGAAGGTTATCGGAAACTAAAGTGAAGACTGCTTCTTGTTTATTACTGTTGCTTTCACAGTAATAACCACAGATCCTTTTAACTGATAACAGCTGCAGCAGATACATGCCAAATGCTAGGTGGCGTAGTTTTCTATGAACTTTGTGACCTTTTTAGGAAGAAAAAGAAGATGAGTCACAATGTGCACACTGTAGCATCTAACATGGCTAGACCACATAACATGGAGTTGTTAGATAGGGAGAGAACCTCACAGCAATGAGGCATATGACTCACTGAGTCTTTGTGAGATTGTTTCAACCCTTGCGAGTGCGGGTGGTGGATAGGTGTGCGTATGTGGGCCTGTCATTGTGCGTGGTAGCATGTGGTGAGCCTTTTGGTGTGAGGTTCTGGACCACGAGGTGTGATCATCATAAACAATAATGCACAAGTTGCATGTCACCGTCACAAAACGCAGCAAAAGCATAGACAATGTTAATGTTTCACTGTGTTTAATGGTCATTGTCATTGGTTTGTGAAAGTTTCCAGCTCATGGTGCCATGTAGGATGCGTTTACAGAAAAATAAACACGGCCTCCGCTGGAGAGCCCATGATGTTTTGCCGTGAAGACTTGACTGAGCACAGTGGAGTTTCCTTCAGGGGAGGAATCCCCCTCACAGTGGCGACCTGGTTTCTGTCTCTCTCACACATATCTCTCACTCACGCCTCCACATACTGTACGAAATATGGTTCAGCTGTTTACTCTTTGCTGCATGCAACAAAATAAATCATTTAATTTTCATCTTTCAGCAGCTCTAAAGCAGTTTTATAAAAAAGGTAGAATCCTAATGTCTCACTTTTTTTGTAAACATCTGTCAGTTAGTTCAGCAAAATGAGATGAATCAGTAAATGTTCATTCACATTAACTATAAAATTGCTCTCCTTTCATCTTTTGTCTCAAAAAACCAAGTCAATGTTTAATTCAAACAACGAACAGCTGCAAGTGGTGAAACGGCTTTAAGTATTGTCAGATCAAAGACAAGATGAAAGGCTCTTCTGAAAGAGTTTTATGAAGTATAACTCTTTGAAGTACTAAAGCTCAATTTAACTGTTTAGACATTTTGAATTGATTTAATAGACAACAAATCTACCCACTGCCATCGTCTCTCTATACATTTATGTTCAGGTTTATTAACTTTTCCAGCAGAAAATGTTTTTAAATATTTTCTATAATAGTTCCCTCATCTTAATTGCTCTTATTAAGTGCACCTCAAATGTGTTTTATAAGTATAAGGTGCAGTTATAGTTATTGTTTAATTGGAAGTCATGTATTATTTGTGCATTTAGAAGAGGAGTTACTCTGATTTCCACGAAATGCATGGTATCGGTTACATTATGTTTCATGTTTTGGTGTTGATAATTTACTAAAATAAATTAAGCCCTTTCGTGGAACTACTGTCAAGAGGGCCTCTTCTAGATTTTAATGACCTACTGGTGCCTGCACCTAAGACAGAATGTTAAACAAGACACAGGTGACCCATAGGCTTGACCCCTCTAATGCAGTATGATGATCTCTGGCCTGGCTGCTCACGGCCAACTTAAACTATGAGTCAGCTTGCACCTAATTGCGTCACCCCCTGACAGAAAAGTGAAAGCTGGTCCTGGATCAGCAGCTGTTACTGTGTTAGCCTCTTTGCCCCACAGTCACTGAGGCTGGGGGTATGGAGGAAGTGAATGTGGTGTCTGATGATTATCTGACTGACAGGAAACCCTTTTGTGTCGAGGGTTATCTGGCTGCCTGCAGAGGAGATGACGTGAGCACTGGGGAATAGAAAGGCCATTTCTCCAGCGCTGTGTGTAATTCGTGTCAACTTCCTGCCTACACTGCCATAACCAATCCCGTGTTGATATGTGACGTTTACACAGAAAGCTGTTATCTTTTTATTGCGTTTTGGTGCTTTCAGATGAGCAGGCAGCTAATATGAGTTTTGCTTACAGCAAATGATGGCTGGTATCATATCAACACTTGTTGCTGAGTTTCACCTGTGATTTTACAAAAACATATCCATTACCAAGACTCACCATGTCATGTCTTCTTGCCTATTTCAGTTTACCTTTATGAGTAGAACTGCTGTTTCAGTCCTTGTCCCTGTTTTTCTTTTTTTTTTCACTTGTCCTTCATTATCTTGCTGGTGTCCTTTAGTGCAGCTGTTGGTTCCAGGCATAAACTTTCTCAAAAGTGAGACCTCAAGAGCATGTAATGAAACCACTGTTGTGGTCCAGAGCATGGGAGCCACTCCAGATTTTATTTCTGAGATTGCATGTTTCAGCTTTGTTTTAGCCAAAAACAAATAGGAATAGTGCCAAGTGAAAAGTTTTCACTTGCTACAAACTTTCTATGTAAATTTCCTAAGGATTGGAGATAAAAGCAAAAAATATCAGAGGTTTATATTGGTTGGCATTTTCCAGCGTCTTTGTAAATGTTTTCATGTCCCTGTGAGGATTTTCTTATGTTGCCATGCTACAGCTACATATTTCAACATGATTTTATTGTGATTTATTTTATGGAACAGAAGGAAACATAATAGAAGTTGTAATTATACAAACTGTCAAGCGTGATAGCTATGGGTACCAAGCTTTATTTGCTAACAGAGTTGGTGAAATACAAAAAGCTGTTCCTGTCACAGATTGGTGGTGGATTCCAGGTGAGCTCAATGTTGCAGACATTACATCAAGGGGAGCATGTCCTGAGCACCTTCAAGAGGACTCGCAGTGGCAAAATGGGCCAAAATTCCTGTTACAACCTATTGAGCAATGGCCGATAAGATCAGCCAAAGACATTGCTATGTGTGCAAAAGAAGGTGTTGCAAAGCTCCAAAGAAAAGCTTTCTCGGCAGTAACAACCAGAGCACAATCCAAGCAGGTTGAAGAGAAAATGTGTGATGAGGATGCGACAAAGAATCCTTTAAAAGCTATAGAGTGGAAAGGAAAGGATAGTCAGCTCAAAATCTCTCCTCTTACGTTTATTGCCAAACAGTTAATTCAAGAGAGGAAATACTGTAGTCTTGCTAAGCTAACTCACTTTGAAAAGTCAGCAAAGTGGCAGGAAGGTGAAAGTAAAAATCTCAACAGATGCCAGACAACCAACCATTTATCCTGGACTTAGTGTTAAAGAGTGTGAAAATGCACTGAGAGATGTTTTCCTTGCTGCCCAAGAGAGTGCCTCATTCCATGATACAACTATAAACAGACTAGTTGTGTTTAAAGAACAAGATTCTGGACTTCAGGTATGTGGAGGTCGTATTCAATCCTTTAGTGAGGACAAAAAGGTTGTTCCCATTTTACAATATGACTCATGGATATCCACATTGGTTGCACTTGAGGCTCATGAAGTAAATCATGAGGATATTGCTGGAACATTACTGCAGATGAGAAAAAAAACATGGGTGGTGAGAGGCAGAAGATTGGCTAAAAAAGTTGTGGATAATTGTGTGACATGCCGAAAAATCAGAGCAAAAAGATGTCAGGAAATAATGGGTGATCTCCCACCAGAATGAGCACTGCCTGCCAGACCATTTGAGTTTACTGCTATTGATCTATTTGGACCCTATGAAGTGAGAGATGAGGCCCGGAAAAGAGTGAAACTTAAAGTGTGGGGTATCATCTTCTGTTGCATGTCATCCAGAGCTATTCACACAGATCTTGTAAGTGATCAGTCAAGTGAAGGGTTTTTGGTGGCGTACCAAAGATTTACAGCCTTGAGGGGGCATCCAAGAAAGCTATGGTCAGATGGCGGAAAGAACTTTATTGGAGCCAAACCTGTCCTGGCTGATCTTTATCTGTTTTTGGACCAACTAAACAAAGAGCAAATTCAACATGAAGCTTTGAAACATGGAACTGAGTGGAACTGGAAAATACATCCTGCAGACTCCCCCCATAGGAATGGGGCAGCAGAAGCAGCTGTAAAGATTGTCAAACAAGCATTGCACAATCTAGGATCAGATGGTGTTTTTATATGGAGTGAATTTCAAACATTCCTGTATGTGGCAGCTAATCTGGCTAATGAAAGACCAATAGATGCAAGAACTCAAGCCCGAGAAGATTGCATAAGCTACATCACACCAAATTCTCTGCTGCTCGGAAGAACTGACCCAAAAGGTGATAATTGTGGGTTTGACTTTAAAGGTTATCCACTCAAGAGAATAAAGTTCATCCAAACGGAAGTGGACAGATTCTGGAGGAAGTGGAGTCAACTTGCTGGACCAAATTTGTTTGTCAAAAGTAAATGGCATTCAAAGAAGCGGAATGTAGCCATTGGAGACATCATTTGGCTTGCAGACCAAAATGCTTTGAGAGGTCAATACAAGCTTGGCAGAGTGGTTGGTGTGAACAATGATGAAAAGGGGATTGTAAGAGATGTGTATGTACGAACTTATCCAAGTTACCCTGTACCACTTATGAAAGCTGGAGGACAAGCAAAGAAAAGAAGGAAAAAAGTTCCAATGAAGATACCCTCCACAATACTTCATAGAGATGTAAGGTGCATTGTTGTGTTATTGCCAGTTGAAGAGCAAGAAAACTCTGTTGTGATGAGACCTGGTGAAGATGATGGAAAGGTGTGACCTCCTTAGGTTAAAAAACCAGGAGCTCAAGTGGGAGGTGTCAAGTTAAAATTGAAAATAGTAGAGCTTTGAATGCATTTACTATCTCCACCCAACTGGCATGCACCTCACAGAGAATCAAGTGCACCTATCCCTTTCCAAGCTCAGCAGTAAATCTATAAGGTAACTTGGCACACTTGTGCTCACAATGACCTCTCTTCAAACAAAGAACCTCACCTGAAAGCTGCCTCCAAGACACCACTGGTAGGAATGGAAAAGTTATAGTTTGCATCATCCAAATTCCATTCAAAAGACCAGATAGACATAGCAATATATTTTGTTTGATGTAATTAATATCTCTTTTATCTGTTTGTAGGTTTTCAACCTACTCTGACTTCTTTGATTACTCTTTCTACCCTTTGACGATTCTGAGACCACATGGTGGTAATGAGATTCATCAAAAGAAAAAGATAAATAAAAGATGTCACTGAGATGAGTTGGTCCTGCGTTTCTTTGGAGGAAGCAAGCCTTTTCAAGTTTGGGCAAGGGTTGAGGTGGCTGAAGAGGGCAGAAAACTTGACACAAACAAAAATCTGAAAAGTGTGACATGGATTTGTATTCAGCCCTCCTCAATAAGCTCTTTGCTGAAATTAGAGACACCAGTCTACATCGATCCTGACCAGCCTTTCCATGTAGGTTTTATGCTCTTTATGATTTGTAAATTGTGTTATATTTTGTGCATCATGTTTCAACTTTGACTGTGAAAATAAATCATTTCTTTATGGTTGTCTCAGCTTGAATAGAGAACAAATTGGTAGGCTTAGGGTTAACCTTATTTATGTAAAACACTCATCTATTATTTTTCATTGGAAGGCCAACTTCTCAAGCACCTGTAAGATCAAAGCTTTCTGGGAAGAAACTCATCTGATTCACTACAAAGGGTGACTTTTTTCATAGTAATGCAACTTTTTGAAAGTGTTTGTGTTTTGCATCTGTTTGCAGGTGTGTCTGTGGGGTTTTTAGCCAACACGTGAGCAATTTAGTCTGACACATACACTAGTCATGTTTACTAGTCATGTTTTATGTGGTAACTGCGGTTTCTGTGCTTGCATACACACACCGGACCACCAGGCTTACTGAGTGACAGGACACCTAGCATGTGCAGATGCTCGAATGGGGAAAAGAGATTTTACACATCTGTGTTTTCATTGGCAGGTGTGGTTATTATGTGGGCTGAGAAGCTTAGGTTTGACTCTCCCCACAAACAAGACTGCAGGTGATTTCGATGTTAGACATATGGCACCCGCAGGTTCTCAGGACAAGACAGCAGGTCTTCTTTCTGAGTAGTGGGGTGGTCTAGTTTTCAGAAAAATCCCACCACTGAGAGGTTGATTTGACCACACATCATTGCAAGCAGCTGTTCTGCTGAATTTTGCTTGAGAAAACAGTAAACATGTTAGTCGTGCACTCAATAAACTTTACCATTGTGGAAGTATGGCAAGAAAAAAGTCAAGGTGCTGCTTTCAGTTTGCCACAAGTCATGTATGGGCCACAGCAAACATTGGAAAGAAGGTTCTTTGGTCAAATGAGACCATAATCAAATTAGGTGTCCAAATGTGGCAGAAAACTAACTTTGCAGATCACTAGGAACACACCATCCACTATGCTTAGATGTTTTAGCAGCATCATACTGTGGGGGTGCTTTTGTGAGTGGAAGAACAGGGAAGATGGCTGGACTTTGGATAACAAGTGGATGAAACTAAATACAGGAAAAATCTGCAAAGAAACCTGTGTGAGGCTGCAAAACACGTAAAGCTGGGGTATGTGACTTCCATAAGAAATGTTTTTTAATATATTTGTCAAAACTGTCACTATGTCGTGACAGTATAATATAGACAGATGATCTCTGAAAACATCAAGCTCATCCTACCTTCTCCCAGTGCTAACTACAGAAAAACACAGCGCTGTATTTCTGTAGTTGGCACAGAAATACAGAGCTGTGTACAACAATCTGTCAAACATGCTCATTGGATGAGCTCCTCCTCCTAGCTTTCATTGGTTGTTAAGTCAAAGTCAGATCTACTTCCAGTTGTGAATCTGTGGCTGAATCAGTGACTTGAAATATGCTATTCACAGATACTATTCATCAAATTTGACTGAGTCCAAGAAGAGTAACAAAAATTTGGTATCTAAATGTAAACATGAAGACTCCAGCAAGACACAAAGTGCTGAAAAACTTTTTTATTAGTAAGACCAAAGCATTTAGGTTTGTGGCCTTCATCAGAGTCACAAGCCCTGACTGCAGCCAAGTGTTGCTGGAGTCGCCACCTTATAAGACCTTTGACCCTCTGCATGCACATTGGGAGTCAGGAATGTTGTGCCAGAAACATTTTGGATTTCAGTCTCTAGAAGTGCAATGCAAGTAGAAAAAAAAATTTGCAGTTGTAAGTGCAGCAAAGCTTCTACAAAGTATTGTTTCAGCATGGATTCATGCAAATACATATTGCACTATCCCATACAATTCTGATAACACTCAGTAAAGTTTGTGGTTCCAGTTGACAAAATCTGAAAAAAAAAAATCAAGAGGTGTGAATTACTTTGCAAGGAACAGTAAGGGCCTACTCATGCTAGTGTGTGCTGCTGTTGGCTTTGACTACTGACCTTTATGAAAATGTTCACTTAAAGGTTGTGACAGAGGACGTATAATTTAGGTCATCTACACAGTTTATTCTGTCTTTCTGTTTCATGACTTTGTAGTTTGTCACATGGAAGCAGACATTCACCACCAGCCTGTTTTTACTTAAGCTAATGAAATAGAGATGTAAGATTGCAAGATGAGATGGGCTGACCTAAAAGACATGCTTCTTTTGCCATGGCAGGTTTAAGGGCACATCAATTTCATTAACACATTTTGCTTGATCTTGTCAATAATAACATATGGTGATAAAAGTAAGATAAGAATAAGCAGAAAACCTGAAAAATGCCATGGGTTTATGAATCCATTGACTGATTTTATTTAGAAATAACTATAAAACAAATGTAAAATTACTCAAGTTCCAGTTGTGCACCTTGCAGAAAATGTGATATTTGTTGAATATGTAACTTATCATAACTTCAAAGTAACTTGAACATTTCTTAAATTCAAAATGTCTGCAGATGACATACTTTTCTGGAGCATTCTAGGGTGCAGAGACGTACGTTGTAAACAAGGCTTGCTTGTGTAAGGTTTGTGTCAGTCTACTAAAAAGGTCAAAGCAGGTAATCTTTCTTAGTACACACACTCTTAAAATAACGAGTGTCAGCTGAGGACACTTTATCACTGCAGTTTAGATCTGCCTTCTTTAGTATGGCCCTTTTGTCTGCTGGAGTCCATGCAGGGATCTGGAGTAAAGCATGTTTGTAGTGTTTTGGTCAGATTGCATGTCTGTTGTTGATCTTCATATGTCTGCCATATGATCACATCTTCATATGCATACATGCTCATGCACCACCAGCAGTTTAAAAAAGCATAAATGTTAATGTTCCTGAGGTATTTGCATGCCTGCATGCCAGGGTGTCTTGTGTTTTTTGTGTTTTGATATTTAAGGAATGGGTGACTTACAGGTGTCTAGCTCATTGGAACCACACTGGCAATTCGTTCTTCACACACACCCGCCAACAGACTGTTCACAAGACAGGCAGGGACACAGACACACACACACACCCACACCCCAACAGATGGCTCACACACACCCACTGATGAATTTCTATTCACATGCACATCCTTTGCTCAAACAGCATGTTCAACGAACAAAACTTATAGCATATTGATTGTCTCCACACCCAAAAAAGATGTTTCTGTTAAAAGCAGAGGTAGTATGTTTTCTTGTGGTTAGTTTTTTTTTTTTTTTAATGAATCTTTCTGTCTGAATCACAACTGTCCTCCACCCTGAAAACCATCCGAAGTGTTGACTCAAAGTCCAACAAAGACTCATACAAGTCAAAGACAAAACTGAGTAAACAACAGAAAACTAAAACTTTGAATCGGAAGAGTTGTAGACATACAGTCATTCTGTTAAAAGGTGACAACTGACACATTCTGAGCCATTTTGGCACACTGAGCACACAACAGTAGCAACTCAGATGTACAGAACCTTCAGTTATTATTTGTAGCTTCTAGTATTGCCCAGAAATAAAAAAGACTATTGGTCAGGGCAAATAGTTTAAAGTGTTTAGCAAAACAATTAAGATGCAGGTGCTTGACATTAGCTAAACCACATTGGCTACATTATCGTTGACATGTCCCCAGAATGACTCCTACTGCATAACTAAATCACATGAGAGGACTCCAAAACCAGCTCAGAGTGGAATATACTTTTACAGAATTAGACAGTGCTCCTTTTAGAATCTTGGTGAGCCAGAGTTGGAAACTCTGTGTTTTGTCTGTTAAACATAGCAGCAATAGTCCCTTTTAAAGGAACCAAGACTCTAAGAATAAACCTTTCCATTCCTGGCCAGGATCATCTCCCAGGAAAAGAACATAAGGAGCAGCAAAGACTGTAGAGCATGTTTACTGTTTTGTCATTCACTTAAAGCACATGTGTCTTCTCAGGCTGCCCTACATTCACACTCTCTCGCCTTGTGTTGTGCTGTGCAGACGGCTAATCTTGTATTCAGGTAAGGATTGCTCCCCTAGGATCTAGTTATTTCTGGTTAGATCTGAGCACAAGCAGTATCCAAAGCTGACCTGCAGTTGCAAAAGTAACAACATGCAAAAAGGATTTTGCTGCTAATTACAGTGTTACTGTATGTACATGAACTTGTGTAACAGCATGTACCTGTGTGCAGCTGTGAATGTGCTTGGGAACAGCAGGCTCGAACATTTTTTTTATTTTTTTGCTACCAGTAAAATGTAGTCTGGGTGGAAGTTACAGAATTAAACTTGCTTGGATGCAGTAAGTCAGCACTTTCACCAAAATTTGTCCAGTTTTACATATTAAGTGTAAAAATTAACTAAGCAGAAAATGTTTGTATATTTTACTTTTCTCTAGTTAAACTGTTCTAAATTAACATAGCGTTCAGTGCATACAGTGATTTGCAAAAGTAGTTGCATCTCTTGAACTCTGTGCTATGCATATCATAACTACAAAGCTCATTGTGATTTATTAGGATTTCATGTGACAGATAATCACAAAGTACTGCACAATTTGAAGTGGTAGCTTTTCAAAATGTTCTAAAATAAAAAAGTTAAATGTTGCATTTGTACTTATTTACCTTATGTAAATATTTTGAAGAACCACTATTTATTGTAATGCAAACTGCTTAAGTGTACCTTTCATTAAAGTATGTCTCCAGTAGCATTGTACATCTAGAAACTGTGCCATTTGGCACATTCTTCTTTGCAAAATAATTAAAGATCAGTGAGATCAGATCATTTCTGAACATCACTTTTGTTTTAAGGGCTGCTATTTGTGACTGTTTACAAATGGTAAACAGTCTTTGTTTATTCAGGCCTACTGCACACAGTTAGCTGTGTCTCTCCCATGACATTGTATATTTTATTTCAAAGTAAAGTTTTTGAACTTATATCTTTAGTGTAAAGACATAATGTTCCTCCAATTCTACCCTGACTGTTTTCTTGTCTGAATGTGATGCTGTTGTGTGTGTTGTAAGTTTTCAACCAGGTCAATGACATTTAGTGTTTCTGCATACTATAGAAATGGCTGAAATGACATTACTGAGGAATAACAAATAAAAATGCTCTAGCCTGCATGGGTTAGTGGCCTCTACCAATGCACAACAGTTACTTGAGTACATCGGGCCCTGATTCTGTCAAACTTTGATCAATGTAGTGAAGTGGAGCCTTCCTTAGCAGGAACCAAACAATTATTTAAGGAGGTCAACACTCCCCTTGTGGAATTCTACAAAACAACTTGCATGCTAATCTGAAGCTAAAATTGTTATCTTTTTATCTTCATCAATGCTTCTCATTATTAATTCTCTTATTTTTTCTGTCTGCCTCCAGGATCTGTTCTGTCTTTTTCTCTGCACTGAAACATGTTCAGTCCACCTCCGGTCAAACACACAAGAGGGCTGGGAGTGTCTGTGGGGTATCCTGTTAAGCCCTTTTCACCTGAAATATATCCTATTCTCTTTTCAGTTACACTCAGACACAAAGGCAGTCATAACCCATACACACCCCCGAAAACCTGAATCACTCTTTCAAACTTCCAACGCATCTAAAATGTGATTTTGCGTAGGTATCTAGATTTGGAGTATGGTTATGTGCTTTGGTAACTTGCAGCATATGATATTTTTGAACTCAATCTTGCCTCGAGACCTTTCTTCAAAGAGGTGAATGACTAATAGCTTCACCTACATTTAGCAGTATCAGTTTAAAATCTGCTCCCTTGGTAGTTTCGATCTTCCGCATATAAACACTCCAAGCAGCTGACTCACCGAGTCTTCACTCTTGTATTGCATATTCCGGATGCTTGAAGATGGTAAAAACAGCTCAAGGCTATCTCCCGATTCTTGTCAGGCTACTGCATCTCCTAACGTCTAATTTCTGTCACATACATGCACTTAATCCTGCTTGGTCATATGTAGGTCAGGAAAAATCCATAAATGGTGTCAAATCTTGATCAGTACGAACATGGAAGTAGGTTAGTTGTACAGTTATATATTGGCCTAGATGTTCTAACCTATTTTTTTTGTCATCAAAGATGGGACAACAGTTAAGTTAAACAAACTCATTCAGAGAAAAGTGCTTTTGCACTACATAAATTTTGCACAAGATTTTTTTTTGTCTATTTCATCCACAGAAAGAGTTTCAAATTGCTCAACATCCTTTGCTGCACAGTTGCTACGCGTTGTACAGCATGGTATTAAGGGCTGACCAAGATTGTGGTTTAAATGAACTACTTGAGAAAGAGCACAAATATGATTTAAAAAACATTTTTGTTAGAATTAAGTTTTTGGACATAGCAACTTGGTGGATACCCAACTCTCAAGGCAAAGCAGGTAACATAGCTCCCATTTTGTTTTCACAAAAGATTTACTAATCACAAACTGTTTTAAGGAATTTGTAGTCAGTGGAGGTGTAACAAGATATTATGGCACAGTGTCATACAATAAAGTTGCAACAATATTTCTTGTTGAAATTATGTCCGTCTTGGGAAGCATAATCCATTTCTTGTCAGCAATCAATTTTAGAAAAATATATTTAAACCAGAGATGTCAAACTCCAGTCCTGGAGGGCCACTGTCCTGCAACCTTTAGATGTGCCGCTGTTGCACCACAGCTGAGTAGAATAATTAGGTCAGTAGCAGGACTGTGGAGAAAGCATCTACACAACAAGGAGGCAATTAATCCATTTGATTCCAGTGTTTTGTGCCTGTGACACATCTAAAAACTGCAGGATAGTTGTCCTTGAGAACTGGACGCCTGACACTATCACTATTTTCCCCTGATTTAAAGCTAAGTGCCTTAAGCTTGGTATGTAGCTTTAGCTATATTGGAAGCATATTCTGGCAAAAGAATTAAATATATGTAAACAGTGTGTGTGAATAATCTTTATCTTTTATCTTGTTATTGTCCCAACATCCAGTAACGTTTTGCTTGGCTTCCATTTAGATCTTTTCCTATAGATTCTAAAGACAGCGAAAGCACTAGCAGCAGTCTAATGCTGGTAAGTCAGCAGAAAAGAGATTATCACTGTTGTCCTGCAATAAGAAGGTCCTTCTGTATGGTGTTTGCATGTTCTTCCCTTGTATGCATAACAAATCCAGCTTCCTCACAAAACATCCTGAAAATCTAAGCTGCTCTCAGACAGTGTCCAAGTTAAATCTTCAAGATCTACTATCCTGTAATGTTAGATATAACCATGCTTCTACACACCTGAATCAAATGAGTGGCTCATTACCAGGCTTCCCAGAGATAATGAATGCTGATGAGCCATTTGATTCAGGTGTGTTAGAGAAATGAGTCATGTGAAACTTGCAGGATGGTAGAGACCGAGGGCTGGACTTGGGCACCCCTGTGATAAACTGCCTTTCTGTGCAGGGTGTAATTCTCCTTTGACCCAATGATCACTGAAGATATGCCCACCCAGCAATGCTGCAAGGATAAGTGGGTAAGAAGGTCTGTGCAAATGCGCTGTACCTGAGGAAGCTCTATATGTTGTAGTTTATGTGGAAGGACACTTCTTGTCTTTGAAACACAAGAGGTGAAATGTGCACCGTCATCTTACATTCACAACTTCCCCTTTAGTTGCAGTTTTCCCTTCAGACTTTGCAGAGCAAGATTTTGGACAATTAATCTTAAAATAGGGTTTATGACAACTGTTTCATTGCACCGTAATCAAGAACAAAGAAAGCAGCAAGTGTTTCAAGCCAGCTCAAAGCAAACAAAGTTGAAAACTGAGAATTATTTGACTGCCCTATAATACATAGACGATGTAATTAGAGAGAAGATGGGCTTTTAGATGCTGAATTGTCTTTTGAGGTTCTTCAAAGGCAAGCCACAGCAGCTGCTTTGAGCTTTCGAGGTAAGTGGATACAAGCCCTGTTGTGCAGTTGTTTGTTTCTGTGATAAATCACATTTGTATTGCAATGCGACATGATATGCTGTGACATTTGAAGCAATAAACCAACTAACATAAATCATTCCTTGCTGTATTTTACTTCAAAGACAAAAGTGAGGGGAAAATTGCATGTCTGAATGGAATGCATTGTAAATAAAATGATCTGTGCATTTGCAGTGACCTAGAAATTTTTAGCAAATTAACATGACCGCTGGGAATCCATGCTGGGTTTCCTGTTGACACCAATACCTAACTTTTTAAGCTTTCTTGTTGCAACTGCAATCTCATGCTTTGTTTGGTCTTTGCTCATTTCTGACATTCTTTTAAGATCAACCACACAAAAATATCAAATGCGTAATGTAATTGTTATCTCTCAACAAAACAATCTTTTTGTAAAAGAAACCTTTGGAAAAGGTAGCAGTTTGGTAATATCTAACGCACCTTTGATGACAAGGCCACGCACAGACAGGTTTTCATTGTCTTTGACCATCCCGCTTTCTACACCATGCGTTCGGCACACGTGCAAATACATGGTGCTTTTGGTGCATGCTTCATATCCACCCTAGGTTTCTCCTCCTAAAAAAAAGCTAATGATATGTGTCATTATGAAAGCCTCTTTACTAAAAGGGGAAAGTCACGTTGCAGCTTCAGCAGTTTTGAGAACACCTCACTGTGCTTTTACAGAATCAGATTGCTCAGCTGTTTCCCTATATAGACCTGAGCTTCAGTAGACCTGGATAACCACAGAGAACTGAGAGAGAGAGAAACAGCAATTACAGAAAAACAGTGGTTCAACATGACATTTCTGTGGAGCTGGGAGGATCATGGTACCAGCAAGTGAGGGGTTTGCATAAGGCCTTTCGATTTTCTCAACAATAGTCGTGACACAAAATGAGACACATGCTGGTATGACTGGTCCTGATTGTAATTTACATGTGAGTAACAGCTTGTAGAAATGCCTCAGAGCATTATGACTTGCTTTTATGTGTAGTCAAATAATGGGTTCTGTTTAGAAATAGCTGGTTACTGTTCTTGATTTGAGAGTGAAAGTGCAGGTGAGAGAAATTGAAAGTTGAATCTCCTAAACTTTAGACACTCCCATAGGTACAGTGAGTGGTGAATTATCAATCGGGAAATAAAAGATAAAGATGAAATATTTCTTCTGTTTTTTGCATGTTTTTAAGCTGTAATGTTGAAATTTTAATATTTACAATGAATAGGTCAAAATGTTAAAATAATCTAAAGGTTCGGTCACAAAGTCATTTCTATGGGATTCTTAATAAATCACAATACAGAAAACGGCACATAGTGTTGAACCTTCCAAGAACAAGCCAGCTTACCAAAATATTACCAAAAGTGCATTAATGACTCATCTAGCAGGTCACAAAATAACTAATATATAATATTTTCTACGCCTCATACCTCAGTTAAGGTTAATGTTCATGACTCAATAGCAACAAAGACATCCATGGCAAATTTGAGTGCTCTTGGCACAAGAATAGAGAAATATTGCTCACTGTTACAGTACAAAACCACAAATATCAGTCGGGGTACTTTCACTTTGCCCTGGGATGGACTGGTAACCTGTCCAGGGTGTAACCCGCCTTTTGCCCGATGACTGCTGAAGAAAAGCACCAGCACCTCTGGGACCAGATCAGGGATAAGAATGTTAGATAATTGATGGATATAATTTTTACTTTGACCACTTGGTAAACTCCACTTAAATGCCTGAAGCTATTGTCAAAGTCAAGTGAGAAACCTTAAAATTGGACTACTCAGTAGCATGCCTGACAAATCACCTTTTATCTAATCCTCCTATTTTGAAGTTTGATCATGTCAAGAATTTAAAAATTTGGATGCACTTTGATCTGCACTTCTTTTTATTTACACTTTTGTTCCTCTTGTTTATGCTGCAAACTGACTACAAATGTTTTCTTTGTGTGAAAGCAAATTCTTCACCATTTCAAATAAATAGACCCATGATACAATAAAGATGATTTCTTGCTCTCTGTGTATTGTGCTGAAAAATAAGGAATGTTAAATGTCAAAGTTAAAAATAAACAGCTCAGTGGATTTGCTGATAACAAAGTAGCCACTATAAGCTGTAAATTGGTATGTTTACCTATTTGCAGCCACTCTACCTCACTGGTGACATGAGCAGCCTCAAACCTGAGCACACAATACTGGACTTGTGATTTGTTGGAACTATTTATGTCACCAGAGCTAAAAAAAGGAGTTGCTGCACTAAAAATAGAGTGCATGCCATAAACAATAGGCTAGGCTCCTGTTATTACTGAGCTTGGGTTAAATGAGTGCGGCTAAGATTACTGGCTTTTAACACAAGAGGAGACTTAGAGGCATTATTAGTGCTGACGTGGTGCTGGCTGTCACAATGACTGCGCAGAAAGCAAGATTTGGACACTATGCGGACCTGACCTTTAGCTCAACAGGAAATCCCGCTGCAGCTGGGGTTTAAGTTTGCTTTTCAAAGCAGTTTGGATAGTTAGGTGAAGCCTGTCTAAATTTAGCTGAACAGACAACAACATGAGATGGGCACAGCTGAGATTTGTTCTTATAACTTGATCAGAAGTGAAAGTAAGAGATTCCATGGGCTCTGCTTTTCAGGGGATTTCTTCTTGGGGGATTTCTAGCTGTTCCAAGTTAAAGGATTTGTGCGTGTGGCTTTTTACTGTGTATCCTGTTGCAGTTTTATACAGCATGTTTCCTCATTGTGTTGTAGATTCCATCTCATAGGATTTAAGTCTGTATTTTTTATTTAAAATGTAGTCCTCTTCCTCAGTTCATAAAGCTTCAAACCTTTTTTGCTTGAGATTTGTTTTATGTTTCTTTTTCCAAGTCTTCCTTGGCCCTTCATTTAAAACTTATAAAAAATGGCATTTCAAATTTTTTCTGTCCAAAATAGAAAACCTTTAAAGAAGCCCATTTGACATCAGATGTTTCATTTTTTTATCTACACAAGTTCAGACCATTCTGCTAGAATTTACAAATGTAGCAGTTAACTGGAAGGTACCAGATATTGACCTTTGATAGATAGATAGATCGAATAATCTTCTTTTTTGGTGTCAGAAACAAATGTTTCACAAATCACAGACTATTTTATAGACTCTGTCATCAGAGCAGAATAGTTTGATCCAGGCTTCACTAGTTCATACATTGAGGTTTTTATGCTTGTCTAATTTTAAAATGGCCCTAACACATTTTAAAATTAGGGCCATTTTTGTCAACTTGTCAATTGTCAACAAGGCATTGACAATTCGGTTTTCAATGCTGCATTATTTTTTTCCAAACAGAGCGCAGGTTTTAGAAACCTCAGATTGTGTTCTCATGAATCTCTGGTCTCTCTGGAAAAGTGCAGTTTGGGTTTTATCAGTGCAATTCATATAAATCTGAAGTATTTCTGCAGTCATTTCTGCACTCAGAAATGACTGAATGCAGCCCACTCAATGGCAACCCAGCCATTGAGTTTAGGAAGCTAAAAGAGAGATGTTAACATTAGTTATTAGCTATGGTGGGTTAGTTGCTTATTCTCCAACTGCTTACAAATCATTTGTATCCTTTGTCATTTGTCACTTTCACCATTTCATTTTTTCTAGCTAGTGGCCAAAATTCTCTTACTGCTGTAAGAGTTCTTGAGCTCTTACGCTGAGCCACACAGAGTTTCATATGTGTGGCCCATTTATTAGTTTACACTTACTTCATCAGATGATGCCAATAAGACCTGGATAATGATGACTCCTACTAAGCCAGACTTTGGTGCAACATGTTTGTTTTATAGTGCAATATGAATAAAGTTAACCCTCATAGGACCAATAGTGGAAGTATTGGGCTCACTGAGATGAAATATGACTTTTAATTAACTTCCATACATGTAAAAGGAGTAATCTTTTGGAAATTCATAAAAAAATATGCTTTTAAATATGTCCACAATTCCTATTTTTAATAGCATCTGTGGATTAATCCTATTTGATCCAGCTTGTTATTTCTTTCTATTTTCATCTATTCAAATCCTTGATTAATGAGTTCAAATAAGTCAGCATATGGGTGCGCAGATCAGATAGTGCCATACTCACAACAAAACACAAGTACGATCTGATAAACGCAGGATTTCAGGGTTAGTCTGTGTCCAACAGGATTTTAGTAGCAATGGCCTAATGGAGTGATTAGAAGAGTCCAGATGTTCCCAGCACTGCCCTTTTTTCTACTGTCAAAACAATTATGTGGCCTCTTAATGCACAGTTTTAACCGTATTTGCAAGTTGTTTGAGTGATATGGGATCCTTGTTTGGGGTTGGATATTATCTGATGTTTTAAGGTATGTTTCTTGGGGATGATAAAAAGGTTTTCCAAAATACCTGACCTGAAATTGGAAAAAAAAGCAAAAAATTCAAATTGGATTTTACGATGCTGCAGTTGTTAGCATTGTTGCCTTGCAGCAAGAAGGTCGTAAATCTTACTCTGGATTTTTTCATGTCTGTGTAGTTAACTGGCTTCTCTAAATTGACCTCAGGTTCTGTATGAGTATATGCATACATGGTTGTTTGTTGTTGTGTCAACAAGTTCTCCTATTTGAGCTATAGATCTTTGAAGCTCCTTCAAAATTATTTTTGGCTTCTTTACTGCTTTCCTGATTAATGTTGTCCTTGCATTAAGGTGCCATGATGTGGATAACCATGTCAATGTGGGTTTACAGTTGTGCCACGATCTCCAGAACCTCTAATATTGCTTTTCGTCATATCCTACTTCCAGCTTTTCTACAGATTAATTGTTCCTCATCTTATGATGATGTTTATACATTAGTGTTGTCTGGATTAATATGCAAATCAACTTACAAAGATGTGGACTAAATGGGCTGTCTACATAGGATATTGAGTTTCACTGGCTTTTATTTTGGCATATCAGTGTAAAGTGAGGTGAATACAAAGCACACCTCACTTTTCCTGTTTTTAATTCATAATAAAATGAATAACGTATTTCAAAGGGTGTGAAAACATTTGCAAGATATTGCATTGTACAAATTTAATTTGTACTGTAATACAATGTCATTTAAAAATTCCCCCATCCTATAGATTATGATATTCATGACTGGAGCCATGAGAGTTCACAGAGTGCAATGTGATCAGTACTAATCCACCTAAACCACATCAAGGGTTCTTTATTTTCTTCTCCCACATCTCTGAATAACATATCCCCTTTTCATCTTTTTTTATGGTTTGCAAGATCCAGAACACCTACCTCTCTTGTACATCCATTCTCTCTTGTTTCATGTTTTATTTTTGTTCCTCCCATACAGTGTATATGCCTGAGTCACACTGCCCAGGGCGGTGTGCTCAGCTAACGTGAGGTGGAAAAAAAGAGGATGAGAAAAGAGTGAGGCGAGTCTGAAGAACAAAGACTGTCATTACGAGTAACTCCACAAGTCAATGACGGTGGCAAAGCAAAATCTGAGTCAATCTTCAAAAAGTATAAACAATGCAAACAAAAGATGATAACGGAATATTTGCTGCAATAATACAATCAGAAACAGCAAAAATTTTGTTTAATGAAATGCTTACAAGTGTTGTATGGTTAATTTCAAAGTCTCAACTAATTGGTATATGTGGAAAAAGTATTATTAGATTAGAAGTCTATTTCTTCATTAAAAGTGTTGTGGAGCAGTTACATACTCCTCAAAGTAGCATGTTGAATACATGGATTAAATTAGGTCACTGTGTCTGATCACCTTTGTGTGTCAAAGCCATGAAGCTTCTTGTGGCTTCACTCAAAAAGTCCAACTTAAAAAAATAATATTAATTATCAGGTGATGATACCTGATATCTGATTAATTCTCACCTAACAAGTGAAGAGGTCAGCTGCAAAAATCTAAACACATCTATGGCTGCAAAGGAGTAATCAGAGAAAATGCATGAGGGGTTCCAATGTGATGCAGCTGTCCCCATAAACACATTCCATCCATGGAAGCACATATAGACACTATTAAAACTGATAAATCTGGTTTTCATTGTTGTTACTTTAAACTTTGTGATTGTAGAACATATTGCAGTAACAACAAAAATGATATGGTTTTTTTTAAGAGAAGTTCTGTCAGTGGTATTAGAGGTTTAAAAGTGTATAAATAAAGGACATTGCACAAAATTGTCTACATTTGCATGCAATCAGGTGCAAACACAAAACCACCCTGGGGTCACACATCACCTCAAACCTAACTGACATTAGGACAGGGGTCCCCATTGGTTGAGCTGATAAGAGGGGCCTAATTGCATCACTTCTTGCTCCTACTTTGACTAATGGCAGGCGTTGTGACCAAACCCAACTGAACAGTGGGGTCATGGGTCAAAATGTGAGAGATAACCACCTGCTGGAGCAGTTTTTTTTTTTCAGTTTGCCCCAGCATGTATCATGTCCTTGGCAGGGTGCGGTTCAGTGGGTTTCCTGATGTCATCTGGAAATTCTGATGATATATGTCTTTGCTCAAGACTTTGAAAACAAACAACCAGATGTTTGGTTTTACATAATAATGAGCAACGGGGTAAACATACCAAATATATAAAAAATAAAGCAGAACTTTGTTTTAATAAGTGCCATCACCCAGCTTTTCTGTTCAGTCTGTATCATGCTGACACTTTTCCAACAATGACCATGTGACCACCACCCCGTAAATGCAGGAAGTGGGTGTTAACTAAATTGAAGATTAGAGATAATAAAAACTTTGAAAACCCCTGGAATGGGATGACAAGGACAGTTCCACCTTGTCAATACAGATAAGCTTATGTGTCCAATTCCTCCACTTAACAAATGTCTTATCAGTCTGTGCTTCAGAAAACATAAAAAAATGGATATCAGTTGTAGATCATATTTGGTAGAAGGGAAAACTAAATCGGTGGTCATCAGGTCTGTCGCAAACAGAGAGTTCACCACTAATTTTTCTTTTTATAATTTTTTTTATCTGTCACAACAAAGGTTTCATCTAACATTGAACTCAGCTTAAGGTCACCTGCTGACCTATTCTTTGTCAGGACAGAGAATTTTGAAGTAGACAGTTTTATTCTCCCTTTTCTGGAGAGGCGCTTGGAGACACAAAATAATTAGTACAAATATCCTCACAAATAAACTAACTCAAAATGTTTCAGTTACCACAAATTCTATGCATTCATTGAATTATCCTACAAAGAGATGGGAGGTATGTGCCATGCATACTTGTTTTGTAATTTGTAATTATTGTAATGTATTTCATTTAAACAATTGCTGAAAATATCTGCAAATCTAGGTAATGAGAGAAGAGAATAAGGTTATGGATTGCAGCTATGAAGGGGAGCAGATAAGGGTAAATGATAAACAGAGCTGAACTGGGATTCAAAGAAGTAAACATTAGTCAAGGTGAACAAAATCCCAAAACCACTCAGAACTAACAAATAAGAAACTCTCACAATGTAAGGTGCCAATAAACGTACTGATGAACCAATAAAGCAAGATTTAAGAAAGTAAAAACAAAAAGAAATGATCAAAAACAGAAACACAAATAAAACCCAAAGCATAGATCATAACATTGTGTCCATTAATATTCCTGTAATTCAAATGACATGATATAATTGTTTTCAATATGCTGTTTTTCTCAGAATTCAAAACACCTCACCTGGATCGAGATTCTGTATTTTTTTGGAAAATATAATTTTTGTTAAAAAGTAAAAATCAAAGGACTTAAAACCTTGAGGCCATGAGCTACTGTCCTTGTTAAATCCATTAAGAGGAGATAACTTAAAAAGAGTTGTCATTGAAGGTGTAAGGGCTTAAAATAACGACAAAGATGACTTAATTACTTGATCAGCTAATATTCTGTTTAATAGAGAAAGACACATCAAACTACCAATATAACTAATTAAGAAAGAAGAAATCCTTTTTAATTACACTTGTGACGAAACTCTAAAAATCATGCCATTACAATAGCCTTATTGAGCAACTGCTGAAACTAACATTGAGATACTAGTCAAATGACTCAGTTGGGGGTTTAATTGCTTGGTCAGTCTTCTCTGATCACGACGGTCTGACGATAAGTTGGAGGTTGGCTGCACAGCAAAGTCATCTGTAATGCACAACAAGCTGTTATGCAGCTCATTACTTTGAGTGGGAGGCTGAGGATGGAGCAAACACACTGAGTCTGTTCTACACTGAATTGCTGCTCTCTGCACATAAATTTGTTTTAATGTTATGTTTAAAATTCCTTAAGAGTTTATCATGTGTTATGTCTTGCATGTGTTTCTGCAGTGTACACCCAACTAGCTCTTTGATTATGGAGGAATTTTTCTTGGTATGTTACTCTAAACTCTGCACTGCAGACGTCAGGCTTTTGGGTTTGAGACGCATCCCACTGATTCCATTCATTTTACTGTGCACACATGGCAGAGAGGGAATGAAGTAAATGAATCCCCATGAGGGCTTCTCTGCTTTGGGTGTGTTCTGACAGTTCAATGCAACAGCTGCAGACACAAGTGGGCAATGTTAAGAAAACCTGCTGCTGAAAATCAAACAACTCAAATGACACATTAGATAAGAAGGTCAAGAAATACTGTTAAAAAAGATAGAGTGTGGGCTCCAGGCATAGAGTGTCATTTTAACTATGTTACCTTCAGCTGTTGTAAAAATGCTGTACATATCAAACAGAGCTCAGAAGAAATTCGATTTTGCATTTAGATGTCTTAAGTTGACCTCCTGCTCTTTCCAACCCTCCACCTTCAGCACATCATTATAACAATGCTTCTTATTATGTAATTTATAGGGATTCACCAGGTGAATTGCTGCTGCCGCTAGTCTGGTGGAACTGGGTGGGGAAGGTGGTGCTCTGTGAGGCGGTAGCTTAGAAGGACGCAGCTCAGAGGAGGAGCTTTGTCGAAATAGGTGGTGCTTTGCATGAGCGGGGGTTTAAGGACCCCCGAATGGTTGCCATGGGAGATGCAGGGGTTCCTCAAACATGCATGAAAGAATCAAACATCATTCTAGGTGTGGTTTTGATGAGGGAGTAACATGATAACATGATATAAAGCTCACAAAAGTAGATTTTACATAGCCTCCCTTCACCCACTCCCACTCTTAAAGAGCTAAGGAGATAGCTCAGGATTTGTCAATGAAAAGGTTTCAAGCAGGTCACATCTTATAAACAGTAAAAAATATTTTAGTTCGTTTGATGCAGTACATTGTGGAAGTAAACCATCAGGTGTGAAAACACCCTTAAAAAGTCCTAAAAGAATTGATCATAGAAAAGTTTAACAAAAGGAGACAGAAAGGTTTAGGTTAGATTTCATGACAGCTGTCATAAAGTTAACATACAATTTAGATGAAAGAAAATCTCCTTCCTCAGGGTTAAACTGAAGTCTAAAATATATTTACACATCCTCACACACCACTGAAAGTTTACCTAATGTTATCTGTGGTACAGTGGGGAAAATGTATTTAGTCAGTCACCAATTGTTCAACTTAAAACAATGAGAGAGGCCTGTAATTGACATGATAGGTAGACCTTGACTATGAGAAACAAAATGAGAAAAGAAATTCAGAAAATCACATTGTCTGAATTTTAAAGAATGTATTTGCAAGTAAGGGTGGAAAATAAATATTTGGTCACCTACAAACAAGCAAGATTTCCAGCTGTCACAGACCTGTAACTTCTTCCTTAAGAGGCTCCTCTGTCCTCCACACATTACCTGTATCAATGGCACCAGTTTGAACTCGTTAACAGTATAAAAGGCACCTGCCCGCAACCTCAGACACACTCAAAGTTCCACTATGGTGAAAACCAAAGAGCTGTAGAAGGACACCAGAGACAGAATTGTAGACCTGCACCAGGCTGGGAAGACTGAATCTGCAAAAGGCAAGCAGCTTGGTGTGAAGAAATCTACTGTGGGAGCGATAATCAGAAAATGGAAGACCTACAAGACCACTGCTCCCTCCATCAGGAGCTCCACGCAAGATCTCAGCCCATGGGATCAGAATGATCACAAGAATGTTGAGCAAGAATCCCTGAACCACACAGGGGGACCTAGTGAATGACCTGCAGAAAGCTGGGATCAAAGTTACAAAGGCTACCGTCAGTAACACACTACACCGCCAGGGATTCAGATCTTGCAGTGCCAGGCGTGTCCCCCTGCTTAAGCCAGTACATATCCGGATGCATCTGAAGTTTGCTAGAGAGCATTTGGATGTTCCAGAAGAGTATTGAGAAAATGTCTTAAGGTAAGATAAAACCAAAGTAGACCTGTTTGGTACAAACACAACTCGTCATGTTTGGAGGAGAGTGAATGCTGGGTTGCATCCAAAGAACACCATACCAACTGTGAAGCATGGGGGTGGGAACATCATGCTTTGCGGCTGTTTCTCTGCAAAGAATGAATGGGGCCATGTATTGTGAAATTTTGAGTGCAAGCCACAATTCCATCAGCAAAGGCATTGAAGATGAAATGTGTCTGGGTCTTTCAGCATGACAATGATCCCAGGCACACTGCCAGGGCAATAAAGGCGTGTCTTTGTAAGAAGCATTTCAAGGTCCTGGAGTGGCCTAGCCAGTCTCCAGATCTCAACGCCATCGAAAACCTTTCGAGGGAGATGAAAGTCTGTATTGCCAGCGGCCAGCCCCAGCACATCACTGCTTTAGAGGAGATCTGCTTGGAGGAATGGGCCAACATTCCAGCAACGTGTGTGCCAATCTTGTGAAGACTTACAGAAACCATTTTACCTCTGTCATTGCCATCAAAGGATATATTACAAATTATTGAGATGACCTTTTGTTATTGACCAAATACTTATTTTCCACCCTTATTTGCAAATAAATTCTTTAAAGCTTTAAAATTTTAAAGGTTAAAGTTCTGATTTTTTTTTTCTCATTTTGTCTCTCATAGTTGAGGTCTATTTATGATGTCAATTACAGGTGTCTCTCATCTTTTTACGTGGGAGAACTTGCACAATTGGTGACTGACTAAATACTTTTTTTTCCCCACTGTAACTGCAACGACTAATTTCTCCAAACACACAAACCCATCTCTTTCTTTGATAGATTACCCCTCACACATTGAAACAAACGCTCACATTTAAATCCTCATGGCCTGGTCATTTATCAGTTCTCACTTTGAAAAACATCCTTTGGGGATCTCAGACTGTGCTGATCCTGTGAGATTGCATATGTGTCAGTGTGTAAACATGTATATCTGCAGGCATCACTCTGTGCTGCTCTTTGTTGACAGTGTGCCATATTATATATAACATGTGGCTTTTGATGTGGTTTTTCATATGTTGACGACCTCATGCTGCGATTATGCTGCGTCCTTCTGGGAGCTGAATTAATTAAAGAATTGTCGGACTGTGCAGAGCAGAGTCAAAGGATTATGACAAAATCCATTTGTGTTTTAAATACATACAATAATAACTGAGCCAGCTGTTGTCCATCTATCAGAAATTTCTGTAGCTTCATGACAACAGTGAAACAAATGGCAATGATGCTCAAACTGTTAGCCAATGTCTAAACTCTTCCTTACCTAAGCGTCTGACTGTATGTCAGAATTTCTTTAAGACCAGCTAGGTGACGCAGCATTGCATCATGAAACTCTCCCTACATCTGCAACTCCCACCTTAAATATGCACTTTTGTTCTACCTGTTGGTACTTGTTGGTAGCTGCATACAGATTGTATGCAGCTACCAACAAGTATTTGTGCAAGCTCAGTAATAATGATTACTCAGTTTAAGTTTTTCCTTCCATTATATTTATGCAAAAGGTGGGTGCTTGCCTATGTTTGTACAAAACTATTTTTCCTCAGTAACGTTTATTTTGTCTGGCCTCAGCCTGTTCTACAATGATGGTGACCTTGGCAGCAAAAAGTATTTTGTAACTTTTGATTCATGGTTGCTTTTGATCTAAAAACTATTTTGACATCACTGGTGAGGCAAACCAGTCAATTAATTTAAGATTATTTATTTGATACATGGAGGATTATTTGACACTAACTTGATTTTTTTGGTTTCTTATGGGAATTAGTCCAATTTACAAAACAATCTGTAGAATCTCAAAAGCAAAAAGTAATAAAATCATAATATAAAATTCCATTTTTTTTGTTAAATGACTTGTAAGAATGTGAATGTACAAAGGACACCTCCAAAAAGCAAAGTGGTATATATTTTCATGCAATAAAAAGCTCCATGGCTGTACATTTTCCTAGACAGATTGCATTTTATATTAAGTAGCAAAATCAGTGAACTGATCCTGAGCTCACCTACTGTAATCTCCGCAAGTGACCCAGATCACACTGCCCTACATTGGCTATGTGAGAGGCATGCTGCTGATCCTGGAGTCCAGACCTTGCTGGTACTATGCAGCTTTTTGCACCGAGCACACAAAGACATACTTGTGCTGATGCAACAAAAGGCAACAGAGAACATCAAACACATCTGTGGAAAGAACACCCCCACTAGAGGCCAAAGGCAAACCACCTACTGTATGTGCGTACATCCCTCTGTGTGTAGCAGTTCATGGATGCACGTATTTTCGTTGCATTGCCAGCTACCGTGTCCCTGTGCAGGCCTCACAGAGGGGTGGGTTGTTCCCCTAAGGATAATCAACTGGTGAAGGTCTTGATTAGCAGTGGAGCTGGATAAACTTTGCCTGGCTTCAGCTGCTCGTTCATGGCCCTTTCTGCGTCAGAGAGCACATACTCTGGACCCAAAACTGGCATGATTGCAAGGCTGTCTGGATGGGGTCCAGAGAAAGGAGTGGGCCAGTTTTATAGGTTCAAGTTTGCATAAGGCCAAAGTCATCACTCCTCTAAAATCAAGAGAGAACCAAAATCCCCCTTCAAAGATGTTGTTTGTTCATGTTGCTTTTCACAGTCCTGACAATTTGCTTCATGTCACTCCCCCTCCTCTTTCATAATCTTCTGTCTGCTCACATTCAGCAAAAGGCTTTTGGAAGAAGTTACGAAAATGGCATTGCTCACAAATACATGGAGTTGCAAAGCAAATAACACAGTTTTGTGATTCAAAACATAAAAGTGTTTTATGTTTTGGCCCTTTCTGCGTCAGGGCCAAAACCATATTCTATGGTTATACCATAGAATATCCCTATGTGAGACTAACAGATTTATTATTGAATGAGTCATGTCATTCAGGTGCTTATGAATTTCAGTAGAAACTGAGCTCGCGGGTGGTTTTTTTCTGAGGTTTAACAGGATGACAACAGCAAGCCACTTGTGGTCCAAACTAGGAGGTTCACGGGGATACAACCAGTGTTTTAAGTTCGCTGATATACAATTATTCATAAGAATGGGGATCTAAAGAAATTGTGAAGATTAATGACCAATATCTTACACATATGCTTCACATAATAGAGATTAACTCAAGGAACATGCTTTTGCAGACAATTGTAAAATTGTTGCTTATTCTTATCATTTTCTCTGTTTATATAATCACTGTTTTCCATTTTTTAAAAATCTAATCAGTTTGATTTTGAACTATGTGGCACAGAGACAGCAATCAGAAACATTAACAGCAGAACTTCAGGTACAATCATGCTTACTACAGAACACAAGGATTGTGTGTTCAGCCTGCTGCTGTTTGCTCTGCTCAGTCACATCTAATCGCAACATGTTTTGATGATACGACTGCATTAGGCTAATGCAGAGTGGAATCTAAAAGACCTGGTGAAATGGTGCCAGAGCAGCAACATGTCTCTAAAGTGAGCTGGTTCATCTACCAATCACAACACCTGATTATCAATGGCTCTGTGGTGTAAAATAACATAATGACAATAAAGTTGGTTTGACCTGTTTGATAAAAATAAGTAATGCTCCATACAAATGAATTTTGGCTCAGTTAAATTAAGTTTGTTTAGGTTTTATTCAGTAGTGTAATTAATACATTAAGGTCTTTGCACAATTATTGTATTATAATTTCATTTATCTTCTGTGTGTCTGTAAACTCCCAAACCAATCCGCCCTGGTATTCTGAAAAGAGATATAAATCATGTGTCCCAAATAAGAAAGTCCCAAAAGGGAAGCTTTTCTTGTATTAAACATTTTTGTTTCCTCTGAGAGAGGAAATATAAATATAGCACAAGCATTCACAAATAGACAAAACATGTGAAATGTGTGATCGGAATTTCACGTGTTGCAACTACCTAAATATTTTCTTTGAAATATTTTGAATAAATTGTGACCCTCAAATTGCTTGAATGTAGATGGACCTTCCTCCATGCAGAGTACAGATTTATTAGTGGCTCAAACACTAAAAACAATTCAAAAATTAAACTGTCTGTTATCCATATGTTCATACTTAAATGTCATTTTCCCAGTATATGTTGGAGGCAAGTTTAAACTTATTTTGATTCTGCAGCCTGACTATTTATCCATCTTTATTTTTTTCTTGCCTCTACCAGTGGCCTGGATTTGCCAAACAGTTTATTTTGAGACAAATTGCTTTGCCCCAAATTTTGCTTGCAGACAGGTGCAGAAGCCCAGGCATAAGTGAAAACAAACGAGCAAAACAAAGTCAACGTGCTCTCCAGCCCAAATAGGAAAAAGCTTTTAGCCTTTGGCCCACAGGAACATATTTTAGCCTCCAGATGGAATTGCCTGTGCTAAGAAAATTAGGGAGCAGGGTTTTTTTATTGATGCATAATGTAAATGGTACATTGCTTAAGCATTGTTTAAAATCAAATCCAGTTGGGAGAGGAGCAGGTGTTAATGTTGAAAACAAGAAAAATTTCAGTGAAAACATGTTGAAACAAGCTTATGTAGGTAGTATAACAGGGTCAAACTTTGGGCAGTGCAAGGTAAAAAAAAAAAAAAACTCACCACATGAGCAGCTGATGCTGATACTCATCAGCAGGGGATTTATTTGCACATGCTGTATACAGGAGATTCTATAAAGGATGAAAAAGGGACTAAACTCCTTATACAGTTTAATTATTCTCATTATGAACCTTTTGGTGTTTTTTTGTTGTTTTTTTTCCCTACAACAAAGCACTGAGAGTCTTGGTGAGCCAAGCTAAATATGCAGTAGTACTAAAGACAAAGAACACATGTGACTTCATGGACGCACTCTATCACACCCCCACTGTTTCAACCATTTGATACGAAAAGTTGCACACCAGGGAAGATGTTACGAGTAACAATGGAGCAGTGCTGATCGTTGCAGTTGCCATGTGACAGTTCATATTTTCTCCTAGTGTCTTGATATGGAGCATGCACAGACATGGACGGACACACTGCCAATCTGGCAGCGTGATATGTCCCTGTGCTGCTACAAAGTTACACAACACACGATCGGACAGTACACTGTGAGCAGGTTACAGGAAAACATGTGCTCTACAGTAAAACTGTCATCAGACCTTCGTAACAAGCGCTTTATCTTACAGTTAGTTAATAGCTTTCAGCTGCTGTTCGGTGAACAAATCTGCATGGTCAGACAACTGGCAAACAAGGTGCTGTGCTCTGCTGCACACACAAGCAGAGGCAAATCTGTCTCTTATAATAGTTGCAATGCTCTTGCATGTTTTTAAAAGGTTATCTCTCAATTGCATATTCTGAATAGCTGCATTCTGTGTCTGAAATGTTTATTAAATTTAATGTAGCTTACATGAAGCACATTGATTTTGGAACAAATTGTCAATTCACTGCTGCAAGAAAAAAAAACCTGTTGGATTATTTCGGGGGAGAGGCGGGGTCACCCTGGACAGGTCGCCAGTCTGTCGCAACACAGAGACAGACAGGACAAACAAACATGCACACACACACTCACACCTAGGACTGTGTTCTTTGGACTGTGGGAGGAAGCCGGAGTACCCGGAGAGAACCCATGCATGCACAGGGAGAACATGCAAATACCATGCAGAAAGACCGGGGCCGGGAATCGAACCCAGAACCTTCTTGTTGCCTTGCAGCAACAGCTCTACCAGCCACTGGGCAGCCCTTGAAGTAAAGCATCATGGTTATTTCCATGATCTACCTGTCCAAATGCAGCTTACATGCAATCGTCCTGTTTAGGTCTTATCAATTTTGTACATGCATTTGTAATAGCTTTAAATTCTTAGCTTAGCTTTAAATTCCTGAATCACTTCTAAAACCAACATTTGCCTATGTTTGAGATCATTGTCCTGCTAGATTACGAAATAGTGCTCATATATCTAGAATCCAACCAGCATTGACAAGACGAACGTCATTGGGACAAAGAGCTTGTAGGTTTGTAAAGTTTTGCAAGATAGAGATCGAGCTCTTAGGCCACATTGAGAACATGGATGTTTTAAGTTAAGGTCGGGCTTTTAAACCAATGAGCAGAACATAAAATGCCCAGTATCTTCCTGGTAGCATCATTTTAAAGGTATTTTTGCTGCTAGTGGCAGTGTGTGATGCATAAAATGGATGTAATATTGAAGAAGCATTGCCTCCAAATTATTACCTAATACCAACATCTACATGGTTGAAACTTAGACATTCACTGGCCAATTCCAACAAGACAATGATCTGAAAAACACATTGAAACTGCAGATAGAGCAGGTTAAACATGAAGTCTACAGCAGGAAACCAAACGATGTAAATGAACTGTACCAATTTAATAAAGAACATTTGTCGAAAATCCAGCCAGCTTTGGTTATTATTATATTATAATCTATGGCAAGTCTGTGCTGGGTACAAAAATTGTGTGATTGATCAAATTGTTAACACTCCAGAATTATTCTAACATTATTGCCCACGATGAGTGACAATTTGGCAGCGACTGTAAGTCAATAGTTGCAGTTTGTCCGTAAAGTGATATAGAAGAATAATCCCTTGCAGTTGTTCTCTATTTACTATCCATGAGCAAAGTGGACACTGTTTGTATTAAGTTACAAAGTGTAGTTTAAGTAATTGGAGATGGTAGAAAAGCATTTTTTGAACAGTACATCCTTTGTGAATATACTGATGTCGTCAGTGTTACACCCTCAGAGAAAACATTTCTGGAAGATGGAATCAAACATGTAGCTTCTCCTCTAATTCATGATTTAAGAGGCTATTCCAGATCTTGATCTTCATACATTTAAATTCATTTTATATATAGGCCTACGTGAGAGTGATACATGCGTCATCATTATCTTCATCTCTACCTTGAAGGGAGGCATTTTTCTATCTCAATACAAGATAAAGTGAACAGTAACATACTGAACAGAGGAAAACAAGAAAACAAATTTTGTTGTCTGCCTTTTGCAATGTCTGCAATCTCCCTCAACAAATAGAAACAGAAATGCTCTCTATCTGCATGGATCATAGATCTGAGGTCTCCTTACATAAACCCTCAGAGGTCGTCATCTCCCTAAATGAATCAGCTATTATCTCAGCACCAGCTCTTTAACAATGCCCCATTCTCCATGCATCTGTCTCTCTGTTAAAGGAGAGGCAGGCACTTAAAGTCTCTACAAACAGTCCGTTCTGTGGAAGAGAGAAGATTAGGTTGTTCTTGTGTATTGTAATCATATCAGATGAGAATGACTTCAGCACAGTATATGTTGTTAGTTCAACTGATTTTCACTTCCGCATTTTCATGTCTCAAGAACGCTAAGTTTTTAGTTTGTGAGAACTAAATAAACTTAAATTTCCAGAGAAAATCAATTTAAATATAACACCCATAATGTGTCAACAAAAGAAAACAGCTTAAAAGCTGAGGAGCATTAAACTGTGGTACGGTCACTTGGAAAGCCGAAAGTGGAAGATAGTTAGGAATGATTCAACTAATAACTTAATAAAACATGACTGAAGGCTAAGGATGAATATCAAATCAAAAACCAAAGGAACAAAATATAAAATGAATGCGATCACAATTGAATGTTACTGGATGCCATGAGACTCTGTAAAGAGTTTCTTTTTGAGTTCAAAGAAGTTCATAGAGCTAAGATGTTCCTCCTGTTCCTGACAGTCAAACTGCCCTTTACTCATTAGATGGCATGTGTGTGTGTGTGAGTGTGCATGTGGGTTGTTGGGTGGGTGGCTAACTATTCCTGAGTTTTGCTGCACATCTATCACCAGCTGTACAAAAACCAGCAGAAACCAGATCCTTTTTCCAGGCAGCTGTCGCGTGCAGCTGGTAACCCGAGACAGGGCGCTGCAAGACGCTTTTAATTCCACACATGTGGCGCTACCTGTCCAGAGAGGAATTGAAGATTTTATGTGTGAAGGGCAGCTGCTTTGGCCCAAAATCCTAATGATGCTGGGGAATGCAACTTTATTTTTGAAAATCGTATATTCTTTCGTCCCACTTCACAATTATGTGCTGAAATCCCAAGGAAATATAACAAAGGCTTTGATTGTATCACCACAAAATCTGAAAAGGCTCAAGTGATTTTGCAAGGCACTGTATGTTCTATTTATGAAATGTTAACTCCAGCTTTTGACATAGTGGGTCATTTAGGGATATCACACAGCAAAGGTGCCAAAGTTCAGTCCTATGGGTTCCCCTGTTGTACAGAGTTCAGTGAAGGAATTTAGGAAACAGAGAAAATAAATGGCTGAACTCAAGTGTATGAGCTTGAGTGTTTTATGTCTTGTTTCGATGTCGAAGTTTGATGAGCATCATAGACTGGAATTATTCACTAAACGAAGCGTCTGGACCTGGCTCAGCTCTAATCTTCTGCTCTTTCACCTCTCAGGGGTGCCAGTCTTTGTGTTGAGATGTTCTTACAGCTATGATTCAGAGGTGTCCAGTGAGGGATCCTGGCAAAATACAGCTATTCCTCTACTGTCAGAAGAGCAGAACTGTTCCAACGGCTGTTACGTCTGACTTATTCCGATTTTTTGCTGCGATCCAAAATAACATCTAAAAAAATTTGAACCAAGCCTTTTTAAAGCTATGCATACTTTTCTCTTTAACTTTCATTGAGCTTTGATGAAGCAAAACCTAATGAAAAGATAGCAGGCATTTATTTGGTGATATTTATTTCTTTAAAACCCTCCTCCTCAGAGATCACAATTCTCCAAATTTCCCATTTAGTTGAATGAGGAAAGCCTCCAATAGAATAAAATTGTCCACATATGTGTTATTGTTTTACTTTGTACTTATTTGGCATCCAATGAAGATAGAAAAGCATCCGGCTTTTGTTTCAGCATTGTGGGCATTATAAAATGAGGGTGTTCTGTGTGCAAACGTTATCTTTCATGTGTCTAAATTGCAGAAGGTGCTGAAAGTAAAAAAAAAATATATATATATATATTTTCTTACCATAAAGCAGATTTATTTGACCCCCATCAGCAAAAGGTAAACAAAAACATGTGGCCAATTGGATTTCCAGAATTTTTATGAGACACTCAGGAACATGTTGTTTCTCTTGTTTTCTTCCCTGGAACAGTGAGAATTTGAGTACTTGGAAAGCAAGAGACACTAAGCGCTACTGAGAAAGTAACTGTATTCTCTTTGAAGAGCTACTAGGCAGTGACTTTGCATTTGTTTACAGGAAAGAGCACAGTTCTGATATTCTGCAGGCTGTTTTACAGGAACCTTTTATGTCTAACCTTGAAATTTCTAAGGAGCTATGCATAAAGAACAAGTTTGCTAGTCAGAGCCTTTGACATAAAGCATTCAACTGAATTTCTTGTGCAATTCTGTCTTTCTGTTCTGCAGAACTCGCGGTCTGCAGCTGGTTCAATAGTTGGACTCAAGTTTCCTTTTTTTTCCCTCAGCCCAGTTTACAGGCTGTTGTCTGGCGGAAACTTCAAACAAGTTTCCTTTGCAGAATGCCTGTGAATTTGTTTTGACTAGATGAGCCATGACTGACATTATGTTTTTTTCTGGCTAATTCATATCTAAATTACATCAAGCAATAAAATGACTACATTTGTTCCAATAAATAATTAAATAGTAATCAACTCCTTATATAGCTTAACTGTCTCTGATTAAAAAAGTGGAACTCCTTCAACTTCTGACCTCCACTACTTTCAAAGTGTATGATGATTTGTGATTAATCTTATTGATCAGCCATGGAGTGTTCTCAAAGAATATCAATAGTCCTTAAATCATTTTTGGACATTAACTTCCTTTAATGTTTATATAGAAAGGGAAGTGTGAGCTACTGTGTATGAAGTCATGTTTCATCCTGAGGTTTTGTCCCAGGGGTCTTTTTTGCATAACAAAAGGATCATGTAGACAGTTGGTTGTTTGTGGTCTACAGATCAACAAAGATTAGGTAAATTTGTCCACTGATGCATGATGGAGCTGGAGTTAGTTTTATGTCAGAGTTGTATGTCTGTATGTCTCTATGTCTGTGTGTCTGTGTGGCGCAGCAGTAAAACCAAATAATGAACACAGGAAGCTGAGAAACAATTGGACATGGTGAGGCATGCCTTCTCCATAACTGAGACACTGCCCTGCAGAAATGTTGCTGCTAGTTGCAATTTGCAACTTTGCAACTTTCCAAGTGCTAACTTAGAGTATTCACATAGTACAGGCACAGTGCCTTCCAAAAGTTTTCATTTCTTTTCAACTTTTTCAAATTATTTTTTCAATTTACATCTGCCAACTTCTGTGTATTTTATTAGAATATTATGTGACAGATTAACTTACATTTGCTATGAAAATGATAGATTGTTTTCCTATTTTTTCTAACCCTTTCTACGCTGATACCATTAAATAAAGTCCAAATGGCTCCTTATTTGTAAGTAGAGTCCACTTGTATTTAATTTAATTTCAGTATAAATTCAGATGTTCTGTGAAGACATCAATTGTTTGTTAGAGAACATGAAGGGAATTGATTGCTCATCAATTGTTTGCCTGATTTTCTAAAATCACTTCTTGTCAAATTCTTTGACATAAAATGACATAAAAGCAAATTTAAATGTATGGCTGCATAGCCATAAATGCTTTTGTAAAGCAAAGTGAGCTTTTTCTTTGTCTTGTATTGTAGGGTAGACATTGCACACTTTGCATATACCAAACAGGAAAGTCTCAGACGAAATAAGCCATGCAAACATTTGTTTTTATAAACAGTTTAAGCCCAACAGTTTCCTTTCTTTCTTTTTATTTTTAAATAAATGTTGACCTCCCTATAATCTGAGAGCAATGCATGTACATGTCCATGCTTTAGAGGGGATCTTTTGTGCTTGGCTGCAGGTCCAGCCCCCACATTCAAAGTGCTGGCTAGTGAAGGAGAACAGGATGTAGGTGCGTTGTCTGTCTCACATTAGATGGTGTCTGCCTTGTCTGCAGATGATCACATCAAAGAAAAACAATCCCACTTCAGTCATGTATCTGCTCAAATATCAATGCAAAGTTTCTTGGGGGAAAAGTTGAGGCCGTTTTAAAAATAACATGAATCATTTTCAAACTATGTTTGACTCAAAAGAGGTCTCTATATGTGTGATGATTTTCCAGCAACTGTAGAGTACTTTCTGTATGTATTGTGAGGCTACTCAGGTCTTAAACTTCTGCACTTTAAACTTGATTAATTTTGAATATGCTGTTTGATCATTATCTCTCTCAGATGTTGCCATGGTCAACTGCATCAACTAATCTATATCCAAAAGTAATTTATTGACAAAAATCTATGTTTTCCATGTGTGTGGACTTACATGGCATTAGGTCAGTGAAGTTATTCTAACTCACTCATCACTTCAACAAAGACTTAAACCTTCCTGACACATGATCAAAGCAAGTGTTCATCTTAAGATTTTTTTTTTCCTCTGTCTCTCAGACATCAAAGCCCTCTAACATCTTACACTTTTTGCTTAACAAAGAAGAAAAGGAAGAGAGAGAAAAAAGCACTTGATGTTGAGCGGCCAACGGAGTCGTGAAAACTACCAATAAATACTCCGACTTCATTCTTTCTTTCTGTCTTTATTTCTTCCTTTCTTTGTTGTCTTTTATTTATTTCTGCAGGTGACAGTATCGTGAGTCAGTGCGGACTTTCCAGCTTCTCCTCTGATCTCTCTGAAAATCACCTCACTAGTCTTTTCCTGGCATCTGCAAAAAAAACACACACATACACACAAAGACCATATTTCACACAGGCACTTAACATCTCACAGTCTCTCTTCTCCTAAGCACTTACATGTTTTTTCTTTATTTCTTGAATCCACACCTGCTTATCCCTCTGAAAGGTGAAGACCGCTGGAATCCCCCTCCCCTTCGTTCTCATTGAGGGTGTCTCCTAGGCGGCACTCATGTCTCACAGGGGTGTGAAGCTGATCTTTCACCTTTTCTCTTCTCTGACTTGGTTAGGAGCCAAATGGCATGGGTTATGTGTACTGTTACTTAAGTGTGACAGTGTGCCCTGTGTGTAATCCAGAGTCACACCTGAGTCTGAACTGAAGCTGAGAAATATTGAGGGTCTTGTTGATACGGCAGAACAAACAGCACATTCAAGATGTGAATGTGAAGCTCTTAGCTCAGCTTTCTCTTTCTATTAGATTCCAATTACCAGATATGAAATTAAACTTACCTTAATTTAACTTCCATCTTAACATTGGCACTGGAGATAAGGCGTGTTTGCACAATGTATCTAAAATATAATACCTATGATTTCGGATGGAATTTTTTTAATGCACAGCTGGATTTGACCCAAAATCCTGACTTGGCAGTAAAAAAAACATACAGTACAGAAAGTATTCACAGCAGAATATACAGAATTTTGGGGAAAGAGATTAATTAATTTGGAATAAGGCTGCAACACAACAAAAAGGGGAACAAGTGAAGTAACGTGAATACTTTACGAATGCACCATATTTCAGTTTTTGTTGCTCCAATTTCCAGTGAAGACATTGCATTATTCAAGCAGCTGTGAACTTGCTGAACTCTTGAGGGTTGCAGTTGTGCCTTTGTGTGGGTTCTGTGAAGTGGGGCTCATTCTGGGATTCCTGCCTACCTACGAAAATAGCATGATAAACTGAGAACTGAAATTTGTATGAATCTTGCTCAATTGGTCGATTTTGTATCAAACCATGTAGGGGAAGTTGCTTTCTACAACTTATTTAAAAATACAGGACATGAACACAGTTAAAGTTTAGCGAGTTTAGGGATGCAGAAAATAACTATTTTCTCTTTTGTGCATTGTATGTAACCATACAATGCATTTCTGTAGTCAAAAACATAATTACTAATGCATAATTTAGGAGGGCATGAATTGCATCCTCAGAAAGTTAGATAGCACAGAACATTTCTGAGTATTACAAGGGTCACCAAATCAGTAAGTCCCTTAAAATGCTTTAATCCGCAGTCTTTGTAAAACTCTATGCATATGGTTCTATAGGGGCTTCAGGAAACAAGGTGGTCTGACGATGAGTCTGCATTAAACAAGAGGGTCTGGCAGGTAAATGCAGGCCCTGCGTCAGATAGCAAAGTAAACAGATTCTTATCAGTCGTTCACCAGCATGTGTTGTTGTTAGTGCACACAGTGGAGAAAGGACAAGAAAAGGACCAAGTAACAGCTCACAGCAAATTCTTTTTGCATTTACACACATTCAGGACCACACATCCTTAAATGACTATTTACATGAACAACAGCAGCGAGGTGCCCTTTAGTTGATGTAAACAGGGGAGTGTATGTTTATGAGTTCTGTTATCTTTATTCTCAGTCCTTTCCCCAAAATAACTTGTCAGAAATTTAATTCAACTAATTATGATGTCAGGAATTAAATTAAAATTTCTCTTTATAATAAACACTTATAAAATAATGAACACAATTGCTTTGGCTTATGTCATTTCTGCCAAAATAGGTAGAAGGTTGCAAGAAGCTTCCGTGAAAGCTGGAAACTTCAGAAAAAAAATGTTATGACATAAATTGTCACCAAGATGAATGCATCATTTTTCAAAGTAAATTTGCTTTTACGGAGTACCACAACATAAAGCATTGTTATTTTATTTCCATTCTGCTTGAAGCCTCTTTTACTCACTTCCATACCGCTTTTTCTCCCTGTTATACTCTGCAAGCTACTTGAGCTGCTTTTTCTGAATGAGAAATGAAATATGAATTTTAAAGAGGCCTTACTTACCCAATAGGAAGAAACTGATCTTGTATTCTATTGAAAACTAAACAAGCAGTGTGCTGGTATGCATGCGCAAGATACATTTTGCAACATTTGTGTATTGCTTCAGACTTGACAATTGAATCTACATTCCACCTACTTTGACTGCTTGTCTATTAGACATAAATTTAACTTGCCTGCCCTTTTTATATCTGATCTTATCATTTCTGAATCTCACAGAGCTGGAATCCTAAAACAATAAGGATAACTTTTTGCTTATTACTAGTTTGCTTATTACTAAGCAAACTAAGCAATGTCACTATGCTTAGTAATAAAATATTTTAGTTTTAATGCTTTTCAGCTCATCCCACATAAATCTCAATTTTAGAAAACATACACAAATCTCACCACGTCTTAGTCAGTGGAAATGAAAAAAAAATCATCCTTCAAGCTTAATTTTTAAATGCCATGAAAGTGGTAATGAGACTGATTCATCATCAACATCATTTAAAGTAGCATAGCTACTCTACTTTAAAAAAAGACTTGCAAACTTCTGCCTAATTGAATCAACCGTTGTACTAATTTTTCTAGAGCACCCTTCATCCTAATTAGGGACTAGTCATCAGTTGTCATGAGAGACAATGACACACAGAATAGAGCTGTCAGCCTGCATCAGACTGACATGCCTGTCAGCAAGCAAGGGTCAGTGGGTCTGCAATGCATGTGGCGGATGCATGGCAGGAGAACGATAACGGGTGTGGAGGTTGAAAAGAGATACTACATCTAAGAATCCATTTAGAATCAGGTTTATTTCAGCCTTCTGTGAAAACAGTTTAAATAAAAGCCCTTTAGCCCACTTTGAATCCTCTTTAAAGGTCAGTTTTCCTATGTGTCATATACCACCCCTCTGTAAAGACTTCATTTATCCTAATTTATCTCCATTACCTGGATTTTGCAAACAAATGAGTCAGCGCACAGGCTTTTAGGCAGTCAATCTGTGTACTTTTCATGATGTTTTCAAGGTTAAGGCTGGATCGCACCAGAATGAGCAGATTTGCATACGTCTTTCGATAGGCCTGTGCAAATATCATGTTGTTGTTGAGCCCCAAATGACTACCCTGTGTCAATAAGTCAGAGCTCTTTTCCAGAGATGCCTTTGTCTTTCAGTAAAGAAGCGTGAATGAAAACAGGTCTATAAATGGGCCTTTAGGGTGGTAAAATCAGTATACCTTTCCTCACTGCAGTTTATGTATGTGTGAACAATATTGTCTAAACCATGCTATTATTAGTTTCTTGACAACATTCCCATTTATCTCATTTGCTCTTTATTTTTGGGTGCTATTGAACTTCTTAAGGTTTTAATTTAATAAATTTATTGGGGTTACTGACAAAAAAATATGTAAAAAATAAATCAGTACTAGGTAGTTCATAAATGAAGTTACATGTGATAGTTTGCAACAAGGCAAAACAAGCTAGAATCCCGTAAACATGTCAAATCAATATTGTCTGGTTTATTTCTATTTGATAAAAAGGTTGTAAAAAAGTTTCTAATTACCAAAACATTTTGCAATAAGTATTTCATGGTGAGTTCTTTGATGGCATTGGGTACATCTTCAAAAAGAAAGCACCAACAAGGACATTTGGAGGTGGGAACATGATGGTGTGGAACTTTTTTTTAGGTACATGATAGTGAATGTAACTGAATGATGGATAAATGTAAAATGTACTGACTGACACACCATCTTTAAGATTCAGAACAATTTTTGTGGAAGAAATAAACCAGAATCATCCAAACATGACACATGTTTTATTTGTCCACATAAAATACTTATTGAAGCTGATAATACCAACACAGTCATTTCTTCTAAATATTAAATGAGTTTCATTTAATGTTATTATTATAAGATTCAGATTTACTACTCTTACCTTTTTGAACTTCTTTGTATGACTGGATTACTTGTATTGTTACCAGCATGTTGTGTGCATTTCATGTCAGTAGGTCCATTAGAAATAGATTTACTGAGAAAAACTAATTTCCCCTCTGTACAACACTCAAGGATTTTTTTTTTTTTTTTTATCAAATCTTCATAGCAGTTCTATGAACTATGAAGTGCCTGGCTCGAATATCTTGGCAAAACCAACAGCTGTCACTAAGCCACTCAGGCTGGCCCCCACATTGCACCCAAAACTCTGTCTGTCGCCCTTTCCATCCTGCAGTTCTGGCGTCGTGCTGATTAAACTTATCTATCCATTTAGCCTCTTATCATGTTTTCATATAGAAAAATGTTGTTTGTTTCTGGTTGCTTTTAGATGAAAATGCAAGGAGACAAAGTGGGCCCAGGAGGGAGGACAATGAATGAAGAGAGGCCCCCATTCATTCTGTGGAAGACCACTGACTGGCCCACACACACCCTCTAATCTGCACAGTTACACCCTCAGGGCCTGGGGCTGGGACAGCTGCTGCTAATGGAGCCAGAGAGCCAGCTGTCCCCACACACACTCACCCCTTTGCTCATTCACCAAGAACAATGGAGCCAGGACAGGGCTGTGTGTGTTTGTGTGTCTGGCTCATGGTTTTGGAGTGTGCCATGAATATCAGAACGAGGGGGGTGGGTGTCACAGTCTGTAAAGTGTTTTTTATGTTCGCTTTTATGTCCAAGCAACAGTTGGCAGCACGTGTGTCGATGTTATGCCTCTCCCATTTATTGTCCATGAAAAAGGGGCTTCGGGGTGACTGAGGGCAAATCCACTGACACACTTATAGAAACGCGCGCACACACATATCCAGCAAAGCAGAAGTAAGATGCACAAAACTTTCTTTCAAAACAGAAACAGACGTAAACATTGTTTGCACCGATCAGTTGTGTAATTTCATCATCTTGCAACATCTTCCATAGACCGATGTGTGTGTTTAGGTTCATCCTTGGAAAAAAAAACAGGATTTTCCCTGTAATGCATTAACCTTCTGTAAACTAGGATCACTCTATGTGGTAACAGCTCCAAAGTTGGGATTATTGAGCAAGGGCATTAAGATCTTGCATGCTTAACCATAAAGAAAAAGTTCAAAAACAACACATCAATGGATTCAAATTCAGCTTCTGATTGGTTTGACTCTATCTCCAACGGCTTGAGTGTCTGTCTCTGTGAGCCATTGGCCATCCCTGATTCTGAACCCCGGATTGGCTCAGACACTGACTGGTTTTACATTCTGGTCTCCCGATTGGTGGAGAATCAGCCCACTGTCTGCGCTGATTTGCTCTTGGTCATGCATTCTTCTGAGTATTCTGCACGCCACAGCTGCTTAGGAGACAATAAGAAAGTGAGTGTGTGTTTATTTGTAGACAGATTCACTTGAGTGGATGAATAAGGAGGTTTAGGAGTGAAGCTTGCAACTAGAGGGGTGCCATATGGCTAATGACACATAGGCACACACACCTGACGGCTGTCTCACACCTGCTGCACTGTGTATAGTTGAGTAAGATCCAGATCAAAAGGGAGAAACAAGCCTTCAGGGGGCTTGTGCATGCGTGCATTCATGTGTGTGTTTGCATGTGTCTGTTTGAGGAGACATTCACTGCTTCTGAATCTGTTCCAACAAAGAGAACTGGATTTGAATGAGAGGCGACTCATGTCTGGCTTTGCAGAAAGGGGTGGAGGGAGAAGAGGGAAGACAAGCAGAAGTATAACATAGCATGAGTACTCTGTACTAGACACTGTAAAAGAACCCAAACAAAGATTTTTGCCACAGTTTGCAGGCTTAGAATGACAGAAAATGTCAGCATGAAAAAAATTGATGTACATTTGTAAGTTGGAAGTGCATCAATAACCGTGTTTTATTTGTACCTGAATCTGTAATTTTCTCTGGATATTTATCTAAAGTTGGAGGGCACACAACTGCTTTTTCTTTCTTTTTTTTTTGCTTTACACACAATGGTTACAGAGTCTCTGTTCATGAGTTTCTAAATCAGACGTCACTGAGTTAATTTTCACTGCGTCTTGTGAAAAAAGCTGGCCTACACTTACACCTCCGTGCACAGTACATCTCCATAATATTAACCACACCCACACTGCATACAGTGCCTTTTCACTGTGTTCCAGAAATGATTATTAGATAGGAATGGACTACAGATGAGGTACTTCCTAATTCCACCTCCTTGTATTAATGCAGGCATGTGCACAAAGGGCAGGTTCATTTACACAAATAGCCTAAGAAGTCTATTCTAGCAAAAAAAAACTTTTTTGGTTTAATTAATATGTAAATTGCTGGTTTTTTTTCTCTTTTATAGCTTTTTCCTGCAGTAATAGTTAAGCAGATGGAGTTTGATTTATTGTTTCTGCATATAAGGCTTTATTTAAGACACCAAATACCCAGAAGCTTGCTCCCTAATAATTTCACCTTTTAGTAAAAGCACACAATAATTTATCTATTTATTTTTGCTTTAGGTGAATTAACTCTCATTTGCTCGGTTTCTGTTTTCTACTCATAGGTAAATGTGATTGTGCTCACGTGCATTGCAGCATTACCCTTACATATAAGAAAAGCTGGGACTCAGTGGATTACCTCTCCTCTTCCCTGAAGGTAGAGTGAGCTAAAGAGCTGATGGGTGTAAGACAAAGGAAACCGACAAAGAGGCTCTGTCTTTTTGGGGAAGAAAAGGGTTAGCAAAAAGCACGTTTGCGGAAAGATGCATACACTCAGATGTGAAGCAATACACTACTGAGCATCTATTGTTTACTTGACGCAGCTGCATCCTGTGTGGCAGGTTACACATGGCTCTGGCTGCAGATCCGTTTTCACTCAGTCACACACAAACACAACACATAAAGCATGCACAGAAACACAGACCACAGTGTAGTCTTTGTTATCCTAACAGCTCAAATGTAAATTGTGTCATACATTGTTAGTTATCTAATGCTTTTCATATGATTTATGTTTGAAAAATAAAATTTTGGATGTAGTTAAAAGTCACATAACTATTGAGAGCTAACAATAATGTCATATGTGTGAGAAATGTTACATCTTTTGTCTCATTACATACTGCAACCATGTATTAAATGTATGTGGTCATGCATGTAAGATTGCTATATCTAATAAGCAGACAGATAGCAGCACTTCTGTTTTTGTGTACATAGTAATAAAGTTAGCATTAACAGGAAGAGGAAAAGATGTTGATGGCAAATGAGCTTAAAGCAGGTGCCTGACTCAGTAATCAACCTCTGTCAAAACAATACCAGCTGCACAAGACACAATGACTATATTCACATCCCTGCATGTGCACAAACAAAGAAAAAACTTTTAGTGCCACTAGTGACACTATAAAACACAAAAGCAGAATCACACTGATCACAGTGTTTCAATTAGGGCTTTTTAATTGGCTTAACATCATGATGGGTTGTTATTGGTTTGGTAGTGTTAGGATTTTCTTTCTTCCCTAAGTGATCTGATTAAAAAAATCTCCCCATGTCAACATGCTGCCAGATAGGATGAAACAGCTTGATTAATTCACACACACAAAGGCACATGCCTTAATCCGTGCCCTCCTATTGGCTGCCACGGGTTCCCTGTTTCCAAAGCAACACCGGCATGCCACTCATGTGGAGCCACCCCTTTCAGGAAGGAAGCGGTTGTAAACAAACCCCACATGTCCCAACAGCACTATGCACTTCATCTGACTGAGGTAAACAGAGTGTGACCCTGTGTGTTTAAGAGGGGTGAAGGGGAATACGGAAGCTCACTTCATCAAACTGATGCAAAACAAGTTGAAATTTGGGAGAGCAGACAAAACCATACATGGCTGAAACATAAAAATCCATCCGCATTGAACTACTATTCCTATCAAAGAAGCTGCAGCTCATTTCTCTTTAATGTGTTGCAGTTCGTAGGGAAAAATAAGTTTAATCAGTCATAAATGAGCAAATCAGTTGTCAAAGAAAAACAAAACTCATCGACCAACAAAAGGCTGACAAGTGCATCATGATATTTAGAATATGCCATCTGGACAATTAAAATATTGCAAAAGTAACACAAAAATATAAATCAAGAAAAGCAGGTGTTGATGCATCATGCAAAAGTGTGATCAACCTGTCCTCACAGTCTGATGTCACTTCCCCTCCCTTTGTTTTTTACAGCATGTCCAGCCTGTTGTTTTTCTGTGTATTTGCTTGTGCAGCCCTGACAACGTAACATGGCCTTTCCTTTGCAGATCAACAACTATTGGTGAGCAAAGTACAGCAGAGTTACAGTAATCTGACATGAGGTGAAAACAGCTTGGTGCATCTAACAATGAAATGGCTTTAGCTGTTTTTTATGTAAAGTCCATCTGCAAATGAAAACAGAAGTGGGGAACAATAACAAAGTTATTTAAGAACATAACATCACACAAACACATTCATAACAGTGATCAAAATACCCACACGTGGAGAGACCTATCACAAGGAGCAGGAACTCCTGACCAATCACATTTCTGTTACCAACAGCAACATTTTATGTTTACGCTGGCCCGGGACTAATCCTGCCCACTGATTGGCTGCTCCCGAAGTACAGCTCCCTGCCCTCTGTATTTTTTTTTTGCTCTTTTCCCTTTTTACTGGCCCCACCATCCCAACAGATTAAGTGACACCGGAAAAACAAAAAGCTTATTTTTTGTTTTTCATCAATGACAGTGTATCCACACAAACACACGGCTTGTTTATATGTAAAGGTATCTGTTTCATAATTGCTTAAAGGCAGAGGTGCACCGACAGGAGCTTGTGAGGGAAAGGAGGAGGGAGAGAGGGGAACGCTGTTGCTATGCACCGTCTGTGTGTTACTGGGTGAACTATGGTATGTTGCTATGAAAAAAGAAATAGTGTAAGGAAGAGGGGCAATTGCATCACTCCCTTGAAAAGTCCTTGAAAACATTCATTCCTCTGCTGCAAAATTGGGATAATGCTTTCAAGTCATCTCGAGGGAGGGATTTCAAATTGAAATGCAGTGTGTGACGCTGCGGGGAACAACCCTGCAAATGTTTTCCTGCCCAATAAAGACCTTCCAGCCTGGACTGGTTTCAGTACTTTTTCTTCATTGTTCTTTTTCTGCATAACAACAAACATGCACGGTGGGTTTCTCTCAGCTGCCCTGAGTTCCACAATTCCTCCTTGCTGCTGCCACTGAAGTCGGTGTATGAACACGCTGTGTGTTTGGATCTCTCAGGTTGTTGTTATGATTGAGGCACCATTAGATAAGAATACAGTCAGGCAGTCCAGATCTGGAGTCATTACGCAACACTCCAGCAGTTCAGGGAGCAGGTTCCGAACATCCAAAACATGTTAAGTCACAGGCATACAAAACTGACAACATGTTGTTGTAAGTTTCACATTTCAGTCTTTGAGTTTCCGATGAGGGGAAAAGATCCGTCACATGCTTTTCTGTTTGTCTGTGCACAGTTTAAATGCTGTTTGTGATCAATCATTGGTCACTTGCTCAAACTCTGGCTCACAAACATCATGAAACAAAGTCAAATTGTTTGTGCATAATAGTGAGACTGTTGTTGTGAACTGCTGCGTCATTATTCCTCTAATAACCCTGAACTGTAATCGAGTGACGACATGGCACAAGCAAATAAGCTTCTGGGATCATACTGCGTTTGCTCCATCGCTGCTATTTTCCTATGACAGAGTTTGCAGATCTTTCCCATTAACACAATGCCTTTCACAATTTTTTTCACATTTTCTCACATTAAAGCTACACACTTTGGTGTATTTTATTGGGTATAATTCTGATATGTGGATATGTGGTTTTAAAACCTTTTACAAACAAGCATTTGTGCTTTTGAGTCAACCATCTTTTGCTCCTTTTATATTTGCAGGTCTTTTAGGCTATGTCTCTACAAGCTTTGCATATGCACATCCTAAAATATTTCTGCATTATTCTTTTTCAAAATAGTTCAAGACTCAAAGCATTTCAATGGAGACAATATGTGAACATCAAGTTTCTATTTTGTCACAGATTTTTAATTAAATTTACATCTGGACTTTGATTGGGTGGGTCATTCACATAAATATGTTTGATTCACACACATACAGTATGTTGATTGCTGTATGGGTTTAGACTCCTACTGCAGGAAGGGAAAGCTTCATTAAGACTCAATTCCTGTGCACCCTCTAACAGGTTAACACCTAAAAAACTGAAAATCAAGGCTTAAAAACCACCTGATTAGAGTTGACTTTATTAGTAGTAATTGAAACATTGATCATATATCTGATGTGTATTGATCACACTCTGATTTTGATGGTGCTTGACAAAATGTAATGTTTATTTCTTATTTCGTAACAGTTGACTATATGATTTTTTTGTGATGTAAAGCACTTTGAACTGTAAATAAACTTGACTTTTCTTCCAGACATGTCCTGTATGCAGCTTTATCCAGTTTCATGTCAACTCTGACAATCTTCCCTTTCTCTGCTGAAAAATGTATCAACAAAGAATCATGACACGACTATTGGGCAGCATTAGTTCTCCAACTCACTGAGCCTAAATGTCCAATTTTGACCTCATTTCCTTAGCTCACTGTAGTCCACTTTTGCTGTGTCCCCAAATGGCTTGTAGCGCCTGAAAATGTGATTTCTTATGGAATCTTCCTTAAAGGCCACATTTGAGTACAAGTAATAGTTGCCATAGCAACAGATTATTTACCAGCGCTGTAAATCCTCCAGAGCAACTACCAGCTACTTCTCAGATTAATTCTCTCTTTAGCAGTTTAGGTGGTTGACTGTGTTTTGGTTGGTTTGTGGTTGCGTCACACTTTTCTGTTGTTAGATTGTTATCAAATTCCACACAGAATGCTCAAACTTGGGATATCTAACATTGCTTGTAACATTTCCATCATTTTCTTTCATTTCAGGACATTGGGTAATACACTGAATACAAATTCATGACATAAGTTTACATTTTTATTTCTAGATATATTTAGAAAACTATCCTTTTCCCACTGCTTTACAGCTCAGTGCTCAGTGTTGGCCGTGAAATAAAAAAAAAAAAAAAACACACACACATATTAAAGTTTATGGTTGCACCATGGCCAAATGTTAAAAGGTTCAAAGGGTAGTTATACTTTGCAAGGCACATTAGGTGCACTAAAAATAGAAAGATCGTTGGCCACTTACACTGTTTGCATGTTGTCTCTAATCCCTCACTGCTCCAGAGTTGCTGCTTCAAATCCTGAATTAGTCTGAAACAATCACTGCAATGGAATCTGGAATTCAAACACTGCCTGCAATGCAAATATAACTAATCTTTCCTTGATTCAGCAATACCGGCATGTCTGCTTTTTTATTTAGAGCAGATATTTCTTTATCTTGCGAGAAAAGAACTTGCAACTTCCCCATATTTCATCAAAATATCATAAAGTCTATTTGCAGACAGCAGCTTGTGCTCATCTCTCCTCCTCCTTCTCCTTTTTCTCCAGGCTGGGGTTCTGTGGCCAGGCCTTCCGGACCGCTGCTCTACTTGGGGACTGCATGTTATGAGGCAGAATTCCTGGCACGGCTTACAGAGTACATGTGCTTCTGGGAGGATAAGCTGAGCAATGTCAGTAATGTGTCAGCCCCATCGAGGTCACAGTCTGCTCCCCATATTTAGCAAACCACTTAGCATTGCTCAGCCAGACAGACGGAGAGAGTAAACCTGAAAACATGAGCAGAATTCAGAAACTGACTGGAGATAAAGGGAGAGAAGGGAGCTTAAAAATAGGACGCATTCTTCGAATGCCAGTTTCCTTATTGGATGACAACAAACTTTTAATTATTAATTTAAGATGTTTGTTTATTACGCTGGTTTTCTCATCAGTTTTTTTCAGTCTTTTTTCTCTCATTTTCTACTTCTGATCAAACTGAATCACAAGGTTTTTAGTTTGGTAGATGGTTTATTCTGGTCCCCACTAGTTATGTAAAAAATAAAAACAAAAGGTCAGCTTTGGTTTGGTCAGTTAAAAAGGAGGGTCATTTATTTTTCATGTGGGTCCAGATTTGGACAGTTTTTCCTCCTTAATAAATTAAAGAAATATTTAAAAAATGCACATTTTATTTACTCATGTTGTCTGATAATAAAATGTGTTTTGATAATCTCAAACATTAAATCATGGAGAAAAAAAAACAAAAAGAGAATAAATGTATGTTTATATACACTTTCATATTGTAGTAGCAAACATTGTTATAGGTTGAAAAAAATTTATACAAAAATCTAATTAAGACACACAAAAAGGCTTATGCTGATTTTTAAATAGAAATTGTACAAACCTTTTAACCAGTCAGTGTATTCAGATGATGCTGAACAAACACACTGATGCAACCCCACAGCAATTTCAGACATGCGAATCTAAAAACAAATATGCACAATACTTTGCAGGGCAAAAATAATAGAAGAAATGCCTTTTAAATTTAATAGATTTCTACCCCACTGTTTTTCAGATATATGTTAAAATCATTATATTTGTTAGAAACTACAGAGAGATACTTGGAACTAAATTCAGTTATCTTTGTGTCATGACCTCATATCTAATGACCTGCTGCTTGCATGTCACTCTATCCGCCCAAAAGGACAGTAAATCTGTAGAGTGTGGGCAAGGTTTGTGTGTGCATGTGCTTCTAAAGTAGTTGCCCTCTCCTTGGCTTGCAAACACCTGTTTGGCTCTTTTTGATTATGGGTTCTGCACAAAGACAACCACGATCGTCACTCGTGAGTTGAGCAGCCCGGATTATGCGACCTCATCATGCAGTGCAGTCATGCAGGAAGCCCAGGTGTGTGCACATGTGTTTGCTTCAAAATTCACCTCAGTCAGACCAAAACCATAAAACTCCAAAGCACCTCAGTGAAGTCATCCTGACACATTAACAGTGACTCTTGACAAATGAGGGTTATGTACACATTGTTGACAGGGATTCACCTTGGTGGCCATAGCAATGAGAAATTCCCTGTATCATGACTCTAAGAACTTTTTAAAGTTGCATGCAGTGCAGTGTTACCGCAGCGTCTAAGGACTGAGCTCACCTTGAGCAAAACTCAGCAGTAGAAAGGGTGTAGCTCATCTCTCTGAGGAGTGACACATACCGTATACTTAAGTTAGAGACACCCAACACCCGCAGCCAGTCCATCTAGTTCCCTCTACAGCCTGCCAAGACAGCTGAGCCATGATCTCATGGTACCAGCTCAGCCACGCGAGAACAAGTGCTGGGTGGGGTGAGAGCAAGGGGATGCTGGCTGCCAGCTCATGGTGTAATCTTATCTCTCGGCGGTTACAGTAAGTGAAGTAGAGCAGGAATGGGAAGAAGGGCCCATGAAAGTAATGACTCTGGGAAATGCACAGTTTCTCTCTACCAAGCATTAAACATTTACAATTAAACCACTCTTCTGGGAATATTTCAGTTTCTCAATATGGAATCACACTATGACCTGGAATAAGTTAAAAAATTGTTGTATTTTTAGTCTTCTGATTGCAGCTCAATATTTTTCATAAAATGACAGTCCTCCTATTACACTTATTTATTAAAAATTATGCTTAACTGTATACTTAAATGGACATTATGTTGTTTAAACTGCATGTCAAGTTAGAATTCACAGAATGTGACTTGCTCTAAGACAGAGGCTGTGCAGCCAGAGCTGTTTGCTGAGCATGACTCAGAGGGTTTGCCAAGAGAACTGTACTGTGTGAAGTTTGGTGAAGGGAAATTATGGTATGGGGCAGTTTTTTAGGAGTTTGGCAAAGCCACTTAGTTCCAGTGACAGGAACCTTTAACGCTTCAGCACATCAAGAAATTTCTGAAAAGCTAACCCTTCCAACTTTGTTGGAACTGTTTGGGAATGACTCCTTAAAATTCCAAAATGACTATACACCTGTATCCAAAGATAGGGACATTTGCGTCAAAGAACCTGACTGGTTTCTACAGTCTTGATTTTAACCCATAGAACAATTAGAGTGGAGATTCAGGACCAGGCCTAATCATCCAACTTCATTGTCTGACCTCACAAACTTACCAGAAAAGGTGTAGGTTTTATGTTTGCAAAAGATGGATCAACATTATAATATGCCCTATGGAATAAGCATTTGCTTTAGGAATGATAAGTAATTTAACTTTATCTGTGTGTAAAGGCAGATGAGTCATTGTTATTGTATTGCACATACAATGACAAATTTTGTAGGAATGATTCATGAATCCTTTCACACCAAAATATGTCTCCCAGTATTACTAAAAACAGCTGTGACTAGTTTAACAAGTTGTCATCTTTCTGGTGTCTGAATGTTACGGTAATTCAGTGAAAACGTTTGAAACAGACACAAACAGTTCAAGTGATCAACATACAGATTTACAGTCCTACACTTTAAAACGAATACAATTTAGGTAAGTATGCTTATTCAGCACCTTGAAAACAATCGGATCATCTGTCAGTTTGCTTGAAGCTGAAACTGTTCTTAAATCATTGTGTAGTTGCAGACCATTATCACACTGACAGTTCTAGCCAGGAAACAAGGCACATGTTGGGAATGATCTTTTTACATCTTCTAAACAAAACCAAGCAGGTAAATTTCATTTGGTACAGGATGAGCGCATCACTGATCCATCCTAATCATGCAAGAAAAATTTAAGTGGCTGCTTAAAACTTTAAATTTAAATTTAATGTATGTTTTTTTTTTTTTATTTAGGTCTGCAGTGGATATTTTTTTCAACTTTTAACAGTTAACAAATTTTGTTTTTGTTCCTATTAGCAATGCAAAAGAGTAAAAAAAAACTGATCAGTTGTGTGACGCACAATTTAAACAGATAGAAAAAGAAATAAAACTATCACCACTACATGTTGTTTACCAATGTACCATGCTGTAGCTGAAAACGGTAATGTTTCAGAGTCACGGCACACATCTGTCTGGTCTCGCTCCTTCGCTTGCAGTCTATCGTAGCTCTAAATCTCTGGCTCAGACTTTGTGCAGACAGTCAGCTGCCTCAGCAGTCTGGACTGTTGCTCCAGGCTTTGGCACCACGGCCAACATGGGGAGAAGATGTTTGTTAACTCTGTGCAAACAGCAGCCACAGCAGAGGCTGGGGCTCCTTTCCACCAGACACAGTGAAATTTGCTGTGTGTACACCAGCAGCTAAACTGATAAAAACAGTTATGCTATTGTTCTCCAATCTTGCAGAAGGGAGGCTAAATTAAAGCTCCATTAAATACAAAGCAAATCTGAATCATCACAACAAACATCAGAGTGATATTTCTGAAAACTGGGTCAAAATTGTGCTAAGCAATACAGCTCCTGCTCTGCAGTAATCACAATATTATACAGATCTGTGTTTACTGCATAGACTGTTAAAAGTGAGAACTTAAACAACATGGCTCTTATCTCAGACTTTTATTACTGCTTTCTTTCCAAAATCAAGTCAAAATTAGAGACAACTGCTGCAAGACACTTTGCCTCATCTGAACAGTTTGTGTTATCTTAAATCTTTTTTATTTTCTTTTTAGGTTTGTATCAAATGTTTTTTTTTCCCATCCAATTATCCAATAATGATTGGGCGGGACTTTTACTAGTAAATATGTGTACTAGATACTGTGTTTCATCTTTCAGATCAGGTTTCATGTTCAATCATCCCTGAGTTCAGAATGCCACAGAATACCGCAGAATAGTATTAGCACCTCAACAGACCAGAGGTTCTGTTTATCAGACTGAAATCACTATCTGCAGTTTTCATAGTAAGATGAGAATGATGACTAGTTTTTTCAGCAGTTATAGTAATTTCGAGAGATTTAATGCAGGTAAGCATACATGTGAAGAGAGTAAAACCCATGGAAATCCCCTCTAGTGATTGTCTGCAAGTTGCATTTCAACATAATTCAGCCTAAGAGAAGCTTCCTCTGTTCTTAGAATGCTGCACAGTTACCTCCATTACTCCCAACTGTCTCGCTCTCTCTCTCTTTCTCTTTGCGTGTGTGTGCGCATGTGTGTGTACTGTTCAAGGTTGGCCAAGTGTGCACATACAGGTGTAAGCTCTTGCTTGCTCATGCAAGTGCACATGCAGGTTAGAATGCCCAGCAGTTGGCTGGAGGCTGAAGACCTTTGCCAAGAAAATTGCAATGATTTCCTCTAAGGGCTTCCATGGCTTTGATGTGGGCAATGAGTTACTGTCAGCCTCAGGTCTGAACGACCACAACAGGCAAACGCCTTCCCCTCACCTTACCTACCACTAATGACAGTCATTCTCTCACCGCTGCAATTTCTTTCCACTTTTTAGAAAGTGTATGTTTCTGCAGCTGCAGAAATGTTGACAATGTAAGTGTGTAGATGGCTTGTATTTTTTTAACTAAACATTTATCAAAGTCTGATATGCAGTTGAGTTTACTTCTTATTCTTCAATACAGACTTTTATGCAAAAGTGGCAAAGGGTTTATGGTTATGCTACAAGCCATGTGAGGGACACAGCAAACATGTTGGAAGAAGTTGCTCTGTTCAGATGTGATGAGTCAGATACACCAATTTGAAAATGTAAGTCCAACAGCAAAACATGATGGTGGCTGCATCATGCTGTGGGGGTGCTTTTCTTCAATTGTGACAGAGAAGATAGAGGGCAACTCTTTAAAGAAAGTTGCTAAAGGCTGCAAAAGACTTCATTTTGGGAATTTCACATTCAATCAGGGGAACAGTCAAATATGAGGCAAATCTTGAAAATTCCTCTTCGTAGACACAGCAGTACATTAACCTGATTAGGCTTGGGTGGGCAAAAGTCATTTTCTAGATTTGCAAAACTTGTAGAACCGTGAGGTGGTCTGATGCATATCTTTAATGTTTTGTAATTATAGTACTTTCTAAGTCTTTTGCACAAAACTCAAATACTTTTTGTTTTCATTTGTAGGTTAGCAAAATGTGAAAAAGATCAAGGGGTGTGAATACTTTTGCAAGGCACTGTAAGTCAGAACCTACATGCACACATCATATTTTGCCTGATTCTCATTTTTCTTCACTCACTAACTTCCTAAGTCACCAAATCATTTGATCTTTACTTTTCTGCCACCCACATTTGACTCCTTCACTCAAAATGTGCAGTAATCAGTCATGCAACACTTCCTGACTTTTGTGTCTCTGCAGTACAGTGCAGGATCCCACATTCTGCTGCAACTTATGTCAGCTCTAGATACTATCGAACAGACTGATTGTGAAGACATAGTGCGTAAAGAACTGAAACTTCTGAGAATAGAGGAAGTTTGATCTCAAATATTTATTCAGAAAACATTCAAAATGCATACAATTCAAATAGTTATTGCATTATTTTTATGCATATTTGAAAGTAAATACACATAGTCCATGAATGTCTTGCTGGACAAGATGCAGCTAAAGAAAATAATCAGGATTTGCAAGCTGAACAATTGCTTTTCCCAAGAACTTCCTGATTAATATATAGCTGCATCAAACAAGAAAAGTCCATGTAGACTCTTTTGGACACCATCTTCAGGACCAGGATCTGAGTAGCTCCAATGTTATCAGATTCAGTCCAACTTCCACACTTTCACAAGTCCACTGTATCTTTTCTCTGCAACCTGCTGCCCAACTCCTTCATACAGGCTCCTAATACAGGGCAGCGCCAGGTCACCAATTAATGCAACATCCAGCACAGTCCAGCTCCTTCTCAGTGTCCACATGATCCAGTCAACACCTGACCTCTGGACTCCAGCCGTCGCCACTGGGCGATCCAGACCCAACATGCTGACCCAGAATGCTCTGGGTTGGGGTGCAGTCACAGCCTCTTAATCCAGACAAGTGAAGCAGAAAGGCTTGACTCCATCAACTGAAGGTTGACTTTTTCGTTCCATCATCCTGGGAACTGTCTCTTCAGCGCTCTGGGAGTGTGATGGTTGGAACCCAGTCATACGCACTGCGACTCTCCTCGCAGAACAGGCTCAGCTTGTCCAGAGCAGGGTCTTTCCACGGGTTTGCACTGGGGCTCTGGAATAAAGCACAAATGAAGACATTTAAAATTGTGACGAAAATGAGATAATTTACTGAAAAGTGGTGCATGCATGACTAAGTGGCTGCAGTGCGCAGCAGGTCCGTGGTGAACGTACCGTAACGAGAATGCAGTGCGCGTCCTTGGGCTCGCCGCTGTCGTCTGCGCCCACCAGGTCCGCCAGACGATCAATGTCGTTGACCCGCACCACGTTGATGTCGTTGTCAAAGCAAAAAGCCTGGATGAGAGTGAAGTGGATCTGGAGCGCGATGTCGCACTCGTACTCCTCGTCCGTGGCGAGGACGCAGAATGCCACGCTGTCTGGGTCGCTGTGTGGGGAAAAGATGAGACAGGTGATTAGTTGCACATCCTTGCACGCTTTCAGCTCAACTCGTTCAAATTGCCATTTGCACTTTACAGTGAAAGAGATTGGATACTCACACATTCATGACTTTTGCAGACTCGTAAACTCCAACTGTGAGGTAGTCTTGCTTCTTAGCGGCGATCAGCAGCTCCTCTAGAGCTGCGCCTGCACTTTGCACCCTTGAAAGAAGAACCCACATCGTCAGAACACTGTGTGCGGCTAAAGAAGTAGTGCACTCAGATCAAGCAGCTTCAATCGTGTTCTGTAATATAGCCAAATATTTACCTATCAGCGGTATCCATTGTGTTTTCTTGTCCGTGGATTTCTTCCAGAGTCATAGTTATAATAAATCCAAGTGTGATCGAGTCGTTCAGTGATCCGGTAATAGTGCTGCGCTCTTCCCTGTGCTGTCTCTTGTGTTATTCTGAGCTCGGAAAAAGCCTCTGGGTGGCTTTATAGCCACGCCGGCGTAGTTTCTCGGCAATGGGCGGGTCTTCAGCCCCCCCTTACCTCTGTGCTGTTCCAACCATTGGCTCGGAGCAGCCGGGGTAAAGCGAGGGTAAGGAAAGCAAAAGTCCCCGGCTAGTTTTTTTTTTTTTTTTTTTATGTGCAGGAGCTGTTAAGCTGGAGCTGTTAACCCCACGTGGGCTAGATTTCACCGTTTCAAGAAATTCCCCACTCCCCCTCCCACCGCCGATTCCCTCCACCTTGGCTTGTCAACATCCAACATCACCAGAATGTACAAAAACTAAAAGTCCTGTTTACAGAAGACTGATACAAAACAGTCTGAATCATGTGAGTTCAGTTTGGACACAATGTCATTAAAGACAATCCTAAAATACATAAGACACATGTCAATATGACTTTTGTACATTTTGCTATTCACTAATTGACCTATCAACATTATGTTGTATCCTTGACGAAGAATCATTGTTTGCAGGTTTTGTAACTGTTATACAGCAGCTGATGTTTTTGTATGACTATTACGACACCAGGGGGCAGTACAGGGCATATTTCACATGATTTGCGACAGGCAGACAGTCCTGTGAAGAGACTGGTCATGCATCCTGTCTGGTTTTTGGTTTGGGCGATAGCAGGGCTCACCGCCCAGGGTGTTGCAGCCTGGTGGGGTTCCACCACAACTGAACATCAGTTTCATTTCCCCCTCTGATGACACATAATAGAATATTTAACAGCGGTAAACTGTCAAGGACTTCAAGTCCTAAGTAGTGCCAGAAATGTAATAATAATGACATTTAATTAGAAGAAGATTGAATGAATGCATGACTAATTTAGTCAATAAATAAAAATAATTTAAAAAAATCAAAACTTCATAATGTCTTCTAAAAACTTTTATTTGCAAAATCCTTACATTTATTTTTGGCTCCGATTTTGGCTAGTTGAGTCTTACAAAATTTGACTAATAAAAATAACAATAAAAATTGTACCGAAAATGCCTTAAATTCGACGCAATGCCCTGCCTGAAGGATTTGCTGGGTTAAAAGATCAGAAGGAAAAAAATTAAATGGACAAAAGCAAAGGGTGTTTGAGATGTCTGCCATTAAAGGTTTCATTTCTTTAAAATATTAAGATTTGTGACAGAATGTTTAGTAGGTTGCTAATAAGACAGCTGGTGTCAGCCTTTTAAAAAAATAAAACATATTATGTTACTGCAGGTGGAATGCAGTGAGTGATCACAAGGAAAGAAACAGATATCTTCCATGATAAACATTGGAAGTGTATTTCAGGGTAAGTACTTCCCCAGCACGAGGAATCACTGCTTAGGTTTTATATAGCAAACTTTCCCCGCCCGCCCTCCATTTGCCCCTAATAAACAGCTTTCCGTTCTGTTACTCAACCTGCTGCACTGTTTACAGTCAGGCAACAGAACCCTCCAGTAAGAGAAATCTCCAAGCCTGACCTGACCCTAATAATGAGGCGAGACTTCTTGAAGTCTCTTGAAGAAGAACAATCTCTGAACTTCTGGGTTATTTATTTAACCCTCATGCAGTCAGAAGCTGGATTGGTTTAACCAAACATTGATTGAGTCAAAAACAGTGAACAAGTTTCTTGGGTCACATCTGAAATGAGAAGGATAATCATTGTTCTTCACACACTGCCATCTGGAAAATTGGTGGAATTTGCTAATTGTACTGACACAAGCCGTGTTAGTAAGCTGTAGCATGACCAAACACAGAAAAAACATGCTCACAATTGAAGGCTGACAAATACTTCATATTTACTACATTTTCCTGTACAGCACCCATTATAACCAATTATTTTTGGCCAATAAAGATCATAGTAATATTACTATTTATATATTATATCTGAATTTTGTTATCAAAATTCACTTGTCAATAACAATGTTTGTCTTTGGTCATTTTCACTGCATCCAAAAAATAAAATCATTAATTTTGGGTTTGGTGATGTTATCACTGTTGCCTTGTAATAAGAAAGTTATGGATTCTTCATGGCTAAAACACACATGTTGGGTTGACTGGCCACTCTAAATTGGCATGAGTGTGTAGATGCATGACTCTGTTCTGGTGCCTCTAGCTGGTGCCTCTGCATGATTGGGATTTCTGCATAGAAACTAATTTGTACTACAAATTAGTTTGAGTATGTGCACAGATGTGTGTCACTGTGTTTCCCTGTGATGGATTGTGACCTTTTGAGGGTGCATTCTATTCTTACCTAATGACTGCTGGAGATTATGTTTTTGCTAATTGTTTTGTTAGAATGTTTGCCATTCTTGTACAATGGCAAACATTGTACATATTTTTTTTATTTTTTTTTATTTATTTTATTTTTATTTTTTCTTAGTTTGTGTGTTTCTTTGACCTAATTCACCAAAACAACCCAGATGGGTTCATGTTTAGCCTTGCAGTTTTCAGTTTAGCCCAAGCAGCCAACTGACGCCACACGCCACTTTTTGTTGTCACTCTTTAAAGAGTGGTGGTGTGTGGGGGCTTAATTACAGCTGCCTGGCTCGACGTGTGTCGTGTCCCCACGGACAAAAGTGAGTCGACTTAAATCCCTCCTCCACTTCACCTGCCCCTTGTCTTTGCTTGGTGCAAAAGCATGGAAGTGTTGCATTTCTCCATACATGCATGCACCCTTTGTGCGCCCTCCACGCACACGGCGACCAGCGACAGATGCCCGACAGATGTGCGCGCGACCCCAAAAGGGCACGTGCCGCGGTCAGAAGCCTTTTCAGGCCACTTTATCTTATCAGTGGTATAGCGCATGTTTAGATTAAACACCATTCTCTTTTTTGAACAAATGCTGCCGGCTGTGTTTACGCACCGGGGGGCTATTCCTGTCGTAACTTGAAATGCTATGCCTAAAAAACAGCGAACAATCATTTTAAAGTATGCGTGCGTGACTCAAACTTGGACAAAATATTAACGGGAAGATTGCAATCCCCTTATCTTCTATCAGTCATCACAAAGTATAACTATAGGAATACTGCTCCCCGTTAAATGTTTTCATTTTAGATTTCTTATTAAATGAGTCAAAATGTCGTTTGACATTTATCTCAATGCAAATAAGATTGCCTACATGATAACTGGATGACTTTTCACCTGAACCGCACACCCCCCGGAGCTGCACAAAAACACTTGCCCCTTATTGTCAGAAACACAGGGCAATATCGCCCTCTGGTGGTCACTAGGGGAGTGAACTTTCACCCACTACGACAACAAGCCTGAACACGTTGCCGGGGCTCATGACTCATGATTCCAGCCTCACACTTGTGACTCACTTTCTATCCCGTGTTATCCCCGCACAACTGAGCCTGCTAAGGTCAGACAAATAGCTCCAACCTAAAGCTTATTGAGGAGAAATGTGAATAACATAATTTCCCCTGCTCCCACACATGGACACTCCAAAAAACAACAAACTGAAGATTTGATTTATATAAAAGTAAGTAATTTAAATGAAATGACACATAATTGCATCATCTTACAAGTTCAGATAAGCTTCAATGAGTGAAATGAAATCAGGATTCTGATTAAACATGGTAAAGTACAAAATGGAAGCATTTCCCAGATCTTAATCATATGGAACGTTTTAGCATTTTAGATTTAAATCCAGTAATGAATCCATCAGCCCTCCTCTGATCTATTGGTTTAGTCAGTCCCCAGAAAACCCAAGACAATTTTATTTACAAGCACAAAAGACCAAAGTGCTGAGCAGACATTCATCTATTGGTTCACCTAAGTTCAGGCAGAACCCTGAAGATCTGCACAAACAGGCTACAAATCAGTTTACTTCCTGTAACCTGTGAACATACTGCAGTCACACCAACACAGATGACAGCACAGAATCAAAGGGAACTCTGGACTCTTTAACTGTAATGTTTTACTTTGATCGGTGCAATATTGGCAATCTTAGCTTTTTTTTAAATCACAGTGTATGGGTATGTGTTTAAATGCATTTTTAAAATTATTTTTAAATCTAGTGGTTTCCTATTTACAGTATTTACACATTATTAAATTCAAGCTGCAACTGGATCACTTCAGACAGTTTGATTGTACATTGTACAGCGTCAATATGCGAAAACATATATTTCAATTTAGTCCTTGTGAGCCAATATAGGTTATTGTCTATCAGTTTATCAGGCTTCATCCACCCATCATTCTGTCCAATTTTCCATTGGTTTATAAGCTTTGTAGCCATATGTTAGTTTAGCCATCAATCCACCTATTGATATAAGTTCATATGGGAACCTAATGAGTCAAAAATGAACTAAAAAAGGAGCTAATAATGGACATTCAATTCTCAAAAAGTGTGATATGTTGGTTTATAAATGAGTCAGCAGAGGGCAGTAGAAAGCTGACTCAGGGAAATCTCAGAATGATTTTGAAAATCTTAGTGGAGGACCACCTAATTTAGAAAGTATTCTCTAAAGTGATTGCAAATAACCTTACTAACAGTAAGGTTAGTAAGCAAAATGAAAATAGACTCCCTTTGAACCTATGCTGGTAAGTACAATGAGTCATTTGTCTGTTGTGTTGGAAAATGGTTCCACACAGCCAATTAGGTCATTTGTAGCTGGACAACAGCAATCATTAAAGCTAAAAAAAAAGCTTCTTGTAATGGCAGTGTAGTCACAAAGAAATAAGCAAAAAAGTTTGTTCTTATTTATAAAAAAAAGTTTATTATAATAGATATTCAGACATTTAGTTTGTATGTACAGAAAAAGTAACAATCATATATTGTATCTACATTTCATTCTTGGACTGTCAAACGTCAGTGCATTTGCTTTGACATGACTAATGTTGAAAATCTCATTTCATGTGAATTATACCAAAGTTGTTTCAGTACATTTTAGATTCCATTTGTCACTGACAGTAACAAATAAATATATACACACAAAAAATATTAAAACGTTTCACTGACAAAACAGATCATTACGTCTTTGAGTATACTTTACTGCAAATAGTTCACTGAGCAAATATTTATTAATCCCCTTCTTAATACACGAGTTAAAAGGTATTTTAGACTTTTACAAAGAAAGACAATTTGACAAGCTGATAAAAATTTTACAGCAGACCGGGCATCACTAATAATTATAAACTAAGGGGCTCATGGGCATTTTTTCTATATTTCCTTTTGCTTTACTGTACAAAAAAAAATATCAAGAGCATTTTAAAATTATAAAGCACATGGATACCCTTGGTACAAGGGAAATACTAACACTTTACTAGTCTTCTAAATGGCCAAATGTCCTGCAATGGCTTAAGCAATAGATACAGTGGTCAAACAACCACTTTGTTCAAGCTTTATGAGACAAGCAGCTTTTCTTCTACAGTACAATCTATGATGGAGGGCTGGACTTTATTCATGGTTTTGAAGGAGCATGTCAACACCTGCTGAAGGCAAAATTAAAAAGTCTCTCCGCTAAATCTTGTATAGATATAAAAAAGTATAATTGTTCCCCAATTTAGATCCAGTACTTTTGGTCATCACTTTATAAAACAAGTTAAAAAACACTTATAGCTGCTTCAATAGCATGTGGCCTGCAGTAGCCCGGAAATTTATATAATGGCAATACTGACCCCTTTTTTTATATAGAAACATTCAGTACTTTATACTGTGAAAGTTTCTTCAGTCCTTCAATGAAATCAGATAAAAAGTGCAAAAAACCTGCAATAAATGAGAAAAGCAGTGAAAAACAGGGACTACCCTGTCTGGACAGATAGTAGTATTTTTACCTTCATCCTTATTTTAAGCTTAAGCTTCCCTCATTTAACAGTTAAAAATGTCTCCCTCTGCTGGTTCAATGATTAAAAATGCACCTACATCTCATCAGAGCGGTGCTGCTGTAAAATGACTGACGGGGGGCTTCGGTCAATCCAGTTCTCTTTAGATCCCGGCACGTCGTACGCCACAGCAGCCGCCACCACAGGATCAATGGATCCTTCCTTTAAAGGACCCACACCGCCAGGCGACCCCGGCGTCATCTCTGCCGCCTGAGCGGGACTTGGGAAGTCTGCTGAGGAATTGCTGTTGACGCCAGTCTCAGAATCAGATTGTTCCACCCTCTCATAATCGGGGGTGTGGTTCTTCTGACCGCCTGAGAAGATGGCTTTGGTGTTCTCCACTACTTCTGACACCAAGACAAGTGGATCATCCTCAGACTCCAGGTAAAACGTAGGATCTGTGTTTTCTGATGGAACTGAGCGCAAGGTCCGGGAAATGACTGCAATAATGAGCAAATGATATTTTTCAAAAACAAGCCAAAGTGAAAAAATTGTTTTATTTACACAATATGACAGAGTTAAAACATTTGCTTCAGGGTCCAAACAAAAGGTGCAACTCACCAGATGAAGGTGTGTATGACTCCTGTTGAGTGTTTCCACCAAATGGATTAACAGACGGAAAGATGATAAGACAGAAGGAGAGCAGGAACACCTGAATTCGGCAAAGACAAATAAAGTGTGAAAAAAACAGCAAAATGTTAACGCGTAATAACAAAGATGAACACAATGTCTTAGCCGACAAACTTACCATAACGCAAGTGCTGGTTGTGCTGGCCTTCAAAGTAGACATCTTCACTATAGCCTGGAGTTTCCTCATTTGCTCAATCAGAGACCTATAAGAAGCAGGAAGGACACATTTAGAGTAATGAAACTTGTTGTTAAAAAAGGAGCAAAGGTGGAATGTCCAAGACTTCTTACATGTTCTGTTTCTGGAGCAGCTGGACTTTCTTCTGAAGTTCCAGGTTGTGTGCAGTGCATACAGCGACTCTGTGGAAGAAAGTCATTCAGTAATTAGTCCCATTATGTCTGTACAAACACTGTGCAGATACAATTTGAGCTTTGTACTTATAGCACCTATAATACTGATTTGCCCCCAGATTTGTTAAGTTATCTTTGTAGTTCACCTGTTTTCCAGTCCATCAACATACACCTTCTTCTTCTTGCGGCTCTCCTGAGCAGACTGCTTGTTGCGGATCTTCCTCCTGATCCTCTTCAAAGTCCTCTCCTCTGCCTGTCAACCAAAGTAAAGGAGGCTTTCAGCGTAATGCTGATGTGACAGCAGCATTGCACCACAAAAAAAAAACAAAGAGAAGATTTTAATGTTTTTGCAGCCCCAGGCCCCTCCAAAAAAACAAGGTGTCACTTCTGAGAATGTAAGAAAAACAAACATCTAGAATTGAAAGAGATATGAAACAAAATCCACAAATATTCAATGTCCTGTGAGCAGACAATTATACAGAGATAGAAGCTCACAATTACCTTAGTCAGAGGCATGTGCTCAGGAATGGTGGCTCCTTCTTTTGCCAAAAGCCGCTTTTCCTCCTCAGTGAGAACAATCTCTTTAAACTGGAACTAGATGGAGAAAAATCAAAGCTCTGAAACATTGTTCATTTAAACAAACTTAAATACTTCAATATCATGAATCAGTGCCTTTCTAATAATCAAAGCATTTTTAATCACACTTATTTTAACTGCATCATTGTTCTGCTAAATATCTGTGAGCAGGAAAAACTAACCTGGTCTGTTTTGGTTAGCTGAGCTAAATCCTGTGCAGAGTTCTCTATGGCCAAAGTACAAGGCAGCTCAGTGGTGAAGTCCTCCTCCATAGCATCACTCACCAGGTCATCTGTTGCAATAGAATCATTTTAAATCAATTTAATCTGTATGTTTACATAAGTTCTTGAAGTTAGTTTTTTTTTTATTTTGATTATTTCAAACCTCCACAACACCTACCCAGATCAATGAAGACATCTGTATCTGGCTTCTCTGCCCTGACACTCTCCAGCACATCCATGTCTCTGACTCCGCTCTGCAGCAGAGAGTAGCTGTGATCCGCATGGACCGACAAAGCCTCAGGGATCTCTGCTTGCAGCTCTTCTGAGGTAAGGGTGGGGTCAGAGTACACGGGGCTGGGGTGAGAATAACTGGGGCTGGGTACTCTGTCGCTTTCACTGCCGTGTGGACTTCCCAGAGTGTTGTTGTTTCCAGCGCCCGTGCTGCTGTCGTCAGAAATGCCGCTGTCGCTCCCCAGTGGGGAATGAGACGGACAGAAGGTCTCCACGTTGTCATCTCCATCCAACAAGCTGGACAGGAAATCTTCAGTATCCATACCTGACAACATCTACAGACAAAAATAAATTCCATTGGCTATAATTGAGCATAAAAGTAATGCCTTGGATAGCTGGTTGTAGAGCTTGAAGCCTTACTTCTTGCTCAGACAGCCAGGATTCAATAAGCCCATCCTCATCCTGAAAGAGGGGCTCAGTGCATCCATTGTAGCCATCTTGGAACAGCAGCCCGATCAGGTCTGCTCCATCCACGTCTGGAAGGTCCTCAGCGGATGACATCTGTGGAAGAGCATCAGCAAACATTTTTTAACATGTTATGAAAGATCAAATAATACGAGAGTTTGGCTGCGGCTGGTTGGTGTATTAAAGAGGGCTGTGTGCATTTAACTTCGAGAAACACCTGTTTTCACAAATAGTTTTTATTGCATTATCAAGTCTTTATAGCATCTGAATGGTTTCACATTTTCTTACATTATTGCCACACACTTTATTTTTATTTGGATTTTATGTAATAATCCAAAACAAAGACATGTTCTTAATGGACTGAAACAAGCAAAAAACCTAAACATACTACTTTATGGCTATTCAGCTATTGACCAAAGAAGCAACTAATTCAACAAAGGCAACATTGCAAAACCTTTTGGCCTACATCTAACATACACAATACAATGAAATAAGGAGGTGGCAGCATTATGCTGTGTGGACATGACTGGACTGGAAAGAAAGGATGCTAACACACATCCACCCAAAAATTAAATTCAGGATTTGAGGCACAACTTGACAACTGCTGCAGCAAATCTCATCAAATCATAATGAGTTTAATTCACTTTGCATAAAGAACTGAAAACTTTCAGTCCGACAACATACAAAGCTGATACAAACCAGTAGTTGGACTGGCAATAAGATGTGGGGAGAGCAGGGATAAATACAAATACAACCGAAATATGTTCATAATTTCAAAACCTTACTTCATTGTTCTTCCACCTAGTTTTGCAATTCTTTGTGTGTTTTTTTTCACATGCAATTTCTACAACTTCCACCAAAGTTTGCGATGTTAATAGGAAAAAAAAAACATTAAGATATGCAAGGGGTATGAATACTGCAGAAAACCACTCGACATATCACAGAAAGCCAGCAGGTCCCACTACCTGGAGTCAAAGTGCCTGTAAAAATATTATTTATGCCGATTTAATGTTTTTATTAAAAATAATGGTCAATTTTAGTACACTACTTCCAAGTTTTGCCAGATCAAAACAAATCAAAGCATTTTACTATTGTTGCGCAGCGGCAGCCACGTGGCCATTCTCGCTTTTCAAAAACAATTTGTATTATATATTTTTTACTGCATGAAAGTGTATGCATTAGTTGATGAAGATTATAATGCGCTTTAGATGATAAAGTTTTGGCGATTTTTTGTTATCACAACAGCCTCGCGTTTACAACAATGCGCCAGAACAAAGGGGACCGTTTCTGAATCCTGTCAGTCTATGCTGCATTTGATTCCACGTGTGGCCTGCAGACATAGGTTGAAACCTATTTTCTCAACAATTTTAATTAAATTAGTTAAAAGTAAATTGATTTTATCTTCTGAAGCACTTGACAACGTGATACAGTATGTCTGTAAACCGTCTAATGTTGCATCATCTTAAACATTTCAGCATGACCTCATCCGTTGATGTGCCCCGCCCCCATACCAGGCTGACAGGATATAGTATCAAATGTCAAAACAAATAACAGCTATAACAAATGGATTAATAAAACGTAGGTGGTCAGAAGGCTAAAAAAACAGATTTTCGGCTTGATTAAGAGTGTTTTTGCTTTGGTTTTAAACCGCACAATGCATTGCAATATATGTCATGTTGTGTTAAACTAAGATTAAAACCGAAAACGAGGGAGCTGTTTTAAGGAGATAAAGCACAATACCTATTAGAAATACAATGCTAATAGAGCTGCGTTATTAATTCAAGCAAAAATTAAGGAATGTTTTCCGTCTAAAACTGACTTCTCTTAGCTCTGTTTTAAGCATTATATTAAAGGCGTGGCTCCTTTTTAAACATAAAAAACACTGCAAAACATCCTAGTATTGGTGACAAAAGAAGTACAGTTTCTTACCGTTTTATAACAGAAGATGATATCAACTCAAACAAGCTCGTTCAAATCCGTTTTGATTTCTGTACTGAGCTTTTTTCTTCCGCACCGTGTACAGCCAGAGCTTCCTACAGAAAACACCTTCCAACAAGGCAAAAAACGCGTCATCACGCAAAGGCGGAAACGGATTTGGTGCGTACGTTTTTTGGGTGTTTGTGGGAAATGTAGTCAAATACTAATAAGCTACTTGGTACTACTGACCTATTTGTCGATTAAAAAAAACCTCTAAATATACATAAATTACTGATGGAGTGCAAGCTAATAAATGTTTTCTACATGAAACTCAATCAGTTATAAAGAGATTAGCTTTTTTGTTGTTAGCATTTATTCTTCAAAGAACTGAAGCAGTTTAGTTGTCATTTAACATTTATTTCAATCAGCACATTAGCATTAACATGGCATTGCATGATGTAGCGAATCTGACATTCGGTCTCAGACCTTGAACCTGAAAGGAATGTTTTACCACATTAATTAATCTTCTGCTAGTTGGTTTATCTGTAATGAAATCCAAGGAGAGTATCAGTACTCTCCTTGTTTTTAGTCAAAAAGTTAAGTCAACAAATTGAAGTTAATGAGGTAAATATTTGGAACATCTCATAGAGATACGTCGCATATGACCCTTTCACCTGTATCATTACTGAAACCAGTTTCATTTCAAAACAATGAAAAATTAAGGCATTTGAGAAAATTGCACTTAAACATCAAATACACCACGTTTTATGCACTGAATGTATGTTTTTGTTTTGATATTGAGCCTTTTTATAGGGTGTTTCTGTTAAATTGGTGCCTTTGAACCTGGCAATAATTCCAATAATGAACATAGAGCTGATAACTAACAGTGCATTGTCTTTATGACTCAAATGGAATTATTAGCAGTCTAACCATTATGTTGACTCTTAATTATTCACATTCCAAACCTTGTTAAAGCTGATAAAAATGTCATTTCAAAACAAAAAAATATATAAACTTAATAAACTTTCTGCAGCCTTCTCACAGAGATTAGATTTAGAAGAAAAAGAAAGCATACTAAGTAAGAAAAATCAAGTTTCAGCAGCTGAGTGAGGTCTTAGTATGATTACTTTGACATATACTACTGGACTGAAAAGCTTTGCTAATGCAGTCTGTGCAATTTAACCCCAGGCTGCATAACCATTGAATTTCCATAGTGAAGCTTAACATTTTTGTCACAGAACCACACACAGTTTAGATGTGTGCCGCAAACTGCGATACACTTTTAGTCGCTCCTTTTTATTTGTTGTAGTTGGCCCGACTTTTTGTGTGACCGCAGGCATCCTCTCAACCACCCGTTTCTTCTGAGCCCGGTGTAGCAAGATCCGATAGACCCCAGTGATGGAGCTTCTGCAGTCTTTCCCCTGGTTGTTGAATATGTGCTCTGAAGTGATTCCTAGAGTCTCTAATGCAGCCTTTACCTCCAGTTCTTCCTCCTGCAGTTCAGCTGGTTTGCTCTCAGCAAGATGAGATGGATCTAGCTTACAAGGCTCCATGGCACATGGAAATTCCACAGGGAGCAGCCACTCACAACCCATCATTTGCTCCACTGTATAGCGGTCCGATGGGACTGGCTGAAGAATCCCCCTGATGAGCCTCTGGCATGCCTCGGGGACTGATGGGGGAAGCACGAAGGCTCCCTCCATGATGCATCTTTTCAGTTTGGCCACAGTGTCTGCCCTGAATGGCATGGTGCCAGTCACCATAAAAAACAGCATGACCCCCAAAGCCCAAATATCTACGTAAGCTCCTATATAATGCTCATCCCGGAAGAGTTCTGGAGCCGCATAAGGCGGAGAGCCGCAGAAAGTGTTGAGCGTCTCATCGCGGCGGCTCAGTGTGCTAAATCCAAAGTCTCCGACTTTGACACAAGAGCTGCTCGTGTAGAAGACATTTTCTGCCTTTAGGTCACGATGGATGATGTTATTTTCATGCTATGGGAGAAGAATAGAAATCACAGTCATAAAAGTACCACTTACCTAAACAACATAAGTAACCAATAATGTCCTGCGACGCCAACTCAGTTAGATTTAACTGAATCTACAACAGATCTTCTATTCTGAAATCAGTTTATAAATTTCATTAAAAATTGTCATGTAGATTTGATCTTTGAGTAGAGACAAAAAGTGCAACCAGGTGATAAGCGACTTTCCAGGGTGTGAAAAAAAATACTGAGGTAAGAAAAATGAAATGTATTCATATCTCTGGGATATTTAGATATACATGTATTTCTATCCAACCAAAAAGTTTGTCAGAAATCTCCCTAAGCAATAAAAAGTTAATTTGCCAGGATTATGACCAATTTTGGGCAAACTTGAATCTATTTGAAATATTAGGTTGGAGTTTGAAAATAAATTCAAGTGGGAGAAACATTCAGAAAGGAAAGTTTATTTTCTATGACATACTCAGACATGCATACAGTTAATTCTGAGGGAGAGACAGAGATACAGAGACAGAGTATCAATATTTTGGTTGTATGGCTATTGGGACTCAAAGTTACAGACCGTATTCACAGTACAATTTATTGTAATTCTACTCAAATATATTCCATTAACATACGTGTAAGTACTCACCATGTGTTTAACAGCCGAGAGGATCTGAGCGAAGACAATCTTGCTGTCAGTGTCAGAAAGTTTTCCTTCTGTAGTAATCTTAGTATAGAGCTCCCCTCCACCTGCATACTCCATCACTAAGTGTAACCGTGACAACGTCTCCACCACCTACAAAGGTCACAGATAGAGGCATAATGATCAGGATGAAGAAGGCTGGTTTTAAAAAGCAAAAGGAATCTGAAGACAAACCTCATATAGGCGTATGATATTAGGGTGGTGTAGTTTTTCCATGCTGGAGATCTCTCTTGAAAGCAACCTCTGAGTCTTCTGATCCAACTTAGTTTTGTCTAAGATCTTAATGGCCACTTTGTCTGGTTATACCAAAGAGAGAATTAATAATCAACCAGAGCTCAATCATATGACAGAAAGAATCCTGTGTTTTTTTAATTTGAGTTTAAATTAACAGCATATATAAAGATGAAATTCCAGGTACATGCATGATATAAAAGCAACATGCACTGATAATCTACTGTTATTAAAAGTTTCAGCTGTCCTTTAAAACATTTTTTATTTTATATATTCTTATTTATAGTGCCATCTTAAAATGAAATTTACTTTTATATATCATGGGAACTTCTTTTTGAAACAGCAGCAACTTAAGGTGTAAACATAATACATTTACAATCCAAAAAAGTAAGAATAAAGATCTAAAAACTTTACAAATATTTCATTTAAATACCCCAGCTGTTGGCTATGTGCCTTTAAATCATTAAAACAACTCCCAAGTAACCGAATACAGAAATGTTCTCAAGCAACAAAATAGTGTTGAGATATCTCTTTGTGCTCAAGCATGAATTATTAAGGCGAGAATTAGGCTCAGTTTCAGACGCAATATAGCTGTTAATAGGAGCATTCAAAATGCAATCCAGCTCGTATTGTTTTAGAATCAGAAATACCGTTTAAATGCAAAAATACACTAATAGCACAAAGAGGCATGAAGTAGTAAAATGTACTAAAGCACCCACAGTCTGACAGAACTACACACTCATTCGTGGCCCTATCTGTAGCATTTGATGAGGCATGCAGCAATTTTAGCTGTCGCTAAGGAAACTGGAGATCTCTAATCGATCCCTTAGGTCAAGTGGAGCAGATAGTCACTCTCTTTGTGGATGAATCAGCCTCCACACCAGAAAAAGAGCTGCTTTATAAATTATTATGAAATAAAAACCTCTTGCTCATTGATCACAACATCTTACAAAGATGTTCTGAAAGAACAGAAAGCTTACTTTAAATTTTTCGATACATGGGGCTTTGTTTGTATCTGTCTTAGGTGATGTCATAAGACATGATATTTGCACTAATTACCTTTTGTAAGAGCATGAATTCCTAGTTTGACATGGGAGAAATTTCCACACCCTATTTCGCCACGAATCTTGTAGAAGGCAATTCTTCTGCCCACTGTCAGCTCACGGACCACCCTGTGACGAGATGATGTAACACGAAATGTGACACTGATATTTTTTCCATAATTTAGCAAACTCACAAGAAAGGTTTGCAGTCTAAGGCAAGTCAATCAAAAATGGAAAAATGTCAGATTGTAAAAAAAAAAAAAAAACTTTTTCTCTGAAATCATACCTTTCATCCTGACACATATCCAGGTTCAGCCTTTCCAGAGGAGTTAGGCGACGAACAGTGGCTCCCTCATCATCTGTGTTGATGTCAGAGCTATCCTGCCGGCTCCAGCGGCTATACCTTTGTCCGCCAGGAACAACAGCTGCCCCTACAGTGGACCCTCCAACAGAGTCTCCATTAGACTCCCTGGAATCTGCTCCTGAGACTGAGCTGTTCCCAGTGGTGCCTGCTGTCCCAGTCCCAGCTCCAGCTCCATCTGGGCTGCTCTCAGAGGGGCAGACAGCAGTCATCCTGTGAGGGACGCTCAGGGAGGAGTGGGCTTAGGCCATAGCTAGGAGCAATGCTGAACGGAAGGATGCAGAATGGAAGAAGTCATTTTCTACTTTACTTCCTTTTTCACTTCTTACTTTCCTTAACTCTGAGCACTTAAAATATTAAGTTTACCTGAAGACATCTCTGACAATTTCATTATACAGGCACATTTTAATGAATGAGAATAAAATTAAAAAGTAATTTGAACATTTAAGTGAAGAAAGTGAAAACCATGCAGATTCAATGCACAGAGTGAAAGAATAAAAAATAGAAGACTAGCAAAATTATAAGACAGAAATGTTAAGAGCAAAACAATCACAGGAAAGTTTAAAAACTAGACAGGTGTAATTGGAATTCGCACAGAAACACATTGCTCTTGAAGCTGACCATTGCCAGAGAGCAGAATCTAAGCATATTATTTGAAAGTTAAATGGAAGGGAAAATTGTGGTAGAAAAATAACCAGGATAAAAAAAAAACCCAAGTGTTCGCAGGTGAACAAGGTTTGGATTATGGCTGGAGTCTGTGCTTCCAATACCCACCTCAGGATACCGGATGCAACTGTCACATTCCTTCTGTAAATAATTTTACTTATTTGTACTTGCTAAGGTAAAAAAAAAAAGAAGTTCAAAATCAATTTTTCAGATAAAAGTAAATGTGTTTCATTTGGAAATCAAGATCAGGGTTTAGGGGAAGAGCGGAGAGGAACATAATCCAATCTGAACAAGGTCCAGTGTAAAGTTTCCATATTCTGTAATGAGTTGGAGATTCATATCTTTCAGGTTTGGTCGATCGATTGTGCTTCAGCAAGTCCAAAGTTAAAGCAGCAGGAAGTCACAGGGCGCTTTATGCTACCTGTGCTGACAAGCTTTATGGAAACATTGATTTAATTTTCTTGTCTGATTTGGCATCTATCCACACTGCCAAAAGTAGCAATAAAAGGTTTTGACCAGCACACTGTTCTGACCAAAACTGCATGTATAATTGATTGAGTGTTGTCATGAGGAAAATGATAGACGCCATAACAAACATTGAAGATGAGCTGAAGGCTGCTATAGAAGCAACCTGGGCTTCTTTAATGTCTCAGTAAAGTCACAGATGGATCACATTCATGCCAAGTTGCAGTAATGTAGCAATCACAGAGTATTGAATCTACATTATGAATAAACACACAATAATAATAATACATGATTTTAACTAATTATATTAATTATTTTGCTGTAAAATAATACAAATCTTCCAAGATTAAAAAACAACAACATTTGAATGTAATGAGATATAAAAGAAGGAAAATATCAGCAGGTTCCCATGACAAGGCTATTATCTGATCAAAATATACTTTCACTAACTTCAACTATGCAACAAACACAGAAAAAATAGGCTTACCTTCTGGTGTGTGATTCATTTTCAAGATAAATCCTTTCATATTTGTCACTGCATCATTGTTGTATAGGCACTTCTATTAATGAAGAAATATTCACAGTTTCTTTCTCGATATCAGATGCAACACATATTTGCATCTAAGAGCCCATGTTTTATCCAAAATATCCCAATTAAGCTGCAGCTGAATCCAGCCACAAAAGAATAACATGATCAGATTGTCACTGGATTCTTAAAGCTGTTATGCTGTCGCATTTGGGGATTTCCTCTGTCAATCTTCCACTTTCCCTCGCTTACAGCTGTGTCTGAAGGTTCACCAAAACATGTATTACCAGATTCATGCTCACTGCTGTCTCGGAGCGTTAATGGAGCCTTTTGTGTCCGAGTATTAATAGGCCATGAGGTGAGGAGGAGGGAAGAGGAGAAGGACGCGAGAGGTTGAAAGAGTGAGGATGAACAGGTGATTGTGTCAGGGTGCAGGCACAGGGTGACAGCCAGGACAACCTGTGAAAAGAACAAAGACAAACAGATGCACAAATTTGAATTGGTTTTTAAGCCTCTTCAGCTGCTTAGTTCCTTTAGGAAGTTTCAAATTTGAAACCTGTGCTTTACAGCATCATTTAGAGGTTCATTTATAGGTTAGTACACATTTTATAAACTGTATGTTCATAAAATGAGACAATTTTTTCCCCAAAATTGTCTCATCCTGATAGTGTAACAGCAACATTTCCAGCTGTGCTTTTGTTTAAAACATGAATAAATCGTGAACACCACTAAACACATATTTGCATGAGAAGGCCAACACACAGATCTTAAAAAGCAGTATACTTGTTCTCTCTTCACTTGAATGTACATTAATGTGTATTGTACTTCATAATTAGGAGCTCACTGATGGATTCAGGTTGCTATGGCAGCTGGGGTAAGCAAATCAAGATTTGGTAATAGAAAGAAAACCTTCAAAACTACCAGTGTGACTAAGCAAAATCATTTCAACTGCAGCTCACTGTCAGCTTCTTTATTTGTGTCTGTGCATCAGTGTGGTGGTGTGGTTGAATAAGCGTGGAAGAAGGTGATAATTGTATGCTGTTCAGAAAACAACGCTGTAACGATGCCCCATGAGGAAGAACAGAACAAAAGAAACACATTACAGATGAAAATGAACTAGGCTTATGTAACACACATATTTTGTATTAAATTATATTTTGTTCAGACAAGAAACTGCACATATCAGTTACCTAAATTCAACTTACATTATTAACGTACCAAACAAATATATGGCAAGCAAAATTTCAGTTTGAGGCAAAGATGCATCAGCATCAATACTTTAAAGCCGTGATGCTGAAACTGTTCATTAAGTACCACAGATTACTGTTAAAAGTACAACCTAACAATAGAGATACCACTCTTTCAAATATTACAGCAATTTGTTAGCTGTTCCACAAAAATAAGAAAAAAGATGTTGGGATTTGTTTTATGCAAATGTCAGGGACACAAAACTTTTCAAAGCAAGAGCTCCTTTCAGCGAGATCTTGTTTTTCTTTGCTTTGTGTACAACATCCCATGTTCAGGGGCCACCTATAAAGGAAAGGAACTGTGAAAATATGTTCACAGGAAGCTAAAGAGGCTCTGTAGGATATTTTGAAGCTACAGACTGAGATCAACTCTACGAGTCACATGGAAATGACATTAGTGCCATGACTGACTGTAAAGAACAGCATCCCCACCAGCCCAGTGAAATGCGTCCCCCAAAACAAACCGTGGATCACCAGTAAACTAAAGGAACTGCTAAACAAAAACAAAAGAAAAAAATGCCTTCCGGGAGGGATTCAGAAGATTATTGAGGAGTATGCTAAAACAACATAAAAACATCTTACCGACACTGAAAATGGCTAATTTCCATAATAATACTGTTTACACCAAATGTCTGTGACACTAGTGACCTTGTAGCTATTGTAAAAGATGTGATGATTTTTTTTGTTTCAGACTGAAATGTAAAAATTAGAAGGCATATGTTTTGAAACTTAATCCAGAAGAGAACCTTGACCAGATTTGCACAATATGGGAAACTTTGGATCTCTGACTCTGGCCCTAATACCAATAATGTTTGGTTATACAAAACACATACACAAACAAGATGAACGAGCACCATCGAGGGACATATATGTCTCTGAGGCCTTAATGAAGTTACCATGACACTATAAACAGGAAGCACAAAAACAAAATTATGCTGCAGAGCAGCCACTGCCAAGCTTACATCTGCTGGTTCACATCAAAATCAAATTAATTTCTTCCAGCTTTATAAAGAGCTGTCTGAGTTTGCATGTTATTCCCAATCAACACATCAAAGAGGTTTGCATCAAAGAAAAATCACAGGAAGCAAAATGTTTTATGTACTCTGACTAATTGATCATCAAAAGAATACAATTAGGAAAAGATTTCCTGCAGGTGGACATAAAAAGAACCACAAAAGGGGTCATTTTTGTTTTAACAATATGGAAAATTATTCAACAGCTTACAATGTAGATGAATGAAATTTCCTTCTTAATTCGTCACATCTTCCGACTATTTACTTCTGAAGAAAATACAAAATTCTCTCCTTGTTTTGTTCCTCTAAAGATTTATCTTTGGAGCTCCGTCCATTGAGGCGAAATTGAATAAATTCTTCTGACATGCAAATTTAAACTCATTTGTTTAAATCTAAAAATTGTCTCAGGCGAACACAGCAAACAAAACGCTTTGCAACAGGTGCCTTTGCACCAGTTTAGTCCTTCTGAGTTATACTGCGCTTCAGTCTTTCAGCATCGGTCAAGGTGTATTTTTTATTTTTTAATATAAATATATATGGATATAAGCTCTCCAATCAGAGAAAACTATAAAGCGGCACATCTCACCTTGAATGGTTCATGTGTTTACATTAAACGCGTATATTTTTCAGTGACAATAATATTCTCAATGAAGGCCTCTTTCGAAGAAATACATCTTGAAGTGTGTCTATTAAATAATACACCCATCTCTGTTCAATCATAGTCAACAGTTAGCCAAAAATCCCCCACAGTAGGCCGTTTCTGTGAGCCAAAACGCTTTCTATCATAACCCCATCGTACAATATATATAGCTGAGCCTACACATGGAAATTGATCTTACTTGGATGTGTACAGTATCTTCGTGAATCCGTGACAGCCATGTTTACCAACCTTGGTGCCAAATCCATCCTATCCTCACTGCCCGGTGACATTGGGCGCTCAGGCTTTCTGCAGCAACTGCTGCCCAGCTCGATCTGTTGTCAAGGAAATCCACGTAAAGGACCGGCGGATGGACCAATCAGCGACAGGAACAGCGCTACACCGTGTCCAATGAGAATGAAGAATTAGAACACATTTTATTCTAGGAGCTGAAGAGCGGTCTAACACAAATAGCAGGTGGCGGGACTCAGCAGGTAATTGAAGCAGCATGTGTCAAGCAGCGTGATCCCATGATGACTGTAAGGGGACCACATCAGAGGTTCCCTCTAAGCTCCTGGGGTCAAGGGACCAGGAGCTTAGAGAGTTCTTTATTACTTTAAATTTGACTGGCACAACGAAGTGTCTTATGACCCTTGTTGTTGGCAAGCCTTGCATGTGTACTTAACATTTATAATATTTTTAGAGACAAATTTATTTTCTTTTCACTAAAACCATTTAAGCAAATTTGATTCTTTTGGAGGGTAAAAATCCCATGTTTAGATATAACTGAGGGTATCTATATCTCCAATTGCACTTTTATTGGCACTCCAACCACTTTAATTTTATTTATTTATTTTTTTTACTTTAAGGTATTCAGCACAGTTTCAACCTGCTAAAAGGCAATGTTGTTAATGACACTGATATACATTAATATTAACATATATCATTGCTTAATGAACTGGTCCAGTCTGTTGCAGTGAAGTTTAAATAGTCAAAAAGGAAAAGCTATTGATGTCTTTGTCCATGTTTTGACCCACAGCTATTATTGGAAGATGCAAATCTTATTACACAGAAGTGCTGCCAAACACAGTGAGGATAATTAGTAAAAAAAATAAAAAATCAGAGTTGCTATTCATCAGCTGTGGATACAAGACTTTTATTGTGGCTGTTCTTAAAGCTTATTCAGTTTCAATTATCATTTTTTGTGAATTATTTCAAGCTGAAATCTTTGAATTTAACTCTCTGCATAACATAATACCTAGTAGTGTGTTAAAGTAAATAGTAAGACTTAATTCCAAGTACTAAAGTACAACCATTTAAAAAATCTGTTTTTTTCCACTATGGAGGTACTCAAAAAAGATAAAAAAAACACTGTCATATTCCTAATCTACAATTTTTTTTACCAACACCTTTAAAGTTTCCCAAAGCACACTGCAAGTGATCTGATTTGACATCAGCAATTTATTGAGCAAAAATAAACAGAAAAATGGATTGCTGGAGTCCTGAAGACTCAAGATGTAAGTTGGAAAACAGGTTTTAAAATAAATACAATATTTTTAAGAAATCTTGATATTGCAAATCTCTCAAAAGATCCAGAGAAGTTCAGACATGGATGTTCAATGTGACAGGTGGTTATACAGGTATGTGGCACATCCCACATGCAGGATTCCATTAAAAAAATAAGGTGTCTGCAGTAGAAAACTTTCTTCTGCTTGATATGGAAATACGTACATTAAGACAATCCTTGTTTTATTCTCATACAGCTACTGCTTGTTCAGCTTCCTCTAGGTTCACAATTTCATCCTCAATCTCTACTTCCACTTCAGAGTTGACAACCTGGTGCTCATCAACTGCAGCTGTGTTCACATGGACCACTTGGATCTGCAACCCAGCCTGCTTTAGTCTCTCCAGGTCCTCCTCACATATCCCCCCCACTCCTCCGTCTTCCACTACAACTGTTGTAGTCTCCTCCATCTGCATTACGTCCACAGGCTCCACTGTAACATGTTCGACGTGAATGCCATCGTCCAGCAGGACTGTCTCAGTGCCTCCTATGCTTTGTGTCGCTATGGTGAGAGCGGCAGTCGCAGCTGAGTCGGTGAGGACCACCTGCTCCATAGACTTATCCTCAATAGAATGTACGTCTTTGAGATGCATTTTAAGTTCTTTGGCATCGGTGAACCACAGGTCACACATGGTGCAATGGTTTGGCTTGTCCCCCGTGTGACACATAAGATGCTCCTTGAACTGGTCCCAGCTTATAAAGACGCTACTGCAGACCTGATGTGGGAAAAAAAAGTTTAAAGAGTTAATGAAAAATTTAATATTTGAACCAATTAATACTGGCATGTTCTGCATTTCTGCTGCAAAAGTAAAATATAAAAAATACTGTTCAACTTGTTTACCCTGCAAAACAATGTTTTAGTATGGCCTGTATTTAAAATCTAAATGTGTTAAGGTTAGTGAATACCTGCAGCCATACTAATTACAGTACAATAATACTGGTGCAAACATAATTTTTTTAATGTTTGTGGATATTTGCATGCACAGCAGATTTAACTATATTCACAAATGCTGATTGGCAATGCTAGAACAATAAATGGGAGATGCAATGACACAATGATGAGCACTGGATTTGCAAATCTTGTGTTTGATAATGCCCCATGCTTACTTAAGTTGTACAGCGGAAAAAAAACTTTTCTCAATATTAGTGCAGCGTTAATAATGAAGTCTGAGGTCATTTTACTGCGTCTCTAGACGTTGCGTGTTGAGATAGACGGCTTTGTAGTTTTCAGCTGTTTCAGAGAAAAATCATTGTTCTTATTGGTCTTTACCATTAAAACATTTTATTGAAAAAATAAACAATTTCAATTTCTGCCAAAATCAGAAAAAATAATAATACTAATAATTAGGAACGATTTGAACCAGCTAAAGATCTGCAACAGCAGATCAAAAGATTACAGATTCAGAAGTTTCTACAGCAGTGGTATGAGTATTATTTCTTTCTACATAAATAAATATTTAAAACATTGCTTTAACAAAGAAAACAAAAATATTGGCAAGCTGTACCTGGCATTCGTAGAGCTTCTTTCGTCCTTTCTTGGCTCCTGCCCCGTTCTGACAGGCGGCCATATGGCACTTCAATGTGCTGTTCCTTGCAAATCGCTCATGACAATCTGGACACTCATAAGGCTTTTCACCTGAAAATATAAAAGCCCAAAAATGCTAATGCTGCATGTATAACTATAGAATGGCTGAATAAATAAGAAATTATGAATAGAGTCCAGGCACAATTAGTAACTTAAATTGAGATTTTTTGGTTTCATATTTCAAATCTCACCAGTGTGCTTCCGTAAGTGCTCCTTAAAGTGGCCAAAGTGGTCAAAGTGCTTCTTACAGTATTCACAGATGTGCACTTTCTTTTGAATTTTCTGCCCTCGAGACAGTTCCTCTGCATCAAAATGAAACGTGCTGATGTGCTGCTTCAGGGCGCCCTCCCGTGTGTAAGCTTTCCCACAGTGGTTACACACATGAGGCTTCTCCATAGAGCCTAGGTGAGTTTTCAGGTGCTGCTTGAGATGGTAGTACAGCTTAAAACTACGGTCGCACTTGCTGCAGCGGAAGATGTCTCCTTGGGAGATCTGAACTTCTACAACTTCAACGTTCTCCAGTACTTTGGATGCTGTCACGGTTTCCTCCTGATACAGGACCTCCTGCAAAGTAAACACTGATATTTGTAGAGAATGCTTTCCTAAGGATACATGTTTAAGAAATTAATAAGAGTACAAAATATATACCTCTTCATCCTTCTTGATCACATGAATTGTTGGCTCCCCCTGCTGGTATTTGCTAGTTATGTCAGCTAGAAGAGCCAAAGCAGAGTCATCTGATGCAGCTTGAGCAGTCTTTCCATCCACCACCTCCTCCAGGCCGGTCTCCACCACTTCAATCTCCACCTAGAGGACAGCAAAACATTAAATCCGTACCTTTAAATGAGGTGATCAGTAGCATTAATGTCATACGCTTATGGCTTTTATTAATGTAGTTGCATTTCCAGTGTGAAATGATGTCACAATAAACAACTTTGGTGATTTTTTGCAAACAAAAGCTTAGTGTAAAAAGTTGAAAAAACTAGATTTACTTTTAACTGAATAACAATTATACACAAAGTATCAAATATTCATAAACATTTAATATTTGACTTGATACTGGACCACTCTTCTTCAAAAATGTCAGAGTTTATTTAAACTGGTTGACTAATTTGCAGAGAACAGAAACTTTCATTAGAGTTTAGGTCAAGGCCATTGCATAAGCCTTATGTAAGAAGTAAGTGAGGAAAATCTCAGGTACTACTAATTGTTTCCAGTGTCACTGTCCACAAAAAACTAATTTTCAGTCAACACTGACTAAAAAGATGCTGACCAGATCAGACAGATGCTATTTAGTACAGAAGCAAGAAAAAGGTTTGGAAAATCAAAGGGGAGACATTTAAAACCAAACTCTCAAGCAGTGTAGCATCATTACTATTAGTGGTCTAGGTGTTTTGCACAAAGAGAATGAAATAACTACATTGCAATCATGTTTAACAACATAAACAGTAAATTTTGAACTTGTGCACACACTGATGAATGTATGCAAACCTCTAACCAGAACTACACATAAACACCAACCTGCTCTCCCTCCACTGTGGGTAAGGTTTCTGTAATCACATTAGACGTCTCTGCAATCGTCCTCTTCTTAGCAATGCTCTTTGTTGTCATTGAGGAATTTATTCTTCAAAAAGAAAAAAAAACAAAAACACTGTTATTTAGTGATCATCACTCAGGCATGAGAGTTTATCAGTACAAGACCACTGGTCTTACTTCTTGAGTGCTTTGATGGCTTCCTGCATTTGAAGGTATTCAGCAGCTTTCCACACATCGAGCGCCTCTTCCTCCCCAGATATCACAAGCGTGGCTGTGTACGTGAACTCCATCAACTGGCAAAAAGCTGTGTTGCTAACTCCTATAAAATGTCAGAGGAGAGTTAGTATACAATACGAAACATATGGAATACAAAATATTTAACAGGGATTTAACAGAAACACTGAATACCTTCGATCTCTACCAGAGGTTCCTGGGTGAAATCCTGGAAGAACTTGTGGAAAAACTGACTGCAGGCTGCCAACACAGCTTTATGAGCTCTGAAGTGGTGTCCTGCAATAAGCAACCAATATACATATTAACTTTGCAGCCTAGTGGTGTTTTACCATACAAATAATTTCCAACAAACACTTGGGTAACCACAGCTGGAAGATGCATTTTATAACTTTTAGTTGGCTTTCAATAAAATATACTTTGGAATAATACCCATGCCCACTGCAAAGATGACATGCAAATGTGACTCAAACACCAAAATACAGGGGCCTGTGTGAAGACCAAAACTAACAGAGGACTACACAGCTCAGTTTTCTTTAAATATATATTAGTTTCTAGGTTAATTACAAAAGTGATAAAATGCTAGCAAACTGGATTCTATGATAATAATACTAAAACAGTTTCAATTGGACATTACAGAGTAAAGCTACAACAATTCTCCTTTTTGAACTGCATGGCAGTGTGAAAATGGAAAAAAGATATAAATCTACAACTGTACGTACCATCCACTATGAGTGTGATATCTGTAAACTGATCCAGTTGTCGCTGTTCGTTTAGTTTGTCCATCATGACTTTGTAGAGCCCCGGGTACTCGCTGCCTCCGTTCACCTCCACCTCCATCCTTCACCTGACCCTGCCCTGCAAAAATGGAGGCAGGCAGTTCTGAATGTGGATGTCAACTAGCTAATAGAGTTACCTGACATAGCAGCAAATGGTACTGCTAAAATTTGTTTTAGGAAAGCAGACGCTAAAAGCTAGAGGTGCATCGGGAAATTGGGTCGTGGCAATCTTTTGGAAATCTCACAGTTAACATACAAGTCTACTAACTCCATAGGGAATACATGGAGTGGCTACCAGTAATGATAATTGTCTAATAAGATGAGAGTTGAAATATGAACTAATCATCTGTCCTAGATGAAGCCACTTCTTTGTCATCAAAGGACAACAACGCAAAACAGTTTAAATGTACCTTATTAAAATGTGTCATTAATAACTTTAATCATCTTATATTTGCCCATTAAGTAATACGAGCCTGCTCTCTCCTTTATGTACTGATTTTGTCCTAAAACTGATATGTATATCTCATGCACATTACAAAAAAAGCACTGTGAACTCTTTCCATATAAAGGACACAATGGTTATAACATTAGTTCAGGCTTATTATCATAAAAACGTGTATTGGCCTAAAAGCAAAGCTGTGCTTTCCTTATTTAGATACTACACGAAATATGCCGTAAAATGTTTAAAGTAGATTCTGACCCTGGCATTACATGTGTTGTAATGGTCTGTTTAGCAAATGTATGTCTGTTATAGAGTAATTCTGTTGTTTGCATCCGACTAATGACATGCTATTTGTTAGTGGTATGTCTACTAAAACATCTACTACGCTGCCAGGTTTAATTTCGAAAACACTAGTGTTCTAGAAAGAAATTGCTTTCCTTGCTGTTGACACATGTAGCTTATTTAACTAGCTAAACATCTTTGCTAGCTTAGTTTCGTACCCTGTCCCACAAAGATAAATAAAATCTACATTTTTAAACACACATTCACTGCAGACAACTACCGCTGAACTTACCCAGCGTTGATAAAACGCAATAGCTGTCTCCATATGTTAAGTTAAAAAGTGTAATAAAAATCCTGTTTTCTGCTGCAAACGGGCCTCCTAGCACACTCGCCATTTCGCGTTTGACAATCAACATTACGTCATCAATCCGCGCATTAAAATACACTTTTACCAGACAGATATCCTGATTTTAAGTACTGTGAGTCGAAGAATGCGTTGAAAAGCATCGCTTGACATACCTCAAATAGTTGTACACAGTTTTAAAAAGTAGCTTTGCGATAATATTTCCCACGGCGCTGTTCTACCCTCGTTGCTCGAAAAAGGGCGGTCGTTCTGGCCCACAGGCCTCAGTTTCCCAGAATCCTTTGCAAACAAAAGAAGGACGCCTTGTAGCGTTGCTTAGTGACGAAGGTAAATGCCAAGAAATCACTAATGGGAATCAACAGTATCTACTGTAACAACTAGTTTCAGTGGGTGTATTTTATATATATGTAAAAATCCGGTTTTTAAATGTGTTGGTTCTGAATTTGTTTTTCTATTTATATTTTTATTTAATTCATTTCAGCTCCTTTCTAAGGAGGCCAGCTATATTGTATATCTCTATATATGTATATATATATATATATATATATATATATAGTATGTTCTTTGAAATACTAGAATTTGCAAATGTATTTGTCTGTTGAAAAGCAAAGACATTTACTAACTGAGCATAAAAATGTGCAACAGCAACATATCTGCCCACTTTGCCTTATAATAGTTCTCCAAATCTGTTATTGATTGTGAGGATATATCTTATCTTATCCATAGCCCTCTGCAAATTGCTTGGGGCTCAGGCTAAAACAATTATGCAATCTCCACCATGTGTAGGATGTATCACTGTTTCTGTTTTTGTTACACAAAAATCTGCCTTTTTGAAATGAACTGTCTAAAAAGAAACATACACTGCAAATATGTTGATTTATTTCATTATGAAGGAGAATTTGAATAAAAAACATTATGTGGGTTTTAGGTTTCATGAGAATCATCATTTCAAACTATATTTTTAGATTCTAAAACAATCAAAAACTGAGTATCAGCTCACTTATGTGCACAAAAAGAAAACTTAGAGTCTAATGGAAAGCTTATTAGACTGCTATGCTTGCATCAGGTTCAAAATTACGTCACTTTACATTTTATTTCAGTTTAGCATTACTTACTACATCACAGCGCTTATTTTAAAAAATGCCTAGCTTGAGATCTGATCATAAAACATTCTTTTCAGAATGTAAAGATTTCAGGAATTGAAGATCAAAGATTTTACATCTTTATGATGGACATGTAATCAGTTTACAACTCATTCCCACATAACACTGACGTCTTAACAGTATATTGAGGCCAGCTTAGTACTGGTTTACCTGTATCTGACCCTACAGAACCAAAGGTCCTGATATGGAAGGTGCATACAGAGTTCTTTTAAAATTGTGAACTTTTTTGACCAGCAATAGTACTTGAATCACATGAGTGACAATACTGATTCATTTATATAACGCTATTCATGTTGTTAAAAATTTACTGGCTTTGCTGACCTGATCAAATGTACTTTGATTATTCATTCTGTCAAATGCACAACACACCAGTTTAGCATCATAAACAGACCTCAAATTAACCTTATATATGTACATATATATTGGAATATTATTCCCAATGCAGGTTCTAAGATACTGCAGCTTTACCGACAATGACCGTAATATACTGAGTAGCATATGTATTTAACATGTCAATGTTTTTGTCAGTTTAAATATTTCTAATGGAGTCACTGACTTAAAATATACACCAGATGTCAGCAAGGACCCAAGTAATAAATATATACAAAGAAATCAAAGCAATTCAAGTTATGGGAACAGGTCTAAAATGACCCATATAGTAAGTATACTTTTACCAATCCAAGCACTTTGCAAAACCTTGATAATAAAACAAGTCTTTTTTATGGGTCTTCAGTTAATATTAAACCAGCTTGTATTGATTGTCATAAACCAGCATGTATGCTTTTTAAATACTGACAGATTTCAACAGATTTCTTAATGTTCTATGCCTTCTTACACATCCTGTTCTTCAAGTATTAAATAGTTATAATATTTACCATGTTAGTCCAATATTTATCCCATACCTTCTTTTGCTATCAACATCTGGTGTAAATTCTGTCAATAATCCCAGGATAAATATTTAATCTAAGAAAAATGTTTATGTCTTTACTATTTATTTTACACATTGTTTATAGGTCATCCTGTTCTGGATAAAAAGGCTCTGGCATACTCTGTAAATAAGTGACTCATTAGAACTAATTCAGACATGACATGATATTTTGAAGCTCAGGTTAAGTTTCCACATGTCTCCAACCTGATCAAGTTGCATTCATAGATACTAGTCCCAACAGCACTACGTTTGCAAAACAAGTTCTCACCTACTCTGTACAGTATCACCACAGCATTACTTAAATCCTACAGATTGCACTCTGTTAACCCCAATCTGGCTTTGCATTGTGGGTGGATGTTGTAGTGGTTCAGTTTTAATATAAAATCACTATAAATATAAACTGTACTGGATTCTTTGAAAACAGAACTACGTCTGCTGCTACTTTTTTACTTTGCCTCTTATGCAATTCTTAACAAGCGCCAATGGGTCTATAAAAACATTGCTTACACTAAATCCACTCATAAAGAAATTTATAAAATATTTATAGTGCTGCTTTACACCAATATGATGACTGAATAACCTAAATGACAGGGTTTTTGAATAGAAAATGTTGGTTATTTTGTCGACATAAAATGGATTGTGGTCAATTAATTTCAGATCCTGCAATTAACTTGACTAAAAATTATTTATGAGAGGATCCATTTGGAGCTAAGGTTTCACTATCTGTGCTAAGTAAAACCTTGGCACAGTTTGGTGTTAGACCTGTTTAGTGATCCCCAAAACGTGTAAACAGTGGCTTTGGAAAGTTCCTGTGTATAATTCTCAGTCATCCGAGTCATGCCTACTGGATTTGAAGGCTTTTGCAGTGTCTTTGGAATGGTTAATGTTTCAGGCCACTCGGTAATTTAAGTTTCCAGCAAAAAGTTAAATTTAAACTATTTTAAACTTTCAGTTAAGATTGCTCTGTTAAATTGTTATTGTCTTCATGTCTTCATTTATCTCCAAGTAATTATTGTTTGTTGGGCGTCCTTCATTGGTGGGGGTATGAAATTGCCTGATTGCTTAGTGATAGTCTTTACAGCTACTTCATATAATATTATCTTTCAGTGTCATTACAATATTATCTTTCAGTGTCAATGAGATAACTGCTTTGCGTCAGACGCAAAGCCTCCATATTTAGCTTTAGGTAACAAATCTTTCCAATAAGTAACATGTGCACTTGAGTTCTTCACAGACATCTTGTAGTCTGTGCAATTCTATAAATGTATACGTGTTTACAGGCTACATCTGTGCATTAACGTGAAGCATTTGTTCCAGTGATAGCTGAAGCAAAGGAACTTATGCATATTGCGAAACCCCCTTCCACTTGTGTTTATCTGGAAACATTCTGGACAGCCTCCAGGGTCCCACCCCTTGTCCTTTTCACTTCTTCCACTCCTGCAAGAAAGTAATGCATGATTCCTCAGGTCTTAACCAAAACTTTACTTTACAATCATTAAAAAATACAAAAAAAGACAATTTGATCTCTTTTCTTTTCTTTAGAGCTGATATAGAGTGCATTAACAAGTTAAGCAAAAATGTTTTTACTGCACGCACACACATTTGTTTCCTCAATTTTTCAGCCGCTGCAAACCATTTTTTATGTTCTGTTTCCTCTTAACTAGCGGATTTCATGCACTGTGACTTTTTTAACCAGAGAAAAGTGTTGGCATCAGCAGACAGAGGGAGCTGAACTTTGTCCTCGATCTACAGAGAAAAACAACAGGCTGAGTATAAAAGGGGGGAGCAAAGGAGGAAGAGGCATGTTTTTGTTCAAAGACTTGCAGAGAAAGCAGAGCACAGCAGAGGCAAAACACTAATTTAAACAAAGGGTAAGTGGCCGATTCCTCCAAAAAAAACCTCCTGGCTTGAGTTAACGTTGATCTTTATGCTGCATGGGATAGAGCAATCTTAACATGAGGAATGTATTTCACATTGTAAAGGTTTTGCTAAGTGCACATAATTTAGTTTTTTAGCTCTTGTAATTTTGCACTGATATAACTTTCAGACAATCGTGTACATAGAAAAGAAGTGAAAACTTGACAGTAAAGATAGATTTTTTTCTCCTTGTTTCAGTTTAAACATCATTTATAGACATATAGGTAAAGTGAAACTTTGAGGAAATCTTTCAGGGCTTTTAAATGTTTTATTGCAATTGAAGTGGGATCAATTCAAGGGGGAAAAAGTGCTACCCAAATTATTTTTGACTTCATATGCATTCATCTAGATTTTTTTTCTGCTGAGTTTGACAAAATTGCTTCTTCTCTTTTTGCTTTTCACTTCTTCCTTAATTTTACCCCTCATATCCGCTATAACATCCAGACTGGGGCAGGGAGGAGGTGCCAGAGGAATGTGGCTGCGCCTCAGCCTACTCCTCACTCTCTGCCTGCTCCATGGGGGCGGTGCAGAGAGTGAGGGTGGAGGGCCTCACTGTCAGCCCCCATCGACCTGGATGATCGGGGAAGTGGAACCGATGAAGGGCACAGCAGGCCAAGTAACAGTGGTGGCCCTGTTAAAAGCCAGCTGACTGTTCTGCTTGGTGCAGGCCGCCAGGTATGGATCAGCCCCAGTTTATTATGCTCTATTTTCTTTCACTTTTAATTAAAAAATACCAAAGTAAGCAGCAAAGTACAACTCAGAAAAAAACAAACACTCAGACTGAAATCCTAATTGTTGCCATATTTAATTTATATGGAAGGTCAACAATAGTGAATAAGGCACTTAAGTAGAACTTGTCTACTTAAGATGCTTTTTCAGATCTTTCATTTTGAAAGATCTGAAAAACATGTGCCCAGAACTAAAGTAACTCAAGACCAGATAAGAAACAAAGTCATTGAGATCTGTCAGTCTGGAAAGGCTTACAAATCCACTTTTATACTAGGAAAACACCCCCTGACGCCGTTTGGCCGGGTGTACAAGCAGCCAGGTCAGCAGGTTATCATGGTTGCTGCAAATATAAGTTGCAGGTATAAACTATTTAATTCACTTCTAACAGTAAGACTACAAATCATGTCAAACTAGACGTAGATGATCCCATACAGTTATTTGAGAAAATGTTAATTTGGTGTTTGAAGGCACAATTCTGGATGAAAGTAGTTCAATAAAGTTCTGAAATAAAATAAAATAAAATAAAAAAATCTAAAGAAAAACAATTATAACCCTCTGAAAAAAATGTATAAATAATTGTCCTTTGTTCAAGAAATTAACTTCAAAAGTGAAGGAATATTCAAACACAACTTCCTTATGTTCTTGATAAACGTAGTACTTTCTAATATAAATCAACTCTATGTTCCGCTGTGCATTTTCCACACAGAATTGATGGCCTGCGCCAGAAATTGGAGAGTCAGGGCCTGAATGATGTGGTTTACATGGTCATCAACCACCAGGGGGAGCAAGAGCAGCGGCTCCACCCCATGCTGGCTGAGAGGCTGTCAGATAAGATCTCACTGTACAAACAGGGTGAACAACAACCTGATGTTTGGCAGGCCCTGAATGGAAAGAAAGATGACTTCATCATCTATGACAGGTTTGTTATGTGCTTCAAATGTATTTTACAGAGTGGAAGAGTTTAGAGTCAAACACTATCCATTGTCTCACGATGCTTTTTTTTTTATATCTGTAACCTTAGGTGCGGCCGTCTTACCCACCATATCTCCCTTCCTTATTCTGTTATTGGACATGGCCATATTGAGAGTGCGATCAAAGAAGCCTACTGCAATCGCAAGTGTGGCGCCTGCTCACATGAGGTAACAGGTGAAATAACTTCACTGGAACATGTTATGAGTACTGGAAATTAAAAATAAAACGCTTTTTGCAATCTCTGATTTTTTTGCAGACTGCTGAGACGCCAGAGGCATGCAGAGCAACACCAAATGCACAGCCTGATGCAGATGCACCTGCAGCTGCAGGAGTCAACACAGAACATGACCACATTCTCCATCATGGTCAAGGCCATCATGGTCATGGCCATCATGGTCATGGCCATCATGGTCATGGACATCATGGTCATGGCCATCACGGTCAGCATGGTCATCACCACCATAGGCACCATGGTGATCATCATGGTCATCACCATCAGAACCACAATGGCGATGGCTTTGGCTCTGACTTGGAGCAAAGTCAGCAGGGGGTTAGGCAGGACCATGGTCAGCATAGCTTTGATTCACCGCAGTTACAGCAAGCAGTGGACACAGAGCAGTTATTACAGGAGGCTGTAGCAGCCCCGGTTAGGCCATGAGTGGCAGAAAAAGCAAGGTGAAAGTCAAAGTTCACCTGACAGGAAACAGTAGGCTCTGAAAACGAAACTGCTCCCAAAGCCAGCTGATGCTGACACTGACGCAGGGTGTTTGGCGAGGCGGGAAGCGAACAGTCGCTCGGGCTCTGACACTGTGAAGAGGCGCTGCCAGCCTCCTGACAGTGACACGGCCTCACGAGCGAGGCAGCCGCCGATGTCAAGGAGACCTGACAGTGACGCATGCCTCCTGCTGAATGACAGCAGCCTCAGCCATTCCAATGAGCCTGACCCGCCGGCGTTGGGAGCTGAGCATGAGAGCAGCTGTAAGCTGGAAATGATGTCAGCTATCAATGCCGGGGCCAAGTGCTCTTATTACCAACAAGTATTTCCCTGGGAGAGCAGGAAGGTCAATCCTTGATATAAATGCCCGAAAAGATCAGAACAAGAAATGTGTCCAGCTGTAATATTCAAACTTTTGGATTTCACAGTTGATGAAATAGGATGTTCCATCTTGCCTTGTTTTACCATGGATTGCCTCCCCCTCTCTCTCAGGTGGTCAGTGGGATATTATGTCCATAAACTAAGTCCTTCATGTTGTTCTCGCCTTCCGTTATGAAACCAGATGCATAAACTATGCTCTAGTGGCGTCTGTCTGATGTTTGGCAGGTGAGAGAGAAGGAAGTAGTTTAAGAACATTATAAACCCTTTGCATATCAGAGAAGAAAACATCTGCAAATAGAAAAAACAAAACACAAAACCACAATTTAGAGACTATAAGAAAACAAATTGACATTGTGGAATTGTTTTAGCAAGAAGCACAAGTTAATTTCTGGAAAAGTGCTACAAAGGACTCTTACTGTTTAGATTTTTGTTATTGCTCACTCCTGAAAAGATAACAGTTACTGTCATGAATTTCTTTCCGTTTTGTTCTCAGTAATAACATCCATGAGCTTTAACATATTTTAAATGTTTCAGACTAACATTTATTCAAGATATCTTTTTTAAAAAATTATATTGTTTGGATGGGGAGAAAGGGATAACAAGAGTGAATTATGTGAATGATGTGAAGAACTCTGTGCTTAATGACGGTTTCTGTGGGAAGATAACAGTCACCAGGAAATCCTGATGCTAGCACAGAGAGTTGCATTGTGTTGGGGTTTCTGGACGTGAGACTATGGAAAGTTTGATAAAGATGATCAATTTACTTTTGTAATTTGTGTTTATGTTCTTGATAAAGAATATTGTGAAGAGCCTGCTCCTGTCAGTATTCAAGAATATGTAAAAAAATTTTCATTGCATTTATTCAAGGGTATCAAGGAAAGGGGGACTGATTACGAATGCATGCCACACTTTTCAGATTCTAATTTGTAAAAAACAATAATCTCATAAAATAATTTGAAAAACATAAAATATAAAATTGTATGGTTTTGATGTAACAAATACATAGAAGTTCATGGGTGCACTGAATGCATTTTTTTTAAGTTTGAGATTTTGTCAGTAGTGTGAACTCTTCTGCTTTGCAATAACAACAGATTGACTGCAGCACTCCAATCTCCACCATTTTACCTCCTTTTCTATTCACTTCTGTAATTATTTTGTTTTATCAAGAATATATTTGAGATACGTGTGTAAAAGAAATGATGCCATTCCCCAAATTTATCAGCAGATGGCGTTGAGCATCAGCTTAGCATAAAACCATCATGTTCCTTCTGTTTACTGACCTGATCTTGCCACAGCACAGTTATTATAAGCCACACACACAATTACTGTTTAAACAGAGCCTCATCATTTCAGGTCATTACCCAAAGTGACTCATTTTATTTCATTTCAAGGGTCACCTCTGTCTTACACAAACATGTCACTTCAAAGTTCATGAGGAAAAAATAAGAATATTCACAGTCATTGCTTGTATGGGCAACACATTATCATTTCAGAAAACTGCTACAGGTTTATGGAAACAAATCTGTATCAAATATGACCAGTATTAGCTTTACACATTTGTTTTTGATCAACATAACGGTTGAATATTAATAAAAGTTATTCGTGAATTTGGGAACTCAGTCATAAAACCATCTTCCTGAAATAGCAATATATTTTCAATACTTTTTTCAAAAATATAGAGTAAAAACCATAATGATGCCACATAGGACGAGCATCTTAAGCAAATTTGTTCCATACAATCACTAAAACATTGATATCTGTCTGTGAGTGCAATACCCTGTGTTCAGTGTTATGTAGCTGGACTGCCTGTTGGGCTGTATGTCTAAAAAGGTCAACAAGCAACCGGAGGTAATAAATGAGGCAGAGGTGGACAGCTTGTGTGGGCGTAATTGGACTGAAGATCCAGTACAGAGGAACGGTGACTTATGGGCAATTATCTGCAATGTCCTGAGACAAAGAGCTGTGAGTGGCCACCTCTCTGATTCAATCAACCCCACACAGAGAAGCGCAGTACACAGCTTCTGTCTTAATTGTCCAATATGCTTTCCCCTTGGTGCACAACTGCTTCTGCAACCGGTTTTTCCTCCCTTAGTTACCCCATCAGAAGCAGCAGACAGAAAATCACATACTTGTGAGCTAATTCACATAGAAGGTCCTCTGTGTGGCTTATGAACAAGCAAACATCCACCCTTCAGTCATCGTACGCATGAATGCAATACATTCTTCGGGCACAATCTACATTAACTTGTCTGAATTTGAACTCCAAGAGTATATTTGCATGAAAAACCCTTTTTTGAAACTGTGTGAATCTTAGTGCATGCTGCTTGTGTGCTTTTATGAAAGTAACAGTACATAATTTGAAGAGTCCTAAATTGAATAAACTGTCAATAAAGGACTAAAAATAATGATAAATTATTGTTTTTACTTATTTAGGAAAATGCAATGTACAACAATTTGCTATTAGACTGAGACTTGAAAGTACCTTAAATGGCCCTTGTCCCTTTGCAGTATTTAAATCTGCATCATGACTGAGGTCTTTGACACACCGGGACTTGTCATTCATAGAAGTAAAAAAAAGTGAGACAAGTTTAAAAATGACATTCAGTCATACTTAGTAAAGGCTTGTTATTATGAAGCAGCCATTTGTATATATTTCTTACATTGTTTGCACTGTTTCTGGAGTTGGCTTTAATCTAATTTTACATGTGTACAGTGACAATAATAAATAAAAAATTAAAACTCAAGATTATGTGAAATTTGATCTTGCATTATGAAGGGGACAGTGTGGAGCCATTTGAATGTACCACTGCCCCACAGACCTTTATTTATAGAAATATTAAAAGTCCCTCACTGCTGTGTGAAGTGTAGAGAAAATGGACAAGATGCTGTTATATTTATTTTATTGAGAACTTATTGATCGCACATACATCACCAAAGAGATAATAAAACAGATGAATCCTCAAGGATCAATATATTTCTTGGCCCTAGGGAAAGCAGCAGTTTTTACATAAGAACATTGGCTCTCGGATGCAAAAAGGAAAAAAACAAAAAAAACAAAACTCGGATGCAAAAAAAAGACAACAAAACAGAGTCATAACAATTAATGAAGCCAGTATCGACCGGTTTATCAAATTAGACTACATTATTTTTTCTAATTTGTTGTTTGTTTCGGTTTGTTGGGGGGGTGAATGACACATGGCAGAGGGCTTACAGGAAGTAAGATACACTGGAGCCATGGAACATTGTAAAAACTAAAAATCAGGATTTACTCAAATCAGTACTTGACTTGAAGTAAATCCTCAAGTCAAGTGGTCAATTAAGCACTTTCCTTAACAAACTGAACGGCACAGCGTATGATGCTGATAGCTTTAAAAACATTAACCGACCACCAAAGATTCCAGCAAAATTACTTCCAGGCTCGAGAGAGTGACAAAAGTCAGCCTTCAACGCGAAGGCCAACATGTTTCATTGCAAAAATAATTCACCCCCTGTCATAAAATTCTTTGTGGTCATAAAAAACTGAAATCACACAGCGACAAAAACAACAACATGAAGTTAAAAAGATGAATATATCACACAACATATAGTTAATATGACTTTATAAATGTTCTATCTGGTTTAATCTCCTATAAACTCTATATGAAACATTAAATACTCCATTACAGTACAACAACCTAGCAATCTGTTAGTGTGAAATACTTTTTTTTATAAACATAAACTCTGTATAACAAAATCAAAGCTTATTCATATTGAAGGTTCCTCAAAGTTTGATTTTTGTGCTGACCAGAAAACGTAATGCTATTCTGTAGTAACATAGAAATCACACTTGATTTAGCAAAAGATACAAAATCTGAATACCATTTCTAAATATCACATATATGCTCTATGTGTACAAAGTGCTTCTTCTAAAGTGTCCTTGACATTTATAACCTTCAAATAACAAACTATCAATTCTGCCACTGTGAAATGAGCGATATGGCAAAAAAGAAAAATATATACTTAAGGTAGTAAACATCTGCACAGTTGGCTTGAAGAATAAAAAGCACCTCCTAATTTCTTCATCTCACCACCACTATTACAAACACTGCTTAAAACGTTTCCTCAGTTTTATGATTGCATTGTGTATTCCAGTTACACATTCACAGTTTTGCCTAATAAAAGAAGTCCTTCATTCTTTGTTCTTGCTACGTGAACATAATGAGAGCCTTCTGTGATCACTGGACACTGTGACAGACAAGATACCTAAAAAAAACCCACACTTTACGATCACAAAACATTTGAGACTGATTACTGCTCTCTCTTGACTTGAACTCAGCCATAAAAAAACAGAGTAAAAGAGAAATACATGCACCAAACAGCATCAATGAGTAAAAGTATCATCCTCGACATAAACCTTTATATTTGCACAGCACTAGCAAACATATTAAGACATTTTGCGACAGCACTGATTCTGCTGGTATCATCCACATAATGGCAGGAGCAGCAGAGAACTGAGTATTTCTTAAAGAGAAATGTCATATAGTCATCAAATTCACATTTTAAACCTCTCTTTGTAGATCAGATCGATACAAAAAACTACATGGATCCATATATTCAAAATATTTATATCCAGAAAGGCAAGAAAGCGGCATAAATCACAGACTGGTTGTGTTTTTTGCACTGCAGGTGCAGTTTAATAAATTTGGATATCATTAAAAAGGTTTATTATTACCATAAGTTATTTCAAATGTATATGTCATTTTTTCAGTCTTGGTATTTTTTGTCCTTGCACAAAGCAATGTGCTTAGACAACCACTAAAATAAATTACAGATATTATGCGTGAGAACTCATATTATGCTAGCTATGAGCATGTTGTTGAATCATTAAATCGGGTCTTGGGACGAAACATAAGAAGCACCTGATTAAATGCTGAATTAGGCAGAATATTCTTTCTAAACACAGCCTTCAATATTTTATCTGCGAAAAGCATGAACCTAAACAAACAAGATTCCAATTTGTTGAGTGTCAACAACTTTTTTTTTTTTATGAATGCTGAGCTCAAAATATTCTGATAAGTATTTTGAATTTGAAAATTGTAGTAAAACATGGAATAGTTTTCAGCACACAGAATGAAAATGTTTTTTTTAAAAAGAAAGCATTAAGCACAATATCTTATTATAATAGGGAATGTTTTTTTATGTACTGCGCTAATATACACATGCATGCATGTTTTGTGTCGATTTTTAACTGTTTCTTGGCAAAGAGAAGATATAAACCAGTTCATCTACACATAGCAAACAGAGGTACCTTTTGTTAACTGATATGCAGAAATCTAAATCACATTAGCATAGTACCATAGCAATTAAACAAACCATAATACTACAATAGTTATAGGTCTTTACATAGTGAACGTGGCAGATAAGTACTATGTAAGCTAGTAACATCTACGGTACACTTTCACAGTCAACTTATTCCAGTTGCTGTCCCTGCATTGACAATGTAGAACACAATTCCTCTTCAGAAAACTTAAAATGCAACAATTTCATAACCCTTACTTTTGTTTAATGAACCAAAACAATGTACCGTCAAGCAACTTGGGGCTGCTGCTGGTTCTGTGACACATGTTGAACCACCTTTTGCCTTCCATTAGCAGAAGACTGCCCTATGAAAACCAGGATATCAAATACTGTTTGAGTATTGTTAGGTTACCACAAAATAATATTTCAGGTTGAAGTCAAGCATGACTCTACTGTCCTGCTAACACACTCCTGTTCAGCCACTTTGCTACTGATGTAGGGATCAAATCTGAGCGACATGTGATAACAGTCGCCTTAATTTAGGAATACACGAGAGGTTTCTGCACCACCATCATCAGATTCAGCCTTGCTGTGGATGAGGAAAATACTTTGTATTAAAGCAGAGTACTTTTCATCAGTTTATCTGCAGCCTGATCTTATTGTGTACAGAAAACTGCCCATTAGAAAGCAGAGTGTGCTATTTTGTCCCTCATTCTGACTTGGGAGACCTATTCTTAAAAGGCCGAGTTTAAAAAAAAATTCTATTGTTATATGGTACAAGACTGTGCAATTTTTCCTTAACATCTTAGTAACACGGGAAATTTGGGGCATGGAAAACACAGCTGAGGTACTCTCACAGTCTATCTACTAATGGGGTGCTGCTCTCATGTTATTGCCCTACTGCAGTGTGAAGAGGGACTAATAAACCCTTACTGACTACAGTCAGTGATCAAAGTTTTGTGTTGATGTGAACATATTATCTAATTCCATTTTTTTTAGTTAAAAGTAATTTCAACAGTGTAACAAGTCCAACAAAATCTATTCAAATTAATATTGGAATTATTAAGTCAAGTATTTTAGTTTCCCTTTCATATAAATGATCTGCATTTGTTTTTGCAAGTACTTCCCTGCATTCCTGATTGGAATCTAGTGACCCTTAAGAAAACCTTAGTGGTCACCCTAACTTTGGTTTTATTGTTGACATTTGGTGCAGCTAAAACCAATAACTATAAAAGATAAAACTTTTTTTTTAAAGAAACAAAGACAGAAATTCAAATCTGCATTACTTTGTTCAAACATTTTGTGTTTTGTATAAAAATATATCTCTTGTGAAGTACTAACAGCATAACATGGTGAAATAGGAAACTTTGGAATATAGTAAATGTGATAGACATTAAACCTCAAAAAGGCCAGAACTGTCAAAGTCGAATTACTGTGTAGTTAAAAACATGGCTACTGTCTCTTTCTCTTCTCCTCATTGATATACTGACTTCACATTCAACATTAAGACTGTAAGGCAATCTAAGGCAAATTTTCACACATCTATATAGAGATATTTTTCACTTAGTACAATCATGCATTGATGCAAACTGCATTTTGCTTGTGATGTTTTTGTGATATTATTACTCTCTGTGTGTTTTGACCAAATATTCAGCAATAAAGTGGGGAATAATGTAAGAGTACAGTGCATCTCAATAAATTACTATATTGTTAAGAAGTTAATTTGTTTCAGCAATTCAATTTAAGTGTAACTCATATTATGTACATTTATTACACACATATATTGCATTTGTTTCTCAAGTTTTATGATTAAAGGCAATGACAATCCAAAGTTTAGGTTGTAAAAACGATTACATCAGGCCAATAAATAATGAAATTATAGAATGCTAACATTTTCAGGGAAACCACATTTTTGGCTTTCAGTAGCTGTAAAACATAATCATCAAAATTGACAGAAACAAATGCTTGATACATATCATCATGTGTCAAAGCAAACTATTCCATTTTTTACATTTACTTAAATAGAATTGCTGAAAAAAACGTTTTCAATTAGATTTTAATTTGTCGAGATGCACCTGTATACCTCCCCTTTGTATCATCTGATTAATTCACACAGTTATTCATCCAGTGTCCTGCAGGTTTTTACGTTTTTTTGGTTGTCATCAGGAATCAGGTAGGGTGGCTTCATGCTGACGTCCTGTCCAATAAGCCTGTACCTGTAGTTAAGGTCTGATGGTCTTGTCCACTCATGGTGCGAGATTCCCCAGCAGGTCTGGGGTGACGTACCCTACAGGTATTGGGACTTTGAGGGGATGCTGTGGCTGGGACAAAGAGGGAGATTGGCTGGGAGGCGGGTTAAGGAGCAGACTGCGATGCGTGTCCAACTCCTGCACCACTGTGTAGTCTGCAACAGGGGTAAAGAGCTGAGACTGGGAAGGCGCGGGGAGAATATACGGGGACTCGTTGGCGTCTCCCGTGGCTGCAGGTTTGGTCTCCATTGGCTGAGGCTGTATGGTTTGGTACCCTGCCCCAGGCACCGAAGTGCTGGGAGGAGTGCTGGTCTGCTGGGTGTTGTTCTCGGCGGTGTAGCCGCTTCCCTCTGGAACCACTACAAACAGCTGAAACTGAGGCTCATTTCTCTTCTGCTCCTTGATGCCCCCAGTATTTTCATTTTGCTTTCCCCCTTTCTGTGTTTCCCTCTCAGAACCTAAGGTGTTCTCCTGGATTTTAGGTTGTTGGCCGGGGGACAGCACAACCCCCCCAGTTGGCATAACATTGCTCACCTGGGCATATAAGTCTGTGTTGATCCAAGTCTGTGGTCCCCCGATTTGAGTTTGGATGAGGGGCTTTTCACCTGTCTCTGAAGCTGGGGCATCCAGGCAGGTGTCGCTGTCCTCAGGTTGGCCCGCCAGCAGGGACGCCATGAGTCTCTCTTGTTCCGGCAGATCTGTGTCGTAACAGCTGGCCAGGCCTGAGTCATCGTCAGGGTGGCTAGATGAAAAACCCAAGGTGAAAACAATGAGGGAATAACTTCAAATCTATGATACCAGTTAGCATGAAAACAATCCATTTACATGAACAGTTTTAAATTACCTAATGGCGCTGAAACCCTCTATATTTCTGTGTGGGAGACCAAGGAGCCTCTGAGTGTCTGAATTGTAGTTGTCTTCCTTATCTCCACCTTCTGCATCCTCCTCATCCACCTCAATGAACTCCACCCATGGCTCCTCTTGGTAGAAATCTGTTGCATAGGCTGGCAGGCCATCAACACCCCCACCATTCAGGATGAAATTCAACTCCTCCAGTTTCCCCTTCTGCAAAGATATAAAAATATTGACAAAAACTGTTAAAGCTGCAGTTTATAACTTTTACTTGTTTTTTTATCCTGCCACAACATAACAATAATTTCACCAAATATGTAGAAAAGATATCTTTTAGAAAAGTTACATGGTGCAGTTTTGAGAGGAATCTTTTTCACTTTAGAATATTCCAGCTGACATATAGGCTCAGTGTTGCATATCATTCATTATTTTCCCATGTATATATTTTTTAATTAAAAGGTAGATTTGCTCTGCAGCATCCCATGATATACCAGATCATGGTATATCATTTATTTCAAAGCTTATCCTATTTTCCTACTTTGACTTTTTTGTATTTGTGCATAAGTAAAAAATTTTTATCAAAGTAACAACAAAGAGGAAACATGCAGCACCTTAAATATAGTAATCACTTCACTGAAAAATGACGCATAAATGAATCCAGTCTCTATCATTGATATTACCAATCTCAGACTTCCTCAAGAATGGATTTGTTATTATGTAAATAAATAATAATGTAGACAAGTAAAAATGGGCATGAAAAAAATGGATAGTGTCTCGGCTGTGGCCTCTAGCAAGTGGATGAATTTCACTTTAACAGAACATTATTTAAATTTGGCATCAAAATTTGTTGGCAAACACAAAGCATAGTGTTAGAAAAAGGAGACAAACTTAAAAAATTAAACTGAAAGAGTAAAAAAAAAGGAAAGCATAGGAAATACATGCAATACCTTCAACAGTTCTGAATCAATGCCTTTGATTTTGGGTGCAGGAACAGGTGGCAAGAGAATCATCATTATTCTGAAATGACAGAAGATTGTGATAAAGTTAATAAAGTTGACAGAAGTATCTTAAAACAAAAGGTGACTTTTTAAATTTGGATTGATGAGTGCAGTTTATGATCTATACCTACAAGAAAACTGTCTTTTCTTAGCTTAACACCAACTTTCAAATTTCATAACAGATTAAATTTTCAAGAGTAAGTTTTTGATTGGAGGATTTGTTTGTACATTGTGTTTGGAGGCAATGTTTACAGAGTGTTTTGTAAAAGTATTTCTTTGCTATATTTTAAATTGGATAAAACCCTTTGAATCAAAACCGTACATGTTCCACTCATATATGGTTTTCAAGATTAACACAAACCTTTTACACTGTTTTTTTTACTCTCATCTGGGTAAAAAAAAAACCCAGATTTTTGTTTTATACAAAAAATCCACCTTGATTCATTTTATAATTTTTTTAATGAATTATGGCAGATTTTCACTAAATATGCCATTATCCATAAGATGCCATTATAATTTATTCCTCACTAGAAACTCAGTGTTTTCAATACTATAATTTACTATAATTGCAACTTTAGTTCTTTAGTTTTAAAATTGATATGAAATATGGATATGACAAAATATGTCTAAAATCAGACTGACTATAGGGTGTTCAAATTATTTCATATGATTGTATGCATTTAGTTTCTCTTTCAGTAATCAGTACTGAAAACATACAAGACCATGGCCTCAAAACATACATTTTCTATGTCTCTTTTTTCCATTTTCTCAGTGTAAACTTGTTAAAAATAAACTGATACATAAGTTTTAAAATATAGAAGGTAGAGTGCAAGATGATTAACACCATACATTCTGGGGGAAAACTTGTGGTAAAGCTGATGCATTTTTATAGTGCATAATAAAAAGAAACAAACAAAAAAGAAAAAACATCTTGCACATAAAGTATTCTTGGCATTTCTAAGGTGGAAGCAGAAGAAGAGAAAGAGAAGGTTCTTACCTTTGCTGCTGAGAAATGACTATCAGCATGATGACAATCAGGACCCCCACAACCCCAAAAATGAGAACCAAAGTGAATGGGACAGTAGAATCTGAAAACAAAATGTAGCATAATTTCTGATTAAATTCCTTATACTTTATGTTTGTGAATTTAATAACTTAACAAGTAATAAGGCAGGTATGCATTAATTAAAGAAGAAAGGCTCCCTCACCTTTACTGGGAATTTCTGTAACTTCAATGAAGATGGAGTCACTGAACTCTCCAAACTTCACGAAGGCCTGCATCCTGGAGCGGATGTGCACTTCGTACTCTTTTCCTATTTGCAGGCCGTAGATCGTCTGCTGGGTGTGCGGCTGCTTCTCCAGCTGAAAATGGAAATTTCACAAAACTCTTTAGCGTATTTTAGCAGAGCAGACAAATGTCCTGAAAATAAACACAGTGGCTAACTTGAAACAACACAATATGCCAAGAGGTCCATACGTATTTTTGGTACCCGTAACTATGACCTTTTCAAAGGTGGCAGGACTGCCCAGGCCTTTCACATAAATATGATAGAAGACATGTTGGCATAATTTTGAAGTTTGCATTTGTCAAACCGGGTGGTCATGCAATAATAAACAAGCCTATACAAGGTCCCATGCCCTCTGACCCACAGATCCCCCCCTTCTCTTCCTTCAGAGAGTTTGTTTTCGCAGAGGGTCCTGCTCCTGCTTCAGCGGGCTTGCCAACAAAGCTATGGTGCATTTCAGCCACAAGAGTTCAGGAGGGAGTCCAGATGGTGGGAAGGAAACAAAACACGTTGTCTCTACAATCTTCCAAGAGTTTACTTTCAAAATTATGTGTAAGTGCTTTCATTTGTGCAATCTCTCGGGTGTTTTGTGCAGTCAGAAAGAAAGTTTGACGGAAAAACGTACTGCTTCCCAGTTAGTGGCGTTCCTCTCTCTGTACTGGATTTCATACTCAATGCGCATCCAGCCCACGCCAACGTCTGCAGAGGGCGGGGGCTTCCAGCTGACTAAGACATCGTAACTGAGGCCAGAGGGGCTTATATTCAGCAGGGTCCAGTTTAAAGACACGGGAGGGTCAGGACGCACTGTAAGGGGGGGAAAGGGGCAAAAGTTTACATGTGAACATGAGAGAAAACATGCAGCTGTTTACATCTTTCGACTTCACTGCACTCTCTTGTTTGCACTCAAAAATACTGCTGTGCAGGAATGTTACGGCATTAGAACTTGACTTTTGCACCGTGCTGATATTTTGAGATCCTTCAAATTAGCAAAACTAATATGCCTTCTGTTAGCAGAAGGTTTGAGGAGACAAATGCAGTAAAAAGTACAGCATTTTCACAATATGGTATTTTAGTGGCATCAACAGAAATGCTGACAATGGTAAAAATTTTAACTCACAAAACATGTCGATTTATAAGAAACTGTGTGAAGGAAGAGATTCTTCATGTGTCTAAGCTTGTTTGGCATGCTGAATTGAAAATAAATATTTTAGGGTTTTTTTTGGCCTATTGGTTGGATAAAACATTTGACCACTGCTTTTAATTTGTCTGTCAAATTCCCATGAATCACAGGGTGCTGGTCTCGGTCTTTATCTTCACTGTCTGGCAGACAGTGAGTTTATCTAATGTTTGTTTCAGCCAGCAGCAAAGGCTTTTTTTTTCTTGGCACGTGGACTTTCAGACCAAGGCTCCAGTAAATTCTGTGGTAATGACTAAGGCCTTTTTTGAAGACCGGTTTCAAAATTCCTGCTTAAAAGCTGAGTTACAGAAAATTTAGCACAATTTGAAGTATAAATCAACAATCTAAAAGAGCATTTTCCCAGAAAGTCCAAATTTCAACAATTTGAAAATTGTTGAAATTACAAAGTTGTACATCGACATGTAAAAGAAAATAAAGTCTGAAAGTCAGAGTTAACAGGAAAATAAGTGATGTTTGTAATGTGATGGTTTTTGAATAAGATGTTGAAGCCCTAAAAAATAATGCCACCACAGTCTACAATACTTGTAGTTCATACATTTGCTTGAATTTTCTATAGTACTACACTATAGAAAATAGACCTAGTTTTATTAGTAAATGCTGTGCATTAAAAAAGCTTGTAAGGAAGCTAAATACCCACATATGTTTCTGTAACATGATCCTTAGATATATTACAGAAATCAGCATTTCAAAGATAGAAATACTGACTTTAAAAGATCTGACAAAGGCAGTTTGAAGTCTCAAAAAGCAGGTGTAAGGCAAAAAACAAAACAAAAAAACAATCCTGATTAAATTTTTTGTCATCAACAAAAAGGCCGCTTCAGCTCTGGAGATGATTTTAATAATGGTAATAAAGACAAACAAACAAATTACGTGTGCAATTTGTTGCACAAGTGCAGGCAGATTGACTACAAACCTATATTTTCCACTGTGAAGCAGTCATCTTCATTAAAATAGGTGACGTTTTGATCACGAAGCTGAACGCAGTAGGGGATCCAAACGGATGTATGGTTGGCATCAAAGAAGCACTCTCTGTTTTCATGGATGTACTCGGGACATTCCTTCCATTCACTGGTGGGGGAACTAAACAAAAGAAAATGACGATAAAAGAAGAAAGGGTAGCTGTAAAGTAAAGTTTTACGACATGTACACACATAAGTCAGTGTTAAAGCTGCGCTCACTCTTTCTTTAGGTAAAATACTCTCAGTGCTCCAGGAGAGGACATGTTTTGGAGGCTGCCTGGACTCCACCAGCAGCGGAAAGTCTCCTGGTCCCTTGAGATGCAGTCTGTGAAGTGAGGTCCAAGATTAGCTGTAAAATCAATGAGAAAAAAGCCAGAGTCAGGAAGGTTGGTGGTTATTCATTTTCAAAGGATGGTTCATAAATCCCACAAAGAAATTAAATGTTGCTAACAAGTATGATGCAATACTTTCCAAAGAGTCACTATATATGCTCATGGTTGTAGCCAAAATGGAACCAATCCAGTTTATCCCCTCCTTTTAGTTGCGTAGCCATTGGAGGCTATATTGGTTTTTCCCTAATAAGTTAATTAAATATTGTGATATTGTAATTAGTCATATTAGCTCTTAAGTAGAAAAAGCCCTGTGCCTCCAAAAATGTTACCGCAATATAGAAAATGCCATTGAGTATTGAATACTTTTTCTAGTATCAATATTGAGCTTGACGTCTTTGTAAAGTTCCCAATACTCAAAGCTGTTATACAATACCAGCCAGCAGCTGTTCAAAACATGAGAAAAAAAATAACATGTTCATTCCTACATAAGAAACATCAATGTGGAATGCTTCTTTGCATGCCATGTAGTATTTAAATGGCATAAGTGAAAGTGACATATCAGAATCTTTCTTTCTTTTGACATGCTGGCATTTGAACTTTACATCAGCAACTTGGATGCAGTGACTGAGGAAAGCCAACCTGCATCTGATGAAAGGAGTGACGAGACAAACAATAGATGGAAAGAGCAGAACACAGAGGGTAAGTCTACCCTCCAAACGTGAATGTGTAGGAATAAAAACTGCTGATCTGCAGAGAGGATAAAATTTCAGTCACCAGCCCTTGATCCGTCTACACAGACCTTGAGGTCCTTACTCAGCCTCTTTCATCTCTCCCTTGGCACCTCATCACTCACCATCAACAATCTTCTACCCTCTCCCCACTGCTGCCAGAGAACCAGTTTCTCATCCAGCTGGGAGTTTCAAGGCTTGGTGCAGCCATAAATAATCTGCTGAGTGTATCATCGATTTCTGCCCTACTCATTCTGTGCTCCTTCTGCTAACTCTGCACAGAATTATAAATCACAACTAAAATGGGAACATTAACAAGAAATTAAAGACAGACTTCTGCAGAACTTTCTCCACGTTTTCGAAGCTTATTGACATAAAACACAAGAAGATGCTAAATTGGGTGCCAGCAGTGTGTTTACATAACAAATATAAACACACAAACACTTTAATCCCTGGGCTTTACAACAAAAACACTCCTCACTAATAAAAATCAGTGCTTTATTACTTTTACTACTTGTAATCCGATGTCAGAGTAACCTCAAAATTCATGTGCATTCCCCGTTTTCCTTCACTTCATCTTTTTCACGTGGTTCCAAATAGCTTTCTGAATCATTCTTTCCTCAGTCGTTCCTGCAAATTCCAGGAGTTATCAAAAAACAGCTTCTACAGAGAATGTGTGCAAAGGAGTTCTTTGCAACAGAAATGGTTCAGATAGAATATTAAGCATGTTAACATATACAGAATATGACATTAGGTTTAAGTACTTTAAGAGAGGCCTACATTATTTTAAGTTACATCACTCTTAGCTATTTGTCCATGGAGGAAATAAGTGAAAGCTCAAAGGTAAACAACATTTTTTTTTAAGTTAGCTTAAGAGCCAAATAGTGTGGTTATGCTTTGAGAATCTATTTTCGTTTTTTAAGTCAGCAGCTTGTCCATATAGTGTGTAGTGTGCTAGAAATAAAACGTTATGCAACAACACCTGGAAAATCTTACAAAATAAAGCCTCGATCTTATTTCCAATGCCTCTCTTTTGAACCCTTGCTGCATGCAATCAGTTTCCAAAGATTTATTGTAGTGCATCCGTCATTTTGTTGTGGAGTCAGAAAACTAACAAATCTTAAAAGTACGAAACAAAAAAATTTTATTGCACGCCTTTCAGACACAAAAATAACTTTTTGAATCACGCCTTCGATAAAAGCAAGTATGTCATGGTGTAGAAGTATGGGTGCATCAACAATGTCTACTGTTGGGTGCTGCAGTGGCAAAGCATGACCCATAGTCCTCATGTTGGTGGTTGCAGGTTCAATTCCCAGCCTGGTGACATTTGCTGCATGTCTTCCCCCTCTCTCATTACCCTCTTTCCTGTCTACCAACTTTCAAATAAAGGCCACTAGGGCCACAATATCCTTTTTAAAAAATACTGCCTATGTTAAACAGATTTTTGTGATAGGTGGCAGGCACAGAAAAAAAATGCATTTAGATTTTTTTATCAAGAATATAATTTCTGCACACTTCCTTCAGTTATATTAGGTCTGCAAGTACCATGCTGAAAGACATCCGACCCCATGAAGTTCCCATTTACAAACCTATCTAGCCTAGCCATTGGATTCCTACTCAATTCTAATCTCTTTTCAGCTCAGCCTGGGCTTTCTCCCATTAACATGGATCTCTCCAGCAAAATTTCAATAGGCGAACGCCAATAGGCGAACAGAAAGAGAAAAATTGTTGTTTGCCTGCAGTTTTATCAATGGCAGCAGAGGGAGTGAACGAAGCCATTCAGTTGCATCAAACTGTCACATTGTCGGTAACATTTAACAAATCACAGTTAAATGTTACCGATTGGGTAAAATTTAAAACTTCAACAGAGTCCACACCTCGAGGAAGCAATCGTTTCTCAATAGCCAGACTTTTTGTAAGAAGCAAAGCGTAGAACAAGGGGCTAGTTTTTACCAGCCTACATTATAGCCCTCGTTAAGATTTCTTGTTTGGGTTACTTATGATTTTAATACCCTCTGCTGTGAATTTTTGTCACTTGAAGCACTATAATTTCTTTGTACTCCCTTTTTTCTGTCTTTTTTTTCTTCATTTTTATAATGGAAAGGATTTAAAATACTTTCAAGTACAAGAAAAGAAAAAGCTGTAAAACAAGATATGTTTCCTTTAAAAATAACCAAGACTGTATGGGTGTATTAGTGCAGCAAGGTTTTAGGAGCCTGTTTTCATTTTTTCATGTCAGCTGGATATCAGTAAATCTGAAACATACCAGAGATAAAAGGTTATGTAACAACACATGGAATATCTTTCAATAATATCTGAGTCTAATTTCCAAACCCTCTCTTCTCATTTTTGAACCTGTTTATTACGCGGTTTCTTCAAGCTCATTTTCATGTAAATGTTGAAGTTTTTATCTTTATTTTCATTCTTATTTAGTTCTTACTTCTTTTAGCTTGGGTTTATTCACCTTTGACCAGCAAAATGTAGGACTATTTGTGAGTTTAGGTAATGGAAAGCTAAATTCTGTCTGCTCTGGATAGTTGCCATTAAATGATCCACAGCTGAAAGCCCTCAACTGAGGGAAGACAGCAAATTTTTTGCAGAAGTGCGTGTATGTGTGTGCAGCCCCCCATCCTGTCTGTCCATATGTTTCTGCCTGTTATTGAAGGCTTCGCAGGCTGCACAGGACTGATAAACAGCTTTCAGCCTCTCTTCCACCCATCACCAGGCCATGCAGAGGAGCTAGGAAACCATCCACTGACAATGATGAAGGCCATAGCCATTAAGGCTTAAAAATCCAGTAAGAAGCCAAAATCAGGCTTTCAGTCCCAGTACTATTTGGAAAACAGTAACTAAGAAGATGGGGAGATATGAATGGACTTATCAGTTACCATGTTTTGCAACATTTAACTGTAATGAGGGACTGAATGGGCTTATGGCACGTTTTTAATACTCACATTTCCACCTCATTTGCAGAATTAAGCTGGAGTTGGGAGGTAAGGAAAGAGATGGAGAGCAAAGGTCAGATTGACAACGTGTGCACAATGATAGCCAAATGTAAGAAAGCATGAGATTGCAAAAGAGAATAAACTTGTCATTGTGCAACATACACTGTAATACTAAAACAGAATTATTGATGGTCTGGAATAAAATCCAAGAAACTATTTTGCTCTCAACTTTCATTTCATTTCAACAGATCTAAAAATGCAGATGTATGTTTTTATGCAAGAAATGTTTTTTTATGTTGCACTGAATTTAAAACTGTACTTTTAGTTGGTATTTTTTAAAGTTATTTAAAAAGGCTCGCATTAATAATGAGTGTGATTAAGACAATGTGTTGAGCCAATAAGGTAATAAAGATTGATCACAGTGAAGCCATAAACAGTTAACCAAAAACCCATAAGATGAAACTGTAAAACAAAATAAAGCAGAGAGCAGATTTGTTGTTCCTTGATGATTTACACGGGCCTTAAAACTAAGATATTTAGAAGACGCTTACATGATGGCAGACTATTTAATATTTACAAACTTTCACCACTAACTAATCTGGTCATAATTATTTGTTACAATGGCTACACTTTAATGTATAACAGAAAAGCAGTTAGAGGTGGCAGATTCTCTCTAAGCTTTGCTCTTTATTTCTCACTTCATCTGCTTTTAATTGCTCAGTTTGTCTTCTAAACTGAGACACAAACTCACTTTATCACTGGAGTATCTGCAGAGAGTACACTGGACTCCATAATCTGGCAAAATCTTTAACTCTTGTTAAAGATTGGGTCCTAAATGAGTCCTAAAACATTGCAGTAAGGTTTAAACAGAAGGGATTGAGTGTGCACTACTTTTAATGGGGTCCTTCAATAAATAGAATAATACACACTGCCCAATATGTATTTACAAAAAATATTATCACTCATAAACATCTTGATATGAAAATGTTTGTGCACAAATACTGAACTTATATTCCCAACATAAACTAAACTGAGAAATGATAAATGAATCAATACTTTGCAGAACCATATTGTTTCTACTAGCTTCACACAACTGGAGGCATTTTTGTCTAATCTTTGCTAAATAGATCAAGCTCAGTGGAACTGTACAGAAAGCATCTTAATGCTAATTCTCCATTAGATTCAGATGTGGGTTTAGAGTATTCCAGCATAAACATGCTTTGTTCTAAACCATTCTTTTGTAGTTCTGGATGAATATATGTTTATACTTGTTTTGTGGCTCAAAGATGAACTTGGTCGGATCTGGCCAGAGCCAGCTAACGTCCCATTTTCTATACATCCTTGTCCCTACTTGGGTTGAGAGGTGCTGGTGTCTATCTCCAGCTATCGTTTCGGGCGAGAGGCAGGGTCACCCTGGACAGGTCGCCAGTCTGTCGCAGGGCAACACAGAGACACACAGGACAAACAAACATGCACACACACTCACACCTAGGGACAATTTGGGGAGGCCAATTAACCTGACAGTCATGTTTTTGGACTGTGGGAGGAAGCCGGAGTACCCGGAGAGAACCCACGCATGGACAGGGAGAACATGCAAACTCCATGCAGAAAGACCCCGGGCAGGGAATCAAACCCAGAACCTTCTTGCTGCAAGGCAACAGCTGCTCCACTGTGCAGCCTCACCAGAGTCATTTATTTAATTACTTTTATTTGTATTTATTTATTTATATGGCGCATTTTCAGCAACAAGGCAATTAATGTGTGTCCTAAGTCCTCAACAGCTTGTACCACACTGCAAACTAACAAAGTTTGGTTAGTGGAGTGTTAGCCATAATAAATTACAGAATAACAAGTTAAAAACCAAATGCTAAGTATATTTCACATTCTACTACTTGAAGTACTTATAGGTTTCATTACTCCACACCCAGTGGTTAGTTTCCTAAATGGTCTAGACAAGCCAGGGGCTGGTTCAAACACAAAGTATTTGGAATCTGCACTGCCACCACATCATCCCGATGCCAGATGTTTTCATTCTTCAGCCCTCTAAATCTGAGCATTAATGTCAGAATTTAGCTAACCAGATGGAACAATTGCAAGCACAGAACGACGCTGTGCTAGGAGTGCTTGTGAGCAAGGACAGGCCAAGTGCTGTGTTATTGCACCACTGCACATATGCATGTTCTGCTACAAAAAAACAAACGGGGAGAAATGCTACATTATGTGCAGAAATCTTTTTAATTCTTCTTCAGAAAGAAACATTCAATAAACTCAGAGGAAACCAAACTATATGCCAGCTGGGAGAGAGAAGACAAGGTCAGCGAAAGAGGAATTTAATTTATTCTTCAGAGGAAAGCTCAAAAGTGCCGTCTGGAAACTACATTTGGAGCATAAGCTGCATTTATAGCAAAAAAAAATCTACCAGGACTTTGAAGAAGGCCAGAGTTAGAGGGATAAAGGTGACAGAAGGGAACATGATATAATAAATGTATGTCAACATGGGATATAAATAACTGCCAACATTTCCACACAGCCTCATGCTGACTGTACACCTTCAAAACAAAAACAGGTAAAGAATTTCAAAGTGCCATTGTTTAATTCGGTGAATGCATCCTGCCTTTCTTACCAGCAATGAAACAGGACCACCGGATAACAAGCTGTTGCCACCATTGATCTCGATGACTTCCAACAGTGCTCCGAGCTTTGAAGTCAAGTGCAAACTTTGCTCTGATTACATCTAAAGTGTCCTGCTAAGCTTTTAAAGGCTCAAGAAATACATTAACTGGAAATAATTGTGCTTCTTGCCTCCTCTAAAGTCATTAAATGCCACTAAGCCAATATACACTGCTGTATATAAAGGGAACACTCTGTTCCCTTTATTTTTTTGAGCAGTGTAGTTACTGTCCCATTTCTCTTCTCATTATAAGTTTGGCTTCAGATATTTTAACATGGTGACAGAACTGTGTAAAATTCAGCTTTTTAAGACTGTGGCTTCACACTCAGTATGAGACCCATGACTCACAAATGAGTCAACATGACTTTGTGACACCCAACTAGTCATCCAAAGAAATTAGAAAAGAATACACACTGAGCCGTGCCATAAATCATGTTTTGTTTAGCTTGGTATAATGTTTTCTTCCTCATGTCTATTTTTAGATTTCACAAAAAATTAATTAATTAGTGCACTCACACTAATTAATTGCACTAAATTAGTGTGAGTGTAATTGCAAAAAATCTTACAATTGAATAAAATGTATATTTGTCTTTTCTTATAAGCTGGATATGAAGAAAAAAAAACAGAAAAATGTTTCTTTCTCTAAAAATGCTGTAAACTGAATTTGTCAAAAAGATAAAATTAGCAGTTATTGAAAGGAAATATCAAAAGACTAGAAATTTCATAGAAATTTCTTCTAAGATCCAGGAATAGTATACAAATAATTACAACATCTCTTTTTTCTAAGACCTGGAACAGGTGTGGGTCACAAAGCAAAGTCAGAGCCCATTCCATTGGCTAAATACTTTACTTATAAGCAGAATTTGAAGGCAAGGCAGATCCAAAAAAATTGCATCCCAACAGTCCTTTGGGACTGAGATACTGCACTCATTGATAAGGCGATGAAAATTGAGATGAGATATATTGTATAACTTTAGGATTGTGTATTCTAACGTGTTAGAGTATTCTTTTTGGCTAAAATCTGTACTGGTCTGCTAAAGGTGTAAAGACCCAAAAATCTGTCTTCACGTGGCGTAAAGGAAATTTTGTCAAGGAAAGACATTACAACCGCAATGAAAACTCAGTAAAACAGAAAATACATGTGGCCCATCAAGCTTCACCCTTTTTGCAGCATCACAAAATGAACAAGAGTTTGCAACCATAAGTCCGTCCATCCGTCCATCCGTCCATCCATCCATCCATCCATCCATCCATCCATCCATCCATCCATCCATCCATCCATCCATCCATCCATCCATCCATCCATCCATCCATCCATCCATCCACCCACCCCATCCATTTTCTGTACACTCTTGCTGGTGCCTATCTCCAGCGAACGTTTCGGGCGAGAGGCGGCGTAAACCCTGGACATGCTGCCAGCTTGTTGCAGAACTAAATGCTATATTTTTAGCTTAACTTTAAGTTGCACTCTAACATCTCTAACATACTGCCACTCTCAAATAGTGTTGTAAATATGATTGTACATTAATAAATTGCTACTTGACAAAATTTAATTGCTTACTTGTAATCCATAATGTTCCACACTGCTTAAGAGAACTATGTTCAGCTTATCAACTACATTTTATTACCTATTAATGACTTCTATTTAATGAGTTGTTTTTTTTCCATAAGTATTGAATGGACGTTATCGTCTAAACTGGATTGTTGATTTGATACTTTCGCATATATTATATACTATATTTTCCTGGCCATAACATCCAGCTCTACCTTTTTATTGTGTTTGTTCGTCACACTCGTGGCTCGTTCTTGAAGCAGATGTAACGGAAGGTTTTTGTGAACGACTCAGAAACGCCAAACCCAAACCTCTGCACAGCTACCACTGATTACCACCACTGCAGCCAAGATCACAGCCTCCCTCAGTGGGACCAGACTGCGAATCCTCCTGAGACACTCAGACAAGAAAAGATCAGGGAAGACGCACTTAGGGAAAAAAAGTAGTCTGTGAAGACAGAGACAAACACTGCCTATAATTACTCTGGTAGACCTTTAACTGCATAGAAGCATCTCCAAATATCTACTCTTTGCTTGTTTTGTGGCAGATATGACAAGAGGCACATTCCCAGGAAAACCACTTTGTTTGATAGGTGAGACAAAAAAAAAGTTTTATGCAGACACACATATATATAAGGAGAAAGAGATAAAGAGAGACACAGAGCGAGAGAAGGAGAGAGAACCTGAGGGCTGTAAATGAATGTCAGGATAGGATCCTGTTCTGGTAGTTCGAAAAAGACGTAGGCTGTCTGTGTTTGTTCTTGCTATCGCTGGCTGCTTTGTGTTTACAAATGTTTTAACCGTTGTTGAGGAAGACCAGGACTGCATTACTGCAGTGCTCTCTGGGAACAATTTGAAGACTGGAAGGAGGTGGGCCGGTCAAGCCATCGGCAGTTTGTTTTAGAGAAAGTTAAGCTAGCTGTGATATACAGCCATTTTTATAACAGCTGAAGGTAAAATAGTTGCTTGACTGTGCTATGAAATGGAACTATGTGTGTGGAAAATACATAAGCTACTGATAAATGTTTTAATTTTTTGGGGGTGGGGGGTGTTGTAGAAATAAGCAACAACTGCTTTAATTATTTTAATTTTTATTCTTTCTAATCACTGTTGAAATATGTTACGCCTTACATAAACCAAACCATTTAACATAAACACCAAAAGGGTAGCTATAAAATTATATTCCTTTCTACAGAGCTTCACTTGGTCTTTCCTGAACTACTGTAACAACCTGTAATCAGTAACCCTTTGGAACGGGGAACAGCTTAGCTTCTTTGAGCAAAATCTGCAGGAAGACCAACGCATAGACGTTTATTTTTTTACCTCTGTTGGGAACTATTTCAGAAAAGTGAACTGTATCGGTCAGCAAATTGTAATAAGGATAAAAACACACTTATGAAAGGGTGCCCCACTAAGGAGCTGAATTATAGAGTGCCAAAGAAGACTAAATGTGTTGGCTATCTCCACTGGATTCCAGTGGTATGTCTGCAGCTGTTTTTCACTAAACCCACACAAAGAACAAAGAAGTGTACTGGTAAGGGTGGTTTTCTTGTCAGACAGTGCCATAAAAAATATGACCAAATCACCAATAAAAAAAAAAAGACCTGTTTGCGTCCACCAACACAACAAGACTTAACTGTTTTTTATGATATATTTTTTTTGGTTGCCAAGTGACACTACAAACCAGAAAACACTACTACAAAACACAACGTCGGAATAGCTTAACATAAAAAAACAAAAGAAGTAAATTGCACTGTGTTGCCAACAGCACTAGCCTATTAATAACATTAACAAGCCTTGTGGCACGCCATAGTTTTCTGTAACTTTAATGACACATGGTGTGTCTTCCAAAAGGGAACACCAGACACATGTTTCAGCAGCAAAATGAGAAATCGTTTACACGTGATGAGCACAAATCAATAAAATCAATGATCAGATGCACCTAATGATATACTCCCTGACTTCTCTGAATGCCTGTTCAAAGAACAACTTTTGTTTAGCTACTAAAAGTTGTCAATGCTTTTTACTCTAAGGAAATGCTGATTCTTCAGTGTAAGACTAAGCCCTATGTTTATCTTTGGCAGAATGAATCTAACATGTAAAATAACTAAAAAGTCTCAGATTATTTATTAGGCAAATATAACAGAGCTCTGTTATATATATATATATATATATATATAAAGTAAAAGACTGGATATTATTTGTAAACAGATTTTCCATATTTTAGTTAAAAAGGAAGACTTAAAGGCTGTGTTTTTAAGTCTTAATATGAGCAAGTCAAGTAAATGACACCCATGAACCAGGTCCTTTAATGATACAGGTTAAAAGAGAAACTTGTTGGTAACCCTGATAATTAGAACAGATTTATATTGTGCAGTTGCTGCTTTTTGGCTATGATAATTGCTGTCCTGGCAGAGGTGGAGCTTAAATAAACAAATGCTGCCAAAGTTCTAGTGTTTTACGCAATTTCAACTGAAGCTGCTTTAGCTGCCAGGGGCAGATAGCAGTTGGCAATGTTAACAAAATAAGATAATGGTAAATCCTTTCAATCACGATTTCCACATGTAATGTAATAATACAGTAAAAATTAACTGAAAAATAAAGCCGTTATTGCAAGCGCCCTGTTTATATAACAAAGCACCTTTGGATTCAATTTCACCATTCAGTCTTTCTTGGTGGAAATCTGTCATCATCCCACATCTTGATGTGGCAATATTAGTGAAGTAAGCCTTGTAAAGATTTTTCAGATTTATCAGACTTTGAGGACAACTCAAAGTCTGATAATTTACTTTCATACTCAGTCACATGCAAATGACATGTTGCAGATGACATGTCGTCACTTGTTGGAAGTTCCTCCAGTACTAGTCAGTTCCTGCTTTTTCAATGATTTTGGAAAAATGTCCATTGGACATTATGTCACTTTTGTCCTTATTTTTCTGCAAATATTGGTAACTGTCTTCACTGTTCCCCCGTATGCAGGTAATGCTGTGGAATACTTTGCATCCTTCTCCTGACTGATATCTTTGCAAAGATCTTTTGAAATCTTTCTGAAAACATGGCCTTTAGCTAAAGAATGCAAATGTGGATAGTCCGGAAATCAAATTCTATGTAAAAGTATAACTCAATATGAATGAATACTAAAAACTCAAGTAAGTGTTTCAACATGCAAGAAAATAGCTGTACATTTTGTATAAACTGTTTTCAGTTGAATTGTGTGAGACAAATGTCACAATTTATCCTCAACCAAGTGAAATGATTTGTCTTGGTCTCACATTTTTTTTTTATTTTCACAAAAAAATCCATTTCAACAAGAGTCTCTCCACTTCTGAAACCCACTGCACTTTTTCTGTTCATGCTGCAACTTCAGTTTCAAAAATTCATAAGACACAGTTTAACATTCATTTAAAAATTGTAACAGTTTTGTGGCTTTAAAGATTGAAAGTGGAAAAATACATAAAATCTGGTCCGCATCTCCAGCCAGCCCCAGCATTCTTTAACCTAATTATTTTAAATGATCCAGTGACAACTATACTAGTTGGCTGAACATTGTGCATTGCTCTGTCCCTGGACTTTGACAGCACAGCTCCAACCATATGTTTACCTAGCACTATTGATCACCAACAAGTCTGGAAAGTGCAACGTTTGCTCAACAGTGAACCCTTCCACATGCATCCAAGCAAACTCATCATTCTGCAACTGATGTCTGACATAAGGTTTGATAAGAGGTGTCAACATCACGTTGAGCACAAAATCGAATCTCATTTGTTAATATTTGATAGAGCACACATTGACAATCTGATGAACTTACTGAAGAGCGATTCGTTCCGACATCGTACCATTTCCTCTTGAGTAAGTTGAAACATCAGTAACTCACCTGATGATGTTGAGCGGTCCCAGTCAATGAGAAATGCAGATCCAGGAGTGGGCAGCCAATCCAAAGCAGAAACCAGGAGTATGAGAAAAAGTTTGGAGGAGAACAAGACAGCCATGATGCTGGAAAGAGAAAGAGGGAACTTGAATAAGAGAGGGACAAACACAGTGATTGTAAATATCAGTTAAACATCACAACGACACGTCTATGTGAAACTAACCTTCCTTCACCCACTTGCTCTCTTTTCTGCTTCCCTGAGAGCGCAAATTGTGGTTCCCTTTTTAATTTTATTTTTAGCTGGTGTAGCCCAACAGGTGACAGGGGTAAAAGTATTGTTTTTTGTTTCTTCAGAATTTAAAAAAATAATTTATAATGAGATTTTTGAAATTCCTAAATAAACTTGTATGTTCTTTTTGTACCTTAACAGAAAAGTTTGTGTTTATTTTATAAAAATAAACTCAAACTTCAATGCTCAAAGCAGCCCAGAGCTGTGAAGTTGAAGGAAAATGTAACAAAGTAAAAAAATAAATTAAATTAAATTAAATTAAATCCCCAAATTCCTTGAAAACTATGATGTCCATTCACATTCAGCCTTCTGGGGTCACACCTTGGAGAGCTGAGATCATGCAAGTTTTCAAAAACTTTGAAAATGTATAAACAAAAATTTTTGCCCGTTCCTCTTTGCAAAATATTTTGACCACAGTCAGATTAGATGATTAGATCAGAATAAAACATCCATTGTCCTTTTTGAAGTGAGTAAAATTGCAAAGGTAAAAAATGGTCAAAAGGCTGAAATGACCAAAACACATTGCACTTAGTAATGTGTAATTGCAGTTTGATCGGACCAAAGCTAAGAATAAGATCATTAAAAATTAGAAGACATCTTTATTCTACTTTTACTAGGTTGACACATTGCAAGTACAACTAAACCTATATTTTTATATTCATTTTAATAAGTTTTCAGAGTATTAGGCTCTCTTGTAGCATAAAAGGGGATGTGTGTCTTTTGATTGCCATCATGCAGTCAAAGAGAAACAAATTTACAGGGTAACACACGCTTCAAAAAAGTGTTGTAAACTCTGTCAACTCCCCAGGCTATTCTTTTCAACAATATTCAAAAACTAATAATTTTTCCCCCAAAAGTTGTTAGATAGTGTAAAACATCAGATAACTCTCCCTGGTCATTCAGAATGTTCTAGTGGACAACTTCTAGAAGTTAAGTCCAACCTCTAAATATAGGCCAAACCTTCAGTCCACACCCTTAGCTATTTACAGCTGTGCTGCACGTTTGCTGGGCAGCCAGCTACCCTGAATGTGGAGTTTATGTCTACATGTGTTTTTTCCCAACTCGGATTCTGGCTGACACTCCAAGCTTTCTTCTTAATCTTATGTTCTCCTGTTCATTGGACATATTTTACATTATTTAATAAACAATGTAATTATAAATCACCATAAAAAAAAGTTTTATCCAAAATGTGAGAAAAAAACCCCAAATTAAAACAAAACAAAACAAAGCATCATACACATTAAACAACAACTGAAAATGAATGTTTGCAGGAACTTTCAGACTTTCATAGTGAATCAAAGTCCTGGGTACTAGCAACAACATTGTTCTTTATGTTAAACGTTCAGGCTGAAGTGTGTGTGCCTGTGTATGTGTGTCTAAATTCCATGTGTCCAGAAGCCACAGAAGGCCAAGTTATACAATGTGGGAATTCATGGCAGAAAGCTGTCAAGCAGCAGGCTCATCTGGACTGGGTCAAATATCCCACTTACTTCACGTGTTGCTCAATTTCTGCACTGGTCTACTTCATCTAATCTTTAGAATAATTTAGTCTCCCACTCACTTATGCTTCAGGCAATTATTCACTTAATCTTCTAGCTGAAGCACAGCCATTAGGGCAATTAGGACATTCAAACCATTTTTCTCTTTGTTTTATACATTGTCTCTTCTTTCAAAGTCTATTGTGTCATGAGTGGAAGAACCAAACTAAATTGCTACTTCACTCTGATGTTTCACCTTATGTTAATCTTTTGAAAGTGTCTGTGAAAGCTCTGCCATGGCAGTACATTTATCCCTCATTTCCCTAACTCTTTAAGCCAATGACAAGCTCCCAGATTTCCATGAAGAGCAGGAGGGTCCAATAAGAAAAGAGGGAGGCTCAGCACAAGTCTCCTGGGTTCCCTTGGTAAACATGTGAGGTCAACTCTTTTCCCCATAAAACACACATGCATGCATGCATGCAACATGAGCACATCCCTATCACACACACATACACAGGTGTTATGCACACTTTGACTTGTCACCTTGCTGCCAATAACATGCTTCTGCCATGTTTCCTCAAATTTCTATTAATCATCTCTGTTTGTTCCAAATCGGATGAGAGGTGAGGTGGTGAGGGAGGCAGGAATAAATAGGATGGTGGTATAAGGGTGAAAGCAAAGAAAATCAAAAGGTCAGGGGGAGAGAGGTCATTTAATCTCTGTTAGATTTTCTTAACTGAATAAAAACAGAATAAAAGCACACATAACCACACACACACCCAAAGAGTAATGTTGCAAGCCTGAGTTCAATTTGAGGTTCCTCTAAAGAGAACAGAGGGCACATGAAAACTGCCAGCTCTGCGCATACTAAATACTTTTCAAATATCTGAAGACACAGAAATAAAATGACTAAGCGAGTATGGAAATGGACTTTCTTTTAATTTGTTCATGCTCATGAGGATCATTACTGTTTTCAAACTAAGTACTACTTATGGGTATCAGAACAATTTTCAAAAATCCATTTAGGTGTAGTCATTTACGAGAACATGACAGGTTAAGATTTTGTGCAGTTTAAGCTGCACCTTCATTGTTCAGATTGTAAAACTAGAAGTCATTGGTATATATTCTCACTCATCCAGTACAAGATGATTCCAAGTGCTTAAGAAGAAGATTCTGGACTTCTTTTCTTGTTTCTTGAAAAGAGAAGAACTGAACCTGGATTCTACTTAAGGAGTTGGGAACACGTAAATTGTTGATGCAGTGCATCAAAATTAAAATGGATTAATATGCTGTGCATCATAGAAAAGACGTTGACATGTCAATGTCAAAGTTAGATATTCCAAACTCAGGCACAAAATAACAGGACAGAATGTGTGGTTAGATATTGTGGTAATTAAAAGAATATTGCAACTTGCTATTTTATAAGTCTTCATTGCTTCAACATTTGGGATAATACAAGTAGAAAATTACAATGCATCTCTGTATAGTTCACCTACATTTTCTGCTCTGGTCACAGAGATCTATGTGCTTTTTCCATTATTTTTTGCATGGATGATCATGTTCAAGACAGAAAACATTGAGAAAATTAAAGTAAATTGGCCTTTCATTATTTTTACAAGCAGGTGTGTAATTTTGATGCACACTTTTCTGAAATAAAGAGTCTTTTGAGTCACACATACCAAAGAAAGAAAGATACTGAACAGAGAATTATTATTATGTACACCCTGACATTTAAAGCTCAACGTTTGTGATCAGATCCTGCTTTATTGAAATAAAAGAAAATAAATATATGAGTAAATTTTGCATGACCTTGTTAATTACTCTATTACCAGTCCAGTGAAACCAACATTTCAAAACCTCAAGCTATTTGAGGTTTGAGTAAAGCCTGATAGAAATGCACTTAAATGTAATTATGGGATGAAAGTCATTTAAATGGGATGCATAAAGCATCTTAAATGAGTGAAATCTTGGACGAGAAGTAAGACATTTTAGTTGTCAAGCTGAAAAAAGTAAAATCCTGCAAAATTAGAAAAAGCTGAGGTGTGAATTGTCTACATGGAAGAGAAAATATTCAATGTTTTTCACCAAACACAGATTATGTCAGCTCGACCAGCATCCTGTTATCATGGCTTAACGCTGCTTTTCAAAAATACATTTAAAATATACTTACTGATATCATAGATCAAAACAAAATTATCCAAACAACACAAACTCATCAATACAGTCTAATTAAACAAGGGAAATATTCCTTTGACCTCTTCACCTTCTCACCTGGCTTGTTTTCTTCCAGCAAGACAAGTGTTGAAATTAAAATGACAATCTTTACAGAGTTTTTTGTTATTTATAAGGATACATTTTCAATTTGGCTGTGCAGACAGCTTATTCTGCAGTGTAGCTACTTCACACTCATGGTTTAAATTATATCAAGCACAAATAGGCATCAACTAATCCCTAACATTTTGCCAACATCTATACTTATCTTTTAGCCTGTTCGTTATCACTGATCTCTCACTCTCTTCAGACAGCTCTGTGCTCAACCGTTCACTTCACTACAATACAAATCATGAAAGCCCATGTTCTGAAAAGACTGCAAAGTTTATTTTCTCCGACTCTTGTTTATGTTGGCAGTATCTCAGACTCAGCTATAATTTTGTAAAATGATCATTCAAAGTATATACAATGCGGAACTGAGAGAATGAATCTACAAGGTAGAAATCAAATATAAAAATAAAATTGAGAGCAAATATTTCAGTTAATTTAAAACAGGCTCTCAAAGGTTTACTTGTAAATACGTGTAAACAGCTGACATTTCTGCAAAACCAATGCCAAAAAGGCAGGGTGCAAGTACACATGAAGATTGCAGAGGTTTTGCTGTTACATCAATGCTATAAAAAAACTGTAATATCATAGAGAACTTTGGTTGATCTTCTGACATCAACAGTGACCAGAGTGTTTGATGCACTGGCATTTGTTTGTAAGATAGACACAGTCACTGGCGATGTATTGTTGGTCTTGCTTGATTTTGTATCAAGTATCTCATGCTTTCTAAAAGACATGCTAGGCTGACCTCAGTGTGTGTCACTTCGCCTCTATTTTACCTATTTATAAAAAGAGAGCTGGGGGAAGCTTTTATTTTCAGGGAAATATATCTTTAATGTCTGTCACATTTTGCAAAAGCATCTGTGAAGAGCACATATCAATTCTTGTCACAGAGTCTTCATTAAACGTGTGATTGAACGTGGGGCCATTCTGACACAGCAAAATGCGTCGATCTAAACCTTTCCGTAGTTTCTCCTACTGCATGTTTAGGGTTGTGGATGATTTAACTTCCCATCAACTGTGGCCTCCTTCCCTGTCCCTGCTGAAGAAAAGCATCACAACAAGCAACACCGTGGGAGGAGGATAAGCATCTTAATAAATTATAATATTTATTTCAGCGTTTCAATTCACAAAGTGAAACACATTATGTAAATTAATTACGAGCAGACTGATGTTTTGAAACCTTTCTTTCACTTAATCATGATGATTTTCCACTTTCAGCTAATGAAAACAGGCCATTTAAGATTAAGATAATATTACATGAGGCCAATAAATATTTTAACAGAGATGTGGGCTTAATGATGTTTCAAAAGGTATTTTTAATTTGACAGACGGACTCACTGGAACATTTATTCTAATTTACTGAGATGGACTTTTATTTATACTGAGATCAAATCACACACACATGGATACTCTGATGATTTCTAAATGTTGCGCAACTCATTTTAGGAGAATCAGAGAAAGTGGGTTGAAAGCAAAAGCACTCCACACCTCAGATTTCTATCTATAAAAATGATTTTAAAAAAACATGTATCCTTTTTCTTTCCTTCCAGCTGCTTTTTTAAAATAAACATTTGATTTTTTGTTTGACTCAAACAAAAGGCTTACAAGCTGCAGCTGCTCCTTTCAGCCTATGGACTGGTTGACATATGTTTACCACCATCTGTGTGCACCTATATTTGGACATATAGGTGGTCACGGTGAGACCATATGGCCGTATACGTGCATTTTCAACTTGAACACGTCTACATGTGTGTGCTCCAAAGCCATTCAAGCCTGGCTACTGGATGGTTCTAATGTCTCCTACTCCTATTTCATAAGAGAGTGTGGAAAACTTAGAGTCAGCACACTGGCATGAGATGAGCCTCGACTGGAAGCGGATTGGGTCACACATCTGCAAAACACCACGCACGTCTGTGTGTATGAAAAGCAAGAGAGGAAAAGAGGTCGGGGGCGTATGCATATATGCTGGACAAAAGGAAGACGTGTGCATTAAACACATAAAAACCAGTGAGTCCCAGGATGAGGAAATATGTGCTGCACAAATTATAACATAGCAGGAGAATTGCACCATTTCAGGCTGTGTTCTTTGCACACAGCAAATAGCTGAGAAGTAAAAACCAAAATCAATGTTTTAGTGGATTTCAGGGTTTTGTACAAATTAAAAACAATCAATGGTTAAACGTTAGAGAACAAATAAATCCCCTGTTTCCATAAGAAAACACAGGTATGCAACCTCTTTAATTTGCTCTAAGGAGCTGTGTCTCGCCACATCCTGGCAACCATTCGCTGAAGGCGAGGCGGAAATGGACTTATGTAAAATGTAATGGTTTCAGAGAGTTGTTGAGCTGTCAGATGCAGAACTTTACAGATGTACTTTTGCAGAGACAGAATCGGATGGAGCAAATGTCTCATAAAACTCCTCGCCTCATCTATTTAAACAACTCGTTGGCGGCCTGGTGAGTGCTGCTATGTAACTACAAGCCTTATTTTCTCCTGCACAAATAGTTCCAACAACAAGTGAATGCATGCAGTTTGATCGGTAAGATAATATCAAATTTGTCTGGATAAAACTAGACATTAGACACAATACAAATTGTCTTTTTCAAATATTTCAAATCAATGTAAAAAAAAAAACATCTCTAATTTACAGTAAAATACCAACAGCTGTGGTTTGCCGGTATTTTACCATATCATATAAAACAGATTTTACTGTGTAAAGTTCGGGCAATCACAGAGCCGGGATTTTAACGTAAATTAGAGATATTTTTTCTGTTTTTTACAGTGTACCTATGCTATTTGGGTATTCATGAGAATTTGGATAACTAAATAATATACAAAAGCACATTTATTATATTAAACATTAGGACATTCTGGTTGTATACAGTATCACAACCACAAGACTCCTTGTATCATTTCATAGGATGACATATTTCAATTATCAAATATTAATATCAGTCATATATTTGGTCACGTGGAGTAACCCACAGAGGCTGGTCAAGATTTTATTTTTTTTTTAAAAAGGCAAAGAGACAAGAATACAGTGTGATCACAATCAAGATCATAATCACAAAGATTTCATGAACAGTATTGCAATAATTTCTCAATATTATCCAACTGCGGTTTTCAAAAATATACTCTAATACAAAGGAAACTTGTCCATTTATATTGGCCCAATCAAAAATCCAAACTTAAAATTGAGAATATGTGGCAAGACCTTCAACTATTTAGCGAAAGAAAAAAGTAGGGACAAACATTTAAGTGATACATGTTGAAAGGCGGATCTACAATTTATTGACTTAACATACATACATGTATATGTATGTATACATATACATGCACATATACATATGTATACATATACATGCACATGTACATGTATGTATGTTATAAATAACACATGAAAACCTTATTTTCTTTACATTGTCTCATTTTGCGTTGATCTATCACATAAAAATAGGTAGAAGTTTGTGATTCAAATGTGACAAAATGTGAAACTATATGAAAGGCTATGAATAATTGAGCAAAGCACTGCAAACAGAAGGTAACAGTCTGCATCCATCAACACATGGCTGGTCACTTCTGGCAACAGTCGAATCTTATTTAGTAGGCTAATCTATTTCAGCCTACACATATGCTTGTACTAATACTGAATATTTTTCTCTGCAAACTGCAAAAGGTTGTCCGCATTCATGTTTAAACAAGTGCTTGAAAAGATTTTGTAGCAAGCAAAGAAGAAATTGTGACAATTAATACTTCAAAGCCGTGCAACAGCATTTACAGCATGACCACGACTAGCTGTGCACTTTTTCAAAACATGACAAAACTTACTTGTTGCGAAGTTTCGAGCTGAGAAACTGCAAGAACAGCCCAGACCGACTTTTCAGAAGTTGGTCATTTGATGGTCAGCGCGAGCTCCAACAGGCACGGATCCTGCAGTTTTCCCTTGGGCCCGGATCCTGTAAAGATCTCCTCCACTCGAGGTTTTCACATCACCGAAAAACTGAATCGGGAGCGAACTTTTTCCTGTAGACGGTTTTCGTCTTATTTGGCGCTTATCATCTAGTCCCGTTCAAAGGGACGCGCAGAGAAAGTATGCGGGTGTCTCGCGGCGGTGCGGCGCCCTCATCCGCCGACTATAAAAGTCTGCTGAGAGAGGAGGACCACCGAGGGGACAGACTGCTGGGCCAAACCTCCAAAATAAAATGCGCCCTGTGCTGCCAAGAGCCAAAGACTGGATAATGGTGTTTCATTATTGTTATTATTAGCCCTTTTGAGAATGACCGAATATTAAAGTGTTTATTTTATTTTTAAACTCTTAAAACTTGATTGTAAAAAAAATAAAAAAAATTTCGATGTAAAAGTTTTTTTTATTTGGCACTAAATAAATCAATTAGAGCAAGCATGCAGTCCACTGATAAAGCTAATTCACAGCTTAACCAATGAAACTACTGCATTTATTCATGTAGGTTTCTAAAGCTGGTGCTTTGTAGCATCTAAAACACTCTAAAATAAATCAGTTACATTTCAAGTACATTTCAAAATGTAGGCATTTAGATAAATTGATCATAAATAATAAAAAAATAAAGATAAACCTGCCATTTTGGTTTGTCCTCACATGTTGGAGAAAATTACAAATAAGCAAATAAATGCACTGAAATTACCTTTGTAATGGCTGGATAAAAAAATTAGCTGTCAGCAATTTTGACTTTAGAATTAGTCCTGTTGGGTAAACTTTTGGTAAAGTTGCAACTTTTCTGACAATGTGACAAATGAACTAATTTATTGAAAACTGCAACTGTATGTAGTGCTAAGAAGCTCATCTTGCCAGCAGTATTGACTTTAGCAATTAGCACTGTCACAAACTATATAAACATGAATACAAACTGAATACATGCTCAGCAAAGAAATTTCCTCAAGCATTAGTTGTACAACACTTTTTACCAAATTGATTGGCTAAACATTCATTTCTGAGACAACTCAACAAATTAGCCTGAGCATTCCCCGCAGGACCAAAAGTTACATTTGACACAACCAATGTTATCAGCTGAATTGTAATCGAAATATTTAGGTAGAGAGTTACATTAGTGCAAATGGTTGTGAGAATATTGAGCATTAAAAACTAATACCCTGTGTTCCTTTCTAATCATTTTCATGGCTACTACTTATACCTTGTAAAATAAAATTTTGCAGTGTAACGGAGTTCAGATTTGTAGCTATAGAGACAGCCTTTACTTTTCAGAAAGACATAAAAATGCTCCTCGCAAAACACGGTGGCTTGCAAATGGAATTTGTTGGCATTTAGGCTGAGAGGATGCAGGACAAGCTACTTGTTCCCTGGGCTCACGTGGAGGGTCAGTTTGAGATGTGATGTCTCTACAGGCTCGCCCACAATTTCAGCTTTCAGCAGCTGTCCAACCCCTGACCAAAAGCCATTGGTCACTATGGAGGTCCCGCCCAAACACGTGAACATATAAGAGAAAAGAAATGTTTCCAGCTGTTGCTTGCTGTTGACACTCAATTATTGTCTTTATTTGTCAAGAAACAGCATATTTTGTTTTGCATGAACCTCATGAGTGTTTTCTTACACAGTTTAACATTCAGTCAGTCTGTTGAGGGCAAACATATATCAGTATTAACAAAATCAATGGCCTTAATGAAGCTAAAGCAAATGAAGTTTGCTTTATTGATGATATGTGTGACCTATAAATCTGACTTCTCCTGAAGTCAGACAGTTGCCAGAGGTTGCACATTACCAGACCATATCTGAAGAGGAGAGGAAACATACCAAAAATAATGCAAGACAAATTCAAATATAGACAGAGTGACAGGGAGGAGGGCTGGAGGTACATTTTGATATCTTCATCGCCTCCACCTCACTTTCCAATGTACAGATTCTGTTGACATAATATGTGATGTGATGGTGAGGAGATGCAATTGCCCTGTCTGCACTGAGAGTAATCTTTTTTTTATATACCCCCATCCTCTTCTCATTTACAAGGTCCACAAGTTATGGTTTGACATTTCCGAATCCTCCATCTGTAGTGCACATAAAACACTCTTTATGAGACACAAAACAACATAAGTACTGCAAATCTCCAATTACAACCTACAACATTTTTTGTGGTTTTTCTTTTAATTGGTTAATTCTATAAGTAAATGTTTATGTCAAGTTTTCTTTCTGATTATTCTCATTTGATTTCCAAAAGGTGTTTGACATTCATATTGAAACAAAGGAACATTTGCTATTAGTCTGCACTCATTAAATGGCCAAGAATCCCTTTCTTATTAGAGTTATGTGACAGATCGCTCCAGTTTGAGGAGAATGGGGGCGTGCAGTGAACCACTTTATCCGTTGCTGAATCATGTGGACTTATGCTGTATTGAATGTGACAGGAGAACAATGCACCTGACCCAGAGACCAATGCCACTGAATTCTCTGGAGTGGTGGAATTATGCTTCACTAGAGCTGCACTTTCTGTGGGATGTTTGTGTTGTTACTATAGTACCAATCAAACGGAATCTACAAGGTAAAATAATGTTCAGTGCCATGAAAGATGATTTACCTCACTACAGATTTTTCAGGTTATCAAACATTTCTTAATATCAGACAAAGATAGCCCAGTACAAATATCAGATTTTAATCAACACTTTTATTTATTGTTTTGTCTATTGAGGTAGATTATCTATCCAAAAACAATGTTGCTCAGAGTAAAAATGTAATTTACATAATCAAAAAAGTAATAGGAACTGCTTGACAATATGACATAGGCTTAAAGATGCCAAAATGCAATATCATCCACCTATCTAAAGAAATTAAACAACAGATGAGAAACAAAATCATTGATATCCATCAGGCTAAAACAGGTTACAAAGCTATTTTTAAGGCTACGGGGCCTTAAAAATAGCTCAAATGAGAGCTATTTTCCACAAATAAAAAAATAAAATATTGAACAGTTGAGAATCCACAGAACATGTTGTCCTACACAAATTAATCTAAAACCTCATCCAGCAGGTCATAAAAAACCCAGAACAACCTCTAACGCACTGCATTCCTCACTCGTCTTCAATAAGGTGACCAAAAAGAACACAAACACCTGTCTCACATTTACCAAAATAAATCTTGACGACCCCCAAGGCTTTTTCTAAAAGGCTTGGGGGTTCATCAAGATAGCATCCTTTTTTATAAGACTGAATCCCAGTCTGAATATTTGCTTTAATTAAGTGCATATTACATGTGGAGTGTTTTTTTACGTGTTGTACTAAGCTGTATTTGTTTGGTTCTTGTTACTTCCTTATGAGGACTGATAATCAAATTTAATTTTTGGATAATGTTTTTGAAAGTGATTGGTTTAGAGAGACCAAGTTACATAAGTAAGATGCCTCAGGCTTTACAAGTCACAAACATATTTTCATTATTGGTTTTCTGCCAAAGCATGCTTTTTTTGCAGCAATGTAATTTGTGCGAGGCTGTCCGTTTCTTCTTCCCCCACAACAAAAGAGTGTCCTCTGTCTCAACCCCATCAAGTCACCTGTAATGCATTTAGGGCAGTTTCACGTCGAAGTGTGGCAATTTACATCTGTGTCAAGCCCTTGATGCCTATTTGATTAGAAAAGGGAGGTGGAAGACTCTATTGCACACAGAGAAAAAAACAACTGAGAAAACCAGGAGGAAGCAATGTGTGCTTCATGTTGCACACATGTTCTATAGCTGCTGATAGACTTAAAATCATCGCAAATACATTTTCTGAACCATAGTCCAAAATAATGCCATTACCTAACCTGTCATATGTATGCTAGGGGTAGGGTTGTAAACTAGACGAGATGAAGTGGGCAGGAAATTGAAGCGAATTGGTAAGATTTCTTGGTATGAATGGGATCTACAGAGTATCACCATGAGAGCCCCACCATGTGCAAAACAACACAATTAAGAGGGACGCCTGTCTTAATCAGTGAAAGCATCATGCAAATGATGCTGTTTTTTTTCCTAAGCCTACTTTAATCTTGACGGTTATCTTGGAATACAAATCAGGGACTTAAGTCTAATGAAAAGAAGAGCTTAGCAGAGAAAAAGTGAAGAACAGAGAAGGCGGACGTGTGAAAAACAGAAGTTGTAGAAGACTGTGATCTGCTTACAGCCAAGTTCATCAGATTAATAACAATCACTTCTTTCTTAATTCTGGACTTGTATGTTCACTCATAGCACATATTTTGTGCTTCAGTGACATGTTTGCACAATAAAAGCAAGAATGGAGCTTCATTACCACTGACTGTAATATCGTCATCATATTAAAACTAATACAGCAGAAATATTGGATTTATATCTCTAAAATGTTCATGTGTATTATCCCATATATTTATTTGATAGACTTTATTTATTTGTAAACAATTAAAACTTCTTATTTCAGTACTGTGGTGGGTAAATTTTACTACAGGTGAGGGATATCTTGTGACTTTATTAATCTTAAAGGTCCTGTCATGTTATGTTTTATTTTAATGCTCATGAAATTTCACTGAATAACTTATCTGACACAAAACATTGAAGGTTATGGTCCTTGGATGTTTTCTGCATCTGTGAAGGGAGTCAGACTGTCTCCATTTTTAGTTTTTGTTTTCTGAACTCGGGTATTAAATAGACGTTTAAAAATCTGCAAGTCTTAGCTGGTAGCAATAGTAGTTTTTTTCCCCTCCTTAACAGTTTTTAATTAATTATCTAATGTCAGAGTATACAGAATAGGGACTGAGATGAGCATGAAAAAAGTAACATTTTGTCTCTGGTGTTCTGTGTTGATTTGGCCATATGTTTTAGTTCATTATCTTTATGACTCCCTTTCAGTTCTCCAGTATAGATCAACATATTTTTATTTTAAACCTAAGAGTATTTCAAGAGGTTCATAATGGCTGTGCTGTGTAATGAAGTTCCCAGAGGTTCTGGAGGAGAAACAGCCCCACAGCATAACGGAAGGTCCTTTTCCACGTATTGATCCATCTTACACTTGGAGTGTTTTCTGTCAAATCTAAAGCACATAACATCTGAAGGTTACTAAGGAGACTTGGTGGCTTTGTATTTATGTCCTGTGTGGTTGGAAGGTAAATATGGGTTGTTGCCGAGCCTCTTTATTACACTTACTGTTTAATAATTGCTCTTACTGCAAGTGTGGACAGGTTCTCTATTTTACAGATGCAATTTTCTGCTTCACTTTAACATAACTAAATACAACTTATTTAAAAAAAAAAAAAAGACTTTACCAGGCACAGCATCACAAAAGCTGTGGAATAAATCGACAATTAAAGTGGAAATAACCAAATTAAAAAAAATACAAGAAATCATGATACGAAAGCCTAATTGAACTCCTTGAACCAGTTGGTTCACTAAATCAACATTTGGTCTAAGAGGTTGATATTCCACAGCTTTTCAACCTCAGCGGAAAACTTGTAGACTACACCTAAAATTTAGCTCCATCCCAGCTACCCTGGATAACAAACAATTTAAATGAGCTCTGTTGTTTCTGATTCAAAAAAGGTCAAATATTAAAACAAGAATATTATAGGATCATATGGATAGCTAGAAGAAGCTTGTAGTTTCTTTACTACTTGCTGAGGAACATTTATCCAAACACTAGTTAGAGAGAGTATGTATATAGTACAGCCTGTGTGTATAATTCTAACCCTGTGTGAATTCAGAATAAATTCCAACCAAGGCACATGGTCCTCATTGTTAAAACTTACTGAATTTTTAAGTTGTGATCAACCCTGGAAAAACAACAGCTCAAATGCATGAGTAAAAGTCCACATTTGATTTCCTCCATGTAAAATGTCTGACTGCACTGTGCATTTGGACTGCACATTTAGCACTTTGTAGTACTTTTTCAAAGTCAGAACTTGCAAGACTTTACATTCTTACATTCCTTACTCCCTAACATCCATCCATCCATTTTCTGTACACCTTTGTCCTTAGTGGGGTTGGGATGGGTGCTGGTGAATATCTCCAGGGAACATTTTGGGCGAGAGACGGGGTTACTCCCTAACATATTTCTATAAAATGTCATCTCACTAATCTGTGATCTGTTTTGAATCAGTCAGTCAGGGTTTCTTCTTCACTTTCTCTAATTTTAGAGGACCCCAATGACTTAAGAAGACAAGATACAGCTGAAGGTCTGGTACTCATTCAACAGTCCAAAACATGGACTGAGCACCTCCCCCACCAAACCCAGGCACCATTACATCTCACTGGTTGAGAAGTGCTCATGTTTCACAGAATATCTAGATAAGAACCTGCAATGTGTTCCAACTTAACCCACCATAACTCTGTTTATTATTGATTCATGTAAAAGTAGCTCAAAATCAACCTCAGGTTAACCTAAGAATTTTTTTATTTGTTCAGATGACTGAACAAACATTACAAAATCATATATTTATCCAAGCTGCAACTATTAGTGTTAGTCCCTACTCGGCCTGAGAACAGCTTGACCGTTATGAATGACTATCTAAATGTCATCCAAGCTGATCATCCAGCCCGTATAAACTATGAACTCTCTCTTATACACAAACACATATACACAGAGACAAAACCAGACAGAAGGTAAGTAACTGCAGAGTGAGGACCAAAGACAAGACATCCTGTTTACACAGAACAGAAAGTAGAAAGCGTATGCCTGCCTCTCCTAGAAACACACTAATTGCATACAGATGTCCACGGTTAGCAGGCTGGATTCACCATTATTTACTGAAAATTAAAGATTGCATGAAAAAACTAAACAAACAAAAAAATACAATCTCCGCTACAATACCATTAAAGTTTGCCAAATGGACCTAAATGAAAGCAATTATGATCTTCTTCCTAAACCTACATGTGTATAAAAATGACTACTGAGATGGAGGAACCTTTTGATGGAAGGGTTGGGTAGAGGAAAGAACATTTGCTGACAATTTAAGGTTACCAAGGGGACCAGAATAAAAGAGCGTCAGGGAAGCATATTATCTTGTCATACCTAACATGCTGGTGAAATGATCCTATTGTTGCCATTAAAGCGTCTGAGCTGCGCCATTATGGATGTAGAAAATGGAGGTGAACCAGGTTAGGTTGCCATTTTCCATTCAAAAACACAACTTTAAACACATTAAGGGAGAGGCGGTGGCAATCTGAGTGACGCAAATGTGCTGAATTTAGAATCTAAAGAAAAGCAGAGCATTAAAAGATTAAAATATAATCCATGGCACTTTATGCACAATGTGGGGAGGTGTGTAACACATAAAATATCCTAACAGCGATGGGAATGGGGCAAAAGCTATTTTTAAAAGTCAATGTATATTAAATAAATCGACAAGAGTATGACTGAAATACAGAACTGAATAAAAAGGATAATTTGTTCCTGCTCTCAAGAAATAAAAATGTGTGTATTCAACAAAAGCATTTCACAAAATCTTTCAAGTTTCCAAAGCTCATTAAAAGTTCTTTCTAATCTTTTATTTGTTTTTTAATAGATTTCTTGTCCTAATTTACCTATGTGCAAACATTTTATTTGGAGACTTTATTTCTTTCTAACATCTTCATGAAGACACTTTCACAGGAAAGTTTCTAGTAAACATTCATAATTATGAAATCCAGGGGTCAAGAAAAAATATAACATTTGTGATCATATGGAAATGTAAAATAAGCAAACAAGTAAAAAAACAGTCACTAAATTTTTTTCAAGATGAAACGTTATGTTTTTACAGCAGGTCTACCTTCCCTGATTTGCAAAGAAGTAAAAAAAAAAAATCTCAACGCAGCTTCAACATTTTCTTCTCTTGCAGTTAGTGTTAAATTATTCAGTTAGTCCGGTTTCTATGCTCTACTGCCCAACTGGAATTCCTTCACTTGCACCATTTAAAAAAATATATTCCTTCTAGCTCACCCACATGAGTCCCGGTTTTCCTCTTTGCTGCTCAACCTTTTAATTAAACTCGACTGGCAGTGCTCCTCAAGTAAGACTGTGGCAGATCAGACAGCTACGCTTACAAGGTGAAAATAATAAAGTGGCGGATACTGACATCAAAATTAGGTGAGAGGGTCTGTAGTCAAATTCTCTTTCATGGTATTGGGGCACATCAGTATATCATCCTTAAATTTTGACGCCAGAAGACTTCAGCAGCCAGGCAATCCCATCTAAAACCCCTTTTAGTGATTCTGCTACTGTATCCTGCACCTGAAAGGAAAATAAGACAAACGTTTTTAAAATGATCTACATGGTTAAGTAGAAAGTTTGGAATTAATTAAGTATGATGCAGTTACCATCCAGCGATTAGATAGCTGAGGAAGGCCAAGTCTCTTTGCCACATAAATGCAGGGCGTCCGACATTTGGCTCCATCACTCACTTCCTCTGGTTCTCGTGAGATGCAGGAGAGCACCAGTAGTGGCTTAGTTGTGGAATCCCCAACACAATTCAGCACAGCTCTAATCTGGGCTGCCTCAGACGCCCCATCACCTGAGAAATAAATGTTTCCATGCTGTTATTCAAAAGTCAAAGACTACCAATGGCTGCAAAAAAAAACAACAACAAAAATGCATAAAATTTTTCCTCACCTTTTCCAGGTTCTGCATTGGCAACATAAATGAAGCCATCCACCTCCTGGCACACCGTCTGCACCTGAGGAGCAGGCGTATACACTAGATAACCCGCATCATCAGTTCCTTCAGAGATAAAGAGCTTATTGCTGATACTCTGCTGCTGCAGTCGTGCTTTTTCTCTCTCAGCTCTGCAGACAGAAAGCAAAGTTACTACAGTTGTAGTATAAATTTCTGTGCGCTCACTGAGATTTAAACAAAGAAGACTTGTGAATAACTGCAACTCTGTGACACCTTGAATAAATATCTTACCTATTTGTGGAATATAGCGTTAGGATGTTAAATTTGTGTTGGTTGTTGAACAAGTAGCTGATCCCAGAGCCAATACCTAGAATAAAAACGGTGTCTGGATTTAGTTTGATTTACTATTTTAGTAACCTGCCGAACAGTATCTAGTAAGGAATGTAAATACTGCCATCATGTGGAAGGCCAATAACATTGCAAGTAAGATGGAAAGACTATGCATTGATTGCAATTCTTTCATACTGTCTCATATTTCAATCTGAAATTCTGTATAACATATTGGGATTTTATATGCTAGACTAACTGGAAAGAAAGGGATTCAAAGTCTTAAAAATGTTATCTCAGTAAAAGCACTACTACTCTGGGGAGGTGCAGACATCCACAGCTCCTGCTGACAGGCCGGCTATTACATCCTCTATGAATCTGATATTCAAGGAGGAATTGAAAGAAATAAAGCCCTTGCTGAAAAAAAATTCTTAACAATTACTTTTTAAAAGTTGCTACATGCCATGGATGATCGAACTGTTGCAATCGATGTTCACAGATGCTCTTTATCCAATCTGACTGAACTAGAGCCATTTATAGAAAGAAGTGGTAAAAAAAGCAGTCTCTACTGCTGGCAAACCCAGTAAAATACATTAAAGTTGCGGTGGTAAAATAGAATAAAAAATTAAGTGGTATACTGTACACGGTCATGACTGGATTTTGAAAGTTTTTGAGATGGTATTGCATAAGTCTTGGATTCAGGATGCGATAATAAAATTACAATTGTGTTTTATTTATATTTGCGGGAACAAAACTATCAACAAAAATAGCAATAACAAAAAAGAAAACTTAGCATTGCCTTACCATTTATCTGCCTGTGTGGAGTACCTGACACAGGTAACAGATCGGGGGTATGCATCAGTTTTGTGACCAAAGAGACATCTAGCTGCTCCATGCCAGGCCCAAACATTGCATAGCGAGGTTCAGATGAGGGCACCAGGTACTGAAGGAATGAGGTCAGAAGTTCAGAAGCTGGTCGGGAGGGCAACCACTGCTGTCTGCAGGATGGACAACCTTTCAGGTATCTGGTAAAACAAAACAGTAATTCAAAAAAACATCTGGAAGAAACTTTTACAAACTGATTTTAAATCAACGCATTGATAATATACTTACTCTGACATGTAATCACATTTCAGTTCTCTATTTTTCTCTTCCTCTTCTTGTCTGTCATCCAAACTTTCATGTTCACTGACTAGTGGGGCATCCAGCAACTCCAGATCTGGCATTGTCAGATGATCAATGGACGACCAGTGTGGCATGTCCCGCAACAGGAAGTATTTCCACAGTAACGGATCTCTCACCATGGCCCTCCAGTATCGACAGGTGGCTCCCAGGTTGCAGATATCCACAGGAGAGAGAAAGGTCATGATCAGGAATTGCATGTCGACCTTTTGAAAAGAGGGATACATTTATACATTAGCTAAATACTGAATACTGGCCTGCTATTAAAAAAGGAGACAGGGGAATGCGTTTTAAAGTGACCAGTTTTCTTGACTCTCAATAGTGGTTATGATATGTAGATCAGGGCCATAAGAACAAGATCATGATTACAAGCGATTGAAATAAGCTCCTGCAGGATGAGGTCAGATATTTTTTCTTTGGTGAGGGCAAAATGCCATGATTAGCCTGAAGATCACAATAAGATCAATGTTAAGTGTAAATGTCTGAATCTTTCAAATCTCAAAAACCTTCTGATTGACAGATTACATTTAAATTAAATATACAAAATAAATGAGTAAATTGTACAAAGTCAATTCTATAGAAAAACAAACATTTCTAAAAACATTAAAATAAAGTCTTGGAAAAAAAAAAGCAGGATATAAAAATATTTGGATAAACTTTTTTCTAATTTTCACCTTCTACACCATAGAAGCTAATCACACCAGAACTACAATTGCAGTAAAATTTGCCTTACAGGAAAGCTGTCCAAATATCCCAAGTGCGAAGTCTCTTCTTGCTCCGTTTCTAACATCGAGCTTCTGGCAGCTTTCTCTGGAAAATATCGCTCACTGAACCGCCTGAAACTGCGAATCACCACGGACTTCAGCTGCCCACTTCTCTCAGCCATGGCTTCAAATGTTAAAACTCCCTGACAAACTAAGAAGTTTTATCCCAGTGAAACGCGGTCGGCCAAATGACAACAAATGTGACGTTTCCTTCTTTTACTTCCTCCTTAGTGGCAGTCCTAGGGCATTGTGGGTGGTGTAGTTTTGCATGGACTGAAAGGGATTCATAATCAAACAGGTATAATACAAAACATTTTCTGAAAACAAATCATATCTTTATTGTCAACAAGGACATAAAAAAACAGATTTTTTTTTTCTTCAAATAACAGGCTCTGTTAATGGTTACACTGCCAACGTTATCCAAGTGGAGTGGAAGGAAATGCATTTTATGATACATGGGAGAACAGGCAACACATTAGAAAAATGGCATCTACACACCTAAACATACTTAAAATTGGTCAAAATTTCTGAAACATCTTGCTTTACTTACAATGTGTATATTTTATACACACGTTAGACACAACTCTATTACATCTGAAACACATTAAAAATGGCAACAAAACAATAAATAAGATGTTATGTGCAATGTCACACATCCAGCTGGATTATTTTCAAATCTGAAACAATTGTAAAAAGTAGAGACGGCCTTTTATTTAAATAACACCCTCTGAATATTAATAATAAAGTTATAATAACATCTTTAGAGCAAACAACTGCTCCAAGCACTATTCAAGATGAGATCTGCGCAATCAGCAGAAAAAAACAAACAATTATGCTTCCTGTCTTTTCGTCTTTGTTTTCCTCCGACAGTACGTTCTAAACTCTCACATGCTCTGCCCGAGTTCTTTTGGACTAAGATAACCCAAACACCTTTTCATCACATACACATACAGGGTGTCCTGCTTTTTTTACCTTCTACAACACTGCACCTCTTTTATGGAGTTCCATATTTATTTGGGTTTGACACATTTGAACACTGAACTCAGATCTGCGCCTGATGGTAACTTTTACACATGAGCAGTTTATTTCACTGTAAAATACTAAGGATTTCCTTGGCATTTTCCGTATTCCAGCCCTGGCCCTGCAGAGGTCCCTCGCAGGCATTCACATATTTGTTCAGAATCTGCGTACCGATGTCCCGAAACTGGAGGCCTTCTTCTTTGTGGTCTGTAGGGTCAGCGCTACAGTCCTCATACTTGACGGCCCAGAAACACATTTCCCCAATGTACATCATTGTCAGCAGGTGAGTGTCTGAAAAAATACCTGTCAAAATACACAAGAACAAAACAGGCATGACAAAAAGCAAGGCATAACAGTTTTTTTTACTTTTCAAAGATTAATATATTTACCCTCAGATAAAATGCTTGCTCCACTGTCATGAAGCACCACCCCATCACTGAGCTTCACTGTGTTTCTAACTTGCAGCATCCGCATCAAGTACCGAACACCTTCTTGAATACACTGGATCAAAATGTGCATGTATGCCAAGAGAAAAGTTAGAAACTTTAGACACTTTTTTCAGTCGACAAGGTCAAAATTTATGAGACATGACATTTCACACATGCTTCAACTGCAGTTCCTTGAATTCATACTGCATGAGCCTTTCTCATCTAATCATATTACAGCAAGAAACGTCAACATGTTATATTGCTGGGGGTGGGGCGGATTATGCTAGGTCAGCTCACAGTAACTGTTGGTGATATTGTATCAAACTTTTCAGCTTTTAGTTGAAAAAGAATATTTTTTTCATAACCCATATGACTTTTTCTTCTAATTATGCATTAGTTTGAACACTTTTATCACATAAAATCCATCATTGTTTGTGGTTATACTGTGGCACAATGTAAAAAAAGTTCAAGAGGTATGAATATTTCTCCAAAGCAAAGAATATTTACTTTGGTACCTTAATGAATGTGTCCTTGTTCTTCTTGATCCATTGCTTTCGCTGGTGAAGGGTGTGGCAGTACATGTACAGCAGAGCTCCACGTCTCCAGTAGAGACATTCCAACAGCTCTGTGCCCAACACGCACTGCACCTATTAAACGCCAAAATAAACCAACAATGCAGTTTCATGATGACAGACCACTATGTAAACAAATCACACACCTGACACACACCCATTGTCAGGCAAAAAAATTGCAAAATGAAATTAATAAAATATATGTGGAAAGAATTTTCATCAGTTAACTGAAGAAAGACACAACAGAAGACTCTATTGGATATACTGGCTCTTAGGGAAGGGGGGGAAAGTCTCTTTGTCTTTAGTGTATCTATATTCAGAATTTTTCAAACTGAAATCTCTAAGAGAATATTTGAATAACAGACTGAAATAAAACTGATCATAGAAACATGCACACCTCCTGTCCCGGTGCCAGCCGTGCCACCAACACCTCTGGCTCAGTCAGATCTTGCAGCAGCTGCTGGATCTTGAATGGTGAGGAGTCTTCAGGGAATTCCTGATCCACCAATTGATTCTCTTCATAAAAAGTGATGTCAAGAATCACCTAGATAGGAAAAAAGCAAATACAGATCCATACATAAAACAAAGAAATAAAAGTTCAAATACTACTACAAAAATGCAATACACCCTAACGTAGCAAACAGATGCACAATTACTAAACTGTTTCATTGAGAGTGCTTTTAATTTTCAGACTTGTCGTTTAACATTTAACAAAGTCCCTCAGTCACTTCTTACTTAGTCTCATCTAAATGTGCATTTTGAACTAAATTACCATCTTTTTTTGTTGATGCATCATCAGCAAAAAAGAGTTAGTTCAGACTGAAATTCAAGGGAATTTGTTTCCTGGTAAAGAAGTCTGGGCCTCCCTTCTTAAGCTGCTACCCCCGCGACCCCATCCCGGATAAGCGGAAGAAAATGGGTGGATGGATGGGATGGATGGTATTGGGGAAGCTGATGCTCATTTCCAGCAATAAATGAATGAGAGGAGGATATATCCTGGGCAATCCAGATACAAGCATGGGACAAATAACTGTCCTATCACACCTAGTTGCACTACCCTAACATTCATTTTTTTGGGTGACACAAGCAAATATGAGGAAAACCCACTTCCACCCAAGGGATGCAACAGAGCTAATAAATGTGCCACCTTGTGAAATGGATCTCATAAACAGCAAAGCACATGCTGGTTGAATGTGATAAATACTGTCAGGATTCCCATTCTGAGATAACAAGCAATCGGATACATATTTAGTGGCTCTTTAATGGCAGAATAATGGATTTCTGAGTGAAGAAAAACCTGTGTGTAATCCTGAAGCAGCTTGGAAAGGTTCAAGCTTTCTCCTCCATGTCTGTAAAAGCCTTTCAACTTCTCTAGTATCGCAGAGGCATTCTGCAAATAGTCATCATCTATTAAAACAGAAAATAAAAACACGTTAATATTCACAACTTAGGCGTAACATAAAAAATGCATGAAAATTAGAAACGATTTCTAAAAGGCTTTTTTAGCATCGAAAGCGCAGTTGTTAGCTTTTGGAGGGTCATGTTATGGCCAAACTAAACGTGCTCAGTGGTTTGCAATTATATTGCAATGGAACACAATGCTTACATTCTACGGCAAGTAAAGATTCCAACTGTTTATTTTTATATCTGGCTTAGCGTCAGTTTCTTAAATAAACATTCCTCAACTGTATTTAAGCTAATGTTTCACTGTTCGCCATTAACTATACCTCTCTATACAAAAAATATAAAACAACAAGTACAAAACAACCCAAAACGTAGACAATAAACGTCATTATGAAACTGCTGGCATACCGGTTGGTTAAAAATTAAAGTAAATGAGTTGTCAAACCGCATAGTTTTAGACATCAGTTGTTGCTATTGCTGCAAGCTAACGTTCGTTAGTTAGCTTCTCAGCTAAACAACCAAGAAAAAAAATATTTCCCCTCTAAAAAGACAGTCATAAAACAAAAAATAATAGAGCGTTACGGGTAATCGATACCTTGCTTTTCAGCTCGGAGACATGAACATTTGTTGTCTATCTCAAATATTCTCCTCTCCAACTCAAAATCGTGTCGCCTGTAGTCGTCTGCCATGACTACACAAAGTATACGTCACGTGAGCAGGTGGTTACTGAGGTAGACCTAGAACGAGTAGACGCTGCTTTGGCTGCGTTGGCTAGTGCGATCAAAACGTCAACAGGCATCCCGCGTTGGCGGGTGCGCCATATTGGAAGAGGCAAATTCACTTTCAATTTGCTTCTCAAAAAAATTCGAAAGGTACTGAGCCATCCTGTTCCCACTGTGAGAACCAGGGCAAAAATAAACAAAAGAAGATAGATCTTAGATTCTTGTAAGCTACAAATCACCAGATCAAAGCAGAACTCCATCCATAATTAACATAATAGGTACATATACATCTCAGAAGCACAGAATTTTATATAAAAATTCTATATATTTAGTCACTCATTTGTATTATAACACTCACATATTATGTTGACTTGCTGCTCAAGGAATTTTGATGAATATGACTTATAACAGAAACTCCAAATTGTCACCAATTCTATTCATAATCTTTGTGGAATAGGGTATAGACAAACTTTAAACAGATCAATTTTAGTGGCCTCAGGTTTGAGTCTCTGCTTTTTGTGGATGATGGGGTTCTGCTGACTTGATAAAATAATGATGTCTAGTTTTCACTGCAGCACTTTGCAGCCAGGATGAAAATCACCATCTCCAAATTTAAGACCATGGTCTTGAGGGTAAATAGTCTTCTCTAGGTTAAGGACAATAATGAATCGGTTCAAATAATATAATGAAGAAGTTTAAGTGTCTTGGGGTCTTGTTCACAAATAAAAGAAAAATTGAGCAGGAGATCAACAGGCAGAGTGGTGTAGAATCTCGAGTGGTGCTGTACTAAGAGTTAAAAGGCAAAGCTCTCAATTTACTGATCAATCTTCATTCTTTTATCATCTTCTTTTATCATCATCTATGGTCACAAGCTCTGGGTGACCAAAAGAACAAGATCGCAGATGCAAAGTGAAAAATTAGGTTTCCTCCAGAGAGTATCTGACTTGTACATTTCCACAAAAAGCCACACACAATATGGTGGCAACGCTGCGTAAACTCATGCAAGTTCTATTCTTTCTAGATCTGGGGTTTTCTCAACCTTTTTGACGTGGGTTATTCTCCTGATCATAAAGGCGCTTCTCAAAACAAAGTTTACAAACAAATAAATTTTTGGCTTGCGTCTAGTTACGTGGCCTTGCAAAATTACGTCGAAGCCAAATTAATGTTATGTCATTTTTTTCCCTGCATAAAGCTATAGCAAAGCGGTGGCGAAAGGGTTAAAATGAAATGAGCAGGTCATGCCTTTGAAAACATCCCCTTTGTGAAGAGTGTTTATGGTCGCCGACACATGTCGTCGAGTTATTAGCCACATTCAGCTGTCTTTCAGCCTGCTGCATAATTAATTTAACCCGCGTGTGTACATCCAAAAAAGATGGCGACCCTTACAGCGTTCTGCAGAATCGAGGGTTTAATCTTCAAAAACCTCGCAAGTCATCGAAGAGCCAGAGCAAACTTCGCCGGCCACCGCCTCCTAAAGGTCTGTTTTTGAACTATGGCTCAAATGTGTCTTAGAATGGATAAAAGTTGGATTGGTTGACGTGTCTTAACTATCGCGAAGGAGTTTCTGTTTATTGGCTGCAAAACTCGAGATCACATTAGCCTCTCGATATCCAAGGACGTACCTTGAAGTAAAGCTAAAAGTCTGCTATTGCTGAGAACACAAGGACTCAGTACTTGATAAATGCTGGCGCCCAGCTAAGACCCGTCCAGGGTTTTAATAAATGGCCCAGTTTTACTCGGGTATGGGCTTCCAATTCATATATATAATGGACAGTAAATTGTTAATTTGACAGATATCAAATATGCATAAGCAATTTACTTTACCATCATCATCATGTAAACCAAATACCTAAACCAAAAACAGAGACAAAGGTTTTTTTAATTGTTTTTTTTTTATTTTTAGAAAGAATGCATTAATTGAAATGCCCCCTAAACATCTGATAATCAGCCGGCAAGTGCAGGAAATTGATTCCGTGACTGTCTAATCATAAGGTCCTAACTTTATCAATTAAAAGCCCTAATCTTCAAAATGAACAGCAATAAATAATTGAAGAATGTATATGAGTACAAGTTATGAAATAAATTTCCTTTTGGGATTTTAATTTTTGAACGATTTTCATGTTTGTATTATTTTGGTCCAACATAATGTGCAGCTCTACCACATGCCAGTACCTAATGTACCTAACTCTTTCCCTCTTGTTCTTTCTGCAGACATCTGGTTGCTACTTTTCCACATCCAGCCCGAGAAGTTCGCAGTTCTACTCAGATCCAACAGAGGCAGTGAAGGATATTCCTAATGGTGCTACTATTTTGGTTGGAGGTAATATTTAGCATTTTCTATAAAAAGGAACGTGTATGTCAACAGAATGGCTTCAATCGCATACAGCTAATTGCACGTTAAACAGAGAAAGTATTTGTGCAGTGGCAACTTTACTATGAAGAGGTGTTAGCCTGAGCATGCTGGCTGATTACAATTTAAACATTGAGCACGCACAAATTCCTTGTCTCTTATTTATAGTCAAGCTCACAGTGACATTGCTGAACATTTTCCACTGTGTCACATTCCTGTTTGAGGGAAGTCTCCTGGAAAGCAATAATAAAACATTAACCTCTCAGTGTTTTGGTCAAAAGATTTCACTCATGTGACTCAAAAGCCTGGATTTCTAAAGCCGTTAGTGTGTTTATGATTGTTGTGCTATTGGAGCAACAACTGGTGACAACTATCTAACATAAACTGTCACTGCGTTATGACAGCTATAGAGTGAAGACCTTTAAATATCTCATCTAGGCTCTTGAAATTTCAACACAGCGTGGTTCTCCAAGAGGACAATAATATCAAACTGATTGAGAATTAATGGGTCACATTTATCTTCTCAAATGCAGCCGAAACCAATTTGATTTAAACCTTAGTTTAAAGCCAGAAAACTAACAATTTTCAAGGAATTCTTTCAAATAACTCTGAAAAATGGTCAGACACCCAGGAAAAAATCCTGCTAAGAGCTTTTTGATGGGTATCAAGAAGTGAATGTTTTCGCTTTAGTATTCTAAAACATATTTATCCAAATATTAGTGAGGGGATGTATGTTTATATTTATTTGTATTTATGTGTAATTTTAACCATCAGTTTAAACTGAATTTTTCTGCAAAAACTTCACCTCAAAAATGAGTTCAAGTAAATTCATAAAATGTTCATATAACTAAGACATTCATCTGATCGGTGTGTCATTTAAAGAAGTTGAATTTCCAATGGCGTCATCCATGATCCTTGGACTTTGAGTTTTTGTGTGTGATTTGTAATTGTCATGTGCCTATTTACTCTATTTGACATGTCCCAGATATACAAGGTGAAAGTTCAATGTGATTTTGATGCATCACCTTTCACACAGTGATTCTGTTTATTATTGTCTTTCTGTAATTATTATTTGTCTGGTATTTTCCAACACAGGCTTTGGGTTGTGTGGGATTCCAGAGAATTTAATCAACAGTTTGCTGAAGACTGGCGTAAAGGGCATCACTGCAGTCAGTAATAATGCAGGGTAAGTGTGCTTGTTTTTTTTCTTAATTTTCTAATGTTTAAATTAGGAGGTATGCTGATTCTGTGTTTGTGAATGCATTGAATGGCTTATAATTTATTACATTTGTAAAAGTAGAGGTATTTTTTTTTTCAGTTATACTAATAAAAATGGCATTTTTGTGGCTTTTTACCTTGTGACCCAAAACTGATCCAAATTAATTTAGGTGATAGATACATAAGGATTCAAAAATATCCTAAGGATTCTTTTATAAACAAATATGACAAATTTCTTTTTTTTTTCCTAGTGTGGATAACTTTGGCCTGGGCCTGTTGCTGCAGACCAAGCAGATCAAAAGGATGATTTCCTCCTATGTAGGAGAGAACGCTGAGTTTGAGAGACAGTATTTGTCAGGAGAGCTGGAAGTGGAGCTAACGCCACAGGTTGGTGTAGAAAATTATAATGCAACACACACATTACCAAGCAAACAATCATTGTTTTCAGTAAGTTAAACCTTATTAACACCCTTTTTATGTTTATCAAAATGTAAATTCTTCAGATCATAGCTCAGTTTACACACTTTATTGCACTTGCATTAAATTAGTCTCCTCCTCACCACAGGGGACTCTTGCAGAGAGGATCAGGGCAGGAGGTGCTGGGGTTCCAGCCTTCTTCACTCCCACCGGCTATGGCACTCTGATCCAAGAGGGAGGCTCTCCTATTAAGTACAACAAAGATGGCAGCATTGCTATTGCTAGCGAGGAGCGAGAGGTTAGACTGCTCTTCCCTTTTGGTTGCTTCATACTTTTGATTCAAGATCCCATTTTCTAAAAGGTCCTGGGGGCAAATAGTTTTTGCAAAGGAAGGTGAGTTTCTGGTGGGTGAGGAGAAACCATCCTTCCTTGCTTCCTTGATTTCTTTACAGAACTCAACCATTTGGTTTGCGAAACAAGTGCTCGCTACATGCTGCTTTTTATTGTAGCCGATAAGTTTCCTCACATTAATTCAACACTTTCTTGATGGGATTTTTGAAATTCCAACAAATATCCATTTTGCGAAGATCATAAAATACAGTTATGTACCATAGTTACAACATTAACTTTACCGATCAGTTGTCATGGCATTTTCACGTAACTGCTGAAGTGTACAATTTTGTACAATTGTACACTTCAAAAGTCGTCCTATAATTGGCCTCCCTATGTGTAGCTTCTGCAAATTCTTGTCTCCACAGAAAATATATTTGGTTTTGAACATAAATCAATGGAGTCAGTAAAGAAAGTTGGCATAGCTGGCTAATTTAGGGCTGTTTCTCTGTGTTAAACCTATTTATGATATTAGTGTTAAGATGTGGGCTTTATTTCAAGTTGCACTGTATGATAGAGTCTGAATTTCTTTCTTTTGGATTTGCTGTCTTGTTTTTCTACAGGTGCGGGAGTTTAATGGCAGGCACTACATTATGGAAAAAGCCATCACTGGGGATTTTGCCCTGATCAAGGCCTGGAAAGCTGACAAAGCAGGGAACATTGTTTTTAGGTAAATAAACAAAATTTTGAAAGAATGAAAAACTACCTCATCTACCGACTTGCTAGGATGAACTTTTTCCTTCTTTGGACTAAACTTGGTGTAAATGTGGGAAATTAAGTTTCAGGAGAAAATGTTAACCTGTTCACATCATTGTATTAAACTTGTTGCAGGTATGTCTCGTATCTTGAATATATTGTTGTTCCCACACAGCAGCCTGCTTTATGTTGATTTTTTTCATACTGGTAAGTGCTATAATATTTGTAAAGTATTCTGGATCTGCTGACGTAGCTCATTTATTTTCTGACAGCCAGGTGGCAGGTTGTCAGCCATATTTCAGGTCCGTTTTGCTGTGTATGTTCGTCCTGTTTGTTGACAGATGCACATCAGCACATTGCTGTAAAAAGTATTTTTGTTATTTAGTTAAACATTTGGCTCTTAAAATATATTTTTTTTACTGCTTTTCTAAGTGTTTTTGCAACAGTGTAATCCTTCACAGTTTCTGTCACAAATCTGCTTTTCTTGCATCCTTTTATTGTGGTTTGGGAATATTGTAGGGCTTCTAAAGCTAAAAGGAAGATGCACTTATGGAAAATTCTTTATAAAATGCTTTTTTTTCATATGTAATAGTTTTATTGCTAATCTTACTTGATCACAGATTAAATTAAACCTTGGGTTATTTTTTTTTATTGTAAGCACTAGTTAAAATAATGTGTATTTTACAAGTTTTGTTTATATAACTTGCTCACAATAATATTGATAATGATTTAAACTTAATTTCATTAATCAAGTGATCCTGACCTTTTGTGTAGTTATCTTATATCCTCAAGAGGGCAGTGTTCCCCAGTGAAGCACCAGCTGATTCAAAAGGTTGGATAGTAGGCACTCCTTTCAGCCCTTTTTAAAACCCCATTTTGCCTCCAGTTTTGGAATAAAAATCTTCCCCGCATAACAACTTTCTAGAAATCATGCGCATTGTTTTTGTGTCTTACAGGAAAACAGCAAGAAATTTCAACCAACCCATGTGCAAGGCAGCCAAAACCACAATTGTTGAGGTACGTATAAATGTTCATTTAATCTTGTAGGAAGTATTTAGATTTGTGTTATTATAAAAAAAACAAAAAGAAAAAAAAACGATAATTGAACATGTTAAACGTGTTTACAAACACTCCCAAATATATTGTCCCCAAATATATTGGCCACCTTTTGCTTTAAAAGTAGTATTGATTTAAGGAACATTAGGATGCAATGTTGTGACATTTTGAAACGCATTAAGTATTCACTGCTGTCCTGAAGTGATTGGAGGAAAGTTTATTTTTTATTTTTTGGTTAATGTATTTCTTAGTAGATTCCAGAATGTCAAACTTGGGCCCAAGTCTGCACTCTTTTGCTAAACCATTGTTGCACAATTTGAACCCAATGCCTCCAAACATTTTTCAAAACAACTGAGTCCATAATTGTGAAGTAGAATGAAAGCGACTCATGATTTTCAAAATCAGTGTGAAAGTGTGAAAACGTTTGGGTACACTTGCATAGATCTTCCACTGAATCAACCCCTGGTAGAATCCTGTTTTCCTACAGCTGTTGCCAGGCCAGGCTGGAGAGTGGCTGTAGGAAGCAGTTTTTGAGATCTATCTCAAGATAGATTTTAGTCCTAGACTTTGACCGGGTCATTTTAACTTATGACTGCGCTTTTATTTAAATTACATATATGAAATTCCAGGGGATGCTCAGAATCAGAATGCTTTTATTGTTATTGTACCAAAATACACCAAAATTCATTTCAATACAACCCCCAAATCTTCTTTATTGTCCAAAGAAGACAAAAACAAGGAAGACTGATGCCTTGGGCTGCAGCCATTGCAGGTGCTGCCCTGCAACTTTCAAATGACAGAATCAGCTTTCTTGGTCAAAATTGTGAGGACAAACAGGAAACCTTGGCTTCACACTCTCTTAATGCACAGACAATAAGTATTAATATATAATATTTAGAGGAAAAACATAAAGGATGAAAGAACAACCATTTTTTTAATGAAGACAAATGGAAATGCAGGTTGTGGTAGTTCAAATATCCTAATTTTATTTCACAGTAAAGTAGTAAGTTGGGCTGTAAGATGTTCACTGTGTTCATCAGAGAGATAACCTGGGGGGTAGGAACTGCCTTTATGGCTTTTGCAAATAGGGCTTTATAGTGCTGATCTGAAAGTAAAAGTTTAAACAGTTTATGTCCAGGATATGTGGGGTCTGCAGAGATGTTACCTCTCCTTTTCTTGACCCTGTTACTGTAGAAGTCCTGAATGAAGGGAAGGTCAGCCCTACAATCTGACCTGCAGATCTAATTGTTTGTTGCAGTTTGGATCTTTTCTGGTTTGTGGCAAAGCCGAACCAAAGTGTTTTTGGTTGGTCCATCACAAAAATCCCAATAAAAATACACTAAAGTTCTATTGTGTTTTAAAAAATTCTATCAACAAAGTTTTTTAAAATGAAGGGGTATGAATAATTTAGCAAATTGCTGTATCAAAACATTGCCATATAAAATGTCTGTATAGAGGCTAAGCAACTCAAACTACCTGAAAGAGATTGCAAGATATTTGTAGGCTGGAAACTGAGAATTGGTTCTCAGACTTTTTACCTGATAAAATTAAAGTTCAACAATAAGATTCTGGTTCATGTAGAATAAACGACCAATATAAGACCAGACTCTTTTAGTTATCAGACTAAGTGTTAATAGTTGCAGCTTAAAAATGTCTAAACAAACTCCAAATGTAGTTATATTTCACTGAATTTAACTCTGACATTAGGTATTATTTATAGATAAGGCGGAATACTCTGTGCAGCTGGCTGTCGATGACATAACTGGTTTCAATCTAGCTGTCTGGTCTCCTACTTGTCTAGCATTTGACAGTTTAGAATTGTCATCGCTTATCTTTTCCTTGTGTGTCTCCCTCTTGGCTCCACCAACACACAGCTTCACACCTCCTATGTAGACACTGCTCAGAGAAAGAGTGTGTGTGGAGGATAAACCTTTAAATGCAACCACTTTCTCAAAATAAAAAGCTGTGGTCAGCTCTTCTATAATACTGTAAATATCTTGAGAACCAAAAGCATATTTTTAATAATTATTTCACAGTTGCTGAACCTGAGATTTGGTTTACTGTTGATTTTAGAAGTATTTGAAAGGGAGGATAAATTGAGTCACCATGGAGCTGCTGTGGGCTTAATACATTAACTAATTTGTTCCAGTCGGTGAGCCATAAAGTTTCCTGCTTAATTAAAAGAACTTCTTGATTTCAGCTGTATGTCGTCATGCAGATTTGTTGTGGTCGCAATCGTGACAGTGATGACTTAAATAATAAAGAGTTGGTGCAAACAAAATTTTTTTTCTTATTTTTTGGTGGGAAACTTCTGACAGAAATTATGATATAAAGAAACACCTTTAGTACAGCTGTTGTAAAAGAATATTTTAGTAATCAAGTACTCTATAGAATATTTTTACGATTATCCGAGGAATTGTCGCTCTCTCTCTTTCTGCTACATTCCTACCGTTCGCCCCGAAACTGAAAATTGTCACGATGCGATTCCAACGCAACAAAAGCTGTCGTAATCCACCCACCGCATCACAACAGCCTTTATTTCTCCCCAAAATGCAGCGCAATTCCACACCAACCCGATAGCACTTCACAACAATGCATATACGGAAGTAAGAACGCTGCCCACCACAAATAATCATCTGGGCGGAACACGGTGCGCTATGCAATTTAACGAAGCCTCGAGTCAGATTAATTTTTCTCGAGAAATTTTAATAATCGAGGCACTCTAATCATTTGAGGAATCGTCACTGAAGCATTAACCTTCAATGACGGTCTTTATCTAAAGTGGCGCTCATTACAATAAAAGACTGTAATTTGCAGATGGTTGAGTTTAATATTTAACTTTGACTATCGTCTGCTTGAGGTTTCTTTTTTTCATGAATAAAAATGACCCAAAGAGTTTGTAGACCCAGTATGCTTTGGGTTTTGCATGGAGCTATTTTTTTCGGCTACATCCAGCTGTATTTCTATGACTGTTTTGTTATAGTTCTTCTCTCAAACGATGGTGGATAGCAGGAATGTTGGTTGGAAAGTGGATGGCATGAGTTGAAAAATATTTTAATCCTTTACAGGTTTTCAGGATTTGCCTGACATATTCCAGTTAACAAGGTCTGAGAGAAAAAATTGACAGCAAACAGCCTCTGCAAAGTTTTGTGGCTGGAGAAATAATTTTCTTACTTTACATTAGGTTACATTAGGTGCTTACCTTATTGGTGTGTAGAGGTACAGTTGTGTTTAATGGAACTGTACATGAACCAGTTTATTGTATCTGTTGCAAATTAACCATTATAATGTATTCATTTGGAACCATTTGATTTTTTTTTAAAATTCTGTATAATTTTAATTACCCTTTTAATTTCAAACACTGAAGTTTAACACAGAGACACTGATTCTGATCACGGATGTACTCTGTGCTGCTCCAGTAAAATGTCACAGTTAAAGTGAATTTGACTTATTGCATCTAGTCTAATTTACTTTAACTGTATCACTTAAGAGTTCACTGAGACATTAAAGTTATATGAATTGCGAATCCTTCTTTATAATGATCGAGTGGATTGAAGTTTATTTAATTTTAGCCTCCTATGCAGAGCGACTAGTGGGTTCCTGCCTTTGAAATGCATGCAGCAGATGTGCTATAAATGCATTAGTACATCTGTCTGTGCATAATATAGTTCACGCTCTTGTTATATTTTGTAGATGGTTCATGTATAAAGTATAAGGTTGAGTCTGGATGCTTTCTTTTTGAACACGCTTAATGTTTGTTTTTATCTCAAAACGACACAAAGTTTGCTGTTCCTTGTTTTTTTTTTAAAACCATAATGAAGGGAAAGGATTTTCTTGATTTAACTCACCTTTGTGAAACCTGTGGAAATATAATGTTATTAGAAGGTATGGATTAACTTTTTGTTTTGTAAAATGAAAAGATGGCTTGTTCTAATGTCACTAAAGAGCTAAGTGAGCTGAAGGGTCGTAATGGCCTGGACACAACTAAATTGCAACCATGAACAAAATGGGTCCAATTTCATGTTATTACAACAGCCTCGTGTTGGCTTTCAGCTCTACCGATTCTATACAGACTCCTTGGCATAAAATTTAATTAAACTGTTATCAGAAATTACGGGCTAAACATAAATAATTACGACTCTGAAACCTAGTGCGATGTTTTGCATCTCATTAAATTATAATTTTGTCAAAAGTTGGATTTCTTAAGCAGTTCAGAAAGCTTAATGGGCATGTTACATGGATTCATTACACAGTGATCATAAGTGTTGTATTTCTGTTCATTTTGATGATTATGACTCACAAAGTTTAATTTGTACTCTGCAACACAAATCAAACCTTTTTCCTTTTTTCTCCCCACTATCCAATAAACATGCACATTCTTTGCTCTCCTCTTGTGAGAACAAGATGGAACCTGCTGTTCATATTAGTTGGTACAGGCGTACAATCACGAAGCACTTGTTCAAGTTTATAGTACCTTTTTTATTGCGCCAGAGGTAACATGAATGTTATCTGTGACAACTTCTTCATGATTAGAAAGTGATAGGCACATGTTGCAATGCCATTTAAAAACCTTTTATCTTTGATAATGATCCAATTACTGTCTCTGTGAAAATAGATTTATCTCTAGGCTTCGAGCCAGGCTTAGTCATAAATTTAGTGATCCGTTGTCATTGTTGACCTGCTGTCTGGCTGCACTTGTTAAATAACCACCAGACCTTGTTGGTTTTTATAAAACTGACTTTTTTGCTTGCAACTCAGCTTCCAAGTACCTCATTAGTAAGGTCTTCTGCGAACACGACAACCTTCTGTTGGGCCAAATTTCATAGGATGCTTTAGTTTGTCTGCAGCCAGGTAACCTCTTAATGTTTTAGGCAGTAACCAGTTAATGGTTGCCAAGGGATAGTACATTTCAGGCTATGGCAGATGGAGTCAGGACAAACAGGAAGTTGTAAAATAATAATTTTTAACCCTAGGTTTGCTCCAACGTTGGTAAAAGGACTAATATATACACACACGTGCGCACCCCCCCACATACACACACACACACACACACACACAAGAATTGGCCTTGACCAATACAAGAGCCTTATTCTTCATCTAGTAAGATGATTGAAAAAAAACTGCTGAGTTTCTCCCAAATAAATCAATGTCTTTTTTAAATTACATTAAACTGTAAGAATTTGGAAAACTCGGAAAATCAGTTGTCACTGAAGAAAATTTCTAGATCATCACCAGCTCCTGCCATGGTTGCTAGGCAACCGGATCTGCTGTTTAATTGTTCACAGTTCCATGGTATCCAGCTGCTCAGGTTTTCTCTTTTAATGCAGGTACAACAAAACACTCCAGTGCATCATTGGAGTCAATGTAGTGAATCACAGTAGTTTTTGCCATAATTTGAAAATTGGTCATCAGGTAAATTACACAATAATTATAGTTCAATAAATTTGTGTGCTCTGCAACCACTCATGCAAGAATTTCTATCTTTGCACGTTTTTTGTGTAACTGGAGGAGAGCACTAACTGGATATAAATGACCTATATTCTGAGTGATTTATCAGCCTCCCACTGTACATTTGTGTTGAAACAAAAATAGCAGTTGTTCTTCGCACCTTAAGCCAGATTTTGTTTTTGTGCTTGAGGTTTGTTAAAGGTTTTAAAATGGATAAAATATTCATAAGGATTATTTGACTTGGTGATTGATTCATTTCTGCTGCCGCTAACTGGTAGGAAATCAAAGTTTTGTGTGATGCACAGGGCTGCTGTAAAAACAGCACAACCAGTATACCTGGCTGTTCTCCCAAAATTAAATAAGGCTTTGAGCTTCTTTTAGAAGCAAGCTAGCCCACACTGATACTAATAAGAGCTGTGCTAGAAAGACTACAGTTCTCTAAATCTGTTTGTCGGTCATAACTGTAATGAAATATTTAAAAATTCCTCATTAAGTCTAGTAGTTGAAACACAATATAAAAAGAGTGGGTTGAGAAACGACTTACTGTATTTGTGCAAAAAATTAATAATTCAAGACTTCTGTGCTTAATGGATATTGTTGCAGAAGATCTCCATAATATGGTATTGACTAAAATTCCTTTGTTGCTGTTGTACATTGGGAATGCACACCCTTGGAAGGTATCAAGATTTTTTCTTGAAGTACTTTAACATGAAATGGTTTATGTGATCATCATGGCATTGTTTAGTTTGCAAAGGTAGGTTTAAAATTTCCTGCATCATTTCCCAACTTAAAATACCTTCTCTAATGTATTGACTACTAAGATACAAAAGTCACCATCCGCTTTAGTAGGGCTACCTGGCTAGTGTCAGACTAGATCACCTACTGCTGTCAACATTTATCCTGCTGTCAATTTGTGACATGGTGAAACATCCTGCAGGAGGTTGTCAATCAAATTGCCCTTCTTTTCCATTCTGATGTTCAGTTTGAATTCCAGACAGCTGTCTTCACCGCAATTAGGTGCTTGGAGGCATTGAGTTGCTGCCATATGACTTGCTTATTCACTTAATTTGCAAATTTGTATCACCAAATAATTGGACTTAATAAAGTCCAATTATTAATAAATAAACACTTAATAAAGTGGCTGCATGTGATGGACAGTTTTCATTGCATTTCGGTATTTAGTCATTTGAATTTTTGACTTTTGAATTTTGTTGGTTTGCTTACTCCAGTTTTTGCTCCTGGAATATTAAATCTTATCTTGAATCCCCACTGTACTCTTTCTGTGGTACTACTGCTTGCAGTAGCTATTGCTAGAATTCCAATTACAATCAACAACCTGTGTGTTATTTACTATTGCTTATTTTGTCTCCTGGGACTTTCTGGTCATATTTTGTTTCTGTCTTTGTGTTTCTTTTGCTTTCTCAACAAATCCAATTACCTGCCTGCCAAAACAAGTTGATCAGTTGACTTTGTGGGCATAAAATGTGCAGTGCTCTCATTTTTACATAACCTTTAGTAAGGATCTTATGAGTGCTCTGTGTGATCACTGTGAGGTTTTTGTCACTGTAGCAACCCTTGTTGTATTATTGCCCGGAACACTGAAGTGCCAGCTTGAACTTGGCTGATAGAACTATAATCACAATGAACTATTGAAGTAGTGACAAATACATTCTCTTATCCCCCCCCCCCAATTTTGACTTCCTGCTGTTGAGTCAATCATTGTACGCTGCTGCCATTTAGAGGGTATTTCTTCGTATAGTTAGAACTGTCATTTGCTGCACAAAATGTTGCAAGTTTTATGGTGCTTGTTTTAAATGCTCATTTGCTCATGTTATTCCACATCAAAAACTCTGTACTTAAAAAAGGGCTCAAAGATACACCTCTCCAAAGAAAACTGTAGTAAATGCAGGTCTTGATAATGCACAATTGCAGTAAAATCAAAAGAGGGATGAGTATCAAAACACATCCATGCCCCATTCACTTAAAGTTTAAGTGCTTACTTGTCTTCATGTAAAAGAAGGAAGAAAGTGAATTGGTGTTCTGCTCAAGTACACTCATTTAGCTGTGAAATTATGCATGATACATTTACTCAAGAAGCTCAACCATGGTCAATTTTCTTTCTTGTAACTCTGAAGGGAGGATGTAGGGCTCTTTAAATACTTTTATAATGCAGATTCAAGTTTGAGGAGAAGTGAGACACTACCACAAAGCCATGCCCATTCACATCAACAGAAAAGTTTTTATCCACATTTAATTTTTATTTTTATGTATTTTTTTTTAATTTAAGTAACCTTCTTTGAATTCGAAAGAGAAAACAGCCAAACATCCAGAAGCCTTGAAGCCACAGAGTAACCTCCCTGGTTACGCAGACAGCGACTGCTGGCCAAGACCAACGATGACTGAACCATGAGCTGAAAGTAAATGACCAAACTGGAGGTGGTCTCTTCTTGTCCTTTTGCTAATTAGGCTGTTTTTGTGGCATCGAGACCTGTCCAACTTCAAGGCCTTACTCCGATCAAATTCCTTATTCTTCTAAAAGTTTCCCTGATGTAAAGAAGGGTATTTTAAATCCCAGGTCGGCTCTGTAAGTGAGAACTGGTTCTTAGTTATCTTACTGCTTCAATAAATAAATATGAAAATAAATTAAATATGTGCAGAAACCTGAATTAAATTTTTCAGAAAGAGAGGAATTAGTTCTAGATCCAATATAATAATTCAGTTTAAAACATATTCATATCATTCCTTCTGCAATATGATATGGGTTCTTTGACATAAAGAATTTTCCCTTCAGAGTGAGAAAGGGGTTCAGATCGGATTCAGACCATTAAAAAAATCATACAAATCTCTTTTTTTTCACAATTATAATTAAGTAAACAGTCTGTTGTATAGTTAATGTTCTTTTTGAGGCAAACCCTTCTACTTAAGGGATTCCGTAATAGGTTATCATGTGAACTTAGACAAAAGGCATATTATTCAGTATTTTCCCCTATAGTTTCTTGTGAGATATAAACCTCTGCATTTGGTCTGTTCCCAATGCGCATATGTGTCATTTGGATACATATATTTTTGCTTCTTGTGTTATCAGGGGTTGCCAATCGGCTGGCTAGCTTCTGTTTCACAGGTGCGATTGAGGCAGCCGAGTTTCCACAGAGAGGAAGCAGATTGCTCGCGATGCCTGTATTTTGGGTTAGAGGATGGAGTCTGCACTGATCCCAGAAAGTGACAACAGAGCATGGCCAAGTGCCCACACAATGGGGAAAGGGTGGAAAGACTAAAAATACACACAGTAATGAGAGTGCGGTGTCGTATTCACTTTGTTTCCTGTAGCTATTTCTATTCATCTTGTTGCTGTCCAGTTTTAGTATTTGTTCTTGTGAAACACTTTTAGAATATGAATTTGAATAGCTTCACTATTACTATATGAGGTACTTAATAATTTATAGTAACCTGTGGTTTATACTGATATTCAAAAATTCTGAATTACTTAATCTTATTTTATCATGGTTTAAAAAATATGTGAGTATCTCAGCTCCAGTGTGCATAAACTTCTTGCTTATAACTTCTATGTTGCAGCCATATTTGTGTGATTGTGTGTGCAGGCTGCAATACATTTGTAGTTTTGTGAACTGTGAAGTCTGACGTTCTTGTCATCTTGATGATTTTGGTTTGTCTGGGTGTTTTGTTAGAAGAACTCTCATAAATAAAAGACCCTAATGATAAAATCACATTTTTTCATGTTCCATAGAACAATTTGCATATAGCTGAATCCATTAATGGTGAAGCACAAAAAGGCTGGGAGCTCTCTGTTTTCCCAGACAAAAATATAAGAATAATATTGCCAAAGTTTTGGTCTACTTTGATGTATGTCTGAAGATTTCAAAAAGAGTACATTTAGCTTAGTTTTTTGAGTAATTTCAAAAGTTTGCTGACTTTCAAACTAAAAGTTAATGACCTTAAATAGCATTTTAGACAAATACTGACATCTAAAACTAGCAAATTCAACGCAACGGCTTGTTTCTTATAAATGTTACATTTATCATCAACTGTTGGATAAAATGTGGGTTTCAGTAATTTCAGTCTGTCATCTTAAGACCAGATGTAAAATATGTGCATTTGAGTACTCAAAAAGTAATGTTTCTAACACTACAATTAACATTGTTGAAATTCCTTGAATGAATAGAAATCAGTTCTCCAGATTGTGCATGACAATTCAGAATCCACCATCTGTTTTATGTAATTGGAAAGACTGTTTCTCTTCATGGGCAATATTTATTTAATCAGTTAATGTCAGGCTATTGTGGTGAGGTAATTTGGTTTAGTATAGAACATGTCTACTTCTCTTTTGTTTGGCATTTGATAAAGGAATAACATTGGTAATTTATTTTTAATTGTTTGTAAACCTGTAATTTAGTTTATAACCAGACTGAATCCTATAACAGAACACAATGTTCCTCACTTCATTCTTTGACTTGGCAATTGGGGAATAATGTGACTTTTTATCCTGTCAGCCCAATAAACAACAGTCTTTTTGTACTTTAAGAAAAAATTTGGTTAATTTATTTTTTTTGCATGGTCTTTTTTGGATTGTGTGTTTTATATCAAGCTTATTATATTACCATTAGTTTAAATAAAATTTGACTCAGAATATCTGGAATGTTCATAGCATGTTTCTGATTTTCCTCAAAATTGCATTGGGGACACTTGTGTAGTAACACTTGGCTGCAGGATTTGGTTGGATTGTAAACAGATCCATGTGAGATTAACAAGACTTGACAAAGCTTGTGGGCTAAAAAAGCGCACCCTCTCAAAAAAAAAAAAAAAAGAAAAAGAAAAAACCTTGCTGTGTCCCCAGAGGGCACTTTGATTCCCTGTGTCCCTCTGCCAGCTCACTTCATGCCTCGCTTTGCTGTCATTGATGTGAAAATCTGTCTACAAATACAGGAATATCAATCTCAATGCATGTGTCTATTTACTTACTCGACACACCTGCTCAATTGTACTTGTGTGTTTTTTATTTTAATGTTTTATCCTTCCTTGTCCGCTGAACCTGCTGTGCATTCGGGACACATCACATAGATGAAAGGAACTGAGGCTTTTTATCTGCACGGCACATTTAAATTGTATGAGCTTCTTATTGTGCTGTGATTTAGCTTTGGAGGTCTAATTGAAAATGCTGCTAAATTCGAGGTGTGTTTGTTTTAGTGAGCACAAAAAAGAAAGGGGGGAAAAAAAACTGTATGGAAAAAATCCAATTCTGAGGTGTGGATTTATTTGTTTGCTGCTTCTCATTGGACTTCCATGTTTTCACTGAAGAGATAAAGTGCTAGGTAAATTATTTTATCTCTAGCCTTGAAAGTTATGCAAACTGTTTGTTGTGATTCTACTCTTAGTATTTTGCTATAGTTTCCGTCTTGATGAAAATGTCTCATGAATTTACTACTATCAAAAAACTCAGACTGAGCCCCCTGGGCAAAGATGAGTTAAATATGTTGGATTCCTGTTGCTGTGCTTCCATCAGTCTCATTCTTTGTTATCCAGCATCAGAAGTTTACTATAAACCAGCCTAAAGACCCATAAAAGGAGTCTAAAATCACTTTACAATCCTAAGTGGCCTTAGCTCCTGAGAGACCAAAGCCTTCGTATCCATGACAACACGAAGATGGGATCCACTCCTGGCCATTGACTCCTCTCAGTCAGCGCCGAGAACTGAGGGAGAGAAGCAGAGATAAGGAGAGATTCAATTCAATTTGTTCTGAACGGCTGCCCCTCATGTAGATGGAATAAGTAGGTTACACAGTGAGCAGCACAGGAAGCAAAGCACTGAAAAGTAGAAGTGAAGCAGAGAATTGTGTTGTTGTTAAATTCTCTTTCAGTCACTAGAAACATGATTGCTTTTGTGCAGAGCTTTTTTCCCCTTTATATTACATTTTCAACATTTTTTTTTTCCTCCCGCCAGAATAATTTTATAAACCATGTGGGGAACATAGCAAATGTGGGAGAATGCTCTCGGGTCCGATAAGACAAAAATTTAACTTTTTGCACTGCATGTAAAACGCTGCTTGGGAAAAATAGCAACATTGTACTTTTAGAACATTATAGTGGCTGCATCATGCTGTGGGGATGTGTTCCTGCAGCAGGGAAAGAAAGCTGGTCAGGTGTGGGGGAAATAGATGAAACTAAATGCTGAACAATTGTGTGGGGAGAAAAGAAAACTGGTTGGAGGCTGCAAAAGACTTGAGAAAACCTAAAAACTCACAGCCAGAATTAAAATATAATAGTTTAGGTCAGACAGCAGCATTTTACAGTCTGCGTACCACATCAGGCCATTTGAAGATGACCTTTTATTTACCAGTAAGAACCAGGCCCTAGCAGACTAGCACTGTTAACATATCTAGTATCAAGGCAGATCAAGAGGTGCATAACTGGTTGTGAGAGTCAGACTTTTTCTGAGGATGCACTGCTTACATTTTGAAATATCAAACAAAACAGTCATTGAGATATGAAAGTTTGCTACTTTTAAGTTGTTTTTAATATCTCTATATTCATCTCTATCTCTGTGGATGTACATATGTGTGTGTATTTATGGCCATATATCAAGTCTTGGACGCCTTTTGAACTAAATGGATCAGTCTGTATATGCTTGCCATTTTTCTATATCTTCAATTCAAAATCATCATGTTTAACATACTACCATTGCAATTTGGTTGTATTTGTAGTCATTTCTTTTTGTTTACTTCTTTTTCTGCAGGTAAGATCCCTTTAGAATTGTTTTTCATTTTTCCAACTATAGAAATTTTTAATGCATTATAATATTGCCCCCCAGATTTCATTTCCAAAAGGTTTTAAAAACAGATATGATATCATAAAGATATAGCTGTATGATATTTTAAATAAAATTTATGTTGTAACATGACAAAATGTGAAAAATTCAACAAGATATTTGCAAGGCATTCGTTTCATGATAGAAACATAGGAGTTTTTAAATGTTTGGAGCAGACTACTAATAGCCAACAAGATTAATGGAGCCCACACATGCTGCACAGCTCCATTTTCACACCTGTTAGGGTGTAGGCTGCTGGGAGCCTGCTTTTTAGCACATCCTAATGTTACCTAAGGAGAGAAGAAGGCAGGTGTATTTCTTGTGGGATTTTTATACGAGTCATGTTGACCGAGCGCTGTTTAAATCAATACCCATTTCCATCTCCGTCCTCTTAGTCAGACAGAAATAATCCCTTATGTACACTTCTCTGCTGGTGCTGCACACTTTTTTCGAAAAGGTGATGGATGCACTTGTCTGAGTTTAGGATACAATGTGTTGTTCATTGTAGACTGCATAAATAATTTCTTAATTCTGTGTCAAGTGTGAGAGTAGTTGAAACATTAGGTTTTATTTAAACTGTGCATGTTTGTTTTTTAACATGGCTTATTTTTGCAGAAGGCGGTTGTGTTTAGTCTTGATACACCTATGGTCTTTCTCCTATGCACCTCTTGTCTTCTCCTCCTTTGATCCCTGGATCAAGCTGTATGTCCTGTGCTTGCTGCATCAGATGATCCTTTTCTTTGTTCATGTAGCCAAGCTGGATTTAGGTACACAGTCGGCTTTTACTGGCCTCTGTGGAGTTGCTAAACGAAAAGCTAGATAAACCTAGACTCCTTCTCTAATGCTGGACCTTTTTCAAAGTGAAATTCACAATTTTAGCAAAAAAATTGACATTTGCAGGATGTCATAAAATCAAATATATGATATTGTACTACCTCTGTAAGTGTTGTTGACTTTTAGTTTGCCTAGACCAACCCAAAGTTGTTCTTATTTGTAAAGTTGAAGGACAATGATGCAGGGTTTTCAGCTCTGAAAGTGAGGTTTATTTTTGTATTCTGGCTGTATTCTTACCCCTTTTTTCTATGGTCTTGCCACAGATTTTTCAATTTGGATTCAGGTTTGAACCTTGATAGACCCAAAAACCAAACATTTTTGACTTATCTACTTGTAGATTCAACATAATTGAACTTGGACAGCAAAGTCACTGCTAGAAATTAAAAAAATGGTGGATTAGTTAGAAGTCCATGACCTCGTTTAGCATTTCTACAGTAAATATTGGGATGCATTCACACCCTGCTTGTGGGATTCCGCAATCAACAGCATTCGACTCCGGCGACTGAAAATGCTGTTGATAGCTGTTGCTTGCTAACTGCGCTCATGTCATTATACTGGGTCAAATACTCCATTTTTTGTGCAGTGAAAAGTTCATAATAGGAAATGGAGTATACTGGATGGACTGAAAAATGTGACCTTTCCAAGCTCAATTCCTCAGAATTGTAACAAATTGCACTATACAAAAACACATGCAATAAATTTTCAGTGTATTGATTTATGTCAGTGTATTGACTTTTTTTTTTTTTTTGAAAACCCATGTGTTATATTTTTTCCATTTCACAAAGGCCTGCAGCTTTGTTGAAAAATGTAGATCTGTCACTACTTGGCGAGGCACTATAAGTTGATCATTTAATTCCATGTTTGGTATCGGTAATGATCGATAAAACCTGAGAAATCAAAAATATATCTTGATTGCTGCACAGCAGCAAAAACTATACAGGGTTTTTTTTATACCAGCTTAACTTTCTGAATTTCATAACCCGTTGGACAGGGGTTATTTTCTGGCACTATAATTCCAACACTGCATGGTTTCTCTATCTGAACTTTCAATCTCAGGGATTGTGGGTCAGTTTGGAGATGAAGCTGGTGCTCATTACTTTGTCTTTCTGCAGGTGGAGGAGGTGGTAGATGTTGGGACGTTTGCTGCAGAAGACATACACATACCCAGTATCTATGTCCACAGGATTGTTCAGGGAGCCAGCTATGAGAAAAGAATTGAGGTACAAAAATAAGACCCGTCGGAGTTTACATAAATGGAAGGATCATTTGACAGTGGGATGTTGTTGCAATGTCTATTATGGGCATTCTTTCACAGTAAGAGCATTATCGCAGGGTTTCATTGTGTAAAACCCACAGATCCCATGTTTTATCCCTGTGTCATTGCGCTTGCTCAGAAATAGACTCCCATGATGCCATCTTGCTGTTTCTCATCTATTTGTGTATGCTTCTAGAAACGCACTGTGAGAAAAGGCCAAGAAGAAAAGCCCAAACCAAAGAAGGATTCAGACATTGTTCGGGAAAGGATCATTCGCAGGGCAGCGCTGGAGTTTGAAGATGGCATGTATGGTATCCTTTGACATCTTTTGGTTTTAGGCTTTGTGCTTTCGTAATAGTGGACTGAAGCAGGCAAGTATCAGCCCGTAGCTACTGAAAAAAAGGAAACTTTTCCACAAAGACTGAATAATAGTAGGCTTGGTAGCAGTTGTTTGGAAGAAATTGAAATTAGGCAGCAGTAGTACAGTACTTGCTGTACTGCTGTATTAGTACATACTAATGTAAACTTTTACATTAGTATGTAAAAACTTTTTCTAGCAGTTGTTCCTTCTAAAGGACGCAAGCTTTGTGAGACTGCTTAGTCTGTGTTAAACTATATTTGGGGATAATGAATCCTGATGTGAATCCTGATCCCTGATCCCTTTAAATGTTTATATACATACATTTAAAGGGACATATATATATATATAGAGAGAGAGAGACAGAGAGAGAGAGAGAGAGAATTGAAAAAATTTATTTATTTTAGTAAATCAGTTCACTAAAAGAATTAATAAAATTATCTACACATAAATAATCTTCAAGCCCTTCTTTAAATGAACTAAATAATTTTTCGCTTGCATCTAATGAAAACACAAGATTTAAAATTAGAATATTATATCAGACCAATAAAAAAACTATTTCTAATACAGACATTTGGACTTAATGAATGTATACTTCATACATGTTTAAAGGATATTTTCAAAAGGTACTTTTAATCTGACAAAAGAGCCTCATTAGAATGCGTATTCTTTATTAAATATAACTATATCTTCACATTGGTATTGATATGTCAAGATCTTTAAAGTTATTGTGGTATAACAACAGACATACAGCCTGGGTTTTTGGTAGTGATGCCAAAAACTTTTTTTTTTTATCATCACAAGCCAGTAATGATGCAACCTGTTGAGTTTTTTTTTAAACTTTACTCAGACTTGAACTGGCTAAGCAAACAATCCAACTGAGTTTGGTGTAAAACTAAGGCTGGAAGGGAAACCACCTCATAGCATCACAGATCCTCTGCTGTTCCCAGCAGCTGGCAGAAGGTACTTCTCCATATTTTCATAGACCCTGGAAAAACTATGCATGGGATTATCAGCTCTGTGAAACACCATCCCATCCTGATCGAATATTGCACTTCCATAAAAAAAAAGTTAGTGCGTATTTAGTATTTTAGCAGGATTATGGCATGAAATTGACAGTAAATTAATTATATTTTGTATAGCCTTTTAAGTCTCCAACCTAAATCCTATTTAAAAATCTGTGAGGTGCTACTGACAGGAGAGAATAGGAGAGGAACCATGACTAGAACCTTGAAATCTAGAGAGGTGGGGAAAAGGTAACAATCATAGATCTTGCTCTCACTGTATGCTGCAATTATGTGAAATTTCATATTAGAAGACTAAGTGCTGCCCTGTTTGCAAAGACAGGCCATATTGGTTTTGACAATCATTGCACCATAATTGTCCCTTATGGTGCAATGAGTGACTGACCCAACCCTCTGATCCTGTTCATTAACATCCCTAACCCATGATTAGGACAGAAGAAGCCTTTTTAAAACGAAGTGAAACATCTTCAGGAAACAGAAGCAATTTTTGATTATCTCCCTGCTGAAAAAATGACAGAAATGTTTTTTCAAGTTCATGCCATTACAAAAAGAGGTATTTTGTGAATCATTGTTGAGAGCTCCAACAAAAACAAATAGCACTGTAGTCAATACTTGTATTTATCTACAAGGCAGTGTATCGTATTTGATTCCACAAAGTTCTAGTAGGCAAAGAAAAGATTTCTGACAAATATGTGTATTTCAATACTTTACACTTTCGCCCATCACTTAAGTCTTCCCTTCCTTTCTTTCTGGTGTGCTTCCTTCGTTTGTTCCTTCATTCCTTCTTTTCCTTGTCCTTTGTTCCCTTACTTTTTCTTTCTTGTCTTTTATTTCTTTATAGAGTCATCCTTCTTTCCTTGCACCCCTCTAGTCTTTTGTCCTACCCTCTGTCCATCTCTTCCTAGCTTTCTTTGATAATTCTTCCTTCCAGCTGCTTGTTTTTGAAGATTACATATTTAAATCCTTCCTGCTTCAGAAATATTTGCCAAAACTAAACTTTGGAATCAAATATTTTAAGTGAATTCAAGTGACTAAAACTCTGAAAGTTGATTCTGGAAAAGTATTTTTCCTTAAATGTATAGAAGCCCAGTTTGATGTGTATGATTCCTTCTGTAAATGTATCATATTTGACTTTTATGTCATGAATATACATCATACATTTTTCTTAACTTAAAGAAAAATAGCCAACCTTGGTATTGGTATCCCCATGCTGGCCAGCAACTTCATCAAACCAGACATCACTGTTCACCTCCAAAGTGAAAACGGACTCTTGGGACTGGTAAGAGTTTTCCTCGCTGTATTCAAAGACGTCATGTTGAAAGAATGGTCAGTTTCACAGAGGTGAAGGCTTTAAAGCAAAATTATGCTTAGAGAGTACGGGAGGATAAATAGTCAGATGTTAAACTTTATCTTTGCTAGTTTGGTTCCTAATTTGAGATGTGCAAGGTTCAACGGATTGTGGCAGTTTGACACTTTTTCCTTCCACTTTTTTGTTACAGTCATTATTTGCTGCCTGAGTCTTTTAACAAAGGCTGCTGAAGCTGCTGTGGAATGACTTTTCAATTGGCTGTGTTTGCAAAAGTATGTGGGTGCCTACTGCCTATGCAATTTTGAATATTTTTCAAAGCTTTCTTTAATTAAAAGCCTGGGTTTTTCAAGGAGTATCCTTCCCACCTTTCTTCTCTACACCTTTCATTTTTTTGGTGAAAGGATTGCTCCCTTTGTTGTACACATGGGGGGAAAAAAAATCAATATCTTATCTAATTTAGAGATGTGATTGTATCTGTCTCTGTCTTGAAAGATCATGGCTGGGCAGGATGAGTGACGTGTGTGAGTGGATGTATGCTTGTGCGCCTGTGCGCACACTCATGTTTCATTTCTTTTTGGATAAGGGACCCTACCCCACTGAGGATGAAGTGGATGCAGACCTTATTAATGCTGGTAAGGTTTATTGATCAATGCCTTAAAAGATAAATTTATATTTGAGAAAACAATGAAAATGCCTCTGCATTGCTATGCATTGCTTAATTAATTCTGTCACTCAAGAGTTGGCTTTTCTTTCTCTCCCTCATATGCTTTTTTTTAAGATCTTGCAAAAGAATTCACACATATTACACATTTTAGAAACTAAACAGAAATAATATAAACTATGTTTATGTTAACTGTCATCTTATATCCTCTATAATGTAGGATTTTATGTGTTTGACCAACACAAAGTAGAATATTATTGTGATTGTTGTCTGGAAGCGACATAATGCACAGTTTTCTTTATTGTTTTCCTTTTTTTTCTTTTTTTTTTTACAAATTACAACCTAAGGGGTTGCCATGTATATATTTCAACTCCTTTTATTCTGAAACCCCAGAATATAATAATCCTACCTTCCAAAGTTACCTAAATAGTGATTTTTCACCTTCCAATAGGACCACAACCCAAATCACACAGCCAGACTCACAATGCAATATTTTATATCAAAGCATATACATGTATGTAGTCCAGATCTAAATCCAATTCATAATTTTGGTGAGACTTGAACATGTTTGCATCAGCTCTCCATCCATTTTGACAGAGCTTGAGCTCTTCACATCAGCTGTTACCACAATAAGACGGTTGTTCAAAGCATTGACTCTGGGTTCTGAAAACAGTTGCAAGCCAGGCTTTTCAGAATATTAGCTGTGTAGATTTTGAGAGCTTGTTTGCGTTCCTTCACAATGACGCCTCATAAGGCAACTGTCACAATCACAGACATGATTTCTGCAAGGGGCTGTATTTATTAGCATCTTTTCCTATTTAATCTTGATTCCAAACTTGACCTACTATATTCTCATTTAATTTTATTGCTTTTGCAAATGCCATGTGCTGTTAAGTCTATTTCTGTAAAGTATTAACCCTTGCACTTTGTATCCCTATTCTGCAGGGAAGGAGACTGTCACTGTACTCCCGGGGGCTGCCTATTTTTCCAGTGATGAGTCATTTGCCATGATCCGAGGGTAAGACCGTGACAAACAAGCTTTGAAAACTTTATTTGCAGAGCCTAAGTTAGTTATGGGTGACATTTAAATGGAATTGCACTACACAAATCCTTAAAAAAATAGGTTTCATAATATGGTGACTCAACCCCATGGACTGAGGGTATTGTGGAAAATGGGAAGAAAATGCCACATTTCCTCCAAATCAGATACTTAATTTTCTTCCAAACCACCTCCTTAAAGCCATAAACATGATTGACCACAGGACACCAGGACACTGGATAATAACAAATGGCTGCTGTCACCAGCTCAACTAGACAGCAGCCTTGTCAATATATCCTAAGTCTCTTGTTTTTATTGATTTGCCTGCTGACTGATATTGCCCACCCGTGCTCCCTGCAGCATTAGTTTTGTTTGGCCACCCAGAGGAAATTCAATAGTGGTCATAAACAATAATGTCCAGTCACACTGTCTGAGACTAAAAGGAACCAAGCTGAATTTGTACTCACTTTGGTCTCCTGCTATGAAGACGCAATAGAGAGTTTAAGAGATTCTGTGAGATGGATTGCTAGCTGCTAAAGGATACACAGTTAAACAAGATAAGATGCTAGTCTTTATGATTTAATTGTAGCTGCTTGAAAAAGAGATTTTACAGTGCAGCTGCTTAAAATTTAGTTCTACAAATGTTATAACTACTCCTTAACTACATCCAATGTTGAGTCTATCTGTTATGTTTCACGTAAAGTAATTATTAGGCCTTTTTAAACAGTTGCCTTTTATTTCACTTTATGCATATCTTGGCAGATGAATATAAAATTAAAAATTAAATGCCCGGAGAAATCAGTTGAACAGTTTTTCAGCTTGATGGGGGAAAAGTGTTGACCAACAGGTTATTTTCCACAGGGTTACACTAACTGCACTAATCAGAAAAATTGGACACATAGGGGTTTTAAAAATTTCTCCAAATTCATTTTGTCTTTAATATAAAGTGATAGCAAAAATACATAGGAATTGCTTATTCAAACATAGCATGATTCTGTTCATAATATAAATTAATACTATTTATAGTAGCAAGTCTAGAAATATGTTTAAAGCTTCCCTTATATTAACATAATATAGTTATCAAAGATCCAAACTTTACTAAAACCAGAGATGAGAAAGTGGATATGTTCACTTCTAATTAACAACTTGTGAAAAGGTCATAACAACAAAAACAAAAAGTTCTGAACTCCACTATATGGAAATTGGACCCTCCTGCCTATTTGATCAGGTATATGTACTATGTGGGAATCAGGAGAATGTAGATGTTTTTTTTTGTTTTTGTTTTTCAATAGTATTAAAAGGTTTTCTGTAAAGGAAACAAAGGGTTAATGTTTTTAAGATTCTAAATAGTCTTTCTCCTATGAATGAACCTAAGTTCAAAAGTTTAACTGATCCCAAAACTGACAGCTGTCCTTCTCTGTTGTATCATCTCTCAAGGGGTCACATCAACCTGACAATGCTGGGAGCCATGCAGGTGTCAAAATATGGAGATCTAGCCAACTGGATGATCCCTGTGAGGTTTACTTTAATTTAAATCTATTAACATTTCTAATAGTGTTTTTTCTACTGCATTTTTATAGTGTTGAAAGTGACAAAAATGCTCCAAATGCTGCTTGCAGAACTTGTGGTGACAACTTGTGACATGATTGTACAGAAGTTTTTGCCCAGAAGTAGCGCCAGCGTTTGTCCATGCACCCCTGAACATATTTAATTTGTCAAAGGATGCATCCAAGCTTGTCAGTCAAGTCCAAAAGTAATGGACACAGAAATGGAGGCAGACACACAAGATATTCACTTTTTCTTCTGGCTTTCAATGCACAAAACTGTGTGTGTATTTTGGATGTCCAGTTGGAAAATATCTCAAAAATTCAGACAGTAATTTAGGAAGCCATTACTATTTTCTAAGCATTTGAGGCATACGTGTGTGGGTGTATGTGGAACAGTGGTGTGTGTTCATAAGTTTTTTGTTTTGGTACATGTAGTTTTAGATGCTTTAGTGAAGTTGTTTAAATCAAGATGTATGTATTTGAAAATACTCTCAAGTGCTAAACCACTGAAGGACATTTTAAGTCATCCCAGATTTATTATTCAATTACAAATATATACAATTATTTCATATTCACTTAATATTTAATTATTTGCAAGTCTGGTCCTACAAATAAAAAAACCTCTGTTTGATTTAATAATTATATTTCACCTAGTGAAAACGAGAAACATGCAACAAGGAACAAAATAATTAATTCATCCTTCTGGCTTTAGGCCTTAATAACTCAAAGGGTGATTTTTTTTATGGCTTAATTATGTAATTTGAAATTACAGTATGCATAGAAATGAGGATTGATCTCATGCAATGTTTTAATGTTCAAGTATTGCTATTGGTTTATACATGCAGTTAAAACTAAGTTAAATAAATGAATTTAAAGTGTAAATAGTGAAAATATAATACAACATAAATACAAAATATGTAAGCAAAATTAAAGGTAAGCTGGATCCTAATTTGTTGCTGCACTTGATACTGCTTGTGTGATTTAGTTTTTTTTTGTTGTTTTTTTTGCTGGCATGTCTTCAAATTTGAAGGTAATTACTTCTTAAATATTCAAGGTTTTTCACAATGGATGTTGATTGTAATTGCAACAAACTGCAGACATTCTTGTCTTGAAATCAAGCCTCATTTTTCCATTACCAAAGTGTCTTAGTATAAATATGCAGCAAAGCCTGTGTGAAAATTCTGAAACATTGTATTTGATCTTCATTTCCGGATGAAATTGGCCAATTTTTGATTTTTGTAAAGATTGGAAGCTACTGATGAAGCTTTTAGATAATTCAATTTGTTTTTAAGAATTATAATTAAGGTTGGTGCTGTAAGCAGCCTTCTAACTATGACAACATCTATGAGAAAAAATCTCAAAGAGCAAAATCAAAAACTCTCAGCAAAGTTGCTGAATGACAAAAGATGTTGTTCAAAGCCAGGTCTCTTCCCACACCACAAACCTACCTGTTTTGACTTTGCAAGATGGTGTCAAATATGTGACATCTAAAGCTGGAAGGAAGTTTTATTCATCCAGATAAAAAGGTTAATCTAGACATTTTTGATGGCTTTCAGCATCACTGACATGAGAAGGAAATCCCACTGGAGATGTTTTTTAGACTGCACAGCAGAGGAAGCTCCATTATCTGAGAACTTTTTCCTTCACTGGAACATCGGTTCTTCTAACTGTACCCAGGGATAAAAACCTGGCTATTAGAAGAGTGCTTGACTGTTGAGACTTTCAGTTGTTTAGCATAAACTGTAAAATGCTGAAGCAATTCGTGCACATATCTTACCCTAAACTGTGCTTCAATCTTCATTAGCTCCTCCTCTTAAAGGATGGATGAAGAGAATTGCATTTCCTGCAGACTATGATAATGAAGTATTCACCATCTAAAGATGAGCTCATAGCGTGAAATTAGAAATGTTTTTACGTAGGAGTTTGGGTTGCTGCACTCTCAGCACGATTGTAGATTTTTAATGTTTTTAATATGCAAAATACATAACCCAGCTTAGGGTTTTGAAATGCTTTTACATCTTGTGTGAAACACTGAGAGAAAAACAAATGGATGAAAACAATACAGTAAAAAAGCATTTTGAACTTTATCATGTAGCTGTCAAAGGATAATCTATTTTCCTCATGGTGAACTGCAAAAATGTAGACCAAAAACTCCTCTTAAAAAGTAACAAAATAAACACATAATTTAGACAGTTAATATTTTAGAATTTTTTTTTTTTGCACTGTCTAGTGACAGATGAAATAGTCATGACTAATTATGGCACATTTACAGAAATGTTAATTAATATGCATGGTTCCTTCCAATTAAATCTTAAATCTCAAAATTCAAGGACATTCGCTTAAACATGGTTTCCATTTCTTTGATTTCCATTTTTAAGGCTCTATCCTTTATTTTCCAACACATCTGCTGTTTAGTTACAATAATATTAATTTTGTCTTTTAAGTTAAAACCCTTTTAAATTGTAAAATCACACAATAATCATGTCACATGTAGGTTTAGCTGTTTTTTTTGTTACTTGGAACACAGTTTCCATTGTCTTACTGTCAGTTCTGTCTCTCTGATTCTTGTCATTAGTTGTCTGGGTAACAAAGCATTGTGGCAGTCTGTCGCTATGTTATTAAATAGAGAGTCATTTGTATCAGACAGTGGAGACCGTCAAGAGAATTGGAGGGGGAGAGTAAAAAAGCCAGTTGGTAAGTGGGAACTCTTGCATTGTGGAGGGGGTCATTTTCTGTGGTAATTCCACCATAAACCGAATCCTACAACTTGCACAATAAATTCAAGTGTTGCCATAGCAACTCAAAAAATGCAGCAAGCCCCTAAAGTGTTGTAAGATGGAGCTTCAGTCAGAATATGCTTCCCACAATGCAGTTCTTCAGTGTTATTGTCACAGTGGTATAATTTAATGCCATTGTCTTTTATTTCTAACAGTTTTTTTATGTTTTCTGGTTTTTATTACGGTCCTGCCTTTTTTTTTGTTTTGTTTTTGTTATGGTTTATATCAGTTTGATAGAATTTATTGCACTTTGGAAATCACATGTTATCATGTCAAAAAGTTTCTCTTACAAATTGGTTCTCAGGGAAAATATCTGCTGTTAACTCAGTATTTAAACTCCTTAAACTTTTGCACTTTCTTCTGTTACAAACCCAGTGTTTTAATAGATTATTCTATAAGTTAGACCAACACAAAACACTGTATGTTTATGTTGTGAAGCAACAAGGATATATGGCTTTATCCAATTCATTGCACACATATAAGCAGATTATGCAAAAAATCCTATTGTAAAATAAGATATTGCTTCTTTTGATAATTATATTGTTTTTGCGATCTTTCACTACTTAAACTGAATTTGATTAATTTCATTTCACAGCCCCACTTAGCACCACAAGAGTCCAAATTTTGTAGAGCCAGCATTTTCTGCAGTTTCAAGCCTTTTATATATGGTCTCTATTTGTGTGCATTGGGCGCACAACCGCCAGCAAATAGCTAAAATGTGAAAGTACTTGAGACTCCAACTAGAAACGCTTATCCCCGCCCATTTTAATAGTTCAAACACCAACAATACCTTGATGTGCATTAGTACACACAGTTGAAGCCATCTGTGCTCTACTACAGAACCTATTTACAGTCTTCCTTTTCGCCTTGCTTGTGTATACAGCCGAGCTCCAAAGAAAGTGCAGTTGATTGTGGAATGAAAAATATATTCTCAGAACTGGGTTCAATTATTAAAAATTATACAAAGGCCAAATTAAACTTGGAATGCATATATAGGTCACTGCAGGTTCCTCTGGTATGATGAGTGGCTTAAGCTGCGAGCTCTTTAAATATTCTAACCTAATTTCTTTTGACTCTATCTAATCATAAATAGCTTATCTGTAAAAACAAATTGCGCAGCTGTAAGAGTTCAGCTGAGACATTGAGTGAAAGTGCAGTCATCAGAATTGTAAGTGTGCAGCTAATGTCTGGTTTTCTCTTATTAGAAGAGGTGTCCCGCAGTAAATGTAGTTTTACCAATGTTTTTGCTAATGAAAAGGACCATCAAGAACATGCCTTTGACGGACCTGTTGTGCTCAGATTGCAGCAGCCAAATGAACACAATCAGAGTGTTGAGGAAATGAAAAACCTCTGGGGCCTCAGTCTGACCAGCAAGGTCAATAACATCAAGGCTTTGTTAATTAAATGACTAAATTACCGAGCTGTTGGTGGTGGCTTTGTCAGAGGGTATTTCTGTGAATATTGTTAGAAAAATGTCCTTTCCATCTGAGTGGCCTTCACATGCTCCACGAGTCAGAAGTCTGGTGACCCAGCAACCTCTGTTTTTGGTATGATGACACTGATTCTGTAAAATATTAACGTGATCTATTCTGCTCTCCAAGGTGTTGCCGTTTTTTTCTTTTTTGACTCAAAACCAAAATCTAAGGCGATATTGAACAAACCTATCAGAAACAATGGAGCAAGGTGGAACAGATATCATCTTTTACAAATGTTATTTTAATAGATTTGATATGATTGAGTTTGACAAAAAGAACAGCATGTAATTAAATAGTGTCTGCTTAAAAGCTTTAGTCTGATCCTGTCATTGTTGTATGCATTAGGTCACAAGTAAAAAAAACAAAAACTGATCAGTTATTAAAATCAATGTTGCTGTGTTGATCATATTTAACCACTGTTTTTAAAGCCGAGTATGTTTGTGACCTCTATGTCGTCTGTAGTTTTGTCCCTTATTTTCTGTAGCATTCCAATGATATGCAAAGATTTGCTGCTAATTTATTTTCTTTCTAGGTGTTAGCAGCTGCTCAGTTTAACCACTGTCCTATTAGGAATTCAGGAAACTATTGGGTGTGTAGTACAGTATGCTTTGAATTCACTTACAGTCTCGAGGTGTAGTTGGGTAAATAAATTACATCAAGAATACACCAGAACCTCCAATGTTTGTTTGTTTGGTAATTTTTTCTTCTTTTTTTTTTACTTTTTTAATATTTAATGGACCCATGTTGGCTTTGGGAGTTCCAGGAAAAAAAAAAAAAAAGATTTTTTTACTAGCACTAATCTTCCTGTGGGTTTTCATTTTTGAAGTGTACCTCGCTAGAGGTTTTTTACAAACTAACTATTTTTTAAAATGCTAATGTTGATTTTCAGCTATGCTAGTTTCTTAAAAAACTTATGTAATCTCTGTCAAAACACTATTTATGACATAGTGATGTTTTTATGTTTGGGTAAATTAAAAATAACACAGAGCATCTATTATTAATTAAATAAATAAATACATTTTCCCAAACAGCTCCAGGTTTGGCAAATTGACAGGGCTTTTAACCTACCAGTGAAGCTAATTTAAGCCTCATGACACCAGAATCTCATGACCCATAACTGATGACCACAGCTTAAATCCTGAATGTAGGGAGACCAGTAAATAGAAAGCTTTGCTTTTTCAACCAGTTGTTTCTTCACTACAACAGTCTGGTTCAACCTTCACATTACTGCAGATGAGGACACAGTCCTTTAAAGATGCCAATAGACCCACACCATTTGCAAAAAACAAAGATGGGACCATAATGTTTCCAAACCAGGCACTTCTCTCAATCATCACAACTTAAGATCTTATCCAAAAGTTGTCGTCCACATTAGTCTCCTCTAGAGCTTTTATACGCACCACCACGCAAACAGCCACAGATAGATTGATCGAAGAAAGATGGATAGCAAAGATGTTTTTGAAGATCAGAAGCAGGAGAAAAAAATGACTAAACCAGATTTTCATGATTTCATTTACGGGTGTTGATAAGCTGCTACATCAGTCAACGTTCAACTGGCTACATAGGATAAAATGCATAGCTTATGCTTTCCCCCTTTACATCTAAAAGCACCTTGTTGTCTCCCTCTTTTCTGCTCTCAGTTGATATCTTTCCTATGCAGCTGGCTGACAGTATCCTTATAATGCACCACACTTGGCATATATTTTCTTGGGTTATTGAGCAGAGAGCAAAACAGGCTCTTCACATGATTGATGAGGAAATGGGATTTTAATTCAGTTACTGAGCCGTCACCCTGTGGCCATATCTGCATGTCAGCCTTCCACATTTGGAAACCAGCTTTGCTGGGAACAATGGGGAGACTGAAAAGGATTTTTCACCCATATGACAAATTTTCTCGTGGTGATGAACTTGCAGATTGCTCTTCCCATTTTAAAACACCTTTCTTGGTTCTTCCTTACAAGTGAAACGCTATGTTTTTTTTTATAATTGAAAAGACAGCAAATTTGTCTCCTGTAAATTTGGCTTCTTGTAAGATGTAACACTATCATGCATTTTCTTTTCTGCATTTCCACTTTCTGCTGCTATGTGATCTTACTAACTTTGAGCCTCTACGGATTTCACTATTTGAGGTGCAATTTTTTTTTCTCCAAAACTGGTACTCCTTTTACATCGTTTTATTTTCTGAGATGCTTGTATCTTTACTTATCAAACAAACTTCTTTCATAAAAATAACTGTTAATATATACCAGGAATTTAAATAATTTTGGACTTAGCAATATATAGTTGTAAATTTAATTTTGAAAACTAAAGTTTATATGTTGGATTTTATTTGTTATTGTTGAATTGTATGCAATGTTTTTCTCACAGAAAATCTTCCCACAGTCCTCTGTAAACTGCTCACATTTCTTTTTAATTATTGCTTCATGTCCACTGTAACTAACAAAGTAAAAGCTTGGACCGCTGGAAAGTAAGAGCTTTACCTCCGGGAGAAGAGCTTCGCCCTCGGGATAAAGACCCATATCAATTAACGGATATTCAAACAAACTTCACACTTATCAGGTAATAAAAGGCCTGCAGAAATCACATTGAAACACTTAGAGCAAAAGTTTAGGAAGGAAGAAAATTACAATTCCATCTATATTGCACACAAGAATAACATAATCAAAAGAGATGTGAAAGAAGTAGAGAGCAAAAGAATACAAGGGGAAACATTTTACTTACCACACCCAAAGGCAACCAGCAACATCACAAAAAAATGCGTCAACTGGATGTTTTCATGGATATGGACGGTCTCCTGAAGGTGGGAGGATGACTTCCATCTTTGAAGGACTCCTTCAAGCACCCAAATGTGATCCCAAACGAACATTAACCAAGAAAACTCATCATATCTCAGAACCATGACGAAGTAAAGCACCAAGGAGAAGGATTAACCATAAGGAAAATCAGACGGAGTGGTCATTGGATCCCTGGGATAAGCAGAACTGTCACCCGCCAGTGTGTCATCAGTCACAGGCTTCACAGAGATCCAGAGGGCCGAGAATGAGTGACCTACCTGCCCAGCGTTTAGAGCCAGTTCCTCCATTCACATAATGCAGCATGGACTGTTTAAGGACTGTTGGTAAAATGCTGAATGCCTTCAGTTAGTCAGTGATACTTTATTAAGGACTTCATAAAGTCATGACTATAGCAGACCTCTGACTGTAAGTAATCTGAATAGTTAGAAAGTTTTTAAGGTAACGACTACATGGTTTATTTTGTTTGAGGAAATTATTTCTGTTCTTGTGTAAACCAATCAGTTATAATTTTGGTGGGAGTGTAACTAACCCCAAATTATTTGTTGTATTCCCCTTTTTGCACTTATTGCATTTACGTCATTTTATTTTGTGCAATATATGATTGACTTCCGTTTTTTAACTTGATGCTTTTGTTTATATTATAGAACGGCAGCTTAGCTGAAGACAAGTTGCAACAGAGTTAGTAAAATGTATCTTATTAGCGGCCCCCTTGATAGAGGGACAAGGTAGGTTTATTTTGTAAATAAGGATATTTTTATTGATTGGAATTGTAAATTTGCTTTATTGTATAAGAATACTAGTTTGGTTTTTGAATAAGAGTCAATATTTTAGTAGTGAAAGTTATGTTCTAATTCAAACGTTACGGTTGTAAGAGCGTCGTTGTAGCTTACACTGTCTTTTGTTTGTCTTTGTTTGTACACACAACTCTTATGGTGAAACTGAGTTTACTCCCAATAAACCACTGTTCATCAGTAAAGCCAAAATCCTTCATTTGGTGGGGTCTGCTACATCCACATTGTAAAATTTGCAAATTGTGCCACGGTTTGTTCATTGAGACTTCCATCTGTTTCTATAGAGTTGAATGGAATACTAAAAACTCATGGCTGCTCCTTCTGAATGTGTTCTTTATTACATTTGACCAACAGATTGAATATGGCATTATACCATCCATTATATAAGGCATCTGGATTTTGATAACATTACTTCTGCATTTCGGTCTATGGGTCCAAATTTAGTGCTACGACTGGCTCAAGGTCATAACAAAAACGGGAGACTATGCAGGGATTAAAGTGCGGAAAAAGATATATTTATTAACAACAACAACAATGTATTGCGGATGTCAGTATCAGTGGTGTAATGCCAATGCTTGGATGTGTTGTATGAGTGCATATGGAAGTGTTGAGGTGCAAAAACAAAGAAACTCAAATGTGCAACAGGAGGGGAGCTGAGGCCTGGCCACAAATAACCACTAGCGTCATGCCGCAGAGTGGACGCCAAAGGCGACCCGGAAGATTGAGACAGCCAGGCTTAAATACTTAGTGCTCCAAATGAACTGGATCAGGAACACCTGCAAAGGGGAGGAGCACAAAGACAGACCAAAACATCTGCAATCCAGCCCACAAGGCACAGGGCCGTAACACCCCCACCCTTAAGAAAAGGGCCCCAAAGGGGAACCTTTAAAATTCAAAAATTAACTAATTTAAAATGTTTGGGCTGGTAGTACATTACCGAATAGTTAGTGTGCAGGATAACCGCCGTCACACGCCATGTCCCACAGGCATGAAGTGCTGCGCCCATCAAGTATGGTTAAAAAACTGGCAAGGAATGGTAGAGCAGCTACAACAGGACATGTTCTTACTGCTTCAACAGTTGAAGGTAACCCCTGAGGAGAAAACCACTTATGGAAATACAGCCCTGACACACAAGTGACCTACCACAGGGTTGCAACAGTCAAACCAAAATGGATTCACCCAGTTATCACTCGCTAAAGCAACAACCAGTAATCCAAATCTGAACTGTCCCCCAAATAAAAAGTCACAGCAACAAGTGGTCCGCTACCACAAAACGTTGCTCCACAAGTCAGGTAACCAAGTGACCAACACAATATGGAGAGCGACACCCACAACCCGATCACCCTTAGCATGGTCCAGCACCATACTCAAAGTCACCAACACCAAAGGGCATCAACCAAAAGTGAGCCGACAGCTCCATAACACCTAACGGTCACATCACAGCTTCACAAATTTTTCCACGGTTCTCCTCAGCACATATGACCCACAACACATGGAGAGCCACACCCACAACAACCCCAGCATGGTCCAGCACCATACTTTTATGGGATTCACACAAAACGTGGGCTAACTCTTCCACCAGAACGGTCATTTCATAATCTGCCTCAAAGCATACTTTTTCCTTCCACTGAACTTGAAGCACGAACAAGAAATCAATTTGCTGCTCACCAGACAAACTAGCAACACTCGCCATGAAATAGGGACACGAGTTTTGACAAGGCTTGAACACACCCCAACCTCAAACTAATTTTACTTTTTTTTTTAATGCCGATCACATTCCTACTTGACATTACGTGAACATCATAATGCTCTGCTATCATATAAACAATACAAAACCTCAACCTAATCCATGGTTTATAAAAAAACAAGTGACAAATTCATGCACAATAAAACTTCACAAATCACCACCCGCAGAGTGTCCCCGCTATCTACCTAGCCAAGAAGCTTACAAACTCAACCCTAGTCTTCGGGAGGCGTAGCGGTGGGTTGTTATGCATTTAAACCAGTGGCACGATAAAGGCAACCAGCAGGCTGTCACCCCCTCGAAACCACGGAGTGCTCCCGAGCCGATGAAGGAAAAAGGGGATAGGGAAGCTCTACCCGCCGTACCTCCACACTAGTAAGTAACGCGGTGAAACCCCTGTTGGGAAACGCCGCTAAAACCTGCAAGGGAACACCTGCTCAAAAACGTTACATTTGTGCACCTTAAAAACTTGACACTTTACCTATCGCTAAAAATCAAATCCATGGAACAGCATCCCGCTCCAACACCACAAAAATGCACGGCACCTAATGCAAACCACCTGCATATCTCCCAAGAGCACAAGTCCAAATAGGGACAATTACGTCACGGGCTTCCCGGTTACTAATCAAACGCACGGAAGTAGCGTCGTTAGCAGCGTAAAGCTAACGAGCCAGAAATCCAGTGCGAAACAAGCGCTCACAAACAATAATATAACCCAGCCAAAACTTACCGAACCAAACGTAACAGAAGCGTTTGAACGAGCCCCCAATTGTTACGACTGGCTCAAGGTCATAACAAAAACGGGAGACTATGCAGGGATTAAAGTGCGGAAAAGATATATTTATTAACAACAACAACAATGTATTGTGAATGTCAATATCAGTGGTGTAATGCCAATGCTTGGATGTGTTGTATGAGTGCATATGGAAGTGTTGAGGTGCAAAAACAAAGACAAACTCAAATGTGCAACAGGAGGGGAGCTGAGGCCTGGCCACAAATAACCACAAGCGTCATGCCGCAGAGTGGACGCCAAAGGCGACCCGGAAGATTGAGACAGCCAGGCTTAAATACTTAGTGCTCCAAATGAACTGGATCAGGAACACCTGCAAAGGGGAGGAGCACAAAGACAGACCAAAACATCTGCAATCCAGCCCACAAGGCACAGGGCCGTAACATTAGAAAAAACATGTTTTGCTTGAGGGGGTACTGGTTATTTATATTTGGATAGCTTAATTCCAAGTTTTGGATATTGTCTTTTTTTTCTTATCTATGCCAAAATATACATTTTATTCATGCATTTTTTGTGTAAAACTAATAAATTCTATTTGCGGTTTGTATTATAGAAACTTGCCTTTTTCAGTTGTTTTTGATTAGAGCTTCTATTGACAGATGCATTGACCTTAGCATCTGAGTTCTGGTGTGCATGTTTCAGTGCCTCCAATTATGAGTATAAAGCTAAGTTGTTATGAACTCCTAGAGTAACCTTTAGGAATAATGTCTTCATAGAATCCATATTATTTCTGGGTCACACATTTCATTCTCATTATTTAGAAATCATTTGTAGTTTTTCCGCTGTTGGCTCACCATATTTGTTTAAGCTGTAGAGTCGTAAGCTCCTTCTGCCATAGTCTCACTGTGAACGTTTCCATCTTCTCACAAGAAAAGGGGTAGAATTAAGCTTCATCGAGAACAAAGCAGTAGAAGATTTCTTGGCACCTGCAGGGTGCATGAGACACAAAGCTCTCTTGTAAACATTTATTTTGTTTTTTTTCTTTTGAGGAGGATTTGATTTTGAGGCTTATTTTACAGTAGCTATTGTAAAGAAATAGATGTTTTATTTTTTGGGTAAAATGTTTAATTACATTTGATAACTAAGCTCAAAATCTCCTTCCCTTTTTCTTCAATAGGGCAAAATGGTGAAAGGGATGGGAGGAGCCATGGATCTAGTAGCTAGTGCTGGAACTAAGGTGGTGGTCACGATGGAGCACTCGGCAAAGGTGTGTATGCGTATCAGAGTAGGAGTGTGTGCTTTTAACTTACTTTCAATTCACTTCAGCTAAAGAAGTACTGTAATATATCCGTACTTTTCTAACATGGTTTCCTATCTGGTGATGTTCTAACTCCAGTTCAGCCCACTCTTCCCATTTTGTCTTATGAATTTAGTCACTGGTTCATTTTGTAAGGTTGATTATGTCATAAATAAAGTTTTGGATCAACTGTTACTGTGCTTATTCTTATTCCAGCTCACCCTGTTGTCTGGGATTAATTCCTATCTGTGCCCCTGTGTGAGTTTGCAAATTAGCTTGCTCAATGGTGGAAGACTGTACCACATCCCTGCTAAAACATGTTCCCAATCAGTACTCCACTGGCCAAAAGCTTAAATACATGTAGATTCAAAAATGACATCGTCCATCCACTCTGAATTAGCAGTTGTTGACAAATGAATTGAGAAAATGTTGTAAAAAAATAACTAGATGCTGCTTTGAATAAATAAAACACCCTTAGCAAATGTGAGTCAGGTTTCTCTGTTATACTGAACTTTGGGACCTTATATCTAAATTTCTACGTAAGTGCTTTTTTCAACCGAGTCAAACTAAATTGGCAATTTCCTTTTCACATGCTTGCTTCCTTTGCCAGCATACTTTGTATTTGCTTCCTATAATAATGACTGTGACTGTTATGGCTGATTAGGGACAAGTCGGTTAATAGATTGCCTAATGCCTTTTTATCTGAGAATGCCAGTTCATCCTAATGAGGTTTTGCTCAGACAGCATCCCTTCTTCATTTGTCTTGAGCTAATTTAAAAACAACTCCAGAATTGTAGTTGGTCCAGTTTTTTGGGGGAGGGAGAGGCATTTGGAAGAGCTGATTAATAGTTAAAAATGTTCCAGCTACAGATAAACTCAGTTTTTTTTTTTTTTTTCCCCAAAATTTGTAGCTTTACTGTTAAAGTCCAGACTGATATGCGACAGAAGCCCATTTTTCTGTATGAACAGAAACATGCTGGGTGCTTTTTTTTCTTCTGTTTTTGGCTAATGGGACTCTGGCTGACACCCAGCTAAAGTCCAGATGGTGCAGCAGGTGAACGTAAATGTACCACCCTGAAGGCTTTTTTTATTCATGACTGGGGAAAAAAGGTGAAGCATGGCAGGAATTTGTCTTTTCCTTAAAAATTGACAGAAAAGGTAAAAACTAGGCCTTAGAGCCTTTTTTTTTTTGCAATTTAACTAATATATCAATGGTTGTTTTACTTGCATTTCCCCAGATTTCTGTGCAATAAGACAAATAAGGCATAACCAACGAGGAATATATATGCAAGCCTTTAATATTTACTAAATCTTTTATTTTAAACAATATTCCAATAGTTTTTGCAACTTTTTTTTCTAATATATTCTACGTGAGGCTTCCAACTAAGTTTATTCTCTATAATAATTTCTAAAAATTTTGTCTCATAAACTCTTTCAATTTCAACTCTATTTATACATAACTTTAAAGTATTATAGATTTGATTACCAAAGAATACCAGGAATTTAGTTTTTCCTTCATTTAATGACGACTTACTATAATCAAACCATGTTTTCAACTCGGTTAATTCTTTTTCTACTGTTTTTATTATTTTATCCAAGATGCATCTCTTTCCTTTCAGGGAGGAAAACACAAGATACTGGAGAAGTGCATCCTGCCATTGACAGGGAAGCAGTGCGTGGATCGAATCATAACAGAAAAGGTGCAACTTTATCTAAATTTGTGCACATAATATATGCAAATCTTCCTCAATCCACTTGAATGGAAGATAAGAGTCAATCTCGTCCAAGCATGAACCATACATTTTTAGTTCTTAATCAATTTGGTCTGTGAATAATTTAAATGTTCTGATGCACTGGAAATGTTTTTGAAAGTAAATTTTCATTGTAGAAAAGAGCCTGTAAAATGCAGGACTTATGGTGCATGTTCCTGTGATGGACTATATAAAAAGGCAACAAGAACTAGAACGCTATTTAAGATGCCATATATAGAACATACCTGGGCCAGGAGTTATGCTATTATGTTTTGACAGACTTGCTTTGGACCTGCATCTTTGGTTAATTGGAACAGATGACACAAAAACCTGTCATCTCTTACCACAGCTGATAGAAGTGGTCAAAACCACACTGCGATACTCTGTTCTCATTATTTTACTACATCTTGCATTTTAATTTCATCAAAATCTTGAAACTGAATTGGTCTGAAATGTAATATAAGGAATTTATTTATCCGAGGGGGTAAACATAAAGAACCAGCTACCCAATTATTAGACATTCTAGCAAATTAAAATTTTTAATGTCCAAAATATGATCAGGTTACCTACACTTTTCTTTTGTTAAAAATTTCATATTTTACCATAGTGAGTTCTTTTTGGACCATTTTTAAAATATAAATACTAAACCTCACTAAGACTATATGTCTGCAGAAGAAAACCAAAACTTGCAGAAGATGGAAGTTTTGATGAATGGAGGGGAAAACGGTACACAGTGACAGAAAGGTAGAGCAAGTGAGGGAGGGGCAGAGTGGAGATGGATGGATGGACTGATAGATGGTATGACAGACAGATGGATGAATAGGTGGATGAATGGGTAGATGACATTCTTAATTTGATTCACATATTTCTCTAAAGGCTTAGTTCGATTTTATTTGCGTTCCTTGGTGAAAATGGAGACCTACTGCAGTTCATAAATATATACTCAATGGTTTTATCCAGATAATTGGAAGCATCAAGCTTGGTACATAAAGTGTTCATCTCCATGAAGATCTTTTTTTACTTCCCATAACCTGAAGCTTTTGTTATAATAATGATTATAATAATGATTCTAAATAAAAATTTTCTGAATTCATTTATTTTACAAATTATGGTTCAGGTAGCTTGCCTCTAAGCATGCTCTCCTCACGAACATGATTATCTACTTACAGGCTGTGCTCTCTGTACACTTTGAATATGTTGAATGCTTTGGATGGTTGCCTTTGAGACTAATTAAATTGTGCTCAGAGGCCGCTAGATGAACACAAATGTGAAATGGAATCCACAGGGCGGACCGTTTTTAGAGAAAAACATCTAGATTTGTAACCTTCGTTGTTGAATGAAGAAATTTAAGATTCATCGGGGAAGCTAGTCGAATTCAAATGGAAGAAGCCACAGCTTTGACTACTAAATGTGAAAAATGGTGGAGGAGATGTGGGAATCAAATCAGTAGAGATGTTCTTGTCTTCAGTGGATTTTGATCCAGATGTCATGCTCAGTTTAGATAATCCATCTTCCCCCTTCTAATAACTGCCTTTAAAACTTTGTTCACTAAAAGCAAGACCTGTCTCTATGACCCCACTCCGCCCAACAACCCACTCATTCCTTTCTGCTCAGCTTGTTTCTGTTGTGATCGCACAGCTTTTCTCAGCAAGCAGTTTTCTGTTAACATTTGGAAAAGGTTACAGCCCTTTATACAGAATTACAAACTCTGCTGCCATCTCCTCCTCTCCATCTTCCTCATTTAAGCCTCGGCTTTCTTGCTCCCTAAACACTCGCTCCTTGATTCATTTCCAGCTTTTTACTGTCTCCAGCCTGAATTCTTACTCTTTATAATTGATGACCTCATTTTCCTCTTTTTCAAAACATATTTTTCTCTTTTTTTCTTCATGCTTTGTATTTTACTAGCCCCCTCCTACCAGCTTTGTCTTTTGTGCTTTGAATGGATTTGTTCTTTGCTTTATTCCAATGAACTACACAATAAGCTGGCATATTCTGACCTAATGTGTGAGCATTTTGAAGGCAGTCTTTGACAGTGCCACCCCCGTTCTTTGTAGTCTGGGCAAAGCGAACTGAACTTTTCAGAAATTCTGAAATGTGGTCGTCAGCTCGTCATCGCCTGAAAAAAACTAGCCTCAATACAACTGCCAAGAATATGTCACCTTCAGTTGCTCTTTCATGGGCTGTTATGAAAAAAAATCTTTTAAATGAGGTCAGCAGTAGCATGGTTTTCTAACTATTGGTAAATTAAATGTGACTTTTGCCATGCAAAAACTGTTCAAATCCCTTAATCACAAACTTCAATGAATTCTCTTGGGATTTTATGTGGTAGAACAAACAAAGCAAAGCGAATTGGAAGGGAAGCTGCCTTCACAGGTCTCTCTCCTGGTTACTAAATGGAGTCAATGGAGTAGGTGGACTATAAAAAATTTAAAGTGTATGATACAATTTCTAATCTATAACTACATGGGTTTCCACCTAAATCTACAGGCAGGACAAAAACTGTTTTGTTTTTTATATAGAAAGAGCCAAGAGCCCTATATTAACTCTGGAAGAACTGCAGACAACTATCAGTCCTAAATGCAAGATAATTATAGAATAAACATTTTAGAGGATTACCAAGGTCCTTAGACCATCAATAGAATTGACCAACCCTAACACACGGCAAGAGCTACAATTAAGAATTTATCAGGGTCCTCTAACTTCAGTCCTTAAGATGTAATATCTGATGGTTGAATTACCTCTTGAGCATTTCTTCAGGTTTATCTAAACTTGGCAATGAATTATCCATTCAGTTCAATTGTGTTGGAACAGGAATACATCTAAAAGCTGCCGAACAGAACTCCTGTTTAGACCAGAGGTTCTAAAACCCTCAAGGTGTGTTGCACAGGGTCTGATGTGTCCCCTGTGCAGCACACCTGAATGAAATACTCTTCTCCGGTGCATTGAAGTTCTCCTGAGACTTGCTAATGGCTTGATTGTTTGACTCCAGTGTGTTGAAGCAGATACACATCTAAAAGTTGCAGGACATCAGCCCTCAAAGCCTGGGTTGGAGAACCCCTGTTTTAGACATGTGATAGATTAGCCTAAAGTCAAAGTCCTGATTTAGCTATGTGTAGCAGCACCACATGGTATGATGTGGTTGCTTTATCACTTACAGTGCTAAAAGTATGAACTACTTTCTACATTGATTCCAGTTCAAACAAACAGGATTAATCAAGTTTCAGTTAAAATTGTTAAATAATAAACATAAAAGAAAATAAAAATTGGTTGCTCATGTCTGTGCTTTGACCCATTTTGCTCTCCATTTTAAATGGAGGAGCCTTCCAGTAACTCGTAGTCTGAAAAACTAACTTTTTTGTCTAACTTCATGAGAACTTTCTACTTCACTTTAAGAGGTTATATCCCTGGAAACAGCTAAATGGAAACAATATTTAACAAGAAAAGCTCTAAAAGTAGCTCAGGCAGATTATGTTTAAACTTTTATTATAAAAGTTATTTAAATTTAGTAGAGTCTGACATTAAACCTTAACTGCATAATAATGATTCTTCTGCATCCCTTTCTTATGACCATTTAATAACTCATCTGGAGAGTAATATGGATTAACATGAAAATAAACTTGGAAAACTGCTCAACCTATTACTGGGATTAAGTAGCAGCTAGACGTCAAAGTATTTCATTTCTTGCAGCGTAAGCATTTCCAAGTTATTCTCTAAAAGCAACAAAATGAAAAGAAGTGTTCATGTCACTTATGAGAAGTTGTTTTATATAGAGAGTCTCAGTGGTGGAATCCTCTCATTCAAATCTGAAGCAATAACTTCGCTCTGCTTCCATCATGAAAACAGGAAAGAGGGAAGCTGCTTTATTAGGCATTAAGAAATGCTGATCAATATAAAAAGGTGTTTAAAATGCTATCAGAAGAATAGTTATGCCCCATTTTATTGTTTTAATATTGACATTATGTGATTGTTTTTGAAAAATTACTTCCACGAAACATCCGAAGACTTGGAGTGAGTCCTCAGCTTGTGTTTTTTTCATAAGACTTCCCACCAATTAATGTCTATTATCTGTTGTTATTTTGTTGTTTATTGTCAGAATAATACCGTGTTGCAGTTATTTCCACTGTGATAACAAATAACTCTGGTTACGACTGCCTGTGGGCTCAGGAAATGATTGTTATGGTAATACCAGTGGTGAATCATTAGCCTCATATTGAGCACTCTAAATCAAATTTTCAGCAGGTGATACACTCAACATTATTACAAAGGTTGAAAAAATATGGAATTTGATAAAAGCAAATTCCAAGTCTGGATAAAGTAGCGCCATCCATTGATTCATCCATCCATCACTTCTTTAATCTGTTTGTCCGTCCATCTACCACTTCACTGATCTGTTCATCCATGCATACATACATACGTAGCTTCTCTGGTCCATCTGTCCATCCCTTCTTTGCTTCACACATCATTCCCACCTTCATTCATGCATGCAGCATTCTTTCTTCTTCCTTCTTTTGTTGTCTTCCTTGCTTCATCTTGACAAGTGGTCTAAAATGAATAACTACAAGGTAACGTGTTTAAAAAAAGTATTGATTTTAACTTGAAAAATGGTAATAGTTGCATGTTAATGTATTTTTTAACAAATGGTTTTTCTAAATAAGGACAGAAAAAAAGGGTCATTTTTGGATATGCCTGCAGACACATGAACAGACGGTGACATGCGCAACATATTCTCTCAAACACATCGTCCTTGTTGGCTCTTGATAGCCTGCAGGGATGGTAAATTGAGTGTTGTCCTAAATAGTTATGTTTTGATTTGTAGAGTCAGGGTGGTGGGAAACCTGTTGCCTCAGGCTGTGTTTCTGCTGCTCTTCTCTATGGGTGAATCATCTAATGTTCACATTTTTCTTTTTTTAACCACACATGCTGTTTAAATGCTTATTTACTTGTAGTGGTTTTATTGTATGTACTTTAACATACTGCGAGAGAGGAAATCAGAGCACCTCTGAAGCCCATTCCTGAATAGTTAAAATACATTTTTGTTTTGTTCAGAAAAAAAGAAGCATTTGTCTAAATCAAGTTTAATATCTTTAGAATAATTCAGTCACAATAATAGTCCCATAAAAATGTCACCTTGTCATTTTGCATAATGACAGTAACACCAATGACAGCAATTATAACTGCAGGAGCCAAATTGAAATTCTTTTATAGCCCCACGTTGAGCTTTTTTGTAAACACATTTCCAAATTTGCTAATCGCATTTGCTGAAATGCGTGGTAGAAATAACCTTTGACTTAATTGTTCGTGTTGCTTCTATTACGTACCAACATCTTGTTTCCTACAAACATTACGGTTCCTATTTTTAATTGACATTCAGCCCATTTCCAGCCAGACGGCACGTCACGCCGTCTACCAGCCTCTTAATTAATAACTTTCATCAGTCTGGTTAATGAAGGGGGATTTGAAGACTGTGAAGAAAGGTGACCCAAACTTTTCACAACAAAGAGATACTTTGCAAATGCAGCACAATTTAAACAAAGTGTGATTATTAGCAGATAAACTCAGAATGTACTGACCCAGACTGCCATTTGTCGTACATTTTATAGCAGAGTCAAAGCTTTCTTTCACTGACTTATGATGACACGTCCCACAACAGCACACCGTTGTCGTATTTTTAACCAACACCTCTGGCATATTTTGATAAACCTTTTAATCCCTTTTAATCACTTGTGACAAAGTGTCACAATTAGAGATGCATGTCAGTGTCTGTGTTAACCATAGACCCTTGGTCCTCATGACATTCCATCTGTCTCGCTATATTGAAGTGAGATATCTGCCTCCTGCCCTGTCACTGTGTGGGGTTCTAATGAGCTGAGAGTCCTGACAGGCTTTACATGGCTGTGGCTGAGGCTTAGCCTGCCAGTCCTTGTAGAAAACGGCATCATGCCCTGGCTCTGAAGAGTTTGCCCGAACTGTCCTTAAACTAATTTTACCTCGTTTACCAGAGGAGGGAAGCTGCCATTTCTCTTGATTCACCTTTAATCATGTTTTTTTATGAAGTGGATACTACGCATGGGGCATGGGTCTGTCTAATCTCCTCACAGTGCAACTTTTGAATACGGCATTGGTTTCACAGCACATTTTATAACTAAAAATGTATGACTTGGACTTACTGGTTTCATTTAAAAAAGAGAAAAAACTATGGCGCCTACTGCTACGGCTCAGTCGTAAAAATGTCATAGCAAATTATTTCTCATGTATTGACAGAAATCCTTTTCATTGTATGTAAACTATGTGGTCTGTTACATCATCTGCCACAAATACCAACATCTCACTAAAGAAAATGAAAGAAATAAAATGCTGGTTCTCAAATATATATATTTTTTTACTTTAAAGGTCATGTAACATTTGTAACTGAACAAATTTTATTTAGCTGCACTGCTGGCCAAAATGGCTCTTGGGACTGAAAATGTTGCAGACCCCTCATCAAAATAATGTTCTACTACCCCTTACTTAGAATTAATGCTAAATTTGAGACTGTTGAATCTATTACGCAAAATGAATTAAATAGATTTTTTGTCATGCTCAAACTATCAGAAGTACTCCAACAATTACAGTGAAACTGTTCACTTGTTTGTAGTGGTCCGGATTCAGTGAGTCAAGGGCTCCTCTTTGCCTCTTCTGTATGTCAACAATAATTGCAGCTTTTTTGTCATCTCCTGTGTGGACGGCACTAAAGTGCTACTTTGGCCTCATGCCCAACTGCTGCATTTTTTTTTAAAGAATAAAGGTTAGCCTCATTGTACAGTTTATGTCAGGTTGATGTTTCAGGTCCTGAAATTGTCTCTCTCTGTACCTCACTTTAGTCCCCTCATCAACCATCATATTTCTTCTCTTTTTTCTTCCTTTTCTTATCCTCACATTTTTCAACCATCTGTCTCTTTACCAGGCTGTGTTTGATGTGGATAAGACAAAAGGTCTGACTCTGATTGAAATATGGGAGGGACTGAGTCCTGAGGACATCAAGGCATGTACCGGCACAGATTTTGAGGTGAGTGCCATAACCGTTCTGTTATCTACATTTCTTCAGGCTTCCCATTTTAGATTGTGTTTAAAGCCTCAAAATTAATTGATCTTTTATTGCTGCTAGGTCTTATCAGACTGAAATTAGTTTTGAATGTATTCATGACAGATGTTCAAACATTAATACCTTAAGAAATAAGCATTCTTAAAATCAACTGAAGCAGAAATATTAGTATGCCTGCTGTTAAAGCACAGCTTCTCTAGAATGTCGAGGGTCCTGAATCCTTTCTAAAGTAAGACTGGTGGGTTCCCACATTATGCAAGTTAATCCAAACTTGTATGGATAATCAGACCCTCGGGCTTGACATTAAATGTCAATTTGTTTGAATATTTTTTAGACATCTTCAGCAAATATGAATAAGCATTTCTCTATGTTCCTTTCCAGGTGTCTCCCAACCTTAGGCCTATGCAGCAGATTTAAAAGGGTTTCAAGGTGTTATGAAGATGTTTTTTGGCTTGTTAGTTACTCTGTGCTAAGAAACTGCCAATAAAAGAGGACGCTCCCTGTCAAATAAGGTTACAAAACATACATCTGGTTCAGTCCTCTGGCAATGAGTGTGCAAATTCAGGAATTACTCAGCATCACTGACTAAGGAGTAGGACTCAACTGGAGTCACTGTGCATGATTCTTATCAGAGTGTGATGTGGATATTTCACTGTTGGGGTAATAATTACGTGTGTAGCTGTAACCAAACCGTTCTTTTTAAATGTTCTTGAAATAATTTGTAAGAAGAAAGCAGGATTATTATCTTTTAACAACTTTTATGTAATGACTTCATTTGAATTCAGTTACACATACTGTAATATTAAAACCTGATTGTACTGTAAAAACATAAAAAATGAAATACAAAATGGTTTCAGATTGTGAGATTGTAGATCTCTAGTTGTTTACTATGGATATAAATGTGTCATGTTGAAATAAAAATGCCCCTGTAATTTTAATGTTGTATATTTATACTAATTCATACTTCAAAGCAGAAATGACCTCAAATAAAAGTTGTCATTTACCTGGACATTTCCAAGTGGATGGATGGTGTTTCAGTTTGAGGCAGAACACTTCCACTTTGTCCATTTTCTCTCTGATGTCACTTTTTACTAAACTTTGGTCTAACTGGCTGACTCATCATCCTGACATCAAAAAACTAATATGCTAACCCAACCCTGGAAAGTTTAGCTAACTGCATTAGCAAAATTATTACTTTAATAAGACTTTATGTCTCGAGTCTTGTTGCACTCACCTAAAACAACATAAAAACAACCGAGAGTTCTCCATAGAGATGCTAGACTTGGCGCAAGTGGTAAACAAAATAAAAGCATTATACTCACCGTTGAGTTGGCGTTCATTCAAAATTCGGTGACATGGCCATGAATTTTGAGACGTTTTCACATATATATATATATATATATATATATATATTTCAGTGCATATGAAATATTAAACTGAAAAGTTAAACTGAAAAAACAGATATTGAAAATGTGGTCACTTTGAAATAGTAATGTGAATTTTTAACTTGAAGTGAAAATAAAAGAAAACTCAACAATGTAGAAATAATGACAGTGAAAAAATAACGAGAGTTAATTTTTTTTTAGGTTGAAATGTATTCTGAGTATATTTTAACACTGAAAAAGTAATCACAAATATATAACATTAAAATTTCAGAGGCATTTTCAATTCAAATCCTGGTGACATATTTACTTCCATACTCTTGATCAATTAACAAAAGTTTTTCATATTCTGCATCTGCTGATTGAGCCCACTTTTATATTATTCATTTGGAAAATTTGAGGAAATATCATAAAGTGAATCTAATCGAGACATACATATTTGTAATAATCACCTCATAGGAAGGAAATTGTGTATTTGGTGTGTGTAACTCATGCATTTCAAATTAAAAATAAGCCTTTTTTTTACAGATATCTGTACAATAAATGAAATAAAACCTGTTGTGCAGAGTAATGCAAATGGATTTGTCTCTTTTAATATGTTTTCATATTTTCTAAAAGTGAAAAAAACTGCAAGACTTAGCTGAGACAGAAAGGAAATGGCACACAGTTTGGCTCTTTCTCCATCAACATGTTGTTCTTGATGTGATTTCTCTACTCAACCAAAGACGCACAGCAATTACCTGAGGGCCTTTACATAACCGCAGAATGAAGCTATTGGGTTTTTTGAGCTTCAGGAAGATCATCCAGGTTGGATCATCAAGCAGAAAAATGGAAGAAAGTGACAGGGACTCCTGCTACCGGCTGTTGATGGTAATCCAGAGCATCTGTATGAGTCAAACCTAAGTGGTTCCCCATAAGCCTGCATTTTGTAACCCATTTCTCATAGTTGGTAAATAGATTTCAGAAATATGGCTAGATTTAGCTGGAACAAATGTCACTGAACAGCAAAAGTAAACAACCTTATCTTAGGGTGATTTATCTAAAATGGGTTTAGCTAGCAGAAATTACACACTGAACAGAAATGACTTTCAGGGGAGGGCCCTGTTTTTTCTTTTTCAAAATGGATTTGTTGCAACAAATGTTAGAACTAAAGAATTTCTGCTATTTATATTTAAAGTAAAGGTTAAGCATAACCGTTGTGACAAAATACAAAGAAGGATGTGTAAAACATTTGGTGTCAAGATGCACAAAGCTGGTTGAAAGCAAAAAAAATTGTATATACACTGTGTTCCAAATTATTATGCTAATTGGATATGTGTCATAAAAATAAAATTTTTTGTTGTGCTATTAAATTCATAGATGGTATTGTGTCTGAGGGCTCTTTGAATCACTATAATTAATTTCAGAGACCTGGGTTGATTAGTTTGCCAGGTGAACTCAATTATAGAAAACCTACTTAAGAAGGATGTTCCACATTATTAAGCAGGCCACAGGTTTCAAGCAATATGGGAATGGATGGTCCAGATGGACACAGTGGTGGATGACCACCACATCCCAACACAGTTGTAACGTCAGCCAGGAGGTGGTGGAGTCATGTTTTGGGCCGAATCAGGGGAGAGAGCCGGTCGGCCCCTTCAGAGTCCCTGAAGGTGTGAAAATGAACTCAGCAAAGAAAAAGGACTTTCTGACGGATCATTTTCTTTTATGGTTCAAAAAGAAGAGCCGTAACATCCGTAGCAAGATCATCTTCATGCATGACAATGGACCATCTCATGCTGGTATGGACATAAAAGGGGAGAAACTCATGGTGTGGTCACCATCCTCCTCTGACCTCAACCCTATTGAGAACCTTTGGAATTTCCTCAAGCAGGAGATCTGAGGGTGGGATGTAGTTCATATCAAAACAGCAGCTCTGGGAAGGTATTCTGACATCCTGCAAAGACATTCAAGCAGAAACTATCCACACACTCACAAGTTCAATGGATGCAAGAATCGTGCAGGTGATGTCAAAGACGGGGTCCTATGGCAACATGTAACTCGGTCTGTTAAGATGTTTTTGATTAAAATAGTTTTTGATTTTAGTACATGAAACCACTTAATGCTGAACATTCAAAGAATGACTATTTGCAGTTCTTTATAATCCATAACATGTTTAGAAAACCTGCTCTGCATAATAATTTGGAACAGTGCATTTTGAGTTTTTTTATTTTTGAAAAAACTCCTGCTCTCATTGGGAGGTTTGTTCAGCAAAATTTGATTTATACTGTAACAGGTCATGACTTGAAAATTATATTGACTATCATTTGCATTGATCATTTAGGAAAATCTGAGGAAATATCAGATGCATAATAAATTGGAACATGGCGTAGAGCATTTGCATCCATGTCTAATGTATTCCCAAGCATAGCCATACGAGAGATTTTAGCTGATTTATTCTGACATGTTAGAACACTTGTCTTCAAAAATTGCTCTAACACCAACTATTACAGATTCAAGATAGTCGCCTGATTTAGTCGTGGGATGTTAGTGTTGCAGTTTGCATATGAAAAGGATTCAGGTCTATGTTCTCAATCTTTATACCACTGTGACCTATTTTTGTGAATGACTCATGTGAAGGTGCCTTGCCAGCTGATTTTCATCACAGATTATGTCAGTTGCTTAATTCTAAATTGCCTACCATTGGAGGTCTTAGAGGGAATATGAATGCATTAAAATGAACACCACTAATCCTTTATGAATATGTACAAGAAATTCACAAATGTTTCATCTTCAGGAACAACTGAAACATCTTTAGAGATGGTTTGTATCTAAAATTTATTATGTTGCTACTCTTAGAAAAAGTCTGTTTAAAGCTACTAGCCAAGACTTTTCAATAAAAACAAACAGCATGTTTGTTTCTGTTAGCAATAATCTTTGAATCCTTATAACAAAATAAATTTTAATGCATAAATGTGAACTAAATGACATTTACCAGAGTGTATCTACTAAGAAGATGTTCCTTTTGCATGAATTGCTACAATAGTGAACTACTTTCCACTATATTTTGGGACCTTGATTTCCAAATGAAAGAATAAACTTAAATTCATCTAAATAAAGGGTTTTAAAAGTTCCTCTACAAGAGATTAAGGGGCTGATGAACTCAACTCCGATCAGCCCCACACGATAAAATCATCTCCACAAAACTTTACCCTTAACACTGTTTATCCAAGCAGCTGGTTTCTGGCAGCTACTAAGCTGAGACTTTTCCATTGCTAAGAGTCCAGTGACTTTTTGATGTAAGGCTTGGTTGCAGATGGAACCCATCACTTGGAACCTGAGGTTTGGTTGGAGTTTTGTAGATACTGGCACTACAAAAACTTACCGATCTTCTATATGCCACAACATCCACTGACCCCGCTATGTGATTTTACATGATCAAGTCTTTTGACTTTTCTTATCTCTTCAGATTATGCCACTGACATTTGATTGTGTAATAATTAACAGAAATAATTTCATGACTGGACCTGTTGCACAGGTATCAGGTTTTCTATGCTGGAATGAGTCCCGGAATAGAAAGTCGCCCAGTGTTTTACAACTCGTTGATGGAGTCTGCATGACATGTGGAAGTGATGAGAACACCTGTACTCAATGATTTGGATGGAGGAGCAATTGTGTTCACTGATTTTAATTGAATTCCTCAATTTACTGTTGGATATTTAGATGAATTAAGATGAAGCTGTTCTTCATTTGACAGATGGGTTTTTATTGTTTTCTGTTAGGGAGAGAGCATCATCCACTGGATGGTGAATTTCGCGGAAATGTAATTCACTGGTATTACTTGGTGGTTTCCTGGATAGCGTGCTTAGATCCGTTCAACCGCATTTTAACAGTTGCTCCATCCTTCCAATGTCGAACCGGGCGTTGGACACGCTAATGTGTGTATAAGAGAGAGGGAGCTGTGTGGACAGAGAGAGGGAAAAAGGGAGAGATAAAGGAAGAGAGAGAGAGACGGGAGAGCGCGCAGTCCAGGTTGGCGCAGGCACCGGTCCCGGAGAACGGAGCGTTGTGCACTGTGGCAGCATGGCCTCGTCTCACGGGAGAAGCGACATGCGCTTCGCAGACTGGATGGCAAGTTTACCGCAGAGCATGCACACCGTCCCGCTCGCCAACATGGCTATCCCCGGTAGGTTTGTTATTATGTATTTCATTTTCACCAGCCCTGTTAAATCACGCGTGGATAATGGCCATTTGTTTCCATCAGCGCGCCTCTGATCCTGGGCTAGTAAAATGACAAAATATGGTTTTGTTTCTTTTAATACCGTGGTTTTGCAAACTTCTGTGTTTCACTTTGCCTTTAATTAAAGTCCGTTGGGCAGAACCGGGCATGACTTTAACTGTGCATCACTAGAACAAAGGGTGAGACCTGTTGCGCAACAGGATATGTGCCATCTATTTGTTTCACTTCAGCTTACAAGCGACCTATAAATAGCACATGGGTGACATATCGCTTTTATTTATTTATTTTTGCACCCGATCAGTATGCAAGAAGCAGAATTGCTGCTCTGTTTTGTGTTTGTAGCGGGGTGGTGCCCGAGAGGGGATGGAATGAGTTCTGTCAGTGCACTCAGATGATGATGGTGCTGATGATAGGGAATGAGCTGTTAGACCTTTAACCAATCAGTGCGCAGGTCACTTTAACTTCATTCAAATTAAGACACTCTGGTTGTAAAGCCCAGCGCATATCTGGTCGACAGAGTGGCTTTTTTTAGAGCCCATTAATTCCCAAATCTGGTATCTTACGATCAAGAACAGCTCTACAGATCGTTCTTTCTTTTTCTCCCTTTTTTTCCCATCTCACTGTCGTCTTGCTGCCTTTTGGTTGAACATGAGCAGTCGCTTGCTTTTTTATAACGCTTTGCATGTAGAACCATTTTTACATGCAGATGGATTAGTGCTCGATGTCCAATGAGGCGTGGCAATTTTTTGAACCAGCGGTGGCCACAGCTCTCAATAATACCTAAAAACCACCCGCAATCATGCATTTCTTCATGCATTTAACCTGTCACGGCAAAGGACAGAACCAGCAATAACACGCGTGCTTTACATGCAGCTGAATCATAATTTCACACACCAAAGTAGCGTGAGAGCATGTTCTGTTTCATTTAATTAGGTGTCATTACTTCTCTGCAGCTCTGCTGCCCTTTGCCTGTCCTCCAATTGGATACTGGATTTGAAAAGGCTCACTTAGTCTGGCTTTTTGCGTTTGTTTGCACACACTTCGCATCATGTTTGCCAAGATAATTCTCAAAAATCCTCAGGATTTTATGAGAGTTTATTTTAGCAGGAACCACGTGTTTCTTTCAGTGTGCAGTTTTTGATTTCTTTCAAAAACCTCATCTGACATCACTGTCTTTGGTTTCTTCTTCTTGGAATAAATAAGGCTTTATTGAAGCATGACTGGAACTGAAAAAAAAATAATCTTTTGACCTTAGATTTAAATAATATCTTTGTAAGATGCATATTCCACCATACAACTGATGATACCTATTCAATCTCCCACTGCTTTTGATCCAGGTCAAAACAATATTTCCTCCCAAGAAACTCGAAAGGACGCCTGTCTGCGTTCCAAGCATTGCACAGCAATAAGCTTGTAAATGCCTTCTATGTGATGTGGAAATAGTTTCTTTTGAGGTATCATGCTGCAGAAGGGATTTTTGCAGAGGAGGGAGAATGCTCTCTGTATGGCTTCATGGCACAATAGATTCTCAGAGAAGCATCAGAGTTTGACTGACATGCTGCAACAACTGTCAAATTATAGGTTATACCTGCAAGTACGTGCTGGTGCTGTCTCACCCAACTTGTGTTATTCTAACCCTGAAAGCAGGTCTAAAGCTGCCATCGCCGTGGTGCAGCGAACATTCAAACCTGTCTAAATGATTTGCTGATTAAATGGTTCATCTGCTGGTTGCTCTTTTGGTGCTTCTTGTTGGTATGTTTTAATTTTAGATAATCAATCTTGAAATGGCACACTCAAAAGATTAAGAGGTTAATAATAGGCAAATGGAAAATCACTTCAGTCGATAATTGAGCCTGAGGTGGTGGCTGTGGTGAAGCAGCAGCTAATCTCAAAGTGACCTAGCGCTACGCACTATGCTACAGTGAGTCTCGCTTTTTATGTAAGCAGATATTTAAAGTAAACTGGATAAAATGCAAAAGAAAAAGAAGATACATGAAGCTTGTAGTCCACACATACGCTGATCAGGCATTGCATTTTGACTGCCTGTTTAATAGTGAACTGGACCTCTCATTTGTTGCCAAATCAGCACTGATCCATAGACTTAAACTTCAATAGACCTCTGAGGGTTTGCTGTGGCATCTGGTACCTGAATCTTGGCAGCAAATTCTTATAGCCTCTTAAAGTTGTGAAGTTTATCCTCTATTTGTTGCAGATCCTTGACTGACTTGAAATCTGAGACAATTTAGCCACCTTTAACTCATTGTTGACAGTCTCTCTTAATTCCCAAACCTTTTATTGCTTCAAAGAACTTTTTTAAATTGATTTCACTGAAAGAGGCCACAGTCATCAGAGAATACATTTCTTTGAAAGATTGCACATATTCTGTGATGCTTAGACAAGTGGTTTATGTCAAATTAACATTATGATGGATGGCAGAATAAAAGTTTTCCCAGGAGAATATTCCCCAAACCATCATTTTGCCTCCACCATTTTGTCTGGTTCCCATAATGCAAACACACCTGGTCATCCACATAATCCATCAGACTATTTCCAATGCTGACATATTAATCGCTGATATTTTTGGTGGTAAACTTAAAATCAGCAGACACCCTGCTGCATCAGGACTGACATTACCAAGTGTTTTAGCTGCAGTTGCTTGTCTGTTGGACTGGATCTTGCAGCCTTTGCTCCGTGCATGCATCAACAATCCTATGGCCTTTCTTGAAAGTATTTTGATGGATTCTGACCACCGCAGAACAAGAACACTCCAGATGGATTGCAGGTTTGGACCCAGATGTCTAATTTAGTCATTCAAAGCCTGACATCCATTTTTCCTGCTTTTAACACATCGACTTTGTGGACAAAATGTTCTTATGCTGCTTAATGTATCCTTCACTCTACCAGGTACCATCATGAAGAGTATTTTTCACTTCACCTGTCAGTGGCTGCAAAATGTTATTCCCCATCTTTTTATGTTTTTTGTTTGGAGATGCACACCATTTATTTCATTAAAATCTGCAATACTTGTTTTTTAAGCATGGTTTACAGCTTCTACAGTTTCACTGGCAATGAAAGATTGAACTTCTGGAGCTATGGGTTGAAGACAAACAGCCAGACACCACTCTTGCGTCATTTTTTTCATTTTGCTCAGATTCTACCAGAACAATCAGTGAATAGGCCAGCTTTTTTTGCTCTATAATAGATCAATCTGTAATACAAAAGAGCAGGTTTTGTTGCACACTTAAGCGTGATAGAACCAAACATTTCTTTTAAGTCTGAATACTTAGATCTCCCTCTGTTTTTGGAAATTGTTTAACTGAGGTTCACTTGACTTTTTCCTGGGTTTTGCCTCTTTTAGACAAAGATTTATTTTTGCAGTAACATTGGTTGTTCAAGGCTTCAGTATTTTATCTGACCGAGAAAAGCTGCTTGCAGCTAAAGAGAAAACATTACCGTTTTCTCTTGGATGCTCAGTATCAAATGCACTCTGTTTGAACTGTAAGTCATTCCTTCGTCTTCACACACGCCCCAGACAAGTTACATCACCAACTATAAGCTTTTATGTTGTACACATCTAAACAACAATAGTAACCAGATAATATTAACGTGTGCTAACCAGATTTATCAAATTTTGAGCCATTAAGAAAAATAAATAAATAATAAAAATAAAAAGTGTACCTTATTGACCAAGCTACAAGCAAGACATGACCAACCTACTGTCTCCCACTAGCAATGAGTTACAGTATTCAGAATACAAAGTGATAAAAACATGACATTTCCCTGTCCTGTAATCAGCAAGGATGATTTTATGACATCTGTACATTTGATTTAATTAAGTGCTATAAAGTGTTGTCAGTTGACCCATAATAGTAAATAAATTTAATTTGATTAATCATATCAGAGATGTGAGCTTAATTCAGAAAGCTTATAGGTGATAAACTATGGAAGCTGTTTTCTTCATTTATTATATGTTCTCTCAAATAAAGTCTTAATATATATGTAGGTAGAGCTGCTCAATTTATCACAAATATATAATCATTGCAAAATTGCTATGTGCAATATTGATTTTACAAAGGACCGTTTGTATTTTTTTCTTGTTTGCTGTCCCTGCATGCATGGTCAGTATGAGGTGTTGCTGTAAGGTTACGGTCTCGATTTAAGCAATTGTCCACTGTTGCCAGATCCAGAAGAAATGACTGCAGTGAGTCAGTGACTCACTGCAATCTGTTGGTTTTCCATAGATAGACAACTTTTTAACCAATTTGAATAATAAATATAACTTCACTGCATTGTTTGAAAACTATGATGAATTTGGAATTTATCTACTTCACCTGGATGATCGGATTAAAGGGACTTTTTCTTGTAAAATGCCTTGACACAATGTTGGAATTGGTGCTATGTAAATAAACTGATATATTTATTTGAAATAATCTCTGACCATTTATAGAAAATTTGCTGTCTTTTGCTGCAATGCCAACTACCACTTTCGTTTTATATTGACTTTGTTATTTTACACCTCACTGTGAAACTCACTCTTTTTCCCGCATTTACAACTTCCATACTCAAGTAAAGAGTAGTGCAGACACTGCAGCATATTGTGATGTGTAGATATTGTGCTTTTAGTTATTAGAAAAGGATTCAGTTTTTCTAATTTTTACTGGTTCGTCTCTGATCAGGAATGGTTAAGCATAAAATTGTGTATTTCCAGTGACTAGCCATTTTCTGAGTGCATTTTGTTTTGTGCTATTATTAAAAATTCTTCTAATGTGCATAGAGCAAAATGAAACATAATAATTTAGTTCTAGGTTACAGAAAAGCTTTGGGAATCATGTTGTGTAATTTCCCAAATATGGTTAGGACAGTCCATAAATAAGAGTTTATTATTTTTGTCTATAGGATTGGGTCCAACTGTTTTTAAAATAGCAGGATTTCTGCAGTGCCCAAAGACACCAGTGACTCATTTGTCACCTAGAGGAGAGTTGACTCAGTGCTGTTGTGAAACTTGATTGAAAATGGGCCAGAAAAAAAAAATAGAAGGAGTTAGTGAAGAACAGTTTTTTCTGGGCACATCCATAAAAAACAACAAAATTTTGAGATTGGAAGTTTTTGAGTTGCATTTATTGAGAATACGTGCTATAAATGATGGCAGCAAGGGGGATTAAAATTGAGCAATAATTGATTATTTACATAATTCTGGTACTGAGCTTTTTTTAAATGATATAAAATAAAATGTTGTGACTCATAACTTGACACAGCAGCATTGGTTTTATGTTATTTCTAATATAACATCTTCACTTATCTTCATAAGCATTCTGCTGCTTTTCTATTCCTCCCGTATAACACTAACACTTTGGTGTTGGTCACAATTGCAACTTTTGTACAACCAGTAATTATGTATGGAACCATACTGTCTCTGGCTAATAGAAATTCTATAAGACTACATGGCTGTCCAGTCTTATAGATGGCCGCCCAACATATAGTTGGAGTTGTGGTTGATGAAAGATGGGTCACATGAAGGAAAATGGGCTTTCATTATTTTTTTTCCCCCTCAAGCTATCAGTAGGGAACTGGGTTGGCCATTTTTCAGCAGCTCTTACTGGATCTGCGAGGTGAATACCACACACTCCCCAACTGCACATTATTCATTGAGTTAGTCAAGAATGATGTGCCAAAGATGTTATAAATTAGTGTCCCAAGACTCTCATCACTTGCAGTGATAGAAGGAAAATAGGACATATCAATAAATATATGTGTGTTCGTGTGCGTGTGTGTGTGTGTGTGTGTCATTTCAAAATATGAGTATTACTTAATTTCAGAATACATGTTTCCAAAAATAAATCAATAATTGAAAAGCTATGCATGTTGGTGGTGTGAATAACTTAGATAATAGAATGTGTCTCGAAAACAGAAATTGCATAATGAAATAAACAAAGGATGAGTAGGCGGACAAAGGAATTGATATAGAGATCAGACTGTATACAATTGTCTAAAAGCAGTGGGATTTACATATAGAAAAGCAAAGCACACCACAGCTGTCGTGGACTGTAGATTTTTGGATGAAAGTGGCATTTTGAGATGAATTCAGGACCTACATGAGCCAAGAATATGATTCTGCAGCTATCTCAATAAAACATGACCATATGTCCTCAGTACAGTAGCATACATTGACATTTTTCTAATTTCATTTATCCAAACTAGGTTTGGTGAGATTAGAATATAATATCAGGCCAATAAAAAATAAAATTTTAATGCAGAAAATAGGCTTCATGAATAGTTGTTTCATGCCTAACTGGAGCATGAAACAACTATGCTCTAGTTGTTTCATGCTCTAGTTAGGCAAGGTACTTTAAATCTGAAAATTGAACCTCATCGAAACACACATTCAGATTTACTGAATATGACTGGAACTTTGTCAAAGTTAAAATTTAACATAATTAATAACCTTAGTACTTGTATTTTTTCTTACTAAGCTAATTTCTTTCTATATTCTTCTCTTTCTGAAAATTAAACAAAATAGATTTGTTTTTATTAAAAATTCACATTTAGGCCATCTGAGGAGTTTAAATATTCAACAATGAAAATGTTATTTTTGTCGTTTTGTTTTTAATATCAGTGCCCCATGTGGACGCTAGCTATAAAACTGCACCGGTCTACTCTGCTCTGTTGTACGTTTAAAACGTTTTAGAATTTCTGAGTTCCTTAGATAAATGTTTTTCTGAAAAAAACTGGAGGAAATAGTTTATAATCATTTCCATATATGATTCTTTTACTTCTACATTTGCCTATAATTGAGTTCAGATCAGAAGGACCAATAAATCAAATTTTACATATTTTTGCCAGAAATGGAATCATACCATGTGCACACCAGAATAGAATAGAATAGAATAGAATAGAATAGAAAAGAATAGAAATGAATAGAATAGAATGCTACTGTCATAAAATGATGGGAAAGCAGCACTCATTCTGTTTTTCTATGAATGACAATAATACTATATTGAAAATCTCAAATGGTGAAATATAGGTGAGAGGATTAAAGACCTGTAAGTTAAATTAATCTTTTCCATAAAATTTTCCTGTACTGCATCCTGTCACTTTCCATTTCCTTCTCACTTTCTCTTCTTCTCTCCTGTCCTCAGCATCCAAAAATAGATCTGAAAAGGATTCATGGTGAGCTGAAATGCTTTTTCTCTCTCAAAAACCCCCGGATTCGAACCAGCAGTGGTCCTTTCTGAATGCTCCGCTCTCATGCAGGGAGAATCACTCATCACCATCTTCAACAACACTGCCATCACAATCATCAATAAGTCTTTTTCTCAGCCGGTTTCAGCTTTACTTTTCCGCTTTTTGTTCTTTGGCTCTTTCCCCTTAGTTCCAGTGTGGACATGACATCTTCATGTCTACACCTGACATGTGATTGCATGGCTGACTGTCAGAAAAAATAGTTCTCACTGCTTCCACAGTCTGTTCTGCTGTCAGACTGGTATGAAATCCGTGTAATCTTTAAGACAAGACAGATTTCTGTTAGTCTTTTTTTATTACATCATTATTTTATGTTTATATGCAACAACATTTAAAAGATCCATACTAAGGCGAGGTAATCTGTCGATAAGATTACCAATAACTCTACTTTTCACAAAACAAGCATTTGTTGTTGAGTAGAAGCCCTAACAAGCCCTATTTACAGTCCTACGAACACATATATGTCATGTGATACCAAAACTGAACTATTTCGGATGCATAAAAAAATTTATTGCATCACCATGAAAATACAATTCCTTTGGTGACCAACATGGTGGCACGACCATGCTGTTGGTACGCAACAAGAACAGGGAAGCTGGTCTGATGCGAGGGGAAGATGGAAAACAGCTAAATACAGGGCAATACAGGAAGAAAACCAGCTGGAGGATGCAAAATGACTTCAGACTGAGCTGGAGGTCCATCTTCCATCAAGACAACTTTAAACATGCACCCATAATTACAGCACACTTGATTAGATTAAACATATATTATTCAATCACACTGTTTGATGAGTTTTGTTCTTCTCCTTAGTATAACTAGAAATTATATTATATCAGATGTTTGTGAGTAAAGGATCTAAAAAATTGATAAGAATTCAAAGGTTGCTGATATTTCAGGATGAGTTGTGAGCAGGATTTATTGTTTTTGCTGTAATCTTTGTAATTATAAGTTTGCAAAAAAATATATTAAATTGAAGCAAACAACTCTATCATTTATTTTAACACATATAGATCAATCTTTTAGGTGTGAGACGTTACTCTAGATATGGGTGTAAATGAACGCCCCAGAACTTTATTGTGCTGGACTGATTTCTCCACATTTACACCTTTCACCTCAAATAGCTGAAGATTTTCTAAATATTTGTATAATATTTTGATCTTAATTGTTTTGACTTCTTTTGGGAAGCCATTCCTCTTTGCAGTATAGCATGAGTCACATGCTTTTCATCATACATATTTAAAGTATTTTCCTCAGCACTCCACAAACAAACCTTATTATATTTGCCTTAGGAGCTCAGCTTTAAAATAAATCCCAAGAGTTGTAATCTTGCCGAAAAGTCAAGGGACTTATAACTTTAATTTATGCTATGCATGTTTTCTTTAGTATGCCATCACAAAAATTTTAGATCGCTTGGAGTAATAGTTCTGAGTTGTACTCATAACAAAGTCCTCCTAAATATATTATCAGCCAAACGAATCCTTGATTTTTAAACTTTATATAGCAATTTATATAATGTAAGTTTGCTTTTAGTCCAGAATGATCAAGTTTGGAACCTGCAATCTCCCAAGAGATGGTTTCTCTCAGCAATGTTTGATTAATCACAGTACTTACTTTCCATTTTAGAGAATGTGGCAGAAAAATCTTTTTTTCCCCCAAGTGGCTGCCTACTGCGATGTGGATACACATTTTCCAAAGTCCACTACTGATTAGTTAATCAGCTCCTCTTGACAACTCCTTCCCCAGAAGCTGCAGGCTCCCAGTGCAGCTGAGCACAGAGACTCAGACAGAAAGAGATACAAACCAAATATAGAAATAGGAAAAAGATGCATAGTTGAGTCAGAATGGTGGCCTCGTCATGCTTTTAAGATTCAGTGGCAATAAATGGGGTTTTGCATGTGCTTTGTTCTGTTTTTCTTATCTTAGTATTTTAGTTTTTCGAAAAGCTATTTGTTATTTTCCTTTCACGCCTCTGACTCACTGAGGGCAGAGGCACAAAGCTGTTAGCATTTGCCAAATGTTTGCAAACTTCATTTTGAAAGACACAAAGGTAGATCTGATCTCCCCAGCATAAATCACTCTATGCTATGCTGTTGCAGTTCCCCAACATTTAAATGAGGTATTAAGGTTAAAACTGGTCCATGTCTATGAATATTTATGAAAGGTTCAGCCATTCTTGTTGTCATTCTCAAAAACAAAAACTCTTTGCTTTTGCAGATATGGTGGGAAAAAAAATCTGGAGTTATTTTTTTTAAAATCCTTCCACAGTAAGTGATTATTCTGGTTAAATCAGTCACCTTTGATTTGAGATTTTACCGTCAGCTGAGCTGAAGGAACGAAGCGTCATGAACAAACCTCCAAGTGCATTTCTTATGTGGGCCAATAGTGTGATTAAGGACCGCTAAAATAGGCTGTCTCTTGTCCAGTTCCACGTATGTTTTCTAATCTGGGAGAACTGACTTCCCCAAGTGGTGTGACAATTTCTACATATCTCCATCCCTTTTTGAACTCTGTTAAAATTTGTGTTAGGTATTATAACTCTGAATCTGAATTCTAGTTAATAAAATCCTTTATTTAAATATCTGAGAGAGCCACAGTTGTCTTCCTTTATCCCTGTCACATTGTGTGTGAAATTAGTTTTTTGTGGCATAAGTGACCTTTATTCACTAGTAGATGGGCAGGAAGAGGCTGGAAATCGAACCGATTGAGAGCTGTAGCCTCTGCATATGGAACCCTGCTCTTTCACTGAACCATGTGTTTCTCCTTCAGACAGGATTTGGATATTTTATCAGATAAATTACGAGACTAAGAGTGATTTTTCTTTTTACATGCTTTAATGTTGATTATTGTAGCATATCAGGTGCTAATGATATTTGCTTCCAGGCTCCATTTAATATGTAAAGAAAAAAATATCACGTTGACAAGATTTTTGAATTATCGTAAAGAAGTAAAACCTCCTGTGCCAAAAAGGGAGAGACAAAAAAAACCCCAAAACCAAATATAACAAAAAAAATTCAGTGGTGCAGCTGCTGCAGCTGGTTAAGGTCACGGCGTGTTACACTGTGACCCTAATGGTGCGGCTCGGCCAGCAGTGATGCAGTTAGCTCTACCGCCGCGGGATTCAGCTGTCCACCCTGCTTATGGTCATTCTCTGAACTGGCTGTGAAGACCTGGCTCTGGTGCGTGTAGATAGTTGAAGGTCAGTTCGGGCTGCATGTCAGCTTGTTGATGGAAGGAGTGGGTGGTCCTTCTGCGTACCTAAAAAGCAAGAAAAGGGATTTTGTGGCAGGAGTGAATGCAATGGCAAGGACAACATATTTACCTGATCAAGCAGGCATGGAAGGACTTAACTTCCATGTTTAAGAAATGGAATCGGCTTTTTGATATGTTTTAAGTAAATGCAAAGATCTCCGTTTTTCTGTATTTTCACCATCAGACAGCATGAACCTTTCATATCTCCACTTTTAGTTTTTTGTTGAAACTAGGATGATTGAGGAACTAGAGTATATTGCTTGTTTCATGTAAACCACTTTAAACTGCCTGTTGCTGAAATGCGCTACACAAATAAAGTTGGCTTAATTTATACCATCATAAAGTCCTTATTTGCTTATTATTAAACACTAAATGTCCAAAATTGTTCACCTACTTAACAGTCAAAGCAAAATAGCCCTTGTTGTACCATACTTGAATTTAAACCAAATGACTCTAAGGGCCACATTACAATCATTTGTAAGGGATTGTAAGTGAGCCATGGAAATAGGAAAAAAAATTTAAATTGGGAAATATAATGGATGAAAAGTATTATTATTATGGTGCTATTATTCAGCTACTTGTTGCCATGGCACCCCGGTATTTTACTTACTGACCCCTTTCTTGCCAGCTGGCTTTACCAGAAATAAAACCTGCAACTGACAGTACCTTCATGCAAACTCATGTTTGTGTCCTCCTTTAGGTTCTCACGACTCCTTCAGTTTCTACATTGATGAGGCATCCCCAGTGGGCCCCGAGCAGCCAGAGACAGTGCAGAACTTTGTGTCTGTTTTCGGTACGGTAGCCAAGAAGCTAATGAGAAAGTGGTTGGCCACGCAGACTATGAACTTCACTAGCCAGCTGGAGGCTGGGATCCGTTTCTTTGACCTGCGCATTTCCACCAAGCCCCGTGACCCCGACAACGAGCTGTACTTCGCCCACGGGCTCTTCAGTGCCACGGTCAGCAGAGAAACTCACAGCTTTTATGTTTTTTTTTTTGTTGTTGTAATGAGTTTTTAGTGATACTTGTGGTTGCTAAGTGATGTTATTTCATTTCCTTGCACATGGCAGTTTATTTAACTGCATGCTCAAGTGCAGACTGAGAGCCTAATTGTCCAAGGTTCTTCCAGAGGTTCAAGTGGAAAATCAAAGTTTTTCATGCATTTAGATTTTGGTGTCAGAATGTCAGTAGATGGATTTCTTATAAGAGGCGATTTTCATGTGTCTGTTTCCAGGTCCGTGAGGGTTTAGAGCAGATCAGCAGCTTCCTATCAGCACATGCCAAAGAAGTCGTTTTCCTGGATTTCAACCACTTCTATGGTGTACAGAACCTGCACCACGAAAAGCTGGTGGCCATGCTGAGAGAAGTCTTTGGAGAAAAACTCTGCCCAGTGGTTTTTGCTCAAGAGGTATAAATGCATCTACATTTCAACAATGCAGCCCCCTGTAATTTATTTCAGGGGTTTTGTCCTTTTAACAACTGATGTCCATGAGGATATGACATTTTTGTGAGTGATCTCAGCCCTGCACGGCATAGAAGACTCTCTAAGTTTTTATTTACACTTTGATGATTTTCATATCTTTAATCACAGTTTTTTTTTTATTTTTTATGAACATTCCATTTTTAGTTGGCTTTGTTTTACAGAAGGTTTTATTTTCAGTTTACTCGTAATCATTTTGCAGCCTTACTTGTACTAAAGCACTTTCTCTCCCCGTCTTTCTGGCTTATCACATGTAGAAGACACTCTAATAAACCATTGCTTTGACATCTTCTTATCTCACAGTCACTTTCTTATCACATTGGGCTCCAATAAAGATTTCAGTCTTGATTTTGTCATGGTGAATTGGGTGACATGCAGCTGGAATGTCAAAGACTTTTCTCTTTTCACTTCTCCATATCTTAACTATTGCTAGAACTGTACTCATCTGAGATCTCAGAAGTTTTTTCTTGAATCTGCTCCAGCCTTTCCCCGAGTTTGGAGAACACAGCCCCATGTGCTGCAGTGACCACCACTGAAGCCTTGACATTTCATAGCTTTTCTGTTTGCTATTTGAACCTATGGCATTTTTTTGTGCTGCTCATATTACCTTGCTGTTACTTTTAGTCATAATCTGTGATTGTCTCTGTTCTGTTTTGTTTCTCACCACAAAGTCTGATTCTGTCCCTGTTTGAATTGTCTTTAAATGCTGATTTCCATATTGGTTCTCTGATGCATTGAGCTTTCTCTTTTGTAGTTTTTGCAAATAGAAAGGCTTCATAAATGTCAGACTTTGTTCAAAACATCTCCCTTCAGTGCAGAATATTACAGTTCAAGGGAACCAGTTTCATTAGTTTTATTGGAAATTAACAAAAGTAGTTACATATCTTATAAAACAAATAAAATGGCTCTTTTGTGGCCAATTGCCAACTTATGTATCAAATACCAACTTTTTCTAGCTTTAGCCTAAAGCCATTTTTCTCACAGTGCCTAAATTATAAGAAAACAGGTGCAGTTGCTCCCAATTGGCTGGATGTGCAAGTAAGTTAATTGTGAGGCTTCTTGCACAAATTGGCTGGACCTCTGTTAATTTAGATCTGTGACTTTAAAAGGGATGAATATTTATACAGTTACTTATTTTATGTCAAATACTATTTAATTGTCATTTTGTAGAAATTAGTTTTCTCTTTGACAGATCTTTTTTTTTTTAAAGCCACATTATCATCATAATGGATTTGGGTAAAGCATTCAAGGGGTGAATACATTTTATAGGCATTTCATATATCGAAGCACTTTACAGTCTTTCCGTCTTCTTGCACTCCTCAGATCTTGATTCTGTCAATATTGTCTTCTCTATTACACACAAATTAAATAAAACATGCAGATTAATGTATTTTTCCAGTCAAATTAAATGAAAACCTGAGACCCATTCATTTTTTCAATTGTTTGGATACTTCTTTATGCACATGGTTCATCACAGTAGAAGAGGGTTAATTTCCCATTAAACGATCTGTTATCTGTAATTTCCTGACTATACATAGGTGACTCTGAAGTATCTTTGGGAGAAGGAGTACCAGGTGCTTGTCTTCTACCACCACCCCATGGCCTTGGAGGTACCCTTCCTGTGGCCTGGTCAGATGATGCCTGCTCCCTGGGCCAACACCACTGACCCAGAGAAGCTCGTTCAGTTTCTCCAGGCATCTGTAACTGACCGCAGGTTTGTGACATTTATTTCAATAACCAGCCCTCATACGATTCTGATCAGAAGTTTACATACATAAGTTCTTTTTTCTGCAGGAGGAAGGGGACGTTTTTTGTCTCCCAGGTGGTTCTAACGCCGAAGGCAAGTACTGTGATGAAGGGCGTGGCCAGCGGACTGAGGGAGACGATAACGGAAAGGTATTTATTCCAGAGAGGCCAAAAAAACCCCAACAAAAACATTGTTATGCTTGTTTTCAGCATAACGGTAGGGCATGCAAATCATGCAAAGTTTACACCAATTAGGAAAAAGAGTAACAACCATCTGGGACCAAAACTGCTGCTACACCTCAAGCGCCAGTGGTCTCTGAGGTGGCATGATTTACCCATAACAACTCACGTTGTGGACACAGATAGAAATACGTGAGCCGTTGTGGCATTAAATAACTTAATCAGCATGTGTGTTGGGTTTTACAAATGTCCCCCAGCATTTGGCCGTGACCTCATTTGAGCTGGTTTGTTGGTTTTAAAAAACAAAACTGTTGCTTTTGTTTCTCTTTGTTCTTTGTGCACCTCCCCTGTGTTGCAGGACCCATTTTCTAGGTTTATCCCCAGCTTTGTCTGTGTTTCACTCCATCTTAATGTCACCAGCTTGTTAAAAGCTTTGGCACCAAAACCATCAATTTTCCTGGTATGAATTATTTATTGGATAATTCCTCTATCAGCCATTCTCAGCAGGCAGTTAGCTACTTTGATGTAGACATCCTTCAAAGTTCCAAGCATTCATTTCACAATGCTCACAAATCAGTAGAGGACTCTGCAATGCAAGAAAGCAGTCATGCATGAGATGGGGTGGACGGAGAAAACTCCTAGAATTGGGGGGGCCATGTGGAGTGAGGTATCTGTGAAGATAACGTCCTCCCCTGTTGCTCGATATTTTTTGAACATGTCCAACAAGAGCTCAGAGTGCACTTCTCACTGCCCGACACCAGCTGTGAGAAGGACACAGACAGACATCACATGCTGTGTTAAAAAGATCTTTCGTCTCAGCTCATTTTTCCGTACAGAAAACTGTGTTTTATACGTTTCTCTGACAAACAATACAATACTGTACCATGTCAACGATACTATACCATAAACTCCCAGAGGGAGTTAAACGATTAATGCTGATAGAGAAACATTTACCTGAAGTATCTGCCCTTTTTTTTCTAACATGCTATTATATGTGTGTTTTTTTGTTTGTTTCTGTCCTTCTTCTCAGGGCATTACCGGGCATGATGCAGTGGATCAGATCTCAAAGACCCGGGGAGAATGGCATCAACATTATTACAGCCGATTTTGTCGAGCTTGGTGAATTCATCAGCGCCGTTATCAGCCTCAACTATCATCACCTTAATGAAGACGAAGATGATGATGCAACCTGAGAGCCCACGTTGGGACATCAGAGAGTGCAGTCGCCAACACCGGATAAGGGGTGTTCTGGGCTCTGCTCTCAATCTACACTCTTTGGCATTTATTTCAGGAGGGAAGCGATATTGCGGCTCCTTTCTCTTTATTTAGGGCTATAGAAGACTGAGAGATCAGGGAGGATAGAAAAGAGACCAAGCTAAGGCTGGTGAAAAAATACACTGATGTTTGGTTGGAGCACCATGAGAATGAGGTTCATTTGTTTTCTATTTTTGGGATCAAGAGTTTTTTTATTTCCAGATTTAATGGTGATATAAGTTACTCCCTTGGCTGTAAAAATATCTGCTTTTCCCACAAATATACCATTTTCAGGCTCGCAACTCCGTCTAACACTGGTTTTCAGAGCATAATTACCTTCAGCTGACTTTACTTTTACATCCGTCTTGATATTCTAGTGATGATAATAACAGTTTTGCCACAGGGTGTTTTAAATAAATATATGTAACTGAAATTGTTGGCTCGTAAATTGTAGCTAGCTCTTGTATGTCCCGTTTGCAAAATCAGTCCAAGTGTAGTCTTTTTTTTTCTCTTAGACAATATGCATCCCCTTTTTCAAACACTCCTCCTGAAGTTTGACTGCAAAGTGTCATAAAAATGTGGCGTTCCGGTGTGTTTATTCATTACACTGAAAAGAAAGAAATCATTTCCATATATGTCCTCTAAAAGTAATCTCTCATTGAGGTTTTCACCCAGTAGTGATATGCACTGTAGCTGGAATTACAGCTGAGACATTTATCAGGCAGTCCTATAGGCAGCTGTGGATTGATTGATTAAAACCGTGGATTTGCTCATTTATAACCACACAGGAAGAGAGAGCCAGAGTGCAGCTTGGCTAACCGGGGAATAATATTTATGCTGTTGGTGCAGATATATTTTCTCCATCTGCATTTAACAATAATTTCCTCATTTTCATAACAAGCATCTACTTGCTTTGTTAGAAATGCACTTAGATGCACTTACTCCCTCATTTCTAATGGCTAAACATCCAACTATTTGTTTTACTTCATGGTGGATTCTAAGTTGTGATAGTCAAGTGATTATATTTTGGTACATGAGTGTACCCACAGTCTGCCTTTTTTTGCAACTTACTTGACCCTTGTATGTTTGTTTGTGCTTATTTCTATACTGCAGCACATATGAGTCACTGTGAGATGTTCTCTTTCATAATAACAGGTGATAACTCTTCTTAGCTTTCACTTAGCAACTTAATTCAAGTCAGAAGATTATAAACATGATAGATTAAGCAGCCCAAATTTGGCCATAGTGCTTTACGATAAGTTTAATTTACTGAATTTTGTGTCACAGTTTGATGCTAACCCATGGGTAGGGACGTCCCTACAGCTATAACATCTCCAGGATTTTACACAATATGCAGGAAAATAATCATATGAAGCTAATGATTAACATGGCATTTTCTCATGGGAATGTAAACTCTCGTAAAGGATGTAAGGATGTTCTGATAAAGTTTGGTATTTAAAAAATGTTACTCAGCTGAATTGCTGAATGTACGTTTTGTGAGTAAATGTATCATTTCTTAAGAAGTTTCATCTGAGTGACAGAGTTTTAGCCTAACATGTTTGTAGTATCTGCTCCAACACTTTCATTTCTGTGTGGTTCTGAGTTATGTCAAACATTTTATATTGTTGAACGTTTCTACATTCTGTAGCTGCAGAAAATGTGCAAATTACTAAAGCATTCTCTTATAACTGGTATCTTAACTGAGCTGTTGTTAATTTCCAAATCTCTTTAGTACTTCACTTTGTGCATGAATGAAAAGCTTCTTGAATTCATCAGGTTTCTGTCCATCTACATCAGTTTTTACATTATTACCCTGAAGAGCATGTGTTCATTTTAACTCTAAATGTTTCTATCCTTTTAAGCAAAAATCTATTAATTTTTACTTATTGCACTGCCAAAATCCCACTGAAGAGAAGGTTGCAAATTGTGTTGTAAGGACATTTGTGTCTTCCCCGATCCAAACTGTTGTCATTGCACTTGTTTTTGATGTGAAAAGAGTCCTTTGCTGTTGTAAAAACCCAAACCATGTTGCTCAAGTTAAAGTGACTGTTCTATGTGGAAAATGGCCAATCAAATAAAGCTTCTATGCCTTTGGGTGAAGTGTCATTCTGTGAGCAGTTTGCTGAATGCTAGCTGTTCGCTTGCTTGGTTTACTCCTTGACTGAAAAGATTATTATGTTAACAAGCACAATAAGGCTGCAATTTAATTTAATGAGAAAATTGCAATTATTCAGGATCTGATGCAGACTTCCTTTCAGCTTTTAAGCAAGCATGGCAGCATTTCTCTCACTGTTTATGCAGAAAAGCATCCGAAAACTATCTTGTTTCCAGGGTGATGAGCACAGAGAGAGGGTGGGCAGCAGCACCCAGCGTGACCTTGCTGAGGTTGTGTTTCAGCATCAGACTTTCAGCAGCCAGGTGGCAAAGAAGAAACAATAGCTCAGTGTTGTTCTTTTTTGTGTGCATATCCTTTAACAAGAAAACCACTAAACTGACCCACTAAACTGCTTTGAGAACAAATCATAGACTGGAAGTTTTAGCATCTCATCACTAAATATGTAAAACTTCCCAATCAATGTGTTGTCATCATAAATAGTTGTTTTCACAAAAATGTTCTAGATTTAAGTCCTTTTTTTGTTGTTCACACAATTTTTGGTTGGTGTCCACTTTTGTTTTTCGCAGGTCAATAATTTAATAAAACCAGGAAAAAAACAAAACAAAACAAGCTAGCAAAATTTCTGTAACACCGCTGTCAAGGTTCTGTACAAATAAATGGCTGCTTGCCGAAAAAAGATGAGAAAATGCAAATGATTTGTTAAAGAGCATGTGCATGTTAAAATGTCTGTCTTTCTCTGTCACGCACACACAGCAGTGAAGAGGAGGTAGAGGTGTGGGAGGCAGAGATGGATGATGGCATTCAGACAGTTTAAAGAGGGGCAGTGGCGAGATGTGCAGCTTCATAAAAGTTTGGAGTATGTGGAGGAGGAGGAGTAATTTTCCCAGGCACTTCTGTCTCTACTTGTTAAGGTACATGTGTGCACAGGGTGACAGCTGCTCTGCCTACAATGTGCATTTTCATCACGAAAGAATTTAGTTGTTTTTTGCTTACATAAATCATAACCTGCCATACATGACCTATTTGGGTGTATTGCAATAACTCTAAAATGCTGACCACTCTAAACTCCCAGCTCCCACCCTCATGGCTCTTAAGAGGATTTGGGAGGTACAGATAATGGATGGATAAACAATGGGATACAACCATGGCAGGTTACATAAATACACAACAAAATATAGAGTTAACCACAAATAAAAACATGAAAACGCCAGCCTGCAACATAAAGAGGAGAAAGAGAAGGAGACACTGAATGATTGCTTCAGTCATAGTCTTTCCAAAAGAGCCATATATCAGAAGAAGTCACAACATCTCATCATGAAAAGCAAAGCCAAGAAACAGCAGAACTTCAAATTTCAAAGTTCGAAGAAGAATAAGTAAATTGTTTGACAGAAGAATTTCACATTGTCAAATTTAAAAGTTTCCAAATTAAAACAACAAACATTTTATTGTGATTTTTTATACATAGCAGACCAGCACAAATTGTAATATATAAGGAAAAATTATGAAAAACTTTCAAAATTCTTGAACATAATTGCTTAATTAGTAAATGGCAGGAAGCTGTGTGTAATTTAAACTCACAATAAACACAGCTGCTCTGAAGGCCTTTGTGGTTTGTTGGAGAACAATGGTGAACAACAGCAGCATGAACCAAATAACACACTGGACAGATCAGATCTGAAGTTGTAGGGAAAATTAAAGAAGAATTACTTTAAAAATAAATTTCCAGATCTTTCAATATCTCACAGAGCACAATATGGCATGACTGAAAACCTGAAAAAAACAAGAGCAGCAAAAAAAACACTATCCTTATTGTGAAACATACCAGTGGCAGCAACATGTTATTGAGGTGCTTTTCTTTAGCAGTGATACAGAAACTGGTCTGAGTTATTTTGGAAAATGGATGGAGGTAAATTAAAGGCAATACTGGAAGGCAACAGGTTAGAGGATAGGGTAAATGTTCACCAGTATGATGACACTGAGCATACAGCCAGAGTTACAGTGAAATGGTTTAGATTAAAACATGTTAAGATGGCCAAAACAAAGTCCAGACCTACATTCAAGTCCATAAACCTCATAATAAAGGTAAGAAAAGGATGATGAGGCAGAAAACTGCAGGAGAGATGTTTTAAAAAGCCAGACAGAAAAACACAAAAACTATATGTAAACATATATAATAAATATACTGATAATCATTAATCCAACAGACAAAAAAAAATTAACACAAAAATCAAATAAATTCATAGAGATATATTTCTGCACAAAAGCAGCTGAAATTCCCAAATATGAGCTGGGATCCTTGACAAGTAAAACTTCTAGGGCAGATGGCGGTCAAAGATGGCCTTCTGCATATCATAAACCCACAGAGAAAGAACTAATGGAGGGCACGCTCTGGTGGCCTCTTGTCTGAACTGGTGGAAATGCTGTTCCAGCTGGAGGCTTTGGAAATTAGCCTGCTGTTGTACATTTGCTAAGTCATGCAGCACTTGGAGGGGCTGGGGTAAGATTAGAAATAAATAAATCATTTTTGCAATAAATATTTCAGTAGATGCAGAGAATACCCATGACTCTGGTTACGATTTTCTTGAATTTTCACTATGACTGGACCTTGAAATACACTAAAAGAAAAAATAACTTAAAAAAAAAGAAATTAAATCACACTTGTCCTTGCCTTGAGCTGGACCACGCCTATCCTTTTCATAACAGAAACAACTTATTTTTGCGGCAGGAACATAAAGATAATCAATCACTTTCTCTTGTGCTGTAAAACATTGGTGAATCTGCATCCCTAATTTTAGATAAATAATATATAACCACAACATTTTTGTATAGAAAATAAAAACTTTAATGTGTGTCCAGTGCATTTGTTTTAATATCCTTATTTTTTGTCTTCCATTTGAAAAATCAAATTGTATATCTAAATTGTAAACAAATCTGTCAAAAGTGTGCAGTTTATGAGATTTTGCAGCACATTTTTAACACCAGGCTTTACATTAATATGATATCCTAAAACTGAAAGCATGAAAAATGGCTCCGAGAGTTACTTGTCAAAATGATGAGCAGCCAAAATAAGTGCCAGACAAGACAACCTCATCTTTGCTGTAGCCTCGCTAAAGAAAAAGAAATAATATAAAAATCCATTTTGGTCTGGGTATTGCCGGGTAGTGTGTGATGAATATGCACAGTATGTCATCCTGACTGCACAAATATAGCCGTATTTATAGAGGGCTGAGGATAATACAGACAAATATAGCAGACATACCAACCTGGACTAAAAAAAATACCACTGGCATTTATCTTTTATCATTTATCATTTATAAATGTCAACAAACTGGTTAAGTTAATAGAGTGGGTATTTTTTTTAGTTATGCAAAATACAGACAGGTTTATGTTTAGCAATGCATGATTTTTTAACAGCGGAAAAGAAAAACATTTCAGACCTCTGTTGCCCTCCAGTGTTTGTTAAACTAAATCACAACTAATAATAATATTTATCAATACAGCATGTTGTAGTTTCTTCAAAAATATATAAATAAATAAAATGCCAAATTTAATTTAAAATAACTGCAGCAGAAATAATCAACAATATGATAATAAAACAATAATATACAAAACTTTAACCTAACTTGTGGTAAAAAATAATTGCTACATTCTTAACATTCATTAACATTCTTCAGCTTTCACTGGTTCAATTAGCAGCCAAGAGTCAAAACTAATATTTTAGAGTTTACAGAAGTTAGAAAAAATGTCTGGCAACAATTGTTGCCGGTGGGATTAAACGGGTTTAATATGTTCCAAGCTCCCAAAATAAATATGACAAAATAGCGAGTGATAGAGAAAAAACTGGATTACATGTGAATAACATCCTGGAGAGCTATTGTACTTTATAACAGAGAACTGTAGCCCTAAAGTGGGAACAGACAAGAAGCTATGTTTCAGCTGTTATTCAGTTTAAGTGGTGCTCAGTTTGAAGAGTCAAAAACTCTTTTCAAAATTTAACCCCATCAAACATTGAGGGATGATTATCTAAGGACTATTTAGATCTGCTAAGGAAACAAATTTTTCTTCAGGCAGCTATTTTATTTTACAAAGTTATTGTATGTAAAATGGAAAGTTAAAATAAACACTGTTTTTTAAAGACCATGAAAGAACATAGAGGCCTTCATTTAAGCAACTCCACATTTCAGTAGTGAGATAATGTTACTGAGTAAACTCAGGATTTGGAAAGAATCTTTGCACAAGCTTTTTTGGCTGGAGAAGCCACCAAACATTTTTTTTCATTGAATTCAAAGAAGCGCACACATTCTTCAGAAACAATCCTTCCCCCTTTTTCCACCCCCACATACTCTTCCTTATGAAATATACTGAATTCCATGGGGCATCTTCCCAGCAGTGACACTCCTCTTAAATATACTTACACAGTGTGAAAGCCTGCACACATACCTCCTGTTTGCTCAGCGTCGAACATCATGAAGGCAAGTATTAGTACAATTTGTAGTTCTTGTTAGCAGTTCTTGATCAGCACAGATGTTTAGCATTTGAATGTGATCGTTACAAGAATGTGTATTCTTTTCATTTTAGTTTTTTATGATTGTTGTTTGTCTTCTCTTGTTAGAATATTGTGCAACTCTGTGCAACAGTTTCGCTGCTGCTCCTGACCCTGCACCCTACCAGAGTGTACGTTTATTCTACTGTTTTGCTACAAATCTATGGTGATAAAAAAACAAATTTGATGTGTTGCAGTTTTTCTTCACTTATCTTCAGTGTGCTGAATTACTAGATTTTAATTATTCTTGCAAGGTTCTGTGTGCAACGTGTTCATTGCCAGTGGGGGCCTTTTGGAAGCTGGTCAGTTTGTGATCCCTGCACCAAATTGCAGGTTTGGAGAAGTTTCAAATACTTTTGCTAATTTGGTTCCCCATCTGGAAAGGGTTGTAACTCAAAAAGCTGATTTTTGTCATTTCACATTGTAGACAAGAAGCCGAGCCATGGCTGTCTATGCTCAGTTTGATGGGAACCCTTGTGATGGTGGCCGCACGGAGACCAGAGCCTGTGAAACCACACAAGCCTGTCCATTGGAAGATGGATGCGGAGACAGATTTCGTTGTCAATCAGGTTGCAAATAAACTTTACTTTATAAAGTCAAAGAAAACAAACTACAGTACCCCCTAAATATCAGTTTTTTTCTTTGATCTGCAGGGAAGTGCATTAGCAAGTCTTTGTTGTGTAATGGAGATCAGGACTGTGAAGAAGATGGACTAGATGAGCAGGACTGTCCGATTGAAAAGTTCATCATATGTGAACACACTGTTCCCCCTCCTCAAGTAGAGCTACTTGGGAATGGGTCAGTGAGAAACCTTTGCAGAGATACATTTGCATTAACCACCTGAAAAAGCACAATGTGCCTATGCATTCCCATCCTTTGGACATTTTGTCACTTTATAACCACAAACTTTGGGATTTTATGCGATAGACTAACAGAGTAGAGCATTACTGTAAAATTGAAAGGATGTTATACTTGGCTTACAAAACCATTTACCAATATAATCTTTAAAAAGTGTACCATGCATGTGCATTAAGTTGCATTTACACTAATATTCCTATATAAAATCCAGTTCCACTAATTGCCTTTGAACATCAGCAGATATATGTATGCATTTTTGTCCCTGCAGGTTTGATGTGGTATCTGGAAGGAGCAGAGGAAGTGTCATCAACACTAAGAGCTTTGGGGGCCAGTGTCGACCTGTCTTTAGTGATGTCCACAAAACCATTTATCGGCTTCCCCTCAGCACTCTTCAGTACAACTTCCTGGTTAGTAGAAGAATCAGGGCATTGGATGGGAAGATGGTGGCACCTGGCCCTCTGTTGGCTCTTTTTGGTTTCAGTGGTGAGGGGTTTACCAGCCTGTAAAAGATGGGCACTGGCATTCTGCTCACTGTTAGCGAAGCGCTCAGTTCTGACCAGGTGGAAAGGTGCTGCTCCTCCAACTCACAAGCAGTGGTTATGGGACCTTATGTTGTGTTTGAAATGGGAAAGAATTAGATGCTTTCAACACTCTACTGGTAAATTTGAAAAAACCTGGAGGCCCTGGAGGCCCTTCCTTGACTCAAAATATACACTAATGCTTTAGATTAATTCATTTTATTAAAATGTGCTCTGTTTCTGTGAGGGATAAGAATGTAGTGCATGGACCTGCTGGGCAACGACCTGGGTGGGCTAAATGGGTTTACTTTGCAGGGATTCATTTTCTGTATATAATTCTGTCTGTGTCAGATAAACACTTCTTGTATTTACAAACTGTATGCATAAAAGGAAAAAAAACGTAATAAAAAATAGACTCCTAAGTGATTTGCACAAGTCTCTGGTTAGGACAAATATTTTATTTCTCCAAATAAAGCAGGAGGCTGTTAAAACAGCTACCCACTTCAAGTAACACACTAACAGCTGACAGCAACATAACAAGACCATCTCTCATCTATGCTCGAAAGATTTAAACTGTATGGAGCAATTTTATTTTTTATCAATTTTTTTTTCAAATATTTATTTATTTTTATCTGGAAACATTATTAATCCTGTTATTTTCTCAGGTTACAGTCCAAAAGGATTTCAGTGATGAGATGTTTGCCAGCCAATGGCACTATGCAAAAGATATTGTCAACAGAGAGACAGTAACCGGGACAACAAGGGGACATCGTAATTATGACTTCCATGATAAACTTGACACATCTCAAGTATGTTGGACTCACATTTTTGCTTTTCAACAGAAAATATTTTTGAAAACTCATTTTTAAAAAACTAAACCCATGATTAAAAATGTTGTTCATTAAATTATTTTCTTTTCTTCTCTATAGACTAAAAGGATTGTGGTGTTAAAGAATGAGATAGAGGTAGCTCAGTTCCAAAGCAACTCTCCTAAGTACCTTCCAATAGCAGAAGAGTTTTGGAAGGCCCTGGCCGAGCTCCCTTCTGTTTATGACTACTCAGCCTACAGGAAGATTTTGGAGCGGTTTGGAACGCACTACATATCTGAGGGAAGCATGGGGGGCTCCTTGAACTCCATCGTTTCAATCAATGAAGAAACTGAACAGCGCATCAGTAAGGAATTTCAAATGAGAAAAAAAGTTTGATATACATTCATCATTTTTCTCTGAGACTGGTTAAAAGTATGTTAACAGAAATTTTGCTTGATGGTAATTTTAGGGCAGGATTAAAACACTTGCAATTTGTTTAGGTGACAAAGTTGATTTATATTGACTTTTGGTCTGAAGTAATCACACTTCATCTGATCACTCATCACAGCAATGTGGAATCAATCTAAGTTTGTTAAAAAGCAACACAGTTCTTTTGTCTTCCAAAACTCAAGTTCATTTTCATTTTGGTTTGGTCTTTTTGTCAGTTTTATCTTTGCCATCACAGACATATGAATTTGAAGCTGTAGTAGATAACTTTTCTAAGACAATATTTTATTTTAATATTCACTAATCTATGAAAAAAATCTGTCCTGGGGTACTGCTATGGCGAAGAGCCCATATAAAGTTTCCTTGATGCCGTCATCATCGGTTCGAGTCCCGACCCCATGACCTTGGCCACATGTCTTGCCTCTCTCTCACTTTTTTGTGAGCCTATAAAACCTTAGAAAAACATCTCTCTGCACCACTTTCTCCAATTGTTACTATTGCAATCAGCAGAATTCACCACTTTAAGTCAAAATAACCAATCAGAGCCAGGAAGGAGATCTTAGCACTGTCAATCAGGCTCATGTACAAGATGCTCAATTTACCTTCCCAGGAAAACCGTTAATCCGCCATCAATAGTGGTCATGCAAACTAGCCTGAGAATTTTGCTCTGCTGCTCAGGAAAAGCTGTAGAGAAGCTGGGAGAAAGTTTGACAGAGAGTGCTAAGATCTTCCCCTTTGCTCTGATTGGTTGTTTCTGACTGAGTTGTACATTTCTGTAACGTGCACTGGAGAACGGAGAGGAGCTCAATTGTTTTTACATATTTTATGTTTCACACCTTACTGCCATAACATAGTAACAGTTTTAACAAATATGTCAAAAACATTTTTTTATAACAGCTGCATACTTGAGCTTTAAGTGATATCCTGTTATTCATCTGTAGGGTTTAATATGATATCCACTATGGATCTATAATGACCTCAATTCTTTTGGCATAATTTTTTTTCCATCCCTTTTCTAATTTTCATTTTCCATGTTCTTCTGAAGCAAATTAAGTTAAGAAGTCTGTCATAAACCTTTGCAAGAATTGGACTGAAAAAAATTGTAAATTAGTGCAAAAATAAACTTTTTTGGAAAAAATTAGAGGTAGTTTAAATGACCTCAGAGGTAATTTGCATTTCCCTCTCTTTTCATCTGTTTTAAAGCGAGTCAGAGCTTCGACAATCACGAATGTGAAAAGAAAAAACGTTGGATTCTGTTCTTCCCTATCACAAGAGTGGTTTGCACAACAGATAGAGATTCAAGAACATGGCACAGTGGTAAGACTTTTGCTAATTTTTCCAGCTCATAAAGAAATTTAAATATGCTAGATATTGCCTTTTTCTTATCCATGAAGGTGTTTTGAAACAGGTACCAGCAGGTCTGACAATAATATAAAAGTGGAGGTGCTGGGAGGAGGTCCAACACATATTGCAGCATTGGCGAAAATGCAGCTTGATGATGCAGACAAGAACTGGGAATTGTACTCAAATTGGGCTGACTCTATCAGGTCATTCCCTGTGGTCATAAAGCAAAAGGTGAAGAAAACAATGTCTGACCTTATTTAAAGAAAATACTTTTCTCTTTAGTTTGACCCTGTAACTCTTTTGCTTTGATAGCTTCGACCTCTTTCAGAACTGGTTAAGGAAGTTCAGTGTTCTGGAGTAAAGAGACTCTTCCTCCGGAAAGCCATAGAACAATACCTGTCTGAGAGCCATCCCTGCCACTGCCAATCCTGCAGAAATAATGGCCTGGCTGTCATGGATGGAGACAAATGCAAATGCATCTGCAAAACTGGCACATCAGGGCTGGCTTGTGAGCAAGGAGTTGAGGCAGAGGGCCAACCAGGTGGCTGTTTGCTTTTCATACAATTGAATTTACTATTTTACAATTGCTTCTCAAATGAAATACTATAAATGCTTTTATTTTTCTCTTGCACTCCTTAAACGAAGGTGTGATCCATGGTAGTTGGTCCTGTTGGTCTGCCTGGTCTTTGTGCTCTGGGGGTCGAAGTTCGCGTAGTCGCTCTTGCTCTAACCCTTCCCCTCAGAACGGTGGACATCACTGTATCGGAGAATCAACTGAGACTGCTGGCTGTGAAGATCAAGAGGACCTGCAGTACTTAAAGTCAGAGCAAACACTAGTTGCAATGTGCAATATGAACTAATGTATTTGTAGACATTCACTAAGTGATTGTAATAAGCTAACCTTTTAGGGAGACAATATTTTGTTGAATGCCGACTAATGCATCTGTCTATTTTAACATTTCCACAGAACCATGGAGCCTCAGTGCTTTGATCAAACTCTCCCAGAACTTCAGAAGTGTGTCACTCCACCCAGTCTGATCAACGGCTACATCCTGGTAAACAGGAAGCTAAATTACTGTACAACGAGGAGCAAAGGAAAAGTGGAACTCAAGCAAACTCATAGTACTATCCGCATGGAGCCTAGAACTTAATCTACTGAGTCCAAGTTGGATGCTTCATTGAACCAATGTCATGTGTAGGATGAAAACTATTTCATTACAGATCAGGAAAACTCAATCTGTATTACAACTCCCTCAGAATGGTTCTGTCTCGCTTTTTAAAATTTTTTGATTGAAACAAATAATTTGGCCCAACTGGAGATGGTCAGCCTCTGTTAGTTGCTCCAACATGGATTAATTAAATAAGCTTATAACCAGAGTTGTCAGATCTGACTGACAGTTTCCATCCCAAAAATAAAGCAGAACCTGCCCAACTCCCAAAGAAAAAAAGAACAACCTTAAAATCTCAACCTATAACTCACCTTAACAATGCTAGATATAGTCATACGGCATATATATATGTCAAGTCAGGTTTATTTGCACGACACACTTCAGCAACAAGCTAGTTCTAAGTGTTTTGCACAATAAAAACATTACACACCAATTATATGTAATCAGGAAATATGTGATAAACTTAGCCAAAATCAGAATTGTGGACACTGAAATAAATTCTTAAAATGGAAACATAAAGAATTTTTTTTTATTTTAATGAAACCGTTTCTCTGATCGCATTGCACAGGATCCCAAGGACAACTACTATGTGGGTAACAGAGTGGAATATAGCTGCACTGCTGGATTTTATCTTGTTGGTAACAGCATCCTACAATGCAGTGCTGATCAAACCTGGTCCACAAACCCTGGGCTCTGCGCAGGTAGCTATATTTGTAATAAGTATGAACTACAATATCAAAGTTAACTAACTGATGTATTTTTCCCCTCCTAGTTTCCGTGTGTAAGCTTCCTCCACTTGCTGAGGATGTTGTAGCATCTCCTTTACAGGAGGCTTATCATGTGGGACAATCTGTTAGCTTGTCCTGTCCACAGGATCGTTCATTAGACGGTGAAGCTTCGGCTACTTGTGATTCCAGTTTGAATTTTTCTCCAGACCCAACTCAAACCACGTGCATCCAAGGTATTGCTGTCCCTACATTGTATCTCATCTCTGCATACAACTGTTTTCCATGTTCTTCATTAGTCAAAGCTTTGTGGGAGAGTGGTGATGGAAAAACCCACTGTTAAAGAAAACTCATATTCAGGCTCAAATAGAATTTGACTCCATGGTCAAGTGGAGGAAAGTTCTTTGCTCTACTGAGACCAAAATGAAGCTTTTTGGCCATCAGACCAGACAAGAAGTTATGTTTCCAGACTAAAAACATGGCATATTACCACAAATACCCCCTAACCACTATGAAGTATGATAATGGCAACATAATGCTGTGGGTATGCTTCTGAACAAAAAGCAATAAGGGAGCTAAAACAGCCAATAGGGTGAATACCTTATATTGGCACTGTATTCAAAACCATGAAAGATTACTGAGACATGATACTTTACTACAGTTTAGAGTACAGTAGTCATTTTTACTTATTTTTGTTCTTTACTGTTAATGTAAAAAAAATGTATCCCACAGCTGAAAGAAGGCAAAAGCCCACTGCTTCCCCAGCACAATGCAAACAATGGCAGAAGTCATTCAGAGGAAAATGTGTCTGCAAAATGCCTCCTGAGTGCAGGTAAATTTGCTATCCAGCCACCATTGTGATCATCTAGCATTTGCTTGCTGGCATGAAATTAAGCCATGAAATGGCTTAATTTCATGTATATTATTTTGCTTAATTTTTTTTATCAGTTCTTCACTGGAATTGTGTGCCATAAGTCCATTAGATGGAAGGTTTGTTGTCTTGACTGTATGCAAGATTCAGGCAATCAAATGTATCGGGAAAAACCTTGAGATAGCAGAGAACAGCAACTGCAAGTGGCCACAGCACAGCACCACAGACTGCACCAGATGTCATATGTGGGAAAGCTGTGATGGTGAGAACATAGAAGCTCACAAACAATTGAAAATCATCTCTGGTATTTTTAGGTTTTCATCAATCATCCCTTTTTACTCTCACACCATTTTGTCAGCCCAAACCAATCAGTGTCGCTGTAAAGACTCTGCAGACTGCTTGAATCCAGGAGAAAGCGTGTGCATCCGTGTTGGTGAGGATTCAACGGTTGCACCACAAACCATGAGTGAGTGTGAAGCAGGACTTCGACGATGCAAAGGGGAGAAGGTGACAGTTGTCAGTATCCAGCCATGTGCTTCCTAATACCTCCCACTCATGCTATAGTTTATTTGCCATGTCCTTCAGTGGCATTTGACCATTTGCCTACTGTGGAAGCATTGGCTCAGAAATAAAATGTATTAATCTCCTTTTACATACTAGTGAAAATACAATCATTTCAACAAGCCAAATGCAGGAAATTGCTCCTGACCATCCATGCATCACTATAACTGCTCACTATAAATTAATGGATGAATGATTCACATGATGGATCAATCAATCCATCATGCACTTAATCTGGGATCAGGTCATTGGGGGCAGCAGCCTGAGCGGAAGCCCAGACTTTTCTGTTGAAATATTACACATCGGTGGTCACACAAGTGGCTGTTGCAACACGTTTCTTTCCCTCATGTTTCAACCTACATAAATGCCTTTTAGATATTCCAAGATGCTGCATGTAGCAAGTTTAGAAACATCGCAAAAGCTTAAAACAGACAACTGTATCTTCTATTTTCTTCTTTACTTTGTTCTATTTCCTTTTTTATTTTGTTCAATAAAATATTGAAACTACATTGTTTAAAGTGCTTTTATTTCCTAGTCATGAAGCATTTTTTGTGTATAGATTATTTATCACTAATTGACACTTTTAAAGACTCCTATTCAGAATGCATTAAATGGTCTCAAGCAGCTACTCTGAATAAAGTGGAAATATTGCATTTTGAACTGCATGTTTTGTAAACACATCTGACTGTCTTATGAAATTTAAATTCTTTACCTGAGGAAAGAAAATGTAAAAATGTTCCTTGAAATGATCATGGAAATTCTACTGTTGGGATTTAAAACTGAAATATATTTTAAGAGATTTGCTCACTATAACTGACAGTGTAGAAGCTCCCTGCTGGCAGAACACACTCCTGCTGGCAGTCTATTTCTTCCACTGGCTCGCTGCCTTCTCATACTGTGAGCCCATGTGTGTCAGTACCTGCTTGTGTCAGACTCACAAGAAAATGCTTTATGTATGGAGTTGTATTCAATAAATTAGAACATGTGTTCCAATGAGGTTTGTTTGCCAGACAAGAGTTCTGCCCTCTCGCATACCATCTAAATTTCAAATTCATTTTCTCAGGAAAAGAAAAAAAAGTGTGTCTATATACATAGCATAGGCACTTAATAATTAGTCTGGGCTTTTGCAAAAACTACTGCATCAAGGCAATAGGACTTAATCAATCTGTGGCACTGTCAAAAAGTATAAAGGAAGTCCAGCCTTCAGCTTATCTGCATTATTTACTTAGCTTTCTCCAGATCACAGATGTGTGTCATCTGTGAACAAGGAACCTGAGCAAAATAAGTACAGGTAGAAAAACTAAAACAATGCAAATAAGTATACATATAAAAACAGTAATTTTCCAGTAACGCAATTACACAAAAAATCCTAAAGGTCATGACACCGTCCAATCAGTCAGATGACGTTATTTATATATCAACTGAAACGTGTAGTTATGTTTGTAGCAAAATGACCTATAATACTTTTACTCTACTCATGTATTTTTGTTCACCAGTCTTTCAATTCTGTTTCTCTGTCTCCACCCCATGGACACTTTGATGTATTACTTGCAATACAAGCGTGACACACCACTGAAGTGGTTTCAATAACAAAGTTTTATTAACAATGTAAAATGACCTATTACAGCTTTAATTATCACATTCTCCTTTTCCATTATACTTCAGTTAGTACAAGATCCTCCCTCATTTACTACCCCAAAACTAACTAAGTAGCTAACCAACTCCAGCTTTGAAAATAATTAAGAGCCTTGCCTAAAGAGTATGTGTATGTACAAGTCTAACGTCTTTATAGATAGATATTGTGTGCAAAGAAGTTTTCCTTTGAGTAATGTCTCATATATTCCATTTTGAAGCTGGATAGTTTCAGTTGAATACAGGTTCTTGGTTTATGGAAGACTAAATTAAGTACAGTAAGAACAAAAACAGCAAGAAACAGAAAATAGAGACTGTAGTACACAACAACTTTTCTGCACAAACCTGTCATCTAATATTTGACAAAGGCATCCCTTCATCTCTGGTAGAGTGGCCTTTAATTCTTCAAATTGCTTTTAATCATATCACATTATTTCTGACAATACAGACATTTAAATTCCCTTTTTTGAAACATGAATCCTTACTTCACTCATTCGGGACTGTGGTAATAATCAAACAATGACATTGTTTCATGTGAGCCAAAATTCTCTTTCTTTTTTTTTTTAAATTAGACAAGCAGCTGATTTATTTTACTAAAAAAAAAAGAAAAAAGCTTCTGCAAAATATCTTAAAATATATGATTATGGTGTTTTATTTTTATTACATTGCAGTTACAATTCTCCTTTGTATTACAAAATAAAATTATAAAATGGGCAGCCTTTAAAAAAAAGAATACATTTGAAAGTGGCAGTAGTAGATCGGTGGGAGACACGAGTGGTGACAGACAGTGGGTGATGGTGTCTTTGTTGTCGCCTCCTGCGTTAGAAGGTGGGGACTTTAGCTGGTTACCAGACAACAGAGCCCAAAGAAACGCCTTTTCCTCTGTCGGACAAGAGGATAGGGAGTCAGGTTCAGCAAGCTGCTGTCATCTGGGGAAAAGAACATATAATTATTTTTTTTAACAAAGGCTAAATAAATTAACAAACACATTTAATTGTTACCTAGACTTAATTAGTTTATGGGAGAGAGTTGAAGTCATCATAAATGTCTAAATATTACAACTACAAAAACCCCAAAAGTTAAACATTTCATTACAGGTACATAATCTTGAAGAGGAAATGCTATATTTTGTAATTGTTTTGAATCCTCAGTCCTCTCTTAGGCTTTATTTTCTGAAACTCATTGTGTAGGTTCATTACAGGGTTTATGTGTGAGAACTGAGATGACTGAGAATCAAGGAAATAGATTTTGTGAGGGAGCCCACAGCATCAGAGATATGCCAAGGTGTATAGTCACACAAACTATACCATGGTTGTATTTGCCATAGTTTTATATGCATTATATAAATATACAATATGTATTTAAACACCATTTATACAGTTTCGTATATAACATACATTTATACTATTTGTATACAATATAGGCAAGGAAATTCCAACTTTCTCTACCTATTGGGACTTCTCAAGGTCATATGGATAGCATTTTTATTTTGCTTTTCTACTGAATAAACTTGGTGTCCATATGCCTCAAATGAAGCATGCTCTTTCCCTTACCTTGGTTCTTCAGTGGTAAAGGCATTGTCTCCCTGAGTTTACTTAGAAGGTTCTTCATATCTCTCATGTCCCTGTAAAAATACAAAAGTATGAGTAACTGAAACGTGGAACTTAATTTGAACGATTCTGGTTCCAATTATAATTCCGGTTGTAAACTGTTCTCAATTCTAATTCTGTTTAGAAACAGAGTCAAAGAAGTCAACATGGCCTAAAGGAGCTACATATAACCATTAGTTTTGTTAAAATAATCTCAACTTCTCAATTAAAATGAATTATTTTTACCTTTTGCGAACTTAACTAGGAATTATTTCACTGGATTACTTCCAACTCTATAAATATCACACATATATACTTGAATATAAATGTTTTTAATTCTTTTCACAGGGGTGCACTTTTGCAAGAGAGCTTTATTTTCAAAAAGCTGATGAAGATGCATTTACACATATCTATCTGATGCTGCAGGTTGCTGAGCTCCTGCTGATGGGGTGATCTGCTGCAGAAAATCAAACAAACCAAAACAAACAACTTAAAAACACAGAGTCAAAAACTATGAATGGAGTCAAGGCAGTCTTGTGTTAGGCTGGGGAGTCAAAGCCGGAGGAGGAAGCAGCAGCAAAGATAGTCCAAATAAATAGTTAAGCAAAAAATTCACATGGCTGCTTTGTATATGTTTTTGAGCATTATTTCTTTACTTGAAATGTGAGGAGGTTTCTGAAAACCTGCGTAAAAAAAGCATAAAATGTTCAGGTTGTTCTCAGAAAACATATGCCAACCTACTTTTCAATGTTTTCTATATCAGTGGCCACCAGCCAGCAGAGCTGAGGACAATCAGTGGGTGAAGAAGAGGTGTCCTCCAGAATAGGGATGTCAGAGTCTTCAGTCTTACTGTCGATTCCAGGAGGACAACATGAATCTTTACCTAAAGCACAAAGACAATAAGTTTGATACAATTGATTTAATATCCAAAACGTAAAAAAAATTGAAAATGAGAAAGCCGATGAAGAAAAGTTTGCAATCTGATCACTTATCAATTACCACCTTTAGCTTCTGTTAAGTGTAACAGAAGCTAAAGGTGGTAATTGATACAAACATGAACAAAGCTACAAAATCCTCTGATCTGCATCCAGTCAGTCATTCTGAAATACTAAATAATATATTTGCTTCATGCTTTATGGTTAATCACTTCAAGTCTTTTTAAACTTGATTTTATGTTACCCATAAACTGCCATGCAGTCTATGCGCACTAACCTTTCCTATGGAGCTGGAGGGATCCCAGCAGGCAGACAGATTTCAGCATCTCTGTGATGTACATCTCCAGACAGCACTGCAGCTGGATGAAAAGCCTGCAGATCTCAGGGTGGATTTCCCCGTCCTCTGGCCTGAAATGGCAAATAGTGAAAGTAACAGAACATTACTGGCTACAGCTGACTGTTATGGCATTTTAAAGGTCTTAGATCAATATGTTTATGGGCATTCTATGGTATCCAGTAACATAAAGAAGCAGCAAGGAAAGTCAAATGCTAAATACTGTCATATTTGGAGAGCTGAAAACAGAACATGAGAATATTAAGGTGTTTTTGCAGAATGTGTAGAAATTATGCTTAAAGAATTCATTGTATTTATCCACCTATATGGATTTTTGATATATAAGATGCTTCTTATTCATCAAAAGTCAGACAAATTGCATTTTAGAGCAGCAATTAATATATTTTAGAGCCTAATAGTAGAATCTAAATTAGTTAAGTTTAATGATCAATAATCAGTGTTGCTTTTTCTCCTTTTTGAAGACATTTCTGCTGTTTTCCATAACATTTTGAACTTCAATGCATTGCTCCTGATAATATGGCTGCCACTTATTTTATCGTCTTTATCGTCAGCATACATTTGAACATCAACATCATTATCAAACACGGATGAGAGGTTGTTATATAAACCAAATAACAGAGGCTTGTCTCCTTTTGACACCTCAGTAGTGCATTGTCCCATTAGTGATGCAGCATCATTTATCAAGACACTGAGAGCAACTATCATGGTAGGATTTTAGCAAGGCGGTGATAGTTGTTAACAGTTTGTACCAGGTCAACTTAAAATATTAACTCCACATGATTTACTGTGTCAAAAGAGATAAAAAAAAAAGACTGAACCTACCACTTTACCTTTTTACAAGGACGAGAAGTGCCACCAGTGTCCTATGTTTCTTTTTTGGAAAAGTTTTATCAACCATTACGTTGATTTGTGACTCATGAGAAAACCTTGCTGTGTATCTAATTGAGTCAGAGGAACCCAAAAAGTCCCAAAGTAGCAAAAAAGTCAAACTTCTAAGTTTGATTCAGTCACCACAAAATACATGGTACAGTCCTGTTTAAATCCCAGTGGGGCTTTATGCGAGTTGGTTAATAATTATAACAGGGAGAGGTTATGCTGTCCTTCCTAAAGGGTATATATTGACCCCAGATTTCTAGTTCTGAGACCTTCAAGAATCCAGACAAGATAATCGCTGCATGTGTGACTCCTTCTCTAATGTTTTTATTTTGTGTAAATACTCATTATTCCTAAAACCAGAAATAATCATCTTTCAGCCTGAAATATTTTACCTCGATAAGCGAAATTTGAAAACTTCTTAGACTTTTTCTGGGCACTTTTTCAAGCATGACCTATAGTACTGAAGGTGAGCTGGTGATCCAACACCCTGCTTTCCTGCATCTATAAAATCTGAAAGAGGGTGTTGTATGGGGCGAGAGTGCAGTCATGGTATTATCAATATATTTGTACTAGAGAAGAAACCAGTGTGAGCTGCCAGTAGTTGCATGGCCAGGGTTTGACAATAGATTCAAGGATGTTAAAGAAAAAGCTTAATGTTATTAGCAGAAATAGCCTCCAAAAAAAAGGTGAGGTGTAACTTCTCTGTTTCAGAAGGTGAAACAACAGGAAATAAAAGTTCTACTAATTTTCAAGGTTTATAGCTGAGAAATATGCCAGAAAAAAAAAACATGCTTTCTACATTACTCAGCTAATTATTTAATTGTGGGCTTTGAGAGTGTGATTCTAAAAGCATGTTGATGTATTTTCTTTCTAGGAATAAAATGTTTATTCATCCATTTCCCATATCTCTGCTATCTCCTGTGGTCAGTGGATAAGAGGTGGGGAAGAAATTGGACAGGATGCAAGTCTATCACAGGGCAACCAACCATGCATGCACACTTATTCCTAAGGGCAAGTTAGAAGTGCCAATATTTTTAAACTGCATGTTTTCTTCCTATTTGAAGCAACTGGACTATCTTGAGAATATGCATGTTTGCATACAGCCTGAGAACATTCAAATGTTTCATAGAAAGATGTTTGCACCGACTACCTTCCTGTAACAAATCTAAGAGCTAACAGCAGCTCCACTGGGTAGTCCTGATTTAAAATATCCAGGTGACATTAAACCAAGATTAGTAATGATCAATGGCTAAATATGTGAGCATTTGTAAAGCAAAAGCACCAAACAATTAATGAAAGGTTTTATAAATGTTGAAAGATGAAAAATGCAATGATCTAAGAATCAAACAAGCTAAATTTATATTTCTCTAGTAAAATACTAATTATAGTGAAAGCTCATTAAGGGATTTTACAGACCTAATAGTCTGCCAATCACAGGCAGGCAGGGATATGGGCTGTATTAAGAGCAATAAACTTAATACTGGGGCCTTTCCAACAGTCAATGGGCATTGGCAACGACATTGAACTACCGTCATCCTCCAAATCTCTCTCCTCTCACCCACCACTGGCTGCAATCTTTCCAATTGTTGTTTAAGTAAGTTTGATGGTGCCAAGACAGCTGGCATCTTACCCCTCAGAGGATCTTAAAATCCCCCCACTGGCACAAGTATTGAAGGGAACCTCTTGTCAAGCTAGGCCTTTTCAGCTTCTATTACCGCTCTTTCTCTAGATTGATTTTAAAGTGTACATTTATAATAAAAATGTACTCTAAATCTACAAAGAGGAAACTAATTTAAACTCTAACCACTTAGCATTGATGTCTCCTTTATTGCATCCATAATATTGTTAGAAAAAAAGATACCAAAGTATTGTATTATAATGACCACTTAAGAGCGCGGAAAATAAGCAAAGCCATTCCTTACAGAAATCACAGAACAAAGAAACAGCCAATAGAATTAAGCCAGAACTAAGCATAAAATGTATTAAAAGCAAAATATCATTGGATTCACACTGTTGATAATATCTTCTCAAATATTCATCCAGGGAAGCATCCCACTTTGTACATTAGCCACAGCTAAATGGAAGTGATCGGTTAAAGCATGGTGTGGTGATCGTTTCCTGGAAAAGCTCTTCCGCTTGCAAATTAGAGTTGATTTTTAAAAGCTGATCTCATGTTCTGTTTTACCCCAAACTCGGTATGTTTAATGGAGTGGGCTAATGCTTGCATGTTTATAGAGCAGAGGCGGCTCAAGATTGTACTGGGTCCTGACAAGAATTTAAGTCAGGGCGTCATTTCCACTAAAGCCCATCATCCACCAGACAACACAGCAGCAATACATTTTTGTTTTAGTTTTACAAGCTTGAATATTTGTGTGTCAACATCCTTAAATTTTATGGTTTAATATTAAGTTGGGAAGAAAATTAACTTCATAATGGAATGCTTTTGTTTGCTTCAAAAATGTTCACTTTGGTCAGTGCTTAGAATTACAATTTACTACTGTTAAACATTTAGGGCTAATAAATGATCAAGATTTTACAATTGAAAATGTAAATAGACTCTGTGGTCCAGACAAGCTTTCTTCAGTTTAGTCTTCTGGCCAAAGTTAAGCCTTTTTTCAAATCTAAGCCTTTGATGCTTTTATTAGCTCCAAACTCAACAATGTATTGCTGTGTATGTTGGTGTCTTCCAGGTTAGCCTAAATCACCTTCATCTTCTCCAAAATGCAGCCACCCATCTTTTGGCTAATACGTCCTGACGTGTTTATATTATTACTATTTTAATTCTTTACACGGGTGTCCTGTTAGTTTTACAATTGATCTCAAACTTAGATTTTTTTTAAAAATCTGATAATGAACTCAGGCCTAATTTAACTGGATTTTTAAGTGTTTGCCTTTCGGTCATTCAGACGTCTTTTATGGGACTGAGCTTACGCCCATGATCAAAAATTTACTTTCTTTGGATTGTTGTGCTGTCGCTGAACCAGCTTTTCAAAAGCTAATTAAAGATGCATTCACCCAGAAAGGGTATAAAGCACATACCTATTTTTAAACATTTTGTTTTTTTTGTGTCTTTTTAAACATTATTCATTTCTTCTTATTCTTAATTGGATGATTATAGTCCTTCATAAATCAATCAATGAAATAATTATATCAAGTTTGTTTTTTAAACTGCAAATATTTTTCACCTCACTGTTGTTCTGGTCTAAAGTAGAAGCCCACAACCCTGATCCTCAGTCTTGTATGTTTTTGTTGCTGCACGCCTAGCTTACATGAATGGATGATTAACAATTTGAGAAACACTTTTGTATGGAAAACAGAAAAAGTCGTAGTGTGTAAAATAAAGAAGCTCTTTCTCTTATGTACATTAAGGTAGTACAGTTTTAAAAATACAGTTTGCAAACTTCAAACAGCCTTTCTCTTCAGCTGGCAACTAAATGCTCTACCTAAGTTTTAATAAGTCTTCTTTTTATGTGTGTTTAGTTTTTAAAAAACATGACAACAAATTTGATGTTTTCATATCTGTAGACAGTGTGAGATGTCTAGCACGTCTTCTGGCCAGAGGGACCAAAAGCAGTTGCTTAGTTCAGGTATGCCTTATCCTGTCTCTGTTACAGGGGCTGAGATAAACAAAACAAGCCAGCCAAAAATCTTGATGCTTATGCAAACAAGGGGTTTGCTTTGAAGAAAAAAAGTAAACCACTTTCCAAATTCCGGCAGTGTGGAACATTGTGATAATTTTCAGCACCATGGACAGCAAACTCACCCTGAAATCAAGGAGAGACTCTGGTGCGCCGCCCTTGCCATTTCGCAGCCTTTGGTTCGGGTCTTCAGCATGTTGGCCCGCAAAGTAGGACAGTCAACAGTGATTTCACCAATGGAGATGACCAGCTCACGGTACAAAGCCACAAGTGTGTTGAATTCTTGGACGATCTGAGTTAAATTAAGACAAAAAGGATCACAAAAAAAAATTTATCTGAACTTCAAGTGGCACATTAAACAGGAGCACATCAGAATGGTGACAGAAAATCTTTCCTTGATTGTGATTGTGATCCCCTAGTTGTTGTAACTAGGGGGGGAATCAGAGGGGACACTTTCCATACCACAAAACCCCTCTATTCAGACAGTCAAACAAGTTTTACGAAGGAATTATACAGAAAGAGTGCATAGTTATTTACTAACTTGACCTCTGTGTTGTATGCCAGTGAACCTCAATCGTGGTCCTCAGGGCCGACTGTCTGCATGTTTTAAATGCCTCTCCACTCCAGCACAGCTGACTCAATTTACCTTTTTTGTATGCCTGCAATTGTTACAAATGTCTGTCAATCAACAATTTATTTAAGCTGGATGTGCAGTAGCAGGGAAACACCTAAATCAGGACTGGGGACCTTTGCTGTATGCTACATCCTCCCAATTACAGGGAGCCAACTCACATCTCCATCCCAAAATAGACAAGTATATGCGATGGATGGTTATTTTATACATTTCCAGCAAAAGTTTTAAAAAACAAGTTTACGTTTGCATGTTTTGAATTGGTGGGTTTTTATTCCAATATGCAACAATTTGAAAAATATGACATCATGGCCACACATCTAACCATACGCTCCACCCCAAGCAGAGATGTAAAACAACAGCAACTATAACAAAATGCTCCACTGCTCCTTCTTTTTGTAAACATCTATTTTCATGACCATGGTACAGCACTACATTCAGGTCTGGCATTGTTACTACAAGATTTTTTTTATTTACTTATTATATATATATATAAATGGATGAAGACATGCTAGGAAGTTATATTGTGATTTTAAAAAAAACTCTCAACAGGAGGTTATTTCAGGAAAACTCTGGTTTGGATAAACCTTGAAGGTAATGTGTTCCTTATTATTAATCTGAAATCTGCATCAATAATATAAAATTGTGGGAGGGGGGCAGCAAAACTGACTCATGGACCAGCGCCTCCTTGAGAAAACTTATGCTCCTGTCCTGTCACTGCAGCAGAAAAGTCTGAGATGTTAAACACAAGCGGTGGAAAACGAAGAGCAACTAAACCCAGCCAGGGGAGCTGCAGTATGCAAACAAAAAATGTGCAGACTTGTACATCTGCAGTTACAAAGTCAGGAAAACGTGACTGAAGATTTGTGAAGCATCGCCATTAGAACAGCCTATATAGACAAGACTGAGTGCACACATATCTAATCATTTTTTGGGGGGAACTCTTGTTTTATTTAATTTGGTTGCCTGAAGAATTAAGATTGTGAGCGTATTGGGGCACAGGTATTTTTGCTCCTGTTGTACATCCTGCTGAAAACGAGAAGACTGCATGACGATCAGTGATGTATGGCAAAGGCTTGATCATTTCTGTTAAAACACAAGACAGATGTGCCATGATTATGAACATCTGCACATATGTTCATGTAATTCAGTCTTTTTTTAAATTATTATTCTCAGCAAATCAGCCGCAAATCATAAGCACCTATCTCTTTCCCACACTCTAAATGCAAATCAACCAGTCCGTCTGCACGCCGAGGTGTTCTGTTTGGCTTAAGTGTAAATGCATACGGTTATTTTTAGGCAGACCCGGGTAAAGTCACTCATTTTTGCGTGCTACATGCGCAGGATATTCAATTGTCAAACAGCAAAAGAAATCTTGGCACTCTTTTTATCAGAGGCAGCTTGCAGACACAGACGTGCCGCAGACCTACCATTCTGCAGTCGGCCACGGCGCGCTGGGCTTTGCGGGTACTCTCGGTGCTTTCCCTCCGCTGCGGGTCTCGGTTCGGAGGCTTGCCAATCTGGAAGATGTTCCCGGCGGATCTGGGGCGGTTTTTGCGCCCATTCGATGCAGAACTCATGCATACACATCCACGATTAAAACAGCCCCAAAACGGAACGATTCTGTCCGACTCCAACCACAAATATTTCTAATGATAAAAACTCCTCCACCGCTGTTCTCCTTTTGCCTCTCACCACCCTGCACCCTTTCCCGTGCACCTTATTCTCTCCTTATTGACTCAGTTCACCTTCGACAGCTGAAGCTCGATTTATTCTTATTGCTCTTTTTCGCTACCTTTATTTATTGTAGGAGAGGGAGGGGAGAAAAATCCCAGACGAGCCTAAGGGCGCAGGAAAAGTAGAGGATGAGCGCCTGTAGCTCCTCTCCGCATTGCCTTGACTGCGTCGGGGCTCAAGTCACCTTCACTCCCGCGTCGCTATAAAGGTGTATAAGGAGGACTCTTCACACCCGGCTAGGAGTCCAGTTTGCAGAAGCGTCCTTTCTGACGCACAGATGTCAGATCGCATTCATGAATGGTCTCCAAATGCAACCATTTTTTATGATTGCGCGTTTCCATCAAGCAACGGGCGATGAAAAAAATATGTTCTTGTGTTCTATGCGGACCAAATAACGCCGTCTGCGTGCGCTGAGAATAGAAGTCGCAGCCTACACTTTGAGCTTCTGTGTAGGAGAAAATATGAAACTGATCCCTGGCGTCGGAGTTCCAGTCCGGCTCCGAGTGTCTTTTTTTTTCTTCTTCTTTGAGTGCTTCCTGCCAGTCGGGCGGGCCTATCTCTAACCTTGGAGAGGAAGAGCGAAGATGAGCACTTGCTACAGGCCTGACGTGGCTCTGTGGTTGGCAACACTGTGCACCCGAGGGACGGGAATACTAATAGGGCCCGTTAACCAGACACTAGCAAACCTTGAAAATGAAGATTATTGTCCAATCAAAAATGCTGCGAGCTCTGTGAGGTCTGAACTTGATCACTTTAAACTTTTAAACTGAGCCGAAATTTACTTTTTGAGCTGTGATCTATTGGGGCAACTCTGTATCATCAAAGGTGATATAACATAGAGTTACGCCATCCATAGGAAGGGTAGGGACATTGCTGCACAGACTGATTGCTCACAGGTTGTTTTATCCGGATGCATTAATGGAAAGTTGAGTGGAAGGAAAAAATGTAATGAAAATGTGCAGAAGCAACAGGAGTAGTATGGTGACATAAAACCCATTTAAGAGTAGGCGACAGTTATTGTACACTATCTTTAAATTCAAAAGTTGGATTTTCCAAGTTCCCAGTCAGAAAAAACAGTAAGAAGGCTCAGTAATTCTCAAATTCTAATTCAGAAAGTTGGAGCTTGTCAAGCAACCACAAGGTTGATTTTCAATTTGACTGCATATTCTCTAACCCTACCTATCTGAAATATAATCTGAAATATAATGAGGGAGGCCAATATAAACAAACTATTAGCATTACATTTGTATCTCCTGTGATATTTTTTTTTCCAGCTCCTAACTCTGATTCCCAAAAACCTAATACTGCTTTCTGTGGACTCTACTCAGTGATGCACGGGTTACCACACACATGAATACCCATAGCATTGGCTAAGACTTCCTTGTGTTCCTCAAACACCAAACCAAATGTTGGAATCATTTTAGGAAGAAAAGTGTCTGTAAGGATCACCATATCCCAGATGACAGAGAATCTTTTCCAGTCTGCCTGCAGTGAAACCATAACTTGTATCCCCAAGCAACTTACACCTATTGTTAAGGTGAAAAAGACTTATCTTTTTAGGAGGGTGTGAATATTGTTTAGGGAAAGTGTTGCAATATCTCACAGAATATTGTGAGCATTAATCCAGAGGTTGTGGTGTCTATCCAGGAGGAGACAGATATAAAGAGAGAATTGCATTGTACGTCAAAGTTTCTGCCCCAGAATAATAGATGTTTGTTTCAACCCCATGGCTAGGAGCTTTACTTCTCTGATAACTCTCACACACACCAGCAGAAGCATCAACCACACACAGTAGAGAGTGTAGTGTTTTATCACTGTGGATTTCATATAAAGATACTAACAAATCCTCAAACGTCAGCAACTATGTAGAACAATGATGAACGATGAGAGACCTTTTGTTAGCAAACCCTGAGTCCTCATTAAATATGCAATGGAGGGAAGTATGTTTCTGATTTCTTCTCATTTAAACGAACATGCATTTTTTTTAACTTCAACTATTCACACCTCAAAGTATGTGACCAAAATTCATTTAAGACAATCAGTGCCAAATAATAAACATGTGTCTTTGATGTCCAGGTTTAAAACAGCAAAATCTCTTAAAGTAAAATTATTTCACATATATTTTTATGATCAAAGTAGCCACACACGGAGCATTGCACCAAACACGGATAGTGGCTATATAGAAAATAAAACAATTATATATGCTCTATTTAAATGCATATATCTAAAAGTGATGAATATATGGGGTCAATTTCTTCTCTCACAGAAGGAAATGATCTTCTCAAACATTTGCTTCCTGTTAATGCATCTCAATTTGTTGCAGGCTTTCAGTGGTTGTTTGGTCCTTCTTGGACAAACAACTAAACCGCAGAAAGAAGAATGCAGATGTCCTGAATCAATTACGAACCACTTCCAGTGTACAGTAGTGGCTTTTCTGCAGATATGTTGCTATATGGAAGTGAATTCAAAGGAAAGGCTTTCAAAAGAAAAAATAGAAATGTTTTAGTTGTGGCACCAATTAAGTAAGCAAACACATCATATACTAGACCACCAAGTACAATGCTTTCTCAAGTATGAGGCCACTGCAATCATACAGATAAATGTATTGAACACTGATGCTGTGTACAGGAAGTCGCCTCTACTTTCTGAGGTGGCTGAGGTCATTCAGCATCTCCTGGACTTTGCTCAGGATGTTTTATGACTCTGTGGTTGCCAGTGCCATCCTGTATGTTATGGTGTTCTGGGGCAGCAGGCTGAAGGTGGAGGACACCAACAGGCTGAACAAACTGACCTGGAAAGCCAGTAACATTGTTGGAGTGGAGCTGGACTCTCTGACAGTGGTGTCAGAAAGAAGGATCCTGTCCAAGATGCAGGCCATCTTGGACAACGAGTCTCATCCACTTCATGACATGCTGGCCGGATATAGGAGCTCCTTCAGCCAGAGACTCATTTTGCCAAAGTGCACCACAGAGCGCCACAGAAAGTAATTCCTGCCTGTTGCCAATAGTTTTTACAATGCTCATTTATAGTTATTTATTGATTAATACATTATATATAATTGCTTGTTATTTATTTATTTGTTATATCTAGTCATTTTGAATTTATCACTCTTAGGTATGTATATATTTTACAAACTTTGTATTAGTTATCTGAGATGGTGTGGCTTTCAACAAATAAGCAATTTCCCTTGGGAATCAATAAATTCTATTCTATTCTATTTGCATTAATAACAAATACACAAAGATGTCTGTCTCTGTACTCTAAAACAGCCTGACAGCTTGCCATTTTAATATGATAAATTATAAATATATAGACATAATTTATTAATTGCCTAACAGACATCTGCTCATTTTAAACTTTGCTCATACGAGCGTCTACCTTTTAAGTGTTTTATTTAAGAGGAAGACTGAAGAGCTTTTAACTCTAATGATGCATCATAGAAAGTCATTATGAAGCAACTTTACATTATGGGTGCATGATACAATACATCCTCTTTTTTGCTCTCTGCTCTTCAACTCAACCCACTGCTTTTCTAGAGCGGGAGATTAGAAAATTAATGAAAGAAGAGTGCTTGTACTTAAAGTAAAAATGTTTGGCATTTACTAGAACATATTTCATAAAATTACCCAAATGAAGTAACCAATGAACAATATTCATTTTATTCTTATTTTAAATGTTTGTATTTCAATTAGTCTATAATACCATGTCTTCTAACTTGCTTTCCAAAGCATTGGCATTAGATGTCTCTCCATCTTTTTACACCTTTTCTCCTTTTTTAAATCTTGGTTGTATCTAACCACAGCATGTATATTTTTTATAAGATTTCCAGCTGAATTTAGCAAACTCAGCATGTTTATGTTCATGATGGTAGGACTTGTTTTTCCCAGACAATCCCAAACAGGGCCGGATTTAGGAGGGTGTGGGCCCCTGGGCTAGAGCCAAGGTGGGGGCCCTACTTAATCATCATTATACAGTTGCATATATATATATATATATTTCCCTTTGGGTGGCCGGCGTTTGGCCGTGACTAACTTCTGGAACTGATCCTATCCAAACCTTATCTAGCAACAAGGCCACAACAATCAACCACCATGAGAGAGGCTGATGGACAGTCCCAACCACCAGCTCATCTCTCCATGCCAGGTTTACAACAGTCACTCCGTGTTTGACAACTTTTTTGCTATATTTTGCACACAAAAAAATTTCAGCAAGTCAGATTTTTAAAGATCAGTGATTGGCCAGAAATTTGCTAACAGTGCACCTTTAATGAATGTAAAGATCATTACTACAAACAAAATATACTTAGTAGTTATTAAAGAAATACTTGAACATCTTGAATATGTCTATTCAACAGAACATTTGACTAGGTTCTCTATCCATCCTCTATGCACAATATTTATTTATCCTTCTTCATTTCTATCTTTATCTGTTTCTCTCCCTCTTTCAATTTTTATCAACTGTATCTTTCTCTGTAATTATCAGGTTTATTTCCGAACCAACTTCAGACAGTCAGGTTATTTCCCCTCTGAGAGCCAAACCTGGTCAGAACCTTTATTCAGTGATGACTGGACTGTAGTGTCAGGGCAGGGCGGGAAGCTCGAGCTCATTTGTCCAGTCGGCCCTTCGCCATAGGATTAGGGCAGTTCCTCCCGCCGCTGCTAGCTGGAAGCTAAAGCTAGCTCCTCCCTCCGCTGCTAGCTGGAAGCTAAAGCTAGCTCCGATCGCTGCTAGCTAGAAGACCCGCTAGCTAAAACTAGTTCCTGCTACTCTCCGCTGCTAGCTGGAAGCTAAAGCTGTAGCTTCTGCTGCTTTAGCTTTAAAACTTTCGCGTACTGAGTTGTTCCAGCTGCAGCTGGAAGTAACTAGTTCGCTTAACTTCGCATGGCGTGATGACTCGTTGACTTTCTGTGACTTTAGCTGTTTTCTTTCTCTTTGAATCGTTGTGTTGCTTTTTTCCACTCATGGAAACCCGTTTCAAAGCTTCACAGACTTTTAGCATCGTTTCTACAAACAGCCGCGGTGGATGGAGGAGAACTCAGCTGTGTTTGACGTACTCACCACTTGGAGCTAGTTTTCAAAACGCGATCTGGAGAAGAATCGTTTCTTTGTAAAGATGTTCCAATGCTTTTTCAAATAAACATCCATATTTTCTGCTTCTTGCTCAGCCCACTAAGCTGTTTTTACCCAAAGCGCAGGATCAGTACTGTACGGATTATCCGTGGTCATCGCTCCACCTGGAGAAGAAGTTCGCCCTGTCGCCGCCTCTGACTCCCGGGGCACCGGATCAGTCCATTTTCTGGCGGACCATAGAACCGCTGTTAGCAACGTCTTGAGAAGCGGAGAGGGACGATGGTTCTGTTTCATGTCCAATATGAGTTTTAAAAACCCTGATAGCTTGGATATTTTCTTCATCATCTCTCGGTCGCGCTCTTCTTTTTCTTTCGTTCCTGCGCTCCACTGTCATTCATTCTGTTGGCGCCATCATGAGAAATCTCTCCCTGAAGCTCCGCCCCAAAGCGTAAGCAGCGTCCAACTTGGACCAATAAGAATCAAGCATTCATGATGGACGTTTGCCAGAACAAATCAGACAGTTTTTTCAACAACACCGCCAAAATCCTCTTAGCCCCTGACTAAAATTAAGGCAATCGAACCTTATTCATTCACAAAAATACAAAGCATCTTTCGGGGCCCTGGGCTGCAGCCCCGGCAAGCCCCTGCGAAAATCCGGCCTTGGGTTGGAATGGTGAAATTGTCTTATGGTTATTTGAAAATTCATGACCCCAAGATCTTTGTTGTAGTTCTCTAATGATACGTTTTAATAGTTTACTTTTACCTCATCCAGATCCTGGATTATTGATTACTAATGAAATATTTTAAGAACTCTTGATCAACTTGAAAAATGAAAGCATATTTTTTAGTTTTTATGAAACTGAAGGAATGGTAGTACATAAGGCAACATTGATTTAGTTAAAATGATTTCTTAATATATTTTTTCTTCACTGAACATTTGTGTTCAGGTTTGATTTTTCTTAATTTTGCACTGTGAAACTATGCTGCTTCATTAAAAGGTAAACATAATTAAAGACGTCTTACACTGCTAAAGCAGGAGTGCTACTGAATATGGGCAGTACTGTATGTTAAAGCACTGTCCCTTCTATTTCTCAGGCCTCCAAAAGAAAATAAAAGAACAAAACCCAAAACTTTGGTAATTAACAAAAAACTTTCCTTTATTAGATTTTACATGTAGACAAAATATTTATGTCACATTTTAAAGTATTTTATAATTGAAATCAATGTTTAGTTTTGAACAGCTGCAGCTACCAATTTGGTCCAAACAATAACTGAATCAGGTCAAAAATAAACACTGCAGCCTGAATGATTTATTAACTTGGCTTTGCTTCCGTGTGTGTGGGTCAGATGAAGTCAGAAAACAGAACATTTAAGTTCAAAATGCCTCATCTGCACAATTTGATCTAATAAGTTATATTTTTGCACCTACTTAACGTTCAGTCATTGGCTTCTCACTAAAATTGATTGCTCCGGTCTTCCTTCTTCCACAATACATTTATTGCATCTATAAATAATAAATTTCTCCTCTTCAGTCTTCAGCTTGTGGATTTCTGTGTTGTTCCATCAAAGTTGGCAAGATTGTCAAAAGGAAGGAAAGAATAAATAGCAAAGGAAGCAGAATATAAAAAATCCAATAACCCAGTTGACTGAGTAGATGTAGATTATGACCATGTCCATGTCGAAACGCCAGCCTCTAGAGTCATCCTCAAAGTCGATAGTGTCGAGGGGGAATCCTCCTCCATGGGGGAACTGGCGTCTCACATTTGGGGTTGACTGCCTCTGGAAACCTTATTTATGAAACACATTTTGTGTAAACTTACTGTGAAACACTACCAATATGATTTACATGACTGAATTTTGTATCCAGTACAATCTACATCTACTTTATTAAGTATTTTTTAATCATTTATGCCAGTAAAATTTTTGATTTGATTCCATATGTGAAACCCCAAAAGCTGCTAGCATTTTCCAAATCATTAATAAAAGCTAGTTAAACAAATGGAAAAAAAAAGAAAAAAATACTTGCCTCGAAAGATGCGGAAGAGCTTCCTGCAGCTTGGGAGAGGCCACTTTGAGCAAGGTGCTCTCTGAAAGTTTTGCTTTCTGGAAAGGTATTCCTTGGGGAAGAATGTCTTTGCTGTTTGGTTCAGCTCTTATTTAAGGTAAGAAAAAACACAATAATGATATAATAAGTGATCATCTTACAAACAGCTTCATTTCTTTATAGTCTGATTTGTGCACCATGTTGTAAAGAAAGAGATTTAACCTCACTGGCCTCAGTGTGACCTTAACTTAAGCAATCAGAACAATTTCAAATTATTTTTATGTTATCATTTACAAGAGCACTTGTTTCTGCAGTCCTAGTAGCCATCCTGTCCATGCTGCTCATACGTTGTATCCAAAAGTAGGCCAGTCTGAATCATGAGAGTTTATTACTTATTCATATTTTTGTCAGAGTCATATCATGTAGGATGAAATCTTCATTTAGTTCACATGAAATGTCATCTAATTCATTGGTCAGCGAGTAAGATACACACTGTGCCTCGGAATAGCATGCATATCCCTAACTTTTAGATAAATCACTGAAAATACATTAAAATCACAAATGTAAATTCATTTTATTGGGATTTTATGTGACATATCAGCACAAGATAGAGCATAGAGCAAATAAAATGTAAAAATGCAGCAAGCATATCTTTTCAAAGCGTTTTACCCTTATAACAGGAGTCATTGTCATCAAGACCTAATGTCCTGCAGGTTTTAGGTTCTTTCATTCTTCAACACAGCTCATTCATATTATTGAATTACCTCTTCTTCAGCATGTCATTAAGTTTGGCAAAGGCCTGGTAACAAGCCATTCATTTGATTCACGTGTGTTAGAGCAGGCTTGCATTTAAAGACATTGAGGACTAGGGTTGGAGACGCCGGTCTTATATCCTTAAACAAAATCAAATTACCCTCAGAAGTCACCTAATGAGTAAATAACCCATTCATTTCACTATGTAGTACCATGCAAAAGTATTGAATCATTATGATGTTTAAAGAACATGAGCAATAGGTTAGGAATAAAGGAAACTTAAAAAAAAAAACAATAAAGAGTTTATAGTGGGGTGAATATTCACCTTCCAATTTGATAAAATTCAACATACAACCTGAGCAGCAAGGGATTCATTCTCATCAAAGCATGTTCATGTTTAACAATGGCCCAGGCAAAGTCCAGACTTAAAATCAAGTTGAGAATCTGTGGTAGTAGTTGAAAATTACTGTACCCAGAAGTTCACAAATCAATGTAACTTGAGTTGGAGAGATTCATAAGGAAGAATGGGCAAAAAACTTCAAAAAACATTGGCAATGTACAAATGTAAGGAATAATACATAAGGATGTCTTATTTTTCAGATTTTTGTTTTCCAAAATCAGTGAACATTATTTTTATCATTTTCCTTCCATTTTACAATTATGTATTGTTCTGTGTTGGTCTATTAGATAAAATAATAAGTATGAATAGCTTGAAATTAGTGCATATAAAGATACTACAGCATAGCACAAAAAATCCTGATGCATCTGTTTTCACAGGGGTTATTTTCCTTCCAAACAGGAAAACCACTTCTTATATCTGGAGTGGATCAAATGAAAGTGTTTGGATTGTGTTTGATTTTGTCCTCTCGGCCTCTGTGACTCATCTGGTGTGAGCTGAACAAAAGGTCCACCCTGCTCCCTCCAGGACATGTGCAGCTGGGCCCCCTGAACAATCAGGAGCTCAGAGATCTAATCTGGATAACTAACAACAAACAAACGACTAAAAATTTAGTCACAACATATTTAATGCTGTATTTTGACCACATTACTTTTGATGCACAGGTAAATTAAATAATGCTTGCAAATCTTATTCCTTTAAACATAGATGTTTTTGACTACTGACTCACCCTTTTGGAAGAAGACATGAGTGATGATGGTTCTGCAGAGAGGGCAGGGGGTATTGGTGGGGTTATTCTTTGCAAGTGTCCTCAAACAGGGCTCACAGAAGATGTGGTTGCATGGGTGACACATGTAAGGACTGAAGTACACATCCAAGCACACGGCACAGATGAACCCTTCTTTGTCTCTCATGCTCAGAGTTTCTTCATCCTCAGTGCTGCTGCTGCAGCTGCTGGTGGTAGTGGGGGTCTCTGTTGAACTCTGGAATAAAAGGAGAGAGTTAAAAAAAATGTGGCTTTATAATTAAGTCAGCATCCCATCACGTGTACGCAAATATCTTTTTTAAATGTGATAAATATTTCACCATATTTTGCCAACCGCTTGTGAAAGTCTTTCTCTCTTCATCACCTTTTTTGATGAGTGTTAACCTTCTTTGCCATGTAAGTAGGAGTTAGTTCAAGGAGCTAAACTTGAATTAACTCCTTGAACTATCTCTTTGCCTGCCTTTTATTTTGTCTTATTGTAAAGTATGAATATTGGTTGGAGAGAACTATTTGATATAAATGCTGGCTTTTTTTTAATTCGGTTTATAGAAAACAGAAAAAAATGCTAGAATAATATCTAATTCCAGACTAAATCACACAATTTAAACTGCTTTGCAATAGTATTCAAACATCTTGAAAATCAAGGGACACTTCAGACAGGCCAGAAATAAAGAAAGAGTTGCGAGAAGGAAGCTGTTGTTGAAAGAATGCCATGAAAAGTCCCATTATACCTTTTGCCAATGACAATAACATTAAACATAGAACCAGTGTGATGGTTAAATAAAAGCATGTTGATGTGTTGAATGGCCAAGTTAAATCACAGACAAATATACAATTGAGAATCTATGACATGACTAAAATTATGTTCACAGATGCTCAGGGTCCATTTTGAATGAGATTCATCTATTTTGCAAAGATGAACAGTCACAACATTTTTATATCTAGATCTGCAAAGCTGATAGTGGCATAACCCAGAACACTTGCAGATGTAATTGCTGCAAGACTTTGTTATGAAATTAATTTACCTAAAGGCTGAATATTTAAAATATGTGAAACAACTTTTTTTAAATATAAAAAAATCCTTTTTTTATATTTAAAAAAACAACATATTTTTTTGTTTTTTTTAAGTGCGAAAAGAAAAAAAGTGCAGTTTTGTATTAATATTTCTTGCATCATCTGTATTTGTTCGTGTGTCTTACATCACACCAAATGTTTCCCCAGTCAAATTATTCCATCCAAACTACTGAGTTGTCAGTTTTTCTGTCTTTGCCCCTGAGTCCACACTGAGTCTACCATTTTCAAAACACAGCTAGACCTCATGTAAAGGGATTTACCTCGGCCCCCACCTCTTGCACAAAGATGTGTCAGTTGCAGACCCCTGGGAGATGTGCCTTGAGCTTCAGTGTTAAGAAAGCCTAAGGGTGTTTCCACAGTAATTACTGCTTTTCACCCAGGGGGAGCTCCAGGGACTTCCTTGTAGCAGCAACTCTGCCTCTCAAGGTGTGTCATTAACACAGAGAGAGGAGAGGACCCTGAGCATACACAGCTCTTAAGTAATCATGGACACTGAGGTTCTTCCCTGGCAACACAGGATGTATAACATGGTAGTGTTTTGTTGGCTACAGCTGGTTCACAATCAAATAAAACAGACATCTGATTACATTTATCTCAAATTCATGAACAAATAAAACTTAGGAATCAGATTAAATTATTAAATAAGGGATATTATAATGATATGCTTCCCCTATAACAAAACCCACAGTTCAGGTCCTGGCAAAAGTAAAAAAACAAACTTCCAAGTATTTTACTGGGATTTATGTGACACAACATAAAGTAGTGGATACCTCCAAGTATTTAGTATTGAGTTGTGGCAGAATCTTTGAAATAAAACATTGCACTTCTCTTATCAGCACTAAAGCCTAAAGATGATTTTTTTTGGCAACAAACGCTCTATGGGTCAACTATGAAACAAAGACTTTGTGGAAAAGGCCATCATGACGACTGTAAAACATGATGAAGGATGTGTGATGCTGTAGATCTGTTTCTTTTACAAAGGCCCAGAGGAACCTCATGAAAATGCATGGAATAATTCACAGTTTATTCTAAATCTGGTCATTTTAATCTTTTCATAAAAAAACAAAATAACTGAAAAGCTTCTTTCAAAACGATTTCATTTCCTAAGCCTACATTCTATATAACACCTGTACTGAGCTGCATGGATAAGAACAAATGGATGGTCTGGAAGAAGGATCAAAGATTCTTCTCTCTGATTGCTCTAACCTTGTGAAATGTTACAGGAAAAGTGTAAATGCCACTTAGAAAAATGTGCGGGGAATTAGTATTGAATGGAAGGATCTCAATAAATGTGGCTATTTTGATTTCTGTACAAAAATAGCACAATGTATGAAGTAGATATACTCAAACTAAAGTATGTATTTTTTACATAAATTATTCAGCCACTAATATACAGGATGAATCTGAGTCTCTTTTTTTAAATCCCTCACCCTGGGGTTTCAAAACACCTGTAATCTATTAATTATGTGACTGTTATTGCAAGTTTTTCAACTCCACCAATCATGTTAGTCTTCCTGCAACAGCAGTCAGAATAATTTTAGTCTGGCAGCGTGACTACAGATCAGCAGCAACCAATCAAAACTGAACCAGCTCTTTTGTCTGTCCAGGTTTGAAGGGCTCTCTGCCCAAGCCTCATCATGCAGCTAATTCAGACGTAACCCCACTTTAAACCATGCAAACACAATGGCTATTGAAATGAGCTAGGTGCAGACATAGCTGTCAAGTGTTGGGAGTCTGGCTGAATTGAACTTACACAGTCACACATAGACACACACAGTGTCATGTGAAGCCTTAAATATAATAAATATGGTGGAAAGGAAAGAAGCACAGAAGTTAAAATGTCTATCTTGTGCTACAAATGCCCAAACAGATGTTGTTTTGTTTTGGTTATAGGCTTTCATCCTGCATGTACACACATTCAACTGGCTCTGTAGCGCAATCTGGAATACCTTAATAAATATCTCAGCATAATGTGTTAAAGTTTGCTTTGTCAATGACATGTAATTGAATAATTCTTTCAATTTTGAAGTCATAACATTGGCAAGATTCCTATGTTCTCACTGGTCAGTGTGTTTGACCCATGAAAACTGATGGAAACTTCTGTGTAACCTCTTATTTTCAGGTTGAATAAGTACTAAATTAATTATGTTGCATGAATGTAACATCAAATGGACAGCAGTAGAGAAGAAATTGATTTGAATTGAATTTTAAAAATTGATTAATTTAGAGCATAAAAAGTAGGAACTCACTGTAAGAACATTTAATAAAAGCTTTACGATTACTGTAACCACAGTGAGATTTACCTGTGTGCTCTCCGGCTGTTGACTCGGTCTCCATCTCTCCCTCCTCCTCTGCCTCCTTCTCAGACTTTCAATCCTGTTCTTCTCTCTTTTACTCATCCTCCTCTCTCCTGAAGCAATACAAGGTGGTGTATCTGTGGAGTACATGGCCCGGCCCATCACTTCGATCATGCCACAACCTTCTTCATTGGCATCCTTGTTCTCATCTTCCTCTTCTTCATCCTCTGACTCTGAGATTTGTGTCTGATTCGAATGGTGTTGTGTTGGCCGCCCTGTTCTCACTTCCGCCCAGAATGGATCTAAATCTCTGGATAAAGGGTCTTGTGATGAGAGGTGAGTAGATCGGCTTTGAACAGCAAGCCGCCCAGACTGAGATTTTAAATTGGTTGTTGTAGTTTGGGTGAAGCTGATAGCTTGCGATCTAGAACCTTTATGTTGTTTTCCTGAATGATTTGATGGTTCTCCAGCTTCAAAAATGGTATTTAACTGCATTTCAGAGTTACTGCTGGAAAAGCTTTCAGAGGTTCCTCTCCTTGGTTCATTTTGGACTTGTTCGGCACATACTTTTTCTATCCTTCTAGACAGCTCTTGTCCTCTGTCCTTACCTCTGAAGTGTCTCTCCTCATCCCTTTCTTGGTTTCTGTCTCCTCTTCTTCCTTGTTTGTCCTCAGGACAGGTCTTTCTGCGTGCCTTTCTTCCGGACAGGGCAGCTTTTGCCAGATGCTGTACAGCCTGATCTGCATCACTCAGCCAAGATGTCGTCGGCCTCATCCATTGATGGTGACCCTCGTTGCTGTCGTTTCCTTCACTCGGATCTTCATTCTCATTTCCTCTGTTTCTGCTAGCGCCACCATTGACAGACACTCCCATGCGGGAGCTCATTATGAACTTTAAAACCTGTCTGTATTTAGCAGATCACATTGGATGGAACTTCAACCAACTAAGCAGCTTTTACCCTCTCTCACACATCCCTTACTCTTCCTACTGCTCCCCATTTCTTCTGCACATACTTTCAAGCATTTTATTTAAGAGAAACAGGGAGTGTTCTAGTTCGGGGCAGATGAGCGGTGCAGCTCTCTGGTCTGGCCTCTCCTACCCCACCGAGCCCCCTGGGGCATTCCACACTGTTGACAAAGACAAAGTCATCATGCTGAGCCCCATTACAATAGTTGCTCTGTTCGCAGCCTCACTATAGAGCTGTTCAACCTATAGAAAACTCACCATTATGGACCAACAGGACTGACGAAAAGGAGGTGAAAAAGCCAGAGGCACATTTTGTCTAATGGTAAATAGCACTGCGTCAGCTTTTCACTCACTGTTTGATACAGTGACTTACTAAAGTATAGTCACATTACAACAACAAATTTCAAAGTAACATCATTATTATTAGTAGAAGTATTATTATTGTATTTCATAGACCATCAAAAAGTGGCTCATGATAGATAAGTGGAAGGTAAATAGTTTTTAAGATTTTTACAGATAAAAATCTGTTAAGCGTGGCATGTATTCAGAACTTTGAATCAATAATTTACAAAACCAGCTTTTGTGACATTATTTTTTTGCATAGTAGTAGTTTGACTGTGACTGAGACATTGTAACACTGGAAAGAACTTTGAAATAAATCAATTCCTTGTAGCTCTGGCAGTATTTTTAGAATATATGAAGCAGGGCATATTCCTCAGTCTTAAGTATTCTGCATCTGTTTTCTCCAAAGGGTGATCTCTTTTTACCTCCATCCAACCTCATCAACCTCTGCGAGCTTCCTCTTACCATGATGCTGCCATTACTACATCCAAAGGGGATCATATGTTCAGACTGAAGCCTCAGTTTTCCTAATTGGGACAATTCATCTTGACTTATTGTGCTTTTAACAAACCTTATTTTATGTTCTCCAAGATTATTTCCCTGACCTGTGAAATGATCTTCATGATTTCATTTTCCCTTTCTCTCCCTCTTTACAATTATTCACCATTTTGTGTTGAAACACACAATCTTGATAAAATACAGTAAAGATTTAAATGATTTTATTTTAATGTACATGAAGACAAAGTTTAATTACTGGACAATGGACATCTTACATCATTTAACACACCTGGATCAAATGATGGCTCATTAGAAGGTCTAAGAAGAACATTGACAAGATGAAAATGTTGTTTCTACCACCAGGGAGAGAACTAAAACATGCAGGATGCAGGCCCACAAGGACCGACTTTGGGAATCACTGTCTTACACAGACAGCAGAAACAAATCGTGTTCTGAGAGTTTATTTTGGAAATAAAATCACTGAACATAAAATTCAGCTCACAGAAACAGCAACAACATTCTGACTAAATTTAAAAAATAAAATAGAACCAGCCTTTCCTCTCTATTGAAAGCCCAACCATTCCTCCAAAATGAAAATGTCCGAAGAACAGTCGATGCAAGATAAAAAGTGAACAGCAGATGGCAGCAGCGTTCCTGTCTGGCCTTTAGAAGGAGCTGTTCTTGGTCCTGAACTACAATTTCCACTGTCTGCGCACGTTGAATTTGCACTTCTTGTCCGTTGGAAACATTTTGACAAAAAACATCTGCTTCAATTTAATTAAATAATAGGTTGTAGTAAAAATAAGATACTTCCGGATAAGGTTGATTGTAGTTTAATCACAAGCAAGCCTGTTTTTAAGGATTGGTCCAGTAAATAATAATAATAAAATTATTATTAATAATAATAATAATTATAATAATAATAATAAAGGCTAAACTAAAACCTAAGGAAACAATTGCGTGTCCTTCTGCTGTCAGTAGCGAAAAGTGAAGCATTTAGGAAGCGCAGCAGCAGAAAACTCCAGGGTGAACTCCTCCCGGTCTGACGTACGTCGAGCAGTTGGTATAAATGAATTCACGGACTCACCAAGCTCAGATTATTCGCAGCACCAGTGCACACCTGGCTGTTCACACACACACGGGCTGACCCCTACACACACAAACACATAAACACACGCGCACACCCCCACACGCTCATGCATACCCACAAACACCGCGTCATGCGTCCTGAGAGCGACAGCAGGAACTCCGATGGACACCATAAAACACACGGCAGCAGCTGCTGCAGTGTAAGCAGCTCACTGCCTTCTGCTTTTTTTACGCGTACATATCGCCAGCTGCAGTAGAAAAGTTGCGCTCGCTCTGAGTTCGACGACATGGATTTTCTAACGAGCAGCAACGCCAGCAATGCCACCGGCGGTTACCCCGAAGGGATGGACGTGGTCGCCGACTGGATCGGGGGAAGCAACGCCACGGAGTCAAGGTTTCAACCCGATCTGGTGCTTGCTTACCAGATAATCACTTCTCTGCTCCTGGGGGCCCTCATCCTCTGTTCCATATTTGGCAACGCGTGCGTTGTGGCAGCCATCGCCCTGGAGAGATCTCTCCAAAATGTGGCAAACTATCTGATTGGATCTTTGGCCGTTACAGACCTGATGGTGTCGGTGTTGGTTTTACCTATGGCAGCCCTCTACCAGGTTCTAAATAAGTGGACTCTAGGGCAGGAGATCTGTGACTTATTCATCTCTCTGGATGTGTTGTGCTGCACATCCTCCATCCTGCATCTGTGCGCAATCGCCTTGGACAGGTATTGGGCCATAACAGACCCCATTGATTATGTAAATAAACGAACACCAAAGCGAGCTGCGCTCCTGATATCCGCAACTTGGCTGATCGGATTCTCCATCTCCATCCCACCCATGTTAGGATGGAGGAGCGCGGAGGACAGGGCGAACCCAGACGCATGCATGATCAGCCAGGATCCAGGCTACACCATCTACTCCACCTTCGGGGCTTTTTACATCCCCCTCATCCTCATGCTAGTCTTGTACGGCAGAATATTCAGGGCCGCTCGGTTTCGGATTCGAAAAACGGTTAAGAAAACCGAGACGGCGAAAGTTTCGGACAAGTGTTTAGCCGTGTCTCCGGCAATCTTCCACAAGAAAAGCAATGGGGAGACGCGTGGAAAAGGCTGGAGACGCTGCGACGAGTCCAAATCCAGCTCTCCGTGCGTAAACGGCGCTGTGAAGCACGGAGAGGAGGGCGAGTCGCTGGAGATTATAGAAGTTATCAGCAACTCCAAGACGCACCTGCCTCTGCCCAACACCCCTCAGTCCTCCTCTCATGGTTATGAGAACATGAACGAGAGGAACTCGGGAGCAAAGAGAAAGCTTGCGCTCTCCAGGGAACGCAAAACGGTGAAGACGCTGGGAATCATCATGGGAACATTCATTGTGTGCTGGCTGCCGTTTTTCATTGTGGCGCTAGTTCTGCCTTTCTGCGCGGAGAGCTGCTACATGCCCGACTGGCTGGGTGCCGTTATCAACTGGCTGGGCTATTCAAACTCCCTCCTTAACCCCATAATATATGCCTATTTTAACAAAGACTTTCAAAGTGCATTCAAAAAGATCATAAAGTGCAAATTCCACAGACCATGAGCGCAAAAATGTGATTTTTCTTCTATAAAATTAGGTACAGAATCAAGGGAAATGTTAACAAACTGTGCAGAGCAGCAAAAAAGATGAAAAATAAAAACCTCACGGACTTTTTATTCAGGGACAGAATGTTTTAGGAGGTTTGTGTATTTAAAAAGCAGACAACAAGGCTGAGACATACCTTTTCAATGTACAAGCATATTTCTTCAGTGTTGTAGCTATGTAGCCCCACACATGTGACGACAACCATTGTTGTATTGTCAAGCAGAACATGTCTTGTGCTGATTCAATGCATTTTGATCATGAGGCACAAGGGGCTTCCATCTTCATGCAACAAGCTTTGTAGCACTGAAATAAATAAAAGCAATTAGTTTGTCATTAAGAACTCCTGAGTCAATTTTATGTCCAGTGGCACAACAATGGGGATGTAGAAACCTCTACAATTTTGTTTCCACACCAAACAATTACATATGCTGAATATTATTTATGAAAATGAGTTTAAAATTGAAGTGAATGTGCTTCAACTATTTGTTACATTTGTTTATTTCTAAGTTATTTTTGCCTTTTTCTTTTTTTTTGTTTGCAAAGATTGCCACATTTAAACAAACACCATCCCAAAACTCAAAAAATCAGTTTTGGTTTTGGATGTACCATCAACATCAGATTATCAATGGTCATCATGTGGTCCCTCCTTTCAAAACCTTCTGGAAAAATGCCCTTGGTTATGTTCAGGGATATAAGGAGCAAAGCAACAGGGTTTCTGGACATGTAAGAAATTCAAAGTTTGCTATGTTCAAATGTGGATTGAAAAACCACATAGTGAGAAAATCACTCAGGTGCAACACAAAATGCAAGGTTTTGATTTGCGAAATACCTTAATTTCTGGAGACATGTCCTATGAGCTGATGAAACTAACATTGATTTGACTTTTGGTATATTTGAAGTAAAACTGGGGAAATGTGCAAGCCTGAGAATACCATGCTTACTGGGACGGCATCTTCATATTGAGATGTATTGCTCCAGAAATATTAAAGTAAGGTCTTGAATGATCCACGATAAAGTTAGAACTTCTGGACAAATGGATGTTAAAAATTAATTAGCATAAATTTGTTAGTCACTAATTTCACTTACAAAATGAGTGTAGAGCTGAATAGATCAAACCTGAAGACTGCCTGGGAGACATATAGCTCTGGCCAATAGGAACGGATAATAAGATATACAAATACCAAGGAAACATTATATAAATTTCTGAACTCCAAGAAAGTTTTAAAAGTTGTACAAAAACATTTTGCCAATATTCTGGCATTTAGCAGCTGGAAATAACTTGAAGTATTCTAACTGACCTACAGCTGGGCAACTTCAGTCTGACTTAATTACTGATATTGAGACACAGGGTTGTCTTCATTCGGTGTATGTAAATTCACGTTTGGCTTAAAATTACATGTTTTAAATCTTTACATTCTTACCTTCAAGATTCTCTAACATTTTAACATTTCTCTAACATTTTCTCTAAATCCAAATTGGATTAATTAATTGAAGGTGTTACACATAGGCAACTCTTTAAAGTTATCTATGTGCCTAGAGTTCAATTTTTAAGATTTTGCAGAAAAGTAAAAAAAAATTGGAAACACTACACCTTAAAATGCAAAACATAACAGACAACATTTCCACTGTATCTCCAGTCATGTCTTACATAAACCCTATACACAAATCCACTTACACAAGATGAGAAGATAAGGAACTGTCACAGGAAAAACAAGTGTTCAGGAAGAAGTCCCAGTGAGTCATGCATGTTGCAAAAGATGGGTGGCACCTGTTGTTGTGGAAACACATCAAGATGATGCTTGTAGTGAATCTGTCTGCAGTCTGTCTGATAGACAGATAGAGGACAGATAGGAATGCAACAAACAAGACATGAAGTCAAGATGTTGTGGTATCAAATGCTGACAGAACTTTTTATTTGAAACTTTTGTGAGTCTTATTGATAAATTCATATTTTTTTCACATAGAGCTGGTGTGACTATTTCTAAACCAAATAATGGCAAACTTTAAACCTTCATTTTCAATTTCACTTAATGAAGGATGCAATTTTTAGATGATTTATTCAGAACATACATGACCGGATTGAGGTTGTAAATAGTTAATGTCACCAAATAAACCTGAAGGTTTTGATTATTCTTTGAATATCTGTGCTCATTGTGTGCCCACTTGTAATACGATTCCTAAAACATGGTTTAAAAATCGACAACGTTGTAGCACTAACAAGCTATGTTGATTTATGCTAGAGTTAGAAAAACAAATCTCATAAATACATTAAATAATCTTAAGAATTGACACTAAGATTAATCAACACTACAGCTATGCTGAGAGAATCAGCTATCGATTGAATTGAGGAAATGGAAACAAACATTCTACGCACATCTCATTTTCTTGGTCAGTTTGTTCCTGGCCTTGCAGGTCCATCCAACACTGCGATAAGCCACTTTCTTTGTGCAACACAGCTTCCTGAGATGTGACATTAACACATCTAAGGAAGCTGATTCATTGTTGCTAAATGTGCGAAAAGTCTTGGTCTGCACATGCATGTCTTCTCAAAAACCGATGAAGTCACAGTTTCAGCATATTCACTTAATTCTGCTGCTGAAGCGTCAAAACCACTCCAGTCTATGCAGACTTGTAACATCTGCTTTGACTATTCAGTCCACTTTCTAACAGCCCCAACTAGAGGCTTAGACAGTTTTTCATTTATTGCTTTAGGTTGAAATAAGATAAAACAGTTAGTTACCAGAAAGTCCCAAAGCAGACCTTGTGACAGCACAATAAATATCTCTTTAAGCTGCACAACAGTGGTGCAGTGGGTTTTAATCCCTTGTGGAACACATAATATCTTCCCTACATTTTGGAAGCTAATTGAAAAGGTTTGTCATTTTAAAATACTTAAGAATAAAAATGAGAAAGGCTGGGTGTTTTTCCCTCCATGTCTGTTCAGAGCTAAGCAAGCTGTCTTTCAGCTTCTGATGGTGGGATATAAACACATGCCACATTAAGCAAGGACAAAAACTCCTCAGTGAATAAAAGGTCAGGGTGTGCAAAAATTACTCTAGGCAAGGGCTACACATCTTTTGCAACTGTGTGACATCAGTACACCATCACAAGAGGTTCATGAACGCTTCATGCAACAATCCGCTTCAAAAAGATTGAAGCCCAGCATCTAAACTGTGTAGTCCAGTATGTGCTTACTAAACTAATTTTCCAATAAAACAGAAGAATAGAAGACAGAAGACGTTTTTAGAAATAAAAAGTAGCACTTAGACCATTTTGTTCCCCGAATAGTAGACATTATGGAGGTTGGAATGAGGGGAGGGATGGGCTGAGTTGGGGTTGCAGAAACCTCAAAAGGGCGCTTGCCTATTTCCCTCACCTCCATCATTGCAAATAGCTGTGGCACAACAAAGACCTCAGTAGAGTTGAGGTCAGTGAAAAATGAAGAAGAAAATGCCAAGAGAGGATTGTCAGGAGTTTAGGAGATCCTCTTTAGTGAAAGTGGCCACAGAAGGGCAGAATTCATAGCAGAATAAACATAAAGCCATACAATGTTCAAGAGAGTAAAGTACACAAACTGACATCCACAGATCCAACTCTGATAGTTTGATGAGCAGAAAGTGATGCCAGGTATTGGATAAAACAGGGACTGTATCTTGTCCTGGTTGGACTCATTGGAGTTCCAGTGGGTTCTCTGGGGGCTTGTTGCATGAAAAACTTTAATTAAGCTTTTTCCTCTTTTAACTTTAACCTCCCTTCTTGCATTAAACAAAAGGCATACACCTTATGAAAGGCCCTTAAAGATAATCACAAAAACTGGCTCCTTGAACACATTTTTGAAGTTTTAATTAGTTTAATTCTAAAACTAATTAGAATTAGTTTCAGAATTAAAGCTAATTTTAATTAGTAACTTTGGATCTATTACAGGTCTCAGTCAAATAGTTTACAGTTATTTACTGTGGTGCTAATTTCACCACAGTAAATAACATTCCCTGTGGTGAAATTAGGGAATGATTAGGCCTCTTTAGTTTGTCTATTGATTCAAGGTAGTCATTGGTAATATTTATAACCACATAGATTAGTTAAGCTATGTCTATTAAGTTTTTAAGCGACTGATAGTCTGCCACAACAGCCATGAAATTTTTTTCTTCTCATAGTCTTCCTGTTTCTTTGAATGTCTCATTGTTTTTTTTTCTTTCTGCTGCTTTTGTACAACATAAATAGAATCAAATGGATTTGGAGAAAATAATCACATAAGTGCAGCCTTTGGGGTCAGGTTCTGGGCTTATGACAGGCTCAGAGAAACCAATACAGTAGAGGATGAACTATGAAGCAAAGAAAGGTATTGCTCTCAAATGTGAATCACATTGAGTGTGTGAAACCATTAATATCATTACATGTCAGGCCTGATATATGGGATTACAAAGCAGCTGAGCTGCGTCGAACTACGCTGCTCTATCAAAGGTCTGGAATTTGGGACTGCATTAATCCCACTCACTGTGGGATTCTTGAGTGAAATATAGCTAGATGGGTGCAGGGTGGGGACACAAAGGCTGAATTGCATTCAGTGCAGGAAATGAGAGAAAAAAGAGAGAGAGAAAATTCTACAAAATAGAGGCCAATTAGATGCTGGCTTACTTTTGTTGCTCTTATTAAACTGAACATCTGACACTTGCTTGTAAGCATTAAGATTTTGTCATTGACATTAAAGTTTAAAAGTTGCTTATCACAGATACTTCACATGCTTGTCAAAACTGTTACAAACAAAAATCTTACAACTGAATTCATGTCCCTTTATTCTGACTTTCCAAAATTAAATTCAGTCTCATGAGTTCCCACCAAAAGTTCCTCCTATGGAGGAAGTGCAGCGATCCAAACCTCAAGTCACATAATCTGTTGCCGTAACAACTACAAGTCATCCTACATTTATGACATTTTTGAATTAAATAAACTGTAAGTTCTTGTTTGTAATTTGCTATGAGCCATAAAAAGAAAACACAGAAAATAACTTCTTGTCAAATTAAATAAAATAAAAGTTGTTGGGGGTGGTGGATACAAATCCAGCCACTGATTTTCAGAATTTCGTTTGAAAAAAAGAATTGAAATGCATATATCCTTCTCCTTCCACTTCACAGATTTGCAAAGCTTTTTGTTGGCCTATCAAATAAAAGATTAATGAAATATACTGATGTTTTTTATCATAATGTGGCAAAATGCAAACATGTTGGAGGCTTTCGATTAACTTGCTAGGACCATAAAAACTTCAATGTAATGTTTTAAAATATTACGTTTTCTAACTGTTAATAAATCAGCTTTTTTAGTAAAATGTCACAATAATCAGTAAGTCATTCGAAAACGTCTGGTGTCTGTTATCAATAAGCTTTTTAAGTGTCATTTTAAATCTGTCAGATTGCCAAATTGAATGTTAGTTCCTAAGAAGATCCTAAATATAAACTGAAAAATGTAGGCTGCATTCAAAGGCATCAAGGAGCACTTTGTTGATATCCTAATTCTCTGATGATAGTCTAAAAATATATTCCTCAACATATTGTTAGCTGACAGTGGTGTTAAAATGTTAAAAGTACTGTGATGTATTTTAATAACAACTCAAGACCTGATGAGTTGACAACGAAGTCTTTGATCTATTTAGGACTCAATTTTGACTCTTTTTTCCTCTCAGTCCAGCTGAGTGTTTGAGAAAATTTCAACTCTATTAAAAGCACTAATCAGGACATGGGTGTTATGTGATAATGGCGAAAGCTAACCAGATAAGTTTACTGGCAGTGTCATTTAAATATATTATAAAACCAGTTTTCCACAGTTTCCCTTGTCTCATTATTATCCATTAAGCTTTATGATTGCATTTCATGTGTGTATTTGACAGTGTATGTACTAAATAAACCACTGTAGATGTATATAAAACAAAATTATAAACCATAATGTGATATAATGACAATGATTGCTAGGCACAAGAAACTTAAGGCACATTTTTCGAGTGTTCAGAAAGGGAAAAGAAAAATATGGTGCAATGAAAGAAAGATTCATTTCACCATATGAATGGTGCATATGGTGCAATGAGAAATTGGAGGGGAAAAACATAGAATTTTGAAAAATTAAGTTACAAAATAGGATCCAAAAATGGACATCAAGAGTATAAAACCTAGGATAAATAAAAGTAGGAAAACATATACGACCAAATTTTTGGTGTAGAATATACTTCAGGGTTGTTCTGATCTGTCTGAGCTTTTTAAAGTGATCTCGCAACCCATGACACCCCGGAGACGCTTCCTCTCTTTACTCAAGCTTGTGATAGAACACCACAAAACTCTTTCTGACACAGAGAAATGAGCATTTGGCTGTTTTTAGATGAGGTTATTTTTTACAAGGCAGGTTTGCTGGAAGTAAATTTGTCATTTCTGTTTCGCAAAATGATCCAAATTCTGATGGACAAGACAGCCTCATGTGGGCAGACAATCAGACACCCGCTTGTACGCAGACTCATCACCTAGATGGACGACATGGGCTCAAGGCCAACAGCAAACACAAAAATGGGTAAACAATGTCTAATCCATTGCGCTACTTGCTGCTTTCACAGACAATTCAAAGGCATAAAGGAGATGAAGAGTCTCAACCTCGGCAGCAGTTCACATCAGCTTTTAAAACTTTAAAGAACGTGTCTGCCTGTGCTTTAACAAAAAGAAAAACATGCTGCCACTTCTTAAAGTTTCCTTTCCCAGAGGATTGCTTAGTGTTGTTTTATGAGAGTTCTGCAGCTTCTAAACTTTGTCAGTGTTAAGTGTGTGGGGCAAAGACACAGAGGTGAGGTACAAAACACCACTACGTGACATAAACACTGACTGCATCAAACAGAGATCTCTCTAACTAAACAAGTGCCCTCTCAGTTTGCCTGGAGGGAGTTATCATTTCAGAGATTTGTTTTGGTTTTTTATGTGTTTGCTTATGCTAGTATTGGGTATTTTATTATAGTGTAATGGACACGAAAAATAAGATCAAACCCCGTAAGCATGAAATAACCAAAACAAACAAACCAAAAAAATGCTGGAACCTACAAGTTTGTAAGAAACAACCAAGTCTTACAGTCAAGATCAAATTGTAGGCCTAGAGTTTGGAATTGGGTTTAATAACATGGTGACAAAACAGTGGATATTAGGATTCCTACAGTCAGGAATGAGTACACAGAAAAACCTGCTGCATCACCCTAAATACTAAGGTAAAAGTCAGACAAATATGAAACTAAACCTTTTTCTTCTTTCATATAAGAAACACAAACAGTGAACTAAAGCTCAAAACAAAAACTTCATAATACATAAAACAAAATGATACAAAGTGAACTTACAGCAATAACTTTTAAAATTTTACTTCATCTTAAAACATCTGCATATCACTTTTAATGCCAAGAGATGGCTGCAATGTCTTAGACAGTTTTACTGGCAACCATTAACTTGCTAACCTATGAGAAAAAGGACTTTCCTCTGAATTAAATGGAAATCCAGCTTCTTCTGGGTAAAATCAAGCTTCCCATTAAAATGCAATTTTTTTAAACACTTCCTCACTGAGCAACATTATCCAAATCCATTGAAGTGGCAGCTCTAATGAGAGGTATTTAAATTCACTAATTGATGAGGAAAGGTGCTTGAATGCTTCATTTTTCTTCATTTCTTCACTAACTTGCATGAAATTAATGACAATTATAGAAATAGCAATAAGGTAATGCAGTCCTACAGTTCTGTCAAGGGCAAATTTTAAAGTAGCAAGAGCGGGAGGGAACCCAGCTATTTTTATTTTCAAGGAGCCAACCACTTACTTTTACTTCTCTATAGAAAAAACATATTTTCAAAAGACATGGAAGGAAAACAGTGGCCACAATATGAATGGAAAATTGTTGTGTTTCTTTGCAGTGGCTTCAGTTCAAAAGAGAAACAATACTATTTCTTAATACACCAATCAGACCTCCTACATAACAGAACGTTGGACCTTTCTGTTCCCAAAACAGCCCAGACATATTGACGCATGGACTCTACTAAAACCATGGAGAAATCTGCAAGGAATTTGATCCCAAATTTCTTGATTCCTAATTTCTTGGGACTAAGAAATTGGCAGCAGATTTTTAAAATCCAAACCAAGTTGGGAAAATAACACTTGATGTATGGGACAAGATATTTACCAAGAAACTAAGAAGTAAGGAAATAGATCAGCTAAACATATAACTTGTTTACACAATAACTTTATCAGCAATCAGATTATTGCAATGCTAAATTTCATATTCACCTTCAAAATCTAGCAATAGAAAAAAGAATAAATAAATAAAAAATACTTTCTTGTTTCTTTAGCGGCAACTCAAGATCAAGTCAAAATCAGACACCTGACCACACAGCCTTTGGCACCTTGTTAATGCCATAGGAAGACAGAGTAAGAGACAGAGAGCCAGAGACAGGATAGGAGAGATGGAGATCTTGGAAAAGAAAATATCCCTTGGCTTATTGCATCATTTCCACTGCCTGTCACCAAGAAGAAACGTGCTGCCAAGAAAAGGATCTATTGCCTTAAAATGAATTCTTTCACCAAAAAAAGCAACAACTGTCTTTGTTTCATCTGTTGCCAGCTCCTGCAGTGCATTTTCACAGAATCCCGCTATGCATCTCATAAATACGTACACAGTCCAAGTCTAAATAATATGTCTGCTTTTTTTCTCGAGGGCAATAGTTGAGTGATTACATGTTGATCTGCATCTTAAAATCCACCACTAAGTTTGACACTTTCTAGCAGTAATGAACCTTATCCTCTAACGATATGGCTTCACAGTGGATCTCTATTAACAACATTATCCACTTGCTCACTGTTTCATGACCACAGAGACAGTTTTACTTTCAGCAGCATTACCTTAATTGCCAACAAGACGTTGACACAGGCGAAAGATGTGCTCATTAATTGGACACTTTCAAGCACAGATCCATGCACAGACTAATGAACATGCTAAAACAAATATGTTTCCTCTCAAGCTGTCGATTGTCCAATTTTCACCTAATTAAGCTGTTTTGAAAAAACTTTAACTTGACATCTTTTTTGTCACATCTTAGCAAATTGATAACAAAGCAGAAATATTGCTGAGAACAGCAAGATTAAAATAAGTCTTATTTTTAAGTTGTGCCATACTTAATCTAGCATTCCTTGATCATTTGTTTATTTGTATAATGTGTTGTCATTAACGTGAAATGCAAAGATTAGGAATTCAACTTTCATGTCATTTCATAGACATTTCATAGACATTTTATAGACATTTCATTACACTTTCCAGACGTCAATGAGTGGTTTTTGGGGATAAATCAAAATTCAAATTCATCTATGAACTCTCCCTTTACCCATACCTCCACATTTTGCACACCTCTCTCTAGCATCCGGAGGTGAGTATGGGATAAAACTATGTGGCCCTTTATTATTATCACCATTTCACAGCTTGCTTTTGTGAAGAAGACAAACTGGAAAACATCCATCCCAGATTCTGGACTGAAAATGGTCTAGTCTGTGGTGTGGGCCATCATCAGGACATCTGTGATCACCAGTAGAGGGTGCTTTTTGTGAACTTCCTCAAAAAATGTCATAATTTTTATTATCTTTTGTAGTCTGAGATTGTGTGTGCTGCAAACTGGCTCACCGCTTGTGCAGATGAGAGTGTCAACTATGGTATCATTAGTGAACCTAATGATGTAATTACTGATTAATGTGACAACACAGTCGTGGGTCAACAAGATGAACAGCAGCGGCTCAGAAGAAAGTCTTTGGGTGAGGCTGTGGTCTCTTAGATGATAGACGATACGAGACTGTCAACTCTGATGATTTCAGTTGTGTCAAGAAGTCCAATACCTAATTATAGACTCCTTAATTTCACTCGTGTGAGCTCAGCTTTTCCATTAATTGCTGGGGTTTGAAGAAATAAAAGCTGAGCTGAAGTCCAGGAAGAGGAGTCTTAAAATAAGCATTCTGCACCCTAAGATAAGAGAGCAGCAGGTATGAACAACTTATGTGTCTACAGTTTGTTGAAAAGTGGTGATAATGTGGGGAAAATGTTTAATAATAGAAAGTTTAATGAAAATAATGAAGGACCTTTGCATATTTTTGAAAAAGTGTCTCTTTAATACTTTACAGAAACTGTGTTAAATTCACACAGCTTTAAGCTTTGTGCTGTGCCCACAAGGGAGACATGATGTCATGGCAGGAGAGAAGGTGGTGGGGTTTCTGTTTAAAATTGTATTTTTATTTCTTTTGAAATAATTTCTTTCATTATTGTTCAAGTGCTATTCTTATTTCTAAGCCTCTTTATTTTGAGAAAAGAATTACAGAGAAAGTCTTTGTGTTTCACTTAACAGAAATAAAACTTGAGCCATATCTTCTGCAAGGTTACTGCTGCTGTCTTTGAAACAAGATGTGCAATCTTTAAAAGACATAATTTAATAAAGAAGGCTTTCTCTGTGTATTAGAGACTTATATGAACATTATTATATGATGATGGATTACTTTACTTTCTTCTGAAGGAGGACTAGGCCTGAAAAGTTTGAGAACCATTGGAAAAAAATCCGACATTGGAAACGAGAGAAACAGAAGAAGCATCTCATCTAAAAAAGTTAATTATTTACATGGACAGTTATTGAAAAAATCTCAGAATCAAACTGAAGAAAAAATCTTCCAAAAGATGACCCTGAAAAAGTAATTATTCCTTAGTTGATTCATCTACTGTAACCTACATTCAAAAGTAAGTGAGTCCCTTGCGAGCAACTTGTTAATGCAAAATTACAATATTTTTGCCTGTCGAACCAAGTTATCTTTGGCATTTTCACATACTCAGCTGAAGAAAGGGGAACTAATTATATCTTTCTGACAGGCTGTTACTAACAGAGCGCCTGGAGTCAGAATTTGAGATTGGTTCTTTTAATAAGTAAGCGTGGTTACAACAGCAGTTCATCCATTGATTATGAATGCATTCTTTATTATTTAACATATTTTTGGCACCTGTGGCCTTTATTGACAAATGGGCAGAGAGAAAGAAGGAAGACATGCTGGAGGTCTGAAATTAAACCCACGACAGCCGCATTGAGAACTGAGCTCTGCTTGTGGTGCATCTGCTCTACTGCTAAACCACGCAAAGCACCAATGTGTGCATTCTTTATGCTTGAATAATTAAGGGGTCATTGTTAAGTGTGTTTACAAGCCAAAAAATATTCTTCACATATATGGGTACGCCCACTAAAAAGCAACAAATAAAGCAATCTGGCAACAGACAAAACATAGACAAAAACAGAAAATAAACTGCAAAAACAAAGATTTCATTTTAATGTCAAATGTTATATAATGCCTTGCCAAAGTATTTGTTCACTTTTAATATTTTCAAACTTTGTACAACCATAACATTTAATTTAATTTGTTGGAAGTAAGTGCCATGGATTTTTATTCCCAAAACAATTTTATGCTGTAATTGACGCTGACAATCTTTTGGGACATGTCTCTATATGGAGGCTGATATTTTTCTCGCTCTTCACAGCAAAATAACTCAAATTTCATTAGATTGAACGAAGAATGTCTGTGTATAACAATTTTAAAGTTTTGACTACAATTTAAATTGGACTGAGGGCTGGACTTTGGTTTATTGCCCTCAGCTGTCCTGCTGGGAGGACAGCTAAGCAAAGTACTTTATATACCTTTATGCCACAAAAATTAAACATGTGCCTAAATATATGCACCTGGAAACCCTAAAGGAAGAATTAATGCATCAAAGTTCAGGCCAGAAGCTAAACTAAAACGCTGGAGGGAGCAGCTGCAGTGTGCACATGTGCACTGACAGATAAATCTTTTTCTTACTCAAAATATATACAGTATGTCACTTTAGTAGTTACAGCTGCACATACTGCGTGTTATTTGCATAATGTGTTAGTCATTTGAATGTATCTGTATGTGCATAACTAGACATACTCTGAGAGCTTCATTACTTTTGTTTTACATTTGTGAAGTCTGAGGTCTTGTATGGGTTATATTTGTAGACTTATTTTGGTAGGCAGAAGAAGAATAACCATCTCTGTCAGACCAACTGCAGCGATCTGCATCCAAAGCTTGAGGACAGCCTGATCCCTCATTCAGTGATCAAGTCTCTAATGCCGGATAGATACATGTAGACCCAACAGCTGCCAGGGGGTTTATCTCCTGCTGCTCTGACTACATCATTTTCCAGAGAAATAAAAATGGGTGTGCATGCAAATATTCACTGAGCGTAGCCACACATTGATGTTTGCTCAAACAAAAACTTATGGCAATGGTGGAAAAAACCCACGACCTGAACTGATGGACACATGAGGCTCCATATATCACCAACTATAAACTTTCACAGCACAACTCGCCTGTGGATTGCACAGGGTTGTGATGTGAATAAATCTGGCAGGTGACCGAGGAGTTCTGCAGGAGGAAATGTGAGCCTGTGTGTGTTCTCAGTTGGTTTCTTAGTAGTGGGAGGAAAATGGAAAAACCTTTGGAGAAAATATACTGGAAGCCTCCTGATCAATATTTGTTTGTTTTGTTTGTTATTTAATAAATTTCTATCATGTATTGCCAGAGTAAAAAAGAAAAAAAAAAACACAGTGATGCTCTGTTGACTAAAATTATTTACAAGTAGCATGTAATCTGCTGCACTGTGTATTCATTCCAGGATTCTTGTGGTAATGAAATCAATAACAATGGGTGTGTTTTTTTTTAAAGGTGCAACTCTACACAAACCATGGCAAACAAATAATTGTTCTTATTAGTTTTTCTGCTTCTGTTGTATCATTTTTGTTTGTCAAAATTGACTGATACTACAGTTTTGAGTCAGAAACAAAAATCGACCCTCTGCAGACCCTCATAAAAAACCACTAATTAAACCACAGCAACCACTTGCTGTTTAAATGAAATCCTTGACCTTTCCTTCTTGTTAAGATTTTTCTGCAGAGGAACCCATGTTTATGCCTTCTCATCTGAAATATTGGGAGACACTTTAAATGTTGTTGAGAGAAATACAAATTAGTTGATAAAAAAAAAACTGTAAAATGGGGGAGGCAGAATATTTGTGTTTAGAAAGTTATTTTTCCTAAGCAGGAATCTACAACTGGACAAGTCTCACAAGAGACAGACATAAAGTGCCCACTATAAGTACTTTGTCTTTTGGATGTTTTTATGCTTTTATTGTTTTTACAAATGAGTCATGATCAACAAAATGTGTCTTTTTCGACAAGAAAATAAAAAAAAGCTGATGTCAAAAAAAGATTGTACAAAATAATGAATATATATATATAACCCATTTTATATATAAAATAAGTAATTGCATTAATATTTGTGCCATTCACTTAACTTTATTTTATTTAGAAATCTCTCTAATATGTTTCGATGTCTTTTCTTAATGTATGTATGTTGTTGTTGTTTTATATATTTACTTTATTTGACCTTTATCTATATGGGTTGCTTTACTGAGATCCAAAATCTCATTTGCCAGAGAGACCTGTTTGGATAAAACAAACAAAAGATAATAGAAACACAACACCAAAACAAGTAAACAAGGAATGTTACTTAATTAAGCAAAGCTAATACAAATTTAGCTAAAAATAAGAACAAGTTATCTTCTATGAATAAGCACTTTGAGTTGCCCTTGGCCAAAAAGGTGTATAAATACCTTATAAACCCTCCATTTTAATTGATTGCACATAAATTTTAGCCCTTGAAAATAAACAGATTTCTCTTCATGGTGTTTTTAAAGCGACATTTTCATGGAGAGGCCAGGATTCCATTCTCCAGATAATCTATTTCATAGATTTGAGATGGAAATCATTAATATAGTTTAGCATAGCTCACTCATGCTATGGTAATACAAGAGAAATTTTGAAACTTGAATTTATTTTAAAAAAAATTTTATTACCAAAAATGTTATTCGCTCTTTTGTTTGCACTCAAGGCATCCTGAACACTAATACCTAATTTGAAACAACAAAACCTACTTTTCAGAGAAAACAAAATGGCAATAGGTAAACAAACCATGGACAGCATACACTCCAATTAGTAATGCAAACACAGGATCAACTCTCTGTCAACAGCTGCAATGTCAACAATTCCTATACCAATATAGCAATCTTCCCTCTTAAAAGTGTCAAAAAATTTTTTTTCCAGTTCCTCTTTCTTGCTTGTGAAGATTCATAGAGGATGTTTCTGCTGAAGCAGCGGTTCAGCAGAAACCGCTGCTGAACGGTGTGCGTCTACATGTATGTGTAAGTGATATTTTCACAGGTGAAGGGAGCGTGATAGTATATGCTGCCATAAAAGCTGACAACAAATGTAAGACTTGCTGTCTGCTTGTCTTATTTCTCTACCCTCCAAGGTCTGAATGCTTCTGCAGCAACTGCGTCACTCTCATACTGAGTTGTGCTGGAACATCTGTGATGCTAATGTGCTAACTTTACAGACCAGCCATTACAAAAAAATCCAATTTTAAACAATGTATAGATGTCTGCATTGCCTTTCTAACTGATTTAAGAGTTAAAGGAGTCAGCATTTTCAGCTTATAGCTGTAGCAACAATAAAAGATCCCATGATACCTAATTATGTAGTCATATGCAAAGAGTTCTGTTTTTTAAAAATAGACTGATAATCGATGCAGAATATCTAACTGAACAGAACACTATGAAGAAAGGGGTTGTGTATTCTTGCTGAAAAGGCCTCCGGAAAGTCAGAGCAAAGGAACAGAAGGGGTAGATAAGAACAGCCAAAGCTGTCAATTACCACAAGGATGAAAGGAGGTGTGGAAAAAAGGGTCATGACCACAATTAATGGGAAATGCTGAAAGTTTAATAAGAACGCTTTTGGCAAAATTCCTTTATTTCATATGTGGATTTTGGACAAAATTAAAATTGTTTTAAAGGCTTTACTTCCTTTTAAAAATGACTATATTCATAATTTCCAACGGTCAAAATGAGGAAAACATAACCCCCCCAAAAAATTACTGCTTAAAAGTCAAAGTGTTGTTGGCAACTTGACAAAAAATTTTTGCAAATTGTCAAAACTCAAACAAAATTAAATTACATAACTGTTTCAGCTCCACTCTCATAAACATGAAAACTTATTAATGCAAAATTAGGAAATTAGGAGTGGATTTAAATGTTAAATGTTAAGGTAATGCAGAAACTGCCAATAATTACCTTTAAACTTGACCAAAGTTAACAAGTAAGGTATATTTTATTTATTTACTTACAGGTATACAAATAGTATATATAGACATATAGCTATACATATATGTTAAAATAATAAAAGCAAAACAAATAAAATATAATCACCACATTAAAGCCCTCTGTGTTTAAGTTGCTCTACAAGAACAAAAAGGATTGGAAAGAAGTGGATACCTGTTTTATTCTCTACCTTTCAGTACTACTCATCAATTATATTATTTAAAATAGTAACTACAAAATCAGATTTATTAAGAAGTGGCAGTTTTGTCACAGAAATCTCTGTGACAAAATATAAAATTTTGTATTTGAATAAAAGAATATATCCCAGTTTGAACTGCTTTATGGAAACTTTTTAAAGGTCCTTATAGAAACACAACTGCATGTTCAGCTAACCATGCATCATACCAAATCTTACTTTATATTTTACATGAACATGTCTGTAATTTAAGCAATGCACACAATGTGATGTTGAATAGTGCACTAACTAATGTCACAAGTATAATGATTTTTCTATGGAACAGTATTTTTAGTATGCTTGTTTTTGTGATTGTATAGGTGCTGCCTAGACAAAAGAATTATTTTGTTAGCATAATTGAAGTATCTATCCATCTGTCTATCATCCGTCATAGAAGATCAAGAGGGTTCATTTTGAGCACCTGTCCTTACATCATTTGACTAAATATAAGTAAATGACTACATATTGCAACTGTAAAGTCTTTGTTGTGAGCTGCTGTTGCAGTTATATTCTTTAGTGTTATCTTAGAAAGTTTACATATAATTTTCTTCTGTGCAGCTGCACACATACGGGAGTTTAACTGAAACTGTTTTACAACATTATCATGACTCGTTATTTGACTCAACCTGTTCCAACCGGTTTGTCCGGTTGGATGAAGGATGGAACTGCTGTTCCATCCTTCAGCGGTTGGAACAGATATGTAAATAGGGAGTCCCTTATCGTAATAAAAAGCGTGGAGAGCGGAGATGTTTTCAGAGTGGTTCGGGGCATGTGACTGAAACACATCTCCGAACTCCTCTCCTCGCGAGTCTGAAACTAATTCTTTTGTCTCTGTTGTCTCTTTGCAACGCGTGTGTTAAAAATGTTTGGGGTTTGAACCTAACAGCTGCATATAATACATATTACACAATTAAACAACCCTTCAGAATGTGGGTTCTATTTAATTTTCTTCTTATTTTTAGCACCTTTCATATCTATAGAAACTGGGGTCAGAAGAGTGAATATGTTGAACTTCAAACTTCATTTAAATAATAAATGTCAGTAAATACGAGCTGTAGCTCTTTTATATCTTGATGTCATCTTTTCATCCTCTGCATCAGCAGCACATTCATTGCTGGACTCAAAAGGTGGAAAACAACTGGTTTACTGCCACCTCTGTTTAGCTCAAGAACTGACAAGACAAAAAGTAATGAAGTGCTTTGTTTTTGAACATCTATCATCTTCTTCAAACTGGAATTTAATCTTCCATTTATGTAATGATGTAGTTTCTAAATGTTGTAATTCTTTTACAAGACCAATATTTGACCGTTTTCATTTTACAGCAGTAAGATATGTTTAAGGAGAATTGCAAGGATGAACGTGACAGTGGCAGCTACTGGGAAAAATCAATGTAGGCAGTAGACAGTGAAATTATATCTGATTTTGGTCCTACTGAGAGAAATCATCTCCTGAGGTTCCACACAAAAAATCAGCATCAATAAAGTTGGGCCTGAAAACCACAGGAGAGTTTTGAGCACTAATCCAATAGGATTAGGTCAGGATTACTAGAGATGTGTGAACAATATACAACTCTTATTGCAAAGCTCAGCCAAGCAAAGTGACATTAATGCAATGTGCAAAACTCTATGGGGATCATACGTACACTGGCAACAACAAAGTAAAGTGAAGCCAAACATACTCTTTAAACAAACTAGAACACAAGAACATAACACTCACACTTTTCTTTAAAACTATTTTTTTCTTCAGCCTCATTTATATCCTTCCTTCTATAATTACTATTTAGACTGTGGTCAGTTTGCAGAACTTCATCTTCAATTGTTTTTCTTTTTCTTTTTTAGTTTTGCGCAATCCCTTAGTCCTATTTTTGTGTCCTTTCCACTCTGTGCTTCTCAAATCAGGTCAATTTATATGGCTCAAAATCCCCAGCTTTGCCTCAGAGGGCTTTATAAGACCCCCCAAACAATGTCTGATGACCCACACATCCATTTTCATCCCTCTGCAGATTTTTTGCTCTATACTGCAACAATCTACTGCTTCTGTTTTTTTTATGGGCAAGAAAGTAATCAGGTAGAATACATGGAGAAGCAACAGACATCATTATGCTTAAAAAGCTAATGAGGTCTGTTGTACATTTAAGAGACATGTGGTAGTATTAAAGAGGAAAATGTATTTAAGAAACATCCACTGCAGATGCATAAATTATGCATTTAAAAAGAACTTTTTGACACAATGAAGACTAAAAGACAAGCAGGTCCAATCTAGACAAATTTACTAATATCGATCAGTCTGGAAATGGTTGCAAAGTCATTTCTAAGGCTTTTGGGCTTCGAGGGAACCACAGTGAGAGCCATTATCCTCAAACTGTAACACAAAAAGTGGTGAAACTTTTCAAATGGAGTCGTCAGATTTAAGAAATAAAATCTTAATTTGTAAGCATTTTGTATTCACTGAGTTTAATTCTGACATTTACATTTAATACATTTAATTCTGAAAAAATTAAATGTGACAAATAGGGTGATCAAAGAGTGAATAAATGTATAAAAGGGCAAATAGTTTTTTTCCAGCACTGGATATGTAGATTTGCATTAACATGATATCTTAGATGTCCATCTACTCTTTACTTTCCTTCTGCTCTTGTTATTTTCCTTTACTTTCTCTTCTATTGCACTCATTCCTCCATCATTACAATGCAGTGCAGGGAAGGTGAGTGCTTCCAAACCCCAGAGATATCTTTGAGGGTTCACTGATACAAGTGCTACTGGTAATACTCCAGCATACACCACCACAACCATGGGTAGATCAGAAACAGATGGCTATGGACAAGGGGCAATTTCACATCATATGGGCTCCATGTGGTTTACACTTAAACACTTATTACACTCACTCCTCCAGAGAGGATCTTTTCCGTGAGTCCATACATATTTTTAACAACTCCATCACCATCTAACACTTGTTCAAAATTGAACCTGCTGTGGACTGCAGAGGATATCCACGAGTGATGAGTACTTCATCTGGTTTTAAAATAACAGTGCATATTGCATAGAAGGCAATCTCAAAGTTTTGTCTGCAGAAAGAGGAAGGCTTTCACAAAATATATGTCATGGTGGCTTGCAACAGTAATTATGCTTGTAACACATTTTGTCACATATGACTGAGCAACATAACGTAGCATATAACTGTGGGGTGTAAAGAAGATTGTCTTCAATGAAAGTCTGACAAGCATGGCACGGGTTTGTGTGAATCCCTCTAAATTCTGATATGCCTAAAAAAATCAACTGCAACCACCTGTTTTTAAAAGTCACCTTTTAGTGAACAGAGTCTGCATGCAAATCGTTTATCCAAAGTATACATGTTTATGGTTTTTCTCTGATAACATCAGAGGTTTATTAGAAGGTGTCCTTCCAAAAAAGAAGGTGGCACAATAGTAAAACTACCAAGACATGGCCGTCCACATAAACTGAGAGTCTGACGAGGGGAGCAATAGCCCAAGCAGCATGCAAGGGGCCAAAGATAAACTTTGGTAGGACTATCAATTAACTCCACAAAAATGGCCTTCATGGAAGAGTGGCAAGAAAAAAGCCGTTGAAAGATCTTTCTTGATTTTAACAGACACAGTAAGTATTTGAAAGAAGGAAATGTAACTTCATGTCACGATGAAAACATCAGTGCTCATGTCACAAATGTTATCACATACTGTGGGGATGCTTGTCTTCAGCAGGGAGAGGAAAACTCGTCAGAGTGGATAGAAAGATGGATGGAAAATCAGACAAAACCAGTCAGAAGCTGTAAAAGACATTATCCTGATGCAGAAGTTAAACTTTTAGCACCACAAGAACTTTAAAACTTCATCCAGAGCAACAATAGAATGGTTAAGATTAAAATATACTTGTGTCTTAAAATAGCCTAAGGACAGTACAGTTCTTAAAATCTGTTGCAAAACCTAAAATGTGCTGTAAAAACTTTAATCTCTAGATATAAAAATATACTATTAACATACTTGTAATTTAAAAAAAAAAAAATCCTTCTCCTTTACAGTTATGCAATATTTTATTTTGGTGGGAAAATGTTGCGGTTGTCAATGTTTTGCCACATGTGGTTGTGGTTGTCACATAAGAAAATGTAAAAATTCAAAGCGGTGAACAGTTTCGCCATGCCCTGCACATTTCAGATGTATAACAGTCTCTTGTCCCTGGCTCTAAACATGTTACAGTGGGAATTGGTGATCACATACATTGACTGTTTGACTCTCATCACCTTGTCAAGATATAATCAACCTTAAGATGGCAGTCAGTCATACTTAAACCTTGGATGTAAGCCATGCATTGCCTACCATGATGGTATTGGGCAGTATCCAACTGTAATAACTGCATAACATTGGACGGCCAATTTCTTTGTTGCACTGGAGTGTGAAGAAGACAGTGATTGAAAGTGTTTCGACCTGTGGTGGAGTTTAGCACAGCGACGCAGACAGAGGATGAGAAATTCAGGAATTCAGTGACTCAAACTTCCAAACGGATTAACACAGTTAATTAAAATATGACTATGATTGGTATTTTACAAGACAAATAATGGTTAGTATGGTGGGAATATTTAGGTAAGGGGCAATTCTTGAAAGAATAATTGAATGGTAACTATGAGACTTGGTGGATATATGTGTCGCCAGGTTTAGATCGATGCTGTTCAAATAGAGTTTCTCTGTGAAAGCTAATCCTACGGATTCGTCTTTCTTTCTGCAACAACAGCCAAGCTTTCTCTCTTTTCCCGGGACATTCAGAATCCATTCAGCACCCATTTCTCTTCCTTTCCATCACCAGCTTATAGACACAAATATAGTGTGTCTCTCATCTTGTTCTCTATTCTCCTGGATAATTTCTGTCTTTATGTTTCTGTCTCCTGTTCTCCTCAGCCCCAGATGTGCTCCGTATCCATTCAAAAGTGTTTTTCTCATCCAGTATAACAAACAGTACCTTTTTTTGCAGTGTGGAATAACAAAGATTGTCACCATGGATACACTTCCATCCCAGGAGCGCTGAGTGGCCCTTTTCCGAGTTCTAAAAGGAGCAATTATCTGATGACATCAAAGACAGGTGACGACATAAAAAAGCAAAGCGAGGGGATTGGTCCAAGCCATTTATCAGTCAGGTGAAGAAGGGGTCTGGCTCAACCCATTCAGCTGGGATTGCTGGCTTTAGGCAACAATCTTTCTCATCAAAGCGCCTGAGGCAGTTTTATAAACACAGTGTTTCTGCATGAAATGACCTGGATTTCATGAAATACAATAAGGCAATGTAGGATATTCCTGAAATACAACCCAGGAAGGAAAAGTGTTGGTGCAACTGAAGCAGCACAATATGTTTGTTGTGGAATTTGAAATGAAACTGAAAAAAAAAGCCATTACTTCAGCATTAGAGTTTTTCTCCAGAAGTATTATTTCCTCTGACTGTTATCTCTTGTGTGAACTGCATCCTTGATTTCAATCTCTTTTTAGTCTCCAGCTTTTCTGGGATCCCAACTAGTATGTAGTTCAGTCTAACTAAGCCATCTTCGTATGGCACAGGGTAGGATTGGAAATCATGTTTGAAACCAGACTCCATCAAGAAAAGGAACACTGGACCATGGCAACACCACAACATGGTTACTTTTTTTTTTATCACTGATGTTAAGTAATGAAGATGTACACTGTTCCTCGGTCTAATAAGTTTAGGACTGGATATATCTATGTACTGTGATATGAGAGAAATTGAAAGCTAGAATAAAAAAAAAAGACAATAATGAAACCGGAGATGTTTCTTCTTCCTTGTATAGGTTTTGAGAATGTCTGTGCAGCATGATTTTTGGCAAAACAATTTTGAATAATTGTTTTGCAATAAAATGGTGCTGACATTATTTTCATCAGCACCAAAATAATGTTGGTGCTGATGAACTAAAATCAGTGTGACATGTACAGATCAGTTACATATAAATAAAAAGCACCTCAGTGCTTTTGCTCTTTTACTACCTTTTTGGACTTTGACACAAACATATAAAAAATAACTTTCAGAAGATTTTGTATAGATTTGAACAAAGTATCATCTTCATACCTAACTTATAAGAATTTTAACTGTGTAATGGTGAGGGACAGTTGTCTTGAACTGACAAGATATTAATAGAGAAAAAATGTCCAAAATGTTGTCATTACCCCCAGATCTATAACTTCAAGGTTACAGATCTCAAGTAGGTTACTTAAAAAAAAACAAACAAAAAAAAAACCACATGTAGTCATAAAATTTCCTAGGTCATCAGTTTTCCTTGTTCTTTAATATTTATTTCCCCATCTGACAGTCTACAGAAGACTAACAAGTTTTATTTTTAGTTAAAATGAAACATGTCTGGCATTATGCTCAGTCACTATTGTAGCGCAAAGACTTTTAAGGTACATTCGATTAATGAGACTCACATGAAACCAGGGGCCTTGGTGCCAATCAACTCTGAAATGTTCTTGACATTTTCACTTGAGCATTAGGAAATTGATTGCACTGTTGCTCCCTTAGGAGCCAGAATGGCCTTTTCAGAATGTTAGAGCTAAGAACTCTAAGAAATAATATCTACTGCTCACAGCTGTAATCTCATTATAATGACGGAATATTGATCCTTTTTAGGGTTCCACAGGAGGAATGGCTCTCTGCTCACTGCATTGAAGAGTTAGCCTAAGTGAGAATCATATTAGCTCTTGACTTGGCACAACATTTCTATTCAGTACTGTAAAGCTAAAACATACAACTTAAAGGTTTTAGAAAGTTTTGTGGTCATGCCTAATACAAGCTTTGCTTACAGGAGGAAAAAATTTGACATTTTTAAATGTTAGAGTTGCTTCTAAAAAGAATCACTTTTTAGTAGCCCGGATATTGTCTTCCTTTGCAATTCCGCTTGATTCTAGTCTCTCTTCACAGCTCACCACTCTGGGCTCACTCCCTTTGACTTCCTCCAGTAAAATTTCAGCCCGGCTAATCAGCAAACAGAAGAAGAAGTTGTAAACGATGACATTGATTTTCTGCGTTGTTTTAGAATTGTAGCCTGCCTGTGGTTTTAGCAATGGCAGCGAAGGAAGTAAATGAAGCCTCTGGCCACGCTACCAAATATTGATTACATGTTAACAGCCATCATGTTTGGCTCAGCACTTCTCTCTTTGCAGTGAAGGATGGTAGTTGACAGCGTAGGAAACATTTTGTAAGCTTCTTAGCATTGATCTGGTGAATTATGTACATCATTAGCAAACGGTGCTGTACAGTGGCACAGTTGACATAACTATTGTCTTGGGGCAATAAGGTCCTGGATTTAAATGTTGGTTTAAGGTCTTTCTGCATATTCTCTCTGTTCTCTCCAGGTACTCTGGCTTCATCCCACAGCCTACAACATGACTCGTAGGTTAATTGGTCTCTCTAGAATGTGTGTGGATGGTTGTTTGTCCTGTCTGTTTTCTTGCAATGGATTAGCAATCTATTCAGGGTGTCCCTTGCCTCTCACCCAATGACTGCTGGAGGTAGGCACCAGTCTCCATGCAACGCTGCAAGGATAAATGGGTATAGACAATGAATGGCTCGTTCTGTACCTGTTCTCATAATCTGGTAGCACTTGCCTTTGACTTCATGAGCTCAGGTGAAGTCAAATATTAAAACAGAATCTTACTAAAATAAAACTAAAGAAAACTCCCCCCACTTGAATGTATTAGAAATGGATACAGGAGTTGTGTATTTATCTAACACACAACTCCTGGAATGTGTTGGAAATCAAAAGCGACATAAGGCAGTTTGATTGTTCTTTGAAAACTGTTTGTAATTCTGCCAGCACCAATGATTAATTTATGAGACAAGAGTGTAACATCCTTAGCTTTTTAACTCACACAGCTGCACCTGCTTGTGGACTATTTTCTTTGACAGCATGCTGTTCAGCCCACTTTGTGTCATCATTTGGAAGACAACACTTGGAGTGTGTCTGACTGATACCTTGTACAAACTATTTTGTTTATAGCAAACTGAGACAATTGGCCTATTTCCATGGATGCTTTCACAATGAATCCCGCATTTCTCCATAGACAGGGAATTGCTGATACTATGTCAATATTAAACAATGTTTAAGTGAAACCTCATTTTTAAAAAAATCAAAAACTCTGTATTTGCTGCTTTAGAATAAATCCCTTTGTTTGGCTTCAGTAGGCGGTGAAATCAAACAAGCAGCGTGTTTTAGCTTAACAGAACTGCAAAGAAATTTAGTGCCAAGTAAACATTTTCTGTAGAGCTGGTGGCGGTTTTTGATATGGGCGTTGCGGTTGCCTGCCCAGAGTGGCATGTTTTAGGAGTGCCATAGGAACTCCAAAAAAAAACAGTTGCAAACAACCTAAACAAGTTTTCTATTGCTGAATTCAAGTCCAGTACACACAATGCAAGTTTTGAAAAAAATGATAATGTTTCAGTTACATTTTAGTTTTTCAAAATAATGCTTATCTAGGCAATTTGTGTGTTTAAGGTGAAGTTTAAAGTGTATTCCAGTCACTGCCAGTATTAAGCTCCATACGGATCACCATCTATTGAAAGACAGATGCAATGAGGCAGTAACAGCTGTCCAACATAGAACTGATAACTTGTGATTAAAGAAATGGGTGGAAGGCAACTTTGGCAGATGTTGGAGATTTTAAAAAATACATCTCTGTTGCAAGTAGAAGGGTCTCTTTTACATCAAACTGCAGGGTGTGATGTATTACTGACTTGTCCAGTGAGCTGTGAGGATGCTTCAAAAAGCAGGATCAGAGCCGTGGAGTAAATCAGGAGGGTTGAGAAGCTCATATTTCAAGGGTTGAAAAATGTGCCATACTGCAAGGTCAGAAGTTCAGAGCGTTCTGCCAGCCCTGCAATTTCAGCTATGGGCAATAACCGCTTGGGTTATGACTTACAGCTTGGTCATAAATGGTGAGGCTAGTAAAGTTTATCACTGTATAACAAGGACTGACCTGAAGATTGCACAGGGTATGAATCAGGGAGGAACTCCACAGGGGATGAAGATCAGGTTCACAGATTTCTCAGCTCAGTCCTGTGATGTATGTGTAATGCAACGACTTTCCCCTCTAGGGTAAGTGTTTGAATAATGTTCAGAAATTCTTTCTGATGTATATTTATGTGCATGTGTGTGTGTTTTTTTTTTTTTTTTTGTCAGGTCTAATTACATTCCCCAAAGTTATTCGAACGATACAGTTTCATTAAAAACAAAAGCCAAAGTCCCAGTGAGTCAAATGCAAATGAAGCGCCTGGAGACAAAGTTAATAGTCACAGCGTGTGTGTAAGGGAAAACCACATTACATCTGAAGGGGTCCTTTCAGCTTGGTTCAGGCCTCAAGTGTGCAGCTGACAGACTTCAATTCTCAGGGGTTTGGTGTCTCTTTGAGTTTGAGGTTCTGAATCTACACACATGAGCTGCCTGGGGTGATAAACAGACCAACAAAACTCCTGATGTGAACTGAAGACGTGAAGCCAGATTATATAGACAAAGGTAGGGAGGCTCAAATTGATGGTCAAGATCAGAATTAATGAAGCTACTTTTAAAAAAGTATTTAATGTTTTATGGGAAGTTTTGATCCGGCAGAATAAAGGAATTTTCTGATTAACTTGATTTATTCAGAGTGAAAATTTTAATTTTAGTCTCATTTTAACTCTTTATACAGGAGTAATGTTATCACAGCCTTATTGTATTTACATATGATAATAAAATACAACAAAAATAGAAGCAAAAAGGAACTCATAAAAACCACAGAAAGCTTAATTAAAAAACTTATGGCCTTGAATCAGTCAATAAGTGCAAATATAATAACATCAGCAAAAACAAAAAACTGCAGAAAGGTGCAGCTGCGTATGATAAGCAGGCAGGCAGAAAGGAGAGAGATTAGCTGTGTTTCCATTAACAATAGAAATGTGCAAATTGAAATTACAGAAATAAATTGCTTAATGGAAACACAGCAATTCTGAAAAAACTTGCGCTTTTTGATAAAAAGTTGTTGCGGTGGGATAAGGTGGTTTCTCAGCCGAATCAAAATAGATGTTATGCAGCACTGTAATGGAAAAAGCCAGATGTTACTACTGGAGAAAGCTATAAGGAAGTCAACAGGAAGTAGTCTTCTTTGTGGTTTGTTTGTTATTTTTCAGACAATGTTCAGCTGGCTCCACCAGAACTCTCACAGCATCGCCCAGACCATAAAAAGTTGTGTGTCATTCGAACGCATTGAATCTGTAGGTCTTCTGCAAAATTACAGACTACAATTTCCAAAATCTCTGCAGATGTAGTCGCTCCTAAGTATAAGGGGCTTTTTGCCTGAAAAAGCCCCTTGCCTGAATAATGCCTGAATAAAATGCCAACATCTCCTCCGAGGCTGATAGATGATGAGCACTAGTGTCATGGCTGAAGTATGAATCAAAGGTCATGTAGCTGCTGTCCCCTGTCATTGCCATGGTTTTTAATGACTTATTTAATGGAAACACCGCAATTACAAAATTGTGTTTTTCGACATTAGCAGGGTAAAGACAGATATCTGTTCACATTTGTAATGGAAACAAAGGTACAGATGGCAAGAGAGAAGCAGGGAGAAAAATTATACAAGAGATAAAAATAAACAAATAAACCAAATACAAACCAATGACTTATCAAACTGAGGTCCACCCAAAGGTAAGTAAGCAACAGTTAAAGGAGATTGGTCAAATCTAAAGTAACGCTGGCAGAAACAGAAAACAACTTACAACTAAGGCAAAGTACTGATAAACACGAGATCAACATGCAAACACAAGAAAAACTCAAAGCCCAAAGAAGCCAGGATCCTGACAAGATACGTGTTTGTTTTATATACCAGTAGAAGACAAAATAATAAATACATCATAAAAAGGCTTACTTCTTTTGTAACATTTAAGATAACATCTTTTCCAACCCAACTGATTTTTTTGTGAAATTGGTCTTGCAAAAACTTGAAGACCCTCCACTGGAATTTGTCTTATAAGTAAGAATATATAAGTACAATAAAATATAAGTAAAATAGACAAACAATTTAGGAACCCAGAGTTTTGGATTTAAAGGTTGTGAGAAAGTGTGCAAATCTGACTGGATGGCACTACTAACAAGCATTTTTGAAGCATTAAAAGTTTGCAAAGAGGTGTAGAAAAAGTCCTTGCCCAAGGCATTTTACAATATAAAAGAAAAAGATTTCAAATAAAATATGATCCAAAGTTTAATGATAGTAATAAGAAGACAAATCTCTTTTTTAATGACACCAATAGATTCATTACATATGTTAATTTCTTTGCTACCCCAGTCAGTGCGTTTCTACTCAAGGTCATCTTCTCTCTAATGATAAACATGCAAATCATGCAAATCTACTGGCATGATTTGCCAGTAGATTGTTTGGTTACATTTTTGTGGTATATATTTTCTTTCTCTGAAGACAAAATAATAAGCCTTTTGAATCATCAACACTTGTTTCTTCATCTTTGTTTTTGTTCATCCTTTTAGGTTTTGCAGTTTTTTTATCCTTATGGATATGTGTAACATATGTTAAGTGTGAGAAAAAAAACAGATTTTCTGTCTTTATTTGTCCAAGTTTACTTTCTTCACAAAGTTTAAAGGAAAGAAAAAATGATTTTTCCCCCCAAGCCGTGGATTGCATCATCATTTCAGATGCACTGTATTAGCAGTGATCAAGTACACTAATCCTCTCACCCTCTGATGTTAATCCTTGACTTGTTCTTGTTTGTATATTTTTCCTATAAACACATTCATGCTAACATCCCCTGCAATTTCGTCTGACTCCTCCTGCTGAGCATTAACCTCAGCGATGATGAAAATATCAATCCATCACTTTCATGTTTTTGCATCTTCCTGTAAATTCAGTGTGAGAAATCTGTGACTAAATCTTCATCAAATCAGCATGTTGTGATTACTCTGTGATTTACACACAGCTTGTGTACCTTTGGCAATGCAAAGCTGCATTGCCGTTAGTGACAGTCAGCTCCATGTTTTATTTTTCAGGAACATCTCATCTCTTCTGCAATCAAACAAACAAACAACACATCCATCCATCCATCCATCTTCTACCGCTTATCCGGGGTCGGGTCGCAGGGGCAGCAGCTTAAGGAGGGATTCCCAGACTTCCCTCTCCCCAGCCACTTGGGCCAGCTCCTCCGGGGGAATCCCGAGGCGTTCCCAGGCCAGCCGAGAGACATAGTCCCTCCACGTGTCCTGGGTCTTCCCCGGGGCCTCCTCCCGGTGGGACGTGCCCAGAACACCTCACCAGGGAGGCGTCCAGGAGGCATCCTGACCAGATGCCCGAGCCACCTCAACTGGCTCCTCTCGATGCGGAGAAGCAGCGGCTCTACTCTGAGTCCCTCCCGGATGGCCGAGCTTCTCACCCTATCTCTAAGGGAGAGCCCAGCCACCCTGCGGAGAAAACCCATTTCGGCCGCTTGTATCCGGGACCTCGTTCTTTCGGTCATGACCCAAAGCTCATGACCATAGATGAGGGTAGGGACGTAGATCGACCGGTAAATCGAGAGCTTCGCTTTTTGGCTTAGCTCCCTCTTCACCACGACGGACCGGTACAGCGCCCGCTTCACTGCAGACGCTGCACCACTCCGCTTGTCGACCTCCCGCTCCCTTCTTCCCTCATTCGTGAACAAGATCCCAAGATACTTAAACTCCTCCACTTGAGACAGGACACCCCCCCGACCCGGAGTAGGCACTCCACCCTTTTCCGGCTCAAGACCATGGCCTCGGACTTGGAGGCACATGGATAACAACACATGGATAATTAAAATAATGGCTGAAATAAATATGCTGCAGCTAGAAAAAAGTCAGGTTATGGACTGTGATTTGTTACATCAGAACTTATTCTGCAAGAAAACAGTTCCCTCTTTAGTGCATTAACTATTTTTCAGAAAAGCGAAAAACCACCTTACGCTGACCATAAAAACCTTTTTACAAAATTGAGGAAGTTATGCCAAATTTTGCCGTTTCCCTGAACCTTTGCTAACGTGGAATATTAAAATGTGTGCAAAAAAAATTCCCCATAGGAAACACAGCATATTGACACCAAAACTAACTTTGGATTGTTTTTGTCCTTTCTTGCATAAACTTTTCCTGCACTACTCAAAGACCTCTCTCTTAGGTACACCTATTTGCTTATTTATACAGTATATCAGCCAATCAGAAACGTCATGCCTCTAGATGTGGTGAAAATGACTTTCTGATAATAAGCAAGGTCAGAGGTTGCTGATCCAATGATGTTTTCATGCAACCACATTCCAAGTTTGAAGAAAATGGTCTGAGAAAGAAAACCTATCCAGTTGTGTTGTTGAAAATTTCTGTTTGATATCAGATGTCAGAGCAGAATAAGCGGGCAGGTTTGAGATAATTGAAAAACAACAGAATAATAAAAAAAACGTATTACAGCCAACATTAAATACTGTCTGTAAAAATACAACACATTGAAGAAGACTGGGCATGCAGCAGACGACCACACCGTTGCCATTGCTGTCAGCTAAGAACAGCACACTGAGCAAACAATTTGCGCAGGCTAAGAAATATTGAGCTATGAGAGACTGGAAAAATGTTGCCTTTGTGATCCCTGATTTCACCTGCAACATTCAGATGGCAATGTCAGAATTTGCCACAAACAGCCTGAAAGCTAAATCCAGCCAGCTTTGAGTCTGAGTGAGGGGCGGAGGACCAAGACCTAGTCCACTTATCCACTTTAAAACTCATAACAATGTTCAAAAAGTTTAGATAAAAAAAGTAAAAACCCTCTAAATGCTATTTTTATCTGATGCTGTTTTGGCAGGGGGTAAAATGAGCCCTTTTGGCACCTCTACAGTATTGCAAAATTGAGGATCGACTTCTACATTTTGTTTTCCTTCTTTCTCTTTTCCTCTTGCTGTACTTTCCTAATAGTTGGATTTTCTTTGGGCTGCTGAGTTGACTGTTCCTCTGGAAGCCACTTTTGCACACCCACAGACCTCCTTCATAAGTGTTGTGCTAAAACTGTCATGTTTTCAGCACAACACTAAAACCATGATGGTGCTTGTACAGAATTCAGACAACACATTTTCAAATTGAATAATTTATTCTTTTTCTTTTATTCTAAATTAAAGCAAGTTGGATTATATTATATACCTTCAAATCCTCTCTTTCAGAAGCCACTAATCTTTTAAATCACAACACTGCAAAAAATGAGACCAGTGAACAACATTCCAAATGTCAATATTATCTCAGGTTAATAAAAATGAGCCCCTCTCGCAGATCTAAAATATTGAAAAATTACAGAATCTACCTTAGCACTTGCTCTGTCAGTGTGTGGCTGAATCAATTGCCGTACCAGCAAGTCAGTTTCAGTCCTTAATAGCTGGAAGTCGAACATTCACTAGCATGAAAGCAACACATTTCGTCAATGGTGCTAATATATTGTAAATCTCATTATGTATCAGTTACTTGAAAAAGTATACTATTTTAAGTTAAATAATTTAACCACTACCCCATCAGGAACCAAAGGCGTGGGCAGAGGGAGATGGTGCAGGTCATATTTAAAGTGAGGTCCATATCAGTACCTCTTGTGGCTGGCAAGTTTATGAAAAAACAAACAATGAGCCTTGCAATTTTATTAATATTACATATTCATTTCTGGAGGCCTGCAATACTCACTATTGTGCAGTAACTAGCTCTGTATTGTCTGTAACAATGGATTTAGAATCTCCCATTTGCCCACCGTGTGGCTGGCTTTAGAGTGGATGAAACAGGCACCAGGGAGACACACATACATGAGAGGCAAAGAGACATAGCAGCAAATCTGCTGGGGAGACTCTTAAAATGAACAGAAACATAACAAAAGGCAGACAGATAAAGTGGCACTGAGTGGAGCCAAATCGTCAAACACACTGGAAAAAGAAATATGGATGGCAAACACAGGATTACTCATCAATTACTGATAAAAGGGCCAGTGGGTTTTCCTTTTCTTAAACAAACTAAACAAATTCTATAATTAGTGTATGGTTGGCTAGAGTTTCTATGCAGACCGACTGAAAAGGCTTCAGTTAAGAAGAAACTGCAATATGTCTTCAAGTGAGAGACGTATGGGCTGTTGGAATCAATAAAAGGATTATTTTTGTGGAAAAGCCCATTAACATCCAATTTTACTGGCTTAATTTTTAATCTCTGCCTGGAGAAAAACTCTAAGAGATTTTTTTTTGTACTTTCAAAACTTATATTAAGATTTTCAAAAACATATCTGACTGGAAAAACCAATAAATAAAGAAATGTGATAACACAAGATGAAAATATCTTGTCTTCTTTAAATTTACCTGTAAATGAATTTGTATTTTGTCTCTAATTGATATAAAAATCTGTCTTCTGAGATATACTTTAAATATACAACATATCCTGTGTAGGACTTCCCTTTAAGAATAGTTATTTCTTTGACATCAAATAAAAATCTAATCACATTTAACATTTAAGGAACCTTTAGAGGCTTCTAAGTGTTTTCTGGAAGACAAACTCTCAAAGCTTTAAATGTCTAACTGAAAACATTTGACCTTTTTGAGGATCATTATATTTAATCTAAAAAAGAAGCAAGATTTTCTTGTCAGCTTTTTAACTTATAATGATCAATACTTCTCAAATCAATTTAAAAATCATTCATAGGTTTTCTGTAGAACATTTCATCCACTTAAGTTCTCATACATAACCAAACATTCATTAAAATTAAAAGTGTCCTGGTTAAAACTTACAATCTGCAATGAAACATACACACACCTAAATATATGTCAATTAATTAAAATCACACTCTGGCACTGTAAAAGATCACGATTAATCACTATTCATATTTATATTTCACCAGGCTGAAATATAAATATGCACACAGTTGCACAAGCCCTTCCTGCTGCACTCCAACCAATTATAATGTAATTATCAGATTTTTTTGTTGCAGAAAGCAGGATGTGTAGCCTCCCTGTACAAATGCTGAAGGCCGAGTGCCTGAAAGAGAGGCCCAATTTCAAAATGTCAAATTGTGAAGTCGAATTTATTTTATGCTTGAGATATACGGCCTTTTTATATCAACTCAAGGCATCTTGAATGTGGTACAAAATGGCAATATGTCCCTGGAAACACCATAATTTTGTTTCACTAGAATTTGTTGGAAGATATTTAAGGTCGCTGACCACAAATACATACCACCCTTCTCGGACTTGTTTTAATTTGAAAATCATGTATGATTTCTTTTTGCTTCACATTTACACCTTACTTATTGTTGGTTTGTCAATTAAAATTTCAATAAAATACATTCAAGATTGTAGTTGCAAATTTACACTATCAAAACCTACATGTCGTTTAAATGTCATAAATCAAAGTGTTTTTCTGCCGTTTCAGGGACAATGATCAGTATTTTAGGCAGGTATGGTATAAAAAGTCAGTGTAAAGCAATGAGAACAAAGCTTGAACCTCCAGGGAGCCCTCAGGGATTTTACATTGAGTGCTTCACATTTGAAGTATTTGTTCATCCCTTTCTCTTTCATGGAAGCAGCATATACATAATTGATACACAGGATGTGTTGTATTGACAAAGCTGAAAACAAAATATACACAATTTGTTATCCTTTTTCACACTCTTACCACCTACAGTAACTCGTACGTTTTTCTAAGGAATTCTACGAATGATCTTGGAAAATTAGGTTATGCAGTGGGTATCAAAATGTTTTATAATGCATAATATTTTTCTCATTTTCTTTCTGTCCAAAGTGATGGAAGCAGAAAGAAATTTCTCTTGTGGACTATGCCTAAAAATTTGCACAAAAAAGTCAATTATTAGGGAGAAAATAATGCCATTTGGTTTTGGGGATCTACAACAAGCATGTGGTCAAGGTGCAGTTGCCTAAAAGACATCTGCACCTTTGGGTTTGGCATTTATTATGAAACTGTTTGGAGTATGTGTAGCATTGCCTTTCACCATTTCCACTCGTTTTCAAAGTACTTGATGAAGTAGAAGATTTTTAACAGCTTAACCATTAGATGCTTCCCCATTTCTTTGAATCTTGAGTCTCTGTCTGAATCTTGCTTTTATTTTTTTATTTTCTTTGCATGGCAGAATTTTAACGCCAGCTCAGGCAGTAGTGCATTGCTAAGTGAATCTTGACATTTTTTTTAATATAGCACTGCCTGAAGGCTCGGAAGCATAAACCTTCCTCCATCTTCTGACAAACTCAGCCACTCTAGGATGTTCTTTTATACAGAAACTTTTTACTGACAACATACCAGTTGACATAAATAGCTGTGACACTTAATGTGTTTATCTTATTTAACTTTTTCTAAACTATTTCCAGGATTTTTGAAAAAAAATTGTCCTTTAAAACTTGAAATAATCATGTATGTCAAAGAACAGAGTGGTTCTTAGTTAAAAATCAACTGGAGCCAAGTTAGAATGCGCTAGGTAGTCTGCAGAATGAAACCATGCAAAACTGGAACCATAACTTTGTTTTCTGTAACTTTTCGTGAATAAAATAATATAATAATCTTGTGTCTAATTGCAAATCCTTTGAGTACAAATATTTTATCAGAGCATGTTGGGGAGTTAATTACACATCATTTAGATTAATTTATGTTTTGTTATTTAGATAAAAGTTTATAATCTGTGAATAATTATGCTAATTCAACACAAATAACAAGCACCTCAGCTCATACATAAACTTCTATTAGAGGCATACCAGCCTTAGGTCAAGATGGTAATCAGCAAAGCTTCCTACATACGGGGATATAATCACATTTATGATGTTTCTGCCTTTAAAGGCATCCTAAAGTGAAAACAGTTTTTAGAAATTAGAGTGATCTTGCACTTGTTGATGTATTCTGTATGCTTATTGTTTCTCAGTCTGGGTTCGTTTCATCGAGTTCTCAAAGTTTTCTGTGAACTTTGTGTATTACTTTTACTGAGTAGTAAAATAATACTACCAAGCTATCTGTCAAATAATACTACTCAGTAAAACTACTTTATCACTTTCTCAATAAACATCTGCTGTATAGTTTTGAGTGAATGTACAACACATCAAGAGGATGACAAAATTGTATGCATTTCTATTGTGTATAACAGTTACTCATAAAAGTGTGCATTGAGTGTTTCTGGAGTTTTACAAATGTCTTTCAGAGGTTCAGTTTTTGTCTTGTCACTTTTGAGTGTTTGTCTGTGAGGCAGAGACAGATAGCTAAGATTTAGCAAGTCTGTGAAATATCTTAGACATATAACAATATTCTTAAAATTAAATTTCCTGTTTTGACTGAATTGCTTTATTTTGACTTCATAACAGTACTCTGCTCCAGTTGGAGTATTGGTTTCTGTCTGTGCTTGACATCCCACAGGGCTCTGGGCTGCAAACTGAGCCAACTTTACTGCTGAGTCCTGCCACTTCACAGCCCTGTTAAAATGATTTGCTGCCTGAATTGGTATAGCCCAATTTCAAGGCTGCCTCACAGGCCCAACTCTTCTGATTATTCAGATTATCAAAGTCCTGCCAAAATCAGAGGGGGATGTGTGGAGGGAAATAAGTGGAAGAAGCTCTCAAAAAGGGGAAAGTATTTTCAAATTGGCTTTATGGACACACTCAGGAGGTTAACACATTTTTAGTGCACATTTTCTTATCCAAAAAAATCAGGTTGTATTTTTGCTTATGGGTTTTTATAGATGCTTTCCATCTACTTTTACTGTCTTTCTACTGTCCCATACAAGTTACTTGTACTGTAACGAATGAAAAAAAAAAAATTATAGTCTTCTTAAGAATCCAAAGTAAAAAGCACAATCATAAATCCAGTGGGAAACTGCATGTTCTGGTGTTTGTGGATGACTCAGAATATTGTGTGAATGTAAATTTGCTGTCACACCGTTTCCTTTTTTATGCCACATGGTGGCATTTTGAAAAACAGTCATGTGGGTCTAACTGTAAGCAAATAAAGAAGGTTTAAGGAACATTAGGCCCTGTGATGTCTGAAGCTTGTTTGTTGCTTTTGATGAGCTCCCACTGTGAAGAGTTTGTGTAAGCTGGAGACTGATAAGGTGCAGTTCTCTGTGTCCTGCTATAATATGACTGGGTAAGATACTTTTATTTGATGTTGTCATCTTGTTTTAATCATTTTGTTCAGAATCAAGACACAACAAACAATCTGGGAATTAATTACTCATAGTTTATTACCAAGTAACCAAATAATTATTAAGCTGGGTTACACAGACAGTCAGTGACACCTTAAGTTTTCCTTTCTCTTTCAGGCGTTCCTGCATTTTAGTAAATCATCTGCATAAGAGGGCCAAAGAGTAAGAGATGTCGTTATTTCTTATATTTGAGTTAAAATTGTGTTGTTTCTATAGTGATGATGTGCATGTCTAGAATGCAGAGCATATTGCAAAGGTGGCCTTCATTTGGTAGAGTATTTCAAAATGTCCCACAGATTTCTGGTGTCCTGGATTGAATTCAGAATGCTACACTGTCAAATACTGAAAACAGCCATGTGGGAGAATGTTTTGCTAATTCTATTATACATTTTAATACCACTGGAATTAAAATTTTATACACAATAGAGTTATGGGGCTATTAAAATTTATCACTAACAAGGTTTGTAATTTGAATGTAGTTTCATTTAAAGATCTGTAGTCGTATAAATGTAGTCAAAGCATATAACCCGTCAACCCCAGCAAAGGTTACCAAGCTATCTGCCAAACAGTGAAAAATAGGACGAATGACATTTGTCTCATGGATTGGTTCTGACTGGAACACTTTTTATGACCACAGTTTGTATCCTGATACGAGGTCAATCTCCTTCAGGTGTATTTTTAACCAGGTTTTGGCCTCAAACAGGTGAAGCTGCCTCAACTGTCGAACAGTGACAGCAAGTAATGACGGTTATTATTGCTGAAATCAAACGAATACTTGATGAATATTTCTCCTGACCATTTTATTCGCAGGGATGAAATAAAAATATTCTGGATAATGTAAATTGGATCTGTCCATCATGAGCCTGTTTGGCATTCCCACACAGCAATGCAGGAAATTGGCAGGGGCACACCAGTGTTTTTGTTGAGTCAACAATCCTCATTTCAGATTCTAATCGACTAAGAGTTGCCAAGGTCGTGATGGGTTTACATAATCTCCTAGATCTGTCACCACTGTCACTATACTGAATATACTGTACATTTGCACTCACAGGACTGACTCCTAGCATTATCATTTTTTTGTAAAGTCTGTGCCTTTACAATTATCTCAATTATTTTTAATGTTTGGATTGTGCAGCTCTGACAGAGCGTGTGGAAATAATAAATGATTGTTTTAATTCAGGTCTTTTTATGGAGTCCATAAAAAGTACAATTGTTAATAAAACTTAATTTAGTTTACTTATTTAGCACCAGTTCACAACAAAGATCATATTAACCCACTTTACATGAAAAACAGATCTAGTTTATAATTTGTAATATAGGTTAAATCCATTCAGGCATGAAAAGTCACTTTCAGTTACACACATTCCAATTTAGTTGGAAATGTAATACAATGCATACAAATTCAGTTTATTTTATTAATTAATATCTTTATTCAACCTTCATTTAAGCAGGTTACTGGCCAGGCAAGGCAGCAGCACTTATCACAGTGAGTAAGATAAACAACAATAACAATAATTTAATAAAGAAATTGTGAATTGGTAAGAGGGAAGCTCAGCTGATTGCATCCAGTCATTGACTTTGAGATACTCTTAGCAAGCATGTGACAATCAAACCTCTTTTAAAGAAGTGTATTCTACATACTTCAACAAGTCTTCACAGACCGATATCATAGGTTTTTAGCAAATAAATTTCAAAAGGCAGTTTATTACCAACATTATTTTATTTCTGACAAAACAAATATTTTCAGTGTTTTTTAAATGTAATCCTTCTAATTACAGATAGTTACAGCCAGATATTTACATATACTGTATAAGAGGCATTTTTTTGTACTGCCTGACATTAAATCAGATTAGACCTTTCAAGTCAGGCAGGATTACTAAAATTGTTTGGGTTTTTTTGTTTTATTTTGCAGAACACCATGATAAATACCTAGAGACAAAGCCAAAATGATAATGTCATGGTTTTGCAGGCTTCTAAACGGATAATTCACAATATTTGAGTTGAATGTAGGTGCAGCTGTGGCTGTATTTCAAACTAACTCCTCAGACACACTGCAGCATTGTGTGCTGTCATGGGAAAATTGAATGAAATCAACTAGGAAGCTAGGAAAAGAGTTGTGGACATCCACATGTCTAATTCATTCTTACATACAGTTTATAGATGCCTGAATGTGCCACGTTCATCTCTTCAATCAATTATATGGAAATTTATACGAGAAACATTTGAAAGAGAGAGCTTCTTCCTTCCAAAGCTCGGTTTTATACCTCCTATGACGTCACAGAGTTTCCTTCCTGAAACTCCTTCTCCTGCTGGTGGACCCAAAGTGGGTTAATGGAGCATATTGTTAAATCAATAGTTATACCACCCTCTTGCATTCAGTCCTTAGGTGCTGGAGGTCCAACTGAGATCAGAACAGATTTCCCACAGTTTCTATTTTTGCTATTCTTCATCTTTTTCTTTATTCTTCCCACCTCCCTTTCCTGTAAGTGTCAGCCTTTTAGCTCTAGTGCCTTTAAGCTGTTGGAGCTGTGAAATGCAATGGTCACACAAGATCCTCCACTGTTGTGTTTGTGTGTGAACTCAAAGCAGAAACAGATAGCACCAGTCATGCATGCAAACTCCCAAATATTGTAAACTGATCACATTCTGTCATGGTCTTAGCTATATTTCTGACCCACATGCACAAAGACTCTCAGGAGGTTCAATAGAGTTTTTAAACAGTTTATTACAATATTGAGTAATAAATGATGACTGAGACAGGAGACCTGGACAACAGGATCACTGTGATGAAAGAATGTATCATCACAGTGGTATCATTCTATCATGATACCATTCTAGAAAGACAGAATGATATAATTCTAGAATGGCACAATTCTAGAATGTTTCAACCTAGAGCAGTTGAAACTTCTACTTTCAACAGAAAGTAAAAGTTGAGATGAAATGATGGCAAGGAACTGACGACTTACCGTGAAGGCGATGACGGACACGAGGAAAGGGTGAGTGGAATTTGGGTTGCTGGCTTAGTGGTGATTGTATGGAGAGATTTGGAACTGTGAGTCTTGAAGATGTGAAAGCGGAGAGGTCAGAGGACGCTGGAGACGCTGGAGAGCGGATAAGAAAGCTGGAGATTTGATCAGGAGCAAGTGTAATGTAGGAGGGCAGACAGATGATTCACAGGAGGATAAAGATGCTGATGAAGTGGAAGGTAAGATGAATCCAATTGATATTGTAGGAAGCAGGAGTGAATCTTTGACTGAGGAAGTCCAGGTGATCTCAACTCATGGTAAGAGGTAATCATTAAAGAGAAGCACACAAAGAGAAGTCAAGAGAAGTCAGAACCAAATAGCAGGCACAGGGAACAAAAAACAACCTGGAAACACAGAAGGCTTTGGTTACCACATAGGTTAAAATACAAAGACGAAGAGTGTCTGACATCCAACTCCTCTTATTGTCCTACTGATGATCTTAACGAGGAGCAGTCAGGAAACGCCCACCAGTGGGGAACCAGCAGCTCTGGGTTTCCCCTGCGCCCTCTGGTGGTAAACTATGGCTCCAGGAGAAAACACAACACCAGGCAACAACTCAACAGATTCAGCTGATTCATTCGATTGCAGGCTTCATACACGAATAGTCACTGTCTTCTGAGACCCAACAGGTGGTGAGCTAGAAACTAGAATCTGTCTCATTTGCATTTACTCTCCTTACTTTGCTGTCATCCGTCATCATTCAGTGTGCGACTTTTTCTATTAAGTAAGCACTTTTTATCAATCTTTATTGCTGCCTGAGATTCACATGCTGTACTTCAATTATCCCCTTGGAGGAAAGCGATTTTACTTGGAATCCTATTACTTTTCCAACTTATTTTACGTGAGAACATTAGAGTTTCTCGTTATGAGAGTAAACCAATTAGAAAATGAAGGAAGCCCCCGATTCATCCAGGCGTGGATAATAATGCAATGGAATTTAAGGCTCTATAGGTTGTTCAATCATAGATTCGGAGTCAATCAGCAGATGAAATATATTGGCAGATCATCCATCAATCATTAGGTGGAACATAGCAGGGCATCAGGATCAGACAATCCATTAGATGCTGTGTTGCTACAGTGTGCATAAGGGAGTGAAGGAAGTTCAGGTCTTAAAGGTGAACAAGCCAGTTGAGGTCATTCTCCCGTGACAGATCACTCGTGCTCCTGCTCTTCACCCCCAAAACCAACTCATTGCCCTCTCATTTCACACTTGATAGCAAATGGAGGGTGGGGGAAATTGGGTGGAGGAAGATGAGGTGTTGGGGTGGCGGGTTGCAACAGTTTTGGAAAGTGAAGAGCATGGACAGGTCGGGATACTGAACAAGGGTTAAGCGGTGGTTAAATAAAAAAACTAAATGGGTGAGGTAAAGAGCAAGATTTAGTTAAATATTAGATCTTTACCTGCAGTGAAATTATTAGTTTTCACACTAATTACCATATTGCATCATTGTGAAACATGATGGTGGCAGCATTATGATAAATTAACACATTCAAGGGTCATGGAAGCTTGTCAAAATTGAAGAGAAGATGGACAGAGTTAAAAACAAGGCAAAAGACAGATAAACATTTTTCTTGAGTTCTAATTTAACTTTAACTAAAAAGATAAAAACATCTAATGGTTTTCTTCTTGTGGTTTTTGATCCAGGGAAGCAATTCTTAAATTTAGAGAATCGTTTCCCATATTTATCACGCCCAGAGAAAACATATAAATCAGTTATAAAGTAATTGGGTGTAGCTTCCCATCTTATGCGTTTTGCTTTTTCATAATTGGTAACTATTGATTTTTTGAATACAAAATTAGAATGAAAAATTACCCTAAATATCTTTCTGCAAGGACTCTGTAAAGGGGCAGTATTATGTGTTTTCCAACCACACAGTATAAAAATGCTTTATCAAACATCACTTAAAAGAAAGTTGACTTTGCAGATTCCTTCTGCTGCTTTGTAATGAGCCACATGCAAATGGAAACATCCAGAAATTATTTCAAGAATTCAGCCATACCCGCTTGAATAAGTAGCAGCATTTTTCTATTTGTTGCATGACAAGGCACTGCAGTAACATCAGCAACCCATTGAATCACATCACCAGAAACCATGCATCTAATGGATGTTTGATATCAAACAGAGAATTGAAAACTCATGCTTTAATCTATTATTTAGAGTATAAAATTTTAAAGAGCTCACAACTAGCTGACTCTGGGTTCTTCATGAATGCAATAAGATAAATAAATAATTTAGTTTGAAGGTGAGACATATTCTCTAATGAATTTCAGAAAGTGACTTTACTGCTTTAAACTGTCAGTTTGTTTAGTCAAATATTTATTTTCTTTTTGACCTAATAAGCACAACTATAAATTAAATTCAACTCTTAATGAAAAAGGTATTAGGTTTTTTTTAACCCATATTTGATTAAACTACCAAACTATTGCAAAAGATACATTTGCAGTATTTCAAATGCTTGCATTTGAAATCAAGTTTGAAGTTTGATTTTTATCAAAGGTTCAAAAAACATTTTGGAAATTTGTATGTTTTTTTCTTTTTTGGCTCTAGTGGCCTTTATTTGAAAGTAGCTAGACAAGAAATGGGGACACGAGAGATGGGGAAGACATGCAGCAAATGTCACCAGGCCGGGAATCGAACCTACAACTGCCGGCATGAGGACAAAGGCCTCCATATATGGGTTGTGCTTTGTCCCTGCGCCACCACAGCACCCCAAAAATGTGCATTTTTAAAATATTTTTAAAATATATGTGTTTTTTTTTTTTTACATATTTGTTAAAAAATAATCACTATGTTGTGACAGTATAATATGTGACAGATAATCTCTGAAAAAAATCTAGCACATCTGTCATCCCCCTCTGGTCCTGCAACATCTAAAAATACACTGGTCCATCAGAAACAACCAATCTGAGCCAGTGGGAGGGTCTCAGCGCTGCCAATCACTCTTGTATATGCGCCACTCACACTCCCCCTTAATTGTGCAGCACCAATATGAGTTTGATTGACAGCGCTTAGACACTCCTACTAGCTCTGATTGGTTGTTTTTGCCCGGGAACTGTGCACTTTTCTAAAAGGCAATAGTAACATTGTGGAAGAGCTCAATCCTTCATACCATACTGTCGCAGCAGGGTGACAGTTTTAGCAAATATTTAAAAAACATATTTTTTAAAGTTCAATACTGCAGCTTTGAAGCAAGCAGGGATGATGGGATAAAATTAATCAAAATGGGTAAGAAGAGGAAATCTGTCAAGCTTCAAACGACCAACTCTTCTCTTTGTTTAACGCCATAGTGTTGGCATTTTTTTTTTAATGAAAAGTCCCTTCATGACTCAATAGCTCTCACGCTGTTCTTGAAGCTCACTCCACTTCCATTTTCTTCATGCTCGAGTGATGGCACTCGTCTCGATCAAGGGATTCAAATCAAAACAGAAAAAATCAAAGAAATTAAAAGTTCTATTTTTGAGCGGTGTTCACTTCAAACTACGTCATCCCTCTAATGCCACTTAACGTCTTGCGCAATGCCAGGTGGAAGTGTGAGATACGAGAGCTGCCTCTTTGTTGTTTTAGAGATAGAGACGCAGACATTTGAACAGAACTGCGGAGAGGGACGGTGATGCAGAGGGTTCACTGGTGCTGCCTTCCTCAGCCAGTGCTTTTAGCAAGAGTGAGCTATAATTTTCTAAACCAGGAAGAGTGACTGCATCGTGCTTCAAACAGCTCGACATGCTCTTTGATTCACATATTTTCATGAAAATACTTCTGTTGAAGCGTTTATTCTCTCGCTTCTGCCATTATTAACAAGATTTAAATAAGTTAATTGAACACAATCATATACACTCATGCACATACATACACACTCTCTCTATCTATATAACAAATGAAAAGATTTAAATTTCATGCTAGGTTGTGAGATGTTCTCATTTGCAAATTTGCCTGAAGCACAGCAATAGACAGTACCTGAATGCCCAAAAGGGTTGGCGAACAAGATGAGTCATCTGCAGATCAGAGATCGAGGATGCAACTGATCGGGATAGACACAGAGGGATAGATGAGGTTAGAGTGATTGTCACTACTTTAAAGCATCATAAAAGCTGAATGAGTAATATTTTCCTAACTGTTAAAATGTCAGTGATTAGTCTTTGTAGAAAAACTCAAATGAATGCTAATCAGGTCCCGTTCATTATAACCATTAGGCTCATCTGCATATTAAACCAAAAGTAAGTGAGAAAATGGCAAGATATAGTAAAAACTTATTTCTGTGAGTCTTAATAAAACACTATTAATGTTAACTGAACCAAACAAATTAAGGGGTCTGGAGATGCAAGCTGAAAAAAACCCCAAGATATTTCCAATTTGGCTTTTCCTTTCATTTGCTTTCCCCATAGACACAAGAGACCAATTTTGAGGCAATTAATTCTCTCCTGAGAAGAATTACTGAACGATTAATTAACATTGTCAGTGTTGTGGACTTGGACAGAAAAGTCTCTGGTTACTGGGTCATTGTCAGGGCTCTGGGACCAATAAACAGTCTTAATCACCCTGAATTACACTCAAGAGACAGGTCGCAAATCAGAAAGTAGAACAGAGGGGTAAAAATTACATTGAGCTTTGGTAGTGTTAGAGCTGTCAGCTGCTGATGGGCTGTTATTTAGAGGCAGCAAAGCCGCAGAACATATTAGAAAGGGCACTCACACAAATCTGCTTGATTTGTGGCCTCAATTAGAAATATAATGACTCAGCTGGCTGACATGTCTGTAAAAGAAAGAGGGTTAATATAACTGAGATTTGTTGGTGGAGTTTTACACACAGTGCTCATCCACACATGCAGTGGATAATATAAGTGTTGAACACATCAGCAGAAATATATTTCTAATATTTTATTTGATGTGGAATCAAACATGGTGCCGTCCAAATAATCCACACATTTGGAAGAAATAGTTTGTGATTTTAGTTATGCCACTGGGACATTAGTCCCGCAATTGGTGGGTTGCGGGTTCAGCTCTCGCCTATGACATTGCGTACATGAGCAAGACACTTCACCTGAATTGCCTGCTGCTGGTTGTCAGAGAGCCCAGTGCCTGAGACCTCGGTCAGATTTCCCCATGCAGAGCTACTACAGGCCTGTAGTGAATGACTGAGTGTAGTGTGAAAGGCTTTGGGGTCCTCCAGATTACATTACTTCATGGTAATATAATAGTGATCGTTCTTAGTACATTACCCTGTATAATGATATGGTAATGTAATAAGAATGATTAGCTGCATTACTTATTAGCTGTGGAGCAATATTGACAGCCTTTTACATTACATACATTCCAGTGTTAAATTGAAACAGTATAGAAAACCCAAGTCAATAGAGGATGTTCTATTGAAACATCCTCAGCAACAGCAGAAAACCACTGAAAGGCCTTGCTAAATGAATGACTCAATTAGTAACAGTTTTGACTTGCTTTATTGCTATTATTTCCTGTTACAATTGGCTGTGCTGCATCACTCACTCGCTTTCATTTAGTCGACAAAGCAGTGTTTTTTGATTGTTTTTAGTGACTTTACTTTCTGTGTTACCAGTGTTACAGTAAATATTCTTATAACTATGTATGGTCAAATCTTCATAGTTCTTTTCCAGTGCTTTTTTTTTTATTTTTATGGAGTTTTGTTAAATTAAGTTGCTACATTGTTTACCTGCTACATGGTGGAGAAGAAGGCCCTCCAGTCATTTTTTCCATCACTGAAAGCCTTTTGTTTTTGGTTCAACAGTTAACATGGATTGGTGATCAGATTTGAAAACCTTTCCATAACATTTTATACCTTTCTTTTCATTTCTTTGTTCTTATAGCCTTCTGACAGCCGCTGACAGCTGATTGTCCATCATTGTTAGTCTGTCTGCAGGCAAAGCATTCAGGTTCATCACTGTTGAACGGTACCACATCAAGCAAACTAAATTGCACACTGCTCATGTTCACAAAAATAATTACATGTTTACACTCACACAAACACAACTTTTGCCAAATCTGTCAAGTTCAGAATGTGAAGGGAAAGATAATCTTTCAGGGAGAGAAAAAAAAAGAAACAGACAATAACTGCTTAGATGACTGACAGATTTGGTTCGCTTGCTGACCCACACAGCAAATCATTTAACACACACCTACACAGTGCTCCATGGGGCCTCCATCTAAATCTTCCCCACCCTGCCTTGGACTAATAATAAGTACGACATCAAATCTGTCTGGGAAACTGGCTTTTACAGCACCAGAGGCCTTGGTACAAATCCATGGGGATCAATTTTACTGAAGTGTGGATACAAAGTGTGTTGGCACAACACCAGATGTGCAAGTTAGAAAGACACAGTCCTCTTTTGGGGATATAAATGAAATGCATAAAAGACGATATAATGTGTGTCCTTTTGGCTGCCGGCCTTGTCCTGGAGTTTCTGCCATTATACAGTAATACATTTATGTCGTAGTTCTGGCTTGAAGCCTTACTATTAATTTGACTAAATGTGAGACCGAAGAAAGTCAAATGAGTTTATTGTAGATTTGCCACATTTTAAAGAATGAGAAGTTCCTGAGAGGTAAAGTCCTGGTCTGGTTATAGATATTTCAGTCTGATATGCATCCATAGAGTCTTTATTATCTGAAAGTCTTTGGGTCCTCTAGGAAATATTCATTGATTCAAAAAAAGTTTTGGATTTTATTTGTTTTTTTAAATCAAGTAATAAAAAGTGATACTTAAAGGTAACTATGTAATTTTAAACCCAAATCTGATTTGCAAAAATAAACAAGTGTGGCAGTACTGCAAACCTACAAAGACATGGCTGTCCCCTTAAGCTATACGTAGGGCAAGAAGGTCAAATCTACCTGAGCTTTAGCTATTTTAGAAAGAAGAATAGGTAAAGACTTCAATCTCTAGATGTGCAAAGTTCAGGTGAAATTCCAATAACACTTAATAAAGTATTGAGTCAGAGGGGCTGAATATAAATGCGCACCACAGTTTCTGACATTTATTCATGAACTATTTTGGAAACCACCTTTCCTTTCCCTTCTACTTCATGTCTATGCAGTATTAATATAAAACCACACAACACCCACTGCAGTCTGTAGTAGCAACATGGCAAAATGAGCAGCAGTTTGAGCATGAATAGTTTTGGAAGAAATAGCGTACAATCGTGCCTAAACTACATTATTAAAATTGGTTTATTTACACATTCAGATGATCTTGACATAAAAAGCATTCTCAGACTGGTTGTTTTTAAAATTACTTATCCATATATTGTCCACCTGCTGAAAATTGACAGTGATCTTAATATGAAACATAGATTTTGAACCATTTGTTAACCGGACGTACTGGTACTATGAACACAGAGCTGCGTAGAGGGTTGGGAGTGAGCACATAGTACTACATTTTAGAAGAGAATAAAATAAATGTCTCTACTGAGCCCTACAATTGATCAGGTATGTCAATCGAAACTGCTGTTAAACCACTGCAACAAGGTTGAAGACAGTCAAGTTAAAAAGCTTTTTTTGCTTAAAAAATTTACAACTTCAAAGTCTTTCTCTGTTACCTGGCTGCAACAATTTCATCAGCTGCTCTCTTCATCAGACCCATCAGAATCAAATCAAACAGAAGTGCTTGTAATGCAGCAGCACTGTCAAGCTATTACCCTACAACTTGAAACAATGTATAAGTTTGCATACATTTGCATAGGTTTATGAATATTAAATGCTTTCATATCAAATTTTAAGAAGCATTACTAATAACGTCACCTCTACTAAGCAAACGGCTCATAAAGATTATATTATTGAATATATCATTCATAAACCTTATCTAAAAGGGTTGCTACCGCTCTATGAAAATCATTTCCAGCTTCTGTAATTAGCAGGAACACATAAGAAGTCATAGTGAGAAAAGCCAGCAGGGGTTGGAGGTGGGGAAGATGGAGGGAGGCTGGTCACAGCCAGGGACAGCTGCTCAACAGAGAGGGAAGGATCTTAAAAATCAGTAATAATTAGTCTGGAAAAACTGGTGGAATTCAAAACATGATGATTGTTATTTCTGTTCAATTAAGACCACATTTCCTAGTAGAAAATTTGCCAAACAGATACAAGTACATTTAGGTAACAGTGGAAGCATAACAACAATAATTGTGCTCACAGCTTTATAGTCTTCTTCAAATTAAAGGTTACCGCTGTCATACAAACACACAGAGTGCACAGAGGGAGAGAAATAATTAGCCTCAAATAAAGTGGTACCTGAACAGTGGCACACATTTTAAAAAGATTAAAAGATTAAAACCAATCACTAAGGTGAAGACAGGTAAATGTGTGCTGATCTTCTAAGCCTACTATAAGGTGCTAATTAGTCCAGAACTAGTAGGATTTGAAAAGGCTGTCGGTAACAATATTATTCCCAGATTATAAAGTATCAAAAGAAAGCTTTAGTCTTTGACATTGTAAGCAGAATTTGAAGAACATTAAAACCTGCATTCATTTAAGAGAATAAGGAAGTTTTCAGTCTATTAAATTCATAGCAAAAAATGTTGACTTGCAAGGCAGCTAAAATTCATTTAAAACACCAGGCAGAATAAAATGACACATGAAGAAGCTTCATAAATAATGTCTGAGCAATAATTTCAAGTGAATTAATATTGCATTGTCAAGTATAAAAAACAGCACATAAAAGAAAACAATGATCTGGCGAAAAGTAATATTAATATATACGTTTACATATATACTAATAAAAAATACTAGCCTGCTAAGGAATATTTTAAAGTACTAAGCTTAGAAAATTGTCTTATAATTCACATTCTTGATACATACGACACTATTTAGTCAGAATGAAGTCCAGCTGAAGCTCAAAGGAACATCTGAGGAAAAATGGGCGAGGCTACGTTCACATGGCAGGTTTTGATGCTCAGTTCTGATTATTTTGACAAAATCTGATTTTTTTTTGCATGGTGACTTTTTGTGAAAAGACCTGAGTGGAGAAAAATGAATAGTGATCTAAAACCAGCTCTGACTAACAATAAACTGAGACCTATGCATGCATTTACTATTTATCTTGATAAATTTGTTACTTAAATTTTTTGTCACACTTTTCAACAGATATTTTAAAACGCTCACTGTGACCAGTTGTTTAAATTCTTGTTTTACAAATTTTTTAAAAACTCTCAGCCCTCTGAAAGTTAAAACAAACTGAGCATTGCATGAGAAGGTTGTCATGCATTGAAACAACTTCAGGTTCAGTAGAGACAAATGAGCACTGTCAGCATGTGTGGCTGGAAAATTACTGAAACTGTCTCAAGCTTATACATTTAAGAAATTGCTCAGATTTGCAAACTTGTGAAACGGCCCTCGTTATCATCACACTCACTATCCATGCTGAATGCATTTACAAACATTATCTGCGTGCCATAACATTTTGACTAAAACGGCCCTCAGGTTGACAGAAGAAGGTAGCGAGATACTTCTTCATTCCCAAGAGTGGCGCAGAGCCATTCAAGCAGAACTATGACTATCTGCTCATGATGGAGCTTTTCCTGTGACTTACAGTTGTTTGCTGTCATCCATCATGCAACAAGCTGTAGTGTAGACTGGAACTGCATTTATCCAGACAGACTGAACAAACTCGTTCATCACGTTAGTAACGGAGGATGCTTTATGCCTCCAGTGAAGGTCAAATCCAGGTAGATGGCTCTCTGTTTAAAATAAAGCTCAATGCTACTTTGACAACACCAGACACACAGGGATCATGAGCTATTTCAAGAGGTTGGGGAAAAAAATGGACTACACTACTGTAGGGATAGAATAATGATAATTACCTACCCAGGTTCTACATTACCATCAGTTATAATGACTACATGTCCATACAGTTGACAGCTTCTCGGGACAGAAAGAGGAAGACAAGATAAACGAGCAGACTAGCCTTTTATAGTCAGAAAACCCTAAAACATAAAATAACCGGAACTAACTTTTCTATTGTTTTTGAGAGGTACAAATAATTTTAACACAATAGGTCTTCAAGTTATGCCCTCAAAACCAAATCCATAGTTGGTGATGACAAAATTATTGTTATTTATTTATTTATTTAATTTTTTTTTTTTTACAAAAAATACCTTTCAGGCAGGGATATATCAAATGAATTTGTGATCAATTATAAAAAAATTATCCAGAAGTATATATTTTTTTCAAAGACCATTTATGAAGAACGAAGATGAGCTCTAAGTGTCTCAACCAATTAAAAGTGTTTCACTAACGCCTCTTTCTGAATGGATATAAATATTTCAAATGTGTATTATAGACTAAGAGGACATTTTAGCGTATTCAGCAAACAGGGAATCGACCAGCGACAGCTGTGTTTCAATGTAGTGACTTCTTTGCTACTTCCAGATGTGCACTTGTCTATGTTTTGAACTTTCTTTCTTTCTGAATCTTTCTGACTGAGACTACATATTGACCCAGTCCCTCTTTCAGTGTGATTTTCTACTATGCTACATATCTAATTTTTGCATATATTTTGATTTTGGACATTGAAATGAACAAAAGTATAGTGAGCTACAGACCACAATGTAATTGAAAAGCAAAGGCTGTGGAAAAAATGAGTAAAATATGCCCTTCACTGCTTCTGCTTCCACTCCTTTCATCTCTCCACCACCACCACTCCAGAGTCTTATGGCAATGCCAATCCCCATTTTAATAAGGCAACAGCTCCTCACACAAGAGAGGATCAGGCCACGAGCAAATGAAGATGGACTGAAATCAATGTTTATCTGCGTATTTAAAATGGAATTTGCTTTTCTTCACCCTTATAAGTAAAGACTCTTTATCAGAACAAACAACATGCCAATAACACAGGAACGGTTTTATGGGTAAAACTGTTTTTTATGGGCATGTAGTTAAATTTAAAATAGATAACGTTGTTTTATTTGTCCAATAAAGAGTAGATGAGAAGGGTAGGGGAAATATTTTGAAAATGTTGAACAAACCTAAATGACAGCAGAAACAGCCCTGCAGGTATTCTGGCAGGACTCAGATATCAGGTTTGCTCATGGTTTGCCCATCTCAGAGTTATTAACATGTACACTAAAGCTTACACAGCCATGTTTCTCTGATACTTTTGTCACCTACCAAAATTAAGGCTGCAGGTGCATCAAGCAAAGCAGCAGCAGCAACTTAGTCAAAACAATGTCTATCTTTTAAAGACACATTTATTGCCTGAGGTTTCATTGAGAAATTTGTAAAACCAGTGAGGGAGTGTTTTCAGAGAAACACTCATCAGTGGTCAAAGTGAAAAAGTCTTCTGCCTCAGGGTTTAGAAGCATGAAATTTCTGAATGCAGCTTTTAACAAAAAGTGTCCTAAAATCTTTGCGGATTTTTGCCACAAATGTTTCTGGCAAGCAAACCAGAAGAAAAACTTGGCCCAGAACTATCCTTGTGTCAAATGGGGGAGTTTTCAGAGTATTGGTGTGTCAGTCTTTTCTTATTCTGTAAATTTGCTCTTACTGTATAATGTTAGCTTTTTTTGTGTAAAGCTGGATGCTTCGATTTGTCTGATACCTGAATTTTCCCGCTGAGTGACAGCAAAGGTCTTTTTCAGATTTGTTATACTGGAGTATTTTATGTTATCTGTAGTAAAATGTCATAATTTTCAGCTTGAGTAATTTTTAAAGACAAAAATATGTGAGAACCCTTTAAATTTTCTGTTTTTTAACTAAAGAAAATAAAGTCCAGTATTTTTACAAACATATGAGCACTGACCTCACAGACAAACTTCTAACAAGACCCAACTGGCTGCTGGAGAACAGCTTTTACAGAAAAAGGTAAACACCTTATAAAATGATGAAAAAACATCTGTGCCAGCTGCTTGTATTCATTACCTGAGAACAGCTTTGCTTTATCTCAACTTTAATAAAGCTGGTGTCTCTAAGTTGTCTGGAGCTGTCAGTCTGGCAATTTTGTTTGAATCCTCAAATAGAACAAAGGATTATTGTCTTAAGAAATTCCCAAGAGAGAAATGATACATTTATAGGACACAGCCAAAAATGCCAGTCCAACCTAATTTGATTGAGTGAGTCATCTTTAATCCAGGGATGATGTGTGCTTATGTAAAATTATTACTGCTGGCTTTTGAGCAATAAAAGCCAATAGAAATTATACAGTATCTCAACACTGACAAAATGTCAGTGCTTAGAAAAAACCCACAGGTGTATAGAAGGACACATGCAACCTCTTCATAATAATCAAAGGCACAAATGACTTTGTGCACCAAAAGATGAAGAAAAATAATGTTTGTCAAACATTTTACTCATTAAAGTTCCAATTCAATCTAATTTCTTTTGGTAGAGTACTATGGGGGAATTTAAAGCAGACTCTGTGATTCACATGTGGTCCACACAGTCTGCAGCATACAGTGTCAAATGAATTTTTCCGTCCTCCTACCATTCGCACTACTGCTTCCTGCTGCAACCCACATGCTGTGCAAATTTGACCATAACAACATATTAGACATTCCAGGTTCAGGATTGAGTGTATTTGTGCCTGTGAGTGGGTGCGTATGGATTCGAGCTCCGGTTTTCTGTAGGTACACTTCATTTAAAGCATGACAAATGATTATTTCCACACCAATGAAGCATGATGATGGAACATTTCACTTCCTGTACCTCGAAAGAACCGCAGTTAAATATCTATATCAGTTTTCATACCGAGTCTGGATGGGGCTTACACACATACAAATGAAATACCATCTAAGGCATTCACACAATGCTTGAGATCCCTTTAATTTTGGGGAGCCTGGAGGTTTGGTCTAGACAATCATTATCTTAAAAATACATTTGACTTTGCAATTTGAATATGGTGGATGGGTGGATCTGAAAACTCAGCTGAGAAAATAAATAAATAAATGAAAAACAGAAGAAATCCATAAGTGGGCAAATACATTTTCACAGCACAGTACATGTGAAGCCGCTGTGCATTAGGCACCATCACCAAAAGAATACGAGTTGGGACACGAGCAAACTGCTGCACCCAACTGCTGGGTTTGATGCTTAATGTGCTTGAAGTTAAAAGAAAAGTGAATAAAAGGTTTTTGGGTATTTGTAGTCATGATATATATATATATTTATGTGAGCTACGTTTTCTGCAGAGGGTCAGTATAAATAATGAAATTACTCAACAGGAACACAAGTTTTTACTAGTCAAACAAAACAGTGCAAAATCAAACTATTAACACCCTTTGGGTTTTGTTTATGAGTCTGTTATGACAGAAGAAGAGCTGCAGCTGCCGAGCTGCTCATTGTTATGTGTTTCATATCTTGTGACAACTTTCATCAAAGCACTCAAGCTCTTAATGTATTCACTTCTGAGATTGCCTCCCCTGTTATCTCAGCCCTGCTCTTCTTCCTCTGCTGGAATCTTATCCTACAATCACACACAACTGCGAATGAACTCCACACTAACAACTTTCTTCGCCTTCTAACCTCACTTTGGAGCGCACTGTCAAATCATTTTAGGGTAATTGTTATTTTTTTTTGGTTTGTTTGTTCAACGAGCCAGCAACAAAAAAAGAACGATAGAGGGAAGTCCAAAGTGCGATGAGGAAATCGTTCAGATATTATTATCAGAAAAATAATTTGAAGTTGTTATTTTCGTTGGATAAATCTCCAAGCTGACTGGATTTTAGTTCCTAACGTAGATCGCTGTAGGAAACACCCACTGAAATGATTATCTACACGTCATGCACAATTTGCAGCAGGTGGGTGGCCAGGGGTGTGTGAAGAATTAACAGTGCTGCCATCAAAAGGCCTGACAATAAAAGACAGTTGAGGAGAGGGACGGGAAGAAAAAGACAATCAAAGGTGGGCAAGGGAAGAGAGGTATGAAGAATAGAGGAAAAGGCCCATTAGTATGCAACCCAGAAAACACACATGCTCGCACATATGCAAAGACGACTCCTTAGAAGCAAGTGAATTAAAAAGTTTCAAAAGAATGTTTAGAAACTGTTTTCTTCTTGATTTGTGACAGTAGATGCTACTGCAGTTTCACCAGCAACTTTTGTCTGCTGCATCGACTGTGGTAAATATGCATCAGTAGTGAACAAATGCCACAAAGGGCAGTCTGCAATGATTACAGAACAGATTGTAAAACATATCAAATAGATCAGCATCACTACCAACTGGATGTTTCTTTTGTTTGGATTCTTTGTTGTTTCCTATGGAAGAGGATTAGGGCCACTGAAAATAAATAAATAAATTCTGACTATAATCATAGAATTCTGAGAAAAAAAAGTCAGAATTCTGAGATTAAAGTCAGAACTGTTTTATTTTTTTTCCAGTGGCCCTAAACCTTACTATTTATTATTTTAAAATTCCCACAATTTCCATGAAATATTGTTGCAACACAACTGAATATAATGCCAAATGGCCTGGAGTCCACCCATAATACCTCAGATAGGACACCTTGCTATAATGCAGTGGTTCTCAAATAGTGGGGCGCGCCCCCCAAAGGGGGCGTGGTGCGATACCTGGGGGGGCGCGTGTGACCCTGGGGAACAGGCTTTTTTTTTTTTTTAGTTATTATAATTATTAAATATTATTTATTTATTTATTTAATTAGTTGGTCAAACATGTTTACAGTTTAAACATGTTTAAAACACGTCTTAAAACAGACATAAAACACGATTTAATAAAGTTATTCTTTGTAAGTTTGACCATATGTCTTTCTTTTTTTCTTTTCTTTAATGTTAATAAGGATAAAATGTTATGCAGAGATGGATAGTCACGGTGGGGAGTGGGGGGCGCGAATAGTTTTCTTCTTGCTATAATGTCAACAAGAATGTTATGTGTAAAATAATAATCACATTTATTATCAAAAATCAAAATCACTTTTGCTCACACTCACGTTTTAAGGGTCCAAAGTTGATGTCTTGATAAGGTCAAAATGTCTGAGATAAGTAGTGATGAGCAAACCTTTAAAAGCCGCAGTACTTTATCTACATTAAACACTGCTTTTACATAATGTATTTTCCAAGTGAGTTAATGAAATTGCATTGTTTTAAAATAAGCACAAAATCTTTGATTCAAACTACTTTCTCTGCACATATTCACTATAAAACCAGAAGGGGAATCCAAGAATTAAACATTATGTTGGTAGCATCCCACATTGCATTTGACCCCTGTGACCCCTCACACAAATGGTGAGTCGATGGGGAGGGAGATCCACATTTCCTCTTTGAGCTGTGCCTGGCTGGCCTCCATTTGATAAAGCCCAGCTACAAGGTGCTCACCAGAGTTCCTCAAGTGCCTTTGGAGAGGGACGTCTGGACCCATCAGTTTAGGCTGCTGCCTCCACAACCCAACCACAAATGTGATATTGGCAGATTACTAATCTGGATAGTTTCAAGCCATCGGAACACGATGTTTCATGTTACTGCAAATAGAGTCTGCTTATCGAGAGAGGTGTTGGAGGGTTTAAAAATACAAATTTCAAGATGATTCAAAGAAGGAAACAAAATTTCTAGAGAATGATATTAAAAAGTACAAGACGAGATGCTTAGATTGAGAAGCTGAATGTTATTCTTCTATTTCATGAATGAAAGTCAGAGAGCTCAGGCCTGCAACAGCTGCTACCCAGACAAATTGTATCCTTGACAACTCACGGCAGGCATTACCTGCAAAGGTAGGTGAGTGCAAGAATATGAAACAGTGCAATACACTTACTGAATCACTTTGGGAAATTAACTTTGGGCTCAGAGAAACCAATGGTTAAGCTGTCAAAGCAAACTTACACATCATAACCCAGATCCACCGGTAAAGTAGATGTGAACAACACTGGCTGTTGCTGAAAAAATGAAATGAAAATGCACCTTCATGATTCAGAAATAATGAGCCTGAGGGTTATTCTGCATATGAATAAACAAGGGCAAACAATGATGCCCAGGTATGTTTGGCCTCTACAACTGAAGGACGCAGGACGCCCAGGACAATTATGTTGAAGGAAAATGGGGAAACAGAGGAGCTCATCAAGTTGTTTTCAACAATAAATGCAAAGTTGAGATATTTAAACAGTAATAGTAACATATATTTCACATACATATTATAATTTTATGTTATCGACAAGAGCTACTTTAACAAACTATCAGGGGAAGAAATGTTTCTTAAATATGTGTAAAACTGTTGTGTCTTTCAGAAAATTTCCCTTAAAAACACACAGCTGTACAACACAGCTGAAGTTGCAGCGGAAGCTGATTGTATTAAATGTTGATTTATTAGGGGCAAAGGCACACCACTATTTATATAAACTAAATATTTATATATATAAAAAAAATACTAAAAAGACCAATTAATCCTTCATGCCATTCCATCAGATGAAATCCTAAAAAAATAAGTACATAAAAGCTTGTGAACGTAACCTGACAAAATTTGAACAGGTTAAAGGGCTGTAAGCAGAGCACAGCTTTTGCATAAGATCAAATAGGACCTGAACAAACTTAACAACTTTGTCAAACAAGCACAAACTTTAAAAAAATATGAGATTCATTCATTTCCACTGGGTTAAGGAAAACTCAGACTGCCAACAGAACAACCAAAATCTTGAGCAAGAGAAAAATCTAAATCAAGTCCTCAAGACCTACAGTTCTGCAACTTGAATAACAGTTGTAGGATGTAGCTCTGGATTTGGGCAACCTTAACGTAAGTTTTTTATGGAAGTTGCAAGTGTTTGATGGATTAAACTCTGACAGTAGAGGCTAAGTTTTTAACATTGTAGATCTCTATAATGGCTTTAAATTCTAAAAAACAATGTTCCAGATTTCAGAGGTGATCAAGCAAATCATATGACATTCAAGTGATATTCGGCAGAGATGTGCTCCTTCCTCATCCATGCAACGACTGAAAGGTGCCAACCCTATACAAAAGGAGTAAGGTAATCCACTGTTCATACCAGCATGATAATGTCCAACAATTTACCATGAAGCAAATACTTTTAAGTGTAATGACATTTCCACTGCATGACATTTATATCAATGAAACCTTGCTATCATGGGAAAATGCTGTTGCAGATTAAATTCTTGTAAATCCTGTGTAATGGGAAATGGAAACCAGAGGCAATCAGGTAATCCAAAAAGGCGTGTGGACCTCGAGGGCACCCATAAAACTCTTCTTGTAGGACAGGTGGGAGTTGAATGGAGCCAGACAGTCTTAAGAGCACTTTTTAACTTTACAGAGGAGATTATAATGTTGTCTCTCATAGGAAAACTAGAGGTGACTCTAATCCATGCAAAACAGGAATTGTGACACTTCTACTATGCTAAAATGTGCACCTTTACAGGGAAATTCATGCATAAAATTCAGATATGCAGCATAATAATACCCTTTGCAGAAAGGAAGAATAATGTCACCAATATTAATCAGTCACCAGCAGGGAGAGACAGAGAATGAGGAAGGATAGGGGAGTCAAAAGGGGGGAGGTGCGAAACAGAAGGACAAGGTAAGCCCATATGTGCAGGAGCAATGGTTATTTCACACTCTAATTTCTATTCTCTCTGATCAAACACCAGGTACTCTGTCAAACATCTGTCAGGCAGCTGACAGCCTGATTATCACCATGAATTTGCATCAAACAGAAACACTGTCATTATGTTCACCACTCCACACTTAAACCTGCAGCCTATTAGTTGTTGTGAAATTAACCAGTGAGAATGATTCCCATGAGAATCCAGTGATGGCTATTGTTGCTAAAAACAGTCTTTCTGTCATGATGTTTTTGTATTGATGGGACCCAAACGCAGACAAAGCAGGCAGGAGATTTTAATGAAAAAAATCTTAAAACGAAAGGCTTACAAAAATCCAAGAAAACACAGGTAGTGAAAGCAGGAACAAACACAAACAAGAATGCATAATGTTACAAGAGGATCCAGCAAGGAGTGAATGAAAGCGAGGTAGTTAAATGCTGAATGCTGGGACAATGGACCTGTGCTAACTAGTCCATTGTTTAGTCACCTAGAAAGGTGCAGCTGGGAGGGGAGAGCAGACGGCAAGCTGAGGGAGATAAAGAGATATGGCACAAAGAAGCAAGGAAGAATAATGTTAACAGGGGAGCAGGAAATATAAGTGTAACAGTAATCAAGACCAATGAAACACAGGAAATAAATCAACATATCTAACTTAAATAACTAAAAACAGATTAGCTTAAGTAAAACAGAAAGCCAAGCAAATAACCAAGGCAATGTCGCTCTGACTATCCAATCAGTGTCGAAAATTTCTGGTGTCATTGTAGGCCTTCAAGCTGGCACTGAGACAAATTGAAAAAGTAATTGGTTAAAAAAACAGTTCCACTGCTATATCATTTTGTTAACATAGGTGTAGTGTGTGGATTCTGAAGGCCCTGGGCAGCACACAGAGATTGAAATCTGATTGGATGAAACATCAATACTCCACACAGACACAGTGGCATGACCAAAAGAAAGGTTATAAAAAAACGAGTGTGGGCTATAGGAAGTAAATTAATAAATTAATTTAATTTATTTAAAATCCTGCAACTATAATGTTTGTTAATTGGACAAACATTATAATGTAGGTTGTAGTTATATGTTAGGGATTTCTGATAGAGTTTAGACCTGCAGAGAATGCCTTGCAGGCTCTGACGGGCTGCCGCTGATATATAGTATGCATCCTCACAAAAGAAAGCAGAGAGAAAGATCATTACAAGACCTCATTCAAACTAGATATTAATTGAATTGAAGTCTGGACTTCTACAACAGTTTAGAGCATTTTTTTGTTGAGCTAAGATATTAGACTTCTACAAGATACAAAGTTTCTCAGTCACAGCAGCAGCGCAGCTAACTAAAGCAGATAATCCCCATGCTGACCTACTTGCTTCTGTACTCAAAAACAGTGACAACACCCCTGAGGATTAGTTCAATGCAGCATGAAAAAAGCTCTGGAGAAAGCTTAAAATGATAAGAATTTCACAGCTTTTGTCTGAGATTTTGACTCCCATCTGCAAAAGTTTGGAAATTTTACAACGTAATTACAGTGCAAGCGATGTCCTAATAACTGTCAATTTTACTGCTTTGTGAAACTTTAAAGGCCAAGTCACAGAAGAATGCTGGGTTTATCATTCTCCTAAAGGAACTTATTTTGAATAAAACCAAAAGAATAACAGAAGAAGCTTAGAAACAAAAAATAAGTAAATAAAGAATGTGAAGAAAAACTACAGTTGGGAATGAACTGCTTCAAAAGTCTTGGGGTAAAGTCCAAATTGGGCAGCTTGGACAGGCGCATGGCCATGATTCTGTGCGTGCCCAATCAACACACTCAGCCACAAAATTAACAAATAGAATTTGAGAAGAATCTAAGGCATGAACACCAAGGGAGAAGTGAATTGAGATGGAGTGACATCTGCACACAACCTCTAGGGAAACTCTCCTGCCATTGTAATTATATCCCTGTTATATTGCTGCTGAGTTTTGCTGTCAATATTGCCATTCAAACTTGGACTGTATTTGCACAAAGTTTGTTTAGAGACAAGTAACGTACCACCTGCTTGCTTGCAGTGATAAAAATATTGAATGAGCTTTTTTGCCTTTCATCAATCTGAGTGATAATAACATGTTTATTGCACAAATATCCATTTGCTTCTGGTTGGCACAATTCAGCCGACCATGCAATGTGAACATTTTCATTTCCCGTCAGCTGCCTCAAATTTGATTACATCCTACAAACATTAGTGTGCTTTGTTGGGATTTTAGGTGAAAATTAGCATGTCGTTATTGACTGGAAAGAAACGTATGGACAGTTTTCCAACATTTTATGCAAGTCATTTTATGCTTTTCATGCAGGCTCAGACCAAAATACCTTCCTCTATGTATTTGTTGTGTCCCTTAACTAAATAAAAATGCACAACACCCTTTTCAGATTTTTATATGTAAAGAGAAACCATGTGTCTTTTTCCATCAACTTCATAGTTTTTCACTGCTTTGTCATGGTATATCACATACAGTGTCAGTTTATAAAATAAACTGAAATTTGAGGTTGCAATATGACAAAATGTAAAACTTTTTTCAAAAAGTAGATCTCCATTTGAAGCATACAGCATGAAGCAAAACATGTTGAGCAGAGACTAAAAACTAGTGGCAACATCCCTTCTTTAGGATTTTGAGCTCAAATTTGTGTCTATTTTTATGTGGTTTTGAGCTTAAATGCCAAACTGAGGACTTTATATGGAATAAATAACTACATTTATGCCTAACCTAGACATTTTCTCAGATCCTACTCTGTTCTAGTCTATCCCTGTCTATTCCTAATCCTAACTGTAACCAAAACTGAATTAATCTAAATTTAACTAATAGAGTGCAGTAGAACTGAAAAAAAAGTGAGGACCGGGAAGAGGTCCTCATTTTCCACTAATTGCCTCCCTTTGTTGACAAATATTATGAAAGCGGTCCTGTATATGCAGTATATGCAAGTACACACACACTCACCCCACGTACATGACCAGACCAACACAGATTTCTCTGCCATTTTTATTCCTTATTGGCATTGCTCTGAGTGCCATTAAACACTGGAAAACTGATAAGACGATATTTTGGTTTTATAACACTGCTGATAGGGGGCTTTTCTATCTTTGTAGAGTCTTATCTGCTTTCCTTTATGGTTACCTCTTATCAGTGATTATTTTCCAGACATTTCAGAGATTAGCTCAGATTTAGTTTGTAGCATTTTTCTTCTCTCCTGGAATTCGATCTGTTTATGCCATTATGTCCAGGACAATAAGATCAGACTGACAGGCCTGGGAAAAACAGGAATACATTTGGAGCACTCAGCCAATCAGTTTCTGGTTTCAAGTCACAGGTTTAGATACATGCAGTTAATGGCCAAGTTCTCCATGTTTAATGTCAGATGCTGCAAGGTTAAGCTTTACACCAGAGACTTTTATCCTGATTCAGTGGCTCAAATAAAAGGGATGTATTTTTAGCCTCCAGTGATATCTCACGTTTTTCTCATAAATGAAAAACAAATTTCTGCAAGTCTGCTGGCTTTTTAAATCTCCTTCCTGCATACTATGCATGTTTTGCAAATATGTACAATGTCTGTGTGATTCTGCATGTTTAATGCGGTCTGATAATACAGTCATTAGATATGGTATTATTAATGGGAATGTAAATATTAATCGGTTTGGAAACATTAGCTTTCCAAACCGTAGCAGTACTGAACACAGATTTTCTTGGAATTCAGAGGCAAATAAAAACTCATGTAAGTTAAACAACTGTAAAACAACTTAACTCTGGGCATGTTTTTAGTATAATGAAATGCTTAAAGCTGTTTTACATTCCAAGTCATATTCAGACACACTGATAGATCTGTTAGCATCACTGAGCTCAGTGTCTTGCCTAAGGACACTAAAGAAGCTGGAATGAAATTAATAAATTCACGTTCATCAGACAACTTAATCTCCACACTGAGTCACAACCACTTCAAAAATAAAAATATTGAAAACAGAAAATGAAAAGCTTTAAAATATTGATATAAATATTTTTGACACATAAAGAGTAAATATCAAATTGAAAAGAATAAAGCATGAAGGCGTCAAGAGAAATAAAACAAGATCAAACAAATGAAAAATGTCCTATTTTCTCCACCAATCAAAAATAGAGAGAAAACCTTATTGATCTCAAATGTTGCAACTACGACACTGTAACATATTGACTGGAAGACCAAAAGTTAATCAATTCAGTTTACAAAATTTGAACTTTTGTCACTTGACAAATCATATACAACGTATGTGTTTTTGAGAGTGGGAGAGTATGTGTCTGTCAAACACAAAGTGGCACACAACTGTCAAGTGGTTTCAAAGTATTATATTAATAACGTCTGAAAGGAATTATACATTTGCCATTGATGCTCGTAAATATCACTCAGTAGAAGCAATGACCTTCAGAATTTTCCACTTTACTAAACAATGTGTGTAATGTGAGTTACAGCTCTTCTGTTAAGGCATTGAAGGTTTGCAAGACAACATTACACCAGACAGGAACCCAGCAGAAAGGTCAGGGATGAAGATGCGGAGAAGCATAAAGCAGGGCTAGGTTGTAAAGCAATATGCCAAGGTTTGAACATCTCACAGAGAACTGTTCAATTCATCATTTGACAATAGAAAGAGAATGGCTTAACCTGCAGACCCTGTCAACACATAACTGTCCATCTACATGTGTATAACAGGTAAGGAAACAATCCTTAGAGACAAAAGCTACATGGGACTGTAGAGAAGCTGCTGAGACCAAGAGCTCAAGATGGAGGTGTTGACAGGACAACTATTAGTTGTGCACTGAAAAAATCTGACCTTTATGGAAGAGTGACAAAATAATTCCATCTGCAGTTTACTACAAGCCATCTCCGGGACACAGCATGAATGGAGGCACTCTGGACAGATGAGATCAATATTATGTTTTTAGACAGACATGCAAAAGTTTCAGTTGGATGGAAAACTAACATTGCAGATCACACTGTAGTCAAAGCTCTAGATTCAACTGAGAATCTGAGGCAAGACTTGAAACTGATGTTTACAGGCTCACTCCATCTCATCTGGAGGGGCAGAAATTTCAGCTCAATGTGCAAAACTAGCAAATGCTAACTGATGCTCAACATCTATTTGAATAGCCAAACTATGCCCAAATGTACACATTTTAATTCACAGTCTTTTACCTGCAACTTCCAGAATTTTGCATTATATTCATAACAAGTACAATCAAAACTGTAAGATTGCTACTTGCAACAAGCAGTGTAGAAGAGCATGCTGTTTCATGAGTATTTTAAGAGAGTTTGAGTGAAGTTACTCGTCCTACTGGTTGCTTCTGTATAACTCAGAGCCATAGAAGGCCGTTCAAGTAGCAGATCAGCTCAAAAACACTCAGAGACCCTTTCTGCTCTCAAGTGACAAACATGAGCATTTTTGCACACAAACATCAAGACAGATGACCACATGAGGACTCATCATTATCAGTAGTGTTCAAGAAAGCAGGGACACAGAACCAGGGCAGCTGTCTAGGACTTCAGGTTATAATAACAGGCTTCTAAAAGCAGACAGGGTCTGCCACTTCTAATCTGGATCAATACACAGACAACAAGACACTCTCCCACACACTGTCACTGACACTTCCTTGCTTCCAGATGCCACAGACAATCAAAATGACACAATCAGGTAACTGCTAAAGCACAGCCCAGGAAAGTTCCGATATATATATATAAAAAACTCTGAAAGACGTTTGGCACACAGTCAAGGTAAAGAACTGTCTGTACAGCCTAAGGTATATATGAGTTCTTAAGATGAAATTTTTCCTTTTGAAATTTTGTAAAATAACTAAATGACAGGTTTCAAATAGTCAGGAGCCTGCTGAGCCTGACTTATGAGCCCGATTTATTTGAGTAAAAGTGAGGAAAACTCCTTCTCTGTGATTGGAGAGGCTTAAGATAGAAGGAAATATGATTAATATTTAAAGTGATTGGGGCAGGGTTTAAAAGCTATTAAACCCTGGGGCATACTTAGTTTTTCAGTCACAGCTACTAGGCTTTCTACTTCTTTTACCCTCCACTTGTCCTACATAATATCCAGTCATGAAGAGATGTGAGGAGTGGGCCAAAAATGAGTGACAAAGCACATAAGTTTAAGAAGAAAAACTTTGAACGGCCTTCAGAAAGCATGAAGATCTACTGATCGAGAGCATTTTGAAAAATTATATCAAAGTCTGAGGCCTTTAGAAGCAAAGAACATAGAATTTGGGAGTGGAATAAAACATTTTTGAGCAGAACTGTAGAAAAATAAGTGAAAATGTATCTGCATGACCTTGGGAGACACATGGAAAAACAAATGTGAATAAAAGGGGGATAAATGAATTAGCAAGTCCCAAAGTTTGGGACAGAGCAACATGCCGCTGCTTAATTATGTAATCTTGCCAGAAAGTAATCCAATAAAGAATGCAAATCATTGATTAGCACTAATCCTCTCGCTCTTCTCTGTCACGCACAACAGGGAACAATTAAATGCTAAGCTCCGCAGATAGAGCACCTGTGGAAAGATGAATGAGTGGAGTCCGTTGGATTAATAGCACTGGTGAGGAAGAAAAGGCAGGTTGAGACGCAAGCATGAGTGCAGAATTACTAATAGTCTCTTCGCGCTCTATAAGCCGCTAAAGTGACCACCAGCCTGAAGTACATCCATTCTCAACCAATTAAGACAAATGAGTCGATGGCAGCCGCTTGTACCTCTGTATTCTGGTTCCTTAGAAAAAAAACCCACTTGCAACTACTTATAGGTAATCTTATCAGGGCAGATGTCTGAGAAGTGAACAAAGTTTATTTACTTTGCAGACCCCATAGTAAAGAACTGAGCAGCAGAGCCACACCATTTAAGTGGATGAGTCTGTTAAACCATTGAAGGAACAAACCATCCAACTTCAATCTCAGAAAATATCACCATGTGGTGCAGCATCTACTGATTTTTCCACAAAGAAACAGCACATGAAAGGAGCTACATTATAACATACATGCTGGTATCTGTACAACTTTACTCATTCTGAATTATATTTCTTATGGTATATCTCTGGGGATGCAGGGTATTTTTTGTCATTAGCCTGTCTTATTAACGCTCAAATACATATTCACATTTTGTACAATTTTTAATGAAACTGCACAGTTACACATTCGTTTGGACACTATTTTTTTACAACTAGACAGTATTTATGTTGTAGTTTTGCCCTTATTGTACAGTATTACATAAAAACATCCTGTTTTTATGTAATACTTCATATTTCTATCTTTATTTAAATCTACATACTTTGATTACTTGCCACTTTGCAGCTGTTGCACAGAAAAGTTCCCCATTTTAATCGTCAAGGAAAAGGCTGCAATAAAATGAACACCATTATAAAGAAAACAAAAACATCCTGAAAACTAGTAATGTTACTTTCTGTCCACAGAGGGGCGTAGATGAATAATTTGTGCTATGATGCGTTATAGCACCAATAAAGTTAGTAGTCAGACTTTGTTGCCAATTACAAGCAGTCAAGTTAGACACTTAGAAATCTGATCTGAGACATAATTATCAAGCTGCCTCAAAGGCAGTAGAGTTGAATAGGCCAAAGCCAATCCAGATACTTTGGAAGCTGTGAAGTAGCACCTTTACTTTGGCAGTGACTTGGAAGCCTTCAGTTGGATGCCAGCTTTTGTGTTGTCACTATTCCAAACAAATGAATGCCAGAGAGATAGTTATGAGGACAATCATGTCTAAAACTGTAGTACGACTACCACAATTCACACCAGATGGAAAAAGCAAGAAAAAAGTAATCACATCACTGGAGTCAAGCAAGAAAAGTTTTTTAAGCAATTTCTTTCATTTGGTATTCTTCATTAGATTTTAATGTATTCCATTGGTGCATGGACTGCAGAATATAGCTTCCCGAGGCGCGAGAATGCTTAGATATAATTGAGATGTTAACTTCCGAGCAATATTCTAGAAAGATTTAATCATCACCATCATCCTCTGCTTTAGCTTCATTATCCACTGCAGCATGCAACAGGGCTTGAGGCTCATCAGAGTTGACCTCTGGTACCAACATGTAAGCTGAAACTCTTTGGAGCTCTCTCTCTGTCTGATCATGTTCTTCATTAGTTGTAGCGCTGTAAAGAATGGATGGCCTGTCCAGGATGTATCCCGCCTAGCGGCTAGCAGAAACTGGAGCTCAGCACCAGCTTCACAGCATACAAGGACAACAGGCTATAGACATTGGATGGATGAAATTTAGACATAATTCTTAGAGGGGAAATTTGACAGACTGAAAGAGAATCAATTTACTTATCCAACATATTGCTTACAGAAGCTTACCGATTCTCTTAAACCTCCTTACTTATGGGCAATCAAGTGTCAGCCTGATGTGACATCAGCAACCCAAACACACACAATGCAGTATAAGGTGATATTCTTTGTATGCCATTTTGTGAAATGTATTTTGGTTGAAATCCACTCTTAGAATTCAGCTGTATTTTGAGATGAAATATACTTAAACCCATCACTTTATGAGTCCCCTTGCTAGCGTAGTTGAGTTGCAGTGGTCTTGCATTTCTTGCCCTGGTTGTTCAGATGCTGGATTTATACTTTTTAATAATGCTCCATCAGAGATTTGGTTTATAGATCTGACTACAAACTCTATTTTCTTTTAAACTTTCCCCCTGATGTGTCGTAAGTTTCTTAAGAGTTCATCAACAATTAAAACTACAATTAAGCTATATTCAATAATGTTGTTTCTCAGCTCATTATTGTACCCAAGAGCACAATGATGTAAATGAGTCAGAACTATGAGGAAAGTAGAGAACAACTTTGCTCTGTGTTTCTAATTTTTGCTGTTCAGTTTTTCTAATTATACTACAAATGTCCTTTTTATGGCCATGTCTCTGGTAAACTGATAGTGCGAAGCAAGATTCACATGAGCTCTCACAAGCACATTTGTCCTCGCCTATTCTTTAGGTGTGCTGGAACCTATTCACTCATCTGCTTTCACTCACATTTGCACTCTAGTCGCATTACATTTTTAATGGATAAGGTTAAAGACGAAACCAGCCCACCTTTTGCTTGTGTAACGGCTTCGACCATCGTGGGATAGTCTTCTATAAAACAGAATTTTTGACCATCCTCCCAGCAGAGAACAAGAAGGTCTTACGGTTCTCTGCACTAATTTGTCCCAAAGGCATTCTGTCAGGTTGCGGTTAGGACTCTGCACATGCCAGTCAAGCTTTTCCACACCAAACTTTCTCATCCATTTCTTTTTGGATCTTGCTTTGTCCACTGGCTCACGGTCAAGCTGGAAAAGAAATGCCTCATCCCCAAACTGTTCCCATGAAGTTGGAAGCATGTAATTCCCTAAAATGTCTCGGTTTGCTGAAGCATTAAGCATTCTTTTTACTAGAACCAACGGGCTGAAATAAACTCCTGAAAAACAGCCGCACACCATCATTCCCTCTGCACCCAATTTCACCTTAGATGGTGTACAGTAGCAGTAAAGAAAGTGCTGTTCTCACACCAACCAAATGCAGACAGAAAATGTGCTACAGTCCAAACTTTAGACCAGTGTATCCAACAACTGGCCTTGCATTTGACCAATTAAAGGCATAGAAACCCTTCCTATGAAGTTCTTCACACACTCTAAAGAGTGTATGAAGCCATCAATTCTGCAGTAAGTTAGTGACCTCTCCACTGTTTACCTGACCAGCATCCTTGTGGAGTTGTTGACTAAATGCTTTCTCTTGGTTGCAATACCAAGAAACAGTTTACTTTGAAATTTCCCCACTGGATGTTTCTCACAGTCCATTAACTACTGGCAACTAAATATTGTGTTTAACTTTGACTTCTCTTCATTATAGATAAACATTTAAACATTTTCGTTTCTCACTACAAACAGGTGTGTAATTGTACATCTTTGAATCAGAGTCAGAACGAGAAGCAGAAGAAGTGGAGCTTCCAGCACAATGATCAACAATGCAGCACAATTTCTGAAAGACAAGTCAGCAACAAAAACACCAAAAAACTTTAACTTATTGCCAGGAAACAGCTGTAGGTTTTTATTTAAGCGCTTGGACTGTGTCAAGTAGCAGTAGAGACCCAATGGAAGTACAAAAACATGCAAAAAGGGAATTTTGCATAAACGGTGTCCTTTAAATGTTTCACATTAAACCAATTCAGTATATTTGCACCAACAGTTCTTAAACTTGATAGCTATGTTAGGGTTCAGGTTGTTAATATGCTTGTAATCAAAACAATAAACAAAGCCAGACGGAAACAAGTATTAGGCATTTGAAACATTTCCAGGTGGGTTAGTGTTTTCAGAAATGCAGGTCCTACAAATCAGAGATTGGAGAAAAGAAGTTCACAGCTTCTCTGGCTGATTTCTTCATTTTATTGAAGGCTTGAGAAAGGAAAAACATGAATAGTTTCTCACAAAACCAAACCAAACATACTCCCTACTGTGTATGTGATGTTCAAAACTTAATTATTACTAAGGTTAAAAAAAGAACGACCCATTCAAGAACGTATCTACAGCTAAACTAGTTAAGAACTGAACAGACAAGTAAAAAAATTATCTTTCAGGATCCAGGAATAGGAAAGGCTGAACGCATAAGGCTGTAATTCTGACACAGTGTCAAAAGAGCTACAGTCTGAATCATCATCTTAGCTTTGCTTATAAATCAAATGTAATGAAGAAAATGATTTGCTCCATACATCCCAAAAGAATCAATATTAAATCAGGACAGAGGTTAACTTTTTTTTTCAGTTTGGATTTTTTCCCTTTTTATGACTTTTAATTTACAACAAAGCTATTTTTCTGATATAATTTATATTTACAATGAAACTGCCCCAAATTAAACTGAATGAAGTCTAGTTATGTTATCGGGGATTTTGTCTCTTAGGAAATCTCAAAACCAAACAGTTCACCTTCCAGATCACATTGATCAGATCTTAATTTCTAAATAAAACTGGTCTGTAAAAAATATCACGACAGCATGATCAGCTGGACCGGTTTAAGTGATTAGCCAAAAATTAATAAGCCAAAGAATTGAGTAAACCAGATGAAATGAAAAAACATGACGTAACAGTTTCTTGAAGTGTGTATCTGGTGCTAAGTTTCACTAAGCTACAGAAAATGAAAAAAAAAAAATGTTTTTAAGCTAACTTCAGACCTGCTCTGAGACCCCAGCTGTTGTGCTAAACGATGAAGAAAAAAAAAGATGTAAAACAGTTTTTGGTTATTAAAGTGCTCTGACACCATCTATTAGCAGCAGCAAGTATATACATATAAATGTGGTTCAGCACACTTAATCAACAAACTTATTTTAAAATGAATGCATTGACAGACAAATAAAAACAACAAAAAACAATCGCTCAGTAATAACGTCTACCTGACCTCTTATAACAAAATTAGAAAGAAAAAAATTGCCATGCAGATTTTCATCCATACTTTACATACATACAAAATTACATTTCTGTTTTGTCTTTTAAGAATAGTTTCTGTAAACACTGTTTAGATCCTTCAGGGTTTTTTAAACATATATCTGCTACAATTTGCAGGTTTTTTCCCTCCCATTAAAAACAGTCCAAGGCTTCTGTTCTGGCTCCTGCAGCTTAGTCTTGTAAGTCACATTCAGGGAATGTGACATACAAGTATTGATGTTGATGTCAAGTATCAACATCCATACTTTAACTTTTAACCCATCTCAAGTCAACCTGTTCCAAAGTTAAGAAACTAGGAGAATTAAATGGAAGCTCTGGTGTGGTGACGTCTACATGTGGGTGTTTTAAAAGTCTTCAAACATACGTAGACACCCATAAATAACATCAAAGGGGACAAAGAGTGGTTGACAAGGCTAGGGCTGAATATAGATAAGGCATAGTCTGGGAAGGTCTGAATCAGGAGTTCACACATTGGGTAGATCGTTAACCTTTTTAGTACTTTTTTTTCCTTAAATGGTGGTAGAGCGTAACATTTGTGTAAGGAGGTGAAGGGCTCTGCATTTCATATTCAGAGGGCTTGCAGGAACTCCTGGAGCTGCCTGACAAGCTCTGTATCCACCGTCTCCATCAGGACCCCAAAGCTCTGGTCCCCCATCATGGCTTGCTGTGCCTTCAGTTTCTCATAGACAAACTGCTGGAGAGACACGCTATGGACCGGGTCCTCCAGGGCCAACTGCAGCAGAGAGAGAGAAAAAAGAAATACACAAACTAGTTTTAAACTGGCATTATGTAGTAATCATTTTCTGACAAGATTAATATTTGGTATTTATTTGTTGCAATCCAGAATACAAAACATAAAAAAATGTTATGCGATGAATCTATGAGCTCTTGGTTTTTTAACTTAGTTACTGAAATAAATTCAATTTGATGGAATTTTGTCTAATTTAAATGTTTACCAGTCAAAATCACTTCTAAAGTGACATTTTCATTGTGTTGCAATGTGGCTAAATAACTCAATGGGGAAAAATAAACTACATTACAAATATTCAGAACTTTTTAAAAAGATGATAGCTGTTGAAAATCAGAAAATTTAAACTTAATTCCTTCATTGCAGATATGAACAAGTAGGATTTTATTTTAATGGATTAAAATGTAAATTTTATTTACATTGACCCTGCCTCCTGAGAGACGGAGGCAGGATCAAGTTCCTGACTCCGTCTCTCTGCTCAGCTCTATAACCATTCAGACAAATGGAGAATTTAAGAGGAGCGGCAAAAGCACATGAAGTGGATTAGCAGTGCAGGCCAACAACCATCTGTCCTGGGCTGTCATGAGACACTCATATAGAAACTGTCTTCAGTCAGAGGCCTCATTGAATTTATTGCAAGATGGACTGCTACCGAAGAACCTTCCTGATCATCATCAATAATGATTCCTTAGAGAGATGGAGATGATATGAACTACAAAATTTCATTTCCCTTTGGAATAAATAAATATTTTTTGTATTGAACTGAAAATAAATAATTCACTCTCTGCACAAAGACCCTTAATTCATTAATTATCAAAACAAAGCAAACCATGTAGGGTTCGATTTGTTGTTCTAAGCAATCTTGCATTACAAGATCTATAAACTTCTTGTTATACAACCTCTTGGTGGAACACAATACAAACAGACTGGAACAGTCCCAGACAGGTCATTTGAAATAAACAAATAGATTTCTGTTTTAATGGAGAGGCTATTTACATAACTAACAATACGCAAGTTTTAAGAAGTCTACCATGTAGCACCTGAATCAATAAAACCCAAGTCGATTTCAACAAAAAAGTGAAGTGGAAAGCAGCTCAGACGTGTTGCCATTTCCAAGTCTTACATAAACATCGAACAAAGAACTTGGAAAGAAAGTGATTCAGTATATGTAGTCGTAGCCATTCATCTTACGCAGAGGAAAGCACTGGAAAAACAATCCTTGACAACAGAGTGAAAAAAAGGCCAGGGAAGTTGGATGGCTGACTAGCGCTGATACATTTCTATGGGTAAGCAAACAGTCATTTGTTTTCTGTGAAGTGAAGCCAGGGAAGAGGCAAACAATAGCACAGTAAAGGTTGAGAGACTCTGCTTCGCAAATAAACTCAAGGACAATACTGTCAACATCATTAGACACATAAAACTTTTCAAACATGAAGGGTTGAGTATTCATTTACAATCACACCAGACATTTTGGTTTTTAACTACCACATAGAATCTATTTTCTATCACTGCTTCTGAAATATATTCTGTCACTCACTTAAGTTTGTTTTTACTTCAGACAAAACATTAAGAAGAAGAAAATGGACTCTTTGCTGCACAAGGCTGAATGAAAGAACATCAAAACTCCCAACTCGGAAAGAGATGCAGAAGCAGAATATTGTAATGAAAATATTTAGTCACTAATGGATCATGAGAAACAGCACTTGCCATGCTAATGACTACTTTGACATGGCTGTGCAATCAAACTAGTGAAAAGTGGCCTAATGGAAAAACTGCCATCTAACTTACATAATTGCCTTCACTACAATGACCTGGGTGGAGCACCTCTCTCCCTTTGAACAGGACTGAAACACTGCCGCTGAATGTGAGAGTGTGTCATGGCCTCTGAAACTCTACTAATCGTGGTTGAGTTGAAATAAATATGATCTTCAAGCCACTAACACATTATTAAAGGTGGTTCTCGTTGAGTCGACATCAAAGTAGAGGTAATTGATACAGTTTAATGTGTTTTAATATCAACACCAGAGGCATTTTAAATATATATAAAAAAAAACAAAAACAACCACACAGTATTACTAGACAGGTACCATCTCATAATCCTCCAGCTGGATCGCAGCGTCTTGCCACTGGGGAACAAATGTCCAGCCTTTGAACACAGCTGATACCGATTGCTGTATCATTGTGTTAAGAGCCTCTGTGCATCTCAAGACTTTTAAAAATCTTGTCTTATATTTGTCTGCATATTGGTTCTTAAGTTGCTTTCAGATTAGCTAAATGAGACTTCCAAAATAGGCTAATATTTTATCATGGCTTTTGCATGAGATGGTTGAGGAAATAATGCAGTTAGCATTCAGTCTTAACATCTGATGTTCAGGGGGGATGGATGTGGCTTTCATCATAAAAACTCCCTGTTTCTCTTTTAAATAACTAATTTAATCTGTATTGTAAACCTTTCGTGAGCAACTTATCAAAACTATCAAACATTATTATTCAGTTTAACATGACTAACTTGCCATCTCTTGGGCAGATCTAACAGACAGCGGATGTAATTTCCTTTTACAGAAATCAGCCCATTTAAGTCAGAGGTAACTGTTAAAATGTGTGCAGATGTTGTGATCACATTTACTTCTAATATTAAAGCAAACAAAACTAGCAGATGCTAGTAGCTTTGCAAAAGGTCAAGCCAGAGGCAAAATAATATCTGTAAATAATATCAAAGAAAATACTTCAGAATCCGGTTGCACAGCAAGTAGGTGCACAAGTTTGAAACTTTTATTATTACTTTATTATTTTATTATTATTATTACTATTAGGCAGGTATTTCAGTTGCACCTGAAATACCTGCCTACTGTCTAAATGTGAATTCGTTTATGGAATATTATGAAAATAAATCTAGGGGAAATAGCTTAAAAAATCTAAAGGTGAAACATAACTTCTTAGGAAATATAACAAAGAAAAAAATGAATACACAAGAAGATAAACTGTCTTTTATAAATGCCTGAAAAAAAGCCATAAAACAAAAATATGGCATGTACATGAAAAAGGACGTCTATTTAGCGAGGCAGTGTAAATCGATAAGAACACTTCAGGGAAATGAGGAAGGGATAAGAAGAGTATCATACAGATGAATCAGCAGAACGTTAGCTGGACCTTGTGGATACAAAAGCTTCTCTTATAACAGCAAGAGTGTTGAGAGAGAATGCACTTGGGACATGGTGTGTTGGGACCTTTCTCATAACAGCACAGAAACGAAACAACCTGTAGTGTAGCTTCTATTCCCAAGAACTATAGATTTGATCCACCATCTTCCCCTGGGGAAAGAATCAAGAGACATATGCAAGGAGACAAGAGAAGGTATTAGGCAAGGAGAAGAAAATGACATGATAGGCTGAGAAGAAACGTGAGAAAGTGGGTTAAGAATAAAACATTAAAAAGATACTATGAGATGAAAGAAGATGGCGCTAATAAAAGACAGAAGATAACTTATATCAAGCACCTCTACTTGGACTGAGAACTGACAGAAGAAAAACAGAAAACGATTACTTTTCACCTTTCAAGTATTCACCACACTATTGGTAAAAATAAAGAAAAATAAAGAGAGACCACATTTTTGACAGATCTTTTAAGATCTGTTAAATTATGGTTGAAAAAAGTGGCTACCGGTTACTAAACCTATTTTAATTTTTTCTCATTTAACAGTGACAATCTTTCCTCTAACAAGTTTGGTGAAAAAGCACATTTGCACTTCAGCAGAAGATCTGAGAGGAAACTAAATCAAGACAGCAACTGCTAAGTAGGGCCAATGATGCAACAATCTGTGCTTTTCCAGCCTTTATCTCATACCCGGTGGTGGCTTATGTCTAATTCCATAAAATACAATTCATGAGCACGACTGTGCAAACGGAAAGTGTGTGACGCAAGAAGTGCTGAGAGTGGATGATATATTTGAAGTGTATTCTATGAACTGTAAGACAATGCTGACAGCAGAAGGTATGGAGGCTGATATTAACTTCCTCAGTTAAATAAGAAGGCATCATTTTACAGGTTCACAAGCTAGATAGCCTCTAAATGTCTAGCGAGACCAATAAGCTGCGTTAAAGAGGTCAAATTTAATTCAGGGAGTTGTGTTTCTCAAAACAAGTCACTCTAAGCCCACATTTAGCCAGCATAATGATTATAAAAGAGGCAGTGAGTCTTGTAAGGATGAGAAAACCAAATAAGCGTAAACACATTTGGGGGGCGATACTACAAAGAAGCTTTAATAAATCAAAGATGTCTGCCTTAACTAACCAGGAGGATTGTGGTTAGTCCCTCTATCAAACTGCCTTTCAACTGGCCTGTTAACCAAGGCTTTGTGATATTGGATATAAGCTGCCCTGTGCAAAAATAAATTAAGTAAGTTGCAGGCGAGTGTGCAAGTTATCAAAACTCTCCTTTTTATTCAAAATGTGTTAAAAACAAGAAAAGGTTGAGCTGCACATCTTTTCTTGCACATTTATTCTGCTTTGTGCTGCTGTATATGATGAGGCTAGAAGACTCCATTTAGCAAAATATAGTAAACTGTGACTGTTAGAGTTTGGACATGGTCAGCAGCAGCAGTACACATGCAGTGTAATTTAAGTAGTGACTGATTACCTGAGACCAAATTATGCCGAGAGACCATTTTCCACACCATTACACTGCCCTCATCAGCCTGGACTCTTCAGGACAGGGAAGGCTGGGTGCTCACTTAGACGATGCTTAGGCTAAATTCTTCCTCTACCATCTGTGTGACTCAGCAGAAATGTACAGCTTCATTGAGTCCCTGAACATTTTTTCTTTTATTCATTTAATTTTTGAAGAGCTGCATTATTACAACTGCGAAAATCTCCCAAAGCCCCTTAAATTCAGGGTCATTGACCTATTATACAGCTTTAATGAATGCAATTCAGACCTATATAGGATGGTCTTAGTTTTCCTTTGCTTGGTCTGCCATCTGACATGTTTGTTCATATCTGGCTTTGTAAATTTTGCATAATGTTTTGATAAACACAGGTTTGCTCTAAAAACATGTCTGAGGAAATATAAGTAGGACAGAACTCTATTCAAATGAATAATTTATGCAACAGTCTATTCTGCACCAAATATTCTAGTAGTGGATGACCCGAGAATGTGTTTGCACTGTCTGCACTTTTTGCAAGCATGAAAATACCAATTTTAAATGCAGCATAGAACATTTTCACATTATAGTAGCCATTTAAAAGCTACACTATTTTGCTAGCAATGGACACTCCTCCAAATGATAAATTTAGATGTTCTCCTCATTTCCATGGCCACAAGTCTGTAAAATCAAGATGCATATTGTTTCTACAAACATCTTTTTTGGACGTTTGATGCCACCTGTCCAATAAGACCACTCATAAAATGTCCTTGGTTCTAAACATTCAACTGTCAGCTCTTCAAAGTGTCACAATAAAGTAGAAGGAAACAGAAGGAACTCAACAATGAAGTGGTAACTCACTCAGCATAGGGACAGTGCAGACTTCCAAATATACTGGGCCTTCACATTAGTTCAAGCACATTACAGAGAACTTTGTGGAATATAATTCCTTACATCACCTAGTTCTATGCAAAGTGGTATAAAGGCCATTGGGCTACCAAATGGAGACATGTTTTAATTTACTGACACCACAGTTCTTTGAGAAACTAATGAACAGGTCTGGGTTTGGTGATTGCCATGTATTGTATTGTGCAAAATGGAAGTTTTGGTAGAGAGACAATTATGGTGTGGTGTTACTTTGAGGGATTAGCTTTGACTGCTTAGTTTCAGTCAAAGGAAAGATACAGCGTACAAACACATTTTGAAAAATGTTGAACTTTGTTAGAACAGTTTTCATTTGGTACTTTCTCATCCTATAATGAGCATGCACCAGTGAACAAAACAAGTTCTATAAAACACGGATGAAAAGATGATTAGCCTGCACAAAGTCCTGACAACAACCCAAAGGAACAGTTTGGAGTTGGACTAGAAAGGAGCCGGAAGGCCAAGCCCACTTATGAAACATCAGTATCTGACCTCAAAAATGCACTACAAGAAAAAGTGTTAAGTATTTCTACGAACATACTTTTAAACCTCATGGGAAAAGTGCTGCAATGAAGGTGGTCTTCTCCAATCCCTACTGCACACAGTCTTGTCAGTTGGCTGAAAGACTGCTACTACACTTCAGTAGTCATAGTGAGGAACTAGAATAAATTATATCCATATATAATAAAATCAACACAAGGCAAATGTTAGAGTATCTTAACTATGAATTAATATTTTAGCAGCATATAAAATATGCAACATGCAACAATGTCAGAGTAATTGTTGCTTTTTGATTTTGTTCAGACATCTTTGTTTTCAAAGTGTTAAAATCATGATATCACGTTATCTCCTAGTTAATGAAAGATAGTGTGCCGATAGTGTGCCGTAATCTTTTAGTGGGCTATAACTGGATACAATCAATATATGAATGCAACATAAATAGTGGTGATATTATAACTAAAAAATGTATTTTATTTTTTTTACAATTTTTGCCATCACAAACAGAAAGACGTGCATGGTTAGCAAAGTTAGAGACAGCATAATAATAACAATGGAGACAAAAAAGGGAATGGAAATGAAGGAGATGTGTGACTACTTGAAGAAGTGGGGACACAATAATCAAATTAGATTTAAAAAAAAATGAGAAAGGAAAATTGACCTATGGATAATCTGGAAGACAGAAATAAGCAATCTGCACAAATAAAAGCCAACCTGATGGTGCACAAACTAAATATTCCAATCATAGCGAAGGTGCATAGAAGAAAAGATGAAACCTGTGGAGTTGTGAGAAAGAAAATAAATTGAGTGACGATGAGAGGAAAGGAGTGATGATGAGAGTAAAGGGTGGAGTGAGAGTGACATGCTCCTGCTGCGGCTCACTGATAAAGAGGATATGGTCTTTATGCCTCAGAGAGAGTAGAAGATAAATGAGGCAGGATGAAAAGAGGAGAGACAAATGAGATGTGAAGAAAGTGGAAAGGTTTGAAAGTGGCCTTGTGAGCAGAGACAGAAGAGCAAAAGAAAAATATACAGAACTGAGAACTAAAGAAAATACAGCAAATAAAAAAGCTAATTATCGTCATTATAAAAGTGGCGCTTTGCTCCCACAGCTGTATATCTTGTGCAATATAAAATAGTGATTGTGTTTGCTCTATCTGTTCTTACTAAAAGATGAGTTGCCAAACATTTTTGTACTTGCAGTGAGACCCATAGTGTTACGCTAAAAGTTGCAAAGATGGCACAGTTACACATCTCTTTGCCAGTAACGGGCAATTTACCCTTGATGTGAGCATTTGGCTGCAAATTGAGATGATCTCTTTTCCTGAAACAACAGGCTGAGCCAACTGGCTGGAAAAATAAATGACCAAACCATCTCCAAACAGATGTGTTACAGAATTACTGGCTATAAAGTAATGAGTTAGGTTATAGGTTATAGTTGTCCATTAAAAGTCAACATGACCTGTCCTTCGAAAAGTAGAAATTGATGTACTGGTGTATCAAAAAATCTTCAGCACCAAAAAGAGTTGTAAAAGAGTTATCTATTAACTATTAAGGAAATGTTAAGGCTGATATTAAACATGATTTCAAAAGCATACCTGCAATATATACAAATATTTTTGGATTTTAGATAGAACCTTCTGCAGATTTACATTAAAGCACACAAATTCATCCTGAGATTCTCCAAATACCACCAACAGCTTTTATAGGATCATTTAATAGCTCCGTTGAATCCTTTTAAAAGTCACTTAAGGTAGCACCTCATTTTAAACTTTCAGTGCACAGCTGTCATTAAAAACATCAAAAGGAAATGACAGGAAAGGACTGTATATGATTATGCAAATATTTCTGGAGGCATATGAGAGCGTGGCTAAAGGACATTATTCAAGAAAGGGGAAGCATCTCCATGTGAGCATGAGAGTGGTGTTAGAGCTCCACTGGCTTGCTCAGAATGTCCCATACTAATTTAAGTCCGACATTTACTGTTGTCACTTCTAGTCATATACACATTTTTACAATATTACATTTAATGTAAAACAATTTAGTATTTTTATGGAACGGTCGTAAAAACTTATGACTTTTTCATTCAAACTGTCAGACTTGATGCAATGAACAAGTGATAGGGACAGAATAGAGGGGGAATATGTTCAAAACAAAAACTAAAAAAGGACACTACACTGAACTGAATAAGGTCAAGGACATTTCCCATGATAACGTTCATGTTGAAGTGACAGGAGAGGACAGAGCAACAGTCATGGAAAACAATGACAGAAAAGAGACCAGACAAGCAGCACAGAACAATTCTGCTTTTCTCCTGCTTTGAGATTTCATTAGTGTTGTGGTACCTTGACATAGAGGGAGAATTAAGGACTTCTATGCAGTCATTTTCACATTAAGTGAGACAGCACAAATAATTATAATATTACTGGTGTTGTACTTGAAACCAGAAATTCTGCAGTTTCATAAACTTTGTCATTAACTATGAAAACAAAGAAAAAATGCATTGGTTGGAAAGGTTGAGATTTTTTTAGTACACACATCAAGAAATCCCAGACAGAAAGACTAAAAGTCTGACTCCAACAGGCCGTTCTTAAAAACACAATTTGTGTTGACAAGGACAGTAACAGAGGTCATCGAGAAATGAGAGAACATTGTCACCCAGACACTTGAATGCCCAAGAACAAATAAGACCAGTCCAAAAATAACTGTTCACTGTGGAAAAAGTATTTATAATAATTTGAGCATTACATCTTTATCAAAGCAAAACAGTAAATTAAAACTTTAAATAATTTCTTGCAGAATGATGACCCCTGCTTTACATTCAATTCCCAACTGAATGTGTTGTTGATACAGTGAGTATATGCTGCCCTGTTTCTGCACAGCTGCGTCATTGTCTAGAGTTATGCAACCTCAAACTATGCTTCAACGATGAAACGCTTAGGCTGTACTTGTAGTGAACAACTTCAGAATTGTGCATAAAGACCCAATGCTATAAAGTCTGTGCAGTTCATTTATGTACATGAGGGTTGACCAAAGTCAGGCCTCAGTGGTTGGTATCCTGCATGTTTTAGTTTCATCCCGGTTCACCACAGCTAAATTAAATGATGCTTTAATAGCAGGCCTTTGCAGAACTTTTTGACATGTTGAGGGTAGTTGGACCATTTGAATCAGCTGTCTTGGAGAATGAACGCCTAAAAATGGCAGGATACTCATCCTTGAGGACTGAAGCTGGACATTTACACAAACAGTAATTTAGTCAGATCTCAGGTACATTTTTCTTAGGATAGTTTAATATTTACTTAATTCTGGATTGTAGAGACATACAGTTTGTATTTTACAGAAGTTCCTTGATAAAAGCTGAGGGTTTCTGAAAATGTAATTGCAAGTCAGAATCTTCTTTTTACCCTGACTGAATATTTTTGATAACCAAACCTACTTAGACATGATTTTCCAGCATGTAACATTATTAAATGAAAATACTTGAAATCTCTTTAAATCCCCCATCCACTCAGGCATCCACAGGCTGTTTTCCAAAGAACATGAGAGCTCTTAAGATTTAGTGGCATGACGTCTCAAACATTACTGAAGCCAAAGGACCTTCTATTGAGATCTTATGGTATGTTGTTAAAATAAAGTAGATTTTTGCTTTGCCAGCACATTTCATTTGATAATTAAGAGAAGATACTACTATCACATGTAGTGCTTCAGTCTACAGTTACTCACCAAAATATTAATTTTAAAATCTTAACCCTTTATTAAGACTTTCCTTAAGATAGATGAGTAGATGAAAAAAAAAACAGCAACAGATTGTCCTTTATAAACTAATAGAATATTGTAAGAATGTAAAAAGCAACTTCTGTCTCGTCAACGTGAGTTCACAATGCTCCAGCGGCTCATTCAAGATATAACTTCATCTAGAAATAAACTTTGAATGACAGGCCAAGTCAAACAGTGATATTCAGCATTTTCAATGAAATCTACCATGTAACCAGGCAAGCACCAAAAGTCCCTATTCATTTCCAAGATAACTCTGAGGACTGCAAAGGTGACAGGTAAAGCTTTGCAGTTCTCAGCTTAAAGATTTCTGTAATACAGAAAAATACAACACAGTTCTCCATCTAATCGAATCTCTAATAAGGGGAAACTGTGGCAGCTGGAAAATAACAGAAGTCTGTTGGAACAGAAATCGCGGGGGAAAACAAATCATTTGTGCAGTAAAACACCCACTCTAACAATCAGTCTCTAGTATTTCTAGAAAGTTGACATAAAAATCCAGCTGAAGATTTTTTTAAAACTTCTCAAGTTTTCTTTCATATATTTCCCCTTTCTAACACACATGTGTTTTCGTGATCACATACTCTTATTAGGCTACCAGCCAAACAGGTAACACAATACAAATTTTAAATAGCTTGCTTGAAGCTGGCTTCATAATAATATGGTCAATGATGTCAGTGTGATCTGAATGATTTCTTTATATTATTTTTAAACAAGATATTATGCATCTTTCAAAGAATGAAAATTTGTAATGTGATGAAACTTTATTGTAAATGACCAGATAAATTGGATAATTTACATTAATCCTGCCCATATCTCTCAACTATCAAAGAGAAAGATGAGGATTACAAGGAGTAAAAAGTTAGTGCTTTTACAAATGTACCAATGAGGTTTTACTCATTTGAAATGCATCAACTGCAGTCTTCAAAATGTGGTTTCTAAGAAAAATAAGCATGATCTCCAACTGATTTAGTTCCTGTTTAAATAGTCCAACTATAGGATCTAAAGAAATAAAAGTGCTTCTCAAATAGTGCTATTGCATCATTTCTCCATCCTTGGGCAATGCCTCAGGGAACTTTAATATCACTGCTCATTTTTAGAGAATCTTATTGCATTTTTGAGTCATATTTGGATGTGCTAACCTAGTTAAACTTTGCTTAATGTTAGTAAAATGTTTGCACTAATGAGCTCCCAGTGCAGGTGAACACAATTATATGTGGGACGTATGGGAACCGCTCTTCTAAACCTTTGAAAAAGCTGCTAAATTAAGTCAAAGGCTTAAAGATAGGCATTACACAAAAGCGACTGTTTTTATGTATGACACTGAGGAAATAAGAAGAAACGTTTCTAGTTTGCAGTTTCTGGCATAAAATATTATACCTGCTAAACCTGTGGTGTTAATTAAAATTTATATGCATTAAAAAAGAAGCATTTTATGCTAATTTGACAGATATATTTAAATACTGATATTTATGGCTACATAAAATAAATAAATCAGCTATGTCACTTCATTTTTCACTGGTCTACAATAATAGCTCTAAAGCAAGGTTATCTAAATTTGATGAATGCCTGCTACCTCGCCTTCCCTCAACATGTCTGTCCTTGACTCTTCTGGTTATGTCTTTTCTCTAAGACGCTATAAGACTTGAAAAGGAAAACAATTTGCAACTTGGGACATAAATATGGGATCTCCTTATTGCAACTCATTTTCAACTTTTAAAATACAGATGTATTTTAGTCAAAGATCATTTCAGCTTTACTTTTTGACAACAAAAAATGGCTCATAAATATGACTTAAAAACAGGAGGTTAAAATTTAGATGTCGGAGAGGCCAGGTCATCTCAACCTACTGTTTCTGATGTCACTTTATGTATATGAAGGACACAGATAAAAGCAGCTCTTTTATCATTGTTTGATGTGTCACAACAAAATGTCTGTTGATGATTACAAATAATTTAAAACCAATTAGGAAAGAATCATTTTAGGTTTCAAGCCACAATCATCGGCTTCAGTTCTATCTTTTTCTGTTTTGGCCAAATACATAAGACTGACCGATAACAGCTGTCCCTTTCCTTCCCATCCACCACAAGCACATAAGTATTAACTTGAAGATGTTGACAACTACATGCCATATTTCTATGCTGTGAGCATAATGAGCACAATCATGTTTGAACAGCAATAAATGTTGAAGCTACATTACATTAATATTGCTGTGCATTCTCAAACTGTTCTGAGTTTGTCAACACTCATCATGCTTGCTTTCCCACAGTTAATTTACCTCCTGATAGGAAACTGAAGAGCAACTGATTCAAGTTATTTGCTTTTTCAGTTTTAAAATATGTATAAGAGAGAAATTATTTCAAAATACTCAATAAATGTTTTAAACCACCTTCAATTTACTTATAATATTTATATACACATTCGTTTAAAGATCAGACGTTAAATTTAAAATGGACTATTTTCAATTTGGGGGATTTCTAAGGTTTTTCTATTAGTCTCAGTTGCTATTTTACTCACTTATTAATTTGTAAATTCAACCTGACATTAGAGCTAATGTTCAGTGAATAAAATGTTCAGTTGATCTTTCTAACCCAAAAATAATCTTTTAACTGTGATAGCCTTTGTAATTTTTATGGATTCAGCAAAAGAATAAATAAATAAAATAAACAAGGCGTTGTTGCAGGCTGCTGGCCAACATCCTAAAAATCCTATTATAAATATTTTTTCCCCCCCAAGTTGTTTGCTGTGTGCAGACAGAAACATTGTGCACCCTTTGAGTTAAGAAGCCATGTAGCAGTCGAATGATTCATTGGGCATAGTTAAGTGGTTTTAGCCGCTTTTATAGAGCGGCTAAAATCCGCTCTATAAAAGTAGTCAAGTACCAGATGGAAAAATAAAGAGCAAAAAAATAGCAAAAAACAACTTTATTAATACACCAATACATTTTGGCTTGTGCCTTTTATTAGATCATCCTGTTGTAACAGTCATTGTATTGTTTGGTTCCTAGGGTTGAGTTAGAGCGGCTAACCACCAGGCTAACTTCTCCAACTTCTCTCCGCATCGTCACACGTGCTGCCGTCATTGTAACATGACCAAACAAATATTGAATGACCAACCTGCTCCCTTTCCCCTCAAGAAAAAAACGACAAAAAGACAGAAATAAATATGGCTTGTTACTATTGGTCCAGTTTTATGTAAAGAATCAATATTGATGTTAAAAAATTACCTGTATCGGCTGATGCCGTTATTAGTGCCAATATACTGTCAGCAAAATTAATTTAAAGTTTTAGATTAGCTGTTAAATTGACAATAATTGTCAAATCCAATAACGTAGAGCTAAGATTTAATGTCATGAACCAAATTTTAAAAGTTTCGATCTACACTGAAAAAGTGCCAGATCACATTAAGTTATTGTGAAAACCTTTCAAAAAAAATTAAAGAGACATCTATGGCTTATTAAGATCTACTTGCAGTCTGTTAGCTTTCTCCAGTTAATTAAACCACCTTTTTCTGAATTAAAACCTATGGGTCATTCATGTTATGAATTCTGAATCTTAATTAACTTGGATGAAAGCTCAGACAGATAATCATGCAAATCAGAAATGCTGGTCAGGTCTCAAAAACAGTCAGACTTGTGGTTCCAGTGTAATGAGTCACATGGCTAATGAATGAGCTCTTCTTCATTGTTAATTAGGAAATACACTGATCAATTTAATAGGTAATTGTTGAAGATAGGACCAATTATTGACATTATCATTACTTGAATCACACCAATTAACTCTGCGTAGACCTTGAAACAGAGCTGATATGAAATAAGCTTTTTTTTGGCATCACCTGGAGTTTAATCCACAATGCAGAAATGGTAGAACCCTGAGCTTTTTCCCCTTGAAAAATAAGTTTGGACAATTACCATTGTAACTGATTCTCTGCTCCTAACATGATTGTTGGCAGCCTTTTTCCTCTCATAGCCCTTAAAATCTATTTGACACCTCCTTCTGCAGCACCAGAAGCAGCTGTCTAATACACTAATTTCCTCTCTCCTGAAATCAATATCAAAACACATGTTGGAGGCAACTGAATTATAAAAGTTCACTTTTGGACTTTGTTCTCCTGAACAGATATAAAAGAGTGTGGTGCTGTCAATTTTTAGATCACTTGTTGTTCCTCTAGCTAGAGAAAAGCATTTAAAAACATTACTTTAGATATTGAAGTTTAAATGAAAAAATGTAAAAAAAGATATTGAGCTTTACACATGCTAGATAAATTATGAATCCTTATTTTGCGACAGTAGTACAGATTAATTGATTTCCATGTTTTAGACGTGAAAACAGGACAAAATGCATTTTAAATTAAGAATTTGTCTGACCCAACTGCTCATTAGACTACATTTACTGGCAGGCAAAAGTGAGTAATTCTGACCAATGATAATTGTTTTGCTTGTAAAACCTTCATCTTGACATTTGCAAAAATTATATTTGACACTTTCTCTAGTGAGGAGATGGTCTTCTCTGGAAGACTGCACAATTTGATTATTGTTGGTGGTAGGGCCATCATAATGACCCTACCACCTTCAAATTTTAAGCATCTCTCTATTAGATAGAGATGTAAACATTAAAAGTAAATTCAATTGGCAAATGTGACCAGAAAAACTCAATAGCTGTGCCCGTTTGCAGAAGTCACACACAGTGTCTGCTTTAGATTGCTGCAGATTGTCACAAGCTTAAAAATCACAAGTCTAATTTTGACTGCACTTTTCAAAATTGTCAAATTAATGTTAAAGCACCACCAGCAAGCTTCTTCCCAACTTCAGATATGTTTTAAGTCAACTAAAAAAGTATTTTTCTCAGTCCTGAAGCATTCTTCACTACTCTCCAGGACAAATAGCTCTGGAGATGAGGAGCAAAAAGAAATAGGAGCTAATTTTGGTAGCTCTGCCTTGAGCCATACAAACGAGAATCTTTTCATCCTGTGCTGCAAAATAACAGTGTCAGAGAGGTCTGTTATTCAACCCAACTAAATTATGCTGAGACTGATGGTCTGCTTGAGAACAGAGCAACAATGAAGCAAGAATGGCAAGTCTTCATTACCAATGCTTTGTGTGGCTCAGAGTGAAACGATAACATGCTGAAACTCATTTCCTACAAATATACACCTCTGCAGGATCTTTGGAGGCAGTGTGATTGCTCATTAAAATGAAATAATACAAGCTGGTTGAATGAAAGGAACAACTTAATGTCTCATCAGCTTCAAATAATATTTTTTGAGCGATTGAGAGCAGTGAGCCTCACCTATGCTATAAGTTGATAACAACCTGTTACAGAGATAATTGCATTGGTAGGTATTTCATCCCATTTGCAAAGATATGAAATCGTTTTTTCTTTAAGAAAAAATAATGATTAATAAAAGCTACTTGAGGAAACACTTGTACAATTTCAAAAGATGGAACGCTGAGAATAGACTGACAAACTGGAATTAGATACAATTTAAGATCTTATTTTTTTTCAGAGATTAACATCTTTAAAAAAAGTATTTCCATATACACCTGATGTACCAGTGTGGTCATATAACCAGACCCAATGTTGGCCTCTGCAACAGTTCAAATCTACTCACACAACAAATTTTGAAAAGCAAATATCTTTCACAACAACTACCAGAAATGAGCGAGGTCTGGCATTTTACTGCATGTTTAGTTTGGCAACATGTTTTTTGCTGTTTTCTGCGAACCGAGAACAGCACTTTGACTTCTGTGCATACATATTTTGGTTTATGTATTGTTTAAAATAAGATATCAGTGTTTGTTTAGTTTACAATTTCCATACGGCCGCTTGGCAACATCACACGTAAAACACTCAGACCTGTTTTAGATCAAAGCACATTCTTCTAAATGATGCCCTTGCTAAAGTCCAGTCCTAAATACGACTGAGATTCTGTGACAAAAGTAAAAAAAAACCTGCTGTTCAGAAACTATTCAAACTATATCCACGATCTGGATAGCCAAGAAAAGCACAGAATAAGGAAAAAAAGTTTCTAGAGTTCCAAAGCTAGTAGAGAAATACGGCAACAGACCAGCAGTTGTATTACCAATAGAAGGTAGTTCCATAAAGCTCTTGATTGGGGATTGAATACAAACGTATGCCACACTTTTCATTCTTTTTGGAGACTTTTACAAGAACCTGTAAATTGGAACCTGGTCACCAACTTTCTCATAGCCCACACCGGACAACCAGACTGTTGCAATGAACCTGTGACTCCAGCCTCAATTGCAGCATAACACTATTGCCCCAATCGCAACTGAATGATGAGCTGTAACAAGCAACCCCCTCATTGCACATGTACACCAATTTATCTCATCTCTAATGGGTGTCATAGGGCACCTTCCTCCTGTTTTTGTAATCAGTCAGCAGCAACTACTTTAACAAATTCAACTAAATAACCTGCGCTGTATTACTGTGTGGGGAAAAACCGAACAAGCTCAAGTGGGCGTGAGCCACCACAGCACAACAAACAGGGCCCATGTCATTAGTACCCAGTGGACAATGTCTTTGATGTTGCCTATCCCTCTTCTTGTTTGATGGTACTGGCCTTGTAGATGAAGCACAAGAATCAAATGCTGCATTATGTACAGAGGCCCCACACAGCATCAGTTAGCAGAGTCTCGTTGTCTGAAATACTCAGATCAAAGTGAGGGACCCTTACAAATCCAATACAAGAGAGTGGAACAGTCAACAGCTTCCATGACACAAAAACAAACTCCCCTTGAAGCAGAGAAAAACATTGCAAGTCCAATTTAAGCAGAAATCAGGAGACAGCAGGAGCCAGGAGGCAGCCTCTCCACCTAAAGGACTAGAAATATGAAGAGCTGCACCCACGACGAGTTTAGTCTGTGTATGGAATGCAAAGCAGCATATCTTCACACTTAAGTTTAATAGACTACCAATATACTCAAGATCTGAGCTTTACATATCCATATTCATAATATGTATATCATTGTTTACATGCTACCTTTCCGTGCATGCAGCTTGAATGTCTTGGTTTACAGTGATGTTTACTTTTCTTTTTGCATTACAGATGCATAATTACCAAACAGCCTGAAGATAAAGAGCATTGCAAAATACACATTTAGATGACTGGTGTGTTTTTTCCTCCTTGGTTTAATTTTAAATGTATTATAAAGAAAAATAAACAATTTGTAATCACATCACTTTGATAACCACAGATAGTTAGCTGAATATTTTAAAGACAAATAAAAGCCAAAAATTAGATACAGCATATGTATCACGTATAAAAAGTCAAAAGTTCAAAATGAATTTATTCATTCCAAAGATAAAAGACATACAGGAAATAAACAGAGTGGGGTTCTTCAATTAAAACTTAATAAAATGAGTAAAACTTTGATTTAAAATCAAAAGACGTGAAAATATAAAGACGTGAATAATTGGCCAACATGAAGGCAACGTTTCCAAAACGCCCTGCACAATCGGCCAGGTCTTGGTGCAGTAACAGGCAGGAGATATGGAAATGAGAGGAGAGTGTAGGTACAGACAGCAGAAGAGGAACTGATAGCCTGGTGTATCACCTTCACTTCCCTTCCCTCCTGGAGCTTCTCTGGGACAAAGGCCAGAAAGTCCTGCAAAACTAACTTAGATTTTATATATATATTTTTTCTCCCTTTTTAATCCACTTCAGTTGGAGCATCACTGAGTGACTGTGTGCAGGCCAAAGCAATGAGTAAAATCCAGTTTAGCACTACTTGACTGGTGGTGTAGTGATGAAAATATTTGAAGAGGCATCATCATCAACTTGACTTACAAAGTGCTTTAACACCAGTCACAGCTGAACCAGTGTGCAGAACCATCAGAGTTAAATCAGACTAAAAAAACATCAAATAAAAAGACGAAGCTAAAAACCCAACAATGTAAAGGAATTCAAATATGTTATAAATATAAATATAATACAACAAAGCAGTGAAACGGATAAAATCAATACCAGTAAAAGTTCAAGTCTCAGTTATATTGAAAGCCAGGGTAAAAATAAATTTTTAGACGGGTTTTGAAAATGGATAGTAAAGGGCCTGTCAAATGTGAAAAGGTAGGGTTTTACAGAACTAAAGGGGCTGAATAAAGAATAAAGAAGTTCTAAGATTAGAACAGGTCAGCAGTCTCAAGTCACCGAGCAGGAGTCTGGTGGTAGAGAAGCGCTGTTAAGTAAGTATATTGAAATCCTTAAAACCAGTCTGGAGGACTTTAAAGTGAGCTCTAAAATACACAGGCAGCCAAAGGGAGTGAAGCCAGGACAGCGGTGATGTGCTCTCTTTGATGTGTTCCTGTTAGAAGCCGTACAAGCAGTGTTTTGAACCAGGTGCAGATGTCTAACTGAGAACTAACTGGTTGATTCCAGGAGAGAGTGAATTAGTAATCCAGAGATTAAATGAAGGCATGGATTAATATTTTCAACTGTTGCCATGAAGGACCAGATTTTACCTTTACTATTTTTCTTAAATGGTAAAATCTAAATATTTATGGTTTACATTAATTATGTAAACCATATCTGAAGTAAAACCTAATTCTGGTTGTTTAAAATTTAATCTTACATTTGACATTCTTAAAAATGTAGGCTTTCAAATTTGTAAAAACTATGTGGTACTTCATACACAGAATTAATAACCCAAACTGTGAATCTTGGTATAAGTTTAATTTTATGCTACTATATTACATTTGTTGTAATATAATAAAGTGAAACTGGTTCTTTTTGAAGAAAACGTAGCTTTTATTTAATGGTAAACTATTAAAATCAAGTACCAAAAGGTTCAGAAGAAATGTGGAATTGTCACCTTAGTTCAGCAGCTTTGTTTTAATTGTTTTGGTGTTGCTTCATCAACTTCTTTCACATACAATATTTACAATAACCGTGGGTTTTTTTCAGGTGTTTTCCACATCACCAACACTCGTCCCTTGCGCAATATATTGCTGTTGGAAAATGACTTCTTGCTACTTGGTGAAAAGACCAAAAGAATGGATGTAATGCAATTGGATTTCAGGTTGTTCCAATAAGTAACTCTCTGGTCCCAGTTGCTGTGCTTTGAGATCAAAATGCACATGTTGTAAAGAACATGCTTTCACACAGGAATGCACGGTAAAGTGGAACGCTCTGAAAAACCAAAATTGGAATCAATAATTTTTGCCAAAATGTCACAGATCCCCATTCTCATTTACTTTCTGCTCAAGCTGAAAACTGTATCATGCGGGCACAGGCGCTGCTTTTACACACGCATTCATCCACATCTTCAAGCACAGAGGCACACAAGCATTAAGACGGCAGAGGTGCAACTTTAAGTCGCCTCTTTTCTATTCCTTGGAGCAAAAAGTCAGAGCCTGGGTTGAAGTGATAAGTGCACCAGGATACCACCAAGCAAAATACAGACATGCTAACACAAAGAGGATAGTCTCACAGAAAGATTTTCCTATTCAGAATAAACTGTAAAAGTTAATTTGCTGAAGCATTTCTTAGAGGAACACCACTTAGACACAGCCACCAATAATATAATTAAGCTGTACTTCACAATATTGAGAGAAGGGTGAATATTTCTGAGCTTAGAGAGTGGGCCAGAATAGAAAACAGATGCATGCTCATGCGCAGATATATTCCTGTTCCGTTTAATTGATGTACATCTCCCACAGATTGGCTATATGTGGATCCCCATCAGCACTAAAGCCTTTTAGTATACTGCTATAACATAAATCCATACAGGCTCTTCATTCAAGTGTATATACAGTCCACTAGATAAAGCTGTTGCAGCTGTTTAATGGTAAGACATACAGGTCCTCTAAAATGTATTCATGTTGCTTGAATCTCTTCACATTTAGTCTTATTAAATAAGACGAACATCAACATTTGAATCACGTGAGAGGGAAATGATCCAGAAGCAAACAACCAAAGCAGCAATAAAGTGGTTTAGACCATATCACACTCCAGTGTTAAAATGGCCTAGTCCAAGTAGACACTGAAAACCAACAACAAATTATTGAGAAAGCCTGGCCAAGCCAGTAGAGACAAAACCAAAATGATTTGCAGCTCTACATACAGCAAAAGCTGATTTTACAAAGTATTGATTCAGATTGGCTGATTATATCATACTTCACATTTGTATTTGTAAAATAATAATAATAACCATGCATATTTTCTATTACACCATGGCATGGTATGGTATAATAGAAAAATTAGTATGAAAAAAGAAGAACAGAAAAAAAATAAACTACATACTCTTAAATATTGGAGGCGTAAAGAAAGTTAAGAAACCATTTCAATAGTTAAACAATTACTTAAATACCGTTTGTGTGCTCATGCCCATGTGAGTGTGTGCTTCGCATGTTTGACTCACAAGTTTCTTCCTCTTATCCTGCTCAGTTGGTGGCTCCTCTTCGTCACTTAGCTTGGGCTCTTCAAAATGGATCATCAGCATGCAGCTGCCAACACAATAATATTCAGCTCCATATTAATAACCACCAATAGACCTGCACAGTAGGAGACAATCTCAGAGTAAGCAGCGTGTGCAAACACAGGCGCACAAAAAAGGCTGAACCCTCTGGCGTTTGTTTTACACAGCCACAAACGCTATTCATACTGGTTCATCTGCATGCAGAGAGGAACTGCAAGTAAAAACCTTTGTGCTTGGTATAAAGTCTGTGTATGGTCTTTTATTTCCTTTGTGTTCATTTCTTAATTCAGTACTGGGAGCACAGATAAGATTGTGGTGGCATGAATAGGATATTTTGTGACTTTGAACAGCGTCAAGTGATAAGCTGCGATCAGAAAGTCAATAAATTATGCTTAATGACATTCAAAGGAGGGAAAATAAAAATCTTTCAACCTATAATAGAGTTTTTACAGAAGATTTCACACATTTATGTAATGAAACTGAGGCTGAATCATAATGCTGTTATGATCCATCCTTTAAAGCAACTACATCAGTACTTGGACATTGATTGTTGATTTGGAATTGAAGTTGTATCAATAACAAGTTGAAGGAGATTCTTTGAGGCTTTTCAGAAAACCATTAGTCAAATCTATGACCTTTCAAAAGCCTTTAAAGCACTGCAGTTTTAAGCTCAAAATTAGCCGTCATTCCAAAAAGCACATACTTGCTCACACATTGCTTAGCTACATGAGTTTATTTATAAGCTGACAAAGTCTTAAAAACTGAAAAAAAAATTAACCTTGAAAGAGCAAAACGAGGCTTCAGTGTGTAAATAAATAAGATAATGTTCAGCACTTTCTTCGGCTACTTAAAAAGAAAGTAGTTTTTTTATAGTAATCCTGTGCAAATGAAGGAAAGGATTTAATTTATAACAGGTTAAATAAATAATCTCCTTAGTGCATTCTATTAAATGTAATGTGTCCATTAAATGTGATGTGTCTAGACAGCTCAGCGTAATACAAAAGTATGTTGGGTTCTCTGACTTTATTACTGCAAAGTGACAAAGGACTGCAACTCCTAATTGGACATAAAATGGCAAATTGTCTCCATCTACTGAAGAGAGCTTTAAGTAAAGTGCACCCATTAATACTTGCTCCATAACAGTGAACCAGAGGAATTTAATGCAATAATGGCAAATAAAAAAAAGCTTCCTTTAACCCCTCTGACCCTTTATCTCATCAGGGTTCTTTTAAAGCAGGAAAAAAAATGTTTTAAAGTAAAAACATGGTGAAGGACACCCAAAATATCTCTGAATTGGGAACTCATAATCTTCTAGGTGAAAACCATTAGTCTTAACCTTGTACTATTGGGAAACTAATAAAAATGGGTAGTGGTAATACAATGTTGTGAGCATTGATTGAGAAGAAAGGGTTGTGAATTCATAACTTTTTGTAGATTTTAGAGATATTATTTCTCAAATAGGAGTTAATTATTGCTGCAGCATGATGAAAGAACATTTTCTTTTTAAAAACTTCCTCTAAAAATTGTTAAGGTTCTTCAGTCCTGGGATGTTTTATGATCCTCATTTCTGGCATGAATGGCTATAACTATTGATCAGTCAATGGGAAGTTAAAATATATGGTCAAGATACGTGAATGTGTCACACATACTTGCTACCAACCTTTGACAAAATTTAGCTATTTTATTTGGACTTTTCAACATCTACCCATCTTCTTTCATTCTGTTACTTGAACTGCTTGATTTACTCGTACATTTAAATTTTATTCCATCTCATCTCACAACAAATTAGTTAAGGAACAAAATAATAAAAAAGCAGAACTTACTCTTTAAAGGTTCCCGATTCTGGATCCTCTGTCATCACATCATGCAATGCTTCCACAGAAATGTTAATGATGCCACAGAATTTGTCCTGGATCACACTGATAACACAGAACACGGGATTCATTAGTTGTGACGTCGTTAATATAACAGCTGTCTGCTTTCCCATGTATTAGTGGGTGTGCTGGTTCGACAAAACACACGCTCAATTAAGAGAAACATCACAACACAGCAAATGCAAAACCCTCTTTCTGGGCACACTAAAAGTGATAAGAAGCCTAGCAAAAAAATATAATATTTTGATTCATAGGAGATTCCTACCACAACAATTTGGCTGTGGATATCAGCAACTAGTGTTCAAAATCATTTCAAGGCAGGGGATAATTGAATGTCTAAATCAAAATGTGAGATACAGATTATTGAAAATGTTTTCTGACATCAATGATTAAAAACATGTTTCCATTGGAAAAATAAACAGCATATTAAAAGCACAAAATTTCCAACTGCAGTAATAGTCCAAGGGCCACATAAAACAGGCTTTTGCCATCTAGCATTATTGTTTACTATGGTGATTTTTCCTGTCATGCAGAAGCCCACGCTCTAAAATATGCTGGCTGGGAACACACACACGACTCGAGCCTGGAGAAGACAAGCAATCATTGATGAATTATTTGAGTCATTCTTAAAAAGCTGAGAAACAAAGAAGAGGACTCCATATGTCAAAAAGTATAAAAAGATAGAGGGGGAAAAGTACAAAAACAGAATAAGTGTGGGAATGGGCACTGAAACATCAAAGGCTGTCAAGCTCAGGTGGAGCCCAGGCAACGTTGCATAAAGTTCAATGTCTGGCAAAACATAGAAACTCAGCATGAAATAGTATTATATCGAGAGTAAACAGATCTGTCCCAGATTTGTTATGGGTAGGAATGACTTCTCAGCAAATACTGAAAAACAGATTTGGGCTAATCGTTCTGTTCTTTTTGAGTCCTTGTAAAATGGCTCTTGGCATAGCTTTCCTCTCTGACCTTAACCCAGAATGATATATACACTGGTGTTAAGACCATATCAATGTCATCTGCTCAATGTTACCAAAGTTAAGATAATCAAAACTGAAATAGCTATTTTGTCTGCCAGTGGAGAATATTTTATTTTTGCTAATACAAAATTTGTTAACGGATATCATGTAATTTTAAATCCTGTTAATTGCCAATTTTATCATCAAGGCTCAACCAGCAGCTGTATGAGAAGGTCTGGGCGCAGTGCAGCACTTTGATTTGCTAGTCAAGTGAGAAAACTGTTGTTTACACACAATTCATTTAGGTCAGCAACAAAGCATCTTAACAAAATTAGCAACAAGTTGCATCAAAACAGAAAGTAAGCATAGCACCTAAGTAAACACCTGCTTGTGCTTCGATTCATAAAAGACAGAGAGGGAGATCTAGAAAAGACTTTCTGTTGCCTTATGTTTAGAATCAGACAGTCGTTCAAAAATAAATTAGAAAACTATGAAGGTGAGATGAACCGTTGTTTGTTTGGACATTATAACTCTATGTTGAAGCAGACAAAACTGTCAAAAAACACAGGAACTTTAATTTTTAGATTAAATGCCAAGTACCCTACTGACACATTCCCATGCTTGAGTATCTCTCTCCATAAGCTTTGAGTGTCCTTTTTCTATTTAATCTTGTTTCCCAGCACCACAGACCTCACATATTGTTTCTCAAGCATAAATGGAACTACTGAGGTTTTGATTGTTCCAAAGAAGATGCTCTATTCAACAGAAATGACAGATTTGAAGGCAGATGCGTTTGTGTATTTTTATTCTTATTTTTGTTTTTCTTGTAATTGTATGTTTTGAATGCCTGCAGCGTTGTGCGTCATATGCGCTGATTTCTGCTTCAAAGTAGAACATGAAGGGGTTGATTTATTTATCTGAGCCGACCGTAACAGTTATTTTACAAGTTATTATGTTTCCGAGAGCCTTAAACTGCAGCACATTGTGGCAAAAACATAACAGTAGACTCATCATTCCACCACACGCTTGTCTAGGTGTAATTAGTTGATGTGGGGATGTCTGGGGTTCTTGTTCTGAATCTGTTGAAGGAATTTAAAAATGTTTTTACAGAAAATGGATTCTTGACTTAAGTAAGAATCCGGTGCTTGACATATTGCAGAAAATACCTGTACCATTGTTTTCCATAAATATTTAGCTTGTAAAAAAACTGTTATACCTTGGCAATTTGTATCTTTATCTGTAACATTTAATGCAAATCTGGTTTGTATCTGGGTTCAATGTATGGTATGACGAAAGGTCAAGTAGTCATATGCTAAGATTGAGATAGACGTCTATCTCAATCTTAGCATATGGATAGATACAACACATTGACTAAAATAAGATCAAAAGAAAAAAAAAATTATAGTGCTGAGGTTATAGACAAGACACAGACTTCTTCAATTTTAGCATTAACTGTACTTGAGATAGTTGATTTTCCATGCAGCACTTAACCCGTCTGAGCTGCCATAATCTATTGCTGCTGCGCACCAAGCATGGGGGTGTAACAAAGGATTTCACGCCTGCCTGTGCCTATGATTACCATATCTGGTTTGCAGAACACTGAGCTTCCCTAAATCTTGATAAAAAAACAAACTGCCAGTTGGGACATCAGACAAAAAGCTGAACTTCAAACAGTACAAAGAATTGTTTGTACCATTTTTGGAAAAGTTTTATTAAAACAATAAATTGAGAACTTCTTTGATATCAAGTACATACATAGATTTGCAATGCACCTTGCTTCTCCTGTCAAAGAATGCAAATAAGTTGCAGCTCATTTTAGGACACTACACCTCAAATTGCAGGACAACCAGATCATCTCTTTTGTTTCTTTGCACGTCACTGACATTCCTGCTCAGCAATCAGCACCCACACAAACAATTCTCTGCTGCTAAATAAATATTTAACCTACAGCACTAAGCAATGTGTTTTGATTTTTCAAAACACACTCCCTGCTTCACAGGAAATGTTCTAAAACTGTAGCATGATCCATTAAAAGTTTCGGCAAAAGAGGACAAGACTTTTAAGTGTTTGTGAGTAACTGGTGAGTGACAGATGTTGGCCAGATGGTGTTGACTCGCAGCACAATAATCTGGCACACTTGAGACTTTTGGCTCAGTACATATTTGCATTTTTCAAATCCCTTACTAAAATATTTGGTATTAAAATCTAAAGAGAGGTGTAAATTAAACCTATGGTGGTAGACGTGTGTGTGTAATTCTCTGAAAATAACACCAGCACTCCTGAATTCATGAGATTTATGGAAACCACACTGATAATATTATTTGTATGAAATTTGAGAACGCATGCATTAAGATATTTATCCAGGTCAGGGCGTTTACATTGGAAGAACATGTAAAGTGCTTCTTTATTTTACTAGCCGACACTGTTTGGGAGACAATAACTCAAAACCACATGGGCATACATTAGGGGAAATAGTTTTTTTACCTGTTGTCTGATGGGAGAAGAGACAAAAGAGCCAATGATGACAGTTTCCTCCTCTCGGGCTGGGTGATGTTGTCCATGCGGTCCACCCACATCTCGATCACGCTCCCCAACAACTGGTCCATCTATAAATTAGAGCGAAGAGATTCATAAAGCTTAGCAAAAGTAATCACACACCTTGTTGCAACCACAAATGTTCAATTTTTTTTTTTTTTTAGTTCAACCAACTGCCTTTTTCTTAACATATCATCTAAAAATGTAGATTGTATGATAAAGCTGTTCAGTTTGAACAAAGAAGCACCAAACATTTGCAGAGATCCACATCTTGGGTGGGAAATATTTTTATAGGAAACATTGCTTATTAACTCCCCATATCAGGTATTTATGAAAGAGCAGCAAAAAACAAACATTGTTTCACAAATCTTGGTTGATCATAAATGCTGAGTGTGATTACTTTCATGAGTTCCTGTTATTTAACATTCCATCTCATTTTAAATCATTTACTTGCTTTGTCTTGTTTCGTTAAGCCTTTTTTTTTTTAAAAAAAGCTTGATATTATTTCTGTTGCTGTTTCTTCTCAATCCTTCACTTTTCTACCTGCCAAAAGAGCATCATGTCTTTATCATTTTAATTGTTCAATCAATAATTTCAAAAAGCAGAGATTATAGAGAAATTAAAGAAGGAAGCACATAGAGGGCATTAATAAAGAATTAAAAGAAAAACAAGTGTTTCAACTTTTTTCTATTTCAGAATTATACAAGGGTCAGCAAAAATATCCATCCCTTTCCTTTCATGTACCAATTGAGTTCTCTGTTGTCAAGTATAACAGGGCTGCTGGAATGGAAAACTTTGGCTTAATTAATCTAACACCTGGTTCTTTGATAACAGAGTGAGATGTTTCACTATCGGAATCACTTCAGCATGACCCAACACTGGATCACATCTGTCTGTGACAGACAAGTTGAGGAGATCCACCCACCAACTAATATCACGGCCAGTCAACGCCTCAACTCATTCTCGCTTGCTTCCCATGTGAAAACCACAGCAAAGCTCACTCAGCACATTCAGGCTAGCTCATCTCTGTTTAACTGTTCTTAGGCATTCAGTATGCAGCACCACGACAGGCCTGGACAGTGCTGGGTGGGTAAGTGCTTCGACGACTCTTCCTCCATCACGTCTGCCCGGCTCTTAGAGGCTCGCGGCTGATGGTCACGGTGTCCCATAGTGAAACACCAAGCGAAGTTAGAAAAACAACTTATTTTGTGATATTTATTTTGCCAGATTCAAATCGTGCTAACAAGGACAAGTGTAATTTTAGAAATAAAAAAATTATAATTTTTTTTTATGATGGGAGAAGCAAAGTCAAGATGTCAAGGCTTAAAAATGTACCCCATTTATAATTCTTTGGGTCATTACTTCAGCCTCAACCTGAATGATTTCCTTTTAACAGCCGCTTTGTCTCTCAGACAAAATGTTGCTGAGTTGACAGAAAAGAAGGGCAGACATCAGCCTCACCTCCTGGTTGCATTCAGAGGCCATTTGTGAGAGCAAAGAAGAGAAGAAGCTGAAGTTCTGGAGCAGGACACGACCCATGATGCCAAGGTAGGTGGACATCACCACAGGATAACGCTGCAAATCACACACACAAAAAAATCATATGATCAGATATGCACAAATGAGCATTTGGTAATGCTTTAATTAAACTCAGGATACAGCAAGTCATTAACCTTGACGGAAAGATGGAAGTAGTAATAAATATGAGAAAATCCTGAAATGGTAGCAAATGTCTTTAATTACTGTACGATTGTGTACGGAGAAATATATATTTAAAGGAATAATCTGTGTGGTGTATGGCATACTCTATTACTAATTTAAAAACTTTAACATATTACAGATAACTTTAACTCAGCTGAGATGAAAAAAATCCTCACCTCCCCATCCACGATACCTCTAAAGACAGCTGGCATCAGGGGCTGAAACATGTGGACTCCCAGTACAGGGCTAACCTTTAAAGCTATTTCAACCACCTGCAGAGACACATGGAGACCAAGGATGAGGGACACACAGAAAATGTAGCAAGAAACACAAAGAGGTCATGGAGGGACATAAAGAGAGGAAATTGGGCATGGTTATTAAAAAAATACATTGCATCACTCAGGTTCACTTGCAGAGAATGATGGCTGTTTTTGCTGAAATAATGTTAGATGTGTTCTGACAGGTAATGGCTCTTAAACAGAGCCATTGGTCAGTGGTTTCCAGCCTTTTTCCAGCATCCAGGGACAAGCACCTGGATGCTTGTCCCAACTATAACGTTTATTCTCAATGTGTGCATTGATGTATAAATCCACAAATGGTAAAAAGCCAACCTTTTGCAGGCATGCTTTTATTATGACATATGAGTCTGAAACTAGTCAGTCTGAGCTCTGTAGACTGTCTTTTGGCAAGTAATTTCTCTCAGTTCAAAAATGAAAACTGGTGAGTTCATCTCACATGATTTTACTGAATGTCCTAAGCATGACAGTTCTATCCAGAAGCAGAATCTCTATGGATGTCCTGACTGAATAGTGGCCTGGGTAGTGAGCCATTTCTACAGTTTTGCTAAACAGATTTATATTTATCAATCTTAATATTGCAACTCCAAATCTCTTATTGTTTACTTGTTATTTGTCATATTTATGGGGATTTTAGTCCGTGCTCAACTTAGAGATTAAAGTGGTAAAGAGACATAAAAAGTCCATTTGCCTTCAGTTCCTAATGAAATACAAGTGTTTTATTTTATTTTTTTTTCAAACACAGATGTCCAAAACATGCTTTTTGAGTATTCATACATTTTCCTTCCACTGCATTTCAATTGAAAGTTCTAGGACAAGTAGCTTGCTCTATGTTCTATTCAGCATCATCAGGCAATCCAAGTATAATCTGCCAAAAGTTCATAATAAGAATAATACATATTTTCAGAGTCTCCATTACTGTTTTACACTCATTCTGCTTAGCTTACATAAAGATGTTGAAACAGAAAATTATATTTTCTCTTGAGCTTATGGTAATCCTAAACACACAGTTATTGCTTGCTCTCTTGTTGACACCTGCATGATGCTGCTGGTACTGTGGTGACTTTATTTGAGCAGTATCAACATTCCATTTCACATGCTTTACTCTTAGTTTGAACTGAGCTAAAATTCATATTGCAACAAATATGTCAATACATGATTATTAGATAAGACAGCTCCCTCCTGACACCCTTCAGTGAATCCTACAAAACTTTTAAATTTAATTTAAAAATAATTTCCTTTTAACTATATCAAAATCTGTTTAGCAGTACAAATGACAGCGAAACTCTTACTGGTATTTTCACCTAGAAGAGAATCTTACAATTATGACTTTGGGTCCACCAATGTAAATCCGAAAATTAAAATGTACCACCAGAAAATTGTAAATTTTTTATAAAAAATAAATCAAAAAATTGTGAAGAGAGAGAAACAATTATTGCAGGTATTTGACAATTTGTCAAAGATAACTATGTTTAATTTCGTTTGCTTCTGAGTGGTCAAACCAACCAGTGCAGAATATATGGATTCCTCAAACAGTTCAGTTGATTAACACGAGCTGTCCTCCATTGTCAGGATGTGTTATGTAGACATGCTTGTTTGCTTGTTAACTGTGTGCAGGCTCTTCTTTCCCTAGTCAACAACATTAGTCAGAGGCAGATGTGCAATAAGCCATCAGGCTTAAATAAGCTCAAACTTTGTGGAATTAGAGGCATTCTGCTGACATCCAGCTCTGCTGTAAAAAAACAAAACAAAAACAAACAGCAAACAGTTTTCCTGGGAAAGGCAAATTCTGAGAAACTGTCATTTAGTCATTTTATTTTAGAATAGAAAATAAATATACTTTATTGCCCAACAATGAGGCAATTCAGGTGAATCTTAGGAAAACAAAAAAGGAACATATATAACACAAAACCTATTTGCATTACAAAACATGTCACCAAAATAGTAAAACGTTGTTTGTTTTACCAATTCAAGAAGAAAAATGCAAACCATTTATTAGTTTTACACATAATATTCCATTACTTCAAGGACTAAGATTCTTTAAAAGCAGGTTTTTATTCTCCATGACAGCTTTTCTAAAAACAAGTGAAAGAAACTACAAAAATTAAAGAACTTTAAAGCTTTGCTTGATAGCATCTAAATAACACCTGGTTTAAACCTAAAGGTCTCATAGTTTATAACTAGACGGCAGTGAAATTATTTTTGATTTTGAGAGAGCGCTTAGATTTGGCTTCTCAATCAGTAATCTAAAAATAATAATAATAATAAAATAATATACTGATGGTCAAATTTATCATTTTAAAATACTAGTTTGCCTTTTCAACTGGAAGTAAATGTTCTGCACACCACAAAAAAAATAAATAAAAATTGATGAGATGATTTTATGGTCACAGAGAAATTTAAGTTACCTTTAGTACTTGGACTTGTCCCTCATTTGTAATGTCCTTTAGAAGTTCACAAAAGGATCGGCACAACGATTCACCATAATTCTGTAGCAAACAAAAGAAGGATTTGCAAATCTGATCAGAAACATTTAAATTCGCCATTTTTCTTTAAAGTGAGTGTCTGTTTCTCCCACCTGCAGGAACTCAATGGCAGACAAGTACAGGTAGGCGTTGATGATCTGAAAACAGGTGCGGAGATTCTCGGTGCTCAGCTCTGAAAAACAAACATTGTTACATGACATGCTGAATTTGCAGATTTGGTCCATTTGATAAAATGCAAACAGGTAAAAATATTAATGGACTTAACAGGTCTTCATTTATATATAGACAAATCATTGGATTTTATTTAAAATAAATTAAAAAAAAATTCAAGAGTGCATATAAAAATGAGCAAAGCCATTGATTAGCTTGCACTTACACACACACACAAATTATGAAGATTTTACATTATACTACAAATAAAAATGTTCAAGAAACTGGATCGAATTTGTTCCTGTGCTATAGAAATGAGGAAAATACAGTAGGGGTGCCTGAATTTTTCTTCACAAACTGAAATATAATAGTTTCCCTGTGTATCTCTGACCTAGTTGTTAGTTCTGAGAACGGCTTCAAAACTGTATGGACTTCCCACTTCGGGCATCTCTGAGCAGGTATTCCAGAAATGAATGATTTGATTTGCATGTCTTTGTTTTGACTGATAAGCAACATGTTCGATGTCATTCCTAAAGTTTTCTGTTGAATTATGTTCATAGAGTTGGTGTTGACACTCAACTTTTTACTCTGGAACAAAGACGCTACTTGGATTCTGTCATCAGGCTTCAGGTTGGTTTCACACCAATAGCTGGATTTCATACTGGCAATAACTCTGAATCTCTTTTATGACTTGAGCTTACTTTTTTAAAGCATTTGATCAAATTTTAACTCAACAGCCTGTCATCTTCTGCACTTTATTATTTATTCATTGATGCTTTTTTTTTTTTAAGTATCTGTATAAATATATTTTACTCACTTTTTAAAGAGTTGTATTCCCTCACTAACTGTTATATTGCTATTATTTGAACACACTAGGACAATTAGTGATTTGGTTAAACAGAATTAGCAGAGTTGTTAATTCTAGATGTTGGATCTGTTTCACATTACTACATCTACTGGTAAAGTACAACTTTGAACATAATTAAGCATTGAAAGAAATACTGGATTGAGCCATGATGCAACAGATGAATATTGTAGCATCAGCTTCACAGTAAGTAAGTTCAAGTAGCTGCTGCGCTGCCAGGACAAATAAAAGGGTTGTAAGAATCCATTAAGAAGAACTGCACATAAATTATTAAGTGTGCCCTATGAGATTATTAATCCAGCATTAAATCGGTTCCGCTTCATCTCTGCATTTTATACAAGCTGGGTTGTCTAACTTCATGTTAACACAGAAAATGAAACCTTACAGATTAGGTGCTGGCGAGGATATGTGCATTTGCTAAGAAAAGGCTATGAATGCTTAAGCACATTGTAACACCTTATATACACAAGGTCTAGCTTGGTCAGAGAACAGCAACATGAGCTGAATAATTCTCTCGTAATGAAACAGAAAACCAAAAAAATCAGTAAGCATGTCGTTAAAAGGACGTGCATAGAGAAATTGACCCCTCACTGAAATTGAATAATTTTCAGTTTGATCAACTGAGTTTTTGCCAGCCAGTCAAAAACTGCAATTATTTATTTTTTTGTCATCACACCACAGTAACTAAGTTTCATCAACAGCACTCATTAGTGTGGAAGTTGTTGCTGAAGGACGAACACTCAACGTTGACCTTAATTCAGGTTCCGGTATATAACAATTAATTCAGTGGAAGTAAGACACTTCAAAATGCCATCAAAATGGTGATTGCATTTTGATAAGTTCCATCACCAAAATCATCAAATGTTGGTCAATGTTTCATTTACTATGGCTTAAAAGCAATATGTTAAATCTAATGACTGTGTTGTGTTTTGCAGGCAGTAAATCCTCAACAAGAAGTGTAAAAAATATACTTTGAATTCTGTTCCTACATCTTCTTAGTTTCTGTAGAGACATCGGATACGACTAACTAGAATGAGTAATAAAAACATGTTTGGTGCATCTCTAAACAGAGGAATAGATTTAAAACTAGTATTTAAAAAAACTTGAGAAGAATTTGGAAATGCATCAAGAAATAAATGGTCCTCATGGTAACACCACACAATTACTGAGTAGATTATGAAGTGGACAGATTTTGCTTTTCAGTTTTAAAGAGTGTCGTTCAATAGCTTGAGGTGAGTGTAGGAAAATGGCTCTACAATAAATGTTAATTGACTCTTGAACCACCAGTTGTGTAATAATGACAAGTGTGTTCTCAGAGTTGTGTGATTATGCTGTTTGATGTTATGTACTGAACAGAGAGCTCTAGTGCTCTCATATATTTCTAAACCTGGCAATAGAAGCAGGAAAATGGAAACATTCAACATTTCAAAATCTTCCATGTTTGTCATGCAAATGGAAAGACCTCTCTTCTAACACAGAATAAATGAAGTAAGTGCAATGAGAATGAGAAATGAGACATATATGGTCCTGCTATAATCAGATATGGGTCCAAATTATAAAAACAATTAGAATATGCATTTTTCAATGATTAGTGTAAACATGTGAAAGAAGGTGCCCTGGTCATAAAATAATAGAACCATTTGGCCCTCATGCAAATGCTGTGTTTGACCAAAAACACACCATCCTCCAGAACACACCATCCTCATAGTGAAACAGAGTGGTGGCAGTATTATGCTATTAAGAGGCATATTTTCCCTGAGACAGAGAGCAAGTGAGGGTTGATAGGAAGATGAATGGAGCTAAAAATAGATCAACACTGGAAGGATATTAGTGAGGAAAAGAGTCAGATAAAGACCCAAAATATCCAACTAAAGCTACAATAAAATAGTGTCAATCAAACCATATTCATCTGGTAGAATGAAACCAAATTAATTGAGACTTAACACGTTGACAGATGTTCTCAATCGAGGCTGACTGAGCCTGTGCTATTTTACAAAGAATAATGTTCAAAAGAAAATCAGTCTGTTGATGTAGAAAGCTAGTGGAGCAATCCCACAAAAGACTTGTAGAGAATGGAGGTTGTGCAAAATACTGAGTCACAGGGGCTGAATACAAATGAACACCACATGCTGCTCTGCGTTGGTCTATCACTTAAAATACCAAAATACTTCTGTATGTATTGTGCAGCATTGATGACAGAAATTACTGGGTTTTATGAGCCCTAAGAGAGGCAAACAGAACTGCCAAAACCAAAACATAAATAATCACAAGCAAGAGGAGATTTATGGGTTACCGGTAGTCAACACAGTTGTAATCAAAATGTTTACAAAAATGTGAGAGAGTTAAGAGGGATTAAGATGGAAAAGAGAGTAAGAAGACCTGATCCTTAGATTGACAAATGGGAGCCAACAATCTTACCACACAAACAAACCTGACAGTCTGATGAAATTGCACACGTTCACCAAGACCAACATTTTCATGAGCAGCTTTGAGGTAACACAGGAGGCACTTAGAAAACTTTATGAAACTTCACAAAAAGCCAAAGTGAAGCCAATACGTCATGTTGACATAAATAGAACCTTTGTTCTTGTCACAAACAAAACTAAATGTTTCATGGCTGTTTACTGGATTCTTAAAATCCAGAGTTCATTTTAGAGGTGATAGGATAACTTTTAACTTTGCATAAAAAGGAACCTGATATCTTTGAAGGTTTAATTAAAATATTTAATGCCCCACGGCAAAAAAGATAATGAAGATGAAAATGTTTACAAAATGTAAAAAAAAAAAAAAAAAAAAAAAAAAAAGTTGCATCTCACAACTATAAATTTAAAAGCCATCCTGATTAGACCAAACCTGCATCATAAAGAGCCTTATCCTGATCAAACAGCTCATATGCTTATTAGGTTTGTGTAGAAACTATTAAAATCTCCATGGTGAGTCGTGAATCACAAACCCACTTGGACCATAGTGCTGATTCACCCAGGTGATTTTGATGCTGATGTATGCCATGTGCTTCCTCGGCCAGCTGTCAGCCATAACAAGGTAATGGGGGTAATGTATGCAACCATCTGTTATCTGGTCAAGTATGCATAGCATTCCAGCGCCTATTTAGTCAGCACATCAGTCTATATGAATATTCAACATTAGACTCCCAAAATGAAGCCAAATTAGAGTAAACACATTCCGTGTGCCTATGCACAAAATGAGCACAATAATGGATTTAAAGCCGACAAATAAGCACAAAAGTCTTTGACTTTAAATGAGCAGTAAGGACGTTGTTGAGCAGTGTTCTGTTCTGAAGCAGAGATGGTAGAAAACATAGCATTTTCGAGTAAAGACAGAAAAACATGAAAGCCACACTATGACAAATTGGGTTTTTGTAAGTTAAAAGAAAAAAAAAAAGCCTCTCAGCTGATCCAGTTGCTGAACAAGACCAGCTGCAGTTATTGGACAGGTAAACAACTAATCTGTTGTGTTTGTTTGTGGGCCTTTCTGTCCAAAGTTTAGTCTTGAACAATGGAAGCCCACTTGGGCTAATATTGGTTAACCGTCGTGGCCTGTCAAGAACATTTCCACTTGTTTGCCTTAATAAACTCCTGTGTTATTTTGGCTGTGTATTTTAACTCATCGTCCATCCAAATTATGATACGTCGTCCAATCAGTTTTACTGCATTTAATTGAATTTGAACATAAAGTATGTGTATAGTGGAGTTTATTTGTATATTGAAATACACAAAAAACATTTTCACTCAATTCTTGTATTTAAAAAAGCACTCAAGATTCATGGTGTATAGTAATTCCCCCGGAAAAGCCATGTCAATGTAACCTTGATATAAAATAAACCTTGAGTAAAATATTACAAAACAATAGTGAAATTGTAGATGCATTTTATAATTAACATCTGTTAAGTCAAAACTTAACACTTCAGCTGAAAGTCTCCCACAGAAAGACAATTTTGAACTGCTGATGGCAACAGGTTGGTGGAACATAAATGAACTGCTATCACAGCAACCCTCAAGTGACAGCATCTCTACTCCACCAACATTGCTTTCAGATGAGATGCCACAAGTTAGTCCCTAAAGGCTCCAATTGGCACAGACAGACAGGCAATTATGAGTGAGCTGAGAGCCAATATCCAAGACACACTCAAAAGGCTACTTTGGTTAAAATCATAGAAAAGCTAAGAGTGTTGAGAGGAGAAATACTATTAAATAAAGTAAAACACCAACACAAATCTCAGCAAGAATTTTTCATACCAATCAATTCTACTTTGTGCTGTACATTGAGCATGTCAGATGGTAACACCATAAGTATTGATGCATGCCATGGGTCTCAGAAGGAAAAGAAAAGAAGTGAATACTAAGGAGAAGATAGGTTTCATTCATTTTGTATTTCAGATGAAGAAATTTGAACCATACTTAAGAAACACGATCACATTTATTTATCCAAACATGTATGCAGGGCAGACTGTGCACTTTCATTAGAAGCATGAACAAATAAAATTCTGTGACCAGATGAGGTGAAGATCTCATCTATAGCTTCCATGAAATCCAACTAAGGTCATATGGTTGCAATCAAAATATTTCTCTACAAAAATTATCTGAGATATTTGACTTTTTTTTTTTTCAAAAATCAAAAGAGAACACAAAAGCTGTCAGATATTTGTCCTCATGTAACGGATGAATAAAGCTGCCGTTATACTTCTTGATTAGTAGTGAACAAACTGAAGAAATATAATCTGAGGAAAAAGTTGTGTATGAGTATAAACACAAAATAAGTGAAAGTTTAAAGTTTTTTAAATAAATGGGGAACAAATGAACAGAATTGTGCTTTGGGTCAGAAAACTGAGTCCTAGAATTGATAAGACGTTCTGGATTCTTATCAATTACTGCTGAAAAATCAACCTGGTTGAATATTTATGCACTGGTTCATATATTACAATGCTCACATTAAGTGATATGGATCATCAACCAAAATAAATAAATGAATAAATTAAAACATCCAGAAAAAAAAAAAAGTTTCCTATGTAGGGTGATTGAAGCCTCAAGAATGAGAGGAGGTGCTCTGTTAAAGTTGTAAATTAGAACACTTTTCATTCCATATACATTAATTTTTTTAATGTTCTTTTCATGTTTTTTGCCAATATGTTTTCTGGCCATAAACACAATATTTAAAAGGCTAAATGGCCTTTTTGCCAGTTGACAGATTCTGCAGGGTAGGCAGACCACATTATCCTTCTCCACACAAGCACACACAAAGTGCCATAACAGAAGTAGTCACAACACCAGCTGTTGAGGCCCTGATTAAGCTTTAGTCAGAACATATTTCATAGCCCTGAGCATATGCTGCACAAATTTGCTTTGGTTATGAACATTAACTAGAAAATGAGCCTCGCATATGACTCTGATAAGAGCCCTGGAGGTAGCTCCAGTGTTTAATAAAGAAAAATGCTGAAATCATGATCACCCAGTAAACCAGTATTTGCTTTAAATTTATGGTGTTGATGATAAATGAAGACATCAGAGACAAAAAGTGTAGTTGCCAAGTTGAATCAAATGGACAAAATCCGGAGTTTAACAGCCCTTAAAAAATGGTTGGTAGACAGTGCATAGATTTAATACCTGTTGCCATTTAACTTTCTATGCATGCAAGGATGCAAAATTGAACAGAATTTTATTATCTGTTGTTGTAGAGTGCTAGTGACAGCCTAACAGAAAACCTTTCATGTGATTAATCTAAACATCATTTAGGGTCGGAATAGTTGAATAAAAACCCAACCAACATATTCTTAAGGATATTCATGATACATATTCTTTCCCAGTCAATTACCTTTTGTTTCATATTTTCTATATTCCAGTTGTACATTTAGACTGATCTGGCTTAATAATATTCAGATTTTCTACTAAGAATATCTCAAAAAGACCAACAGCAATTAACACCGTGAGAAGAATTATTTGCTCTATTTTTAGCATAAAAATAAAGTAATTACAGTTCAATTCCGGCAGCTGATAAACTTGTAAATAGGCATAATAGAGGTCATGCACTTGTAAGATTGTTCTATACCACAATACCCAAGCAAATCCCTAAGTAGTTAAAAAATGAAATATGGGCCCAGCTGTCATTTTAGTCAACATAACTGAATTATCATTTTGCAATAAATGTTGCCAATATCAAGAGGAAATCTTATGATTTAAAAAAATAAAAAGCTAACCTTTACCAATAACCTCTTAAAGTCTTTTAAAAAAATATGTTATCACGAACTGGTGCAGATTTGAGCATAGTAATAATTTCTTAGATATCCTTCTGACTCAAACCCAGCATGTGAACAACTGGGTCTAAATAAATCTGGAAATAATTACACCATCTGCACAATGAGGCAAGTAAATATTTGGACTTAATATAAAAATATTAAGTCAAGACTTTTATCATTTTTAGGCTTGTTTTCTAACTCAAGTTGGATAAATGATAAATGGCTTAAGCAGAGCAGATGATGTGCATCTGTCTAATGAGGGAGGGTTTGGTTTAAGGAGGTCGAAGCCCGACGTGTGCAGAATTATTTGGCAGCTTCTTATCTTTGGGAAAAATTGGTAAAGAGAGGGTTTAACTAACTCTGAAAGGTCAAAAATGACCAAAAGTCTTTCAGAGGGATGAAGTACTTTTGAAATTCCTCAGATATTGGGGGATGATCACAGAACCATCAAGTATTTTGTTGTAATGAGTCAACAGGGCCACATTAAATGTATAGAAAAATAGACACTAATTAACTGCCAAGGATTTGAGAAGAATCAAGCGTGAAGCTATCAGCAAGACATTATTATCTGGCAGCTCTGTCGTATTCCATAACGGCATCAACCTACCTGGAGTAGACACAAGGACAAGATGTCAGAAGCTCAGAGACATGGCCATGGTAAGAAAGGATGAAACCTAACCACCAACAAACATTAGCTAAAGCACCTAAACTGGACCAAGAAATATCTGCCTGCAGACTTTCAAAGTTTTTATGAGCTGATGACACGAAAGTGACTTCTAAGAAAACCTCACTTTTGCTTTCAAAAACATTAATGTTTGAGTTTTTTTTGTTTGTTTGTTTTGGCTTATCTGAGAGCACTGGAGATGGTGATTAATAAAAAATAGCCCTAAGCAAAAAAAAAAAAAAAGTCTTGCTTAAAACTGTGCACAGTTTCTAAATAATTTAAAACTCTACTTAGAAATGAATAGCTAACATGTCAAAAATATATAAACTATTAGAAAAGTCACACAAGTCGACCTTCAAAACAATGCAGCAAATCCAGTTGCATATTAAGTGTTAAAAAATTCAAAGATTCTAAGTTTATATTAGCCAACCTATGATTAAACTTCAACAGATAACTCAGTCTCTGCGTTAAATATGACTGAACACATCCAATTTCTATGGTAGCTGTAATTGAAGTCATTACTTTGAGTAGAGAGGCCTGAAATAAAAAGGTTGTCTTCTAATGAGGATGTCTAAATTGATCCATGAAGCACATTAGCCGGGCAGTTAAGTGGGAGAGCTTCAGATGCCTTTAGTTCAGATGCTCCTTGGCTGTAAACATTATTGATCATAGGAGGGTGAGTATGCTAAGCTCTGATCAATTCTGCACTGTAATTTATGTACAAGATACAACAGTACACTGGTGATTGCAGCTATTTTTATCTCCAATTTAACAGACAACAACCAATAATATGTATTCATTTTGGTAAAAACGTTTGGCTATCGTCACACAGAAACAACCTTCAGGAAAAAAAAAATAGTTCAAGACTCAGAATTTTAGTTTTGCCATATTAATCTGTTAGTCATTTCTCTTTCCGGGCCCTCAGGCAATATCAATGAAACATGAGTGAAAATAAAATGGCACTTTAACCATCATTTGCTCACTACATTAGGGCTTCCTTCTGCTCCAGAAGAAGCAATTGCTTCACTTAAACAGCACAAACATCTTGTAGTTCAGAGCCAAGTGTTAGGGAAACAGAACACAGAGCAAGCTTAACATTTTAACCGCAGCAAGACTCCTGACATTCTAATCAGGGAATTTGCAGTGCACGGTTAGCAGTGATGGAGCAGGGCTCGTTATCAGAGAGGCCAGGCCACGTACCTGGCATGTGGAAACATTCCTCAGAGCCAAAATTCTCTCAACGGCCCACATCCCTCCACTGCTCTCCACGGACCAAAAGAATGAAAGACCGGATGTTTGAGTAAAAAGCAGCCAAAGATGATGAGAGACAGCTTTAGAGCATGAGAAAGATACTAAAACCATAAACTTGATTCCCCAAACAACTTTTCCTAAATTTATGCAAAGAGATGCATAAGTGTAACATAGAAATTATTCTTTTCACTCCCCAGTGCAGAAGGCATTCATTTTAAAATGGCGTGCTACTTTACTTTGACCTGTGACCATACCTGCAAGCTATTATCTTTCATCCCGCCGCTTTGAAATGTCCCTTGAACTCAAGTGACAAGCTAATTATCTTCAAGATATCTAATGTGTTTCAAATGTGGAAAATCAACCAGGAGAACATAATGTTTCTCAGAGTAGTATGAGACAGAAACAGAAAAATAGTCAAGTGGAAAAAGCAGGTAATTGCTGACAATCTGCTGTAATTGTACAGGAGCCATATCAGGAAGAAAAATAATTTTTTGCACTCAATAGCATATCTAAGAGCCTGAATTTTATTCACATCAGGATAAATTATCTGCTTTACTCCTGCAGCTCAAGAGTACAGCAGCCATTCAGGCTTTTCAACCACATTCAAAATTCAACTTCAAATAACGAAGGAAGTTATCCATCAAATGGAAAGTCAATACAAGTTTGCTTTTTGTTTGTAGTGCAGAGTTTTCTTGTCCTCACAAAGGATTTTGTGCAAAAAAAAAAGAAAAGAAAAAAACTGTTTCAGTAATTTTACTTCATGACTAGAAAATGGGTATAGTTTGGTATGGAGAAAAGTCAAAACTTTTAAAAGTTATATTTAAATAGAGCTTCCACTAACAATTATATTGTTTGCATCATAAACTGGGTCGTAATTATTAAGCTGATTCATCTGAATTCGAACCAGTGTACAGACTTTCATAAGAGCTGCTCTATAAAGAGCAAAACAGCAACGAGGTAAAACATTCAAGAATTTAATTCAATACATAGTTGAAGTTAACCACTTAAAATAAAACTGTCCCAGATGATTTCAAGACTGTAATAACAATATACTATGCATACAGCATTTAAACAGCAGAAGGGATCATTTTTGCTTTGTTAATCAAGGCATTTGGAAATTATTTCTTATGGTCAATTGTTGTTCTGTATTGTGTAGAAAATAAGTCTAACCACAGGGGGGGGGGCTTGCAAATAAACCACTGGAACTAAATCTGGTACACAACACCTGCATTGTGTTAAACCAACCTGCTTCAATCGATGTAGTCACTGATTATTTGTCAGGGATTACATCGTCACCGATAAAACTGTAAATAAGCTAAAAAAAACTATTTTAATAAAAAATGGACGTAGCACACTATAACTGCAGAAGACTGAAATTCTAATACTGGTAGGATTCGAATTTATAAATAAAGCAAAGATACCACGATAAAACAGTAAAATTACATTGATACTCAAATATTTTCTCCTAATAATTTGTTAAAATCAGAGGGAAACCAGAGTCATTTTGTCATTTATTCTAATCCAAAGATTGCTGTGGCAGTAAAATTTAAGCAAGCATAGAAAGCTCAGCTGGGATTTGCAGCCACCCCCTCTGCTAATGCACAAAACTGAAAAGGTTTTTAGTAGTGAGTGTGAGAAAATCACACTCACTACTAAATAATACCCTCACACAAGATGATCTCACAGTAAATGGTCAACTTGTGCTGAACTTAAGCCAAAAATAAAATTCACATGTTCCCTTTGAATGTTTGAATCACCAGATGGTTATTGGTGAACCTTAAACTGGCCTGCATGTCTCATTTTTCCTTCCGCTTCATAGTGATCAACACTTTTGTTTTGCTCCAACACAAACTACATGTTATGCATGAGCACCAGTAATGGTTTCTCAGAGTATCTCCAAAGATGACAGTGATGGGTTCAAATATAAAGCTGACAGGCCAGAACATAATTTTTTCAAACCAAGGGAGATGTGATGTTATAGCATGACTACCTTCCAGAGAATGATGAGACATGTTCGGCTGTGACAAAGCAAGACATTCATATTAAATGGACCAACTTTACAGGACCGACATCATACAGGAGCCTGGCTAAATCAACAGAAGCAGATAAATACAACAAAAATAAGTTTATGCTTGATTTTACACTGTGAAACTGTTTTAGCCTAAGTAAACAGCATAAATATCCCACAACAGTGCATGCACTGAATTCCCAAGCAGTGAAAATGGTTTGCAGAAAACAACTCTGTAAACAAGATATATTTTTAGGAATGCAAAATATAATTTTGAAAAAAAGCAAATGTTTATGTACCTCGCTTCACTTTGTGACACAAGACAACTGGTAAGCTGATGCATGAAAGACTGGGTCTTTTGTGGATGTAGATACTGAAAGAGCCTTTCACAACAGAACCCTGGAGTAACATTTAAATTGAACTGTCACTATGTGAACAGTGACTTCTGAAATAGCCTGCTTCCATAATATGTAGACAAAAATGGCATAAAGAACAGGAAACAGTCTATTCTAAGCTGAGAACAATATTTTGTCTATTGCTGCTTTTTACAGAAGATGTGTTATTTTCTTTTTCCAGGCTGATATTCTTACCATTTGAAGAGAACGCAGAACATAACCAGGCATGTTTCTAGTAAAGTCAATTAACTTCCAATCAACCACCTTCAAGTATCATTAACTTCCAACCAACCACCTTCAACAAAAGCCATGGAAGGTAAATGCTCAGGTAAAACTCAGTAATCCTCAGTAAAACTTTGGGCTGCAAAAGGACAAATTTAGCCTCCAACTTTACCTACAGCTCTTGTTACATGCACATGAACAGTTAGCATGTACATAATAACACTGCTCCAATAGTATCTCCATATGTTCAACACAATTTTCAGTCTTCCTGATATCTGATGAGAATGTTGCTCTTCCTTTCAGGCTGAAAAAAACAGACATGTCTCACCCTATTAAAAAAATACGGTTTCCTCTAAAAAAAAGAAGCTTCTCGCATCTCTCCCCTTCCTCAAACACATTTTTAAATCCCTCTCTTATGTACTGTGTGCCAATTGACCAAAACAAGATCAGATATGAGTTTGCAACCAGCAGGCAATTGATAAAGGGTTTATCAAATTAGAAAAAAAAAAAAAAGTTTTATTCCAGTCAACGGTCATCTTCCAGGTGCATCTGGACAAAGGGACAAATGAGTGAAAATCTGTATTTAAACCTGGGTGGTACCATTGGATCTCTCAGAGTATTTCTTAATAACACTGAACACATTTATCAGTAAACAAGAGCTACCATTCTTGGACACTGAAGTACATTAAAACTTTAAAATGGCCTTGAGGTGAATATAGCAATCAAATCTGAATTTCATGCCAAAAGAATCTGCAGATCTCTTCATCCTTTACTGTGCAACATTTAATCTTTAAAGTTCAACAACCTCTTCCTAAAACTACACTGTTGGCCCTCTCTCACTTCATCATCAGAAACACTTAAAAGACTAATGTGGCAGTTGATTAGTGTTCGCCGAATCTTTTAAACATCTTCATTACTCGTGAAGATACAGCCAATTAGGTCCCGGTTTCTCAGTGATTGAGGAATATATAAATGCTAACTGTGTCTTCTATTTTTTATACATATAAAATTTTCTTTCAAGTATAAATAGATTTTTTTTTATTTTACCTCCCTGTACAGCTTGTACTGAATTATAGACACCTTTATGCAAAGATCCCTCAGTTACAGTTGTTTCTGTCACCTTAAAGCTCGTGTATAATTCTGTTTTCGTTTCTACATTTTAATCTGACTTAAAGTGATGCTTTGCAGAAAATAAATAAATTAAAATGAAATGGTTTCTGTTAGGTAGAAGATAAGGGCCTTACTTATCTTACCATTCATCCATGTCCAATCTCTACGTATAACCTCTCCCTTTTCTTCACGGATTTTCCAACCATTGCCACTTGAATTTGTTTTCATCTACCGCCTTCCTGTTATGTTCCATCAACCTCTTCGTTTCCTTGATCCTCTTTAATTCCCTCCTCCACCATTACTGCGACCCATAGCCCTTTGGCTCTCTGTGCCCTATGGAGTCTATACAGTCCGCACAGTGAGTGATAGAATGCTCCAGCAAAGCCAATAAGACCAAAGAAGCTGTTGTATTAGTCTGACTTATTGCAATCTGATACTAAATTTATGTATCTTATGTCACTGAAGGCCAGAGAGACACATGCACAACATGTGTGGTGTCCTTATGATAAATCATCCAGGCAGCTAAATGCAATTGCTCATACCTACAGTATAAGCTTAGATGCCTTGAGGCAGTGATGTGATCTTTAAAAGCAATAATAGCCAAGCGAAGAAAATTATAAAATTAAGTTTATGACAATAGATTTTTCAGCTTATCTCAACAGTTATAGTGTAAATATACTAGAACATTTTAATGGGTCAGATTCTTTGTCTGTGCATAGTAATCCAATATTTGTTATGACTTACAAAAAAACCATTCATCTTTAATTATATACAGTTGAAATCAGATTTTTACATACACAGTATGAAAGCATGAAACCACTTTTTCCAGTGGTATTAAAAATTAGATTAAACTTCCTGTTTTAGGTCAGATAAGATTATGAAAATGAATTGTATTTCCTAAATAATAAGAGGGAGAATTATTAAGACTTTATTCAAATTCAAACACTTATTTCTAAAACTACAGGTGGGAATGATATGGATGTTCAAACTTCAAAATGGCTCAAAGTGTTTAAATTAATTTTAGGCTATTTTCTAATGTAAAATTAGAAAAAAGATTTTAAATAAATTATACATATAAAAAAAATGAGTATCAACTACTTAATTTGAAGGACGATCAAAAATTATCCTTGCTGATTATTTTGGCCTTTGGCCAATGTAAATAATTTTGCTCATTCAAACTGACCAAAATCATAAAAGGTTTTATCCGACTTAATGTCCAGCAATGGGAGAAAAAAATAGGGTATGTATATTTTTATAGTTTATGGGGGTCCTAAGTTACATAAATTGTTATTTTTTATCCTCCCTCTGCTGATTTAATTAATATGTTAATGCATAATATTCTGAGGACAAAAATATGCACACACCCATTTGGATAAATCAAAAAACAAAAGAAATCTGTAAGCTCACCCAACAAAGCTGACATGTTCTGGAAAATTCTGAGCAGCTCCGGGGTGATGGCTGGGCTGTTCTCCAAAGTCACCAGCCTACACAATGAGAGGGAGGGAAATGGGGTGAATAGACATTAAGGAGTAAAGGGGAACATGAAAGGAACAAAACAGTTAAGGAATATTAAAATAGAAAATAGGAAAATGATGTGAGAAAAACGTGCAGAAGATGCATATTGGAGGTGGCAAAAAGAAAACAGGTCGGAAAAATGCAACCGGACAAATTACAGAGACAGAATGTAGAAGGAGAGCATAACATAAGGGTGGAAGAAACATAAATAGGCAAGGAGGTGAAAAGACAAAGTAGTATAAAGAAGAGGGAATGTGTTATTAATCTCGTATGAACATGATTGAAAAACCAAAGTAATTATGAACAAAATTTACAAGCCTTTTCAGATCAGAGATCTGAAATGTTGTTAGTATTTGGGCCGGTCAATAATAGATAGAGAAAAAAAAAATCCTTCACAATTATGATTATCGATATAGCTTATCGAGGTCAGAAATTGACTAATTATTGTACATAAAAGAACTGTTCTGAAATGTCTTCACTCAAAATATATGTTGTTCTCGGATAATATCTTCTGAATTGTCTCTTACAAAGTTACATTTTGTTACCCACACACATCACAAGTGTCTAAACAATCAATGTTTTTGTGAAGTTAAGGTTGAACCAATCAGGGATTTCCTGGCTGATGCTGATTTCTTGTTGTGCTGCAGGTTCTTTTGATAGAGGTGGCAGTTCTGAATGTAACAGTAAATAACAGAATCACAAGATTATTCCCACTTATACATCAAAAGCATATGTCTTGATTTTTAAAGAGATATAAAAGAAGTTAATCAAAATGCAAGGCATTGATTGAGGCATTAATGGACAGGAGCCATTTTGCTGCTCCATTACGGGTGTGTTTTGGATTATTTTGCTAAAACGCCATTCTAACGGCTATTCCTCTACACCAGCGATATGGGGCTGGCACAAAGACAAAATGAGGGAACAATAAGAAACTTCCAGGTTCCAAAAAGGAGGTTTTAAAGCCTGAACAGGTTTTAAAACTGCTTGTTTTCAAAGCAACATGAACATTCAACAGATTCAGTGATCATCGCGCATCTCTGCCAGCGAAAAGAGCCAATTCAAACAAGATGCAACAACAAGGTCATTAAGCAACATTTATCTGTAAACTGTTTCTAACTGGCCTCTAAACGGGGCGGCAAACATTAGCCAGTAAATGAGGCCGAGGAATGAGAAGACAAAGAAGACTCGTCATCGAAGTCTCTACAGAGAAAAGAGGCAGAAATAAAGACAGCCACAGTATTCATGTGTAGGCGGGTGTGTAAGGGATGAAATGAGATCACTAAGCACTTCATAAAGATCATCCTCAGGGAGTCTCGTTTTCTTCCCTGGACTCATAAATGTTTGAATACTGCATCTTTGTCCATACCAAAGCTCCAGTCCGTCCTCTAGCAGATAGACGTGTGGTGGCTGAGAAACGTCGGTGCTCAGTTGGATGACAGGAAGAAGGAAAGGGTAAAGGTTCTTACTCTCTGCCCCAAGGCCCTGAAAGAACAAAAAGATACCGGGATCAATGCCAAACAGTGACAGCAAGACATGGATGCTTCAAAGTGTCCCCGTGCTTTCTGTGTTTCGCTTTAATTGAAGTTCTTTGGAGCTCATCTGAGGACAGCACAGCAGAGGAACGGATTTATACATTGTTTCCAAACCACGTGCTGCCACGCTACATTTCTTCTTGCACAAAAATAAGCAGCACAAAATGCGGGCCTTTCATGCTGCAAGGCACGTGTTGCTAGTCATAGTTTTAATAACATAAAGCTGTCAAAAAGAAAAGCTTTTCCAATTGAAGGTCTTTAATTTTGAAGCACAAAGCTCATTTTAAGCAGCAAGAGTTGTTTGGACATTATATGTTAATCTGATGACACTGTAAAACAGTGTGTGTAAAACAGGCTATTTATGAAAAAAAAAAAACATACTGGTGCACAACTACAGGAACTAAGTTACAGCTCATTTCCTGGTCATTTGGACTTTAATGACATTTAAGATGATCTGTGGTTAAGTAGGAAATTACCACTTTTGAAGAAGTCAAAATCATATTGCTATATAGAAATATGCCTCTCATGTAGAATGGAGAAATAAAGTCCACAAATAGAAATGCTCACCATGATATTAATTGTGTCACTACATAAAATATAACATGCAAGATACCATCTTCAAAATCATGGCAACCTTTCTTACAAGTAAAATGTTCTTTTCAATAAACCTCAGCAAAATTTAAGTAATTAAACCCTGGCAATTTAATTGTATTAATTACTGTTAAACCACTGAGTAGTAAGTAGTAGGTAATTTAGCACAGGTTTAGAAAAAAAAGGAAAACTTCTTAAAATGTCACTTCACTGGTGTGGCACAAACAAAGATACACTTGATATATCAAAATTTATCATTTATAATCAGCTGATCTGATTATCCATAAAACATCAGCAGATAGTCGACCACAACTGCGACGTAAACGAAATAAACAACCAAACGAGACATTAACCAGGTAGAGAGAGGTATGTTAACCGGTCAGAGAGAGGCATGTTAACCGGATAGAGAGGCATGATAACCGGGTAGGAGAGGCATGTTAACCGGGTAGAGAGGCATGTTAACCGGGTAGAGAGGCATGTTAACCGGGTAGAGAGGCATGTTAACCGGGTAGAGAGGCATGTTAACCGGGTAGAGAGAGGCACGTTAGTAGAGAAGCATCTTAGCCAGACTCTTACTGGCTTCAGCTGGTATTTCTTCACAAGGAGTTTTGTCTCTGTTCTAGGGCTGGTACGCACATGAAAAACCATCTCCTTCTTGAATACTACGATGGCCGGGCACTTCCATGATTTTCAAACTTGTATTTAATTGTTTGAAGACATGAAGGTGGCACCTTCAAGCATCTCAAAATTGTACCCAACAATTAATCCGACTTGTGGAGGTCTTCAATCTTCTTATTTATTTCTTTAGAATCTTCCATCTCACAATAAACCTGTGTATTTATGGGGTGTCTTTATTAATGGGTAAACCTTCAGTTAACTCAAATGTTGAAAAATAAGAGGAACTTAAAAAGCCATGACATCATCATTTGATTACTACTATTCCTTGCTTAAAAACTAATCCAAATACATGCAAAACATTCTTATATTCTCTAATTCTGCCTCTTACTTCATGTAATCCTAACTGACCTAAAAGGGAAAGCTTAGTCTGATTTAATTTCAGATAGTCAGAAAGAAAGCTTAGCAATGCTTTCTATACACTGTGTAAATATCTGGTTTCTGCTGTATATATCCAAAAGCATTCAATTTGGTTTTTATAGCAAAGTCGTTCTTATGAATTATGCACACCGACATAGCAGGTCCATTCAAACCCATTTATAAACCCATATTTACCACACATTCCCTGTTGATGAAAACTTAACCACTGTCACTGACTCCTTAAACACATCCAATCCCTTCACATTTCATTTCACTTTGTATGTTCAAACAAAACACTAGAAGTCACGGTGAAGAATTGGCAAGAGAATGTTTGTTGGGTTGCATGATGGTGGGGCTAAAAGGGATATTGAAGTAGGAGAATTAATCCGTGTGAAGGCAAAGAGGATTCAGAGTAGTGTTTCAGAACAGTCAACAGTGTTTCTATAATGGCACAACATTAATTTGCTCCCTCTTGCATTTATGTGGGTGTAAAAAGAAATGAGAGCGTCACTCAATCCCCCGCTGGAGCAAACTTGTCTTACAGGCAAAATTCATCCATTAAAAACAAACGAGTCAATACTGCAGCTTTTATAAGCTTAACAGCTGACTTAATGCCATGAGATCATAAGAAGACAAGATTGTTTTGTTCCAGTGCCAGATGGACTGAAGTTTAATAGTCAAAATAAACGCATTTAACAGATTAATTTCCATTTTTCTGCAATACTTCACAGCAATGCAACTATCTTTGACCTTTGCCATACCATCTAAATTAGTTCTGCTTGTTTTTGTTTTATAAATGTAGACCATATGATGCCAAACAGAGAAAATTGGCATTTTGTCCACAGTTACACCATTGCAAAAGTATTCACGTCTCTTGAATTTCTCAACATTTTGTCTCTTGGGAACCCAAAAATTCAATGTATATTAATGGATTTTATGTAATAGACTAACACAGAGTAGTGCCTGAATATTAAATAGATACATGTTTTTTTAATTAAATGTATTTATTCCTTTTACTCTGATTTGCTAAGTACACTCAAATGCAACTAACTGCCTTTAAAGATTTGCAAAGTTGAATCCCTTCACAATGGCATCCTCTAGACACAGAGAGCTCATAGAAATATACCCCCCAAAAATTCACAAAGACTGCTGCAAAATGTGGTTCTACAAAGTATTCAGTCAGAGGACTAAAAACACATTCAAGCAATTTTGAATCAACCTCAGAGTTGCACAACTTTGTGGTTATCTATCATACAATCTACTCCTCTCTGAAAATACACAGAAGCCACTCACTTGAACAAAAGGTAAAAAGGCTCAACCGGCATGAACAGTTTTTGCACGGCCCTGCATAAGCCAATGCCATCAAGCAACTCCAAACTCATTTGTTCAACCTCAAGAGTTTCACTTATTTTACCAGATGTGTTCTCATGTTACTCTCAATGGGAGCTTGTCATAATCATCTGCCACTAAGAAGTAATGCAGCCGAGCCACACAGGGGTCCAAAGCATAATGAAGATTAAGGTGGGCAGCTTCATTCCTGTGGGTAACAAAGCTCATAGAAGGAGCCATTTTTTCTCATTACCTGGCAAACTCAAGTGATGTTGCAGCAAATTATCAAAAATGACAAATCATAAAAAATGTCTTGCAAGATGATGCGCTGCACTGCCAGAAGCATATTACACGTTTTACCAAAGCATTATGTACCTTCTGAGTTTCTGTAAGAGTTTTAAAGTAGGAGTAGAAAAAAAAACATCATATGCATGACTAAGAAATCCGAATTCCTGAAATGTGCATAATGTAGGCCAGCAGCCAGAAAAGGAAAAGTCATGAAAATGCCAGATGTACTAAACATGACCATAGATCACAACAGACTGACTGGCATTTGTGCTTGACAGAACATAAGCACGCAGAAAATACTAAAGCACGCAATGGATGGCAAAGCTCTGTACCTGCACCAGGTGGATTAGTGTGGTCAGTATGGCACATCGAAGCATGTTGTGTTCTTCAGACTGTTTCCAGAGCAGGGGCAGGTACTGAACCAAGCAGCCTACATACGGTCGGATCTGGAGAGAAAAACAAAGGATGAGGGAATAAAATGTAAACATCACTGTGAAAATTCACAGGGAATTAAAAATATATTTGATAGAATGTGAGTGAGAGATTTGATCTGAATAGTCAAGCTTTTACTTTAGTCTAAATAATAAATGGTGCAGTAGCACTTATAAGGGTAACTACAAATACAACTTAATTAATACAACTGAATAGAAAATAACTAGCAGGTCCAGCTTTCAGAATATAGGTGGTAGCATTTTCATGACTTTCTAAAGGGCAGTGTGTTCACTAAAAATAGACTTTTTCATCTTCACGTTTTTATAAGAAGAGATCAAAAAGTCCAAAGTAAACCTGAAAAAGGCTCAGTAGCAACACTGAAAGGCCTCCAGACAGCAAAGTGCAGCGCTGACAAAGCAGGGCATAATTCTCATTGGGAACCATTGTCAGTAAGCAACAAGGAACATTCTCTGAGCAAAACACCAGATGGACCAATCAGCCACTTTCGGTCATTACTTCTAGGAAACGGGTGGATTATTGCACATTGCAAAAACAGCATCTGTGATAGCAGAAACAAAGCTAAGTGTTTTGTACTGGATTTAATGCAACATGTACAGCCATACACTTCAAATTAAAGTGTGTGGTTGTGGGTACTTGTTTTCACCAAAGAATACTCAAAACTTCAACTTGAAAACTCAACTTCTTGAGGTGAGACGACCTGCCTGCCTGCAGAGAACACCTGTCACACACTAAGTATTTAATAGGTTAGCAAAATCAAAAATGTGACAAAGAAAGCTCCGACTTGTTCAGGAATCAACTTTCTTCCTATAAACACTAACCTGTGAAATTGTGATAATAAAAGAGTTGACATTATTTTTGATATACGATTCATATATATGTATATTTTCTTACACTCATAAATCCTAAAATCCTCTGACAGTGTCAGCATAATATGTAGATCCACAGCAGTTTAAATACAAAATGTAGCTAATCTCTTCTTTTCACCCAAGAAGATCATGTTTCCATCTCCTCCAGTCCCACGTGTCTACCTGTCATGCCAGGCATGTCCTCCTCACTACATCCATTAATCTTTTCTTTGCCCTTCTCCTATCTGCCGGGCAGCTCAGTCTTCTGCATCCCTCTCTCACACGCAGACCGTATATCTCCTCGGCACATGTTCAAACCAACTCAATTGTGACTCTTATTTTTAAACAGAAAAGCCATACTGGAGCAGCTATTCATGACTACTCTATCCCAATCCTGGTGGTTTAAAAGCTCAGTCAGCTTTTAAACCAGCAGATAAACACCATTATCTGCCGGTGTTTCAGAAGTGCATCTTCATGTCTCATTTTTATTGCAAATTGCACTTTATTAAAAAAGTGTTCTTGGCTTTAATAACTTGATACAAGAAAACAGAAAAGCGACAAATGCAAAAACAGTCAGAGATTTCCAAAAAGTATAATATTGATAAACTTGATCCATTTTCTTTCAGAACGCTTCTGCTGCTTAATGTTGACACAATAAAGAAAAAGTATACATGATCCTCTGAATTAAGTCTTATGCTTGCTTACTAAGTAGAATATAATTAATTACCAACTTCAGTTGGCAATTAATACACCTGCATTGGTTACATTCAATCTTGGTTCAATACCGGGCCGAGATTGAATAGATCAATCTTGGTCCGGTACTCGCAAATTGATCTATTCTCCAATTTTTCTGTCAAACATAACTCCAAATTATTTGCGTAAAATTCATCTGTTGAGCATATGTAAAATATCTGATAGAAAATGCAGCGTATGAAGCTGAAATACCTAGGAACAATGCTACTTGGCCGCTGTTTGAAAAGCAACCAATCCAAAAGCATCATTCACTTTCCTTGCGGCTGATTGGCTGAAACCCCAAGAAGAGAGGAATGTTGAGAGAGAGGTGCTAGTTTATGTGGTAGTGCCAGAATGGTTCCACTGTGCATATTAATGTACGCAGTTTTTGAACTATTAAAATAGGCAGCTAGAGGCATTTTTAAAAGGGGCCTTATGTATTTGTGGATTTAAGCTATTCATGGGTGTTTATAGTCCCCAATTTCCGCAAATACCAAGGGCTCACTGTAAACAGAAATATTTGAAAACTAAAAGAACCAAAAGTAAAGCAACTTAACTAAGGCAGTAAAATAATATGTAATCTTGTAAAATGTAAAACAAATCTCGATGGAAATTTACCTCATAAATCTTATGGTAGAACTGAATTTAGGACCTTAACAAAGGTCATATCCATTTTTACTTTGACTTTTTATAACATTTCATATCCTCGTTTGTAGCTGTGTTGCCAAGCTGCCAACCTCACTGTGGTTAGTAGGAAGCGGGTTAGGAGCGGTGGGAACAGTAAATACAAAAACACGACATACAGCCCCGAGGAGAGAGATAAAAAGTGAAAAAAATCAGACCCACTAACCAGCCTAGGGTGACATTTGTGAGATTGACAGTGAAAAAGGAGCTAAATCTCATATCTGTCATCGTATTCATTTCAACTCAAGCCGCACTCATGGTTTCATTGCAGAGGTTTTTTTCCTTCAACTGCTGCCACTCTGTGGGTTCAAAATCCCCTGCGAGGGGATCTAGAATATTAATGGGACTTCAACTGACTCGGAAAGTTTAGCCAATGCCAATGACTGGTGAAGACGTACCCAAACTGACAGTTCACCAGGATCAAAGTAATATATTTGACAGATTTAAGTCAAGGAATTATGTAGCCAAAGGTACTTAGAATGCATCTTTAAAAAAATATATCAAAGAAAAACATAGGGGATCCAGAGGACAGTCATTATTTTTAGGACTGACAGTTAAATGGATTAAATTGATGCTCAGAAAAAATGGCATCCACATGACCATAAAAGGAGTGCAGAGAGATGACTGTACCCTCATGGTAAATGAGAGCAGACATAAGAACAAGCGCTGCCTGGGGCTTGTGATTTAAAAAAAGAATCGGGTTAAGTCGCACTGAAAATGTCACTGAGAAATTATGCATGTCTGTCTAACTGTATAGCCGTATTTTTGTTTTGTTGGCTTGGTCCGGGTGTTGCAGAAGGTGACAAATGTTTTTGTATCTCAGAGTATAGGTCAATAACTTCAGCTTGTACAGTTATTCATCAAAGAGTAACTGAATTTCTCCCTTGCAGAAGGGCACCTTTATGTTCACCACAACTTCATTTGTCACACTTGAGACATGTAAAAGTGCCAATAAATTAAAATATCATTGCAACGTGTCAGTAATACAATGTAGAAGAAAAACTCATGAATGAATTAGGTACAGAGTGATTTTATTTACAGCTTATAATTTTGATGATTACCTCTTACGGCTTTAGTTAAATTAAAGTTCCCAGGACATTAGAATATTACATCAGATCAAAAGAGCATTTTTAAACAGAAATCTCAGCCCACGGAAAAATATGTCTACATACTGTGCAGTATATGCAGTCAGTACTTTTTCTGGAGAATGTTTTGCTTGAATTGCTGCATCAATGCAGCCTGAGGCATTCTGAGGTGTCAGGGAAGCGAACACAGCTTTAATAGCAGCTTTCAGCTCGTCTACATTGTGCCTCGGGTGTCTCTCATATTCCCCTTGACAATGTTCCATGGGTTTGGGTCCAGTAAGTTTGCTGACCAATGCAGTTCAAAACTTGTGACTGTCTTCTAAACTCTTACTTGACCAATTTTTTGTACCACACTTTTACTTTTCACTCGACTTTCCATTCACATATGCATGGATACAACAGAGTAAACAGACCAATTTTGTTGGTCCTACAAAATATTCCAATGTGCCAAGAAATTGGATTTTGTGTTTTCATAAGGTACAAGTTCAATAAACAAGTTATCACTCTGAGAAATTTTTCCATTCACTCTAATTAAAAGCAATTAACAAAATAAATGTTTTAATGGTCTCTATAATACCGAGAGTTACCAGTTTATAAAAGTGCAACTAGAACAACACTCCAAAAGCTTTGTCAAGTCTCACCTGAGTGTTGACTCTCTCTATGACACAGGAGATAACATGGAGAACCTGCATCTTAGTGTCACACTCTGTCACCTGCTGCAAAAGCTGGAAGAGCAGCCCAAAGATGGACTCCAGGTACTAAAACAGAGACAGAAGATAGAAGATATTTGAGACTAATTATGACAAACCAACAAAATAAGCTTAATTTATCAGTTAATTAAAAAACATATTTATTAAGAGTTAATTCAGATATTATACTCACAGGGAGGAATTGTTCTGTCCGAAACTCAAAATCATCAACAGGTGATCATGAGTTAGGGATATAACTTTACTGCATTGGACAGATAGACTGAAACCAAACCAACTTTTATTTTCTTTGCAGAGATGCAATAAGTCTTCAAAAAATATAAATATCAGAATGAAAACTTCACTTGTTGGAAATTTTTGACATAGGGAGGATATTCAGCTTTAGTGTTGTTGCTGTTTCAATCCGCACCTGTGAGGGAGAGAGAAAAAAAAGCTCATTTTAAAAAAGAACATTCAACAGTGCCACTGTATTATAGTACACAACATTTTTATATTGAAAGCTGCAGAAAAATGGAAAATAACTAAAGTTTATAGAAGTTTCAGGTGAATAAAGCTAAGAATAGTATGTTCCCGTCAGTCATTTCATAGCCAACAAATTTGAAACAGCTGCATAAAAGAATGCAACCAGTATATGAAGAATAAAGGAATGCAGAAAATCCAATTGCCCTGATTTATCGCCTCTTTTAAATAGAGTTCTAAAGTCTATGCATCTTTTGTAAACAACTTCCAAAAACCTGAATCCTTTCTTTTAAAAGGTTTGGTGGCTCTAGTGGCCTTTATTTGAAAGTAGTTCAACAATGTCACCAGGCTGGGAGTTGAACCTGCGACCACCGGCACGAGAACTAAGCCTCTGGGTTGTGCTTTGCCCCTGCGCCACCACAGCACCAAATACTAAAAATTATATTTATTCATTCATTCCCCCAAAACCATTAAAAACACAAATGAAAGGGAAAAATCTCAATTGTGACAATTTACTTTTTTTTTTTTACTAAATTACAGACTCTACTTTTTAATTGGATAAAACTGAAACAATTGTTATTACTTTGAAAATACATTGAAACTCAGACAGCTTCCCACAAAAGCCCAAACCAATTTATTTTAAACTTTTTGAAATAAAATTCTTAGCTAAATAGTTTTGTTAAAAGATACAGCAGCCCATTGTTTATATATCACCAGTATAATCTAGTCACGAGTCACAGTAGGGGCTGGAAACATCCACCCAGGAAAGAAATCAGATGGCAGAAGAGATTAAAGGAGGTAAATGAGAACAGAGAAAGAGAAGGAGGTGAGAACTCAATTACTGCAGATCCTTTCAAGCAAATAATTCATATATCTATGGGTATGACAGAGAATATGATTTTTGAATCACAATGCAAGCGATCCTGTGGATAAATATTTTTATATACAATGTGTAAAAAAAAAAAAAAAGAAAGAAACCTCAGCTTTGCAATTTTGCTCAAAATATAAGTACTGTGTAACTGACCACACCCAAACCCAATGGCTTGAAACATTTTTATTCATTTATCTACCCAAGTTTCTTTAGCAATAGCACACAACTACACACTCGTGTTGTGTCATTTCTTCCTGACAACACAAACGTTTAACATCAACATTTAAGGAAAGTGGAAAAGCAATTTCAGCAACATGTCATCACGTACATCCACAGTAAAGAACATGATCCTTTTTTTTTTGCTTGCATCAATCATGCCTCTCAGAATTATCAGTGAGGTCTGCAGAGATTGTCATTTGTTTCTAGTTTTCCAGCTACACATACCATCAGTCTTTGTGCTATTGCCAGCAGGTCAGAACAGTTGGTCCTGGCAGCTGATGTTAGCTTTTCCCCAGAACTGATGAAAGTGATAAGTCTTCTTCTTTACTGGGCTGAGTCACTTGCTAATCCCGTTGCAGATGATATCTGCTATGACTCCCAAGTCTTGATTTAATAGCCTTCGCCAAAATCTTTTGATAAAATGTGCAAAACTACAAGGCACTGATCCTTTGCTAAAAAGTTTCAAAAGAATGTAAGCATCTGTGTTCGATTTAACTGTAAATCACATTCAAAGAAACTAAATAAAGATGTATTTTATGCAAGTCAACAGATCACTTTAACTGATCATTTTAATTGCAATGGGGTAAAAAAAAAACAACTGGGTTAGGCTGGCCAAATGTAAATCAGTAAGTACACTTACTGATTTAAGTAAGTGTACTTACTGATAAAGTAAGTACAGTACAGTGTACTTACTGATTTACTTATACTGATTTCCTTAATTTGGACAAGTGACTGATCACTTGGCCAACTCCATGTTTAACTATCAGTATGAGTTCAGCAGAGCCAAGCTAGTCTGAATACTCTGAGGGAGTTTTGCTGTAGACTTCACATGGGAAGAAAACATGAATGAGTTGAGGGAGGTAGGTTAGCCATGATATTGGATGGTGGGTGGAGCCACTGACCGTCATAAACAGACATGAAGTCATTGGATCTTCCCATAGTGAAACACCAAGCAAAGTTAGAAAAAGAACCAAAAGCTCAGATTTCAAAATTTATTTATTTTGGATTTTAATGATTCACATTTCTTTTAGCCAAGGTTTCTTTATTAATGTTTAACATTTTCAAACTCATTTTATTTATGCATTTATTTTTAGATTGTCTGATTACCTTACTAAATCTGAATGTTGAGTTCTAATCTCTGTGAGGCCACTGAGGCTGTCTTGAGTTTCAAAACTGCACAAACAAAAGTTGATTGAAAATTGCTCAGTCAACAAAGCAAACTGAAACAGAAGAAAATGGACCAAAAACTTGAAAACAGCACAATGAAAGACTTATTGTGCAGAGCATGGCTGTCATGTTTGCAGTTGTACCATCTTTCTAATATATGTAGTCAAATTTCCTCAAACAAAGAAAAGGACATAATCACTTCAAAGCAATCATGACTGCAGCCCAGAAGGAAGTTAAGTTTTGATTCATCTCCTAATAAACGTTCTTCCACCTCAAGCTATTTATGGCAGCTGATTTTCTAGGCGGCAAAAGAAGAAGAGTGTGAACCAGCCTATCGAGTCTTAGCTCAGCTGTGTTTTGGCTATGAAGGCAATAAGTAACAATTTCCTCTTTATGAATAAGGTGCAGGACAAAGCTCCCTCTATGACTGTAGCAGATGAGACATGAAAGGGTTCTGCTGGGGAAAAGTGGAAAAAAACGATCTTAGCTTTTATCCCAGGTTTCCCGGGTTAAATTACCCCCGCAACTTGGAACTAAATCTTAGTGGGAATAAAATCTCTTAGTTTCCCAGCAACAAGCATCAAAGTAAATATACATTTTCAAAACTGACTGATACATAGTAGCTTTACCCATTACCATCATTAAAAGTTTACGATCAATAATTCATTATAACCAAGAGTATTAAAGTGGCCCAAGAAATATTGATCAGAGACCACAGGATTGGTCAGCTCACTGGTGATGCAAGAGTAAGACTGTGTGAAGAAAGAGCACTGAAACTCAGAGGCATAATTACAATCATAAACCTTACGGCAATTTGCAGCATGAGTAATCTTCATATCCATTAGGCTTCACTGAAGGACATAATGGTGGTAAATGAAGTATACTACAACTGAATATCATTGTCCGTCTCTAAATGTGTCCAGTATTTATGAGGAGTAAAAATCTAATTGAAAAATCAAGACCTTAAGCTGGAGGCAGAAAGTAGTTGGTACACAGTCACTCTAAATGAGTAATGGATATAAGATCATATATATTATTTACAATTTTAACTGCTCACTCATTCTCTTTAAGAGAAGCAGGTGTAGACTGTTAGGTGTATTTTAATACACCAAGTTTGAACAGAATCAACACAGAAACAACAATTGTACTGGCAAGAACTGTGTGATGCCTTTGACACAAACAAGATTTTCCTCTGCCACCTGAAGAGGGGACAAGCAACAGGTTAATCTCTGCTTCCTACAACTGGATTCAACAGATAACCAGTTATGAGCTTGTTAGAAATTAAAACCTTGTCACAATTATTAGCTATTTAGTCTAATAATTATATTTAAGTAAAACAAAAACAGGAAATAAAGCCTATAGAAACTATTATAACTTTAATGTGTTGCGCTGTCAATAACAAATGTTATATATTTAAAATAAAACTACGTCATGTCATACATTGCCGTTTTAAAATTATAAATCAGCAATGTTTTGTTGTTTCATAAGATTGCTAAATAGATGAACATGATAAATCTCCCATCACCACAGAAGCCATGCAACTGGAGTCAAAGCAGAACATCAAGTGATCATGCTTTGCTCCACTTAAATAAAACAATCAGAGCTTACTTCTAAAGATGCCTCAATATTGTGTGTGTTATCATAATTATGTTGAAATCTTAACATCAGGACAAGTTTTCAGACAAAGAATATTCTTAAGTCAGTTTAAAGTTAACAGTTTGTGTAAATAAAATGTATTGGATTTGTCCATTGCCCATTTCTCCTTCCCTTTTCCTGAATTTTGCCGTGAGAATTTTGTCATCTGGCTGGGCTGCAAACACACAGCTGTCTGCTCGTACTCTACCTCGATGTCAGTTGTACATCAAAATTTTATGTTTTTTCTCCGTTTGCAGAGCATTATAAATCCACCCGGTGGCTTTTCTGTTGTCTTGCTGACAAACAGACAAACCACTGTCAATGGATACCTCCACCACATTCTTTGCCTTAGGCAGAGAAAATTTCATTATCACATTACACTGTATTATGCGCAGCACAGGGAATCCAAATAATTATACATTTCAACAGTTCTTCCTTCAAATAATGACGAAAGAGATAGAATTAGACAGGGATTTTCAACAAAGTGGTCCAAAAAGACAGACTTAACTTGATTTCCTTTAACTTCAATCTGAACGCCACAAAGAATCATTGACATCCTTTCCTATAAACCATTTAAAAATAAGCCATCAATCACGCTCTCTGCTCATGAAATTCAATAGTGGCAAAATGTAATTTGTGGTGAGGCTGACAATGAAATAACACTTTTCCCACTATAGGAGCAGTAGTTTAGTTAGAGTACAGCTGATGGGAATTTGCAAACAGAAGATTTTGCATTTTAATTAAACAGTTAGTTTTCACAAAACTTAACAGAACGTCTAAATTAGCAAGTTGTAAAGAAACAAAAAATATTTTCGACCAGATGTGCTTCTGGAAAGCTGACAGCATATGCAGAAACATGAAGCGACATGAAGTTAAGATTCACCCAAAAACAGGAATGTCCTAATCTGATCCTGTGCAATAGATTCAAAATATTAATAATCAGAGACAAATATTTAAATCACTTTACATTTAAAGTATCAGAAAAAAATGTTGGACAACCATACCTAGACGTTTTCTAGAAGTAAAGCCAAGCGGTGTGTGTAGTTTGCTTACCACGAGGTCTGGATCCTGCATGAGGCTTAAGATCACCTCGTAGAGCAAAGGTCGAAGATCAGATTTGAATTTGACGGAGATCCATTGCCCTATTAGCCAGATGACTCGCCTTCGTATCAGCTTGTACCTGGAAAAGGAAGAATACCATGAGCTCACTTCTAGTTTGCTGTAATTTATCAGAAAGATCTTAATTTGTTGTATAGGATAGTTATAGTATGGATTTTATAAAATTAGATGAACAGAGGTAATTATAATAATATTTAAAAAGAACATAACTGTATTTATTTATATCTATATAAATATATATAAAAATAAAAGAGCAGCCTCACTATACATGTCAATTATTCCGAAAATAGACTGTTTCATGGTCAACCAAAAGTAATTTTGGGTTTGACTGTAAATAACTAATCCACACATTCAGGAACAGTTTCAAATATTATTGTTAAACCCTCAGGGAAAAAGACAAATCCATTTATGAAGTATATTGTTTCAATAAAGACAGACAGTGTACTCCAAAGAAGCCAATTACACATGTTGATTATGTATATTACCCTTTGAAAAATTCAACCCAAAAACGTATAAATACAGTATTATACAGAAATCTGATGACCACACAATATTTCTTTACACACAATATCATCTAGAAAACAACAAAGAGAATATGGTGATATAGAAAAGGTAAAAAATAGAATTTATTAACCTCTGTTTAGTGTTTTAAAATGAAGGCATTTTAGGGAGGCCGGAGGGACAATTACAACAGAGAAAACACTGAGCAAAGGAAATAGGCCTGGAAAACCAGAAGGCTTTAGATGCCCACCGGGGCCTGGTGTGTGATAGGAATTGAATCGCTCTACACTGCATGTCAAGTAATGATGTTTATATTTTTCTCAACAGTTGTTTTAGGCGACTGTCTCAGAGTATCTGCCCTTTTAAATTCTGAACCAGAAAATGTGTCAAGGGACCACCTCGACAGAAATGATGGGATAGAGGAACGAATTGACTGAAAAATGAGAAGATAACTGCTGGGAGATAACATTCTTGTTGGTCTCTTGTCAAATATCGACAGAGTAAGGAAACTAGACACTAGGCTACACAGGAGGGCCTAAACAGCAGCATGACTTATTGCTCCTAGATAACAAGCGTGTCTGTCAGTTATTGCTGGTTTATGTTGGGTATGGTTAGAAGAAACCTATGTTTTTTATTTGATAAAATATTTTAAAATCTAAATGTTACAATACCCATTAACAATTATCGCTAACAATAAACCAAAAATAGTTTTGAAATTCCTTCTTATTTCTTTAACAGGATACGATACCCAATAATCTCTACAAAGCAAAATTGTCTATTTTGTTTTGAAGAGATTATTGAACATTGCATTGATGATCTATTAGTGATGTCATAGAAAAGTTAAGCATTTACTCCAAAAAAAAAACTGAAAATAAGCTGGATAGATGGTGCGTTTGGATCTTTTTAATACTAATAAATGTTAAAATTATAATACTGGTATAGTGCTATCATTAATACAAGAAAATATCTTGTTTCTATCCATTCTTTTAAAGCATCTTTACTTTGGTTTTATACATACATTTATTTTACTAGGCGTCTACGAACATTTTCTGTAAATTTATCTTTGTTCCCATTGCATGTCTTTCTTTGGTGTTTGCACAGTTCTACATGTTATATCAAATAGCTGTCTACTAAATATGTAATTGAATTTACTTTGAGAATTTTTCTGATTGATTCTTCTTAACATGTTTTTTCTTATTTCAACATCATTTGATGAATGATGTTGAAATTAAACTTGAGGCTTGTAGTGTACCTACAAATTTACAACGCAGTTCAAATGGTTTTTAAATCTTTCTAACTCAACTCAGAAAATCATGGTTTGTGAGTAAAACGTAAACACACTCTTTCTACCAGCAGCTATTAGATACAATAATTTTAACTCATCTCAGTGCTGCTTAGTTTTTAAAAAAATGTTAGCAACACTTGTTTAAATTTCTTTTTTGCAAGAATTTTTTAATTACATTTGAGAAATGTGGCTTGGTTTTTTTAGATAAAATATTAGATATTGTGAAGACTGAGGAAAATGTGATGGAGGTTTACATTCGTTTGCTTCCATTATACCACAATGCACTAAAACCAACATAAATTGAAACACAGTAGCGTTCACTTACTCTAATAAGTAAATGTAATAAATTTTAACCCCCCATTGAGTTTTAGTCGCAGATACACAAAAGACATGATGTGCCCTCACAACCTTCTGCACTCAATTTATTACACAATCACGGCTGCATTGATGAGATTATGGTCCCGGATTTTACATTGATAGTCTCATGTTGAAATGAGTAATACTTATTGTAGTACCTGCTGCAGCTGTGGAGGCTGCAGTTGGTAGTGTTCATTTTAGCACAGTGTGGTATAATGGAAGCAAAAGAATGGGAAAGTAGACGGAGGTGAGTGTCTGGCAGGGGTTTCTGTCTATCAGTCACAGGTCAGACATGACTCATCCACACCATACCTGTCCTCCCACATAACTCCACAAAGCTGTCAGAATCCCTGCTCATCACTCTGAGAAAACACATGCACAATCCATGGACAAAATATGAACTAAACGGAAAGGAAAATCCCTAAATTTACATAATCGTTACACAATATGACCTTTCCTTCTGCTGTATGAATATTTTGCTCAGATTTGGAGAATGCATTGGTAGAGTAGAGAGCAAGAATCCAGCACTACATCTGGATTCTTGCTTAACAACATGGGAATGCAGAAGTACTTTTATTAATTTCAATGTATGCTTAAGATTAAAAATATGGTCTCAGCATAGAAAATGTTTAGAATATTTGTTCTTAGATTACGTCAACATGTAGTTTGTGCATTTGAAAAACAACTGACACTTCTAAGTATTTGATTGAATGGGACTTTATTTTCAAGCGGAAAAAATTAAATAAACTGATATCAGGTAATAAGCTGCAAGCCAAAATGTCTAAATAAAATAAAATAAAAATTCAGTCTGGTTCTTTCAACAGATTTAAGTATACTTCACAAGGAGTGTGTGCATTTAAAAACCTGCAGAAACTGCAGCCTGTGTAATTGAATGAATTTAAAAGGTCAATGTGGTGGGGTTTTTCCCTTCACTTTCACTTTCATTTTCCCCATTGCAAACATTCGTAACTCAATTACTGTACTTTATGTTTGCAATATGAAACAAGAAACAAGGAGTAAGAGTCAATCCAGCGTCAATTTCTAGATGTAATGAAATGATGAAGAGAACCAATATGGACTAATTTTACAGCATGTGCTGGTAACCCAGGAGAGCGACCGTCTCCGCCACAAAAAGGTCAAGTTGCAAAAAGCAATGTCAAAATGCCAAAGTGTTTTTTCAGTCTTCTACTCTGACAGCAGAATGATGAAACACTCCATCTGTATCCCACAGGCTGTGAAGGTGACACAAAAAGCTGTTTCTTGTTACTGTAAAAAGGCCCATGTCAGTAATAGTAAGGTCATGTACATGGACTGCATACATACAGATACAATTTTTATTAGATTAGTATGAGATTTTGATTAAGTATACTTCACAAGGAGTTTGTGCATTCGGTGTTTTCTCAGATACAACAATCATGATCAATTATCAATGGCTTAGCAAGCAAAATAATCAAACAGGTGTCAGCTAAGGCAGTCATACTGCCTACATCTATGTACTCATTATACAAGATTTAATGTTCATAAAGAAACTCAACCAATTTCAGTTTTTACTGATTGGTTAATACTTAACATTTTCCTTACATCTGTAAATACCAATTGTTATAGAGTAGGCATAAAGGAAGGTATAGAAAATGGTTCACATTATACCTTCGCACTTGCACAATGCACTTAACATTAGCCCAAAAAAAAAGAATATCAATCACCCTGCTAATCTAGAAATATTTAGCTATCTGGTATTTTGAACTGCACTTGCAGCCACATCTGCAGTCACATTTAACACAAACCTGTTAAAATATGTCACAGTCTTTTGTCTGTCTCTTAATGGGGCAGGAAAGCCAACAAGCCTGTGACTCATTTCTCCATGAAGCTGCAGAGAAACACTGAAGGTCATATAGCCATTTATTTAAATGCCGTAACCTTCATCAAATTGCCAAAAAGCTATTTTGCATCACCTTTAAGTTTCACTGCCTCTGCAATTCTGGTAGCTTATTAGAAAAAAGTTCAGCAAAATTGTCAGTTTGGCAAGGTGTCCAAGACTTGCTTTAGTGCAATATACAGCAATTTAGGGAGAATGGACTTCATAAAAGAAGCTCTTCTTCATTCAATAAGAAAATAGTGAACTGACTGGCGTTTGTATTTTTATTGATTGTTGATGGAGATAGGTGAGGACTAGGAAGATCAACAAATATCACAAAATGTCCCATGAATTGATTCACAACTTGATGTGATGAAGAGGATAAAAATCAATAGGGCTTCAGGGATATCCTTGGCCAAGGACACAGAATCACACTTGTCATAGGCGAAATGTGAGCAGAGACGAAATTAAGCTCCAGAACTTTGCAGAAGTTTGGTTCAAACTGCATTGATGCTGTTAATCAATGCAAAATCGTTAAGACAAAATTTCCCACTGCTCATGTCTACATTCTATTGTTGTGTGATGTGAATATGAAAAAAAAATGTGAAGATCAGAACAAACATGTTGTATTAAAGCCTCTAACAGCTATCACCCAACGAGCCAAGAACAGCAGACAGCGGAGCAGCTGGGATTGTTTTGCTTACAGCAACAAATGTGCACTAGGCAAGCGAGGCGCCTAAAAAAAAAAAAAAAATCTGCTCTGAGTTTTTAGTCTTACTCTTAGTCTTCTGACAAAGACAAAAAAGCAATTGTTATTCTGCTTCTCATGAGATTTTCCAAAGTTGGGTACATATTTCAGCTATGAAGCTGCTTCCATTTGGTAGCCATTACTAATTTCACAACAGAAAGAGGAAGTCAATACTGATAAATTACCTGCATAAAATATTTAGGCTGGAGTGGGAAGAACAACAAGATGTATTAATCTGCCTGTAGTGGAAAACAAGAAGTTCAATAACATTTCTACAGACAGAAAAGTATGGAGGAAGACATTTTAGTTTGTGTCATGCAGTTGTGATAGAAAATTAGGTTCTGGAACTTTTCTGAATGTTGACTATTTAATGTTGCCTACAAAATCACAAAATGAAGATGATATGAATAGTCGGCCACAGATTAATTTAAAGTTAATTAAATAGACAACTTAAATGTACTGCTGCACACACAGCTATTGGAGATCATGACCAATAAGTAAGTTAGACTTTTTTTTCAGTCATCTGAAAATATTTGAAGTAGTTTCTCAAAAGGAGTAAAACTATACCCTTCAAAAGGAGCTAAAATACAAATATGAATAAATTATGCACTGACACTGAAAATAGGTGCATATACATATGCAACAGAAAATGCTAAGTTTCTGATTGCTACAATCAGAAGTCAAGGTTCTCTTGTGAGGGAGAATATCAAACATGCTACTGTTAAACATTCATGCTGTGAAACTGATAAAAAGCCAAATGTGGCAGTTCTCAACACCGAAATCAAAACGTGTTTAAGGGAGAAAAAAAATTGGCAGTCTTTACAATAAACAAAAAAATCTCACTTCAAAAACATTAAAAATATTTTGGGCTTGTGAAATAATTTCAACAAGAGTAGTGCTCTGTTGTCAATGGCAATGACATGAGACTGCAAACACTAATATTTTTCACAGTAAGTAATAGAATAAAAAGTTTAAATCCAAACTTGTCTTTTCTTTAATTGCCAATTAGTGTGTTTGCTTTAGTAAATATGCAACTCCATTGGTTAATGAGCGTAGAAGGTTAAGGAGGTCAAACATTACATAAGACAACTTTTTTCTTTGAGTACATGCACTTTAATTTATACTCCCCCTTAACTGGAAAAAATCTTCCAGTTTCAGCCCAACTATTTATTCCCATTAATGTCTACCACTAATCAACATGCTTTCATTTGTGCATAACTGACCAGGAAATCTTAAAAAGCAGAAATTTCAGCAATTTGAGGACATCCAAGAAATTTATTATATTTATTATAAAAATAATAACTGACCTTGAGGATCTACATGCTGTAGTGATGTCAAGCACTAGAGCTAGAAATGCTCTACTTTTGCGAAGGATATATACTATCCAACAAAATAGTGTTGAATATGTTCTTTCATAACATAGTGTCCTGTTATACTAACATAAGCTGAATTTAGCAGATGTTGCTATAAAAACGGTATCTGGTAAGTATAAAGTTAATAGCCTGAGTGAAGTTATTACAGAGTTTCTCAACAAGGGAGCAATAGCAAGAGATAGTTCAAAGAATACATCAATGTAATGGAAAAACTGACGTATTGTTTAAATCTGTATTACAGACAAAGAAAAAGCGGGTGAAACGAATAATATTCAAGAATCACAGCAGTGACAAGGGAGCAGGAGAGAAAATAGAGAAAGAAAAATTTGGCGGAAATGCAGAAACCCCTCCAGGTTGTCTCTGGTGCAATATGTGGATTACCAGAAGAGAAAACTCACTGAACAAACTCAAACAAGAGCTTCAAAAAAATAAAATGAACTAAAAAAAAAAAACACCAAGCAAAGCAACTTATCTGGCATAGCCTTGAAACACAAAGCATTTTTCTCCAAGTGAAAACTTTTCCAGCCTTGCACTTCAAACAGTCCAAGTTGCTTTCCTCTTAAATCAAACAATGTTTGCTAATGAGCTTGATTGTTTTTTTCCCCACACGGTAGCAATCAAAAAAAAAAAAACCTTCAGAGAGAAGGAAGAAATCAGGACTTGCGTAAAAAGTAAAGGGTTTGTTCACACCTGGACAGAGGGGTGGCATCAACATCCCTGCTCTCTGACGTCAACATTAACCAGAGTGGACGACCTTCCGAGTGCCCTAGGCTTTTTGTTTTGTTTATTTTGGGTGCTGAGAGTGAAGGGCACTTCTTTGTTCTTCATTTCAAACAAACCATCATGCCTTTTGCTGGTCCCTCACTCATTTTTTTAAAATAAATTCATCAAGCAGTTCACAGAGGATCCTTAAATCCACGGTCCATACATAAAATGTGAAAGAAATGTGGGAAATACATTTAACAGGGGTTATTGACTTCTCAGGCCAATTAATACATCAATTTTTATCTCACCTGCATGAGTGAATTTAGCTTGTCCTGATACATTTAGTAACCACTTGCACTGAGCCATTTAGAAGAAAAAATACAGTCATTAATTTTAACTTGACAGCAGCTGAATTTTAGCTTGTTACTTATGAGCTTTTGGCATGCCTTCAGTGTGTTACTGGCTACAATCAGTGGCTGTAAAAGGTTAATAGTTAATTAACATGAGTTACCTTTAAAGTTAAATTTGCAACAAATCAGATAGCAATAAAAAATTAATGAGAGAAACTAAAATAAAGAACCAAACAAAAAATGCTCAGCTGTTTCAGGTTTCAGTTTTGACTCAAACATGAACTATACAAAAGACAAAAAAAATGTTTCAGTAAGTGAGGCAACCACAAAATATGTAGATGGTAAATATTTCAGGAAGAAAATGATTCACCCACTTCTCATCTTGTACAAAGTAATATAGTATCATGAGTATATTCTTTTATATATATATATTTAACAGGGGTATATAGACTTCTATATATATGAATAGTTGAAGTTGTTAAAAATTCTTTTTAAAAATACCTGTGATGGCTGACTTGCAGCTCTCCAAGAAGCTGATTCTTGAACCACTGGTCAAAGTCCACATTGTCAAACAGTTCATAGGCTGCCAGCCCCACTGCGTTGTAAACTGAAATAAAACAGAAAACTGTGTGAGTTTTTGTGTTCATAAAACAGTAACGTCCAACCATGTCGTGGAAGATGATATTGTCAAAATGTACTGAAATCCACTAGAGTCAAGAGCATTGACTTTCATCAGTTACTCGTTGTAGCAAACTCAATGTAGAAAGAAAAGCAATGTTATTTAGAAGTATCTCCAGCATTTACACCTATTATTGAGAAAAAAATAATTATTTTAGCTGCATCTGCACTTTAGAATTTTGCAATGTACTAATCTGCACCATCCGTCCTTTTTGGACAGCTAAATCCCACACTGTGTGTTGTTTTAACTTAGCACCATGTCTTGGCCCAGTTTAATTTGCCCTGGAGATGCTTTAAAATTAATTTCTGCTCCACGTTACATTGACATTATTTTGATTCCCTAGGATGAGATGTTTCAAACATTTGCATTTATAGTGGTTCAAAAAAAGCATCTCAGGCGGCTAATGGTCTACTCTTCTACACTTGCTCACTTCTAATGAATAATATTTCGGGGAGGGGAAGGTAACTCTGCCCAAGTGGCCTTTAAAAATGACAAATTAGGAGGCTAATATAAGTTATGCACAGTCCCTGTGGATTTTTCCAAAATCACAAATTAAAAATCACAACACATATGAGACCATATTGTAGGAAATGAATTAACATTTGCTGCAATATGAGCGGACCTCTGAAGACTACACCAATTATAGGAAATAATGCATATTTACAAACCAGATAAAGATACCTTGTGCTTGCAGGAAAATGCTAAATAATTAGTAGACATAGGCAAAAAAATGGAGGCTTTAAAACATTACGTCTTACCATGCAACAAAATTTAAATAATTTCAGACACTAGTTTCCCTACTTGTAACTGCCATTACAATCTAATCTGACAGAAATCAAATCAGAACAAACTGCATCTTGTAAAAAATATTTACAATCCTTGAGATTTTTCACATTTTCTCACATTACAGCAAGAAACATAAATGTACATTATTGGGATATAATTTGACAGACCAACAGGAAGTAGTGCACAATCGTGCAAGCTTTAAACAAATAGAAATCTGAAATATATGGCTTGCATTTGTATAAAAAATCCTTCTGTTTGATAACCATAAATAAAAATTGCAACCGACTGGCACCTAATGTTTCTTCTCACACTAAACAGAGATGTTCTGCGAACGTCTCAGAGGTTTGATAGTGAACATTAGTGAACAAACAGCTTCATAAAGTTCAAGGAACACAGCAGACAGCTGCATAATAAGGGCATGAACCAGACAACCAGTTTATAGAAAAGCTACTTTCCTAGTTAGTGTGGTCCAAAAATTCACTGGTGTAATCCTATTGCAAAACACTGTATAGTTCACAACTTTGTTCTTCTCCATCCTTGTTCAAAGTAAATACGTTAATCCTCATTGAGTGCATGAATAGGTCTCAAAGTATCTCTAGCATAGTTTCATCATCTTATTGGGTATTTACCATTTTACCTAAACTGTCAGAGCACTGCTGAGATCTTCTAAAGCTATCTAGGCAACAGAGACACTCCATAGCACACTACTACTTTCATGTTTGTGACATAAATCTTAATAAGTGGCAGTTCTGGGTTTACATTCCAAAATAAGCAGGAGATAGAACAAAAAGTTAAGAAAAATGTAATAAGGTCGACAGTCAGTGCTAGTATAAATATGGATTGGTTTGGTGAAGTTTAAGAACATTAAGAACTGCATTATCGCATTTAAATGAAAACATTGACTTTAAAATATTCGGGTTCAATATTCTTTTGCCATTCCGTTACCAATTTTTAAAGAAGAAAATCAGTAGACCTTTGACTAACCTGCATCCTTCATCAGCAACTGAACAGGGTCCTCCACATTTGTTGGGCCTGGAGAGACACAATAAACCTTTACATAAAAATATCAGCTCAGAGAAATATTTCTGCTCATACATTGTATACTGGCAACAAATATCCTGCCAGTTAAAACTTAAAAGCAGTAAATCCATATTATTCAAGTCAACTTATCAGCATGTTCTTTCTATGCCCATTTTTTTCTGCCATTACGCTCACAAAATAATATAAATGGGTTTTTTTGTTTTGTTTTCTCACTTCAGAAAAACCAATTTCCACTGCATTTTAGGGGGAGACCACCGTTAGACAGGGAGAAAGCAGGCTAACATTGAAACACCAATGTGAGTAAATCCTACACTCAGAAACTGGACAAGAGCAAGATGCCACTTCCCCCAGGAGACCAGCAGCAGTGTGTTGAATGTGTTTCTGACTAAGAAACTGGAGAGCTGAAGCTGGGTGTTATGCTGATCATCACCTGGGAACCTCACCGTCCTACAGATTGCATGTCTCAGTTTCAGGGACCACCCACAGACATGTGTTTGGTCATTTTTTGATGTACAGTCTTATTTACACTGAGTCACTAAAACAACAAGACATGAACATGAAATTAGCAATTTGGAACTGATTTTATGTGGAGGAACACAACATCGGTAAAGAAAAGCAACGCTTTGTTGCATCTTACAGACATAAACTATCTTGTTATGCATTTGATACAACTTATAGGGCTGTTTTTATTATCTTATTTATTCTAATTCATTTAACATAAGTGGGGGCATCGATTAGATACTTGTTTTAATTTTACAGAGTATGCTTACATATACTACACATCACAAATTAAATGAAACATACTGGATGCAAACACAGAACTGCAGCCCAGGGACTCCTCTCACACACAGTAGGTAAACAACTGTACATGTTCCTGTTCTAAATGAAGCGTGATAGTCAATGTCAACAACATAGATGAGTAGCAGTGGTTACATTTTTTAAAACTGAACGTTTCGATTGTTATACAAATTACTGGAAAAACAGACAAAATTTTTGCTTATAAAATAAGTGAACTAGAAGTCTATGTCATGTTGATTAAACAATATTAATTAAACATTGCACTGACCCTGCAGATTCTGAACCATATCCAGAAGTACTGGTGTCAAGGTCTGGCTGTAGTTGTGGAAGATTTCAAGAAACAGCACCTCTGTGCAAGGCTAAATGAAAAAAGAGGACAAGTTATTTAGCAGTTATTAATCCCAACACCTTCTATGCTAATACGGCTTACTGTGATTTTGTAGGCTGGCACGTGATCAATGTAAGCTAGTGTAAAAACAAGAGGCATGACAAAAAAAAAACAAACATCAAATCATTACCCCAATAAAAATGAGCTCCATAATGAAAATAAATTAAGTTTAGCAGACAAAGACAAACCTCTTATTGTGGTTTATCAGATTATGAGGTTACTAGATAAAACTAAATTTTACAAATAAAGGTCTGAAATGTTGGACGTGCTGTGGTGTAGAGTATGGCATGAGTCAGACCCTACAAATATTAGCAGTGTTTATTGGCAAGCTACAGCCTACTGCCAGTAAATCTAATCCAGCTTAAGTCATAACCTGTATTTCATATAGCTTGATAGGTGAAGATAATCTATAATTACCTGGTAGCTATGGTGACCTTATAAGAAGTTCAGGAGCACTATGTTTCTTATATATGTACCGAAAAACAAAATAAAATACAGCAAATCCTCAAATATTTTCTGAGAATTCAATTAAGACGCCAGTAAATTTTTTATCCACCTAATGGCACCTGACAACTTGTTCAGATTATTTTCACAGAAACATGGCTCCCAAAAATCAAATTAAACTATGATTTTTACAGATTACTAGTTATCAAATTTAGACGAATTTTAAGATTATCAATGCTTAAATCTACATTTAACCGTTTCTATTCTTGTGCTGCAAGTGAGAGCTAATGGCAATACCAAGTACACAAAGGTTGCAACCAAATACAAAATAAAGCAGTAACTTAGATAAATTGGATTTAAAAATGTGTGTTTTTTTACTATTTGGATGCAAGAAGGTTCTCTCAAGCCTAATTTCTGCTGCTTCCTCAGCAAACCAAATGATGTGCTTTGTGTTGTATAAAGTACCATTCATGCACACAGTAAAACTCAAAGGACTGAACAGACATGTGTTACTATAAAACATTTTTTGTTTAGGGATCCTTTACATATGAAGGAGGGGTATTCATTCAGTAAAAGTCTGTTTGCCATTCAATTAATATTCAGCTTGGCATAATTAACAAAACATTGCCAGAGCATCTGTATAATGTACTTTTAACTTACCCGTAGACTGTACTTCCATGAATCACCACCAGTTTCTTCAACAGCTATAAAAATGATAAAAATGTGCAAATATTAGAATGTTTTCATCTAGATTGTGCATCTTTTACACAACAGAAATATTGTTTTGCTGCTTTCAAGATTTGTGCAGTTCTATCACGTCAAAAACAAACTACATTATGATACTTGCAGGTATCAGATCAGACTAGTCTGAGGTTTGTGTGCTTTAACACAGAAACTGTTACTCTCTCTCAATTAGAGACACAATCTTTAACCTCGTTATTTCACTGCAAGTGTCTGTAAAAGCAAAATGAGTATTTTAAAATGCCAAGGAATAACACCTTAAACGAAAAAAGCTCTGCAACCAAAGGTTCAGCTTTATACCGGTTCAGTTTTCAGTCTGTCAGTTCCAGTAGCAGGTTTGGGAGTTTCCAGCCATCACAACTCATACCTTTGAAGATTTTATAGATCTATTGTTTTGAACACCAGTGCATTAATATATTTAATACAATGTAATGAAAAACCAAACATCAAGACACTTTTCTAAAATGTTGAAATAAAGTCTGAACTGACAGCTGTATCGGCTGATAAACGTTAACCTCGCCAATCCCACAAAATTCTAGGTGAGCCTGAAGAGCAAAGCAGTCTGAAACTTCAAATGTTTAGATTCAACTTTTTTTAGGAGTGTAAAAAAACCCACCAAAGCTTTCCGGGTCCTCCTCCCACATTGCCAGTTCTTCTTCTGTGAGGAGAAAATAGTGCGAGACAAGTCGGCGCCCAATCTCTGTCAGCGTGGGGTGAGTGAAAAAGGCTGTCTTGATCTTGTGGGCCTCTAGACTTTCTGGTTTGCTCTCTAGTGAAGAGGAAAAGGAGAACACAGTCAAGAACCATAAACATGTATTGATGTTGACATAATATAATCCGTAAATTGTTCTAATGTAATCCAGCACATTTTTCCTTTCTGTTGTTAGACTTTCAAGCACTTAACAGATTTAAATTACTTCACAACCGCAATAAAAACATGAAGTACATTATTATTCATTTTAGACAGAAGGGGTAGGGGAAAAGCCAATGCTATAATTTGCTTTCAAATTTGTAATTTTCAAAATAATGTATTAATGTTGAATGTTAGGAAAAAGATGTGAATTAAAGCCAAAACATATTCACTTCATTAAAATGTATCATCTTCATGGTCATGTTTATTAAGATTCTGTTGCATAGCTTTAAATTCAAATTTCCATGCTTTTTAAAAATGTATCAACAGAATGTTGCTGCCAGAGGAAACCAAGTGGAGCCTTGCCAAAACAACTTGGTAAGACTCCACTCATGTCTTTCTTTTTGGGAAGACATAAGTTTCTGTGAATGTATCTTAAGTTACAACCTAGAATCAATCTTGGTTGTTTCTAGAAAACCAATGGAAACAAGCAATGCTGTAAAACCAGAGCAATGGACATAATTCGTGAATTCAACGTTGTGAAAAAAATCCATATCACCTCCAACTAAAAGTGTGATTTGTTTAAGTTAGAAAAGAAAATCCCCTAAGAGATGTATTTGTGTTTCTTTGTGCACCTCCCAAATATAGGCTTGTCTTATAACTCAACTCACCATCAATATTCTTAGCAGGTTTGTATGTATCGTTCTTTACTATCTTCTTGATGAGGTTCATGCACTGAACAATAAAGCGCTCAAAGGTCACTCCCTCCCCAGCAGGTGTGAAAACATAAGTAACGGCAAACTCCAGGGAGCGTTGGATTAGGGGAATGAATGCACACGCATGGTCCTCCAAGAAATCTAACAACTGTAAAGCAACAAGAAAAGCAAAGTATAGATATGACATGGAGAACGGTAAAACATTTTCTAATTCCAGTTAGAAACTAAGTAGACAACCCCCCAGGATTTATCATGTATTTAAGTTTGGTTTACTTACAACTTTAGTGTATAGTATTATTGTCTTTTCCAGCTTTTCTCTGCATGGGCTCTCTGAACCAACCTGCCGACCTGAAGAAAAAAAAAGGAAACACAAATACAGAGTTGTTTCACTAGAAACAAACTACTTATTACTTAAAATTATTTAAGCTTAACTCTAAAATGTTAGACGTATCATTCTTGATACATGCCTTTATGCTAATAATTATTAAATTAATTTGGATTATTAGCAAAACCTTGTTGTAAAATATGATACACATTAAATGAGACACAAAAAATATTTAAATCCTGGTTAATGGGTTTAACATTTGTTGATCAATTAGTAGAATCTAACAAGTTTATTTATTGTTGTTTTTTTAAAGGGGGTTAAAGACCTATTAGATGATGAAATTAACATTCACAGATTCTCATTTATTTGTAAGGAAATACTAGTAAAATCCTGCTCCACTTTAAAACTTTAAACAAAAATTCTCAAAAAATTATTTAACAACAATAAAGCGGATCTGCCTACGGATCTTGAAGGCTTTTGAAACTTTAATAAAATGTTGCATTTAAAAGTGAAAAAACACCATAAGCTGTTATAAAGTATATACTGATTGCATCTAGAATAAGGCTATAGAAACAAAAAGTTAAGATTCCTTAAAACCAGAGCAAAGAGATAGGCTGTCTGTCTCCATGCTACACTGCATTAATGCAATATCTAATGCAAAAGGGGCCCGACTAGGTACATAAACATTTCACAATGGAATTAGGTTTTCCTTGGAGAAAAGTACCCACAGATTTATCTCCTTTTCTTTAAGCCATTGTATTTTTTTTCATTCACCAACAAATTCAATGAAGTTCAATGAAGCACTGCAGGATAAAGAGAAATACAACCTACTCGCATAGCCACCCGCAAAGCCAGAGCATAACTGAAATATAGAAACTGAAAGCCCTGATGATGAATAACTACATTGTTACTGCACAAAAAACACATCTACTCTTAAGATGAAGTATCTGAAATGAAGCATGATGGAATTTGAGTTGAAATCACTGGCAACAGCAGCTTAATTAAAACGAGGCTGTAATGAAGTGTGGATTAGTATTAGCAGCAGCCTTTATTACACTCACTGCAGCAGGTTGAAGAAAGAGGAAAGAGGGAATGATCAGAAGGAATCAAGATATTAATTTAGTTTTGAAGTAACTAATAAATACCACTTTGTCTTGGTTGTTTGTTCAATTCTTTTTGTGCTTGTTGGTCTATCCAGTGAAGCATGGTAATTACATTTTAATATAATTCATATAAACTGCCTTCACAATATGAACTGACTCCTAAGACTGTCTCTATGGGATCCTTCAAATCATTGTGAACTGGTTGCTTCACTTTGTTTAGTTATATATTCTATCGGGCGCCTCACTGGTGGCACCGTAATATCGTTAGCTGGGTCTCTAAATGCTTTGTTAGCGTCTTCCTGATTTTTGTCCAAATCCTTCATTATGTAAATCAATACACTATTGCATTTTATCGACTTTGTGCCCATGCAGTTTTAACTCCATTTGCAGGTGTAACAGGCAGCAATGTTAGCAGACGTGATGCAAAGTCATCAAAGTCACAGCGGTCAAAGTCTGAGCCATCCAAATCGACCAATCAAAACAGAAATTGATGACAAAAGAAAGGGGATTCTTTATTTCTGACAGATGCATGGCTTCATAAAATGGCTTTTAACAATAAAGTGACAGATGAAAGGGGACAGGTGACCTCAGTTGGAAGACAAACATCTTAAAAAGAGAGACCCAGACATCTGAGTGGACAACAAAGACTGTTAAAAAAAAAAAACACCATTTAGATAGCTGACCTTATCACACTGAACACAGCTGATATTTCTTGCCGATCCAGGCTAGGAGCTTCTCTGTCGTTCTTCCTATCTGCTGGATCCAAATACCAACTGGGCCCTGAACCTGCCTCCGCTGCCATCAGAACAGTATTTATTGGATGTTTTGGTTCATATCTTAAATCTTTTTTTTTTCTGTTCCTTTAGCTACATTTTAAGCACAAACTGGAGGTCAAACTTGAACGAGAAAGAGAAGACGACTTGCTGATAGAGATCAACACTAAAAGTGAATTCAAATTACTTGTCAAACATAAGAATCACCTTGATTTCAATAAGAGAAATATTTAGATCAATTCAATTAGACGCTTTTCATGAAGTGGAAACAAAGTTCTTTGTTCATAAGGTGATTTTAGTTAATACTTAGCAAATTCAAATAAATGTAACCTTGAATCCTGTCAGTATTAATCTATTGTTTAATCAAGAAAACATCTACCTATTACACTTTTTTTTCGTACCTTGTATGCGCATAGGTGTAAAGAATAAAAAAAATAAAGCAGAGCGATTTTAATTGAAGGATCTTGTTTCTCCAACTACATTGCTATGACTAATTGTCAGTGGACCTTTAAAGATGAATTTGAGCAATCCTGAAATCTAGATTACTTTGTTTGGCAACATGTCTATGTTTCCCTCAATGGGAGTTTAAAAAAGTATAAAACTTGTAACTCATAGTAGATGTTTTTAGAAAATAGTCTAAAATTGGTAAAAAAAAAATAATAATAAAATAAATACAAATATACACAAGATTGCCTTGTGAAAGACACAATTACAGCATATAGGGCTTCAAAATGAGTTGCATGTTTAACTTTTCCCCTTTAAAACAACATAAGTACCAAATTTTTCTTGTAATTAGGGCTGAACCGATTCCTTGGGTGATTCAAGCACCTCGACTATTAAAATTCCTCGAGGAAAATTTATCTGCCTGGAAGCTTCGTTAACTTATGTTTTATTATTTAGTGCACCGTGTTCCGGCCGGGACATTATTTGGTTGCGCAGCGTTCTCACTTCCCCCACTCAGACAAATTTTCTTGGTTGAATGAATATTTTAAACCTAAATTTACGAGGCATATGAATAGCTCTGTGCTCAACTGTATATGAAGATACATTTTTAAGCTAGAAAACATGCAAACTAACACATCACTAACTGTCTTGTTTAATTTTAGCTTTTAATTTGTAGGCTGCCAATAATATGCAGCCTACAGATTTATGACAAGAATCCACATGAATGTCTCAAGCAACCCTTTTGCATTCACTAAATGAAAAACAAAGTGTTCTTTTACTGAAATGAAAGTCAAGGATCAAAGATGCAAGTCAGAAAAAGAGGAAAGTACTCACAGCATTCCAAGAACTGTTTTAGCCTTTCAAACACTGCATTCAGGAAACCCTGAAAAGGAAGAAATGAAGACAGACTGAGATAAGGTTCGTCATTTCTGCTGCTGAATCATGATTGCTCAACATGTATTGCAGGGAAGTAGATATAGTAACACTTAAACTGTAGGGGTGTGTGTGGGTGTGTGTGTGTGTGTGTGTGTGCGCACAATTACTTCTCTGCCTATGAATATAAATAAAATCTGAGCTTCACAGTATGAAAGAGAATCAATTTTATGTAGCCTGCTGTTGTAGCAGGTTAGCATGAGAAATTAGATGATAGATGGAGGGACTCTCTCTTTAATTCGGCATTAATGTTCAGCCATGAGGTCAATAGCAGTGTCATTAATCACACATCCCGATCCCCCATTTCAGCCAGCAACCAAAGTTCCTAACACTGTTAGTGTAAGAGAGGAAGGATCACAACTACAGCACAAATGACTTGGTGGGAGATGATAGAAAGCAGAGATTACAACAGCCATTAGTTATAATTCTGCTGGGACTTTCCATAAGTCAAAGAAGCAACATAGAAACCATGAGACAGGAAATTGTGCAGGTTAAAAGCAAAATTTACACTGGAATAAAATTTAAATGAAATCACAAAGAATATTATTATACATGTAATAATGAGCAGCAGAATAGTTTTAATAATCATTTTTTTGATGATTAGTGTTTTTTAGGTCTTTTGGAGAAGGAAATTTAATTAAGAAAATGTGATTAACTCCACAGGCCTCGCTTTAATTAACATGTGTGTTTAGGGGTGAACCCTAAAAACCTAAAAAGTGTTTTTTGTTGATATATACATTTGCAAATATATTGAAGCAATAATTTTTGCTTCAATATTTTGGTGCTTGTTTAAAAATCAAGCATGGAGAACTCATTTAACAGACTTAAAAAGAACTTGTCCTGGTGCTTTACCGTTTTAGCTTGCGTTAAAACTGTCAGGTTATTTGCAGAGTAATTTTTTCCGCCGTGTGGTTTTCTATCAATGCGTTTACTACTGTGATTGGAAAACAGCCTTCGGTTGTCTGAAATGATTATGTCATGTGTGAAGAGTCTTCTTACAAACAGCTTAATACTGGAGACTCGAGAGTAAATGCTACAAACGACTGCCAGAGGGATGTGACACAGCAAGCAGTTCAAGGAAGCAGTGCCAAACAAAAGCTGATGGTTGCACTGCTTGTAGTTTAGAAGACTTCAATCTGAGCCCTCTGCACACTAAACAAATCAATACTGTACAATAAATGAAGGGCTGTGAACGTGTGGGGGGGAATGGCTAGTTAGTAGTGATTGTGTTCCAAACAAAATCACAGGACACACCAAGAAAGCCTAAATTATTTCTTCTCCTGGAAACATGATTCATCTTCAGAACTGCTTGAACAAGCTGTTGTGCAAAATACTCCAACAAAAAAGAAAAATAAAACTAAGGTAATATAAAACAGCAACATGAAATATTTGGAAAGAAAAAAAATATTCACGGTCAATCAGATTAATTACACATAATCGAGGATTGTGTTCATTATTGTTTTAAATGAAGTGTTTTTAAAATTGGGTAAAAGGAAATGTAACAGTTTTACAACCAAAAGAGTTTCCTGAATAAAAAGCAACCACCCAAAAACTTCAGCCAAGCAAAGTTTAAAGTTTCATTTCAATTGTCAATTTTGAGAAGAAAAAGCTTGGAAGAATAAGACCAGGACAGACTCCAAGTTTTCAAGAAACCAGACACCATCTGTTTCTTAAATGCCTGCTAAGAAAATATCTCCAGCAGTTTGAAGTTGATCATCTGTTCAGGTCAGCAATTTACTCAAAGTGCAATAGAGCATTAGGTTTTCTTCAATATTTAATGACTGAGTATCTTATTTTTGTCCATCATAGATGGACTTAGTATTGCTTGTTTTAAACCAAATTATGCCTCAAGTAAAATCTTTGAGATTTGGATTTTACAACCACTTCACAATGTATGACAACGTATGTGTAAAAACTAAAGTAAAAAGTCTCTTGCAATTACTTTCCTCTTTCAGTAAATATTAATCATTCTAGCTGCAATTATTCAATCGTGGAAACAAAAAAGAAAAGGCAATTTTGGAGTTGGAGTTGAAAGGACATCTATGTTTTCTGACAAATTCATTTACTCGCAGCTTTGAGGAAAACTGAAGCACATTCTGAGGATTATTTTAAACCAGATTTAAACTAAAGTGAATTAACAGTTTAATGGAGTGGAATTTTCTTCCCACTGGGAGTGGGAGAAGAGCAAAAACTAGACGCCTAACTATTTAAGCCAAGACAAGGCTAACGGCACTTTCAATTATCATAACTCATCCATATTTTTCACAGTTTGATTGGAGCTATTTTTAACTCAGAACACTTACAGAAAGTGTAAGCTTCAGAAAAATGAAAGGTTCAAAACCATACAGACTGAAATAACTCGCAGCTCACCATTACTTCCATATTCTGTTGGGGATCCTGAAATCCATGGACTGTCAGTTTGCGAAGTACTAAAAAAGATGGACAAAAAAAATTAAATCAGTATGCAGCACAATCGACAATTAGAAATTAGGTCAGCAAACATGACCTCCTACATAATGTTTCAAAAACTAGCTAAATACATTATGTAACAGTTCACAACTTTTATTGACAATTATACTCAGTATTTAGTTGAATTAATGTAAGTAAAATTAGATAACACATGTGGCTCAATGACTCAAGATGTAATTTATTGTTTGTCAATATATTTCTGCAACCTCTTCAAGAAAACAGGTAAGTGTACCACACTTTGGAAAAGAAACCCTTAACCCCTTACAGATTTCTTTTTTCACTGTACTGTGATGATTAAAAGCAACTCAATTTTAACCCGAGTCAATATAGAAAGCAAATTATTTGACTTATCATAAAAGAAGCAATCTGAACCAACTGACCGCAGGTGAAAAAGATGTTTTCCTCCAAGTCTAAACACTGCTTGTATCACCCATGACAGTAATGGCCATTATCAAATGTTTGAATAATTGTATTAATTGAGCCACACTGGACAGTTTTCCAGCAACATTGGCCTGTTTAAAGTCATGCTACCGTTTAGTGTGTTATTCTAAACCAATGTTTCTTACTTTTGGTCCTCAGGGACCACTGCCTTGCATATTTCACACGTGGCTCTGTTCCAGAACACCTGATTCAAATGATTGCATGACCTTCTCTGCAGGCATCAAATGCTGCTGAAGCCTGTTAATCACCCACTGATTCAAGTCGGGTGTGCGGCAGAAGGGAATCAGCTAAAACATGCAGGGCTGTGGTCCCTGAGGGCTGGAACTGAGAAACGCTGTTATAAACCATTCAGAGGTGGACACGCTGGTCTGCTGTGGACCATTCATTGTCCGATCAATTACAACAAGCTGGCTGGAAAAGAAGAAGCAAAGAAGCCCCAGAACATCACACTGACACCACCATCAGGTCCGTCGCTGTGACAAATTTTGCTGGACAACAAATCGTCCCAGAAGTTATTCTGATAATTATATTGTTTTGAGATCATTTTCAAGGAATATATTGCAATGGCAATGTAATCTCTTTATCAGAGATTTTATACTGGATCAGGTACGGGTGTGGCTTGTGAAACTGATCCAAAAGAGGGAAAATGGTTTAAAGCAATAAATTCCAGATTCAACAATGGGGTCAGTTGCTATTTCTTACTTAGGATTAAGTTAGTTTGGATAGATTTTATTCCTTTGTTTGTTTGATGTTCTGAAACATATTTGGGTCAAAAATACAAAAACAAATTTTCAAAGAACCATATCTGGTCATGTTTGTGGTCTGTTACCTTTAAGCGAGAGCAGAGTCCTCTCCAACGAGTTGAGCGCTGCAGCCTCATCTCTGGCATAGACTTGCTGCAGGAAGCAGTCGGTGTGATGACTCCACAGGGAACATGCAAAGCTGTAGATGCCTGATGCCAGCTGCCAACAATCATAATGACAGTAAAGTCAGTCACATTCACATAGCATTACCGTGGATTTAAACAGGCAATTCATCCGTGCAACACAAGGGAAATTAATTAATATTAACTATGTATGAGCATAACAGATTTGCATGTTTGTGAACTGCACCTGTAATACAGACTAATCCTGTTATTGATGCACTCCTGACTGCAAAAAGAAAGTGGAAGTTCTAAGATGAGAGCTGAAAGCTCTTCTTCTTGAAGAGGTCAATTTTTGAAGAAAATATATATTTTAAATCTCTCAAGACTGAGGGTTTTTAATGCTTTAGTGGTTGCCAAACAGAATAAAAATATCAAATTCATTAAATCTCTTACAATACCAAGAGAGATTCAGGCATTTAAGTGTGTTAACGCTGGAGCAAAGAAACAAATCAAGAATTGTTCAAATGTGAAATGACATTGAAATAAATAAACATTTATTCTAAGACGAAGGCAAACAAACCCAAGTGAAATCTTAAAACATTGAAAACTTAGAAAAACAGTAAACATGCAACAAATACTCAAAGAAAATAAACTATGGAGTCAGATGGGGAAAAATGAGATCCACTGGCTGTGTTGGTGATGAGCGCCTACTGAAAATGAAATCCGTATTTTGACAGCACAGCATAGGCTTTGATATATGTGTTACAGAAACAGCCAGACTGGCAAGTTTTCTGTTTAGAGAGACTTTTCAAGAGCTTCCCACTTTCTATTCCTCAGATCCCAGACTAATCCAATTTATGGAAGCTGAAAGAAATGAAGCAAGGTGGGGGAAAAAAAAATCTCACATTATTCTCATCACTATATCCAACCTTGGTTTGTATTCTTATTGCATCAACTGATATGCAAAAAGCTGCATTTGCAGGGGACTTAAAACTTGACTGTGGGTTTATAAAATTAAAAAGTATTTGTGGTTAGCTGCATATCATCATATCGCTAGTGGTACATGAACTATGAGAATGCATGTATCCAGGTGCATTTATTTATTTAAGATTAAGTAAACAAACCTCCAATTAACAGCAAATTCCCAATCATTAAATTGTGAAACAAATTTAGGAAAAATAAGATTTAAAAAAAATTTTTTAGAAGAAACAAAAAAAAACTATTTATAAAAATGTTAAAATATACTGTTTGCAATAATTTGTAGTTCTACTCACATGAGTGAACAAGGATTTATTTCATCATTAGGTATGTTCACTTTACTAATATTTGTAGTCCCACAATTGCTTATCAAATGATAACCTTTACAAAAATATGGGTTTGACACATTTGCAATGCACTGCAGCTAATATCAGACTGTATATAAAACCTGGAATTATTGTTTTAAAAATGAATTAATCAAAGATGGAATTCTTCAAACAGTGAGACTTGTAATATATATATATAAAAAATTTATTTTATTTTTATTTATTTTTTTTAATGATAAGGGTTGGATTCTTTATGATTATTTAATATATAATCACTCATCACCTCAGTATATGTTTCAGTTGGAGGTAAATAAAAAAACTGATCATGCAATGTGTGTTTTTCCATAAATAAAACATACTCATGGTTCAGCAGAAAGCTTCTTCAAAAACTGATTTCCTGAGATAAAAAAAGTGATCCTGAGATGGAATTTTGATAATAAATATGATCACAGAACAAACAGAAACACTGTTAAAACCAAAAGCTTTGAGCTACAAATCATTAAAAATATGTATAATGCTTTTTTTATTTGCTGCAGACTGAAAGCTTTCAGCATTACAGTTAATAAGTTACAGAGATGGAAAATAACGTTGTTATTTACATGGAAGGAAAACAGTGATTAGAGAGCACTATTTGAATTCCAAATATTGGGTCTGGAAAATTACTGCAGAATTACTGAACATCGAAGCAGCCAACATTTTTCCACCTTTGGGTAAAAACATTCAGTTTTACACAAATAAAGCTAAAAAAACAAAACAAAACAAAGCCAAAAATCAATGAAAGAACAACAATTTTCTTCTTCATGCTGATTTTCTATTCACTTCACACAAACATCACCAAAGGAAACTGGAAAAATAATTTTATTCACCGCTCTTGCGAAAAATAAATAACTAAAACATCATCCTGTAGGATATTGGACCGCAACCCCTATTTCAGAGCAGAGTTTACTAATATTGTGCTAGCAGAAAAAAAAGGAAGAGAGAAAAAAAAAACATCCGGCAAGTGATAGCCAGGTAGATAGGCACTGTTGATGAAAGAGGAAACCGAAGTGTGTGAGGGTTGTTAGACCCAACAGCCTTCAGTAACCAGTAAAATCTTCTGGTTTCAAACTTTCTATATATAAAATACATTCAGGTATAGTTTGTATGGGAATTTTAAGGTAAAAAAAAGCTATATTTAAACAATTCAACCCAAAATGTCAGAAGTACTTCAAAGTGAAGTCAAGGCTTTTCCTTTATGTTAAAAAAAACAGGAGCTTCATTTTTACGTAACACTGAGTGTTGCCAACTTTAAATGGAAAGTAGCAAAAACCTCTGGAATGATGCTGTGCAATAATTAGCATATCCATTTTGCCATTGCATCCTATTTGCATTTTTTCCTGGTGACAGCCATTGTCAGCCTTTTACATCCGGTTGCTTCTGTGCTGCTCATATACTGCATTTTAAAACTGCTGAATTTCCAATAAAGCTTTTTTCATTTGCATATTTCCCCCCATTTCTGTTATCAGACACTGAAATGAGTCTGCAACGTTGAGAAGCCCCCCATTTAACACAAGTTAACCAAAAGCTGCCAACAAGTCATTTCTAAGCTCCTGTTTTGCACTTTTTAGAAAAATGTGATGCCAGCTGACAGAAGACAAACAAATATATAAGACAGCGCCTGTGCTGCGATTTCTGTTGTACTTGCATACAGGAGGTTTGTCCAATAGGTACATAAATAACTCACTTATGCTTTTTTTATTATTATTTTTAGTTTCAATGGAGTCACACAAAAGCTTGAAAAGTGAATAAAAAAATTAAAAGAGCTACACCCAAACAACTTGGAAAACTACTGGCTATTCCAACAAAAATAGTAGTAAAGCAAAGCTTATGATTGATATTTAACAACCGACACCTAAAGTGAATCCCACTGTACCCTTCGGCCCTTCTTCATAACCTGTTAGCCCTGGCCCAATTTTAACAACCAAAGTTTATTTCCATCCTGTTGCTGCTTGGTTATGCGTTTCCCTTGCGTAACTGAAGCAGAGAAGCCAAATCAGTGGTTCTGCTTGCTTTTTCAATTTTGTTAAAAGGTCAAAAATTATATCTGGTATCTGTAAATATCAGCTAACAACCTTAACAGCAATATTATATAATACTGGCCCAAATCTAGACTTTTAATTTAAACTATGGTATGAAAATTGTTATATCAAAACAATATATTTGTCCCTGTCACACAGCTAAGGGGTTCAGTTGCTTATTGCTTATTTAATGATTAATCTATTTAATTAAAAAGGTACAAAGTAAAATTTCCCCAAGTGCCCAGCCCATCATAAACAGAGGATGGGCTGCACAGACCACTACATGCATATTTAAAGTAAATGTCTCCTTGAACTGAACTGCTAAGACAGCAACTCCTGCCAGTAATAACAGAACATAAAAAAGATGAATAGAAAAAATGGTTGAAGGCCAAACCTAAAAGAGAATTATCAGTGGAAAGAAGAACTGTCTGACATTAAGAAATCAAACCACAGGGAAAGGAAGCGGGACCTGAAAGGCAGGACTCTGCTCACTTCTTCTCCTTAATACTTCTAAAGACATACCGACTAAAATCACAGATAAGTGTCCCAGTTTCTTCTTTCAACTTTATATTCTGCATTAACCCCTGACTTCAGAGGTGATTCCACCTGCTGTCAGTCTTATACCTTAGGTGCATCACTCATATGCTTTGCACACCCACACATTGCCTCTATATCCCTCCTCTGCTCTCATTTCTTTCACCATCTAATTACCTTTGCATCTGGCAAAGTAGTACAGTTAGCACCCTGAGCATCAGCAAGTGATCCATCATCCTGTGCACTACCAACCGCTTTGTCTTGGGCTTAAGAACAAAAAGAAGATAGTGCACACACAGCATATAAATGCCTACACACAGAAATGTTACTATAGCTACACAACTATGTGTTAAAACAGTTGTTTGCTGAGAAGTAGTTTTGCTTAGTAGCAGAAGATTTTACATCTTAAATATGAAATGAACAAAAGTGTCAAATAAACCCAAATATAAGGTTTTCACTAGCATTGAACCCAAACAAAATATGACTTCTCCCCTCCTAGTGTAAAGGTCAATTGTTTATGGACTACCCTTGAAGCCCTGGTTGGTGCAAGGAAGTCTGCCAATATAAATTTATTCTAGTTGCGATTATCTATGTGAACTACAGAGCTACAATTATTCCAGAAACTTGTTTTTTGGAGGGCCAAAAAGTGTGCAGGTTCTCTGCAGCTTGGTTAGGTGGATTTAACCAAATACTAGTTGGGGTGTTTGCATATATTTGAGGCTCTGGGTTTACCAGCTGCTGATTGGAGGGAATCCCCATTAAAACTAGTGCACCCAATTCTTGTTTTAAAATTCATGGAAGTTATTTACTGGATCATCAAACATCCTGGGAAAACTTGAACACATCTTTCATTATGTTGCAGGTAGTGAAGTATGTAAACTTTAAACCCTTCAGAAATGATACAGAAACGTGCATTTAATATACAAGGATCCTACTAGGACAGAATGTTGCATACCACCTTCTGAGTCTGCTCCAACTAACAGTACAGAACACAGTGTAGGTTGTTCAATGTCAAAGTAATCGGTATATCATTAAAAAACCGAACAGCCTAATAGGCACTGAGCCCACTATGTATCAAGTTGTCTGTAAAAGGGATAAGGTTTGGCATGGATTCTGGCACAATGCCTTGGCCTCACTTCTGAAGTTGTTTTTTTGTCTCTTGCTCACTGATTCCCATGTCCAATAATCTTTATCTTTCTTCTTCTGCTGTTCTTCAATCAGTTTCTTTCATTATGGCATTATCTGATTTATGTTCCAACATTTATTCCTACAACAAGCAACATGCAAAGAAATATGCATGTAAAAAGGATGACATATGTCCAACATAAATCGATGAAACTGGGAGAAAAAATCTCATCCTTTAAATCTTATGCATCTGCTTTCAAAAGGTACTGCTATAAAAAAACTACAAAAAACATGAGTAAAAGAGCAAACACAAAATTTCCCAAGAGAAAACAGGTTTTTCTCCTCTTTATGTGTACACTTTAAAAAAGAAAACATTACTTTCCTCTGGCACCGAGAGCAAAATAAATAAAGCAGTCTAGAGAATAAGAATTACCTGTAATAGCAGCTAATTAATACAAAATATATATAATGCTGCTAATGTGGACTTACATCTTGAAAAAGACGTCTGTCCTGTGCCAAACGTTTGGACGCCAATGTTTTGGTGACGTGATAGAAAGTTAGCAGTGCTCTGTGCTGCAGGAGACCGTCTTGACCCTTCACGGATTCGAGCAGAATTGGAATGAGCTCAGGCCATTGCCTCGGGCAATCAAGGCGCGCCACCTTGGCTATCAGTACCGCGATCTGGGTTGCTATCTGTTGGGAAGAAGGATAAAAACAGGGTAAGCGAACATATCCAGAGGCAAGCATTAATACAACAGCAGGTGGTTTTGTCAACTAAACTAAAAGGGAATTGAGCACAACTGTAGAGACCTATTATGAATGTATTGTTTGCAAGCCACTTTCAAAAAGAAGCAGTTGAGCCGATACCACAGATGCACATATCAGGCGGGAGATATATGCAGCACTTAACATTAAAAACCAGATGATTCCCTTTTACATAACAGCATATGCCCAAAACCCCACTTTGATTTTTACGAAACACAAAAACAAACCACAAGCTGGTGGCAGTTTTTGTTTTTTAATGCAATCAAATAAGATGAAAAATTCCTACACTTCATTAATTTGTACCTTTGAACCATCAATCAGAACTGGTTCTTGTGATTAGCAATTTCAGAGCAAATTTTTTGATGAATCCTCTAATATTTTTAATACATTTCTGCTTTCACTGCTTCTTTATGTCTTTATGTCTGCGTAACGCATCACCCAGCTAAGGTTTTAACACAAGAGCTCCTGTTTCCATCAATACAGACATAAATTAAGACAAGCACATACATTGTAAGGATGAAAGGGACACTTAACTGTCCATAACCTGAGTTTATAGATGTCCAAATGTTTGCAAAAATATTGTTGCAAGCAGAACAATTATCTTTAACAGAAACAATGCATCAAAACATTTATTAGTCTTTGGAGCAAAATGTAAGCTTACAAGTCTTTTGCAGAGGTCTGACGTTTTGATTAGCTTGTTAGAGGTAAAGCTTGTCTGGGATCCTCATAAGAAAAGGTCAGGAGCCAAAAGTGAAAACGACTCAAATGATACTTTTAAAAGCTTGACCAATTAATCATTTGTATTTGTATCATTTGTATCTTAGATTGCATGTCAAGAAACATGCAACCTATTGTCTAAGTAATGCATTTTTTAATGAGAGACATAATCGTATTAGAAATGGCTATAAACCTAATTTGACTCTGTGATTAATATTATCTGAATGCAAGTTTTCCTACATCCGTCTGTCATTTTTTTCTTTGAATAGGTAAGTTCATAGAGTTCATATTGATTATATAACCTCTAAATGTTTCATTTTAATACCATGAAACAGTTGATGGAGTGAAACACACAGCCCCTAAAGAAGCTCAGATTGAAAGAGAAGAGGCTGGAAGTGGTGAGACATGTGGAGTGTAAAAATATATTCATTCCCTGCCATATGGATCCCATCAGTCCTGACATTACACAGCTGTCCCTCGGGGATACACAAGCTGCAGAAAGCAGAACTAATGGCCACCGTTTAGGGCCACCATTCACGCCCAGTCTTTTCAAGCTCCATAATTGGTCAAATAAAATTACATGAGAAAAGACTAACGGCTTTGTATCGGTTTTCTTGTACAGCAGCAAGTTTGTTAAATCCTTTTTGCAATTTTTGCCACTATATTCCATTCTCCCCACTAACCTGATTGACGGGTTCATTGAAGTTTGTGATAAGACCAGCACGCAGTGATGTCTTCTCCTCCTCTGATAATGCACTGTCAACAAAGCAAACAAAGATATTCAGAGGGAGCAAGCAGGCAAGGAGAAAACAATGCACAGTACTGTGCAAGTTTAGAGTATAATGTGCTCTCATAATTCTCTTGGTGCGCTATTATTTCATTCATTAAGATTTTATGAAGGCACACCAGCTACAATAACAATAAAGATTGGAAGAATGAGGAACAAATGACTCCAGACTAAAACTGCAACATTGTGGCTGAAGATGAAATGCTCCCCCATCCAGCATCCTGTGTTTACCACCAGGCCACCAAGCACATTAATACGGGTGATTGCAATGCACATCCCAAGACACCCATGGTCCTCTCATTTCCATCCACACAAGTCAATTACATAACTGGCAATATGGAACACATTAAAGTACCTATTTATCATGGGACTAACTAGCTAAAATCCACCGTAAAACAATTGATTGAATTATACAATTTAAAGTATTTCTGAAAGGTTCCTACTGTGTGCAAGTGACTAAGGCACTTACTATGGATACACAATATGAACATTTCAGCAGATGTCAATATCTGATATTAATATTATTGCTATGGCTGATAACCAGCATTTACTAATATTAAAAAATCCTTCACTACCCTTTCAACACGTTGACTTCACTACTAATCTGCTTCAGTTGCAAGGAACAGAAATAATGAGAAAGTAATTGACTATTTCTCTAACTGTAAAATAAAAATATGTTTTTCTAATCTTCAACTTCAAGCTAATTTAATTGACCATAGTGAAATGGAAAACTGTCCTGTGTCCTGACATAACATTTAAAATGCTCTTTGGAGACCTTTTTTAACTTTCAAATAAAAGAAGCAAGAAGTTATCTGGGCTTCTTGTAAGTCAACTCTTCAAAAGCAGAAAATCAAGCATGTCTTTACATGCAGCAGTGCACAATGCATCGGTAATTTGACAACTGTGAAGTCAACGTTAAAGGCTCTAAGAAGATATTTGCTAGCATACTTTTCATGGCATTTTTTCACCCACTTATTAGTTGAGCATTGATTAAAACAGCATGATGCCACTCAAATGGTCTTTTGGTAGTCAAAGCCTGTCAGAATTTCTGTTCATTATATTTTCTTCTCATAGTAAAAAGATTAAACGGACAACAAAAAGTGTGATCTATTATCATAGCGTACTTTACTGTATTCAGATATAATGATACCTCAAACTCACAAGAACAGGACACAATATTACTTTCATGAAAACTTCAAAGCTTAAATTCATGCTGCATTGCTTATTCAACATTTTTATACATTTTAAACAAAGCAATAAAGTAATGTCTTTTTCTGTTTACTTTTAACTTTTCAGACCTTAGGACAGTGCTTCAGTGCCCAGTTGCTTCAAATTGCGATGCAGCTCAACCAACTGCTAGCAGGTTATGTTTAGGGGAGGTGAAATACCGAGACAGATGTGCCAAAGCTTTACTGAGACTAAAAGAAAGGTCGCCATTACCTCAACCAAAATGACCAAAGTGGCACTAACATGCGATACTACTTGCAATAATCAAATCAAGGATTAAAGTGAAAAGTCACTGCCTCAATTTATCATTTTGCCTTCTAATGAGGTTGTGAGTAGATAATGAGGATCGCTTGCCATCCTAAAGCCTGTAGCAGAAATAATTATAAATAATTATAATCATTTTGAATTAAAAGCTGATTTTAAACTGAATCATGGTCCTATAAATTGGAATTGAATCAAATATTGAGATAATAAGAAGATTTCCTCCTATAGCAACCAGGTACACAAACATAAGATGTTTGTCTTAAAATATCCCAAAATCAATCTTACATAAGACAGAAGAGGCATGAGTGAATTCACTGAGTATCAAATCAAACCACAGATAGTCAGCCTGAGAAAGTAAAAAAAAAAAAAGAAAAGAAAGATGACAGCTGGAAAAACGTCAAGCAGATATGAGCTAAAATAGGTAAAAGCCTGGATAAAGAGAAAATGGTGAAAAGGAACTAAAAACTAAGAACAGTTTAGCTTCACAGACAAAAAAGGAGATCAGAACAGATGAATATAGATAGGACATTTGGGGATAAAACATGGAATAAAAGCATAAAGATGAGTCACATTGCAGAGACAAAAAAGCTTTAGATGGAAGTGAAAGACTGGGTTGAGACATGCAGGTACTTACTGAGGGGCCGCCCTCCTCCAGTATCTGTCAATGCCATTTTTGAAGTAAAGCACAGCAAGCCATCTCACGTTCACATCCAGCGTGTGGTTATTAAAAATATTCTGGGAGGGAAAAAAAAAAGATTTTAGACAGTCACCACCATTGAAAGTGTTATAGCTCATAATCAATAGAAGACAAGCCAAGGACTGGTCTAGTTTCACAACAGTTGCAGTCATACTACAGTGGAAAATAAGTAAAAATCTTAACCAAAATATGACAGGACTTCCACATTTACATAACAGCTCCTTTTAAAACACACGGCAACTTTATAACCAAGGCTGTCTGTGTCATTACTCCCAACAGGTCTGAGCTGTAAATTGTGGTAATAAACCCTGAAAACATGTCTGAGTACTCTGTGTATTCAGAGTTATTTGCGTTAGCAGCAACGGCAGGAGCTCCATAAAAGACCGGCCACAGTAATATCAGAGATTGGAATCTCAGCTCTCATTTTTTGCCGATTGGAAAGTGTGTTGTTTAAATAACATTTGGGCTTTTGTACAAATATAAAACATCCATCTGTTGCATCAACAGAACAGCACAGACCATTAGCACAGATCCACAGCATAACTATTTACTTCCAATATGCAAGTGAAAAACGGCCTGCTGCCACTTGGCTTTTATCAGAGCCAGTCAGCAGAGCTAGAATTAAGCTGGTTTGGCTCTCTTTTGATCAATTCACACAGACACTGCTCTCCAGAAATAACTGAGACATATTGTGCACCCTGGCTTAATTGGGACCACGGCATCACAAGCAGCTGCACAAAACACAACTTTGTTGTGAACAGTTCTAGTGAGTGCCGAATCATCTGTGGAACCGACGACAACACTACATCAGAAGTCGAAACAGTTTCAAAGTCACTCTCAGAGAACCATTACAAGACTCCCTTGATGATGAAGTCTAGAGACGGGCTTTGGACTGCCTGAAGTTGCATGTTGTTACATGCACCTCTCAGCAGGAGATTCTTCAAGTGAGACACTTTGAAACAAGAGGCATTCCAGTGTGGCAGCATAGGTGGAAGACACGGGAGGCACATAATTATCCAAAGTGTGCGCGGCAGATTATGTTAATTGCCCATCGCGGACGAGGGCTTCCCATTATGTAGACACAATTGCTAAATTTGTCTATATCAATACTCCACATAATTAGAAGTGCAATATTGTGGCATAAAAATAATCAAGGGGCAAGAAAAAGGGAGAATCGGTCTCATGGTTGAACTCTAGATTGTTTACAAGAGACAAATAACCATATTCAAAGTAAAAGCTGGCACAGCCTCTGCATGCATGCACTTCATGTACTTTTACGTAGATTAGAATATTGTAATAACCATAAAATGCCCAATACACAAAAACATGAATCGGGGAATCCAATTCCTAATCCTTACCATGCAGTAAGCAACAAAGCAATGACAAAACTATAGATTTTGTGTCATCTTCTACCTCGTAGAGAACTACTCTCTAACCGAACCTCTGTTGTATAGTATGTGTGAAATAAAGTTGTGGAAAAATTTCAGGCTAAACTAGTTGTGCGATATGCTTTTCACACACACATTATACAGCTTTACAGGTGTATAATGTGTGAAATCAACCATAAACAGCAGGCAAAAATAATTAGTGACATCACCCTCAATGAACCATTTGAACAAAATATTAATATATAAAAAAAGACAGATTCAGAAATTATAAAGCACACAAAGTTCATATTCGAGAAGTGCTCCTGTCACTACCAACCCAGAGCAAAAAAATAACCTGCCTAATAAACTACTTCAGCATAAATAAGACGGTTTTCAAACTTAAATTGACGGCTTCATTTATTACTTATCAAAATGCTAAAATAAAATAAAAATGGTAATTTTATATGTGTGTTGACTGGGAGGTGTTTGTTTACATCTTCTCTATTACATGCAAAGCACTCCTACTAACAAAATAAAAAAGAAAATATTTTTTTCCCCATGACTGGTTCTTAGTTCTTTGTGTTTTGCTAAGCAGAGCACATACTGGGCCAATTTCATTACAAATTGCAGAGATGAAAGTGAAACGCATCTCATCATTCGAGTCTGGCGAGAACAGTAAACAAATAGTTTTCCTAAAATATCTGAGTAATCGCTCTGGTGGATTGCACTGTGACTTTATGGACCACCTTTGCATCTTTACAGATACCATCTGTGGTCTAACTATCAGCAACCAAATCTTAATAAAACCTTTCAGTAGAGATATGAGTAATTCTTTAACAAATTAACCCCCAGCTGTCTGCGATGTACTGCTCGCTTTTTTGGCAACTTCAAATTCTTCCGGTGATTTCAACTATTGTGTGAAATTGTCAGGATGAATTATCAATAAAAAAAGAAGGGGTGCATAACCCGTCATTTTGGTATCGCTAAATGTAATGATGATGAAAGATTTTCCCCTTTAATTTAAAAACCAATCCCCAGATTCTAATTTTATGGCAGCCAGTTTTCTGCTTCATCTGCCACATTCATCAAACTGACAATTTGTTCAAGTTTCTTACAGATGTTATTACACTTTCATCTCGTAACTTACCAGGAGTACAGAATAGAAGCCCGGCTGTGTCTCCCACTGCCGGAGCTGCTCCTCTGCAGGCTTCAGCACAGCTGTGTCCTGACTGGTGGCTTGGGTTAAGGCCTGCAGTACCACTGAACTGGCACTGTCCACATCCATGGCTGGGTATATAGCTGCAGGACACCATGAGAAGGGAGGAAGAGAGTCAAGCTCAACATAAACGAAAAGTGAAAACTTCAAGTTTACTTGAAAGAAAGAAAATTTAAATTATTTCACAGTGAGGGGAAAAAAGAAGTAAAACAACATCAAGAGCAAACTGGAGGAGTCGATTTGCATCTACAAAGAACATGAGAACATGAAACACTCGCTTTCACTTTATCTGACTGAATTACTTCAACCCCCTTTCATAATAGATCAAGCGGTGCTGAAACCCGTACCGAACTGAATAAAAAAAGCTACAGATCTTAAATAAAGAGAAGCATACCCAGCAGAAACAGTTGGAGTCGTCACTGACATGCAAACTCTTTATATATGTCCCAGATGTTATTTAAGCACCCCGGTTTCACACACCCAAAGACGTGTCTCAGATACGAAGTTAAACTGCTGCATAGCCACACCTGCTCTCGGGTCATGCTTTTAATTGGAGGGAGGATATATCCGGTGAGGGGAAAAAAGATATATTCCCCTGCAAACACACAGCCACTAGATTCACCATACCAATTAAAAAGCATAAATTAGAAACAAGAATTAACTGCTTCAACCATCTGAAAAATTGACCACATCTGAAAACATGATGGATTATCTTTGCATGTTTTTTAATGGATTGTATGTTGGTTGAGTATTAGAATTTCAGGAAAGGGGAGGGTTAAAACTTGAGCAAGGTTGCCATCTACAGACCAGAAACATATATTCATTCATACACAACAGAACTCTTCAGGAATTGCAAAAGAATAAGAATTGCCTCTTTCTCAACACAGCAATAAGACAGCAATGAGTGGCCGATATCTGATCAGTTAAACCTGCAAAATAATAAAACTAATAAGAGTAATATAAAAAAAAAAACAAGACACACTTTTCATTCTTTAAAAATGTAATGTTGCTTCTCAGTTATTTGACAGTGATATATTTCGGATTTTTGTTGCTGTCATTTTTGATAAGTGAAAACTGTACATAAAAATGAATTTAAAAAGGATGTCCAAATTAGAGGTGTGGCGATTGATCTGCCACCAATCATAATCGGCCGATATCTGTGAAAAAATGTATTATCATTGATCGCCCATCACTGTCTCTTGTTGCCGATCACCAAACCCAATCACATTTACCTCACTTCACAGCCTGCAGCTGATCTCCTCTTTCCTTCATATTGCGCAGGCGCGCAGCAACAAATCCTGCCGTGTGGAACTATAACACTCTTAGAGTGAATGGAGACATTTGCATGTTGCAGCAGAAAATGACCTCAGGGGTGAAGCATGTCAAAAGGCATCAACACAATGACTCTAATATGGCACTTAAGAAACAATATTGAGGCTCAAAGCACAAAAAAACAGATAACACATCATTTATACCTCAACCGAAGAATTAACATCCATTCCAGGCGATCGGCAAAGATCAGTGATCGGCAGAGATCGGCCTCATGGATGATCGGTATCGGAATCAGTAGCAAAAAACCTGATCAGAGCATCTCTAAAAGAAATTCCTTGTTGTCGTCTTAAAAAACTTCAAGGGGAAGACTACTGACTTGTCAGTTTTCCCCTAGACACTGAAAAACACACCTCAGAAGGAGAATATGCCACTGAAGGTCATTGCTAAAGAATCTGGCAGTTCACAGAGTACTTTATATAAGCATATTACATTGGCATATTATTGGATTAAGCAAAAGAAAAGGTGTGGAAGGAAAAGGTGCACAAGCAACAATTACAACAACAGCCCAGAGAGGATTATGAAGCAAACTCGCTGAAATTTAACAGAGACAATGTCAAAAGCACCTAAACAGAGGAAAGGAGAAAAAGGATGAACTCAGTTCTCCAAAGAACTCTATTCAGATTAAAGCTAGTTTTGATGTGGAAGTGAAGGTCTCTGACTCTCAATTTCAATTTCAAACTCTAAATCAAAAGTATCCAACTCCAGTCCTTGAGTGCTTCTGTCCTGCAACTTGTGGGTGCATACCTGTTCTAAAACACTTTCATCAAACAGCTGAATAACCTCCTTGGATTGTCACCCAGTTTTGCAAATTCCTAAATATTAACCATCAATTTGATTCCCGTCCAGAGCTTTTCAAATAAACCAAATTTAGTGTTTTCAATAGGTAGACTCCATAAGGTCAGAATTAACAGAAATAAACTCTTAAAAAATGTATATATCTATTTGTGTAATACACCTATACAAGCTGCATTTTTAAATTGTCAACTGAAAAACATTTCAGTTTAGTAACAGTAAAAATAGGAATAATTGTGTCATTTTAATATGTACCTGTAATGCTTGCAGGGTAAAGCTTGCTTCTCGGAAGTTAAATTAATGCTATTTAGACATCAAACCCTATACATTGTTGCTCAGCAAACAAACACTAAGATCACCAACTGCACTCTGCAATGCAAGTTCAATTGAAGCACAACATAGTATAACTGGTTACAATTCAGGTAAACAGCTTCAGAATGGCTCAAGGCACAAAGTATGAGGATCACTGCATTTTTATTGGCAGCTGAAATGGTAAAACAATGGACATAAGGACAGAAAAAAACAAATAGTAAGGTAAAGATGGCTAAATTGCAGCCTAAGGCCAAATTATGCAATATTCAACAACTGTATTGCAAATGCATTATTCTTCAGTTTGGAGCCCCAACTAAAACAGAAGTAAGCGAGATTTTCTAGAAAGCTGCTTAGCATCACGTGAAAGATGAATCATGGTATATTAATATTTACAAACAATGGTTTCGCAAGGGTTCTGCTCATATCAGTTTTGGTATTTGGTCTGAAATCCTGCTGATTACTGTAAACGGCAAGATGTTCTGCAAATGTATTTAGCTTTTTTGTCTGGCTTCAGCTGTTTTCATCCAATGTGTTCCACAACGTAAACATTGCTCTAACACAAGGGGTTAATCCGATGCTAGACAGTTTAATGTCTTATGCTTTCTGCAGACAACACAGTCCTTGCTGAAAGTCATCATCATCAGATGGTTCGGTCTGTTACCTTATACTGAGGATTATTAACCAGAGGCTTCTGTTAGAGTATTTAATGTGCCTGAAATGTTGCGTGTCCATGAAACTGTCATGTTCTTTTAGAGCACAAGCGAAACCTAAACCAGCTCTAAGACATGTTCATATTCGAAAATGAGCCATCAGGATTCAGAAAAGACCGTAGCTATGTCATGACAGCTTGCTTCACATCACCGCCCCGCATGTCACTAATTCATATTATGCAAGCAGCTCATTTAATAATGTGTTTTTCAACGTACACATCACTAAACATCACAGCTAACTTTGGGCTAACTAGCAAGCTAAATTTCTTCAACCAGAAACCCACGGCCGTGCGTCAACGTTGAAACTGTTCACTTATTATGCGTCCTGCCTGTAATCGAATAAATTAGGTTTAAAAAGAGTAAAACGTTCTCACCTCAAAAAAGCGAAAGTGTAGTAGTAACAGTGGCGACTGTAAAAGCTCTGCCAGTCGTTTCAATGTAACGAGCGATGGAAACACGCTGGTTGGAATGGCGCGACTTGCAGCTGGCGCATGCTGATGACGTATGAGGTTCAGCGTGCTCAGTCATGTGATTCTCGGTTCTTTGCAGGATTTGAAATATTTGGCTCTGTTCTCTAACAAGAACCGAATCTGTTAGGCTCCAAGAACGACTCTCACCCTAGTCCTCCTAATAAAAAATATTGTATTATGAAAAGGTAAACACTCCTAACATCCTGTTCTAAATGATTTGTATAACAAAAACAGCAACAACAAAAAAACACAACTTACAATTAAATACTCCAAATAAAATTAAATGTGAAACTGTCAAATTTTGTAAAATTCTAGTGAACTGGAAACAGATTAATTGATTTTTAAATTTCAAATACTTTACAATCATAATGTACTTAAATTATTACATTTTTAAATTTGAAAACTATTGATTAAAATGGCAATTCATTTTATGTTAAGGAACATGCAATTTTAATTGTAATTTAGAATTGTATTCTGTAGCTCTATCATTTGAAACAGTGCACATGTCTGTTTGCAAAGTTTTGTTTTTTACTTCTTAATAATCTGTTTGTTGTTTATACTGTTGAGAATAAATAATTCTGTGTTTTCCTCTATATCTTTTAGCTATTTGCATGCTCATATATATATATACACCCTCAAAACTAAGGTTAATGGAAATTACACACTAGGGAACGCCCTCTTTTGGGCAAAGAGGCCAACAAAGACAAACTGTTGTTATGCCATTTTGCTCTGTTAGTCCCTAAGGACTAATGGACCAGTGTTGTATTTAGTCTTAATAAATAGAATTCATGAATTCAACTCACTGACTCTTCTTCAACTTCATGCATCAAGAAACTAAATGGAGGAAAGATAATTCTCTGTAGTACCCGTCCATGTACATCTTGTACATTTTTCTTCCCTAAATTAAACCACTCAGCTGGAAATATTCAATGCCATATTCACGGCTAAAGTAGAGCTCGCCGAACTGATGGCTGTTGGAGACTGTTCAGCTTTTAATATATCATCGCGGCTGAAATCCACACTTGGCAGAGAGCGGCTCCTAAGGACAACCGACTGGTGCAGCAGATTGCGAGGAACAACAGTCAAGCGGAAATGATGTGCCCAAAAACAGAAGAGGGGGAAGCGGGTGAGCTTGTTGGCCTAGTTGATGGCTAGGAAGCCGCCGATTCCAACTCTCTGGCAAATGTCCGCTCACAGGATAACAAAGTGTATTTGTTACATCTGAGGCTGAGTGGTTCTGTAGAGATGAGGAACTGTGCTGTTCTTTGTCTAAGGGAAACCTGGCTTGACAGCAACATGCCGGACTCAGCCTTCCAGATCAACGGTCTTCAGTTATTCCGAGCCGCATGTATGTGACAAACAGTCAGGGAAAAACACGGGGAGGAGGACTCTGTATGTTTATGAATGAAGGTTACTGTGGACTGGTAAAAAGCTGCTGCTCTGAGGACATAGAACTTATGACAGTGAATTGTCGACCGTACTATCTGCCTCGGGAGTTTACTACTGTGTTCTTCACCATTGTTTACATCCTGCCGGGTGCTAACGGCAACAATGCACAGAAGAAGCTGCTTTATTAGCTCACTGCAAATAAAGCACCAGGAAGTGTTTTACGTGGTTGTGGGGAACTTCCATCACGTGAAACTAAAGGACACTCTTCCCAGTTTTTACCAGCATGTCACCTTTCCTACACGGGGAGACAACACTCTGGACTGTGTGTACACTAACATTCACTGTGCATACAGAACTCTTCCTCTTCTCAATAAGTTCCATGCCCGCTTTGAGGATTCTAACTCCCACCTCAGCACCAGATTTAGATTTAAGCCTGAATGATTACCGGCATATGGCCTTAAAGTCTGTAGTCATGAAGTGCTTTGAGAGGCTAGTCAAGACCCACATCAAAGACTCCATTGACATCACTGTGGACCCCTTTCAGTATGCCTACAGGAGGAACCTCTCCACTGCTGTAGAGATTACATCAGCAGTGGAGAGGTTCTGTAGATCACTGATCTACAGGGCTTTGTAGATCAGTGATCTACAAAGCCCTCAACCACCTAGAGTTCAGGAACTCTTACATCCATCTGCTCTTTTTGGATTTCTCCTCAACCTTCAACACCATAATCCCACAAACACTGGTGCAGGATTTTCTGACCAATAGACCTCAGACTGTCAAAATCCACAACACCATCTCCTCCTCCAACCCCCTCAGGCTACATACTGAGCCCCCTAATCTTTGCTCTGCTGACATCTGACTACTCAGCAAGACACCCCAACTGTCATATAGTGAAGTTTGCCAATGGCACAGCAGTAGCGGGATGCATCATGAATAATGAGTCCAAATACAAAGAGGAGGTGGAACACCTGGTGCAGAGAAAATAACCTCTGCATCAACATGAAGAAGACCAAGGAGATATTGGTGGATTTCAGAAGGGACGAGGATCCTCTTCAGCCCCGATACATCGGAGGAGAACCTGTGGAAGTGGTCTCAGGCTACAGGTGTCTGTACAGGGTATGCATATATCCAAGGTGTGCAGATCCAGTGACCTCACCTGGAGTGCCAACACCTCCTGTCTAGTCAGGAAGGCCACCAGCGTCTCTACTTCCTCAGGAAGCTGCGGAGAGCTGGACTTGGGAGCTCAGTCTTGAGGAGCTTTTATCAATGTGTGGTGGAGAACGTTCTCTGCACCTGCAGCACCGTGTGGCACAGCAGCTGCACTACTGCTGAAAGGATGGCTCTGCAGAGGGTGGTTAAGACAGCACAGAGGACTGTGGGGAGCAACCTTCCCTCGTCCATGGACCTCTACACCAGTGTTTCCCAGCCTTGGTCCTCAAGGCACACTGTGCGTGTTTTAGATATTTCCTTGCTTTGGCCCGGCTGATTTCAATCGATGATTGATTAACAGACGTTTGATGCAATCAGTTGTTTGATGCAATCAGTTGAGAGGCACATTAAATCGGGGAAACCTCTAAAACATGTAGGACAGTGTGCCTTGAGAACAAAGGTTGGGAAACACTGCTCTACACATCACGTTGGACAAGGAGGGCACTTAACACATTATGAAAGACTTCGCCCATCCTGGACAAAGACTGTCCCAGCACCTTCCCTCAGGCAGAAGGTAAAGGAGCATCCAGAGCAAGACCACAAGGCTGAGAAACAGTTTTTTTTACCTGCAGCTGTCAGACTAATGAACTCAAGCTGCATTTAATTCAGCTACATCTTACTTTTTATTTAATTTATTTATTTTATTGAATTATTTACACACATAAGTAGTACAGAGTCTTTATTTATTTATTGGACTTCTTGATCTGAGACCTGAGTTTGAATTTCATATTTCAAATTGTGGATTGGTATGGCAATAAAGATTATTGAATCCTTGAATACTTTTAATTGAGTATCCCATTTTCTAATGACTACACAGCAATATTGTTTCTTCTGCTAGAAAATGTTCCTTACAGTCTTATTCTTATTTTATTTTTTTCTTGTCTGAATATGCATGTTCCTGTTTATCTGAAGTTGCTGATGTGACATCTGAATTTTCCCTCAATGGGACCATAAACTATATTTCTATTAAATTTTATAATTTATTGTGTCTTATTCATATGTTCCATCAACCACTCTGCTGTCCATTTGACCTTAAAGCTTATATGAAGAAAATATGCCATTTGAGCTGTTCCTTGTCCGCTAGGGGTCCATAGTTATGACATTTTAGATGGGAAATAACTCCCCCAATCAGAGGGTGGCGCCACACACATTGCAAATAAAGAAGACAATGAGTTATGTCATGAGCAATCACACAGAAACATTTCTTGAAGGAATACAGTGAATGTGACTGTACACCAGTATATTGTCACCCTGCATAACTTTGATGAGATCTTTATGAGATCAGTCATTTAGCTGGACTAAAGTAATTTTTATTATGAGGACATGTAGGCTGTAGTCCAGGAAGTAATAAATACTGAAATGAAAAGTGTTTTTATCATAATGAAGTAGTTTCTGATGTATTCATTTAAAAGTGAATTTATTAAATCATTAACATATTTATATAAATATTACAAGTCGTTTGTACTTGCACCGAAATACATCCAAGGCCAAGGAACTGGTCATTGACTTCAGGAGGGATAGAGGCAGTCTAAGATAGTTTCTAATAGGAGGGGAGGAAGTGGAAGTTATGGAGATCTATACATATCTTGCAGGACTGGGGCTGGACAACAAGTTAAACTGGACAAGCAACACAAAACAGCTGCATAAAAAGGGCCTAACCCTTAGAAGATCTTTTAACATCTGTGGAAAGTTGCTGTGGTTGTTTTATCAATCTGTTTTTGTCAGCACCTTATCAGACGTTGTAGTGTGCTGGGCCAGAAGCATTTCCAAGACAGACCTTTCTGGGTTGGAGAAACAAATCAAGCAGGCCGACTCTGTGACTGGCACAAGGCTGTACTCTCTGGCATCAGTGGCAGAGAGGAGAACATTGCAGAAACTCCTGGCTTTTATGGATAATGCCAGCCACCCTCAGCAGACTGTTATCAGCAGCCAGGAAACGGGTTCAGTGGGAGGCTGCTTCTTTCATAGTGCAAGACTAACTAACAGACTGAGGGACTCCTTTGTCCAACATGCAATTAATCTATTGAACTCCTCACTGGGAGGATGGAGGGCTAACAGGAGCCAACAGAAGCAGAGGGACTGCAGCTTTGGGGGCAAAGGGGAGTCAGTCTGTTGACCAATTAGGCAATTGGTCAGTCAGCCAATGTGGCTAAGTTTCTAAAGAGTTTCAATGTATGTGTAAGAGTGCTGTGTGGGAGATGGCAATGGAATTAGTAGAGCTTATTATCTATCTATCAATCTGTTTATCTATCTGTTAATGTATTTTATTTTATTAAAATAACTCCTGAGCAAAATTTAGTCCATCCAATTGCTGGTACAGCTTTTTTTCAATTGCTTTGGTGCATCTCTCTGATCTGAATTAAAATAACATAACTGCTAGTTCAATCTTCACAAGATGTTGCTATTTTTGCACATCATGGTAGTAGTATCTCATTCTTTCCAACAAATTCAAAATCATTTTGGACTTTGCTGTTTTGGAATATAATGGGATAGTCCTTAATTAATCCCATACTGGGTAAACTCACTTCTTATGGAAGCACAGTAACAAAATATACTCCATTGAATATAAAAATATCTAATATTAATATAATATAAAATACCTAAGCATTAATATTTGCTTGTCATGTCAGTCAAAATTATTAAACTTATAAATTCTGAGTATTTTTTCCTTATAAAAGTAAAATTTTTCTTTTCATCACTTGAGTAAAAACAAAAATGTTGAATGTTTTGTCACATCAATCCATCTCATGTTTATTCTCAAAACTCCCATCGGCACACCTCATGTGAGATGCAGGTAGGTAAAAAGCACTTCAGTTGGAGCAAGTCTAATGAAGTTCAAACAGGAAAATTAAAACAAAGTCAAGACAGCCTGAAATAACAAAGACTCAAAGCTGTGCCTTATCAGAAACAAATGATCTGAATGAAAACAACAGCATCTGAGGGCTCTCTGTTTGACAAGAAGAGTAGCTCTAATGCAACTTGACTGGTTGGAAACATGCGGGACCTATGAGATGGCAAAGGCTTTTCAAAAGATTGTATCTATCATGGTCCATGTTTTGTTTTTGCTTGCAATTTTTCCGTCCTGAATTTTTACATGATTCACTTTTTTAATTGGCCCTTTTTTTAGGAAATATTGGTTATGCTGTTATCTGACATTTTTTCTTCCCTACTACTTTTCCATCCTGGTTTTGAATGTACGCCATAGTCAGTTTGCGACCCAATTGTGCTACATAATGATCCTAAACTGCTACTTTGAAGTAATACACTGAACGGTTATCTTGATTTTGAGAATACCATTCTTGGTTTGGCTGCACCTAGTGTTCAATAGATTATCAAATTCCTTGGCTATGTCTTCCCTAGCTTGCATTTGGATGTTTCTTTCATCATTGTCTCCTTTCTGGCAAAAGCTGAAGCTATAAAGCACAAAATAAATAGTTTGAAAACAAAAACTAAGTTTCATCGCAAATCAATTGAGGTAAAAAGTAGGTTATCAAATTAATGGAGGAGCTAAGCAAATATTTATAGCAATAAAAAACAATGAGCTGAGGTAAGTAGACACACAAAATAACATAACTGATGAAAAACCATCAAAAGCATGACCATTACAGTAGATTTCCTCTAAGGGACACTTCCCATTGTACCAAACCAAGCACACAAGGATCTAGCAAGATTTCTAGCAAGGATCATACAAAATAGTAAGCACAAACAGTGTTGCCACTGTTGACAAATTGCACCTCTTGGACACAATGACCACAAGCAGACAGACAAATCTCCCCAATTGGATAATCAACTGACTAAGTAGGCAGACAACAACTTCTTAGGGGTCAGTGAGGAAAAATAAGTGACGAGGAAGGCAACTAGAAGACAGCTAAGAAGTCCAGATCCCAGGAATTCTTCTGTGATAAAAGATTGTTGCTGTATGACAGTCTCATTACTGTCATGACATTCTATCATCTCCACTTCTGGGCACAAGAGATGACATTGCACAACCACATGTCCTGGATGACCCCATCAGTTGCTATCAAGCTCTGCTAATCCTTTTCTTTTCTAATAGGGCTCTGGGTGTACGTTGAGATTTGTTGTCCTGTCAGAAAATTAGTCACTGTCCCAATTTTAGGTAATATGGGACCTTCTCATCCAGTATTTTTCTGCAATACCTTCTCATCAGTTATGACCAACTACATTGTCTCTGTTTAAAGCCGCAATATCATTCATATGGAGAAGTTGTGGGAAGATTTGAAAAGGCTTGTATGAGTGAGGCGCCCATCAAAATTGACTCAGTTACACCAACTCTGTAAGGAGGAATGAGCCAGACCTCCATTAGTGTACTGTGAGAAGCTTGTGGAAGGAAACCTAAAAGGTTTGATCTATATCATAGAGTTTGGAAGACAGTTTTCCTGGATAGTGACCAAATATACATAAACTTTTGAATTTGAGGAGTGTTCAATTTGTTTTTCTAAAAAAATGTTCTTGCCAAGTTTTTGACATTTACCAAATATAAATTATTTTGCTAATTCTAACTAAGCTAAAACAGAAAAAATTTAGTCTGATTTAACTTCACACAGTGAGGAAATAATGTGTTTGTGTCTTTTTATTCAGTGTATCTAAATATCTGGTTTCAACTGTGCATCCCAAACCTGGCAGGTGTGTTTGTCTGACTCCTTTATTAAAATATAAATAAATAAATAAACTTACTTACTTACATGTTTAGAACAGCGGTATTTATTGATGAGCTTTTCAGATTTTTGTTTTTCAAACAAATGTAGAAAGTCTGCATTACTTGTTAGTGTATCCTATTAAATCACAATCAAATACTTTGAAGTTTCCTTCCTGTCAGTATATAATTTCCCCACAAGCTCTAAGCAGACACTGAGGTATTGTTTTCCCTAAATGTAATTAATTAATTCTTTTGGGGGAATGGCGATGGCATAGGAGTAAAGTGTGCAATCCATGTAGGCCTAAGTCCTAGACTCACCCATCACAGCCTCACATCCCAACCTATTGATCTTTGCTGCATGTATGATCAGGACACTGTGAGGGACACTTTGTTGGATTTGTTTGTATTTGGTTTGAGCATAGTGCTATTACTGTTCAGCCACATCTTACTGATAGTTTGAGCTGTGTTTGTTTAAACTGCTAAAAATGTTCAATAAAGATATTCTGGAAAAAAAAGAAAAAAACAAACAAACTAAAAGCCACAAGAGACAAAAAAAAAAAGAAAACCCATAAAAAATTATGCTTATAAATGTCATAGCATGGAAAATTTCTTAGGAGCAGAGAAAATGAGTCTAGTCACACTTCAATGGAATGCAAGAGAAATGTTTTCACATACATGAGTCCTTAAAAAAAACTGCTGCGAAGCAAACAGGAGTGACAGATGGCTATTAAACAAAATAGCATGCCAAAGAAAACAATTATGAACCAACTGGACTGACTTTGAGAGAAGTGTCTGTGTTTCTGAGCTACCTAGCAAACAAACCACTTATCAGATAAATGTGTCGATAGATAGATTGATTGATAGATAATACACAGATAGGCAAACAGACCGACTGTGCCACAACGTGTTTTTGTGCGTGTGTGTGAACAGTTTGTAAAAGGGGGAGTGTCTTCTGGCAGAGTTTTCCCTTCTTTCAGTCTTTATTACCAGACTGAACAAATCCACTGACGCAAGACGGAGACGCTGGAAGGCTTAAATCCTGATTCCCTGCACTAGAAAAACATGGATTTCCTGGAGCTGATATTCACTTTGCTCGGTGCAGCAGTTGTTGTCTATTATGGAGGGAAGCTGGTACTCTTCAGTAGGATGCTTTTTCCTAAGTGGTGTTTTCCTCTGTCAAAGACCTTCTTCACGTCTATGGGAGAATGGGCAGGTGAGAAAGTTTTCACCGCATTTGGACAAAAATAATTCAATATTTTGTATTCATGATTGCAGCCACATGGTGTAAATGAGCACCCTAGCATTTACGAGTACATGATGCCCAACAAACGGAGCATTGTGCTGGAGGTCACCTGAAGCTGGAATACTCGGGTGCAGAATTGTTGCAGAAAGAGGCTCATCCAGCTCAGGCTTGTTTAGACGTCTTGCTGTTCCACAGGATCGCACTTGTGCAATGTCTAACATTGAAATGCATGTCCTGACTTTGCTTCAGAAGAGTTTATGCATACCTATACAACGGCTTTTCACAATTACATTAAAAGCAATGAGCGCTAATAAGTAAAGTCAAGCTTGGCTCTTCTAACAGATGATTTGTCTTGAGTTCTGATTTATTCTTGAGCCAAAAAACCACAGGAAAAGTAACACTAACTGGAATAAGAAGAAGATTCTGAACCCAAATTGTAAAGCACCTCCAGTGATGTTGATAGGGGATTTAGTGAATATAGGACACGCTCTGTTGCATTCCCCAGCTGATCCAACGACTATAACCTGAAAAGTTGCTATGAATGTCAATTTTACTTGAACACAACGACAAGCACTAAGAGCTCTGTTTCAGGCCTCAGACCTCAGTTGCCATTGAAATCCCCCCGCTGATCCCAGAGCAGCTAAACAAAATTGAGTGATTTACTTTGGCAGCTTCTGAAGAGTTTATACAGCTTCCCACAGAGAAGGAGGAGGTCTTGTGAAAGACACAGAATGCTGGACTGATTTTTCTTTCTAAAGAACAATCTCATTCCATTCCAGCACAGAAGAAAACTTCCAGGACAGTATGTTCTAGGCTGCACATGCCTCTGAATTCAGTCCTATTCTGACAACTTAAAGCCTCATTTGCATAAGTTTGCATTTTTATCAGAATATGCCCATCCGAAAAACATATTTCTCACATTTAATCTGGATTTTTAAATTAATTTAACAAGATATATTGTAAACTTGTGTTGAGATTGGCAATTTATTTTCTACGATGGAGAAAATGATGCACAACTGGCACAAGCTAAATGCCCAAAAAAAAACACTCAAGCTCTCCAGAAACCTGTAGAACGAGTGAAACATGTTATGTTTTTCCTCCTTTATTTTCTCTAATAGCTTCAAACTGAATTTCCAATTCATTTTGAAGATTATGACAGCAGAGCATTATATTTCTTTTGTTGTCTGCAATAAATAAGAGAGCAGATGCAATGTACATTGTTAGTTGCTAAATGTTCCACATGTTTCTTCTTGTTGTATGACTTGTCCCCCACTACTGTATTTGCAGGTTTTTCAGTGGTTTGTCTCAGAATAAAATAGTCAGAAGGAGATCATATGCATATTATCTTCTTCTTGTATTCAGGGGTCTCAGTTCATTTGCTTTACATATGTATTTGCCTTGCCAATCTATTCTCCATTGCATTTAGGTTTAGCCTCTTCATGGGACAATTCTTAAACATGGACATGCTTTGATATAAAACCTTGCCTTTACTCGTTACTCTGCCCCTTCTTTAGTGTTGTTGGTAACCTTCACCCCAGTTTCATCCCAGAATTTTCCAATATTTAACTCCAGCAATACTCTCATCAATTCTGATCCTGCTGAATAAAGGAGCTGCCACAACAAGATGGTGAATCCACCAGGTTTTACCATAGGAATAAAGATAACATGTCATCAACTGACCAGTTTCCCTGTCTTAGCTAAAGAAGCACAGCTGAAAATCTTGAAGAGGCATGGATACTTTTGAAATACGCTGTAAATTGGAGTGAGTTCTCCTGCTGTGAACCTGTTGAGATCATTTTCATCCATTATGAATCAACAAGTGAGAACTGTGGGAAAATTCCTCATGGCGACAGCATTCTGAAATAATTACTGCACAGTAGACAATGAAAAAACATTGACCTGAGGCCAAAAAAAAGTTTTATTGCTTTTCAACTTCCTTGAGTTATAGCTCCATGAACTTTAATCATATCTTGTCAAATGTAGAACCCTGTAGTGGCATTTACCATTTACAGCTTTTAAAATAAATTTTAATGTAATTGTTTTATTATGAATAACAATTAGGAATCTAAACAACAGTTTGTTCTCTGTTTGCTGTCTTTCTTATTTTATTTTTAAAATATAACCTTTATAGCCCATTTTGTTGAGAAAAAGTTGTTTTGTAACTAAAGTTCAAACCCCTAAAACTGATTACCCTGATTTTCCATTAAACAGTCCCAGTAATAAAGTGTAATTAAGCAGCCATTAACCTTTCTGTAGCTGAGGGTTACTTCATGGGTACTAAGTGATATGAAGGGCTACTAAATTGATAAATACAGTTGATTTTTAATTATATGTTTAATGTTTTATCTAATTTCCTGGTCAGTTGTTTTTCCATTTGAAGGTGCCTTCTTTCCTTCCTGTCTTTGTATTTTCTCAGCATCTGTTTGTCATGTTCCAGCAGTTGTTTTGTTTTTCTGCATCATATTGTACACGTCAGCTCCCCTGGTGAAACTATCTAACATCTGGATGTTCAGTGCAACTGGAAAGTGTTTAATTGGGATTTAGTCATGCATAAAGTGATTCTACTGGCATGTGTTTACTTCGTATTTCGCTGCTCATCTGCAGTTGTTGGAAAAACAGGCATTCACTGAGTGCAACATCTCAATTTAAGGCTCAAAATCTGACAGTAACATGCCCTAGAAAAAATAATCTTGAAAGAAAAATGTAATCTTTGCTCTCTGTCAACCAGCATTTCAATCATGTTCAGAAAAAAGTAGGTGATGCAAGATTGCAAAGGGAGCCATTTGTATCAAGCCCATGTTGATTCAAAACAGTCTCTTTTTTTCATGTTAGCGGTTTCAGAAAGCAATCACAAGGATTTCAAAGCAAAGTCAAAATCAAAGCAAGGCTTCCCCATATATTTTAATATAAAGAATAAAACCTTCCAGCCCACAGCTTTACCAGAAGACAGACATCTTTTGCTTTTCTTTCCAATGGTCCATTGCTGCCAAGTCATGATCAAAGGAGAAAAATTAAACAGTAATAATTAACTCTCATGTCTTTCCACTACACTGAACAACAAAACAACACACTTGTCTTGATTAAAGAAGAACAAAATGCACTTTCATTATCTTTTCAGTATCTACCAAAGTTATCTGCCATTGTGCAACAGAGCCAGGAAAAAAATTATAAAGACAATACAATGACCCAGTTAAAGTCCAGTTCCCCACCAGATTAAAATGCCGTTGCAGAAATGAATGGCCGCGCACCTCAAGGAACTGATGCAATATTATAGAAAACATTTAGAAAGGATTCTCCAAGATTATGTAAAAGAAAAATGGAGTGATGCAGAAAAACAACAATTTCAAGTTACTGTAGCTAAAATCAGTTCAATAAGACAGGTTATAACAAGGTCACACAAAAAGGAGAGTCACCAGCAACAACTTTAGAGAAGCAACTTGTGCTGCTCATCAATCTGGAAAAGGTTGTAAAACCATTTGAAATTCATTCCTTTGCATTAAAAGCCAGCATGAAAAAGCAAGTAACCTCCCCCAAAACAGGTTGCTTACGTAGTTCAATAATTGTTCAGACACAATACAGGTGAACAAGAATATATACATGTATATATTTTATTCGTTTGTCAGAACCTAAGGGGAGTGTTGTGATGTTGTGAGCCCTTGGAAACAAACAGTTTCTGTTTGTTCTCAGCAAACATTTTATCAGCTGAGGAACATGCTGTTTTAGCACAGAGAGTAAGAACAAAATGGACTGAAGTGTAAACAAACATTAACGCAGGCAATCCCGGGCTCTGTTTCAGAAAGGAGGGCTAACAAACTCTGAGAAGGCAGTTACTCTGAATAAACCTACCTGGCCCTCTGATATTCAGGGTTTTCAGAAGAGAACTTTGCTTTAAAAACCTTAAAGTGAGTATTGTTGCTTGATACCAATAACATAAAACAGGAAAAGGATCTTTAATGGAGAACACATGCCTGAGATAGAACCCCATGTGTCCATGATAGGTGGACTATTTTGCTAAGGAGAACTTCATAGACATGAGTAACCTAATTGATGCACATCCACCTCTGCTGTTGATCAGTTTAGGTGGCACAGTAACATTCCCAACAGCATCTAGTTGGTATAAAAGCAAAGCAGCACAAAGAATGGCCTCTTTGTTTCAATATGACGTGCAGGCGGAAATTTCATTCAGATAAATTGAAAACGGTAACTCTTTAAATAACCTGGAAATAAAAAACATCTACTCGAGGTGTGATCACCCTCTTCCGATGGAGAACATATCCTGTCCGACATTTACAGGCTTCCACAGGAAAGGAAACACCATTTCTGACACTTTCCTTGTGCCACAAAATGATAGGATAAACTCCGGATTTCTGCAAACAATCCTGCTTCCAAGCAGAGACGGTTCACCAAGTAAGTTGTGATCAAAAGCTGACTCCGGATAACAGCTGTCTGGCTTTCTGAAACCAAAAACCCACAGTCATCTTGAACTTAGGATTTTCACTCATCCTGCTTTCTGAAAAGGGGCCCCAAGGTCCTTCTGACAGTGCTGGAGGTTATTTCCTGTGGGGAGTGACGGGACCCTAACTGTTGAGTTGTAAACAGCTGCAGATAGAAGCGGTTGATTGAACTTGAATATCTTACTCTTTGCTTCCTCTTTTTTAGTGGTGACTGGTGCGTCAGAAGGCATAGGAAGAGCTTATGCATTTGCAGTAAGTGACTGTTTAGACCAGGGGTGTCAAACTCCAGTCCTGAAGGGCCGCTTTCCTGTAGTTTTTAGATGTGCCACAGGTACAAAACACTGGAATGAAAGAGCCCTGCTAATAACCTAGTTATCCTATTCAGGTGTGGTGCAACAGAGGCACATCTAAAAGTTGCAGGGCAATGGCCCTCCAGGCCTGGAGTTTGACACCTGTGGTTTAGACAATGTGATAAACTTCGTTTGCATTTAAATTTGCAACCTAAATATGCTTACCTTTTATTTGAACTCTGTTCACTAATATTTGCATGTGAACATTTTTGTTCCTGATTAACCGTCACACACTGTTTCTCAGCTCGCTGACCGAGGAATGAATGTTGTCATCATGAGTCGAACTAAAGCAACGCTGGAAAAGGTGGCAGAGGAAATAGGTATAATACTTGCTTGTTTGTAGTTGCAAAACATCTACAAATGCATGAATGATTATTTTTATAGATAGCTGTTGTTCAGAGTAATGTCAGTATTTGATGCGTCTCAGGTGAAGCCACAGGACGGAGGGTGAAGGTGATTGTGGCAGACTTCACTGAGGAGAACGTCTTCAGGGAAATAGAGGAAGAGTTAAAAGACCTTAACGTTGGCGTTTTAGGTCAGACATTCCTATTTTTTCCTCTATTTAATATTCAAAGCATAGTTATGAAGGAATATTCTTTTTCCAAAACAACTTTTTTTTTGTCTCCTTGTGCACAGTTAACAATGTTGGGGTTCTCCCCACCTTCATCCCCTGTAAGTTTCTCGATTCTGAGGAGCTGGACGAGGTCAGTGATATTTCACACGCTCATACATTAAGTTTTTAGAAACTTATTTAATATCCTCCTGACATGAATATATGTACAGATATAAATATATCATGTTGAAAGATGTTTGTTTTGAATAAATCCACTTGTATTGTCCAAGAGAAAATTAAAACATCTAAAACTGACTAGATGAGCTGTTATATTTATATTTAAATGCATAACAAATCCATCTCAGGAAACAAGAATATAATTAAAAAGTTTGTTTTTCACTAATTCAATTCAAAAAGGGAAACTCCCAGTACTTTAAATGATTAATCCTTTAGTTTTATACGCAAGACAAACAAAATGATAATTGATGATTCAACACCTTCAAAGTGGTTTCATCTCAGGGTTCTTTCTAAAAATAAACAAAATTTCTAATTTCCTTTCAAATAAAATGTAAAACAACTTGTTTCAGTATTAAATGTTCAGAAGTTGAGCTTAAAGTCCGGAACCATTTACTGAGACAGGTCTTAATGTGCATTTTCAGACGATCACAAAGGTGATAAACTGCAATGTGAAAACTTTGTGCAAGGTAAGAAAGTTTCTGTTATATCAGTTCTGTAAAATACAAAAGGGAAATATATTTAACTTCTATTTGACTGATAGTTTGCTCAGTCTTTAGACACTTGTTGTATACTCTCATTTCTCGCGAATCTGAACATATTTTCATTTGTCTTCAGATGTGCAAAATAATCCTCCCAGGCATGGAGAACAGGTCTCCTACCCATGTTTTCTTCATTAGATGTAATGTTTAACAGAGTTATATCATAATATGCTGTTCAATGCAGTTTAGTTTTCCACAAATATGTTTGCAGTTGTTAAAATTTGAATTTCTCTTTGGTTCTGCAGGAATAAAGGGGTGATCATCAATGTTGCTTCAGGAATTGCTTCTTTTCCCTTTCCTCTCTATACCCTTTATGCTGCATCAAAGGTAAAATGATCCATCTAAAATATTTTGCAGGTCCTCTGATTGGATCATTTATAATCTTTGCATGAATTTTGGGTTGTGCAGGTCTTTGTGGAAAGATTTTCTCAAGGTCTCCAAGCAGAGTACAAAGATAGCGGGATCATCATACAGGTACTACAATATTCTTTCAGACCTTCTCTGAAAAACTTTGGACCACAAATAGGCTGAAACTGTTTGCTATGAACCTGAAGCACGTTCTGAATGTTTTCTCAGGCAGTGGCTCCTTTCGGGGTCTCCACTCGGATGGCGGGTTTCCAAAAAACAAACGTTGTGACTCTGCTGCCAGAATACTTTGTACAAAAATCCCTGCAGTACCTCAGAGCTGGAGACAAAATCAACGGAACTGTCTGCCATACACTCCTGGTAAAACAATTAAAACAGTATCTCATGATACCAAGTGATAGTGCCTCGCAGAACTTGAACTTGAACATCTTGAACTTTCCACATTTTCTCATGTTAATTTATTAGGCAAAAAATATATATTAGCAAAGTGGAAAAATAATATTTGTTTTTTAAAATGCTTTCAATGTAAACATCTCAAAGTGTCATGAAGTTATTATCAACCCATTTTACATTGACACTTCCAAAACAAGATTTGGTGCAACTACTTGCTTTGGGTCTCTGGCAAGACTTGGAAAATTCACAGACTTTCTCCATGCATTCTGACTCGGCTAGAGATATTTTGCAAAGAAGAATGGACTAAAATTTTAGTCTCTTTATGTACAAAGCTCACTGGCAGGAACATGTCCTTTTCACTGTTACATATTAATTTGTATATTTCTTTCAGATAAAATCACAAGAAAATTCGTTGAATATGAAACATGAGAAATTGCTGAAAAGGTTGAAGAGTTTGTACAAGGCACTGCATGCTGGCAGACTGAATTATCCTTATGGATGTCTTTGTGTTGTTCGTTTAGGCCTGGTTGCTGCAGTCTATTCCTCCTAAGCTTTTCTATGCTGAGATTGTGCTGCAAGGCTTACAGGACTACGTTAAAAAGAAAACAGGTCAGAGGGAATCAGCTTCTGACTCAAAAATGGAATCTAAGAACAATATGAAAAAATAGGAACATGTGAAATTGTTGAATCCAATTTTAATTATAGAACTGATGGAAGCTGTGAAGAACAGAAGGAGTTGATTATTATGATTTTTGTGTTTTTATGTGTACATATTTATGGCTAAAATTATAAAGAGCTATGATTTCCTGTAATTTCCAAATGTGTAAAAACAAACCCTCAATAAATGGAGCTTAACACACTAATGCGCAGCTATATAGTTTTATTGCACAAACTGTTTAAAACTAGTTTTTGTCATAATTTCTGTTTCTTTGTGTTTTATGTCCTGATTTATCAATCTAAGTTGCATCTGCTGTGGTGTTATTCAAATAAATATCAGGTAAATGTATCACAGGCTATTAAAAATAAAATGCAGCTCTGTATAACGCATCATCACTCTCCACTGGTTCATTTTGAGGGAACAGGACAGAAGTGCATTACATTTGTGACAAAAGCCTGTTGACAATATTTCTTTCAAGTCAACCTGCAGCATCTCAATCAGATTAAGATTAAGCTCTAACTTGGTCCAGTGTCTTAACACTCAGCCAGCCCTTGGCGGATTTACTTAATTTGCTTAACACCTTTAGTGTCATGAGGACACCACTGTCCTCATGTACCTATGAGGACACTGTAAGCGTTTCGTGTGGCAGTTAAGCACCCTTGTCTTATAAACAAGAACCTACTGTATGTCCTGTGAACGTTTTTCTGACTTCTTTAAGCATCTGGTTTGATTTTAGGGTGAATTTTCTTGCCCTGCCAGACCTGAGAATGTACACAGTTGTTCTGAATGTTTTTCACTAATACACTGTTTTCTGTACAGTGGAACTCACTGATTTTAGTTCTTGTGAGACTTCTTTAGATACTGAACAAGACTCAGAAGCTGCCATTGTGTTCTTTGTCAGGACCTCAGACAGCTCTTTGGCTCTCACCATGGTGTTCACCCTCACCTAAATGCCTGCAGTTTAAACATGGAAATCAAAACGCAAAGCAACAATGTTCTAATCATGTGCAATGATGTGATATATTTGGCTGTAATTTTAGCCATTATAATTAGGAGTAAATGTGTGGGTGTCCTAATTTCTGTTGTTTCGCATTTACAGAAAAAAATAAGTCTGTTTTCAGTTTTTCATTTTTATTTAATTTCTGACAAAACTATATGTCTAAATGTGTTGCAAAATACAATCACTGCTTGTCCTCAATATTTTAACATAATTTCACATTGTTTTCACATTGTTTCCTGTTATAAATCATAAAAACATGTTTGTTTGTTTTTTTTAGTTTATGAGTCTGGTATCATATGCATGTCCTAACCGTACTCACCTTGTACGATTACAAGTGAATGTCATATCAAGCTGGAGTTTGGTTCAAAATGGCAACAGACACCAAGAACACGAACTGCAACAGACTGCTGCAAATGACGTACAATGATAAAACCACCAAGATCATTTGCCTGCACGGTCAGCTTCACACGGCCTTTTGTGCTGTGAGAAAAGCCAAAAATCATAGGCAGGCAGCATGTTTAGACAGCCATGACGTACAATCCTCCCCCATCAAAGATAGTGCAGGGGATGGGAGAAGGAGATGGAGATGGTCAGAGTGACCCTGAGCTTAGATCCTCCACGCTTGCTCTGACTGTTTCAAACTGAAACGAAATGACACCGACTCAAAGGAGGACAATCTTTATTTGCCCTACATGACAATTAATGAGAGGATTTTTAATCAGAAAGACAGAGGTAGAAACAACGATTGGCAGATGAGGTGAAAGGTTATAAATGCAACATTCTTTAATAAAACATTTTAAAGGTGTTGTGGCTTGTTGAAGCTTTGAGAAATATTTTTGTGACATTTTAAAAACTGACTTTTATGTGACAAAGCTTATAAAAGATCATTTAACAGAGCAGCTCAGGTTTGAGTGTCACAATGGAGAAGAAGGTGCTCTGGTCAGATAAAAAACTAGTTAGCTATGTTTGATGGAAACATAACATTACAAAGAACCCTGAACCCGCCCTAATGTGGAAATACTTCACTTCAACAGAGACAGGGAAGGCAAGGCAAGGCAACTTTATTTATATAGCACCTTTCAGCCAAAGACAATTCAAAGTGCTTGTACAGAAAACAATACAAATCAAGCAAATTAAAAGTAGACAAAATACACATGAGAGAAAGAAGAAGAAAAAAAAAAACGATAAAAGAGTTTAAGAATAGGCAATTTCAAATAAAAAGGTTTTTAACCTTGTTTTAAATACACTCAAGGTAGGGGCAGACTTACAGTGAACCGGAAGCTTATTCCAGAGGGCTGGAGCATAAAAACTAAAAGCTGCTTCCCCATGTTTTGTTCTGACTCTCGGAATGACTAATAGGTTTGACTCAGTTGATCTTAAAGGTCTTAGTGGTATGTAGGGCTGAAGAAGATCCGCAATATAGTCTGGGTTTTTATTATTTAGAGTTTTATACACCAATAAAGAGATTTTGAATTCTATTCTTTTAGCAACTGGCAGCCAGTGCAATGATCTCAGAACTGGACTGATATGCTGATCTCTTTTTGTTTTAGTCAGGACTCTTGCAGCTGCATTCTGGAGAAGGTGTACAGAAGTACATAGGAAGACACAAGAAGTGAGAAGGCAAAGCTAGTTCTGAGGGAAAGATTAAAAAACACTTCAGTACATTTAAAATCCACGCACACACTACTGAAAAGTTTCATAAAGTTTATATCATGACAAACCACTGCAGGCCAGTGGCCTTCCTCTGCCACAGATGCATTGAATCAAAGCGTAAACTTTTGAAAGCCTGGCCTCCAAACTTTCGCCAACTATCAGAAATAGCTACATGATTTTTAGCAACCAGCTCCAGAGGAAAAACCTGAACACCTGTCCTCTGGTGTTGAGGGCATTGAAAAACTGTCCTACGCAGTTCAGGCAGAAGGGGGAGCTCTACAAACTAAACAAGTCCATCCATCGATTTTCCTACACCCTTGTCCCTTACTGAGGTTGGAAGGGTTGCTGGTGCCCATCTCCAGTTATCGTTTCGGGCGAGAGGCAGAGTACACCCTGGACAGTCGCCAGTCTGTCGCAGGGCAACACAGAGACACACAAGACAAACAAACATGCACACACACACACACACCTAGGGAGAATTTAGAGAAACCAATTAACCTGACAGTCATGTTTTTGGACTGTGGGAGGAAGCCGGAGTACCCGGAGAGAACCCACGCATGCACAGGGAGAACATGCAAACTCCATGTAGAAAGACTGGGGCCGGGAATCAAACCCAGAACCTTCTTGCTGCAAGGCAACAGCTCTACCAGCTGCGCCACTGTGCAGCCCTAAACAAGTCCACACTTCTGAATTTATTGGACTTGTTGGACATCCCTGTTTAAAATTTAGGAAATACATACATATAACTGTTAGATGAAGGTGATGATAGAAGTGAAGAAAAGTCAGAGGCCATAAATGGTAACATACAGGAAACTCCCACATGCAAAGCATTGGGAGAAAATACATTGCACATTGCCCTGAAAGCACCATTCCAGTGGTGAAACATGGTGGTGGCGACTTCAGGCTGTGCAAGAGGACAGAACGGCAGTAACACTGAGCGCACACAACCAAAGCTACTGTGCAGTGGTTTAGATCAAAGCATTTCACTGTGTTAGAATGGCCCAGTTAAAAGCTGAAGCCATTGATGAATGTCTACAAAGATCTTAACATTTATGCTCTCCATCCAGTCTGACTGAAACCAAACAGTTTTTCAGAATGATCAAATATATATAAGCTTTGGACTTCTTGTCTTCAGCATAGCTTTCCTTGTGAAAAAAGGAAACAATTTGCACTGTTGATAAAGCAAAATATATTTAAGATATTTTGAAGAGTGTATCAGTCAAAATGTAGTGATTTTTAGTCGCTGTTTTTTTTAACCAAATGGACATTTCTTTTTTACTAAATACAAGAAGCATTGAAAGAAAGTCTTGGTGAGATTCGAACAAGGATTCATCAGCAGCTCTTCCAAGTTCATATTTACACAAGGATCTTAGAGCAAAGCTGGTGGAAGGTTTGTGTGTCTGTCACATAAAATTTCTAATAAAGAATTATAGCTAGAAATTATTGTCATAGTTCAGTTTGTTAGAAACCTGCAGACCCCCAACACATTAAGCAGTCTAAAACCTCAAGCATAACCAGGTACATTCAAAATGTGAAAGATGAAGTATTTTTATTGAAAAATGTCCTCCCATGTTTTTGAAAAACTTATTTAAAAGAGAGTAGCTAATTAGAAGAGTCATATGTAAATTTATTGAAAGTTTCACATTTTTTCATGACCTCACACCTTTAACATGTGTTTATCAGGAAAATGCTAAATCTGACATTTCCATTCTGCAGGAACCCCTACGGGCCACTTTATTTTATCAATATGTTCTGAGGGAGGAACTGACATTTATATATGTCTTCATCCTTGCCTGTTTGCTTTGCATTCAGGTTTCGATTTTATCATTTTCACTGTTTTTACGTAGATTTCACTGTTACTAATGCCTTTAATGTACAGGCATGCCTGCTATTTTGAACATCATTTTAAAGATGCAGCTCGAACACAAATATCTCAAAAATGTCTCAAAAACGCAAAACGCAGACAACTAGAACGCAGACAATCAAAAATCCAGTGATTTTTGATTGTCTGCGTTCTAGTTTATGTCATTTTTTATCATTTAGACTGTGTTTTGTTATGTTTCATGTTATTCTCACTCCATTCTCCACATCTATCTCTTATTTGTGGATATCTGTTTGTTTGATGGATTTCTTGCTCTGGTCTAATTGAGTTATATTGCTTTCTAACAGTGTCTTACTGCTGTCTGTGTTTTGGTCACTTTTAGTCGTGACATTCTTAACTTTAATCCAATGCCTAAAATAAAAGCTAACCTATTTAAGGTATTTTATTTATTTGCTTATTAATTCAGTCATTCATTCTCGCTGTTCTTTTCAAAAGTTTAAACACGCCTTTCTTTATTTTTTATCCGTTAAAATTTTGTCAGACGTATCAGACAACTATGAATTATAAAAGCAAGAATTTTATTTATGAAATGTATACTTATTATTAATTGTATATGCAAATATATTATTCACATAAATTAGGATTATGTATTCTAATTTATAATCTATAAATTTGAACCTTGCAATACTGGAAATCGCCACTAGATGGCAGAACATGCAAAGAGTGTGAAATAAAAGCGAGGTTGTTACTCTGAACTTTCTCAAATGGAAGTTTCATTGTACGCTTGCAAAAATAAATATGCTTAGACGTATAACACGAGTGCTTCGGAATAAATAAGTAACTAATAGTATCTATCACTTTAGATAATATCTAATTAAGACATTTTTTGGAGGACTTTTATCTGTAATCTGTTTGAAAAACCTGCTGCAGAGGCATGGCTGCTGAAATCAAAAGTTGTTTACTTTGCTTTCTGAAGAACAGGGAGTTTCTGCATCTTAGGTGGTCTTGAGTCACCTGGTGCCAATGCAATTATGGGAACTCTTTGATGTCTTACGTCAAAGCATTACAAATATCAAACAGGGTTAATAACTATTATTATTACTGTGCATAAAAAAGGTCAAATTCATTCAAGGTATCCTTTTTCATTGTTTTTCTATCAGTGGGATTAAATTTAAGGACAACAAAAAATTAGAGCAGCTTCAACAAGTCTAGTGGCAGATAAAAAATGGACTTTAGTCTGGGCAAAAAAGTGATCCTTCCATTTGACATTATAAGCATGGCTTATATGCTCATTGAAGTCTTGGAAGACGTTTTTTATTGTGCTTAATTCCTGTGTTTGTGAGTCTGTGGCTGTGTCTAACAAAGGGAGTGAAGTACTGCTTGTGATGATCCTCTCTGTGCCACTCCATTCTCCTGTGTTGACACCGCTTGCATGTTGTTTCAGCAAACAGAAGCAAGCAATCATCCAAGGCAAGCACATGGCCTATGCAGCCCACCCAGAAGTCAAGGTCAGGACAGCTAGCCCTCGGAACACACTGACTTGCTTTGACGCAGGGAAGCTGCCACACAAGATCCAGGTTGACTGAGGAATGGAGATTGGAACCCTTTCGCCCTTTTATTCTTAATTCAGTCCAACAGTGGTATCTTTGTATCTGCCAATAATGGAAACTGTTGATTCTGTATAAAAATCTTGATGTTGCAAATATTACATTACTGATGATTGGAACACCAAAAACTCAAAAACTGGAAGACTTTGATGCTTGCAAAAGTCTTCATCTCTTCTGAACTTTGTCATTGTTCGTTAAATCAAATGTTAAATGTATTTAACTGGGATTTTTGGAGATAAATCAGATCCAAATATTGCATAATTGTAAAACACATGGAAAACGATATTCAAAGACTAAATCTAAAGAGTAAGGGGAGACGTCATTCTCATGGCTCATTCACTGCCAAAACATTTCTAGTGCAGTCAAACTACATTAAAATAACTTTTTCAATATTGTTTCTAAGGCTTGCTACAATTTTTTAATTGGATTTAGATTGAGACTATGACCAAGCAGTTCAAACTTATTCATTTGATTCAACTAAAACCATTTCAATGCAGTTCTGGTTACATGTGGAAGACTGTCTACCAAAGTCTCAACTCTTTTGCAGCCACCAACATATTTTGTTGCTTGATTGCTCTGTATCCAAAACCATCCATATTCAAATCAACTCTGACCTGCTTTCCTGTTCTCGCTGAAGACATGCATCTAGTCAGAATGATCCTGCCATGCATCACTCTATACATGGTATGTTAGTTTTCTGCCACACTTGCAAGCACTTTGCATGCATGTCAAAAATGTCTGACCTCAGCACCTTCTTCCCCATGTTTACTGCTGTGTCTTTCATGCCTTGTGGAAAACAAGACTTTTCATTGCGTTCTTCTTGAAACTCTTTCATGAAGACCAGGCCTGGAAAGTGCAAATAATAATTGTCTTGTCAGCACTCTCCCAACTGAACTGTGGGCTTATGTGGCTCCTCCAGGTTTATTATAGCTTTTCACCTGGGTTTCACCAGTTTTATTGGATGTCCTTTTCTTGGTTAGATTTACAGGAGCATGGAAATTAGCCTTATGTTTTATAATCTTGCTATTAACTTCTCTACAACTTTATCCTTGATCTTTCAAGCCAGTGTTGGAATGTGATTGGTTTCCATGACTTTTCTTTAATGATATAAAGTAAAGAGGACTGACAATTATTTTTGAAAGTCATATTACTTACACTTTAGAATCATGCTTGACTTTACACTGGTTTGCTTCATAAAATCATAATAGAAAACAATTACGTTTGTGGTTTTATATTACAAAAGACGAAAAGGTTAAACTTTTACAAACTTTGCAAACCAATTTCTGATCAACTATCTTGGCAATGAGCTGTTCACCCTTACATTAGGTGAAATCATCCAACTTTGAGCTCCAAAAGTTTTAAACACTGTGCCCCTCTCAGCCAAGACCAAGATTTTTATAGGAGACAATTATTTCAACCTTTGAACTTCCCCAAACATTAGCTACAACAGGCAGGCCACCAAACATTAGCTACAAAGGAAAGTAAACAAAATAAGAGATAAAAAGAGACAAAGAAATTGAGCTTGAGAAACAGTAGAAGTAGGGATTAAAAAAGAGAAGACGAGTGATTTTTTTATCCTGATGGCCAAACGCTCACATATGGCTGGGCTTTGCTTGCATAGCCTCACTTCAAGGCGAAGGGCCCTGCAAACATAAACAGTGGAGCGGCTGCAGCTGGAGCAGGAAGGCAGCCGCCTGCTTGCAGAGACCTCTCCACACTAAACAATGGATCAAGTGACGCACATGCTTTTGGCAGAGCAACAGAGACCCAGGCAGTTCTTCACTTCGTTTATATCTCTACTCTCAATATTTACCCCATGGTAAAACACACAGTTTTCCATTCCTTTTGTATGTAAGAAGCAAAAGAGCAGACCTCCCTCTGATTCTTACTACTCTGCTCTTTTTGAGTAATTTTTTTTTATCCTAAAAGTCTTTTGAAATTTTCATAGCGAGAGCCCCATACAAACATTGTGAAATCTTTCCAGTGCAATTCATTAACATTTTTAATTTCCAGTGATGATCTATGTGAGCAAACAAAATGAGGATTAGCCTCCCTTACTCTGTGAGTCAGTGCATTAGACACTCGGTTGGCAGACGTTTTTATGCATCTGTGTTATATCTCTTTTATGACAGTGCACAATGGGGAACGGAAGGACCCAGGAGCCAGTGTATTAACCCAAATTACAGCTAACAGTTTCCTGGGTAACTGGATAGGAATGAGGGGCGAATTGTGTGTAATTTCCTAATGAAGGGAGAGAGGTGTTTTTTTTATGTTTGGAGACCTCCTCTGCCTTTTACGGTAAGAGCAGCAGAGCTCTGCACCCCTCCACTGCAGCTGTTAGCTTGATGAGACACCCCAAAGTGTCTGTTCATAAATCTCACAGTAAAATGTTGGGAAATATTTCTTCCCACATACATTATATTTAATGACTTAAACAAAATCAGCATGTTCGCTAATGAACACAGTGCCTCTCTAAAGGCTTTATGCACATGACCCACCATCGCTTTGGAAGGTGCTATAATAATACAGTAGATTTAAGGAATTTTATAAACAAAAATTTGGTGCTTACATTTGAGTCCATTATTGCTTTTTGCAAATCAACAGTAGAGTACACAAAGGCTCCAATATAAATCAGTATTTTCATTCAAGTTGAAGAAAACTGCAAGTTTGCATGTATTAACAAATAACTGGCATAATAATTAATAACTAAAATCAACTGTTTTCCGTCTGTGGATAAAGCTTTCAATTTGTGACAAAGAGTTCACAAATTTTGGATTGGAAGCAAAGATGAGTGGCAATCTAGCTCAAAAAGGAAGGCAAGTCTCATAAACAGTCTTGTAAAACCAAATTAGGTCCCACAGCCTGATGTCCACAGGGTACATATCATTCTGTACCCTACAGGGTAACCGCTACTTGACTTTCCATCATTCGCAAACGTATACAGATGGCTTTAAGTATAAGATACAATTAGTTTGTTTAGACATAAACTGTTCCCAGTAATCAGGTGTTAGAAAGTTAGAAAAATATTTTCCCTTTGATGACAAAAACAATAAACAGAAAAACAAAAACTGGGATTTGCAAATCTAAAGATGAAAGGAAAAGAAGTAACAAGGAAGTGGTTTAGGGTCCTGGAGAAAAAAAGGTGTTTTATTTCTTCCTGTGTGCAATTTAACACGGGTGTGGCTGCGGCATACACTTGCATGCAGTGATCTACCACCCAGTAGTACGAACACAAGCTTTTTAACAACTTGTGCAGTCTTTTGAGACATTCATCCCTTTCTCTTGTTTACTGATGGCTATCAGCACTTTCTCATTTCTGCTAAACATCACGGAGTACAGATTTTCTTTTGGGGTCCGTTTACCTCAGCACAATAGCTGAAAGGGGTCAAACACAGCTGTGTGTTACGACACACTCATGAAATAATTAACGCACAAATTGGCCTGACTTTGCTTTTGTGTTGCGGGAATGATGCAAGCAGGAGTTGCAAGAGTTTGACTATGACATGTAGAAATAAAAGTACATAGAGAGCTTCAAACGGAAGGACGCAATCCATTCAAACGTTCCCAAGGTCATTAATTGCTTGTTATTTTTGCTCAGAAGCCGTCATTTTTGGGGACCTTTGTGGCACAACTGACACCTCAGATTACAGAGTAAAAGACTGCAGGAGAATCTGACCATTTACACCACACGATATTGAATGGTGATGTTGAAAATCAATCCTCAAGAGCCACCGTCTTCAAGTTCAGCTTTGTGTGAACAAAACAGGCCATTTTGATGAAATAGTTTATGTAAATTAACACTGTTTTGTGTTTTTGTGTGGGTGTATTATTTACTAGTTCTGTTGCAGTCTGACGCGGTTGCAGAGGGGGTCAGTATCACTCCGCCGTTGCTAGGAGACGACGGTTGTGGAACGGTTGCGTTCTTTTTTTCTTCTAATGCCTGTGTAGGGATACCGCTAACTGAGTTACTTTGTAACAATTATTAAATTAAAATGTTGCGGACTCAATCACACCATCTCGCTTGATTGTTTGCCACCGTTACATTTGCAACAGCAAAACAGTCCTAAATAATACAGCTTCCATAAGTTAATGAATACAATGTTATTTTGCAAGCCGATGCATAAAAATTATTCTGCATAAAAGGCACAATCATTCACACCACCGAGGATACAAAAACAAACTTTAAATATGTACACTCTGAATTTCACAATTTAAGCAAGCTGAGTATTTGGGCAACATTGCCAGTTGACACTTCTGAAAGTAAAAATAAAATAATATTCTAAAAGGCTTTATTGCGTCATTTCCTCCATAGAAACTTGTCATTTGTTTTCCAGAGATTTTTGCTTTCCTTTTGTCCAGAAAAACCTCGAGCTGCAAAAGCGGTGTTAATGCAAACTTTCTGCACCTCCTCTGGGTCTGTTAGCCTGTTGATTCTCTCTTCATTGCCTTCACTGAGGATGTCCCAGATGTCTTTGCGAGCACTTCTTGATGTCTGCACCGGCGCAGGATTTTGTGTAACTGAGCTTGAATCAATCCTTAACGTTAGTTTATGTGAAGAAGATGTGTCAGGCGTTGGGTTTAGCAGCAAAGAAGATACAGGAGGTGTTTTTGGGGCGCTTTTCTGCTGCACATTCTTTCTTCTAGTTTTCAGCAAATCATCAAGAATGGATGTATCTCCTATAAGATCTTTGAGGAGGGAGCTATTGCACAAGGCAGAAGGAGGCTCAGAACTTTCTTGCGATGTTTTACCCGTCCTCAGTGAGGATTCTTGGATTTCTTGTTCCCTGTCTTGAGCTGTGGGTTTGGATAACGTGGTGGAGCTGCAACGCCTGAGGCCAGGCGAAGAAGGGCAGTCTCTGTCTGTGTGGTTCAGGAAAGCAGCAACAGCAGACTCCCTGGATCCCTGACCAAGGCTGCTGGCCCGATCTACGGCAAGACCACCACCCGCTCGGCAGGCTCCAGTGGTAGAAACACTGCTCTTCTGTGTCCTTGAATGTCTGCTGGCACTGGAGACCATCTCTTCCTGCTCCTCTAACACAAACCTTTGAACATCCTGTAGAGGATCTGGGAGATTTTTCTCAGATATCCCTGCCTTTTTTGGTGGTTCAAGACCATTATTTTTTAGGACGCCAGATCCACTCTGTGGTGAAGAAATATTGTTTTGTGCAGATCTGGGGTTAGTTCTTCTGGTCTGATTGTATTCCCTTATTTTTCTGACTCTGGAAGATTTAGTTTGTTGGGTTTTGTCTGACATTTTAGTAGCTGATGAGAAGGCAGCAGTTGCAGGAGAGGAAGTCTGCGCTGTCGTGTCAGGGAAGTTTTCTCTTACAGCTTTGGCCACATCAGAGTTGTTCAGTGAAGTGTAGTATCGACAGAGCCAGTCGAGTCTATGAGATGAACTTCCTTTCAGAATCTCAGTGGCAAACTGATGAACTGAAACAAATTTAAAATGTTGGGCCATTTCCTCCAGCTGCTGCCTATGCAAAAAATGACAAGGAGACAAAAATAAGTGACATTTTTAAAGCTCAAGTATGTAGAGCAAGTTTTAAATTAACTTTATTATGAGAAATGCTTTCCAGTCCTTAAAAGCAACCAGAACTGACAATCCCTGTCTATTCTAGTCTTACAAACATGCAAAAAATAAATCTGGCCACTTCATCTAAAAAAAATCAGCAAATACCTCAGTTTTATTGTGGAAGAGTAGGTTATTTTCCATAATATTAAATTGGTAGTAGTTTCAAATAAATTTTTAACAGCAGGTTGCAAATTGTGATTGTTTTATTTTTCCTTAAAATTGAAAAATGTACCCATTTTAGTCAAATCAGCTTCTTTACCATCTGTGGCGTTTCATTGGAAACACAATAAGTAAAAGTAAAGAAAGTAAAACCTGTCGTGCATATGGATTCAAATCGTTAAACAAACTGAGGTGATATCTATGTAACCCAGTGTGTATTTTCACTCTCTGGTGAACCTCTGGGCAGAGATATAACCTTTCCCCCCTGGGAGTGAGGCTGCAGCCATAAAGGTGTCTGTGTGTCCGTATATATGGGCGACTGAGGGGAGGTGCTGAAGCAGAATGAGGTTATGTCTGTGTGTGTGTGCTTGTGTGTGAACACCACATGTGTGTACATAAATGCTTGCTAGAATGTGCGGGTTTGGAAGACCTGAGGCGATCATTTTTTGGTCAGTCTCAGGAGGACTGCGGTTGCAAAGGGGGAAAACTCCTTCAGTGTTGTGCCTGATCATAGCTGGGTAATCTTTGGCATGATGCTGGGAAATAGGTAGAGGGGAAACCTCAGAGGTGGTCCTTTTCTGCATACACACATGAGCAGTTATTAAGGTCCAGGTGGGGGCTCTCAACACTGTTTCTGTGGTGGGATTTTGGCCTTCTTCCCAACACTGCCAGGAATCCCTCTCCTCTTTTATTTCTTGCCCATTATTCTACTTCTTCCTAATTTTTGGTTCTCATTTTCATACTCTCGTACTTCCATCCTACTTTAAAATGATCTGTGTAACAAGTTTCTTTATTTTGTATTTACTGTTTGTATTTTTTGTATTGATAGAATTGGTATAGTTCAGTCGTTTTAACCTCGTTTTATGACCTTAGTTTGTTTTTAGCAAGATAAAAAAATCAAATTGTCCAGTAACAACAGATGAAAAATCACATTTTAGCTAATTCTGACACATTTACAAAAACGTTAATTAGTGTGCATAGTCCCTACCAAATAAAATACGTTAAAGTCATCCTTGACAGCTCACTTTTAAAAAAAATAAATTTGTTTATTCCTTGCGCCCTTCTTGCTTCCTTCATCACATCAGTATATTAATTACAACTGCTTTATATACCTGCAGACTGCTTTGGGAGTATCTCCAATAATGACTGTAGTGCAGCCAATGTGGTGAATCTTCTTGCTGGAGAAGTTCACTGGATGATCCACATTGGGCCTCTGCAGGTGGACGGCAATGGAGTTAGGCTGGCTGTCTGTTAAACTCGCAGGGAGGCTCTGGAACAGAAGTTCAAAATGCAATAATCACATTTTTAAAGACCAAAACAGCTTAGAATGGTGAGGGAAAACCTACAATAATTTTAAATCTCTCAGTATAGGAATATCTACTTGCATTGATGTAACAAATATTTTAAACTTTTTTATTGCCATAGAATTGTAAAAGGTGAAAAAATTAGGGCTCACATAGTATTATTCCTAACTCTGTATTTAAACAGCCACTGGACTTGGTGTTTGTTTCTACGTACCTCCTGGGTTCCCAGCAGGTTGTTGGCTGGAAGCTGTGAGTACATTTTGCGTTCAAACACGTCCCGCACAGCCGCTCTGCTGATCAGCTCCTCTGCTCTGCTGCCACCCACCACCCGCTGGTTAGAGTGCATATACACCACCTCCTGCACACGTCCTTTACACAAATAATGGACATAGTTAACATTAGAATGATGATAATTCATACTTAAAACGAAAGAACCATCTCTCTAACCTAGCACGTCGTCGATGGTTTGCTTCTTTTCCTCAGATGCTGGAGTTGTTGAACCTCTCAGACTTGTAAAAGAAGCAACTTCTGACCTTCCCACTCGTCTCCATGGAGCTGAACGTTCATCTTCTGAAGATGTAAAAGCTTCTATCACTTCTGTATACTTGGATCTTGCCTTGTCCCTCGCTCCGGCACTTTGTCTTCTTCTGCCGCGACCCGGCTTCCTCCTGCCTCCATCTTCTTCTTTGCTACACAAATTCGAAGCAGCTCTTTTGGAGCATATTTGTGCCTCTAGGTCTAAATCCTCAGATTCATCTGAGCATCCTTCAAACTGATGCACTTTTGTAACTGTACTTTTAAGCCTATTAGCTTTCTTGTTTTCTGGTGAGGAATTTCCATCACTCTCGTTATCCACTGCAATTTGTTTATTTAGCCGTCTTTTCAGGCCCCATCTCTGTCTTACAGCATAATCCCCCTCTTTTAACAATAAAATGCTATTTCCATCATCTCTGTCTTTTCTGTCTGAGTCGATGGATTTGTTCTGGGGTTTTGTTTCAGATTCTGGTAGGCGGGCAGCACCATTTTCTTCACAGGAAGTTGTGCAGATGCCTGTGGAGATTTCATCTATCTTTTGATCTCTTGCTTCCTCCTCAAATGGACTACCTTCAGCGGAGGAACTACAGTCCCCTTCCCTCAGCTGCTGTCTATCCTTTACAGTTTCAAGGAGTCTGGAGAAGCCATGTTGGAGAAGACTCATGTGAACAGGCCCACCTGCAGCTTTGCCACTCCTGTTGCCATGGCCTGCACTTGAATTTGTAGTCTTTTGCTTTGGCCCTTGCAACTCTTCATCAGTTTCGCTCCCACTGCTGAAATCTAACACACCTTTTGGGATTTTTGAGACATGCATGTTCTCCTCGGGTGCTTCATCCTTCGACAGCGTGTTGTCTCCATGCTCCTGAAACAGAACAGTAGAAATTTTGTGATTAAGACAAGCACACACAGGAAAAACGGTGTAATGTTTAGCAACAAAATTCAGCCAAAGCGTAAAATCTCTTCCGTTTTGCGTCATGTTGAAAGTAACCAGCCCTTGTGAATTTCAAGTGGTGAATTTAAAACAGATGTTTTCCAACAACAAATCAAAGTAAACATCAAAGTGACATGAGTCCTGCATGGTGATGTAACAGGAAGAAAACAAAATAAGAGGCAAGTGAAGACATGCTTCAGTGTGGTCTGCTTCTGCCATGAGGTCAAACAAGTGATTCAATCCAGCTGCTCCAAATACAATTAGAAAGATGTGAAACATTTATCTAATTCCTCAAACTTCAGTGACAACAATTCAGGGGATTGATTGGTTATTTTTTCATCCTCTTGTACTTCGTTCACTTGACGTAATGTTCTGATTTTCTCAAACGCTGAATATTTGTATTCAGACACATTCAAAACTTCATACTTTTCCCTGATTCAAATTTCCTTCATGCTTGGTACTATTTAGGATGATTTTTTTAAGTATAAGTACAAAAGCTCAGCATAAATTTATGGCAGATATTTAGGGTGGTCAGAATGGGATGATCAATAGATGGATGGATGAGCATGTGGAAAGATGGATGAACAAATGGATACAGGGAAGAATTCATGGATATGACATTTAAACAACATAATGAGGAATAAGGCCTGGAAAATACAAATGATTATCCACATTTTGGTTTATTTTTCAGTACTTATATAGACATATGCCTACTTTGATCTAATTCCAAACTTTTCCAGAATGTGTAAAAGCCTTAGTGTAAGATGCAATTATTTATTTTACAATCATGATAGAATCTGTTGTTTGGTTTGACTGTCAGACATTTGAAGAATGTCCCCTTTCACATGGGAACAGGACAGTGAATGAGCCACTTGGGAAAAGAGGAAAGATAGGAAAGGTGAGCTGCACTGAGAACGATAAGAGTTACTCACTTCATTTCTGCTCGTCTTGTTCTCCTTCTCGCCTTCTTTGTGTGTTTTCGTTGTGATGACACCAGCCTCCACTTGTCCTTCTCGCTGGCAGGATGATGCATGCATTCATTAGCACATTTCACCAGACACAATCAAACTTAACAGTGAAACTCGTAAACCTTCAAATCTTTGCTTGCAAACAGTTTTTGTGGCACAGTCTAAAGCTTCTCCAGGCCAAACATTAAAAAATTGTAAATCCAGACAAAGAAAGTTAATAAAAGGTTACAGTTTTTGTCCTTAGAGCTCATCTTAAAAGTCAGATTATTACAAATGATTATGACCCAAGAGATGTACTATTGGTGTGGGCACAAAGGACTAAATAAATGTAAAAAATGCTTGAAGAAAATCTCTACAAAGACCTTTGGAAACCTCAAAGAAATGTTTGTTGGAGAAATGTACAAAAATCTAAGATTGTTAGGCTCCGTTAAACCAAATTATGATCAAAGTGAAAACAAGAGCAAATTTCAAATGAAAACACAGTATGACACATTGAAACAGCAAAAGAAACACTGATGGTCTAACCTCTAAAATCCTGCGGGTGAGACATGTTCCTTCTATCTGCAGCCTGAACAGATTTTTGATCCCAAAAAGTTCCCCTTTATAGATGCTGTTTCCTTGCACTGCTTCAAAGTACCGCCGGGCGCTCTCTTTACCGACTGCTGAACACTGCAACTGCTGTTAGGGAGAAAATACAACAAAATAACAAAACATAATCCAGTCAAAATAATGCATATTTTATATAATTTTTCATATCTAAATGAGCTGCATTTAAATCATGTTTTAAATCTGATCAAGAAACTTGTTTGACAAAAAGGATAGATGTGAGTCAGTATGTTAAAAGCTAATGTTCTCCAAAAATTTGCTGGGCACTGAATGATAGCAATTACAATTGTTCAGTACCTGTTTGTATAATTGTCTGAGGTAGATGACCTCCTCTACAGTCCCAAGTGAAATCAGCCTGAGAACAGTGACGTCCCTGCACTGGCCAATACGATACGCCCTGTAGAGACAAACACACAAACATCCATTTGTGTACAAAGCATTTTACATAGTCTGATGGGCCAGAAAAGTAAAAGTTATAACAGAATATATTAAGTAGGTATTATCTTGAACCAAAGCTACCTGTCAATAGCCTGAAGATCATTGGCTGGGTTCCAGGTGGGGTCAAACAGCACAACGACGTTTGCACCTACAAAGTTAAGACCAAGACCCCCTGCCCTACAAGAAGAAAAACATGTCTTTAAAAGGAAACTATATTGTAAAATAATAAAACCTAGAAGTCTTAAGAGTCCTTTTATACTTAAGAGTATAAAAGTAAATACGTCCAATTTTGTTTCAAAGTAGATAAGTGAAAACCTACTCTTCTGACAGCCTGTTTGAGTCACATGAACTAAAAATATTAAGCTTGTATCATATATCAATAATGAATTTATGAGCATATCAAGTGATGTGCTGAAGAGTGCAATTTTCTGTGGCTTGCGAATAATTCTTTTCTCAAAAAGAGACTTTTTATTAGTATAAGGATATGTGGAATGGATGAGTGTGCATACGGGCAACAGAAAGCAACTTAAAGCTGAAGGATGAGTAAACAATGGTTCCTACCACAGCTGATGACTCAAACAGGTCTTTGTTAATTATGTAAGCCATTACACTCTTGATAGCAGTTCTCTTAACTTCCTCATTGCATCAATCACAATATAAATCTTTTTTACTTAATGAACTCAAACCGAAGTCAGACTGTTCTATTGCTAAATTTCTTTTGATTCTAATTCCAGAGTTTGCTGTTCAAAACAAAATGCCATCACTCGCCTGTAATTTATGGCTCGCTTCTTTTTTTTTTTTTAACATATTTTAGTTGAAAAGAAACTTTAAAAATATTCCCCTGAAAAATATGTTTTTAAATTGTACTAGTTGTATAATTTTCCCACTAACATGGTAGAAACCAGGCACAGATTGATGTGAGAAGAGCTGTTGAATTCTTTCACAATCTGGACTCTTTCTCTGGACTTGGTGGTTCCGTCCAATCGACTAAAATCCAGTCCCTCTGCCATGCAGTAACTCTCCAGGATATTTAAGAGCTGAAAGGATATGCAAGAATTAATATAAGAAAATCAAGAAAACAAAATAACTTCACATGATGTGAATGCAACTCATTAAAAAGTCAGAGTTTACACAGGATAAAAACAAGACACTACACAAACAAATCCTATGTAGAGGAATATTTAAAGGATAGCATTAGGAACTCTGACTGTATATTTTTATATATGCCATAGAGTATGCAATCTTGTAACCTTGATGACCTCTTTTGTCCCAAAAAAGCAAAAGACAGGTCATAAAAATATGACCCCGTAGAGGCCACAGATGTTATTCGATGGTATAAGGTGACAGCAGCCATCGGATTGTGTAGAGTCTTGCTATCTAGAATCCATAACGTACTAATTGCTGTTAAAATCCCAAAGATATGCATAGAAATGCACATAACGAGAAAACTAGTATTCCAGCTTATTTAAATCTAGGTCAGTTGCGATCTCACAGTAGAGGCAATGCAACAGAACATGGATTTGTATGTTTAACAAAAAAAAAAAAAAAACTAAACCGGCAAATAGTTTTTCCTCACTTCCTATGTTATCCTTATGCTCTACTTTTGGTAGTGGTCTGTTACAAAGACAACATTACATTTTGTGGATGCTGCATGGCAAAATATGAATACGTTTGCAAAACACTGTACATTTTATATACTAGTAACAAAAGTCTTAGACTTTACTGTGTAAGACCACATGAATCAACAAATGCATTCAAAAACAATTGTCACCTGGGTTGACAGAGAAAAGATCAGCACTTTGTCTCTTTTCTGCAGATAGTACTTCAGAAGCTTCTGCAAAACCTAAAAGAAAACATGCACTTGCTAATCAACAGCTCTAAAACATTCTGTGAAGATTGCATGGAAATGCTTTCAGTTGAGTGCGGTACCTTCATTTTTCCACTGTACATCGGGTCTGAAAGAGCTTCAAAGGCTTCATTTTTGCATCTCTGCACAAAGTCTGGGAACTTCTGGAAAACCTTAGCACAGACGGAACCCACATACTTTTCCTATAAGATATAAATAAATTAATTGAATCAACAATGTTAGGAAAAAATAAGGAGTTAGTTTAACTTGATACAGAATAACAAGATTTTTACCTGTTTCTTGCTGGTGCCTGAAGTAGACTGAAGGAGGGCTGCATGGTTGGCAACCTTCCTCAATATGGCCAAGTAGGTAAAGTACAGATGCTTTACATAAACACCCTGAGAGTTTTTCTGGGAATGAAAATGATTATGTATTGCTTGGAGAAAACTTAATATAACCAGCATAACGAACAAATGATATTTGAGCAAAATCAAATTTGCCAGGTTCTTCCCTAAATTAAAGTACTGATCATTTAATTAATGGTAGACTGCGACTGTGGCAGTTTGTAATGTAAACTTCAACAAAAAGATACATTGAACTTTAGTAAGAACTGCAAGATAGTATGCAGTTCACTAAAAAAAGTATTAAGTGAAAAAGAGGAGGATTACTCTAAATAGCGATTACTCAAAATTTACAAGGTGGATTGAACAGTTTTGTCTATACTTTAAATTTTAACTAAGATCATAAGCAGTAACACCATGGAAGGGGGGGGGGACTAACTTGATAGCAGCAGCCCCTTCGGGTGCGTCCACTTTGGCAGTCACATTTCTCTGAAGACCTCAGCAGTAACGTCACATCCTCAGTATCCAGCACTGCCTGATAAACAGTCTGCTGAAAGTCTGTCAGAGAGCAGTACACTACCTGGAACAAGAACATACCAGAGAGATTCGGTAAGGTATTGTCGTTTTAAAAACTGAGAAGAGATCGAACAGATATTTGATGCTCTTCAGGGTCTCCACACTTACTCTGTCGTCCTTCTTTGGCAGCTGCTCTTTGATGAGCGCTTTTGTTCTCCTCAGGAAAAAAGGAGCAATCTTCCTCACCAGGGCTCGGACAGTCTTCCTCCCAGTAGCTAAGGCACGTTTGGTCGCACTGTACCTCTGTCCCTTTTCGATGGGATCTGAGAAATTGTTCTTGAAATGCCCCAAGTTGCCAAGGCAACCTGGACTGGCCCTGAATAGAATAAACATTTATGAATTCATAAGTGGATTAATAAAGTTAATATGAAATATTATTTTATAATTAAATAAAATAATATCAACCCACCAATCCATAACACACCACAGCTCTTCCAGGTTGTTCTGTAAGATGGTCCCAGTGAGACCGATTCTGTTCTGATGGAAGAAAAATGCAAGAATTTAAAACTTAGTTGAAAACGCACAACCACAGCGACTGTCGTATTTTTGTGCCTGGAAACATTTAGCATAATGGTACTTTTACTTAATGTTTCTAAAACCATCAGTAATAATTACTAACAATACGTAGAAAATATCCATTATGATATTAAATACTCCTTATTTTTCTCACCTTACATCTGAGCTCCTTCATAGATTGAGTGATCTGGGACTCTGGGTTTTTTATCTTGTGAGCCTCATCAACAACCACTGCTGACCAGTTGATTCTTTGGAGGAGGACATAGATATTTCATTTCTTAAGTATCACACTTATTTATTTTTTATCTTTATGCAAATTTGTTTGTACTGAGTAATACAATAATAAAATATGAAGGAAAAGTGGATTCTAAATATGAATTGGATACGTTTGTAAAATGCCTTAAAATTATATCTGTTGTAATCAGTCGATTGTAGCAGTAAACTTAATTGGAGAGTCATATATCCATGTGGAAAAGTTTTAAAACCTGTGTAGCTTGGTTTAACTAATCATTCAATTAGCAACACTTAATTATGACCGTTTAAAGTAGTTGTTCGGGTTTTGCTTGGGCTTTATGAATAGCTTTAGAATTATATTTTAAGTTTGGCTGATTTAACAAATTTTCAGTCCTTCTAGCTGAAAAAGTATGGTAGATGGGTCTACCATAAAGTCTTCTTTTGCTTTTTATCAAAAGAAAAAGAACAGTCTCAGAAAAACATGTCTTTAAGAAATAGGAAAGATCTCACACAAAACCCTACAGTTGGACCATTCACAAGTTGATCATCTACAGCAGGTCCATGTTTTCAGCTAAAATGAGTGACCTGGCTCACTCAAACTGAATTCTATTTAGCATTTTTAGCTAACTAAAAAAAGGAACCAATGGGGCTAAAGATATGATTTTTGATCTATTTTTTTGGTAAACCCTAAAGACTATGGCACATGACCACTTTTGACAAATTACACCTTTCATAAATTTTTGTCAAAAACATTCTTTTAGCACGTTTTTAATTTTTGCAAGATCCCGGCTATTTAAAGGTCCATCCCTCCCATATCTATCATTCTTTATCCATTTATACATGTAGCAAGCATGTTGGAGCTTGCTACACATTATCCAACCAGAAAAGGTGTATAAGCACTGAATTTTCATTACTTATTAAACTGATCCAGACAGAGGCGGAGAGTCTCATAGGTGGTGAGAGCGATCTCAATGCGGCCATTCTTGATGCGGGCAAGCTCCTCCTCCTTCCTCAGCCCGTGGACCACCACACACTGGAAGTAACCCCATGTGTCCAGTTCATCCTTCCAGTTATAAAGCACTGACAGTGGGGCCACAATTAGAAAGACCTGGACGGGATCACACAACACTTCAATCAGCTTGATGACAAACTTATACTATAATCTGCAGCACATGATTGAATGCAGTTGCTATTTGAGAAACTGTATACTATAGTTGTATATTTTAATACAAACCTTGCTAGGATTACTTTGATTGGAGGGTATCTGAGTTTGGAGAAACTGAGGCCTGTTGTTCTTGATGTCCTCCCATGTCCCAGTTTTGTGCAACACAGCAGCAAGAAAACCTATAATCTATGATAAAAAGTGAAGAGATTAAAAGCAACAAAGCCACAGTCTGACATGTAAATGACAAAACCTACATTTAGACAATTCTGAAGATAATTCTGCTGCCTATGTCTTGTACCTGCACAGTTTTTCCAAGGCCCATGTCATCTCCAAGGATACAACCAGTGGAGCTCATGTAGTTGTTGTAAATGAACCTGATCCCATCCCTTTGGTAATCCCTTAAATATCTGTTGATTGTATAAGGGACTCTGTCTTCATCCCTTAGATGTAAAGGAGTGCAGAGGATCGTGTCGTTGTTGCTGTCAGGGAACACAGGTTTCTCTTGTATAGATTGCTTTAAGCCAGATCTCATAAGTTTTGTGACAGATATGGCTTCCTGCTTCTGCTCTTCCTCTCCCGGCTCCCTCCTGAATATCACCCATGCTGTATCATTAGTCTGTGTACTGGAGGTCAGTTTCTGTATGATGGCTTCTCTGAGGATGCCGTCACGGGAACTCGGAGCAAGACAACAGTCACCTTCCCGCCATTCTGCATCAGAATAAATTAATCAGATAGACTGGTGTATTAATGAATTAGTATATTACCAAAGTTAAGCCATTTTAGTAAAATTAAAAAACTGAAAGATGCATAGTTATTACACACAGTGTCACAATTCAAATAAATGCTAATTATGACAAAAATGGAATGGATATTTTTCTAAAGATAATACCAAATAACAACCTTACAAGACATTTACATTTACAAAACATCCCGATATCTCAACTGTATTTTTTTTCTCCTCATTTGATTAATTTCAGTAATCAAGTTTAACAAGTGCATCGTTTTCGAAGCAAGAGCTGCAAAAAATTACAACTGCGTCCAGGTTCGGACAATTTAAAACAAAAACTGTATAGCAAAAGATGTCCTGTAAACCTTTCACAACAGCAGACGCTGAAGCCATCTGATTGCATCCAAGCTCCTCTGTTTTCTGCCTCTAGGAAAGGGCTAGCTTTGTTAGCTTAGCAAACATCACCGACATATTAAGGCTCTCCACTTAATCTGAAATAGACAGCCATGTCACACAGATTTAATCGTATATTAGTCTGTCGCTATTACTTCTCTCTCCTTATTTACATGTGTACAAAAATTAAAAAAAGCCGACAGACTAGGCAGGAGCAAACAGAACTCCACTGCAGCTTTCAGTGTTTATCTATTTTTACAAACCTCGGCGCACTTTCGACACTTATCAAACAGCTTGGAAAAATATGACAAGTAAAAATGTGGGTAGATGCAAATCACACAAATATATTCATAATTCACATGTATTGTTTTCTAATCACAATTAATTTAATTTTAAAAATATTGTTGTCTATATATAGTGAAAGTGCTCCGAATAATCGTCCTGCTTGTTCAGTAAATTAGTTACACTCACGCTGCTGATGGGCTACTTAGATGTGATTGCATATTCTACTACTACGTTATATATTCTATAATGCCTCTTGACAGTGAATCTCATTATTTGAAAACGTATTTTTTCCCCTAATTTTACCACATTTAAGGTCATCGTTAAGGTCATCGTCATCGTTGTAAAATTATTAAAATATTAAAATAATTTTAATAATTACCAGTTTCATGATAATTATTTCATTATCATGAAATAATGAAAATATTAAATATTTCAGCAAATGGCACCCACTAGGTGCCAATTTTTAAATAAGCTATTTGATAACTTGCCAGAGATGATTGGTAAGTTTTTTTTAGTGGGCACAACCTTGGTAGTTTCGTTTCTCAACTGACCAACACATTTTAATTACAAATGTGGCACCACTTGATGGAAAAATAAATAAGCTTTCCAAAAGCATTTTTTGCCACATATCATTATTGCATATAAATGATTAGCTAAATATAACTTTCCTTACTTTTTGAATATTTTCAAATGATATAGATAGCTGTGAGTCACTGGGTGAGTATCTTCTGGTAAAATATGAAAATAAAATAAATTAAAAAAAAACATTTTTAAACATTCTCTGCAGGATGCAGGATTACAAGTGAGAATTCTGATTATGCAATAAAAATATACAATTTTGTTCCACTTTGCTTTCAGCCTGCAGTTGCAATTAAATGCAAAGTTAAAAAAGAAAAAAAATGTTATTTAGCAAGTTGTTTTAATCCCTGTTTTTAGAAATAAAATGCTCAACGTATAAACAAAAACTGTCATAAGAGAAATCTTCCAACAAAAGAGGCATTACTATGGATACAACAAAACCACTATGACATTCGTTCTTAAGTCAAATGTGATGGATCTTGTGTTTATCTTGTTTTCATGCTGAATAAATTTGCAAACACACAACAAGACTGCAGTTTTCCATCCTCAATTTCACTTCCTCTAAACCCTGTCAATGGTGCTGCAGATGAGGAACGTCTAGGTCCACATCTTGTCATGGTATGCTGCCATACAAAAATAGTGTTTTTGTGCTTTTTCAACACTGGAAAATTTATAGGGCAGCAGCTGCAAATGTTCTCATACAAAAATCCCAAACACTGATGTCAAGCCATTTACATGAAGGTCTGGATCTTTCACACACCAGATCTCTGACTCTGACTCATCTGGCTTTCTCTTGGTCACATTTGCTATAATACAGTCCCAGAGAACCAGAGTTGGGACACATCTCTGGCTATTCTTACAAAGTTCTTTTAAATATACATTTTCACAAACAATTTTTTTTACTTTGTTGACTGATTGTTCTAAATGGGCTGTAACTGCTTAGGTTTTCTGTCATGAAGGGAAGGGTTGATTATTAATCTCATCACTTGACAAAAACATACTTTGCATGTCTGCTTTAAGTATTTACATAGTATTAGCATCCAAACTGTGAATTAAAAAACATATTGCAAAGTCAAAACATTACATGGGCTCTACATTTCAAATTCAGAAAAAAAAACACAAGATACAAAGTCTTGCTCCAGAGTGTTGCTCTGCTTCAACTTTATTTTTTTTCTCATGTTATTTCTGATATTTGGTAGAACTCATGTTGGAATTATGATAGTGAGCCTGTAATACTACAGCAAAGAATCTCCATGCCACAATATTTCCATCTCTATGCCTTACACTGTGTAAGATATTTAAAAATCTGTAATGATGCATTTGGTTCATGTTAAACATATCCCCTGTTTTTGTGTCCAAATTATTTCATTTTGGACCAATCTGTGCATAGAAAAGAGGTCCTTATTGGCTGTCTACACTTTGTCTACAGACTTTCTGGCAAACTTTAGTCTGACCTTCTGTCATATCCACAAAACTGACTACAATTTGGTGTTTGTACAAGTGAGTGTGTGTCTCACAAAAGTGCTAGTTAGCTTCTCTTTTTCTTGTTTCTTAGCATTCCCCTTCACTTTGCTCCTTCACAGACAGTTCCAGTCTCTTGTTGATGTTGTGCTCCTGAACTCTTCTTTGTTCCCTGCATCTGTTTGGAGAAATCTCTTCAAGACTCACTCCTTGAATCGTTCATCTTATTATTATGAAAGGCAAGAAAGGACTACGGATGATATAAAACAGCACAGATGATGTAGTTTTACTCTGAGAAACGAAATTTCTACAGCTGATTAAATTTGATTTTAAGCTTTCTCACAGTTAGCAGAGTAAAATGCCATGTTTAACAAATATTCTTGTTGAAACTGTTCCTATGTCATGACAATATGGTATGAGACAGGTAATCTGTGAATAAATTGAGCTCTTGTGCTTTCTCTCAGTGTTCTCATTGCTAAGTATGCATTGAGTTAGCAATGAGAACACTGGGAGACGTTCACCTGTCCAGTGCAGGTGAACATCTGCTCTAACTAGAAATAACTAACCAGAGCCAAGAGGCAGGTCTTAGTGCTGTCAATCACATTGTCATGTGGTACTGTGCATCTCCTTCCTGCCATTGCTCACTGCTGCCATTACAGCTTTTCCCCGTCAGTAGGTCCTTTGTAAATGCTCAGTCCAGTTAGCATAGCCATCTATCACGGTTTTCCTGTAACGGTATGTTGTTTCTCTGCCAGTTGCATATGTAGTAGCGAGTATATGATGTTGCGTGACAATGTTAAGATCTTCCTCCTGGCTAAGATTGGCTGTTTATGGTTGGGAGCGATACATTTCTTCAAATGGCTCAGGGAGGACGTGGAGGAGATCATTCTTTTCATAGATCATCTGTCTCATAAGAAACTGTCAGTTTAATACATTTAATACATATGTAAAAAAAATATTTTTCTTTATAAAAGTTGCATACTGCGGCTTTATGGTTCTTTAATATAACATTTATATAACTTGTATGCTCAATGTGACATTGAAAATCATCCCTCCACTATACCTCTCAACTCCAGATATAATATTAGTGAAATGTTGGTCAGTAAACTGAGCGATTCACCACAATAAAATGTGATTAAAAGGGCTGGAGACTGAGTTCATTATTATAATTTGTAGGTAAAAAAGTACTTGGAAATAAAAGGAGAAGCAATTTCTCTTACTGCAGGTTTCAGCTGCTCTTGCTCTCATGCACAGTCTCTCCAATGTTCCTATGACTGGACATTTTAAACGTCAACTCTGCTTGTAAGTAAAAGTCTCAGATGACCTGAATTTGATGGCTTGTTCCTTTTGTCCTGCAGTGAAATGGAAAACTCTACAGGACTGTATTGTGATCAAACTGCCTCTCATTACACTGCAGTCGCATAGAGAGGTCTTTTGTTTGTCCGCTTTGGTCAAATTAAGCACATCAACCAGAAAGTATAACTGACAGTGGCATCTGTGCATGTTTGTGCACAAGTATACAATGTGTGCAGTGCAATCCTTGATTTTTTTTTTCTAGTTTCTGTCTTGCCATCAGAGGCTCCACAGGCCCTTTTATAACAGCTGATTATTTGGCTGTCAACAAGAATGTTAAACCATGGGTCAAACAGAAAAAAGAAGACCCTCTGATGACTGCGGATTTACTCTACTCTGGCATTAACCACAGTTCTCCTGCCAGGCCTGGAGGACACGCACAAAGTGTTTTATTTTGCAATAAAATATCTGGCTACTAGACAAAGAATCCCCCCCCTTCTGCTCTTCCGAACCACCTCTAACCCAACATGAACACTGACTGGGACTCAAAGAACTGCATGACTGCTCGTCTCAACAATGAGGCCACACAGAAAGCACCAGCTCAGCAGAACTGGATGTCCAATTCTCAGGCATTTAAGCATGCAATTACACACCCCTCCACTCACCAATTCATTCCTGGGATCAGTGAGTACAACGTGGTATTTGTAGTAGCTCGATCTGACAGTGGGAGATACTGAGGCAAGAGCCTTACTGCTGTGATTGTCAGTTTGTTTGCTATTAAATTTAGTGCTTTATACTTTTTCACATTTTGACACACCACAAATCTCAAAGTATTTGTCTGATATGTTTTTTAATAGACCATGACAAAGTAGTGCATATTTCCAAAAAGGAAGAACAATTCTTATTTTTTTTTTTCAAATAAACAGAAAGTGATGCCGACATCTGTGTTCACCCTTCTACACTCTGCTTCAGCACCTTTCTTTGGAGTTATTGCTGTAGATCTTTTGTGGTATTTCTTCATCAGCTTTGAATATTTTAAAACAAAAATTTTTGCTGATACTGCTTTATAAAACAGCTCAAACTTAAATCTGGGCTTTGACTGGCGCATTTTAACACATGGATGTGTTTGGATGTAAGCCATTGCAGCTCTTACTGTATGGTTGGGGCTGTTTTCCTGCAGTGCAGGTGAACCTCTGCTCTAATCTGAAGTCTTTTAGATTGACAAGTTGATAACAGGTTTTCTTCCAGGATAGTCTTACATTTAGATCTGTCCATATCCACCTCACCTCTGACTAGTTTCTGTCTTCATGCTTCAGAAAAACATAAAGACAAACCCTCAGCTTGATGCCAGTAATTCCACTTGAGAACAAACTTTCCCAAGCTCTAATCCTGACCTTCCTGATGACTTCCTCAGTCTTTATTATGTTGTTCCTTCATTGTAATGGATGAAAGCACCTAATTAAATACATCTGATTATTTAATTAGGTTCTATCAAACTTGGAAATCTTTGGCTTTGCTTGCATCAAACAATAACCAAAAGATAAATCACAAAAGATACACAGGATTACATCATCATTACTCTGTATTTTGAAGAGAAATTTCCCTCTTTAAACCTCAGACTTTTATCTCAGTATTGTCCTGACTGTCAAAGTGAGAGTGAACACCAAAGTGAGATCAAAACAGTTCTCTGAGTCGTTCTGGAGGAAGAATGTAGCACCTTGTGAATCTGTAAGAGATTTAATCAAATTTCAAGAGAATTTGAAATCAGCCATTCCATACATGGAAAACAACTGCCAACATGCCCAAGTTTGATAAGGCAAACAAGTTAATCCTTAAAGTAGATTGCAAGATACCAAAAGAAGCTGCCAATGGATGAAATTTAAAAAGGCTCTTGCTGCTGTTGATGTGAAATTGCATACATGTACAATAATAGAATGCACAATTTTAACATCCTTAGTGAGCTGAGTGAGGAGAGAGGCGAGGACAAACTCGCTTTGTTCTTTAAGAAATACATGAAAGGATGTAGAGAAAGACCAGGTAGTATTGAATAATTTGGATAGAAGAGTCTGAAAGCCTAAATAATTGGCCCCAAGAACAGAGGACATGTCTGGTATAAATCAAATACTGTATTCCAAGAAAAGAACCAACTGTGAAGCAAGGAGGTGAAAGTGCTATGGTTAGAGAATGCTTTTCTGTAGCTGGATCATTGCCAGCTCACAATCGCAGAGGGTGGTTGGGGAAAATCTAACACCATCCTCAAAAAGATTACAATTGAAGCAAAACTGGACCCTGCAATATGGCAGTGACCCAAAATATATCAGTAAAACCATAAAGGGAAAGCTATGGAAAGTTCTAGACTGTGCCAAAGCCTAGATCTCTATCTCAGTGAGACGCTGCAAGATGACTTGAAATGAGCTGAAGATGGAAGAAACCCAAATATCTCACAAGTGAAGTGAGTTGTGGGGCAGACTTATCATAAACAGAAGTCAGAGACTGGGGTGAAGTTAATATTTCACACCTTAAACCTCAGTTGAAGCATATTTTTTTCATGTGTTTTGTTTGATGTGTAAAACACTGCATATTTTTATTAATCATTTGTACTTCCATCACTTTCTATTCCACAAATTTCTAAAAGTTTAGACACTGATATGTGGCTATTTCTTTGTAAACAATTCTATATTTTATAGTGTCCTAATTTTTTTTGCATTACTTTATGCGTTTCACCCTAATGTGAATGTGTTTGGATGTTTGTCTTAGTGTTTTATGGGATGTTATTCAATGGACAGCAGTCCTGTTGGGAGCCAGGCCATGCGTCCATGCATGTAGCATGAACTCATTCACCGCTTTGGGTCCAGAGGGGCTCTCAGGAGCAGGCTTATGGACCATTTAGTACACATTGCTTTCTGCCTTGTGGCCATACTGCACTTCTTTTCATACATAGGTTAGGGCTGGAAAAGTATACAGTGGGTTGCCAAGAAAGGCCCCAAAAGTACCCCAAGGGATTCACAAAGCTATATTTATTGGCACATTTGTATCCCAATTTATGTTACTTTCTTCATACTGTTTGATATTATCAGTCTAAATCTGTCAGTGCAGCTACAGCATTTGGCTTGAACCTTCCAAGCAAATGATTGTGAAATTGCATGAAACATCCATTTCACAGCACGGAGCAAAGCCTTTTTGTTCACTTTCTCAAGGAAATAAAATGCATTTACTGTAAAAGTCATCTTGAATTTCTTGTAAATAGTAATTTTGAACAGGTTTTTTTTTCCTTATAAGGTTTTTAAATCTATAAGATGCTATGGTTCTGTCTATTAATGTATTTTTTTCAGTAAACTAACTAATAAAGCTCAGAACAAACTGGTTAACTTGTCACATGCTTCAGCAATTTTTTAAATGAAATGATTATTAAAAAATTTTAAAAAAAGAACACACTGAAGAATGAATTTAATGATCTGGCTCTTTCTGCACTGATCATTGAGCTGTCAGCCTTCATCCACAGGTCAAACCACCCCCTGCACTCCCGTCTGGGGCATCTGGTCGAGTAAGAAAATTTTCTTCTGAACATTTCCAGTTATGTTTAGCTCCTGAGGTTCCTAACTAAGAGACAGAGAGTCTATATTAAAAAAGAACTGTTGGGAACTGGGCTTCCCAGTGGCGCAGCTGGTAGAGCTGTTGCCTTGCAGCAAGAAGGTTCTGGGTTCGGTTCCCGGCCCGGGTCTTTCTGCATGGAGTTTGCATGTTCTCCCTGTGCATGCGTGGGTTCTCTCTGGGTACAGCGGCTTCCTCCCACAGTCCAAAAACATGACTGTCAGGTTAATTGGTCTTTCCAAATTGTCCCTGAGTGTGTGTGTGCATGGTTGTTTGTCCTGTGTGTGTCTGTGTTGCCCTGCAATAGACTGGCGACCTGTCCAGGGTGACCCCGCCTCTCGCCCGAAACGATAGCTGGTAAGGGACCAAGGGACCAGGAAAATGGATGGATGTTGGGAACTGGGGTTATGGTTTCTTTGTGGGGATTTTTCTGTTTACCTGATGCTTCTCCCTTCATCCACTAGATGGTGCCTAGAGGCTGCACACCTGTGATTCATAATCCAATCATCCTAGAGTATATGAGGAGCAGGCTGCCAGCATTTAACGTCTGAGTGTTTGCCAGTAATGGTACTTTGTGCCCCTTGGAGCGAGCACTGAGTTACTTCTGAGAACACAAATTTCTAGTGATATTTATCTGTTTGCCTCTTCCTCAGGTGTCTTCCTGTGATGCCTTGGTTTACCCCTGTGAAACCTGAGCTTTCTGGATTTTTCCCCTTGTGATGCCTTGGATTATTACTCATTGGTTGCCCGAGTTCCCCCCTCACCTTAAGCAGACGAATCATCTTCAATTCCTCGTTTCCCGGCTGGCAGTCGAAACTCTCCTCAAGTCTCCTCACCTGAACTTACCTGTCCGCCCTCCACCTCAGCCCTCACCATCCATTTCCAACGAACCCTCCATCTGAACCATCCATCGGGACTTGGATCACAGCAAGGACCCTACAAGAGACCTAGCCCCGGTGACCACCGTATTCCTCCCCCACCCCCGTGCCTCATCAACCCAAGTAAGATTAATCCATTTTTCTGTGATACTCAATTGTCTGACCTACCTTGAACTCACTGTCTCTCTCACCGTTTCCCAGAGTATTGATGACCCCGGCCCTTTCCCCCAGAACCACACATCCACTCATTGTAAATAAACTTTATTTATCTGATCACTTGTTCTTCTGCCATGTTCTGTATGTGGGCCAAGAAACTAGGACCCAACATGACAAGAACCTCTCCTCTTACCACAGAAGCACCTCAAGGTTGGGTGATCAATCGATTGCTGTTCAGTTTGAATATCCAAAAGTACATGAATCTAGAAAACCTAAAGCATATTTCATGAACAAAAAATTTTTATCTAGTGAAATAGTGTGATTGGTTGGAAGATGGAGTTCATTTATTCTGCCCATCTTTATACAGAAGTTAAGATGTACAGGTTTCAATTTGTGCTTTTCCTAAAATTGAGAGTTCAAATTGAAAAATGTAAAGATCTCTCACCAACCCCGACCAGAAAATCAAACATGACTGCTTTGTATGTTAATCCAATTTCAAGTTGAATCAAAAATTACTTCCATGTACTAATGACTCTTTATCTCATCAGATCTTTCTCAAAACAGTCTTTGAAAATACAAAAAAACAGGCAACTCCATCAAATTAATGAGCTTGAACAACTCATCTGTTTGGAACTGTTTGTGCTAAATAGCTCTACATACTGGTAGTAATATGTTGATATTTACGTCTCTTGTGGAGCAGTTATTTACACTATTTCCTTTCCCAGTAACTCAGTGTTAACAACGGGGTGGTTTGGAGCAACAGGACTCTGAACAGAGACTCTTCACAGCCAGTTAGTGAACTTCTTGAACAGATGCCATCAGGCAAACAACAAACCGAATGTTTCACAGTTTCTCACACTGTTGGTTTTCTCTTTTGCTATTTCAGATGCTATGAAATGAGAGGGAGATGCAAACAAGGATTTTGTCAAGCCAAAGATATTGGATAACGGAATAAAGATAGAGATGTACAGTACATAGAATCAAAAAGTGAATGTACTCATAAGTGGCATTTATCTGACTTTAAAATATATCTAACCAGCCACAAATTGATTATTTTTTCTTATTTGACATTTTTATCCTTTTACTGCTTGTTTTTTTTCTCTCTCTCATCCCTCTCTTTCCCTCATTTGGTCTGTGTGTGGTCTGGAGACACTGTAAATCCTCAACCTCCACTTTGTGCCACCCAACGCGACACAGGCATATCAGACGAACCAAGTCAAGGCCATTCATGCCTTTTTACATCCTTTAAGAAGCCTTAATTAACTCTTTCCACTCGCATAAAAAGACTCAATCTCATCTTTCTGATATGCTTTAATAGGCAGTAACCAGAAACTTGATGTTAGTGTTATATTGTACTGACAAAACATTGAGCAATCCTGAATCACTTACCATTTTGTTTCTTTGAACCAAGACTAAATCTGTAAAAGTGGTTGACTGAAGCTTTACTCAGTGCTGTTCTGAGTTTTATCCATTCATTTTTTGTTGTGTATAGGTATATCTCCACATACATACTGAATGGTTATTTATTTTACATGTCCTTGTCTGCAAGTCCTGTGTTGGTGAGCTAACACAAAATATACAAAAGAAAACACAAAAAACGGAGTGATATTTTGTAGCCTGTTCATTTTGTTCCTTCAATAATTATATGAAGATTTGACACATTTTTCACATTGCTTGCAGAAGTGGCCATGCCTTCATACAGACCTTGACCTTGTCAAGGAATCTCATCTGCCTTGGCTTTTCACTCAGAAACAAACAGATTTCACAAACTGACACTATTTCAAATTGCTTGCTTCTTTGCATAGAAATACATGTTGTTTCCACATCCAGTTTTTCTCCCAAACTGGCCAGTTTTCTCATAAATACTCATTGGTGGCAGTAAGGGATTTATCATTTAGCTATCAGTCTCTGGGAAGAGAGGAGGCGTTGAAAAATAAAGCTTTGAGTCGCAGTTTCTTTGCCTGTTGGGTGGTCTCAAACACACAAATATCAAACTAAGGAGCTCTCCTTTTTGGAGTTCACATCCGTATTTTTAAACAGAGTGGCAGAATGTGTTTCCATTGTGGAGAGGGAGATAAGCAATGGAGGTCAAACAATTTGAACTCTGTCTCAAGCAAACAGGGCTGTGAGAGGAAGTTAAATTAGGGAATGGAGATTGAAAAATATAAAGAAAAATAACACAATCTGACTTAGTGACCATTTAAAACAACCAGAATGAGGTGGTAGGTGGAAAGGCAGAAAAAAAATAGGCAAAGTAACTGAGCTGGGAGAGAGATCCTCATGCTTCTCTGTGTGTGGTCTAAAGACCTCCAGGCTTGATATGTCTGTGTTGATTCTGCTCTGCCTGGGTTCAGTAAAGAAGGAGCAAAAGTACAAGAAAAGAAGAAAAAGACAGAAGTCTCTACAACAATGAGAATGTTTGCCCAGGCTTGGTGTAAGCATTGAGGAATTAACTGCTCTTTTATGTGGAAGAAGCAAACAAACTGTGTCATGTTTGGCCCCGTGGAGATTACTGTGATATTTGCAAATATATCAGCTGCTCTGTCAAACAGCGTTCTTTTCCCTGGGCAACCGTCCAGAAAGAATGGAGACATTTCTCACTGACACATTGTGAGACCAGATTTTCAGAACACATTTGTGTATGTTAACATTAAAATAGGAAAAGACAAAGGTATGACCTTCATCATGCTGATTGCAACATCCACTGTGGCAATCAAGAAGAAGTGAAATGCTTTCAGTAGACAAAATATGTATTGGGTGTCTCATCATTGTGTAGCCTTCACTCCATTTCTGAACTGAAAATATACATATTTTTTAACATTTTCTTCTGTTCCCATGTATTGATGGGCTATTTACGCAGTGCTGTATTTGTTAACATTCAATGCTTTAATAAACTAAAAAAACATTTAATTTAGTGCTAAGTGTTACAAAAGAAATTATTTCATTTTAATACTTTATTATAATTTCAGTGATGAAATGTCAGGCCCTTGGTGTCAGCTGTCATCAACCTATTTTTTCTTACTTGTCTTAGGACAAAGGATGAAATGTAGCTATTGTAGTAATTTCTGCAAAGTTACACTGACATGAATTACGGTAATGTTGATAAATGTGCTTATAAAATAAAATAAATGTAATTATTTTAATCATGAATAATGATATATATTCAGATATTTATAGTCATACTAAATTATCATATAGATCAAATAACCTGTATAAGTCTCTACCCCTTGGACCTAGTAACTTGTGTTGCAAATACTGCCTTAAAACAGTAGGCTTGAACTCATGCCATCAGTGCTTCTGATGTTGTTTTGGATGAGAAGTTTTTGTTCTCCTACAGTAATTTTGGTAGGTTGGACTCTGCAGAGAAGGCTCACCACGTTCTTTATTTGTGGATAATGGCTCTCACTGTGATTCAGTGAGATTCTGAAGCCTGGAAAGGGTTTTTGCGGCATATGTTTAAAGAAACAATTAAGGGAAATCTGAAACAATAAAATAATTTAGCGCTATTTAATACATAATTTAAGTTTCTCATTTTCTTATTTAGGTGCTTTTGTTTACCGAACCCAAAAGCATGAGATAATAAATAGATGCAAAAATATTTTCTGTTTCTAGCTTTAATTCTTCACTGATAACTTAGAGCAGTAAAAAACACTCAAAGAGCACAGTGTTATTTACTATTTTTTTACAAGTTAAGCTTGTGTTAAGTTATTGGAACAACCATTAAATTCCACATTTTCTTCACAATTTTGCCTTTCCTTTTAACTTTTAAATTTTATTAAAACTAAGACAAAAAGGAAAACGGTCTGTAATCTTAAATTGCATTCAAAATACCAAATCGCAAGAGACCATTAATCATACAGATGTACTCATCTGTATGTGTCTAAATGGGTGATATAGTGTTTTCCCACACCCTCATTTGACAAGACACGGCTACTATTTCCATTCAGAACGAAGGAATGTTTATGATACTGTTAAATACAGACATGATTTATTTTGCCTCGATGAAGTAAAGAAGAGAAACTCTCTTGTGGCCTTTTTGAGGTGTCCTACTTGCAGCATAATAATTGTTATACACAACTCTCTAGAGCTGCAACTGTGTCCTGTATATAAGTTGTGCCTTCACAATGTCTGCTAAGCTCAAGCCAGAAAACTCATCATATAGTGATGTTTCTACATTGAACTTATATTCGATCCCATTTCTCTCTTGAAAGCTTTCCAGACGTTCTCCAGTTTACCCTGTGTGAAAACAAAAATAACTTGCCTTAAAGGTTATTTATTTGCAAGATGTTGGATGGTGTATTTGTAATCAGTGCTCAGTTAAGTATTAACATGGCAAAATATGCATCTTCTTCCTTTTTTATTTCAACTTTTAAACTGCAAATTAGTCATCTACCTTAAATAATCTAGGTTAAAAAGCGTAAAAAATAAAACAATTAAAATGTTACACCACCTATAAAATGCAGGACACAGTTTTGGTCTGTTTGGCCCACAGCTATGCTGCTTAATGACATATTTTCAGTGGAATGTGTATTTACTAGCTTTATTTTGACAGGTGATCAGGGTTCCTGAATGTATAAACTGATTTAAACACATAATTCATGTTTCCCCTCATGTGGCATGCAACAAAACAACAGTGGGGAAACAAGCAAGCCTTGTGGGTCCCTCAATCAGAGTCAAGGGCCATTTCGACCAAACCCAGATGTGACTCCTGTGATGCTGATTGTGTTTGTATTGTTTACTAATGTAGCTTGGAGCGGATTCTTCACTTTCAGGCTTATTTTTCCCTTCTCCTTCCATCAGATCTAAAGACTTTCATTTCGACTTGAACTGCAAACAAAAGAAGATTTTGGCTCAGCATTATAGTCTTTGCTGGGTTGGCATGATTTCTGCCATCAGTGCTGATATTTATGTGAGTTTGTTTGTTTATCGAGGATTGCAAAAAATCTCAGAGAGGTAGTTGACTGGCTCTCCTGTCATCTTCTTCCAGAACAACAGGAAAGTAACTTAATGATAACAAAATATGTCTGAACTTCCGCTGAATAAAACCCTTTTCAATCTCCGTTATATTCCTGATTCAAGGACTAGAAATGTCAATAATGTTGCTGCTGCCTTTTTTGAGACGATTTGGAGGCATTTTATTTTTTTAATTTTTACAAAATACACAGTAAAAACTGCCTTTCAAAAATATTCCTTACACTTAAACTTTTTCACACTTATCAAGTTACAAATACTGTGTAATACAGCTGTGTTTTTATGTGATATATGAAAAAGGAAAAGATAAAACAAAATCAGAAAAGTGCAATGCATATTTGCAGTTGGTCTCCCTATTTTCTTACACCCCAAAAAAGTAAGTTCAACTGATAACCTGCACAAATCTCCTAATTACTGAATAGATCCCATCAGTGTACAATTTAATTCCAGCATTGAGCCTTTGCAATTACGTCATTTAGTCACTCGAGGCACGGACATCGGAAGTAATGATGTGAGTATTGCACAAAGCAAATTAAATTATTTTTCCAAGGTCTTTTTGCCAATATATTCATGGCATCTACTTGTTTGAGTCAAGCTAACTTGTCTATGAATGTAACATACCTGGCTGTAGCTCATAGACAGCAGTTTTTACAAAAGTTGGAAGCAGTTAGGTTGGAAACCGACCCATACCTCATCCCTCCTGATTGTTGATCAAATTACTAATTTTGCCTGATTTCATACCACATAATTCATATCACTATGTCACAAACAGCTTCTCCTTAAACCGAATTAGGTTTAAAGACGTACAAAAGATGAGATGTTAACCAGACTTTTCACACATGTTAGGATACATGATGGTGGGGCAGTTGCCTTGCCTTGCAGCAATAAGGTTCTGGGTTTGATTCCCGGCCTGGGGTCTTTCTGCATGGAGTTTGCATGTTCCCCCTGTGCATGCGTGGGTTCTCTCTGGGTACTCCGGCTTCCTCCCACAGCCCAAAAACATGACTGTCAGGTTAATTGGTCTCTCTAAATTCTCCCTAGGTGTGAGTGTGTGTGTGCATGGTTGTTTGTCCTGTGCATCTCAGTGTTGCCCTGCGACAGACTGGCGACCTGTCCAGAGTGACCCCCACTTCTTGCCCGAAACGTTAGCTGGAGGCACCTCTCCCGACCCCAGTAGGGACAAGGGTATATAGAAAATGGATGGATGGATGGATGTTCCCTGAGGACTTCAGTGTTTTTTAGAGAAAACTGGTGAACATTGGGTTAGTTTTTAACACAATATGCAAAGCTTATAACATCTTACGGAGCACTGGAAACAAGAAAACACAGGGGACGTCTGCAAACCTAAACAGGGCATCCAACTAAACAGGGACTAAACAAAGGAGTCAGGAGGTAAAATCCTGCAAGAAATGCAGATCCACAGTTCAGGATTGATAATCTGCTGACAGTTCAGCTATTTGTCATGTACTGAATAGACCTGTCTTTATAGAAGGGTGTCCTACAGAAAGTCATGGATGATCTAAAGTAATGTAAAGATAAAGAAAAGTGGAACCTCTTGGCCTACATGCAAAATTTCCTATGGTGAAACATTGAGGGGACACTAATATGAAGGAAAGGGTGACAGAAGCAGTACAAAGTTAATGCGAAGATGCCCAGAGATAAATATGTATTATAGCTGAAACTGGAGTAAAGGTTTTTCCTTCAACAAAACAACAACCCTATCCTATGAGTGCTACATTAGAAAAGCTTAGCTCAAAATACATTTATGTATCAGACTAGCCCACTAAAAGTCCAAAATTAAATCCAGCTGAAAATCTGAAATAATGTGCTCTGACAATATTATGCTCTCTATTCAACTAACTGAGTTAAGCTACTTTTCAAAGAGGAATGGGTACAAACTTAGGGCTTCATTGGGCAAATACTGTGGAGATATAAGAACTGCAGCTGTAGTTATAGTGAAAGCTCCTTCTGATAACCCGGAGTACTGAATGTAAATGTAACAATGAAAAGAATGTAAGATTTTAGTTCCATTTATTGCCTACAACTTTGCATTGGTCTACATCACATAAACCTACAATAAAATAAATTAAACTCTGTGATTGTAATGTGGCAGATTGAAGCAGTTCAATAGGTGTGAATAACTTCTTTCAAAACTGCCATGCCATTCCTTGGTGTTTTTCTCTCATGGTTGATCACTAGAGCAGGAAACAATTTCAAACTCAGAAAATGAATCCACAATCCTCCTCACCTAATGTCAAGGGCCAGTGGAGTCATGAAGGAGGCAGTGTGTGTGTGTGGCAAAAATGTGGTCTATCTGTTGTCAGTCCTGTGATTCATGCATGTGTGAGTAAGTGATTAGGTTGTATGTCAGGCACGGGGACTTGTCTGTGTGAGTAATCACTATTTTTGAAGTGTGTTTCCCCTGAGGCAGGTGCAGACACAAGCCGGCTTTTGATCATCAGTTCTTGTCATGTGCAGCTTATTGTGCCTGTCTGTGTCTCAGACAGGCAACTGAGTATAAAGAAGATAAAACATGCTGGATTATGTTTAAAGGAGTACATAGCCATCTTTAAGCCAATTTTAAAGATGGCTTTAATTAAAGATCATATGAAACACCGAACAAATTACATTAGTTTATTACTTTATCTTTGTGTGGAATACATTTGTTTCCATGTCAACAGGCAGAGTAAGGGGTAGATTGAAAGCTTGCGCTCTAGGCATCCTGGTAGGTCCTTTCATACTTTCAGTCAAAAGTCCCAGACAGGTCGGCACTGCCAGAGAACATGTAGAGTAATTAAGCAAATCTATCATGCAGTTTGGGCATGTCTTACTTTCTTTAAAAAAACAAAAGAAAAGAAACTTTTGGGATGACTTTGTATTGTAAAAGCCAAAGGTTGAGGTTTTTTGTGAAAAAGTTCAAATTGCTTAATCTGTTCTCATAGATCAGTGCCCCACTTACTGACAGGAATCTCACGAAAGCTTATTTAGTTCTGGTATCCTGTTCAGCTGTGACACCATCCTGGACAGGCATATAACCAGAGTTACGGCTCCCAGTAGCGCCATGTGTGTCCTGATGGTGGATGGTACACAGGGTGCCTGAATAAGAGTGTTTATTCCTGTCTCTCTCTCGGAAAAAAGTATTGGCTAAACTTTTGCTGCAACTAACATTATGTGCTCTCTCTGGCCTATAAACCTGAAAACTGGCTCAGAGCTTGTCTGTTCAGCTGTATTTCTCTCCTAGATGAAATCGCAAAAGGAGCAATTACTTCCATTAACTCTTTACATTTTCTCAAACAGTTCTAGATCAGATGTTATGAATTTGATCAATACAAGTAAACTCTATACATAATTTCTACAAGTCCGAACCAGAAGTAATTCACACCATCTTAGTAGGCAAGTGCATGTGTAATGTATTGTGGACCCATGGCTTTGAGACCAACAAAAACAAAATATGTGGACACTCTTGAACAGTGTACAAGAGAAAGATATTTGAGCAAGATTGCTACTGTCAACTCGTATGAGAGGGAGAAAGACAATATGTCAGATGATTTGGACAAGCTCCCACTACAACATACAGTAGTTAACTTCCTAGTGAACACGGAGAGGAGCTTCGCGGTCTAAAGTCTATGGAAGCATACAATCAATGTTTAACCAGACATATGAATGACGTACAAACACTTCGTGTGATGTTCTGGGGACCAGCCTTCTTTATCAGGTTATTGAGCCTCTTTAGGTTCCTGGCTCTGATACTACTTTTTGGTACATTTTAGAAGGGCGCCAAATCCTGCTAGAAAATAAAATCAATATCTTCTTAAAGCTTCTTCTTAAAGCTTATCAGCAAAACAAAGTATGAAGCTCTCTAAAATCTCCTTGTTAGATACCCGTTAGTGTTGAAAACATAATTCACCAACACCAGCAGATGTCATGGCAGCCCTAATCATTACTGAATGTGGAAACACTGGACTTCAAGCAGCATGCCTATGCCTCTCCGCTCTTTCTCCAGACTCTGTGACCTTTCAAAATAAAATGTAAACTACCTTAAGCTGAAAAGAAAACTTTGGACCACTGAGAAATAGATCATCTCTTTTTCTCAGTATGGTTCTGCAGTGCCTTGACACAAGGAATGCAACATTTGTGACCATGCTCAGAATTTCCATGTGTGCAGCGGCTTTTGGTGCACTGACTCCCACCTCAATCAGAATGGATTATGATGGACAATCCTCACAAGAATGCAGTTATCACTGTTCCTGGTGCATCTTTTCCTGTCATATTCTCTTTGCTAACCTTTTCACGCTTGGATACAACACACTGTAAAAACTATCTTTTTCAACAGTGATCTTATGTAACTTCCCCTCCTTGTGAAGAGTGTCAGCAATGGTCTTCTGGACATCTGTCCATGATTCTCCATGATTGTGTAGCCCACTGACCCAGACTAAGAGACCATGTAGAGCCTCAGGACTCCTTTCTAGGTGTTTTATGTTAATTGGCTGATTAGGGTGTGACAGAATGACTTTCTAAAATGTAACTTTTTCACAATAATGTGCTTGAATAGAATACTCAGCATTGACACTGAATTTGAGATTTTGATAATCTATAAGCCATAATCGTCAACATTTCATGAAACAAAAGGTTGAAATTAAGTACTTTTTTACATCTTTATATCTAGTTTACAATTGCATTAACAATCAGGCTACATTCCTCTTTTTCCAGTTTTTCTGTCAGCAAATTTCTGCTATTATCCAGGTGACTTCATAATAACAAGAAAGTTTGATAACTATGCTTTATTGTCCAGATGTTTTAAATGGGAAAAAAGTTTTTGCTTGAACTTGTGTTTACGGACTGCTTACACATCCTGTGAAGCTCTACAGGGTCAGGACTCCTTCACCTTGGCCTGCCATTAAAATGCTATTATTTAAGGACAGAGACGGATACTACGACATCATTAGTTTGGATTAAGAAACTTTTGTTCCCAAGCTTTATTTCTCACATATTTGGATCAAACCTCTCTCTGTCTGTCTTAATCTCCCTAGATAAGGACAAAACCAACAATGCTTTAAGTCTGCCTTTTACTGAGACAGGAAAGCGATTTTTACAAACACATCTCTCTGTGTACAAGTACATGTTGACTTTGTTTCTCGTTGTTTGACATTTCTGTGCTCCATACCAGCATGGTGGTGAGAGGACAGATGAATGTGTGTTTATCTGATATCCATGGAGCCAAACCTGCACACACAATCTCAATGTCATGTGAAAACAACTCTGCAAACAATTTGTGATCAACTGATATTCTGATTTAATTAAGTTTCAACTTAATTATAGGAGTTTCAGGTCCTATAACTCTCAGCCAATTATTCCCCAGTGATTTATTTCCAGCATATTAAGAGATGGCGGTGACAGAAGTGCACACTCAACTTTGCCATTAAAATCCCAAACAATGCTCCTATTGATCTGAGCAGACAGATTCTTCTAATATTCCTGGAGCTTTGAGTTTGCAAACAGATGCACAAAGCAGAGCCAACTCCAGATAACCTGTCAACACTACTTTCTGTTTATACATAGCAATCCTTGGCAGTCTGTGGAAAAGCAAAGCAACAATTAAAACAAAGTCAATAAAAACTGTCACCCAGCTATGTCACCAAGTGGTGGCCTGCTTATTTCATTAGTGTCACATTTTCATACACCTGACCTTTTCACATCTTTCTACATTATAACCAAAAACTGAGCCATTCTGAATAGTGACAGTTTCTCTTCACTACATATTATTTTGTGTTGGTCCATCACATATAATCAAGTAAAATGCATGAAGGTTTGTTATTGCAATGTGACAAAATGCAAAAAAGCATTCTGTCACAAAAGCCAGTTGTGTTCATATTTTTCCAAGGCAACTTTTGAGATTCTAATTCACAAAGTCTGGATGTCTTGTTCTAAAATGCTCTTTTATGTTCCCTAAAAAGTAAGACAAAAGTTTAGTGATATGAAATCTTTTCATAGTTGTTTGGACACCACAGATTTAAAATGTCAATGTTTCCCTTAAATTGTACCCATGACCACTTTCATAAAACATTTCCAGAAGATGCTTAAGTAACAGATTATTGGAGATTTTATACACATATTGGACTGTTTGATATTTCACAATGTCCTGCAATTTTAGTAAATTAAAGTTAAATAATTTGTGTGTGTGTGTAAAAAAAACCCTGGGATTGTGTATTAATCAGACAGATTTTTTTGTAAAACTAATAGTTGTTGACGTGATGATTGCCCCACATTTCTGTGCAATAACTTAAATATTCTAGAATCACTAAATAGTACATGTCATTAATGTTTAGATTTATTAATTTAAGACACAACACTGACACCTGCAGAACAACAGACTCTCCAAACATCCAGACTTCTCCCATCTTCACAAATTGTTTTTTGTTCTTTAAGCAACTTTTTCATCAAATTTATTGGCTGGGTAAGCAAGTCTCAACAGATGTTAAACAAAAAGCACTTGAAAACTGAAAGAAATGACTTGGAAATGCACACACAGGAGTGATATTATTGTGGCACTAATAGGTAGGCAAGGATATCCCGGAAAGCAGAAAGAAAGCATCACTCTTTTTCCTGCCATAACCATTTCTCGAGCTGTTTTAGATTTAGTGTTTTGGTTAATTGGCCTCTTAAGCTATGACCTCATAGTACTTTGGGGAAAACAGGCAGATGACGATGATGGCACTTTGATGAGGCAGAAAAATTTTGGTTTTGGCTGCAGGTGATGCAAATGAATGTTAGGCAGCCATACAAGGCTGTTAAAAACAATGGTCTGAATCTGATTTGGTTGAAGGCAGCATGTTAAAAAAAATGACCCTTTTGTACTGACGTGCTTCAGCAATGAAGCAACAATTTATGAAACATGCCTACCATTTCAAAGCTGTTGTTATCATTTATTCTGTTTTTGACCTTGTTTTTTGAATGTGTCTTTATAATATTAAATTTAATGTAACCACATTTTCCAGAAAAAATGTTGTCATTTGACAAAATGCCTCAATTTCAACACAGCTGACACAAACACCATGATAAGTGAAGCATTTATAGGCATTTAAATCCACGTAATAAGACTTGATGTATCTCAGAAGAGCTATCAATAACACGCTGTCCTAGTCCGCTGTGTATTGCAAGGCTGTCAGAGAAAATCGATCTCTTTTTCAGTCTTGAATATGAGATTTACTTCTCAGATCATTTTAGAACACCAAAAATATGCTGCTTTGAATCAATTTTTTTCAGCAATACACACAATCAATCTGACTGTTGTTAGACTTAATGTGACACGCAGAAATGCAGCTAGTTTGTTTTTATAGAAGCATACACAAAATCCTTTAATTACAGGTTAATTATGCAATTAGACACACCTCAGAGGAGTTCGGGTATTCCAAATACCCCTTTATCCTCATTAATGCATGTCTTTAAACTATAAACATCTACCAGTAAAATGAAGTAGCTCCCGACACACACCAATCTGTGGTTTTGCTTGAAGATGTTTTTAATTCATTTTCGAGGGACGTCAACATTGTTGCAAATATATACATATATTTCAAGTCAAAAATAAAGGAAAGGAAATAGAAAATTCTCTGGAGAAATTTTTCTTTGGACAAGGAAAGGAAGGTAAAGATCTACGACCTGCAGTGTCGGGAAAATTCCTGCTAATAAAGGTTGATTGTTTACGAGTGTAAATTCCATCAAGGAAGGTAACAGTTCCTGCTGTGGCTCAGACATGACTGAACAGGAGGTCTGGACAGCTTATTAAGTGCTTACCTTTGAATGTATCACTTTTTCCAACAGGCCTACCACAGACACCCACCCTCACTTTAATAAAAGTAAGCAAACCTTCCAAACCTTAAATGTGAAGGATTCCAGACATTACACTGGAAGAGCACAACCAACCCAATCATGAAAATGTGATTGAGATTTCATGAAATAGACCAACACAAGATAACGTGGAACATAAAAGTTATACATGAGTTTCAAACGATAAAGAAAATAAAATTTTACAAATAAAAGTCTGAAAACTGTGGTATATATTTGTATTAATATGAAAGCCCCATACAATCTCCAGGAGGCAAAGAGTAACTCTTGAGGAGATGCAGAGATTTACAACCAAGGTGTAAAAATCTATGGACATAACAACTGTTAGTTGTGCGCTTCACAAATTTGGCCCTTATGAAAGTGTGGAAAGTCACACTTCCATTCCAGTCCTTGTCATGTTTAGAAAATTGTAACTAATATATGCATCAAACAAAAGGAGAGCTGAATGACGGCGGCATGGAATAAACTGCTTTACAGGAACAGGAAGAACAGACAGAGAAACTAAAGGACAACCGTGGAATTATGACAGTCCTACTTGCAGCTTGCAAGAATCTATGAAGGGGACACAGATTCTCTGGTCAGGTGAGATTAGCAGAACAGTTTCTAAACCTTGTTTCTCACATTACTCACACCATTCCCAAAGTGAAATGGCCATACTTTGGAGGACTTTTCCTTTAGAAAGGACTGGCTTTTACACCCAGAGCAACTTCAAATATACCAAGAAAAAGGAGCAGTCAAAAATAAACAAGAAATAAACATTATTTACACAAACCTAACACCAAAACAATAAATGATACCAATAAATAGTTGCATACATAGATACAAATCATCCCAGCTAATCTAATCTAAGGTCAATCAAATAATAAATGTAACTTAATATAACTCCCCAGAGAATCACACCTCCTAATTGACATGGCATGCTCCAGGAGCTTTTCAGCAGCACTGGAGCATTTCTCTCCCTTTGCTGCTCCACCAGGAAAGATAAGTGTTCAAACAATTATTGAACTCAGATTGACATTCCTGCCTCCACATTTTTCCCGTAGAGGAAGGATGGCCACTCCTCCTGCCTGAAAGAAAGTTCAACCTAATGTCACAATGGAACTGAAATAAAGTCCTGAGCAAAACATTTGGTCTGTAAGTAAACTAAACACACCACAATGTCAATAGACGTTTATTAGTGATGGAACCCCTGGTCTCCATCATAGATACATCTAAAACTGGCAGAACACCATCACTAGGTTCAGAACCAGAGTTGGATACTCATAGTTCACCAAATCGTATTCATTTTTTTGTTAGTACAATCAAAATACAGAACTAAATACAATTTGTAGTAAGATCTAAATATTGCTTATAAACCCAATCTGGCTGAGCCGGAGTTATTTTGCAAAGCAGAATGGGCAAACAGCTCAATATCTAGATGTTTAAAGGTGGTAAACATATGGCACAAATAACTTGAAGCTGTAAGTTCAGTGAAAGGTGGTTCTGCTAAGTATTGACTCAATGGAGCTGAATACAAATGTACACCAGATGTTTATTTGTAAAACATTTCAAAACCCATATATTATTTTACTATACTACTTTGTGTTAGTCTATCACATAAAATCCCAATAAGATCTAGTGAAGTTTGCGGTTGTAACATTACAAAATATAAAACAGTCCTCTGGATATAAGTACTTTTGCAAGTTACTATAGCTTTTTGTTAGAGAGTGTAAATTTGTGACTCAGATTTTCCCTTTTCCCTTAACAACTGATACGAAGGAATGTGTTCAGAGGCACACTTCATCTATCTGGCTGCTCTCTGTGTTTTACAGGGAGATTCAGTTAGTTTCCTTTTTCTTCTTTTGGACCTCAGATTTCCATGGAGCCACAGCATTGATATTGTATTATATTGCTTATTTGTTGAGGCCATGTGTATACATTCAGGGCAGCACAAGTTTCCTGTTAACATTGGAGGCTGAACTTGTTTCCAAAAATTACAACTTCACAGGCCAGTTGCAAGGTCCAGACCACTAGCTTGTCTAAATACCTGCCAGCAGTAACGTTGTCTATTCCAGATCTCGGCATAAATGTCAGCCAAACAATGAGGGAACTTCTGTGTTAAATCAGAATGGGGCTAATAGGGCCTAAATGTTCATGCCATTTGATGCAAAATGCATCAAACATACCAACTGGAAACATTGCAAATTAATTTCTGAGTTAGAACAACGTGAAAAATGCAAACACGTTTTCTGTGAGTCATCAAGAGGCTTAAATCAGGTGAGCAGCTTTCAAAACGAAACATATGTTATAAATCTGGCCTGCATTTTCCACTGGAGAGTTTACCTTTGCTGATTGAAGCAGTCAAACATAAGCATTTGCTATATGTTTGGTCTGCATCGCTGTGTTGCTGCTCATGGGGAAAAAGTGAAATAGCCCTCTCGGATCTTCGCAGAGCTGCTCTGATTGTGCACACGAAGCCTCTCAGAAATTGGGAGAGGTAAACAGAGGCCAGGAAGTGCTGCGACCTGTCAAACAGTTCGGTGTATGATTGAAGACAATCATGAGCTCAAACATAAACATCCCTGCAGGCCTTCACAGGCACTCAGCCCCCACAAGCTGGACTGACTGAGGAGCAGAGGGGGTGCTTTTATAACTTGCCTATACCACTGGAGGTAATGTGAAGTTTCTGTTTAGAGATGAGCTTATAGAAGGATTTTTGCAACAATTTTTTTTCTACTATGAAAATTGTATTTTTGTTCCCGATGGAGGTTTGACACCGTCGTAGGAGGCAGAAATTTGTTGAAATCAAGTTGGCTTCTTAATGCTCCAAGTGTTTGATGCAGCTCAGATTTCTGTTTCTATGCACCTTGGTAGCAGGTTATATTTTGCAAGGAATCTTTAGATCCTTAAAATGGGTTTCTACAAATAACAGTTTTTGCAAAACTAGACGCAAATTGAAACTGTTGAAGTACTGAGCGGTTGCAATGTATAGATTCACTACTGAGGACAATTTGGAGAGACCAACTAACCAAACATGTATGTTTGGAGTACCTAGAGAGAAACCATTCATACGCAAGGAAAATATGGAAAATTCAAGTAGAAGTCTTGACTTTGAACCAATTCAAGGCAATAGTGCTAACAACTTTGCCACAGTGCAGCCCACAAAGGTACTGAAACTAAATCTTACACAACCTTACACAAATTTTGCTTCCAAAAACTTTTTCACCTATCCATAGGTGAAATATATTATCTAAAAATGTACTTCTTTTGAGGGTTGATATACAGGTCACCAGAATATTTTTTTTTACGTTAGCTTCTATGGCTGATCCCAGTCATCCTTCTGAAATAAGCTCATTTCAGGAAGAGGATATTCCAGATCTGTCTTTGGGTCACAGTGCACATCCCATTACCATAGTTAAAGGTAAGAACATTGACACACCAGTAAACAAGGCTCAGCTCTTTCTTCACCATCCAAGAGAAGGGTAGTTTCTGCGTTAACGCAGACGAGGCCCAGATCCATCTATGTGGAAGACTATGCTAGTATTTCAGCCAAAGAAAGAAAGCAACAGAAGAAAATATGAATTTATTTGGCAGGTGCTTTTACACCCCCTGTAATGCTCTGCAGACTTTGCATGCCTAGGTAGACTAATAACATTATTTTGAAGTTGCTCAGTATTTTACTTTAAACCATAAAAAGTACAAAACAGAAAGAGCATACATGTATTCACACAAATGACTATGTTGTGATGCATTTCTTAGCATAAGTACTGCTCGATAAAAGCCCTGTGCTTCTTTCTATAAATAAAATATACCACATCACACTTTTAGCACAAATGATTGTTCACTCTCTTTTTTCCTTCATTGTGTTGTTGTTGGGATGAGGGAGAGACAGGAAGAGGGAGAGAGGACATTCTTACTTAATTGGGATCTTGAGCGCATTTGTTTTCAATAAAGATGTGTGCTTTGTTTGCATTCTCTTGCTCACTTTTTTCAGCTTTCAACCTCTCTGTTTCTTCTTCTTTTCACTTTTGGCTTGAGATGACTGATAGCAGGCTGAACTGCAGCCACCAACACTCTGAATGAGCTCACTGGCCAACAGTAGTAATCATAGAATTTAATTCAAGAATCCATCAAAATATGGATTTTGAATAGTGTTGATACATCAGCAGGAGGATGCGAGTACAATTTGAAAAAAATGATTCCCATCAAGCACGTTTTTATATATTGCTCCATTAAGCATGACGGTGAACAAGATAAAAAGTCAGAATCAGTTTTTGAAGTTGACATATTGTGTTGCCACATTTCTGCTTTGAACTATAATCCACCTGCAAATCATAAATAGGCGAATGAACTCAGCAAGGGTTTTTCTCCCGCTTTTCCACGTGGCAGCTAGCCAACGGACCAGCCTTGTAGGGTGTGAAGGGCCCCGCCAGAGGTCAAAGAGGGTGATAGGCAGATGAAGTCATTCCTGGATCAATGCCCGACCGACTAAAGCTCGTGCTTCCTAATGAAGCACGTCATCTCCTTCCTCCATGCGGCCATGGAAGAGCACTGGATACCAATCAACAGTCATATACAAGGAAACTTTCAGTCTTTGAAGCCACAAGATACATATTCAAAAATCTGGTCGCAGTTACAAATACATCGGGTTTTCCCACTAATCTTAGCAGAAAAGTACAAAAGTTTGTGTTTGGGTTGTCGTTTTTCTTGAGCTACCACTGCTTCTTGGCAACAAGTCTAATGCAGTTGGAAATCCAATTTATTTGCCACTGAATGGTGCTACATTTGTAAGGAAAACTCATTTGTGGGTAGAGCAGCAGTGCTGAGTATGTGGGTTGGGCCCATAAAAAACTTGCTAAATACTCTCTGCCGGTGCCAAACACTTTTTTTGGAGGCAGTGTAGGGTGGTATCTCCGTCAGAGCAAAAGCAAGGCTCCTCATTTAAAACTATCTCTGTGTATGGATTGAAACTCTATCCTCCAAGCTGTAAGTGCTCGCTTCCACAAAGCAAGTTTTATCAGTGACAACCAGTGACGACACTCCGCCCACAAGAATAAAGCACTGCGCTAAGGGCAACAAGAGTCTGGGGAGGGCACCAAAATAATCAGGGTGGTGAAAAACCATAATTATAATATTCATAATTAATAAAACTGTATAAAGCATGCCATGATAAGCAGTACAAAACTAACCTATCCAAGAAAAAGATCAATTGAGGGCACTCGACTGGCTAGCACTGGCCCTGGAGACTACATCTAAAATTTGGGAGTGGAGAGTTCAGGAGGGCTGCCTGCCTCAACCCCACTATCGATGTGTCAGCACACATTAAAGATGATGTGATGATCTGTTCTGAGCCAGAACAGATCACTGGACTAAAGTCATGGATTGCTTACTGCCAAGTCTTGGAACATTGGCTGAGACATTGCTGGTGCAGGCAGATAAATATAAAATAATAGAATATTTTACAAGTACAGAATCCAACACCACTGATGTGTTTGGTACTTTGTTTTCTCCAAAATACTATTATTGAAATAAATCTGTTTGTTCAGGTGAATTACTATTAGATAAAGATTATTTGGTTTACACTGTTTTTAAGTTGCATGATAAGTTTTTGAGTTTTGTGTTTGGTAGGGCACTCACCGAGGGTAAGAGAGGCTCACCCAGGGCACAGTTCATGCAATGTGTCAATACAGCTAATGTGTAGTTTTTGATGCTGACTTTTTGTGCTGTATATTCAGCCAGATGATATCAATTAATAGCACAAGATAATAAGGAACCTTAGGCAATAAGATTCTTTATTGACTAAAGTTTGATAAGATTTTAAGAGGATGAGATTTTAAGAGGTCTAATTGTTAATCTGTTGTTTTTTTCCAGGCTCAAGTAATTTATATTAGCCCATGTCTGTAAATGAATAAAAAAACAGGAAAAATCCTTATGTTTAGTCAAGGGTATGTTGGCATAATATGTGCACACGTGTTTCATTAGTTCACACAGATGCTCGCAATATAATCTCCCAGAGCAATTTTACGGGCATATCTTTACTGCTTTTACACTACAGAGCTCAAAGAAGAGAACCATTTTCCACAATGACCCACGGCACTTTTATTGAGCCCTACGGCATTATACTGTCAGGAAAACAACATGTCTAGCCCACAGATATGGTCCAGGAGTTATGACTCTTGTTTCCAGTAATGTCTTACTCCACCAAGTCAAACTTCAGTTCATTGTCATTAGGGGGCATTGCAGCATAGCTTAGTTTTTGTTGTAAAGCATTAAACCATTAAAATATTTTTGTACAGTGTACGTTTTTATAAAGACACTGATAGGGTTAACAGGGGTGAGTAGTGAGTCGTATACAGTCTATTGGTTAGAGATTCAAATTGTTAAAAGGGCTTAAGAGTTCTTTATATAGGTCAGCCTCACTACATTTTAGATTTGTCCAACCTTAATGGATTCGAAATGCACAGTTGCTCCATGGGCTCCATACATTCAGCATATATCCTGAATTTACTGTATATTGTTTGTATTCCTGATTGGGAGCTCTGAAAATTTGACTTCTGAGAACAAAGAGAAGGCAACCATCACTGGAAATGCAAATGAACAATAGAAAACTCCATTGTGTGCAAATGGTTTTTTTTCTGTTTACTCTCTTAAATTACTACTTATTTATTTATTTTTCGTTTTTGCATGGCATGCCGCCCTGAGGAGAGCGCCACATCACCCATATCAAACTAACTTCTGCTAAAAATACCTCCTAAAGGATAGCTCAAGTACAACCAGTGGTACTTAGCTACAGTTTTATAACCAAAGGGTATCGGGCCTCCCCTTGAACCTCTGTAATCTGAGGCTCAACAACCATAATGGTTAAGGCAGTGAGGGGTGGGGAGTTAAAAACTTCACTTCTGACATTTCTCAGCTCTCCTCCGACGCACAGGTCCGGGACTTCTCTGACTTGAGATCTCCTCCAGTGGAAACGCTTCCCTCCTCCTGCAACAGACCGCTGTGCAGAAACTTGACCGCACGGAGAGGTTCCGCTCTCGGAGAACCCCGCCGTCCCCACCCCCTGAAGTCGGAGATGCACACACGAGGTCCATCCACCTGGGTGGTCTCTCTACTTTAGTGAGCTGTTGCTAAGCAGCTAATAATAGTCGTGTTTGCTGAGTAATTTTTGCCCTTCTGGAACCAATCAGATGCAAGAGAGTCCTGCGATCTGACAGCCCCAGAGGCGGGATCTAGAGTCTTTTTTTCTCACCCCTCCTCCTTTCTCTGCCTCCAAACGGAGAGAGGTCTTTTTCTCCCTCTTCTATTGAATCTCAGAGTTGGCCGTGACGCGCGGCCCAGGGGAAGACCACATAGATCTCAGCAGAATGCTGCGACCATCGAGCTTTCAGACCCGACCACTTGCGTGTGGGAATCCCTCTGCGCGCCTCGCTTTTTGAGAGAAACTTGCTGTTTTTCTGTTCTTTTTCTCTTTTTTCCCCTTTTTCAAAATTTTTTTAAGAGACAAGGTGAAAGCGGTGAGAGCGGCGGAGACCTCCGGATCACGAAATGTTGGGATGGAAGGCGCAGACTTTGACTCGCCGTCTCCAACAGGAGTATGAAGTCCCACTTCACGGGTGTCAGGTCTCCACGAGTGAAACTCTGTCGCCTCGGGATATCGCTACACGCTTTCGGGGAAATACTATAAAGTGGGAAACGGTAACCACCTCGCAGTCCCCGCAACATGGCCTCGGCTGCTAATGCGCCCTTCGAGCACGAAAACAGAGACCCCGATCGGCCGAGGATAACGCGGAGGAACAGGGGGGACTATACCCGCGGCACACCGCTGGATTTGGAGTATTTGCAGCGGCCGAGTTACTGCGATGCGGGCTTCGCTCTGGAGCAAATATCAGAGGTGCTTATGTCCATGTTTCACTACAGGAGAGCTGCGTGGTGCTTGTTTCATTGTATTTACTGAGGGGGTAAAGTGGCCAAACTTTATGTCCAGTCGCTACTAGGTAACAAGACGTGCTTGAAAGCACATGACATGAGAGAGGAAAAAAGTGATTCTTTTTATTTCAAATGCATGTGAAACAAGCTCCTTGTTGTGTTTATCAATACAGAAACTGCTGCATCCACACTAATAACGCACATGGCGAAATCATTGCATCTGATCCTGTTAAACATTGGAAAGACAGCTGTACATAGATTTTTCTGACAGGTATCTAAACTCGGATGAGTCTTCTGAAAATCCATGTGGCTGTTCTCTTCCGTTCACAAATATTGCCAGTAACCCCCCCACCCCACAAACCCCCCCCCACACACACCCACCCGCACCCCCCCCCCCCCACACACACACACACTCTCTTGTGTTGGCTTCTCCACTCCCCATGCAGACCGGAACACACGGCCAGCTCCACAGGGAGAGGGGTTGTCTGCCTGTCTGCGCGTGTGTGTGTGAACGTGTGTGGTGGTATTTGTGGGTTTTAACCACATGCACTCTTCAGGGTATTTAATATCACCTATTGATGTGTGGGGCGTGCAACGGTGGAAGTGAAAGCCACCCCAGGGACAGTTCATAGACTGCTTCCCTTTAGAATACAATAGTCTCTGTGCAGTGGGATATCTGCCATGTATTTATAACTGAAGTTTCAGGCTCCCAGATATAAAACTCCTGTTGAGTTTGGCTTTTAAAAGCATAAATAAATGGCTAAAGAGATTAAGTCAAAACCCCACAGACTAATCATTATAAGTTGACAGTAGAGCTGCATGATTCATCTAATCACAAAATCAGTGTGTTCAATATTGGAATCACAACAGTTACTGGATGCAGTGTTTGGTTGGAAACTATATTATTTTAGTCATGCATTAATGTTTAGAAGTCTACTTCCATTCAGAGCCAGTAAACAGATAATTTTGTACCCAATACATAAATAATGATGAAGTACTTTCTTTGTTTAAGTGAAGTATATTTAAGAATTTTGGAGAAAAATAATCAGTTATTAAGGTTAGTCTACGTTTGTATAATGCAATTGATTATTACCCCAGAGTAAACCAAAAAAATGTCCTGCTATAGATATTATTTTTTTGGAGTCAACCAGTTCATAGAAGGCTATGAGTTGAATATAGACATTTATTTTCAATATTCCCTGGGTGGACACTAATTTGTATGCAATTGCAGATCTTTATGCAATAATGCAGACCTTACTGACAGTTCTTTCCCATCATTTACCTCCATCAACTTTGGAGGTCCAGCTGGATACCAGTTTCAAACTCTTCAATTTCACTCTATTCATAGCTTGTTATTGCAGCTGTGAAATGACATCACTCTATGTATAACCAATAACACCGGATATGTATGTTCCAGGATGGGACAATAAAGGGATTTATTGTTTAGAAATTCATTCACATGCATTATGAAATTGGATCCTAATAACTAGAGAAGAGTCAATCAATGGATCAGAGATCAGATTGTCAACGTATGATCGCCATTTGTATGATCGCCTCAAAAATTTGAGGTAATCAATTTTTCATCGATCACTTCTGATCTGTGATCAGCAGGTCAGATACCAAAATATGATATTTTTCTAAAACTGATCTTAGCAAAAAAAAAAAACACACATCTGTATTGGCCTAGAAAAGCCTCATTGCTGCATCTTCACTCAGCGCTAACGCCCCCTCAGATGTGTTTTTGTGAGTAAAATTCTTTATTTTATGCACATTATGTGTGTAAATAACCCATTTCTCTGTATTCCAATGGCTTTACCTGGTCAGGTAAGTGTAATTGGTTTACTTTCATTGGCAGTAACTTCAGCTCTCTTGTCTTATCACAGGGGAAGGCGACTGGGAGGAAAGCACCTCTGTGGCTGAGAGCAAAGTTCCAGAGATTTTTATTCAGGCTCGGCTGTTACATACAAAAGAACTGTGGAAAGTTTTTGGTTGTGGGTCTTATGATTTTTGGAGCTTTTGCCGTGGGTTTAAGGGCAGCTAATCTGGAAACGGACGTGGAGAAACTCTGGGTGGAAGGTAAGACGATGTTTGGTTATTGGCTTTTTTATTAAGTTGCACAGCTTCTTGAGTGTATGCATGAAAATCACCAGCTATAAAGACTTTTAAGGAGAATTGCTTAAAGTTTGTGTCTTGGAAAGTGGCCGAGCAAAACTGTGTTGGATTTGCAAGAGGTAACAATAACGTCACCCATGAAGAAGGTTGTAATTAGGCTCATAAGCAGCCCTTGGAGTTGAGGAAATTTTTGTCAAAGCCGCCATTTTGTGAGTGTGTGTATGTGTTGGTGTGTGTGAGAGCCAGCCCCCAGCAGTTGAAGGCTCAGAGGCTGTGTGTGTGGTCCTGTTTTGGACAGCTCTCAACTTTCCAAAAAGATTTGTTTCTGGCTGCAGGGAAATAGCAGAGCAGGGACAGGAGCTATGGAGGAAGTGTCACTCAGTCTTCTTCTTGTTTTCTTATAAAGAATTTAGGCAAATGGAGAAATTTAAAAGAGGGAAAGAGAGTGTATGCATGGGTGGTTCTTTGGGGGTAAAGGCATGAGGCTGAGTTTTTTTCCTCCCTCTTTGATCTGCATTCCTGTACATATGGCTCAAGTTGGCTGTTCCACTCAAGAATGAAAAGAGAACCTGCTATTTGGAATTGAACTGGGACTGTATATTTGAATAAACAAAATATTTTTCCACATACATTTTTGTAGCTTTATCCTATTTTTCCATTCCTTTTTTTATGTGATAACAATCCAAGTTTTTTAAGCTTAAGCATCGAAGCGGATGGACTCCCGACCTCTTCTCCTGGGTTTGCAGGCCTAGCCCGTCCTTGCGTGCTGCTGCAGGGGTCCGACAGACAGTGGTCTTCTAATGCATTGCGCAGGCGCAGTTGATCACGATTTGTGCAGAAAGTAGCCTCTTCAAACACACATTCCTGATTGTACTCAGAGGATCACACAGTTCTCACATGCCAGAACCACGGTCAGGAGCACCGGGGCGAGAGGGCGTTACAGGAAATGCAGAATGTTATGGGAGAACGACAGAAAATGCATTTTAGCTGTTAGGAAAAATCTGTTCAGTCTTTCTGGCATTTTAATTTTTTTTAGGCAAAATAAACATTTGCTGTGTTTTTGGACACATTTTTAAAAAGTTTGAGGATAAATATTAAGTGAGGCTGAAAATTCACAAATAATTCAATGTAATTATATTTTTTTAGCATGATTCTATATTTCTATTAATGCAGTTATAAACCAGTTTTGCTTATTGACTGATATGTGATATGACCCCTGATAAAACCAATATAACTGGGATCGACCTCCTACTGGAGTCTTGTAATAGTATTTTTCTATAGAGCAGACTAAAGAAAATAAATTTATCAGATATTAAAGTGTGTGTTGAAAGTCCATTTGATGGGAATGAATAGTCCTTTCTTAGTCCCACAATGTGGACATCCTCTTTTTATGACCATACAGTAACAAAATATTACCCAGTGAATATAAAAATATCTAAAAACAATATAAGCAACTGCATATTACTAAAGTGCCTATAAAAATATGAAAGCTACTGAACCTACAAAGGTCACTAGTTGACCAAGTATCCAGTTCTCTTGGTTGATTCTCCACACTCAGGGTGACATATATGGTTTAAATGTTAAAGGGACTTGTTTAGATTCTTTAACCAAAAATCTATGGAAACAAAAATGGAAAGCTGAAATTTACTACTTATGCAACTCCAGACAACTTTTTGATCTACAGTTTTGTGCTGCTCTATTATGACTGTTGCTAAATAAGATTTTGCATGCAAATTAATCTTTTTTGGCACTATTGGTGTACTATCCACACTTTTTAGTAGTCAGAATCTGATAATTTTTCATATTATAAGGTGTTTTAAACTTAATGGATATATTTGGTGGAAATGTTGCTGAATAGTAAAAATGTTATTTGAACATTATTGTGTGAAAAACTGTGTTCCTTTGCAGTTTAATGCTTTGGCAGTTTTTGTTGTTTAATGGCTGTTTCTAATGCAAAAAGAAATCGCCTGCCATAACAACTAAAACATTTTAAAGCTACTTTTACAACCAAAAATGTAAATTAATTTTCTATAATCATTCCAGTAGTGTACTGCATTGAATTGTTTTAAAATAAGTTAAGTCTAATAAATATTATTTAATATTATTATTGGACCCCTGCTTTTTCAGGCTTAATATTTGTAGATTCACCTACTTGTGGATTATTTTTGTAGAGCATATCTAGATTATTTTCAAGAAAATGCAGCTTTGGATGGTGAGGTACCTAGATGCAATGTTACTTGAGCTATTGGCTGGCATTTGGAAAGCAGCCAATCCAGGAGTGCTGTTCTTTGTCGTTGGTGCTGATTGAGGGAATGGATATGAAAGATTGTCATTATTAGCTTCTTTAGTAGTACTAATTGATGTATATTAGTGTATATTTGGTGCTTGAACTATTAAAATTGGCAAGTATAATGATTTTAAAATGGGTCTCTGAGTAAGATTTAAGCACTTTGTATTATTTATTGTAATAAACAAATGGACTCTTAGTGGTTAGGTACATTGATACAAAGCGGTTTGTCTATGCATATGCAACTAAAAGAGGCAAGGAAAACAATTTTGTGCTGATTATTAGAATAGTCTGGTAGCAATGACCAGTATGGGTAATACATTTGATTTAGTTTCATACATTTAAATGCATCTTTTTTGCCTACAATTCAATCACTGCACACAGTCAAAAACCTGACACTAACAATCGCTGTCATAAAAAATAACCCTTACTCATTACCAAATTGGATTCTTCACTACAACTTTTATTGTGTTTTGATGCAACTAAGCAACTGTGATATGACTGCATTCCATCATGTTTTCTGAAGCATGCGTAACATTTATTGTTGTTCTTAAGACAAACATGAAAAAAAATTGTTGAAACTGCAAACCCAACCAAACAGTCTGTTTCTTTATAAAATCAAGATAATTCCAAGTGAACCAGGTACTGGTAGTAAAGGGATCTCTAGGAAACATTCGTAAAATGCACACACACTTTGATTACAAAAAGGGACCTCCTCACACACATACACAGACAAGGAGACAGTGCTTTGGTGGTTTCCTAGGTCCCGGTGCATGAGGGGTTCCAGATGCTGGTAGGGAGAGATCTGTTTGTTTAGATTAGACTGCACAGCTGAGGGATAGATTAGTTCTGCCTGGACCGCGGAGCCCTGTGCTGGGCCGTGCTGGGGGAACTGGCCCATCAGGCGAGAAGAAAAAGAGGCGAGAGGAGAAGAGGACAGAACAGCTGTTTATGTTTCATCTGGAACTGCCCTCCGCAGGCGACCCATGGACGACCCCGCCTAGGGAAGCTGTGTGGCCCGCAGACGCACATATGCTACAATACTGTTGGAGCTCTTCATGATTTCATTTGGGGTTCATTCTTGCCTTGGTTGCAGCTAGAATCCCCCAGCCGTCCACCATCAACTGCATACAGGACTTGTCTCGGGTGTTTATTCTACCTATTGTCATGTGCAAAAGCATTAGCAGGAGTTATCTCTTCTCACTGCACTCTCTCTGCACTGTTTATAAATGCTCAGACACAGGAAGTTCTGTTTATTAGACAATGTGACAGAGAGAAATTGGGAGTGAGACACATACTCGTGCAAAGGGGTGATTGTCTCCTTGTACACCCTGAAGTGAGAAAACATGAAGGGGTCTGCATTTTTTTTTGTTAAAGGTTTTGTTGCCCCTATGTGGCCTTTATTTGACAGTTGTCAGATAGGAAAGCAGGTTGTGAGAGAGGAAGAAGAATGTGGCAAAGGTCATCAGGCCAGGACTTGAACCTGTGACAGTCACATTGAGGACTGAAGCCTCCATACGTAGGTCACTCTTTACCCCTGTGCCCACACCACAGCCGGTATTTTATCTTTCAAGCAATAAGGAATTGTGATAGGGATAGTGATAGAAGCACTGTATTTAGAAAGACTTGAAACAAAAGCTACTCCAGTTGCATTTAACTGAAACACTAAGACAGGAGTTATTCTTATGACTATAAAAATATGATTATTATAGTTAGATTATTTCCATTTATAACATACAAAGACTGGTATTTTGTTTTTTATCCATATAAGAATACATAAGCAAAGTTTACCACTGCAAGTGCAGGAATATTTATGTTGTAGATTATGTGCCTTCACTTTTCACAACATGCCTCTTTGTACTTTTTGCAGCAAAAAAATACTTCCAAACAGCCAACCTTTGCTTTCTTATAGCTATGGGCTAAGTACACTGGTCTTCTTTCAGCCAGCTGGCGGTCAGTGTGCAACAACAGGTGCACAAGGAGAAGTACTGTGTTACTGTTTCCCTCCTTAAGCCGGTGAAAAAAATAGATGAGTAACAAAAAAAAAAAGTTTTCAAACTTCCATATACTTTATTAACAGGGTCAGTATGGTTTCAAAGCCTGATAATCTGAGGTAATTATGACATATTTTTATGGTATATCATTTCTTGTGCAAAGATTTAGAACAAAAATACATGCAATTAAGTTTTTTTAATTTAAAATAAATGCTTATCATTATTGCTACTCAGATAAATGCTATTCTCATAACTCATATTCAGTATGAGTTACAATATTGCTGCTAACATTACTTTGTCTTTATTGATTTTTTAGTATTACAAGTTAAAACTCTAGAATACGCTTCAGTGCATACTGTGCAAAATATACATGTGTTGTTCTCATCATTAGTAATTAGTTGGCTAATTAGTCAAGCTATCTGCTGTGGTACCCAACCTCTGACTGTCTTGAAACATTGTAAGGATTTGTAAGAGTGGTGGATGATCCTACTTTGAATTTCATGTTCTTCTATGCATGAGATAAATTTAGTTGTTCTCTTTCAGATTGCTGACCGGCAGTTATAGGTTTGGGTGGGGCAGGATTATATCAGGCCACCCTCCATAAAGCTGGAAAAAACCCTGGTCTCTCTGGGTCCTTCTCTGACATCCCATTAATAAGACTTTAAAATATAGAAACTGTGATACAGAACATTTCTGACATTTTGGACGCATAACTTATTTAAACTGTGGTATACCAGTAACTGACTCATGCCTTCCTGGTAGTAATATCTTAAGTACACTTTTCTTTGGAAAAAGTGATTTGGGTCAGAATGCATCCACACTGTGTTTATTTTCACTGTGCCACTCGCAGGAAATGATTAGCTCCAACAGGAAGTTGTAGTATTGTGATGTCCTATCTTGATCTCCCCCACACACAAACAGTGCTTGGAGTCAGCTTTGGAGAAAATGCCTCATGGCGAGTGTTCAACTCAAGATGCACCCTCGATTTCAAATCAGCGTAATGATTAACTGACAGAGAAAAGAAACGTGAATTTGAGGAACATGATGGCTTTATCGTTCTTCCTGACACAAATAGCAAGTTATGGTATCTCATAGTATCAAGGGCCAAGGCGAGCCTAGGCCAAATTTTAAAGAAAGTAAGACCACTGCCTGCCTCTGATTAAAACAGAATCAAGTAAACATAGGCTTACTGTACTACTAACGTCCCCATGCTTTTGACTTTGAAACGGGTTATCGCCTCAGTTTGCTGATTGGAGTAGCAAGAAGTGGGTAAAAAGTTTACAAGCTCTGGGCATAGATTGAACTTGATGAAGCGGATGAGCTAGAGTTGTTCTTAGCGCTAGTGAAGGTCATTGCATTCACAAAAATGTCCCAATTCAAGCTGAAACGACTTCACACTGCCCAGATTTATGGTGTGGACTTGGGGACACAGAGTCATGAATTGTAGTCTCATGGCTACAGGCTGACGAGAGGCCCCGGGGTCCCACAGCACTTTCTTTGGGTGCATAAGTGCAGAGGCCAGGGGCCACGACCATGGACTCCAGAGACCCTGAGGTCATCTCATTGAGGCCCCGCTATTTAAAACCTCACCTGATACTCACCCTGTGGCCTGGGTGCAGAGTGAAGACTCACAGCAGAGGGGGTGCAGGGCGGGAGCTCCAAGAAATGCAACAGAAGTCGCAGCTGTCACCAAGGCACTGATGTGAAGAGGTCCATCTCTTGAACCTTACTGTTTGAAGGGAGTCTGAAAATGCATTTTATTTTATTTTTGTGTGAAAAGAACTGTCCAGCAGAGGGCAGTAAATCTGAGGTATAATCTTTGAAATGATGTTTATGAGCACCCTAACTGAAAATAAATTATAGTCTCCCAGATTTTAATGGTTCCAAGCAGATTTCTTTGTATGATATATGGTGTGTGTGACCAGTGTTTTAAATTCAGACAATATGCAGTCATGACATTTTTATGTTCACCTTGTTTGTTCTGGGCTGGACCTCCACAGATGCTGTATTCTTTGTCCCATAGATTCAGCAAGGTGTCAGAAACATACACTGATGCTTGTTATATCATATCATAAAGGAACAGATATGGTCAGTAAAAATAGTACAATCCTGAGGTCAACTGTTGTGATTTAAGTGGTGCTCATTTGGTTCAAAGGGGTTGCAATTATAGCAAAAGAATAACCATTACACTACTACTACCAGGCTGAGCTTCTAATCTAGGCAGGACGGATTTCTGGTTTCATGTTGATCTATGCCAAATTCAGATTCTCTACCATTTGAGCAGCTGAAATTGCTACTCATTGGATTAGGCAAAATGTTTTCAATCTGTTATTGTCTAGTCTGTGTTTGATACAGAATCAGTTTCCTGTTCTTTTCTGACAGAAGAGGCATCAGGTGTGGTCATCTTCTGGTTCATCTCATCTACTTCAGTGTTGCATGTGTTCTGCAGTCCTTGGTTTGTACAAGTGATTATTAGGGCTACTATTTGTATGTTGTTCATCTTCAGCAAGTTTGTTGGATAACCACTGAATAGTTTATGTTTTTCAGATTGTTTTTTGACAACTTGAGAGACAGTTGTGTGTAAACATCAGCACTTTATGAAATGATTGTACCAGCTTTTTCTGACCCAACAACGATGAGACACTAAAAATCCATGATCTGTTTAAACTTCAACAAATCGCCTTAGCCATTCTAAAATTCCTAAAAGCATTGAGTTGCTGTCACGTAATTGACTCATTATTGTGTGTGGTAACAAGAAATTAAACCACAGTACTAATAATTTGACTGATGTGTGTAATTAAAGTGGGTATTTTGCTGAATGGCAAAAAAACTTCACTGTAAACATTTTGCACCTTCACAAATTGGTGTTTTTGCTTTTTTTGGTCATGTTCATACTTGTTCCAGGTCTGACTGGATTAAGACTATTCATACACACCTTTACAGTCAATGATTTTAAAAGATCCCTTTATAATCTGCTCATAGTCCTGGTTATGTGACGGCAGTAAATATTTTGTTTCAGCAGAAAATTGCTGATGGTTAATTTTCAGTTGTAATCAGTCATTTTTCCTTATTTTGACTTCTCCAAATAAAGATCAAAACCCCAATTCATGGAAAAAGGGGCAATAAACAAAATTATATTAAAATAAATTATATGTGAGATGGCAGTATTCCATTATTATCCACACATTCAATCAAAGCACTTAATAATGAGGATACGTCCACTTCCTTTGTGCTTCAATTTTGAGCATTCTGTGATTAACAGCAGAGCCGACCAAGTTGGTGGTTGTTTTGGTGGGAATGGTAGTGAGAAAGACTGCAGTTTTAATGTTAAGTGCTTGCAGAAAAACTCCTCGCGGAGAAAGATGAAGAGGAGGGGGGAGTGCCCCCCAGAATGTGGCGTCTTCAGCTGAGACGATTGTGGTTTTGCATGGTTGAGTTATTCAGCTTTTGATGTGCATAAAAGCAGTGATACATGCATGGATGCATGTGCACAAACACACGCACACACACACCCCCACACACACCGACATTCTAAAACTGTTGTTGCACGCAGAGAGGCTTTGAGGTTTTGGTTCTGTGAATGACGAGGTGGTTGACCAGTGCAGGCTAATTAGACGTCCCTTTCTGTGTGAGTGTTTTTTTTCTCCTTTTTATCTCTTTCTTCTTCCTGTCGTGCATGTTATATTTTTTCTCCCCCACTGCAGTATTTTTTCTTCTGCAGCTTTCATTCAAGAACCGCAAGCACTGAGAACACAAAAAAGTGTGCCCACACCCAATATTTTTCCCAGTTAGCTGAGAAATCACTGTAGGCGCCTATCGTTCTCGTGTCATCTGTTTTGGTCTTGCACGGTAGTTCCTCAGTTGCGCGCTCAGACACTCATACAAACTGCACTCAATTAAGTTTGTGTTTATCAGTTAGCCACAAACAGGATTAAACCTTTGGTATAAGGAATAACAGTCCTGCGTGTGTTGTGTTAAAGTTTATGAGTTGATGAAAAGCGCAGGCGGATTGGTGAGGGACTTGGTGTTGGAACATTGAGCCTCTGATTCTGTAAGCAGAGTTTTGCAGGGATGTTTTCTCAAGTTGCCTCCCTGATATTTGAAAATCGCCTTGTTAGTGAAAGCTCTACCTGGCCGAAATTTAAAGTGCATTGCAATTTCGAGTTGTTAAGTTATCTCTGCATGTGTGGGGGTGTGTATGCAAGTGTGTGTGCACGCATGCTGCAAAAGAGAGCACACTCCCATTCACAAACAACTTCCTGAGATGCCTCCAAGTGCACTGTTTACATTCTACATTCTTTCAGGCGCTCTTATTCAAAAAGCAGAGCCCTGCAAATGACCGACCACATGAGACTGTGGAGAAAGTTACTACCATGCCCCCCAACTTTACCTCCTTCTTTTACTCCTCTATTCCTCTCTTTTCCCAACTGCTAGAAAGGACTCTCTCTTTTACTCAAGCGTCTTTTTTTTCCCCTCCTCTTCTGCCTCTCCCCCCTCCCTGGCTGGAGAGAGTGGCCTCAGAATGCCAGATGTATTACAGAGTGAGCCACGGCAATGTAAACACTCAGCCCTGCCATGAGAGCAGGGTGGTCTGGCCTCCCTCCTTCCTTACCCTTTTTCTCCCTTCCTCTCTTCCCTCCCTCGCAGTGCTGGCTGCCAGGAGGGTGGAGAAGTACAAAACAGTAGAGGGAGCACATTTGTGTGTGTGTGTGTGTGTGCTGGAGTAGAGAGAAAGAAGTATAGTAGCAGTAGTGTGTTTGTGTTTTGGCTAAGGCATCTGCCGTAGACTTAGAGAGATTGGAGTGTGGATTGATACTTCTCAGGCTGCAGTGTGGAGAATTTTATTGCAAACATATCCAAAGTGTGTCTTCATGTATGTTTGTGTGCTAGTCGCTGGAATTTTATGCAGCCCCTCTGGCTTACCGCAGTTACATACATAGCTTTATAGTTCATTGCAATTCCTGCAACACGTCGTCACAGAATCTGGCAGTAACAGCAAGTGCCACACAAGCACATGCGAGGCATGAAAAGAGAGTAAATATTTTCTGTTTGGAGTTTAAATGCGAGTCTATATTAGAACAATAAAATGGTAGCAAATGTATGTCTCGGTACGGTTAGATTTTTAAAGGTAAACATCAAGGAGAGCTAACTAAATACCCATTTACCATTTTGTACATTTGCAGTTTTGGACGTTTTGTACCTAAAAAAGCTTGTGAAATTTTGAGGCTGCTTTGATTGATGATGGAAGGTAATTTTCTACTTCTACTGGCAGAAATGGGATTATGTTTCTCCAATAAATAACATTCGCCAAAAGGAGGTCAGTTAGAGTTATTTTAGTTTGAATTAGTATCATATTCTGTTATGTTTTAATAGAAGTCAAATAGCAAGACTGGGATCAGAACCTATCTTATCAGAAGCAGGATGCAATAAATAGTCTTATGAAAATAATGCACAGGTAAATTAAACTGTATGTAAGATTGAGACTTTTCATGATTATTTTCATAGTACCCAACTGCAAGAAGATTTTACTAAACTGATGTGCAATAGCTTGAGGAAATATTTTGTTATTGGCCTTAAATGGATAGGAAAGGAGCAAAATATGAATAAGTAGATAAATAAATTGGGACACGCCATAAAACCTTGAAGTTTTTTTAAACATACTTGAACATAGTGATATGTAAAATCAATTGAGAATACCTTTTAAATATGAATGTAAAATTTTAACATAAAATTACTAATTTTGTTGTGGAAGACAGTGAGGTAAGCTAAGGTAAGCAGGTGGTTTGTTATTTTAACATTTTTAATTGTTGTGGAATAAATATTGACTCTTTTACTTTTATTCCCATTTAAAATTGATAAAACAACACACCACATCATATCAGCAGCATGTGATTAGAACACTCAGAATTGTGAAGATCTCTCTTTTTCCTCAGACATTCAGTTTACTGCAACAGAATGTTTATTCATAGAGAGAGGGAGGAAGGTAGGGAGGCTGTGAGGGGGCTACATTATTACATACATAATTTATCAAATAGCCTAATAATTAATTATGAGCATTTTTTCGCAGATTGAGAGCGAGTACTGCAAGAAATCCAACTAAGACAACTCCAAACCTCTACATTACAGCCAAATGTGCCAAAAACAGAAAAAAATAAAGCACATAATACTCACTCAATTGTGGAGTATTTAGACAAAATCCACCCTCATGTCTATACGCAGGAAACACTTAAGTGACCATCATAGCGATCTCTTTGTTTAAGTTCCAACTGTACGTCCTTTTCTATACCCTGTTCTTTGTTCTATCCTTAGCCATTTTCTTAAATGGTTTTCTTTTTTTATTTTACAGCAGTTAAAGTTATACGACCAAAGCAACCCTTTAGTTGGACAGCAGCAAGTGGTTGGATATATAAACAAATGCAAAGATTAGTCAGGATGCAATGACGACAGAGGTAATTTATGCAGCTTACATGTCAGATGGTTTATTTTTTTTTAATAAAGAAGACAGAACCAAGTTGCAATTATGGCAGACATTGCTGGTCTGCAAAAGTCCAAAGAAAATCAAGAGCTTCAGAAACTTTACATCACAAGGAAGCTTCTTGGCTTGGCTAATTTGAAGGAAAGTATAAAAGAATTGGAGATTGTTTGACCCTACTGCGCTGTACTGTTTCATGTCAGCTAGGGTGACAGGACTATGGAATTTTGAATTGCTCTCAGGATCATTTTTGCTCTTCTTCTCACTTTCTTTTTGTTTTTGCCTCTGCCTTCTGCACCATACTTAGGAATGTGGGATTTTGGGATACCTGCAATCATGGGCCATCTTTACAGGAAATGACAAAGAGATGGCTGGCTGAGATTGGCTGCTCAGGCTCATGTCACGGTCTGTTATGACTGGGCGGTGGGCCAATCACAAGATTGTAAATCCAGCAGGGGGGAGGCAGTAAAAGCTTACCTGATTTCAAATTTACAGGCATTGACAGGATATGTGTCCCCCACATCCATCTGCATGGTTTTAATTCATATAGTTTAACTGCTAAGATTGAACAATGTTAACACCTTGCAATGACAGCTGCATCCATTTCTAGTTTAGATATGAAGTTGCATCCCTTTTACTTGCAACATTTACCAACACAAATGCATGCACATGTTGCAAAAACAGACATTTTACTGTCAGTGTTTTCTTCTACATCTACCTTGTACTCTTTCTGCTGCCTTCTGAATCCAATGGTGTTGAAAGGGATTTTTTGGGGGGTGAGCGGGATTTGGGGGGTTGGCAGAGGAGATTGGGGATTTGAATGAAGGCAACAACGTGGAAGAATCTGCCCATTGAGGACTGTGTGAATGTACACCTCGGGCCCAGGAGAAGCTGCATTGGGAGCCAGCCGACTGCTAAATACACCCATTTTAGGAGTTGCAAGGGCAGGACAGGTGATTAGCATAATCGGGGGCGAGGGTATCCATAGATATGGTAATGCTGCATTTAGGGGGGTGCAGCGGTTGGCAGCTGGAGTGTCACATTTGTGTCAGGGGGTCGGACTGTTTTGGGCACATCTCAGCTTTCTACTCTGCTCTTTTCTTATTTTTCTGCCGCTCTTTTCTGTCATTCTCTCACTTTTTCGATCATTTTACAGAGCCCCTTCTTTCTAACTTACTTATGTGGAAGCCTACTTCTTTCTAAATGCTAACAGAGGAGAATAAAGGGAGAGCACAAGGGGAAAGAGCATGAGAGGGAATGAGGGGGGGCTTGTCATGGGTCAGACAGGGTCTCTGCTCTCAGTAAGGCCTTTCATCACATATTTGTGGCTGTGTGCACACCTGCATTCACAACTACTATGTATGCTGCTTCCAAGGAACTACTACAGCTGTTGTTGCTCTTGTGCTTTATTCTTCAAGGGAGAGTGCAACTTGAAAATGGTCGCTTCTATTGGTTTGCTTATGTTGACTTAAGAAGTGCTGACATTCATAGTAAAAATGTTTTTAAAAAGAAGTGATGGATGGATGAATGGATGGACGGATGGTAGGGCTGTGCAGAATTAGAAAATCTTGCAGTGGCGATAACATTGATACATTTTGTGATGATGATATCAGATGTTATATGTTCACATTTTCTTCTTTCCTGTTTTTCCTCATTTAGGCAACCATCTCTCTGTCATCTTTTGCATTTTGGACATTGTCCTCTGTGTCCAGTATAATCATCTGGTGTCCTGAAACTTTGTTCAACTGGTTAAATATTAGATTTGCATGAAAAATGTATGTTCATAACACTGATTATATTGGCCAACAATGATAGTACTCCAAACAAACCTTTGCAATATGAATATTGCCCACACTGATATTGCGATGATGATATTGCCAACAGGCTTAATGGATGGAATGAACAAAGGAAGGAGATAGAAAGAAGGAAGGCAGGAAGGAAGAATGGATGGATGTAAGAGTGATGACTTCTGACTTCACTTTAAAGATCTAACTGATAAGGAAAAAGCTGATGTTGAGAATTTTGAGAGAGTGGAATTGGTGCAGATCAAGCTCAAAAGTTCTCTGCTTCTGCTCACTAATCTATTTCTTAGTATCTGACTTATTTAACAAGATTGGGATTAACCCAGTTTGTGGTCTTTGCAGCCACCATTTTCTATCTTATTTCTTCTTGTCACCACTGTGTAACTTGAGTCACAGCATAACGATATAACAGAGAAAGACTTATGGGTATGTTGTTTTGCTCAATGACATTAAATAAGTGTGATCAGTTTATTTGTAAAGTGAATGTAAGCTTACAATTAAAGAATTTTACAAATTCAGTCATTCTGAGCCTCGGGGTGATGGTCACATGAGGATGCATTGTTGGAAACTTGAAAACTGTGGCTTTGCAATAACAAAAATGATTGAACATGTTTTTACTTTCAGTTGTTTTAAGTTGTTTGAAATTACTAAAAGAAAAGTGACTTTGTGTCTTATTGTTTTCTTTGGTGACATCACTGCCATACAGTTTAAACTGTACCTACCAAAGATTTGGCTCACATAATCTACCTCCAATGATAATCTGCATCTTTTCTGCAGTTGTAATGTGGATATACATATACCTACTGTTAAGAGATTAAAACTCTCTCTTTGTCTGTTCTCATTGTAGGTTTAAAGTAGTTTGATTTTTTGATTATTTTTATCTGGGTTGAAAAGTGTTTTTTGTTCATCCTTTGAGCGGTAGCTGTAGCTTTGGGTATGGAATATTTCTTTGCTGTTTGCAGGAAGGTGACCCGGTTTTGGGGGGCGTTCTCCTCACCACAGGGGGTTCCTGCTGAGATGGGGCCTAATCCAGCTAATCTATTCTCTGCATACATGCACACGTGTGCACACACACTTACTGAGGTGGCCACATGCATGTACTCTGAATACACTCATTCAGATTGGATGTTCCAATGTTAGTTGAATATCTTCTTAACACAGATAAGTTTTTTTTTACCATTTTACTTTTTCTCTGTCATATCTAATATTTCCCCAACGTGTGCATCACACGCATTAGTTGAAGGATGTGGTTACTGTTGTTTTCCTTGAAAGTGTGAGCTACTTCCGTTTTCTGCTTGAGAGATGTCTGTGGGACGAGGCTGTGGTGCTGTGTGTCCTGCATGGAAAAAAGAGAAAGTTGGCAAGGAGAAAAGGGGGCTGGGCTGGCTTTGACAGAAGGGCCGGGCTGATTGCCATCATGATCTGGCCAATCACAGGGTAGAGCTGAATAAAGCAGAGAGAAAAAATGAGAGTAGGAATGGGAGGAGGGAGTCCAGAACTGGAAGGACGAAGGGGGTGATGTCAGTTCCTTAGAAAACTATGTCCTCTCCTTTCATAGCCCACTGCCCCCCACTCCAACACTTGGAGAATAGGGGAGTCCAGGGGTTAATGTTATGCAACATGTTCAATACCCACACTGAAGGCTCTGCCACAGGGGCATACACAAGCCTCTTCTCTTCTCTCAGTAATTTTCTCAGTGATGTAGAGAGCTTTGAGTGGATTCTTCTTGTGTTGACAAATTGGTCATTCCAAATTTATATATTGACTAATATATTGTTTTAACATTGGTCAAAACCAAATGGTACAGCTCTATCACATGTTTCTTCAACCTTTGTTAGCATTTGCACCATAAATGTATGTGAAATCTAGAATGGGCAAAGTTTCAGTTACTCTTCAAGTTTGCACTGTGAAGATCGTTTGACAAAAGATTATCTAAAGTGTAAAAGAATTTATGTTCCTGTTATCAAATAAAAACAAATCCATGTTACAACCGAAGAATCAACATACAGCACGCAAAAAGGGACAGACCGAGTTTTTTCCCTAATGATGGAATTTGATGCAATGTCCAACTTCAATCACTAGGTGGTGTTTCAATCCATATGTGTCTTTGTACTTGATCCTTCATCTTTGCCTGTTTAAGAAAATGAACATAAAATGCTTACATTTGAGGATTGCATTAACTATCTTTTTCTTAGAGTTCAAGTCCAGGAGTGAAATGCAAATACATTTCCTCTAGCAAGAATCTGGATTCTTTCAAATTTTCTTATCTTTCGATATTCCCAACATGTTTATTGTGCATCTTGACTAACTGGAATATTCTTATGTAGAATGGGGGAGTTGAAGTCAATATAACAATTTTACAGTACTGACCCAGCTTAGTAGGTATATTGACTATAATCTGTAAAGGGGCAATAATGGATTGGGGAAACAAAGTGATAGTTTTTGTTAGTTCATTCTGAATAAATATAACTATTTTAGTTGCAACCATGATTATTGACTGAAGCTAGTTAACTGCCAGTTCTCAGTGTGTCTCTTGGAAAAATGGCCTTCACTTTACCAACCACTACCGATTGGTTGAACCCTGATCTTTTCTTTAAATCACCCAGCTGTGTTCTCAACTCTTTCACTATTTTTCGTTCAGAAAACATGCACACATTTTTACTATAAAAACTGTATGCTAAGCTCTGACCTGGAGCATACTGGAGGTTTCTTTTTAAGGATAAAGGTGTTATTTGTTGCAGATCGTATAACAGCCGAGAGTGTTGAAGCAGCAGTGTATTTTCATGTTAAAGAAGAAAAACATATCACTAAAAGAAATAGTGCTGTTAAAGCAAGTATTTAAAAGTCAGTGACACTTTGTTTTGGTCACAGCAGCTGAACTTGGAGCTGAACACCTTCAAGTTATCAACACAAGCTGGGGTCACCCAGTTTTCCTTGGAGGAGGAATATGGGAATATGTGTCATTGAAGAAACACAGCTGTGTGTACACACACACTTGTATGCACATGCTTGCACGTACGCAGCGCTGTGTGCACACCCTCACACTTTTTCCTGGTCCAGCTGGGGTGTTAATTTCACCCCACGGCTGTGTGAGTGTTGACCCCAAAACTTTGCAACCTTGTGAAGTGAGGAATTCTTGAAGCCCAAGGCTGTAATGTGCTGTTTCCTGTAGAAGAAGACTACATTCCTTTGACTTGTCCCTTCCTTTACTGCTCGCTCGCTGTAAACTCGAGGGTGGCTGTCCGCAACTTGGAAAGCATTCCGGCCAGACAGTGAGCTCTTTCTAAGCACAGCCCTCCCATCTTTTTCCAATTAGATTTTTCTTCATGTTCTCACACACGGAGAGGCAGGGTGAAAATAGATGTGCTTCCTTCCTTGTATCAGTGTTATCTTTCTTCCTTCTGGCAGTGCACTTACACCGAGCCTGAGGCTAGCTTTGCGTCCGAGTGCTGAGTGCATTGGACAAGTTGACTTGTTAGTGCACTGTCGGTGCACATCGGGTCCTAATCAGTTCCATGCATACTCCTTTGAAGGGAGTTGCTGGTGTAACATAGCTGTGTAGCTGGCCTAGTACTGGAAAGCATGTCGCTCTAGTTAGGCTCGGCCTGCTATTAATGATGAGTATTATAAACATGCTTTCAGACAGGATCAGATGGGAATGCTGTTTGGGTCCAGAAAAGAAGAAATCAAGTGTGTTTTCCTAATGCCCCAAGACATGGCCCACTCCCTCCCGTTCCATTGGTCTGACTGGGTGGTCCAGCCCAGCAGAACAGGCCTGCTTATGTTCAACTTTAATGCCATTACAATGGAGTAAAAACATTCAATCCATGCCTACTGTTGCACGAATTGAGCCGAATTGTTAAATTGGATTAAGGCATAATAAAATGTTACAGACTTTTAACACATCCAACACTCTTACTGGGCATTTTTCATTTTTTGTGTGTTGGCGTGTGTGTGAGTGTGTTCAAGACACTGAAAGAAGACAACTATGAATTACTTGAGCTTTCACTGAGTGTTTAGTTTCTGATGATGGAAGGTGTGCAAATCTTCCGCTCATAAATCTGGCACACTGAAATTGAAGTTGTGCACAATCACACACTCTGTATTAAAAGCACTCCTACAGAGTTTAAGCTCTGTAGGTGAGCTTAAACTCACCTAAGTTTTGGTGATTTTTATCTTATTGTTTTGTCTTCAGTTCTTTTCATCACTTATAAATCAAATAGTGCAAGCTGTATCTTTTTGTGTGTCTGTATCTTTTTTATTGTAGATGCAAAACTTAAAAGTGATTTTGCATCTTTTCTTTATCAAAAGGAAAACATGTAGTCTTCAGGATTTGATTGAACAAATTTATTTGCTGTATAAGAACAGAATTTGAGTCGCTTTCTCTCAAAACGCTTGCTATATTTTTCCAAGTTTAATAAAAAAATGAAAGCTGATTTTTTTTTTTTGTAAAAGGTCATGGATAAATGTGGTTTTATATTTTGTTAAAGCTGGGTTTTAAAAAGAGAAATATGCTTTTTAAGATTTTCTATCGTAAGAAAATTATGTCGATGATAATTTTGCCCTAGTTATAATTAAAAAGTCCCTATATGCATCAACCACCTGCGCTGCAGGCAAAGTTTGTATCATTCTTGAACTGCAGTTGGGGGCCACACAAAATCAAGCCAATGTCCACAAATGGCCCACAAACCACACTTTGGACACCACTGTTCTATTGCAATTTACAAATTTACAAAATTGGAAATTTCCCTCATTTTTAGATTTGTGTTTAAATGTATGCTTTGATTAGACATTTAAGACCTTGACCCAAGAGTGAAGGGTTTTATTCCCATTGTTTTCCCCATTTTTGGAGTAATGAAAAAAAAGAAAAACATTATGCCAATAAGCACAGCTGATTTTGAGGGGGTGTCGTTGCACTTCATGGAGCATCCGAGCAAAGTTTTAATCGTCTTTGAAGAGCAACCACAGACTTCTGTATATCTCTCTGTTTATGGGGAATGAATTGTTTGACATATTCTTGTCTTGTCATCTTTTATTTTTCTATTCAGGTTCCTGTTTTGTCTTATAAATATGTATAAGTTGAACAGTGTGAGAAAAGCACAATTTTCTGTTTACTTTGATACAGCTCACATAATTTTTTTAAATAATTTTTTTTAATATTCATCATACTATGCAAAATGTAGCCCTTCATGTTATTGTAAGATTGTTTTCTTGACAAAAAAAGAAATACGAGGGTTTAACTTGCATCCCTACTTGCTAAAATTGCCCAGAGTGTATCTTGCCACACCTGGTTTTGAGAGAACAGCGTCAGAATGCACAATGCATTACAAATATTATGTATAGGGTTGCCCAGTGAAAGTTCCCGCATTGCAGTCAAAATGTTCTGCTTCATCAGTGTATTCTGGTGAATCCTGTTAACTACAGTTTTTATTTATTTTGTAATTTAGACTTTTTTACCTAAGTGATGTCTGGTCCATTAAATTAATATAATTAAAGTAGGGTTGTTGTAAAAGATTATTTTAGTAATTAAGTAATCTACTGATTATTCTGTCGATTAATCGAGTAACCAAATAAAAAAAAATGTGATGAAATAAAATATTGGTAAATACTGCCATAACAGCAGTATAAATATCAGATATCAACATCTGCCCAATGTTCATATTTGTACACTCCTAACCATTACTTTCCTGTAGTTTATAAAATTAACCTATAGCAATAAAAGGTCACTTTTTTAGTTAACCTGGATAAGAAATATGCAAAAATCTGAAGTCATATTCAGTTTAATAATAAAGCAACAGGCTCAGAAATACACTTCTGAAAAAATGTCTACTCTCTAGTTATAAGTTTATGTGAGCATCTTCAGTCAATTCAATAGATGAACTCTCATTTTGCCCAGCAATTTATAGCTTTTGTGTCCATGTTAGCAACGAGATTGGACACTTTTGTCACATACAGAAACACATCTGCCAGCTATGTACCGCCAGGGTGTCTTCTAGTGTTGCATCCGGGGAGGTAGGAAATTTTTCTACCACCCCGGTTGTGAATGAATTGTTCAGTTCATCCGTAAAGTTGCATTTACACAATGCATCAGCTACTGCAGCTCACTGTGTTCAGTCTATCTGCTGCACCTGTATAAATACACCCGCCGCGCACTTCTCAGTTAAAGCTCTAGATTAAAGACACTAGAGGATAAACCAATGACCTCACTGTTTAATTTAAATAAGCGAATGCATGTCATTAAGTTTATGTGTTTGTGAATTCTAAAGGGTTTGATTAAACTAACTTATTAGATATTAAATTCAAATATACATAAGATGTGATCAAATATTTGCACATTGGGGTAAAAAAAAAAAGGCTCCTTAATGATTGAGTTCTTCTTTGTCCAGTTGGTGGGCGTGTTAACCAGGAACTGAAGTACACACGACAGAAGATGGGGGAGGAGGCCATGTTTAACCCTCAGCTGATGATCCAGACACCGCGGGAGGAGGGAGCCAACATATTAACGGTGGAGGCCCTTCTACAGCACCTGGAGTCTGCCCTCCGAGCCAGCAGAGTTCATGTTTACCTTTATAACAGGTAACTAATATGTTCTCTTCTTATCTCAGATGTTTAGGGCTGTAATACATTAAATCCTGTTTTGTTAAAAGTCCATGTTATTTTCCCTCAATGCCTGCCCTTGTGTAAAACACCTGAATGCATATCTAATCTCTGTTTGTTTCAGACAATGGAAATTGGAACACTTGTGCTTCAAATCAGGAGAATTAGTCACAGAAACACATTATATGAATCAGGTGAGACAATTATTTATTTTAATATTGACTCCCCAACTTTGATACCAAGCTGTCATTTAGTGTGAATTCTGCTTTGTGTTTATCCAATCAGATTATAGAAAAGCTTCACCCCTGCCTCATCATCACCCCTTTGGACTGTTTCTGGGAAGGAGCTAAACTCCACTCTGGAATGGTCTATCTCCCGTATGTACCACATTTCGACTTATTAAAATTGATAAAAAATAATTTTAGAAAATTCCAGCCTTGCGCTGCAACATATTATCTGCTTGATTATATTGTGACAAGCACACGGAGGGCCGACAGAAATCCCAATTAAGCACACATAATCGCTTTTCTCTTTGTCAGGTCAGTTGGCAAACTGATTAAAACTATGTTCGGGGACATCTCTGAGAACTGAGCTTCTCTGCGCTGGTTTATAATGTTAGCTCAGCTTAAGCTGCACCAGGATGCTTTCCTCTGCATCTTCTTTTTGCGTCTGTTAGAAGAGGCTACTTTAGCACACTGAGCCCATCCAAAGAGACACCATAGAAGAGCAAGAGTGTGTGCATGTGTGTCCTGAACTCGTCCCCTCTGAAGGCTCTATTGTAGTGGTCTCTGGCATGCGTATCACTGGCTGTGGTTTTTCTCCAGCCCTGGGCCTCACGCCATTGTCTGGCCGCTCTGTTGCTAATAGCCTGCTGCTACAGTAATACTCAGCAGACCTTTACCTCTGCATGAGTTTGTCCACGCAGTAAGTGTGTGCCTTCGCCGGTGGTGCATCCATGTGTATTGTACATGTGTGAAAGCATACCAGTTTGGGTTGCCATCATCAATGGATGTGTACATCCCTCTGTGTGCGTTGTCTATTTGTTTAGGATAGTAAATAAGGCTTTTTACTATGTTCTGGTTGGGAGGTCGGGAATAATAACCCAAGCCTGGTTAAGCACGTACAATGTACTCAGAATGAGAGATTCAAAAAAAGAGAGATTGGAATGTGTGAGGAAAGGAGAGAATGGAGAAACAAGATCTGGGATGGAGCAGGAAATTACTTGTTGCACGATGGGAAGTGGTTACCTAGCAGGGAAATGATTTACTGCACTCAAAAGTTGTAACCTTGTAAAGTTTACGGTTAGTTAGCAATAAAATAAAATGAAAAAATGAAGCTCTTACCCTTTCCTTTCTAAAAAAAAATGGCTTTCTTCATACAGCGGTTGGGAGGAGAGATGCTAACATTTGCTTTTGAACTTTGCAGCGGTGAGAACCCTATTCAATGGACCAATTTTGACCCCAAGCAGTTTCTTGAAAAGTTACGAAGAGCACACATTACTGTGGATAGCTTTGAGGACATGTTGGAAAAGGCTGACGTCGGGCATGGCTACATGGATAGGCCCTGTCTGAACCCTGCTGACCCTGACTGCCCTAATACTGCACCCAATAAGAACTCAACTAAGGTTGGTACTTGACTACCGTCAAGACTGTGGCTAGCAAAGTGTCATTTAACTTGTAAAAACTGTAAAATAAGTTATACACAAGTCCAAGAAGTTAATTTTCTGAATTTAAGCAGCTCTTAAATTTAAACCTCAAACTTACCTTACCAAAACTGACATAAACCCTGCAAAAGTCTTGATGATTAGGTTAAAATGATGATGACTTAGCAGAATGCACATGCATTTTATGCAGGTTATGATGAGTGCACTGATTAGGAAAACAGTGTATTTGTGAATTTTAGACCAAGCCTGTTACTAGCTGATTTTACTCTGCATCTTTAGTGCGTAGTATCAAGTTATACTTTCTTTACTTCTGCTTTCTAATTACAACAGCCGTTCAACGTGGCACGGGCTTTGAATGGTGGCTGCCACGGTCTGTCCAGGAAATACATGCACTGGCAAGAGGAACTCATTGTAGGAGGCACCACAAAGAACGGCAGCGGACCCCTACTCAGGTAACCTACCCATGCTTACACATCCGCAGATTCATAAGAACACCACAGGGATTCTAACAAAGCTTATTTTGGAGACGCTGGATGTTTTTTGTTCTGTTACGCTTTCCGAGTGTGCATGTGTGCTGTATGTGATAAATCTTGCAGTCATTAGCAGATTCCAGTGAAATTCTAAGAGCTCCAGCTGTTGCTCTTCAGCTCTGGCTGCTCTGCTTGGACTCTACCCCCCCTCTGACTCTCTCTCGTATACACAGAGACGGGCACAGAGTGATCTATTGCTGAGCTAGTCTCTTCAAATATACAGCAATTTAAGTTACACAGATTTAAGTCCAATACAAGCACCAGGTCAAAGCTTGTGGAATTGGTGATGTGCATACATCATTTACACAGTTTTATGTTCGAATCGTGACTTTTGAATACTGAATGGATACAGAAATTCAAATCTTATTGAAAAAAAAACGGGTCTATTTTGCAGTTAGAAAAATTATTACATATTTTGCTCGCACACTTTGTACTTGCTAAATTAGAGCGTTTATGGCACAGTCACGAACGTAGAAAAGTACATATGCACATTCACACACATCTTGCTAGCAGAGTACAGTTGGCTGCATTCTTTGTTTTTTTGCGGTTGTGTTTTCCTGGCAAAGTTGGGTCATTACAGTGCTGGTGTGTTCCTGCACTGTGTGTGTGCGTGCACGTGCATGCGTGTGTGTTAGTGTGTTGCTGCTGCTGCTGCTGGCACTCGGTTTCTACATCTTGTTTACTAACTGCCACCATTACCGTGATTATCACCATACCACAAAGATCACATTCATAAAGAGAATGACAAGCTAATGTCTGCTTCTTTGTTTCATTGCTTTTTGATGATGTGAAAATACACAGACTGACTTGAGCACTGTTCACAAGTTGCTCTCTAGTCAAGTCTCATTTGTTAATAACTAATCACTTACGGTACTTTATTGGCTTGCTAATGTGCTCATTAAGGCTGTGCAGTATTCATTATACTTGATATCATGGCGCTTCTAATCAGGTTCCTTGTAGAAGGCATTTCAGAGGGAGACTGCAGTAGCACCGTGCACAAGTAGAGTCATCCTGATTATAGCAGCAATTTGTTCATTTTGTGGTTTTCAGAAGAGCGGTAGATGAAAGGTGAACAAAACGAGATGCTTTAGACCATATAAAGGGAAAATAGGAGCAACAGTGAAAGGAGTTTGTCTGGTAATTGGTAGACAGAGCTGGCAAGACAGTTAACCCACCTTGCCTGCTGGTGGTGGTCAGAGGGCCAGGTGGCGCTGGTGCATGGTAGCCTCCCCTCTGAGTGGAGCTGTGGCAACAATTGAGTGACTTGCCATCATGCAGCATGTGAATGGGTGAATTACTAGATGTAATTGAAGTGCTTTGTAGACTTTGGACTTGATAAAATGCTATACAAGTATAATCCATTTTTATCATTTGGAATATTTTTGAGAATATGGAAATAGAAATAAAATAAAAATGATGAAGGATCTAAGAAATGCAGCTTCTTCTAGTGACATTTTCAGCTGAATGGTCCTTAGTATTCACCTTTCTAACTGCACTATTTTTCTTTGCGGTTAAAAAAGGTCTATTAAAACAGGTTTCTTTGAAAGTCTACAATGGCTGGAAAAATAGTCTATAGTCTAAATCTAAAACTAGTATCTATTATCCATCCACTCACTTGGAGTGGATGAATAGATGGGTTCTTCCATCAACCCATTTGTCTGTTCTGTCATCTGTCCATTCCTCCATCCATCAATCCACCTGTTGTATTTTTGAATCAAAGAAGAATATATAAAATTAAAGTGAGTTCTATATCTTGTTTTAGAACTCCTCCAGTAGAACTGAAACCCATGTTGTATGTACATTTTCTAGTGGATGTACTGCTGGAAGTAGTTTGCTTTTTTCTGGTAGGTGGGTTTGATGCTCCTGAATAAGTGATATTTTGAAGCCTACATGCATCCCTTGTCAAAGGTTGTTCAAAACACAACATCTCCTCTTCCTATCTGGTGATTGAGGCGTATTAGTTGATTAAATAAAACCCAAAAACAGAGTATGCACAGAGTACCTTCTTTTTATGTCTTTAATATAGGGAAGTTTTCTTAGCCTTGCACCTGTAACTCTGTTCCCTGTCCTTGATCCTTTCAATATTCTTCTTCCTTGTGTTTTCTCCAGTGCTCAGGCTTTACAGACCATGTTCCAGTTGATGACCCCCAAGCAGATGTTTGAGCACTTTCGGGAGTGGGATGAGGTTTCCCACATCAACTGGAATGAAGAAAAGGCCGCAGCTATACTGGAAGCCTGGCAGAGGAGATACTCTGAGGTGAGGGCTAAAGGCTCAGAAATGGGGAGAGGAAAAAGGAAAAGAGAAAAGAAATCTTCCCTAAATCCTCTACAACCACACAGTAAATCACAGGCCGGATACAGGTGTACAAGGAACGGCCTCGTCTAAAGCCCAGGCCCCTGATAGATAGTCAAACCTTTGTTGGTGTGTGGTAGAAAGGATGAAGCTTCTCACTGCTCATTGGAGAGGAGCGATAGAGCAAAAGAACACGCGTGTCTGGAATACATTAAGAGAGTGCTGGATATCTCTCTTTTCTTCAGCTTAACTCTCACACAAACACACACACATATGCAACAATCCAGAGCTCACACACAATCACTTTCCCAGCTGTGGCCCCATTGGTGGCTCATGTGTGACATCATCTGGTCTTTGTTTTGGGAGGCCCAACTCTCTGTTCCACATGACCCTGTACATGTGTGTGGTATTGATCTTTTAGCTGGGGAATAATTGACTGTAAAATTAATCATCGTGTAAGAAAAAAGAATGCCAGATATTTTCAGTGTGTGTTTTGGTGTGTGAATTTTTAGGCGTGTCTGCAAAAATATGCATGCTTTTCAGTATGTGCAAGTTCACATGTGGGTGATCTAGTGTGTGTTACCTAATTTGTGTCAGCCAGCATTGCTCCCCACTGAGCTGTAACTAGAATTTGAGGTTGGAGCTATTTGTCTGTCTGTGATAGTAAAACACAGAGAGAAGAGATCGTGGTGCTGTCTGCACAGACTCCTGCAGTGCCTCGCAAAAGTAATTAAAAAAGTTGAACTTTTAAACATTTACTATGGTACAACCGCAGACTTTAAAGTATTTTATTAGAATTCAGTGAGAAAGATAAAAGGGAAAGTGCTGCATTATCATAAAGAAAACGTAAAAGGATGAACAGTTTTTGTTTATTCCTTTTGTTTTTATAGAGATGTTACTTTTTAGAGCTACTGTAACTACAAATTCAGTCTTTTGGGCGTGTGACTACCAGCTTGGCACATCTTGAGTCAACATTTTTTTTCCCTATTTTTCTTTGCAAAGTAGCACAATTTAAGTCTGACTGAATGGAGAGCATCTGTTAACTAGGCCTCCACAATATATTACAAGTTTTTTGTTATTGCTATATCCCTGCACTGAACATACATATTGCCAAGAACAGCTTGGACTATGCTAAGTATTAGCTAAATATTAAATACACTGCATTTATGCCTGTAATACATGTGGCTATACTTGTTTAATGTGCATAAAATGATATAGCTTTCTTCCAAACATTATGTCTTGCATTCAGGCCAAAAATTTAAACCTGAGCAACCAAAGGCCTTTTTTTCACATTTGCTGCATTGAATTTTCATGGAAAACTGCCTGTTTAGTTTTATTGCCTGAGCTCTTGTATGTCTGCATTCATTTTTGCCTGAATCACTCTCTTTCATCTATTTTTCTTTAGGCAGTGCTGCATAGTGTGGCAACAAATTCTTCCCAAAAGGTCTTGTCCTTTACCACCACCACTCTAGAGGATATTCTCAAGTCTTTTTCTGATATCAGTGTTATCCGGGTGGCCAGTGGATACCTGCTGATGGTGAGAGCCCATTCATAACTAAAAGCAAATCCTTTATTGAAATAAATCTCATAGATATTAAATAAAAGCATGGAGAATATGACTGATTGTTTTCCCATCTGTGCTCAGCTGGCCTATGCGTGTCTGACCATGCTGCGGTGGGACTGCGCAAAGTCCCAGGGTGCCGTGGGGCTGGCTGGCGTCCTTCTGGTGACGCTGTCTGTGGCGGCTGGTCTGGGCCTCTGTTCTCTCCTGGGAATCTCCTTCAATGCTGCCACCACACAGGTACCTAAAAGCCAGACGTTTACACACGATAATGTCATGCCACTTAAACAATTTATTTACATCATTTGGAAGAAAAAGGGGAAATTTGTAAGCCTGCAAACACCAATAAATGGGTCTTCCAAATGCAAAAGCAGACAGTCAGTTATTAGTTATATAGGGTCTTAAAGACAGCAAAGTCAATGGCCATCACCAATTCTTGATCTCAGTCCCATTAAACTGTGGACACACCTGAAAAAGTGTGTGAGCAAGGTGCCCTACAAACCCAAAAAACATTCCAATAAAGTAACGCTTGTGAAAGGATTGCGGATGGAAGGAACAGATTGCGGGATGAACTCCTACATCAGTCGCAACCATCGTACTGTTATGTCTCTTGTATAAAATTCATTTCAACTGTATACATCTCCAATTCACAAATATTCTAAAAGGGCATTTAACAAATAAGTCCAGTTCATATATAAGTGAATCAAATAATCCAACTCAAGCACATAGACAGATTTGAATTCAACAACGTGTTTTCCAGTTTGATCCTTGTTATACTGTAATTGGGTTAAATTCCCTTAATAATACCGACTGGTAAATGTTATCTAATCGTATTCTGGCAGCTTTTTCAAGTAACTGAATAAATGTTTAGTAGATTTAGTCTTTTAGTCTGGTTTAAATCTCAAATCGTTGAGGACCAGCTTCTCAATATCATCACCTGTCTTGTTGCATAAAAGCTGAAATAGATCCTCAGCAGTTCATATCTGTTGGTTGCCTTTTGCAGGTTCTTCCCTTCCTGGCTCTGGGAGTTGGAGTGGATGATGTCTTCCTCCTCGCCCATGCCTTCAGTGAGACCGGACAGAACAAGAGGATACCGTTTGAGGTGAGGCAAACATCCATAGTTATGCTGGTCCAACTCCTTTCATGTCTTATCTCCACTGCGGAGGAATGTGTGAAAGCCTGTCTGTGCCTGTGAAGTAACATCGCACAGCTCATGTGCCACACACTTAGCCCACTTATCTAAGCCATGCTCGTATTAGAAGTATGATTTTTCTCACTGCTTGTCAAGGATCTACCATTTTTTTTCTCGTTGTGTTACTTTGCCACAATGTAAGCTCTTGTGTTATCGTTTTAGTGTAAGCATACACGGATTGTGTGTTTTTCTTTCCATACGAAAAGTACTTTGTATGCTTATAGCGATTTCAAACGCAGATTGTAACACGCAGCTTATATCTCTCCATCTTCACATGGGACGTAATTGTTTGGATTTTGAACAGTTCATCTCCAGACATGTATTTGCTTGTTTTTGTTTTCGACTGCTTTTCTCCCCTTCCAGCTCTCCACTCCCTCCTCCCCCATTTAGCTTCCTTTGTGTGACTGAGATGAAAACTAAACAGAGCTGAACTTGATCTCTGCTGTCTGACACACATAAACACACACACATACACGCACACACAAGGATGGACACGCCTGCAGATGCTCCCTGTGTGGTCCCGCACGTCCCCATATCATCACACAGTTGCAGAAAAAAAACATGCAGGGCTGTTTGAATGTGTACTACTCTTTGTTTTGTGTGTGTTTTCTGCAAGAAGTGAACATTTCTGGTTTTCCTTTTGCACCTTAAAGTGAGGCAGACAGGCCCGGGAGAGTTTTCCAAGCACTTCAAGGCTTCAAAAAGCTTCACAATCATTGTCAGTCATGCTGGTTTTAAAATAATTGTTCATAATCCGCTGCATTACACATCTGCTTCTGGCTGAGAGCTGATCAGGAGTTTAATAGCTTTTCCCTCTATTTGCTTTCCTCTTTCTGTCTTTGTTAGGACCGCACTGGGGAGTGTCTGAAGAGGACTGGGGCAAGCGTGGCTCTCACCTCCATAAGCAACGTCACGGCCTTCTTCATGGCAGCCCTCATTCCCATCCCAGCACTTCGAGCTTTTTCTTTGCAGGTATGCTCAAAGCCTCAAGTGTGAACATCTGTGTGTGAGATCTCTGCAACCAAAATTCATGCTACTGTAGTCATTACCTCCAGATTGTTGCTTTATTGATTTCATTCATCAAACTGAAGACAGTTATGGATTTTCCACTTAAATCCACCCGCTCTTCTCCCTGCTTTCTTTGAGGCTGTCAAGCGGTGGTCCCGGTCTCTGTCCAGATTGCGGCCGAGGTCCGTGTAACTAAATCTGATTGCATGTGCGAATGGGTGTTCTTGGATCGCCTCGCATTGGTTTTCTGTGTGCGAGAGCTGAGCAGAGGCTCGTATTGTCTGTGTGGGAGGTTTGAAAAGCAACAGACTGTCTGGTGTGCGTGTATGTGTGTTCCCACACTAACACTGAGAGAACCAGAGGGGAGCTCTGACTTCTCTAACATCTGTCAGTAATTATAGACGTCACCAGAGCGGTGTCTGACAAAATGCCTCCAATAATCACAGACTTGTGAATGCTCCCAGTCATGGTTGTACAAAGGGAAAAAGAGATGAAACTATTGATGATTGCTTTTTTGAAAGGTATAATCTTCCCAGTAGTCGAGTGAGAGTAATTGAAACATGTTTTAAAAACACATAGCAGCTTGTTGTTTGGTCAACAGTATAATACTGGCTATAAGCCAGTAGTGTCAATGTGATAGGTCTATTATGTTACTTTGCAAAATCTAGGACTTTTATTAACTTTTGGCATAGAAATATTGTACTTTTTTCATTTTTGTTGCAACCAAATCTTGTACAAAATTGTCCTGTTGGACATTGTGGCAATATTTCTGATCAAGGTAAAAAATCACAAAGTACTATCTATCTAGTTGCAGTTACAATAACCTTGTTTTGCAAAATGAGTAAGAAAAATACCTCCACCATTTTCAAATTTCAATCATAGGATTTTGGCAGAATAAAGAAGCATACACAATACAAAGAGTTTCTAACCTGAAGAATTATGTGCCTTTGGACAACATCTGCCTTATAACGCTAAAGTCGCCTTCTGTTCTACCTGCTGTTTTGCTTTTTTTTCATTCAAAAAGATACAATAGAGCAAGTTTACTGTAACGTGGTCAGACTTCCTACTACCTGCCTTCATTCTGGCTTCTCTTGCAGCCTGAATGAAGTGCAGACATATTGTAGGAAATAATAAATACTTTCTAAGATCTTTGACTTCTCTTGAAGCACCTTGTTAGCCTGTACAAATTTACCAAAAAACAAGATCTTGGTTTTGTGGTGAGACCTTGTAAGCAGAACCAGAACCTGCTTGGGGGTTGTTAAATTTAACTTCGGGAGATCTTTCATTAAAAACAAAAAATGGAATTGTGCAGTTGGAAATCCTTTAAAAACTTTGGAGAAATCCAACAAGGTTCATTTTTGTTTTGTTTGTTTTACATCGGAAAAAAAAAAGCAAAAAAACATTTATGTCCTTTGACTTCAATCTATCATTCAAACTAAAATTCTTTTTGAGACAAGGGGAGGAACAAAATACATATGTGCTCAATTATTCCCAGTTACGTAAGTGACAGATTTTACTGCTGAAATTGACCAAAGTGATCGTCTCTCCTCCTCTTGGGCTCAAACTCCGTTTCTCACACACGTATACACTCGGCCAAGTGAGGTAAGATGTCGCCACGTTGAGTATGATATTAGCATGTGTGGATAGATGGCTTTAGTATAGCAAGTCTGTCAAACATGATCCATTTACCCCGTGGGTCTAATCCATGCCGCCTCATTTTGTACGCTTAAGTACCACACACACATTCGCATGCCATGCATACTTTATACTTGTGGTTTTGTGTATAGTAGAGGACAAACTTCATGGAAAGAAGATGAAAGTTCTTGTTTTTTACTGGCAAAGATGCGTTTTTTTCTTTACCCATGCCTCTTTATCAGCATTAAATGCTTCCTGTGGTTGATTGATTTATCACCTATCCTCTCCTTACTTCATTTCCTCCCTTCAGGATCGATTAAAATCCACAACAAAAACTATGACATGGTTTCACTCTCATTGACCCAGTAAGAAAGTGTGTTTTAATGTGTGTGTCTGGTTGGTGTTAAGGTGTGGTTTAAGTGGGAGGCTGTACAGTTTCGCTGTTCAAGATATGTGTGTGTTTATGTGCATTTTTGTGTGAGTGTTGTCTGTGCAGCCGCAGTGCCTGCTCATCACCTCAGAGCCTGCGGGCCTCTGGCTTCTTGGGTGGTCTGGCACACACATGCGATTGTGTGCATTTGTGCGCATGTGTTTGTGTGTGTGTGTAGTGGTCTGGCAACTACGCAATATCCAGATTGTGTTCTGGGCAGGGACCCAACCCCCAGCCTCTGCTCCAGTGCACCACCTTCAAATACTTAACCACAACATTGTACTGGCTTCTTTTACACATACACACATGCCTTGCCTTTTTTCCCCCTTTCTGTTTCTCTCTGCACAGTCTCTGTTTCAGTCTTGAAAGAGACTAAAAATGTGTTGAAAAGCAGTTTTTTCTTTTAGGTTTGCAAATTTTATTTTTATTTTTATCTGTTTGAAAGTCACGCCGGTCTTTTTTTTCCTGGCCATTCATCTTCATAGTTGTTTTTACAGTTTTGGACTTCATGTCTTGGATTGTAAAAGTTGGATTCTTTGGAATAAATACTTAGTGTTTTGCTAAAGTATTCACATCCCTTTTTCACATTTTATTTTGTTAAAGCCACAGATCTCTATGTACTTCACAAAAATTTTACATGATAGACCAACATAAATTTTGCCATAATTGTCAAAAAGAAAGAATATAAATAAAACTTAGAACCATTGCCGCATATTCTTAAGCAGTCTAGAATTTTGACATGGCTATTTTAACATGAATAAACTTTATTCTACACCATTCTAGTGTAGCTGTGGTTGCATATTTAGTATTGTCTTGCAGAAAGGTGATCCTTTGTTGCAGTATCAAATCTCTTACAGCCTCTAACAGGTTTGCTCACAATGTTTCCCTGCATGTAACTCTCACTATTATTTCATGAACTCAAACTTGGATATGTATTAACTAAATCATTGCAAAGATAAAATAAAAGTGTTTGTTGATTCCTATAGTATTTAGAAACTCATGTTTCATGTTTGAGAAGTCCTTTAATCTTATTTGCATGTTGAATGAAAGGTCACCTGACAAAAAGATAATTGTCAAGTGCTCATGTGACAAAACAGTACAGGATTTAACCTCAGAACTTACAAGAATACAGTGATAGAGGCAAACTGAATACTTAGCAGTAGATTAGAAAATATCTAATCTACTGCCTTGAAACACTTGAGAACTGACTTTGGAATCCACTTGTGAGCATTTCTGATTCATAAGGGGCTTCTGAAGCCATTCGATCCCCCTTTATGTTTTTTAGCAGTTCCAGAGTAAATAAGTGCAAATACAAATGTTTAAAGGCTTACAGGATAAGAATACTTTTTCAAACGTATGTATTTTTGCATCTGATTGTGTATCTCTGTTACTCTACCAGCTCTTTGGGAATAAAATTGCCCCCTCTCTGTGTCTTGCAGGCTGCGGTGGTAGTGGTGTTTAACTTCGCCATGGTGTTGCTCATCTTTCCTGCCATTCTCAGCATGGATCTCTACAGACGAGAAGAAAGGCGCTTTGACATCTTCTGCTGCTTCTATAGGTGAGATCAGTTCTTTCAAGTGATTGCTTTCCTGTTATTTCCTTTCATTAATTTTTTTCTCATTTATCTTCTTAGAAATAGCTTCAGGACAACATTATCTCCCAGTTATCCATACAATAATCCGTCTGAATCAGAACCTAATTAGAACTAAAGTTGTCTGTGTCTGTCTGGCTGCTCGGTTGTTTCGCTGTGTTTATCTGTCACTGTCTTTATTAGACTCTACCGGTCTTCCTGCCAGCCTGGGCATGCTTGTTGGCGCTGCGTTAGTGCAGATGTGTACTTGTGCTATTAAATTCCATTGTTACCGCTATATTTCATGCTGTTGGCAGAGGAAGATCCAAAATGCCAAAAGGCTGAACAATATTTCTAACAGATGTAATGCTGCGCTCTGTTTTGCAAAACTGAAGGTTCTAGCAGTGTGTTTCATTTCCCCATGAAGGTTTTTTAAGATTTTTATTATTTTTTTATCTCATAGCTGTTCATGGCTTAATTTTTTTCTGCTTCTCTGTCTACCTCCGCAGCCCATGTGCCAATCGGGTGATTCAAATCGAGCCTCAGGCGTACCTGGACGGAGCAGATGCGGGACACTACAGCCCTCCACCGTCGTATCTCACGTCTCCTCCTTCCTATCACACGCCTCCCCCGAGCTACAGCAGCCACAGCTTCGCCCAGCAAACCCAGATCACCATGCAGTCCACGGTGCAGCTCAGGACAGAATACGACCCCCGCACTCAGGCCTTCTACACCACGGCGGAGCCCCGGTCGCAGATCTCGGTGCAGCCGCTCAACCCGGTTCAGACGAGGGGCAACCACAGCGGTGACTACTACAACAACAATAACAACGTCAGCAGAAACAGCATGAACAGCCGAGGCAGCAACCTCGGCAACAACAGTGGGAGCAGAAGTAATGGGGGCTCCTCCGCCTCTGCCACCTTCGCTCATCACTGCCCAGCGCCCACGTCTGGCGCCTGCACCATTCCTCCGGGTGACTCAGCCTCTACGACCAGCCAGAGCCCAGAGAACAACAGCTCCACGCGGGACCTGCTGTCTCAGATCGGAGAGGCCTCAATGGGTCTGCACTGCCTCGAGCCCTCCTGCTCCCGCTGGACCTTGGCCTCTTTTGCTGAGAAGCACTATGCGCCGTTCCTTCTGCGACCCACCACCAAGGTCAGTTTAGCTTCTTAATACATATGTTGTTTTAGAAAAGGAAAACACAGAGAGAATAAATGTGTCTGTGTGTGGCAGTGGTGTTTGTTTTTTTGTTTTTTTCACTGAGTCACTGGGGTGCTAATTTGAATGGGAGGGTTAGTCAAAGTGAATTGAGCAGGACGAAATCTGGCCTGGAGGTTGTGGTCATGTCCTTTGTGAGTCATACACACTCAGCACACTCTGACCTCTGTCTGTGTGGCCACTCTTCTCAGCTAAAGTACATCTTGTGGCCTTTATTTGATGAAGTGTTTCACAACATACCATACTAACTGCAGACATGCACACATTATGGAGCGATTTCATGTGATTGGTCAACAAAAAGTAATATGTCTACGTGAAGAAGAAGTAAACAGATACACGATTTTCCAAATGTTTGAATCCCCAAATTGTGATATGCATTTGTATTCATTCCATACTGCAATTACAACCTGTTCTTTGCAAAGCAATTCAAGCTGAGCCGATGGGTCTCAGAGGTCCTGTGAACACTGGCTATCACTTCCTGGCAAAGATTTTCAGTTAGCTTTTGGGCTGGAGTTTGATTGGGTCTTTTTTTTTTTTACTCTAAAAAGCTTCCCTGAGGATGATGCTGCCACCACCATGTTCACAGTTGGGATGGTGTATTCAGGATGTTGTTCAGTTTAGTGTTTTCTGCCACATATGTATGTAGACCAATAGAACCTTACTCCAAATGTTTCTGTATGTTCCCTACAGAGTTTTATTTAATTTTTTTAAACATTAATCCACTCTGCAATGGCCTGTCAGCTGTGTTTATTGGTCTTTACGATGCTTTTTGACATTGAACTCTTCTGGTCTGGTTAACTTTTGAAGGGGCTTTATCAGACTAAAAGCGGCTGGATACAAATGCACTCAATATTATTTTTAAAACAAATGTGAGAACCAAGCATCTTTTTAGTTCTACTTCAGAATTATGCACTACTTTGCACTGATCTATTGTGTAGTATATTTGTAAAATACTTTGAAGGATGTGGTTCTAACATGGCAGAATGTGGATAGTTTTACAAAGAACTATATTTTGATTAAAACCTGGATTTTTAGATACTTCTAAGACCAAGCATTAATCTTTCATATTTCTGCTCCTCTTTGGCTCATAAGACAAAAGATGCAACCATTTGATCAATCCATCCTTGCGTCCATCCCTCTGATTCCAGGTGGTCGTGATTATGCTATTCCTGGGCCTGCTGGGAATCAGTCTATATGGGACCACCCAGGTGCGTGACGGCCTGGAACTGACGGACATCGTGCCCAGAGAGACCAGCGAGTACGACTTCATCGGCGCTCAGTTCAAGTTCTTCTCATTCTACAACATGTACGTGGTGACGCAGCGAGCCAAGTACGCCCAGAGCCAGCCGCTCTTGCACCAGCTCCACCAGAGGTTCCACACCGTTCGCTACGTGTTGAAGGAGGACAACGGCCAGCTTCCCCGCATGTGGCTCCACTACTTCAGGGACTGGCTGCAAGGTGAAATTAAGCCCGGTTTCTAATCAGGACTGCAGCCAGATGGGAAGCCGACTGCACTCTGTGTCAGTTTCATTTAACTCAAAATTTGTTTCCAACTGCCGTGTTACTGACACTTTTGTTCACTTCTTGAAAATAGCAGAGGAATGGCAGTGATTTAGTTTCTTGTGAAAAAGTTTTGAGATCATCATTTTCTTCTTTGTTTGACATGAATCCACAGCAAACAAGATGTTAGGCTGGGGTTCAAAAGCAGGAAGCATTTCAGGTTTTACAGTGGCTGATTAAAATCCCATAAGGGAGGCTGATGGAGAAGATGTTAAAAACAGTATTTTTTTCTGGGTTTCACGAATTGCAAAGCAGAAGATTTAGCTTCGTGAAAAGTTGATGTTAAAAGTTAAAAGTGAAACCTTGTGAAATCAAGGAAAAATTATAGAAAGGTTCAAATTTGAGTTTATTGTCCAGGTTTCCAAACCTCATTCTTTATACCCTTGTCTGTTAGTCGTGTCCATCCCTTTGTACATCACTCCATTTTGCTAAGTTTGTTGTTCTTCCATGTTCTATACTTGAATTCAGGTCAGTGTAGAAAAATCTCTCATAAATTCAATGTAAACCTTTTGCTATTTTACACATTTTTTATCAATTGGTTAAAAAAAGACAAACAACCGCAGAAAAGTGAGGCTTAAATTGTATGGAAATATAGAAAAAACGTATAAGAACCCTGTGGAATATATTTACATGACTTAATTTGGAGTCGATACAAAAAAGTTTTATAAAACAGCATTGGCACGAGAAATACATGTGCATGTAATCTTATAAAAAAAATATGCGGTGGCATCTTGGGGGAGTCTGTATATGAATCGGCTGAAGAACCACACAGAGTGTGTGTGGGGGGTGCTGAGAAAGGGAGAGCCGTGTCTGATATTCCTCTCCGCAATGGTGGGACAAATTGGAGCCAGACAGGCCAAGGAAAGAGACCCAAAACAACATCTCCCACAGACGGACCACAGCATGGGCCTTGAGGGGGAAGAGTAGACAGGAGGGGAGTGATACACATATGGATTAGGGGAGAAGTATAGAAAAGGAGGCATATGTTACTGATATATCCCCTAACGATCACCATGAATTAAAGCCAGCAGATTTCAGGCTTTTGAAGTCTCGCTTTGTGGTTGGAAATGGAGTTATATGAAATCAATGACGCTTGTTATGGAGGTTAAGGTTAACTTGCAGAGTTGTGTCATGTTCTGTTTTACCGCGTTGGGTTATTGCGTGTTCCATTTTCCTGTGAACTTATGCTTTGTAATTGTCATATAGAGGAAGACTGAAGATAACAGAGCATGTAACCTTTTAAACATCCTAATCTAACCAATCTGTCTCGACTTGGTTTCCCTGACAGGACTCCAGCAGGCATTTGACAAAGACTGGGAGGCCGGCCGCATCACCGTCAACAGCTACAGGAATGGTTCTGACGATGGCGTCCTGGCTTACAAACTGCTGGTGCAAACAGGACGCAGGGACAAACCCATCAATTTCAACCAGGTATGTAGGGGATTTAAACCTTTCCTGTTCAGTCACTTGACCAAGCGAGAAACAATTGCACCATGGGGCACAATATCAATATACTCTGCAAAAATGTGATTATCCTATTAAATTTTTATCAACTTGACTGTTCAAATAAATTAACTTTTGAATTAAATTGTCATTTATTGAGATGAACCTGTAATCATTTGGATGGCCTCTAAGCTCCTTTCATGCTAACAACAGATATACAAAGGAGTTACACAAAAGCTTATGGAGAGTGATGGGAACAGATTATTGGGAGCCAATATTCTCTTGTGGACTACTCTATCCTGCAGCTATGAAAAAAAAAGATTTATTGGAATATGCAAACTTCAATTTTAGATTCACCAGATATTTCTGAGCTGAGTTTCTAACCTAAATATCAGTTTATTATATGATTTATGTAAATAGTTTCCAGAGAGATTCGACTCACTGTAAGAGTTTGTCCATTCATTCGCTGAATCGTTGGTTTGTGTCTGAAAAATAACTCTGCCTTTGAACCATTTCTCAGTTCCTGCATGTGTGAGATTGGTGAACAGTGAGTCACTCCCCCCTTGTGTGTTATTAGCTCCCTCTGTTTTCAAAGCTTTGCACACCAGTTGGACAGAGAGGCTGCGTTCTGCTGTCTGGTGGTCTGAGTTTAGCACCCACTGCATTTCATTATTAGTGCTGGCAGAGCAACGATAAGGCCATTACTCTGTTTTTTAGAGGTCCTGCTTACGCAGCACTTGGTTGAGATCTACACCTCACCTTGACTCGAAAGCTGTTAGAAAAGTATGGAATAAACGATGTTATCATTCGACAATTTCCAGTTCAGTTATGGATGCAGCCTTGTCTCCAGTCTGGTATTGTGAGAGATGTTGTTATCTAACTAGGACTCAAGTCAATCCAGTGAGTAGCTTAGATCTCAGATGGAGGTCTAGAAAGGAAATTTGCGAAAGATCAAATCAAGTCTCGTGTATGTCAACAGAAAGATATCAATGTGTTGATAATGAGAGAGTGTGTGGGGGGAAAATGGGAGGAAATAAGGGGAAAGATTGAGTTTTTGGAGCTGAGGAAATTTGCACAGCTTTAGCAAGACAACAGAGGGTTGTATGTGTTTTTAATTTAAAGTTTTTTTAACCACTTTATGAAAACAAAAGAGATGTAGATTCATTGCTGCGTTCTTTGGCAAGAAGAGTGAAAACAGAGATAAGAACCTGAAGAAATATAAAAACAAAATTCTTGGCCAGGACTCCTGCGAACCTCAGACACAAAACAATCCATTTTCTTTTCAACACTGAGCTCATTTTTGTCGAGTCTAATCTATACTGCAGCATCCTGTGTAAAAATACAGCAATCAGAATTCTCTGGCAACTTTCGGATCTTTGGATTTTTGAAGAAAATTTTAACAATAATGATTTTTTAAAATACTTTTAACTGAACTCAACAAAATTCAGAACATCTTTTCTGATGAGCAGCAGGTCTGGAGAGAGTAGTACTGTACATGTTGTAGAAAATACAGTTTCCGTTTAAGTCACTTCTTGAATTCTTGGTTCCTCTGCTTTTATTTCTAAACTCTTTACTCAGGTTCAGTAGCATCATCCACTCTGAAGAGTGTTGCTTTGAGAATGATCTTGTAGTGTTTAGATTATGGTGGATTTACTTCTTCTAGCTCACTGAACGCAAAAGCAGCTCTGGTGTGCAACCTTGTGACATCACTTCCTCTCCCTGTGAGGGAATTGTACTTGATCTGAGTTGCGAGGGGCCGCCGGCAGAGTTGCCTGTACTTCCCGTGACAGCTTGAAGACATGCAATTGTTGCCTATTCCGCTGTTAAATTCAATCCAGATCCACTGGATTTCAGCTCTCACTCCTGCTCCCTCTCTCAGGATTACCTTCACAACCTCTGCCCTCTGTGCTACTTTCCAGTGTCCTCCTTCTTTGAGACGGGATGAAACACTTGTTTATTTGGGCCAGCTCTGTGTTATCATATTGCAGTAGTTTTTTTTTCTGTGTCTCAAACAGAAAAGCAGATCTTCACCAACTATTTCATTTTTATATGCAACTTTACAGTCCTTTGCAGAAGAACTTTTATCTCTGCCCTCCAATTTATCTTTGTTCCTGGTGATTATTCAGTCCTGGTGTGCTTGGTTTGAAAGCAATGTGACAGAAAGGAGACATTTCGCAGAGTGAATCCAGACGAGGGAGAGCACGGAGACAAAAGAGGAGGTGAAAAGACTGAAAGTCTGAAGAAAAGACAGGGCTAACACTATCAAGAGCTCTTTTCTTTTTAGGGCTGATTGAATCTGTGGCGCCAGGCATTCTGGGTACCCATAGGGGTCAGGAGAACCAAGTGTGAGCAACATTTGTACAGATGTTGTGTTATTTTTATAGCTCTACTCCATTTGCTGGGTGGCATTTCCTTCAGTGTTAACAACCAGGTTAACTGCACACAGACGCGCCCAGGGACTCCAGCCAATTTTTTTTATTGTTACGCTAACTCAAGCAATTTTTCTCTCGCTAACCCCCTCCACCACCACCACAAAATGTGAGGAGAAAAAAAAATCCAAATCCTTTCTTCATATACGTAACCCGGTGAGTCCAACTCGACCCCTGAAAGCTCTCCCAGCCTCTGTGAAAGATAGATTTATGGTTCCTAGAAGGCAGAGTGGCGGAACCGTACAGTAATGGTTTTACCTCTCAGGAGGTAGCGATGCTAGGCCACGCTCCTTTGCTTCCCCATATGAGGGCTAAATTAGCAACCTTAAGTGAGAGAGCTGTTCATGTACTGAATACAGCTTGTTTAAATTAAATAACAGTTGAAGAAAAAAAAACTAAATATGCAAACAGTTTGTATTTCTGGTTCATAATGGATGAATGCCAAGTTGTGTGACTCTCCCCTTAGAGAAGCTTAGAGTTGCAATGTTGCATGACGAATTTTAGGCATTAGTTTTATTTGTTTAATTCTGAAGTTCTGCAGACAGAGCAATTATTCAGAGCATAAACTTTACGTTTCATGGTTTTACAAAGCAAGAAAAATGAATACATTTGAAAAATACAAAGAATACATTTTGTGTGCTGCTTTTTAAAGCACTTTTTGAAGCTTTGGTATAAGGACTCTTAGTACCAAGTTATGTTGATTTAAAAAGAAGTAGATGTTCCAAATATGGCCCAGGCAGTCCAACCTACAACTGTGGATGTTAGTTTATTCTAACATCCACATGTCATCCAAATCCTCACATTTTATTTTTCTGCTAATGCAACTACACTGACTCCCAATTTACTTTAGAGCACATTTCAAGATTCTTGTTTTAACATGGAGAGCTGACACCAGGTTATAGCACTACTGCATCCATACATCCCCAGCAGTTCCTGGAGATCAGGGCATATTAATAGTAACTAAGCTGAAAATAAAAGGAGGCAGAGCATTTTTTGTCAGTGGCTCCAAAACTCTGGAACTCCTTTCCTTGGGCACTGAGTTAAACAGACTCTGCGGCTTTCTTTTAAAGCCATTTAAAAACCTCTTTTTAAATCTGCTTTTGTTTAACAAGTCTTGTAAAACACTTTGTGATCATTAAATCTTGAAAGGTGCTACATAGGTAAAGTTTTACTTACTCACTTACATATGCTGGGGGCTTGTATATATAACAGCCATTCTATTATTAAATATATTAATCAGTTTTGAAAGGATCACTCAAGACAGAGTATGGGCGGTGTTTGAAGGAATAACCGTGAGTATAGACGTGTAAAACTGTTTTCAGTAAAATTGACACCTAATTTTTTTTTACCAATAACTACTAAAGTCCTTCCACATTTCTGTCTATAAAAACTCAAGTGTTAATTCTTCCTTAGCAGCCTGAAGCTCTTGGTATGACAGTGCTCCAAAGTTACTTTTAGACGTTTATTCAGAGTGGTCAGGACATATGGCTTGAGGTAGACCAGCCAGTATCTGCTGTATATAGAGGGAGAAGCTGATTCAACATTTTCCATGTTTTAATGTGGCATGATAATTCTGGGAAGCTGTGATCAGAAATACAGGAATTTCCAGAGAAGGTAACCAGTGTTTGACTTGTTGATTTTTCTTTGGTTGGAAATGGAGAGAGAGCGGGGCTAATATTTGCCTCCTGTTTTTGAATGGAGTTTCGTTCTCTTGCACTCATCCATGTGTAAAAGGAAACATTTCTGCGGTCTGCTCACCTGTAAAATGTTATGGTAAAACATGGTTGATTTCCACAAAATTATGGCAAAAACAGCTGCAGCACCACAGTCTTTACTAAATGTTCAAATCCTTTTTTCTTATTTCTAAAGGATAATTACTCCAGTTCAGACTACAGTTTCCAGCCCAACATAATTGAAAATAACCTTCAAGTGTGTGTACATTTTAATGAAAGACTTTTTAGTACATGTTAAGTGTATTTTAGCAATGGTTGCTGTCACTAATCCATCCCTTTCTGTGGATTTTGTAGCTAACTCGACAGAGACTCGTGGATGCAGATGGGATCATCAATCCTGGGGCTTTTTACATCTACCTAACCGCCTGGGTCAGCAATGATCCTGTCGCTTATGCTGCCTCACAAGCCAACATCCGTCCACACCCTCCTGACTGGCTCCACGACCGGACTGACTCCATGCCCAGCAGTAAGTCAACAGTCAGGATGGCCTTGCAGTGCAATGTAGTGGTGTCTCACCACTAGCTTTTGCTGGTACTGTGCTGAGGCCACCACGCTTTGAGTTGTGTTTACCTCTTGTGGTCTGACTTATTGCTTTGTGTCCGTCTCTAAGCTCAAAATGAGGCAATAGACTTTGCTGGACCAGAGCAGAGTGTGCACTTGCATGAGCTCAGGTTGCAAAGCTGAGAGCTGGGACACAACTCAGTGTTGTGCCTGAGGTTCAGTGGTATAATCCTGGCTACCCTGGGGCTCTTGCAAGCACACTCAAACACACTTTATTAAAACTCAGTGACCCCAATCATGCCTGCTCTTGTATCTTTACCACAAACAGATTGCAAATCACATAAAACTACAGTGTGCTTTAATTTGAGTTTAGGAAAACTTGAGTTTGGATTGGATGAATGATTGGAGAACTTGTAGGAAGTTCCTTATTGGATTAGGTTCTTTACAGTGTCATCCCCCAGGGTAGATTTATGCTGCTAAGTGTTTTGAATTTCTTGCTGCAATTATAACTTCAAGATTTGACCCAGACTCTCAGTTAGGTTTAGCTTTGGACTTTGACTGGGCTATTCTAACCACGAGAACCTGTGATCTAAACCATTGTGTTGTAGCTCTAGCTATGTGCTTACTCTTTTACTGCTGGAATGTGACTTCTGATCAGGTTTTCTTCCAGGATTACTATGTATTTATCTTCACCCTTCTCCTCATCAATTCTGACCATCCTAATCTTATTCCCACACCTTGATGCTGCCAATATTATGTGCCACTGCAGGAATACTGTATGTGTTTTTTTTTTAAACTTCCACCAAAAAAATGGAAAACCAGTGTATTGTTTCCCTTCCGTTTTACAGTTTAAGCAAAAATTTTATTTTGTAGTTATAACATGACAAATATGAAAATGTAGATCGGATGTATCAATATCATTAAAAGGCACAGTACATAGACATGCAGCTGCTGAGTAATCCTTTAAGTAAATCCTGCCATGTGCAGCAAAGACATGACAGCATGAATCTGAATAAAAACTGTTTTTCAGCAACAAGTATGACTTCATTGCCGAGTGACAGGCAGCTATACGTGTTTGTGCATTTATATTATTCTTTATGTGGTGGTGCTGTGTTTAGGGTGTGGTAATGGCAATGATCCTGACATTGTAATTACTGTGAATCAACCTTAGTTCTGACAGTCTGCTGTGTCTGGAACTGATAGGCCCTCATTAGGCAGACTTGGCTTCAGTCTGGCCAGGTTCGAGTCAATGGAGCTCTGTTTAACGCACCTCTACACTCCACCTCCACATAAGCACAAACACACTCGCATACAGATGTAACTACTTCTTGAATAAAGCTGAATTTAGGCTAGATAGACCACAACAAGGTATAGATGAACTGTCTTAAGTTATCACTGTGGATTTATTAAATAGATACCAGAGCCTAAACAGGACAGATTTGTATTATATGCAGAGGTTATTCTTCCCACTGTTGTTTTAGCTGATTCTTTTCCTTTAACACCCAGCAGCATTTGGTTCCTTTGATAAAATTTATCCATGTTATAACCAAATTAAAACCAAGATCAGCACATATCTGTAGAAAATAAATTAATCATCCTCTCACTTCTTTTCCTTTCAGTTCCCGCTGCCGAGCCCATCGAATACGCACAGTTCCCCTTCTACCTCAACGGGCTCCGAGAGACCCCGCAGTTTGTGGAGGCCATCGAGAGTGTGCGTGCAATCTGCAACAACTACAGCGGACAAGGCCTGCCCTCCTACCCCAACGGCTACCCTTTCCTCTTCTGGGAGCAGTACGTCAGTCTGCGACACTGGCTTCTCCTTTCCATCAGTGTTGTGCTTGCCTGCACCTTTCTAGTCTGTGCCCTGTTTCTGCTCAACCCGTGGACTGCTGGCATCATAGTAAGTGTTAATGAAAAAAATATAATCAAGTATTGAAAAAAAATTTACTTTATTATCTTTTAAAATCTGTTGAGCATTTTCATATTGGCAGTTATTGCAAGGTAGTTTTGCTAAAACAACATTGCCTAAATGAGTTGCAAATATGTGTTAACATGTAGAAAATTCTATTTCCATTTTTAAAACCCTCTTACATTGCTGTGCTTTCTCTGACTTAATTTTTTCATACCTAACAGATTCTGAGAATTGGACCCTTTGAGTCCTGTACTCTCAATAGTAACTCCCACACTGAAGAGCATTATTAGTGTTACAACAGCTTGTCATCACTTAGACAATGGCCAGACAGGAAGGATCAATTAAGCTGAAAATCTTCCAATTCCCGGTGAACCTGTAATTTAGTTTTTTTGATAAGTAAAAAACAACAACAAAACATTTTGAAAATAAAGCTGCTTTGAGAGTATGATGATAAAAAGCTCCAAAAAGAAGGGATGCTGTGTGTTATCATGGGCCCCTCACCAGTGTTTATCTTGTGCTGTTTTGTTGGGCCACTGTGTTTAGTCTCGTCTGACACTCCCAGACATCAATGTTGAAAGAAATGTTGAAAGAACTCTAAGTTTCTCCAGCAGCTAGTTACCACTCTGACCCTCATAAAAAGTAGTCTTTGACCTGGTTTTTCCATCCTCTGCTCTTGTCTTTTACTAATTGTCTCACCTATGAAGTTTCCATGGACACAGGCAAGCAAATAAGGTGCATTTATACAATGCATAATGTATAAACTTCCAGGCACTTAATTCACACAGAAGCACACATACAGATCACTCTGGTTATTCTCTCTGCTGCATTGCACTTTGTAACAGGCAGTTGCTAGGCCACCAGAGGCATTAAAAAAAGGTAGGAGGGGGATCCATGGTCATCTGTCAGGCTTTACGAGCAACATCAAAAAATTCGTTACACAGAGGCATCAAGAAACAAACAACTAGCTCCACAAGCTTATAGCTAGTTGCTTAACACTGCATTGTTTCCAATCAACTTAATGCTGGCGTTATAATAATCATGACATATGATTTGCATTCCTTTTTGTTTTGGATTTCCTTAGACATTTAGACAAATAATCTAAGCTTTTTATACCATTGTTCTAGTTTTTATAACAAATGGTATAAATCTGATCATTCTTAAGATTCAAAATGAGACCTGAATTTCATCTTGACGTAATGTTTTCTTTGTATTTTTGCCACTTGTTAGCAGATTTCCTTCATGGAAATGCATCTTAGACCATGACATAGCCACAAAAAGTACCACTAGTGGACATTCGTGCACAGAGCTCCATCCCCTGCCCACACTGGGCCTCTTCAAAGGATTTAGGCCCCACGTAACCTGACACCTGTCAGCTGATAATGGTATTTACTCTCAGCTCCTGTCCTGTCCTGCTTTACCCGGGAAAATACACTCTCCACACAGAGCTACACACATTTTGCTCACATTTTGGTGTCTTTTTGCCTGCTGAGTATCGTCAGAGTTTGGATCAATTGTTAATTTCAAGGTCATCTACCCCAATGACCTGATTTGGATGGATGTGGAAATTGGATTTTCTCCATGTGTTCTCCACCCACCAATCCATCCTTCCATTGCAAAGATATCTGTGATAGTAAGCCTTAAATGTAGATGTTCTCAGCAATCTGTAAATTTGAATTAACTCCAACATTAAATATTTGTAAGAACCCTGTAAAATCACACAACTTGTGTCTGAAATGATTATACAGTGTACGTTTAGTTATATGACTTTGTAAGTTGAGTAAAACTTCTTGCACTTTCATTATTAGAACTCTGTTCATGTTGCTTTTGTCATAAAAATTACAAAATAAACAATAAATTTAGAGCCCGTTTGCTTTGGAAAGTTTCATTTTAATGCTGTATGGGAGCACTTTAATGCACTGAGGCATAAGTTATTTCTCCTAATTTGTGCATTTGTGTAGCACTAACAGAATGAATGTGATGTCTTTTGTGGATAGTTGTTCTACTTTCTTGTATTTCTGATGCCTGCTGCAAACCAATTTCCTTTGGGATATGTATAAAACTGAACTGTTTCCAGACCATCCAGCTGTCCATTCTTCATTTTACTTTTTGAAATATTGATATATTGTTGTAAGCAACTTAAACATATGTGAGATGTACTGTGAAACTTTGGACAAGATTAGAACTTATTTTTTCCCTGAACTGCATGTTGAATGTCTCTTTTTAAGTAAACTCACATACCTGTCTGACAGAAAGCTCTCTTTCATCCTCAGGTGCTTGTGCTCTCTCTCATGACTGTGGAGCTTTTTGGCTTCATGGGACTGATGGCAATCAAGCTGAGCGCCGTCCCTGTGGTCATTCTCATTGCCTCAGTGGGCATTGGAGTGGAGTTTACAGTCCATGTGGCTCTGGTAAGCCAATGAAAGCATACTCTTTTCAACACCAGTTCTGTTTCCTTCTGTTTTGATTTTTGTGACACTTAGGTTATTAGGGAAAAATGATGTCCAAACTATCATGGCATGATGTAAAAAAGTAGTTGCTTCCTAAACCTCATAATTGGTTGTGCCGCAACATCTGCTGTCTATGTATAATTTCAAATGCATTTGAACAGGGACAAGATATGAAACTACAGTATTTCAAATCTGGGGTCCTTTAAATGAGAGATGATTGTCCAGAGGATGTTATGTTTCCTACTGAATTGGAAAGTATTTTTCCATTTCTCCTTGTTATTGCACCTTTTATGGGTGGCTTTGAAATAATTTCACCAAACACCCCTGAGATAAGGTTGTCAACACCTTAAAATGTTAATTTTATGAAAGACAAATGCATAAAATTCCCAAAGTTCAAAGTTCTCACAGTTTTGTGAGATAGTGTAGTGATAGTGTAGACATATCTGTGAAGGATCACTCTGTTTTATGTTCTTTCCATTTATGGATAATGGCTCTAACTGTGTATTGCTGTTTTATTATTTGTGTTATCATCATCATCATCATCATGAAAACAAAGCAAAATCAGAATGAATCTCACTGCACTGTAAATGATTGACAATACTTAATGTCTAATGAGATGTACCTTATTTGTTACCCTTAAAAAAATTTTAAGTATATGTTTGTATTTTAGGCATTCCTGACAGCTATCGGGGATCGTCACAAACGGGCAGTGCTGGCACTAGAGCACATGTTTGCTCCGGTGCTGGATGGCGCCTTCTCCACTTTACTGGGTGTCTTAATGCTCGCAGGCTCTGAGTTCGACTTTATCGTCAGGTGAGAACAACAAGACTTTGTCATAGGATTGCACTTAAAGGTTATCATATGGCAGTTGTGTGGCGTCCATAGTCTGTTGAGACCATGTCTAAACCTGCATTTTGCAGGAATGTCCCTGAGCCACCATTCATGCATGAAGGCCTCTCTCTTTCTGCATTTTCCTCCATCAGTCTTTTTGTTTTAAACCCCTATATCTGCACTGCATGCTCTATTTCTATAAACATATATTTTTCCTAGCATGGGATAACTTTTTATGCTTATTGTTGAAAGAGGATCTCTCTAAGAAATTGCAGAAAATGTTTTTATCTCCATCCTTCTCCATGCCCATGTCCAATATTTCCTTGTGCTGAAACAATTGAAAGATGGATTTTAATTTCTGATGAAAGTAATAAGAGCAAATAAAGCTTCAGTTTTTTTATTGTTTGTTTGTTTGGGGTGGCAAGGAAGATGACGGTACAGAAGGATATTAAAATAAACTACAACTGTTGACTCTTTCTGTTGGATGCCAGGTTTTAGGCATTCTGTACATTCCTCACTGGACTATTATAGAAATTTTCCTCTAAGGAAATAGGCTCAATTCATGCATTCTTCTTTGCACTTAACTGTACAAATTTGTTGACCACTTCCTTTAAGAACTGGGAGCAATGAACTCCATCTGATCTGCAATTATACAAACTGTGCTCATGTATGTACATGCCAACAGTTACACACGGTCCCTACATATAGACACATGCATACACACACCATCATGCTCCCTGACCCTCTAATCATTGGGGTCAATGATGGCATGCCTGCACATCCACACATACACACACGCATATCCAAACACACAAACTCTGGAGGCCAATGGACCTTCGTTCCTCACCTCCAGCGTTGTGCTGCGCCTCTGGCTTCTGCCTCGGTCTGAGAGCCTCCATTTAAAGGTCCTGCTGTTGTCAGAGCAAACAAAGCGGCGCCCCAAGACGGTGCAATAACAACAGGGCCCGGCTCGTATTTTTCTGCATGCGCTGAAGGAAATGTTTCCCTGGCTTTCTCTGTCAGCCCTGTGAATGTTTTCACTCTAAACAGTCCGGCGGGACTCACTGCCCGGTATGTGGGCTGCATGCATCCATACGTACAGTAAATTTAATTCAAGCAATGACATAGCACTTACCAGTGCTGGTGTTTTAGATTGATTTACAAGAATGGTTTTGATGTCTACTAAAAGTACAAGATGGATGCTTTGAGGCTGTAAAAGTGCATGTGTGTGGTCAGAGCTTCACCAGAAAGAAGTGAAAGTAGGTGAACTCAAGGCATAATAAATCAGCTCAGATTTTCTACCTCACACTGGCTCTCGGGATACTCATAAGTTAACTAAGTGGATAAGAATTTGAATGAACTAATCCATCCAGCATCCTGTTTCAGTAAAATAAGTCATAGTAGCATGTCCCTTACTTGACACAGTTTGTTTATTGTTTTTATGTAATTCAATTTAATCGCCTGTTTAACATTTTTATAAGCCAAAAATTACATCAAATGTTTAATCATCTGAACCTTTCCTTCCCAATTAATTTCAAGCTAAAGGTTTGCAAACAGTATGTTCAACCTAAGCGGCTTAATGTGGTTCTGATGCTGTCGTGAACAGTCTGGAATCTGATCTTACTTCTTTTTTCCAGGTCTGAATTAGTATGAAAAGTATTTTAATGCTGAACTTCATTACCCATTCTACTGTGTAAATGTTTCCTTTCCTCTGTCCTTCCATTCAGTTTTTTGTCTATCATTCCTATCTCCTTTTTCCATTATGTCTTTCTTTTTTCCTTTTTCCTCTGTTTTTCTTCCCTCTTCCCTTCTGCCTACCACCTTTCATTGTGTCTTTCTTCTGGCCTTCCTTTCTTTGTGGTGTCCTATCTGTTATACTGGTAACTTTACTTATTTCCTTGGAAAGTTGTGTCCTTATTTCATTCCTTTCTTATTTCTTTCTTTCAGTTCTTTCTTATGTCCTTAACATTCTTGGGCCCTTTCTTCCTTCCTTGTGTTTGTACCCTGTCTCCTATCCTTCTTTCCTTATTTGTGTCCTTTCATATTTACTTCCTTGTGTGATTTGCTATTTTCTTGTTTCCTTCCCTTCTTGCCTCATCCATCCATCCTTTTTCATCAGGTGAGAGCCAGGTACATCCTGGATAGGTTGCCAGTCCATCACAAGGCCCCTCTGGCCTCATAACTTTCCTTACTGTCTTTCATTCTATGTGTACTGCAGTCCATGTGTCACCCACTCTTCCTCTCTTTTTTCTTCTCTCTTTCTTCCTTGTGTCTTTGTTGTGCTCTACATACATTTCTTTCATGTGTCCTTAAGTCTGTCTGTCCTTCCTTCCTTCCTTACAATTTCTTTTGATGGTGCCATATGTAAATATCTATTTTAAATTCAAAGCAAATGTTTGTTTCTTATAATTTGAAATGACAGAAATCTGGAAAAAGGAGTCAGAAAAAGTATGGGATTTCTACATGGAAAATGTGTAACCTTACTTTTATAAGAAAAGCCAATGCATTAATTAAAATATATTCAAAATATAACCCCACTATATATGATAAATTATAAATGTAGAGGAAATATCCAAACTGGGTAGCTATGCAATGCCAATTTTATTGAAATAGTCCTGATTAAATAAACGCAGCAGGACTGATCTCATTGCAGCCGTCGCTTAAAAGTTGGCAGCCCGGTCTAAAATACAAATACTGTTGTAGCGAAACATGACAGTATCATATGTGAAGCATACAAACAAATCAGAACCTCAAGTTATCCAGCCTCACTCAAAAGTCAAAAATTCCACAGATAAGCTAGCTGCTGTGTATCTGGGTGTCCTGACAGTGTCCTTTCACTAGTGGCAAGGAGAGCTCTTTCTCATGGAGGTGACTTGATTTGAGCGTGGGCGAGATTCAGAGCAGAGAGTGTGGGGTCTTACCTGATACATACAGATTTAATTAGATGGAGGGGATTGTGGAGTGGCCGGGAATTTCACAGGAGCTTAGCTGGAAGGAAGGGAGTGAAGAAGATGGAGAGAAAAATAAAAAGATTGAGGGAGGAAAGAGGCCAGGGAAGGGTGGTGCTCTCAGGGTTTCCTTCTTTTCGTCCCTAGACTAAATTGTTTAAATTCTATACCCTTCACTTCATTTGTTTGCCCCTCTCTCTTTTTTAAACCAGAGAGGAAAGAGAGGCCCCTGTCCTTTTGTACCCCCCTCACTTTATACCCCAAAGTCCTCCCTCTTCAACCTCTTTTACCCCCTCCGTTCACATTCCTCTCTGCTTTGTTTTCCCCATGTTTGCTTATACACTGCACACCCAAGAGAGAGTGCCCTCACCCCAATAGCCCCCCCCCCCTCTTCTTTTTCCCCCCTTTTATTCCTGTGCCTTTGAATTAACCAGCTCTCGCTAATTATGCTTCCCCTTTCTTTTCTTTCTGTGGCTTCTTTAAGACTAACCCTCTTTGGCGGGACTTTGACACACACAAGGTACCTTTCTGTTCTGCTCCTCAGAACCACAGTGCAGGCATCAGCTATCTGTGGGGGGTTCGTACATGTGTGTTTTGTTTGGGGAGTGGCTGGTGTCAGTGTGGAAGTATTATTTTGGGCATGTGTGGTGAATGAACCTGCGCAGTTCTCTCCACGTGTAAACATCTGTGGTCTTTGGGGGTATTTTCTTTGTTTCCTCATGTCTGTCTTTGTTAGTCTAAGCAACCCTATGCCTATGCTTTTTGGCAGTGTCATCCACTTTGTTCCATGTTTGTTTTACTGTATTTTTAGAAAATGTTTTAAACAGCCAAATAAATAGTAAATGCTGTTTTTCAGCATTTGCGATAGGCTGGCATTTTTATTTACTCTTTTTAATCTTTTCATATATTTGTTTTGTATTGCAGGTATTTCTTTGCAGTGTTAGCCATCCTGACAGTTCTTGGAGTGCTGAATGGATTGGTCCTTCTCCCAGTATTATTGTCATACTTTGGACCTTATCCAGAGGTACGATTTAAAACACTGAAACCCCAACTAGAATGTAGTCTTAATCAATCACGGCAATTGCGGTTTTATTCATAGAAAGTAGGGATATAATTTAATTCACTCCAAGGAGTGGCAGTTTCGAGAGGTGTGACCACTTAGTCACTAAGTCAGTGACTTAGCCCTCAGCATGCCAAAACATTTTATTTTTTTTCATTCAAACAGTTTGTCCCAATATAACTATGTTCCACTGCACAAAGCAAGGTCCATTAAGAAAGTTTGTTGTGGAAGAAATTGACTGACATAAGGTCCTGACCTGAACTCAAAACACATTTGGTCTAAATTAGAGCTGGACTGTGAGCCAGGCCTTCTCGTCCAACATCAATGTCTGACCTCAAAAATGTGATTCTGGAAAAAATTGTTAAAAGAAAAAAATTTTAAATTCCTCTGCGACCTGTGGAAATCCTTACTAAATGAGTTACGGTTGCAAAAGTGTCGGCCGACAGTCTATTAAGTATATGGCTTAAGAATGGGTAAGACTCTCTGCTCATTTCTGAACTGAAGAATTTGAAGTCAGTCTTCCCCATTGTGACTGTATGAACCAAACAAGTTAGTTTATCTTGTAGTAATTAAATTGTTCCAATACCATGCCAACATCCAATTACCATGACAATTTTAACTTTGTTGGTGGCTAATCATTAGTCAGTTCCTGTATTCTAAAGTGTCAAGGGCTTTTTTTTCTAATGTGATCGAGTACTTTCGGCCAATTCGTTTGTATTCTCCTCCTTTTTTGGAGGTCATAATGATAGATTACTACACCTCACAATTGTGACCTTACCAGATGAAATTAAATGCAAGCATTGATTGAGTGATGCATTACAGAACAGACTTAATATTTATGAAAAATCTTGCGAAATCTTTCGCTGAGATCTTGTATACCTCTACTAAAACCTAATGAGAGTAGTAGAGTCTTTATTGAACAGGACAATTGTGATTTTGTCAATAGAAAGTGACTTACAGATGTTCAAAAACTGATTGCCTTCCTGTCACTGGTCAGGTTTCACCCACTGATGGCCGAAGTCGGTTACCTACCCCCTGCCCAGAGGCCCCTCCTCGAGTGGTCCATTTCTCAGTCCGTCCACACCAAACCTCTGGACCAGTCACAAACTCTGGTGCAGCCACAGACTCGTCAGACTCGGAGTACAGCTCTAATGCCACAGTGTCTGGAATAAGCCAAGAGGTACAGAACTACAACCTTTACCCTCACAGAGGACAAACTCAACCAGACGAGCAGCACCATCACCTCCGGACCAGCAGGGCCAGAGTGGCCCGGCTAGAGGAGGAAAGAAGAGCGGGGTCAGGACAACAGCGTTCACCGAGACAGCAGCCTGACCCCCCAGCCTATACTGTGTCTTCGGTAGGGAACTATCACAAATGGATTTTTCTTTGCATGTGTCAGACTTAAATTAGTGTCTTATTGTGGTTCTCTACAGTTTGTTCCTTCTCAGGGTTGTGATTCTGGTCTCCAGCATGGCAATACTCAGCGAAGCTGCAGCAGGGACCCCAGGGGCCAGCAGCACTGGCAGGCCTCACCCCCAGCCCAACCGCGCATGGACGCTTTTGAAACTGCAACTGAGGCTGGGGGACCTCACAGCTCACGCAGTTACAGAGAACACTCAGCAGGCCACAGCGGCCACTCTTCCCACAACTCACAGCCTCATCATCACCAACAGCATCATCACCACCTCCCGCACCAACACACCAACAACGCTCCTTTTTCTCAGCCCATCACCACAGTAACGGCATCGGCCTCGGTCACTGTAGCCGTTCACCCTGTGCCATTTTCCGCCCAAGGTCCAGCTTCCTCCTTCCCAGAATACACGGGAACAGACAGTTACTGCCCATCGGGGCCAGAGGAGCCAGAATCGACTTTCCAAGACCCCCACGTGCCTTTGTACACCCACACAGGGGGTAGGGAAGCTAAGGTGGAAGCTGTGGAGCTTCAGGATTTGGAATTAGAGGCAGCTGACAGGAACCATGGCCAACAGGCTAGCTGAGGTGAGACTTTGATTCCTTTAGAATATTAGTAGATTTGTTTCATACACATAACTGGCTTAATCGCATAAAACAATAATACTAGCAATGCACAGAGAAATCGACAAGTGACCAGAATCATTTTAATTCCATACCATAGTGCTACTAAATTAGGCTAACAAGAAAATTATTTAGTATGGAAGTTGTTATTGATGGAAGAATATTTAAAGGTGTAATGTATGCATCAAATCATCAAGTTAAAGTTCTTACTGGGCAAGATTGTAAAATACAATTTGCTCATTGGCCCTGTAGGTGAATGCTAACTTTCTGATTCAGTCCCTGGTAAAGGTTTAAAAGGCTCAATTTTTAAAACTAATGAATAAAAAAACTATTATTCAGAACCAGCAACAAAGCAAAACTTAAAAGGTAAAAATAACACACATGTATATCAAAATTGAAAATAACAGTTTAAAAGGTATAAAAGTGCTAAACAGTGTAAAGTGAACCCATATTCATCAGTGGGAGTTCACAAACAATGCGAATCTGTGGAGCTTTAAATTAAGAAAAGATTACCCTAAAGATATTTTGCATGTTGATAAATTACTGTACAAATGAAAACATCTCCTTGTTATAAGATAGGATTTTTACTAACTATCTCTGAAACATGGCCGTTAACACATTTTAACCCAAATACTTTAGAGCTTGTTTTGTAAAACTCAGCACAAAAAAAGCTTTTGTTAAAAAACATGATCTTTTCATTTGAAATTGTTATAGTCTTAGAGACTTTTTCTAATATGAGATTCAAATTACTGATTCCAGTTGGAAACTGATCAAGATAAAAATTATCTTGATTACAGTCACCAGCCTATTTCTCTCTGCATCTCTAAAAATAAAATTACTTAGTGTCTGAATGTAAAATGTCTGACTATTCATCTTAATGCACATACTGTTTTTTCTCCAGATCTGGGGAAGAGAAGCACTATGGCCAAAGATGGACTCCCCTGTCTTGCTAAGCAGTTGACCAGCTTGGCACAATCCCACCTCTGACCCCATGTAGCGTAAAAGCTTGCCAGTGTTGCCATAATGGTGCTCAATTTTACTGTAACACAGTGGACTCTTGTTTTAGATATTTCTATCTATATTTAAAAGATGTATACATATGTAAATATAAACAAATAGTAGGTATAATTTTTTAGGAGCTGTACAACTCCTACTTGTTAATAGACTGGGGCTGTATATGTTGTAGGCGTGTGTAGGTGTGCATGAATGTGTGTGTATTTTGATTATTGTTCACGTCTCTGTGGATCTGTGCCAATAGGAAGCTCAATGTAGGACAAACATGCCTGTCAGCATTCACAGTTGCTGCTCAGAACTTAATTTTTTTATACTAATGTAGATTTTTAACACTATGCAAATCTCTCTTCAAACAGAACCAGAATCTGTCAAGGTATATGAATGCGTGTGTGTGTGTGTGTGGGACAGGTTGTGTAATGTGAATCAGCTCCATTCACCACATGCATCCTCAGTTCAGACTAACATTTATACTCATTTAAAACATGAGGGAAACTGTTAGAATCATCCAACAAAGCTATGGCATATCTGTTTGTGTGTGTTTGTATTATTGTATAAAGGTACGCTTGTAAAACTATTAATTTTTTATCACAAACTTGTGGTAGATATGAAAGAATTACTGTTTTAACTCGACATGCTATGCGTGCTATTTAAAATGAGTTGGTATGAAGACATTTTAAGATTTTTTTTTTCTTTTTTTATTTTAGTTATGGCCTTGAAACCTGTTTCTGCACTCAGCTTTGTATCACTGTCTGTTAGGCTGGTTGTGTTTTACTGTAAGAGGTTTTGTGATGTTAAACAACCCTGGCAGGCTCAAACAGGTTCTGAGCAGCCTCAGAACCCACCTCAGAAATTAACTCTTACCTTTTACAGGGACCTTCACGTTACTGATTCTGGAACAGGGTCAAAAAAACAAGGTGCTACCTCTGCACCTTATAAAGTGGCTTTGTCTTGTGGATAAGCTAAAGCTCAAACTATAATACTGTATGACCCGACTCAAAATGGCACTTGACTGCGTTTCATTCACAGGAATATATCTCGCTTGAAGTAGCTCTTTCTGTCCATCCAATAAGCTAGACCATGCAGCCTTCGAAGGGCTAAGACCAATAAGGCCTCATATTTTGCTGTGTGTGTTTGTGTGTGTAGTGGTTTTCTTCACAACTCCTGTCCTCTGCCTGGATCTGAGGCCCCGCTTTATTTTATGACAATAAAGACAACTGGTCATAGTTTGGCCACAGCTGTCCCCACTGACCTCAGCTCTTAAAAATCCACAACATAAGGCCATGACACTAATTGGACGTCTCCACTCAGCTGCTAAATTGCACAAGCCTGAGCCTTATGGGGGTGAAAGGTGGAAGCGGACGAGTTGGGTCAGTTTTTTTGTACTCCACCTTCACCAGATATGGCTGGTTTATGCCTGCTGGTGTCAGTGCCAGCAGGCGTATCTGTACACATCTTGGGCACCTTTGGTCTCCTTCCACAACAACCTTTTCTTACACTCCGACTCATTCTCGAACATTCGTAGGTTTTTTTCTCCTGTTCACTGAGCTGTGGTGGTTCTCAAAACCCTACACACCTCTGTTAGAATATCAGGTTTTTGTGATGTAAAAATATTGGTCATGATAAATGCTTAGAAACCTTTTCCTTATTCAATGTGACATTTCAGCTAATCTGTATATAGGGAAACAGTACTCCAATAACCTGGTTGTATAAACCTATTTTATCAAAGCACTCTTTGGTTCATTTTTAGTACTTAGTCTTCTTTGGCAGGAGTCTGTAACCGTCCCCACATCTCAACCTGAAAATTGTTTCATTCTGCTTGACAATGATTTATCACAAAAAGCAGACATTTTCTCCCCATTCAGATGATCCAGCAGATTTTCTGCTAGATTTAGTTCTAAACTATAGTGAGGCAATTCCAGTGCTTTAATTTTCCTCTTATAAAATAAAATCATTCTTCCACTGATTCAAATATGCGCATGGACTCAATAAAAGAAAAAAAGGAACATTCCACTCTCATCTTTTCATTAGTTTTGGAGAAATGAGCAGTTATTGTAAATTCGCAGCTATGCCATATTTTCTCCAGCTATTGATGAAGTGTGCTCTGGTGCATATTAAAGGCTGTGGGAATTGTTTATAGCCTTCCCCTGAGTGATACCTTTTAATGATGAGAAAATTGTAACCTCCGCTGTGCAAACTGTGGCTTTAGCTAAAGTTGGCAAATGAACAGGCAATCCTTTTAGGACCTCTAAAATGTAACTTTGTGTAAATAGATTCACTGTAATTTAAGGGAAATGAGATGTGAAAACAAACTAAATGCTAAAACTGAATTAAAACTGGCTTTAAGAAAGTATTAGTTTAAGAATGTTCACATTTTTACAAACAAGTTGGTGTAGCTTTGTATTTTTCATACTTTTTATTTGAAGAAATCTTTTGTTCCCTCGAGTTACAAATATATGTATGCAATTTTGAATAAGGAAACCATTTTGAAAGGATTTATTAGTGCCTCAATTTTTTACATCACAAAAAATAGGCATTTTAATGGGGTATGTACTATTTGAGAGCCACTGTACATCAGCTGCTTGCCTGAAATGGGTTACTTTCTTTGTTGTTTTAGTTTTGTTTTTTTGTTTTTCCTCCCATTTGTCACATTGGCAGCAGTGGAGAGAATCATAGCTGGCAACTATTTTATTCATTTCTCTGTTTGTACTTTGTTCAATTTCTATATTTATATTTTTGTAATATAAAAATATGTTGTTTTTTATTGTTAAAATGCCAGTGGATAACAAAATGCAGGGATTTTATGTCTATTGAAAAAAAAACACTATTACAGTAATGTTTTTTACATTAATGGAGTTGATCTGTATAAAGTGCTTACTAATGTTAAATAGGAAGAGAAGAGTATATAACGTTTTGTTTTGTACACAACAGATCTCATCATAGCTCTTAGAGGATTTTAAAAGGAAAAAAATCAGACTTTTTCAGACTGCCATTTTTTTTTGTCACTGTTGGCGTGGATTTATGCTGTTTTCAGTTACAAAGATAAATGTATGCCATATAATTTATTTATATGAAAATTTATTTTTGTAGTGTACATAGTAGTTGTCAAGGTATTTGACAGAAGTATATTTCTAAAGAGTCTATATGTAATGATATACCATAAGAAAGACAGAAAAAAGAGAGAAAAAGCCTTAAGGTGCACACTTTCATTGCTAACTGTTGTGTGAGACAACATGGCCGCCTCCCCTTCAGTATTATGTTCCGATCCTTGGAGAGAGACAGCTGTTTCTATGGGTTTATCAGAAGCTAGCCATGAAAGTAGGAATTTTGTACTAGCTCTCTAAATATTAATGTTCAAACACTGATAGAATTCTAACAAATGAAAATATAACTTATTTGTCTCTTTTGTTCATAACTTTAATAAATGGAAATTTAAAAAGAAAGCTTTGGTCTTACTGTTGCTTCATGAACAACCCCCTTAACCCTTTCTTCCTACCTCTATCCTCTTTCTTGACATCTGGTCTCCTGCCCGGCCCTCCCTCAAAGCCCACCCAGCTCCGCCCCTGCAGCTCCCTCCTCCACTCCCAGTTCTGTATGATTTTGATTGACATCTTTATAGACTGCAAGGAAATTGGTTGTAGTTACAATACAGCTGGCCTGCTCAGAGTAATGAAAAAGGGCATGTGGTCCTGAGCTCACTGCACTGATGGTGGAGCAAGGAAGGCTTTGTCAGCTGCATGGGTGGCAAAGAAGAGGTTTTGGGAAGGAAGCCTTAGCTGAATTTCAACAAAGTGTCATGATCAAGATAAAAATATGCAATAGATTTTGAAACTTGCTTCAATGGGGAAAATTGCTGACCCTGGATCAGCTGTAAGAGGAAGGCAGTAGGCATGTAATTATCTTTTAAAGCCAATAAAAGCACCAAATTCTGCTTGCTGTCTTAGAAACGACCGCACATGTTTGCAGACCTCAGCGCTCGGATGTTGTGCATCATGTTTTGATCTTCTCTAACAAGACTTGACTTTTTTATGCTGTGGTTTCATGAGAGCGCGGAGCTAAGGTAGAAGACTAATGCAGAGTTTGTCATGCAGCAGTCAGGATACAAATACAGACAGCTGTGAATAATACAGACCAGAAGGATGTTTATATCCAGAGCTTCTCAGTTGGATTTAGGTCTGGACTTGGACTAAACCATTCTGTGGTCTGTCTGGCTGTATGCTGAGGGTCGTCCTGTCTGAAGGTGAACCTCAACCACAGTCTATTAGAGGTTTTTCTGCAACCTCTTAATAGCTTTTCTTCTGTTTTCTCTTGTATTTAATTGCATTCCATTTACTTCCTTGCCTCTGCAGAAGAAAACCTCCCCTCAGCATGATGATGCCACCTCCATGATTTTCCATTGCAATGGTGTCTTCAGGTTGATGTGATCACATAGTGTTCTGCTTAGCAGTTAATTTTGTGTTGGTCTGTTACACAAAATCTCAACATTATGAAGTTGGTGCTTTTAACAAACACATTGTACAAAATGTGGAAGTGCTTTATAGAGTAGTAATGCTTTACTAAAACACATATTCTTTCTAAAAGTACAAGACATCCTAAAAATGAATGTGCCCACCCAAAGCTTGCTTCTAAGGGACATGGTTCATTGAGTTGCAATGTTAAGATTTCTTTCACCAGAACTCCCCTCATCTGTTCGAGGACCCCAGGTCACCAAACCAAGACACCCCCCTCCAAATGGCCCTGCTTACCCTTTAACCCCCCTTTACCTCTTGTTTCCTCACAAACACATCTGCACATGCATAGACACACTCTTAAACTCCCCTCCCACTCTGAAGAGTGCTTCACTGAGGCTAACAAGCTCAAGGTTGTTAATGAATAAGTGTTTCCGGTACCTGTCCTTAAAGCCAACAGAAAGGGGGTTGGAAAGATGGGGGAAGCATAAAAGTGGGGGCAATTAGGAAGTCTATTCCCTTCTGGACTAGTGGAGTGTTAGCCATGGCTTTCTGCCCAGCTCGCTTGACAACAGAGCAGACATTCAGCTAAGCTTATCTTTCTTTATGTAACTTTTTTGCTTTCTTATCTGCAACCTACATTTGTAAATGCAATTATAGACAGGGATTTCCTGGTTTTTGTGTTTAGCTCCCTCTTTTCCATATATCCATCCCCCATCTCCCAGCCCCTCCTTCCCTCCATCGCTCACTTATTCCCTGAAAGGCTTGTCCATCATCACATGCCGGCAGAGCTAAGCCCTCCAAGTGTATACTTTGCTCCACATGAATGATTGCTCTGTTGACATGACTGCACGGGACACACACATGCATGCGCGATCACTCCTGCCAAATCCAGGGCCTGGTTTGCACATTCTTTATGAACAGGGGAGTTTAAGAATAAATCTGCAGGAAACATCACATGGTGTGTTGATATGACTCCAGATCCAAACTAATAGGGGTTTTGCCTTTGGGGGCCTTAGAGACACCTTGAAAAGCGTTCAACCATGAACCGTGATTGACGTCAAAGCCATGGGAGCTTTGTAAATGTTCAACCTTAAGTTGCAGAATTTGACTGCACTAAGAGCAAAATCTGTGTGTTGCAGCTGCCAGTGGGTTTACAGATTTTATATTCTACACAGAAATGGACAGAGAAAATCAAATACTTACATCCTGATATTTACATACACTGTAAGAACTGAAAGGTATTTTTTTCATACTATTTGGCATTAGATGAGATGAAGTTTTCCTCTGTTAGGGCAGTTTTGATTACTTAAAGTGTTTCTATTTGTCAAATGCCAGAAAACAGGGCAAACCTTTTTTTTTTAATTTTCAAACCTTAAAATTTAGAAGTTCAGAAGTTTACTATAGAGCTTAATTTTAAATAATGTTACTTAGTTCAAATGCTTTGAGTATTCTTTCAAAGGTTCATCACAAGATTACAGGAATTTCAAGCCACAACACTTGACAGAAATGGTGTAACTCAGTCAGGATAGGTCATCTTTTGCCATGGAGCATAGATCATGTTTCCGTGATGTTCCCTCTGAACATTTACTTTGCTTTTCTTATGCCACTCTTGAGATGTTTACTTTATTAAGTGCAGCAGTCCATCCTACAGCAACCAACTTTGTTTATTGATTTTAGGATTTATCATATTTGTATGATTGTGTACAATATTTTGGTCCTAAGGGTGTTTAAAGTGCTCTACAAATAAAATTGGGATGGTATTGTATCTGGAAAGTGTTCCCTAGGTTCACAGTTTTCACAGAGTTTGGTCCATCACAGGGACTCGTTGGACGAGGCTGCTTCCTTCATCGCCCACAGAGAAACTATGTTGTTCCTACAATAGCAGCTCTAAACAAATGTAGGTCTACGTCCCCTGTGGCGGGACTAAAATAGTTTGTACTGTGCTCAAATTAACATTTTTCTGCATTTTTCTAGCATTTTAAAACTTTAAACTCTGTCAGCATTCACTGACAACATTCAAATCTCCCACACAACTATGCTGCTGCACTATCATTGCTGTTTTGCAAATGTGATCCTCTTCTAGTTTAAGTCAACATGTGTTTACTTATTCACAGTTGGTAGAATTGTTGGTTCAGAAATCTTATTTTTTCTCAATAACTTTCCAAACAGATATGAAGTATTTGCTAAACACAGATTTTGAATACATCATTTTAGCTTTCCAGGAACCGTTTGATGAATAGAACAAAACTTGGGAAGCAAAGCACCATTGAGTTCTGGGAGAGCAAGGGAAGTACTTCCAACTTTAAGAAAGAGCCGACATGATTCATTGCGCACTGCATAGCATTCAGAATCATCAAGTATGCAAGACAATCAGCTACAGAGCCAACAGTTGGATTATTTTCACCGCCTTCATCTGGGAAAACGAAATACATAAATCCAGCTGTATAATAAATTAAAGAATTTTGTTGGTTGTTTCTTTCCATACAGTGCCTTGCAAAAGTATTCTGCTTACATTTTTCTATATTCTCACAAAATACAACTACAAAACTTTTGTGTATGTTATTTTGATTTTATGACATAGATCAACATAAAATAGTTTGTAAATATGCCATGAAATACAAGGAGAAAAGAAGAATAAGCTTTTCTTCAGCTTTACACATCTATATCCTGACAGATTTGGATATTCTTTTCAGCAAAAAACCTGAAAATCTGTCAGATTGGATGAGAAAGTAAACATCTCTTCTTAAGCCTTGCCACAGACTCTCCATTGGATTAGGCTCTAACTTTAACTGGATCCTCCAACATGATTCTGGCTGTATGTTTCCTATGGTTATCTTCAAAGGTGAGCCACTGCTCCAGTCTCAATTATTTGACAACTTGACAGATTTTCTTCCTGGAATGCATTGTACTTAACCTCATCCATCCATCAATTCTGACCAGTGTGACACAACCACCACTATCTTTCATGGTATAGACTGTGTATCAGGGTGTTATTTTTCTTCCACATGTTGTAGTTTTGGGGCAGACTCAAAGACATCAGGATCATCTGACCAGAACTCCTTTTGTCATGTTTGCTGTGTTCTCTGGGAGGCTTTTGGAAAGCTTTAAAGAAAATTTCTCATTGTTTTCTGTTAACAATTTCTTTTGACTTGCTACTTTCAACTGTTGGGCAAATAAATTCTTCCGCCCATAGATCTCTGCGGCTCTTCTGGAGTTCCTTCAGGCTTCATCACTGCTTCATTGATAAAAGTTCTGCTTGTTTGGCCTGTAAAACAACCACACCTCACTTCTCAGATTATTTTTTTTAAATGTCGTTTTTATTCATCTTCATAATAATGTGATTCTTGAGTTAGTCTCTTACTTGAAACAACCCATAAAATACATTGATTATGACAAAATGTGGAAATGTTTAATTAGGCTGGCCCTAACCGCTCTGCTCAGAGATAGAACACTTTGATTTTTGAACAGCCATCTATACATACGATGGAATGTATAGAAAAAGCCAACGAATTGTAGGTAATTAAGCACAAGGTGTAACTTAGCTATAGGGAATGGCCAGAGAAAAGACTGAAAGTTAAGATGGATAAAAAAATGGAGGCGGAAAAGGGGTAAAACGAGAAGGGTTGGTGGGTGGGTGCCGGATTGTGCAGGGAGTAGCCGTATGAGAATAATTATAATGACTGATGTTGTTTACTCCTATTTCCCTTTGCATCATTTATTCTGTTGAGGTAGAAAACCCATCCAGCCCCCTTTGCATTTTCTTTTTGCGTTACAGACGAGCGCTCCAGAGTGGTGCCAAGCAAATGTCACAATCTCCCCCTCATCCATTTGCACTGGAAACATTTATCCTGCCCTCAGCTTTCTGCACTCCTTTACTTCTGTTCTGCTTCCATCTGCCTTTGCCTTTATCCATCTTGTTCCATTCCCTTTCTTTTCATTAACGGGTGCGAATGCTCCGAGCACATGTGAGATGTTAGCATGATGTACGTCTGTTTACACTGAGGAAGACAAACTGAGGTTGGATGGTGTCACGCTTTCTTCCTTTTGTTTAATGTAGTCCTGGTGGGCACTCACACATCGAACCAGATGAGCAGCCCACCACCCTCTTCCATGTTTAAACTGTGCTGTTTGTCTTTGCCAGCAAACATGCAACATTGTATCGAAACAGATGCGTCATTCTAAACACCATGTAGGGGGGAGTCAGTCCGGGAATAAGGGAGATACAAAGAACCCACAACTAAATATTTTCATGTGTGACTGGCATTGTTGAGCAAATTTACAATTTTGTCAAAGTCAATAAAGATGCCTTAAACATTTTTAAAGCCCTAAGTTAGGGGTCATAATGTATAAAAATAAGGGTCACATATTTCTAAAAAAGAAAAAAAAAAAGAAAGTAGTATATTTGAGAAGGGTCTTTTCCAGGGTGATGATGGTATTCACTTTGGAATTTACTAATGATCTGCCCATTCACAAAGAGGCGAGGAGAGGAGAAATATTTTTTTTTCCTTCCATCTGTGCTTATTGATTCTGGCACCATGACAGACACCTAATGAGGAACAGGACATGGAGAAAAGCTCTGAAGACCCTCAGAGAGAGACTTCGCCCGTGTGTTGAGACAGACTATCGGAAAATATATAGCACTGCACTGATATGCATGAACGTAGTTAAGCTTCCATCAGAGGACACACAGAGAATGGCAACGATGGACATGAAAATTAGTAAAACCACTGACCTGCACTGTTGCTATTTTCTAAATGACTCTCAAATGATAAAGAGATTTTGTCCATTTTTCTTTACTATGTTTTGTTACTTCATTACAGTTTGCAGACATTTATTCACAGTGCCTTGCAAAAGTATTCACAGCTACAGAGCATTCTTACATTCTGTCAGGCCATAACCACTATCTCTAGTGTATATTATAGGGACTTTATGTGATTCTTAGATTCACATAAAGATTATAAATAACTCAATTTCAGGCATATCTGCTGGATTGTTAAACAAAATTTTTTTAAGTCTCATCACACAGATCACCTAAAAACTAAATTGTTTCCATTGACTAAAAGTGCTTGATTGCTTTCTTTGGGTTATGTCCCTCAACAGTGATGTCTTTCATATTTCTCTGTGTGTTTTATATTTAATCAAAATACATCTGTAGCTTTTGGTGACTAGTTTTGAGACTCCCAGAGAAACATTCTCTCAGTTGAATACCTACATGTGCACACTTGAGCTTAAACAAAGACTCAATTAGAGTAAAAGCTATCAGAGAAGCATTTTAGAGCAGGAAGTGTGTAATTATTGCAGACAGAGGGGCAGATAGATGGATGTGTTTGTGTTTAACACTCCCACTCAATTTCCCTGCAATCTACTGGACTAATAGAAAGCAGGTGTCTCACTCTCGGTCCCTCCTTCTCTCCCTTGAATTCGCTCTCCCCTGTGTTGGTGTGAGTGCAAGATAAGTTATGGTAAAAATGGATAAGAAACTTTGATATCAGGTTCTTGAACTCGTGGAATAAAGTGAACACTCACACAAGTTCCTGTAGGTTTTTCTATGGCTTTCATTTCAGATTTAGCCTTTTTAACACCTACAGGTTAAAAAAGTACAAAGGTAGTTTGAGTTAAAGACTCTGCAGGTTTTAGTTTGGTAGTCACAAAAGTTTAAATGAAACAACTTAAAATCGATCAGTAATAATATCATCATAGTTAAAATTGATTTACTAGTATTTGGATTTTCTGATCCTACAAGACAAACTCTGAAGTTGAATTGACTTGGCTACTGAAAAAACAAATCTTAAACATGATAGCTGCAATGCATTAATAAAGATGAATCGTTACATCATTGCATAACATCATCACTTAAAAATATGAAATAAACAAATAAAGTCTATGAATATTTAACAAAAAAGCACACCTTATGTAGAAATGAATAAGATAAATTTTAATTTAACATGTAAAAGAAAATTACTGATGCACCAATGGATATGCAAAACACTCATATGTAAAAATTAAAGAGTTAAATGAATATGTATGCAACTGTGGTGTTTGGTAGCACTGTTGCCTTGCAACCAGAGGGTACTGGGTTCAAACGCTGACCTGATGTTTTGGACATTCTCTTCCTGCATGCATGGGTTGTCTTCTGGTACACCAACTTCCTCCCATGGTCCAAAAACATGACTGTCGCACTTGAAGTCTTCCTATGATCCTCTATGTCTCTGTGTTTCCCTGTAATGGACTGGCAATCTGTCTGGTGTGCGCTCTGCCTCTTGCCCAATGACTGCTGGAAAGAGGCACCTAATCCTGAAAGGGATAGCAAGCGTAGACAATAGATGGGTTAAGTTTGCTTTTTTAAACAATTGAAATATTTTTCAGTGACACATATATTTTGCCCTTCATTTTCTATTTCAGATTCTGTTGGTAATCATTTAACATTCATTAATTTGCTGAATCTTGTCACCTTTGAAAATCCACAGTGGTAATTGCAAATGTGAACTCTCAGAAACTTGTTGATTGCCAAACAAAGCAGAGAGAGCACTGATTATTATGCAGGGCACACAAAAATACCTAAAGCTTGAAAATTCAGTAAAAATTAAAGCTAATTAAATAAATGCCAACCATTGTGAGATTATTGATCATTTGGTAAATCAGTGGTAAATGTCAAAGTGCAGCTCTCACTATGCAGAGAATGTAACAGAGCAGGATAGGTGCACACTGTACTTATGTCTTGTGCACGCAGTGCTGTTTTATATTGGTCACAGCATCACTCGCCTCTTCACCAATCCTCAGCTTCCTCCCTTAGCAATAAAGAAGGATGCCTGGAAACATAAACAGTCAATCCATGTGACTATATTTGTTTGTTCTTAAAATATTAGATGGAATGCAATAGGAACATGTTTGTGTTTTCATTATGTGTCCATGTGAATTTTGTCCTCAGAAACAGAAGACAGCATAAGATGCAATGTCATAAGTGTCATATAAGAGAAGAGATGATTGTTTTCCTCAAGGCAGAATATCACACACGTTTCGTGTCTTGCCCACACCAGTCATTATAAAGCTGAGGAGGATCCCCAGATTTGTATGTCCGTTTTGAAGTGATTTGTGCAGAGCATTTTTTTTTCATCTTCTGCATTTTTGTGTAGTGAAACACAAAGTCATGGATTGATGTATGTTACCACTATTTTAAAACATCTTTATTCCAGATGTCTTATATCTTTTCTCCATTTAAGAACTGTAATACAATTATAGTAGTTTTATTACAGTTCTGTCATGTATGAGGGGTGTGGTAAATGGGTTGCTATAGAGGACAACAACATAACAGCAATAAATAAAATGGTGCAACCCTCTGAAATTCTTCTTCTCTGCCACTTACATAAAAAATATAAATAGGTATTATGCATACAACATTGTCTGGCTAAATATGCAGTTTATTGTTTAGTTACATTTGCTTAGAATCAAATGTGGGAAATTTAAACATGAAGTTACGCAATGCATTTGATTACAATTCCTGTTTGATACCAAAACCCATATTACTTTGTAGTTGGCTGACATAATAGTGTCCTTTTACCAGCTGTTCCTTTTAGACTTCAACAAGATCGGGCATTATGAAGGAGTTAAAATAGCTTTTAAACAGTAAAAAAAAGTGTTTATTGTGCTAGATTTTGTGTCTTATTGTCATCATTAAGACACATAATGTGTCTTATTGTCATCATTAAGACACATAATGATGTCTTAATCATTATGTGTCATAAGTAGATAAATCTGAAGAAGTAGATTTATCTACTTCTGAAGTTTGCTCTAGAGGCAAAAGACCATGTTATACTTACTCTTTATCTATGAGAGTGTACTGCTGTTACTCAAGGCGAGCACACATATAGCACAGACCAGGGACTGTCCTGTAACACTCTGCAGTACCAAATGCATGATTTAAAAATATTTGACCGCACATAGACATACACAAGGACTGCATTCACCAGAACAAAAATTAGTAAATGCACTTTTACAACTACATGTGTATAGTCTCTTTCTCATGCAAGCCTGCTGTGCACTTATGCACACAAGTGCATGCTCAAACCAACACATGGGGCATTACGTATTTTAAACAATTTGTTTCCTGCTGCTGCAAGCTTCTTGGGGTCTGGCAAAAGCTTTGATGATTTGTCACTTTGAGCCATGCTTGCTGGGAACTCCTCAGAAGTCCCTGTGGGACACACTCTGGGAACCTTTAAGTTCCTGCCCCTGGAATGCACTCTGCTTCACCCTTTTGATGTTTAAACCTAAAATATTTGACACAGAAATGACCCACTTACACCTGCACACAGATACCAATAATAGGCACAGTTTCAGACTTGGTTGTGTACATTCCAGTGACACACCAAAGTTATTAATTAATGTTTTCCTTACATACATGCATATCTTTTGCTGCTTATAATAAAATAGTTTGTCTTAAAACTATTTCTGGCATGCAAACAACAACAACAACAACAACAATGTAGGCCTGTGAAGTAAATTAAAAAAGCAATAATCCCAAATCTAATTAATCTGCTTTGAGAATATCATATTTATAATTACGCAAAATTACTTTCAAGTTTAGAGCTATAGATCTATACTTATTTAGTGGCAAGAGAAAACACAGTCAAGTCTGCAAGTTTGGTGTTTAAATAACTGAAATAAAATCCTGGTTGTTACCGTTTTATTTGGTTGTTTGAATTAGAAACTAATAACATGCGCTTGACTTTAAAATCAATACAACTAAAATTATGATAAATTGAGTTTTACGACTTCATTTCCCAGAAGTCTTTCCAAGGGGATGTCCGCGTACGTCAACGCTCTGAGCAAATAGGATCCTTCCCTACCCGGAACTCACTAGAGAAGAGGGAAGTTCAGTTTCTTTTCGCTGAAAGAAAGAAGTTTTTGTCGTTTCAGGCTGCAAAGAATGTCTTCGTATGACAAGCTTCTGCTTTGGAAACACATCACATTGAGAACTGCGCATGTTATTTGAAAGTAAGTTCACATTTTAATAATCTCTCGACGGGTAAAAGCTGTCATGTAATCAGCATGTTGCTGATAACATTCTAAAAGATTACAAACAACCCATGAAAGAGAGTTTTAAAATGTTTAAATGTATACCTTTAACTTAACTTTGAAACCGACTGACATACAACAGCAGTGGTTTGAGGCTGAGTTGGGTTTTTATTGATAGTTTTCCTCTATAAAACGGTCTCCTGCAGAGGAGGAAATACTGACATCCTGTGGTCTGATGTTGATACTGCACAGATATGCTCTATGTCTCCATCTTTCTATTTGTCCATCCAGTCTTTGATCCTTTCCGGTTCTATGTCTGCAGCCACTGAAACAGCAATAGAAATAAAAATAGGTTAGGTACTATTATTAGGCAAAATATAACATTTTGGTGATCTGTGAACCCTGTGGTTGGCTTAGACGTTGTGGTGAGAAACTAAACTATAAGTTCAATTGATTGGCTGAGAAATCTTCTGTTTTCCAAAAAGACTTGTTGGAAATGATGACTAGTTTTTTTGGAAGCGGTGACATTTATTGTTACACAGTATGTAACTAGGCCTGTCACAGTAACACATTTTGTTGGATAATAAATTGTACTAAAATTTATTATGATAAATGATAACATTGTCATTTTGGGACCATATTCAAGTAATATTATGCTTTTGGCATACCAATGCAATAAACTAATTTTCAAAGGTTGATAAACATTACATTCTAATGGACATTTAACAAGCTAGCTGGCATACATTTTAAATATTCAAAATAAACAAAACAGAATTTTTTTTTTTATTAAAGTCTCTATAAGCAAAATCATACTTCAAAATCAAGGGCTAGTTGAAACCAATGCACTGTACTTGCACACTACAGACCCACTGCAGTGGGAATCAAACTGTATGCATTTGTCACCTTTTTAAACTTTGTTGAACATAAGGAAATCATATGCAGGTAAATTTGTAGAAAGTGATGCTTAACTGATTTTGGTTGTACTGAAATAATGTCAACAATCTCATAATTACATCAGCAAACTCAGCAAAACCCAAAGTCCACAAACTTAGTTTAACACATCCTCAAAGATAATATTTGACCAGTCACATCTCGTTCCTGCTCCAAAATGTGCATAACTAATTCCAGAGCTGCTGCTGAAACATGTACATGATTTTTTTTTATAACTTGAGTTTTAGAAGTTTTTTTTGTAACTGTATTTTATTCTGTCTGTGCCTTTTTGTACTTGTAACTATCGACAGGATAGAGATGTTGATGAAACTCCGCTAAGGTTGTTTTTCTTTTAGGTGCACTCTCAGTTTTTCTGAAAATGGAGCCCCTAAGAGACAAGTCAACAAGAGACGTTTGTTCCTAATTTGGTTTGGCATTTTTCCTCCCTGAAATGAGTATTTATATATTCATTTCAGCATACCATAGGGGCTTTCCAGCCGAGCTGATGGCAAGACATTAAACAGATCGTGTGTTACGAGGTGATCATAAAATACAAGCCTGTGGTGTCCCACATAGACCTGTCATTATGGCAAAACACAACAAACACGCACACACACGATTCTCGAGCTATATGCAGACATGAAACACATCCTCATACACACCCTTGGGGCCTGCCCTCTTATGCTTTTTTCCATCTTCATAAAAGGTGAAGAATGTACTGTTTATATCTCAGTAGGCAGTCTTGGATGTGTCGAAGATATTGCCTGGATCACAGGAATGTGATGATTAAATTGTGGTAATAAGAGGGTAGAATAACTAGATCAAAACAATTTATTTCCTCTTTTTTATTCATCCCACTTATTCTATTAACCTCCTATGAGTGCAAAAGTGGCTATGGAGGATGTAGGCCATATAAGCAGATATTGACGTAAATGTCAAAAGCATCTGTTTTTAGTTATTGTTTATTTAATACTAGACTGGTAAAAACCAGTCGCTTTTTCTATGCTTTCTATGTACAGACGATTGGGACCTTGGCTATTGAGAAATGATTGCTTGCTGGAGGCATGGACTCCGTTGAATTTTTAAACATTTGGCTGGGACATGTGTAAAGCGCCCGCTCAATAAAGCTTACCGGAAATTGCATGAGCTGTGAACATTCCAGAGGGGAGTAGGATCATCTTTGCCAGCAATAAAATGTCTTAAATATTCCTCCAACTTTAATTGCTCAGTATTTGGAAGCGTGTCCAACACGGACTGAATTGCTTCTTTCACTTCCTCCGCTGCCATTGCCAAACTGCAAAGGCATACTTCAATTCTGAAATGGCACAGAAAATCTACGTCAAATCATTCATAACTCATCTTTCTGTTTGCTGATTTGTCAGGTTGAAATTCAGCTACAGAAATCAAGCTCAATGAGAATACACCAGATGGAGCACCGAGGAGAGTTTAATGTTAAGTCTGCACAAATCCAGCATCATCACAATATTCAAATTGCAAAGAACTGTTTGGAGTGCAATAATTGTTGGGTAATATATTCCAAGTTTGATCAACTTGGATTTTACATCCTAAAGTAATGTTTAGCCAGTTGAACAGACCTGATGACGTTAGATATTCACACCGGGCTCAAATGACTGGACAAAATGCTTAAGATCACAGGCTGAAGGAAGCATGTATGAGAATTGAATTAAGAAATAAGCATATCACAATTAGTATTATGAAAGCAATATTTACCAATATTTTCACTATGCAATAATTTTCTAATATCATACAGCTCTATCTAATAGCCAATTGTTTCATTTAGGTTTCATTTTCATGATCAAAATGTCATTTTCTCAATAATTTTTTATAATTTGGATTTCAAATTCCAAATTATTGGAATTTGAGATCTACCTCTTCGGATTTCATGGCCAATTTTTTTATTTGAATATTTTGTAAAGCTTTGACCCTCTCAGTTCTCAGTGTCTATGTACAAGTACAAGATATTTTCACCAATTTTTAATTGTTAAAAAGAATCATATGATTTTGTTTTCCTATCCTTCCTACCAGGAGTGGAAGTTAATCATTTGGAGTGGAGGTGATGTCACACTGTGTGCAAGAGAGCAGTCTTTGTGAAATTGTATTTTAAATCAAAGACAAAAGTGATTTTTGGAACTTACATGTTAATTATGTTTAGTATCACTAATGAACATATATGATGTTATGGTTAATGTAGCTAGCATTACTCAAGCAGTGGTTTCTGTGCTTGTGAATGCAGCAATGGCTGACTTTCACACATGAAGAGTATTGCCAGATTGTTTTTTCCTACATCATACATGGTATATACAAATCATGATTTTACTTATTAATAATTACATTTTTTGAAACTCATCTCTAGAAAAAGTTCCATTATAAATGTTTTTTACTGTTTAAAGAAGTGAACCTGAGTTTTTATTTCTCATTTTAAGAGTAAATCTCCATCTGTGGAGTTTTCCTGTAAACAAAGTTTCTCTTATTTTTCAATCTCGTTCTCACCAAGCACAATTTTTTTTTCAGGTTAAACAAAGGGTTTATTGCCTTTTCTCGTTTATTTCTAAATGCTTAGTGCTGCATAACATCTGAAGCCAATGAAACTGGATAGTGGAAAACAAAGAGATTTCAAAATAAATCAAACATCTATGTCCACAAATATGTTAATAGAAAAATGGTATACCACCAAGATTCCATTTGCCATTATTCTGTCTTGATACTTACAAAATATGATGGTAAAGTTCAAGTTTCATGACAATTTCTATGTAATTCTTGACTTTTAACGGTACATTTATTGCTGTTTCCTAGGATTTCTTTAAGCTCAAAAGAAAATTTGCCTGTGGATAACGTCAAATGACTGAGCTTCAGGTCCAGCAAACAACAGCACACTGGCCAAATGTTCAGGAGATGCCATTCTGGCTTGAAAAAGCCATCGCTTGGGGCCAAACAGACACTCCACACACACGGAAGGACATCTCCCTACACTTGAAGAAACTGAGGGATTTCCTCCAGCAGCTTCTCACAGAAATCAGCAGTGTGGTGAGCAAATGTATTTGTTGATATATTCTAGTGCTACAGGAATAATGTAGATACGTTGGCTTTCAGAAATATTGCTTTTCTGGCATAACATCATTACTACCTACTTACTTGCGTTGTGGTCCTCCTTATACTGCCAAGACGTCTCTGATACATCTCTGCATGGACTCCATTGATTCCCTAAAGGTTTTCCATGGTATTGGCCACCATTCTGTTGGCAGTAGATCCTTTAAGTCTTGTAAGCTGTGACTTGTGAATTTCATAGATTAGATTTTTTTTAAGCACATTCTACAGATGTTGGATTTGATTGATATCCAGGGAATTAGACCAACTCGATACTCTTGCACTCTTCTTTTTCTCTTGTACTTCAAACCACTCCTGACCCATTTCTGCTATGTGGCAGGGGCATTACAAAAACTACAGGAAATACCGATTAACATCTTCAACAAAACTTAGGTATCTGTTGTGTGTAAAATGAACATGCCCATGAAAGGGAGAAGCCAGGGTTTCCTCGCAGAATGATGCCCAAAGCATCAAACTGCCTTTAGCTTCCCTTTTTGTTTTCCCTTGGTGAGTGTTGTGGTTGTTTTGTTTCTATAGCATTGAATGTATTGTAATTGCATGTTTTACCATTATTTATGTGTACTTTTGTCTGCCATTGAAACATAAAACTAATGCACAATAATACGGTGACGGGAGTGCAACAAGCAGTTTTTCTGTACTTACAGGTTTTCTTTGCAGTATATTGATTTTAAAGGCTTCATCTATAAGGCAGAACAGCAGCCATTTGATTAATGAAGCTTTGAGTAAATTAATACAGAAATAAGACTATCAAGTCTGCTCAAACATGCGCCCACACCTTCTGAGTTTTAGCCAAGGCTTGAACGGTAATTCATTCATTGGAAGGGTCCTGCTAACAGATGCTGTTCTGTGTGTTGCTGAGGCACTGTATGCCTGGCTGGCAGCACTGCAGTGTTGAGTTAGTCAGGTAATAGCCGCAGTGGGACCTTGAGTGCTAACCTGATGTATCCCCATATCAGATCCAGCAAATCTGGGAAGAGGGCCGAGGACAGGAGGTCCGCTGTTCTTTGAGATTCCTGACCTTTTCTGATCAAATCTTCTTTTCTTTCTACAACTCGCCAACTCACAGCATTTAAGATTATTCCTTCATATTTTAGACTGATTTTCCAGCTAAATCTTTGTTTTCTGTTTATCCTTATTAAGTTACCCTTGGAAATTGAATTTTGAATTTCCCAAATGAAACATTTAGTGAGTTGTATTATAGATCAAGACTCGCTTTTTTTCCTGCAGGTCTCTTTCTGTCAGCATAATTCTGGCTCTGCGTAATGCAGATGAGTCAGAATGAGGAAAGTTATGGAGCACATGCAAAGAAACAGTATGGTAAAGCTTAATTGCATTGAAATCTTTTTTTCCTCGCAATGGGCTCATAAAAATCCAGCTGAGGATAGCCCACTTTTTGGCAACGACATGAATCCTTTGATATCTTTACTGCTTTCCTGTGGCTTATGACCCAATATGTGAAATAATCCTATTGTTCATTTCCAGGTTCTATACTTGTTTAGAACAGGTGAGGATGATTGTCAGATACCAACACTTGCAAAACCCAGTGCTTAAAATTAACTTCTCAGAGTTGATCTTTTTTCTTTTTTGTCATTTCTTTGTTAGATGCAGTGTTTCAATTCAATTCAATTTCAATTTCCAAGTGTTTCAAGCTGATGCCAGTGCACAGTTTACCTATACAGTCAGAGAAGGAAATGGAGTAAAGTATTATTTTTGAACTTCCCTATTGTGTTCTTGTAATATTAACTAATTGCTGAATCTGTCCATCCATCTGTCCGTCTATTCATTCACCAACCCACACATCTGATCACTAACTTGTAGTCTGTGATTTCGCAGATTAATATTACACATTTGAACATTTTGTTGTGGATACGGTGTTAAGCTGTATTTGAAATACTGTGATGACGATTGCCCCAAAATATATTTTGAAATTGATTCTGTTTCAAAACCCTATTTGGCAGTAGCAGCACCAATAAAATAATCTACTTACCAGAGTTGTGTAAAACCCCTTAACTATCATGAGGATACCCATTGTGTGTTGAGGGTGACAGTTAAGGGGTTAATCACTGTTATGACGCTAATTTAAATAAATGTACGTCTATGTGGTATATTCAAATAAACAATTTGTACTTAATTTAATATTTCCTTGACCCTTTTTGAATAAAAATTAATCTATTTTATGTAATTGAAAAAATGAAGCTGTTTGTGTTTGGAACAGGATTAGTATGTAAAGTTACAATTAATAACAAACACACAAACGTGTTAATGCTTGATTTGTTTGAGTCCATTGCTGTGGGGTAATGTCTCTAGAGTTTTATTGGAGTGATTGGCTGGTTCTCATTCTTTTAGTCTGTGAACTACCCTCCCCCCGCATGCTGGGAAGAAGCTCTCTGCTTTCCGTCAATTAAACTTGAACACAGTTATTGTGTAGGTGCAGCTCTCAGAGGAGCCTCGAGGTAAATCCAGTGCTTTTCTCCAGCTGCTTATCAGATACATCCTTCTGCAAATTCTGAAACTGGAAAACCAACTTGTCATTAGATTGCTTTTATTTGCTCTTTTAATAGAAACAAACATGGATGTAATTTGTGCTTGCACTAGAACCATTGACTTCCATCTGTACCTTAAAATGACAAAAGCTTACATTTTTATTGTTTTTTTCTTGTCAAACTTGTCTCTGTTTAGAGCGTCACATATTAGATAAATCCTAAAACACATATGCATGATTTATATGTATTTTGCATTTTGGTGTCTTTCTTCACCATCTATTTCATTCTCATCTATAAACATGTCTCCTTAGGCTCCTTTGCCAGTATGTAATCAGTCACTTTTGTCAAAGAATGTCTGGTTGTAATCACAACAAGATACATGGTCATAATTAGAGACAGTGCTGGTTAGGCTTTGATGCCAATTGTGCACTAGTAGTCGGTCATAATTGCTTTCTTTTGTGATGGCTTATTCTTATGGGCATTCCTTCAGTCACAGAGCATTCAACAGTTTGTATTGTAAAAGAGCATTCCTTCTCTGTTGTATCAGCAACACACATGCACACGTACACATACACACAGACGTTTACCGTACAGCATTTACCATAGACTATTCAGCAATCGGGAGGCCAAATGTGAGGGCTGAGCAACACACAGAAACTGTGTTGTTGCAGACAATAGCTGGGGTATTTAGGTTCTATTTAAACTCTGCTTGACCTACCATTATGATTCCCATTAGTAGTGATCTCATCCTCTCAAATTAGTTGTTAGTCTTTCTCCATGACACACTGCTATTTAAACATAAAGGCCTGAATTTGTTTTTTTTACATTGATATTGTTTTCTTAAAACTGCTTAAATGTTAATTTATGTCCTTTTTCCTTTCCTGTTTCTCTTAGAGCTCCACAGCAGAAACCTTGAATAGGCTTCCCATGTTAGGCCAGCTGTTGGGCCGGCTGTGCTGGAACCCTCATGTCATTGCAGAAGGTGAATCTTTGCTTTGGGCATTCCTTTATCTGTTTTTCTAAAACCTACTGACAAACAGAAACAACAAATATGAAGATTAACCTGAGAAAATTGGTAACTCTTGTATGTGTCTTTCAGGCGCAAGTAGAGGACTTGTCCTCCAGTGTTTTTTGGCTCTGTATTCTGAGCATCCACGCAATGCAGTGGAAAGAAAAGCCAACCAGTGGATACAGGTAAAAACTGATCTGTTAAAATAGACTGCTTGAAAAATTATCCATTATTTAATGTGTTTTATTGACCAATATTTATTTAGCTAATTTTCCAAATGTGCAAGTAAATAGTCGTTCCACTTAAAAGCTTCATAAACACTATTATAAATAGAGAAGGTACAGTCAGACAATTGTTTAATAACACCAAAATAATTCAAATGTACCTAGACTTCTTCCAACTTTTGGAACTTCATACACTTTGTTTTAGTTTGTTTTTTGAAAAATAGTTTACGAACATACTCCGAATGCCATTAGATCTTTTCTGTACTAAAACCTACACTAATGTGAAAACATGTCTTCTGAAGTCTTCTTCTGAAGTCTTAAAAAACACAATTATATCTCAAGTATACATGTTGAACATGAGGTTTGTCCCCCGGTATGAATAATGCTTACATGGTGAGAAGGTGGTGGTTATTTATTAGTTTTGCAACTCTAGTCTGCAAAACTAGACATATCTAGACACGACACATGTCAAGATTCATCGCCAGTGATGAAATTCATTATATAAATACAGATAGCAAAATGATATGACATGATGTGATTCATCCATCAATCATAATGTAGTTTGACTTAATTATTTTAGGGAAAACAGTTACACTTGATGCACTTAGGCTAGATTCAACATGACAACGCAAAGCAAAAAAATAATTAAATCATAAAAAAAAACAAACAAGAAACATTGAGACCCAAGTTAATACTAATACTACTAGCCTAGGTGTTTTTAAAGTAGGCATCTGTAATTATCTCTGAATGAGCAGAGCTATTATAGAAACCACAGGGAAAATAGTTTCTGATTGCTTCTGGATCTCCTCACCCATGACAAGTCCAAACTTGAGGCAGATAAAGTTGGGATGCAGCAGGCAGTTTTCCACATTCACAGCAAGTTGGTCTCATGTATAATACTTGAAGTCGTGCTAATTTATAGTTACATAGTTTGTGCGTTTTAATTGCCGCCTCCACTTTTACAGTCCTGTTGTCTGTGGCATACACATTAACCAGGCTCTGCCTTCTTAGAGGCTTTTGTCATCTGCTTTCTAACTAAGAGTTCATAGGAGGAGTAATACTCGAAATCAAATGATAGGTTGCAGTATTTTTCTAAATAAAAGCAAGGAGTTTCTCATTATTAAACGGTTTAAGTTTTATTGGTGCAATAAAATAAGACAATACATCCAAACGGAAAGCCCAAAATTGCATTCTTTAACAGCTGCTTTATGCACTCCCTACTATTTCCCATAGTGGCAGCTTTTTGGGATTCTGTGTGGAGGAGTCTGGAAGCAGCAGTTAGTAAGTTATCCAGGTGTTGTTTCTTACACAAACCTGTGTGGCTTGGTCAATGGAGATTTGGAAGGAGGAATGACCACGCTATTTTTGTGCCAAGCTTAAAACCTAATGATGCCCACACTGGGCTGGGAGTGGTCTATATAGTTTAATTTATTGCAAGTGTTTTGCCACTGTATATCTACCACTTGTGCTGCATTTTGGAATAAGGCTCATAACTGGGAGAAATGGTGTTTTCTCAGTCAATCAGTCAGGCTGAAATTGATAGTGGAGGTGCGGAAACCATCCGTATTTTTAACGATTTTACTTTGATGGCGAGGACACAACAAAGTGCAAGAGAGCAGGAGACTGGACATCCGTATCTCTTAGAAATCCTGGAAACTGTATGGGAATTTTAATCCTGTGTAAAGAGGATGTAAGCACAGGTTTAACAGAATTGCACAACTGATGGCCACTGCGCAGCAAAGTTGGAAAAAATAGTGACAAAATCTCGAATGTCCAGCCTTTATTGATATTGAATTACTTGTGGTAAATTGTGCGTAACTGTGTATTCTTCCAGATCTTTTTCATATGCCAGTTTTCATCACACTGGGCTGGGTCACTTTATTGTTTGTGTTCTGGATGACTTGACATAAAGATTACTTGGCAATAAAGCACTTTTTTTTAACAAAAGGCTCTTAAAATAATTCTTCTTTGACGGTCTCTGGACTGCTGAAGAGATTTTCTGTTTCATTTATTTTAATAGGGATGTGCTTTCCATCTCCGTCTTCCCAGTTCAATTGAATATACATAATGAATTGAGTAGATTGTGTTTCTATTGGTCTTAGTCTGCATAGTCTCCAACTATGTTTCACATTTTAAAGTGAAATTAAAAGTGACTGTTTCACGGCCTCTTGTCATCATTTAAGAATCCGCCTTTATATTAGGACTAGCCAGCAAAGCGCCCTGTGTGTTCTGTATGCGAGCGCAGAGAGGAGGGAAAGAGAAGAGAGGGAAGAAAAGCTTCTGCCATTTTCAACTCTAAGAGGGTTCACACAGATGGCTCATGATAAACAATGTGAAACCTTCACATTTCTGCCAGATTAACTGTGTGTTTGTATTCTTTTGATTAATTTCTCATCTAATAAAACATCTTGCTAATTAAAACAGAGCCTAGAACGTAAACCTTGAATTTTGCCAGATGTTCTTTGACCTGTTGGAGGGGAAGCTGAGTGCAAGTGAGCACAGTGGTGTCTGCATCTGTGTCAAGATGTTTCTATGTGTGGTCATATTGTATGTTTTGTGCAGGGTATACCAGCCAAATGTTCAGTTTTGTGGAAGGTACCATAATATTTACAATAATTGAAATTGTATTGAGGCGGTAAATAGATTGCAGACTTACAAGCTTCCCCATTTTTCTTTCAAATGTAAAAATGGTCATTGTGGCCTAATAGTTCCGCTTTAGTTTCATCAGACAACAAGACATGTCTCCAAAAATGAAGGTCTTTGTCCTTGTCTGCATTTGAACACTGCAAAGTGGATTATTATTTATTTATGGCTTTTGTTCTGGGTTCGATTTGCATATTTCCGACCAAAACACATCCATCTCTGGGACACAAAACTAATCTCCTTCCTAAGTGGTATTATGATTAGACATTCCCACCACATCTATATTTGTGTATAATTGCTTGGACAGATGAACTTTCAAATATCTTCAAATTGTTCCCATGAAGATGGGGAAGTCAAAAGACTTTCCCCATTGTCCCCAGTGTTGCATTGAAATACATCCATCTACCTCCAATTAACTTAAGTGTGTCAGTAGTTTGCAAAACCACAATACCATAATCTGTGTTTCCCTTACAATTCAAAGAGATGGCACTCATTCTCTTGGTAAACTTAGATTTTTGAAGGTATTAATAAATAAATCTGACATATTCTTTCTGTCATTGTTCAGCAAATAGAAACAATTTTAGTAATCCTGACCAAAAACAAGAGAAGTGTGGTTTGATTTAACTACAGACAGTCAGAGAAAATTTGTCTTTTTGTCTGGGGTATTTAAACTTCTGGTTTCAATTATATTTAGATATATAGACATATTTGGTGTCCCATGGCTATTTTCTGAAAGTTCATCTAGCTATATTATTGCAAAGACAGTCATTGTCTTTTCTGCAACTTTTCTACATTCCCTCCTCTTATTTTTTGAAGAATTCTCTATTTACCACCAGTGATGCGAATGACAAGAAGCACAGCAAAGTCCTTTTGTAACAACTTAGCTTGTCTGTCGGGGAGAGCAGAGCAGATAATCTGTTTTAGGTCAGAGATGCTCTTTCTTTGTCTCTGTATCTGAAAAGCGCTGCCTGTCTTGGAATGTGAGGCAAAGCCTGTTTTTTGTTATCCTTGACTGATCGTGCTCCTCAACATTATTTTCTTATTTCCTTCTTAAGAAACTGATCGTCAGCTGGTATGTGGCATCCAAATGCTTTGTTCATGTGCATTTAGATCATTTTGAGAATTTCATGAAATATTTTTGTTTGTTTGCTGTTGTATGTTTGCAGCTTCATGTTTCTCCCAATTGCTGCATATAGGCAGTATTTCTCTGCCTTTGCTTCAGCTTCCTGTCTGTCTCTCTTCTCTACATCTGAGCTTTCACATAGGGTTTGATGAATTCTGGGGTATAGCCACAAATCTCCAGGCTGATAGTCATTAACTCTGTTGGTCTATTTCTCAACATCCTGCACATGTAAAAGGACCTCACAGTGCTGCAGCAAAATGATCTTTGAGAAGATGACAGTAAGGCAAGTAAGAGTGTAAGTAGTGACGGTGTAATTTTAGATAGCCAAACAATCAGCTGATTGATAGCTTAATCTGCTCTTTAGCCGCACAAGGAACCACAGATATTTCCTGCAGCAACTGTAGCCACTTAATATATTTGCAGCTGTTTGATCATACTAAGTTTTCATTTTATTATGAAAAATAAAAACATTCCCTCTTCATAAAAGGTTTGTTTTACGTGTCATTTTATAATTAAAATTCACTTTACAGTGTATGTTGATTGTTTTCTCTTTTGTTGTTTTTGTGTGTTTGTGTAGTAGAAAATTCTAATAAAAAATATTTGGGAAAAAAAAAAAAAACACTTTACAGTTCCAAGCACCTGGATGATTGCCTTCTTCATTCGTCTTCTTCCTCTTCGTTTAGTTTATGATTTTCGTTCACTTCTTCTTTGTAAACAAAAGTTAAAAAAAATCCCGCCTGCATACAATTTATAGATTTTAATGAAGGAACAGTTATCTAACTAAAACTTTTAAAAAATGCTAAAGGAATGTGCAAAAAACTAAAGAAGTCTCATGACTCTGGTTGATTGTCTTCAAAGGTTCTGCAAGGTCTTAATTTTTTGGAGTCTCTAAATGTAAAAGATTTGCAGTTTATTCACTTTTTGGAAATATGCTTTACATTAGTTTATTTAGTGATTTGTATTTGTGGCTGAGTGGCGTACTTACGACATTTTTGTTAAATTATCCACTGCCGGCTCCTTGGTAATGCACATTTAAACATGTTCTGTGTGTTTACAGAGACTTTATAATAGATAACTAAAATCCATCCTCAATACTTTTTGCTGAATTTATAACAAACTTTAAGGACTAAGGCTGAATATGGTTAAAAATTTCACAATTCAATTAAATTTAAATTATTTGGGTCGCACTTCAAATCAATATCAATTCGATTCAATGTTGCATTAAATACTTCAATACAGGTTTTATAATAACCTGTATTATTGGATTTGGATTACTTATTAATAACTTTAACTATAGTGTTAAGTAGTGTCATCTGTTTTTGACCAGTAAAATATCTGAAAATGAAACAATAGGATAATAACACTTGCTCAATATATAGTACAAAAGCCAAGACATGACAGACAGTACGGTATTAAAATTGAAGTAAGGTGTATGTAAACATAAACAATTTGTCTTGTGGAAACTGAGATAATTCATGTAGGTTTTGAATAATAATTTTTAAGCATTTCTGGACAGCATTGACACTCTGACCCAAGCTCCACATTAAATTGGATGGATGCTAAATTTAAATTATAATGTTATTAAAAGTCTAAAAAAAAATCTTTGCTTTTTCATACTATACCAAAACAACACGCACATTGTTTTGGTATATCACAAAAAAATCCATTGAATATTTTCAATGTGTTGGTAAAAATGTGAACATGCTGCTTTGGTATGAACACTTTTGAAAGGAAATGTGTGTAAACTGTGCATAAAAAGAAATATACAAGAGAGCTGGATTTTGTTTTTTAAATAAAAGTAACTAACACTTAACATTTTTCTGGATACCATCAACTATGTGGGCTAACTCTATATAGTCCCTTGATTGTTAGTGGGTGTTGTACAAATACTGGATGGGCATACAGATTTATTATGCCAAGTTTGAGGTTGGGTTGGTTCTAAATCAGTGCTTTTAGAGATCCAAATTCTTTATTTGTGCTCTTCCAGCAGATTTCATCTCCCCTTTTTTGTCTCTGCTGTTTTGACCATCTGAGGCTATACTTAAGTCTGTCATTGGTTTTTCAATCATGGTGTAGTAATTGTTAACAGACACCCATCCAAAGCAACCCAAGTCTTTGCCTCATGCTTTTTTTCTTACATCCTCTGTTTTAATTTTAGATTTATGGGGGGATCATTTCTATGGCAGTAACTTGTCCCCAAAGCCAATTCAAGTTGCTTTTTTCTGTGTGAGAAAGATGGCTTTTGACCTAAAGTATTTGCCACCCATCTATCTTTCTGTTCTTTATTTCATTCCTCTGGTGACCACACATTTTTCCCCTGTTCAGAATACAGACATCACAGTGACTTTCAGTCTCTGATACTTATTCTAACCAAACCTTCCTTACTTCTCATTCCCCGTCCCCACTGTGCCTCCTTACTAACTGTGGGTTGAGTGTGATTGGTTTTGTATGTACTATATGTGCTGAGTTTGAGGGCTCTCAGATGGTAGTGATTGGGGTGGTTTTGTGAGACTATGTGGAGGGTAAGCATCCTAGCGTGCTGCACAGCCAGGCCAAAGAAACCACAGGGCTGCACCAACAGCTCTGCAGTACTACTTTTCCTCAGATTTAGGTTTCACTGCTCTCTTCTTTTAATACATATTCAACATCTCACAATGTCTTTCTCTGCTTATTTCCTTTTGTCTTTTATCCTGGTATTTCAAAGCAGTTTGTATTTTTTCACTACTAAGTGATCCATATGCCTTGGTTTTGCTGTGTACTCAAAAGGTCAGGTTTTAGTTATTCAGCTTGTATTAATAAGTCGATTTCTTGTGGGTAAATTAAAAGGGTTGTTTCAAAGGCTTGAACGAGCTTTTGATTTGGTATTCTGGGGTTACACACACATGCATACAAGCACAACACAACCACAAAGTTATATATCAAGCATTCAAACACTGCTTTGAATCCAGAAAGAGGTATAACGAGTAAACAGCTGGCATTAACATAAGCTATACTGCCAATATCCTCCAATGACTTTTGTGATTATCTAATTTTTCAATAACATATGCAATTCGCAATTACCCCTAATTTAAGTTTGATGTCTTAAGATTATCTCAAGGCCCTCCACTTTTGGCTGGGTATAGACCCCGTCTCTGGGAACCACTCTAAGGTGTTTTTAGATGTTACAAGATCTAATCTAAAATGTAAAGGTGATTGTGGTGGTTTTCAGGTGGTTCTTCTATTTTGGTAAATGGCTTGCCTTACAATAGAATAATTTCTAAGACCTTAGAAACGTTTAAGAAGCTTTTAAAATGATGCTTCTCTCCGTGTCCTGTGACTCGGTTGGAGTAATTTTTTTATATTTGTTTCCTGTAGCTTTTTAAATTATTTTCTTCTGCCAGATTACAACTTTTAGTTTTATTCTGTTTTAAATTCTGTTAAGTTATTGTATTTGCTTCAACATCAACATTGTGCAGCTTTTTAAAAAAATTGCTATATTAATAAAGTTGGTATTATCCAGTTTATGTTCTTACCATATACTTTGAGTGGATTGCTTTTCTTCTTTTCAACCAACATTGTTCGCAGCTGATTATGGGTTGGGTTCATTATTCTTGTGTATCAAATTATCATGAGGCCCCCTTGTAAAACGGCAAGGGTCTGTTACAAAGAATGCTCGTTTCTACTTCTTTCTGTATGCTGCCCATACATTCATACTCAATTATTGGAATACCTTTCCTCCACTCATGTGTTTCAAATGATGTGACGCTGACATAGTCATCTGATTTTACAGCAACTAATTAGATTTGCTGTATAGAAACTTATGGTTTAGGTAAATTGATTTTGTTGCATTCATGACGTGCCAAACCTCTGCTGTATATTGTTTCTTCTGTTCCACTACAGAAAGTCCTGTGTCATCTGGCTACAGATGAAGAAGAGGATGCAGCCGTAGCACTGATGAAGCATTTAGGAGTGCCAACCAAAGAATACCATCTTAAAGTGCTGAAAAAGGTATTTTGTTTTTACAGCTTGTGTTTGAAAGCATACTTGCATTTCAATTTGATTTATTGCATTTCAGATGGTGACAAGGATACAGGAAAGCATCGGTAGTAGTCGGTGTTCTGTGAGCAGCATAAATAAGGGGTAAATATAATTCACACTCAAACAAACTGTACTCATGTAAGATTGGTTTCTGTTCTGTTGACTGAAATTGCAAGAAATTTGATCAATAAAATAAAAAACACATAAATAAAATAAGTACAAAAAGATGCTCAAGTATCTGCTAATCAGTTACACACAGCAGTAGTGCATCACATTCCCACAATTAAAATGTTTCCCAAATTTGTGCGATTTTTATAATGGTTAGTGAATTAATTTGCCGTCATTTGAATTCAAAAAAGTACAATTATTCTTATTTTTACGTTTAGCTTGTTCTGATCTTATTGTCTGAATCTTAAGGTCAGGATCTAATGTCTGCCTCATTAATGTACAGTACTTTATTTACAAAAAAACCAAAGAAATAAACACTATAAATATGTGCAATAAAAAGTTCTGTTACGGACATTACATTTGTGTCTGTGCTTTTTAGGGGAACTATGAAGGAGTTGACTTTAAGCAAAAAACAAAGCTATGCAGAAAACATCAGCAAACATTAACTTTAATCTTCACCTCCTATCGTTCTGTCTCCACAGTAATATACATTTCTTTAACTTTTCTCAAACTCCACATAGGTGTTCATGTGGCAGTATTTGGGCTGCGTCAGAGGCTTGTGTTCCTCTCATCACATGTCCTGAAGCATCTCCTCTTATTGGTGCTTTGCTGCAACAGCAGATGACTTGCATCAGAGGAGGTCTGAGTGAAAACTTCCTTGATTCTCTACACTCTGCCTACTCAAGGTACAGGAAATGTTTCTAATACATTTTTAGCTTGTGCTGCCATATTTGAGAAAAACATGCTAAGTATCTCAGTAGAGTGCAATGTTTTACTTATTAAGGATCATTTAATTTCACAGTTTAAAAAGGATGTAAAATCTTCATTTCTAGAAAGGTTGGGAGATTTTCAGAAATGCTATAAAATCTTAGAGTTGTGGAAAAAAACTAAGTACAATATTCAAGTCTTTATTAATACATCTTAATATATTAATGTCCAATTTGGAGATGAAATGAATTTAATTCTACTTAAATGATAACTGTTAACTCTGTTGATGAGGAAAAAGTTAGAATACCCTCCTACCTAATAGGAGGCTTCCCTGCCTTTGACTGAAATAACTGCAGAGAAATGCTTCTGGTAGCCATCTACCCGTCGCTGACATCACGTCTGAGTAAGGTTTTTCCTACTCCTCACTTTCAGCTGCAAGATATTTTAGTGGTTCTTGTACTGCCTGCTTCAATTCTCCTGAAAATGCCCCCAAAAAATCAAGTTACTATTAGCATATGTGCTAATATCTAAATAGTGCAAAATTGTTACATTTTATTTTAAAATATTTCCAGATGCGAGCTGCTACTGGACGAGCAGGCAGTTGTTTCTCTGTGGTATCAGAGTTTACCCAGCCTGGAAGAAGCTGTGCTCAATCTGTTGGAGTTTGCTACTGCAGCAGGATCAACACCAAACAAAGTAGAGGAGCAAGTGACAGAGTCATTATTGGTGGGTCCTCCTTTCATGATTATAGGAACATGTCCGAGTATCCACATCTGACAGTGGGACATGATAAACAACTGTTGAAGTACTATTGAATATGCTACTGTGTTTGACCAAATAGAACAGATTGAGTAATTAGTGAGTTTAAAAATGAATGTTTTTAAACAAAATGGTATAAATTTAACAAACCTGTTGTATTTTACATTTTCTAAAGTAATATAATGGTGTTTTAGATGTTAGACACACTTGAGTGAATACAATATATATCTTTTTTATTTTGCAGGAAAGCAATTTTTATCCCAGTTGCTGCAAAAATGATATACACATGGCTCATTGGTAAAGCAGGCGCACCATGTTCAGAGACTTCTCAGTCCACACACTTGATCCCGGGTTTGATTCCCGAGCTCAGCTGTGTTTTTTCCTCACTCTGCTATTCCAGCTATTAATGAATTAAGGTCACAGCTGATTAAATTGATTATATTTATTTATTGTTATTTTGATTCTGATTCACATAGCATAGAAAAAAACATCAAAATTGAGGAGTAATTTTTGAGAAACTATTCTACCAAATATTACGCCTCTTATAATCTTTCTTTTTATTATAAAGTAACACAGATGCAGCGAAGCAACTTTGGCCGGTAAATTAGATGGCATGTCTGTTCTGGTTGCCAGCCAAAAGACGGCTCTTTAACAAAAATTTATTTAATATAATGTAATAGAATAGAAAGTTCTGTTAAACTGTTATAACTTATGATTTGCCTATCAATGTTCTGAAGAGAAATTTCTTTTCTTTTGTGCTATAGCATTTTTGTTATTTTCTCTGCTGCCTGATTTGATAACTCTTGATCCCTTTGATAAGCTTCTGATAAATATGTTGCTCCTGTTAAATTAGTTTTTTGGTACACAACGTCTCATCTGCCTCAAATTAGAGTCTCACAAGAGAAACCATTGCACACATACATGTGTATTCAGTTCCCCTTTGAAGCATTTGTAAACTGAAACCCAACCATTTTAATAAGTGAGGATCTTAGGAATGTTCCATTGTATTTCTTGGGGTGGGTCATTATCGAGCGCTTTGCCTGTCAGATCTATTGGGCTTTTGTTCTGCTTGCCTCTCACATAATTTGGCAAGCTCCAGACCACATCTCACATCATTTGGCTGTGTGATATCATACTCACTATCACTTCAATGGCTCAGTGCTCGTCACTTCATATGGCTGCATACATTTTCTTTTTTTTCCTTTTAGAATTACCATTACTGAACTTCATCTCTGCAATACAGTGATATGACATTGCCCAAAGAGAGGCTGACTTTTAGATGCTAGTTGTTTTCCAGATTTACCTTTTAGTCACTGGGAGATTAGGATCAGTGTGAAGTAATTTAATTTTCCACAGAAACTACACTAACAAAAATTCAATAAAGCAAATTCTGAATCTTGCCAAAGCATGCTTTCTGTATACCATCTCTGCCAAATTTCTGTACACAACTAATACAATTATTCACATAAAGGTTATCACTGACATCTTGTTCACCTCACTTTCTGATTGCATTTTTTGGCAGTTAGGAATGTCAGTAAAATGTAAGTGGGGAAGACAAACTTACCTGCCTTTTGTTTAGAACTAATCAGTTTATTTCAGGTTTGCTAGCATAAGCAGACCTGTCAGAATAAAATAAGACAGGCGGTGCTGCTTATTTTATTCAGTAGTGATGGTCCACTTAACCTGTGTATATGTCAAGGGGAACTCCACACTCTTTGTGTTTAGAGATTCTTCTCACAAATTAAGGGATGGCAGTGCACACTAGTGCATATTCATTTGGTTTACTATTACATATACAGAAATTAAACCTGTCAGATAAATCTGATTAAATCTGTAATTTTGAGTTGGGAGTAATTGTTCGGTCATAAAGTTAGTTTTAAGTGTGCCTGAACAGAATGGTCACACATGGTGGCTGGTCACTCTCCTTTAGATATTCCTCCTAAAGATCAGAAAATTGGTTCCATTGCCCAGGTCCGAACATGCAAAAGGAGCCTCTGACCATCATATTATTTATTCCTGAAGTCCTTACAAATGGCTGATCAAGCTGAAATGTTTTCATTTATCAGCAAATACTGTTACAGATTTTTGCAATTAAATTGTTTCAAGTTATTTTTCCAATTACTGATGTCTAAAATGATCATGTTGTGATAATTTATAAATACTGTAGAATTCTTTAGACTATTTGATCTTTCACAATATTTTGTGGATATTTCAAAGTGCATGGAATATCCACAAAATATTTTAAAGCTTGTGCTCAGCATTGTTCAGTAGTCCTGGTTTTAAATGAACGGTTTTCCTTCTGCATCTCCAAATGGAATCAACTGACCACTAACAAAGCGGTTGTTGATACCTGAAAAGTAATTTTTTTCTTTCCCATCTATGCTCTTAATTCAAATTTACATGCCCTTGTGTAAATCCAGTTCATCGTCCTTTTGATTATATTACATCTGGCATTGTGTTTTTATTAAGAAAAAGGGAGGTTCAGGTTTCATGTGTCTGTTTATATGACTGTGTGGGATTCTAATAAACAAAATAAAAAGTAAGGAAATCTGAGATGCCTGGGCTCTGTCCATCCCCTCACTTGCCTGCCTTTCTCGAACTTGTTTATACTACAGTCAAAAATAGGAAACATAAAAACGCGTTTGCATTCCTCATTTTGGCTTTTCCTACCGCCTTCTGACCCAGGCAGAGGGCCCAATAACAATAAACACTCACTTCCTGCCCCAGACTGCTAAAAAAAAAAAACAGGATGTTTGTTGTGTGCTGTAATTGACTCTCCTTGAAATGTTAGTCGTAAGGTATGAAGGAGGATGCTAAAAAAGCAGCTGTTGGGATCCATGATGCTTCACACACATCCATGAATGAAAGTGAGGATGTACAAATTTATGCCAGTTATTTGCTAACTAATCTCTGATGTGCATACAAGCAGAGACAGGCAATTGCTTGGTCTTGTTTTATAATAAGTTAAAAACTGGTTTGGAATATTTTGCGGCTGTAATTACACTGTATGGACACTTGGTGGAACTATTTGTTATTTAATTCTGTTATAATTTGACTCATACCATGGGCTTTTGTCCATTTCATTTAGTAACTGTGTTACTGATGCTATGTGCATTTTATTCCCTCTATTTAACCAGGTTACTCCTCATTTGCTCATACATGGACATAGAGTCCATTAAATATTTTACCTGCACTATATCAAGTCCCAACTCTTAATGTGTTCTAAACCACAAATCACTGCTTTTCCACCAGCTGCTGGTAAATCAAGCAAAAACAAACAAAAAAAAAGAAATGCAACTGGGTCATGCATTCATCTCTTCTTACTGTACTGCTCTGTTGGGGTAAAGCCTGTGAGGTATATGACATGTTAACCACATGGTCTTATATGTGTTGCCTATTGAGCGCCAGATAATTAGGGACTCAGCGACATGCACGGTACAGCTGTTAAATGTTTGCACTGGGGCATTTTAGAATGTATTAAATCTGAAACACATGATGAGTGTGGATTAGGAGGAGATGAGAAAATGAGTATGTGGGAGTGTTAGGGAGGCTTGACAGAGTGGGAAACTGAGTGTTTAATGAGGAGAAAGTGAGAACAGAGAAACTTTGATTTCAAATGTAATCATTTAGACCAACAGTGCCACCTGGTGGTTAAGCTCTCTTGTTGAAAAGTGATATTGCCATTGTTTTCTGAACCTGCTGATATTGGAGATGCATTTTAACATCTATGGCCATAGCTTGTAAAGTTTGCCCTTTTGTGTGTTTTAGCCGAAAGCTTGTGCTCAGCATTGTTCAGTATTCCTGGTTGTAAATGACATCTTCAGGTAAGTGCAGTGGATTTAATTTGAATTTAAGATGTTATTTAACAATGGTTTATTTCTTTGTTTCACGCTGAATATTTGTGGTTATGTGTGTTTTTTTTTCCACTTTTGGCAGGACTGTTCTTAAACAGACCGAAAGGAATGAGCATGTTAAAAATGTTTTTCAAACATTTACCAAATGCTTCTTCATGGAGCTTTCACGGTTGCAGCCTCAGGTAAGACAGATTTTTTATTTCTCCTTTTAAAAGAGGCTCACATAGTTACTTATTATATGGTGGCTTAATATTAGAGTCAGTAAAACACTTTATTTTTTCTCATAGTGACAAAGATAAAAGAAAAATTAAAAAGGAGAAAGAGTAAAAAAGATTGATATTGCATTATGACATAAGCTAATAAGTACATTCAGAATGAACACATAAATCAACAATATCTATAGATCTAAACGTCTCTGCTAAAGAAAATAGTTTAAATAAAATATGCAGAAGGAAATTAAATGTCCACATTTTTCTTGATACTAAAGTCTATTTTCTATACATGCTAGAGAGTGAAGGGTTTGGTTATTTGACGAAAGCCACAATATGTTAAGTGAAAAGGTTTTGGACATAATCTGTTGTGACTAAAGCTCAGAAAAACTGCAAAAGTAACAGATGACAAAAATCTTGAATAATCAGAAGACTGTCTTTGTGAGCAAAAAAAATCTTCAATATCTAGTAACTTGAGAGGAGAGAATCTCTACAAAATTCAGAATGCAACTGAAAATGATTCATTATAAAAGCTTATTTTTGCATCACAGGGTTAGCTGAACACCTAAGGTGGAGAATAATTTCCTGCACTCAGCAGGAAAATTCACTGCTGATGAATCTTCACCATCATTATCACTTCATCTCCAGCTGAGAGCTCCACTATTCACACTACGCTCCCATAGCTGACACCTCTACTCGACTGACAATGAATTCAAATGATTAATTTGCACGTAAAACCTTTGTCCAGATAATCACCTGGAGTGATTGGCGAATAGGCTGCCCTGGTGTGCCACTGTGTACTTTAGCTGAAACTCTCTGCTCTTAGTACGGTTGCTTTATCATCCAATTAGAAGTCCTGTATGACCACGTTGTAATTGTCTTGCACCTGCATGTCATACATAAGTATTAAGAGGCAGTCAATAAATGTGATAGTCACATTCTATCTACAAAACAATTCTGTGAATGTTGTATATTTCTCTTAACTTCTATCTGTAATTAAAATGGTGATGCACAGTTTGCACATTGTTGTCTGGCTTGAAGTACCTTCATATTTTGGATCATTTTATCCTGTGGGAACTTAAAACGTGGCTTAATTAAGAGCGAAACAGAAATTATCCGTAGCACACAGAGATGTATGAAACTCTCAATGACCAACTGCAGCAAGTGACTTTTCTTCACACTCACTGCAGATTGGTAGAATTTATTTAATTTTTTATTAAAAAGGTACATTTACTTTTTAAAGCTGATATTAGAGATCCTATGAATTACGAGAATAGACTGCAGTAGTCCAAATACAATATATTATGTGCATTTTCAAAATAAATGTCTATAATTTAATTAAACTTATACAAAAAATTTAAAATGTGTAGGTGGAAAAGCCTAAATTTTAATATTGGTATTTGCGGTAGGAGTAAGAGATATGCTGTTTGTGTGAACCTCTTTTTCAGTTGTTGTTGTCAGATTGCTCCCAATGTCTCACATTACATGCCACATTACACATTTGCTCCAGCATTATTACTTTTCAGGGTGTCATTTGAAGGGTGTAGAAAGTGACGTGAAGTCTTAGCTCCACTATTCAGTTAAAAATCTTTCCTCCATTTCAGACATCTGCATCTTTAAAAGCCTTCTTCCCACAGTCCCCTCCAAGTCTGCTGATTCCACTCTTTACCATGCCTTCAGGTCAGTGTGCTCATATATTCTCACTGAGTTTGTCGACCTTAACTCCTGGAAAAAATGCACAAAACTCTCCAGTGTGAGTAATAGTGTAATAAAGTGTTAATTAGCAGTGCGTAAACAGATTTTCTTCAACAGAATGAATGAGCAAATTTGTGTCTTTATATGTAACATACTTATACAGTAACAAAATATTTTTTGTCAGATATTCAAGTTACTATGATGTGAAGTGTGATTACTTCTCCAAGATCGATATGCAGGTTTACTCATTTCTTTGCCAGCTCATGGGCTTGATCATAGTTACACAGAGAGTCTTAACTGCATTGAGTAAGTGTTGGAGTATTAACAGCTCTATGTGAGGAAATGTGTACGGTTGAGGAGATGCAGAGTAGGTGAGTGCAGGAGTGTTGCTTATCAGTGTATGCCCAGACTGGCCCGCAGGCAGGAATTATTTACATGAATGGAGCCATTTAGGGACACACTGAAACCCTGCCAGGAATCACAGTTAATTATTACTCGGTGTGTGCGTGTGTTTGTGGTGAAAGGTAATATTTCACTAGGGACTGAATAGTAATGATATTGTAAAAAGCTGAAAGATCCAAGTTTCATGCATCCTGTGTAAGTCATAAATACACGGATAGCATTGCATTCTTAATACTTGCCCCAAGGGAAGCCTCAGATATTTGTTGGTTTGTTTGTCGAGCTGAAATGTCATCTTGTATGTAGGAAGACATCCATGTTATGGGAAAAGTATTTTCCCAAAATGCAGTTCCTAACTCTGCTCTGGTCATCAACACAACTTGACAGTTGTTTTCTTTTCTTCTTCTTAATAACAATAGCAAAAACAATGAAACAACAAAACAAGCTGAAGACATTTGATTCAAGTGTCCTTGAATTTAGAGTCTTCTTAGATATATTTTATTGTTTAATTTCTTATTTATTTATTTTTTCTCATTTTAGCCATGTTTTATTTTTTACTCAGTCTTTGTAAACTATTTTGTGAATTTTCTCTATGAAAGCAGCAATACAAGTAATTTACATACAACAATGAAAGAAATGCAACTTAAAAACAAGAGAAATAGCATTGATTAGCCATTTTCCAATTTTTACTCCGATTTAGTACCAAGCCATTGCTATTTTGTCCATTTTCAATCTGTAAATGTCGCAGATTGTTGTGCACAACCTGCACAACACGTTGCAGGTTGTGTTGTAGTTTATTCCTGTAATTTGAGATAAATTGTCATTAAAATGTTCAATAACAACTCCTTTCACTAGACCGTGGCAAGAAGCATTAGCTTCATTTTGTACTCAGAGGTAGGGTACAAAGAAATTTATAAATTGTAATTAAAATGAGAAAAAATGGCATTTCCTTTCAACATGCAGTGTGAGTGCTGTAAGCTGAATATTTTAAGGGAAAATTGCAGAAGCATTTGAAGTCAACTGCAGAGGATATGCCGAAATGTAAGAAATGGGAAGAAGGAGTAGAATAAGGGAAAAGCCTGCAAAATGCAAATAAGGAAAACTGTAGAAGAGAAGGGAAAACTTTCAGCCAATGCAAAAATCCCAGCCAAAACATTTAGAAATATGTGCAGAACACTGTTTACAAAGCTAAGCAGGGTTGGACGGAGGTTTTGAATTAGCTTTGGAAAAAGGGATGGATTTAGGGTTACACTGAGATGTGGAAGGAAGGCAGGATTTAGAGCTAGATTGAGTTTATAGCAGATTTTCTTTCAGAAATTATGAAGCATCTTGAAGTTCTGTGCACTTCAACAGGCTGAAAATGATTGCAAGAAGCTGAATATTTCTTAAACCTTAGAAGATGTCAGTACCAAAATACATAGTGTGAACGATTAGAATAAAGTCATTGTTGAATGGTTGAAATAGCACATAGTATGCAGAAGTAGTTAAGTGGCAAAAAGTATACAGGAAAAAAAGTAGAGCATTCAGAGTAATCGTGATCTTAGAGTAAAATTTAGACGTATTTTTGTCGTTTTTTTAAAAAACACAAATGGCGATTGGTTTAATGTAAGTTTTTTTTCAGAGATGCCTCAGGAGAGTTTGAAAAACCACCTGATGTGGGTCAGCAGCTCATTACAGAGGCTGATTGAGGAGGAAGAGGACGAGGAAGACTCGGATAGTAGCAACATCAGGTGAGAAAGAGAGACTCAACAGCGAAATGTGCTAATGTGCGTCTGCTTCCAGCAACATGTTGGAGCCCTGTTCAGCATGGTGTTCCTATTTCCATTAGTTGCCATTGAGATGGTGGTTAGTCAGTAATTTCCCGTTGCATCATAGCAGAGCGGTCCTGCAGCACAGTGTGGCTTCTCCAAGCATTCATTAGAGGCCATTAGCTTTGGGGGGAAAAGGAGCACATTGGAAAAAACAGACATTATGAGGTCCAATAAAGAGTTAGAGAGGTAGTTCAGAACAAGAAGCAGAAAGCAGGGAGAGGGTGCACACATTAAATAACATTGCTATGGAAAAAAGAAAACATGTACAGTTGTCTTGAATGAACTCATTTTTTAGAAAAAAAAGGAAAATGGGGTGGAGGGAGACATGCATTTAAAAAAAACTAAAAGAAAAACAGATGATGTCGTAAAGATGGAGACGGGTGACTTGATACCCTCAGGATGCGGTTTTTGAACGCAGCCTATTTATCCCGCCGCCGCCGCTCAAATCTGAAGCTCCATTCAAAAGTCTCTAAGTGAGCCAGCGGTGGTAAATAGTGCCTTACTGCTGCCAAGGCCCTGCAGAGGCCTGCTGCTGTTGGTATGCTGAAGCCAAGTGGAAGGGAGGATGAGGAGAGAAATGATGGTATTAGAGAAAATGTGAGAATCATCTCTACTCCTCAGTCTTCACATCGCCTTCAGTGTTACAGCTGTGCAGCTCGGTATAGTCTGCTGCAGCATTCTTAGTTTCCAAATTGTTTACAATGTATTTTTGCCGCAGCAGTCCATGATTATCACATTTTTTATATTCACTCCAACTCTCTAAATGATTTCCTCTTTTTAAAAGTCATCATACATATTTAGGACACTAATATGACCGAAGAGACTTTTCTCTCTTTGATGTTTATCAGGCTTATTTCAGAGTTAGGACACTGACCCATCTCTGTGCTTGTTGAACAAAATGTTGTTTTAGCAATTTGAATTGCATTGCCTGTGCTAACCATGACAGAGAACTGAACTGTCGCAGTGAACAAAGCAGAATGTTATCATTAGCATCATAGAAGATATTTACATGGCAGGAAGATAGTTGCAGTGGAGGTGGCTTTAATTTAATTAATTAATTAATTTAGTTTTTGCTTGGATCCCTTTTTTTGTTTATTTTTAATTTTAGATTAAGAAAAATGGTACCTTTTCTGCTAAAGCCTGCAGAATTTTCCAAAGCTGATTCTGATTAGTTTAAGTTAATTTTCTAGAACTGTGTAAAAATTTCAATCATTTAACTGTTGATTTGAAGTGAAGTTGACAAAAATGTGTCCACAGTACTTTTTCTTTACCATGTCATTCACTTTATGTGCTGCTAGGCAACACTTAAAGTTGTCATTCATTTATGACTTAATAGCTTCAGACAAATCAGATTGATTATTATTAAGTTTTATCTTAGCTTTAGTTCATGAGGTTGTGTGAAAACTATTGGGCTAAAAATGATCACTTCACAGTGGGTTTTTATGAAGGTGGGAGATGCATAGCATAGTGGAAAAACTGAGACTTGGGTGGGTTCAGTGCCAGGGTGTTAAAAGAATTAAACTAGACCACCCAAACCACTTGAGTAAATGAGCTGTTTACTGCTCTGTTTGCATTGCACCGTGGTCTAATTTCACTCGGATTCTTTGTTTTTACACAGACATAGCACACTGCTTACTCATTTATCTCAAAAAGGATAAATATTTTCATTCTTCACAATTTTCATCTTGACAAGGTGAAAATAAATAGACATCACTTGTACAATTAAATCATTAGAGGTGATTTCCTCTACCATCAAACTATTTTTACCCAAATGTTCATGAAAGATTTAATTACCTATTAACCTCTGATCGCTGCTCTTCCTCCTGTCCTACAGAGGGAACCATAAAGTTTTTGAGGCATGGTTCCTGCTGGTTCAGTGTGCCTATTGGGTGCAGGTGGCGGTCCAGCTGCTGGTCACATCAGGTCCCAAAGACTGTGATCCGCTCCTCTGGTTACTCACCTTTTATCATCACCCCACCAACAGGTGGCACCACAGAGCTTCACAGCTGGTGAGAGTTTTTCTCATAAATGGCGTGTCTCATAAAAGTGTTTTTTTGATCACTTTATTTTATTTTTATTTTATTATTCCTTAAACATGACTGCTCACACACACTCAGTATAATCTTGACTGAGTTTGAACTATTTTTTTCCACTTTGCATTCATTTTTGTTTTTTGTTGATCAATTGCCTTAAATCCCAAAATGCATTGAAGGTTGAGCTGTAAAGAAAATTTGAAGGCATATGAATACTTCTGCAAGGTGCTGTATTCCTGTATGATATTGTCCTTTTTGCGCATCCTTTTTCTTCATCTAGATGAAACTAGATGAAAGTGCTTTGAAATGTGATGCAGACATCTCTTTTTGCCTGTCTGAGGATTTATGAAGTGCTGTGAACTTCAGTTGCGTTATGTTGCTCTGCTGGAGCTAAATTGTGAAGAACAACAGCGTTAGAAGGTGCTGACATTTGTTTTGTGAGTTGAGTGGACACAGTGTGGATAAAATCTCATCAAGTCTGCGCAGCATCATAACTCAACAGGGCAACGGTGTGGAAGGTCTGCTACTTTCCTGCAGACAGGTGTGGTGTCGCTGAAAGCCAAAGAGCCAACACAGAGAAGGGAGACACATTAAAGAATAAATAATGGATGACACCACCACTCTCCCATGTGAGAGGTAGTGGAGAGCTGAGGAGAAGGCGGTGGAGATGAGCGAGGGGATCTGGGTGAAAAGGGGAATGCAGTATTGATTTCTCAGTGAGCGTCTGGCCAGCTGGCCTGAGGTTTGTCTCCGTGTCTCCTGTTTGTCCGCCTCCTCTCATAACCATCGGAGACTCACCACCCCTTAGGATGACACTCATTTCACATTAGGCTTACCTCCTCTATCTCTTCTAAATAATAAGTGTGTCGATCTTTGTTTGCAGGAAGGTCACTGTTAGTGACATGACCTTTCTCTCCCCAGGTCCAGGCCAAAGCAGTGTGGGACCACCTGTACAGTCTTTTCTCCATTGCAGCTCATCCTCTTCCTGCTGACCACCTGCAGTCTTTTATCAGTCTGCTGGCACCGAAACCTCAGCAGCAGTCACTTGACCAGTCGTTGACCCTTAACCTCTTGGTTAACTTTGCTACTTTTGGTCAACTTCCACAGAGTACGTCAGCAGAGATTACACAGAAGGTGAGGAAATGATCTTCCTTTAAACCTCTTCATAGCACATCACATTTGTCTAGTGTATTTTGTTGGGATTTCATATGATAGACCAACACAAAATAGCTCCTAATTATGCAAGAAATCAAAAAATACGGTTTTCAGGATCGATTTCAAATGAATAAGTCTGTGGTGAGAATGACTAGTTTTATATTCAACCTGTTTTACGGTAGCCTGGTTAATATCAGCTCCTCCTGTACATTACTCCATACACAGGGTCTGGGCTCTCTGCTGTTGAGAAACAATTACTTCTTAGAGGCATGGACTGTGTTGAGGTTTTAAATTTTACCCAATTACTAACATTCTCCACTGCAAAGAGAGAACTGGGATGAACAGGATGATGTAAAATTTAGCTTCTGGTAAGACAGTAAAGCTACACATCTAAAATACAGCGGCCTGCAGTGTTCAGTCACTCACCTGTATAAATAATCCACTCATTCGGTCTAAACCAGCAGATCCAAGAGGAGAAAAGCTGCCATACTCCAAGCATCACTGCCGTCATTTTAAGGATGCTTATTGATCTCCTGAAAATTGACAGAAGCCTGAACATTATTATGAATCAGTAAAATCCTCCCAGCCAGAACTTCAAAATTGGACGCATTATGCTGCTAACACTTAGCTTTCATCAACAACTTAGACGAACGTGAACGACCCAGCCAGAACACGGCGCGCTAAATAATAAAACATAAATTAACAAGGCTTTGAGGCAGACCGATTTTCCTCGAGGAATTTTAATAATTGAGGTATTCGAATCACTCGAGGAATCGTTTCAGCCCTAATTCAATCCATCATTCAAAAGACCATTGCTTTCTCTCTAGCTAAATTTACAGGGTGAGTAAGGAGAACATTATTTAGACAAACTGCCTAGACACCCATCGTAACTTTGAGGAGCTTCAGCTCAAGTGTGAGATTCAGCTAAACAAATACTAGCCCAGAAAATAGTCTGTTTTGGAAGAGCAAAGAAGAAGCCATGCTTAGGACACAGCAAACATTTAGACACGGTGCTGTGGTCAGATGAGACCAAAGCTGAATGTTCTGAAAAAACCCCAAAAACAAATGAACTCTAACATCATCTCCAGCATGACCTGCTGGGGGCTGCAAAAGATTTGTAGGGAGATTGGAGGTTTACGCTCCAGCTGGAAAACATCCCCAGACTAAAACCTAGATCTACGGTGGCCTGGTGTAGATCAAGACAAAATACCATGCCACACATTTCAGTTATTTCAATTAACTTTAAAAATTATTTACTTCTGGTTGGTTCATCATTTACTATTTCTATAAAATACATATAAAATGCATGAATACTTATGCAAGGCACTGTGTGTGTCTTTTTCCTTTGTATTCCACGCGTCACTGTGGGACGCGTGGAATACATTTCATAACCAACTAGTTGATTTTTGCAATGAAATGTTCAGTAGGTTTAACAGATGAGCAGTAGGAAGCCTGAATTCCCAAAGCAGAAGTAAACACAGCAATGCAGTCTATTAAAAGATCCTTTGTTATTATAATGAACAAGTTTGGTAGTAGATGGAGGTTTAGTAGTGCTGATAAAAACATGTTATGAAAACACTTTTGATTTACACACTGTTTATACTCTCAGTAATGTGGTTTCTAGCAGTTTACTGATGACTATTACTCTTTGTCACATCTTATTTGTTTTCTGTCATAAACATTTGGTACAGAACCCAAGAAAACATTCACAATTACTTAAAAAATATTTATAACATCAAGATTTGTTTTCTTTATGTCCTTTACACAATCATAGGCTGTCCTGATTGTTCAGCTTTAACCTTTTTAAAAAGCACCTATCCAGAATTAAAATATCCTGTGTAGAAAAACTGAAACATATATGGTTGATTTCAAGAGAAAAAGGCTTAATAGAAATTAAGTGCATAAAATGTTTAAAAATAATTATTTGCTTCTACAGAAAGGTCAATTTAACTGAATAACTCAGTTTTTGGATATAAAGAAATAATACTTTTTTCCTTTCATCTTATCTTGTTCTTATTACAAGAGTATGATAAAGTTCAGTCTCAGATTAGGTTGATTTTTTCAATCAGAAACTGGTCTAGGGTTCAGCTTCTTTCCTGCCCAAGCAGCTTGAAATGATGAAAGAAAAAGAACATCTGCACAAAATAAAATCTAACCATCATCTTGGTTATTTAATAGTTGCAGTGCACCCTAAATTCTGTTATATTTTGCTTCCAACAAGCCAGTCTTTATTCAGATTACCTAAATTGGTTTTCAACAATATTTCCTCAGGCTTTCCAAAAACTTTTGGAAACTGGCTCCTTTTTAAATTCATTTTCCGTCCAGTACTTATACCTAACTATTTTAAGATTTTTTTCATTAATTGTGAAACCACTTGAAAGTAAGCTATGAATCATTCATGCATAAATACATGCTTGTAACTTAAGGAAGGGGCTGGCAGAGGGGAAAGATGCTTTCTGAGTTACTCAGAGGTAATTGTGGGTTTTCAGAATTATTTCTGTCAAATGAAATCCCACCTTTTTTCCTACAGCAGTTTGATGATCATTTCCTTTTCAGTCTCTCAATCAACAACTTGTTGATTGTGGGGGTGTGTGTGTGTGGGGGTGTGTGTGTGTGTGTCACTCCAGGTGGTGCATCAGTCTGGTCTGCAGGATGAAGCAACACGTGTTCTCAGCTCGCTGTATCTCAGACTGAATGACCGAGGCAGCTTTGCAAACGACAGAGTTCATCTCAGGATCGAGGAACTTCGCAACACAATAAAAAACAAATGTAAGCCAGATGCACTCCCACGAACTGACACATAGCTTCGCTGCTGTGTTGTCCTACGTTGGCGGGAGGCTGCTGACAGTAATCTGTCCTCACTGTGGAGGACATGGTTATAAACACACACGTAAGACAGTCACATGTCCCACAAGCACTGTTGAGCAGTGATAGATACCCGTGTTAGGAAGCATCTGCGTGTATGTGTCAGAGTTCGCCCGCTCACTAAATGTCTACAATATAAATCCCATCAAACTGCACAGGCTGATCGCAAGACAACAATAAGAAATACCCAACAGTACCAGTGATTGTGCTTTACCTGTGCAAACCTTCTGTGCATGGAGAGTAGATTATTGTAAGCATGTTATAAATAGTTCTATTCATTTGTGTATTTCTTTGTAATTGGGAAGAATCACATTTACTATAACAAACTCACAAATGTCAGCACCCATTGTGAAATGCATATTTACTTAATATTTCAGATTTCTATGAAGAATGTAGACATTTCCTTGATATCTAGTTTTAATTAGTACATTTACAGCGGAATTTGATTTATTTTATTGACACCTGAAAAAAAGAAAAGACAAAGATCTTCCTACTTTTCTGTTTGTGTTCAGACAAGAGATGCATTCATATCATAGCACAGGATTTCAACTATTTTGTTTAATTAATTTATGAATATGGTTTCTAACTCATTCACCTCAGAAAATGTGTGTAGAATCGTAGAGCATTTCCTGAACTGGGTTATTGACAGAAATAGATTTTCGTATGGTATTGTGATTTGTACCAATGTGCCTGTAAGAAGGTAAACAGTGACTTGCTTTGTTCTCTTACAGAATAAAGTTCTAATATTTAACTTTCATTCATGCCAGATTTTGAATTTAGTTGCTTCTGTTTGCTTTTATTTTTTGTTGTTTAAAAAGATGTAATCTTTCAAAGCAGCTTGTGTTGCATCTGTCTGGACTAGATGGAAACCTTTCTACGGGGAGCAGGTGTTGCCTGGTTGTGCAGCTTTTTAATTTTATTAAAATGCTGCCTCCTACTGCTCATTTGTTGTCCCACAAATTTGGGACAACAGATTATAACATTTGGATGAAAGTTTATAATTTAATCCAAATCATGAATTAAAAAAAAAAAAAACATTTCTTGCGTTAGACTTAACCTAATCCCATTTTACATAAGCACACAAATCAAGAGTAAAAAAGACGTGAGTTGACTGAGGAGATTTCCAGCTTAATGGGATCTAGAAGCAACATCTTGAGTTAGGTTTAGCTAAACCAAGTTCACTTCTGATATTTTGAACCTACTTGGCTGAAGTTCTTTAAATTTGGTATATACTGGTTTTGTCATGTTTTACATAGCATGGTTCTCATTTATAGACCCCTGTTTGATATTTAAAGAAAACATTGGGAATTTTAGTTTAGAATAAACAGAAAACACAAGAAGCAACTCATTTGTTTTTGTGGAAATGTTTATTTACTATAAAAATATTATTTGTCTAAAATACATTAAACCAACACAGAAAAATGCCCTGAGCTGTCTGGGGTCAGTTTTATTGCAGTCAAGAGTGAAGTAGGAATAACGTTTGTGAAATTTACCTTCCCTTAAAGAATGTCCAGTCTAAACTTCAGAGAACCAGATCATGATTGAAGACTAAACAGATGTGAACTCATCCCTAAACACACCTATGGCAACTGCATCAACTCAAGCTCACATTTTTAAACATGTCTGAGTCTTTATCTGTGAAATCCCCATTTTTCCTCCATTAATGTTCAAAAACAATGAAGAATAATGGTTTTTATTTTGCCTGACAACGCTGTTCCGCTACGAACAGCTTGTGTAGTCTCATTGTAATCGAATACGCTGGAGCTTTCCAGTTGGCTGTAGAGCACAAAGGCAGCCTTCTGGTGTTCCTGCAGAGTCCCAGAGAAAGACGGAGCGAATGCTGCATCCTCGTACATCCTCCAGGCCAAACTCTTGTTGTCTCTGTCCACATTCTGCAAGCCTACAAAAAACATAAAAGACACACACATTGGAACGTTGCATAACATTTGGTCATAGTTTCAAATATCCAACAAGAGGTGAAGCAGATTGGTAAATTATTTAGAGTCCATAGCAATCTGGGCCACAACACATTAAACTGTAGTTTAGATGTTGAGCCTTATTTGTCTAAATATTTATTAATGATGAAGATTTTATATGTATGGCTTAATGGCAGTTAGTGGCACTAATATGTATGAACTTTTCTCCTTTGCTCCCATTAACGCTATTCTCTTGGTCTTTCTATTTTTCTTTCAGTAGCAAGTAGTCCTGGCGCTTCAGATATGAAGCCATTGACAGATCTATTGCTGCCATAAACTGTGTACTTTGTTTTATTTTTCATAACTTTGGCCCTGTGTGTGGCCCAGATCAGTTGGTTTCCTTCAAAAACAAACATTAATTAAACAAAGCTTAAACTTATTTCCTGATAATTGCATCAAATGAAAGTTTTAACAGTTCAACTGAAGGAAGCATCAGCTGTTTGTTTGTGACGTGCCAGAGAGAAGCGGTTTTTGATCCTGTTGTTAGTGGACTGGACTCCTGTTCCTGCTGAACTGAGCCAGTGGTTCTATAGGACTGATTATCAGATCAGTAGGCACAGGAATCCCAGCCCAAATGTCTTTCTCATCCAAAGTTGACTGTGAACAAATTTATTGCTGTTTTGTCTTCAATGACACCAATGTAAACTTACAAGGAACCCTATTTGTGTGCAGTCAAGCCTGTTCAGTTTCTGCAGCCGTCAACATAGTTGGAAGCTCTTGGCTGAACGGTCAGAATGGTTCGAGAATACCGATGCAAAACTGGCACAGAAAGAACACTGCTGTTATACCTGTGACTCTCCAAGCCAGGATGGTTTCACCTGCCCATCAACTGACTTATATAAGGGCAAGTCAGCTCGAGTTCAGTTAGTGGTGACAAATGGTTTGAGCAACCAGACCGCCACAGGACTGAAAAGCATGAGCATTTGAAGTATTTACTCAGGTCTCCTGCAACTTTTAGATGTATCTGAACTTCAACACACCTGAGTCAAATAATAAGGTCATTAGCAGGACTCTGGTGAACCTGACTGCACTTAGGCAGTGATTCAGCTATTAGATTCAAGTGTGTTGGACCAGGTAGACGAGTTGCAGGACACCAGCCTTGGATTGCCCACCCTGCTCTAAGGCCTTCGCAAAACATCTGGATTTATGCTGACTTGAAGCTACACACAGCTGGGCTCTACTACCAGTCAGGTGTTATCTGAAGTCAGCTGGTTGCACTCGGTTTTATTAAGGAATACCAGAGTATAGAGGCAAAACAATCATCAGTTTTCCTCCCACTTTACAAATTCTCACCACTTTGTATCAATCTGTCATATGAAATCCACACAGAGTTGTGGTTGTATTGTGATGTGAATACCTGTGCGAGGCCCTGTAAAATGCAAAATGGTCGCATCTCATCACCTTCTCTGATGCCCACACACCGCCTCATTTCAGACTAAAGAATTTTCCAATGCACTCTTTGAAATGCAATCCAATGCATTTCAGCTTTTTGAAATTCACTTGACATAAAAGAGACAATCAGTTTAAACACACATGAGGAGAAGATGTGGGCTTTTTGTGGGGCAAATCAGTTTATTTTCGGAAGCTTTATACAGCGTTGCTTGATCCTTTGATGTGCAGAGAACCATTTCCCTTCCCATTAGAGAGTAATAAATCACCCTTTAGATTCAGGCTCTGATGGCAATTCCTCTTTTTTTTCTTCTTTTTTTTACAGGCCCTTTGATGGTCATTACTCTTTTAACAGGCCCTAAATATAGGTCTAAAAATGGCAAGCTCCACATGGCCCTCATTGCTAATTCACACATCTGTCCTCGTTTAGCCGTCATTTTGTCGTCGCCGATGTAGCGCTGTAATGCCTCCTCACTCCATATATATTCTAGCAGAAGATGTAAAAAAAGGAACCAAGACTGACCAGTTTGAAATTCATTTTCAGCCATCTGTCACGGCTTAGATCACGGAGCAGAGTAATCTAGAACTGCATCACAATTAGCCGTGTGTGTGTGTACAGTTTTCTCAAACTGTACACACACACACGATGCAGCTGAAGTTAATGCTTTAAGTTGGTATTTTACACTCGTTAGCAAACATCCCAGCTGCAGATATCAACAGATTGGCTGACAGAAGATAAGCACACTTAGCTGGAAGGAGATTTTTGGATTAGTTAGAACATGCAAATATTGCGCAGATAGTGGTGTGACTATTCTATGGTGATTCCCTTTTGACCTCAATGTGTGAAGACAGTTATTGATCAATGTGTTTGCTAAAGAAACATGCACCTTCTTGCACAGCACCTTTATGTTTTTAGCTTTTTTCTGCTAATCTGGGAGTCTTCTCTGAGTAGGATCTTCAAAACGAAGCACGTCGCATGACCAAGCTAAAAATTCCAGCGGGTGTTTCACAAGGTCTCAGAGTCTGAGACTAAACAAAAGATGCTTATGTAATGCAGATTAAATGTACTGTATAAAAACACTTAAAAGATCCAATAAAGTTAGAATGATATGTAATCCGCTGAAGAACCTTGAAAATGTTATCAGGAGATTCATCTTTGATGCCTTGGCCTTGTTTTCCCTCTCTGAGTGGGAATGTGTGAGAACTTGCCTCTCTGTATCTGGGCTGCCTCAGGCTCAGGTTAAATCAGAAATCAATGCATATCAGCCAGCGACACCGCAGCAGCACTTTTCATCACCAAAGTCATTTTAAGCCTAAACCTCCAGATTCTTTAAGCACTAAACAGATTATGTATATTTTTTGGGGGGAGTTAAAGTGATTTAAACTAGTCTTTCACAGGTTTTTTAAATATACCTGTTTGCCAGTTTTATTGCAAAGCCAAACTACTGTTTGCATTTTTTCTGTGAGGATGTGAGTAGGCTGATTTGGCCAACATTATAGACTCAAATTTTAAATCTTGTGGTGACATTTTGGAGCTGTAAGGCAGTAAAAATGTACTGCAACAAGCCAAGAAAGAGTTTCACACAAAGTTTCCCCAGTAAATTCAGAAAGTTGCAGTTCAGCCTTCAGTTTTTGGAATGCAGCTATGGATTAAGAGGCCTGTGAGATATTGAATGGTACATTTTAAATATTTTTGCCAAGATTTGGTACATATTTGAGGGAAAAAATGAATTTCTAAAAAAAGTAGGTTTCTTTTCCCTAAGATAATAAGCTTAGCATTTAGAGTTCTCATTAAAAGTGTACATGCACTCATTTGCATGGATACATGTATTTTGGGCTTTTGATGATTTATTTTTTGTAATAATGAAGAAATGTAATGCTATACTTCCATAATAAATTTGAGGAACAGTGACTGAGTGGACAATTTTGAATTTAGTGTGGATCTTTTTCCAATAAATTTGGTCAAAATTATACATGCAGGAGAAAAAAAGTTAAAAAAATATATTTACATACATGTATATCTACAAATCGTATCGCTAAAATAAACTTAGCAAGTTGAAGGAAAAATACATTTTTGTGTTGAGCATACTTCTTAAATTCCAAAACAAGTTTTGATGTGCGTTATAAATTTCTTAGAACACCCTCGTGTTACTTTGTAGTTGTTGATTTTTAAGTTAAGTTAAATAATAAGGGAGTTTGGCGTTCCGCCCATTTTGTGCAAAACAAACCCATGCCATATATTGGGGGCATGTCTTTCAAGAAATGTGATTTATCTGAAAAAATGGCATAATGATTCAAAAATAAACATTTAAACTTAAAATAACATAACTACAGCCAAAGATATGTTATTGCTCCATCCAACCAAAGATCTGTCCTTATATTACCACAGGTTACTTCAAGTTTCAACTGTAGTTTTCAACTGTAGTAAATATTGATATTTAATTTTTTAGTTGTTTAACTTCAATGCTTTTAATAGGCTTTATAAACAGATTAACCTTAACATTATCCTAATAATATACCCTGAGGTTTGTGGTTGCAACTTTATAAAATGTAAAAATAAAAAGTATTACTTCTGCAAGGCACTGAAACTGGAGTTTAACTGTATTGCATCAGGGGGAAGCATTGCTACATTTTGCTGGCAGGTCTAACTTTAACTTTGACTGACAGAATGCTGTGGAAAGAGACTGTCATGCAGAATAAGGACTATGATGACGAGTCAGATTGTGGTCGCTGCTTTGTATTTGATAAAATCTATGTCAGCGTCGGTAAGCAGAGTCAGGGTCTCACTAGGCCTCATTAGTACACAGCAAGTAGACCCACCAAGGTGCTTGGCTCTCCACCTTTGCCAGGATTACAGAGCCTGATAAAGGCATCATGTGCAGAATCATCCTGGATATATGGATCAAAGCGGAGGCGGTGTGTGGGGAGGTTTTACATGCGGGCTCTGGAAAACGATGACTGGGATAAGATAAGAAAAATGATCCAGAAACGGCAAAAAAGCAGAAGATAAAGAGGTTGTGGGACTTTGAAGAAGCTGAAAAATACGGCTCCACTGTCTCTACACACATTTCTTTTCTTTCCATTGTCTCCCTGTCAGGGTCAAGCTCTCCTCAGGTGCAGAACTTAGCCACTGTGAACAAAGAGGAAATCAATCACTGTTCACCAATCAGCTAAGCTCTGTATCTGGCTGGAAAGAGGATTCAGAAGCTGGCCCAGGTGATTGACGTGTGGTCAAACCATCGTGCCGATGAGTCCCCTCATCGTCGTCATTTCAAATCACCGTCTCCTCAAACATAATCACGCAAACCCTTAAATAATCAGGCCTTATAGAGTTCTGCTTTCTTCAGTGTGTAAGTGCGTGAAGATGTTTGTGCATTGAAGGAGATCTGGTTGCCAGAGCAGCCGGCAGGGTCAGGACTGTGTGGTAATCCCTGGCAATGTGATTTTATCATAAGCCACAAATCAGCACGCCAGGAACCCTCACAGCCCAGACATGAAAGAACAAGATCTCCTCTCTGTCTCTCATTTCCCTCCCACTCTCTCTACCTGCTGAATCAAACTCCAGTTCACTGCTAACACCCTGAAAGTAAAAACTTTGTCTGCTCTGGCCTCCTGTTTTTCTCCCCTCACGTCTGCCATCAGAACTCAGCCGTGAAAGACCACAACTGCAGATCATTCACTGCCTTCCTCTCACCCGCTATTTCCTTGGTTACCCTTCTTCTCGTCTCCTATTCGCCACGCTTGGCTGACCCGGCGATATGCCCCTCATTAAGCGGATCAAGAGGGATTCCAAAGGCATGTACTGGGGGGAGGAAAATTACAAGACAGCGCGCAGGGAAGGATGGAAAAAATAAAAAAAAGGTACAGAAAGACCACCCCAATACTCTAAAGAGTTGTGCTTTTCAGGTTCAAAAACAAAGTGGAGGAGGGAGCACGCCTCCATAGACATGTTGTTTTCAGTTAAAACCCACTCAGCCTGCCTCAGCAAAATCAACATAATCCACTGTGATTGAGGCTGAATGTTTGGGGGAAAGGGAGGACTGTTCAAGTTAGGATTCCTACACGTTTTCTATGTAAATATCCAACAGTTTACCAATGTTAACATTTCAGTTCAGTCTTCCTTAAAATATCAAATCCCAAAATTCACAGTGCATAAAATCATATTTCTGCAGTAGGCATAATGAGGGCTGCAAAGAAAAAATAGAAGAAAGGAGAAATGAAAGTAAGAAAACAAGACCATGAAGGGACGAAGGGAGAGAGAGCAGAAGGAAAAAAGAATGAGATATGGAATGCAATAAAAGACATGAAGGAAGGAAAAATAGAATGACAAGAACAAGAAATAGCGGTAGGAAGAGCTAAAGGAAGAAAAAAGAACAGAATAATACATGGGACAGATGGAAGTAAGGATCAAACAAGGAATGGAAAATGGGAACAAAGACATAACATGAGAAATCACATAAGAAAAGAGGCATGAAAGGAGGGACAGAAGAAGATAGGAAAGACATGAGGACCAAAGTAAGGAAGAATGGAATCTTAGAACAGAGAAATGACATCTTGGAGCAAAGAAGGGAAGGACACAATTAACTGCTTAAAGAATGACGACATGACAGCAAGCGAGGTAGGACCCAAAGAAGAACAACATGCCATGATCCATTGGAACATGGAATAAAGTCTGGAAATGTAATATTTCTAAATACTCTATATTCCTTTTTCAGGCTTTTTAAACCTTGAGAATGCTGAAATCAAGTTCTAGACTGTGTAGGAACGCTGTCAAGTAAAAAAAAAAAAAAAAAGACGATTTAGGAACACAAACTGAGTAGGGAAACATAAATCCACCTCCCCACAGAGAGATATGAAAAGGCAGCAAGGAGGTCTGTTCATCCATCATTTTAATTGGAGTGAGATCTCAGTTGACCAGTGGGATCCACTGATGTTTATGGGGGCTTGCTTGGGTCGGTCCGATGGGAAGTCATAGTAAAAGTTGGAGTATTAACCTCTAAATGGTTCTTCTGCTCTTCTGAGGTGACAAGAGGAGGAGGAGGATGGCAGAAGGATGTGGGAATGCTTGTGGCAGCGTATCTGTGTCAGTGAGATTTATCAGGACAGAGCCGGATGCCAAACACTTGTAGAGAAAGCCTTTCACATCCAGAGCAAATGCAAGAAAAAACTGTATCTGAAGATAAAAGCCTGTCGTGGCAGCTCCACAAAGCAGATTTAGAGCTTTGAGGTTGATGTTGGACAAGTTTTTAGCTGCACCTTCTGACAAAGTCTGAATTAACCAAGGTCACAGATGCCTTGTCAAGTGTTATTAGCTGGAGGGAGGAGAAATAACAACAAAGCTCCATTTGATTTAAGCCAAAAATTATTTGCTGTACCTGCTTAGATTTTGGTGGGATTTTTTTTATGTAATTTTCATGCAAGTTTCAGACACATTATCAGCTGCATCTGGTAAAGAAGTGTAAAAAGCCTTAAAATAAATTAGTCTTCTATTACAGGGTTATAATCATATGCTGAAACCTTTTGAAAAACCTAATGTTTAATCTGAGTGTATTTACTCAGAAAAATAAATGGCATTTTAAGAAATAATTGTTTTACCAAAATCCTCGGAGGCAAATTTGCTGCTGTGCTTTCAGTCAATACTTTGGAAAACAACCTTTTGCCATTAGGGCAGCACTTAGTCTGCTCTTGTAATATTAGAGAATAGATCTAAATCAGGGGCCTCTAACTCCTGTCCTTGAGAGCCACAATCCTGCAAATTGTAGGTGAATCCCTGCTCCAGCTTGCCTTGATCAAAAGGCTGACTGACATTCTCTGCATGTCATCAAGTGTTGCAGGGCTGGTAATGAGCCATTCATTTCATTCAGGTGTTTTGGAACAGGGTTGCATGTGAAATGTGCAGGGCATTGGCTTTTCAGGAATGAAACTGAAAACAACTTTGATCATCTTGAATATTATTTTACGTTCCTTTCTTAAAGCTTAAGTTCACTGCACAGGTTTTCTATAGGATTTAGTCTGAGGACTCTGATGGCCAGTGATGAAAATTTCATTAGTATTTGGTCAGTTAATTTTGCTGCAACTTCTGGATCATTATTATTTTTCAACATCCTGTGGAATCCCATTTTCATTTTACTGGCAAAGGCCACAAGATTCTTTAATTAATATTTAATTTTGTCTGATATTTTAAAAACTTCCTTATTCCAAGCACTCTAATAACATTCCCAAGGCCTTTGAAGATAAACTTCCCTCATACTTAACAGTGACTATGTAACAACTTTTGCACATATATTCTTTGTAGCACACCAGACTAAACCTAAAGTTTTAATTTTACTCTTATTTGACCAATGGTTCCAGTTCCAGTCCCAGTGGAGTTTCACCTTCTCCACATGGTTATGTTTGAGGACCGGAAAAGCTTTTTGTGGCATCAATAAAAACAACCAATTTATATACTGTTAACATATGTTATGTAAACTTTTTGACCCTAATATGTCATCATTGCTGCAGTAAACTGTGATTTTTCTTGTATACCTAATATTGTGAGGCTCTAGTTTAAACACTACTAATTCATTATAGTATTTATTATTCCTTCACTGTGCTAAGAATTGACAGTCTTTTTAATTTTTAACACCTGGGAATTTTTTTTAAACAACCTGCTTGCTCATTCAGATTGATAAAAGCTCTTGGATAGAAAACTAAAACAGTTATTCATGTATAAAGGTGATTTTCAGGCACTTTTTGTTTCTAATTCAAATTCAGCAACATAAGACAATCTACTATAACCAGCAATTTTGAAAAAAAAAAATTATAATTCCCTGACCAGTATGCTTTTAACTTTTTGCTATAATTATTTAAATTGTGCAACATCCAGGTGATCTGTTTGCACACCAATCTCTCTCTCCCTTTTTGTACTCTCCAAACCAAAACTTTTAATCTTTCCTTCATTTAGTGCCAGAGTAAGAAACCCCTCACTGCTCAGGATAAGCCAGGAGGCCACTAGTTGACAGTTGTGATTATGCATATAAACAACACCCAGTGGAGGAATTCCAGGCTGGACTGTGTGCAAATCGCTCCAAATTGAGTCGAGACCATCCTGAGCCCTTCAGCACATGCTCACTGACCCAATTTCTCTGCTTTACTGTCTTCCAACACAGTTTGTTTGAGGAGCAAATTCCCAAATTCCTTCTCTGACAAATATGGTAATGGTGCTGCCGTGAAACCTCCTGAGTCTACGAGCTCGCTTACAGGTCAGAAAGGAATGTGCAGCAAAGGTAGCCAGCAAATTCACATGTAGACTCCCTGCTTGGATCGATTGGATCAAAATAGATTCAACACAAAGCTTTCTTTGTGTTGAATCTATTTTCAACACAGAGCACCAGGTCAAATAAGGCAAAGTTTCAGTAAAAACCCTTATGAGACAATAATTACCCTAACATATTCAATACATGTTAATGTTTAGTGAAGTCTCTGGACTTTTAAGACACATGTTGGTTAAAATGAGCAGTTTCTGCTCAAACAGTAGAAAGGAAAAGAACCAGCAGAACTAAAAGCTACTGCTCAGTAGAGTGACAGAAACCCTGTAGGAGCTACTAAAACTGAAAATCTGCTAAGCAAAAAACACAATTCACCTCCAGTGTCACAGAATCATCTCCTCCACAACTCTGCGTGCTGATTGGTCCATTTCCTCCTGGACCAATGAAAGACATCGACGAGCCAAAGCCTGCTGCTCCGGATCCTCCTGAACCATCAGCTCCCCATAAAGATACACACCCATCGCCTGAAAAACACACACATTTGGTTCAAAATCTTCCTTCTGCTTTTCTACATGCCTTGAATGATTATAGGATACAGGGCTAATGCTAATGCTTTACCTGATCATGAAGAAGAAAGTCCTCAACATCACAGTAAGCCTGAGAGTAAGTGTGCTTAACTACCAGCTCACACCAGCGATGTCGGACCTGCAACCAAAACAGGGGGGAAAAAACAGCTGCTAGTGATAAATACTACATTTCAATTTCAGGATATTGTACATTTTCCCTTCTTTGCAACATCTCTGGACTTTGAAGATAAATAGTCACCAAGCTACTTGGCCTAGTAGGTGATAAGTGGAGACAGCACAAGCGGTGCCATAATTGTACCAATGTAGCTGGAGGCTTCATTTAGAGTTTGTAGGCATCCATTGTCACAGGATAAGTGCCACTGCAATGTTTGACAAATGAGGCGTTGAAGCATCTTGGGATAAAAACAGGCTCCTTGTTGCAGCCATAGCACCCAACCAGTTTGTTAAACAACACATCTTGTCATTGATTGGATTTATAAATTGTCCATGTTTGATGATCTAGTTTTATGGTTTTATTTCTAAGCATATTCAATTTGAAATTGCTGTACGAATTGTACAATAAATAAACTTGATTTTGCTTTGTCATCTTTATTCATCAATACATTTTGGTAGTCATTCTTACATTATCATTGAGAAGCACAATAATATTGAATGTTACAGTTCTGTAAAAATCCATTCACTGTCTATCACAGCTTGTCCAGGCAGGTGGTCCATCTCCAGTGGTCATTGGATCAGAGGTGGGATACAGCAATTCATTCATTTAAAAATGTAAAAATGTAGCATTAACAGATCTGGGCTCCTGCTAGAACTGAAAATAATATCTAAAGAAATATCTAATATCTAAGAAACGTTGATTTGATTTTCCGACTGTATTTGTTGTTTAACTGTATGAGTGTTTCTGTGAAAGCTGCTGCCTGGCCTTTTTCCTGAAGGATCAATAGGAGCTCTGTTGCTGCGGTTACAGGAGAGATCAGAGACTGCCTCTGTCCCTGCCTCAACCATCATCCGTCATCATCTGATACGAGCGCGCATGAGTGTGTGTATATGCATTTATATGTTTGTTGAGGAGACTGGGAGAGGATGATAAAAGACATTGAGGAGCGCTAAAAATTTTGTGATCATCAATTCTTTTAAAGCTTAGCTGTTTCCCCTTGACTGCATTTTTCGTGGGTGTTTTCAGTCTTCCTCAAAGTGTCTCCACAGACTCAGGGTAATAAACTAGTCCCTTGAAGAATTCAGTGTGGGATTTCTGGTTATTGATTTGATCTCAGTAGCTCAAGCTTTGGGAAAAGAAAAGGTACAGGAATTCATTTAGAGGTTTTAGAAACTGAGCAGAAGTGATCCCTCCAAGGCCTTTTTTCAAGCTTTCACTCTCATAACAGAAGTTTGAGTCTTTAAAATGCTACATTCTTCTCCTTTCATCTTTGCAGTGTCAGAACTGCAGAACTTCCTTCGGAAGCCAAAAATGTTATTTTAATCGGTTTTTAAATAGTTTTTCTTTCAATTAAGTTTGAATTTATTAATTTAGAAAGAACTCAAAAAGCAGATAAATTTAATAAATCAGCTCCATTTCCCTCTAGAAATATGGGAAATGGCACTCTTGCACTGTCTTTGCAAGAGTGTACACAATATGTTTACCCTCTAGTGCCAGTTCTGCCCTCCTGGCCTGTGCAGCCCCAGCAGCTGCTGACTATACTGGGTTACATTCCTGGGGAGAGCCTTGGGGCACAGCAGCTGCTTGGTGCACCTCTTCTTCTCCCATTTTTTTTTAAAAACTATGTTTCCTCTCGCAGGGCCCCTCTTCCTGACAGCACATGCAATTACGCAGTGACATTCCTTCATTTATTACTGCACCACTGCTCTTCCCTTCACTCCTCTCTACCCCTGGTGTTATCACACACAGGAACTACAACTGTTGCTTAAATATTCAGTGTGCAAGCAGAGTTCAGACTATCTTTTGTCTTTATTTTCTTCTATCTAAATGCTCCAAATTCTGCTTAATAGTGTATGAGCTTGATTGTAGAGCAGGTTGACCGCTATCTGCTGGATCAGTGGTCACTTCAGGAAGGATTGCTTTGTCTGTGTCATTGGTCAGGGAAGTATGTACATGTCAAATTAACTTTCACTTGATTAATTTGTGCTGTAACATGATGATTGACGATTGTCACCCATTGGTAGTTTACTCTAATTACTTCTAATTTCTTTGCCATGTATCAGCCAGCCTGGCAGTTACATTTTGCACAGTAATGCCAAGGGGTAAAATGTCCCAAACTGCCTGCATAAAGGAGGGATTTAGTCACTAATTTCATGCTATCATGCACAAGATGTAAATGGAAGATAAAGAAATTCCCAACTTAACATGTTTTTCAACCAGTAAATATCTCAACAGTCATGTTAATAGTGTTTTATGTCTTTCAGTGTTTGACAATTGTTATGTTTGATACTTTTATCAAACATCAAACATGGTAATGGACTTCATTAAAACTGTTTTATCATCACAACTATTCTAAAATATAGATAATCAATGTCATTTAAAGATTTGCAACATATTATTCAATTACCAAATGTACGTGCTGAAAGCTTGAAAGCAGCTTAAAAATTCCACTCATAATGCAATTTTTAAAAATCAGTTTGATTTTTGGATGTATTTCCTGCATGGACAGATTTGCTTTTAAATGTAAGCTTAGGTACACATCCATGATGCACAGCCTATTTCTGAATCCCATTGTCTGTTCCTCCCTGGGCGGTGAGCCATGTTACATCAAAACCTTCCGATGTGTACATTATGCGTTGTTTTGATTTGTGAGTCACTGTAGCTCCAATGTTCAGCAGTTTTAGTGATCAGTATGACTAGAAAAGTGCTGTATAAAGTTTAATCCACTTACTATGACAATATAATAAGGCTGGAACATTGTAATTTAATGCCCAAAAGATCTGTAATAGTTGACAGTTTTTTTTACTCAGTATAAAGCAAATTCTTGAGCTGCTCCAAGGCAAAGTGTAGTCAGCAAACTTAGCAGAACGAGTTGCCTTTGACATATGTGCACCCCACCAAATGTCCATAGGTAGATTTACACTCCACCTCAAATCACACCAGGTTAGGAAGGGAAGTGGGCCAAAGTCACGCACCCGCACTCTTACATGCAAACATATGCACACAGGTCCACCAGCACAAATATTCATGGCCACTAACAGCCAACACAAAGCCGCCTGGTTGCACGCACAATGACAGCCAGCTTCCCACTTTTGTTCAGATTTTCACACTCGCAAAAATGCTACAAGACAGCATTTTCTGCTCATGGACAAGCTTTCTTATCACTTTTATTCCACAGTGTTTCGGCACTCTGCAGATATATGTTGTGAAACTATCATAAAGGTGGTGACAAGTATGCTGTTCGATCTGACAAAACACCATTACAAAGTGATCGTATTATTAGCTCCCTTTTAGAATCATAAACATCCATTTATATCATCCAATATTCATTAACTCCAGAAAGCTCCCATCTGTGACTGAAGCTGCATTCAGATCTGTTTCAATCCAAGAGTTTTATACAAATTAATTATCATTTATCAAAAGAGAAGGCAGTGCAAGAGAATGAGAAGTAGAAGAAAATAAGTTTCAGAGACATAGAAAAATAAATGACCACATTTATGAGGAGAGATAAAATTGATTAACCTCTTAAGAACGAGACAACTAACTCCAGACAGCGTCATTGCCTTTACAAAGGTGTGTGTAAGTGTGAATGTTTCTGCAAGTGTGTTATTTCCGCATCACTACTTGCATAATGGTTCTGCTTATTTTTAGCAAATAGTGAGAGCTTTTTTTTCCTGGAAATTGTGGAGGAGAATCTGCAATTTATCTGCCAGGAAGTCTCCTGATCCTGAAAGCTGGAAACGGGGCTAAACACAGAGCGGCCTTCGTTTTGTTACTACGAGGTCGATAAGCAGCCACTGAGTAATTATTCAAATTACAAGGATACATTTTTTCATTTATGTGATTATGTCATAGACAATGCAGTTTTTTAAATTGAAATATTTTAATACACTTTTCTCATCAGGACTCAGTTTAATAACTACTCAAACGACTCCACAACAAAACATCTGAGTCCCATTAGGCGCACTGCAGCCTCAACAACAGCTCGTATAATTAATAGGAAGCTGTTAAAACTTAAATATGTATCAGGTTTTTCTTTTCAAAATGAGCCATGTGTTAACAACAGAGGTTAGTGTGGACAGTTTACAAGTCTCTACCACAGCTTTGTTTTCACACCAGTTCACCTGTACCTTACAGCAAGACTGTAGTGTAAAATAAACATGGTTATTGCAAATACCAATGCAGTCAAAAATACACATATGCAATTTTAATTTTTTACAATTAAAAACCTTGATCATGAAACACAGCGGTTGTATCACCTCCCAGCAATGCATCATCCTTAAGCATACAGGTACAGTTGCAATAGCATATACTTTTTAGCCACAGCATATTTAGGTGCCAGACTGATCTAGTCAAAGTCCAGATGTTAATTCAATGAAAAAATTTGAAAACTTCAAGGTCTATAGATATTTTATCTCTGTAGATAAAACTACAAAGAACTTGGTTATGTTCGCTCACTTCTCTGAGCTTGTGTGCACGTTGTGTCCCACCTCAGCATCTTGTTTCTGCAGACTGTAGGTTTTGTGCAGAGCACGCATCGATGACACACTCAGCCCCGATTCTTCCAACAGAAGCTCCAAAAGCATCACCAGCTGCTCCGCCGTCAGCTGAGGAGACAAAACGGTTTATAATATCAATAGAGGCTAATTTATGAAACTTACTCTGACACACTATTAAAGATTATAAGTGTAATCTTCTTCATGCAACAAACAACACCAAACAAGAAAAATTATCCAACCTTTCAAAATAATTTAAATACCGGATATTGCTTGCAAGCACATTGTATTGTTTTCTGAAAGTTTAATTTTCTTCTCTGTGCTGTGACTGCCTTCTTGGAAGAAAATCAGCAGAAAACTGGCACTTAATTGAGCTCCTCAAACAGAGGAAGAGGTAAGACAATAATATCAGAGATGCTAAATAAATAAATATGATAATGTAAAAGAATATTGAGCTACGAAGAAATATTACAAGAGAAAATGAGACGAAGCAAAAATCTTACGATTGGAAAGCAAGACAGAGAAGTGAGATGAAAGAAAGCAGGGATGCCGTCTTTGTTAGCTTTGAACCTAGAGTAGGAATCCTGTTTGGGAATAAACAGTGCTATAAAAGTCTATTTTTGTTAGCACAATTATGCTTTTTAAGCTTTGGAATCCCACAGTGCAACCATTTCTGGGTCTTAAAACAGAAAGGAAAAAAAGAGCAAATGTTTTCAAGAATTTCTGGCTTTTGCTTCCTTTTATCCTGTTGTCCTGAAGTAAACAGCCATTTTTTCTTCAGATGACTAAAATCTTCAGAGACGAGTGTTCTGGGAAACCGTGTAGGCAGAGATATGAGAAAGTGGCTTCCTCCTCTGGGGACAGCTGTGCCCAGCCTTGCCTGCCTTCCCTGTTGGGTACACCCAACACTTTCCCCCCGGCTCCCAGCCTGGGACACAGTTAATGGCTGGAGGCCCCTCAGAGACCAATGTGAAAATGAGTATGAAGTTTGTGTGTGACTGAGGGGAAGCAGAGTGCGAGAGAGAAACAACACATCCTACCTTCAGTTGGAGTAAATGAGTCATGCATGAATGTCATAAACGGCGACCTTAAGTCACGTTACAACCAGAACCTTGAATGTATTCTACTGGTGTTTTATGTGAAAAGGAGGGAAGTAATACAAGCCTTTAAACATTTTACAAATGAACATCAGAAGAAAGAGTAAATACTTTGTGAAATAACAATCGTAAAAAGAATGTGCTTTTAACATGAACCATTGTAGATGTGGCAGCATGTTAGGGTTGTGTTGTGGTGGAAGGTAAACCTGCCTCCCTGTCTGCAGCCTCAACCAGGTTTTCTTCCAGTGTTGCTCTGTATCTAGTTTCATCCATCTTTCCATTAACTCCAACCATATTTGCATTGCTTGTGGGAAATTTAAAACAAGAACTCGTATGTTTCTTTGCTTATTTGTTTTGTTCTCCTAACAATGACTTTGGTCTCCCCACTCTTCAGTAAAGGCCAGTTTTTTCAAGTGCACAGCTAGTAGTTTTTCTGTCATCAGATTCTCCCACCTGAGCTGTGGGTCATGGCAGTTACTTAAGATTAATACTGTCGGTTGTTTTTTCTTTTTTAAGACTCTAGATCAAACGGGGCTCTGCGAGGTGCTCAGAGCTTGAAGTTTTTGCTTTAAAAGATAACCCTAATTTGAAGCAACTGGCAACTTTATCCTCACTGTTGCTCTTCAATGTTCTCCAACAAACCTCTGAAGCCTTCGCAGAACAGATGGATTTATGCTCAGTTGAAATTACACAAATTGTATTTTTTTTTTTTTGTTAAAAGCTTGAAAACCATCTACGTTTATCCTTCAATATCACAATCATGTTCTACTTTGTGTTGAACTATCGCATGAAATATGAACAGATTACAGTGAAGTTTGTGGTTGTGACGGTACAAAATCTGAAGAATTTGAAGAAGTATGAATATTTCTGCAAGGCGCTGCATTTCCTGGAATCAAGGGAATCACACCTAGACTTGAGCTGGCAAACAGTCAAATTAAACTGTACTTGCGCTGCTGCCACACATACACAAACACACACGCATATTTACAATTGTTAACATGTGATATCCCGGATTCCCTTCACCCTCTATTGACTCCCCTCTTTCCGTCTCTCCTCCCTCCATTTTGTGAAGGCTGAGTGTTTTCTGAAGTGACGTCTCCATCTTCAATGAGTCCCATTGGGGCCCACCCATGATCTCTCTCAACCCCCCCGGCTTCCCTACTCTTTGAAAATGAGCAGTTGGCAGCAATAAAACACCGCTCTCGCAGGCGGGAGCGCTCACACAACCCCTCTGCACTGTGCGGTCCTGTTTTGCCTGTATGTATTTATGTTGCTATGGCGGTAATCAATATGTCTGCACCAGTGTCTCCAGAAACAAATTCCTGGTCAATGATGATACATTTGAAACGAGTTCACATTGTTATTATCCTGTCACACACAGCGTGCACTTCATGGCAGACAGGGATGGAACCGTCTCCCTTATCAAATGTAACCGGTTCATGACTTCAACAGCAGTTAACAGTGGCGCCCACAAACACTATCCTGCACTTTAACAGGAACACAGGATTTGCTGTTACTGGCAATGAAGGACCATATTTTCTGTTACTTCAATCTTACAATCAGCTAAAATTTAAAGGAAATATCAGAAGCTGCTTTTCCACCCCCACCCACAAAGTCAAATATGAGTAATTTGTTTCTCACGCTTCTGCCTCAAGATGGCCTGAACTATGTCTCCTTAAAGAACCCCTCAGGAGAATAAAACACGTGCCTGAAAGCAGATTACTTATTCACACATTCTCTGCTACTTTTTCTTCACATAGAATTTCTTTCTGCCTGCTCCTTAAAATTTATGGTTTTCATTTTGCAACCTTAAAAATTCTAAAATGTAGGACAGTGAGCAAGAAAAGTTCAGAAATGTTTTCACAATGATTGAGCTTCTGTTTGTGTCGTATGAAACAAGCTGGGAGAGAAACAAAATTAAGAGATTAATTTTTGATCTTATGGATTCACTTTTATTAAAAACTAAATAAACTCTTCTCAACAAATAGTTGTAATAATGTCTAGAAACCTACAGCATTTTAATATTTAAAATGTCTCTACAAAATAAGTAAATATCACAGCTCACAACAACTTATTTTCACAAATAGAAAAAAATAATAGCACACGAATAAACAAAAGCTGCCAGACATTTATAATGTCTGAAAAACGTTTATTCATGTATTTATAACGCAAGAGTCACAAAGACATAAACCACTAATGTGGCATAAATGTTTAACTAACTTTTTGCCAGATATTAAGAACTTGAGATCCTTCATTCTCCTGTCTTAACCATGATGGATTAGCAAGTTCATGAAGCCTTAGTCCTAAACCAAGAGTCTGCTGGTTCATGCTCGTACATCCCCTCCACAACAACACTGAGCAAAACTTACACTTTATATTCTGTTATTATTATTCATCTCTGCCAAATTTCAGGAGAATTTACTGAAATTTTATGTTTTTTTTCCCCTCAATAAAGACTTGATGCTTTTCTTTATTGCAAAATCTAAAACAAGGGAAAAAGTTGATTTTGCTTTTTATAATTTTACCCTAAAACAAGAAATATATAGTAAACATATTTCTGAAACTGAGCAAGATAAAAGAAAAGAAAAGAGCTGAATAGGTTTTACAGCTCTTGACAAAATTACACTAAAGAGAAGAGTAATTTCTTCCTGATTCATGATGCATGCTGTAAAAAAAAAAAAGAAAACTCACAGAGACAGCTATGGTCAAAGCTACGGGTTAAAGGTTGTCTGAATGTAAACATGTTAATCCCTGCAGTATATTTCCACTGTGAGGCTTTCACCTGTTTGCTTAGTCAAAGCCATATAGAAAGTTGTTTTTTTTGCTGGCAGGGAACATTGGGACCAGAATCCAGGCAATAAAAATACTTTTCCCAGAATTTCCAGAGTTCTACGTTTTCAGGCAGTTTTAAAATGCAAGAGTTGATAGTCAAGACAGATAGAAGGTCCAACAGCCGAGACTTTTAAATTTTCCCAAAGTCTACTTTTTTTTCTATACTTATCCAGACCCTGAAAACACCTAAATTGAATTCCAAACTTTTCCAGATGGCATTATCTTCCATTATAACACAATCAACATGCCAGTGTTCACAATCTGCTGACAGAGGTCTGCTTCGCCATCTGTACATTGAATTGAGCTTTGTTAGGACCTTTGGGAAATATGCTGCTGAAATGTCCCCTCACACACACTGACCTCTCAACCTCTACAGAACAATGACACACAAACACCCATGTGTGTGGATGTAGGTATAAATACAGACTGGTTAGTTGACTGACAGCTCAATGCCACACAGCAATAGTAACGACAGGAAATGATGTCCACTTTAAGCTATGAATACAATAAAACAGTCTTGTTTGTTTATTACCTCGTAGGGGCATTTTCTGGTATAGTCTGCACCTAAGGAACAATAGTCAGTACAATGTCTTAATAAGGACAAACCCATCCCCAGTGGAGGCATTTTTACTGTGATAGACAATGATTGGAGACCTGAGCTAACCTGCCTTTTCATACAAAGCACCTCTATTTATAGTATTTCTATCGGTAAAAAACTGACTGAAAAGAAGCAGAATGAGAGTTGCTTCTGACCCCTTTGCACCTGCTTCTTTGGAAAATGTTGAATGTGATAAGATGTACTTTCCCCCAGCAATCCATCACTTCTTCAGTATTTCTGTGGTAATGACACTTAGTGCCACTTTTTTTCTGTTTGAGGGGGCAGAACCTTGTCCTCTATCAGGAGGCTCTAATTTTAAAATAAATCTGACTAAATATTAATCTGTCACTTACATCCCCTTTGCTAAATGAGGTCAGAACACCTGAGAAAGTCGATTCAAATGTTTCCTGTTATTACTGCAGGCAGACATATGACAGACATGCTCAACCCTGCAAAATTAATCTTCACTGCCATCATCTTATGGTTTTGCTTTAACAAACTAAATACAAAATAGAAAATGTGTAATAAAAACCTGATCATATATATATTTATAATGAGACTCTTGATATATAATTCACCCAGATGTCAGCAACAAACTAATCCCAATATAGAAAGAAAAAATACATATGTTAGTTTCATTAAATAACTTAAGTAACAGGAAATGGAGTCAATTGACAGCAGGAGTAGAAATGATTCCTGTCCCTTTATCAGTGGAAATTAATGTCAAATGAATTAGTCCCTAAAAGTTATCAACATCTGAACCAGTCATGAACACGTGTTCCTCAGGCGATTTCTGACAGAGAAGTCAAGAGAACATTCTGATGAGTTGTCCTGTTCTGGACCTGGAAATGACAGATACGGGATTTCCATGCAAACAATTATTTCAACTAATGCATTCAACCACAAAGGCCTCTAAGCACACACCCTATGCGAGATTCTGTAGCTGAAGAAAGAGTACACTGAAGTTCATTTAAGATTTCCTGCTGAGCATAAAGACAAACAAATTAAATCCCAAACTGAACCCTTTGGTTACAACTGCACACAACATGTTTGGAGGAAAAATGGTACTATATAATGCGTAAATACTCATTATAACAAGTGAAAACATTGTGTAGGGCTGGGTTTTAGCATTTCACTTAAGTGAAAAAAAGATGAATAAAATATGTACCAGAAAATTCTTGGTAGGCATATGCAAGTGAAACCATGGAGGATCCTTCAGCTCGACAATAATCCAAACGTAGTACCAAGAAATTACCAACAAAGGATTTTCTACTAAGTAATAAATAAAGTTCAGTAGTTAGAGATTACAGATAAATTATTAACTAATTTGTATGTGTGGATTTACATGAGTTGTTATGAACATCTGGTGCTAATTTTGTGTCAACAGAAAACTACATTCACCGAGGAACAGTTGAGGTGTTCATCACTTGTTTTTGCTGCTGTTGTGATTATGGAATCTTAGCTGCTTTTCATCTCACTTTTCATTGGCTACAGAAAAACTATTATAGCATATATTAGTTTATACCTGAAGATATAACATTTATTTTGATAGTTTACGACTAATGCAAAGGATGGGATCAAAAGAATTGACGGCTACAAACAAAGACACTAGAAATCCCTACTAAAAGTCAACCTGAAAACCAAATCACTGTGAAATTATTACTATTTTTTTCCCTGCAGAGGATAAAGGAGGCTGCAAAATCCATAAAGTCCCTTGAGTTAAATTTGTGACTTGTGACATTATACAGTGAGTAAAATTTGACTAGAAATGTCTTGGCTTTAAAGGACGACAGATGTTTTGGTAATATGTACCCCTACCGTACCCTACCTTTGTACCTACAGGGGGTGGGAGGTCTTTCTTGTTGAGCCACGCATCAATATGGGGGGTTGGAGACACTGACCGAGTGTGACATTATAAAAGCAAACTGTAATGTCTGAGAGGCCGCTGAATCGTTCGTGCATGTGTGCGTCTGTGTGTGGTGCCATTCAGTCACTCGGCTGCCTTTTATTTCTTTCTGACCACAGGCTCGTAAAAACACATTCTGGCACCGGCAGCCAAAGGACTCGGCCCGCCCCTCAGGTACTAAGGTTTCATTCTTTCTTTCACTCAGATCCTTTCTTTTCTTTCTTCTGTTGCCTCTGTCTCAAACGCCGTCTGCTGTCTGTCTCTTCCAGATCTTTTCATTACACCTTTTCAATGGGGCAAACTCTTGTGTTTGGCTTGGCCAATTAAATGCTCCTCTGTTGCCCTTTTTAAATATATTTCTCTGTCTTAATTCTGCACAAGGGGCCCAGATCACTTGTCAGGTAGAACTGTAGAGGCAGTATTAGGTCCTAAGGAGGGACACGCATGTAAACAGATGTGACACCTTTATAAATATCCACTTTAAATTGGCTCACACAGGTGCTGAAAAACTGCAAACTGAAAACCTGCAACAAAAATATTCATACAAAATTGCTCTTAGATGGGTTTTTTACTTGTTTTAATTACACAGTGCCTGGCAAAGGTTTTCATTTTACTCAAGCCTTTTTATGTAACAATCACAAACTTTAGTGTTTTATATCAGGATTTTAAAAGATAGATTAATATACCTCATAATTGTAAGATGGATAAGAATCTAAGTATCTTAGAAGGTGTTAAAATCTAAACTGTGGTGTGCCCTTTACTCTGAAAGCCAATGAACACACCACACAGATCAGGAATATTGCTGCTGAAAATCACCTTGAACTCACCATCTCTACACAGCATGATGATGAGAGGAAACTTTCTGAAATGATGACAGAGGCGATGGAAGGATGGATGGAGCAATACCTAACAAAGACGTGTTACTGGGGCAGAGGTTCTCCTGCCCCTTCAAGGCTTAGAATGGCCCAGTCAAAGTCTGTTCCTAAATGTAAATCAAAGTGATGTTTCGCAAATTCATTTGTGCTGATTCTTTCCATCAAATCTGAACTTGAGCTATTTTGTATAATAGAATAAGCAAACATGTAATTTTCTTCTACTCCAAAATGATGAACTACTTTTGTTGAACTACTAAAAATCCCAGTAAAATATACTGAAGTTTGTGTTTGTAACAGAAAAGGTTCAAGGATTATGAATACTTTTCAAAAGTACTGTATGTCATGAGGTCATTTTTAGAAACATCTATGAGGGATTTTTATTCAGACATACATCTGAAATGTGAGGTCGCTATAAACATGATAAGTGACTAAACAGGAGAAAGCCTCCCTCAAATCACAGTGATACAGCAATCTTTGTGATCCACCCAGTCTGAAGGGACATAAAATACGTTTCTCATATAGGATTTGTAAACCAATTTCACGTAATGGTCAGAATGCAAACAGTCCTACAGGAGATACTGAAAGGTTATCCATGAGTCACATGCTACCCTTTCAACTTGTGCAACAGAGCTGCATGTTGTTCCATCATTTTTATTAAATGATGTCACACGTACTGCTGCTGCAGCGCGAAATGACCTCGACAATGACCGTTGGCTTCGACTGTCTATCTTTAATTTGATCATTAATAGCCCTCGTTCGGTTCGACGACAGCTCCAATCAACAACCGCAGAAGCCGCAGATAGCAGAATAAGGCAAAAGATTGTGTTTATGAATCTTAACTGCTGCAATCAGTCTGGAGCCTAATCAAAACAGAAGTACCAAAACTGAGAAACAAAGGGAGAAAAGACAACAAGCTTCAGAAGTTTTGACCTTGCAATCATCACTTTTGGGCTCAATTGTCTCAATGTTTTTCTCCAAACAAACACAAGCTGACAATAAGCCGGCCGTCAGGACCAATTTCCAGTTTTGAAAATGTTGGGGACGATTATGCAGGGCATGAATGATACACAGCTAATCATTAGAGGCCTCCAGGGAAACAAGGACTGTTCTGTGAACTGGGTAGATTTTACACTTTAGCATGTGCTTTCCTTCCCAAATACCTAATATCTGACTAACCTATGTCCATCTGGTGGTCACCTGAACAATATTTAACTGCAAGTTTAGAAAACACAATCCCAGAACAAAACCTCTAAAAGATAGCAAAAGATTCAATAAAGGGATGAATGTTTACCTTCCAGCAGGACAATGCTAAACCTATAGCCAGAGTTGTGTTGGTATTATAGTATTATGAGTTAAAATGGCACAAGGTCCAGACATGTTTAGTAAAACACAGGTTCAAAGAGAAAACCCCACACAGCTTTAGATTAAACACAGCACTAGCGATGTGAGAGGGATTTACGTTGATTTTTTTGTTTTTGTGCCTGCAGAAGGTGGGGTGTTGGCTATGTAAAATTCTATCTTCCTGCATTTTGGAACTGATCCGAGGGCAATTAACGTGTTTTCTCTCCTACTCATCACCGTTCTGACTCATACCCACTCCACACACACATACCCCTGAAACAGAGGAAGTTTAATTAATCTATGGCACTTTGTGCTTTGACGCACGCTGCAAATCTGAGCGTCTCCAGTGGATGCCTGCTTCTTAACGTTCCTCCTCCTCCCACGATCCGGTGTGTGCCTTCCCCAGTGGAGGAACACACAATTTCTCAAACGAAAAGGGCACGGGCCTCAAATTAATCTTTCTAGCTTTTTCACGACGTTCCTTAATAGGTTAGTTGAAATCACTATTTGAGCTTCTGTTAATATAAAAAAGGATGTTCTTCCCACTGTTTTCACCTAAAGGGTAAATTGAGTTTCATTTATACAATATCTTTTAATTTCCCACTTGTAGTACTTGGGTAATTTTTTTAAACATAATATGCACAGCATTGTTGTTGTTATTTATTATAACCATAATGCTCCACCACAGAGGACTGGACCCAGATTTCTGTGGTGGCCTTTTTACCCTCCAGCACCACCACCACCCATAAGCCTTTGAAAGAGACGGGCCTTTGAAACTAAACTGGAACAAAGAGACTTCTGTTTGTGAGTGAGAGAGAAAAATCTGTAGCATTTGTAATCCTGTGACACATCCAAACAGCTGGACGTCAGTTTAAACAAAAGCCGAGGTGAGCGGACAGGATGGCGGAGAACAGGCTTGTTTTGTATGGCTGCACAAAGACGATGTCAGAGAAACAAACAGATCAGTAGATAAGTAAAAATCCAATTGTGTATGAGAGCTGAAATATTGTTATGTAGAAATTGACTATTCTAACAGCATATTGTGGAGTCGTAGACTTTTGTAAGTGAAATGATGCACTGAAGAAAATCTTTAGTTGCACACTAGTGTAACAGGACCTCAGCAAAAGCTGGAAATTAAAATTAGTTATGTTCTTAAAAATGCTGTTAAAAATATACAAAACAAGATTCATGTGTTTCTCTGTATGTTCCACAAAGCTAATTATTTAGACACCCACAATATGGTTTCAACAAAATTTATATTTCTATTATAATCTTGACTTCAGGGACCAATGATAATGTTTACAATTACCTTTATAGAAAACATGTTTGTGTGCGTTTAGTCCGTTGTCTGGTAAGTCATAAATTATTTTTACAGTATTTAAACATGGGCCTTTTTCCTGTCTAAGGTACACTTTGGTTTCACAAATGCACTGGTCTACAATTACTAAAATAATAAATCATATAGTCCTTCAGAGACCATCTTTGGTCTTTCTTCTGCAGACCACAGATGAACTGCCCTTCCTCACTTGCTCCTGCTCACTGTCAGTCAGTTGACTGAGAAAGAAGAACTCGGCTTTGGTTTCACAGCGTACACTTTTAAACATTTTCTGATTATACATGTTTATAAATCATGCATCACTTTCATTTTTTAATTTGCATCAAACCTCACCAGGGTCCACATTTTCAGGCTTATGAGAGGTCCACTGTTTAATCCACACCAGAAATATCAGAATAGATGAACTCTAGGCTTTTTTAAAGTGAGCCAAGCTGTTCTAATTGAGAATGCACTCCCAGGTCCAGACCTTAAATGCTTTGTGGATCTTTGTAGTGTACTGTAGGGGAATTTAAATTAGGACTCATCATCATCCATCAACAATTTGCCATCTTAGCGAACAAAGTTTTTATAGCTTTGTCCAGCATACTCACAACCTTAAAAACAAAAAACAAACAAAAAAAAAGAACATTAAAACCTCTTTGAGTCGACAGGGAAAATTCAGAGTCCAGGAGGAAAACCCAGACATCTCCAATGACACTTTCTGGCTAATGCTAGGAGATCCCAAAGCATTTCCAGACCAAAAATCTTTTTTAATTTCTAAAGCAAGTTCTGGGTCTTCCCCAGGGCCTAATGTTATTGGATGTGTCTGAAAAACCTGATGCATGTTGGTGCCCAAACCACCACGGCTTAATCCTTTCAGCGCACAGGAGCGAGGCTCTTCCCTGATCTCTCTCTGGATGGTCGAGCTCTTTAAGTCTGAGTCTAGCCACCTCATAGAGGAAGCTTTTTCCAGCTACTTACATCTTTATACATCTGATGACCGTAGTGGAGAGACAGAAAGTAGATGGGATTGATAAATCAAAAGCTTTGCTTTTTGGCTTAGCTCTTCCTTCTTCATAACAGGGCAAATGCCCCATTCAATTAAGATGTTTAAATAATAAGGTGAAATTAAAGAATTTAAGAGAATCCACATTCTTAGCATAAATATCAATTTCAGACTTTTAATTTGATTTCATACTGCCCACTCTCTGCAGACATTAGGTCTTTAAAGAGAAGAATGAAAAGTGGCGTTGGCTGAAAATAGGCCAGGCTCCATTTCCCAATGTCATTTGCTCTGTCAGGATTCTGGATAGGTGAGAGCAGCCAGGGGTTGTGCTTAAATTTTCTCTCTTAGGGAAAGTATCAAATGAAAGAAATAATAAAAAAAAAAATGACTCAGCCTCATCCTAGTTTCTTTAAAGGAGTTGTAGACAAGCAAAAGACATTTGATCCTAATAATTACCAGGCTTTAAAGGGCTTTCACAGAGGCACGTACAAAATAAAGGCTCAGAAAACTTTTGTCGGATCCGTGGCATTTCGCAGTAGATCGTCTTACAAATGTCAGTATGCACACGGAATACAAAAAGCATGCAAGAAACATCAATGCGCGAACATACACACACAGGCAGCAAGGATTTGTCCATTCAAGCCAAGTTAAATTAGACGATAACAATAATGGGGGTAGAAACACAAACATGCACTCGCAATGACCTCCAGCACAAAATGATAGCATCTACTGTTGTTGAAAGATACTCTGAGATACAGAGATTGAGAGCCTTAGAGGGAAAAAAAACACAAAACAAAAAAAAAAATAGAAAACAAGATGGAATGACAGAGTCGGATCCAAAGTGGGAGTGACGGCAAGGAGAGGAGACAGCGGGGTAAGGCTAACAGAACCGTCAGAGAAAGGTTGTGTTCAGGAGGAGACCGGATTCCCCTGCAGCTCCATGGCTTTTCCGCCTGTGTGTGAGCTGTTTGACTCCCGTGTGTTGTCTTTTGCGTGAACTCCAGTTTGGCCTGGTTTAAGCAGTCTGAGCTGACAGAGGTATTCAGGGTGGACTAGATATCTCATGCACAGGCTGACAGACGCATGCAGTTGTGCAGTCATGCACAGTCACATTGAGCCATACGCAGAAACGATAGGAGACAATAATGAAAGCGAAGGAAGGTTAGAGAATGGCAGAAAACAGCAGAAAGAAAGAGACAATGAGCGTCAGGACAGACTAATGGAAACACACGTGGATACATATACAAAGCCTTCTAAAAGTCATCAAACCCCTTAAACTTTTCAACATTTTGTCACAGATCAGTCACAAATCTAAGTGTTGTACTGGATTAAATATAAACAATCAACAAAAAGTAGTGTATATTTGGGAAGAGAACGGTAAAGCATACATGGTTTTCAGAATTTCATTTTACAAATAAAAGTCTCTAAAATGTGGTATCCCAAATTTACACACCTAAGCCGAGGATCTCTGTAGCACCTCCAGAGTCACCATGGCCCTTTTGGTCTAAATCTCCAATTAATATCAGTTTAGTTAGGCAGGCAAGACTTGGTGGGTTTGCAGTTGTGTCATTCTTACCAAACCCTGCTTTAAATTTCACTTAAAGTTTATTCCTGACCTGTCTGCTGCATTCATTAGTCTGTCACTAATACTCTCTCTTATAGAATATTAGTGGTATTCCAAGATCATCCAGTTGCTCTATAATGTTTCATCAAGCAACTAGATTTATAATGATATTAAAATGATACAGAGGAAGACTCTCTATATAAATCTGAAGGCACTGAATATAAATGCAGACCAAACTTCTGTACACTATGCAGATCTTTGAGTTAAAATATGTTGAGGTTTGGGGTTGTAGAGTGACTAGATGTTAAAAATATTCATACAAGGCATTTTGCATGCATAAAAAAAATATATGCTAGGAACATAATTTCCCAGTCTGAGGAATTTGTAGGAAATGTTGCCTGGAGCATTGTTGACGGCCTTTTCTTTTTTCTCATTTTAAAGTGGATCTCACAAGATCTTTATAAAGATAAAGGTTGTAAATCTACAGTGTGCTTGTCCCCATGGGAGGTGTTAATAGAACTACCTCTGTGTTATTATTGGACAAGTTCATCACAGAAATAATTTTTGCTTAAGTGTTGTATGACCTGTTTTATGGGAGTCTTTCCCCTTTGAGCAGGACATATTTCAAATGCCACTGCTGAAATTATCCACGACACTTTCTGCATCTGAACCTCTCACAAAACAGAGAGAGAAACTGTTCTATCTAATTTCCACTTTCTATCCAATTCACAAATGTAAAAATACAATTTTAGAGTAGGATTTTTGACATATGAAGTGACTGCAAAACAATGTTTTCCATATGAACGTTTATTATGGCCAAACTTAAAGAGCTGGTTAAATAATAATCATCAACAGGCATAAATCATTCATGTAGTGACTGTTTTTCCCTTTTTTAATGTAATTATAAATCATTTTACCGCACCTTTTACAGAATTAAGTCCAGCTTCAAGAGGAACAGTCTTTATATGCAGGCTGATGTTTTAATTTGATCCAACAGTTATATGTTCATAATACAATGATATAATATATAACATTTCCCTAATTATTTAATAATTGAATTTCCTCAATCATTTTAATCGTCAAGTAATAATAGATAAAAGTTTCATATTCTTACTTTTCCTTTACAAAGATTTTAAGATTTTCTGCTTTCATTGTTCAATGTGAGACAAAATAGAAGTTGAGTTTCTGGCTGCTATTAAGAAAAAATTAAATAATAAGAGCATATCAATTTGATTTATGAAACCATTAAATTCCTTTTTTATAGTTCTGACATTTATGAAATTGAATTTAGTAAAGGAAAACATCCCAGCCTCTATTTCTGTAAAAGATAAAATGGAATTTAAATGATATAAATTGTTAAATTGTTTTATCTGATTGTAGTATTAATCTATGCTTTTTTGCATGATGCCATATTTGGCAACAATATGCTCTTCATAAAATCTGCCTTCGCTTATCCCCCCATTCCCATTTTTTGGTTTACAGGCAAACAAACCTAAATTATGGATGCAACTACTTTTAATAATTCAAAAATGTTCATTTTAATAGGAATTTTATTGTTTTTGAGCACAAAAATTGATTTACAGGTTTAGTTTGGGTTGAGTAGACATAATTTTAATAAGATTTTAATACCAAGCCATTCCGATATAAACCAGCAAAAGTATTGTAAAGTCTATTCTCTGAGCAACAGGAACTAATGTATGGACTTTAGAACTGGGGTGATGTGCTGCGTCTTTGTGGTTTTAGTGAGTATGTGACGAGCAGCGTTCTGAATCAGCTGCAACAGTCTGACTTTTTTAGGCAGATCTGTAAAAACGCTGTGGCAGTCATCAATGCGATTACAGATAAACACATGGATGAGTTTTTCAAGAAGAATATTTTTGGGACATTTGCATTACATTAGTCAACTCAGTTCTAACTGGCCCAGTAGCACATATGGCTGCCTTTACTTTGTGTGCAAGTAAGTATGTGTTGTGGATGAGGCTAAATGTGTTATGTCTGTCTCAGGGTGCTGTAGGCTCCCCGGTTATTACCAGCAAAGACAGATGTTAAAGCACTCAATGCACAGCATTCTCAGACGTGCGCAGACACAACATTACATACAGTACCTATAAAAGCGACTGGGTGACGCCTAAATCAGGCTTTATGGGAAAAGTATTGATTCATTTCACACCACTAAAAAGCCAGTTCCCTTTTACAGCTCAGCCCAATATTGCCATGACTCTCCACTTTATGTGTCTAAAGTGTCACCAGCTTCAACACTATGACCTACACACAGCTCCGTATTTTTATTGCACCACATTACACCAAATGTCTAAATTTGTGTTTGAATGGTTTCCAGAAAGAATTATGTGCAGTTGTGCGAGTTTACTAGCCACTAGTTTTTGTATGTATTGTCGACAACATATTTAGAAAGCTGTTCTCTTCCTGTCCATCCCCGATATGTTTTCCATGTGTGCTGGAAAGGCAAACACAGCTGCACTTTAATGACACTCAAATGCTTTTGGGATTCCGAATGCACGTGCATGAGTGCATATGTATGTGTGTATGTGTATGTTTGTTCTTTTTGACCACTTCAGTAAAATGCCTGTTTGAGCTTCTCCCTCAAGCTATGTTCAGACTGCAGAACATTCAGTTAACTGTAGTTCAAAGGACCACTTAATGTGATCAGAGTAGAGATGTTTCTATCTTGAACGATCTATGATGCAGATGTACAGCAAGTGCTCAGAAAAACATAATTGCATAGCACAGTGATTGAACTAGACCAGACAAATGCATAGACTAGCTAAGAGTCAAAGCACTGCACTGCAAACCAATACTTATTATAAAATAATAAGCGACCACAACAGAGCAGGAACAGATATAATCCTTGAATACTTTAGAACAATTCGACCTGCCTAGCTTAACAGTTTACACACCAAATATACTTTAATAAGCATTAATATAAACAGTGGAAACTGCCTTAGAACTACCAGTGAAACTAATGTCAACATTCGTCCTTATTGTTGCTCTTGGGGTCATAGCCAATCAGACCAAGGAAAATAAATGGCACTCCTGGATTGGTTGTTTGCAAATGTCAGTCACTAGCATATATAGGAATCTCAGCAACCCAAGCTGCATTTTCCCTTGGATATGCATCTTTTCAATATTTTAGATATGCGCTACAAAAATATCACACAACTGCCTTTTTATCATCCTGGATATACACTGCATGTGTCTCCGTTGAGCACTTTGCCAATGAAGCAGAATAATTTCCTCAAATCGAACCCTGATGTAGAGCATGGACATTGGTGCATCAGAAACTGCCAGCAGACGTTCAAGCCAAAGTCAATAGTTTAGGTGCGTTTGTTGAAGAGCAGGTAACTGAACTCCCATTTATGTTTAAGGTTAATAGGTTTGGCATTTACATGCAAGTTGTATAACATAAGTCATTAGGACTGTGAGAATTTAAACAGACATGCATGTATGTGCTCTACATGAAGGCTGCCCAGTGGCGCAGCTGGTAGAGCTGTTGCCTTGCAGCAAGAAGGTTCTGGGTTCGATTCCCGGCCCCAGTCTTTCTGCATGGAGTTTGCATGTTCTCCCTGGGCATGCGTGGGTTCTCTCCGGGTACTCCGGCTTCCTCCCACAGTCCAAAAACATGACTGTCAAGTTGATTGGCTTCCTAAATTGTCCCTAGGTGAGTGTTGTGCATGTTTGTTTGTCTGTCCTGTATGTCTCTGTGTTGCCTGCACAGACTGGCGACCTGTCAGGTGTACCCACCTCTCGCCCGAAATGACAGCTGGAGATAGGCACCAGCAACCCTCCCGATCCCAGTAAGGGAAAAGGGTGCAGGAAAATGGATGGATGGATGGATGCTCTACATGAAGGTGTGCTTTTCAGAGTCACAAAGGCTTGAGCGGCAATTCTTAGTTGGTATCTGGCCGTGATCAAGCTTCTCAGTAACGTAAACCTTTGATGAAAACGTCTATACATCACTACACCTCCTCATTTACCCACATAGCAGTGAGGGGACAGGAAGTTCCTGTAAGAGATGAGACAGGCAATGAGCTTTAAATGACCCTGAACACAGAACCGCTGATGAGTGATGAATGAGAAATACACTCTGCAGATTTCTTCCTCTAACTTTCTTACTACATTTACACCTTCCTAACATGGCAGAAGTAGATCTGTCTCCTCTCTACCTTTGAAAGTAAATGCACATCTTCTCATACAACATTTGAACAATGCAGTTACATGCAGTTTTAGTGTTCATTCCTCCCATTGGTTTCTCAATCTGTTTCAGAAAGACACCCTATTGTCAGCCGCCTACCAGGCACCTCGTGACTTGTACTTTCAAGTCATGCAGAAATATATTTTGAGATCACAGCAAGAAATAAAAATGTTATATAGGGGAAGCTTTAGGCAGGTTTCATACCATGTGTTCAGCATGTGCTGAGAAGCACCGTTTGCATTTTAACTGCCGTGACGATAGACATGGGACTCCACATCAAGTGATTATATAAAAGTGTTTGACTGACGTGCTTGTAAGTTTCAACAACACTGAAAACCTACAGAGTTTTATAAGTTTTGCTTAGTTTTCATTAATTACATGTGTTTATAAGGATCGTTCCAGTCAAAGGACACACCAAAAAACTGAATCATTTGGTAATTTTTGGGTAGGCACAACCAAGTGTAAGACGTTTTACATGATTAACTTGGATGTGTAGAGCAAGGAACACCTCAGATTTGGCCTTTTACTCACAAAATGTGTTTTTATTGAGCCAGACTTCTAAAATCAAGCCAAAATAACCTCCTAAAAACCTATATTTAATGTAAAATTTTAATGAATATTTTTATAGTTCAAAGTATTTTGTCTAAAACATTTTGCATGAATTCCTGTCTATACATATACTACTTCTTTTAACATGTAATAAGGAGTTTGTGAAAGAGAACTAGCATCTTTGTTGCTTAACTTTGTAAATTGTTCATTAGATATGTTGTTACAAATTTAATTCCTGATACTACACATTGATTTTCTTATGCTTCTTTTGTTTTTAATTGAATTATCTATGGATCTGAAAGGTAAACCATATTTTTGGGGAGAGACAGACAGTTTTTTCACTTTTAAAATTGGTCACAAAGGTTGTTCAGTTGTTTGGTAAAGACCAATTGACCAATAGTTGGATTATAAGTTAGAAAAGTAAAATTATGAGACTGATTTGTTTGCACAAATAGCTTATCAAACATGCCTATGTCAAATAAAACCAATCTTGTACATATTGCATGCATATATTTAGAAATCAGCATTTGAGTCAATATTTTGCTCAAAGATATCAAAAGTACATAAACAACTGATTATATAAAAGTGTTTGCTTTTCCAAACACAAAGACTTCACCGTATAGAAACACTATGGAGTTTGTAGCAGGTGCTGCAGCAATGCACACACTCCACATTGCTGGTGAGAAGCTGGCATGAAACACAGATGGACACACAGCTGTTCATGTGCTCGGCATGGCTGTATTTAAGGAACATCTTTAAATATTTATTATTCAATCACACAGTTGACCTGCATGGCTTTATTTGCAGCTAAAACTGGATGAACAGCTTTTTGATTTGAAGTGTCCTGTTGTTTGCTGCACTGATCCTTTCATTCCCACAGATTGCATCCCGGTCAGCACTTTCCACAAAAGATATAGCAAAAATTGATGAAGCTACTAGAATGCTTTTATTGATCTGTTGTCTTTCTCTGGTTCTGTTGACTTTTTAGATGTTCAGGGCTTAGACTTTTTTTTTTCCTTTGATTGTCTTTTGTTCCTTTTCTTGTCAATATTTTCTAACAATCTGGTCTATGTACAAAACCATCAGAATGTTTTCTCATCCTGCGACTGAAAAAGAAGCTTGACAACCTGATGAGAAGTCAGTTTCAAGCACACAATCACATCCCTTCTGAGCAATACAAAATCTTAAGCATGAAACCGAGTAGCGCAGGTTGTTTTCCTCTTCCCTGAGGTCACGTTTTACTTTCCACCTGTTTAGTCTGGCAATGTCCGCTCTGAATGGCAGCCAAGCAAACAGCTGCACAATACAAACATCTACTTTTTTTATTTCTTTGCTTTTTCACTGGATAGAAATCCACAAAGCGTCCCAGAACATATCAAGGTTTGATGGAAAATTTTATTAACTTGGCACATAAAAGTGAATCTAATACTGAAATAAATATACCTCTGTTTATCCTGACAATCTTTACTGCAAATTATACAGTAGGACACATGGAATACCTTCTTCGAGCAAAAATCAAATGTATTCCATCTGAAAACGGGTGCGTTGTTAGTAGCAATCGTGATTTAGATTAGCCCTTAGCTGATCCCCTAGACGGCCTACTGATGGAGAAACACACACACGCAGACACACAGACATTCTTCTTCCAACCATTTCCCATCCTGATGTAGAGTCTGGCCGGAAACAGCCATTTCCCTGAATGTTCCCATCTCTCCTCCGGCATACTCCCTCATCCCTGATTCATTGCCAATAAATCACACTAAGAGGAAGACACAGAAAGAGTGAGACAGACTCTGTGATAAAAGGCATAAGAGATTAGGAAAAGTGGAGAAGGAAGAGAGGAAGACAAAATGAAACAGTTGATAGTGCACTGGAGAAATAAGAGATGGAGGGGGGAAAACCAGATGTGTGAGTGTCAACACTTCACAAACTGAGAGGAAGCCAAATATGGCGGAGTCTTGAATGGAACAACAAAACAAAAGCAGATGCTGTGTTAGAAAAAAACAACAACTGATACTTATGGTATGGATTGTGTTTTTACTGATAAAAAAATAAAGAATACAGGTAGACTGGGAAACAGGAGGACAAAACTGTTGGACTACCAAATGTTTCTTCTATTTCTTTAAAAGAAACAGCATGCTGACATTCTATTGCTTGTCTATTTCACCTTGAAAACTTTTTACTTTTCACTTTTTAAAGTTGGGATGCACCAAGACAGTGACAAATATTGGGAGATTTTTAGTTTCATTGGCCAGTCGGATACTAAAATATTCATCATGCTCCGTATTTTTCTAATTTTGCCCTTCCCATTTTACAACATACCTAACTATTACTTAAGTATGAGGTAACTTATTGAACCTTATTGGTACAAAAAGTACCAATAAGGTCGGTTTTTTCAGGCTGAGTGAAAAAATATTAGCTATTTTTAGTTTGAGGAAGCACAGAAGTGTGAGAAGCAATTAAAATGAAAACAGCCTTCTTTTTTTTTTATCGGATGCCTAATTCTGATTACCACTACTTCAAATTGAAAGATTAACAACAAGTAAAACAGACTGGAACAATTCTCTACATTGTTTTTTTTTCCTTTTTTTTAAATCTTCTACTCATAGCTTCATAATGTGCACCACCTGCAAACCCCACCCAAATGAACAACCTTTTGATCAGAGCCTTTTTGCTCTCCCACACAGAGGCTCCAGTTACCATGGCCGCTTCCCCCCGTCCAACCATCAGCATCACACCTCATTACAGCACAAGAGATTTCAGTCAGCACTCAAACATAGCTAATTTCTTTGTGGGTTTACATTGTCTACAAAAATAGGAGCTGGCCGCATTGTCCCTGTGGCACACCAGCACTGCAAGGTCCATTTAGTAGCTGCTTTGCAGCTTTTGATCTAAGTAGCTTGCCTTCCAAAATAGAAATGAATGATGCCACAATGACTGGGCAAACACAAAAACCCCAAAACAGTCTTTTTAATGGAGCTTGAAGAAAAACAATACCTTTTCCCAGTTTATTTGTTTAAAAATTATACTTTCTGATCGCACAACACATGGAATATTAACTATGGGTGATCTATTTATTCACAATGTTTTCAGGTACACCACCCTTAATTGTCACAATTGTAGATGTTTTCAGTTTTCTATTATTGTTCTTACTGCACATACTGGCAACTTTATTTAAAGAGAGGCTAAGAGGAATAGACCTCTGTGTCATGATATACAGGAAAAAATTATTCTATTGGTATTCAAGTCAACGTTTACAGACTAGGCGACTTGAAGTATCAATTAAAAATGGTCTGTTACAATTACTCTAAAGGAATTGTACAGTGTGCAGCTAAATGTGGCACCAGAAATTGTTCTTTGTGTGAAATTGTCTTCTTGAACAATGAATGTAATCAAATGTAATTAAAGGTTCTGGACTCAAAGATAAATTCATTAATAATATAAGTATATTTGGACACTGCTGCAACTAATCTGTATAGAAACTGATCCTATCGATCAGGGTGATGCAGATTCCCATCCTCCTGAGCAGACCAATCGACTCTGAACTGGGAGCTGACTCATTCTCTACATATTCAGTTGCATTTACAGTGCACAGAAGGATTCTTGTAACCGGATTGTTACTTAATCTGTCTATGCAGAAACGTAATGCATACAAATGCATGGTAAGTGTATCTTAACATTTCTGCGAGAGTACAACTGTAAACATGGGCTTCTCATGATTTATGTTCCTCATATGATGCTCCTATATTTTCCAGCTAATTAGAAGTACTCTCCTGGAAATGAGTTCTGAACACTCCTGTAATCATTAAAGGTGCGAAGTTAAAAATAGTGTGCCGCAAAGCAATTTAAAATGAAATGATAAGAACTAAGGATTACACCATTTCCTGGAATTTGTTTATCCAAGAGCTGTACAAACACTGTCTACATACAAAGCCTTATATTTGCACCAAATGCAGTGTAAATCAGAACAATACAGGCTGAAAATATGCAGGCCAGACTTTTCAGTAACATCAAAGATTTAATGTACAGTTGGATTACTACAGATGGACCTGTTATGTACCTAAACCTTAAATATAGGAATTTTTGTTGCATCTGCTAGCCATTGAGCCCATTCTACAGAGAACTTGTTCCATGAAAGCCTGCATTTATTGAACAAACTTTCCTGGAAAGTTACTCCAAGGTTTCATACGGGGTTGGAGCCTATGATGATGCCTATACTCTCCAGGTTAACATGGAATTTAATAAATATAAAAACCGGGTCAATTACAATTCCTAATGTAAACCTTTACCAAGAAGTAAGGCATGTCATTAATTGACCTGAGATCCCTTGCTACTCCAAAAATTTCCCCACAGGGTTTCCTGTCCTGATCAGCAGGGGCAGATGGACCCTCTCATTAAAGTGACCGCAGTTGAAAATGAGAGCAAAATGAGGCCCATTACCATGCAGGCGTGACTAATATCCTTTTGCAGACCTCTCCACACACTCTGCTCACATGCACACGCATCTCCCGTACACACACAATTTGCACTTGTACGCAAAAAAAGAAGGGCCAGATGTGCACGTTATGATGCTCGTTAATCAATAAAGGTAACTGAAACTGAAACAAGGGGAAGTTGGTAATAAACTTTGGCTCTATAATATTGACCAGATCTGAGGCTACTCTGTGGGGGGTGTCTGGAACCCACTATAGAGTGCATATACAGGTCTCTGTGAGAGTGCACATGTGTGCATGTTCCTAATGGTCCCTGATGTCATTAATGAGAAATACAAAAACTGACACGGTCTACACATCCACCTTATGAGACCATTTCACCATCATTACCATCCCTTTCTAACTCTTTTTACACATCTGATGAGTCTTATGGCTCAGATTTATGCATTCTTTTTGTTTTTCTGTCATATAGAAAGTACTGCTGTCTCAGATTTTCTGTCTTGTGTGTCTATCCTGGTTGCAGCTCTCGCCAGACCTATTCCTGCCAGTTTTAATATGCTTTCCTGGATGGAGCTTTTCCAACCACTACCTTGTCACTTTTTTTTGTCTTTCCCATAAAAGGTACGCCTGTTCTAGTGCTTTTGTATTTAGCTGTGTATGATTCACGGATGGACTCGTTTATGGAGCTTTGGCAGCCATTACTTTCTCCTTCCACTTTTTTCTCAGTAGGAAGCACTCCTAGCCCAGTGCGTCTGAGATTTTCAGTGTCTTCTTCCTGTCTACCTCTCAATCTTTAGCTAATAATGGAAGATGGTTGTTCTGCGGGAACATGGTTGTGCTAGAAGTTTCTTCCTGTTAAAACAGTGTGGTCCCTTTCCTCTGCTGCCATGTGCTTGTTCAGGAAGGTAGATTGCTGCAAAGTTAGTGAATCAATGCAATCATCTGAGCTTCCTAAGACAGACAACTTTTGTCAATTGGCAAAAAGTAATAACTGAATTTGGCTGCATTGTGTTGTGATGTAAATTGAACTCGGCTGTCCGAATTACATTGAAAATAATTAGATAGATTCAAATTGCATCTGGAGCAAATTGAATTTAATCTAATTGGATAAGAATTTGTCCTGTTTGTCTTGTAAGTGCTTTGAGATGACATTTGTTGGGACATGATGTTGTATAGATATACTGAATTGAATTGAAAAGAAAAGTATAACATTTTTGTCATCTGATCCTCACTAGCAGATTCATGACCTTTCAATATTTTGCAATAATAAACCCATCAGTGTCCTTGTTCAAATTTCATTATTTACCCACAAAAATAATCTCTCCTCATATATTCAGTGTGTTTTTTCTTCTCATCAACTGTTTTTCCTTTTTCCCGGATTTCCATCTACAATCTTTGTTTGTATCGTGTTTGTCTAATTTTTTCTTCATTCCAAATTTGTGATGAGACACCCCCTCCCTTCATCTCTGTCATACCCTAACTTCTTCGCCCACATCACATTCTACTGGCTTGCCCCTTTCGTTTTGAGTGTCCTCAATTGCCTTTTGTGATCACTTCTGCTGATTGATTTATAACCTTGCAACAGGCTGGTAGACGGAGGGAAGAGAAAGAGAGAGGAGGATCAAGAGAGAGGGAGCTTAGCAGGAGCTGGGCTGTCGGGGTGTTTGAAGTACATGAAGGAGTAATATAAAATACACCTGGTCCATCCATGGGGCACTCACTGTTCCTAGAAACAAAAGAACGGGAGCGGGACACAGAGGAGGAGAGTGGAGAGGGTCGGTCCACAGGGGAGGGAGTGGGGTCTCTCCGTTTTTCCTTTCAGACTGGCTTTTATGGTGTTACTTCAAACGCTGACCTCCCACCCACCCCCCTGCTCCCTCGCTCCATTCGTCCGTCCATTTGCGCCTCCCTCCTCTTTCTCACTATTGTGTATGGCCAAGTGGACAGTAATTGGCTATTCTTTCATGAGGCTGATTTCAGCAGCCCCCTACACCCCAACAGGAAGGGGCCCTTTAGCTGCCTCTCAGAAGTAAGTGTATAAATGTGTGCGTGCATGCATGTGCGTGTGTGTTGTAAAATATGCCAGACATTTAGGTATCAGGTGGTTTTGGGGGGGGAGGCTGCGCTGGCATTTCATTCACAGCAAACTCAGGAATTTAAGGTAATCTCATCATGTTCCGACGGGATTTTATGAGACGCCAAATGGGTTTAAGAATCAGCTTAGACGTGTTTAAATGATCTGTTTTAATATTTCTTCAATTACAGATGCTTTAAGCTTGAGAACATTGTGTTCAAGAAAAAAACAAAAGTCTAAAAAGGCAGCTGTCTTGGCAAGATTTTATTTCATGACACCAAGGAGTGCTTGCCTAACTTATTCATGAGATAAAATGTGTTGTAAAAAAAATGATGAGTGGTTTCGAAAAGGTTTTCAACAGTTTACAACATCACAGCGTATTGTGAGTGATATATAAAAGCCGCTCTACTCTCGCTAATGACTTCTGGCCCTCGGTGGCTTATAGATCAGTGTGTGTTCATTAATGATGCAGGCGTGCGCAAGTGTGTGTGTGTCAATTAGTGGGTGGAGGGGATTAGCTGTCTCCAGAGATTCCTAATTAACACAACACATGCAGGCAAAACTGTGCTTTTTTCCAGTTTTCCACCGAATTTTTACCTTTTTATGTGGTTGTTAAAACTTTAAACTGACAGAAAGTATGCAGAAACAAGTAAGCTTACAGAAAATAAAGACTACCTTTAAAGCATTAGTATTTTTCTTAGCAAATTTCTCGTAACATTCGTATAACTAGTAGTAGACTGATGTAATTTCTCTGCCAGTTTGAAGTGAAGAAAATCTCAGAGAAACTGGATGAGAAACATGCATAATGTGTTTATTTTGCATACAAACCCAAATATGCAGTTTTTATTTTGGAAAATTAGCCCTCATCTTTTGCTTCATGATTTCCAAAGCTACATAAGCCATCTCATTCAGTCCTCCAACAGTGACTCTGTACCCATAAACAGAGAGATTTGAGTTAACCTAAGACATATCAGCTTTGCTAAAAAAAAGTGTTTATTTGTGGCGGTCAGAGTTAAAGTGGTGTGCTTTGTTTGTGGAAAACATGGTCAGATTTTCCTCTTAACATTTGCAACCTCTGTTTTAATTCACAGACTAAACATGAAATAAATCATGAGACTTTGGTCATTTTGAACAACTGTTTTAGTAAAACATAATTATATAGCTCAACTAAATATAATGATTCAGTATGGTGGGTAACATTTGATTGGTCAAATGGTGGTCAGTAGGAAGGTATTCAGATTTTTTTTAAATAGATCACATAATCAGTTATTTATTAAATAAACGCTTGTGTCCACCCCTTAATTTGGCCTTCAACAAAAGTCATGGTTGTTTACATGATCCTTGCGGGAAACTAACAGCAACAATCCTGGGTTATACTGGTGTGGCTGACTTTGGCATCTGCATCAATCCAACTAATCTGCTGCAATTCATAAGCTCCCTTTAAGACTGGAATCAACGTACGGCTGCCATTTTGGAAAAACGCTGTCAAAAAAGGTGCTTTGCAGGACTTCTCCCGGTCTTTTTCTTGACTGAAGAATTATTCCAGTTGTCCCAAATTCTGTCAATCGAGTTGCCCAATAGAGCCAGCAGCCCCAAATATTATCCCTAGAAACCAAGCCAAGCCATTGCTTAACTAAGAAATCAGTAATAAGCAGTCTCTTGTCTACAGGCTGAACTTCATGTTCTTTTTCTATATAGGATAAAATTGCCCTGTCCTCCGATGGACAAAACCACTGAAGGAACAACTTCTATCAATTACTGTAGGTCAGTTTCCAATACATTTTACAACTGCATCATAAAAAATGTGGGGTTCTTTTCCAAGATGAAGCCACAAAAGCAATTGCTATTTTTAATTTTCTTTGTTATCATTACTTCCAGACAGAAGAAAAATGCTGGTCACATTAAAATACTTTGCATAATATAAACGTGGAAGGAGTTTGAACAATTTTGGACTTAGCTGTATTTCAATATACAAATTAGACTATAAATGAACTACTTTGAGATAACTTTTGTTTTGAATTTGTGATACAATAAAAAAACCAAATTGAACTGCTGTTGAAACAGCGGGTTCAGTCCATAAGCCAGTAGTCTTCCACTGACCTGAAGATGTATTCACTTTTATGAAAACTCATGGTGATATAACAATTTTTCCACAGCAGGTAAGGGGACAGACAATAACTTCACAGAATTACACTTTAAAAACTTCAAATTTTCCCTATCACCCAGGAAAACACAGACACCACATCCACTTTGACCATGACCACACACACACACGCACACAGTATGTGATGTATACAAGCTCTTAAAAGGTTAAACACACACCAGTGGAGGACAGGACATAAACGCAGACACTAAAAGTACAGGGCTGCCTGTCCTTTCAGACACAACACATCAACAAAGTTGGGGATAACCATGTTGTCCGACAAACAAAATCACTCTGAAGTTCAAAAGAAGAAAAAAAAAGAAAATCACAGCAACGTATAAAGAGAAAGCCACAACAGTTTGGGAAAAGAAAGGTCCTCTAAAGATTAAAAGGGGACACATTGAAGAGGAAGAAGTAGAGCGAGTAAGGAGAAAACAGACTTAATACGGCAGAGTGCCTACCTCTTTGTAGTTCACCTTGGGTTCTGTTCTCTTCCGCTTTCTGCCCTTCGCCTGGTGAGTCCGACTGGAGAGAATCCATTTTACAACCTGCAGGAGAGACGATGGTGGGGGTGAGGAGGTGAAGGCGGGAAAAAGATAGGAAGAACAGACAGAGTAGCCAGGGGGAAACGGTGTGATGGTGGAGGATAAAAAAATGACAAAAATTAAATACAGGTGAGAGTGGAACATCAGAAAGAGGAAAGTGGTCATTGTTCAATGGAAAGAAAAGCTCTCAGACAGACTTCAGATAAAACGCTCACAGGGCGACAGAGCAGTCAGAAAGCTCATCAGAGTGCAAAGTGAACAAAAATTCGCACAGCGAAAACAGTCTTGCACTCTTTTGCAACTTTTCTGCACTCAACTAACAATGACAACCAGGGAAGATAAAATAAATAAAACAGAGCACAGCAGCTTTCGATTTGCACAACTGCCGTCACGTGTTTCCAAAAAAGGAATAAATGAATATGGTTGAATGATAAAGAACAAAGAAATACCTATGAACATTTAGACCTAAATATGATAGATGTTCTTTTAAATAAAGTCACTGAAGACATTTTGGCACTTTAAAGTTAAAGTGCACATTCTATCTTCCTTAAGAGAAAGATAGATGCGAGGATGTGAAAATATAGGCAAAGCAATTAAGAACAACATGGGAGCATTATGGGAAATCTGATAGGCAGCACAGTACAACACGCAACAGATGGACAGCGCTGTGTATGAACGCACTGCACTCCACTCGGAGGCAGACAGAGGAAGAGACTGAAGCGGGGAGTGAATGTGGGAAAGAGAGGTAAACAAAGTGCGAAAGAGGTAGAGGTAAGAGATTGTATCAAAATAATGTGAAATAAAGCGTGTAACAATTTTTAAAAATCCCAGAAATTAATAAAGAGAGCCCCGAGGATGCAAAGAAGGGGATATTAACTTGGTAAAGGAGAAGACTAATGAAAATCAGATCATAATCATATCAAGCATGTGCAATAGTTCCACTCTGAGCGCTTTTCTTGAAGACTGTCTGCCACTCCCTGAAGATGAGAAGAAGAGAGAGAGAGAAAAGGAGAGAAGCGGAGGAGTTGTGCGCCTACCTCTGCCTTGACTTCTTCCACCAGCCTCGCCTGTGACCACACGGCGCTCCTTTCATGCAGCCACTGAACGACAGAGGAGAAGGGGAGAGCAGTGAGCCGGGGGGGGGGCAAGTGATCGGGACGGAGAGGAATGCTTTGCAGAGGCAGAGAGAGAGACCGAGCGAAGCAGGAAGGGGAGGGAGGAGAGGTGGGAGGAAAGGGAGAGAAGGTGGGTGCGCTATCACTTGTTCCTCTGACGGAAACTCGCTACTTGACTCCGGAGGGAGAGACAGAAGAAAAGTGAAGGAGAGGATAGAAAAACGAGAAAAAACAGACAATTCCCTTCATTCCTCATTTCTGTTCTTTTTTTCATTCATTCATTCACTTGTGATTACACAAGCAAACATAATGCTGGTCATGCAAACACCTACGTACAGAGAGGAGCCCTGAGCAGAGCTGCTTCTGTCTCATCTTAATGTTGCATTACAGTGAATTATACAGCTGCATTTCAGTATTTTTTAATCTAAAGCTGACTTCATGGTGGCTTGCCAGTCATTTACCTTCTTGGGTATGGTATTTCCCATCTTCCCTTTGATAATACTCCATAAGTTATCTATGGATTTAGATCTGGTCAGTTTTTGATCAATCAGTTCGGTGATGCCACGGTGATTAACTTGGTAGATGTTAGAAGGTACTGGCATTTTTGGTAATTTACGCAGGTGCCAAGTTCTGCTGGGAAACAAAGTCAGAGTCCCCATAAAGTTGGTCGGGAAATAGTATGAAGTGATCTCAACTTTCCTCAACCACCCATACTTTGGACTTAAGAACACACAGCAAACCAGGACCAGCAGATGATTCCCCAAATCATTTCTGGCTGTGGAAATGTCACACTGCCAGAAATCACAACTTGGATTTTGTGTCTCTTCATCCATCTTCCAGAGTCTGGACCTTGTTTTTCCAAATAAAATGCTAAATTTGCTTTTATCTTAAAAGTTGGTAATGGGCAAAAATCGTGTCTTATTTTCTCCATAGCTCAGTTGAAATGCTTCTGATGTCGTTTCTGAATCAAGAGTGACTTTAACACATGGGATACAGTTTATAGCCTGTGCCGTGAACACACATATGAGACGCTTGAGGTTCTGACTCCAGCATGTCCTGTGAAGGTTCACCAAACTCTGGACTGGCCTTTGTATGATTATCTTCTCAAGGCTGTGATTGTGCACCTTTTGCGACTCCATATTTTCTTCCACTCAACTTCCCATTAATGAGCTCAGATGCAGCACTATGAACAGCCATATTGTTTCATGACCTTTATGTGTTTTACAGTCTTTGTGAAGGTTGTCAATGACCTTTGCCTAGGCAACTGTCAGGCCAACATTCATCCCTGTAATCTTGAAGGCCATAGCACGACAGTTTTGCTTTAAACGTGTTTTTTTTTTTACTTTTAAGTAACTTGGTTCTGGGTTATCATCATCTCTAAGCCACAATCATCAAAATAAACTGAAATAAATGAGTGAATTTTGTTGTTCAGTGTGTAATGAATATGTATAATATCTGAGTTTCACTTTCTGAAAAGAATTATATTTTTGGATTCACCTGTAATAATATTGGGCACTTGCAATAATGTTGCTGAGAAAATAAGGGGACAAAAAGTAGTGCATGGAATCAAGGTACCTATAAACGCTCTGATAAACAAGCTGGAAGCAGCGTCCTCTGCCCATTGTACACACTTCACAGATGTGCAGCATTTTAGCCATCATAGTTACCATACCCCCACACACACACACACACAAAGTACAGTAGTATAACTGCATGCCTGAGTACTTCATGACTTTTTTTTAAAAAAACAAAGGTACTTCAGCAGCATCAGAGGTACTGAGGCAGAGAGAGAGGTGTTGGAGTGGGCAGTATAGAATATAGTGAGTGTTGAGGCAGTAAATTGGCATTGTGTAACAGGATACCACACGTAGCTCTTTTGCTGTTTGGATCTCAACAACTATTCTCTGGACAAAAAGCCTTTTGTCTATTTCTAACACCCTGGTCCTGTTTCTGTGGCTGTGCAGTGTTGCTCTTTTAGATCAATATTAGATGGCATCTAAAGGTCTCATCTCACGCTCCTTCAGCAAACCAGGAGGCGATACATCACGTCAACTGCTGGATTCAAAACTGTAATTCGTGGCATATCAGTTTCTAAATTAGAGTGTATGTAGAGAACAGATAGTGGCACTATGGCAATGTCCCTCACTTTAGGGCAAAATGGATGACATCATGTGTTTAACACATCCACACTGGTAAGATTTTGTACCTTAGCAACATAGTGGAGTGACCTGCTAGGTGTCTACATAGAACCAATATCACTAACAAGGCACTGAGGCATCTAGTGTCTTGATGTCTATGGTTATGTGAATAATAAATAACGAATGAACATTTAAAGGTACATCAAAAAATTAACTGGTGACCTGAATCAGATGAATATGAGACTGACCTTTCCTGACCTCTGATCAGTAAGTATGAAAGGTAAATCTTGGATCCTTTTCCAATAAATGAACATGCCAGGCCCAAACCATACAACCTCCACACTCTTTAGAGTTGAAGACACAAAGTTAGCCACCTTTTGGATCACTGAGTTGTTTAATAATGAAGTCAGAGGAAGCATAAAAAAGGGTAAGAAGCTACTTAAAAGGAAACTACTGAAATTAAAACCTAAGCTGTTCTGTCAGGCTGCTACTTGTAAGCAAACCATGTAGACTAAACATATTACCGACAAGTTGATCTGTTTGATCATTTTCAGCTTTCATCCTCTGTAACTTAAAAGGTGGGATTTGGAAATTTGGCAACTTTTGGAAAACTCAAAGGTAAATTAGGGGTCAAGAGACTGCTCTCTAATGTACAGTTGCTCATCTCTCACACTAAATGTCAATGCAGTAAGAGTTTTAGTCTGTTTTAATATTAAAAAAGGCTGTGTTACAACAACTTCTCTCTCACACATTGTGTGACCTTGCCTTCTGTTTGTAATATAAATAATTATTGATCACCCGTAGCCTGGAATGTTGGAATGTTTTCAAAATAAAGTTAATTATGGATCTCAAACAGAAACTGGAATCAACAAAAAATAAATAAAAAATTGTGTTATCAGCACTTTCTAAAGCTTTGTAAAGATAGAGAATCCTCCACAAACTGATCAGTGCATCTATAGAAAAGACAAAGGGTAACTGTAAAAAGAATCCACTTTTATTATCTAGACATGGTCATTGTGACTTAAGCAACAAAAATGTTGGGAAGAGATAAAAATAAGAAGGCAGGATGTTTTCTCCTTTGAACAGAAGAAGTGACATATTTCTGCTGTAAGTCTGAACAGCTCACTGAACCTTAAGGGCTCAAAAAAAAGTGACAGGTCTGGGTTGTTTCTGAGGTTTTGAGTTGGCAGACACCCAAATATAGACTAACAGCACAGAAAAAAAATAATTTTTTACAAGATGATCTTAGCATATGAGTTGAGCTGGTTGAGTTTTGTATTATTCAATAAATAGACTCAATGAAGAGCTGAAGGATAAGTATAATCATAATCACAATCACAAAGGACAGAATGCATGTAGTATTTGGTATGCTATTACTACTCTGCTTCACAGCAAAGTTCTGGTTTGATTGTTGTGTTCATGGGACAGAAACATCTGAGTGAGGAAAATGTGGATTGATCTAAGCCGATGTTTTTCTAATGTTATGTAGCTCTTACCTTTTAAATGTTACTGTTCTGGTTACAGATTCCTCACAAACGCACACTTCATAGGCTGGCAAAATAAATATCTGTTTATATTTTATGTAGGTTTGATGTTTCTGCTTCTGTTTTTACAGGGTTCCGATCGCATTTTCTGCAGGTCTCTCATGTAATTAAACAATCAGGTTCTGATTTTTGGATAGTGGTAAAGTGGGCTGCTACTGCTTTTGTGAAACTCCTAAATAGGATTGACATATTCTAGTCTAGAAATCTAGGGAATTTGGTATCTTTATTTCGGATGTACAAAGTACAAAAACCTTTCAGTCAGAGTCCAATTTAACCAGAATTTAAAGTAATTTAGAGACCAAATGGGTGGAAAGGGGATGGCTTTGCATGTTTTGATGTCAAAAAGAAATATGGAAAAACATAAAAGGAGCTAAGTTAATATTTTTTGTATCCAACCTAACTCGTTATTTCAGATTTTCTATAAGGTCCACACTTTGACAAATCCTTGCATATCTGCTGCTGCATTTGTTTTTGAGTATAGAAAGAAATCCAAAATGTATTTATTGATTTTTAGAAAGGTTCGCAGTACTTCTGGAAGCTCCAACCTAAGACATGCCCTTATCCTGTGTAAGATTTGGATGAAAACATACAGAAAGAGCTCTATAACATTTTGGGGCTGACTTTTTATAGGGGCATTGAGCAAAAGAATGAAATAAACCAATACAAACTAAGTAAGCCACAAGGCAAAAGAACCACTTTCGATTTAGTCCATGGTCCAGTACCGGCCATGGACCAAAAGTGTTAAAATGATCAATCTAATTGAGAATCTGTTGCAGGTTTTGAAGCTTAGTTCACAAATCCTCTATTCAATTTGACTGAGCACGTGATTCTTTGCAAGGAAGAATGGGCAGAAACGCCTTTATCCAGATGTGCACAGCTGGTAGACACAAACCCCAAATGACTTGCCATAAATAGAATTTAATAATTATTTTATTTACTAATTGTTTTTCTGTCATATAAAGATGTCTTTTTTTTTCTTTTTACATGCACAACTATTCCTGTTTGTGATTGTTATGAGAATAATTCTGAAATAGTTAAGATGAGCACTTTTGCAAGGTAAACATGGAACAATAACCAAAACATGTTAATTAATAATTATTTAGATTTAAAATTTGGAGAAAACTATATCAGAGTGAAAGTTTTGGCGCATCAAGGGTGCCCTTTATTCAGTCATCGTATCTGAGGCTACTTCTATCCCCCTCCAAAGGGAGTGCTTACTCATCTAAACTAAAATATCTAAAATAGGCTCTCTCTCATTCCCCATCTCTTTTTCCAGGATTGGTGTGTGTCATTGTTTATTATTAGGCCAAACCATTTCCTGCCACTTTTCTTTTTCCAGACCAGATTGTGGAGCAACACATGGGACTCTGTGGCGATAAAGAGCGAGACAACCCGGGAAAGATTTTTTTAAAATGTGTTTGTGTGTAGTGTACACAATGGACAAGTGCTCGCATTTGTAAGAGGTTTTAATCGATCTGGCTGATCTACTTAGCCAGTGACTGGCACATCAAAACAAAAATAAATAAATAAACGAGCGAGCCTGTGCAGAAGCACTCAACCCTTATCCAATCAGGTAGGAGAAAACAGAAGTCCCCTCCATAGTGTCCGTCCCACCCTCAGAGGCCCCTGAAAGGCTCTAGTTACATCAGCACGTAATCTAGAAGGTGAATGTTCCCAGACAGCCGTGCAAAAAAAAAGAAAAAAGAAGGACAAAACACAGACACAAAATTTGTGTCTGCGTTTGTACCGCTGTGTGGTAATTAAGATCAGTTACCATAGAAATAGGAGAATTGAAGAAGCCGTTAAAGTGGATTGATCGTGTGGGTGTGTATTTGTAATCCAATAATCTATGACTGGGGGTATTTTTCCCAGCCAGAGGCCAGTGGAGGAGAGGTGTTGTGCAGAAACTTACAATTATACAGATTTCTTCTTTTTAGCCTTTTTTGTCTCACTTATGTGTTTCAGGTGATCCAATAAGTTTTAAAATCTGATAAAGGAAACTTGAATAAACTGAATGCTGTTTTTAAATAATTATTTTATCTATTAAGGTGTCCTCAAGTGTTAAGGGAAATAAAGTTTTCCAAATTACAACAACCTGGTTTGGAAGTGTTTATGAGAATTAATCAGTCCCTAAACATAATAACTGGTTGTCCAATAAATGGTAGCAAATCACAGGAATTGATGGCCAAACACCCTGCTTTATAATTTATAAATAGAGAGAAATAGTCTATCAAGTACAACAAGTTGCAGGTCCTGAAGCAAAAAAGCAGCCCCTACCATAACACTACCACCACCAGGTTTGACAGTATGACCGTCTTTTTCTGAAATACTGTGTTAGTTTTATACCGGATGTAATGGATCTCACACCTTCCAGCAAGTTCCTACTTTGAATCTACATTTGAAATAATATTTTCCAAAAGAACTTGTGATTCATTAAAATGTTTTATTTTTTGTCAAATATGAGATTAATTCTTAAGGTCTCTTTGATCAGTAGTGGTCTAACCCAAAAAATATCATTACAGTTAATTCTTGATTTACCGAATTGGACAACTACTTCTCCTAATAGAGCCAAGATGGTTTGATGTCTAACCTAAAACCCCCCTTAATAAACAAATAAAATCATGAGTTGAAAATTACATTTTGTATTTAGTTATTTATGTCTAACCTAAAACATTTAGGAGTGACAGAAAAATAAAAGAAAATAAACTTGTAAACAGAAAGTACTTTTTTCACAGTACTGTAAAGAACTGCAAATTGAAATAAAATTTAATTGACAAAATGATATAGATATTTATCTTCCCAGACAAATATTCAGATATATTTCTTTTCCATTTGGTGCCTCTGTTTCCAGGAAAAGCTGTTAGCAGAAAAGCAATCATCAAGCAGTTGTTCAATCCCTTCTGGCAAACAGTCACACCACATTTAAGCTGGAATATTTATCCAGTTGTTTACCTCCAATAGGGGATATAATTCTGATTATGAGAGTTGAATTACACAGATGTTTAGAGATGTTCAAAAGATATCCTCAAGTGTTATGTCTGTCCTTATCTAGTTGTGCAGCATGTTTGCATCAACAATACTAAGAAGTGAGACCAAGCAAAAAAAAAAAAGTCACTGATTTATGACTTTTTCAAGTCAAACATTCCACTGATTTATATTGAAGAACTATAATTTTTGGGAAACTGTCCTGCCACTTCTGCTGTGTCACATAAAGGTTATACAGTAAATTATCAAAGTAGAAGCCTAATCTAGAAATTTTAGACTTTTATTCATTAAAAAGGCAGACTGAAAAAAAGACCTCTCATACCTCTGGAATTCCCGGTCGATCAAGCCAGTCAGCGTAAATAGCACTGAGGGTGAGGCCCTTTCTGGAACACAATGGCACAAGTGTTAGTTTTATTCCTATTATTACAGTGATGATTGTTATTGCCCAAGAAACCCTTTTAAAAAACACGTCTCTGGGAAAATACTCGAAGGGTTCTGGCAGGCATGAGTTTGGGCCAACACCTTAAACAAAAAAGAAAAAAAAAAATCAGGGACACACCCGTCTTCCTATACAAGATAGAGTAAACAGACATGTACAGACAATGAATTGGATTTAGACGTATGCATGTCATGCAGACAAACATTTGTATGAAAAAGTGTAGCTGTGTCTACTGTATGACACAAAGTATATGTTCAGTGCATGAACGTGTCTCAGACAGAACCGCCACAGTGACCGAAGCGACATGCAAAGACAAATGTGTGTGCAAACAAACATTCCACAAGCAGTCAGCAGTAGGTATGCAAACTCTAAAGCACACGCAGAGTAGAAGAGTAACCATACGGCATACCCTTCACCACACTATTAATCTTTCTAGCTGTGTTTAAAAAAAAAAAAACTTCACTCTCTCGCAATGAAGCTTTTACTGTGTGCCGTGAGATTCAGTCCATTAAAGAGGCCATTTTTTAAATGAAATGTTCTCATTTCCATCTTTATTTTTACAGCTATGCTCCCCTGACACAGACTCAATTACTGGTTTTATACATTTGCCAAATATATTCCAATAGGACCTTCTTCAAAATAGTTTTTTTACTGTTCACTCAGAATTACAGAATTAGACATTAAATAGTGCTTCAATATTAATTTAAAGAGGTGGTTTTTGCACACAGAGATAAAAACAATCTTCCTTTTTATTGTGTTCATTTTCAGTTTAGCTACTTGAAAATCTCATCTCTTTAAACTCCAGTAAGATTCATTAAATGCCAGGTATGCTGTGTGAATTTATGCAAAAAGTAATACTAGCATGCAAACTAAACTCATGTCAGTGAGGGTTGTAAATATGTCTAAGCAGGGACAAGAGGTCAACAGACAAATCAGTCACGCCACGGTTAGTGTGGTTAAAAATAAATTAAGCACACAGGCACTTAGTAGGGACCAGGCTTTACTCTTTGCTCACTAACATAGGCTGACTTTTATTTGTAATCTTTTGTTATTTTGTTAATAATGCACACTAATGATGATAACATTTGGTAATTTACATGGTGAATATAACATTTTAGATTCTGAAAGCACACTAAATAAAGTCTGAAACAAATAAACTATATTCAACATTTTCCTTGTTTTTTTTAAATTCGAAGAATAATTTTAAAACACATTCCACATACATTTTTGTCACATTTACTTGAAGTGTCTTTTTTGTGCCTTAGCAGTATTGCATAAGGTGTCCATTTTGGACAGCTACATTACCATAGTGAAGTTAAACTGTAAGGATGAAAACACAGACTGATGATGTGTAGAAAGACAAGACTTTCAGCTGTTTCCATTCACTCCAGCTACAATATTTCCTAAACCACTCAATTGCATCCTTAGCATTAAGAAAAAAAGGAACAATGGCAAATTCTCATGAACGGCAATGCTGGTTAAAACTGGATCAGAAATTACAACGACTATCTAAAGGCTATGGCAAATAACAGGAAGTAGACTTGACAAAAAGCACTTTTATTTCCACCGATATGGTGTCAGACTGTTTGGCCTCCCAGTCAGTGCCTCAAAGAAAACATTTGCCCTGATTCATGCTCTTTACCAGAGAAGTCAAACGATAAGTCATCCCCTTAAAAACTCACATTCCAGCAAGAGAATTTGTTATCCCTACTTTCTTCTTGAGTCGCCGCTGTGTTAATCATTGATGTCAGAGGTTGGTGTCCTGTCTGTAACATCATGACTCTAGCAATTTTCCTTGGAATTACTAGTTGCTTTGTGGTAATTTCCCCCCTTATTTTCTCCTCTAACTAATATGGGCAATAAGTCTAAGCACAGCTGAGGAGGAAAAGTTATAAAAAATATATATGATATAGGGCTTTTAATGATCCATATTCATAATCCATATTCAGAGGTGTACAATAACCATAAAATGTTCCAATCTGCACAAACATTATAGGCTTTACTAACAAAAGCCTTAGGTTTTGGCAAGATGGATTGGTCCATAATAGAAGTATTGAGACATAAGCTTTTGGTCTCGCAGGAGCATTTAAGGCTCAAATTTACCCATAATTCATGTACGTGAGAGGCAACTTTATTCCGATTTCCAGATTACTATTCGGTAATTAACAGTGAAATTAGTTTACATAGGATGGAGATCTCAGGAAAAAGCTATCTTTTGTATATATTTGCAAAATCCTATATTGATTATTTTATCCAGGAATGTATGAGCATTCAAAAAGCAGCTGTGACCCTCAACAAATGGTACTTTGATCCTAAATCCTTCTTGTCTTTTTGTGTTGTTTACAGACAGAGGGATCACATCCAAATATTGACTGTGCCCAACTCTCTCTGTCTAATTCAATCAATTACTGGCTGGTCCAGCAGCCCGCTCCACCTGACAGAGAAGGCAAGAAGACAAGATTCATGGCTGACAAAAGGTGAAGCAAAACAGAGCTTGAAACAGAAAGTTTGAAGGTTGGGAGAGCTAATGTGAAATACAGACTGAGAAGATGGAAGAGGTTAATGAGGCAATCAGAAAAGATGGTGAATTGAATGATAAAGCAGAGAGGGTAAGAGAAAATTAGAGAGGAGGAGAGCAGGAGGAGCAGTTATCCTTTTACACTTCAATTAATATGAGAGTGGATGAGACTGTTCAGTTAACCATATTGGTGTTTGGAGCTTTATTAGACTGATTGTTTCCACATCAGGACATCCACAGAGAGTAAATCAACAGGAGCTTGCCTATTTCACATTAAGCTATCATCATCATCCAAGACTAAAATGCTTAAGTTACTTTTGGGAAAAAAAGGAAAAGATTATTAAAGGTTTCTGCTATTCGACTGGAATGGAAATCCCTTACTTAAATGCAAGCGAATGGATTCAGAGCTTCATATAATTCATGAATTAAACAGTAATTGCTGCCACTTACATACCTCTCCATGTGTGGGAAGGTAATCAGGAACATTTGCAGGAAATCCTGTTAGAAAAAAAAACTAAATGACAAGAAGAAATGGGAGGCATAAAGTGAGATGTGGGAGGAAGAGTGTAAGAGACAGCAAGGCATACCTGATGTTAAGTCAAGTGTGCAAGGTCAGACCATGTTTATGTTACATCCATTATTTAGTGAGAAGATTCAATCTGCCACTGCAGATGCAGGAGCCAGGTGGAATGAATCACATGCATACACATGCACACATACAAACTCCCAGGTGTTATTGTTCAGCTGCCGGTGTCAGCAGGGTAAACGTATGTATATCTGCTCATACACGGAGCTGAATGCTGAACATTAAAATTGGTCTTCAATTGGCTGCATGACTTGAAATGTTATTTTAAATATAGAATATTATTTTTTCTTCCATTTTAAGTGTTTTTATTTGCATTTTCAAGGGTGGTAGGGCTCTAATTAAAGGTGATGAAATACAAAAGTTGTGTCAGGAGGCGGCAATAATGTTGGTATCATAACTCAAAAGAAGATTCTAAGCATGGCTAAAGGAGTGATTGGCTTAAGCTTCTCCCAAAGAAACTGTATTTTGAGTTTTCTCTGACACCAATTACCATTTCCTCAGAGACATTTATGAATTGAAAGTCAGTAGAAATACTCATGATAACATGTGACAGGTGTAAAAATAACACCTGAAAATGACTCATATTGTGGTTTCTTTATAACCATATGTACCATAATTTCTAGACTATTGAGTGCATCTGAATATAAGCTGCAACCACTAATATTGAAAAATAAAAAAAAGACAAATATATGCCACATCAAAGCATTTTGCATATGGAAAAATAGATATTAGAGATATTTTATGGGTTTTTCCTCCATCTGTCTCAGTGTAGTTTAACATTGACTTGATTAAAGAGAATAGGGTTTTGACTAAGATCCAACAGAGTGTGCACATGCATATTTTTGAATTCTTTTGTTAAAATTCCTTTTTTAATTTTTTTTAACCAATGGGAGATATTAAAGCAAAATCATAATTTTGCAAAACATCCATACTAGCAGATAGACTTTGGTCTCACCTGAGACAAAACAAGTTGTCCGTGGTATTTATTTACAAATAATCTGAAGAAGGCAATTAAGTGTTGGTCCCCAACTTCACTGGCCAAGAACCTGAGAAGGAAGTAGCCCTAGGCAGGGAACAAAACAAGATCCATCACAGAAACACAAATAAACTCAATACCAGGTCCAAGGACACTGAAGCTTTTTGGCAGGACAATTGAAAGGACAATCTAGAATTATTCTTATCATTTAATATCCCAACGCTGCATTTCCAGTGCTTTGTATATTTTTCCCTTGTATACTTCTGATTCTATTTTCTTATTTCCTTCCTGCCTTTAATACATTAGTCTCTTACCTTGAGATAATGGACTTGCATGAAGGTTTTGTCTGGGTTAAGAGCGTGTTTGACTGTGGAGGAGCCAGAGTCACTGACTTGACCAGTTCTTTCCATGTTCGGTCTACAGGAAAACAAACAGGTAAGAGTATAAAACAAAATCACACAAAAGTTTAAATACATAACTTTCAACTAACACAGTAGTAAGGACAGTGATTATTTAAATTATAGCAAACCTCTCTCCTCTTTAATGTTGTAGATACTGTTTTAAGGGGATGTTGAGATGTTCTGGTTAACAATGAACTGGAGTTGCACTGTTACATATTGCCACACAATTGTTACATTTTTTATTCAAGCTACACATTTTATGTTTTCACCCATATTTTCTATTTTCTATTTATTTGCTTTTTATGTAGAGATTTGGCCGTCTCTGATGAAAAATTAATTATGAGGATTCTGGCAAAGAACCTTATGTTAATGGTTCTTTGCCTTTGTTCTAGATATTTGTGATAAATAGCTTGCTTTTGCATCTCAGATGTGATAGTTGTTGTTTGAATTGAACCATTTGAATTTATGGAGTTATCACCTACCAATGAACATCACTAGCAGTCATTGAGTATTATGAAGAAATCAATAAAAAACAGTGCAAGAGCAAAATAGAAGATAAAAACAAAGACTCTATGGACAGAAAGTATATTTTATACTAATATTAGTGACATTTCAGAAGCAGGAAAACCACAGTTCTACATATCAAGACTTCACTGTCAGCATCACTAAATCCACTCGGTCAGGCAATCTCTCACTTGTGAACTAAGAGATTGCCGTGCATCGCCTGAGGCAGGCAGGAACTCAAGCTTCAGATTTATAATGGAGTACCATAGACTTTATATGACCTCACAATACTGCACTCGGACTTTACTACCTATGAGTCACAATGCAGACATATAACACTCCCACAAATAAAGCACCCCTTACTACCAGAACTCTACATTTAACATTTTATGTCACCTATGCACAAATCATGCCTTAAACCTCCATAAACACACCAACAAACACACATAAAACCAATAAAGAAATGGGAAAACAAAGCCCTGACATGGGACGACGTGCAGTGATAGTTTCAGTTAGCTGGTATTGATCGGGATGAGCAGATTAACTCCGTGTGCCAATAGGAAGGCCTTGAAGGATCACCCTCCCACCGAGTCGATACAGCAGGCGCCTGGCCCAGCGATCAATACCCCCTTCATCACTGCCTAGCACTTTTCTACAGGAGCGATTCATGACAAGACCAAGCGGACACATGCACAAAAACAGATAAGCAGTGAGATCGACCACGCAAATCGGAGATTCAGATAAACCAAGTATGGCTTCGGGTGTGAGGAATGAGTCAACGGTCAGACTTTTCATCTGTCTCTCCCACACGATGAGCAGAAGAGTGGGGTATGGGTGGAGATCAAGTAGATTACAGCGGCTGGCAGAAGGAGCAAGTGGTGAGGGAGAAATCGAGGACAGGAGAGAGACAGGAATGTTTGCTTTGCTAAACGGACTGAGAGGAAGTCATCAGCTTCCTGGAATTTCTAAATTTGACTGGACACTTGCAGCAGCTTTCATCATGCATCCGAGGATGTATTCCTACTCAAGATGAGACTTTGGGGAAATTGTGCCAATTTTCCTTTAAAGTTTGCACTAATATTCTCAGCCTGAGATGAACTGAATTACCTTAAAATATGAAGGAACCACTTGAGTGTTTTCTTATTTTACTAGCCAACAATAGAGGTATATCTTAGTATCATGTCATGAAAATGAATATATTTTGGTAATAGGTTTAAAAATGGAAACTGATATTTTATAAAGATTTATGACAGACATATTTCAGATAATTTCTGTTCATTTTGATTATTAAAGCCTACAGTTAAAGAAAACCTCAAAAGCTAATTTCTCAGAAATTGCAATGGTATGTCAGGACAAAAAGTAAGACTTTTAATTCTGAAATTTTATGTTATGACTATAATATACCCACTGCAATCATGGAGAAGACTGCTGACTGCAGACGTCTACAAGGAGGGTGAGCCACAGAATGGCAGTGCTAAAGAAGCTGACTGTTTTTTTTGGAAAGTTTATTGGGAAAAAGAGAGTGTGGTAGAAAAAGTGCAGGAGCAACCATGAAAACCACAGTGTTGAGAGGATGGTGAAGCAAAGCTCATTTGAGAGTTTGAAGACATTCACAAGGTTTGGACTGCAGCTAGACTCAGAGCTTGAAGAACAGCCATGTAGAAACTCCTGAGTTGCAGACAAAGACAGGATAGTCATACCTGGGCTGATGAGAAAAGGAACTAGGTAGACTACATATCAGTAGTCCAAAATCCTCTTTCCAGGTTAATGTAAAATTTCATTTAATTTCAAACTTGAGATCCCAGAGACCAAAGGAAAAAGGGAGAAGCACAAAATCAAAGTTTCACGAGGTTCAGTGTGAAATATTCTCACTCTGTGGTAATCACCTGGTGTTGGTTCACTGTATTTAGTTGAAAGTCACCATAGCCGTCTACCTTGGTTTACAAGCTGAACAAGATGCCAATTTGAATTTCCAGCAGGACTTTGTGTCTGCCCACACTGCCAAAAGTATCAATACCTGCCTTAATGCCCATGGCATCGCTGTGCAGTAGAGTCAAGGTATAAATTAGAGGCAAAAGACTAAACAATGCAGATGAGGTGAAGGCTGCTACGAAAGCACCCTGGACTTCTTAACACCTCAGCAGATCCACAGTCTGATAACCTTCATGCCATACTGCACTGATGCAGTAATTTATGCCAAAGTAGCCCCATCCAAGTACTGAATGCATTTTCTACCCAGTAAATTGACTTTTTTGTAGGCCAATATTTTTGTATTAAAACTCCTTTTTTGTTTTTTACCGACATACAGTAATCACCAAAAATTAACATGAAATCTCACATCTCTTTGTGTGATGAATCTATAAATAAACTTTAATATTTGAATTGAATTACTGAAATAAAATCGCCTTTAAGATGATTCCAATTTGTCAAGATGCATTTGTATATTTTACTTCCTCTCTGTTCAGTTCTCAGCTCCAAGTGTCCATATCAGTCTGTTAGTGATGATAAGATAACATCACTAACTCGTGTTATCTTATCGACAACAGGGGATCCTTTATCCATGGGCAAATGTGTGTGTGTGTGTATATCTGTGTGTCAGAGAAAAAAGATGGACTTTGGTTAAAGAAAAAAAAAAGTGACAGGACATGTATTTCTAGAGAAAACAGGTCCACTGTGTGTGCACATTACCCAGCAGAAAAATGTTGATCTGTCACTGGTGGATAACACAAATTGACTCCATAGATGTGAAAATCCCTCACTTTCTGCCTCTTTTTGACACATAGGATTAGCAAAAGCTTGAGGTTGAAAAAACAATCGCTTCGTTGAACAACTCACAATCCATCAATATATTTCTGAATAAATAGGGCTCATATCTGCCTTGTAGCTGGTGTGTGCAAAAGGGGAAAGGCTGTCTGTGCATTTGTTGTTCTGCATGCACCTGGGTGGGGCTGAGTTTGGGAAAGGAGAGAACGAGCGAGAAAGGAAATCGGGAGCTATTACTGACAGAACCTAATGTCAAACGCACACACTTGCACACAAACACAAAGAGGTTTATAGCTCCGCGAGCCATATCCTGACAAATTACACTGGGTTGACTGTGGAAACCGGATAAGGTAGAGCAGCGCTTCTAGCAGCCCAGTAAATCAGCAGGGAGAATGGCGTCTGGCCCGGGCTGCCCTAAATATAACTCATCTGAAATGGTCTGATAAACACTGGCCACTGGGGCCCCTGCTGGATCATAGGCTGTCGATTGTGACCTACTGAACTTGAAAAGAACAACCTGCCATCTAGCTTTTGTCTGTTTTCCTGGTGAGCTTAGAGGATGGTGCTCTTCATCTCTGCCTGCGCTGATTGGCCGTATCAGTATGATCATTGAGAGTCAAAGTAATGCTGCTCATATGGTGTTTTTTCTGACAAAAAAAAAAACAAACAAACTTTGTTTTACATAGGTATTACTCTGACATGAAACATTTTTCACAGACTAATTACAACTCCTCACACTATGGCAACACTCCCCCTATTGTTTGACAAAGGAGAGAATAATATTTCATGTACATCCACATGCACAAGGCAGAACTTATTACTGTTATCCAATCCATCAGACAGTGTCTGCAATGTGTTAGTTATCCTATAAATCTTTAATTAAAATGGCAAAATGTATTCCTGGGATGTTAATGTCCTTCTAATGTCTTTATGATTCTAATGAGGAGTTCCTGGAAGGAACCCAATGTAATTTGGTAGCAATTATTGGGATAATGATTACATCCACAGTAAATATTCAGAAATTTCTCTTTTATTATTCAAACTGTTCTTTTTACGTGAACAAAATAATGTACAAATGTGAGCACATGTTGTTCCATTCTCAAATGACCTGTAATGCAATTAATTACATAAATAAATTTAGCATTTTGTCCATCTTACTAGGAACTCATGCTGTTGTAATTTTCAAGGAAAGTTCATGGAAATAAAAGAAAAGTTATTGGATGTCACTGAAGAACACTTTACAAAAATAACAGACACTATTTCAAGAAGTGTTAGGCTTTACTCACACATGAACTTTAGTGACCCTCAATCCTGTACTGCAATAACAGCTTCAACATTTCTGGGAAGGTTGTCTACCAGGTTTAAGAGAATGCTTATGGGAATATCTGATGATTGTTACAGGGAAGCATCTGTGAGGTCAGACACTGACATTGGAGGAGAAAGAATAGAGTCTTGACTCTAATTCATCAAAACGGTGTTCCACTGGGTTGAGGTTCGGACTCTGTGCAGACAAGTCAGGTTCTTCCACACCAAACTCACTCATCCATGTCATTATGGAGCAGTGCTGTGTGCACTGGTGCAGTGGTTCCCAAACCTGGTCTTAAAGTAACCCTGCCCTGCATGTTTTAGGTGTCTCCTTGCATCCAAACACCTGACTTAAATGAATGGGTGATTAATAGTCTTCTGTAGCATTTGGTGTCTGCAGAGGAGGTCATGCAATCGTTTTAATTAAGTGTGTTGAAACAGAGACACATCTAAAACATGCAGGTAAGGAGTACTGGAGGGCCAAGTTTGGAAACCACTGCCCTAGTAAAACTAAAGACGCCATCTCTAAACGCTTCCGACAGTCAGAAGCATAAATGTTTCCAAAATTTCTTAGTATCATGAGGCAACTAGTTTCACTGGTTTCAAAACATTTGAACAGCTAGTTTGACTGGAACCAAAGGGGCCAAGATTAACTCCTGAAAAACACCCCACATTACACAAATATTACACTTTAGACACAGTCAGGCCATTGCTGTCCTCTTGGAAACTGCCAAACCTATAGTGATTCATTGAACTAACCAAAAAAGAAGTATGATTTTTCACTCCAGAGAACACATTCGCAATGCTCCGGACTGTAGAGGTAGCAATTGCATCTGGTACTTTGCATTAAATTTGGTTATTGAAGGTTTGGATAGAGCTGCTCAGCCATGTAAACTTACTCCATGATGCTCTCTGGTGCTGACTTTAAGCTAGTCAGAACAGCACCATATGAAGTTTTTGTATATTTACCAATATGAAACAACACAAGAATAATCATTTTATTGTGAAACAAAGCTACGCTCACAGATATCAGCAGACTGTGGCAGGGATCTTTCCTTCCAGTCCTGGAGAGCTGACGTCCTGCAACTTTTAGATGTGTATTTGCTTCAACACATCTAAGTCAAACAGGCAGGAAGAAACATCCCTTGAAGCTGCTGACTACAACAATCGGCCAGATCAGACGTAACTCAGCAGTTCAATCTAACTCTGCCAAGAACAATTTGGGCTCTTTAGAGAGCTATGCAGAAGTATCAAAGATGGCAAGCCCCTCTACTTTCCTTAATTGTCATTTGAAAATGATCCCAGCAAATCCCTCATGTACACTGGAACTTAGACATTTCATATACACCACAGAATGCACATATATGTATACAGCACTGCGGCAAAATGCATAAATAAACAATTCAAATGTCAGGTCAACAACCCAATAATATGACTTAATGTAATGCAACACAATACAGGTGGCCTGTCTTGCACTGATGAACATTTCCATCCATTAGAATGTTGAATGTGCATCTACTGTATAAAACTGTGACAACTTATAAACATGGCAAATACTTCACACTGAAATTTATGTTTTACAAAATGTGCTTTGTTACTTTATCTTTAAACCAATGATGAAACAAAATACCTGGAAAGATAAGAAGCAGTGTGACAGTAGCTTAAGTAACAATGATTTAATACTCCAGGAAACGAAAAACCTAATCCAACTTAATCATATGTCTGCCTTGTAGAGGAACACCCATGTAGGCAGACAGAGGGAGATTTTAATTGTATATTTAGTTGTTTTACTGAAACATCGTTTACCTTTGAAGATTAAACCAGTGGCATACTTTAGACATGAACTGCAGACTAGAAATTTGCAAACATGGCTGTAACATTTGCTATTGAGCAAATGTTATGTTAGGCTCCATAACTTTAACTAACCAGTTTCTAATACTGTCTAAATGAGAAGATATCCTTTTTTAGTCATTTACCATTTTGCAAAGGTCAATGTGCATCTGCCTCACTATAATAGTTGATTTCCTCTTGTCTTTCCAATTTAAGAGCTTGATTAGAGATAATTGATAGTAAAAATGTTTCTCGTTGCTTGAACTTAAAAATGTTTGAATTACAGTTCCATTAGTTTTATATGAAATTTAATTTTATCCAACGTGGAATAAACAGTGAATGCATTAAATAAATTAATATTTTAATTAATGTATCAAAGATGTGTGTGATTATCACATTGCAATAACACAAATAATTATTTTAACACTGTTCAGCTTGTGTTATTGTTTTCAAAGTGTTTTCTAATTAAGATGGAATTGTGTGGTATTCATATTAAGGCTTTTTCAAAATTCTTTACTAGGGGTGCTAATCATTTTGTAATTGTGTATTTCTTCATACTACAAGCTATCCTCTGAAAACCTTCATGACAAAGTATTTCGTTACCATATAAGAAAAAAGCTTGTGATTTCAACAGAGTCTGCCTTGACTGATGTAAACCTTTTATAAGTAAAATAATTATTTAAGAATCGCCCATGCACTTTTCCCTGTTCAGAGACAGTTAATTTGATTTCTGGTTAAGGTTATTCTACTGTATGATGACAGCATTTCTAATTAAGGTGAGACCGTCAGAAGAAAGGTGCAATGAAATCAATAATACGCATTCTGTTACTTTCTACTGATTCTTACAAGCGTGAATGTCAATACTTCATTATAAATACAAGAGCTCCCTCCATCTCATTTTGATTCAACATCTAAAATGTTCATATGTGTATTTATAGATATTTAAAAAGTTAACTCTTGGATGGGGTTTCACATCCAAGAGTTATAATACCCGATGACAATTTCCTTACACTCAGGATAAAATGAAACAGGGTTTGGGTCCTACATAGCCAGGATGAGAGGAGAGTTAGTGCCTGGTGTCTTCATGTGTTGAGTTTTCTGAGACATGATGGTGCACCATACCTCAACATATTTTCTTGCCACACCTGTTCCCCTGGAATGCATACACTTTACACTTGGACACACACACACACACACAAAATACAGAAAACACAAAACAAGTCTTCTCTCACATTAGACTTTTTCTTCCTTGTTTAAGGTTTTAACATAGGAAATATAGCACATTGAGCCCAGTAACCCTGACTGTGTAAGAATAAGCTACTGTAACCTATACCATTACACTTTACTCGTGTCTGTGGTCAAGTAAATGTACATCTAAAAAAAATAAAAGCATATAAGCTCTTATTTTGTACTAATATTTCCTAATTCCTTCATAAAGCAGCAGACAGTGATAAATAGAGGTACACACCGAAGAATCTGAAGTTCTTCATTTGAGTTCTGCATCTCATCTGAAAGTCGCCTCCACCTCAACAACGCCTTCAGGTCAAACTGCTCTGCAGTCTGTCGTGAAGAGAGCTACAGAGAAAATGGAGAGAATAAAGAACATGTCAGATGCTGACAAATATTAAGATTCCCCCTCCAAAAAAAACATCAGATATTTACCAGACTGAAATGTTTCCAATATTGCATATAGTATTGGAAACATTAAAAAAGTGTTTCCAAAAAAGTGTCAATCGGTCAGAATTATTTCACAAGGCCAAATTTACTTAGCATACTGACTGATAGAATTAAAAAGGGAACAAAAGGAGAAAAGACAAAGCGTTTCTATCAGAATGCGCATGCGAAGATTGGATTCACAGGCACATTCAGTCTCTGATTAAAACTGAAGTGCATAGGAAATGCACTCCCTGGTTTTTTGGGCTGTTTCCTTAAATATATATGTTTGAGGGGCTGTTACTCTGTAGGCTGTTACTCTGCAGCTCTGTAGGTGTTATGTTAGTTGATTTATTTTGTAGTTGGATATGAAAATCTCTTCCTCCTTCATGTTGCTTGGCCAGCTCCTTTGACTTTCAGCCATTTCAGCACTTTGGTCCCTTCTTTTACACCATCTCCCTGTGACATAGCTGATAAGTGTTTTTACTATGGTATATTCAAGATGCTTTCAAACCACAAATGTGAAAATAAATATTCTATGACGAAAGCATCTGTTTTTCCAAAATCAACTGCAAATGAGACTGAAGTTGTTATAAAATTGAAAAATCTCTGAAAGAATTTGCCCTATTCTAATTAGTAAGTGAGAAATAACATGTTTTGGTAAAGTGAGGTAATTTGACACCTATAGTTACTCAAGAGGGGATACTGACTGCTTGCAGCCTCTCTACAGCATCCTACTTTAAAGAATCTGATACATCTATTTAAATTATAAATTGAGCATTACAGACTTAATTTATTACTAGATAAAAAAAACACCTTCAAAAGTATGTGAAAAAGGACAATAAAACTGAAACAAAAGAACATATTTATGATCAGGAACAAGAAAACTGTCACTGAGGGAACTGTACTTGTTGTGCTCGGGCCCATATAATGTCCTCCAGGAAAGTAGCAAAGCCCTCACTGATCCATTCCTCTGTCCAGTCTCTGGCTCCAATAACCAGGCCAAACCAGGAGTGGGCAATCTCGTGGCAAATCCTGGATCCACTCAGAGTCAGTCTGTTCAGTCCAGAACCAGGATATTCCTTGCACAATACACTCTGGGACAGGAAAATTATATGGGGGCTGCAGAACACAAAGGACATGAAATCTGAGCATTAAATGTGTCAAGATCGAGGACATTAAGGAAGTAAGAGGAAAAAAACAAGCCAAACAAAATTACTGGTTAAGGAAAAACACAACACAAAAGCAGATAAGGACATAATGACGCGTCCTCCAAGCGTCTTTGAGCTACTGTTCCACACCTAGGATTACAGTAAATTAAGTCTTTGCACGTCATGCAAGACAAATCCACGTGTGTGTTCTAACAAGAACAGAAGCTGCAAGCTGCCCATTCTTTACACAATCCTCTACATTATATTTAGAAATGGTCAGCTTACTCATCAGGCTTTCATGCCAAAGCTAACTGTTTTGTACAAGCTGACTTTGCCAGTGTACTATGGGCAGCTTTAGTTTTGATTGTTTGACACTACAGGGTGTATTTAAAGTGGTTTTTAATTTCACCTACTGCCTTTTCCTTCCTGCCCTCTAAAAGGATCTGCATTTAAAATATTTACATTGGAAAAACATCCTATATCTGCATACATAGAAGGCGAGTCATATAGTACACCTTCAGCTCGGTTTCACTGAGTCACAAAGTTGAAGAGAAGAATTATAAACTGCAATAATACATTTGAGAGTAATTATTGCCTTTTTTTTATTGCACTACACAAGTATTAATACATGTTAAACTTTTGTGTACTTTGTCAAATAAGCCAATAAATAGTATAATTTTATGGATTTTTTTATGATCGTGTAACACAGAGGAAAGTTTTCAAAATGTTTTACAAAAACAAATCTAAGAATTATGGTCTGCCCATCTATTTAGCAACATTATTTTACAGTATGGAATTCTGTGGTAATTGGAAACAGAGTAGTGGGGTAAGTCTATCAGCTTTGTGCATTTACAGTCTGAACAAACAATATATGTGCAATTGTTGATCTTCAGTTTAAATCAATACATTGCAGCTCTGCCTGAATGCTTAGAGTTGTTGTCCTGCCTGACGGTGACCTTTCAGCCCAGTTTCAATTTTTTTGCGTCATCAAATAGGTTTTCTTCCAGGATGAAATTGTTTTTAGCTCCATTTATCTTCCCATCAACTCTGACCAACTTCTCTATCTGACAAAGGCATGAAGGCTAAAACTATACACATACATATATATATATATATATACACACATATATCAGTTTAGGTTTCATTTGACCAGAGCATCTTCCACATATTTGCTGTGACCTCTTAAGGTTTTAACAGTTTCTTATTGCTAGTCTTCTACAGAGGCCAAATTTGTGCTGTGTATGAATAATAGTAATTGTGTCAGACAAAACAAATTGGTGGATTTTCAAAAGGATATGGGTTGTGCTGGATTTCATTTCAAAGCAAGACTAAATGGAGCTACAGAAAATGTTGTTTGTAATGCATTATCTCATGTAGGTCAATCACATCAAATCCAATAACATATATATTGAAGTTTGAGATTATTATCCACCAAATTTGGGATAGGTCTATGGGTCTTCATACTTCTGAGTTTCTGTGTGTACAATAATCTGTTAGATATCCTTACAATCTTGTCGCTATTTAAGCGAGTTCACCTTAGATTTGACAGTGAAAGTGTTTTCACAGCTAAATGCCTGCAAGCGGCAAGCACTGTAGAGATAAGTAAAGGACCACACCCCATTCTTAAAATATTTTGTGTTAAGTTTCTCTGAAGGGAGAACTTTGCATTTTTATCTTCAGATCTACCAAAGAAAACATTTCTAAGTTGTAATACAATTTAAGTTTGCACCATAACAGGTATAGACACTAGCTAAGTTGTCAAATAGCTAAAATATGGATAAAAAATTATGTGCATATGTGAAGTGCTTTCTGCTCTGCAAAGCTGGGAACATGACAGGCAAAAGCGCTGACTGACAGCTCTCAGTGATCCAGATCTAAGCCAACATTTAATGCATTCTTCCTTAGCTCCAACTCCACCTTTATGTCTAATTTTTATGAAACTTAACTTGGCAGACGTTAAGTACAGCATACAGACAGGCATTTAAAACACATCCATCACCAATGGATCTAAGGGATTTGCTAACCACTTCTTTGAACAAAGTACTAGCAGGCTTACAAGCAATAGCAAATGTCAGAGGTTAAGTAGCTGTTTAGTTTCTAGACCCAAAATGCAAAAGGAGCATTAGATTGAGAATAATGAGTACAAATATAAGGACTCCTGAAAAGTAGTAGTAGCCAGTTCTTTTCCTGCAGAAAAGTTTTGTTGATTGCATCAGATGAAAAGCCTGGAAATCAGCAGAAATACAATTTATTACTTGGAATATATACAGTAATCCACAGTTCCCTACATCAGGAATAAAGCAAGAAAGTAAGAGAAAATTTAACATTCATATCATTCCTCATAGGAATGCCATTATTAGTTATTAGTCCAGATTCAGAAATTTTATCTTGGAAATGTGCAAATAACACTGTCAATCATGAAAACTTGTTAAAGCAAGATCTTCCAAGAAGATTCATTGAAAAACATTTTCCTGCTTTCTTACATGAAAAGCTGTGATGACCCTGATACCTGTGCATGAGAAGGAGGCTATTCTTCAACGAAAAAATGGAGAAGAGGAGTCACAGAGGTGCAAATGAATGGCCTTCTTCCCATAACTAATAATGGCATTACAAAACACTAGACTGTCTGCAGACCTTTTCACTCTCACCTGACTTTCAGTGTCACAAATAACACTGACATGACATATGTGAGAGGATTTATGGCAAACTGTAGGTCAGCAAGTTTTTCTTTTCCTTCAAAGGGGTATTGTACCCAACTCTAGCAACAAACATGCTGAAATGTATTGAAGACAACATAGAACATTTTTTGAATATATAGAACATAGAAAAGAGCACTAGACCATGCTAAACAAAAGTTTGAGGTGGTCACACTGAAAATTAGTTTCTGAATGGTATCAACTGATTTTTCATATAGCCACAGCGGTGTGGAAAACACACAAGGACAATTTATACGATCAAAGGCATTCATATCTGTGGGAATACGTTTTTAAATTTTTTCATGGGGTGAAATTCAAAATTGTTATTGATTTTATAATATGATTAAAATACACAGCAATAGCTATATATATATATATCGTGCTAAGGTACGATGTTTAAATGTGGGTCCAGAATGTTTCTGATCCAGAATTTTAGTGATATTTTTACTTTTATGTAGTTGTAAACTAAATGAGATTCTGTTGGAAGAACCAAACGAACTGAATCAAGCAAAAATCAGCATCTTCTACCAAAAGAGAAAATTTTTTTCCTGGACATTGCCCAATTCTAGTGACAAGATAAGATGATTGTAGAAGAAAAGAACTGAGAAAAGGCAGGTCAGGATGGATCTGCTGACCTGTTTTGGAGGGAAAAACAAAATCAGATATCTGAGAAACACAACTACTCTTTATTTCCCTCGGGACTCTTACATCAGACAAAAGGCAGGCTAGAGTTTTTTGTTATTTAGAGACATGTCAACATCATAGAAAGAGAGTCTTACGGGTATTATTTCTAAGACAGCACCTCTGATCTAATTCTCTGTTTTCCCTCATTACACAAACAGTGGCTCTCACTAGAGTACAGGATGCTAACATTAGTCTGATAAGTTATTTTTTTTTGAAAGCGTAATCTTCTCCCTGCACAATTGGATAAGCAGTTCTTTGTTGTCAGTTTCAGCAGCGTGTCTGGGTGCGTCTGTGTGTTCGAGGTAGCGAGTGTGAAACACAAAGACAGCTTTTCAGAGACGGCGCTTGCACATGTTCCTCTGAGGGAGACGGAATCCATCACTACAGTGACAAATCGTGTCATCCCACCACGCTGGTGATGAATAACAACGGCATCTTTCACGTTCACTGACACACTGACTGGCGTTAGCTGACATCGGGGATCTGGCAGGGATACATGCATGACGAACACTACAGATCCATGCATATATACCCACTGTCTGTGTCTGCTTTTCTTGATTACATAACCATTATCTCTGTATCCTTGATAATGTCTTTCATAAACCAATCTATACAACTAGGTTTGAAAACTACAATCTTTGAGGTTGAATTTGCCAATTTGCTTTTTAAACAGTTTTCCTTCACTGTGTTTTAATCCTTTTATACTTACAGCGCCAAAATTATTGATCTCTAGTAGCATTATCTCATAATTTCATTTGAGTACAATTATGAAGCAGGGGGGAAATCCAGGAAATTATTCAAAACGAATCATTTCAAATATGAAATAAATATGACTTAATAGTTTTTGTTTTAATTTAAACTATTTTACTTGACTATGAATTACTTCCATTTTCTGTTGGATATATATATAGCTTCTTGATACGCTTAAAAATGAAAATAAAGAACACATTTGTCTTGCCACCAAACAAAGAAAGTAGGATGATAAAAGAGGTATTTAAAAAAACTCCAACACTCACCATTATGGAACAGGCCCTTGGGTTTCATCAAATCTCCATAACAGCCAGTGTTACATGTTATATAAACACATAGTATTTTGTCTCACCATCACAAAAGTAAATCTAAGGTTTGTTTAACTCTGTACTTTGCTCAGATGTGACTATTGAGTATTGACCAGGAAATACTCCAGGTGGATGAGGTGTCCACTGTCAAGTACAATGGAGGCCTGGACAATGTGAGGACAGAAAATATCATCAGGCATCTTAGCCGAATAACACTATGTGGTAAAATCTTTGATTTTGTCCTTTCTTAACATCACACTCCCCTGACATAATTCCAACAGAAATGATTATGAAGAGACTAGAGCATAGTAAAAGAAACCAGGGGTGATCTGGGTGATCAACAGAGATTGTGCAAAAATAAAAATAAAAATAGTCAGAGATTTCTCACTGCTTGTCCGAAGACCAAGTACTGCAGAGGTATCAATACCTGCAGAGATTATTTGAAGAAACTAAAAAAACTCACATTTTAGCATCTTTACAGATGACTCCAATAATGTCAGAGTACTGCATGATATTTTTGAGCTTAAATATTTGGGCAGCAGCCAATGGCAGCGAAGGGTGTCAGTACGTTTAAAATGAAGCTGTCAGTTCAAATCATTGTCTTGGTGTCAGTCAGTATGCCTATGCTACACACACATTAAGGCTCACTCAGAGTTTCAGAACAAATACGTGGTGACCTTGACAGCTGTAGGGAGCTGTGACTGAAGCTATCTTTAAATAAAACTTGAGTTTCCTGATATTGCAACTCTGTTGCTGACAGCAGCTTGTTTACTTTTTGTATTGCTGTTTCTCCACTTCACACTTGCTTTCTCAGCCTTAAGGAATATGTCACATTCGAATGTTGTGTTTTAAAACTGTAAACATTGTGAGCTCTTTAAATGAAACTTTGAGAAAACAATCATATACATAATTTCAACAAATTAACCCCACTGTATTTATTTTCTTATTCCTTTTTTTTACATTACATGCTCAAATATATACAAATATATTTTTTCTTTCAAATGCTCTATGCAAAAATAATGAAAATATTGTCTCAATAAGAAAAAATTATTGAGTTAATGAATCTGCAATGCAATGTATTAATCAACAAGTTGTGAAATTCCATATTTCATTAAAAATCCAGATAATATCTCTATAGGAGAATTAATGTCTTAATTATGAGCATATATCTTAATTCATGTAGTAATTTATTATTATTATTTAATATTTGGACTAGATTCTCTGAGAAGGCTTACCAGAGGTCAAAGGTTGGAATACTTTTTGTTACAACTATCCATGTCTGTATTTATTAATGTGAGTGTTGTGATTGAACTTGCTTCTTTAATTTGTGTTTAATGTATTTCAAATTTAAACCCTCAATGACACATTTAGTTATTTCTCATGCAAAAATATAATACAAAAAAAGTAATAGAGTTAGACAGATTTACAACAGGATAAAAACAGGTTTGCAGAAGCCTAAGAAACTTTACAGATCCATTCAATCAATGTTTTTATTCAGACTTTAATTCAGATTCACTTGTATGACTCTTGTGAAGCAGAACTCTGTAGAAGCAGAATATACATCAAGGAGAAGTAAAGAATAAGTAATGTTTGAATTTATAGAGCTCAGGGTCAATAAATTCACAGGGTCAGTGCAAAGACACTCAAGAGTTTAGCTGTATGATCTCCACAGCAACACAATATGCATAGCAGCTCGCTGGCAGCAGTCACCAGCTTTATAAGACTTCATGACGCACAGAGTGCTCCAAGATAAAATGAATGACTGTTGATCAATTGTAACAAGGCATTTTATTTTACATTTTAAAGCAGATACAGTTAACTCTCAAAACAACTAAAGCTATATAATTCACTCTGTTTCCCTTTATATATGGTTGCATTTTTATTCGAGTCTTATTGGACTTGTCTATTATTTTAAAGCTTGTTTTACTTTAATTTTACATTTATGTGGGGATAGCCATACTTAAATCTGCATGGTCCATTCTCTGATTTCTGGGTCCAGGGATGGTCACCCACAGTTGGCAATAAGAGCAACAAGCCTGATACCTTTTATGTTTTCTGGCTCAAAATGTAGTGGTTGGTGAGATATGAACATGAATTATTTCAAATATAATTTGCGTGACCTCAACATAACACCAGTTATTTTTAAGGGCAACACAGATCTTACGACTAAAAACTACATGTCCAGAAACACAGAATAACTGGCTCGACAAGAATCAACTGAGAAAAAAATAGCCAATGGGTATTCCTCTGATAGCAGAATCTCAGTGGGTTTTCAAACACAAAATATAACACTGATAAAAACTCTCCTGTACTTTCAAAAATTACTACTTCACAGCTCACACTCACAGCAGGTAACGTGGCCCTGAGATTCAGGGGTGTGAGATAGGGCAAATCTTCAATTTAGTAAGAAACAGATTGCAATAGTGTCTTGCTGCTCCATCTCTCCATCCATTATTCATCCCTCAATCCATCGTTGTTGGCTGTAAGCCATTTTTCCCCCAGTGGGACACTTCCATGCATTATGCAGCAGGGCCCCTATCGTAGTCCTGTAAATGACATCCACAACCCTGCTCAGACCAGTGCTGGGACACCAATAAAAAAGTCCCATGAGAGAGAGCGACAGGGAAAAAGATGATGAGAGTGGAGTGTGTATACTGGATGTGTAAATCACAGCTTAACACTAACAGATATATGGTGAACATCATATTAAAGACTGCAAAGTACCAAAATATTTTAAGAAGTTAAAAGAAATATGCTGTAACACAGTATGATGGGAAAAACAGAAAGATAAACAAAGAACCTTGTGGCATTTTCCACACTGAGTGATAAGCTTCGCTTTCTACCACAGAACATGTGTCCCAGGTGTAATTACTGTATAATTGCAGAACTACGATAACACAAAAACTGCAAAAAAATATGCAGACAGAATCACACTCACTATTAAGAAAACCTGACAGAACAGCAATTAGATTTATGAAAGATTAAAATAATTTAGCTGCGAGTGGAAATTTGTATTTATCAACCTCTTGGTTTGTGTATCAGGAGGCTAACTTCTCTAAATGCAACACATCAAGCAATATAGAGGAGTTAAACAAAGCAGAAAGAAATTATTGACTAGCAAAAATAAATCTAATTTTAATGTTGTAAGGCCTGCTCCTGAAAATATGGCACCCAACTTGTTTGACTGATGAACATCTTAAGCAGGATGAGGATGTCAAATACAACTGACTAGGTATTTTTGCATTCCTAAGACCAGATCATCATCATCTGTTCAACAAAATGCGTAAAGATATGCTCTTATTGCCTGGCGGTAAATAACAGCATATCTTATTTACTTCTTCTGTCTGTAAAGTGAGAAAAGTCACTTTACAGTTCTTGTATCATCTTTGAAGCTTCTGTTTCTTTCTCGCTCACAGTTACTTCAGGTGCCTGGCAGAACAAGAGACAGTAACAAACAGTAATAATAAACGAGAACTCAAAAGAACACATCTATTCCTTTCTATTCACACAAAGGTTTCAGTGTCCTTTCATAGCTTACGGGAATAGGCTTTGTCTCACTCCCCTCCCACCCGGCAGAGTCTGTGGGCTATTTTAGACACAGGAGCCGGTTTGACCAAACTCCTACCACCCTTCATTTTTTTTTTTAACAAGTCTGACTTCAAATGTCTGGCATTCCAGACTGGCTGCAGAACAGCTCCCTGCTTCCAGACAGGGACCCACAGGGCCAGTCCAAATGCCACACCATGTAGGGCCTGATCACATGAACATGGGCCGGCAGGGGCCCCTAGAGAGTAGCCCCACCCACACACCTCACAGCATCAGTGCCTGAAAATAAATTGCAGAAAAGATAGCAGAGGACATGCGCAAACAAGAAGAAACTCTGAAGAAACTGAGGACTTTTAGTGTGAAATCCTATTTTAAATATTTACAGCACACAAGTGTAATGTCCCAATGACGGTGACTTTGTATAGGATGCTACACAAAATGTATTTAAAGCAACATTAACTCTTTTTGCTGGGTATTCTTTTTGTGCTCTACTTGTGCACTTTAGATCCTGTACTTTTACAGCATCCAGGAGCAGGAATAGCAAGTCTGGCCATGGTGAGGACTGATCATAGTGATTTACCAATGTGTGATTCATTTCCAGTGTAGACATGGAGTGGAATGGGTCTCCTCGGCTCTGACTGTTGGTGATGGTATGCAGCAGGATGGAATCAGTGTCAGACTAACTGAGGGTCATGAAGCAAGAGGTGCTCATGGGAGAATTCACTGCTCAGTCAGGACAGCGCAGAGCTGTGACAGATCCACAGAGCGTTCTCACCATAGAAGTCTCCAAAAATACAGAAAAAATTAAAACAGTTACTAGATTTGTCGCTAGTTGGTTTTTGATAAAAAGTCGCTAATTATAGTGATAAAGTTTATAAGTAAGAAATAGTGCTTCCCTCATCTTGAAAACAGCCTCGTTCAACCCTTCTGCTCATCCCCACACTTAGCCGAGCCTCACAGGTCAAAGGTGGAGGTTTGGGTACATAGGCAGCATACTGAGCAGGCGGTAACACTCCCAATGGCTGCCAAACAAGACTAAAGGATTTCTCCACATGCATAAATGAGTCAAAGCAACAGTCCATGTATGTGTTGAGTCGATTTTACATAATACAATCCATTTAATGAATCTTCCTCAATTTTATCTTCTGAAGCACCAGCTTTAGTTATTAAAGTCTTTCTTAAAGTAAAAATAATAATTTGAACATTTCCATTATGCACCTTGAATTTTATGATGGTAATAACTTGACAGTGTCAAAAAAGTGCAGCAAATTCAATCTTTTCTTGTCTGCAAACTTAATTAGCTTTTTTGTTTATGTTTTTTTTTCCACCATATGTAATTTGATAGAAAGGATTAAAAGAACTTAAAAATGACCTTCATCTAATAGGAGATAATACAATAATGGATTTTACAGGAAACACCATAGATGAAAACAAAAAACAAATACTGCCATAATTACGTTACTATATTTTAAAATGTTTTTAATAGGAGTTAGGGGCACAAAAAGTGCAGTTTTTAATTCAAAAGGCATATAAAAATATGACCTGAAGGAAAAAAAAAAAAAAACTCATGAAAATTTCAAATTCACAAAACCTGCTCATATTTAATGCCATGGGCATCAACACAGTAAAATTAAAGCAAAAATACATAATGTAACATTTTTTTTGTTTTTGTAAAAGATATTACAGCAAGCTACAAGAATTTGGAAGCCAAACACAATCAAACCTCTGTGGCACAGAGCAGACAAAACAAACTTCAGAGAAAAGACCAAATCTAAATGCAACATATTTCAAACCCAGTCATATACTGTCCCAATACGGTACATTTTAATAGGATTAATTTGAAAAGAATGTGCCTTAATGAGTATTAATCCAGTGCAGTATGAGTAGATTTGGCAACAGCAAGCCCCTCATCAATCAGCCTAAAGGAGACGTAGACATGGCATTTATTTCTCATAACCCACATTCCTCTATCACTGCCGCCATTAGCATGCAAACCCCATCACTCATCATACAGCACTCTTGAGTCCTCTTTTGGCTTCCACTGTACCTCCTAATAAAAAGGACTGAACAAAATCATTTCACAAGACTATAATTTGAGACACTTTCTTGCCTTTAGGGTAATAAATAGACTATTTTCTCTCCCTTACGTAACATGACCGAATGGGACAGTGAGGAGATGGAAATTGCAACGTCTCAGTGTGGTGAGGCTATATGAGCAGTGTTTGACAGAATGGAAAGATGGATGATGACGGGACTGAAGTGAAATTAGGCAGTGAGCAGAGGTGAATCCTCAAATGGAGCATTCAGGCTACCACCTAACTGGGTTGCCAGCTGGTTAAGACTAAGCTCCAGCTGATTGATTTTGACTTTACTTTGACATAACAGAATCAGGGATGTTTGCAAGTAAACTTGATTTGAGCATAGCGTTAATTCTAGATTATGCATAAAACATGAGCAGCCAGCTACAGATGCATGCAAAAGTATTAATATTTGTATGCACTAAAAGTCTCAAAATTTAAGGGCACATTTTGAGCAAGACGATTCAAAGTACTTCACATGATTATTTTTCACCAAAATTCATTAAAAATATATGTTGAAAACAGAAATTCAACTGTTTTGTATTTGTATTTTATTTCTACAAAAAAGCAAAAGACAAGGATGACATTATAAGGCTTGAAAACAAAATGGGTATACAAAAACCCAAACACATTCCAGACCATATATTCTGAAAAGCTTAGCACTGAAAGTATTGCAAGAATCTCACCCTTCCAATGGCATGTAGACTCACTGATATAAAGCTCTTTTGTATGACCAATATGTGTTGAACAGCTGTCTCCACTAGCCTATTGCAATGGTATTCATGCATTTAGGTTATATATGTGTACCTAGCTAAACAGTAAAAAGATGAGACAAAGGAGATGTTGATGCTGTGTCAAAAATCAGGTCTATAATAAGACCAGTGAGCAATCTAATGTCAATTCATTTAATATTTAAATTCAGACACACACCAAGAATGCAGTTGTAAGTTCTAAGTTTTTTTTCCCCTATAATTCTTCAAATTGTGGCACCAGAATAGTATTTACTAATTTTATTATTCAGTAGGTTTAATATATAATTGGTTACTGTCTCTTAATTGGCTGGTGCTTTAAACTTATAATATTATACGCATACATTACACATTAACCCAAATGGTGCTATCAAAAAAGTATATTTTATTTTCTGGACTTAGATGTTTGTGTCAGATCATCAAAAGTCTGATATCAGACAAAGTTTCCAAATGATTATTTAATTATTAGGCAATCCAAACGAACATGCTCGGCCCTATGTGAAAATATAACTGTTCCTCTTGTTTAATTATGAAATGGATTAATCCAATATTTCCATAATAGTGGAGGGCTCACTCCCCTTTGAACGCCAAAAAAGGTTTTGCCCTAGTGAATATCTGTATTTAAGTCTTGCAAAGATTATATGACAGGTTGTCAATGCTTAAACTAAATTAAAGCTATTCTACAAAGAATAGTGGGACATTTTTTTAAAAGCAATATTTAAGACCCATTACCAATTCATCATGTGTCTGAAAGGTGAAACAAGTTATTGGATTTGGACTTTTTCATATGAGCTAGACTGGTTTGGATAGCGCTAAACCCTAAAAAATGATCATTTGAAAAATGCATTTTGCATTTACTCTGGTTACCTTTATTTGATATCACAATCTATTGAATAATCTTAAACAATTAAGAGTGTAAAAGTAAGAAAAAGTGGTCATCTGAAACTAACCAATTTCTTTTTCACTGCATTGTTTTACAAAGATAAGTTGATAATGATAAACTTATGTAAAAGAAAACCTCTAGAAAATTCAAATTAACTGGTTGTGTAATTTTTACACTCAAAACTCTGTTATCATCATCATCACGGTTACAATAGCTAGTACTATTCCCAACCGTAGGCTTAAAATATTTGTTGCTAAATTCTGTAATTTAACCAAAACCACAGGTCGGCATAATTCCTCCCCAGACATCTAAACCTGTCCAGTGGACATTTCCCAGCACTCGTTTCAGATGTCTCTTTTTGTTCAGTTCAATGCATAATGACCCTTGGACATTTGAAGTGTCTGGCTTTTCACAGATAAATAAAATTACCCTCAGCCTTTAGGGTTTACTATCACACACCTCTGGATGCATTCAGAGATCAGCAGCACCTTCTACCCCCCACCACACTCAACACAATGGAACTATCCATCAATTCACAGAATGTATCCTGTGTTAGTGAAATGGGAGTGCAGTGACAAGCCTGTCTTTCCAGTGATTCTAATCCAGAGTTATGGCAGAGTCTGGCTGTGTTAGTGCTAAATGTATTAGTACACGCCAGCTGTTGCCTGCATGTTCTCATCTCAGATCAGTTCAAAACAACACATCAATCTCTCACCAATATCTGGTGACAACTCAACAGTTGCAATAGAGATGCTTTATGTATATAATAGAGGCATTTGCAAATTAAAACAAGTGAGAATTGTATTTATTACAAAAACTACCCATTCTCAATGTAATGAGTGCTCTTTCAGTTGGGAGGGGAAATGATAGGGACAGAAGTAAACTTACACTGCAGACGGGCAGAGAAAGGTGAAGCCTGAGATAACTGGAAAGGAATGCTGCCGCAATAAGAAAACACTTCCAAAAGCTCTCCTGCTATCTTCATTAAGTGTACAGAGAACGGTCCCAACAACGGAAAAAAAGGAGCAAGGAAGCAAAACGAGATGGATAGCAGCAGCCTCTCCTTGTGGGGTTAGGAGCTTTCCTGTGTGCTTTCGACAGGAAGCAAGTGGAACAACAGCACAAAAAAAAAGACAAGATAAATTAAATATATTAACTACTTGCAATCATTTTAAAAGCATACACAAAACCTTCTGTTCAGGTTCAAGCATGCATGTACTGTCCTTTTTTTTTAACTCCTACAGAGTTTTTGTATGTCTATAATCAAAAGGGAGATCCACACAAGGTGGGAAGAAAAGAAACACCTTATTCTTGACCGTTTGATTAACAGCTATGTCCTCTGTGCCAAAAGAATTCAACCCCCTGGATGCTGCCCTCCCTTCCCTGAACTCCTCGACAGCCTCCTGAAAGAGCCGGTCTGTGTCACACACTTCTAGAGTTACTCTGCAGATCAAATTGGAGAAGGGAGCAAAAAAAGACAAGATATCCACAGTGACAACAGAGTGAAGAAGGAGAGAAATGAGCAAACGAAGAATTTTAAAATAAAAACAAAAAATGAGCTGCACAAATTAATGTAGAGGTTAAAAACAACAGAATATAGGTCAGGTTGTAACAACGAGCTAAGAGTTCATTTTAATCTGCAGCTTGTCAAGAGGTGGCAACAAGCAGAAAACGTGCTTTTGTTAAAGATCTTAACGAGCAGTTGCTGAATTTGCAGGAGTGATCCTCTTACTCATGAACTCAGGTAATGAATAATATCAGCTGTGAAATAAATTAAATTAAGCACAATCCACTAATTCTAAGGCGCACCAAAAGACTAGTCAGCATACCTTAGACACTTTAACCCTTAATAGGACATAGTTGAAGACTTAAAGGAATCCACAATTAGTTTTAAAAATACACTTTGAGAAATATTTATTTAAGACGTAAAACAATGTAATAAAAATACTGTAGGCTGTTTGGTTTTTATAAATTTAAATAAAATATTGTCACACAAATGTCACCATTTTATTTATGCTGCAATGCATTCTGGGTAAATAACATATGCTAGGTCTGATTGTGTCTGTCTTTACTCTGTTGAACCATTTGCTTCCAATTTCAAATATGTTTGGTGTCTAATCTGAGCAGGTTTTTAAAACTGCCACACAAATTTTGTTTTTCTGATTATTTTCAATTAAAGTTATGATTTTGAGAAAACAAAAAACTTCGTAAGACACTTATAAAATGAACAATACATTTTATAAGTGTATTGTATCATGCTATCATGTTTTCAGTTGTTTTTCTTTCACATTTTGTTTTTTAAGGTAAAATACTTGAGTTTGATCAAGGTAGTTTTGAATGATCAGTAACTGAGACTGTAAATACTTGTTTCTGTACTGACATTTATTTTTCTATTAGTTGTTGTGCCTGCAAAATATAAAAATCACAGCACAGCAAAATTCTATTACTAGGGTATGTGCTTCATTTGCTGATTTAACAAATCGGTGTTTTCCCTATGAATAAGGGTTTTTAACCCTTTACAATTACATTTTACAGTAACAGAGACGGTATTGCTGACTGTAGCTGTATTCCTGTCTGTGTCTTGTGACCGACTTTACTTTGCAAGTCTGCTGATTGCATAATTCTGAGCTTCTTTTTCTGCAAATTTGCTTCCAAATATAGATACTCATTGATAACGACTTCTCAGCCTTGTTTAGAAAGTGTATGTGGTTATGAAGGCTTAGTCCAACTGTTATATCTCTATTCAATAATCTGTCATTTGTGAAGTTGCAGCATCAATAACAGCATACACAACAACTCCACCTTGCCCCGGACTAGTGTACTTGATCATCATGTGGAAAAAAGTATTGCACTCCCTCTTCTCCCCCCTCCCATTTGTGATCAGTGATAATAATGCTAACAACTTAATTGATAAGCAATAATTGAATTGCTTACCACGCGGGACAGAAGTGTGCACAGCAAGAAAATAATAGGATTTAAAAATAAAGAGGCCTCTTTCTAACTTATGAGCTGGACAATATCATCCTTAGTGCACAGCAAATGACATTGGTGTTAATGAGCAGCTGACACACATCTCAACCTCATTAACCTTCATTTTTAGTGGAGCTGCTGTGGAGAAATTTTGAATGGGATGAAATATGTGTGACTGTCAGGAAAAGTGGATACTGCAGTATCCTAAATGTACTGAAACTGGGGGTTGAAACTTAAATAATCCTAATCGGTACAAGGGACAAAAACATAAACAAATATCAGAAAATCTCTAAAATTGACATTTACCCCAAGGATAAGACGCTCACATGGAATCTCTCACATGTGGCAAAAGGTTAGAAAACATAAAACTCCCTCCATTGTCTCAAGATTGCTTATTTGTTGGGTGATTTCAGTTAGTCCATTCGTTCATGGACTAACTGAACTGAGGTCAGATCACATGGACAAATGGTCCAGGAGAAAAACCTAGACATCCCGCTCCAGTTCATTCTAAATACCAGAAAGCCCATTCAGTATCATTTGGGTCTTCCCCAAGTTGTACACACAGTGAGGCAGATCCAGAAATCCTCTTTAAAGGGTCATCCTTTTTAGATGCCCAAATCACCTGAATTGATTCCTTTTGACAAGCAGAAGCCATGGCTCCACTCTGACTTCACCTCAGATGATAGAGTTCCTCATCTTACCAGTAAAGGGGCCAACAGATACCATGCTGTCTAGGTTTATTGGAGACACCTTTATCCAGAATCACAGTCTTAACCCATCTGATCCTTACCCACGGCTGACCCACAATGACCCTTTTTAATCTACAGCAAGCTCTGCTAAGGTTATGAACTCACCTTCCCTTGACTCCTCAGACTCTGCCTTCTTCACAGAGGAAATGGAGGCTAGATTAAAAAAACCTCCTTTCACTGCTTGAAAGTATACAAAATCCCATGTGTCTATAAGAATAAACGACTAAATCAAATGTGAAAATTAATATTACTCTAATGGAAGCAGTCAGTTTGGCTACCTGACTAATACATAATTTATAATGGGTTTGAGTCGTTAACCATCAACTGGTTCATCATACTGTTCTTTGTCTAGGACAATATGGTTCTCTTCCTTCTGGTCCTGAAAACCCCAGGTGTTACACAAAAAAGCTCAAATACTAGATTATACTCGAGGGTCCCGACTCCGCTGCTCCCTTCTTCCTCCCAACAGGGAGCAATAGTCGATGTAACTTCCTGCTAGTCCATAAACAAACAGCGCAATCAACTTAAGTCAGGCTTAAAATCCTCTTGTGCCACTTACAGAGGTCAAGAGGTATATACCAGCTATAATTTTACCTGCGCCACCGACAAATTTATGGCCACTCAGTTGTGCTGTATTGCATGTGGAGCTAGCAGTTAAGCAACCTGATCCTTTTTTCTCACCATATTTTAAGACTGGCACTCCCCATGAGATAAGAGGGCCAAAAGAACAGGATGAGAAATTCCATATTTGGGAAAATCCTGCTTTTAAAAGGAAAAAGTGTAACAGCCTTGTTATGCATTTATTTTCTTTTTTGTTTGTCTGTTTTTTTTACTTCAGCTTGAAAAACAGCAACGGCAGCTAAAGGTATCAAAACTGCTAATAAAGATATCGATCAGATCTGCCGAGAGATTTGTTTCATTTGCAACTGTTCGTCATGGCATCTGCAACAACACCCACCCGGCTCTGTTAAAGGCAGACTACAATTGGTCTGTGTAGCATTCTTTCAGCATGACGCCACTGCAAGAAAATACCCGTCTACACAATTATTTAAACAGTACACACATTCATACAACACAAACACAGGAATCTGTCAATCAGCAGTGAAGCAAAAACAAACCCCTCATCGCCCACACCACTTAGAAGCCTGCTGCATGGCTTGTTGGGGTAAACTGCCACTGTCTTCAGGGATGTTGGACATGTCTTCATTTGGGTACACACTGATCTAAGATCAGTCCTGCATGTCCAGTCTGCACTTACGGAGCACATAGACGTCAGCTTCAAAGAGCGAGAGGAAATGCCGTGCCCTTCCTGTCACTCCCAGTTGGACCCAAATGACGTGTTCTTGATGCGATTAAAAGATTACACATTCAAAAAAGGAAGAAAGAGTATGAACTAAGGCACATAAAAGTAAAAGAAAGAATGGTACAAATGCGAACCAAAATATATATACTGTTTGGTACTGTTCATCAAACAGAGGACGGTCAAATATGACTAACACTGAATAAACTCTTGGTATTTAAACTTTTGGCTCACATCACTCCCATGTCCTTCAATTACTCAGGACAATGGGCTTTTTATACAAGCTGATGGTAGATTTAAGTGTAAGGGATTCCCCATCTGTGTCAGAATTTACTTTAAGCCTTCCTCATGCTGTCCAATCAATGTTCAACCACCCATCTGTTTACTTCTTTCTCTTAAGTTTTACTAATGCAAAACCCTGCAAAGCCATCAACCTGAAATGCATAAAGTATAGCACAACGTCAACCTGCCCATACATGTCTATCAAGACAAGAAACAGAGACTATTAATCAGAGAAAGGATCAAGAGGCCCACAGAACAAGAAAGTTTCTTTTGAAAGAAAGCTAAACAAAGTGTTGTTAAAAAGAAAGAATAGGATGTGGAAGGAATACCAACACCTTGAACACAGCATGCACCCGGTAAAACATGTGGGTCATGATGTGCTGATTCATTGCTTCAGTAGAGACAGGAAAGCTGTCCGGAGTTGACGCAAAGATGGACAAGCAATGAGTAAAAAAAATTCTACTGAAAGCAGCAACCGACTTAAGATTAGCTGACCATCAGGTAAAACGGCGATGCCACACATACAGCCAGAGCTACAATGAAATGGTGTTCACCAAAGGATATTTATATGTTAAAATAGCCAATTCAAAGTCAAGCCCTTGGGTCCAATGGAGAATATTATGGACAGAACATAAAAAATAGCTATTCACAAATAATTTTTTTTTAACTTGAGTTAAAAAAAAAACTATAAGAAGCTATAAGAAGAAGCAGAAATTTCACTCTCTAGATGTGTAAAACAAGGGACCAAAAAAAATAATAAATCATTGCAGTAAATAGTGGCCCTACAGGCAATTAAGTCACTTTTCAACTCCCAAAAGTACAAAACATTACAAAGTTTAAGACATGGGAACTTTGTATGACACTATGGCATGGAAAGAGGTAGGACATTAGTGATTTGATATTTCATCATAAGCTTGGATCTTAGCTGCACAATCTTGTGAAGTTGCATAAGTTTAGTTATCTTTGCATGAATGAAAACAACTCGTGGGTGGACAGCACATCTGTCACAGCTCTTGAACACATACATGTCCTTACCCGACTTCTTAATCTTCAGTTTACTCGCCTTCCTCACGTATCTCAACATAAAAACTTCACACCATTGTGACTCCTAACCCTCCTTTGCCATTGTTTTCCCTCCATGTATCACACTGCAACAGCTTTGTGCCTTCTTGCTGCAGCTCTCAGGCCACAAAGCCCCTCTCCATTCCTGCTGTTTCCACTGGGGCACTGCACAGAAAAACAGCACTTGGCTCCATCCCAACAATTGGGGCCCACATACCTCCCAATCTCTAGATTAAATAGCACCAGCCTCTGAAGTCTGTCCAGGGGCTAATGGCTTTTGTTGCTGGGAATAATCCACACATCCTCTCCCACATCCTGGGGATCCGCTGGCCTGTTGTGAACCCCGCCTTTGCCCTCTTAATTTCCCTCTCTCATCTCTGTCTTAATCTACCCTTCAATTTCGGTTGACCTCCCAGCCTTCCCATGGCACAGCCCTGCAGTTTTGTGCATTGGTACCCAAAACTGAGCCACCAGTGTTGAAGGAAGGATACAGTTGAGCTCACATTGGACTCAGGACCATGAACAGTTTTATAGGGGGTCAGTGCAGGTGCTACGCTAAGCTTAATGAAGTCCCTAAATCTCTTCTTGGTCATCTGCAGCTAAAAGCAGCCTACCGAGCTAAGGAAAGAAGGAGAACTGCTTGGGAGCCCTCCGCCTAAGGAAAAGAAAACATCCGTCATACAGCAGCCCCTGTGTCAGCACTTGAAGTTCATTCAAAGCAAACATAGCGGAGGCAAGTTTTCGCAGCACTGGGAAAAGGTTTACTTTGATCAAAGGAAACACTGTATTTTGGTTGAAAACGATGCCCACACTGTAACCGAGTTCGCCCTCTTTCGTTCAAAATATCTCTGACAAAGACCACTTTTAGCCATGACGTCAGAAAAGCAGAACACAAATTCTGGTCTGAGCTCATATCCTGTCTGGGCCACTTTTTCTCGAGGGAGACCAACATACGAGAAAGAGAAAGGCAGATGGAGGTAAAATGAAAGAGACTGTGGTGCAGACCACAGACACTGGGACGTTTAATAGGCCTCTCTAATTACACATCTTTATCAGTAACATTTAAAATAAAAAGGCCAGGCATCAAGGGCATTTATTTTGCATCAATTTTCAAATTACCTTGATTACTAAGCCTTTAATTGCATTCACACAGAGGCAAAATGCAAGCAGAAACAATTGTGTTGAAAGGAAAGACATGATTTCCAGAAAAACTGACACTGTTGTTGGAATGCTGGAGGCTAGATTAAGAAGTTATTGGTTATATATAGAAGTGAAGGGAACAGACTGGAAAATGGGATATCATGAAGGTCTACTTTTCATCTACGAACATGATGAAAAGTGGAAAAATGAGAGCAACATTGGTGAAGGGCAAAGAGACGGGGATATGAGAAAGGCAGTGATGGTTTTCAAACAAAAAAAGATGACAAAACAAAGCAAAGAATAATGATAAGATGAGGATAAACATACAAAAGGAGCAGGATGGAAATGTCTGCAGCGGTTGATCAGCTTCCAAACCACTTCAACACTAAACAAAACGTCGAGGTTTAGGGTTTTTTGGCTTAAAGAATTGCAGACAAAAACAAGAAATAAAACTCCAAGCTTAAACAGAAGTAAGTTATGCAGAAATGAGCATTGAGAGAACTTTAGTGGAAAAAAGCAACTGGACATATCAAGGGTACAGTTAAACAAAAATAGTGGAAAATAGTGCAATAAATAAAATACGAAAATAAAGTTTTTTTTTTGGTCAAATGTACCTTTGCACATTACAGCCAGAAATCTAAAGGTGTTTTATTAGAATTTTATAAGACAAAACACCCCAAGTTGGTGCATACTTGTTAAGTGGAGGACAAATGATGCATATTTTTTTAGATTTGTACTAATACAATTCAAAGTATGGGATACATACTTTGACTCTAATGTCTGTAAATATAATCCAGTGTCAGGAACTGACATCAGAAGTCAGCTAGTTACTAAACAGAGTCCATGTGTATATGTAATTTAATCTCAAGAAAACCAAATACTGCTACTGCCTTGAGAAAACAGGGTTAGTAAACCTTAAAATCAAGACAACTTATAACACAGATACACTTTTTTACAATCATTAGGGTTCTATCTAACAACAGCAATGACATTCACTGACTCCAAAATTTAAAAGCGAAATGGCAGATATATATTCTGCCAATAAATACACTCAGTATGTCAGAAGCACCAAGTTGGAAGCTTTGGCAAGTTAGGATGGAAATGACATCTAAGAAAGGAAATATACAGAAAGACATTCAGTGAGGTGGATATCCACTAAGCAGAGTGAGACAGTGTAAAAAAAGGGTTTGAAATGTAATGTTACAATACATGTCTGGAGATTTTTAGAGGAAAAACTCACCAAAAAGGCAGTTTAAAACAAGCACCAGGATGTGTACATTGTATGCAAAATAAAGTGTAGAAGCTGGTAATAAAAATGTTTTTAAAAAACTTAAATAAAATTTATAATTAGCTAAACTAAAGAACAACTGCCAATAAATAAACAAATCAATATTTCAGCAACAGATAAAATAATCATTTGCACTGTGAAAGGTCTCACTTAATGCACCCGTATAATTGCCACCTCCACAAATCCCTGATGAAGAGCATTTTCAGTATCTTTTAGCTCACCGAACTCACACAGAAACTTAGCTGTTAAGGTTCACTCTTATTGCTTTCATCACAACTGTTTACAAATGCTGAAGGTAGCGGCTTTCAGTAGAAAAAAAGGCTATTAAATCCCCCTGTAAACAAACCACCATGCACTATTTAGCAAACCATTTTGTTAATAGCTGGTAAACATTCTGTAGCACTGAGCAGTTATGAGTCAGATATTCCCCTCAGGAATCAATGAAGGCCAAAAGAAAGAGAATGAATACTGGACTTGAGATCATATTTATATTAGTCAACAACGTCACAATTCAAACTCTTGTCTGATAACATTAGCCTGTGTCTGCCTGATGCATACAAAGGCTAACTTTAAGGATAATATGATGACCTCAGCAGACAAAGTTATGCCTTTCCAAAGCCTCAAAACAACTAAAAAAAAAAACTATTAACTTAAAAGACTTTAGTAGAATTGTCATTTTTTTATCAGTTCTTAAAGGAACACAGTGGCCATATTAAGCAGGCTTAGTGGTTTGGCTTTGAAATACTCCTTCTGTCAAGGAGCTCTGCCTCTTTTCTTTCTGTACAACTATTAACAAGGATGCAAAAGATTACTGGAAACTTTTATTTCCCCCTGGCCTCAGAGTCTGTAATTTAATGTGCAAATACACTGGTGGCTGGAAGTTTATATTTACTTATCAGTGACGTGGATATCATACAAGTGAAATAAAACTTGAATAAAGGGAGGCAAAAAACTATTAACAGTTATAATATGGCGCAGAGTTTATTCTATATTCATTGGTTTATAAGCAATGCATACAGGCTTAAACACACACTAATATTTGAGTAAAAAGTCCCGTAACTAGCTACAGAGAGGTTGTGCATTTTTTATAGCCATTGACTAGTTTTAATTAATTTCTGTCCAATATTTAACCAGTCCTTTTGGCAGGAAATGTACAGTTCATTTAATTCAGTCAGTTTTCTATTTTATCAGTTAAGCAACAATTTAGTTTAAAAGGAATGGAAAGATAAGTAGAAAATGAAGAGCATGGAAGAAATTGAACCAAAAAGAATGGCAAATTAGGAAGAGTAGAATGAAGGAATGATAAAATGAAAAGGGAAAGGACAAAAAAAAAGGGGAAGGGATAGGTGTACGAACAGAAAGCAAAGAAGGAATGAAGGAACAAGGAGCAAGAGAAAGACAGAAACAAAGAAAGATGTGTGAGAAAAAGAATAAAACTCTGGTCTGGTGTCCATACCGTTTTTCTCAATTTCATTTGTATCCATAACTCGAAAATAATGACTGTAGGAAACCAATGCAAATCAATAAAATAAAGCTCATATACCAGTGTACTACCTGCTCACATTAATTAATTTCTGCCATTTCTGTCTGTGTAATCAAAGACAAACAAGTGAATACCTGGCCATGCCAAGACTAGAGAACCCTGCTGGGACGATGAGGACGTCAAGACGGGGAAAAGGGTGAACTCCTAGAACAGCATGGGCTGCAGCCAAGCATCGAGGCAGCAGCTTGAGGATTCCCATCTGCCAAAAAACACAAATTATGTTCACCATAGGAGCAAAACAAAAAAAATGTTCAAACCCAAACTTCTCTCAATCTTAATTGTGTAAACATAATGATACATGAGATATGCAACAGCTTGAAAAAAATACTTCACTTCTTTACCACCACCTTTTACTTACGTTTCGTAAAACATTGCGTCAAGTCAGCTCTATTGATTTGTGTACGAGAAGAACGTTTCAAACTAATGTGTTAAATGAGTAACATTTGTGCTGATGGGATAAAAGTAAAAAACACATGACACTCTGACATAAACATTAACCAACAGTAACAGTCTTAATCTTTTAAAGTCTAATTAACCGAAGTCTCAAAGCTGAGTTGTTAGAACCCCACCTGGGCCTTCTGGAGCAGGCAGGCAGGGCTAAATACACGGTGTGGAACCACCCGCTGGGACCAAGCCGACCGTTCAGTAAACCGACAAGGGTAGTCGCCATGGGAACAAGAGATGCCGTCATCTTCCATGCCTGAATAATCAGTTAAAGAGAGCTCCTTATGCCCAAGGGAAGAGTGACAAAATGCAGAGTCTGAGCTGGTGGCCTCATCTCTGCAGAAGTAGATAAAAACAAAAGGAAAAAAATATAGAAAAATGTATAACCATTTCTTTGGATTTATCATTTTATGTATACACAAATCTGGAAGTGATGTAACTCATGATGTGGATTTTTTTTTTTTTAATAATTAAGGAAACACCTGCAGCCTCTTGAAAATGTATCCATATTACTTAAAGTTTTAAAAGGTGATCACATAACCAGAGGCATCAATGTTTTCACTGGGATTTTATCTGATAGACCAAGACAAACAAATGTGTCATTGCAAAGTGAAAGAAAAGAGATATGGTCTTAAATTTTTATTTAAAATAAAATCAAAAAGGTGTATCTGTAATGTGTATTTCAGTTCTTGTGGGTCTACATCACTTTGTAGAACCACCTTTCTGCTTTGACTGGAATATTCTAACACATGACTATTGGCACGATCCAAACCTTTCCATTGCAGCTCTATCTTTGGTGTCCCGGCCAAAACTCAAATTCTTTTGCAGCACCTAACACCGGGGTGCCCAAAGTCGGTCCTTGAGGGCTGGCATCCTGCACATTTTAGTTCTCCCTCTGGTGGTAGTAACAACTTCTTTAGCATGTCAATGTTCTTCTTTGGCTTCTAATGAGCCATCATTGGATCCAGGTGTGTTAAACCAGGGAGAGAACTAAAACATGCAGGATGCCGGCCCTTGAGGACCAACTTTGGGCACCACTGAAACAGATTTCCTTGCATTATTGTTCTATATTTAGCTCCATCCATCTTCTCAATAACTCAAGAAAGCTTCTTAGTCCTTGCTGAAGTCAAATATTCCAACAATGTAAGGACTCTGCCACACTATTTCACTGTGAGGGTGGTGTGTTCAGGATCAAAGGTAGCTTTATTTTTCCCCACAGTTAGTGTTCTATAAGAAGGCCAAGAAGTTTCATATGTATCTCATCCAACCACAGCACTTTCTTCTATCAGTTTGTCCCTATATGTCTTTTAGTGAACTGTAAACAGGACTTCTTGCAGGTTTTTTTTCTTTAAGATTCGACAATGGCTTTCTTTTTTTCAGTCTTTTATAAAAGCCAGATTTGAGAAACACCAAGCGACTAACAGTAGTCTTGTCAACACATTTGGATACCTGAGCTGCGGATCTCTGTAGCTTCTCCAGAGACGCCTTGGTGCTTCTGGGAAAGGGCTGCTGTTGGTGATGGACTGCTAAATGATATTGCCACGACAATGCGTCATCATTTATTAGATGATCTGATTGTACTAGTTTATAAGTGGCTATGTTAAAGTAAAGGGAGCCAAATAGAACTGAATGCCGGTCATTTCAGATTTTTGATTGTAAAACATTTTGAACATTTATTTTTCCTTGTACTGTGCAGCACATCCTATTTTAGATTAAATCAAAATAGGATGAATTTAAGTTTGTGGTTGTATTTTGACAAAATATGGGAAGAGTTTCAGGGGTGTGAATACTTTTGCATAAAGTCTAACCACAAATATATCAAAAATATTTAAGTGCTGACATGCAATCTCATTCACCCTAATCCAATATTCAACACTTCATCCTCGCCCTCAGGAACTTTCCATTGGTACCGAGCTACAGCCAAGTTTCCTTCCAGCCATTCAATGAGCATAAAGACGTCCCTTGTACAGTAGCTAGAGACTCTGTGCTCTGCCTACGTTTTTACTGGAGGAAAAACCATGAGTAGAGGCGGAGGATTACTGGAAACTACTGGCAGACTTGCCAACCTGCCAGCCAGTGGAGAGGGAAACACCGGCACAACCCTGCCCTGCCCAGTGGGAATTGGACCTGAGTAATGGTTCCAACCTACACTTTATTTCCTGTACTGCTATAAAAAAATATGATGTCTTTAGCTTTTTCTCTCCAAAGATAATTTCCCTTAGCCAGCAAATGCAATGATCTGCAGCTCTACCTTTAACCCATTTCTCATAAAAAGCCAATTATGTTCAGAACACCATCCATCACCCTAACTTCAACTGAACCATTTTTGGTCTGGTGAGAGGAAAGTTTCAACAAGGAATGCTGAAGGCCAGACTTGGGTTAATAACAGTCTGGAGAAGAGGCGGTCCTACAACAAGAAAAGGACACAGGAAAACCATTAAAATACCTGCCAATCTGACGTGGAGCGCCTCTTACTACTTCACCAGGAGACTTTGTAAGTTCTGACACAAACTCAGCCTTGAGGCAGCTGCAGCCCACCCTGTCTTCAACCTCCTTTTCCAGAGCTGAAGGAGTCTCTGTAGGAACCTGGCACCAGTGTCCCACAGCCAAAGTGAAAGTGGACGCAGGCATGGGCATTGTGACGTAATAGTTCCAGGTCAGGACATCTAAAGAGGTACAATAAATAAAATAAAACCACAGTGAGGTCTCACATAAAAGAAGTTGAGATTTTGATACTTGTTTTCAATCATCTGCCATCGTTCAAAACATTAAATGATACACATTTAGAGTGAAGGGATGTGAATAGTTTGTGATGAGGAAGAAAAAAAAGCATTTTTTTCAGGTAGGTGCATGTTTTATGTTGAAATTTCAGGTCATAAAAACATGCAGAGGTTTGAAAAATCTGTTTAAGTCACTAACAGTTGTGAGTTCTTCAACTGCTTTTAACAACTAAATCTAACTCACATTAAATTTGACATTTTAGTACTTTTCCCAACCATCATTGTCAGAAAAGATGACAATGGTTCCTTCCTTTAGCAATCTAACCACGCAGCTCTCTCAGTCTTGCTAGGGAGAGACAGATGTTTTCATAATGCCACTGTAAAGGGCTAAAAGAATCTGACATTCTTATATGAATGCCAGAAGTTTAAGACCAGACTTGCAAACTTCATGTTGCACCACAATAAGAGTTTCAAGTGACTTAACCGTTTCACCAATGAATCATTTTGAAATGTGACTAGATAGGCAAAACCTTTTAAGTGTCACCTTGTCATAAATGGACAAGGTGCTAGGTGTTTTTACCACCAGCTTTCAAAACTGGACTGGTGTGTAATGAAGAGGACAAAAGTTATATTGAGAACTACAACAAAAGAAAGGAGACAGAGGAAGTGTGTGTGGGGTCAGGGACACATACAGGATATTGCATACACAAATGCATGTACAGAAAGTTTTGATACAAAAGGCCATTTTTATTTTTTGTCACAAATGTGTTAATAATAAAAGGAGAAAAAATTAACATAATATGTCATTATAATCATTATAATGACATATTTTTTTTTAACTCAAGGAAAAGCCTCAAGGTGTGTACAAAGTGTGCACAATGTGAACACCTGCAGCTTATAGACAAGTGCAGGCTATATATGTCTTTTTTTCAAAGTTAGTAGGTACAACTTATATTTAGAAGTGCTGTCTCTTGCAGCTGTACACATTCAGACATAATGAAATAGTTTTAAATTGTTTTGAATGTTTGTAAATTGGATCAAACCCAGTCAGATTGAACGGAGAGCATCTTTCAACATCACTTTTCTAGACTTGCCACAGATTCTTGATTTGACTTATTTTTACAGGAAGTGGGATAACTGTGCAAATAACAGCAGAGTTATAAAGAGTCTGACTTTATTGGGAGCAGTGATGGTTATGCTGCTTTACAGCTGCTGGGAGGAAGGATCTGCAATAACGCAGATCCAAATAGGTCCAAAGTCGCAAATACTTTTGCAAGAGACTGCAAGGAGTGTCATATTTAACCACACAAATAATAAAAAATTCTGATTATTAAAATCTGTTTGACATCTCCTAGGTCTCAAAGCTTACGTGTGTCCCCGTCCTCAGCTGGAACAGCCTCCTCCTCCCCGCTCATCAACACCACACACTCGCTGGGGGCCCGTACCCTCGCCTGCCATGTTGACATGGCAACAGGCGGCTCCTGGCAGGGGAAGAGGGCCCGGTTGTTGATGGGAGAGCCGGCGGTGTAAACACATTCCCTGGAAGGGTAAACAAAGGTAAATTATAAACAAACCTCCTTTCAGGACAACAAAATTCACACAAGCAATGAAAACATCCCGTCTCTCAGAAGATAGTTTGCAAATTGCCAGAGGTGGGGGGTTTTGTGAATTAATGAATGAGTAATATCATCTTTATCATGGCTGTATATATTAGAATACGATTTAAGAAGCACAGAAGCAAACCTGCTGTCCTGGTCCTTGGTCCACCTCACTGAGCCTCCCAGTGTTCTTGTCATGTAGTAGATCCTAATAATTCGGGGGAAGTCCTGTGAAGTTGTGACCCCTGTTTTTTTCACTTGCAAACTCCAGCGATCTGTGTGAAAGTGAAGCAAGTTGCCATTTTGGACGCCAGGGCTCCGGCTGCACAGTGAAAAGAGCCGATGCTTTTCCTTCCAATGAGAAGAGGGCATGGAGAAAAGGTGCTGAATAAAACCTGCTTGTGAGTCCACTGAAATACCTTCAAATGCAGCCGTCAGGGGGAAACCCAATGATGCCAATACAGAATCAGTGTCCACCTCTTCCACCTTTGACACTTCAAGGTCACAGCAGTCCAACACTAAGGTAAAATCCTCAGCATTGGAGCTCTTAAATAAATCTGAGCCTTCAGTGCCACTTCCAAGCTTTGTACCTTCCTCATTGGGTTCCCGCCTTGCACCATCTCCAGTTTCAGGTCCAATATCATCCTTAGTTTTAGCCATCTCAGCACAGCAAGGCTCAAGGAACAGAACAATGCTTCCACTGATGATCTTCTTGTCGAAACAAACGGTCAGGTCCAACACGTAATGTCTGACAAGTATGTGATTAGTATTGGCTCTGAGAGGAAGATCATCTGTGTCCGGATTAAGCTCCCCATCTGGCTCCATGTCACAGAAATTAGGTCAAGGTGGAGCAGAAGTTGGCTAAATCAAAACATAAGAACACAATGGACATATTAAACTTCTGTTTTTGTTACATATTTTTTTCTCTACATCTCTAAATAACCCATCTTCTGCAAAACACCAAGTCTGAGAGACATGTGATGCTTGATTCAGCCCCTTTTTCTATAATCAGATCTGGCCCGTCATCTGCAGCTCAAATAGTGAAAAATGTCAAGTATTTTCTAAACTGAAAAATTACAATTTTCTATCTATAAATGTATCAGGACCCAGATTTATCTTTCATCAATTTTGCTTAGTAATAACTTGTTTTATAAGAGTCCCCAAGTCCACTCCTCAAGAGGTATTATCCTTTAACTTTTCTATACATCTCTGCTCCAACACACCTGGATCAAATGAATGGATCATGATAGGCCTCTCCTGAGCCAAATGACATGCTGATGAGGTAATTCTGCCATTGGTTCAGATGTTTAAAAGAAAGAATGCATCTAAAGGTTCAAGGATGGTAGCTCTGCAAAACTGGAGTTGGGCACCTCTAAACTAGTGAAATAAGTTTTGATTCACAAGTGTGTATAATAGAAAACAATATCCTTTATTGTTCCACAGTAAGCTAAGGTAGATGGGTGCATGCATATTCACACAAATAATATATCCATTTACTACATAAAAAAATAATCTCATAGTCTTTGTTTTCTGTTATTAGTTCTGGAATAAGAATCTATGGCAAATATTGTTAGTATTTGCCATAGAATAGAATATGCATTATTATCCCCTAGGCAGTGGCTGCCAAACTTGGTACCCCTGCCCTGTGTGTTTTCGATGTCTTTGTCCCAGCACACCTGATTCAAATGACTGCAATACCTCTCCCAAATGCTACAGCAGCCTCTTAATCACCCATTCAATTAAGTTGGTTGTTTAGAAGATAGGAGAACTAACAGTAGTTCTCCATCTCCAAACTTGACTAGGGAGCGGAATAAAAATGCACACCACACCTTTCAGATTCTAATGTGAAACTGTTTCAAAATCTACGCATCATTCAACCTCTACTTCTGGAAATACTTCCCTTTGGGTTTGTCATTGTCAAACAACACGAAATCCCATTAAAATATATTAAAGATAGAGGCTGTAACGTGACGAAATGTGATACAGTCCACAACAACTTTTATAAAAGGGTTATGTGTGGAAATAGAAAATAAAAACGAAACACGCTACCTTAGGTGTTGCACAAGATCACAAGAAAAGACTTCTTTGTCAGCATTGCGGATAAAACAGGAACTATATATGATGTGTTGTTACTGTCGTGTGGAGACTAAACAGTGAAGTTACCTGCTGAGAAAAAGCTAACTTTACATCACAAACCGGTCATTTATCGCATAGGTGCACAAAACTACAACTGTCGCGACTCTAAAGCTTTATTCGCTCCCCTCTAGATAACAGTGCACAGCAATAATTTGCAAACAGCTGCTAACATACCGCAGAGCACAACAAGAAAGCGCTTATCGTGAAAGACTTCTACTACGGAGCAGTCAAACCTGTCGAAGTCCTGCAGTGATGTCGTCACCATACAGCGACAGCAGCAGATTTTGTAGTTCCACGGCAGAAATCTCGTGTTGGAGTTCTATAGCATTCATTAGCGTGTACGTTCATAGCAAAGAGGAACATTAATATATCAAACCTACATAGTCCTTAAAGGACACTCAAAAACATATACAATCGCATCTAAATCATTCAAATCTGAAAAGAAAATTTGTTTTAACATCTCCACTTGTTTGTAGTCCATCAGGACAGTATTTTTATTTTTAATTGGGAAAATTAAAAATTAATCAGTTGAAACAAAAAGCTAAAATCAGTGAAAGATTCATAAGAGGTTGGATAGTTTATCTAATTATATTTTTTGTGTCTGGCTTCTGACTACTGTAATAATCTATATAAATGATTCTAAAAGCAGCTAATAAAGTTATTTTTTTTTATCTGTTTAAGTGTCTTTACAAAGACGGCTTGTTTTATTTGAGCATTTCTGTCTTTTTTTTTTATACTAGATGTAGGCCTGCCTTCAAAGTGCTACATTCATAAATAAATAAACAAGAAATTTCCATACATCAAAAGCCCAAACATAGTAAATACTTAATTTTATAACTAAACATATTTATAATTTTGAGTTAAATGTCAAATTTTTTGTTGTACAAAGTTATTTTGTTTTAAAATCAAGTACAATTATTTCAGCTTTTCCTTTGTTGTGGTAGAGAAATGCACTATAAAATTATTTAAACAATGCAATATTTCAATTGCAGTGTTAGCCCCTCCAACTGACCTCATGGTATAGTGTATTCTTATTGTTCCCACAAGTTAGGTTCTCCTGGTTTCTGGTCAGCAGTACATTAGAACAAACTTGAAATCCAGAGAGTCTAGTTTACAGGTCACTCTTTAGCTTATATTTTAGAAACTGTAGACTACTCACTATTTAGATAATACTTCTTAGATTAATTTTTAGATTATTATACTCCTATTATTGCAACCCAGAAATTGATTTAGAACAAATTTAGCATCCAGAAAAAAATCTTCCAGAACAGGAACATTTAGATTTTATTATTAGAAACTGTGGAGTACTGATTACTTTTACAAATTTAGAGCATACTTAGAAAGTCCAGAGAATACTTACACTTAGCTAGCAACCCAGAAGTCCAGAGGATATTTACTTACACTTGTTTATTAATCCAGAATAGGGACGGAAACTTTGAATCCAGAAAAACTACCTTAGCAATTACTTTTTAGGCTCCTATTCTTCCAACCCAAAAAATGAATTAGCAACCCTGAACAGGAGCCTAGGTACATACTTTAGATCAACATTAGATTCGTTTTCTTCTTTTGCTCTTTCCTTTGGTTTGTTTGTATTTCCTTTTAATTCCTGTAAAGCACTTTGTATTGCTTTTTTGCTGAAAATGTGCTATATATATGAAATTACTTTACCGTACAATAGGATCACTCTCCTGTCAAAGTCAGAGGTTGCTCACCAACCCCAGTTCGATTTTAGATATGGCAGTTGAGCACATAAATTATAGAGAAAGTTGCAAATATACACTATTTATTAGTACTTCTGATGATTTGTATCTCATTAAACCAGATAGACACAACCATTACACTGTACAGCCTCTATTTGCGACCATACTTTCACCGTTTGAATGCATATTCAATATTTTATTTTTCACAAATACAAAATCCCACTGGTTTTCCAACTAGCAACTAGAAATGTCCCCAGGTCTGAGAATAATATCAATTTATTATGTGCTGCAGGCTACAATCATAAAATAATAATAAAAATATTAAAATAGTTTTGCTATCAATAACCAAATGATCGTTAATTTGCTTACAGTTTCAATCATCTTATGATAGACTAAATAAATTATTTACTGATGTATTTAGTAGTTAGTCACAGGCCTTTTAATCCTGCGTTTTTTTCATAACACTAAAACATTTGACCTAGAGTAATTTTCAGGGCAGAACTCAAAGTGCTTTTTTACCAACAAAGACACTGAACTTTATAGAGAGAAAAGAAATATGCATAAGTTTAAATTTATTAACTTTCTGCAAAAGGACTGTGCTTGATAAATGTTCCTAAGTTAGTAAAACAGACACTATGAACAAATACACAACAAACAACAGATTTGAATGCCACAAATGTATCTTACAACACATGTTTAGAGGAGTTAAAAAATAGAAATGCATTTTAATTAATACTTAGTTGATACAGCAGGTTCAATGACTGTTTTACTAAACCATTAAAAAAAATCTAACAGCTAATAAATACAAACAAATAATCAACTTAGCACTGATAATGTATTTAAAATGTATTTCTATTTATGAAAAATAAACACATTTACATTAAATACATTGTGACCTAGAACATAAAACTAACAGGTTGAGCTGTCATGTGTGTAAATAATACGATTAGCAATATTTAAGGTTCAAAAGCAGGTATTGTAAATCTTTCCTGAAAAAGTATTTCAGCATAGGCTGTGCTGGTCGGATTTTCAAAAATATTGCAATTCTTCTGAAGTTTAGCTTGTAAGATACAAAGAAACACTTTAAGTTTGGCACTAGAACTGCTATATATACACAAGTGAAATTGCAATCCAATAAAATGCTAAATATTTACAAAAATTTTAGATTTTTGTAAATGGAACTATATACAAAAAATAAGTGGCTTTTATGCATCTGCGAACTGCAAATTAGACCTCAGAGACGATTACCTGCTCCTCTTTTGTTCGTTAAGTGCGGAATGTCCAAAAGTAAGGAAGCAAGACAAGGACACAAGCTAACCCAAAAGTTTTTACATATTTCTCCAGTGCACAATCCATCCAGTTCAAATAATTGCTGCTTAAACTAAATAATGTCATGCATAGAAGCCCAGAGGTTCTGCAGCACCAACCGGAACTGTTGATCACTGAAACTCTTTTATTCTGTGCCACATGTAAATCAGCATGTTCATTCAGGGATGTACGTACATACAGGACACAATCATTAACAGAATGTACATAGTATGAACACTGGGTCAGTAAAAGAGCTTTGCTGACCAGGAGAAAATATCTGCAGCATTATCAGGACTTGATTTTACAGTGAAATATTGAAAAAGCTACACTTTGCTAAGGATAATCATTTACCCTTTTTCCTGTGCTCTGTTCTTATACAGCATACATGACATTGCAAAAGTGGCCATGCATGTATGCACAATGCTGAATTTTCAAAAAAAAAAAAAGGTGAGTCCTCCATGTTGACACGCCTTTTTCCTCAGATACTTTTCAAGGCGTCACCAGCAGTTCTTTCAGCTTGTCTTCTTTTATGTCTTAGACTTTGTGACAATTTCCCTCTCCTTTCTACAGAACTTCCTAACAAGATGAGGCACCTCAGGAGTTTTCCTCCAGAGTTCTACGGAAACTCAGGCGTTTGAAAGAGTCCCTGGACAATGGATCAGAAAAGACATGAAAAATGTAAATACAACCAGGAGTAATATTAGTAAGGATTATGAAGTAAAGCAGATATGATGGGAGTTACAAAGATATGCAATATCAGTTCATAGAAAGGCCATATTAATATCAATTTCTTGCAAAAGGTTTATTTTATTACTTTGAACATTTCCTTTCTTTAACTTCTCTAAATGCAGCCAGAGGGACAAATGAGGAATCACATTTATATTCTAATTTTAGCACATTTAAACCGGGCAGTTTGCATAGAGAAACTGTGTCATAGATCCTGTTTAATGACCTCCACATGCACTTTCACTGAATTTTAGTGAAAGATCTACTAAGCTTATGATGATTAAGTCTAAAAATACCTGATGAGTGGCAGTCTTTATTGAAACTGTACTTGGTATTGATGCAGCATCTGAACAAGTTGACATTATTGGTGAACATGCATTAAACTCTTGAAATAAAATGTCTCTCTTTATTCCCTCGTTACACATTTAAAAAACGCCTGCTTAGCTCACCTGTTCTCCAGCCGAGGCCTGATGATGGGTTTGTAAAGCTCAGGAATCTTTCTCTCCAACATGGGCCTCAGGTTTTCTCTCAGGCGGTTGTAGTTCTTCTTCAGCTCCTGTTGGTACTCCTTCTGGTCTGATGTGATTAAGTGCTTATTCTTCTCAACAGCCTCACCACACCTACAAGACAGAGAACAAAACAATGCTGTTGAAAGCAAAATCTGGTTCCATAGCATGAAATGAAAAACAAGTTCATTTGCTACTGCATTTTTTTAATACACAATAACTTTAAAGCTAAAAGGACCTCCAGAAGTAATCCTGAGCAGCCGATCTATTCATAATCCCCCCTCTCCCACTCAAACCTTCAAGAATAACTGCAATGTTCCATGCTAACAATGTCCTGTAACTACTTGACATAAATCTGAGTCCTTTCCACACCAGATCTCTAAATGGGTTTCCAGTTTATTAGACTCTTGGGAATTTCCATATGTTGATTGGATTCCTTCCAAGTACTCCTGCTGAAATGTGAAACAGACCGCGCATGACCCAGAGCAAAGTTAAACAGAGCAGAGGAAAAACAACTAACCAACAAATAAAACATTCTGGCCTCCCTCATGTGCTAGAAAAAGGACAAAGCCTTGTTATGAAGGAAAGCACTAAAAGGATCTGGAGCAGAGAGGGAGTGTGGTTTCTCTCCACAGTGCTCTATCACGACATGTCTAACGGCCAACATACAGAGCCCTATGTAGGAAATAAGAAAGAAGGCGCTGATTGCAAACACATGTCTGTGTTTATCTCTTAGCTTTTAATGAAGGTAATATGGAAACTCTAGGGTTGCATAAGAATGTTCAGTAAAAGTGGTAATGATAGTAGAGTCACAAAACATCTGCTGGTGTTTGACTGACTGACTGATGAAACAACGTTCCATCTGATGAACATTTTAGATATTTGGCATCATTCTGCCAATAAATCAAAAGATAAGGACGGTCTTTTACAGTAAAATCTGTTTGCACAAGTTCAGGCATCATCCTAGTACTGTCCTAGGCAACATTAAAAAAAAAAATTATAAATTCTGCAGCACTGCAAACACACAATCACAATCAAGATGGAGGAAAAGCGCATTCAAAAAGTATTTATACTCCATCAACTTGTTTAGATTTAAATTTGTACCTATTCATCTTTGCTTAACAGCTTCAGCCCAGTCAGATTGAAATTTTACAAGGATCTAGTCTTTGACTGGGCCATTTTAGTATGCATATATTTTAAAGACAAGTATTTGACTCTGGATGTATGTGGAGGGTTCATGCCCTGCTGTAAGGTGATCTGTTGCCCCAGTCTAAAGTCTTTTGAAGCTTCTTCCAGGTTTCGCTCCAGAACTGCTGCATATTCAGCCTCTTGGCTGCTTCTCTGATTAATGCTCTCCCAGATTGGGATTCTGGGATTCTTTACGATGCTTTATTTGTTCACAAATGTTTCATACCGAGAAGAATTTGAACCCTTCAAAAAACAAAAGCTCTACTCATACTGAGATTAAATTACACACAGCAGGGCTTGATTTACTAATCATGTGACTACTGATGGCAATTATTTTTTGTTAAGTCAATAGCATTAGGTCTGAAGGAAAAGTCATTTTGTTGCTTTATGCTTCAAACATCATCCTCCAGCTTAATAGCTTAATGCCAAAGGCACTCATTAATCAATCAACCCCCTCTCTAAAAACCCGGTTGTTTAAATCCTAATCTCTACAATTATGTATTTTACAAGAGCAGGTTCGAACAAGTTTCTGGTTTTAAGAGGCACTGAGGAGTAGAAGTGAAGCAGCTTTTGACTTTTTAAAGGGAAACAAAAAACATTTTGCCTTTGACTATTAGCTAAGGGAGAAATGCTACTTTCTGGATCATAGTGGGTTTATGATTATACAGCATATTATCTAAAAGTACTTTATATCTAAAACTGGTTTTATAACTCAGAACCATTTGGAGATTTCACACACAGTTTATCTGACATAGTACCAATGTGCAATAGATGGACATTTTGCTTAAGATGCAACACATTAAATCTTTTGGAAAGTAAAAGTAATACAACAAACTAAGAGCAGTTTTTGGTTGTTGTTGAAGATTAGGACACTAATCATCATATGCTGTGTTGTTTGGATTTGGATCTAAAATAGAAAAATAAACCTGTCTGAAATTAGTGTAAATATTTGCCAACCTGCTTGTAGCAATCAAGGCAGCTGGATGCGGCATGTTGGTTAGAAAAATGTAAACCATCTTTTGGAGACAAATCACACATGCACAGGAGATGAGTGGCCAGAAACACAAACATGAAGATACGCTGTGGACAAACATCCACAGTGTCGCTCTGACACCAGCAGGAAGGTTAAGATTACATTTAGAATATATAAAATAGAGAAAAATGCTACATTTTAACTAAATTTGAAATAGTCAGAGCAAAACCAAAACCCTTGGCATTGCAACTTCTGGCAAAGAGGTGTAAAAAGTCTTACAATATATTAATTTTTATTTCAGCAGCATAATCTTCAGCCTTCATTTTCAGAAACCTTCACCAGTGGAAGAGTTCAGCCACAGTCACTGTTCAAAATTTGAGAGATCTTGGCATTGCAAAAGATACATGTGTGTCTATTAAAGAGATGTAATTTTAGAAAATCTTGCAATTGTGATAAAATTAGTGAATATTACAATGACGATAACAATCACAAAATATGTTATCGTTTTTCTTCCTTCCCCTCATTCTATTCTATGCTCCCATCACTCTCTGGCCTTCAGCATTTTGGGAAATATCATTTGTGTCCAGTGTGATCATTTGCTCCTGTGAAAATGTATATATCCCATTAGCAAGAAAAATTCAAGTTCGAACTACTTGGAATCTATTGTTGGATGAATATACCAGCCAACAAATATTCATACTCCAAACAATATTTGGAGTATGAATATTTTGCAATATATTCTTTGCAATATGAATATTGTGCAAACTGCAGTTGCGATGATGATATATGTGCAATATATTGTACAGCTATAGTGTCTACCTTCATAAGTCAGAAAACAACTATAAAAACAAATACCAAAAAGTGTAAAACTAAACTGTGACAAACAAGGCTGGATGAGAAACATTTTGTTTTGTCATCACATATAGCAAGGAAGGCAAAAAGTGTCATTGTTTGGCAGAAAATCTGTGATGTCTGTTTTACTCTCAAAGGTTGCAGTAAGTATTCCAGAGTTCATGGTATTGCAGACTATTTGAAGTAGCAGGATATTTTAATGAAACGTGTGGTGAGCTCTGCATTAAAACTGAAAACATGTTTTTCAACGTAATAAAAAAGTAGAAAAAGCAAAAAGAGTCGATTCTTAATAAATCCTTCAAGACTGTGTAAAGAAGAATGGACACAGATCTCTCCCTCTGAATACTCCAACCTTGTGAGAAAAGACTAAATCCTGTCATTTGGTAAAAGGGAACTGCAGCAAGCATTAAAAGCAGTGATAGAAACAACTATTCCACTGGTAATTTGGTTAAAAAACAATTACTTCTTAACATGGGATTTCTTTTACTGTTGTCCTTCCAAATGCTTCAAATGAATCAGTGTGAGATTTTACTGTGACAACAAAGGCCTTTCTTTTTATTATAGATGAGTAATACTTTGACCAAAATTTTAACTTTTTACATTTAGAAAGTCAGAATTAAACTTAATTCTTGTCAATTTGTATTCTTTAACCATAACTTGATTTAATTAAAAAACCCTTAGCCTTCTGCATTAACATAATTTAAGCAATAAGACCACAGAATGTCTAGGAAGGATTTTTGCTTTCTTCAAGTTATCACCAAAAAATATTGTCATTTCTAAAAAGAAAGTCTCTTTGAAGTTTGATTCTTTTCTTTTTTTAATCTTGTCAGATGCTGCCATTAACCATAAACACTAAACAGACTGACTGGTGAAATAAAAAAGGGCTCATGAACTTCTATCACTCACCTAAAAAGTATCTACATGTGGTAAATGACCTGCACTTGATACAGGACTAAGCAAAGCACGTCTCACTACATTCAGTCATTCACACACTCTTGGTGGTAAGTACAGTATGTTTATGCTGCCTTTTTCAATTTTGCATGAATCTGCTGTGGTGTGTATCATAAGGTGGTGATCATTTGCTCCTGTCTTACCTCATTATGAACTCTTTGAAACACAGGCGCAGTTTATTGTGGTGACGGAAGAGCTTGGGGTCTGCAGGGATCTCATTCAGGAAGACCTGGGCCACCTCCAGTGGGCCCTGCAGCATGGGCGGAGAGGGAGAGAGTGGAGGGAAGGAACAAACACAAAGGGACAAAGTTAGAGAGGGAGGAAGAAAGAGAAAGGAAAACACGGCAGAGGAAGGAATGAGAGGAAGTGCTTGGGAGCATATGAACAAAAGAAAGGATGAGAATGGTTCTGGTTTAGAAATGGGGGGAAATGAACTTATTGTCTAATGCAACTAGGAAACAAGGCACTAAACCAAAGCATGAGGAAGAGATCAGATCAGAGAAGGAGACATGATTAGCGTACTGAATGGCTAAAGTCCCCGCCAAGCCTGCGTACTGCCACCATTTGGCTGCCATTTCCCCAGCATGAAATCTTGTTATCCTAACTTATATTCATCATAAAACCACAGAAAGCTCACACTAAGCCTGCATCACGACAGGCACAGTTAAACAGCTCTGATTAGCATCATAAGTGCATTGGACCTGGGCCTCAGCCCTGAGTCTGAGCTAGAGATCCAAGCACACACAGAAATCCAGCCTCCTGCACTGATTACAGTCAGGAGTTATATGTTTACCAAGCTGCTGAGCATTAGCGTTATGTATACAACCATCAAGTCAGAGCGAGAAACTGTCAGATTAAGACACTGGAAGATAAAACATAAGGGGAGAAAGGAAACGGAGACGCTGAAGCTTGCTTTGTCATTACTCCAACAGTCGCCATGCTGGCAGAACCTGGAAGCTATCAGATCAAAGAGACCTCCGGTTCAACACGCCACGCAGAGGAGACATGAAAGGAGAAAGGGTCCATGGATTGACGTTTTAACTGAATCAAGAGGAAGCAAAGGAAGGATTAAGGTTATAGATAGGATGGAAGCTTTGATGTGTGATCGCTGTCTTTTGTCTCACGTGAAGACTTGGACTGAAATGAAAATTGTAAATGTAATAACAGAAATAAAGGTGATCTAGTTTATTATATATTCATTGTATGACAAAACAGTGCAGGAGTCATCTTAGGAGTTCTTACAAACAGAGGCTGGTGTTTAGAGTTATTATTGCCAACCGCACTAATGACCTCAATCATGGTAAACCTGATTTAAGATGCTAACCGCTGTTTAAAATCATTTTGTTTTGAAACACTGCAGATTTGTCTAACACCACCTATTCTCTCATACACTATTTGACATCACCTGTAGTTCTAGCTCCTGGACAGCAATAACTGTATGTAGGATTAAACAATTTAAACCTAATGGCAAATTAAAGCTCTTTATTACCAAATAAATACTTATTTTTTTATTTTAAATGGATCTTGAAGAAAATGCCGTTTTCCTCAAGATGTTGTGAACTCCTGCATCTACAAAACTTCTGATCATTAGCAATATATATATATATATGAAAAAACCAGGGGCTATTTTCATTCAAAAGTAGATCTGAAACTTTGCTTACCTGGTTAACAGTGGCTCCCACCGAGCCTTGTAGCAGCATCTGTAGCATCTTAGCATCTGGTTGCTCCCGATGCGTGGCAACTGCAAGCTCCCTAGTTTTCTTCTGCATGTCCTCTATTGCTACCTCTATAGGAGTAAGGTCAAACTAGAAGGAATAGAGGTAAAATTATTGCAATGTAACGGTCTTAATGTTAAACATGCATGGGTTGATCTTTGGTATGAAGCCGCAATAAAGTTTCACACATTCATGCTGATCATGAACGTGTGAAAAAGCCATGACTGGCTTTAACATTTTAGCATTTTTATGATTAAGGGCTGTAATAACTGGTGTTTATTCCAGCAGTATGGTGCTATAAAGTTATGGAGTGCTGCTTCTCTTACATCTGTTATTCAGCACTGTCAGTCTGCTGCTAGACAAACTGACTTGGCTTTTCCCCTTAAAGAAAGACAAATTAAGCTGCTTGGAAAAAATTCCAGTCCCAAAAAACATAAACAGTCATTACTTAGAAACTAAAGGACCCCAACCCATCACATGAATCCTGGAACAATATCTTTTTGCATGGTCTTCCTATGCATGCTTGGGTTCTCTGGGCACTCCCAGTCCAAAAACATCACTGTTAAGTTGAATGATTTATCTTACTTTTCCTTAAGTGGGAGTGTGTGTTTGTACGGTTGTCTCTTTTTGCCCTGCAATGGATTGGGGACCTGTCTAGGGTGAGCCCCACCTATTGCCAGTGGACCACTGAGAATAGATACCAGCCCGCCTCGCAACTACACAAGCATATGTGTGTTAGATAATGGTGGGATGATTAAAAACTACATGTAGAAAGTTTAAAGCATCATGTCCATAAACAAGTCAAGCTGTTCATCCATGCAATTAGTCAGACTAATTAATCTGATGATGAATATGTGTAGCATTTTGTGTAGAAACTACTACTAAGTCTTTGTATCAGAACATATAAACATATAATATAAATAACAAATATGAATTCAATATGTTAATCTGACTTAGCAAATTTAAGATTAACAATTCCCAATGTGTGGCGTTTTTGCTCAGTACACACAGTCATGGTCATATTTTCACTCAAGGTGCTTGCATTGTAAAAATCTCATTCCTGCCCATGTACTTTGTCAAAAAAAATTAGATAAAAGCCCATCTCTTTTATGGAACTGACCTCCTCTTTCTGGATGACATTGATGCGTGTCTTGACGTAGGGGAAGGCGTGCATGGTGGTGAGGATGGTCTTCCTCTTGTACTGCTCGTTGAGCTCACCCCGAGGTCGTCCACTCTTGGTGAAGGGCGTGGTGTACATAAACCGCCTCAGGTTGAAGTTCTTCTCAAAGTTCGTTAGACGGTCTTTCATCTCGTAGTCATCAAAGTAGGGTTCCACGTATGTGATCTGAATATATGCCTAGACGGAAGTGGTGGCTTATTTGAGAACTGAGATTGGATTGTACAGTTCAGGTTTTTGCGTTGCTTTGATGTTTTCCATCACATTAATTGAAAACTGAAGATACATTCTTGATGGGATAGTTTACATTGAGTGAGATTGTGTGGACTACGTATAGGTAATTAATACTTTACCTATGTAATTGACAATCCAGTCCACACACACCAAAGACTTTGTATTTACTTTGCAAAAACATATTGATAAGCGAGGACAGGATTGTCAATTAAATGCAGATAAATTTAGTTTATTTTGGAAAGGAAAGAAGAAAAACAACCAAGACAAAGCAGAAAAGTGTTTTGCAATGCCTCTGCTTAGTGTCTATTATCTGTTGATCAGAGGCAGCCGTAAAACTTCATACTGACTCACTGATGTTTGACAGACATCTGTGGAAAAACTGTGTAATACAGTAGTACAGTGGCCTACCTTGCTGGGGTTGAGCTGTTTTCTGTCCACAGGGGTAGAGTCCTTAATCATTACCAGTGTGTCATCTCCAAAACACTGGCTATAGAAGTTCTGGGAATAGAAAAAGTTTTTGTTAACTTAATATAGTCTTTATAAAATACTGAATATTTTGGGATAATCCATGTTGATGTTTGAAAGATATTATAAAGCATAGCATAGCCGATTCCCTGGTGAGATGAATGCTTGATGCTGACATTATATGGACTTAATTCCCCTCACAAGCATGTAAATGATTTTTCCATGCTCCTAAAAGGCTCACGAAAAACAGATGGATAATTGCTAGTTATTGCGCTCTCTCATGCTGTTCACTCAAAGTCCCTCTGCTGTTATGGGATTCTACCAGTCCAGCTGGGCACCATCTTCCCATTTCATTTCAGTCAAAACACACATACAGTTCAGTCCCTTGTACCTCTAGCCTGTGTGATATCTCGGGCAGATGTGTGATCCCAGGCTCCTTGTAAATAAATTCCCGTTCATCCAGGTCTCCAAACTTGGCTCCATAAAAACCCACACGGAAATAGGTGCCAAACATCCTCTTGTGGCCCTGACGGGGAAAACAAGAAGAGTTTAAATCAGCTTAATTACTATGGTGCATGTGCCACATTTTCTTTATTATGTCAAATTCTATTTTTACATGAGGATTCCTTTTGAGGGCCATATTTATGAGAAGCTTTTTATAAAATGGCTGCCAGCCTCACAAAAAGGTTTTCTATTGTAGGTTTAATGTCACCTAGATGATTAAATTAGAAGTTTCATTATATTCTTTACCTTCTGGATGATGTTGTCAAAAGCTCGGTGAAGCTTGTCATGTGTGGAAGCCAGTTTTCGAAAATCTCTTCGAGCCTCCAAGATTGGTATGATGATCTTGTACACTTCATTCACTGCCTCATAGAGACCACCCTAATAAAAACACACACATTATAGCATGAACACGAACCATATAACTATAAAGAACTTAAAGGTCACATGTGACTCAGCTGTTGGCACCCACGCTGTACAACAGGATGATTATTTAGATCATACAGAAAAAGGAATCATTGAGCAATCATTCCTTCAGTAATTCCTCTTTCAATTAGGAATTCTTCTTAGCGTACTCTCGCTAGGTTTTCAATAGGATATGGGACTAGGACTGATAAGACCATAGCAGTTTCAACCCAATGAAGATCCATTTTCAGTGTACTGTTACGGCACACTAGATTTTTATTTAAAATATCCCTTTTGAATAGAAACGAGACTGTATCTGATCCCCTGAGTGTTGGGTGCAGAGAAGCTCAATCTTAAGACCTTTTCAGATCATCCTTTCCTTCCATGATCATAATCTGCTTCCTTCTTGACCCCACAATGGGGGTTCTTTGGCCGCATGTTTATTGGGGAACTACATTCCAAAGGGCTTGTTCTTATCAATGCACGTGGTTCAAGTTCAAGTCCCAGCAGAGTTCAACAAACTCCATGTTTCCCTCACACACATCTGTTTCGTCAAACAGTTGTTTTGTGAAACGGTTGTTTTGTCACATAGTGATTTTTTTTATTAGAGAGTTTATGATGGTTGTTATGGAGACTTGGTAACTGTAAACCCCAAAACAACACTCCGTGATGCGGTTCAATCACTGGTCCGATCTCAGTGCAAATAGAGGCTAAATAATAAAGGCTCCTTATCTATCAGATTGGCAAATGGACAAAAATAACAGGAAGTGAATTATTCATGAAAAGTTTCCATTAACTACAATTAACCTAAAAAAAATAGCATGCATTTATTTTTTTAAAGGAAATGACAGATGTTTTGAAAAAACAAAAAAACTAAACATTTTGTACTCAGAATCTTTTTTTCTCAGATTAAAGGCTGAGGTGATATTATGCTTATAAAATATAATTAATAGTAAGGGCTGGCAAATCAAATTAATAACATCAATATTTGCATTTCACTTAGAACACATGTAATTATATATTTTGAAAATTGTGAGGAATTAAAGTAATTTTTACAATGATATCAGGTGGTGGTACATATTTTGTATTGCTATAGCTTAATTGTCTTACATTACTGAAAAGCTCAGCAGCCTGTTCGAGCAATCCCACCAAACCGCTCTCCGTGAAGTATCGTCCCGAGCACACGCCATCCTCATCCGGGGACAGGATGTCATCGGACACAGCTGACTCCTCAAGCACATTGGGGGAAATGTTCTGTGAAGAAAAATCAGTCGCCAAATCAATTAGTTAGCCCACTTAATCAAATAATCAATCAAGTGGCTTAAAAGGATGTGTCCTGCTGTGGTGAGAGGGAACCATCTGGATTATCATCCAATCAATGACCTGCTGACTGATACAGAATTCAGTGTTCTGTGCTACACAGGTCTTGTATGAGAAATGGCTCATTAATGGTGCCATCATTTTTAGAACCGTTGTAGCAGTTTTTTTTCCACTCTGGGTCAGTCGGCTGCAAAATGAGCATACTTAGGTTTTTTGTCCTAATAAGGACAAGGACTTCAAGGCATTAATTTGATAAACTTAGCAAATGTCTAACCAAAATGACTTGGACAGGTGTCAATAACAAATATTGATCAGGATGTCTCTTTGTTGGGTTAATGTTATTTGTTAAAATTACTTGCTACTTGCAGTATCATTCAATGTGTTTCTTGCCATTTCTCTGCATACCTGGAAGGTGACACTTCCAACAGGAAGGTATTTGTGATCCTCCAACATGCTGAGGTACTCAGCCACCAGAGCAGCAGCATGGACCAGGCACATGGCTGACTCTGTGTAACACTTCCTGTTGTTGTGCTTCTCTGCCATGTTCTGCAGCCAGGTCAAACGGAGGTCAGGAGACGTCTGGTAGCCCTTTGCTATCCTGGAGAATAAAGAGAAAGAGCATACGTTTTCCCTCCTTGTTCTTTACCCTTTATTTAATCACTTACAAGTCTAATTAAGATTAAAATCTGCCTTGGGAGCAACTCAACTGAGAAAAAAACTGTTTTGCAGCACAAACAAGAGCATTGAGTGGGAACATTTCGTACATGATGTACTAAGCACATTTACTGTACTTTGCAAAAGTTTTTGGACCTTTTTTCATCATTTCAACACATTAAAATCCCAAACTTCAAGGTTTTTATTGTGATTTTAGGAGATAGACCAAGATATGTTCACAGTTGTTTAGTTGAAAATAATAAATGCCTTAAATATCTCACAGTTCAAATCGTCATATGAAAACACAAAGAGTACAACACAGCTCCACTACACATAAAGTAAAGAAAAATCCAACGTCTTTAAAATAAAATGCAGAAAATATGAGTAAATGTTAAACCTACTGATAATATTTGAGCAAAATATGGACCAGCATTGGAGCTGTGACATAAGATTCAGCTACTATAGTCAAGTGGTATCAAGAAAAATAAAAAATTATTTTCTGAATCTGAAATGACTCAGTTACTATTTATTAAAAAAAGTAAATCACTGCAGTACAAGTAAAAAAGTATTCAGAAATCTGCATCTCAAATGTTTGTCAAATATCTACTTTAAGTGCTCAGAGATGCATGTTTAGGTAAACGTAAAGCATTTTGTATGTGAAGGTTCTCCTGCAGGACTATCAAAACAGCCACTCATCAGGTGACTAGCAACGCCTGGACAGAAAGTTGCATGACGAATAAGACACGAAAAATTACTGAGTCACATTGAGGTAGAGTGCCAGAATCAACAGTAGCGCACGTATACTCTCTTTGTTTCGATGCATCCCCCACTTGCTCCACACACACAAGCACTCTCGCATTTGTACGCACATTGTTTAGTTTTGCATATACACAAAACCAGATCAGAGGACTAAACTGCTACCACATGGTTACCATGGTGAAGACAGCAAATAGGGGCTAAACAGCACAGACCACAGAAGAATAACAATCAGCATTGAGGGGTTTGGAAGAAGCAAAAGAATGACAGGCAAAATAAAAAAAAGATGATATAGAAAGGCATATAGATTGAAAGAAGGAGGTACCTCTGTCTACATCAAGTCTGTTTTCATCCTTACCTATACATAAGGTCCATAAGCATTTCAGGATCCTCCTGAAACTCCCTCATCTTCACAGTGTCTGACAAGATGCTATTGAGGTTTCTTAATAGCTCATCCACCTGAACATCCAGACATAAGTAAGATCATACGTTTTAGAATATTTAATCAGGATTGCTCATGGTTTCTGACACTGTGTTTAAACCTTCACCTGTGAGGGCAGCTGGGTGTTCTGCATCTCGCCGTCCTCCTCTGCATAAGCCAGGATGGTGCGAAGGGAGCGCCTAAGATATTCCTCCTGGAAGTCTGATGATTTTCCCACCAGCGAGGCCAGTGACATTGTGACCTGCATCTTCACCCTTGAAAAGTTCTGAGAAGAATGCAACACACGCAACAATTAACCATACAAAGTGAATTATCCATGGATCCACAAAGAATATTGGTAGAATTGGGTGCTTTTTCCTTCACTTTCATGTGAAGAACAAAAGTCTGCACTATGTAAATAATAAGCAATAATAAATGAAAGAATAAAAGCGAAGATCCAACCAAATCTGAAAACAGCCAGTTTATTAGAAATAAATTTACTGAATCAGATTAAAAGAAATTGATCACCAATATATCCAACCTAAAGAGAAAACAAGAAAAACATAAACCTTTATCACTACTAAACTGTCCTAATTAGGATCATTTCAAAACATCCTAATTAATGGGAGCAAAACCTTGAAATGATGGCAAAGGGGGCATTTCAACCTCATGAAACTGGAGCTCATCGCCAAAGATGAACTGTCAAAATACCAGTGACAGCATGTAGAAAACTGGTAAAGAATTAAGGGTTTCATTGGTGTGATGACAATATAGAATTATTCCTTTGATTATTGAGGAGGGTAAAATATTATGTAATTTATTTAATAAAATGCTAAATTTTAATTATACTGTTCTATTATTTTTTGAGAGATGTCTGTTTAATCTTCTACAAGAAATAAACTTCTTGGTTGAATAGAAACAATTTCAAATCTTTATATGTTTACAATTTACTTAATAGCAAATAAATGACTGAAACAGCCAGTTATGAACTAAACCTATTTAAAACAGCTGGGGTAAGAACAATTACCTGTTTTTCCACCTTCTCTTCTCTCCTCCTCTTTCACACTACCTGTCCAAGAACAAGAGCCTGACAAACACCCTTCTATCTTCTGAGCAAATGTGCGAAAGAGACGGTGCCCGTACTTGCGAGATGTCCCATCCATCTCCAGCATGACTGGCTAAGCGGGAAATGATCTCCCATTAGCAGAGACATAATCACCCATGGATCATCTCTACGGCCCCATTCTGTTCAACTGAGCATGGAGCCAGGGGCTCACCACTCATCACTGCCCTCTAACTCAGTGTGTGTGTGTGTATGTGCGTGTGCATGTGTGTGTTTGCCCTACAATACGGACTTAATGACAGTTTAAGTCAACACATAAAACCTCTTTGTCTTTCTTTTTATTTAATTTTTTTTAGTTTCATCTGGCCCTCTTCCCTCTACTTCTGGTTATTATTCTCACTTTTCCAGAACTGGAACTGGATGTGTGTTCCTGGTATTTTCTTATTTTATTGTTATAATCCAAAATTAAACAATGAAGAGTAAATAAGAGATGAAAAAATAGGTGTCTGTTACAGATGGAGAGCAAAATGTGGGTGGAAAACAGGATCAGGCCATAAACAAAGAAAGAGGTAGACGGTAAACATTGTATGGATGACTCATTTGGCTGCTACGCTAATTCAGATCACAGCTCCTTCTGTATACACAGTATAAATAAACATAAACAGGGACACGAAGAGAGGCAAGACTCCCTAGAAAGTGGAGATACTGTATGTATGTGCATGTAAGCGTGTTCCATAGACAGGCGCCTGACTTTGATTAAAGCGAACAGATTGTAAACACAGGAAATATCGACTGCAGCAGCAGTTATCGAACCAGTGAAGAAAATGAAAGAAGATACTCTGTCTTATGCTTGCTGCTCCTTTTAGATCTGTCTTTTTCATTTCCCACTATTGCTGCTTCACTTCTGTTACAAACACTCCTCTATCTTCATCAAGATTTTCTTCTCTCCGGGCCTTTTGAAATTCCTTCCCTTCCTTCCCCATGTGACACAAACGCGTACACACGCATATATACCAAAGCACACACACACATACAGAGAAGAGGTGTCATTAGTTAAAGAGGGGTAAGAACATGGGGAGACAGACAGTAACATATCTCTCTGCTCTCTACTTAGAGACACATCCTTCACCAGGAACTTTCTCCTGCACGCTCAAAATAGACATGGAAAAGACATTAAAGCTGAGCAGAGAGGAAGAGCAGATAGGATAAAGATCTGAGTGACTCGTTGCTTCAATGGGTCTGAAGCAGGGAGCCATTCTGAATTCTCACTGGCATAAAATTTACAATGCCTTGCAAAAAGTACCTGTGACATTACAACCACAAACGTCTGTGTGTGTTATTGGGATTTGAGGTTTTAGACCAACACAACTTAAGAGTATAATTGTGAAATAGAAGGAAAAGCACCTAAAAAGTGTTTTGGTGGCCTTAAAACATTTGAGAAGTTATCGGAGGGACAAGTTAATAGAATTTGGTGTCATACAATATAATTTATTTACTGTAATTTCTGTAATTTATGTTTCTAAACTTTAGAAAATGCAGCCTGCTGCTGCACAGGCACAGGTGACTCTTTGGGCCCTGAACAATTGCTTTAATTAATGTCGGTCTAAATTCTTTTTTTAAGAATTTGTGGCACTAGTGGGTTTTATTCATGAATAGCTTGACAGGAAGAAGAGCAGAGGGAGAAGGGGGGAATATATGCAGTAAATAACTGGGGCCCTGGAATAAACGCAGGGACAGCTGCATCAAGAACTATAGCCTCCATATACTGTGTGTCTGCTTTATCTCTAAGCCACATGACACCTCTGGCCAAACATTTTAAAGAGCTAAGGAATGAGGTGCTAGACATTCTAGCCCCAGCACTCTTTTCATGTGTTTTTTGCAATTTCCACAACAGAATGACTAAGAGCAGAAAATATTTGTCCTTTGGTCACAACTTAAGTGCTTTGTTGATGTAATTTCCACACATATTCAATGGTGGAAATGTATTCATTACCATTTTGTTAAAGCTTAAGGTTTTGTCTTTAGTCTGACAAAAAGAAAATACAAGTAAATAGTTTTTAAAAAGTCCCTAAGCTATTTTACATTAGAGGATATTTATAAATATTTTTGGGATTGCAAAGGTTGCAGACACCCTATCTAAACAGATCTAAGAAAGAAGGAATAGATGTAAGAAGCAGTCACGAAGTTCATGGTAACTCTGGAGGGGCTGCAGAAGTCCACAGCTCAGGTAGGGCAGGCTGCAGATGGACAAATTGTTGAGTAGAAAAATGAGAACCTTTCCACAAGCTGTGCACTGGATGCAACAAGCATGTGGAAGAAATTGCTTTGGTCAGTGAAGGCCTGAACAGAACTTCGTGTTATAAGTAAATTGTTTGAGTACTGGAAAAATAGCACCGTATAGCACTAGGAACACACCATCACTGTAGTACAACATGGTGGTGGCACAGTCATGCGGTAGGGGTTAATTCCAAAGCATCCCACACTTTTTAGATTTTGATTTGCCAAGATGTATTTAATAAATACACAATTTCTCTTCCACTTCCCAATTACAAGCTAGTTTATGTTAATCTGTTAAATGAAATATAAGTAAAAAATGTTGAGGTATCAGATGTAAAAAAAAAAAGAAAAGCTCAAGAGATATAAAAACATTTGAAAGGCACTGTTAATTAACTTCACAGACTAACTATGAATTAATCTTTCCACAGGGAGACCTTTAAAACAGGATTTTTATAAAGCCTATGGGATGCTCTGTTGTGTGTGTGTGTATTAACTTACACTGGCATTACTGTAGCTGTATCTCATGATGAGATAGAGTGTGGCACATGCCTGGCTCCTGTTCTCATCAACAGGGCTGCTGCAGTACTGAAGCACCTTCTGGCACAGATCTGCACACTGCTCCGCCTCCTCCTCGAACAACAGGTCTCCGAACTGCACGCAAGCAAACCATCAGGTGTGCTCTACAAGGCAGTGTGCCTACATACATCTATAATTCTAGCTTACATCAGCGGTTTGACACCCACACAAACAAAGAAGAACATCTAATTTAGACTCAGATAATGTTTGTGTAATGACCACAACCCACACATGCAGCATCCTTTTCAGAAAAACAGACACGCTCACGATTATGATAATGCAACTACCTTGACGACAAGTGCTCTCAGTGTGCTGAAGGTGTGACGGAGGAAAGTCGTGCTCTGGTTGCAGGTGAGAGAGTGGAGTAACACCTTCAACACGCCACCAACAACACTATCTTTACACTCATTTAACGGCACCGCCTGCACACAGAGCAGATGGAGAAATTATGCAGATAGAAACACCTGCGGGTGGAACACAGTAAATAAACACTGAGAGGACACAACGTAGCAAACCGACTATGTCGAACTGAGATTAAAACATCTGGTGAGTCAATTACACTGTTATCTATTATTATTTGTAATAATTGATGGTTCACCCTGATTTACCTTGAGGTTTTCCTTGTATCATCTACAAAAAGCTCACCATGATCAGACTCAACATACAATTTTGATCTCTGCCAGTGCAACAAAAATGTAGGCCTCTACTTTAAAATGTTGTAGTGTGTGTTATTTAAAGAATTAATATTGTGGTAAAATTCCAGGTGAGTGAAGACCACTGGTGTCAAAAAATTTCACAACGTGGGCTGAATTTGTAAAGTTGGAAGTACTTGCAGGGCACAAGAAATTTAATTCCTAAATAAAAAGAGAAAAAAAAATCTAATTACTTTAAATGCTTGTGACGGTATTTGAAAGCCTAGCTCTGCCACATTCCTAGTGGCTAGAAAGCTTCAGCTAATAGAAGTTTCTTTAGAGCACAAACACATCCAGTCAGTATTAAGAATAAGGGAAAAGGGACAAAATAAGATTTAATCCAAGCAAACTGCTGTGAATCTTTTTGCCAAAAATGATTCCACATTAGCAAAAAGGAAGATTTTATCCAAATGTTGATTTTGAGGTTTTTGAAGACGCTATGAATTAAATTAGGGAAGAGATGACACCCACACCAAAAAACATTTCCATGCCCATCACTGAAGCTAAAAACTTGGCGAAAGACCTGCAAGTGTAATAATTACATATAATTATAGAATTAACTCTTAACCATAATTTATTTGGTTTGGAAAAACTGCCTTTCATTTTAAAAGCCTTTAGATCAGCAGTTGTATAACTTGTTTCTTTTTTTCATGCCAGTTCAATGTTTCTTTTTATAATTTTCTTTCTCTTCATTTCTTTGAATTTGTATTTGAAGTAATTTTCCATAAATTATATTACTTCAATAATGGTCCTAATGTGATTGTGAAAAGATCATTTTCCAACCTGTATTATAGTCTCTAAAAGGTCCAAGACTATAAGATTAGCCTCTGCTAAATTCCCACTGATGAGAGCCTCCTGGTCCAACTCTGCTTTTGTTCTGAAAGGCGATGACACAAAGGTTACACAAAAATAATTAAAAAAAAAACATATTGACTGTAGGAAATAGGATTGGTAATTAGAGAAAAAGCAGAAGACACGTATGGTAATCGTACTTATCCTGTCGATCGTTTGTTTGCCTCCACTGAGTGAGGTCTTTCCTCCAGCGCAGGTTCTCTCTCTGACCCACAGTTCTGTCCGTTCCTGTCAGCAATTCAAAAGGAGCTCATGAATAAACAGGAAAATAAAGTACGACTGTCAAACAAACTTACCTATGCTTTTTATTCAGCATATGAAGGTGTTCTTGTATGTAAGATGAATATTTATTGCGAACTACACTGGACTATCTTAAGTAAAAAAAAAAAAGTTGACAATTCATTAACTGGAAAAAAATAATTGTTTAAATGTTTAAACCTTAATGCTGAAGAGAGTTTATTTGAAAATTGCTTAACCTTTGTTCTGCAGATTTTTCATATGATATGACATCAAAGAAAAGTTGTATTCCTTAAAATAAAAAATAAAGAAAAACACAACAACAAATGTGTTACCTCCAACCCGTTTCATCATTTCTCCACGGGCTCCCATTCCTCTCAGCAGGGCTTCTTCTAGCTGCAGCTTGGCCTGCTGAGATTTCTGTAAGGCCTGTGTGCTCACTTTGTCACTGCTCTGCTTACCCTGCAGATGCACATTAAAAACAAAATCACTAGTTTGAAAGCAAAACTCATACAATTTGAATATTTTGTAAAAAATATGTAAATGCAGACAAGAAATTCAAAATATACAACTAGAATCAGGATTTTTTTTAATAAAGGTTAAGGAAAATTGTTCCATCTGAGCTATTAAGAAACAAAAAAGCCCATAACTGACCCTGTACTCAAAGCAAGATACACATATAGTGAGGAGCTCCAGCAGTTTATTGAGTTGTGATGGAGGCATATCCACAGTCCAGCGCTGGATAAGATTTCTATCAGCATTCTTCATCACCCAGAGGAAACAAACTAGCAGGTGGCGACTGGTGTCTGCAGCCAGGGTGGCAACAGATTTACCTTGCTGGGAACACATAAAGACAGGCAGATACAATTTATATTTTTTACAAAATAAGGAAAACATAAGTTTGATTTATGACGTATTTATATGTCTGAAGAGTCCCCAGACTGGAGTCTGCAGCAGCACGTGTGTGCATAAACTGAGTTCAGCTTGGGTCACTGGTTGGTTCCGTCTGAGCTGCACTTTCAAAACAAACACGGTGGATAAAGCGTCTGGTTAGCCTCCGGGTCAAATCGCACCTTTGTCAATTCATAAGACCATTTTGTACCTACATATTTTTATCATGCTAATTTCTGTAGCATTTAAGTATTTACAAAAATTATAGATAACATTTCGTAAAATGCTTAATGAATTGAATTCAAGACAATGTTTATATATTACCATCTGAAACATTTTTAAGAAGCACTCACATTTATTCTGGTTCTGATCCCCATTTGGATGCTTTATGCGATACAAGTCTATGCATGCATCTTTTGGGTTCCTTTTTATAGATAACCCAACTCAAAATCATGCTGCACTCCTCTTTCTAATGGGTACATCAATAAGTGTGTCTAATAGTATATCATTGACAAGCTTTTTTAAACCCTATTGTGAAGTGATTGGTCAGCTCTTTCACTCTGGCTTCAGAGAAGTATGGTTCCTCCCCATCTCAGCAGGCCTTTAATCTCCTGCAGATTAATTTAGCTTCATTCGTGTGATGATGAATCACTGCTGTGGATGACTACTGCTGCTTCATTGTGTGGCAGTTTTGATAAATGTAGCCATTAAGCTCCCACTGCCCTATGTGTCCCACCTACAACCCGGTTACTCAAGTCTCTTTTTGTCCAGAGCTGAACTGAGCCAATGCGCTCCAGAACCGACATTGAACACCGTCGCATTTATGCAAAAACGTGTCACTGTTTATTTGAATATGTGCATTACCAATTGTCCTGCAGTGACTAAATGATTCATGAATATTCTGTTTGAAAGCAAGCTGCCTGAATAAGAGGAACCAGCGCCCCGGCTGCTGCTCCTCCGGTTTCTGACAACTACCAGGCCAACGGCTTGTTCACGTGAAAACCGCTTTTTCCACAACAACATTTCACGTAACAACATAGGGAAGTGATTCATGTTCTGGAGTGGAAGAGAATGGCGGTGCTCAGTTTTGGTGCCTGTGCTGTTGCTGCAGCCACAGCTTGATGGATGTGTTTGTCAAGGAGGACGGCCCTGTTCACTTATGTCGGCAATGCCTGGCCATAAACCATCTTCCACAGATGTGCGTGTTTATGTGAATGAGTGATATTTTTTTCTTTTTTCGCAGGATGGATGAAGTGCATGTGTGGCTCTGACAGCTAATCAATCAGCATCTGCCCAGCTCACCTGTTGGAAAGCAAAACACTCACAAAACAGAACCATACAAAAGTTTTTAAACCCATTTAAAATTGTACAACCGTAATTCCAATTAGAAGCATAATCTTTACCAGGGATGCCATGGAGACAAGAACGTTACGTCCCAACGTGTTGAAGGGATTCCCAGCAATCGCCATGGCAACAGACTGATTGATAGGTGGCACATTTTCAAGGTCATCCTCGGATTCGCCGGTCTTGTTCTTGCCGGAGCGTGTGTCACAAACTGAATGAGACAAACAGGAACCGGGCGTATTTACGTGAAGCAGAGAGGAGTTACAGCTGTAAGTTCAGCACTGCCGTGTCTTACGTAGATGTAAGACAGACAATAGAGCCCAGCATTAACACATTTATGTCAGGATGAAGACAAATGGATGAGTGCAGGTATATAGAAAAATAAAGTTATTTCATTGTGGCTATGATTAAAGGCATTAACCTTTCAACTTGTTAAATCTCATTAATGGCACGTTTCACAGTATCTTCATCACCAACACTTGGAGTATACTGAAAAAAAAAAACTGTCATCAATCCATGACAGGATACTTTTCTACATACCTGTGAAATCCAAGTAGTTGGTCGATTCTATAATAATCCCCACCAGGGGGAGGTAGAGAACAGACACCTTGGCTCTGACATCAGTTTTAACACAACGATCATCCAGATCATGGGAACACAGCAAGCTGTAAATTGCATTGATCGCCTTTCTTTGAACCTTTCCCCTGCAAACCGAGGAAAAAAAGGTTTTTTTCATTTCCTCACAAACATAAAAAGCATATTTTATGATAGATCTTCACAGACTTTTTGCAGACAAAAATCTGAAAAGTGTGGAATGCATTTGTTATCAGCATTCTGGTAAAATTGTATTTTGCAACAATTGTGGCTAAAAGTAATTTGTGGTGCATCTCAACCAGATTTACACATCTAGTCAGTGGATTTTTTTTTCCGAATTATTTTTGCAAAAAAAAGCTCGAGCTCAGCCAGAATAGATATGAGTAAACACTCAGTCTCACGTTTATCCACAAATACTCTCCTAAATTGAAGTCTTGACTTTGACTGGGGTATTCAATACAATATGCATTAACTAAACCATTCAACTGTAGTTCTGTTTGTATTTAGGGTTACTGTCCTGCTGGAAGTGTTTTGCAACATCTAGAAGCTTTTCTCTAGATGAAAAGAGAAAAGCCACCACCATGTTTCATCCTGGGAAGGGAATCTTTAAGGAGTTTTCCATGTTAGTTTTTCTGCCACACAGAGTTATAGGCAAAAAAGTTAACATTTCATTTGGTCGTCAGTATGCACTACCCCGTACTGCACAATCATTTAAAATACAGGGTTTTTTGGTTTTACTGTGACAAAAAGTGAAACTTTTCTGCATTTGATGAAGATACAGAATGCAGCTTTTGAGTAAAAAAAAATCAGAATGTAGCAAAAAACAATTGGAAACAATTTGACAGAGTTCCTCCCTACCCTTCTGATTCCATGTCAAGTGCTGCGCTAAGTTCCGTTAAGAGCAGACCGGTGAGGTAATGCTGTTGCTTGAATTCCTGAGACAGATCAAACAACGCCAAGATCCTCTGCTGTTCCTGGTAGGAGCCAGAACTCTGAATGGAAAAAAAAAACTATGAAATGAGAGGGAAACAACCAGAAGCCAGGAGTAACTGCAATTTTTGAAAACATGTTGGCTGAATGATCAGATATTGTCTCTAGATTCCTCTTTATGATACTTCCAGAATAAAGCCGTCTGCAACTTTGTATTTACAGACATGATGTGTTATGCAGAGATATGTGCTTTGCTTTAAAACTGCACTAAATTTGATGGCCTTAGATACAAATTCAAAATCTTCCACTCAAGTGGGCACACCTGTGAAGAAATGGATGGACAGGGAGAGGCGGGCGCAGAAGCCGTGCTGCTGAAGAAGAGGCTCAGGTTGAGGTAGTGCTCATGGCTGCAGAGGATTCGCAGGAACTCCAGGCGCATGCTGATCAAAGTTGGCATTGAAACACTCTTGGCTGACATCTACAAGTGAAAAAAAAGAAGAGAGATGGTCAATATTATCTTCAAGGTATGTTATTTTATACAAAATTGTATATATTAAAATTAAAACGACTTTACCTGGTTGCAGTAGTTTCTCACAAGCTGGAAAACAAACCCTCGGTCCATGAGGGACAGCAGGTCGTAGAGGAAGAAGGCCAGACTGATGTTGATTTTCTCTGCTTGCTCTACCTCCTGAAACAACAGTCAACAAACAGCAATCAGTAAGCTGCACTGACCGGATCTCGACAAGCATCTAGCTGAGCAAGCCAAGCTTTTGTTACCACAGAGACAAATTTAATTAGCACTTCCAGCTCCCTGTTGTTTAGAGGACACAGAGAAGATGAGCACTCAAACAGCCCAACTCAGGAGATCAGAAGGTGTGGAGGGGATCCTCTATTAAACAGCTTAGGGATTCGAGTTGTGGGAATCTGCTTCAGTTGGCTCTGCTGATAAATGTCTTTATATTTCGTCACCTTTTGTTGTTTGACGAGGATTGTGCAAATCTCTGCTGTGACCACAGAGACGATGGTGGTGACGTCATCTTTGAATCTGTCAGAGAAGCGGCTCCTTCGGGGGACAGTGTACCTGTCTAGCTGAGACACATGCTGAGCCATGCTTTTCACCTGTTTACACATGCCACACAGGAAACAAACAGGAATCACACATCAGAAAAACATGGAGAAAAAAGAAAAAGCCAAACACATGCAGCAACCGCATAGTCAGTATACGGAAATTGGTTGACACCATGGAGATTTTAAGATACGTGTTGTTAAAAGTTATAATTGTCTTATTTTAGTTTCCCATTTTTAGGGGAGTAGAAACATCTCAATTTTGATGAAAAATAAACATTTAAAATTTTATAAAGAAGAGCCTTTAAACTCTCCTGTTTCAGAGGCAAATCCTGCATACATGGTGCCCTGGGCCAGCCCTTCAGCTCCTGCCAAAAAGCCAAATATTTATAATAAAATATAAATAGCATATTAAAAATATGCTAATTTTAACAATACTCACAATAAACTATAGTGTATAAATGTGGTTGCATATATAAATGGACTTTTATAGCATCAGGTTTTTATAGCAACCTGAGAAATTTTTGCTCAGGTTTGAAAAATTATTTTTTGTGTGTGTTTTTGTCTATATCTATGAGCAATACAAAACTGTATTCTACACATAAGATATTTATTTTCCTTTTTCCTTTGCTCCATGCCTCCCCTATCAGGCTGTGCAATCCTATGTGGACAGCAAAAACGTCAGCTGCCGGTGTCAACAGTAATGTCAATGTTCAATTTGAATCCTTTTGATTTTTTACCCTATTTATTATGAATATTTAAAGTCATATGTTTATTTAACTTTTTGCCTTATGAGTTAAACTCTAACATGGAGTCGTAAAAAATATAAAAAACTGACACTGACCAATAGCTCAAAGAAGAACCAGGCGTATTTGTAAGCATTTTCTCTGCAGACGCCAGTGCTGACAACCATCTGCAAAGCCAGCTCCTCATGAAATTGCTGTAATAGAGAAAATAAAATGTAGTCAGAAATAATGCATCCACAGTGTTGACTGAACTCTGACCAACCACAATGTCCTCAATGTTACACTCCCACCTTGTGGCTAATAGAGGATAATGGATGGTGGATATTCCAGACTGTAGGTGTTAGTTTTGTTTTTCCATACCTTTCCTCTGTATGTGTTCAGATTATAACTTACATCCGTCATTTCCTAAAAGAGCAAGTCCTCTTGTCCAAAATAAAGAATGCAATAAAGAATGCATTCTTTATTTTAATTACGACATAGCTGTTGATAATAGTAACATATTGCAAGAAAAATAAATGAATCCTCAGATGACCAGTAGCTGCTGTTTGAACTCTGTATGGTATCCTACTCCCAAAAACAATTCTCTCTTCTGCTAATTTTCCAAATAACAAACCAACTGTATAAGAAATGAACATGAATATCACACTAGATTTTATGCAGCATCTTTCTTCTTTTCAGTCGGTACCTTTCTGTTGGAGGGCCTTGTGCTTCCTGCAGAGTTCTGATAGTTGCTGGTTTCCACATAGGTGGACACGCGGCTGCCCGGGTAGTTGAGGCCCTGCAGACAAAATGTTCCATTAAACTATGAAGGATGTTTTCATTAGAATGGCTAACTGGTGGCCTATTAAAACACCTAACACACAGAGGAGCTGAAGAATAAATTCTCTATAAATGGAAAAGTTGGGGTGTTTATAGATAGAATCAGATATTTACATACACTTTGTCAAATGTGCATAAGATTTTTTCGTCCGCCTGTTTCACATTAAATCACAATGAACCTGTGCTGTTTTAGGCCAGGGATCACCAAGAATATTAATGCCACAATGTGAGTGTTATTTATCATTTTTCTTCAGAGTCAGTAGTTTAGATAAACTACTGTTGCTGCGCAAGTTACAATGGCCAGATAATGATGTGCAGGCTTGATTTCTGAAGGAATAATTAACATTTGAGCTAAGCAGAGCCATGCATATCCTTCTTTGTGTGACATCATAGGAAACCCTTAAGGAAATAAGCAAAGATAGCATGAAGATAATTGTGGTCCCCCACAAGCTTGGTTCACCCTTTCCAGAAAATGCAACATTCATCTGTATCTAGTCTGACCATTCTGAGTCTGATCTCAGACACAGATTGGGTTCTGTGTCTAAGAAATGCAAAAGCGACAGACCTTGTGAAGATGCTGGCTAATGCTAATACAGGACAGTGTCATTATCCACAGTACTGACATGCACTGCAAGTTCACCTAGCATGTTTTTCCACAAAAGAAATACTTTGCAAATTGAATACTTTTGTTAATCCCATTTGAAAAAAAAACACAAAAAAAACAGGGAAAGTTTTGTATGACTGTTAAAAAGTGAGGAAAAAAGTTCAATGGTCTTTTTATGACATGTATGTAAACATCTCATTCAAACTGTATAAGCCATACTCAGATCCTTTATATCTGTCTAACAATCTTGTAAAAGATGTACATTCAGTGAAAACTGAGATGGATCTCTTAATACTTCAGATTCATCATTACCTTTGCAGAAAGAATGTCTTTAATCTCAGCATCTTCATCAGATGCTTGCTGAGCAGGGATGTCGGGGTTGCTGCTGCTGCGGACCCGGGACTGGAGAAGCATGCTGCCAACTCTGGCGGCCGTAGCCGGACCTATGGTCATGTAACGGCTGTCTGATGATGGAACTGAACCTGCTGGACCTGAGGGCAAGGTGCCAAAAAACATAGAAATCACAAACCTGGAGGTTTTGGCAGTATATACACTTCAGTGACTGAAATGATGAGGACATTACCGGCATTCTGCATGTCTCGGGGGGGATCAGGAAGACGAAAGACCCAGTAAAGGTAGGTTGCTAAGAGGGTATTTCTTCCCAGCTGATCCCTGAATAGTTCCTGGCTGTTATGAAGACTGTTGACAATAGACACCACCGATTCAAAGGCTATCTGGGCCAGATTGGCTAAAAAAAAAGGGACATGTGCGCAAATATGCACATAGATATGGTTAGAAGTTTAAAATGAGAAAGTATAAGTAAAAAGATAAAACAAATTTGTTATACTATGATTAAAATATGAGAAACATCCTATTTTAAGTGGCATCTCACCAGTTTGGCCAGCTATGACCATGGGCTGCATGATGAGGGTGAAAAGTTTATCCAGTACCCGGTGGAGGAAGAGCACCAGAGGCTCTAAATTAGAGGAGGGCAGAGATATGATGCTGAGCTTCAGCTCATGCTCCAGTTTGTTCTCGGGAATCTTCTCGTCCTTGAACCGAACAGGGAATGAAGTTCCACCTTCCAGCGCATGACACAGGGTGAAGAAACGCTCCAAGTGATTGTCCTGGTGCAGTAAAGGGATGGTTGTTTCAGAGAAGTCAAAATAAAAGAATCCATAAAGGCATATTAGAAATCAAAAACAGGTTGTAATTGAAGATGATCTGTCTGGTCTCTGACGATGCAAGTTGAAACAAGTAAAACTTTAAAATGTGTTCTTACTTGAGGGTGAACAGACGATACAGCTTGGACCTCAAGATTGAAAAGCCCTTTGTGGCTCTCCATCCACTTGACTGGAGGGACCTGGGGTGGGAGTTTCTACAAGGAACAAGGCAGAACATTTTTTTATTTCAATCTGAAAAAACATTTTCAATGTGCAATTTTTAAATAAATTGCACATTGAATTAATTAAGTGACATCTTTAGATTGATATTTAATTCCATTTATTCTGTTATGTGTTAGAAATCAACAAACTCCACAGTAAATGTGCCTGAAATTATGCATCTTTACAAGATTTATCATGATAAATTCCCTAATATTGTGACTGTGACATGACAAACCGTGTGTACCTCTGGAGTGTGTAGCGAGTAGTTGACAGGAAGTCGCTCCAGAACGATTGGCAGACAAAACTGTCCAGTCTGCAGTCGGTCGCAGTTCAGGATGGGCAACCACTGCAGCAGAGTCAAACACCAGATTCATTAGAGCAGCATAGTTAAAGACTGAAGACTTCAAGACTGAAACAAGGAGTCTTATCAGAGAAAAGTTAAATCTTACAGAGTATCCAATGAGGGTCTCGCCACTCTGGTTCTGTTTCTGTTGGCAGCTGATGTGGTAGAAAGTAAACAGCAAGTGATGCCTCTCTGTCAGACGGGCTGGAAGGGAAAGCTTCACTTCCTCATAGAAGTCTGGAGACCTGAGAAAGACAAGAAAACAAAAGAAAGCACAAAAGAAAAAAGGTCGATGAGAATGGAGGGTAAGAGAGGTGAAACCCACAAACACTTAAAACGATTGATCAAATAAGAAGAACTAAAAGAAAGTAGGGCGAAGAGAGGGGAGAAATGAGGACAGAGACTGAAGTCCTTTCAAATGTAATAGAATAATTAATATTTTAAAACAATAGAAGCAGGGGATGACTACAACGCGAAGACATTACAAAATAAACAACTAAGAAATTAATCTGCTGAATGGATGAAAAACAGACACGCTGATGAACTACAGTAACAAATCTCCCAAATTTCAAGTTTTAGTTTTTTATTTATTCATTCATACTTGCATATATACTTTTTACATATCACAAGAAAGCCCAACACCTAAGGAATACAATAATGTGTACTTGCTTGTTATGGTATGTAACAGGCGTGTAAACTTCTTGTAACAACTCGGACCCACTGGATTTCCCAAAAATAACCTAAAAATAAAAAGGAACATGAAGATGAATAAAAACATGAATGCATTTCACAATATGTCAACTTTCAACATGTTTAATAATTTTAAACAGTCACACTCACAGGCAGAACACAACTGGGGTCCTCTCCACTCATAAACTGGATTTTGATGGTGATGTTTCTTGCTGATGTGAGCCTGTTGACAAAGTTCAGTCTCTGGGGGTAGACAAAGAGCAGGTTCCTACAAACAAACAGAGAAAATGAGGATGAGACCTCCTGGTCATTACATAAAAAAAAAATCCGAAGAAACATGTGAATGAAAGAAAGCTATTACAAAACAAATCACTAGATGGCGCTCCTGTAGCAAATATATCTTAGCTATCTAGTGGTAAGTTGACAAAAATTTCTCCCGGCCTTTCACGGTTTGCTAACGCCACAGTTGTTATCAAGAAGGCAACGCAATATGTGCCCTTTCTGAGATTGCTCAAGAAGGACAACATCGACCAGAAGCTGCTGATAACTTTCTGCCGGTCCTCCATAGAGATCAACCTAACCTATTGTGCTTTGGACTGGAAGAGACAGCAATCAAGAAAGAGCAAAAGATTATGGGCTGCAGTCTCACTTTTCTAAAGTGCAATTAGATTTTCATTGCCTCAGCAGAGCAAAGCATGTTAACAAAACAGCACTTTTTTGTTCTTTTACTTTTAGCAGACAGGAGAGCCAAACAGCACTTTGATGTAGCCTTTTAATTTTGTTGTACTTCCAACAAGATTTGTTGTATACAATTATGATAAAAGCTTTCTATTCTAACAGACGGCAAACCCACCTGTAAATATTGTGAGGGACGTAAACTTCACTGGAGGGGAACTCCAACACCTCTTTGATGGGACGGATGTTTTTCTCAGCCACTGGTATGAGTGGGATGAGTTCGGTGGACAGGCAGGCCTGCGGCGTGTCGTGGATGGGAGACATGTCCAATTTAATGCAACCTGGAAGACATGATGATTTAAAGTTTGCTTATATGGCACATTAGATAGTGATTAGATACTTATTGGGTGCCCAGAAATAGACACCCAATAATTAGAGAGAGAGAGGGGAAAAAAACACTCCTTCAGTGAAATGCACTTTTTGGCCATGAATGATATCAGATCAATACCTCCATTTTAGAAATAAACTCTTGTTTAATCAATTTGATGCCAGTGTGACTGGCATTAAATTAGAGAACTGTTAAGAACTGTTGGCTTCATCACTCCTCTTTACGCTCTGTGAAAAAACATAAAAGCTCCTGCATGAGATTCAGTAAACAGATCAAATAGTTAAATGCAATGAGGAAAAACCTGGTATTGTCTTGATCCTTCTTTGTGGAGTTGAGGATTTCTTAATATCAGACAAGAATTTCAACAAATCCTCATCACTTAGACGATCCCCTTCCTGAAACATAAACACATGCAACGTTAATTTTTTATAAATTTACATAAATGGCAAAAATGAAAAGGTCTAAAAATAACAATTATGCAAAATGTGCAACTACAAAGCAGAAACAATAAAAGAGCTTGATGCATTTACTGTGTGTTTTTCTTTGCATAATAGGCCACAAGGGCAAGCTGGTACATGCCCTTGTCTTTGTCAAGTTTAGCTTTAAAAGAAAAAAGTCTGATTTCTGTGTTTGGCTGTCTAACCTGTTTGAAAATCGTGGTGATAGTGATGGTTGCAGGTTTGAAGGTGTGAACGTTATAACAAGCTTCCTCCATGCTAGTGAAACGCTCAGAGTTCCTCCTGGGTAGCTGCACTCTCCGGTCCATGCTGCTGGATTTACCTTCAGGAAAGTAAAAAGAAAAAGATTGACTAAATATTAACTCATGACAGATCTTTGAAAGAAACAATATATATATATATATATATATATATATATATATATATATATATATATATATATTTACAATATGTGGAACCACTTTTCAGTACTGCCAGAGAACAAGTGAGTGCAATTAGCTGAAAAGTTTACATGCAGGAGATGATTCATTGAGAAATTATAATATCACTTATGAATACCCTGATGTGCTAATTTAGAAAAGGGTCCATAACACTCTACAGTTGTATAGACAATTGCTTTTGTTTACAGGTGACTGCCTGTCACCTGTAAACAATCTTGGCATTGCACTAATTCCCACATCTCACCAGTCCCTGTCCTGGTCTTCGTTGTTTTTTTTTTCTTTTTTATCTTTTTTTAAGACATGACTTTCAGAAATCTTTTTGGTCTGACATTTCTTCCCACTAGTCCATTCTCCTGCTTTTTTTTTTTAATCAATATACTGCTACGGACTTGATAGCACAAGTCCTTGCTATGATAGGACAAATAATCATTCAAAATTCTCATTTGAAAAATGTGTCTCATGTGAAATATGTGAATATACTGTGAAGGAAGCATGAAGAAGTTTTTGCCCAAGAATATTTTGTACTCATTTAGAACAAAATATGATCTGGATCTTCTGGTAAGTTTCCAAAATGTGATAAAAACCAACCAACCAACCAACCAACCAACCAACCAACCAACCAACCAACCAACCATCCATCCATCCATCCATCCACCCATCATCCATCCATCCATCCATCCATCCATTTTCTTACACCCTTTTCCCTTATTGGGGTCAGGAGGGTTGCTGGTGCCTATCTCCAGCTATCATTTTGGGCGAGAGGCAGGGTCACCCTGGACAGGTCGCCAGTCTGTCGCAGGGCAACACAAAGACAAACAGGACAAACAAACATGCACACACACACTCACACCTAGGGAGAATTTAGAGAGGCCAATTAATCTGACAGTCATGTTTTTGGACTGTGGGAGGAAGCCGGAGTAACAGGAGAGAACCCACGCATGCACCGGGAGAACACGCAAACTCCATGCAGAAAGACCGGGGCCAGGAATCGAACCCAGAACCTTCTTGCTCTACCAGCTGCGCCACTGGGCAGCCCGTGATAAAAACCACATGTAGGAAATGACTCCAGTCTAGAGCAGATTTTTTTATGGACAAACTCGTACACACCTCCTTTTACACTGTCAGAATCTGTGACATCACGGTCTGAGGCAACAGTTTGAGATATGACCTCCATGATGTTAACTGTTGCCCAAGCAAAAGGCATGCGATAGCGGCCCAGCCTCTGGCAGAAAGCCTCTGCCTGGCTCTTCAATTTCTCAAGTTTGTCTCTGTTCTGAAAAAAAGAAAGCCACAAGTCTTTTCTTTAATTTTAGAGTTAAATAATAAACCCACAAGAATCATTTTTTACCAGGGGAAGAAAGAAACAGGCCAGCTTATTTCTGTGAAGTGAGTTTGGTGACACAACAAACAGACTACTCTGCTACTTCACCTTTGTAGAGTCACTCTCCCGCATTGTTAAATAGGGGTCAGCACACTCACTAATCTCTCCTTGCTGGAGGACCTTCTCAATCTGAAACACAGACAGGAAGTACACAAGTAATCAGAGAAGCTTGCAACATCTAAGCCTCTCCAAAAAAATCTATATCTTGCTGGCAAAGGTTCGCAATGCATTGAATTACAGGCTGCACAGTATATTTTAGATTTCAACTATAAGGTTTCTTTAAAACCAGAGACTTTTGTTGTTTACCACATGACTGTTAAAGGGCATTGGTTTTTATTCTTACCTTGATGACCAGGTATATATCAGGGGACGGGTAAGTGACAGAGAAGATGGCAGATCTAGCCAGGGTGGAGTGATCCACATGTGGAGTGTGAGGTTTCAAGAAGTTTCTAAACTGTTCTGAGTTTAGATCAAAGTAGAAATTCTCCGATATCTGGATGATAAAACAAAAGAAACATATATATATATATATATATATATATATATATATATATATATTGTTTTTAAGAGAAGAGCAGTATGTTAGACAAGCAGGCACAATAAACTCAGCAATTTCTCTTCTCCCTTTTTTATTGCAGCCTTCAGGCAGAAAGAAAATGTTCCGATCTGACCGGATTGGACTTGCTGCGTGTCATGTGATCCTATTCACTGCAGGGCTTTTAACCTCTGTCCATAATACTGCACATACCTCTGCTGCACTGACCAAAGCAGCACACACTCAAACAAACCAAACCTGCCGTGTTTGGTAGCTGAAAATCATCAAGATTAACTTTGATCATGTCGCATGCTTAGATAAATATTTTGCCACAGTCTTTTTGTCTAATCTGTTTTATCTCTCACAAAACACCTCATAGCATATTGACTGGTTTTACTGCATGTTTTTTTTTGTTTTCTGCTTCATGGCAAATACACCTCCTTGCAAGACATCCATCCATTTACACTATGTTCCAATTTATTATGCATCTGATATTTCCTCAGATTTTCCTAAATGATCAATGCAAATGATAGTCAATATAATTTTCAAGTCATGACCTGTTACAGTATAAATCAAATTTTGCTGAACAAACCTCCCAATGAGAGCAGGAGTTTTTTCAAAAATAAAAAAACTCAAAATGCACTGTTCCAAATTATTATGCAGAGCAGGTTTTCTAAACATGTTATGGATTATAAAGAACTGCAAATAGTCATTCTTTGAATGTTCAGCATTAAGTGGTTTCATGTACTAAAATCAAAACTATTTTAATCAAAAACATCTTAACAGACCAGTTACATGTTGCCATAGGACCCCGTCTTTGACATCACCTGCACGATTCTTGCATCCATTGAACTTGTGAGTGTGTGGATAGTTTCTGCTTGAATGTCTTTGCAGGATGTCAGAATACCTTCCCAGAGCTGCTGTTTTGATATGAACTACATCCCACCCTCAGATCTCCTGCTTGAGGAAATTCCAAAGGTTCTCAATAGGGTTGAGGTCAGAGGAGGATGGTGACCACACCATGAGTTTCTCCCCTTTTATGTCCATACCAGCATGAGATGGTCCATTGTCATGCATGAAGATGATCTCGCTACGGATGTTACGGCTCTTCTTTTTGAACCATAAAAGAAAATGATCCGTCAGAAAGTCCTTTTTCTTTGCTGAGTTCATTTTCACACCTTCAGGGACTCTGAAGGGGCCGACCGGCTCTCTCCCCTGATTCGGCCCAAAACATGACTCCACCACCTCCTGGCTGACGTTACAACTGTGTTGGGATGTGGTGGTCATCCACCACCAATCCACCACTGTGTCCATCTGGACCATCCATTCCCATATTGCTTGAAACCTGTGGCCTGCTTAATAATGTGGAACATCCTTCTTAAGTAGGTTTTCTATAATTGAGTTCACCTGGCAAACTAATCAACCCAGGTCTCTGAAATTAATTATAGTGATTCAAAGAGCCCTCAGACACAATACCATCTATGAATTTAATAGCACAACAAAAAATGTAATCTTTATGACACTTAAATCCGATTTGCATAATAATTTGGAACACGGTGTATATTTGCAGAATTACCCATAAACCTGGTGCCTATCTTCAGCTGTCATTGGGTGAGTGGCAGGAGAGAAGCCAAGAGAAAACCTGCAAACTCAGCAATTAGATGGACTTCTATAGGTAATTATTTGTATTAATTATAGGTATTATTTGTATTATTTTGTTTCAGGTTATCAGACTAAAGGTAATAAATAAATTGCATGCTATATTTTTCTTACGTTTGAAACCATTTAAAAAACTATTCATCTTTTTCTAATATGAGCCAGACGACTTCTGCAGTTAAACATGTTTCACTCACTCACTAAAAGTTAAGCAAATGCCTATTGTTCACTATGTTAATATTCAGAGAGAATCATTATTACAAATCACTATTAAACTGTGATGAAATGAGACACATGGAATGTAATAACCCCTCTTCAGCATGACATCATTTCTGATCACAGAGTGATGTGCCCGCCTTGCACCAACAAGCTTTGCATTGTCAGACGAACATCTGGTGCTCTTGAATTAGCATCTGCGTAGCACGTTCCTCTTCTAACCACTTCTATCAAAACAAATCTTTGTGAAAACTGCCAGAGAAAACAAAAATCTAGCGTGCTTGCTAATTTTCTATCCATAAACTGCATGAGTCTGACCTTATACTGATGACTACAGAGGAATGTTCTTCATGCGTGATATATCTTGTTAATAAACTTTACTACAAAATAACAACGGTCATCATTCACAATAGGAAATACTTGTAAAGAATCACTTTCTTTCTTGCTGTAAAAGTAAGCTCATTTGCATGCATTCCTAATGTAAAACCTCTGTCTGTTTTACATCTGTGCATTTGAAATCCTAAGTAGGCCGCTTGTTGGGCCAAAGCCTGCCTCTGTGCTCTAAGAAGGACATTTTTTAATAACCCAGAGTATTAAGTGGAATTTTATGAACATCTGCTGCAGATTTCACAAACGTAAAACAGCCTGAGAGGTGCATGAAAAAACACAACACAAGCGACAACCTATTTTTAATCACAACACTGAAAACAGAAAAACAGGCTAAACAAGCACACCGAGGAGAGCTTCAGAAATATGTAGAGGAAGAAAAAGGTGAATATTTCAAAGACAAGTAAGTCAAAAGTGATTGGTTTAGAGTTTCAACTGTAATCACCTCTGACAAAACCAGAGTGACAGTTTCCTCAAAATGCAGATAGAGACATGCTTCATGACTTTTCAACAGTCAGCTTCTGTTTTTACTCATAGTAATAGACAGGAAGTTGTTTCACCGCCACAAATATACACCATTTATGCAACTTCACATTACTTACAATCATTTTTTAACTTAATGTGATCTCTAGACTTATTGGCGCTCCTGGTAAAGATGAATTTAAAAAGCCTAGAAGGAAAATGAGCTTTTTTTTTAACTATTATTTTGAAAACTAACTTTCAATATAATTTATTTAAGGTGAGAGGGCATTTGTTAGCCCTAAAATTTCCTTTCTCTCCATTTTTTATTTAACACCTTTATTTCCTAAAGTTAATCAGAGTGTCACCTAGTCTAAATACCAGCTGTTGACATGGCAACCGATTATTTGAGAGACCTACTAGGAAAGAGCCCACTCTGTCCTACACCACAAATATAACATGTGCCTGCTAAACACTGCTGTATTTTTAAATGTAACTGCTCAAGCAGTTACATTTAAACTTGTTCTCAGGCTTTTTACAAATCTTTGCCATGAGCTGGGCACTAATAAGCTTTTATTTGGTGCATCACCCTGAAATATACGCTAATAAATCTCCTTCTCTGGTAGTAATTTTAAGTTCTCCCCTTCTATCCATTGGAGTATCTTAAAGCTGTTAATCTTGCAGAGCAGCACAAAAACCATGAGAGCAGCGCGGCTGAGAAGGTCAATAGAAAAGTCTCATTTCCGAGGTCAATCTACTCATAATCTTTCCAGTCCTTTCCCTCCCAAAAAATATTAACTGAAGTAAATCCAGACATCTCTTAAGCTATTCATTTACCAGTAGTCATTCATTTTAAAGCTAAAGATTTACTTGTTCATATTGCCTCTGTTCAAATCACTGGAAGCAATTCATTGCTACCAATTGCCATACAGTATGGTTTTCTTTTTTAAGCAACTGCTTATATATTTTTTCCTATATGTTGTATTGAGCATTCAGTTTTCTAATTTAGTTTATCTACAAAATATTATATAAATCATGCTCATGTAATACATGGTATTTGGTGTTCTTCTGTTTTTAATACATATTTGTGCAGTAAAACTGACTTCAGATGTTAAAGGTTTGCTTTGTGGTATTCCCCTATGCAAATTTACAAAGGTTGTTTAAAATTTAAATTTAAATTTTAAAACAGTTTTATTCGGCCAAAGTGCAACAGGACCAGTTCAAATCAACAAAGATGAAAAATATCCTAAAAAAATCTAACTCTCACAAGACAAACTGCTCTGGTTTGGCATTTTTCACTTTACAGTGCAAAAGGGAGTTTATCTGAGAGACCAATGCAGTGCATAATTGTGAAGTGCAAGGAGATGGAATAAATGGTTTTGGAAAAAAAACTTCCAAATACAAACCCTGAAAATGTTGGCACACATTTTGCATGAGCTACCTTGAGTCAATACTTTGTAGAACCACCTTTTACTGCAACTCTTGCTGCAGATCTTTCAGAATATCTCTATCTGAAACTTCTCTAGAAGTTTCGGTCTTCTAGAGACAAACTTTTTTCCTCCCATTCTGTCAACTAAGTCAAACTGGATGGAGAAGTGAGCCCTCCTCCCAAGTCATACGTCTTCACAAAGATTTGATGCGACCATAGTTATTCATCTATTGGGTATAGATGAATAATTAATATTGGAAATGCCATTGTGCATAGATAATAAATGTAGACATGAGAACACTGGGACACACCCGGCAGACTAGTACTACCTAAAAAGAGTAGCTATTCTGCAAAAATAATGAGTTTCCTTACCTTTTTCTTCTCTTTCAGGTCATATAAGGCCATGGTGGCAAAAATGGGCTCAATGTCAATTTCAAACCTTGAAGTGAAGGAAGAAGAGGAAATATGTAAATTAAGTATGGCCAATGAGTGGAACTCTGTTTTTACAGTTGGACTCAGAATATATTTTCTTCCTGTAAACGGCAGTCATGACAGGAAAGAACCAATTGTCCCTACGCTAAATGATGACATGCTGAACTGAGGGATCAAAAAAAGGGGTAAGACAGTATGATGCCAAACCACTGCAATTTGAGAAATTAACCCAGACATTTGGCAGCTGTATGGGCTGCACAGGGACAGACATTATGAAAAGTGTAAGGCAGAAAAAATGTGAGTGGTCTGTGTGCGTGCAGGGGTGTGTGGGGGTGTGTGTGTGTGTTTCTGTGTGTGTCAGACAGAGAAAAACTAGGCAAGTAGAGGGAAGAATAAAGACTTTTTAGGGAGGAACCCCTCCACAGAGCAGTCCTCCACCCTGATCTAGTTCTTTGTCTGTTAAGTAATTCCTTTTTATTAATCTATTTAGACTCATAAGTAACAATCAGATGTTAAATCCATCAGTGTCTTATTTGTTATATATAACATACAAGTTTATTTTCATACATTATAGGGTGCTTGAAGATTTTCACTTTAAATCAAGCAACTGCTGGCTCTTTGCCCATCATGTACAATGAACAGAAAGAGGCTGATGAAATGATAGAACAGTTCTCCCTCCCACAAAATAATGAAAATGTATGACATACTTCATGGCCTGGCATCGAATCAAGATGCGTTCTCCAGTGTGTTCTTTGGGGCAGTCGGGAATGGGCCGGATTTCCACCGCATCATCCTAGAACAAAAACAAAAAGAAGCAAAAAATGAAAAGCAGATGTAGATAGGTCAGAAGAAAATTTATATTCTCAGAAAAATGTTTTTGCACAATGCAAGTGTCGATTTTCCTAAATATTTGATGTTCTGCAGATGTGGAAACTAAAATCAAGCTCAAATCTTAGAGTTAAGGTCAGAGTTCAACATTTATATTAAAGTTGCATAAGTCTCCACACGATAGTTTGATTCTGATAAATTTGACTCTGATTTTATTTGTGAGGCAAGTAAAACCTTGGTTAATTGCTTTGGTTGATTTAAATATATATATTTAAATAAATTGTGAATACTTTACCTCATCAGGTGGTGGGTAAAGCGCAAACACCTCAGGATGTCTTTTTGCATGCCGCGCCTCCTGGTTGAAGCGATCCAGCTCCTCGTGGTTGCTGAAGGCCAGCAGTCCCTCGACCCTCTGATCCGGAGCCAGGCTTCGCAAATTAAAATCACACGACGTCAGTGTGCGGCCAGAGTCGTCGCTTAGCCCTGCAAGAGTTGGGGACTTGACCTGAGGCAAAGAGGGAGGAGGACATGTTAGTGTGAAGGCTTGGTCCAGGTGGGAGCAGCAGAATCACATTCATGTGACAGGAATCAAAATACTTGAGAGAAAAATGGTGGATAAAGAAAAGATGACCATCTTTTATGTAAAGTGCCTTGAGACAATATTTATTGTGAATTGGCGCTATATAAATAAACTGAATGAAACTGAAATGTTACATTTAGTTGTAGAGGAAAGCCTTATTAAAAGACATTTAGATATGACTTCATCTTGTTAGATCATAATTAGATAGTAAACATAAAGTATATATTTCAGAATTAAAAGTACAGGCAATACTTGTGTTGATGAGACAGCTAAAACCCAATCAAGATGTTAGCTCTTTGTTGTTTGGTCCTTAAGGTAATAATATACATTTTTCTAAATTCTAATAAATGTTTGTGACTCCACTCTTTGATACAGAAGTTATTATCAGCAATTTATCAATAAGGCAGGAATTTAGGACCACAATTGAAATGTTTTTTGTAAGTTAAAGTGAATTTGAATATCCAGAGAAAACAATAGTTATGGCACTATGGGCTTAAGATGCTGGCACTTTTCCTGCTATACTCTTTTTCTGCATAGAAAGTACTGGTGGCTCACTTCTGTGTTTAGTGTCATTTCTTTTCTGAATAAAGTCGATGTCAAAGCAACTGCTCTCTTTCAATCCATCTTCTTTTCTTTTCCTACCTGTAGAAAGTGCTGCTAGGCCAGCGCTTGTGATTAGCTGGTACATTTTCCATGGAGATCTATAGATCTATTACTACGATTAACTTTACGAGTGCATATGTGTAGAAATGCAAGAAAGTGGTCTCTCAGTAAAAGAAATTAAGAACCACTTCTAGAATAAGGGAAAATAAACTAGTTGTCTCCAGGACATGCAGGAGGTATGTAGTCAATTTGTCCTGAGCAGCAAAGATACAGAACTGATCTGTTCATTTATTTCTGGAGTTGATAATTATCTAACAACCAAAACACTGCAAGCAACACATCTGGACTGATGTGCATCAGAAACTTTCACTAATCAAGTGAAATATATATATATCAAAAAATTTCCTTTTTTGATATACAGATATGATCAGAGGCCCTTTAAAGTCATCTTTGATCATGTCTGAATAATAAACCCATTTGCAGTATCAAAGTACTTCCAGATTGGTTGAAGCCATCTTAAAATAATACACCCTTTCTAAAACGATGTGTTGGGACAAAGCCATGTTTTTAGATTACATTTTCCCAAGCCTGAGTTGAACAAGGACAATTCATCTTTTTTTGCCAATTTCTTTTGCAGATGTACATGCAAAGTAATGAAATTCATTCATTCATCAGTTTAATCCGAATGATGAGATGAAATGATTATCAGAAAATACTCTTTAATTTCAATAACTTTTATGTTTAAAGACAAAGTTCTGTTCCTGGCATGAACACCAAGCTAGTGGGCATGACTCCTCTGCATCCATCCTGCATGATGAGGACCTTCTCTCATGCCACCCCCTTCTTCGTGTCTTTTTCACTCTCATCATCCATCAAGCCCAGATCCAAGCTGTTACACTACAGGGTAGGACTGACCGCGCAGCCACCCTGGTAAAGCTTCACCCTGTCAAGGCTCCAGGAGTCCATCACACACATACCCGGGGCTTTTGTTGAAACAGATTGGACCAAGGACAAGGGACAATAGTGTTGTTCTTCCCCTTTCTCTCTTTCTCTCTCTCTCTCCCTCTTTTTCTTTCTCTCTGGCATAGACATGATGGGAAGCCTGCAGCAGTAATAGGGGGCCTTTGGGTTTGGATGATTAACCAAAGCAGTGGGTGAAAGTGGTGCTTTAAGGGAGCAGGGTGGCAGGGACTGCCTAACTGTGGGAGCCAGGGATTTGGTCACTCTGTGACAGAAAAACTACAGAGAGGCCAGCATCGGAAGTTGGCCTAATAAATTACCACTAGAAAAATGAGGTAGTGACCTGAGCAGCACATTATCGGTTGGTGAATTTATAATTTTCCACATTTTACATCATGTAGAACTTATTTCGTTAAACAAATTGGGAAAATAATAAGTTATATTTCTATGCCAACGAGGCTAACTGAACTTGAAAGAGCCATTCTCACAGTGGAGGGAGTGATAAGAATAATAACACTGTGTTGTGTTCGGTATTAAAGAACCCACCCCCTTGCTTTTCACATTCATGCTTCTCAGGCCTTCATCAGTATGGACTGCCATACTGCTCTTAGTTAAGCGTCTTCAACAAAAGACACTATAAATAAAGAGACCATGCTTTTCCTGCAGCTCCTTTAAAAAACTGTGTGATTACAAGGGAAGTGGACAAATATCAATGTATTATACACATGTACAAGGGAGCAAGCTGGATTTTGAGAGGTCAGTTCAGCTGTGTGTACTAACTGAAAATGCGAGGGATGTTTTGCATGCACTTTGTTTACCAAAAGTGCATGCTAACAAGCACTTTAGCATGCAGACTGCTTCTGCAAACATTTTATTTGTGATAGAGTGGGTCATCCTCAGGAGCTCAGGCAATTCAAAATTGTTATTGTTAGAGGATGCCACCTGTATAAGTCCAGTTGCAAAGTTCACTTGTTACTAAATAGTCCAGAGTCAACTGCACGTGGCATCAAACAATGTGAAAGTAAAAAGCAACAACTGTGGCATGCTGAGTGAATGCTGAGGAGCATAGTGTGCAGAGATTGGCATCTTTCTTAAGGGTCAATAGCTACTTAAAATACCAAATGAGACATTTAATCATGCACACATGAAAAAGATTATGCGAATATATACATGCAAATATATTTACATGCTAGGTGGTCATGTGATAAAACAGGTGCTGTGATGTCTGGAATATTACATTTGCATTTGCATTGAGGCTCTGGCAAACTTTGCTCATTGTTGAAAAGAGAATAAAGGCCGAAAACATTCCATAAACCCAGGTTAATCAGTCATATATTAGTGTCTTTCACATTAGCATGAATAACAAGTGCTTACATAGACTATTTGGTGCTTAAACTATTCAAAAGAGGCTGGAATTAAAATGTTATTCAAGGAGTGCTGTAAGTAAGTAGGCTTCTTACTGGTTTGTCTTTGTTTTCTGGTTGGAAATCAGACTCAAAGATTTGCTTATGCAGGACTTTATGCAGGCCGACTCGCTCTGAATATGCACTCCAGCCATCCCCCTGGCACCTTTACATGCACAAACACAGACAACAAGGATTAACATGCGATGTAAAGAACGTTGATGTTTGTCATTCAGGAAACATGGAGATCACTGGACTGAAACCAAGTTGAAGAGTTTACCTCCTGGAAACAACCAGCCATGGCTGGGTGTAACTCTTCACGCAATCTCTCACATGTGGATCTAAGTCGCCTCTGAAAAGAACAGAATGACGACAGGAAAAAAAATATGTAGACAAGCAAATATGTAAGCAGACATTCAGAGAAATCTGAAAACTATTAATGCTACTTCTTAGCTTATCTGAAAGTCATGGTCAAGGTGCAGGCACACATGTTTAGCAAGATAAAATTACAAAATAGTTTAAGAAATGAAAGAAAACATTCAAATAAAAGCCTTGTGTCTTAAAGTATTTCTCGAAGAGATTGTGAAACTGTGTAGCCATTATATAAATGTTCCTCTCTTTGATGTTTTCTGGCTCATAACCCACCCATCCTCTGGGACAGAGTGCCGGATAGTACGCCGCTCTTTCTCCACCTGCTCCACCTTCAGGTCATCGTCAGGGAAGTCCCCAAATTCATGCATCAGATCTGAGTCTTCACTTCTTAACTGTGACATCAGGAACTCTTCCAGGTCCAATGGTTCCACTGCGTCATATGCCGGAGGCTGAGAAACCCACAGGTCATAGATATGAAAGTTAAGTTTTCTGATGGAAGGAAACTTAAAGCATTTTAGCAGCAAATATAATCAAATGTTTTAAGTAAGCACAAAAGCTTTGCAGCTCCAGAGAAATGAATTATTTACCAAACAATTATAAATTATATATGATTTCTTTAAAGGGTTACAGATATTTTTAGGTAAGGACGCTCTAGGTAAAGATGCAAAAAATTATTAATATTTTTGGCGAATGATTTTGTGCAGGAATTTTGTCAGCACAACTTTCAATGTTTTTCATGGATATAATGCAGTGGACCAACTGTGAAGATAAAAGAAAAGAATACCTTCATAAATATGAAAAGTGCAGCTTGCAAATGTATTATGGCATCTTTACTTTGAAATGAAGTTAAAAACAGTCACACAAATTTACTTTCAGAAGACTGTTGATAAGAGTCTGCTGCATGCAACTGTAGCTAACTTTCACTCCCTCACATAATACTGATCTGAATGAGCTTAAATTAAAGTAAAAAGTGGGATCACCATGGCAACTTTCAATAACATTAAAGCACAAAGAAAATATTATGGCCACAGACTTTCATCTAATCTAGACAGGGAAAAAGTTAGTCAGAAAAGCAGGCAAGAGAACCACTAAAACTCTGGAGAAGCTGCAGATATTTACAACTCAGGTGGGAATATCTGAAGCAAAGAATATGCAACAACTGCGTGAATGGGTGAAAAATGTTGCAAAGGAAGTAGAGGCATACCCTAAAATATAAAATAAAGTGGATATAAAATGCATCAACAAAGCTAGTCTGGCTCATTTTCCTCCTACTTCATAGTTATTCATTACTTTATTTTGGTCTATTGTGTAAACTGGCAATAAAATACATTAAAGTTGATGGTAGTAATCTGAGAATATGTGAAAAAGTTCAGCTAGCATGTATACTTGTGTAATTCACAGTAAGCAGTGCAGACAATGTTTCTTATTTTGTTTTTAAGGGGTAGGACCAAACATGTTGAATCATGATTATTTTCTAATAGCTCATACCAGTCTAGGAACAAAAGACAGAAACAGACATAAATAGTAACTGGAACAAACTTGGCTTGTATTAGACAGCTGGGCCTTTTCTACTCTTAGTGAACCTATTTTTAGACAGAAACTCTAAAACCCCACTCTCCTCTCAGGCAGATCAAAAGGAAATCTATAATTATCTCAACATACAAGGATAAAGGCAATTCTGCATATAGTTAACATAATCATTTCAATACACACTTTAACAAATCCCCAAGATCGGTGGTTATGTGAGCATTTTTTGTAAGGCAACTGATAGCAAAATGTCCAACTGATTAGGAATGACAAAGTAGTCAGGCTAAGCTGGTTAAGCTGGTAAAAAGAGGAACCTGCATGATGCAGGTGGCTAAGGAAAGTAACAGAAAATTGGGCAGATTTCCAATCTGTTAACAGGGTGCAGAAACAGAGCTTACAGAAACACAGCAATTTCTGAAATATTAAAAATAGTTTACAAAGACAATGCACGAATGCAAAAAAGACAAATAGCATCTTCTTGCATATAAATATTTAGAACAGCTTTCAAAAAATATCTAAGCTTTTAATCATGCTCATACGCCGACAAGGGTTTAGCAAAGTGTATTTTTAAAACATTATGTGTTGAAGGGAGGTGGAAAAGAGAAATACAGAGGTATTACTGCAAGTGTCACGCATGCACTCATGAGCAGTATGTGCACAGAGAAGAGGTGGGGACCTCTGCAGCAACAACATGAGTCATTGTTCTACACAACTCTTTCAGGCAGAGCAAATTCTGTCTGCCTGCAGACATGTTTTTGCACATCCGCGCACCCTGCAGCGCATTTCTCTGCACAACTAATGACATGAGCACCTGTGCAAGCAAGCTGCAAAATAGTAGCAATAAAAAAAGAGCTATTCAGTGTAATAATGTGTACACAGGTGAGGCACCTCGATTCTACAGAGAAGGTGTGTGCCTCAAAAAATTTCAAATTAGGCAGTCTTATTCAGAGCTAGAACAATCATCATAGCATAGCCTCTCTCTATTTTAGTGCAGAGCATAAAAACACCTCTCCTACCCCTCCCCAAAATAATGAATGCTAATACATGCATGCTTGTGATCTGTGAATGGTACTCTGCAGAGTTAACATAAGGGAGAAAGAAAAACTCCTCAAGTATTCAATCATGTCTCAATAATGATGATCATATTTCTGCAAAATCTACTTTTTGAAGCAGATCGGCCACATGATTCAAACTGCAACCTTACATATGCTTCATTATTAGGATAAAAGAGAAAAAATGCTCCAAGATTTAACATAATGAATTCTCTGATTTAAACCTTTTCAGTATACATCAGATATGATTATTCAAGAAACTGATAAATCTTCCAACACTTTGCTATTATAATCCACCCTACCAAGCCAGATGAGACTGCAAACAGAAACCGTAGACAAGCAGCATTTTTAAAATGTAGAACTTAATTTAACCTCACCACAGACATATGAGCGTTTTAACCTAGCTTTAAAGTCTCTGTTAGTACCTGCACGGCTCAAGCAGATATGTTAGACTTACCCTGTTCACAACTGAAAACTGGCACTTTAAAGAGGAAGTGTACAAAATGGCGCAGTCCGGATATGGGAAACTGCTCTACTGTCGTTTCTACTGACGCTGATTGCTTTTAACTGAAACTAAACCACAAGCTAGCGAACAGATCCTCTTTACATTCATCCTCTTATTCATAGAAGACAAAAACTACAGATGATTGAGGAGGGAAACATCCATCATTAGGACCAGTTGGAGCAAAAGATGACAGCATCAGCTTTCTATTATCTTAAATTCTGGCTAAAAACTTGAACATGCTTAAAAACCACCAACGCTTTGTAGGAAGTGACATCACTGAAGCGCTCCCATTTTCAACCAGTGTTTCAACACAGGAACAGATTGCACAGGGGCAAACACGAGCAGCACACAATATTATGCAAAGCTTTTCGTTTAATCTCTTCATTTTTGCAACAAAACTAAAATAACACTCAACTGGCAACACACAGATTCCCAAACACAACCACCACAGTGAATATCCCTCACTCATCAGTGAGGGATATTCAGCAGTGAAAGCTTGTTATTCAGCTTTCACTGCTGAATCCAAGAAAACCACCGTCCCAGAGATTATGGCATTAAAACCTCTCTCCCTGCATGCCAAATCCAGACATATTAAACATTTGCTCCCCCTCATAAGCTGTAAGGTAAACAGCCCCATCCAGTGCCAGTCAGCAGCCTAGACGCTGACCCATTTCCCGACTCAAGCAGGTTACAGATTAACAGTCTTGGATTCCAGCAGGTGGAGGTGGAAGAGTGGGGTGAATGGTCTAAGTAGTGCAACCGAAACCACGTCAGCTGAGAAGCTCAAGGATCAAACCCAGGGAAGTATAACAGGGTTTCAGCTAAGTCATGCTACAGATATGTCAGGAGACTTAGCACTTAAGAGCTTTAGTAAACTTTTGAGTGACAAAAATGTAGAGCAGCAGAGTAGGATGAAATGACAGCGAAAAGCCAGGATAAAAAAAAAATGAAGGAAGTGGAAGATAAAGCGCTGGGAGGCACTACGCTTCAAGACTGTCTGTCTTGAAGCGTAGTGTGGGAACCAATCCCTGCACAGGATTAGACTACATCATTCTGTTTGTTTGCTCAGAAGAACTGTGATAACAACCTGTGAGGCTCCAACCTGCAATGATGCTAAACTGTGAAAGAAATCCAGAGTTTTCCAAACCATGTTTAGGAAACATGTATTGTTATCCAGATACATCTCATTGAATTACAATAATATGAAAAAGGTAATGTATTTCAGAAATTCGGTTTAAAAAATAAAACTCATGCAGATTTTTTACACACAATGTGATATATCCTAAAGAATTTATTTCATATAAATCCTCTCTCTTGAGACCAGATGAGAAACTTCTAACATCTTTGCTTCAGGAGTGACTTAACACAAGGAGCAGAACAATGTGGAGCATGAATTAGATATATCTGTATGTGGTGGCTCTCAAAGCTCTGAATCCAGTCCACACTTTGTGAATCTCCTCTGAATGCTAAAATTGTCCTTTGCTTCACCTACTAAAGGCTGCAGACAAATGCTGCAGCCTTTAATGCATGTCTGCAGCTGCAGACATGCATTGTTTTCTACCAAAGCTGCTCTCCCATCCAACATTCTATGAAAATGTTTGGAAACATTCTGAAGAACTAGCTCCATTAGCAAGGGCTGATTTTTTTCCTTCTGGAGGATTTTATTTGCCATTTTCTGAACAGACAATATTGCATCATTAAAATTAATTAAAATTTGCTTTCATTAAAGTGGTCTGATTACATATTCTACCTTCTTAGAAACAAGATATTGTGTAATCATTAACTTTAAGTCATAATATCACTGTTTTTGAGGAGTCCTTTTAATATTCAAACTGTGTATTTTAAATTGAATTAGCAAAATAAATTTACTTAATTATTTTGCATGTTTACTCAACACATCTGCTTATTTCCATCCACTGTGATTATTCAGAAAGTCATCGTTGCTAAGGCCTTTTCTTGTTTGTTAAAGATTTTTTGGACTTAAAGTCTAATCTCAAAGACTAGACACTCCACTGAGTCAGTCTTTCTCCAGGCTAATGACAGTAAAGAGGATGTGAGGATGATACGCTTACAAACACTAAAGCTGTTAGAGTGCTGCATTAGAGGAAAAAATTCTGCAAACCATAACAATATTACAACAGACTATTGGCATGAAACATTTACAGTGTTTTAGTGTGTTGATCTGTAAAGTTTATATTAAATAGCAGGAAAAGCAATAGAAAATAGTGAAAAAAGTGATTCCCTTTCCTTGCATGCAGTTATGCTACCTCAGTATTAGTTGAATATTTCAAAGTCAGATTTTAAGATGATGGTATGGGATATCAAGAATAAACATGTTTGAACTCAAATATATATTATTTTCCCACAGAACTAAACTTACCACATTGACGTAGGCCGTGGGAGACGAATTGGAGTTGGACCGACTGTGATATAAGCCGTAGTTCCCAATGAAGTTCCGTCTAACTTCTGCAGAACTGTGCCTGGAACAAAAATAAGAAACAGATATCTGTAAGGCTTTATGACCATAAGGCAGAAAAAAGGAAATTAGCATAATTTATCTCCGCTATAGATGCACTAGCTTCTATAGCGGAGAAACTAGCTTCTGTTTAGGCAACACCATATGCAAATATTCTAGGTTGCATTGACAAAACACTTCCTGGTTTGGAAGTTGTCACTGAATGAAGACTTTCCTCATCTGAATGTTTGAAAATAAGTCAGACAAAGCAATACACTTTGTTTTGGGCGAAATTGTTGTTTTATTTTACTTTAGAGCTTTATTAAGAGAGTTTAATAAAGCAAATATTCAACTGTTAAAATCAATTTTGAAGATCATAGATTAAAAAAATAAGATCATTGTTTAAGAAAATGACCGCAAAATCTTACATTAGTGCATTTCTGATTTGATACAGATTTTCCAAAAAAAAAGGCTTCATCCTTTACTTTCAGAAAGAATGTATTTTTATCTAATAATATTACATCCAATTTTTATCTAAAACATATTAGGTTCCAATAATTTATTAGTTGGATTATCTATACTTTTGCTTCCAATAGCAAATTTCCATTGACATTGAAATGCTTTGTCAAGTTGAAAATAAGCCAGCTTTGGATTAAATGATGGCATTCTGATTCAAGGCTCAAACCAAGCAGGAAATCAACATGACAGATGGATAAAGGAGTATTCAGAAATGTTGGGTAGACAGTGTTTGTCTGTGCTTTCCTAGAGCTACCCCTATAAAAGGAAGGGAGAACAAGAACTGGAAGACAGTGCCCCAGTTTGTTCCTCACATTCCATATCCCCACAGTGGGTTCATCGTCTATTTTGTCATAATTAATCTACCATGTCATAGGAGCCTGACCAAACCTTCCACAAAAAATTCTTTATGTGTTCCATGTAATTAAAAATATATATATGGCCTGCATACTAACGAAGGTTTGATAAGTACCTGTGATAGCATGTCCACAAGTCAGAAGTGCTTTACTGTGATACATCCACACAGCAGATATTTAAAGGGCAAAAGACTTGAGCAAATGGGTCACATTACTGGCTGCTTCCACGGTGGTCAGTCTCATGAGTTTGGTAAGCCTGTTGCAACATAACTGTTACTAATTATCACCACAAACCATAAACAACAAAATTTTAGGAGAGAGTGTCAGAATACTAAAACTTATGAAGCTGTAGTAAAACACAGTATGTATAGATCAGAAAGCTTCATTCAGCTTCATTCGCATGTAAACACAGTTAATGTCAAATAAGATTCAGTATTGCTTAAACCAAGTTTCTTGCCATACGTGCTCTCAAAATATAACTGCTGAACATCACTGAAGGTGTTCAATTCCTGTTCCACTATCCCTATAAATCTCGCTATAAGTTGAGTCAGTACAGTAAGGTCAAGGCATGTGCAACAAGTGTGCAACAAATCTACAAAGAGCAAAGTCCAGCAGGGCAGTGGTATTTATTCAAAAACATAGCCACACTGCAACTGAAATAAAATGGTGGAAAAAAAAGATTAAAGACAATGTTCAGCAAAACACCACTTCACCACTAAGATTAAAACAGTTCTATAGAGTGAGCTCAAGAAATACACCAAAAATGGGATCATAAAGTTATTACCATGGACACATAACAGAACACACAACAGAACACACACACACACATTCTGTTTCCACAAGAATACTTCGGTACATTGCAATTACAAGGCCAAACGATAAAACTCTGCAGCTTCTACTAATGCAAAAGTTGAAGTCATCAGAACCGACCCCCACAACAGTGCAAAGACACAGTCTTAAGCCTGACTCTGCAAACATCCACAGTGATGTTGGTCACTTAACTGGTTTATTGAAGCAGCATGTTTGCACCTTGCACCAAAGCAGACCGGCTAATGATTGTATCAGGAGTTTATTATGCTCTTCAAGCTCACCATATACCTTTTGTGCTTCTGATTTCTGAGAGGAAACCCATTTACTGCCTTACAAAAGTATGTACACATCTTGTTGGTCTATTACAGAAATTACGAGTAAAAAACCCTGAGGTGTGTGGTTGTAGTGTCAAAATATGGGCAAAGGTTTAAGAGAATTTAATATTTAAGAAAACTAAAATTTAAGAAAGATTCAAGTCATTTCTGGTTTGTGCCCAACAAGACTCATACAGTTCTTATAAGATGTATCCATTCCCTGATCGAGGCAGATTTACACATTAACCACATTCCTCCCATTTCTTGATGATTTAACTGAACTTCATGGGATGCTCCGTGCCTTAGAATTTTTTTTGTATCCATCTCCTGATTGATACCTTCAATAACCTTTTTTCTGATCGTCTTGGAGTATTTTGTTGTCTTCATACTTTAATCGCAGCCAGGAATACTGATTAACCAGTGCATGGACTGGTTAATCTATGCACTGGACTTTGTAGACACATGTATTTGGGCTACAATCACTGCATTCAGAAAATCTCTATTCTACTCCTTGTAAAACCACTAGCTCTAATTGGTTGGGCCTTTGTTGAATTAGGTCAGTCATTTTGAAGACAGTAAGTGATGCAATCACTTATTTTGTGTCAAATATTCATAGTTATTTTGTAAATGATTTTATTACAAATTCTGTTGATGGTGGTTGATTTGCAAAAATCAATGAGAAGGGTGAAGCATTCAAGGAGATGAATACTTTTTATAGGCCTTCCTCATATTTAGTCAAACTGACTTGTCTTTCAATTATTAATCTGCTGCTTGTATAATTTACCAGATCAATATAGAGATGTATACTTTTAGACCTGTTATTTTTTCTAGTTTATCCTGTTAACACAAAAACTTTGAAATAAAAACAGCAATTTTTAAATAATGGTTTGTTTTTTAGTGCTTAAGCTGAGTTTTATAAAAGACAATTACAAATCTGAAAGACGGTTTATAACATAACTCCCTTAGAAGACATCCTTAGTACAAAGTAACCTCCTAACAACACTGGCATTAATTCCTTTCTGAATGTTTCAATAGTCCAACAAAGACCAAAATGATTCAACCTACAATTCAATACAAGTCATGTACAAAATGTATAATTTGTAGGCAGAAAATCTTGCAGGCATGCACAAGGGAGATTGTTAGGTCACAAACAATGACTGACATTAGGGGCCTAACTATAAAAAGACCAGGGAATGAAAACTGTAATCAGCTCTTGCCAGTAGAACCAAGCTGACATTATTTTACCACTGGTAAGCAAACAGCTTGTGACAGCAGGCAACAGCTGTCTCTCTTCAACGGGCCTCTCCCTGGGCATCTTTTGTCACATAAAAGCTAAGCTCCAGTCAAGAGGATAAAAACAAAAGCTTTGGATTTTGTCATTTTACCAAAAGCAGCTTGCATTGAAACTTTTGAAGGTCTTGTGAGGATCCAGACCCAGAGTCAAGACTTCAAGTGAAGAAGTATTTGACAATCAGAAGTACATCTGGAGCTTTTCGTTCACAGCACAAGAAGTCCAGGAAATCTGTGAATGAGGTCAAGACCCCACTGCCAAAAGAAAAAAAAAACATTTAACCACTTTGGCCTAAAAAGCTGCTCCTGGAATTTTACACCTCATCAAAACACAACATGTCTGATTTACTGTAAATCTCTGAAAATAGTCAAAGTGGCACTCTTTAAAACGCACACTTCATCACTGTTTCTTCAATGACATGACATCATCTGAGCTTAAAAAGAAAGTAATAAAAACATGAATCTTTCAACAAATCAGACACACTAGATAATCCAATTGAAAGTATGTCAATTGGTCATGTTCACAAGTTGCATTGCTGCAGCACTCACCACTTTCTATACAGTGGAGTCAGTTATAGTCAATAGATGCAGCAATCAGCCTTTTCCTGACCAATATTAATTTTGAGGTCCGACCTGCTAATTCTAGCCAATCTCAATGTTATTTTTCAGGATAATCATACAAGCTCATTTTTTAAACAGACTGCTGGATCTTTAGAGAACAGGACAAGGAATGATGTCTGATAATGCTGATATTTTTATGCTCCATTTTTGTTCTGAATAAATAATCAGACCTGAAAGATACTTTATTTCAAGATTTCTTCAGACCATGTGAAAGCCTCATGACAATGGGCACGTACAATAGAGCAAAGCATTTTTAACAATAATTTGAATGTATGCACGTGAAATATTTATGGCATTTAGACCGTGTCCTTCATCTCTCCCTAGTTTAGTTACTCTTCAAACTATCAAGCTTTAAGATTTTAAGAACCCGCTCGTGAAATCCAATGCTCTGATGATGACAGCATGAGATTGTCACTGGAGGACAAATTCCTAAAATGATCATCGGTCTTCAAAGTGGTGAGATTTCGAAAATGTGTCAGGAAATTTTCCATGAAACCTCATCTCAGGATGTGTTGTGGACCTAAAATCATCCATGTTGGATCTGCATAGAAATAAGCTGGGAGCTTTTTGTTATGTCACACATGGCAGGCCTGCACTTGCTATTTGAGTGTATGGTGGGTTCCTGTCAGCGTTTCTGGCATCATTCCCAAACTTCTCCTTCATGCTGAATGTGAAACATCACTGCTTGCTTTGGGCTTTTGTTTTCTAAAATGTCTCTAAGTTACAAATGTGGTTCTTTAAAGTGTGTTTTTATACAACTTCATCCTACTGTCACATATTTAAGTACTTGTAAATCAGATATGATTTTGAATGAACATTTACAGTTTCCCTGAGGCACTGAACACAGAGACATTTAACATACTTCTTAAACCACAGGCTTCTAGTCACACACACACATTAAAAAAGGTAAACTTTCTTGGGAGAATGCCTTAAATCTTCTATTTTACACAATGCTAAAGGACTCATTTCTTTAAATTGTGAGTTTAACATTTGTCCACAAGCCCATCTGTTGCTGTTTCAGCTGCTGCAGAACTGGAGAGCTCCTTCAGTGCATTCTAGGTGCACATAACTGCATTATTGCAGGTCCTACCTTCAAGCATCTGTATGATTTTATAACCAGGATTGTTGCCAACAAACTCAAAAAGTTATTGTTGTTATATGCAGTTTTTCTCATTTTAGGTAATATTATTGTTATCTAAAATAACAGGAACAAATAATGCTGTTTTAGCATTTTTTCCGCAAACATGGATATCATGTGCTTTTTTTTCTTCAAATCACCCAACTCAGTTGTACAATTAATTTAATCTGAGTATGCTATTTTAATAATTGTACAGAATCTTCTTTCTTGTGTTGTAAATGTGTTCTTACGACACAGTTTTACCTTAGTTTGAATATAAGTTCTCCAACTTATTTGAACTTGCTACTGTGACATCTGAATTTCCCCACTGTTGGACAATAAAGGATATTTTTAATCTGTTAAGGTTATACATAGAATCCGTCCAGCTAAGGTTTCAAGTCCAAATTCATAATACTGCATTTACCCCAGTTTTCATCAGACATAGAGAAAGTAAGACTTCCCTCATTCACACATTATGCCCATAATATAAAAAAACACACAAGAAATCTGCTCTAAAACTTTTGTCCCATACTTTGCAACTGAAAATGAGGTCAGTGTAGGTCTGAAACTAACCTACAATGCTAAACTCGGAATTGGCCCCAACATTCTCCAGCAAAAATGGAAAGCCAATATGAAATCTGCTTCAAGTATAAGAAGATATTTTTTACAAGAAATGAGAATGAACAAATTAATGGTGAACAGATACTTCTTAAAAATGTAACATAATAAAAGTGTTGGATTTATTTCATTTCATTCAGTTAATGGTTTGTTGTTTTAGTTTTTAATGCATTTGTATTTTTGTGAATATATTTCATTTGCTCACCGCATTACTTTTAAGATTTATTTTAAAGCAATTATATGGTGACTTTTATTCCTCAGGTATGAAACATTCAAGAAGCTGGTCCTTTATTTCATTTTTTTAATCTATACCTTTATATATATATTATTTAGCTTTTTATCAAACACAGAGTTTTATTCATACATCAATTTACTACTTACTTCAAATTATCTGTAAAGCAAACCAAGTAAGAAATCACAATAATTCTGCTCTAAAGACAATATAAAAGTGTCTGAATGATTGTATTTATTTCCATTGTTTGAATAATCTTTTTGTTTGTTTATTTATTAAATTATAGGTTTTAATTATATTAACTCAATTTGTATAATATGATTTAAAAAAACACAAAGACTTTTATATCATTTTAACTTTTTTCCATTCAATTATCTTTAATATAGAACAACTGAAGTGAGAGAAATTCCTGTCCTTTAAACTTTATACACTGCAGCCTTAATGTGAAACGAATAACAGTTTGAGGGAAGACTTCTATTATTTGCTGGTGAATTCCTAAAATATAACTGATAATGTCTTGATCAATTTAAAGCTACTGAAAACCGTTCTGAAAACCGTCTGCAGTTCTATTTGTTTGTCTACGAGAGGAGTGTTTCCCTAGACCTTTGATTCTCCTTAGAATCAAAGTTCTCTCTTTTAATCTGAGACAAGAAGAAAAGACAGAAGATCAAGAAAAGCAGAGTGACATACACAAGAGAAGTGAGAAGACCAAATAGATGCCCCTCTCTACGCTTCTCATCCTATCATGTCTCCAGATTTAATAGGTCTTACTGCTATCAGCAGCATCACAACTCAACTTCCTCTCGAAGGGAGGCACACACTAACATAGCCATCAGTTGCAAGAATTGTGTCGCTGGAGGATTCAAGTTAAAACCAGGGCCCAAAAGAGACTTTTATCAAAACAAAGGCAGAATTTGAAGGTGTGTCTTTTACAGAGAAGTACCAGACCGGCCCACCAACAGATCCGGTGGTCAACAAATGACATCTGCCGAAAACCCATAGGAAATCAGATGAAACACAATCCAGAACCCCCCTCTCCACTTAGAAGTATTGAACAATAGAGGCTGCATGCCCACAGCTGTCCTCACACCTGTTACCATTTGCTCTTTAGTCACATCAAGTTCAAATGGAGATTATTAAATATTTACTACTTTTTCCAGCTAAACTCAACAGTCATCTCCTGTATGACGAATGTTTTGCATTTGTTAACAGGCAAACTTCTTCTCCATTCCCCTTTTTTCAGTGCTTATATCAAGAAACACATTTCCTGTCCTAATACTGAAAAGTGAAGTGATACCAGTGAGTGATGGTGTGTTCTCCGTTTTCAGGATTTCCTTCACACACACTGTGCTGATAGAAAGATGTGGAGAAAAGGAGGTGCTCCTGAGATTATAGAATATTTATGGGGTGTATAAACAAAAGACTGTTTCAGCCTGATTAGCACAATGAAACCATGTCTACAAATGTGTATCAGTGTAAACAATAAGAAAAATACATTTCCATCTTGCTCTAACACTGGAGTTTCAACATGTGTCTGCTGTTCCTGACTTACTTTCCAAGTCCCTTTGGTTTATTGCTGTATTTAGCATCTATTTTACCAAAGCACCCCAACATTAAATCAATGAGATATGTTTATTTCATTCATCAACTTCAACTTCTAAACGGCCCCTCAGAGGGCCCATTACTCTCACAGCAAAATAAAAAAAACAGATTACAGTGCACAGTTTAACTCGGGGATAAACACCCCACATGTGGATGCATGTCCTGTAGGCTGATGAAACTAAATTTGAAGTGTTTGATTATCTTTATTACATTTGGAAAAGGGGGAACTTGCATGACTTAGAGCACCTTCCCAACTGTCAGGTACGAAAGGGACAACATCATGTTGTAGGTGTGTTTTCCTGCAGGAAAGACTGGTGAACCTCACAAAACAGATGGTATCATGAGGACACATCGTTGTAGGGAAATACTGAGACAACATTTCAAGATAAGCTTAGGCAAAAATAGCTCTTCAAAATAAATATCTGTGTTAATATCTCAGCAACACCCAGAACATTTCTGGGCGTTGCTGAAAATGTGTGCGTGAGCACGGTGGCTAACAAAACTGACTCAATTGCACAAGTTCTGTCATAAGAAATGGCACAACTACAGCAAACTTGTGAGAAGCTTGTGGAAGGATATTCTAAATGTTAGACCCAAGCGATACAGTTCTAAGATAAATCTAGTAAAACTAAGGAAAAGTATGCCAACTTCTGACCAACATGCTGCCAGATAATCGGGGGATAGCAATAAGACGAGTTCTGAATCTGATCTAAAATGAGAAAAGATTATTTATATGTGGTAAAAATGTATAACAGTTGCCAAGTAGCTAATTAATCCTGCAATCAGACTTTATGTGATGTCTAAATATCATGAACATATAAAGGCTGACAACTAATTCTTGGCTAAAAGTGGGTCATCAACACAACTGCAAACTGAATGAAATACTGTGGCGGGGCCAAACCAGAAAACCTCAATGAACCAAAATAATGTTGTAACAAACAGTAAGGTAAAGTGTCCTTATATAATGTGAGAGCATGATAGTCATACATAAGAAAATCTTTTATGTTGTAATAACATTTTACACTTCATAGACTTTATCTTGTTTTATTTTAATCCACCTGAGAAGTTTGTAAACATTAGGTTAAACAGTAAAACAAAATCCACAAGGATGTGGCACTGGACTAGTCGGAGTCACCATTTTCCTGTGACATGGCCATGGATGTGACGGCAGAAAAACTGAGCCTCTGATTCATGGGTAATGGTCAATATGGCTGGAATGCAAATGAATCACTCTGATAGAATAGAATAGAATAGAATAGAATAGAATAGAATAGAATAGAATAGAATAAAATACTTTAGCTCCAGTGAGAAACAAATAAAATAGAAACTGTAGCAATATCAAACAAAAAAGGTAAGATAACTAGAATTCTAATTAAATAGCAAATGTAGAAAATGTAGATTCTAAGGGATGTACAGATGATTTGGATGATTTGGAAAAAAAATGTGCTGTTTAATAGTTGATTATTGAAGCCTGTGTAAGAAGAGCAGAAATGTAAACAGCTTATTGAATGAGAAACAGCTGCAGAGAGGAAAGACCCACAATAATGCTCTTATGTCCGTTTAAGATGCAGAAGCCTGTTACTAAAGGAGCTCTCCGGTGCTGTAACATGGAACGAGCGGGAGAGATTGTCCAGGAGGGAGTTCCTATTCTTTACCCTTTACCACCTCCAATGGGTCGTGAGGGGAATCCTAGCACAGACCTGGTCTTCCTGATCAATAATCAAATTGCATTACCAAAAGTAGTAGCACTTGCTCAAGCAACAGCAGATGCATGAATAGTTTAACATATAAGTTTGCAGCCTTTATCAGATGTTTTTTTTGCATTACAGCATCTCCAAACAGATCACAAGGAAACATGTGGGGCTACATTCTAGAAAGCATTCCAGGAAGAAATGAATTCTCCATTATCTTAGGGCTCTTCTCTATCTAATTCTTACAGATTTGCTCGCTGATAAGAGTTAACCATCCCTCTCTTATTAACTTAGTTTCTCAGGTTTTTCTTTCTGACATTAAGTATTTGCAGTGCTCTAAAAAGGAAAAATATCCCTCCACCTTAAACTTTTTTGTACACTGTAGCTTATTTCATTAGGATTTTATGTGAGAGTTACACAGTGCATAGTCAGCACAGGAAACAGGCACATATTTTTTAAGCAATGCTTTTCTGCTTGTCTTTTTTTAAGAAATGCTTGGCTAGCATATCATATTTACCCCCACTTACTCTGACACCCCTAAATAAAACCTTAAGTGCAACTAACGGCTTTCAGAAGTCACCAAAATAGTAAATGTGAGTCTACCTGTGGTTAATGTCAATATAAATACAGCTGTTATGTGAAGGCCTCAGAACGTGGTTAGTGAATAATAAAGAACAAACAGTACCATGAAGATTCAAAAAAATACAGCATACAAGTCAGAGGTGATCTAAACAAACTTAAAGCAGGTTAAGATAAAATAATATATGGAACAACTGCAATAGTTGAAAGCAAGCAACCAGATCCCTGATTTAACGCAACATAAAATATTATGAAACCGCAGCATTAATTAGCAGTTAATCTCTTAACTGCTAGTTGGTGCAACTGCAGAGTTTTACTGAATTCAAATGGTTCAGTAAGGCTTAATGAAACTACGCAGTCAATACATAAATCTGTTCAACAACCTTGCAATGCTACAGTACCACATGGTCTAGCCAGCCCAGATGCTGGCTCATCACTGCATTCAGGCTCTGGCCCAACTTCTCTCTGATCTCCCAACCGCTGAGCTCAGCTCTGCACAGCGCAGCACAAAAACAGAGAAACACAATTTCTCCTGGCTATTTCAATCAAGAATGCAGCTCTATTATTACTGCGCATTGGGAAATAAAGAAGAGATCCCACTGACCACTGACAAACTCATTCATTTGAGAACTGCAGAGAATTATTACTTTCACTGCAACAAACCAAAAAGGAGAAAAGAAAATACTTTGGAATCAATATGAAAGAAACGTAACCCCTCCTCTATATCCACTTTCACAATGTGAATGAACTCCAGTGCACTGTCAGACTTCTGCAATATTACACAAAACACACTAGCTTTTGAGTCACTGCAGGTCTAATCATAATAGAAGTCAAAAACAGAAGGAATAGGACACAATAGACTTCCATATGCATACTTCCTTCCCACCTGGTCAGCTTCACAGTAGGAACTATGAGCACACATCCCTCATTTATACCAATTCTCTGGACTTGTCAGAGCTAACTCACCACAGGAAATGATCACATTAGAATCTGCATGGTCAAGAAGAGGAAATGACACTCATGGACAGATTTAAAGCACAAGGTTTGCTTCCTAAACGTATACCATTATCTGTGACAGAACAAAAAAAATCTAAATAAGAGTGAACTTATGAAAGATAACATTGTCAATATTACCAAGCCTGTTGTAACAGATCTTAATAAAGCTTCCAGTAAAGTTGGAGAAAAGTTGGGACAGTTGATAGCCCTTCAGGCTGCCTTTTTCCGGGGAAGAGTGAAACAACCTGCAGCTTTTATTATTCCCAACATGTGTCTGCTTGCTCCGCGGTGAACAAACTGCACCCTCCCATTATTTCTCTGCAGATTTGCATTCACTCTTTTCAACCCGACCCGAAGGATCAAAACAAATCATGAGGATTTAGTTTTTCCTTACCTGTTGATCTTCAGAGCGAAAGCCCGTCGCTCTGCGCTCCCGAGAGAAGCCATGCGCGGGTCTGAGGTCCAGTCCGGCGGATCCGGCTGTGGTGTTTCCTGGCGGTGTCGCCTCCCCCACCTCCTCGCTGTCACTGCTTCCCCTCCTAATGATCAACTGTCAGAAGCTCATTTGAGCTGCGGCGGCGGCAGCAGCAGCTGTCCGGGGTGGAAACTTCCGCATGTGCTTTGAGGTATCCCGTCGAGGGAGTAAGTGCGAGATAGAGGGAGCCAGACTGACACCGGGGGAGAAGGAGGAGGAAGAAGAGGAGGAGGAGAATGGGACAGACAGGGTGGATGCATGAGGCACATGCGCTCCCTCGCTGCTGACATGAGCGTTACCACACATTTATTTATTTATTTACTAGATTGATTTATTTGAAATGAGTTACTCCAGTCCTCAACACAGCTAGACTAAAATACTAAAATACTTAATTTAATGTCAAACATGTTACCTACCTTCTCAAGAGGAATTTTTGAGATTAAGCGCAGTTTGTTTTCCCAACTCAAACCACAATGTCTCTGTATATTTTATACAAACAGCTTACTAATTATAATTGCAAATTTGTCATCTTGTTCTGCCTGTGTTCCTTGAATACAAAAGAAGAGGCTACCACATAAATGTCTTGCAATATGGTTATATGGATATATATAGTTATATATATATATATATATATATATAGTTATATAGTTATATATATATATATATATAACTTTTTTTTTACGGAGCCCCGTTATGCAAAACAATTTAAAAGGGTTTAACGTAAATGAAATTGAAATAATTGTAAATATATTCAGCCCTTACCTAGGTCTCACTTGGTGCATTGCTAAAAATTGCAATGCATCAAAACTATATTCAATTATCATGGAACCATTTTTAGAACCGTGTGGACAATCCCATCTGGGATGCATTGTGAAACCAACTTCCTGTCCATGTGGGACCCTTATGGAAATGTTGAGTTGGCTGAGCCAGGCTTTTGTTGGATTTGTTTCTATTTCTTAAAAATATTATTTTTAGAAACTGTTCAAGTAGATTTTTTCTTCCCACCTGCACAATTCTTAAGAATAGGCATCACATGGTGTTTTTCATATGAAATGCACAGGGCTTCTCCTGAAAATGTGTGAGTAAAAAGGAATCAATCAAAAGAAACCTTTTAGAAGACTCTTAGAAAGCACAACTATCCACAAAGAACCTCTTTAAAGATTGCAGAGAAGTCATAAGAAGCTATGTTGTCTTACTTTATATTCATTCAAATTGATAGACTAGCTAATGTTCATACTGTATGTGTTGCATATGTTAACCTATAACATAATTTTGACCTGCTTCAGCCACGTTTTAAGATTGAAAAGGAAACAAACAATGAACTAATAAAAACAATTATTTTGAACTTGACGACCTGCAGTGTATGTGTTGTATATGTTACCCTATCAGCATCATACTGACCTACTCAAACCCCATTTGAAGATTTAATGTCACTTTTGAATTCTTAAAGTAAATAATCTTTAAGGAAAATTAAAAAAATAACTATCTTATATGAAGCATTTTTGTTGTTATCATCATATGTTAAAATGTCTATATTTAGATTGATTGTTGATAGTCCTTTATTTTAAAAATAAAAATTATATAACGAATAAATAATAAAATAGCTAAATTTGACAAACTAAAATAAACAATTGTGATTGATAAATATGATTTTTATGCAAAGTCTTGAAATGAATGGGCCATTATCATGTATTAGTAAGAACAATATTTGCACGTTTCCCGATCATTTTAGTGCTTATTCCTGCCATGAGATTGAGTTTAGTAAGATCATTTAAAGAGTTTTTGTCGACATCTTCTGGTTGATTTATGTCACTGTTTACATTCATTAAATCCGTTGGTTTTGTCAAACTATTGCAAAAGAAGCTGAAAAACGAAATTCTCGTGTATTTAATTTCGGAAACAAGCGTTGATTTTTAAAACTGGCAGCTAATTTACATTTTGATGTGTAGTTTTAGTTTTAGTAGCTGATTCTGGAACTGTGAAACTAGAAGAAAAAAGCGGAACCATTCCTGGAGCTTGAGGATTTTACCGGACAATATTTAACGTAGCACTCTGTCATAACTACAAATGGAGGGACTGTAAAGCTCTTTGTGGGAGTAAAGTTGTCAATCCGAGGTAGTTTTTTCACGCTTAATGTGAATTAATATCTTATGTTTCCGTGATCGTCCACCAGGTAGGAGGATTATCTGTCTATATAGTGTTTATTAACATAGTAGTGAGTGAGTTGTTTAAGCTTGCATTTATATACAGCCTTGCCTGGAATTAAGTTATAGAAACACTAAGCCTCATTTTGAGTAATATTAAAAATAAATCTTAATTCCATGGGGCCTAATTAATGTAAATTGTTCATTCATTATTTCAGGTTAGGCTTGCATCATGGAGGAGGAGGATGATTGTCCAGAGTTGGTGCCCATTGACAGCCAGCCGGGTCCCCCAGCTCGGCAGATCCCCGTCACCATCATCACCGGCTACCTGGGTGAGATGTGGACTAAATAAGGAGATTAAAGGCTCAAACAAAGCTGCAGGACTGTTAACTCAGACAGTTTAATATCATAAGAGTAGCACCTTGGAAAACTATTCATACCCCTTGAACTTTCTTACATTTTATAATTTTATTTTATGTGATGGGCCAATAAAAAGTAATTCGTGATTGTCCTTTTTTTTTTTTTTACTATAACAAAAATCTGAAATGTCTGGTGTGCATTTTTATTCAGTCTTTGTGAAAGCTCTCTTAAAGTCTTGCCACAGATTAGGTCTGGACAATGACTGGGACAATCTAACACATGAGAATTATTTGATTTAAATAATTCCATCGTCAAACTGGCATTATATTTAGTGTTGTCCTGCTGGAAAGTGAACCTCTTCCCCAATCTCAAGCGTTTAGCAGATTCTAAACACAAACTCAGGCTCTGAACTAATAAATATGAATGACAAGACTTGCATATGCACCATTGTGTGTGCACAGAACCTTAATATAAAATCCATTTCTTTACAGGTGCTGGGAAAACCACACTGCTGAATTATATCTTGACGGAACAACACAATAAGCGGATTGCTGTCATTCTCAATGAGTTTGGAGAAGGTAATTGAGGAGAAGAAGTGACGTAAAACCTAAGAGAAAACGTATGCAGCCTGCTTAGTAGGTGGTTGTATCACATCTTGGTGGTTCTTTGAGAAATACAACCCATTTTTTGCAGGTTTTTATTAAAGCTTATCTTTCTTTTTGAAAGTTTATTAAACCTAATGAGCTTTATGTATCTGAAAGACAGGCAAAAATGACTATTTGTATTATAAAGTTTGCAGACCCCTGCTCTAGACAATATGAGATTAGAGTTTATGTGTTTAAGGAATACACAGATAATACAAACCCACCTTAGTAAATGGCTTTCACTGAAATGCTTTGAATGTTTAAAAAACTCAGAAAATATTTAGACATGTCATTTAAGGCATTACAGTACATCTGAAAGCTGCCTGTCCTCTGTTTCTCTCTGAACCTCATTCCCCTTCCTGTAGGGAGCGCTCTTGAGAAGTCGCTGGCAGTGAGTCAGGCAGGGGAGCTGTATGAGGAGTGGTTGGAGCTGAGAAATGGCTGCCTTTGCTGCTCTGTCAAGTATGCTTTGGAACTGCAGTTCATCTCAAATTCACTCATAAAAATATTGACTGTTTTGTCACAAATATATTTGAACTAAAAAATTGTTAAAATATATTTTAACAATAAAAATATTTCTAATCTTTTTTATTAACAGATTTTAGTTTGACATCTTTTTATGCATATTATGGGTTTTAAAGAGTCATGATACTGTTAAAGAAAAAAAAATACCTGTAGAATTTGTTGAATAGGTTCTCTTAGCATAGGCAGCAATAACCACCAACTACTGAATTCAGCTTCCTCAGATCTAGATGCTCTTTTGTAAAGTACTAGGGCTTGTGCAGCTTTTTCACAGAAAATAAAAAAAATGCTTCTGCTAACTCTCTCTTAATTAGCAAAGATAGCTTGGCAGTCAAAAAATTCACTGCAGGGTCCCTAATTTGTTTAAAAGCAAAATAAAATGTAATAATAAAATCTCAATACTCTTTCAAGTTGATTTTTAGTTTATTTTTGGTTGTCAGTATTTTATCTCAACTGCCCAGTAATTCACTGAAATTTCAACTGGAAACATTTAGCAGATTCTTCATTGTTCTACTCCCCAAAATTAAATTAAAATAGCAAATTCAGATCCCAAGTAGCCTACTGATCTGCATATCAGTGTAGAAATGTGTGCATGTTTGTGAGTGCAATTGCTCTAGTGGTCATTAGACTGGAAATGTGACATATGAAATCAGTTCAGTAACCATTTTCATGTACTTGTAGCACATGAGTTCAGGGAAAATAATGTAGTCAGCATAGTTCTGCCTTATGGAATTAGAATATGCTGGATAAACAGTGCTAAGTTTTGTAAAATGTTTTCTCTCTCTCTACTAACAGCTGAAAAAGACATGAAGCTCAATAAAACTGATTTGAAAATGCCTGTGAACTGTTATTGTGATTTTGCTTGTACATACATTTGCTTGTTTTATTTTAAAAAGATGATTTCTTCAGTATTTTTCAAATCAAGGCTTTTACCTGCTCATTGTTATTGTTTGATTCTTTTGCTTTTTTTTCCTTAGGGACAACGGGCTCAAAGCCATTGAAAACCTGATGGAGAAGAAAGGAAAGTTTGACTACATTCTTTTAGAAACAACAGGACTTGCTGATCCAGGTAACGCACTTGAAGCTAAATTCAGGCAAGATGTTGTAAATTTGTGTTTCCTTATTGGCTGATCTTGTTATATATAATTGATTACCCCAGGATGTCACATTGTCCATTGAGTTCTCCATCACTAAGCTCCTATTCTAGCCTTAGTTTTCACAGTTCATGTTGTGTATTTAAACATCAGTCACTTAACTTTACTGCTATAAATGCAGCAATGTAGCTGTTTCCTGATCTGCGCAAATAGACACCAATTTGTATTTAGTTGAATGGCATGTTTTCTTGTCTTTGTTCTGTGTTGATGTTTATACTATCTGAAACTATAAAAATGTTCCAGATATAGTGATTAACTCCAAAAAGGAAAGATTAAATTAAGAGAACATTTAATAGCATTTATTTTAAAGGGAACCATAGAGGTGATATGGAAAGTTTTTAGTTTAAGCGTGAACAAAATCTTTTTTGTTTTACATTGTATTTTTCCTCTTCTATCAGCACTTAAAGCTTTGGGCTTTTTAAAATGTCCAGTTTAATACTATTAGAATAAACGGTTAATTTACGCATGTTGCAAGTTGTACAAGAGTTAAACAAAAGAGGAAAAATTTTTGTTTTCTTCATTTCAGTTAATTTTGAATCCATCTTTTGCTAAGTTATTTTTTTCTTTTTGTCTGTGTGTCCAAATTGATAGTTTCTCCGCACACTTTGTAAATCTCATATCAAAAGTTGGACATTTTCTGACAAGCCTAAGATCAGAGTCATGTTGCTGTGACAGCAACACCAAGGGGAATCCTGAAAAGCATCTAATTGTCTGTTCATCTCTTTGCTGCCAATCTGGAAATGAGCGTTAGGCTATTAAAGGAAAGCATTGTGGCGTGTCGCTAAGTGACAGGTGTCAGGAGGTAGCGTCACAGGCAGACACTCGCTACCCCAGCTCTCGGTCAAAACAAATAGAGCAGACTCAGACTGGGTCTGGCCTGGCTTCTCTTCCTTGTCGTTGGCTCGTTATGGACCCCGACAGGCCTCTCATTGGCTCTGGCACTGCTGTCAGTCATAAAGACTCCAGGGAGGATTTTCTTCTGTTCTTTCAAGCTGGAGGTTGGATGACTTATATGAAACATGCCATTCAAAAACGGTGTTTGCATTATGCATCCATCAAATATTTGCAATTATTACCTTATCCTCACCTGACAGTTTGACAAAGTGCGAAATGGAAACAAACCAAATGCACCAGAAGGACGTGAACAATAGATGGCTTCTGAAATTGCTTTTATCCGGTTTTCTGGGCTCTGCCTGAAAAAAAAAAAAAAGAGTTTGGATATAGAAAATCCCAAAGTAGATTAATTTCTAAATAAGAGCAAGCAAACATCCAATCATTTCTCTTCACTTTAAGTGAAAAGAAAAATAAATGTCATATTTTCTATCTGGTTCCAGTTGCATTTCTTCTTGCTGGTATTTGTTTTTTTTTTACATTTTGTTGAAGTATGGTTGTCCATCAAACAAAACACAAAAAGCCATTTTCATAAGTTATGGCATTTTTTCTTCTTCTGTTATTTTAAAATCTAATGCCTTAATGAATCAGGAAATAAAAATCTTACTTCTGCCATAAATTTGAGGCCAATTTCCGTATTGATTAATATAAATCCTTTGGTTTCTGAGATGATGTCCACAAATAATTTTACTCAATAATACTGGAATATTATATTAGCATAATAGTAAGGTTACGTATGAATTAGATTTCTGTTCTCACTCTACTTCAGCTTTAATCTTCCCGTTTTTTCCCTCCTCCTTCCCCTTCCTAATATACTGACTCGTCTTCGCAGGAGCTGTGGCCTCCATGTTTTGGGTCGATGCAGAGCTTGGCAGTGACGTCTACTTGGATGGTGAATGTCTGTTTTTGTATTTTAATTCCTTGTTTTGTGAAGCCCTGTGTTTCAATCATGTTCCTGTTGATGCGGAGTGAAGATTGAGAATCCAAAGGTAGTGCCCCATTACGCATGATCCTACCTCCACCCTGCTAGCAGGATTTCCACCCTGATAGTGCTTAGATTTGAAAACTTCCTGCAGAGTCATCCAAACATTGTTGCTTTACTTGACAGTTCAATATTTGTGTGAAGCTGCTAAATTTCTGTGAGCCTAAAGGTTTCACTTTTGATGCATGTGATTTTTTTTTTGGTCAGCATCCACTGAGTGTGCAGCAGGCTTGTTAACCATACTCTGGAACCATTAGAACAAGAAATATTGAGCTGTCATAGGTGGGCCAGTTTAAACTAATATTTAGTTTGCTCTCAATTCCTACTTTTCTTGTTTATTTGCCTCATTTCAGGATGTGTGTGTGTTTGGATGACTGAGCTCCTGCTCCTCACACCAAACGCTCAGCTGTTCTCTCTGTTCCAGCTCATTCACCAAATCCTCTGTTCAGACTGAACAGCTCAGAGAATCACTGGCAGACACCGAAATGCAGCTGTAGCTCAGAACAAAAGTGTTCGATTCATGCTTTGATATTTTTGCTTGTCCTTCTGCAGGGATTGTGACTGTCATTGACGCCAAATATGGGCTTCAGGTATGTGATGGAGAGGTTTGTTTCAATAGCAACATAGGATAAAAACTCTGTAGCTGTTCATTTGAGAGCAGATTATTCTGCTGTAAATTTTTTTGTTTAGAAGTTTTTCTGATTTTCACAATAAAACAAGAAAAAATTACAATTTTGCAGGTTTAATCAGGCAACCCAAAAATATTTTTTATATTTACTGTGGTGCAGTTACAGACGGAGCTGCCATTTTATTTTTATTTGTAGTTTTTGTACATCCACAGTGGTCTGCTTAACCTCCGAGATTCTTGCATTCCCCTCCTTTCAGTGAACAAACACATCCTGCCTCCTTTGTGCTACTTAAAAGGAACAAGACAAGTGACACCCAGATAATGGGCTCTAATTTAGAGGTGTCATGCTCAGTGAAGTGACGCATTTCATGGCATTTTGTGAAGCAAGATGAAGGGAATCCTGACAGATAGGAGGGAATCAAACTCACGTTGGCAGAGTAATAGATATCAGAGGAATGACTGTTGTTGTGGGGCTGTCATGTCCTCTCACCTGCCTCCCATTGCATTTTTTTTTAATATTGATCTAAAAACACCACCCTTCCCCCCACACCTCCCTCAAATTGACCTATCTATCGCACATATTGTGTTTCTCTTGTGAACGTATGGGTTTGATAAAACAGGACTCGTCTGTTCTCAAAATCTCAATCCTGGTATTTGTAGGGATGTCGCCTATAATATGGTAAAGTTAATTTTGAGAATTTGTGTGTAACGTCTTTATTATTTCTTCTTTTATAGCAACTAAAAGAGGAAAAAGCAGAAGGACTTGTCAATGAAGCATCCAGGTCTGAAAACTGAAGTTTATGTATCTTTTCTCTTTTTTTCACTTTGTTTCTATATCTCACTAAATACTATCAATACAAACAATTAAAATGGCAATAGTTATATTTTGGTCAAAGCTGCACTACCTCAATAGTTCAGCTTTTGAACTACTGAGGCAGCATGTCTATGACAGGGCTCTATAATGAACATCCCTGATCCGAGTTTGAAATTCGGTGTATTAAGTTAATTTGAAAGAAATGCTAATATAAGAAAAACTCTTTTTAGGATTATACAAAAATAAGTTCAAGCATCTAGACATAACATTTTTGCTTTTTGAATGAAGCAATGAATATATAATTTGAATGGTTTTTCTCTTTGTTTTACATATAGATTATCTTAATAGATGATGTATCCCAACCATGCACTCTTTAACCCCTCCTATTAGATAGTTTTTTTTATACTATATAGTCAAAATGATTATGGTGAATTGCTGCATCAACACTCTGGAGGGTCATTGAGCATTAGTTTTATGTTTTGCTAAGTTTAGATTCACAGAGGTGGGAACATTTCTTTGTTTATTTCTGTTTTACCTCATAGTGTGCTGGAACTCTACAAAGTTCATAGGTTAATGCTCTCTTCTGTTTCTGAACATATGGTAGAAAACGGAACAGAAAGGAGAAAATGTTTGAGTCGTCCAATCAGAAAAGAAACTTTTCTGTCTCCTCTTAATCCATGTCATACTGTTTCTTTTTCAACATACAGTATTACTCTTCTCTTCTCAGACCTTGCTACTCTTCAAAATGGGAGAGATTAGAGAACATGCTATTTAAGTCAGGCTCATGCACTAAAATATATTTTTTCCCTAGAAACCTTAAAAAAAAGCTACCTTAATGCTATGAGTAAAGCCAACTTTCAGATATTAGGTCAATTATTGCTAACAAGCGTAATAAACAGCTAGAACAGTGTTTCTGTATTTTAAGAATAAAGGTTTATTGATGGTCAATGAACCTTCACCTTATTCACTCTTTTTTGCTTAATGTCTTTTCAGACAGGTTGCTCTTGCTGACCTTACCATTATCAATAAGACAGATCTGGTGAAGGAGGAGGAACTGAACCAAGTTCGAGACACTGTCAGGTCCACAACAACTTCTTACAACCAATCCTCCGTCATTAATGTGGGTTTAAAAGTAAGGCTGAGCTGTCAATTCAAATGATTGTAATTTTTCTTCTCTCACATCAGGTCTATAAATGGTCTTGTTAAGATTTTAGAGACCCAGAGATCAAGGTGAGTCTCTTTTTTTTCAAACAAATAAAGGGTCATTCTCTGAGATGAGGTTAAGTAGCTTTTTCTGTGGTCCAGCTGTCCTGCTGTGTTCATCATAACTCTTGCTCAGATCTTCGTATCAAAGATGAAGCAGCTCAGACAAGGAGACGTGCACATAAGCAAACACAAACTACAGCGCCCTGAGTCAACATCAACCCCACGTTGGTGTCCAGTTACCCACAAGTCTTTGCCCTCTGACCCCGGGGCCTGCAGGGTGGCTCCATGTTGAATGTGCATACACACAAATGCATGTGTAGCAACCCGCAGAGGCCTAACACACGGTGGTGTAAATGAAAGGTCGGGTGTGTTTGGACTCTGTGCCGCCCTCCTGCAGATCTCAGACCTGGGCGAACAGATGAAAGGCTGTTCAGCGAGGGGTTAATTGAAACAGTATTGTGGAGGCATTTATTGTGGTTAGTTCTCATTGTTAGTTTTAAGGTTAGTTTAGGACCAGAGCTCGAATTATTCTTGTGGTTCGTTTTAAGTTTAAATGAAATGGAAGAAAATCTTATCCTCTTTGCAGAGTGGATCTCTGTGACGTTCTGGATCTGCATTCATTTGACTGTCAGGATGGAGCAAAGTAAGTTTGGTTTGCCATCTTTTTATTTTAATGTTATTCAGAAAAATGTGTAACATTTAGTAATTTATGCACTGTTAGCATGTTCACTCTCTTTTGACACAAGCTGAATGAAGTAAGTCTGCTCCTAAAAAGTTTCAGCTCGCCTTTAATTGTGTACATACAAAATGGACAGGAAAAATTGAGTAGTATTTCAGCTGCTTTCTTCACAGCATTGTCCCCAAACTGACATCTGTCAGAGAAGAACTGGATTTAACACTGTAGTCAGTGTGTAGGTATTTGATTTCCCTTATGTATCAACACATCAACTTTTTCTTTTATTGATACACTTAATTTGTGGGAACAAAAAGGTCTGAGAAATGCTTCACAACTAAAGAAAATTATGCATCTTGTGACTTTGGTATTTATCTTCTAAAACTATGCAACATATGAACTAATAATCTGGTGTTCTTGTAAAACCTGCAGGGTAAAAAGTATTTGTTATCTTTGGAATACTAGTTACTAGTTTGTCTGACAACAGTTTTTGATACTGCTGCTATGTTTCTCTCTAATTAACGGACTTCTTTTTTTTTTTTTTTGACTGAGCGTCCCCCCATCACACCGCAGGACGGTCATCATATTGTATACCCCAGCCGAATCTCATTCTCATGAATAGAAATGGTGTTTGTCCCTTCATATGAATGAACCGGGCACCGCGTTAAAGCTCCCTTACGTGCCCCCGAGTCAGTGTCTCTTGACCAGCTGCAGAGGATTAGACCTGTGTGTGTCCACTGGCACCCAGTGAGTCCTCCTTGTCCCAACAGATAGCTCCTTTCCCCCAGCCTTTTGAGTCTTGGCCCCTCCTCGTTTTTCAGCCCCATGCTGGCCGTTTGAAGAGCCCCCCCCTCTCTGCAGCTCTGCCTGTGTGGTACTAGCAGCACGGAGGGCTGAAGCAGCTGGACGCAACATTTAGCCTCCTTGTGAGGTCAGAGGGAACTGGGGTAATAGTTTGTTTGGGAGCTGTAGTCAGCATCCCAAAGGATTTAATTGTCATTTCTAAAGCATTCGCAACTCCATTTAGGGACGTCATTAAGCATCAACACGAGTAGAGATTAAAGACGGAAGAAAAAGTTCTTCTGTAGGTGGAAATTTCACGTTTCCATACTCCCACACCTTTTATTTTTAATTATTATACAATTGAATTTAAAAAATAATGAATCATATATTATTTTTTTAATTAAGCAAGCATCTTTAATGTTAAAGATAGTTAATGATACATGAGTTGCAGTGTAAAACCCAAACTATCAAAAACAAAAGCTTGGTTTATCTGCTCACTTATTAACATAAGTCTAACATAGCCTAACAACTTTAAAATGTTTCTTGAAGTTGTCAAGTATTTAAAAATAACGTTGGATGAAATTTTGAAACACGTTTTCTATTTATTTCTCTAATCTGAAAGACTCACTGAGAAGCTCCAGCTTGTGAAACCAACCAGACCACACCTGGACAAGGTTTGTTTACGCCCATCTGAGTTTGCTTTGTGCATTTCTGAGGGTGTTAATGTATTTTTAGTTTGGTAATTTATTTCAGCTCTCCATTTCCTGCTGGATAGAGGGTAATGCACTCTCAGTGCCCTGCATTACCCCAGGGCAGCAACACTTAAGTGAAATCTCCCACCCTTCTCTACTTTTTGTGTTGCAATCAACTTGATGTGTTTGATGTTTTTGTGTTAAATTACAAATGGAGTCAATCTGAGCTAAAATAACCTAAACACTGAAGCAAGAACTCCCGGACCACATTAAACTTTTTTTTATTTTTTTATTTTCAATCTCTACAGCAAGATATCACGTTATTTTTTACAAGTGAGGATGGTCGGTTTTCAATTTTGCATAAAATAGAATAGAAATGTGTGTTTTGTCCCACAATGGGGAAATTCTATTGCAGCAAAGTGATAGGCAATCAAAGTAAGCAAGTTCACACAAAGATAAAATATGTAAAAACAAAATAAAGAATAAAAAGCTGTACAATGAGGTCAAAATTTCAACACAAATATTGTATAATTATTAAAGAATAGCATACTCCAAATTTGTAACTGGGTAGGATAATTTACTTAAATGGAAAATTTAAGTAAATGTTACTTAAAACTAGTTCCTCTGTTCAAATACCTGTACTCCAGTACATAAGGATATTGAAATAGAGAAAATATGGATCTGTTGATGTATTGTATAAAATCCCAATAAAATACATAGATTTTTTTTCTTGCATTTTTAGAAAGTATGCTTAAAGTTCAGACTGAATTAAATATTTTTGTAAGGCATTCAAAATGTTATCGGCTGTCATTTTTCTGAATTAGTTGCATGCCTCCTCTTCAATATTTTTTCACATAGCAGCACCACACCTAATGACTCTCTGCTGCTGTTAGTTGTGCTTTATACACATCAACTTTTATCACAGGATGAGGACAGACGGGGTTATTAGGGTGGGTAAATAACACCATTGTTTGTGTGTTTTTTCTCAAGTTCCCTTTCCCGCATGAAGCTCCACTGTCCCTCAGACCCCCCTGATACACGACCACACCTCCACCACCACTGCCTCCATCACACCCCTCTTTTCATGTAAATGAGAATGCCACTTTTTCTGTTGTTATACCAAATGACAAGGAAGTGTGTAACCTCAGCACTTAACCCCAAACCTCCCCCGAATATCTGCAAAGTGTCCTTCTTCATGTTGTGAGGAAGCATCAAAGAGGGAGGGGCGAGTGTGTGTGTGTGTGAGAAAGATGCAGAGTGAGACACAGTCGCTCCATTTCGGGTGCCAAATGGGGCTGTGGGTTTTGACACATTCACTGGCAAAGTCCTTAGCTGGGGTGTAAAAAGTGCATCTTTTGTTCAACACTCACCATTAGATTCACTAAACTGAAAACATCTTTGTAAAGTAAATGTTTAGCTCCTGGAAATAATAATCCCAAATTATTAAAGCAGCAGTGCTATTCAACAAATTCTGTATCAAATACAGATAAAGCTTCGCATTTCATATGGAAGTATACAATTTTATTGTCATGGTTATTATTTATGTTTTTAAAAGCAACATAAATCTACCTTTCATCCACTCCATGGCGTTTTACAGAATTTCTCTACCCAGTAAATTGAATATCTTGTGGGTATAATAATGTGTATATATATTTTTTATCACCTCCAGAGTATTTTAACTGTGACATTTGAGGTGACTGGAGACCTCCGTGAAGATGCCCTGAATACCTTCATCCAAGTAAAGACAATCTATTATTCTAGTCCCTGTTGCCACTGCTAATTAGTCTGGAACCATTTCACTCTATGAAACTTAAACGCTCATTTCCACTGTGACAGGATCTGCTTTGGGAAAAGAAGTTCTGTAACAAAGCAGGGGAACCCATGAGTGTCATCCGCTTGAAGGTACTGCAGAACACAATAGCTCCCTGGTGGTTTTATTATCTATTAACCAGTTCGACTATTCATTTGAGGCAGCTTAATGTTTTACTTGTGACTTGTGTGTTTTCAGGGTATAGTATCATTTGCAGGCAAAGCCCACCAAGTAATGCTGCAAGGGGTCCATGAGCTGTACGAGTTAAATGAGACTCCACAACTTTGGGAGGAAAACCCGCACACAAACAGGCTGGTCTTTATAGGTAGGTAAGCTCACATCTACACATTGTCAAAAAAAATTTATTAAAGTCATTAGTGAACTTAAAGTTGTTTTTGGGGGATTTCAGTGAATTTATAATGTTTTTGATTTTATTTCACAATAATACATTTTAGTCGATTTACTAAGGTCTTTGGCTTCCTAAAACCTATCCTACTAAGTCATCCTAAATTATCATTTTACTATTATCGTTACTTTTTACACTGAAGAGTGTCTTTAATATTGGTTGTAGAATGAAGGTTGGATTTTCAGGTACAGTCCCTTGCAAAAGTACACAGACCCATTTGAATGTTTTCTCATTTGATCAAGTTACAACCACAAGCCAGAATTAAATTTTTACTATTGCATGAACAACATTAGCCACAGAAGCAGATAAGAGGTCTATGTTGACTGGAGGAGCGTTGGATCTCAGGTGGCAGAATCTGAGATCCAACTCAGATTCTAAATTCAAATGTATTTTTGTCATTCCAGATAAATAGTGTGCAGCACTGTAGAAAGAATAATATTCTCAAAATTGTAGAAACACGCAGAGTCAACTGATAAATGTTGAAAATAAAACACAATAACAGCTTACATTATGTTAAATATAGAAGTTAAAGAAATTGGTTTACTAAGGCTGTAAAATGTAAAACAGTTTTTTTTCTTCCATTTGACAGTTATTCTCTACTTTCTGTCGAACTATCACAAAATGTCCCAAAATTCATTGAAGTGTGTTATTGTAGCAGAAATGAGAAAAGGTTTGAGGTGCGTGTTCAGTGTTTCTCAACATGATTGTGTCTTTATCCTGCCATCTTAGATTTATTTTTTGCCTTCACTTTAAATTGCAGGAAAGAACCTGGATAAGGACATCCTGCAGGAGATTTTTATTTCTACTGTTGTGATGGATGGAGTTAAAGAATAGTTTGAAGATCCTTTTTGAAAATCTCTGTAGTTGATTGCATAGTAAAAAGGTTGTGGCAGATTTCATAGCACTGATTATGTTTCTCAAACTCTTATTTTCTTCTATGGATGACCGGACGGAAGAATAGAAAGTAAAGATGAACTGCAACTTCTTTAACTTGTGATATTTAATCACAACCTCTACTAAAGAAAAAGCTAGAGTAGGAAATAGTGAAAAACTAAAGTGAAAAAAAAATGTTTACCTCTTAAAGGATTAAAGAAAGTGATTAGCATATTGCACTTTTTGAAGGAGGCTTTAAATGAGCTTGCCAGTATTTACATTTCTGATACTCAATTGGACATGTACCCAAATGTCAGACTTTTATCAGTTCTGTATTTTTGAATTAATTTAAATAAAATGTTCTTCTAAATTTGGTGTTCTGTCATTTTTTGTTCCATCCTCATCACATAATAATAATAAACATGTTTTGTTCTGAAAGAAAATGCTTCACAGAGGTTGTGTACAAAATTGAGAACTCACTATTGCAGTATATGCAAAGTGGGAAAAGTCTTCAGGGACTCTAAATATCTTGCAATGATAAAAACATGCATCTAATGAATAGATGAGTAACAATTATTTACAAAGGGAAAGTTGCTCTAAATGTGAGAAAAGTATGAGTTCCAGCTTTTGCTTAAAGTACCTTCAGAAGATCTCCAGGACTTGTACAACAAAAGCAAATCAGATAATTTGTTTGGACTAAATGTCATTTTTTTCTGTTCTATTTCTAAAGTAACTGCAGAGCATTCCAGCATCAATCAAGTTTAGGACTCTGGTGTGTTAAGGAATACAGACATTTGCAGGTTTTAGTTAAATCACATACATGCTCATTATATGTTTGTGATTGCAAATCTTTTCCCCCTTGCTCTTCATGGCAGCATTGGTTGTGAGGTCATGTGAGAAGCAGGCCTGTCACGCAAACAATAACAACAGGCCCAGTAGGAAATAGGACCTTCCGCGTTGATTATTTGCAGTGCAGATGCTATTGCTATGACAGTGTGTTTTTTTTCTTTGTTTGTTTGTTTGTTTGTTGTTGTTTTGTTTTATTCGTGTCTAATGTGCTGTTGAAGCGCCTTACTTTGACACTGTCTTTTCAGCTCGGTGTTCCGAACCGAGCCGCGTCACCGCGGAGCGCGTCACGCAGCCTAACCGTTTCCTTCTCGATTCTTATGCTGATGACTTCATTAAGAGCAAATCCTGCCTGTTCTCTGCGCTGGTTGCAGGAAGCCCCATCCCACGGTCATTTTCACGGTCACACCATCCGCGGGGCATCCAGAGGTGGAAAACTCTGGATGCCCCAGAGTTGCCCTACAGCAGGTTTCTTATCACCAGTTAGGTGTGAGGTTGTTAATCCACCTGGAACAACTCACGCTTGAATATGGTGTATGATTTATTTTTTTTTATTATTCTATTTTATATTGAGGAGGTAAAGCACACAATCAGGTGTCATGTATCCTCTTTGCAGATGTAAGGCTTTGATCTTAGCCTATAAAATGTAGGACAATAAAAAATGTCTTGTGTGATAATTGGATATCACGACATACATTTGTCTTTATAATGGCCAAGATGTCAAGATGTTATTTACTGAGGCCTACAGTGCGTTACTACATTCAGTGTCAACTCTAAAGGGCAAGAGCATGTCACCATCGAATCACTCAGCACTTCCATTATGCCCACATTCCCCGCCTCACTACTGTGGTAATCTGTAAACAAAATTTGTAAAAAAAAAAAAAATAATGAAGGGGTGGCGGGCATTTTATTTGGGACAGCTGAAATTAATTTAAGACCCTACAGCAGACCACTTAATTTGTGTCATAAAATATTGCATGTTTACTTAATTCCTGAGTAGATAAACAATAAAAAAATCCCAACAAACTTATGTTTGCATCTTAAATAAACAAAATTATTGTTGTGACCCGTGGGTAAATTCGACTTGATTATTTTTCCCTTGAGGGCAAAATTCTGTTCTTCTCAGCCTTCAGCATTGTTAGGCGCCCCCACATTGCTACCCTTCCCAGCACTTCTGGATGCGCCTCTGTTAGTAATTACTTTCTACATCTTGTTCCAACTACCTCCCCACTAAAAGGTATCTCAAAGAATGCCTCCCTCACCCATTCTTGGGGTGAAAGAACCTTTCGCACCAACGAGGCATTCCCCTCCACCCTATCTTGCTGTGGCCCCCTGCAGCGAGGGGGCTCTGATAGGTCCGAAGGATTAATGGGACTGGCCTGCAGGACAGAAGCATCCCTGTCTATAAAACCTCTTCACTCACTACGGCAAACCGCCTTGTGTTTAGACAGGCAGACAGACCACAAACGCGCTTTTACGCACGACGCACCGTTACGCTTGTTTTGGCATACAAAGTTTAGGCGCGACTATGATTCTGTCCGGTGAATCTGAGGCGCCTCACCAAACTAGAGTGTCTGTGGAAGAGAATGAGATTGATATAGTGGGCGGTGAAGAGTCTGTCCACCCGCTGCTGTTCCGGGCCGAGTGCTCAACGGACGCTGGATTTTCGACAGAATCTGGTGCAGAGTTTGACTCCTCAGAGCCCGACTCCTCTGGGGAAAGCGAGAGCAGCTTCAGCACGGACGCTCCGACGCCCACGAAGGCTCAGAGCGGCTCGGTAAAGCCTCCTTACTCCTACATCGCCCTCATCACCATGGCCATCCTGCAGAGCCCATTGAAGAAGCTGACGCTGAGCGGCATCTGCGACTTCATCAGCAACAAGTTTCCCTACTACAGGGAGAAGTTCCCAGCTTGGCAGAACTCCATCAGACACAACCTCTCTCTCAATGACTGTTTCATCAAGATCCCCAGGGAGCCCGGGAACCCGGGGAAAGGTAACTACTGGTCTCTGGACCCTGCGTCTGAGGATATGTTTGACAACGGCAGCTTCCTGCGCAGGAGAAAGCGATTCAAGAGGAACCAGTCGGAATTCAGCAGAGACGGATTGTTTTACACCAACCTGAGCAGCTACAGGGCGTACGGACAGCCGTATAGCGCACAGGGGCAGGTAAATCTCATACCCGCTGCTCCTGCTCGGTACATACCCCTGCAGGATGGCACTATGATGCCCCCTTCTTCTTACCATCTTCTACCGCGTGCTCTAAACGCTAACGGGCCTAAAGACTCCAGAGCGCAGCCGTGCGTAACAGAGCCAAAGTCTGGCGCGCAAGAAAAGTGCTCATTCAGCATCGACAGCATCATGAGCAAACCATCTCCCCGTAGTGCACAAACCCCACGTCCACCCCATTCTCTTCACGGCGGCCTTGGATTTGGCCATCTAATGTCAAACCCGGCATCCCGTTTGGTTCCAGCGCTCCTGCAGCCTTTAAAGACTCCCCTGTACTATAGGCCTGTAATGCCGAGCACTGCTCCTTTAATAAATGAGCATCTCCTACGTTCTGCTCCTCAATGCTGAGGCCACCTGAGACACTTCACAGTCTGGTTTTTGTCTGTTTCTTAAAGAAATACTTTGGCTGCATGATATTTATGTGCTTTACCTGTAGCTTTAAAGGGAGTAATGTAAATAAGAAGAGTGGTAATATATCTGTGATATTGGATGGCGATACAATAGAGTTGTTTTATTGTTTTTCTACCAACTAGGGTGTCAAAATAAATGTTTGAAAAATATGTTTTGGTTTTGTAATGATTTGAACAAAAAAATACTATGGAATTTGGATTTTTCAAAAAGCCTCTAAAAGTGTATTGATGATTAACATGGTTTCATAAAAAATTCATAAAAAAATTTTCTGAGTTGGTTTTTACTTGGTTGATGTGGGGAAAAAAAGGGAGAAAAGTTACAAATATATTTGTTGCATCTGTTTACTACTTTGGAATTAAATAGCACTGGTAGCAATGAAATAGAAAACACACAGAGACCTGCTCACAAACAAGAATACATACAGTTAAACATCAAAAATATTTCCAGAAGCAAATGTGTTGAACTTTGAAATACAAAAGTGAAAAAAAGATCTGAAGTTTCTACTTTCATGCTGCTATGCTAAAGAAGGAGCAGATCTTCAGCAACAGAAGCATTAATAAACATTTTTAACCATTCATCTTCACTACACATGTCAGATTTCCCTTTTATGCCTCTAGCAGCCTGTTCTTAAAGTTTTAGCTGTCATCCTCTTTTTTTATTTTTACTACGTTTGTCAATAAGATAGCAAAATGCAAAATTTAAAATAAATTCTTGTTTTGTTTAGTTTAGCCAATCTGAAGAATGCCTCTTTTTTTAAACAGAAAAAAAGATGCACTTTGTCTAACCGTCCACTAGGAAGCACTGTTTCTTAAAACAGATGCATATATTTGAAAATGAGCGGCCAGGTTCCATTAAGTGCTCATCCCCTTTTGGATACAAACCCTCGATTATAAATAAAAAGGCTATTGCATTAATTTTTACAGAAGTGAACAACATAAGATAGTTCCTCACTGTTAGATCCATCATGCCTTGTGTATTGTTGTATTCTCCCACACATATTATGAGGTTGAACAACTTCTTGGATGCTCACTCTGTCTGTTCCTCTTGCATTTATTTACATCTGAGTAGTTTATTTAAACCAAAATTTCACAGTGAAAATAACTTATTTGTGTTGATCCTGATGGTTCTTTATTATTCTTGCTACCTGTCAGTCCTTTAGACTAGGAGAGAAGTAATCCAGATGTATTTTAATTAATACAATTGTAGAATTGTTAAAGAAGCTATGTTTAAAAATTTGTGAAAATTTTGGCAAGGTATATGCATCTGTTATTGGCTGGTACAACTGCAAAATGTATGCAAAGGAATCACTTGAATCTAAGTAACATGTACTTGTTACTTAGACTTGTTACTTGTTACTTGTCTCTGTAACAAGTAATTGTTACAGAGATAAGTGGTTCTTGGATGAATGTTGTCCTGGGGAAGGACAGCATTCAAACTCTACACACAACCAGCCACACCGATCTCACCACCAAAGGAGCTCTATCCACAATAATAAATGAAACTATGTTTTAAAGCATCTGCAATCAGTGAAGAATAGATCAATCCAACTGCCAATAGAGCTTTTAAAATGCTATTTTTGTGTTTTAACAATATATTCAGGGCTAATAAATCTCAAACAGTGCTTTACAGACTGTTTGAGTCCAGGTATCACGAGGATACATATTTTATAATGAGTGCAGTTTGAGTGCCATCCTGAGTGGACAGCTTCACCACCCCAATCAAAATGCGACACTCTTCTTCTTTTTTTTTTTTTGCTTAAAGTCTAACTGTTAAGTGTATTTTCTCAGCGGGTGGCAGGACAGCACAGACACAGAGATAGTGTCCGGTTGCACTCCGGGCCCCAGCACAATTCCTCTGCTCCCTTCAGTCAGATGTCTATTTTTGGCGTGAGGCTCAGCTGATTGTAACACTGAAAGCTCAGTCCCTCCCTGATTTTTTCCTCTCCTCTTGCCGTCAGTTGTTCATTCTTATTAGGAAAAGAGGGAGCAGTCCAACAGCTGAGCGGAGGTTTGCTGATGGGCTCAGTCAGGATAGAGGGATGCTCCTCTCTTGGCTTAAGTTGTCAAGGTGAAACTAAACTTTTTCGGTCTCCTCAGCTGTAAGCGGCCGCCTTTACTCCACAATTTCTTTTTTTGTTTTCCAACTTTATTTTTTATTTATTTATTTGTATTTTATTTTTTATTTTTACTTCGTGGTCGGTTATTCCCTGCTGCCTGCTGCAGCCTCGCTGGGTCGCGATAGAGAACAAAAAGGAGGATGGAGACGAGCCCCATCCCGGTGGTGACGGTCCAAACCGCCCCGTTTGAGGACCAGCGGCCCGGGACCAACGGGCTGCGGAGGAAGACTGCGGTGTTTGAGGGGAAGAAGAACTACCTGCAGAACTACATCCAGAGCCTCCTGTCCTCTATCGACCTGCGGGACAGACAGGGCTGCACCATGGTGGTGGGCAGCGACGGCCGCTACTTCAGCCGGGCTGCCATCGAGGTGATAGTGCAGATGGCAGCTGCCAATGGGGTAAGGAGGGCTGGAGAATATTATACATCATTTGGGTGTGCAGTACTTAAGTCATCTGGTCCAAAGTTCAAATTATGTTCCACGTAATATTTGGCTCTATGGTTTTTTTGTAAGCAACACTTAAGAATAAGTTGTGTTCTAATGTCTGGCTAATATCCAGGAAATGAATAAAGCAGGGAAGTCTCCAACACCCAAAGGCCAAACTTTAGAAAAAGAAAACAAAATCTTTCACATAATCCTGGAAACACAACAACCAATGAAATCCCCCCAAAAGCTTTAAAATTAATCAGGAAATATAAAGTAGGATAATAAAAAAATATGCTACAATCAAAGTAAATGAGTTGATCGAGATTATAGGGCTTTGGGTTTTAGTGTTAAAGGACTAATCTGTAATGTTTACGGCCTGTTGGTTGTGTTTATTTTTAGGCTGGAAACATAAATTTTCTCATCACCTTTTAGCACATGTCCCACATTGTGGCACAGTTGGTTGGTTGGTTGGCATTTAGTTACCCTATTTATAATAAACCTTCTGTCCGTTAAGGAATGTGGAGGAAAAAATACAGAGCAGTGAGTATTTGTCAGGTGGAAAGAAAAAAGAAAAAATTACAACCAAAAATAAAAATAAAAATCTGTGACATATTTACTCTGATAATCCCAATCTTGGGTTTGAGTTTTTGGGTTTGTTTCTGTATTTCCACTTTTGATCATTTCGTTTTTTTATGTTTTCATTCTTGCCTTTTCTTTTGCTCAATGTTTCCCCCGTTTACTTCTTTTCTCTACTCTCTTCATGTTCATTTACCTCCTTTCCTCAACCTGCCTGCTTAGTCTATCCTCACATGCAGCCTCACCCTGTTTCCAGTCTTTTCTTCATCTTGTTATCCTGTTCCTCAGTATTTAAGCTCCTCATTCCTCCTTCACACACTGCTGGGTTCTTTCTTTTGCATTATTTTGGTTTCCCTTTGTTGGTCTGGTGACCTGACTCCTTGTGTGTTCATCCCAAGTTTTTTTTATTCTTCATTAAATATATTTTATCATAATCCTCCTGACCTACAACTTGGACTTCGGTCTGTCCTCAAACTCAGATTAGATGACACAAATAAAATCTAGCTCAAGAAATTGTAGTAAAAAATAATCTTAATTGTTAAACAGAGTCCTGATCTGCGTAAATTAATTTCAACATAAATACAGCTATTGTGTGAAGGTCTCTGAGGTTTCTTAGAGAACACTTACAGAACAAAAAGAAACTTGTAATAATGTCAGCTGTTGATTACAAAAATATGACGGGAGATTAAGAAAACTCAGAGGAAACTCCCCAAGTTGCTTCCAAAATGCTATGCTGTGAAAAGTTTACTTTGGACTATTTCCAAAGGAAAAAAAGAGCTAAAGGGAATATAATTTTTTGTTGACATCGGTCCTTATGTTTCTGCTGACCCTGGCCGAATGTCTCCTGATGTCAGCCTTATCAGCATTTCCATCCATCCTGCTCCTTTTCCTGCCTACGTTCGGCCACACCAGCAGCTCACCCCCGCAGCACCGTTACATCTCTCCACAGCTGAACTGTACACACTGGGGATACCCCTGTCACAGTGTGTGGAAAAGACCCAGCTATGAAGCATCAACACTTGCACACAAACCCAGGCCTTCCATCTCCTTCTAATTTACACTCATAGATGAGCTCACACCAATTCAGATTTTCACTACCCCGAGCTATCTTTTATATAAAAAAAAAAAACTCAGGAAGATGAATTTCTTTGTGTTGATGGCACTCTTATATAGAGCAGCTGATGTGCAGGATGTAGGTATTAGCACTTTATAAGTAGCCTGCAAAGTATAAATAGAGAGTGTGGCCTTGATATTTTTGCACCCACTTGGGGGGAGATCATTTACTTGATTAAGCTAACAGTAAATTAGTCCCTGTAAAGTGATACAATTTTGGGAGCTCTTTCTTTTCAACCTTTTTGGGTCAAAACAAAGATTTTTATTTAAATATATATTATAGAGTGCCTTCTTAAACTATTAACGTGAGCTTTTAAAATGTTGTCATGTTGCATCTACAAAACTTTTATTGTATTTTTAGGGACAGAACAACAAAGAAGCTCATAATTGGGAAGTGCAGAGAAAGAGATAAAACCAGCTGTTTTTCAAAGACCTTTGAGGTTTGTTAGAGAGCATGAGTTAAGAAACAGTATCATTAGCAAACAGGTCTGAAAAATGTATTTGTATTTGATCCATTACTTATCAAGACTTTGTGATGGTCTTTGTAAAATCTCAACAAAAAATGTCTAGAAATAGGAATGTTATAAAAAAAACTTTCAAGCTTCTTCCTTGCCTCCCATAATTCTATCTTCATGTAATTTTATTTCACATCAGTTAAAAAAACTCATTGAAAATACATACTTATAACAGTTTTCAAGGTGCTTTAAAACAAGTAAAATTCAGATTTTTTCTAACGGCCATCTCTTCCATTCAGATTGGTCGTCTGGTAATCGGTCTCAATGGCCTTCTTTCCACTCCTGCCGTGTCATGCATCATAAGGAAAATCAAGGCAATTGGTGGAATTATCCTCACGGCGAGCCACAACCCCGGAGGCCCTGGTGGAGACTTTGGAATTAAGTTCAACGTGGCTAACGGAGGTGAAGACTTTGCATTTTCTTTTACATCAGAAGTAGTTCAAACCATTGGTTTTTGGGTGTTAAGTTGAATAAGATGTTTGCCTGGAAGGTCCGTCTACTGACACGGTAATGGAGAGAATCTCCCAGGTGAGCCGGACTCTGGAGGAGTACGCCATCTGCCCAGATCTGCTCATTGATCTCTCAAGGCTTGGAAGACAAGAGTTTGATCTTGAGAACAAGTTCAAACCTTTTCGAGGTACAAAGTGCATGCATGATGTTTAAATATATATTCCTTTCTGCATAGCCCTACATGGTTCCCTCTGTCTTTACAGTGGAGATCGTAGACTCAGTCGAAGTCTACTTACAAATGCTGCGAAACATCTTTGACTTCCCTGCCATTAAAAGTCTCCTCACAGGACCAGATCAGCTAAAGATACACATAGATGCCATGAATGGAGGTGAGTTAGGTACCCAGTGTAATAAACTTTACAACAAATCAAGATAATTTCACTACTTGCTTTACATATTCCCTCTGTTGGTTGGGATAGTGATGGGTCCCTATGTAAGAAGGATTCTGTGTGACGAGCTTGGGGCACCTGCCAATTCTGCTGTCAACTGCGTCCCGCTGGAGGACTTTGGTGGTCGACCACCGGAGCCTAACCTCACCTATGCCACCTCTCTGGTAGATGCTATGAAAGGGGGCGAGTTTGGATTTGGAGCGGCATTTGATGCAGATGGGGTAAGATGTTCAGATCAACACTCCAACTTTTTGCCTTGTAAGTCAAGTGCAGGTCTGATAGTAATCAGACTCGACTATTTTAAGTCAGAGAGACAGGAATCACTTTCACATTGTCTCCATGTCTAAAACAGAAATTAATACTTATTTTTAATTGTTTGCTTGTTCATAAAAGCAGAAAAACCAATGAGGGTTTGTCAATAATAATACAAAAATCTGTTTTGTTTATCTTTTTGATGAGATTTCTATCATATCTATGCTGTCTATTATTCAAAGATCTAATGCTCCTTCATTAGACTTTTCTGTTTTATTGAAATGTAACTGTTCTTTCCCCTAACATGCACAGTATAGAGGAATGCACAGCCACATCTCATTTCTAGCTTTATACAAGCCTGTGTTTAATGAGCAAAGTGTGAATGGTATAAATAAATGGAGGGAATATTTTCATTAACACATTTTGTGAGTTAGTAGGTATTTATGGCAGTTATATGGCTTACCCAGATCCTACCTAAAATACACTACAAAAGGATCAAGCTTTGTAGTGCATAATTAGTGTCTGAGCATCAAAGACCTGATCTATTTGTTAGTGATTTGTTTTTTAAGGATATAACTTTTTGCCGTGTTTGTTTAAAAGAAGTTAAAGGACAATAGGTATTGTCTAACTGTGACTCCTGATTTTCTGCATGATGCGTCTGTACCAGGACCGGTACATGATCCTTGGGGAAAACGGCTTCTTTGTGAATCCTTCGGACTCGGTTGCAGTCATAGCTGCGAACCTCTCCACCATCCCTTACTTCAGACAACATGGCGCCAGAGGCTTTGCCAGGAGTATGGCCACCAGTGCAGCCCTCGACAGGTACAGCAAACCCACACAAAGAAAGGAGTCGTATGAGGATACAATGACTTTTTACACTAACTCTTATGGAGCTCGAAATCTGAAAAAGAGATACTCCCCATTTTGAGATCACATAAAGATCCTTCTCAACACACCCTTGATTTTATTTCTGTCCATAAATATTGCCTGTTATTTAAAACAAGAGCCGAGCAAAGAGTGCTGAATGAACGCATTCGATGAAGCTAAAGTTATCCCCATTAAAGTTTTTCTCAGCTGGAGAAGTCCCAGAGGGGCTCTCCTCTGAGTGTTGCCTGCAGAAATCAGGTTGTTATAGAGTTAAGTAATCAGAAGGGAAACAAGTCAGACAGTCAGGCCTATAAATGTATTCGCAAAACAGTGTTTCTAACAAGATTAGTTGAAATCTAATTTACTGATTGCAAACTCTACAAAAAATCTTTGTCTTTATCATTTAAAACTGTGATGAATGGCCGATGTTCTGTAATGAAATGAAGATGCCACCTCAAGACTTACTGAGAATTTTTAACAAGAACTTTAGATCATGTCCTGTTTTAATACAAACGTCCTGTCCCTGCCACCAAGACCATATTTGATCATGTCATTATGTGTTTTTTGGACCATCATATATATAAAATACTGTACCTGTAAAGTTATGCCTTTATTTAAAATTTGACCTTTAAAAGCTTGAAAGTGGTTTTAGAAACAGTCCTTGTTGTGCAGAATAAGAGACAAAAATGAGTAAAAGAAAATGTTACCCCATTTCCTAATCTTTGCAATGCTTCTTGTGTACTTCAAAAAGAGAAATATCCATTAGAATAATTTACCTTCCTTTGCACTGTGCTCTCATGAAGCAGCACACAAATATAGTTTTATACTCACTACACTTGCAACACTCACTTTGCTCAGCTCTCAGTTGCACAGCTACCTCTCATGTTCCTAATGTAACACTCAGGGAAAAGTTTGCATGTCTCTGACAATCTCCAGGAAGTGTTGAAATGCCTGGTGGTGTGGTGTGTGCAATGTTGGAGTCAACCCAAGTGTGAGCCTTTTTAGGATGGTGTCTCTGGGAGTTTCGACTGAGATTCCCCTCATATGATGTGCTCCTAGCTAGTCAAGCACAGTGATGTAGAAGCGCAATTGTGTGCAGTTCTTTGTATTTTGACAAATGTACAGTCATATTCAAGAAATATAAGGAATTTATCAACTGAAAATGTGACATGTTTTTACCAGCTATATTAACCCCTAAAGGGATGACTGACTATGTTTGTGCTGCCTGAGTTTTTGTGCCATTCTTGACACAAACTGAAAAAAAAACAAGAGCTGATGCAGTCATAAAGGAGAAGACAGAAATATATACATTTTAAAGGAAGCGTCTGCTTGTCCTAACTTCAAGAATCTAGAGATAGAAGAGGGCTGAGTCACTGGCATCTTAATTTACTGCTTTTCTTTTATAAGAAATGAAATTAACAATGGATTACCACAATTTCTTTAAAAAATTGAAAAATATTTATAATTTGTTTTATAGCAATCTTTAAAAATAGCCATTTTGGGTGTCAAAAGGAAAACATCATGAGAGAAGATGAAAGTTTTATCCTCCTAACTTTCATCTCATAAACTAAAGCTTTTCTTACCATTGTGGAGTGCCAGCTACGGGTCACTTCCTTCTCTCCCCCTCTACTCCCTGCTCCTGACCCTGTGGCCCATCAGCTCAACAGCCAATTGGACCAGAGATTTAGTGTCAGTTTTTGTTGAGGCACATGTTTCACATCAGGCTCTAAAAGTGCTCATGTATTGCAGCAGCTTTTGTTTGGGTGACACTGTGAGGTTTAAGTCCAAACAGCATTTTCTTTGCAGGGGGATGTGACAAACGAAACCACCAGATGCAATGTTTGGTAAATGGTGGGGAAAGTTCATATCTCAGTGTGCTTCCCACTACTTATGGTCATGCAAAGAGACACAGAAAGAGAGCAAATAATTACCAGTAAGAATATGACATGAGATAGAGGTTCATTTGTTTTAACTGATGGTCATTGGACTAGATGAGGATTTACATTTATCTTGCCAGATTAAGTGAGATGGTAAAGGAGGGAACAAAATCGTTCTACAGCCCGCTAGTGGAGAACTGCAGCAAAAGTAGAGTAGAGACAACCACTTAAATTTTAACAGCCATTTTCCAATTTCCATCTGGCATTATTAAATTAAATTAAATTATCTACATGCCATTTGGTTGTCTGCAGTGGCTTTATCATTAAAAACATACACATGGAGTTTATTAAAAGCTACCGAGATTATTCCTGGAACCATTCATTTTTATCCGACTAGGCCGGTAAACTATTCTGTTACAAAAACTTCCTGTGGGTTGGTCATTTAAAAAGCACCTCATGCCCAATGTATGGTGAAGAATGTGTGATGCTGCGGGCCTGCTTCTCTTCCAAACGGTGTTGTTAGAGTGCTTTGTATTATGAACTTTTGAAAGCATTAAAAACTTGAAAATGTTTCTTTGTTTTGTTTGTCAACAGCAGTGTGTGCAATATTGTCTTAAGCTGGACATTCCTTTAGAATTGTTTAAAAGACAAAATGCAGGAACTGGAGAAACTTCCTGATAATACAGATTCTCTGCATGTGACTACAACCAGCTGTTCAAATAACTGGCCTAGGGAGTGTGGCGGTACAATAAAGCACTCTTCTTATAAAGAAAACATCAAGGCCTGACTAAAAACTTCCCAAAGCCTTGAACCAGTCATGGTCTGATTGAATCAAACTTTAACTTTTGGCCACAATTCTAAAATGTATTGTTGGCACAAAAAGCAACACTGTACATCTGCAAAAGAATAACATGAACACATCATGCTCTGAGATAATGTTTCTTTTGATGGAAGTACCTTTTTTTGGTTACAATTAATTAATAGTTTTTGATTTTCTGCCAGATCTGACCCTAATCCTTTGATTGACTTTATTCTTCACCTCTACAGTATAATCAAGCATAATTTATTTTGTAATAAAGCAACAATGACCACAAAAAAAATACAGTTTTGAAATAGTCTAGCCCAAGATCAAGAACTAAATCTGACAGCAGATCTGCAGGGTGACAAAATATTGCTTAAGATTATGCATGCTTATGCATCCTGGTTGATTTTGTAATCTTTTAGTATTTATCTTGCAACCAATTTATTTATTTATTTATTTTTTTGCATTTGAAAAATTTATCCAGGTCTTATTTTCTACATCACAAAAAGCTGTGAATTTTAAAAGATGCTTGTGCACTTTTGGCAATGACTGTAAACAAAATCATGTATGACATTTATCAGTTAGCATAACCTTTGCTATTGTGAGAAACTAGTTTCAAAATAACACCAGAGGATTGAATATGTAAATAGAAACCTTCTACTGTTCCTCTTTGGCAAACATTATTTACTCGACTAAAATAGCATGGTGTGTTTGTCAAATACACTTAAGGTGGTATACAGCAGATATACCCTGCTCCGCCCTCCAGGCTCACTTGGCTTGAAGGTTCCTGATTTTGGGGCCCTCCAACAGGACAATATAGTCAAGCCCTTGTTGAAACCAACAGGTAAGAGGTAGAGACAACGCTGTAGATGCTGCTGGAAATGTGTGATAAGATAAGGAACAAGCTGCAGCTCCTCTTTCAATGCAAAATAAAAAGCTTTGCCTTCACTCATCAGCTGCTCAAACTGAGCGCACCACAGTGATCCAAGGGCCTTTTTTCAAGACATTTATCAGGGCAAAAGTGAACTGATTCTCACTTTTTTTGTTGTCTGTAATTTAGCTTGAAAGCTGATCCTCCTGCATTCAGACTCTTGGCTTATTTTGGCCGGTGGACGTGCTATTTAAAACGGCAACGGCTCATCAGAGGGGCCTGTTTGTTTTCTTTAAGGAATGCCAGGCTTTCCGTTCCAGTGCTTGCGTCCCCAGAGGGAGATCAAGCTGGTTTACTCATATTTGGTAATTCATCCCTTGTACTTGTAAACAACTGCACCGAACACTGCAGGGATTTATTTACGTCTAAGATTATTATGCAGATGTTTTCACCACCACTTAAAAACCCTGAAAGCCACCCACATTCAGACATAGTACAGTGGGTTTTCAAGGACTGACATGTCCACATTTTTGCCCGTTTGGTTGAAACATCTGTTTTGCTGGTTTGAATATTGCTTCAAGAAATCTTGGAGTAGGCATGTGTGTTTATGTTCTGCTGTGATCATAGAGAACGTATCGATGGTGTGTGTTTAGCAACAAGTAGTACTGATGATAACATTCTACTTTATTATTCCTCCTGCAGCCAAACTTTGTTATATTTTATTTTTCCTTCTTGTTTTCTGCTTGAAGTGTCGCTTTCTCTCACAGCCTGGAAGAACCACAGACATGTCATAAAAATTAAAACTTTTAAAAAATATATTCTTACATTTCTTTGCTTCCCCTGACTATATTTTTGTACACCAATATTTCAATTCGTTTTAAATTACCATGCATAATTATTTTAATTAGCATTTATTTATTTACTGGATTCTGGCACTTTTGAAACTTAATCAACTCCCAATTTTTATTTGACTACAATTTTGTAATTGGGAAAATTAATCCCAGAAATTAGTTATCTTCTTCTTACAGAAAAAAACAACATTTCATAGGAAAATGGGAAAAGCCCCTGATTCTTATTTGTCTTTCTTTTCGCACATATTTGACATACACACACTCACACATGCAAACACACAACTCACTCCTCATGACCCCATTATAAGACGTATAAACATGCAGGCTCATAATCCCTCGTTTCTCCTGTTCTTTGGTGACTACATGGCCTGTGTTCACAGCACATAGAGTGAAAGGTTGACTCATTTTGCTCCTGCAGTGTTTTGCCTTATTAAGTTATTGGATGAACTGTTGGCAGATAGCTGCTGTCATGCAGCATTTGGTTCGCTTTATTTGAAAGGTCAGAGGATTTGCTTGCACTCACCCTTCTGATCTGATAAAAGCAAAGGTACAAACTTTGTTTTTGCTTCTCTCTCTCTCTCTGTCTCTCTCTGTGCTGTTTGTAGGGTAGCCAAAGCCATGAAGCTGGCCCTTTATGAGACTCCCACAGGCTGGAGATACTTTGGGAACCTGATGGATTCTGGGCGCTGTTCCCTATGTGGGGAGGAAAGCTTTGGAACTGGTACGATCTCGCACACAAGGACACACTCCAAACATAAAAGGCTCATAAAGAGAGATTTGTGATTGCTAAAATGTCTTGTGCAGTTAAAATAATAAAAACAAAAGCGGAAGCAGACTGTTGGACAGGAAAGAACGGATCATAGATGCAAATCTGTGGACATGCTTGGAGAACTTGTGAGGTTTTGTGCCTGAGAAATCCCCCTCACTCCTTTCCCTTGTGGATCAACTTTTCTCGAGGTGCCTTAAAAACAATCCTACATTTGGAGTACTGCACTGATCAGCTTCTACTGAGCTGTTTACACTTTACTCCAAATGTACTTGTGCAGAAGTCTTCAACCACTTTTAATCTATGTTTTTCCTCTAAAGATATACACTTTCTTGTAAAGTTTCTAAGTTTTTGATCAAGAGTTTGGTAGGTTTTCTGAAAGTTTTTTAAAGTCTTTTTCCTGCTTCATATTGCTTAATACTACTTCATAAGACATTCGGCATCAGTGGAAACAGAAGAACCAATGACCCAAGAATCCAGCATAGAATTAGACTCCAGAAGTTGTCCACTGTTTGCTTTGAGGACAACATTTCTAATTTTTGTATCAGCTGTTTCTCCTTTGGGGTCATGCTATGTTCTCTACATGGCTTGTGGCAAATACTGAAAAAAGAAGATTAAATGGATTTCTTTCAATTATTCAGGTTCTTTTTCTTTCCAGTTCTGCAGAATTTTTAGAATGCAATAACTAATAATCCTGTCAATACATTTGGGTCCAAAGCTTAGTTTTTCACAACACTGTGTTACTGCAGTTGGCCAGATGGCTGAATTCTTGTTTTCTTCAATCAGATCATCTTCTACCATTGCTGTGTCCGTTACATTTTGTAAATATATTTCAGAGGATACTTTAGTGGCTTCCATTTAACTTCTTTGACTTAAATGGAAAAGCTCCATTTAAGTTAAGGAACTTTTCTCTTGACTCTATAAGCCAGGTTCGTGGAGTGGAGATTTAGTTGGTTGATCTTTGTCTACCTGAGCTTTTAACCTCTACAGCTCCCTCAGAGTTACATTGGGCCTGCTTCACTCCTTTCCCAGGTCACAGTGTAGGTTTTAAGTTGTGTCATACTTTTTACCTTTTTGGTTGATAGATTGAACTGAGGTCTGAGATGGTCAAAACTGACTTCTGAATTCAATTGATTACCTTAGATTTTATATAAGGGATCTAAGTAGGGGCTAAGCACAATACCACGCCACACTTTTCAGATTTGTATCTATGCAAATATTTGAAAAGCATGTTCCCTACACTTCACAATTATTTTCTTCTTTGTGTTGTTCTGTCGCATAAGAATACTGAAAAATACATTGCCATTTGTGGCTGTATAGTGGGAAAAATGTGCAAATGTTCAAGGTATGTGTATGAACACTTTTGCCAAGCGCTCTATGGGATCTAATTATCAGTGCAGGAACAGGCACACGGGCAAGTGATCATATGTCAGCCTAAGTATCGCAGCTTTGCTTCTCTTTCAGTCTATTTCAGGTCTAGAGTTGTAAGCAGTGCATCCTGGTCGCCTTCAGCCCTAGTCAGAGCACTCTAATAGATGATAGGGCTGTGACCCTGACCGCACGTGTAAATAATCCTCATTCCTCTGCTATAAAAGGAGACAGGGGCTTCGTGAATCACCGCAACATGCCGACAAGCCCCCACGGGAAATGTTTTTTAGTAAATGCAAATTCAGAGGCATGTTAACACACTGTAGATGCCAGAAATTGTTTTAACTCTAACTTGTATTTTAACAATTTAAACTCTGCAAATCATGAGCATTGTTGCTGTTGATCTTTGTCATTTAAATCTGACACACAAGGATACATTTCTATTTTCTATCTTCAATTGTTTGTCTTTTTCTGGTCAACTCAATTCTATGGGTCAAACAGTAAAACAGTGGCAGTAAAAGCAGAAGGATTCTAGGAGGTGAGAATATGAGAGAAGAAAACAGACGGTGGCCGACTCTGAACTGAAGAAGTGTCGACCGAGATGAGAGGAGAGCAAGCAGAGAGTTTGAGAGCCCAGAGGACTTTGGGAGCTCACTCGTTGTCTATCCTTGTAAGGCAAAAAGCTTCGCGAGAGCCCTGCAGAGTAAATCATTAGAGCTGTGCTCCGCTCCCGCTCTTCACTAGAATGAACTGCAACGTTGCCGTGCACTGGGATTCTCATTATCCAGGCCTTTGATCTTAAGTTAAAAAAAAGCAAAACTATTAATGAATCATCTGCTAGAGTTTGTGTAAAAATATTTTCGTCATAACATGAGAGAAAAGTTATGTTAACATGTTTTTAAGGGCTATCTAGCAGCAGGTGATGAAGGGGCAGAGCTGAGCTAAAAAGAAAATCACCGCAGCAACGAGCGCTCATTAATGAGTGCAGCTGTGCTTTGACGATACAGATCTTGAATCTGTTTTACAGGGTGACCCTCTTTGAAAGTGAGCGACAGACAAAAGGGTAGACGGACAGTAAAGCTGGGCTTAGATAATCACAACTGTCAGTTTCCTAACAACTGTACGCTGACAGAGCAGGACAGAGAGATCAACAGTTCTCATCTTTTCAGACTGTGACGAGGAAAATAATTGTGGATGCTAATTTTGAGAGTAGAAGAGACTGAAAGATGCTTTTTTTTCTGTTCACAGATGTAATGAACTTAGAAAGACCCACAAACATCGGAGTCCTTTTCCCACTTCTAGCTCTAGCATGGAAACATTACTGTCACATTCTTAACCTTTGAGATACCTTTATGGTGCAGCTGTCTCTGTTGAAAGCCTTCTTGTGAAAGAGACTTTGGGGGTGATCTTCTCAGTGTGTGTGAATGTCTGTATCTAATGGAAACAGCAGACCTTGTTTGTGTTGGCATGTTTGCCGTTGTCTCTTGCAACTCTTTGTAACTCCCTACAGAGACTGATTATGGATAAATTGGCCCCTCACCATTTTGACCAAGTCCTTCTTCAGCATTCTGCGATGTCAGATGAGACGTAAGATTTTAACTGGAAAGAAGCTGCAGGCAGGCTGGCCTGACACAGGGAGGTTGTTTATGAACCCCGCATGTTCTAAGTAAACAAAATGGTTTAGCATTATTTTATTAAAGTAACCATGGATCTATCTCAGACTTTCTCAAAAATTTCAAGATTTTTTTTTCTGTGTCAGTGACTGCCCAGTCACCCATGCACTGGGCAGTCAACTGCAATTTCACAGATGCAGCCATGTTTTAAAGGAATTCATTCAATGCATTCTTGCTTAAACATTGCCATTTATCTTAATTAGGGTGTTTTCTCCATAGTTTGCTTAGCATCAAGATTATGGGAACAATGCTTCTCTTTGGACGCTTTGTCTGAAACAACAAATTTCTCGAGAAATTTGATATTCTGTTTCTTTTTCTTCCTCAGGTTCTGACCACATTCGTGAGAAAGATGGCCTGTGGTCAGTGTTGGCATGGTTGTCTATCACAGCAGCCAGGAAACAAGGTGTGGAGCAGATTGTCAGGGAACACTGGGCCAGATTTGGACGCAACTACTTCTGCAGGTGATGATCTCTAAAAGACATTCAGTCATCTGTTTCAGTGATAATCTAGCTATCACTGCATTGGTGCGTTTTCATCTTTTCAGTCAAATTATGAATCCAAGAGCAATCCAGTGCATTGTGAACTAAGAAGTAAATGTTTACAATTCAAATCTAAAAGGCTAAAGACAGGATTTTAGGTTTACATTTCACATTGAATTCAATTTAATAGTACTTTATTTATCCTGAAGTAAAATTAAATGTTGCACACATCATCCAAGGATGTTCAGGTTTGTTGTGGATGGTGGTGCAGAAAGGATCTACAGAATCTATTGTGTTCACTATATTGCAATGTTACTGCTGTTTGCTAATTTTAGGACCTTAAGCAATTGATGGTGTAAAATCTGCTTTGACATGTTAACATGCTAGCCACAATGCTAACGTTGCTGCTGTAGTTAATGTTAGCATTTTATGGTCACTGATAGCACAAATGCTACAATCACAATATTAGATGTAATGCTATCTAAGTTAAAAGGTGAGACTATATAGGGTTCTATTGGAACCGAAGACAGTGGGCCTGACTAACTACGATGAACCATGTTATTGATAGCATGTTACCTAGCATCAGTAGATTATGTTTGCAAATGACAGCTGATGTGCTAATGTTATCATTTTATTTAGTAAAAGGATATTAGTTGATGTTAGCCTATCACATAGCATAACTTAATTATGCTAGCTCACAGTTTGCTTTTAAGTTAGATAATCCTAATATGTCAGCCATTTTCCTACTTTAGTAAGGGTATTTTAATAGCAGGATGCTAATGCAATCTTGTTTGTTTAAAATTTACAACTAAAAGTCTTGTTTTTTTTGTTGCTATTGATAACATGATCTCTGACTTAAAGCAGAATTGCTTGGCCAACCTCACTACAAAAGCCCCTACGATGGTGTAGAGGTGACCAGGTGATGGCAGCTGACAGGGCCCATTAAAATGTCTTCATGAATTTCCTTTTTTTTTTTAAGTAACTATGCTTTCCATTCTCCTGCTAGTCTACCAAAGCTAAATAAGAACTGTAGGCCAATGTCTCGCTTGGATGTAATTTGTCCTTATTTTACCCTTTCCCCTGTCGACAGTTTGAGCAGAAATGTTCCCAGAGATACTTTGCTCTAGCTTTGTTCTGTATATTCCCACAGAAGGTTTTTATAAACTGATGAACATTTCCCAAAAGACATAAATGGTAAGGATAAGGACCATGCATGATCATGATTTTTAAAACATCTGTCAGCATTTGGAGAAAATATAAGTCATTCACCCTCATTAATCATCTCTGAGGATTCAGTTTTTTCAGTCCCCTGAACCTAGCAATGTCTCGTTTGAATACATTTGTCCATTTGTGGCTTTCAGGTTTGACTATGAAGGCTTGGACCCACGTGCAGCCTTTTACCTGACGAGGGATCTAGAGACAGTAATCTCAGACAAGGCCTTCAGCAGTCAGAAGTTTGCTGTTGGAGATCACGTCTACAGCGTGGAGAAGGCGGAGAACTTTGAGTACATTGACCCGGTGGACGGGACAGTCGCTCGGAACCAGGTCAGTGTGAGACAGCTCCAGATGTAGGATGTCACATGAGAAAATAAGTTGAGATAAAATTGAGCACTGAAGAAATGTATAAATAGTTGCAAACTACGAAAAAACAAAACAAAAAAAAAAACTCCCAAAAATGTTAAAACAAACAATGTTTTATTAAAATCTTAGGCGGTCTTCGGTAAAATACACAAGGTGTGACAATATTTATATTTAAAAAAAGGGGAAAAAATGTTGTAGTTATCATCTGGTTTTCACTGGATATGGCCTAATATAATAACAATCTAAACATTATTATTCCGTTAAAATAAAAAGGAACACAAAATGCATGTTTAAAACATAAGAACAAAAAGTGGAAAATGAAATGAAAATTGCATTAATAATACATAACTCGACCACATTTTATAAAGTTTGTGTATATACTGGTAAGGTTTTGGAGAAACAAGATAAAATGTTTAAAAAGCGTCTTAAAAAAATCAAAATGGGGCCAATGAGGTCTCACACTTGCCCTTGTCCTCCCCCTTCCCACTGCCCAGACCTCCCACTGTGAGGCTTCGTTTGGATACGAACATCTTATCTGTAGTTTTATATCATAAACTCGTGTGTATACACACAGCATACAGTTTATGTCTCCACACACACTGGTAACATGTTTGGTTAGTACAAACTTCCTGTCACAATCCTTTTAAGTCACTTGCTGTTTTTTAAGTTTTCACGATCGACTTTTCCATTTCTTATTCCGCAGACAAAGGTGTGATCATTTGTATTTCTTGGAAACTAATGTTACAACTACTAATTAGTCAATCTCCTTTCAGCAGGTTTAGTTCCTCCCGTCAAGAATATTGTCAACCTGCATACATGCACACACTCTGAGCGTTTCAGTTTAGGGTTGCAAAAGCAAAAGCACATCCCAGTATGGATACAGCAGGTCTTACCATGAGTTAGTCGGTCACCCCAAAATGGTAAATCCCCAGCAACCCAGTCACCCCCTAAGGACGCACATTCCTCCCAGGACAAAATTATATGAGCTGTCGTCTCATTTGCGGTGTCTCCATCAGAGAGGGGGAAGGAAGTAGACGCACAGAGACTAATACATTCAAACAGAAATGTGCCAGATAATGCTTGGAGGATTTACACTGCAGTTGCATGGCAGCCTTTCTGTTATTGGCTACTGAATTCATCTGGCACTGTCTGCATATCAGACAGAGAACGGATGGATTTAAGCCCCTAGATTCAACTGTCTGTTTTTGGGAAATGTGTCACCGACATGTTCATCTTTCAGTTTTCATCTCCACTTTTCTTCACGAGATAAACTTGTAATCAACTTGTCTTAGACAAAAGCATTTGCATTAAGAGAGTCAGCTTTTTCTTTTACTTTTACTTTGATTTATCTTTAGCTCCATATTTTTGCTCCATATTTGTTCACCTGGATGTTTTAAGTTAAGTTGCATAATCTCTCAGCAAGTCATTGCAATTACATGGGTACTAAGAGCAGAGAACACTCTGACTTTCTTTCAACAACTAGATTTTTCTCCCGCCTCTTAAGTCATAGCATGCATTAGTTAGAGTTGTCAACTGGGTGGACAGCCTTGTCTGCATATGTGTGCCTCTGTGCCAAACTCTTTCCGTTTTCAGATAATGGACTGAGCAGTGCTCTGTGAAGTGTTCAAAGATAGTTTTTTTTTCTACCAGCTTTAGACTTTTCTACAACATTCTCGCTGACATGTCTGCTGTGTTCCTTGATCTTTCTGATGCTGCTTGTCGGCTAATGTTTTCTAACCAACCTCTGAGATGTAAACTGAGATTAAATGACACACAAATAGGTTTTATTTACAAATGTTGTGCCTGGTGAAGGGTGCTTTCTTGCACAATTAGTTGCACTAGATTTTATTTAAAGTATCAGGGTAAGATGGGCAAGACTTTTTTGTCCATAGAAACATAAAATCCTAATTGAACACATTGAAAGTCGTGGTTGTAACATGACAAAATATGGAAAATCTTGAAGGGGTGTGAAAATCTTGTGAAACATCCACATCATTTAAAGATGTAGCCTCTGAGCACTGCAGCTTGGTGTTTTTAACAAGCATTAGTCTGACGGCCCGCTGATAACTGCTGCTCTATTGTTAGAGATGAGCCGGCACACTCTCAGATACAGACAGACAGGCGGACATCTCTCATTATCACAGACTCTCTTTTAACATTTGCTTCCACTTCCCTCCTAACATCCAGAGCCATGATAAAGGTGAGGAACTGGAGTTTTCCAGAGGTATCTGTTTATCAGCGAAGGGTCTAAAATGTTCTCCCCTTACTGACTGCCTGGAGAGCCCATGTGACTTCTGTTCTAAAAATAATCCATAAAACTGAACTGAACTGTTGTTACATTTTGATGCTTGAGGTGGGGAATATTTTCGACAAATATTTGAAAAGCTGACAGATGAAATAAAGGTATTCTATTGTTAAACTTACCAGCACAGAAACAAATTCTGAAGTTCTTACAGTTTCTTTTCTCAAATATAATTCTATATGTAAAGTTATTCTTCTTATGTTACCATGCAGGTGTTATGCTTAACTAACCTATCACAATAAAATCCTGTTTGCAGAATGGATGAACACAACTATGGGCCTCTGAATGTTTTTTTCTCCAAAAACAACAAAAGAGTTAGTGCAGTTGCTCCAAATAGTCTGGCATCAAATGTGATTTTTTTTAGGACCATATAGTTTAAAAATACTACTGTGTTTAATTGCTGGACAAGGTTAAAACGACTCATTCCCAACAAACTGCACAGTGACAGCGTCATCTAGTGGAAATTTGCTTTCAATGCACATCAGGGAGGCAACTGTAGAAATAGATATAAGGAATCCTCGTTAAGGTGCATTTAATTATATATGTTATGTAAATTGAATTATATAGTTAATCAAAGACCTGTGCACACCTCCCACATATTAGCCAGAAAGACTCCTTTAAATTAATTAGAAAAAAGTAATGAAAAGGCTGTTATTATTATTTTATTCTAGGGTTTAAGGATTATCTTCACCGACTCTTCCCGTCTTGTGTTTCGGATGAACGGCAGCGGTGGAGGGACGGGTGCCACCATACGCATTTATGCTGAGAGCTTTGAGAGAGACCCTGAGAGACACAGCAGAGAGACTCAGGTAGGGAGCTGAGTTTTCTGTCTGCGTCTGTTCTGCTTACACACACAGAAGGACCTGCGCAAACCTCCTGCTTTCACCTCCCGTTCATTTATTCATTTGTTGAAGAGGAATATACTATAGCAGTATTGTAAAATGTTTGGTGGTTTATTTTGGTAAAAAAAAAACAGGCTTCTTACTTTAATTCACTTAAGAATGAAACATTGATCTCCCTATTTGTTTACTTTGGGCTTTATTCTCTCTGCAGGTGGTGCTGGGTCCTCTCATTGCCATCGCCCTGAAGATTTCCAACATTCACGAGAGGACAGGACGGCGCGGCCCAAACGTCATCACATGAGTTAAAGGAAAATGAGCGAGATACATACACACCCACACACACGCACATGCGTGTTTTATGCATCTATCATGCCCACACTGATAAATTCTACTTATTTCTGAAGCTTCACTTTGCTTGGAACAGCTATTAACCTGGAAATTTTTTCTTTTCTGCTGGAATTTGTCTCTCAAAGACAAAAATGTCACAGTTGCTCATCTATGTTCATTTTTGTTCACAATAAAAAGTCAGTTATTGATAAAAATGAAGCAAATTTAAATAATGCAGTAGTTACACAATGGAAGTTATAAAAGCAATAAACACAAACGTGATGACAGAATATCAACGTTTCTTGATTTTTTTATATTACAACTTACTCAGTGTCAGCTTATTAATTTTACAAGATTGTTTCTTTTTTACTTTTACTAATATTGAATATTAGATTTGCAGTACATGTCTAATTTGTCATCATTGTTATTACAAGTAACTCCTTTACTTGTAATGTTTTTCTCAAACCGAGAAAGAAAAGTTATAGCTTTCTCATAAATCAACATTTGTGCACATTTGGACTTAAAGGAAATAAAAACATATTCAAACTTTCTTGTTGCCCTTTGGCATGTTGGGATTTCACTGAAGAGTGTCCTCTTGGCTGAACTTGCTTGCTGTAATTGAACTGCTCTTGTTTTCCATCTGAACAGGAAACAAACTGAAGCTGTTTAGCTGTGATAAGAAGTTATGAGGTTTGATCTTTACAGATGAGGCGCTGAGAGCAGCAGATCATAAACATGTTGATTGCCATCATTCTGATTTGAAGATAATCAGAATGGATATTCAAAAGGATGTTTTCACTCAGCCATACAGGCGTTAGCTGTCAGTCTGTACGGGTTATTGCTCCGTCTCATTCCTTCATGGTGCCAGGGGTCACTGCTGGTGTTATTGAATGTGCTGCCAATAATCAAACCGTTTATTATAAAAAAATAATCTTAGTCTAGATGATAAAGGACATTATAAGATGATATTTTAATATAATCAAGTAATTAAAAAAAAGTTTAATCACATTTGTAAAGTTCATAAAAACATGTTGGCTGTAAAGTTTTGGTTACTGTTTCACCTGAATGGTTATTGTGCTGAAGTGAACCATCAGGTGTTTTGGACCTAAACGACCTGTCTGGGGCTCGTGACAGACGTTCACACAGATATGGTGTGATGTTTTTGATGCGAACGTTTTTCAGCGCTCGGCTTGAATCACAACCTGCTGGTTACCCAGGATGCACTTCGAGAACAGTGAGTTCCAGATATGCAACAGCGCAGAACTGGGAGGGAACATCTGCGTTTTAATGTGCCGCAGATTCTTAAGGAAATCTTTTTTTTTTTTGTTTGAATTGACTTTTAATATTTGCTGGTGGTTTTCTTTTACTGTGAGTTTTATTTTGTATGCTGTTCAATAATTAATCAATTTCCTATGTATAAGGAAATACATAGAATTCATGACACACTTCCTGAAGTTTCTTTACAAGCACTGCTAAGCTGTGGTGTCCTGTTGACATACTAGTTAATCTTTTCTCTGTTTTTATAATGTTGTGGTTGCAACCTTTGACTTGAATAACTTGACTAAACAATATAGTCATAGTCATTTTGTGGGACTATTCCTAAACAAAATGATCTTCTTTAGCTCCCCAATTTTGCCTTCAGCTGAACTCTGAGAAGACCAAGTTTCTGATCATTTCCTTGGAGCGCTTGGTTCAGCTGATCAGGCTGAACCAAGGTTTCTAAAAGCAACAGGTTGAAAACAGTTATCTTTCAGTAGAGTTAGTATGGGGTAATATTATTTTCCTATGTATGTGAAATTGATTGAGAATTAAAATAAAACCTCTGCCACGATTTGGCTTTTTAAAAAACAGTATATTAAATTTTATCTCACTTATGCATTTCAGCATCAGTATTTAGTTTATTGTTTTTGGCTTTGTTCCCTTCAGAGTTTTAATGAAGCAAAACTCTGAAATATATTTTTTAATAAGACTAAGTGCAATCAATAGGAAGAGAGTAAAATATGTGTTAAGTATTACACTCTGTTTTGGGTTGTATTGTAAAATCAGAAAATAAATATAAAAATGTTGACAATATTGAGCCTTAATAAAGGACCACTTAAGGAACAAAATATACATTATTACACAAGCAATACTTACATGTTTCACAACCAAACAGTCCAATATGTACTGAAGATGAACTGCTAAAAAAGTTGAAAAAGGTTTATGATCCACATCACAATCATTCAAGTAACTTAAACACACATTTCAGTTCCAACGCAACAGGTTTTTACCCAGTAAAGTCCCAGAAAACCATGTTCACTGAGAGTGCAGATTTGGTGTTGTCATAGCAGCTGATGTCATTTTGCAGTAAAGCAAAGTCACAAAATTAGTGATGTCCATCATTTTTTTAGAACCTTCTCCTAGTCAGTAGTCCTCGCTCTTAGGGAGTTGATTAAAAAACATTTCTCCTTGGTGTTGAATACAACATCTCTTCACATGCATCCATCTATCTGTGTTCAGTCTGGACCACCTGACTGTATCGAGGTGGTTGCTCCCAGCTCCACCTGCAGTCTGGACTTTCTGAAAGGTTCTGGGTGTACAGTGGAGGTGCAATACCCAAAACTATGGGAGTTCCATCAACTGACACAACCACCTCATGCATGCTGCCCGGGCCGACGTGGCAGGGACTCTGGGACTCTTCGTACGAAGGAGGAAAGGAGCTCGGCCTCCTGAAGAGAAGATCCAGGTTCAGATAGAACAGGTTTATCAAAAAACATTAACAATTTAAACTTTTTAAAATTCTTTTACATGCAAGTGTGATCACACAAAGATTGAGCAAAAATAGAAAATCAGTGCAAGCATTTACAGTCTGCTTCACCTTTCAACTGTGAAGATCTGGATGTCACTGTCGTGTCTTCTTCTGTGGTACATCTTGCTCCTCATGGTGTGGCAGAGGCTCCAGAACACCCCGAAGAGCATGGCCAGAAAGCCGAAGACAATCATGATGTAAACAGGGACCATCCTGTGATCAAAGCCTTGCTCTTTCTGCTGGGACACCAGGTAGGCTCCAATGCACGTGAACACAAATCCCACAGAAGGTAAGAACATGCGAGCAAAGGACAATAGCTGTTTCTTCACATCCATGATTGCTGAAGCTTTCTGTATGTTGCTTCTTCAGTGCAAGTTGGAGATGTCCTCAAATGAAAACGGTGCATTCACATCTCAGATAAATGAATGTGCTCAAAAACGTCTCAGCAGCTCTTAGACGCACGTCTCAGTAAGCAGCTATGTCTTCTCAGTTGTAAGAGGAAGTGGCTGCAATGATCCTCTCAGCTGGGTTGTATATTAACGCAGCGAGGTCACAAGTATGAGAGAGATATTGCCCGAGGTTTATCTAAAACACAAGGGAGAAAGAGGAAACAATAACGCAAGTGCTAAAGGCTAAGGTTTGCTGACCATGTGGTATTTACTGAAGACTTTTCTGCAATTTCTTTGATATCTGTGAAGCACTTAAATGCCCTGATTCTGACTTTGAGTCTCATTAGGTATTTTGCATTATTCTTATACTTAGGTATTTCTTAGCTTGGTATTTTTTTTTATTGTTTGAAAACTGCTTTTCATTTACCGAGGTTAACATTTACTGATATTAAAAGGTTAACAAATGTGACTGTGGCTCAGTGGGCATGTGAGGTAGTGGGGAGCAAGAGTCAGTGAAGGTTCAAGTTTTTTTTTTTGGATGTTATGAATCTTCATTTTTGCCAATTTTGTTAAGAAGGATGAAGACGCAGCTTTTCTTATTACAATTTTCCATTTTAAGCTCTCAGTTGCTAATATCCCGCAGGTTTTATAACATCTGAAACGTATCGGTCTGTACAGTTAGAAAACAGGTAACCTAAACATTACAATACAAATAAAGAAACAGAAATACAATGATCAAATTGGTTTATAAACAAATGGTAGATGGTCCAACTTCAATAAAAAGAACAAACAGATTTTTTTTTCGGTCCTCTCAGCTCCACAGCAGCTACCACAAAGCTGTCAGGTTGCACAACAATTTTCTCAAAGAACATTAACACAACACTTTGCACAGGTCACGGGTGATGGTTCCATAAACATGTTTTCATTAACCAAAGAAAACCACATTTTCCAGCTTCTCTGACGACTGTGAAAACATTTGGTTTATCTGTGAGCATAAATTTGAGGTTGGATTGTAAGTGCTTATGCTAAAGATCTTTAACCTTTTTGTGAATGTATTTTCTTATTTTTTTGTTATTGTTCATTGCACTCTGGATCATCATGAAGTCCTCTGGATGCTTTGGTCTCGATGCTTGTTATATCTTCCATTTGAAACTCTTCTAACTTCTAACTTCTCATACAAAAAAATGACAGTACTAAACATATAAATGGGATATGTGGCAGAAAAATGAAGTCAATTTAACAGGTTTTATGTTGCTGTCATGAGTCTCTGTAGAAATATGAATACACCATGGAGCGCTTATGGGCTTTGTTATTTAGGACTTTTTTGTGGGCAATATTTTTGTAAAGCATTACATATTTGGCACAGATCCTTCTTTCACTACTTGTCATTTTGCTTTCAATAGAGCACTTTGATTTTGGTTTGTTGCACAATACCAACATACCAAGCCCTCAAAAATAGTTCCATATTTATGAATGGAATGTCGCCGCCCTCCTCAATACTCATCTAGGTTGATTGCTCAATAAACTTTATCAATCATATCAGAGTGCAGTCCAGCTTGAGAAATATTTTGATTTTGCATCAGTGCAATATTATTCTCGTCAACACACCCCCGTGTTTTAGGACTGTGACATTCAGTGACATGTAAGAGCATTCACATCACTCAAACCTTTGGATTTTCTCACATAACAGCAAACTTAATATGTTTCATGCAGTGGATTAAGAAAAAGCAGGACATTATTGTGAAGAGGGAGGAAAATTAGATGACCGATCAGACAAACTGAACAGTGTTATTTCATCTGTGCATTAATCCAGCTGTTCTGTGAAGGTCTTACAAGTTTGTTAGAAAACATTGGTGATGAAAAGGAGGAAGACTGAAGGCGTTTCAGAAATCATATGGAGAAGTTTAAAGTAGAGTTAGGTTATAAAACAATTTCTAAGCCTTGAGCATCATATTGAGCAATCCTCAGTTAATCATCTGAAAATGGAAACCATTTGACACAAGTCCAAACCCTCTAATTTGGGCTGCATAACATTAGGAAAACATGTAATTACCATAGCATTGCTGAACATTGTGACGATGATGAAGATGACGATGAAAAATTCATACAACAGGACAAATATATCACTGACATGGAGAAATGGTGTGCAGGGCATTTGAAATATATCAACCCACCAAATATTTAATCCAAGTAATCATTTGTGATTGTGATATTGCACACATTGAAGCTATGATGAGCATGATTTGTTCTCTGTTGTGATTGATGTGAGAGACCCACACAAAGGAATGCATAAACAGTAAAGTGCAGGAAAATTGTTTTAAATGTTGTTGTTTTTTTACAAATTACAATGTGGCGTTTATATATATTCATCCTCCTCTACTCTGATGTTTCTAAATAAATATACATTGCAACCAATTGTGCATGTGTGTGCATATGGGAGTGGGGGTGTGCGTGCGTGTGTGTGTGTTCTTATCTCAGTATAAATCCATCTGTTCTTCATTGGTCTAAGAGGTTTGTTGGAACATTAGCACATCATGACAACCACACAGCAAACAAGTCAGGAATGAAGTAGAGAAGTTTAAAGTGGTGTTGAATTAGAAAACTATTTCCACACTCTGGCACAACTGTAAACCTACCAACACATGGGTCCCTATGTAAACTGGCAGATTGTCGAAGAAAACTTGTTTGAGATGAGATAAGACTTGAGACTGGGGTGGAGACGTACCTTCCTGCTGGAAAACATACAGCCAGAGCCGCAATGGACAGATATGGATCAAAACCCATTTATGTGTTCCTATGCCACAGTCACAATTCAATTGAGTTAATCTGGAAAGAGTTCAAAACTGCTGTCTTTCCAATCTGAGTTTGAACTGTTTTTCAAACAAAAACCAGGGAAAAATGTGTTTCTAGTTGTGCAAAGTTGCTGCCTGGAGCCATTGCAAAAAGATACAGTGCAGAGTGTACGTCATGTGACACACCGTCACAAAAAGGTGACGGTGTGTCACATGGAGTGAAGGCAATTTTATTTGTATGTCAAACTTGAGTAACAAAGCAATTCAAAGTGCTTTAGTAACATGAAAACATTGGAAAAGTTCAAAGAGTTTGAATACTTTTGACAAAACTCAGTACTATATTATGCAGAAGCTGCCAAACATTAAGTCTAAATCAAGGCATTAATTATTGTTAAGCAAGCCACACATCACTTGCTGATGCACACATTCTGCAGCCTGGTGCAGCATATAAAATCATGACAGATGCGATACTGATCTGAGTTTAACATCCCAGGAACTTTACAGTGCTTTGAAGATGATGACGACTTGTTTTATCTTTAGCACAGCTTTCATGCAGTGTCTGGTCCGGTCGGTTGCCCTGAGAACATAAACTGAAACCTTGAATGATGCTGCAGCTTTCTGCCTGTGTGTACCACAGATTAAGCACATATTCGGAGGCAAGTTTCATCTGATTTCTCCTGGGAATGCATCGGTCTTTAGAGGGACGTCAGTGTCTGAATCATTACGACAGTTTTACTGCAGGTGAGAAATCTTATCTCAAAGTAAATGTATTTTATTTATTTGGGAAAGCTCTGAGTTGGAGCTTTTGAAGGCTTTGATGGGCACTTATAAAATCATGGAAATGATGCATCGGTGGTGCAAGGGGTAGAGTGTACGATCCATGCACATGCTGTAATAAACGACACTAGAGCCAAAACAATCCTTAAAAATAAGTGAATGAATAAATAAAACCATGGACATACAATGCAAATACAGTCATATTTGAAAAAAATGAAAGTATTATTGAAACATTTATCTATTTCAGAAGCTCCTTATTGTACGCATTTTGTCCTCCAGTTACTGAAAACAAAACATTTAAGATTGGAAAATTGCATCAGAACAAGAAAGAGAAAAATGTAATACAGAAAAGTGGGCTTTAAAAACTATATTTAACACCTGCTTAAAGCATAATATTTTAAAATTTACCTTAATCTGACAAATAAGGCTCTTCTGAATTTATATTTACATTTACTGCACTGGAGAAACATCTTGCCTCAGCACTGCTTTTTGTCAATTCTTGACCATTTTTCTTTGTGTTTGTTTACCATCTGAGTGCAATTATAAGTAGATTTTTAGTCATTACACATACACAATTCATTTAGCTTTTTTTAAAGTGAATTAAGAAAAATTACCAAACCTAACTAAATTAATGCATTAATCAATTACAGGAACTGTTTAAAAAGAGCAAATGGTCATCTAAGCAACAAAAAGTGACCAGGATTCGCTCTGGGTGGGTCACCAGTCCGTCACAGGACATCACAAAGACATGAGAAAAAACAGTCTGTTTGTGAAGAAATCCAGTCCACTAATACCCAGAGAAAATACATACATGTACAGCGAGAACATGGAGGCTCCACAGAGAAAACCTCCAACTCAGCATCCGAACCCAGAACCTTCTTGCTGCAACGCGACACTGCTAACAATTATTCCACTGTGTGGCCCTGCCTTTGGAGTATTGTGTTTTAAAGAATAACTTCCTCTGAGTTTGTTTATTTACTCTGAATGGATTTACCTATCGAGGGTTGATGAATTCTCAGTGCTGGAATGCACTAATACACAGATTTCGGGAGCTCCTTTAAGATGCTTTCTCTACTTGGTGACTTGGGTTCCCTCAGAATTCAGCCTTTTAAACAATGAACTTTTTAGTAAATAACTAAAACATCAGTTTTGCTCATAGCTGTGAAATGATCTAGTTTACTTGCATGCTCTAATACAAACGTAGATGCATGTACACTGCTTAGAAATTCAATGCGCAACACACAACTGCACACCCACACAAAACACACACACACATACCTTCTTTTAGATCTCATTATTGAATGATAATAATAGACAGGATGAAGCAGGGAGCCATTAGTAGCAAGGAAAGGAGTGAAGGGCCGGATATTAATCAGATGGACCCTGATGAGGACCTGCCACCCCCCGTCATCAATCAGGGTCAGACTGCACGCTCAGCAGAACACAACTTCACTTGTTATATGGTCACTAACTCAATATATATCAACAATTTGATTGTTTAGCCGATGGTGTTGTATTTATGCACATAAATCACAGTGTGTGCAAGACTGGTGGAGAGGTGCAGATGTAGTCGCGCTGATGCTCCACTTGAGGCAGTGTTGCATTATCTTTTTTTCCCCGACCACCGCTGCCAATGCAAGAGGGAAAGCTTGCTGTGCTGCTTGGTAATCATGTGGTTTGGGATGATTTGAAGCAACTGCCTGAAACACACAGTTTCCCCACAGCAAGCAGCTTGATGAGCTCATTTTGAGGTGCTAAAGTATACCTGATGCCTTCAGTTATGTATGTAAGTTAATATGAGCCAGCCTGGGGAATAGTGAAGTTTCCAGCCTACCTGGTTTCAATAACCACCATGATGCTCCTTCGCTCTGCAAACTGTGGCCAAGTTTTTTTTCTACCCGTTTTGTCACAGATTATAAATCTTCTCAGCTTTAAGAGAACATCTTTATAATGATGAAACCTTTCACTCCAGTCTCAATCAGCAGTGTCACTCCATGGATCTGGAGATGATTTCAGATAGCAGCTTTATAAAATTAGAGCCATGTGTGATGAAGGAAGAAATATTTTAGAAAATGTTCTTAAAGGAACGAAAGGAAGGGAGGAGATTGGGAGACAACAGAGGAGGAAATGAGGGTTTAAAATGTTCTGGTTTTGCTTAGATTTGTTACATTATGTTTACAAACTTCAACATATCTCCAAATTAGCTAATAACTGTAAAGTGGAAGGAAATTGATACTAGGTTTTCAAGCCTTTTTTCTTGTTTACAAATGAACCCTGAATCGTTTGCTGTAATCACATTGGGATTTTTGCTTAACAGCAAATTAGGTGAAGCTCAGTCAGATTGGGTGGAAAGCATAATGTGAACATATATTTTCAAACATGAAACAAATCCTCAAATGGATTTAGGACTGTACTTTGACTGAGCCATTCTAACACTTGATCAGTGTATGGTTTCACTTAGACTCTTTCATTGTACCATGGCATTATGTTTAGGGGTTTTGTCCTGGTTGAAGTTTTGAGCTGCCTTTTAACAGACATCCTTTCTGGACAGCTCTGTATTTTGCTCCATCCATCTTCCCATTAACTCTTAACAGCTGCCCTTATTCGGTGGAATAAAATGTCACCCCAACATGATGCTGCCATAGCCATGTTTTATTGTGAAAATGATTTGTTCATGGTCTCACTTTATCCCACTACAGGTAATGGTTTGTGCATGTAAGGACATTTTTTTCAGCTTTTGACCAGCTTCTCCCACATGTTTTATGTGTTCTCTACGTGGCCTGTGGCTAATTTCAAACAGAACTTTATACGCCGTTTTTTTCACTGTTCAGCTTATAAATGCCAGGTTTTGTACACCTCTCTCAACAGATTCTCCCACATGAGCTGTGAATCTCAGCAACTCTAACAAACCTCTGAGTCCTTCACAAAACAGCTGGATTTATATTGAGATTAAACAGGTAACTTCTCAAGGCTGTTGGTTGCAGTGGATATTTATTTAGGAGTATCAGAATAGAGAAGGTTGAATATGTATTCTATTTGTAAAAACTACTGAAAACCATTAATCATTCTCCTTCCACTTCATAATTATGGATTAGTTTATATGGATTGCTCACATAAAATCTCAATAGAGTACATCTGGTGAATTTAATGACAACTTAGCAAAATGCTGAGAAGTTCAGGGGGCGTGAATACTTTGCAAGGCACTACAGATAACTTTCAAGCTTCACTTAATATTTCTTCAGCTGCTCTTTGTGCTCTTGTCTGTAGTGCTTCATGGCTCTTTCAGCTGCTAGCCGTGTGAGCCCACATGCTTGTCTGGATCGGCCAAGGCAGGAGGGAATCAATGAGGAGATCGATAGGGTCCCTGGGAGTCCTAATAGCCCCGTTACTGCTCCCTGACTCCCTGCCTGACTGCCTGATATAGCACCACACTGGGGGGGAGACGATTGCATGTGCATGTGTGTGTGTGGGCCATCCTAAATAATGGCTATGAACCCCACTGAGTCTGTACTTACACTTTGGCCATGATACAGCACAACACGTTGGGTAATTGTACTCACTGATGGAGGTGATTGCCTTGTGAGTGCAGCAAAGCACCATATTGAGCTCAGTTTCATCTTTATTACAAGTAAACATGATGATAAACGCACTTTAAAAGAAAGTTAAGAAGACGCACAACTTTGATGAACAAAGGAAACATATTTGTGGAGAAGAAATTATTATGATAAGTGATCTGCTATTCTACTCTCATATATGAGAATTAGCTGACAAAATGTGTGGTATACATTAGCAAAGGAAGCGTCCAAACTTTTTGGACACTAATGTGAGCCAAAATTGTCAAGTCAAGAGTATTTGAGAACCAAGAATATATAAAGCATTGAAATCAGGCAGATAAAATACCCTGATATATTTTTTTATTTGTAGGAAAGGGATGCTATTAATTATAGATTCAAAATTTAAATAGGATTTTGCACATTTATTAAAAGAAAGGGATATGTTTTTTTTTTTATTTTGGGCTCCTTTGAATAAATGTATTTTTAATTACAAGAAAGACTCGGATTACTTCCTTTCAGATGCTTGCTATATTTAGCCACGTTTAAAAATGTAAATAAAAACTGATTTGTGTGAAATTTGGCTTTTCAATAAAAGTGTCTCAATGAACGTGGTTCTACTTATTATAAAAGCCTGGTTAAAAAATACATAAGTACATGTGTTTCACTTAACATTTTCAATTGTTAGAAATTATATCAGTTATAATTTTGCCGATTACAAATGGGCAGTTTAAGACAGTGCAGAGCTTTGGACTGACATCTAGTGGTACAAACTATAATTTGCAATTGCAGTTTGAAAATTGGCAGATAAGATAAGCAGATTTATTAATTTTATGTATAGGATAATACGTTGAAATTACATTGCTAATAGTCAGTCCAGCAGCTAGTAAACAGCAAAGTACTTATACAAAAGTTTTAAAATATTAGGTAACGTAAAAGATAAAAAAATGGCAGTTGTGTCATTCTATACATTAAAGTCACATTAAGCAGGATGCACATATTTGAGAGTATAAGCAATGCTGTACTTTCAAAGTTGTTGTTTTAACAGAGTATTTACCACGTAAAAGCTGTTTCTGAGCCGGGTTGTGCGTGCCCTGTTAGCCCTCATTCTGCTGGATGGGAGGGCGGAAGAGTGGGAGCATCCTGGGTGTGTGGGGTCCTTTAGGATGCTATTTGCATGCTTGTGCAGGCGTGCTGAGTAGATGTTCTCTATGCCAGGCTGTGGGGATCTGATGATCCACTGGGCCATTTTAGTCACTCACTGCAGGCTCTTCTTCACCACAACAGTGCAGAGTACTACACTGTGCAACAGGAAATCAATCTCTGTTGCACTAGTCAGGAGCTTCTTTGCTAAATCTAATCAGGAGCTTCTTTGCTAACAAAACAGGAAGTTTCGTTGAAGCTAGAACTATTTTTATCAAGTGTAAAGTGTTGAGGCTCATTCAAGATGTGGACCCCAACATTAAAGCTGCTGACGTTTTCCATTTTTGGCTGTTTATGCTCAATCCTGGACACATTGTCCTCATTTTCTTGAAGTCCCTGAAGATCATCTGCTTTGTTTTTAGTAACCAGGATCACGTTGTCCTTCCCGCACCAGATTGCCAGCCACCTCCTCTCTGTAGGCCCCAACTTTGTGATCATTGATGAGGCCTGTGATGTTGATGTTGATGTTGCTGTTGCTGTTGATGTTGCAGTTGCCCTGCAGTCATGAGTAAACAGAGAGCAGAGGCCACGATTGAGCACTTGGAGGTTTCCTGTGCTGAGTGTGAGGTTGGAAGAGGTGGGGTAACGTCTGTGGACATACTGGTGCCTGTTTGTCAAAGTCTCTGATCCGCCAGCTTGTTGAGGTTGAGGGGTTACAGGCACAACTGAAATCCACAAATTCCATCCTCACCCTTTAAGTGCTGGATGGATGTTGTCATTAAGAACAACTGTCTATTCAAATAGCAGTGATATTCATACAGATTTTTGTTAATCGTTTAATCCATGAACATAGTTTTTGGTTCTGATTGAGTTGCATGATCCTAAAAGGCTTCTCCAACATTCATTTACTGAAATAATAAGGTATAAAAGGCTAGGAAACACAACAGATATATATTATATATATATATATATTTTTTTTTTACATATGATGAATACTTTTAGGTTACATATATTCATCTTTAGATCCCTGGAGCTGTGACACTTACAAATCCAGCTGGATAACACTTTTCCATGAGGAAAAGCAAATACAAGCACACACAAAGTTGCACCAGGTGTGTTTTCAAACCTCTCGAGGCCCACAGTTTTTGATCCTGTTTGTCTTATATTACATTGACATGTGTGTAAGACAAATCTTCACCTAGAGATGTATTTCTGGTACCTCGCCTTGATGTTGAAGTCTGCTGCATTGTCCGTGTCATCTAGTCCTTGACAGCTACCCCCCTCTCTGTGTCTGCATTGATATGTGCTCCATGATACAACACTGATTCTCTCAGGGTGCCCACTCAAAAGATGAGTTGTGAAAAGTACACTATATCAGGACCGCCGGAGCTCGCTGTTCACCGAACACCCCGCTGATTTCCCACATTATCAGACTTCACACAAGCTTCTCAGTAGTGGAAACAAATATGAGGGAAGGAGCAACAAGAACATGAATCCAGACCTTGTGATTTTGCACCGTTTACATCACAGTTGCACAGTTTCTTAAATTCTTCACAAATAGGAACAAGATTTTTCGTCTTCAGCCAAATTTCTTTGGAGTTGGATCATCGCTGTATTTCTCTCATAAACATCAAAACCAGATGAGAATCAAAAGAACTGCAAACAGGCATATGGAAGTCACTGTGGGTCCAAGTGGAACATATCTTACAAAACAAAGCCTTTTAAAACTACCCATACCACTTAAACCTTTTTCACATTGTACGTCTTTACAACAACTTGCAATGCATTTGTTCCTCAATGTCAATGGTTTTCACAAAGATACATGCATGAGTCTGCAACAGACTGGCAACCTATCCAGGGTGACCCTGCCTCTCGCCCGAAATGTTCCCTGGAGATATCCCTTCCTGACCCTAAGAGGGGCAAGGATGAATGGATGGAGATGCATGAGTGTGAAGTTGAAGAAACAAATATCTAATTAATTTCTTTTAGAATTAAAAAAATCAACATACTGTACATTGTATTGAGCCTCTTTCCCTGTAAATAAATAATGTTTACGTAAGTAGTAAACACCTACTTAGTTCACCTGTGAGGAGAAACCAGAATGAGAAAAATAACAAACAAAAAAAAAAAAGTTTATTTGCAGAGATAAAACAATGTTTACAGTACATTGTTTGAGACACAATACTAAAATAAGTGAAGCAGAAATAGCAACAGAAAATATTTCTAGAGACCTTGAATACAAATGTACACTTTGCAGACATTTTACAAACTATGTATCATTTCACAACTATACAATACATTTGTCTTGGTTTACCACATAAAATCCTAAGAAAATACATTGACGTTTGTGGCTGTGGCATTAAAATATGATAATAAAAAACAACAGTCTACAATGGGTGTGAGTATTTTTTCCAGCCATTCTAAGCTAAGAACTGGATACAATTTCCTCTGAGGTACAGTGAAGATCATAAAGAGCTGTGGAACAACTTTGGATGGTTTTACACTTTAGCACCAGGGAGCAAAACTTCCGATTTCCAGTCATGTGGGGATCTGTTTAACCCATAGATTATACACAGCAGTGAGTCCCACACCCGCATCAGAAATTTGCCTCTGCAGCCCAATATAGCTTTCTGTAAATAAACCAATGCCAGTCATGCACCCCCATACATCACTGGCTGTGGATGTAAGCCTGTAAAGTTCAAAGAAACACAGTGGAGTCATGTTGAAGGCAGATGTTGTGTTATATATCCATAGCTGGGTGCGTTATGTTCCTCCTGGGTAAGATGATAAGAAGATAAGGCCAGGGTCGGTCTGCATAGACCAGGGGGAGAGGTAATAATCACAGCGTATAATTCAGGGTAATGAAGGCTCCACCACTACATCGGCCATAAAGAATGATAGGAGAGGCAGACGGGAAGCCGTTCACGCGTTTGACCTCCGCTGGCTTTCCTCCACCCCCTATAAATTTTTTGGTGTGCTCTGTCTGCAGGCAGAAAAAAGAGAGAAGTGGCGGTGGAGGAAAGGAGAGGAGCAAGATGGACAGATGTGAAGGAAGGGGGCAGAAAAGAGATGAGTGACAGAGGAAAACAGAGAGGAAAAGAGCAGATGATTTAGCCTTGGCAAAGACACAAAGGTCAAATCTCTCTCTCTCTTTGATCTTCTGAAAAATATACCGTACCCCTCATGTCCTGTGAGACCTCCGGAGCCAGAGCAGTTCACCGTAATGTGTCAGAGCAACAGATCAAAAGAAAAGTCTGTCAAATTTCCAGTGATTGCAGCAGGATTCTATCATATGTGATTGACATAAGAAAACAACCACATAAATAAACAATGGCGTCCATTACCATCTAGCAGGGAAACACTCACACTCCTACTCAGGGCATCCCACCTCTAAGCTTTCCTTCCATTCATCGGTATGCAGGCGGCATGGCGATATACTGTGGGCACACTGGGCTGCACTGTTCTCCTCTACATGTCTGCTAAATGACAGTAATTATTTTCCTGGGCTGCAGGCAACTCATGCATGTTTTATTTCCACCTCCACCTCCCCCATCTGCCTTCACGGCGATGCATGGTGCACATTGTGGTGGAATGAAAAGAGTGGAAGGGAAATAAAGCAGCAGATTATTTTATTTCTCTCCCGACCGTCGTATGGGTCCCCACTGGGTTCTCCAGTCTCGGTTCTCTCGCTGAGGAGGCTCGGTTTTTTATGGTGCCAGGGGAGTTTTTGCAGGGACTGACAGATGCTGTTGGGCTGGTGTCACAATGGTCTGGGCACAGATAAAGACACCTAATGGTGGTTTGCCTACACTGGCTTATGTTGTAAGCATCGTGCTTCGAAATGGCTATCATGTTTCAGTTTAGAGCCAGCCTGCGGCCTGAGTAATGACACTGTTTTTTTAGGGCACAAAATGTGTTCGCATCAACAACAAAGCCTTTTAGATTACAATCTGTGTTCCCTGTAGTCTGAGTACACACTTTAAAAAAAGCAAAAGTATCTCTATTTTGAAATAAAATAGTTTATTTTCATCTGCCTGTTCCCTGGATTTGGGTTCTGCTCTTCATTTCATGACAAAATGACCCTTACCTAATTCCCCAGGGAGCCTTATTATACATTGAGATCAAAAACTTCAGATTTTTGGCATCAGGATACCAAATTCAGGGTACACACCCTGCTATTAGCAAATAAAATTTGCTTGAGTAAGAAGGTTAATGTGAGTGCAGCACAATCCAGGAAGGTCTTCCAACTGAAATAAAATGCAGCATAAACTCTGTTCAAGGATTTAAAGTATACTCGATTTGATTTCCACTCACAATAGTCCGTGTGGAGTGTGAAACCATATGACTTTCCAAACGGCCACAATAAATATTCAGCCCTGACAAAGCAGTTGATCATCATCAAAACAATGGAAAACCAACCCTGTCAGAGCTCAGTCAAGGTCTTCTGATGAATGCATCCTATTAAACCAGTGGAGGTTTTTTTTCACTTCCTCCCTATCATGGCGCCGCGTTGTGTGTCACGACGTCCTGTGACATGCAGCTCGTTTGGCACGGCTCTAGGGATCTCTAATACCCCTGCAGCTTTCATAATGAACATGTGGCTTTTCTCTCTTGGGCACAATTTAGCGTAATTCATAAGCAGAGGACGGGGCATTAGCCAGATGGTGCTGTGGGTGGCATCCTTTCTCTGGCCATCCATTAGAACTGTGTTGGTGACAAGATTCCAATAAGGAAAGACAGACAAGGTTTCCATTTTCAGAATTCATCCAACTGTGTATATGTGTGTGTGTGTGTGTGTGTGAGTGGTTTGACAACATTAAATGTGGATAACTGGGATGTGTACCACAAATGCAGTCTTTGGGGACAGATGTGGAGTAATGACTACATGTAGATCTTGTAAAAAAAAAGAGAAAAAGTAAAATGGTTGTGCAGCATCTTCACTAAATACTAAATGTTCTAAACAGTTCCTCTGGGATCTGCACAGCATTAGTTAATAACAGATTCTCTGTTTAACTACAAAATGTCCTCTTTACAACAAGTAAACATGCTTGGATTGCTTAATGTTGCCTTCGTTCACAGGATGAATTAAGGCAACATTCATCCTGACACAACATTCATCCTGAGAGAGCGAGAGATTTGACCTTTGTGTCTTTGTGAGAATGCAAAAAAAGTCAAGTTGTTTTGCATTCTCAAAAAACTTGACTTGTTTGAAAAAAAATTCTTTTGGACCACAACTAATGTGCTGCAAAGCTCACAGCTATGATCAGTGGTGGTTCTTCTACAAATGATGCCCTGACAAACTCCTCCTCCTGACCCTACCTATCTGTCCATCAAAATATATCTTTATACAGTCCAGTTTAATCCAAGTCATGTTATAATGCACTCAGATTTGTTGACACTAACTGGTAAAGTTTCATATATCTAAGGAAGCTGAGCCAACTGCATCATGTCACTGACTTTGCAGCAATCCTTCATTCTGATCATGTGATGTCAAGCATGTGGTGAAAGTGGAAATAAACAACTTCAGTTTGTGCTTTTTAATCCATGCATAGTTATACTCTCGTGACCAAATCCCTGCCAATATTATGTGGCATCAGCTGCCTGCTGTCAGTCTAGAATTTAAACGTACTGCTACAATAATGTCAGGACTCAAAGTGTGACATCTCTGTGAAAAATAATACGTTTCAGTGGGATTTTCATTGATTTTCCTGTTGCATATCATAAAATGTCAAACCTAATTAGTTGTGCTTTAAAACAATACAGTCTTGAATGACATTATGTGAATAAAGTGGGTTTTGATGAAGCAGTAGCATATTATATTAATGCATGAAAACTCTGGATGTATAAGTAAAAAAGGAGCAACTGATTCTTGTCTATTCCTAACTGAGTGATATCTACAGACGCACACTTCTTCTGAGTGATTGCAACTGACACAAACCCACGTACACTGTCACACACTTTCACACACTTTCTGATCAGCGGCTCTGTCTTGCGTGGCTCTCGCTTCGTCAGTGGAGGTGTCAGGGTCCCCATGGCAACAGCATAATGGGCCAGGCCTAATTCAATCCCAGGGGCGAACTGTGGGTCTGGCGGGGGAGATGCAGGAGGAGGAATCGGTCTGGGTCTGAAACCCATTCGAGTCAGGGCTGATGTGTTTTTAGCTGCTGTTATGCTGGGTCACTGAAGAGAAAACATTGTGTCTGCGCTCAACTTTCACATCCACTCTTGATTTCGCCTTTGCTCTCCTCTTCGTCCGTTCACGCTCTAATTTATTTCCCACCACACTCTGCCTCTGTTTATGCACTCACTTTTCAGTTCCCTCTTCTCGGACTCTCGTCCCCCCATCATTTCCTCCTAGCTTGGTCCAGCTTTGGTCTCCGTTCGATCAATACTCTCTCAGTCTTCACGCTTCTCCGTATCTCTAATTTTCTCCCACATTCAGGAACCCTGTAGGACTTCATTAGGAGCTCGGGATCTTGTTGTATTATTGTTATCCCTCCCCGAAGAAGGCAAGGATTAGTGGCAGGGCTGGAGACAACTTAAAGTAATAAGCTTGGATTGGAACGTCCGCAATCACAAATGCTCACGCTTTTACGGCTGCAGAAGGTGTGGGGGGAAAGGAAAGATCTAAATGCGAAAGGGTGGAGGCAGCAATCCCACAATTCCTGTGTTGTTATTTCCGTGCAAAACCAATCACACGCGGCTTCATATGTGCCGCCCAGAGAGAGTCAGGCTTGCAGCTTGTTATGGAAGGAGCAGTTTGTTACCCGGGGAGAACAGTGCATAACTCCTGTCACTGGTTCTGCATATAGAAAGGCCTGGGACTGGCCTGGGGCTATCTGCTTGCAGATGGGGAGGGCGAGGGTGGGAGGAAGGATGTGGGTAGATTTGCATCCCTTTGACTGTATATCTCTGAGCACCAGAGGAAGAGGAGAGGAAGAGGTGAGGAAAGAGTGTGTGAATACACCAGAAAATACACGGAGAAAGCTGCTAGCTGTAGCCGAGGTTCTGCAACTCATGCCATCTATTTAATCCAATCTGATTTACATACTGTAGTGCTCACCACAGTTGCACTTGACATAGAGTGTTTTTCACTAACACAAGCCACAGTCATGAGAGGGAAACTGTTGAAGCAAAGCAGCACTGTTCACACAGCCGTGCACAAGCTCACAGACTGGCCATTACGCTGACTTGAATGGATTTCTTGTGTGCATGAATAGCTCAGTGAGAAGGGGGAAAAAAGGACTATGTTTCCTCTCCATGGGTTCATATTGATATTCATAGGGCCTCTCCGCACCGAGAGCACAAATGTCAGTGAAAGCGGCCTTGATATATGCTCTCATTCTCTCCTCTTCCTGTCGCTCCATCCTTCTTTTTTTCCCCCGTCTCTCTTCCTCCTTCTTTGTTCCCTTTTTGCTGGACACATGCTGCCAGCTGCTGCCGGATAGAAAGGAAGAAGAAGGAGCGAGGAGATGATGGAGTGAGCAGGGGACATTATGTTGCTTCCCATTTAGGCTTTTAATCAACTAGCACAGGAATGTTAGGACTTTCTCTTCCTGTGGAGCCTTCCCACCTTGACCCTGACAACGATTAATGCTGCAGTAAGCAGTCTCAGGTCAGATTAAATATGAAGCTTTGGTCAACAATACAAAAATGAATGTTCTGTAACCAGTTCCACTTATGTTTTGTATATAAGGGACATTTTACAGGTGAGGGAAAAGGAGTCAAGTGGGGTTTTCCTCCATTTTTCAGCTTTTAGTGTGACAATATATAAATACAGGCAGATAGATTTAGGGTCTTTGGACAGCTATCCGGCAAGATGTTGGCAACAACAGCAAGATATGAAAAATATTTTTGGGTTGGGAGCAGGCAAGGTGCATAAATCTTTCCATATTTGTTAATTGTTGTTGGAAACCCATGGATGTTGAAATTATTGGCACAGTTTTCTTTCTAGGTGGAGGAGAATGTGAAGCTTGACACAAGGGATATTTTTGACATGAGGTTCTGTTATGTTGATATCTTACAAGCAGAAAACAAGGCTTCACTTAATATAACCTGGTATCGGAGGATGAAACTAATGGTCTTCTGCTGTTTCTGACTAAAAACTCCAGAAACAGGTAATATGAGCAATCTGACACATAGGTAAGACATTGTAAAAAATGAATTGAAGAAACAGAGTTTACACAATGTGGCACAGCATTTTATATCTGACAGTTTCTATGTTTCACTCTCCGCATATTTCACAAACAAAGTGTATGTTTGCTTATGCAAAAGTTTGACAACACAACAAATTTAAGCTCTTATATTTGGACTGTCAGTTTTTAATATACTTATCTTTAAAACTGAACTCCTCTCCTCCTTCATCCATCATTACAACGAGAACAAAACTCTCTTGTTCAGCCTGAGATTAATCTTGAAATATGGTAGATTACAAAGGATACACCAGATGCATTTTTTATTTTCAAGGAATGCTTTTGTAGGATGCAAAGTCTTTGTCACATTTCTTTGATGTCAGCAGCTTAAAAGTGTACTTAAACTTCTGAATTTAAGTTACAAAGTTACAAAACAACCCCTAAAACGTTTTCACTCTAAGTTTAGCAAATAGAAATAATTTTGTTAATTCTAAATGATCTAAAACAACACAGGTTTAGTCTGGTTTAACTTCAGACATTAAAAGAGTGTGTTTGTCTTTTTTTGTTTCGTGTATCTAAATATCTGGTTTCAACCTTATTAATTACATACTGACTGATGTTTTCAGTCCTTTATTTTTTAATAAAGGTAATGGTTACGACTTCTGGTGAAGTCAGTTTATTATTGCGCCAAGTGGTATTGTCACTCCTCACTTTAAAAAATCCTAAAAATGTTCCTTTTAAGCCCTTTCTGAAATAAAGCTTCATTCAATCTAATTGTGGCTCTTCAATCCAAACAAAACTATGCCTGTCTCAAGTTTGACTATAAAAGGAGACAGATTTTATCTATTAGAAAAGTTGAGTGAAGATAAGACAAGCTGACATGCATGAAACAAAAATGAGATGAAGCTCTTCAGCGCATATTCCAGGCCAAACCTCACATAATACGAGAGTAGTTCCAGTGACTTTTGGCTGACTTGTCACACAAAGCTCTGTGTATTCCAGTAGCTTATAATAATTACCAATACTGGAACCAGTATAACATTTGTGGGCCAGAAATTGTGAAAGAATAAAATTAAATGACGTGTGTAAGTTTGTTCTGAGATTTTATGTCCCTCTGAGGCTCGTTGTGCTCTGGCTGAAAATGGTGAGAATGTCAGAAGAGGTAAAAAAAGATGGCACCACAGTGTGTGCTCAGGGTGTAAGTTATGGCCGTAACTTTCTCACTCTGTCAGGCGCTTTAACCGTCTGTCCTGGAGGACACATTAACTTGGTATCCTTAAATAAAGTCCTTTAAATAAAGCTGGGGGAGTTAAATAATGAGAAAGCTGCTCCCACTGTCCTTTCTGCTTTTAAATGAACCTCTGCCTTTCTTATTAATGTCCTCTTATCGCTCATCACGGCCACTGACCCGCTGCTGTAACCCTTTCCCACTCAAGCGCACGAGCAGCTCCGGCAAGTGGTCGGCACAGAAGTAATTGAGGGCAATTTTCAAATTAAAATTTAAACCCCTCGTCCATCTTCGTGCGACGGGTTGGGGCGTAGGGAGAAGGGGTTTTGGGGGGGCTGATGACTTGATCAGGTTTTGCAAGGCGGGCAGGTACTCGGGCTAGGAGAGGTAGGATGATGAACGAGGGGCATTAATCTCTCTGACAGAGAGAGGGGAGTTAGCAGCGGTGATAGCAGCGCTAACGGCTTTAATTAGCATTTAATCAGACGCCTCGGGGCCAATGGAGGGAAGAGAGAGGAGATCAAACTCCAGCGGCCTTCTGCGAGAAGAGAAGCAAAGAGAGACGGTCCCTGTGGTGGCTGAGCCGATGCTGGAGGCTGTGCTGAAGAACACATGTCTATGATCCTCTTTTTGTACTCCTGTAATGATAGCAAGCTCGAAGCACCGTAAAGGCCCTGGACCTTTTGTCGAAAGAGGCAGAGTTGGATGAACATAGACTGCACTCGCAGATACTGTTCTGGCTGAGAGCTTTTCCTAGCTAGACTTCAGTAGATCAGTGAATGAGCAGTGATAAGGATAAAACTCTGGAGGATTTGGAGGTAATAAAGCTTATTCTTAAACCCTTGTGCTTGAAAATCCCTCTGATTTTGCATAAACCACTGAATGATTGTGAAATGAACGGAGTTATCGGGATCCAGCTCATTTAATATCACAATTTGCTTATTGTTTCTATGTAGGATGTCTGTTTTTCTTAGGTTTCTGAACCTCTCTGTTAAAGTGCAATCATCTATCAGTGAATCCATTTCTTAGCCCGATAAACCTATGCAGCCCTGTGCAGTGCCTGAGAATATCCTAGAAGCAATTGGGCAAAAACTTGCTACACCCTGTAGTGTAGTGCACATTCATACTCACACTTAAAGTCACTCCAATGTTATATATTCACCATTAATTTAAGGAGAACATCAATGACCGCGACTCAACTAACAACTTATTTATATCATCCAAATTCAAACCTTTATGCCATGTTTCAGCATAACCTCTGAAGTTTCTGGGTAATTTCCTGTCAAGCAGGCCTCAGAATGAGAGCAATGTTTATTTAAAATAACATCCACAACAAAGGCAGGTCTGGCTCTCTGTTTGGTGGGATCTGGAGGAAGAGAAAAGTGGTTAGTAATGGCAACAATGATATGGAGAAGAATGGCTCATACTGTTGGAAAGGTGATCTGATGTTAAGGGGAAAACAGGATCTTGGCAGAAGGCATTTAGTGAAAGTTTGCATTCCTAAGCAGATGATATGTGAGATTCTGAAGGTTACTGAACAGACTATATTGGAAAAGGGGCAGATAAATGGTAACTGAGAGTGAAAAAGCTGCAGTGGACAGACATGAAGGGGATGATGATCTGGCACAGAGGGGTTTGGCACAAATAGCCTGGAGGATAAACTTGAGCAAGGAGAAGCTTAAAGATGGCAAACTACTGGAGAGGTAGGCATACTTGTGCTTGACAATAGCAGAAAGATGATGATCTGGTGAAGACAGGTTGTCTCATAGCTCCTCCAATCCTCAGCAGACAATGAGAAGATTGCAGTCAGCTGGAGAGTAGTAGCAGAATAGCCATGATTTTTAGCCAAAATCTGTTGAAATATTAAGGTTAACAAGTATTATTTTTAAATTATGTGAAAGATCTATGACAATGTTTGACAATGCTAATAGTCTTGACCCCTGTTGGTTTGGGGCCCCTGAGCACATGATTTTTTGGTTGGCCCTGCCTATGAGGCTTTTCTTTGCCAACATTGTATACACCCATCAGGCACAACTTTATGAACACAGACACGTTACGTCAATAACCCTAATTAATTCTCCTTCAAACCAACTATTAGATGGTGGGCGATACATAAAAGGAAGCATTAAGTTTTCTTTGATTATATGTGTCAGAAGCAGGAAAAAATAGCAGACATTTAAAGTCTCACTGAAGTGAGCCTAATATTTTGAGCTGGTCCAATGGCTGGCTTCTGCTTCAGAATGCATGACTTCCATCCACCTGCAACAGCAAACAGGGATTTTGTAACCGTCTCATTTCTGCTGTTTGCCTGCAATGATGAGAAGTTTGTCAGAGACAGAAAGCACTTTGGAATCTAAAATCTAAACTGCTTCTCACAGCTGCAGCCTGGAAAATGAAGTTAAGGTATGCTTCAGTGAAAAGAGTAAGAAGGAGAGCATCTCGAAGGGCAAAAAGCCATTTGAAAACCAAAACTGTTTTCTCTTCCTGTATGAGTAGTTGGGTAATGCAAATGCTGAACTTCACCGAGGTGTCCCATGGGACTCACTCTCAGTTATGTTTCAGACTATTTCTACTATTTTTTTCTATTTATTACTTATTTATGTGGAAAAATATATTTAACAAGTAACAGTTCTATACAGCTTTCCTCAGGTTTATTACAGTGCAGTTTAACTTTGACACCATAATAAACATTGAGGCTTTTTATGCTTTTCATGCAGGATAAGACGCCATGAACAATTCAATGTCAAACGCATCAAATCCTTTTTATAAGCCTTTTTTCAAAGCATCTCAAAGAATACTTCACTGCCTTTCTTTTAGAAAAGGCCACTTTATCTGTCATGTGGTTCTGGATGTACAGTGCCTTGCAAAAGTATTCAAACCCCTTGAACTTTTACACATTTTCAGACACAGCAACCGCAAACTTCAATGAGATTCTACTCTACAGATTGGAAAAAAGTAGGAAATGTCATCTTTATACCTGATCTGTCTGCAGTGTTCCTTGGTTTTCATGCTGCTGTTTTATCTCTAATGTTCTCTAACAAAAAACATGTGATGATTCCACAGAACAACTGAATTTATACTGATTAGATTGCACACAGATACACTAAACCATTTAGCCAATTTCTCAAGGCAGACTGATTGATATTAATGGAAGAATTTTTTAATAATTATTTACTTTTTTTTACATACATTTTTGTGTACTTCAGGTTGTCAGGTAGGTTCTAGTTAAGTGTTTTCTTGGTTGTACAGGTCAGGCAGTAATGAGGCCAGGCTGAGGCTGCTGAAGTTGAATGGAGCTTTCCAAAACTTTGCTAATCACAGTAAGTTCATGATTTAAGAAAAGATACATTTTTGCATAGGTTGGTTAATAAAAGAAATTAAAATGTAAAAACTGTACATTTTTACTATTTGTTTGATGACCTCAAACATTTCAGCGCAACAAAAAATCAAGAGAAAGTTGTAAGGGGCCAAACTCTTTTCCACAGCGCAGCATAGAAACTCTAAACAATGGATGCTTTCTATGTATGGAAGCATGCGACATAAAGGACCTACTATGAGAAAATGTCAAGACCATGATGTAGAGTCATGGTGCAGTGAGAGTGTATGTCAAAGAGAAGCGACGATGAGTGCTCCAGATAGAAGAAGTTTTGATGGTGATGGTGAGGAAGAGGGCTTTTGGCATGAAAGGGCCCAGTGTGTGATCATGATGTCATTAGAAGTATAGAATAAGACAGACTGGAGGAGGCTGCTGTACTGTGCTGCACCCAGGGGACGTCATTACCAACTGGAAGTGAGCAGGGACCTGAGTACAGGTCAGACACACAGGAAGTAGGCTAAGACACACACCCACAAAGTGTATGCTTACTTACATCAATGCACACACAGAATTTCTCACAGGCAAGCATCCGTCACATAAGAAATGGACAGTCCTGTCCGGCGTCCGACAGCAGACTCCCGCTTTTGTTACTAAACCTGACAAATTCTTCAATATCTGAGTGGACACCACTGTAGACAAATGTACCTCATTAATGAGAGCCCACAGATGGACAACACACACACACACACACCCCTACACCCACACATGTATGCAGGCAAACCCACAGTCGCGGGCTCGTGCTGCGCTAAGTTGCAGTGTGTACACCGGTGTAGCGGTCTGCACTTCATTACTGTTCACACACAGACAGTTGCAGTGTTTTTGTGTCAATGTTTAATGAGGGGCTGGGAGTCTGGGGACCTTGCTGCTGTCAGGAGCTCCCTTAGTCTGGAGCTACCACCTGTTCCCATTGGTTCCCTAAAGACCTAAACACACAGACTCACACACACATCATATTAAACCATACGCAGACATACAGAGGCATGCAAACAAGAAAACAGCACACAAAAAGCATGTCTACACAAGCGGGCACACACTTGACAAACTGCATACACTGATTTAGTCATCCTGTGGCACCACTGTCAGTGCTGGAAACATGTAAACAGGTTATTGTGGTTGGCTGAGCCTGGCTGCCTGACAGAAGCTACAAAGACCAAGGGAATATCAATTGATACATTTCATATTCCTCCTGAGCTCGCCTGAGATGACAGTGTGAGAGCTGCTGCCAGAGAGAGTGATCCATCTCTGCCTTTATTTCTGACACGGCTGTGTGATGGAGACCTGATCAGCTCTCGCTTCAGCGTGAGCCTGTGGGTTCAAAGGCCGCGTCCCATAATTCTCCATGACAAACCTTCTGAAATAAAATGTTACGGTGTTGATTAGAAATTTATATCTCTTCATTAATTCCATGAATGATGAATAAATGATGCATTTGAATGAAATCTATTGTGGCTTTTGTCTAATCCACAAAAGGTTCAGAATTATTCCAGAATCTGAGAATATATTCTGCTCCACCCATAATATTTCAAGCAAGCCATGCATAATTACCAGTATAAACATGTACTAGACATGCACTAGTTTTACATTACATACTTGTATTTTACCGTAAATTAGAGACATTTTTCTTTTCACAGTAAAACAGTGACATAGTTACAAAAAAAAAAAAAATCAATTATTGACTCATTAACAAGATTATAAAACAGTGATTTAGTTACATAAATAAATTGATATCGGTGTATCAAATCTTAATTTCATAAGCATGTATACATGGGTCATTGTAATAAATAAAATGAGAGCGCAGAAGATTCCTACACAAACCAAAAAAGTAGAAAATAAAAAAATAAAATAAAAAACAGCTAGACGACTCAAGAGGAAACTGTTTCCAAAGAGAACAAGAGACACTGGACGACGTATTTATTTTTTTCCCATCAAACACGCGTGAGGAATTGCTTTGTTAAAGCATGGAGTTACACAGCCATTCACTTACTAATTAAGGACACTAAAGCTGGGACCAAAAGGTTGGTTGTCCCTCACCTCTTTCGAACGCGTTTGGTTGTTAGATAGATCTTCTGTTTGGTTACTTTAAAGCGTTAAGACAAGGCAAGAGAAAAGGCTGCTTTTTATCTTTAATCAACACAACATAGACAAGACAAAAATGAAAATCAGAAAAATCAGAAGTACGGTTAAAATGGAAAAAAAAAAAGACTAGTTATGGGACAAGAGCGGCGAACTTTGCAGAGGAGACACTGGAAATTCTGCTGCATCTGAAGGGAGAACTGAGGAGACTCCATTTTCTAAAAGCTAGATTTGTGATACTGAAGCTCTGAATCTGTGTACGATTACAGACAGGCATCCTAATACTTTTTCTTTTGACAAAACTGCTCTGGCAATTGTTATGTTTTCCAAAATGAGATGGAGCTGAGAAATATTCTGAAATGCATGGACAAAAAACATTATTCCAAAAGAATTTCCTGGTATAACAACAAAAATGTGTCAGTATCTTCACAATCTCTTGGTTGTGCTGACCAGTAACCTGAAGCAGTCTTCCTCCCTCCCCTTTCTGCACATCAATCCGCAGGAATGAAGTACAGTCATCTTCTCTGAGAGAAATTTTGCATTTCTGATAAAAATCCAGGGTCTCGAACATGAACACTTGTGGCTTTGTAAGTCCAAAAAAATACCTTGAGGAAGGTCATGCTAGTCTTTCTGATATGTTAATTTGAACAAAAGAAGAAGAAAACAGAAAAAAGGAGAAGACAAAAAGAGAGAAAGCGATGGAGAGCCAGAGAGCAAGAGAGAAAGAAAGAGAGAGCAAACTACAGCGGCTTCAAGTATTTCACATTACATAGAATACTCTGTATAAATTAGTTAACATATACTTTCAGATCCTCCATATTCAGACATATACTATGGCATATATACAGAGTACAATAAATGCTTGCTCATGTCATGTTTCTTTTTACTTTTTTTTACTTTTTCATCCTCGAAGTGAGACGTTCGATTTGTTTCACCTTTTTTTTTCCTTTTTTTTTTTCCTGCGTAGAGAAAATCCCTGAGAACGTTCCGGTTGTTGAATGTTCCACATGACGAAATATAACAGTAGAAAGTCTAAATGTTTGTGATTCACATGCACAGAGCGGAGTGACACTGGCCTCGGCTGAAAACACCTTACAGTGAGGGCTGCGAGGAAGAGGGACAGCAGCAGAGCGGAGAAGGGACTTCAGGAGGAGTCTGACTCTTTGTTTCCGTTTAATGCTGGATTTCAACATTTTCTTTTTTTAATTAACACTGTGAGCTATCATAGTGAATAAATATTATGAAAGCAAAAACTGGGAGCAGGTTCAATACCGCATTATGAGGTAGTTGTCTCCTCCCAGGAATTTCTTGCACAAAATAACCGCAACTGCAGCTGCTTACAAAAGGATTCATACCATTTATGACTGAGTCTCAAAAGTGTGGCGTGCATATGTATTCAGCCCCTACTTCCTCAGTGCTAGAGAACATTGGTGAACAGTATAGTGAAGACCTAGGAACACGTCAGACAAGTCAGGGATAAAGTTTGGAAAACCAAGATTCCAAGCTTCAAACATCTGAAAAGAGGAAACAAAATGTGGTGCAGCTGCAGCCCTGCCAAGTTAGGGCCATCCACCTAAACGGACAGGCCACACAAGGAGAGTGTTACTCAGAGAGTCAGTCAAGATGCCCATGGGAACTCTGGAGGGGATACAGAGATCCACAGCTCGGGCGGGAGAATCTGTTGAACAACTAGCATTCTTCCTTATATATTTTTTTTCTAATTCAAGTTTCTGCTTTTACACATTTTTTTACTGTTTCCCTGATGTGTCCTGCATATAGTTTCAGTAGTTACATGTCTGACTTTTGAAAAACTTTGGTACAACATTCTTATTTAAATATTTTATGTAAAACTGACCTTGACCTAGTTGTGCACTTGAAAAATAAGACTTCTAAGGACAAGTGACAAGAAGGAAGCCAGTGCTGAAAGAATGGCATAAAAACAAAGTCCCAGCTGCAATCTGCCACAAACCACAGGGGAACATCCAAAACATGTGGTCAGATGAGGTCAAAATCAAACATTCAGCTTGCAATATAAAACACTATCACTGGCAGAAAACTAACAATGAACAATATCCTGACATATAATCTGCTACAATGAAACAGAGTGATTGCAGAGTCATGCTGTGGGGCTGTGCTTATTGAGCAGGGAAAAATAATTGAGAGTGGATAAGACTGACCGAGATTAACAGAGGACAATCCTTGAAGAAATAAAGGGTGGAGACTTGGGTTGAGGTGCACCCTCCAGCAGAATAAAGATCTGAAGCATGCTGCTATAGCAACACTGATGCTCCAGTTCAAATCCAGATTAAAATCCAGACATAAATCTAATTGATAATTTGCTGTGCAACTTTCAAATGGCTGTTCAGACATGCTTCCTTCAATCTGACTGAGTTTGAGATATTTTGCAAAGAAGAAACATCTCCAGATGCGTAAATCTGGTAAAGCCATACTCTAAAACAACTCCACAAAGTATTGACTCCAGGGGGCTGAATACATGCATATGACTGGATCACTTTTCAGATATTTGTTTCGGAAAAAAATGTGAAAATCATGTATCATTTTCCTTTCACTTCACAAATATGCCCAATTTTGTGTTGGGCCAAAAACCATAAACTCAAACATTGATGTTTGTGTCTCTAACACTGTCCAAATGTGAGAAAGCTCAGGAGGTATAAATTCTTTTGAAAAGCGCCATAAATCAGTCCGGTTTCATCAATAAAGAACTCCGCCTGCACCGCCTTGCATTAATGCAGATATAACCCTTCACTTTTTGATGTGTCATCACTGGGCGCGTGGGTAAAATTGTACGACAATAATAATAATAACAGTGATTATAACGACAAGAGTTAGCTAAGAGCATTGTTGTGTGGAAGTGACCCAGAGAAAGCTAATGGCTGCTCAAGTGCTGCTGCTGTGTGGTCGGAAATGCTGATGGTGCCTTTTTTAAGTCAGTGCTAACCCAAGCTGTGCCGAGCCGAGCGAAGCTGTGCAATGCTGCCCAGGGCCCATCAGCAAGGGCCTAGACCAAGGGAGGTGCTCTGTGTCATTTTAAAGCCTTAGTTTCTCTTTGAGGATACCGAGACGTTGAAATTGGTCTGTTTTTTTTTGTGTTTTTTTTTAAACATGAGCGCTATTGTACAAAGGCTTGAGCCACTCATTAACGTAGAACTCAATATACACAGAGAATGGTGGGAGGGGCAAAAAGATGCTTGAAAATCATAAAAATATAGGAAATAAAAGCCATTTCACGTTTCATTTTCATCTCGCACACATGTAGAGAAGTACACACAACATTCACAATGTGACAAATTTCCTCTCTCCTTAAAAATAAAAAAACGCTTCTGTACACATAGTAGTAATAATAATAATAATAATAATAGCAATAATGTTTATAACAATAACAACAGCAAGAACAATAATACCGCATGTGGCTCTTGATTTTTTTGTCATCTTTTCCTTTCTCTTTTTGCTTCATTCTACAAGTCACATCCCTCTTACCTGTCTATCAGTCCAAAAGAAGTTCAAAAGGCAGACTCAAGTTAATAGAAAAGTACTAGAGTGGAAGAGGAGCCTCGCCCTCAGCCAAACCGCTCCCGAACCAGCATCATCAGTTTCTTTTTGCCCTTATAAATCTGTTTCAGGTTGTCTATGAACTGGGTGAACTGGATGTGTCCGTCATGAGCCATCATGAACGTCTCCCGGGCCTTCCCCAGGAACTCGATGAACTCGCTGTAGTGCCGCGGGCTGATGTGCGTGAGCCTCGAGTGCGTAGTGTTGATGTAGGCCCCGATGGTTGCGTCCAGCAGCTGCCTGAGTGGCGCCTTGTCCAGAGACATCAGCTTCCCAGAGTTCCTGCGGCTGTGCAGCGCCGACACCATGCCCGGGGTGGTCAGCGTGCACCGCCGCAAAATGTCAGACAAAACGGTGGCGCACTTCACACTTTTCACCACCAGGGGGATGACGGCGGCCAGCTCGTTCTTGCCCAGTGAGTGGCTGAGCGCGCAGGCCCACAGTACGTCGTTAATGGCCGGATGCGTGTCCTGGTTATAGCTGAGGTTCAGATGAGCCATGGCTAAAGTCGCCAGCTTGTACGCTCGCATCGGATAGCCGCGGTGCTCCATGTAGCGCGCAATGGTGAACAGCTGCGTGTAGCTCATTCCCGTTGCTGCAGCGTCCAGTACAATCTGGTAGGCTGTCTCGAAGGCAATGTGGTCTTTTTCACAGAGTGTGAGAGCGGAGAGGGCGCAGTTCTGGGGGTCCTTCATGGCACACTGCAGAGCGAGCGTTCGGGCGGAGGAGGCCAGGTTCTCCTGCTGGTGGCAGTCCAGGTGCAGGCGAACTATGGTGCTGTTGGACATGACAGTGGTCGCCACAATACTGGTGGCTTCTGTGGGAGTGAAGAGTGTGAACCAGCTCTGCATGATGCTGTCCAGTGCATAGACACCTGGAGGACACAATTTGAGGGAAAAATAAAAATAATAGATGAGGTTACATTTGGAGAACAATGGCAGATCGAGATCACGATGGAATAAGACTCACCAACTTCAGTGGCACACGTGACCAACCAGCGAACCATCTCTCTCCTCCTCCAGTTCAACGTGGACAGAGTTATTCTCATGACCTAAAGAAGACAAGAAGTGATGGAGAAGGCAGTGACAGGTGAGTTAATTCATTATCTGAAGAGCTGAACTTTTTTCTTTCCAGTTCATGTTAATTCTGCAGCAGTCTGTCGAGCAGATACAGATGGATTTGTGAAATGCCAAAACACATAAGAACATTGCACACAGAAGAAAAATTTTCATTACGTTTGGTCCAAACTAATCTCATTAACAACCTTGATTAAATTGATAAAAGTTAATGTCAGTGATACTGAGGTCTGGACTTTGATTTAGACATTACAACGCATTGGTGCAATGATCTTTGCTTATTTTTTCAGGCGTTATTTTGTAGATTTTCTTTTAGCAAAATACATACACACATTTAAAACACAGACACATAGACACATAGAATAAATATTTGAAGAAATTATTAGAAAATTGGTGAAAGAATGCTATCATTCATTTGAGGCAGGAATTACATAATTTGAAATGAAACATTTGGAAGGTAAAATTAAATAAAATACACAAATATTTGCTTAGTTATGATTAGAAGCTTATAGCCCAGGAAGAGTGTATTGGTAGAATTTTTAGAACAAATGTTATTCCTAAAAGCTGAGTGTTTACCTTTTAGAAACTCAAAAGGCAAAAAAATGTGCAATTTTTTTAAGGTGAATTTAAGACACAGCAATGTAACAAATTAATACTGCAAAACAGAACAGTGATTCTGCTAAAATAACTGAATCAACACACAGAATTTTAAAACCATGCAAGAACATGTCCAGACATTTAAAAAATAACTTTTCATAATGTGTGCGTGTACAAATGCATTTTAGCTTACAGGAGATGAATTTTTTTTTTCCAGTCTGTGATGAGAACTACAGGAAACTGGAACTTATAGGAAGATAAAAACCCTTTCACCTGCTTATCAGTCACTAGCCTCAGGTGCCAAACACAAGTGAGCCACCAACCGTCTGATTTGTGATTACTGCGAGAATCACAAATCAGCTGGTGGTAGCTGATTTCTACCACCAGCGATGTGTTTGCACACCTGCAGTCCTAGCTCCAGAGAAACCTTAAGAAGAGTGATGTCCGGCAGGCTGTCCATGAGAGTGGCGATCTTAAACGCATCCTGTGCCAGTTTGAAGATGTGAGACGAGGAGTGGATGTTTTTCTGGATGGACTCCAGGACCGTCTCCAACCTGCGACTGTCACCTATGAGGATAAAGGAAGAGAAATCAGTTAGAGTAAGGTCATCAATAAATCACCTTCCTGTTATTTAACTTTTATTTGGTAGGGGACAAAGGATTGAGAAGTAATTGTGAACAAAATTAGCTGTGCCACAATTATTGGTACCACTAATAATTCCTACAGCAATAATCTAATTCAGACATTATTGCAATTTGTGTCTAAATTAAATTGGTTCCAAAAGTGTAGAAGCCTTTAATTAGTAATGTTTTACTTCCTCTTTTCCTGGGGAGTAGTATTGATGTAACACAGAAGTTCCATATTTCTTAAAATGGGAAAGGCAAGAGAAGTTGGCCTTCGAGTAAGCTAGGTGTGTGTTTATCTTAGTAAATAAAGAAATGCCTACGAGACAATAAGCCTTCTTTTTTGAAGCAAGTGAATTTGCACCTTTAGCTGCAGTGAGCATGGTGGAGGCCAGCTCACACTGCTGAGACTCTATGTGGCTCAGGGTGAACCAGCGCGGGTAGCGGTTGGGAACTACAGACACAATGTGGTGAGGTCGAGAGAGGTCACCGGACGATGCCGTCGTCTCCAACACCGGCAACCTGACAGAGAAACACAGTTAAAAAAAATATGTTCTTTGTGAGATACTTTTTCCACTTTAAAAATATGACATTACTTTTAAAGTTTTCCTGCTACTTTAATAATTAGAAACTTTCCCAAAATTATTCGGGGGAAAAAAACAAAAAACTTTGGATATGAAAAAGCAGAAGAAGGATAAATGAGGGTTGGTGATCAGAGAGAACCACATTAAAGTTACCCAAATGATCAAAATCATAATGAAATCACCTCTTTCGTCCTAGTGTAACAAGCAGTCAGACAGAAAAAGTCTTCATTATGGCGCTCGGAGTGTGACTTCAAAATGAAAATGACTCAAGTCGCCACCGGGGGGATTTCAGTTACCCTATCCCTGCAATTTACTTTCAACCTACCATTTAATCACCTAGAAACTAAGGTATAATTAGTATTTTCTTCACTCTAATTGGTCATAATGAAGTCAGAGTTGGGCAACACCTGCTGGAGGATGGAAGAGCTTCTCAGGTTTCTGTCTCTTATTATAATAATCCAGACGGGGCCGAGGCTTCTGGAGCATCAGGAGCCCCATACGATTACCACTGTAGCCTGCTCATCTCCTATTCTACGTCACTTTTTTTTCTTTCCTGCCTCCGCTCCCACCTCAGTTTCAAAGGTCTTCTTTCCTTCAGAAGACGGCACAACCTGGCCTTCTCTCAGCCAATCACAAAGCTAATTGAGTCCGTGGGGAAATTAAGGAATTCACCTTCCAGCCCTGTAAGGCTGGACACACATCAAACAAATACCAACACACATCAGTGAAAAGAGACCCACAAAGCGCGCGCACACACACACACCTGCCCTTTTGAAAACACATCAAAGCTGCCTGGTAAAAGCAATGTGATGCTAAATGCCAGTTTCAATTTCAGAGCAAAGTGCATGTGATCTTGCTGCCACGTGAGTGAAGGCATGTACAAGAACAAAAAACAAAACAGCCTTGTCTTTTGCTCACTTTTGCCCACAAGGGGAGGGCTGAGCTCTCAGACAGCAAAAGTGCTAAAAAAAACAAAAACAAAAGTGTGAACACCAGCACTTGCTGCAAAATGGAGATGCTTGCAAGCTCCAGCAACGGCAGAGTTCACGCCACATACAACTGAGGAGCTGCTAAAAGCTTCTACTACACTGAGGCCTTCTGAAAGAATCCTGGGGTGTAGAACTGCAAAGCAAAGCAGAGCTAAAAAAACGAGCCTTGAGTAAAGATGGAGGCCTCATCAACATTCCTGTCTTTGTTTGGTTTTCACCAGAGAGCCAGAGGCCTCCATTGGATAAGAACTAGAGAGGACTGAAAAATAGTTTCCTCAAAAGGTTTGGGAGGAAAAAGCTGTACCAGGTTATTGTTCAATAGAAAACAAAAGGAAAAAAAATGGTTACAAAAAGGACTGAAAAAGTCTTTGTGGGCTGCTTGATAAAATAGCACAAGGACAGTTTATTCAGTGATGCATTCTCACTGAGCATGTTGCACCCCCTGCCAAACAGTGCATACACGTTTTAAACACTGGGACATTGCCAAACAAACTCAAGTCATTGACAAGTGTGATGAAAACAAATTAAATCTGCTTTTCCTTACAACCATGTTGAAATAAAAATGTGTCATCAATAACTATAAAGACTATGGAAGCAATATTAAAGTGCTACGCTATTTTGTCAAAGTGAAGTCTGCTCGCACATAACATCATCTGCTGAAATAAGCCCAAGTGAATGGAGATATGCTTTAATTCTAAAACTCTGTATTGTGACTGACTAATATTTTAGCAGCTAACAATGCTAACGGTATCATCTGTCTAAGGATTTTTTAAAAGGCTAAACACCAAGAAGAGATTATTTAAAACTACCTGTGTCTATGTTTTATACACCTGTTGAATTGTTGCCTTGTTGTGTTGATGAAGTCAGAAAATAATATCTTTATTTTGGACAAAAGTACTAAGTTACTGTATTTATCAATCTGGAAGTAGAAAGAAATGATAACAGAGCGACACAATGTTTTGCTATAAGAGTTGCCATTGTTGCTAAACTAAAGGGCTGAATTAACAGCAAATGGACTCTTCAAATCTTTATGCATTGCATCTATGAGTCACTTATTTTGAAGTACAAAAAGTAGTATTTTTTAAGTTATATCCTTGTTGCATTGACAAAGTTGGCTAATAAATATGCTGATAATGCTTGATAATAAAGTTTATTTATGGTCACAAACAGGACAAACTGCGAAGACAATCTGTAGCAAAGAGGCTTAACTGAGATGATGAGAAAAAGCAGTCCTGATAGGTTTTACTTAAATCCAGAGGCCCTTCAGGTTTCTGCTCTGCATCACCATGACGACTGACCTCTTTACCTCATGCTGTGTTTCCCCCTCCGACTGTAAACAGCCTTCACTTTCACCATTCATCAAACGCACATCTATCAGCTACATGCGACACATCCGGTGGAAGACCTCGACTGTATACACAAACTCTTTCAAGGGGAGATTTTCAAGAAGGACCAAGTCGTACATGACCAAACACGGAATATCTTTCTTTTGCTTTATCAAAGTGTAGGGGATGATTAAAATGACAATTTGCCATCTGCGTTTCATTCATCCTTTATAGAAACTGCTTAAACTTGCTGGTATTCTTTCAATTTTTTGCTTTGTTTTAATTGAGTAGAATGAAGTAGATACCCTTTTTGTCTCAAAGTGGGAAAATGTCATCCCACTTGCATCAGCAACAAATTGACAGGCAATCAAAGCATGTGGAAAAAAATATGAAATACATAAAATCAGGATTAAGAATAACATGCTGTACAGGAAGTGAAAAATTACAACATAAAATACTGTAGTTATTAAAAATAGTACTCCACTTCAAAGAAATGAACAACTGAGAAGGGTAATAAAAAAAAATTACAAAATCTGCATGTGTACTTGCACATTTAAAACAACAAACTATTTACCATTAGTGGCAAAAAAATCTTTCATTTCAAATGTTATTTGAAATTAGAAAAACTGTGCAAATTTCAGAACTAAATACCTATTGAGTTCGTTGGGAGCAGTGATAGTTATAGAGCCCAGCAGTTGCTGGGAGGAAGGATCTACATATAGTGACGCTTCTTTACGTAATTAGGATGCAACAGCTTGTCACTGAAGGAGCTTTCCAGTTCAACAACAGCTTTATGCATGGAAGCATGGGTGGTGGGAGACTATTGGTGAATTGAAGAGCTCGTTCAGTGACAGACTGCTTCAAGAGAGCTGCTGTAATGGACTGCAGTTTTCTTTGCTCCTTTGTTTTTCTGCAAAGCACTTTTAAAAGGACCTTATTTATGAATGCTGCAAAACAAATAGACATAACATACATGTTATGAAGAAGAGTAAAGGTGGATGAATACAAATGCATGGAATTAAATGCATCCATATTTTTTTAATTAAATATATTAATGTTTGCGGTTGTAAAGAAAGAAAGTGCAGGACGAAATCATGTGACTGTATGCTGCATGTAGCCATAGTTCAATGGCTATGCTTCAATGCAAATCTACAAATCTTGGCAAAGTGTTGATAGATTCCTGGCAAACATGTGAAAGCACACTGATTGTTCCATTTAATACAGCAAATATTTGGCCAAAACTGGAACAAGATCAAATTATTTAAAATTAGTAAACATTTAGGCCTAAGATATCTGGCTTTAAAATTCTGGCAATTTGTAGTAAACATTCCCCCTGCTAAAAGACCATGTATTATGCAGTAAAACTCTAGCACGATTAGATCTGGAAAACTTGCATCTCATTTGGAGCTCTCCCACGATAACAGCAGGTCTCTTCTCTTTGGCTCACAAACAGTTAAGATGAGCACAGTCTGAAGAGGCAGTGACTTTTTTCTTCTGTTTCTCTGGCGGAAATCAAATTGTGGGCAGCCTGTGGACCAGCAGGCAGATCCTCTTTTCATTTATTTATTTATTTATTTTAATGCTGGTCACTCGCACCAAGCCATCGACCGGCATATGCTGGTGTCACACCGACTAATTAACCTCATCCAAGACGCACCAACACACACAGGGCTTTGAATAATCTGCATACTTTGCCAGTATGACTTCTCATTTAAAAAGACTGTTACTTGTGGAGCAAGTGCGACAGAGAAGACAAATTTTAAAAAGCGAGGAGACGGGGGGGGTGGGAAACAATGTGAAGGAGGAAGAGCTCGACTCTTTTGTCTCCTCTTTTATCAATGATAGTATTATTATAGGTCCATTAAAAGAGACCTGGTTACTTTACGTCCTCCTCTATATTTAACTGTCCGCTGTCCCGTGGGAGTGAGGAGGTATATGCTATCACATTACACTACGCTACATTACACACATTCATTATGTGCTGAGTAGACACCTCTGGTTCCCAGGAGCACCCGTAAGTGGCTGTATTATTCTAAATCGCTGGTTTCACACCGGAGGAGTGGGGATGGAGGAGGCAAGGAGACAAAAAGAAAAAGGTGAGTGGAAGTGGTGAGGATGGGAAGAGAGTGACCGACTCACTAAAAACAAGTTGGGGACTCTGGTTTGGAGGCAAGCAGCTGGATAAAACACAGAGCCTGTCAGCGTGCTATAAGGGGGATGTTATTTTTCTATATACTAAAATGTTTAGAAGTGTCTGTCATCCTTCTGCTATATTTCAAGACACTCTCTTCCTGATCCAGAGTTGCTAATTCCTCAGCTGCACAAAGGTCGCCAAATGACATCATAACGTCATTTGCATAATGTTCAGATTTCATGTAACTACAATGATCTTTGCCAAGAGGTGGAGGATGGGGAGGTAATGTTCTTAAGAGTTTTAAAACGGTTTAAAACTACAAATTAAAAATTACGCAAAATAAAAACGTTAGCACTTTTGAAACACATTTATTTTGTGTTCTTTTTAGATATATACTATATTTTTCTCTATATACTGGCTTTGTTTTTAACATGTTGCAGAAAAACGTCAATGTTCTCAGGGTTTTTTTTCTATGTATTCCACAGAAATAGAAAATAACTGCCAATAGCAGTGTGGGAAAGAGATGCAACTGCCTTGAAGGGATGAGCCAGCTGTGATTCAAGCGCTCCTTACGTGTGGAGAGGTGAACACCACCTGTCTGCCACCACTGGGATGGACACGATTTGGCCGATTGAGTCTCTGCTCGTTGGGAGGAGCGAGTAGAACAACAAATGAATTTGCACTAATGTCAGAATCTCCAATCACACCAGAAAAGAGCGTTAAAATGATTTTTTTTTCACTATCCCGATCAGCTCAGCTTCACAGAAAGACAAACATTCCCCCTCCACACCCCGCCTTCTCTCCCCCGTCACCTCGACGTGTGTACTCGAGTATATGTGCTTGTGATTCCTCCTCATTACAGCTGCGCTAATTACACTCTCATTAATGTAATTAATATTCACGGATCCAGCTCCCACAAGTCACAACATCAAAACAGAGCCGTGCAGGGCGATTAGCGCGCACACGCATACTCCGCACGCCGTCCACAGCTGAGAGCACGCGGGAGCTAAACATGGAAAGATCAGACGGACATCGTGCTACACGTTAGGCAAGAGGGGCGTCGCTGGCTGAAGGTAGAGCAGACATGGAACCAGAGGAAAGGCTGCTCTGATGTGAGGAGCTCAACATAAACAGGCGGAAAGAGGTTTCACTCATCTTCGTCACAGCAAGGGTATTTGCACTGTACCAAACAACTTTTCTCTTCCTATTAAAATAAAGATAAGCAAACAATGGACTTTTAAAAAAATGAGATACGTTTTTATGCTATTTATGCAAAAACAAAATATTTGTGTTTAAACTAGGTTTTTGTACTTTTTTAATTATTATATTATTTTAATTATTTTTCATATTAGGTTTTAAAAAACCCAGCAGGACCCAGTTTCAGGAGTTCACTCCAACTTTGAAGTCTTACGAACCTTCATAGGGATTAACTTTATTTACAAGAAGACCTACCGCATGGCTCTCAGTGCAATTTTGTACGCCAGTTCAGCGTCATGAGGTAGCAGAGAGGTGAAGAGATAGCGAGCGAAGGTGTGCATGGGGACGCTCTCTCGATGGACGATCTCTCCGAGGCCAGAGTAAGGACCAGCTGTGAAGAAGAACCGACATAACGCAACACGCCGATGAACAAATGTGTTTGCGACAAAAAACCAAGATTAAAGGATTTAAAACTTTTCATGCTGATAAAAAGACTGAATCATGTTTTCCTGTGGCATGCTGAGGAGTGACGCTCCTTTCCAGACAGGAAGCAGGGGAGCCACGCGGCATTTAAACAAAACCATGACGTCAAAACACATATGGTCGTGTGTGAGGATTTGGCCTCATGCCCTCCTCCTTCCCTCCGCATCTTCCTACGCGCCCCCTCATCTCTGGTGGGTTATTTTAAACCCCCACGGCCCTCTAAGCCGCAGACCACATCACAGAGCGGCGCGGCTGCAGGCCTCCTGGGGCCCCCGCAGCGGCCTCAGACCCGAGCTGCTCTATTAACGAAGGAGCCAGAGGTGGGTGGTCGTGCCGCGCCGGGGACGAGGCAGGGCTGGGATTTGGGTGGGGACTGCAGCCCAGTCTGACTCGGTGGGTTCCACCACCACCACCACCACCTCTGTCCCTCCTTCCTCTTCCGCACAACTCACTCGCTCTCTTCCAGCTCCCACTCCTGTAAACGCACACACACTTTTGTGTGTACCGGCATATGTGTGCTGACACAATACCCCTGGCGTTGCTGTGTAAAGAGCTCATTTTGGTCTGGCCCAGAACGGCTCAGCCTCTATTTGCGCCACAAAATGAAAGGATAATAAATAGTGAGACAGAGTCAAATGTGTTTTTCCTGTTTTAGCAGGAATGCCTTGGCTCTCAGTGTGTGGGTAGGTTATGAAATGACAGGGAGGAGGCGTTGCTGTATATATATTTGTGTGCATCTCCACCAGAGCGGACTGCAGGGAAATTTAGGAAAATAAAAATCAACAGACGGTAAAAGCTGAAAGAATCAATCTGCGGCTCTCCTTACCCTCGAGCAGAAACACAGCCTGTTTACGGAAGATTTTGACCAGGGAGTCATCCAGTTCCACTTCCTGCAGCTTGGCCAACAGCTGCTCCTCGTTGCGACACACCTTTTCCTGAGCGTACAGCCCGTCGGGCATCACCCGCTGCTGGCCCAGGCCGATCAAAGCCGTCTCCACGGCCAGCGCCATGTACGACTCGCCATCTCCCAGCAGCCGCTGCACGGGCATCCGCTGAAGATCAGCTCGGCTGACGACGCTGGAGCAGTCTGCGAACACACCGCCGTGATGTCTGTGTCACTCTCTGGGGTTTTGAATGCTAGATGACTCTAGTTTACATGAACATTCCCTGCAGATCCTACGAAAGCAGCTCTAAGTGGGCATCTAAAATGCATATGAACACATTAGCAGGGATTCTGTGCTAACTGCTCCTCTTTAGTGTAGAGGGCTATTTTTGTTAGCAGAGGAGGCAACGAGGGACTGAACAACCACACGCGTAGGAAAGGAGAGTTTTAGTACTCAGAACAGACATGAAGATGAAACAATACAGAAACTACTACTATTGTATTGCTTATCATTTCTGTGACTCATTTCTTATCATGATAAGGATCTAAATTTATTGTAGGTAGTGTTGTATTAACTGTCTATATTGTTTGTTCAGTGATAGTATCAATACATTTGAAAATATGATTAAATGCAATTAGTGTCAGCAGTTTAGTGATAAAACTCACATCAATTTATGTGACTGGTGTCCTAAAGAACCATATTACAAATGGATATGTTTTTCGAGAGCAGTATTTGTGTTTGTGAAACTATGACTGCTGTGCCATGAAGTCACAGCCATACAGTTAGCAATGAATAGTTCCACAAAATATTGTATTAAAAGTGTAAGTCTGTATCATCTATTTGGTACATTTTAAAATAGAAAACCTCAATAGAAATCATACTTTTTTCGTAATGCACATGGTCTTGTATACTCTTCCATAATAACAGATCTATTATGGATCTATTATGGAAACTAGTGTTTAATTCTGACTCAGTACCTGAGAGGTCTAAGCAGGTGTTGGAACCTTCCTCACCCGCTCGTCCCGACTCCGTCAGGGTGCTGAACAGGGTGCCGATGGGATCCAGAGGGTGTCCCACCCAGCCCTCCATGTTCGTTATGGAGGTGTGGCCTTTATGGAGCAACTCTGTGAACAGATGTTCAAGCAATTGTTGAATGATTCGACTTTATTTTATAAAGTGGTACAAGATCTATTTTGAAATCCATCCATCCTCTCCAAATTGACACCATCAAGATCATTCCATTGACACCCCAAACCCAGAAGGGATGAATAGTCTATCCAGAGAGGTTGAGGTCTACACCGGGTCTCTTTTTAGATTTTTATAGTTGGAAAATCTTCTAACATTCTGATCAGATGCCTGAATCACCTCAGATGACTCATGTTGATGCCTGGGAGCTCTGCTCTGATGTCCTCACCTTATCTCAAAGGGTAAGTCCAGCCACCCCAGAGTGAAAGCTAATTTCAGCTGCTCTTATCATGTATCTCATTTTTTTGGGCATTGAAAGATTGCAGATGAACTGAGAAAATGAAAGCTTAGCTCTTTTTTTTTTTTTTAACCACCAAAGAGCAGAGGAGCGGCAGAATGGGATCGCGATCCATGTATAAATCTTCTCTGTCCTAATACAAATCATCAGTTTCGAATCTACTCATCACTTGGTGTTTTAGCATAAAACCACACACAAATCAAAAACAATCCTTTCAGCAGGTTTCTTCAGAAGAGGAGCTTTACATTTCTGCTTAGCCAGTGTAGAGACTTGTATAAATGTGAATCTTTAGAGCAGCTTTGACGTTTTCAACCAATCAAACAAAGTGCCACAGCTACCTCTTTTGTGTCGTCGAAAGTGCTCCAGCTGCCTCTGCTGCTGCCTCCGTAACGTGTTCACCACGGCGATGGCCAGACGGAGGGCTTCTCTGGGGTAACCGTGTGAGCGCAGGGCGTCCACCCGAGCGCAGGCTGTAGGGACGTGTTCTGAGGAAAAGACAAGTCCCACCTTAATAATCCGGCTCCTGCTGTTTGATGGTCAAAGCCCAATTTCACTATTTAAATGACTCATTTGAAACCTACACATATATGCAGACTCACCATGCCACAGAGGCCAGCCGCGTGAGTCGAAGAGGGAGCCCTCCTGGTTGTCATGGTAACAGTAGTTGGCATAGAGGTCACTGGCGATGATGTGCTGGAGGTGTCGGTCCTGCCAGTGCAGGTCACAGGCCTCGATGGCTCGCGTGAATACAGTTCGGTGGGGACGTATCTCTGCAGAGGAAGGAGACACTTAGAGCTCAAACATCTTTACAACTATTTTAAAATCTGCTTGTTTCTGCAGTTATCCATTTATCAATTTCTGGGGAGAATGGCTAAATTTGTATGAGCATGAAATAAAAAATAAATAAAATACTATGTTAACCGACTAGTTTTTCAGCATCACTCCTGGGCAGGATATTTGTGATTTTGGTAATATTTTGAGGATGAAAGAAGAAAATCTGAGAAACTTGTTTAATCTGAGATTTAAATGAGTTGGACTGTATGTGTGATTGAATTGAATTGACGCTTCATAAATAAACTGAATTGAATTTAATAATCTGGTTGATTAATTTAGTGGTTAAACTGAGGTTGAACAATGCATGCCACACTTTTAAGATTTTAGAAATAATTTGTCGCTTTTTTTTTCTTATTTCTCAATAAGATGCCACTCTCTGTTGGTATATAACACAAAATCCCAAGGTAATATTTTGAAGTATATGACAAAATGTGACACATCAGATTTCTAACCTTGGTTACCGTGAGCGCCTTGGGGCAGTGAGTGGGTAAGGTTGGGCAGCTCGTTGACATGGTTGCCGTCCTCCCAGGGGCAGACGTCCACGCTGTTCCACCGGCGCAGCTGCCGCAGCCACGACGACTTCTGCTCGGGCTTGCAGTGGGGGTTGAGCACGATGCACATCCACAGAGCACCTGGACATGCAGCGAAAGCACAGGCTTAATCTAATGTATGTGAGGATGATGTCGGCATAAGTGGGAAAATGTGACTTTTGAGCTTTAAAACACAGCTATCGTGTAAGGTCAAAATTTTGAAGCAGTATTTTTATTTTTTTTTTGCTTTTCAGAAAACATAATGATGGATCTGATTCTTTAGAACTCTTTCTCTTTGCTGCAGCCATTTTCTGCTCAGATAGAATGAGACTTGGTTTTCCAGAGGCAACGCTGCCTGCACACACATCATTTTGGAGTAAATTGGAACAAACAGAATGTGAAAAACGGCAGTCTCAGGGGAAGCAAGAACATTCCGGGATTTTACTCTCTGGAGAGTGCTAGAGATGCGTATACTCTACGGCGAGTGTGTGATTTTGATACAGATGCGCGGGTGAGCAGACAGAAACATTTTGGGGAGGAAAACCCGAAACAAGGGCAAGAGAAGGGATGTGAAGGCTGAAACCGACAGAACAGAATGTGCAGACTATGGCGACAGAAGAGCACAGGAAACAAGAGTGGAAATGATTTGCAACAAAAAAAATATCAGGGAGACTTGGGCAAGGACAAGTGGTTGTGGCTCAGCTGAGACTCAAAAGAAGAGAAAGACAAAAGCAGGGATGGCAGTGCCGAGAATCAGTATTCACACATTAGGTGGAGTGATAAGGACTCTGGAAGAAAGGTTTGAAGTGCGGACTTCAAAGAGTCCAAAAATACGTGGGACTGAAACAGACGAGATCACTGCGCTGTCTTCACAGAGTGTAGAGGAGGACAAACACCATCTTCATCAGCGACAGGAACACTAGCGGAGAGCAGCAATGATGGGAGACGCTGCGGCTGCCGTCCCACTGATGGGCCTGTAGAGTTCAAACCGAGTCGGCGTGTGCCGAGCGGCTCTCTGTCACATCTACCACAAATATAATGCGAGATGTTTGAAAACACTGCAGAGGTGAGGCTTTGTGTGCTGCATTAAACGGCTTTTAATTCAAGAAGATCTCATCTAGAGCTGCCAGAGCTACAGTCACAGCGAGGGAGGGAGAGGAACAGGGCTGTCAGCGACGAGTCAGCGCATCGGAGACTGTGGGCTTTCTTGGACATAAAAGCACAAGAAAACAAACAGAAGCAAAAACATGCCTGTGTGCCTTTGTGTCAACGTCTGGGTTCGATCACCCATCTTGCTAAATCTGTCAGTTCCTGTGTATACAGGGGGAGAGGTGTGTGTGGGTGTGGGCGTGTGTGTGTGTGTATGTTGTTGTCTCCCCCCAGCCCACTCACCGAGCTCGTCCCAGAGCTGTCTGTACTTGTCGGTCATGGTGGTGCCCTGCTGTCTCCATAGCGCCAGCCGAGGGTCGGCCATGAACTGCTCTGTGATCAGTGTTAACATCCTCGCTCCGTTGGAGTCACGCATCTTCAGCATCTCCCTTACCTACATAGGCAGGGACGGGACAGAAACACACACACGTACAGTTTATACCATTATATGCGCAACAAGCAGCAGACAAGATAGCTGAACATATTCATGCTTCAGCTACAATGACTAAATTTAGAATTTGAAAACATTATTGCAACATTTACTTCATTTATTGTCTTCATAAAGGTTTGCAGCCGTTTATAAGCTCCCTCTTCCTCTGGGGTTTCTCTTCTATGATGGGGTCATGGTCGGTTGCTGCATATAATTTTTGAAATTTTCCAGTGAATAGCAACAATAATAGAGACTTTATCCAAAGGCTCAATTAATTCGAATTTACTCTGAGTCTAGATGGGCTGGTATGAAATTATCATGGTGTGACAACATAAAAAAATAGGTTCCACTACTTTAAGAAGCAATTTTTTTTAAATAAAATATAAATGAAGCCAGACAAGTTTTTTTTTTTTAGCCTGGTGCTTTGTGAGCTTTGCAATGTGCCTTTCTAGCTAGAAACAAACTTCTTGGCTAAATTAGGTCAGTAAATTTTTATAGCATAGATTCAAATGTTGTCCAAAGACATGTATAAAATAAATCAAAACAGATAAATAAAATAAACGCATAGTCAATTTTCAGTTGACTATGCTGAAAGTTAAAAAGTTGAAAGTTAAAAAAAACAATGAAGTGTAGTTTCAGAATTAAAATACATTTTGGTAGGGGTATTAAGAATTTAGCTATTTTTATTTTTATATTGACACATATACAAACATTTTGAAAGAACACTTAACAAATTTCAGTTTTTGTGAAGACTGAAATATTGAGTGTGACTGGTAATAGTTCCAAACAGCCTATTTCAGTGTCTTTTTTGAAAGCAATAAAATTGTAGCAAGTCTCTTTCAACCAGCTGACCAGCAGTGCTCAACAAGGAGGAGCTGTGTTGTTCCAGACAGCTGGAGTAATCTCTTCGTCAGAAACTTTTTCCGGTTTCTGACTAGTTGGGCATAAATCTACCAGAATGCTGTTTTAAAACTTTTAAAACCCTGAAAACACTGTAAGCCTAATGCACACATAAAACATGAATGCATGAAGCTTCATGTGTTAAAAAGTGGTACTTTTGTTTGCTGCTGCTCAGCATTAAAAAATGGGTGCTGTTTTTTGTGTTTTTTAATTGTCCCAGGTAATTTATCAAATAACTTCAGAGTGAGAAAACCGTTGACTTAATTTTGATTTTAATAGAGAATGTTGAAACTGTTGAGGACTGCAAACAAACCAATAAACAAAGTTTGCCAGTCTTGAAGAAAATCAGTGCAAAATTTGCATCAAATACATGTCAGCTTTCATGACCACCACCTTTCATGGTCAACTCAATAAATGATTCCACAAATAAAAAACTGTCCAACGAGTCTCGTGACGAAATTCTTCTCATTTTATGTAGCATGGGTTTGCTCTGAAGTATTCAGAAGAGCTCTCTAACCTTGTCCTTTCCTTTTACTTTCTGCCTTACTTCAAATAAGCCTCAAACACCTTTTCAAATTTGCCTCAATAGTTGTTTTCTTTTTTTTGCTGTTGTTGTTGTGGGTTTTTTTGCAATTTCTCGAAGAGTTTCTCAAAAGATCACAGAAAAAAGATCTGGGATAAAAAAAAAAGAGAGAACAGATTCTTAACTTTTGCTACTCATTTATTTGTTTGGGGAGGATGCTGTTGAATTACAAGTGTGCAGACGCAGCTCTGGGTGTGTGCTTAAGGATCTGTGTGAGGTGACTGAGAAAACGTGCCTGTCATTGTGTATGCGTGTGTGTGTGTGTTATATTAAAGAAGATAACTGGCTTCAAAGTGCATGAAGCTGAGAGACATTCTAAAAGCTAGGCGAGCTGGATGATAATGGCCTTGGCTTGCGGTCTTTACATAGCACACAATGCATTAATGCTGGCCTTGCTCAGCCACTGTAATAGCAGGCAACTGAGTGAGGCAAACATCTCTCATGTAAGCGTTTAATATACGGTGTGTAGTGCAAGGCTTCCCACTTTCTATACCTCGTTTTTTTCTCCCTTTATCTTCTGTTCCCTCACTCCTACAATTAGCTTGAGCTAAGACACGGCCTGCCCTTTAATGTATGTGCATTATGTGCTTTCTTTTATTCCCATCTCTTGAGGGAGTAAAGGATGATGCAAATGCACAAGAGAGTGGGAGAAAATATCTATTGAAAGGACCCAAGAAAGCTCAAAGGGAGGGACGTAAACCTACACAGGCTGTGTGTGTGTTTTCTGTTCTGATTCAATGTGAATGTGAACACGGTTCCAACCTTGCTAAAGAGCAGGTTGAGCTGCTTTCCTGAGCCATGGTAGCCTCCCTGGGACAGGAAGAGCTTGACTTGCTCCTGAACCTGCTCCTCGTCCAGGTGCCAGCAGTTCTCGTCATCCACGCTGGCTCCAGCTGTAGGGTCCGGGGCCCCTATACGGGCAAAAGAACATACTTGAAGGACATATCACTTGGATTTCCCTCATCGCCTTTTGTTTTGATGACAAATATAGTTTCAGAGGTGGAGAGTAAGTTATTTCACACCAAGGCAGGATGTGTGTTACATATATTTTTTTGTTTGATCTTAAAGACAAAAAACAACAACCTAGAAACAACAAGCTGTCCTGAATGTACTGAACTTCACCAGCATTGATCTCTATGATCTCTGTGATCATCACATCCCTGGTGAAGATGTGAAAACCCGTAAAATGTATTTTTGTTATGGAGACTTGGCGATGTCAAGCTTACTGATTTCTTTAGAATTTATTTAATCAATCTGTAAAACAATGCAACATTTATAAATCACTATCCTAGCCATAAGTATTCTGTCTAGTTCACATGCTGGCTGTGTTTTAAAACTACAAATAAAAAGAAACATCTTTAAAACTAGAAGTATAAACTATAATACAACACAAACATGTATTCGTCTGATTTAAAATTACAGCAGCATAAAATAATTCACAAAACTGTTAGTTGTTGCTTCAGTGTCTGCTTAAGCCATTTTGTTCATCTGTGATCCTCCTATCTGCTGCCATTCTCCAACACTTTCTGAATTTTTAGAAATTCAAAAATTATCAATGATGAGAATGATTCCGCTACATTTATTTTATAGGAATGTTTAGGGGCACCAATAAATACGGTGCTAATATTCTTGTAAAAAAAAAAAAAAAAAGACAAACAGCTATTTTCATTTTAAGTTTTATTTTTCTAATTTTAATTAAAATATCCACTGACTGGACTTTACTCTGCCAGCTTCCAAGTACAAAGTTATGGTAGTTTCCTCTATGTGAATTTGGAGAATGCTAAAAAAAAGTGTTTTGTTTAAGAAGTTAATATGTACAGTGCCAGATTGTACTGTACATTGTACTGTACATCTGTACAATGTAGATATTGAAGCAATTAAAAATACATACTGCAAAGCATCATGTGGGATCCTGCATTTTCTTCTGACGAGAAGACAGATTGTTTCTAGCTTGCAGAATGCATTTGAACTAAACAATCTCCTAATCCCTTGCACATGTGTGACAGGCCAGCTCAGGACCCTGACAGAAACTGATTCTCCAGACTGTGAAAATGCCTTTGGTTTGCATTTGCAGAGATTTTCTCAGAAGGTTAAAAGGTTTCTTTGGTCTCGCTGATCTCTTTGCTCATGTTGTCTCTTCCTCTCACAGCTCTTTTCTTCATGGCCCCCTCCCTTGGTTTCCTCATATTTCCTTCCTCCAAGTCAGTTTCCTGTGTCTTTATTTCTGACGTCTCTTTTTTCTCGTCAGAGCTACTCAGCAGTAGCTCATCTTCTTTCTTGGTAGTCTTATGTTTCCTGCCCCTGTGGGTTTCTTTCTATCTTTTGCTTTGCTTTTTATTTTCCTCATCTTCCTCTAAGACCTAAATTGGTCTACAGTGTTGATTACAGTCTCTGCTCTGCTACATGGATCTCATTAATAAGTAACATTGATGCTGACACACTTTACCTTCATCAGACAATCAATATCTATGGCTGTAGGGGCAGGAAGGTACACGTCAACTGCAGATGGGCATGTTGTCCTAACCATCCTCAAACACACACTGGTTTCCTCACCATGAACCTGGTTGATCTCAGAGTTCTGTGACAGGATCTCGTCGGCCAGTTTCTGCGCTGTGGGCAACACCTCAGTGTGGTGGACCGATATCAGGTACTGGACGAATTTCTGCAGCTGGTCTCTGCTCATCTGGAACAGGGTTTCCGAGATGGGCAGGTGCAGCTTGACCTGCTCAGGCTTGCGCACCCTGTAAAGTGACAGCGCCACGACGTGGGCGCAGTAGAAGATGTCCTTGTTGCCACAGGTGCAGGTCACGGCGGTGATCTTGCAGCGGTCGAAGCTGACACTGACGCTGCAGACGAGCTCCGGGGACGAGGGCGTGGCGGGATCTGTCACCGTGCCGCTCAGGTGGAAACCTGGAAGAAAAATTTTTATATGATTTTTTTTCAATAGATAGGGATTGTTATTATTATTAGAAGTAATTTTCAGGACTAGTTTCCACTCCTACTGCTGCTTTGCTGCTTGAACCAATCATTTCTAAGTAGAAGCTCGATAGCGTCAGGAGCTCTATGTCCACACAGCATCCAGAATCAGTTACCTGCAAATTGAATCGCTTGATCAACTCAATGAATGTGTCCTTTTTTTAAGTGACATTATTGAAGACCAAACACTCTCAGGATGTTAATACAGGTGCAGCTCAACAATGTAGAATATTACTGAAAAATTATGACATACAGGATTCTATAATTCAGGTCTTTATTTTGATTCATTCTGATGATTAATGACCAAAATGTTTTAGAAGAAAATTAGAATATTGCATAATACTACAAATTTTTAAGACAGGAATGTTTTGTTGTGAGAATATTAAAGCATATGATATGTGGACTGCTGGCTGTCCAGATGTTCAGCAGACAGTTATTGACACTCTCCTCCAGGGGAGCAACACACTAAAGGGCATTGCTAAAGAAGCTGACTGTTCTCAAACTGCTACATCCTATGACTTGGGTGGAAAGTTGGATGGAAGAAAAAAGTTCACAAGCAGCAAGTATGACTGTAGCCTTAAGGTGATTGTATAGTAAAGCAATTCAAAAGTTTGGGGAGATTTACAAAGTGTGGACTGAGCTGGAATGAGAGCTTCAAGAGCCACTACACTCATTTGTATCCCGTTAATTTTTTGTGTTAAACTCCTGAAAGAGAGACAACATTTTATCTGAACAACAAAAGAAAAAGGACCTTTTCTCAGTGGTCCAAAGTCTTGTTTTCAGCTTAGTCTAATGTTTGCAAATCATTTGGAAACTATAAGTTCCTTGAGTCTGGAAGAAAAATTAAGAGGCACACAGTCTGCGTTGTATCAGGCTCAATGTGAATTTTCCATAGCCAGTAATGATTTTTGGAGCCATGTCATCTCCTGATGTTGGTCCAATGTATTTTATTAAGCTCTGTGTCCACTAATCACAGCTTGATAAAATGTACGCAATTAGTTAATCTTTTGAACTAATAGCTAAACTTTTTGTTAATATTTAGATTATAATAAGATGCACCTGAATATGACAATCCAGATTAATCTGACAGAAATCCACCCAGAGGGATGAAACTTCTGATGAACAAGTGGAATTGGGAAAAGAAAGGAAGCGGTGAGCACGCCTGTACCAGCATGAATTATACAGACTCTTGTTCGAAAATACTGTTTGATCTCATTTTGACTGCGTTATGTGAAGGCGTGGCTACTCATTATGCAGGGATGAATATGAATGAGCCAGGTGGGGTCCCCCGGCTGTGTCGTAAAACACACACTCGTGAGCACATGAAAGATTGAGGCGTGCGCCCAAGAGCCGAGACGCAGTGTGGGATCATGACTTATTAATAATGGGAGGGGCTTGGAGCGGCTTTATGAATGCATTTATGTACTCAGGAGAAACATGTGCAATTCATGTGCACCAGGCAAAGAAACACATATCTTTAATGTGTTTATCAAAGAGCTGAGCGCTGACTAGCCTCGATGTAAAGCATGTGTTAATGCATCGACATCAAAGGGGGGTGGAGGGAGCTTTGTGGTGAGAGAGCGGAGGAACAAGGGTTGAATTTTTCATGGGTTATAGATGGAAATGATTGCACAAGTAAGCTAAACGGAGGTCAGGTCAACATGGCTCTCAATCCTCTGTGCTTTAGAGATGCAATCAGAACGCAGGTGGACGTGAAGAACGAGAAAAAGGATGGTAAACAAAAGATCATAACCCTTGCTTATGCCCTCAGGATGCATGTAAAAATAAATCACGGCATTGATGGACCTTATATAGAGCTTTGGAAACATCTGCACATCTTGTAATCTTAAAAACCAAAACCTTTAACATATTTTATTGTTAGAAGGAAAAACATAAGTGGCTATTTTACGAATAAAAATCTTACCAAACCTCCCCAAAAGTGGTTGTACGCTTATTTTCAGCCCATTTTACTCTGATACCCTTAAATGAAATCCACCAATACTTAGATGAGCCACTTGAGCTTAGATGAGTAATTCAATCCAAGTTTAAATGCAGCTCTCCTATTAAGAATGTTAAGGTTTGTAAGAAACCATTATTGAACCAACAACATCACAAAGTCCAAGGGACACAGCAGACAGGACTGGGATAAACTTCTGGAGATGTTTAAGCAAGATTAGACTATAAAACAAATTGTTTTAAACAACTTGTCACAGAGCACTGTTCGATCCACCATCTGAAAACAGAAAGTGTGTGCTCCTTCTGCAAACCTACCAAGACATGGCTTTCAATCCCAAGTAACATGCCATGCAAGACGACTGTCAATATGGGAAGATGCCATTGTATGAAAACTATGGAGGAGCTGTACAGAGAAAGTCTTGGTTGATAGATAAAAAGAAGTTCCACTGGCTGTTTCCAATAAGAGAAAAAAAATGTGGAACAAGGTATTCTGGTTGGATTGGACCAAATATAAATATTTAGCCTACATGCAAAGTACTATATAAGAAGAAATTCTAACAATGTACATCTAGATGAATAAAGCTGATAAAAACAAACTAAAATAAAATAAAAGACTATAGCAACAAAAAAATGTGGTTCTACAAAGTATTCATCTCAGGATGGTGAATAGAAAAACCACACCACAACCTTTTGACTTGTAATAATAAAAAAAAACTAAAAGCCAATAATAATTTTCTTTGACTTCAAAACTACATTCTCCTTTGTGTTGGTTTCACATAAAATGCTCCCAGAATAGAAGCTTCAGGCAACAAAAAGTGGTCAGGGGTCCCAATTACTTTTGTAAGACTTTTTGTATCTTCTGAACATTCTCACCGAGTTTTCTACTAAGCAATAAAAAATTACAATACAATGTTGGAGCAGAGTTTGTATCTTTCTCTGCACATCTAGGCATCTTTCTGGACACTCCAGCTTCCCTCTCAAGACCCACAACGTATCTGCTCCAAACATGTCTGGAGAGTAAACTCCCTCTTGTTCACTGTGCTAGAACTGCAAGGACTTACTGACTATTGGAAACATGACTGAATTTATGGATGGATTATACATAAATTGCACTGTCACAGAATATGCCAGTTAGCCTGGTTGTTAATTCTTTATCCGCAGAACTATAAAGTGTTGGCTGCAAATATGATGCAAGGCAGAGCTGCAAAACATTGCCACAGAGATATGCATTCCCCTTCTGAAAGCCAGCTGGCAGAGGAAGCACATGTTCGTTAACAATATCCACACAAGAGGGGTGTGGATCGAATATGGCAGCTCCTCGCATGCGCTGTGATCAAAGCCTGGATGTCTACAGCTGCGGGAGACGAAGGGAAACAAGGAGCAGCACTGAAACAATCCTAAACGAGACAAAAAGGTTCACATGCTGCAGCTGGCCCATGGAGGAGAGAAAAAAAAAACTTATTTTACTGCGACGCGACTCACAAATGAGAAAATGAGCGTTTGATAATCAGTGATACCTTTCGTATGGATATGTGTGTGTTTGCAAGTGCATGTTTGTTTGTGTGAAGAGAATTTCAAGAGTGGCCCCTGGTTGAGAGGGAAAAAAACAGAGAACATCAAAAACATGTGGGAGCTGAGAGAGCTCAAAGAAAAATCACCCTCAGATGCAAGCAAACACACACACACACACGTATTCTGAGCAGAAGGTTACAAAGGCAGCTGCACTTTCTTTTGCAAATGTTTTCTTTCTCAAAGGGAAAATTAACGGCAATGCACTGTAAAATTCAAAACACATGGAAACTCTAACCGGTGATAAAAGACTCGCAGGTTTGAAGGGGGGTGATTCTGTCATGTTTCCCTCTGCTTTATCGAACATTCTCGCTCTTTCACCTTCCAAGCCCTTTGCATCTCCCCCTCCCTACTCCATCCCTCCCTCCGTCAGTCCACATTCCCACAGCTCTTTCACTCTCACTCTCTGACAGATGGGTAGGTAATGAGTTTCGCCTTTCCCCGTCCAATTGTCTGGGCACCAAAAAATGCCCCTTGTGCCAGAAATGCCCTTTTAATTTAGCCAAGCGCTGAGTACAGGGATATTACTGCTTAGGCGCACACACACATGCACACACCTCCCATAACTCCTGGATGGGTGGGTATGAAACCTTCAGTGTCTCATGTGCTAGCTATTAGAGAGCCTGGTTTCCCCCTTACCCAATCCACCCTGCTCCCTTCCCAGAGTGGCGCTCTCGGCTCTTTTCAGCACATGTTCAAGAGGCCAGAGTTGGCTTTCAAAGTAACCATGGTGGCCATTTTTAGAACGAGGCCTCTGTGAGGTTGCCCTAGAAACCCCTTCTGACCGCCCTGGTGAAATCACACTTGGCACAAAGCACAGTGCAAGGTTGCAAGAACAGCGTGTGACCGAGTGAGCGAGATGGAGAAGATGTGGACTATACATTGTGATGCTAAGGTTTTGAGTCATGCCACATCATTTTGTGTTTTTAGTTAAGAAATCCATACTTCTGCTGTTTTCATGTTTCTTCAAAACCTCTGAAGATCTTTTTGAAAAAATATCTTTGGAATCTGTCTGCCTTTTCACCCAATATGAAAAGTTGAAGCTTAAATCTTGGTCATTTCTCGCTTTTACCATATTGTGCTCCCTTTTTGACATTTGCCACGCATAAAACACTGTTCGCTATTTGGTATGCTTTTATTTATCTTATTAGTTCAACGTTTTAGACATTACAGTGCTAAAAATGTGTACATAAAAAAAAGAATGTATTTTAAATGGCTTTTTTTGAGTGATTCTTATATTGTATTGCTCATTGTTTTTAAATTTCAATCAATGGTGACTTTTATTATTATACATGACATTATAATCCTTGATCAATTTAAAGAAGACTGTAATTAATATTCCACTGCAAAATGCCAATGGATTCACAATCACATCCCTAACTGGGAGCAAACTGCAGTAAATATGGGAAGGATGACTCACTCAAGTTGAGTAGCTTCTTGTTCCAAGTTGGAAAATAGCTGGGATTTTATGATTATTGTGGTGCTAATTGCTATTATCAGTGCAAGTCAAAGACAATGTATATTGTAAATATGTACATAAATAAATACAAAACAGTTGGTGTGTCACTCATGTAAAAAGATGCGCAAACTGTCAAAAGTGCTAATAAATGCTTTCTACTGTGTTTTATTTAAGTAGCAGTTATAAGAGATATTAAGGTTGAAGCAGAGACCTCCAACTTTTCCAGTTTTGATTACAACTTCAGGCCATGTTTTCACTCCTTTTCAGACTTCGAGCACACACAAAAAACCTGACTTCCAAGTACAAGCAATAAATAAAACAAATAACTGATTTTCAAGGTCTGCATGAACGTTCCTTTGCAAACTGCTTCTTTTTGCACTCGAAGAAAAGAGGCACAAGACAACCAGAGGTACAAAAGTTCAAATTCTCAGGGAGATGAAATGACTAGCACCAGGTAATACTTTTTTTTCCAAATTCTGTATATGGAACTTTTTTCAAAAGTGCCACAGATTGACAGAGATAAACAAAATATATTCTCTCCAATAAGTTAATTCCCAAAGGGCTATTAACTGAAAATTTGGCATACAGTCGACAATAGGCATGATGGATCTCTTCAGTGTTATCTCGGGTCTTTGCTGTATTATTTCCTCAGTCCAAAAGACTTGACTTTCATGAACATGAAATGATTTATTTTGTTCACAACTTGTTCAAAGCACTGTGAAAAACTCCAAAAGTCCTAAAGAAGGCCTGAAGAATTATTGGTTAGACCACTTCAAAAGATTGCAAGAAAGCCAGACACCTCCAAGGCAAAGTATTAAAATGTTAGGGGTGGCCTAATTATTTTGCACAGTATTTTCTGTGTCCGTGTGCAGATTCCACAAATACCAGTGGCCCACCAACTTCTTAAGGGACCCTCATGAGAGAAATCTTAAAAATTAGTGTTTATTGCAGTTTTGTACTGCACCCACACATTGCTTAAAGCACTTGAGCCCACTCAGCACAAAAAGCTCTAGAAATGTTGAATTCCTCTTACTGTTAAAAGTAAGAGAAGGACCCGAAACCTGCAAGTTCAACACCGGTATCAGAGTATGACTTTCATAATATCCCTATAAAACAAGATTATGCTTCCCACATGAAAGCAGACGGCAGGAATCAGGGCCTGGCTTCAGAGGTTTGCTCACCAGTTCAGCAAAATCACTGAACTAAATTAGATTTTGCAACATACATATATTTCCACAATCACATTAAGATTCCAAGTCAATGGAGAAAATTCATCCCTAACAGTGGGAAGGTCATTTAGTTTATTGGCTGTATTGGTTTATGAGTGACTGTCACCTAAATCTAATACGGCACCCTGTGGCTCAAACAGCATTCATTTACTGGATTTGTGCTTGATAGAATAAAAATACACAACGGTTACCTGTGAAACTAAGAACTTGAGACAAAAAGCCTGTTTTAAAAGCAAGTCAAGGAAAATTGAAAGAAGGTATTGGCAATTTGTCAGCAATGGCTCAGTCCCCCTTTCAGAACTTCTTTGAGACATATATTCAGAAAGGTGTTTAATGAAATCCTCAGATTTTGGTCCTTATTAACATGACAGCATAAAAGAGTTGCCTCTTTTCTACTAATGACTGTAGAGGTCACAGTGAGCCCCTCATTGTGTTTTGGAAACCCCTTTGAGATGATTTAAGCCTCGTGTAATGGTGCATTATCCTACTGGAAGTAGCCATCAGAAGGTGGGTACTCTGTGGTCATAAAGAAACAGACAAGGTCAGCAACAATTCTGAGGAAGAGTGAAAACGATGTTCAATTGGTACAAAGCGCTCTCCATGGTCAGGCAGAAGTGCCAAACTCGATTCTCACATCTTTGCAGTTGCGTGACAAAATTTGCATCATTTTGTTTGTCCCCCCTACGTGTCACAAACCCCTGGCAAACTTTTCACCTTCGTGCAAAACTATTGTGTGATTGGTGAGAATTCACGCTCAAAAACAGTTCCAATTACTCGACTTCAATAAGCCAGTTTTTCAGCATGGACAGTTTTGAGAAATAATTGTCCCAGGCCATGAGGAAGTAGATAATGTTAGATCAAAACACTGAACGGTCGCCACTCAATTATTGTACGAGGCAGCAAGCGAACAGCCAACCGATGCTTTCTGTTCTTTTTTTGTAGGTTTGTCAAAACAAAGAACAGAATCATTATTTCGTTTGAAGTTGAGAACTCATCATAGTTGTTCTTCACTTGGTTTACATTACTGTTGTAAATTACATATATGACAAAACCCCATGGCATATACTGGAGCAGGAGGGGGTTCACAGGAGCATGGCTCGATATGTCTTGTGAACCTTGAAGAGGGTATATTTAAACAAATGTTCACATTTATTTACATACAAATGTGTATGTCAACAGTTTGATTTTGGCTTGAGCATGTTGGGTCCTTAACCCTACCATCTGAGTGTCCAAGCTTAACTCGAAACTTGCAGGCAACATTTTTCAAAATCGTCATTGTTCAACTATGGTGAGTTAATGTCAATTACGGTTTTGATTTCTTGTTCTTAACTAACAGAAGTGACAACTGGTGTGGATTTCTGCTGCTGCAGCCCATCAAGGTTTAACACGTTCTATATTCAGAGCTGGTATTCTGCATAACTTAGTTGTAATCAGTGGTTATTTGTGCAAGTGTAATTCTATCAAAGTAAATGAGTCTGTCCATTCTTCTCTGACTTCTCAACTGAATGAGGCATCTAAACAACTTCATCCCAGTTGATATATTTTTAGGCCAACTTCTGTAAAATCTGCATGAAAAAAAAGTACAAAAACAGTTTCTGAAATACTGAAAGCAGCAAGTCTGGCACCAACAACGCTGCTATTTAAAGTCAGTCCCTTTGTTCCCCAATTTTAGTGCTTGGTTTGAACTTCAGCAAGAAGCCTTCTAAATGCATTGCTGCCTGATGATTGCCTGATTTTGATTTTTATCTTTGACTAAATAAACAACTATGCTAGTTTTTATATTTAGGACTTATTCACCTACAAGAATTAAATGTAACTTTCCACCTAAATCAAATTACCCTATGAGCTTCAGAAAAACAGATCAACACCTAAATCTGACTGATTCCCTGATCCAAAGGGGACCACCTGCGGAAGCTGGAGCGTTAACATTGGATCCCACTCTCTGTTGACCAAAGACAGCCTGCTAAAACCTCACAGAGGGAAGGCTATTGGACTGGAATCCAATCCATTTGGCTGGATTGAACTGAGAGGCCCCAGTGAAAGCCGATCTGAACCACAATTGAAGAAAAGCAAGGCTCCAGTGTAGGTCGAGGAAGGGTCAAGAACTGGTTGGCAGCTCAACACTCACCCCCAATAACCACCTCCAAAGCCCCATCCCACCCACAGCTAAAGAGAGCATTTCCTGCATGGCGGCTCCTTGAACTGTCCCAATTATTAAGGGTACAAAGGCAAGACAAGGCCTTTCAGCATCTTGGAGGGTAGGCCTGTATGAGTAACAATACTTGCATACGTGTGTGGTCCTATAAGGAAGAGCTCATACAGAGACCATAAACACAGATCAGTGCTTTTCTGCAGGAGACCTTGCTTCAGGCGTATGTGTGCATGTGTGTCCTAGGTGTGGGACAGGCTGGAATAACACCGGCAAGCTCCAGGGGCTGCTGTATTTATGCCTTTAACCCACTGGTGGAGTGATGCGTTTTTTCCCCTCTGTGGGTGCGTTCTTATCACCCACACAGACACACACACACACCCCCACAGTTATCCTGACAGACAGAGGCAAGCATAAATTAATGTTTTGAGATATTCTATGAATTTCAATGCTTTTACTTCCGCTTGAGATTCTGACAGCAAAAAAAAAAAGAAAAGTCTGAATACAATTCACAGAGATGGCAGGGAATATTCGAATGTGTGTATGTGTCTGTGCGTACACTGATGGATGTGTGGGTGATTGGAGTTGTCATCAGCTGGCGGTTAAAATGACAGTCAACTGCTTGGCTGCTGCCACTTAGTTGCCATGCAGTACATGAGGAATGACTTGCAATTTTCCCAACTATCACTTTCAAAATAGACTCTAATTTTCCTGGATTGGGCTTGTCAGGCAGGGGTGGTGTTATTGCTTGGGTGATGGATCACAAAGCCTGTCGAAAGCTGACCAGTATGGAAAGTCAATAACATCAAGGACTTTGGCTATTGAGGGACCTATAAGGACCTGTTTAACAATTGTATCTCATTTTAACTTTTAGGTCCAAGTATCGCTGGCTTGTGTCACTCTAGGTTGCAGATCAACAAATTTCTGGCACTGGAGAAGCCAGATGCCTGTTAATTCCATCTTATGCATGTGCATTAAATATACATTATGCCCGTCCGTGTTCAAGTTTCATTAGTGTGAATGAAATTATAGCTGGCTGGAAATAAATGCGTGCAATTAGCAAAGGTTGGTCCCAGTAGAGCTACGCATCCTATACACAGAGGTAATGGGATCCATCGAAAAGCCATTGTCTGCTACTTCAGGCTAGGTTATGTATTCAATGACAAACCTATGCAGCTGATGCTGTGCAGGGATGAGAAAGTGAGTGAGTGTATTCATGAACTCTTCTGGTCAAAATACACAATACACAAACTTGTTAGTTTTGGAATGTGCTTTTGTTGGATCTTTTGCATAATTCTTTGAATTTTTACACATAAATTCTTCAATGCGTCGCCTCAGTGTCAAATTTGTAAAGTTGTAAGTTGCCATCAGCTGATACCGAGAATCACAGTATATCAATATTTCATTTCAAACCTGCTTAAATTTTACATCATGTCATACCTGTGATTTAAATTCCTTCAAATTACATGCCACCAGAGAAGGCCAAACTCACCACATCTTTCTCCAGTTTTCTGAAATCCAGGTAAGCTGCTCTGTTGAAAGTACTTAGCTGACATGCTAACATTGCCCGACACCCAAATGTTTACATGCTAGCTAATAATAACAAGTAAGATGCTGTGGCAATGGTAGATGAAGTAAATTAGCATTAAATAACATGCTGATATTACCACTGTAACATAGCATATGCTGTAGCTAGCAGACCAGACTGTGTTAGCTAGTTAGCTGCTATATAGCCAAAGATAGAGCAAGTGTCTTTTAAGAAAGTAAAAGCTAAGCAATAAAAAAAATCTGATAATTATTATATTAAAAATGTATTCTAACCCTCAATTATTTATATAGTATTCAAGTTTATGGTTTGCAAAGTATACTAATAAAAGAAAGCTTTTTGGTGCTAATTTGCTCTTGCTTTCAAATGGTTGGACCTGCTGATTCAAGATCTTTCAGCCTGTCTGCTTTGACTTCAGCTTCTGCCATTTTTGGATTTCTACTGCTCCTGCTATTGAACAGGCTTTGGCTGTACTTATTTAAAACATTTCTTGAAAGATTTACTTTCCTTTTATCGTTTCTATAATAAGTTTCTGCTCCAATTTAGCCTTTTCATCACGTTTCTGCTTCAGATTCTTCTCAGCTGTATATTTTGCCAACAGATTTCTTTTTTGTAATTTTTGTTTTCCTTATATTTCTGCTAATGTGTACTGTTCAAGAAGTGTTTTGGTGTCGACTCAGCTCCTTCAGAATATCAACTTATAGCATTCATATTACATTTACAAGGTAAATCCATGTTTTAGCAAGTCAGAGTGGTGTCAATACACCAGCCCCTTTCCTTGTATTCTTCAAATATCAAATCAAAATAACAAAAAATGTAATATTAGTATAGCTGTAAAAAAAAGTTATTTAGAAGCATCACACATACACCTTCATGCCAAAGATCTAAAAAATGTCACACCGTTACAAGATGCAGTAAAATAGATCAGTTAAGTAAATGCAGCACACAAAAGGACACTAAAAGTAAAAAGCAGCTGACTGCATAATAAAATGCCAGGCCACTAACAACAACGGTCTCATGCACATATGAAATATTGTGCACTTTTTCACGTCTACTTTTCCAAGCCGGGGAAATAACCTTACACTCTTTACCCTTCCCATTTCATTTGGAAAGTCACTCGACACACTCGACCAGACAGAGACACACACATGGCTCCACCCTTTGATACACACTCACGGTGCCTTCATGCATGCACACATACTGGCCTCAGTGAATCCCTGCAGTCAGCCTCCTTCTGCTCACAAACAGTGCCACCTCTTTCCTTTTCTCTCTCCAGTAAAAGACTCTCCCCCCCAACCAAGCCCCCATGACACACACACGCACACATGCAGAGAACACTGCCTAGCCCTAAGCTGACCCGTTGTGTGTACTGACGTCACACAGTAGACAAGGGGGGCATCATTCCAGACAGACACACACACACAAACGCAGGCCCCAGCCGAGGGGGAAGCTGCATTCCTGCACAGGCACACAGACATACAAACACACATCACCACGCCTGGCGGTGGGAAGCATGGGGAGCGCTCAGCTGTAGCGAGGAGGCGGGGAGGACGTGGGGGGAGGGTGGATGCGTGATGGGGAGAAGTGGAGTTTCAGAGTAGGGAGGGAGGAATGGCTCTGAGCCAGTGTTCCTCTGAGCTCAGCACTTCCCCTTTCAGCTTCAGCCAGCCGCCAGTTTGCGTAACGCAGCGATGCCGACTCGTGTTTAACCCTTCGCTCTCTGGAGTCAACGAGGTCACACTTACTGTCGTTTGTTCTCCATGTTCAAAAACAGGCAAAGGTAGTATCTCCACCTCTTTTTATTGTACTCTGGCAAATCTAGGGGAATAATTGTGAAGTAATGAGATATGCCTGTGCCAATTTTAGGCTTAGTTTGATATCTGACGTCAATTTTACCCAATTCCACCTTTTCCCCAGGTCTGCCTTTCAGTTGTTCGGGTTAGCTAGCTAAAATCACATTCAGCTCCTCCTGTGTTGACTTTCTGTAGACTGAAACGTCCCTTCCACAAAGGCGTGAGGCCTGGTGCATCAGATGTGGCACTTCTTTCCCTGAAAAGCCCCAGTGAAAAGTGTCATAGCTCACACTAACCATGGCAGACATGGCGAGAGGACGGAGTGGGGGCGCAGGGGCATTCAATGAGGGAGGAGGAAAGGTTTAATATCACTTGACATGCGTCATCCAGCATCTCACAGTGAGCCGCTCAGCCTTGTTTCAAAGCCATGGTGGCCCCGTCAGAAAACCCTCGCACGTGCTTGCAGGACGCACCTCACCAGAACAAGCGGACAAAGTCAGCAAACAACAGAAAAGCCGCATCGTCGAGCAGAAAACAGGATGATGAAGACTAGTGAGTCTTGGAAGAGCGGGGAGAGGAAGGGGAGTGGGCAAAAGGTTGAACGTGTCTCTGCTGAATGGAGGTGGTCGATTTGCTTGCCTGCGGGCGATTCCTGTAAATATTGACGTTGATGTTAGCATCACTCTCCAAAGGATAAGTTATAAAGCAAGAGGGTTAGATTCACTCAGTGCAAACAGCAAGCGCCTGAAATCACACGTAACGCCTGGCTCCTCTTCTAGTGCATCGAAGGGAGACAATGAGAGACTTTCAGGGGTGAAAAGCAGCAGACGCACAAGGGAAGCAAGCCGTTTCGGTAGGTTTACAGCTCTTACTCCTCTCCTTCACTGGATGGTTAGGGTTTCCACTCTCAAGCTAAAAGCAGGCAGCTGACATCAAAACCTTCAGAGAGACCTCGATTTCCCAGAAACAGCTCTTGTTTCATGTAAATAGCTGCCTTTCATGGGCTACATTAAGATAAATTGCACCCTGCTGGACAAGAGAGAGACAATAATCCCCCCTCCCCTCTTTTGTTGTCATCTGTAAGTGTTACCATGACTACGCATATCTGCCTGGTGTGATTCTGTATATGCATGAGTTTGTTTGCATTCATATGTTATTTGTTGATGCTCCTATTGTGTATAGATGTTTTTGAAAACATCTATACAATTTCTGGAATTGTAGTCAAAAATTGCGTAACACTTATAATTACAGTTATTATGCACTTACAACTTGTCAGTGCATAATAATATGTTGAGATTAAATACTAAAGTTTAATTAATATTAAAGTCATGATAACAAACAGCTGAAACAGAGTTAGGTCGCCCGTAGTCAATTCTCCCCATCATCTATTTTTATTTTGTACCAATCTTGCCACTTTCATTTTTTACTTCTGCACAAACCCTTTCACATCTATATGTTTAAACCACAGCTTATCATCTGTTTTATAGACAATTATTTTCATGAATCTTAGATGCAATTGTGATACAATGAAATGCTAATATCTTGTACATAATTTAGATATACAAAATACACTGAATCCTAATTGCTAAATCAATATGTGCAATACTGCAAAAATAACTGCCTTGATGGCTACCTTATGTCTTATACCATGCATTTAAACAGAGCTTGCAAATAAGGAATTTCGTTAACTGGATTTACGCTGTCTTTTATGGCGGCACTTGGTAAAGGTGACAAAGGTGCTAAAACTCTTTGAGACTGGTTAGTGCATTGTAGTGTGGATTAATTCCAGGCTACATTGTTATCGAGTAAGCATTAAGACTACCTCAGTGCTTTTATTTGATTTGTACAGTATATGACTTCCTCAAGATGTTATTTTATAATCAAAGATGTAGTTTTTCTTCAGCAGCATAACAGCTTCACTGTTTGTGTAGATTCCAGCACAGTAAGCAACAGTGGGAAAGTTTAGGGCTTTGGGTTGTATTCAGGGATGAAAGTAAGTGGGTACGGTTGGGTACTTCGTACCCCTAAAAGATTTAACGGGGTATGCCGTGCCTGCAACAGAGGGGGCGGCTGTCTGCTGTAAAAAATCAATGGGTGCATTGTGCAACTGTGAGGGCACCCACTAATCAGCCGTGACTGATTAGTTTTTCAAGAACAATCTACTTAATCAGTTAATAAATAGCCTTTCTCCCATTTCATATTGTTTCTGAACTGTAATATGTACTTTTGTAGTACCCCCCAAGAATTTAAAACTACTTTCACCCCTGCTTGTATTCCATTAGTATTCAACAGGTTTTTTTATGGCAATTATATAAAAAAGCAGGGTTCAGAGTAAGTACTCTATCTGTGATGACTTTTCAACAAAAATAAGAAAACTCCAGAAATGTAACATGTCCATTCTATTGGGAACTGAGATGAAATGACCCACAAATTAATTTTGAAGTGGTTAAAAAGACAATTGTCCAATGGGATTACTATGTCTGATAGATAGTCTTTACACTTCCAACTTCATAAAAGAATTGCCTCAATTGTAACTGTACCCTTGGATGCTCTCAAGACTGTTTCATTAAATTTGTTCAAATTAGCATTTGCACAGATGACCGGTGAATAATCACATCCTTACACAATTATGCTGATTATGTCTCATGGGTGACTCATGAAGTGAAGGACTATGTCACCTCTGAGACCATCCGAAACAAAAGTCAAATTCTTTCTTTATTTTTATGATGTGCTTGGACTTTTAGATCCTCATTACATCCATTTGGGAAGGCAGATTGCTCAGGGAACAGTGCAGGTAAAATTTGAACAGGAGGGTGTGTTTAAGCACACAAATTGCCCTGCACTAGAGCATTCGCAACAGGAGGTTGAGGGGCCGCATGATAATCATGAGGATGGAGAATAGAACGTGTGAATGTGGGTGAGAGAATCACCTCCCGCTGCAAGTCAGCATTCACCCATGAAGTAGGTCAGTCAAATTTGCCCAAATTAGGTCAGCAGCAGTCAATGGGTACCATCCTGAGCAAGAGACGGCATAAAAAGGGAAGACAGAGGGAAAGTCTATAAGGTTAGAAGAGCGTGACCAAGCGGCTTAGTTCATGTTGGCTTTTACACTAAGGTAATTAATGTTCCACTGGTCCGTAAAACATCCTTGGCATCAGAATAGGAGCACATCCGAAGCCAGTGAGAAAGTTTGCATTCCTCTGTCTGATTTGGGCTGTTAGGAATACAACATCTTATCATAGTAAAATGACATAATATTTTTTCATTGACAACACTATCCAGTTGTTGTCAGCATAAAAGTTTGCCTAATGTATCTAGTGTATGAGATGCTCTAAGCCTGGCACCATGTATATGTTTAAGACTTTTATTTTGTAATGAAGAATTAGGGTTTCCCCCAGAAACCTTGCAAAGCCCGATAGCAGAGGCACCAGGGCAGTCATCCAGCACCCTACATTTGAAGTTGACAGTAAATGTGAAAATATCTGTAGGTAATTATGTGTTATAGACAGACATTATTATCAATACCCAAATAACAACTATAAAGTCTTAAAAATGCAAAATATAAAAAACCTGAAATAAACCAACAATGCTCTGGTGTGGCAATAAGAAAAACCTGGTGGCCCGCCAGGCTTAGAAAATACTGACGGAAACCCTGAAGAATAAAGCCATTCCTGAATTGTTAATTGACAATACAGTTAGTTAATACACATTGCTAATCATGCCTGTCAATAACATTTAATTATGAAGTATTGAAGAAGCCTTCACAAGTTGAAATCTTTTCTGTGAACTCAAAGAAAACTGAGTGAAAGAAAAGATATGAATGATTTGTAAGAACTGGGAGAATATCAAAACTGCCTATTAGCTACTAGATCATCACCTTGTAGAAAGACCTTGGTACAGCACTCCTGATTTTTACCATTGAAATCTCTTGGTAAATCTCTTGAGTTTTCTTCAACTTTAATGACCCACGTTTCTCCAAATTACTTTGAAATTAGAAACAAGATCTCAGGAACGGTAATTTGGAAAAAGGGACGAAAATAAGGCACTACGACAGACTGGCGACCTGTCCATGGTGTACCCCGCCTCTCGCCTGGAACATTAGCTGGAGATAGGCACCAGCGCCTGTCCCGACCCCAGTAAGGACAAGGGTATTAGAAAATAGATGGATGGATGAAAATAAGCTGCAATTAAGAAGTTTCTAAAATCAGGACATTCTGAAACTCTGGCAAGAAAGAAACAAAATTCCTTTTTTTCTTGCAGTTTTGGTTTTGGAAGCTTTCTGCACACTATAGAGATCAGTCATTTCTACCTACAGTTTGGTCGCAACAAACATAAACTATTCCCAGTTTCTCACCCACCCCCCAAAAAATGACTAAAATCCTGCAACGTCTTGATGTACCGTTATACCTCAGATTGTTGTGCATCCTTGTTAATAAATGTTGAAACACAGGACTGTTTGATGTCAGTGTCATGCTGCGGTTTGCTTTCATTTTCCCATATCTGTCAGTCAAAGAGAAAAAAAGGTGACACCAAAGGAAAAATTTTACTACTTCCAAGTTTTTTCTCCACAAACCCACTGTATCTAGAACCAAAACATGGCAACAAAAAGTAGCAACACGGGTGAGGAAAAGCCATGCCAGGCATTAGACAGATGGGAAGAAGCTGAACTCCAATCTGTGAATAGCCGAGAGGTTTTCAATGGAAGATTCTGATTAGGTTCAGCTTGTGCCAACTGACTGTATCTTCTTGCCTGAGCTCGGATGTCCCAGTTTCAAAGGGAACGTGCGTCCCAGCGTAGCTAAAGGGGCTTACTCTGAACCTTAGTCTGTCAACCCTTAGTCAGTCATTTCAAAGTAGTTGGACGTCAGAGAGAAGGAAGGGCTCTGACATGTGTCTTTCATCCGAGGTGTCTGTTCGCAAGCATGATGGCAGAACCTGGGCCTGCACCTAATCACACGAGCCTGCTCCTTTTGCTCTGACAGCCGCAGAGGTTCGGGAGGAGGGACAAAGGCTCACTTCCCAGGGCAGCGATCAAACTCAAGCCCGCGGCTCGTCTGGAGAAGTGACAAGGCCCATTTCCCCTTTTCACTGCTCGTCCCTGTCCTCCCCCTGCTGCCAATCATGTGTCATATGCTTTGCACTCTCGCTGGATGCACGCTTCTGTGTCTGTGCCGCTGCTGAGCCTGTCTGCTCGAGTTAAAGAGATGCAGAGAAACAAGATCGGAGGAAACAAAGAGATGCGTAGAGAATCGGGAAGCTCTGCGGGGTAATGCCAAGCCAGAATTAACCAAATGCGCAAGCTGAGTGTTGCTTAGAGTAAAGCAACGAGCTACAGTGGCTAGCCAGAGAGAGAAAGATGCTTGGCTACAGTGGCTAACTGTTGGAGCCAGAGAACTGAACTGTTGCCAGACAGGAGGAGGCCTAGGTCCAGATATGTTGGGACAGTACCAGGGGCCCAGCTACAGCCTCTCAGAGCAGGAAGCAGAGGGTAGGGAGAGCAAATGAAATACAAAAAAGTAGGAAGTGGGGACAAAAATGAGGGCAGGGTCAAAGGATAAAGGGTTTTGAGGTTTCTTAGCCACAAGGTGGGACAGAGGGGGCTGGTTGGAGGGAACCGCTGAGAGCTGGAGTCAAAGCTCAGAGGCAGGGCCAGGGCTGAGCAGGGGCTGCTGAGAGGAGCCAGGGCTGTAGGCCAGAGGTGGAGGGGGAGTGGAGCTGGGGCCAGAGCCCAGACCAGAGCCGGGGGCCCCTAGCCTTAGATTTAGTCAGCTGTTCCCCTGGCCAACAGCTGGACGGACGCAAAAAGAGGCTGAACGGGAGGGGAGGCAGCACAGAGACTCCATGCGAGAATTCAAGCTGGCAAAGGAGATGGGGAAGAATAAGGAAGAAAACAGTCCAGCACTAGAAAAAGGAGGAGGAGAAGAGGGAGGTGGAGGTTTGGAAAGGGGACAGTGGAAAAGCCATTAGATTCCTATGAGAGAGAAAACAGCGCTGAGAGCAGACAGGCTGACAGAAGGTGGTTAGGGCTCAGTGGCTTTGCAACCGCTCTTCTCTTTCCTCTGTGATTCTCCGGCTCCCTCATTCCTTTCCTCCCTTTCTGCATCCAGCCTCCTCTTCTTCCTCCTCACGTTCCGTCACTTGTGAGCTATTCTCTGGCTGCCTCCTTTTCAGCCAGTTGTGCCTCAACAACAGCCCTGCTATTCATTACACATGACCCGCAGGCATGACCCTAAACGCACACATACACACTAAGATCTCGAACAGGTGCCTGCGTTCAAACACATGTGCACAAGCCAGCAGAGAGAAGATTGGAAGGGGCGTGCAGAATGAAGACGTGAGAAGAGACATCTCCATGTGGCCGATTGGGATGCAACACAGGAAAACGAACGGGAATGAAAAAGTGCAAACAACAAATGTCATTACAGCAGAAAAAATACACACCATGCTTCCATAAAAGTGACAAAATGCGGCTTGGAGCAGGGCTCAAGAGAGTGAAAGTCGAGGGTTAGCTATGAGGCAAGCAGTCACTGCTTACAAAGCACTTTACAGCCTATTATATTCCATTGAGATGGACCATGCATCTGGCAGAGAAGCATTAAGTCTTCGCCTTCATAAGTGACTCAGCACTTAGAGCCCTCGCAGGTGGATCCTCTGATAACTGCACAATGCATATCAACCAAGTGGCCCACTCAATGCATACAGCCCATGCACTCCTGCTTCTCTGCCTCAGTTTTTTCCATCTCCTGATGCAACTCTGCCTTCCTTGTTCCGCCTCCATCTTTATAGTATCCACTTGTAAATGCCAAGTGCTCCTTTTAGTTTGCAGACTGTCACACCTGGAATCACTTCCATAACATAATTCAATAACAGGTGTCACACCCTGTTATTGAATGTTGAATTGAAGTGTGTATGAGGTTTCTTGTGGTATCACAGTGTCATCCTTTATTTCTGCAGAAATGTTAAAACAAAGACGTAAAACTTGACCTTACTTTTAGCTAGAAATACTCCTTGTGTTACTAAAACATTATAACATATTCATTGATGCAGCTTCAATAATGTTCAGTTGTTATTTTGACACATTGACTTGAGCAAAAAAAAAGTCACCAGCTAAATTTAGAAGTAGTTTTTCCACTCATGGAACTGAGGTGGCCAACTCCAGCCCTCAAGGGCCTGGGCCAACATTCTGCTTGTTTTATGTTTTCCTGCTCCAACAAAGGCAATTCAAATGACTGAATTACCCTTTAACATGTCTTCACATTCTGCAGGAGCCTGCTAATAAGCCATTCAATTGATACTGATGTGTTGGACAAGAAAAGCGTCTAAAACATGCAGCCAACTGTGTCTCTAGGATTAGAGTTGGCCATCATGTGCATGGAATATTATCCTTCTTTTACTCTATAAAAAAAGCATGACAAGCTAATTTCAGTTTTTAAATTAGTCACGCTAACTGCTGAGGTAGCCAGCTTGCAGTCAAGTATGTTGTTTGTAGCTTGCCAACTGTAGTTTCAAACAAAAAGCAACCAATCAATCAGCCAGATGTCGGAATCGGGCGGTTTTCCTTAGATTGTCTCTGCTCCGGTAAGATCAAACACAAAAAAAAGATTCATCTCATGCATCAAAACGTAGAATTCCTAACATTTTCACATAATAAACAAATCAATTAACCGGATGTGATTTGATGCTATTTCTTTTGAGATAAAAAAAAATATGTTTTTTAACAGATTAATGAGATAAAAATGCTAATGAGCTTGTACTTCCTTAATTTTCTATTGGATTCAAATCTACTTCCTATATCAAAAACCTAGAGAACAGGTTTTCTTTTATATACAATATTCCCAGGAACCAAAAAATGGGAATTGGTCGAAATGAAAGTCACGTACAATGGTCAACTGTAATGAACTCAAACATGACACCAGTTAGGTTAGAAAGGCTGATGGAATGTGCTGCTTTGGTTTGCATACCTCAACTGTCCATGTTCTTTGGGACCAACAGTATTTCTATACTGTCAAATTTGCCTTACGTATGTGAGAGAAATGTTAGTAACCTTTTTTTCTGATGGTTGACTGACAGTGTGTGTCAACAAGTGGAGGAGGGGCAATCCCATGTTACTCTATGTTCCATTCAGTCTGACAAACTTCCAGCCTTTCAGGCTCTTTTTTGTCTGGCTTCTCATTAACTACATTAAACCTGAGGAGCAGCATAAGAAATATTTGTAAGGGCTTAGAAAAAATTACTTTTTAAAATCTTTCACTGATTGGATAATGGTAACCGGGCCATGCCGAAAAAACACTTAAGATTGGCTTGAGGTTATAATTTCACCTGCTCACTGAAACAGAATGAGGCAGCATTCCCTCCCAGGCTGGAAATAGGATTTTAATGCTTTAAAAATGCCACTGAGTACACTATTTTTGCACAGACATGTCCTTAATATTAGGAGTAGAGGTTTCCGCCACAACTGGAATAGCTTTTTCTTCTCATTTAGTGTTGAGATGGAAGACAGCTCCCTTCCTCCTTCTATAGTTTCCTCTCCATCACTCTCTTGTCTCTCTGCAGCTCTACCTCCACCCATCTGCCCTTTCCTCTGTGCTCTACCTCTCTGCGGCTCCATCTTCCCCCTCGGTGGTGGTTAATGGCACAAGGATCCAGCGTGGAATATAGATCAGTGCGAGATGGATGGGGCACCAGGAGCTCCGGCCAGTCCCGTAGGTCCCAGACCAAAGATTAACTAAATATTAGCTGACAGGAAGAGAGGCAGAGAGGGGCAGGGACACAGCTGCAGCTGCTAGTGCCACTGCTGGCTGAACAAACGGCGAAGGCTGTTTTTAACCCCCTTCGCTCTTGGGATGAGAGACAGACACATGTGATAAACTCACGAGAGATGTAAAAATACACAAAACGCATTGGGGCAAACGTACTGCTGCAGATGCACATGCTATCAGAGGCACCCTGGGAGAAGAAGTCCACTAATCACATTCTCTCCTCCCCCTCTCAGCCCTGCCAAGGCGAATGGCGAGGGGGACAAAAAGAAATAAATCTTTATTAGGCAATGTGTCCCTGCTTTATCGATCGCTTGGATCCTTCCCTCCCCTTCTTCCCACTCAACCCCCCCTTTTTCCTTCCTCTCCTTTTGTTATTTTAGGCGTGTGTCTGCCATCCAGTTCAATTGAGTCAGGGTGTACATCAGAGAGGACCATTACCCATATCTCCCTGGGCTGAGGCTGTCACTGGCTGTGGAGGAGGGTATGGGCCGGTGGAGGGCCAAGGGGAGTGGGGAGTGGAGGGGTGGGGGGGTAAATGATGTAGCCACCCAGGAGGGACAGCAGCAAGCCACCTCATGGCTAGAAAGACAGCCAGGCCAGGATAGTGAGGTTTGGGCAAAAAATGCAGACAAAGTGGTAATGACACATTGTGGCAGACAGTCTTTCTTTCCAAAGCCAAGCTAAAACATCAGTTTATTCCACCATAATGGAAATTACTTACTCTTCAGAACATGGCACAGATTCAACTTGATGTATTTCCACATGAACCACTGAGGGGAGAAAGTGGCCTCCGCCCTTTTTTGGTTACGTATACCTCAAATTTTAAGCAACTACTATATTATAACTCACCAAAAAAGTGGCTGAACTATGCACTTGAGGTAAAAAAAAAAAAAAGCGCTTTAGGAAAGCTAGAGAGGCACCAGCGAAATAAGCTGGTAACTGGAATTGGGAGGTTTTTGGTGATTGGCTGGTTTAAAACTCAAACATTTTCAGCATTAATATTGCAATTAAATATTTTCAGCCCGTGACCCTACCATACTTATGGTCGACCAGGTAGCACTGACAATAACCCTGTTATGTATGGAAGATCTTATTGATGGAAGAAGACTGGAAATTAGATATTTTCAGTCTAAATAAGGTATTTTGAAATTAAGTCAGAGGAATCACAGAGATTCTAAGAAATTTAAAATGAAACCGGTCAGAAAATGTTGAAAATACACTTTTTCCAATTAGTCCGTGTGCAAAAGATAAGCTCTACCAGATGGCAACAACATTTTAGTGTAGAAGTTGTGACAGATAGAACACTTAAACTTGCCTTTTTAACTATCAAACTATTTAAAAGTTGAGTCAGCAGTGGCATCGACTCTACTGCGCTCTTTTTCTACACTCCATTTCTACACTATCACATCTGTCACATTTGACAGAACATGGTTAGTGGCTATCCTTATAAGCTGTTTATTGTTTTGATATTAACTGCATTGTTATATCCTGATTTGTGAGTCAATGTGAATAAAAGCGTCTGGGAAATCCATAAACATAAAGATAAAAACATTTATTTTCTGGTGTAAGAGACCATTTAAAAGGAAACCACATTTTCTACAAGCTGTTATGAAAGAAAGCCAGATTTAGCTAGCAAAAGAGTCATTTCACCATTTCACTCTTTTGCCATTTTGTGATTTTGATTGTTTCACACTCCACTTTTTAGTGCACTAAAAGTTTGTTCTCAGCATTTTGTAGAACTGTTAAAGGCCCATTGCCATTTTAGCAGATAACAGAAAGTCTGAATGTTTTGCAGTAAAAAGGTGTATTCAATTAAAAATCAAACCCTTTTCCCGATCATTGTAACAACCATACCTAAACACGGTTAGGTATCCACGGATAACACTCTTCCATCTGGATGCTATTAATGAGGGAAGACTTTAGATGCTTTCTGTTTCAATCAGGCGTTTAAAAACTAAGTCAAAGAAAGAAGTAGCTTCTGAGGTCTGGATACAGAGTAGCACTGAGAGCAGGAGTAAACAAGGCCACTAACTTGATTTGGAGAGTGCAGACTGAAGACAGAAAGTGTTAATATACTCTGTCTAGATGGAGGCCATGCTAACACATTGAAGTTTTTGCTTCACAGTTTCGAAAATAAATGTGGAAAATCAAAAAGGAGGATGAACAGCAAACATCAGAACTTATAAACACAAGGAGGTGATGCAAAAAAGGGTAGGAAGGGTGGGAATGAAGTAATCAGGAGGAGAAGAAAAGGCAGGAACATGACAAGAGGATTAAAGAGCCCAAAAAATCCAAGCACGAAAGCAAATCACTAAAGAATTTTTTGTAGAAAGTCCTTAAAGACGAAACTCTTTAGAAAGGCAAACTAAATTCCCTCATCAGTTGAAATCCTAGCCCTCATTCTTGTTGAGTCCCTCTATTTCTTTTTGTCTCCATTGCTCTCATGCCTGGAGAGCCTTTCCAGCTCTATTCAGCCTGGCTCAGCAGAGGGGTAATGAATGCATGTCTCACATGCCACACAGCCACGACATCGTTGGACCAGGCACAGCCAGAGGCACCTTCCACTCCCAGATCCTCCTCCTCCTCCTCCTCAGTCTACAGTACATAGCTCACATGGCACTTGAGCTTGCTGAGCAAAAAAGAGAAGGGGAGTAAAACACCCCCTACTCTCTCTTTCTCTCTCTCTCTCTCCACTTCAATCTGGCTTAGATTCCAGAGTGCTCCACAAACGGAGAGGCCATACTCATTGTCCTTTGCCATACTGAACTCTCAGGTGAAGAACTGCTTATTGGGATGTGCAAAGCACAACATTCAATCATGCAAGTGATCTTTGCCTTCGGTCATGTGCCATTCATTGGAAAACAATAATGGAAGCACAGGCCTGTCTTTCAAGCAGAGTAATCAGCCACTGGAGGGACAGTCTGACCAGCTTGACCTTTGACTTCAGTAAATCCCTATGGGTCAAGTGAGGAGGTCAGCACTGGGCCAGCTCAATAACCGGGGGAGAGGCCAGTCAATGAGTGAACACCTCCATCAAGGAGTGAGGGTCAGTGGCAGGTAAACCCATGGCCTCAGCCGGTGTTTATTCTTAGGCGCCTCGTTGGTGTGTGTCTTAAAGCCTTTTGGCACAAGAGTGTGCACAAGGGTGGAAATGAGATAGGGTGGGAATGATGACAGACGGGAATGTCATCCACCCTCTTATCATTAACATGCTTTACCTTTATTCAGTCTGACACACTCACAGCCATAAACACCTCCACCGAGCCATTAACACAGACTCATACACTCACATGCTCGTATTCAGGTAAAATAAACAGTAAGAGTCTAACTTTACTCAGCTGGGTGAGTCTTTGAAAGAGTTTATTTGGGTACAAAATGAATTCACCCACATATACCAACATTGACATTTTGTGCAAAGATATTATTTTACTTAGGAAATTATTGTCTTAAGTGGGACAGAACTTTAAATTCCAGGATGCTTTCGCACTGAAATAGTCCAGAGGAATAGTTTTGATAGGCAGGAATGATTGCCAAAAAATGTCATGCCTTCATTTGGTTTAGTTCACTTTGACAGTGCGCTTTGGAAAGAAACCAAACTCCCTGGATTGTTTAATGCAGTCAAAACTGCTGCCATCACAAAAAACTGCCCAGCATGAGCGGTAGACAGGTATGGCAATCAAAACTAGCTCTTATTTTAATTTTAAAGTCACACCTCAAATTAAAGTTTCTCCTTTTAATAATTTAGTTTCAGCTAATGACAATGCTGATACTATTTCTTGAGGTAGCTGAAATGGCCATTGGGGATCGGAAGAAAACAATCCTGAAAATATAAAAAAATATAATAGATAATTGGTTTATCCTTCCTACCCATTAAATGTTAAAATCGCTGAGCAAGCATTTCATTTTTCCAGCTCATATATATGTTCATAAATCATACTGTACATCTAGGTAACATCACATTCTCCAAAGTAAGCATATTACATCAGGGTTTGGGTTATAGCAAAATGCGACCAACATTTTCAGGTGGACTAAAGTTTATTAGTTTTTGTCTAAACCAGAGTTCAGATGAGCTTTCATCCTGACCCACAAGAACCACACAAGAACCAAATGCACAAACAGTTCAGGTATGTTATTTCTAAACAAACCATTTCTAATTCATTTTCTTATTGTGTTGTATGATTTCAGATCATAAACATGCTGGAATCTCTTCCATTCCTCCACCTTCTATAACAACTTATGCATGCAGGGTTGTGAGGGGGACGAGTGAGGGGTTTGAACAGTGGTTGTCTCAAACAGTCATTGGAGTGGAGGCAGAATACACCCTGGGCATGTTGCCAGTGCTCAAATCTCATGTATAATTGAATTGAATATTATTTTTGTAAGCTTAATAATATTACACATTTTATTTCATTGATGTTTGGGCGAGTTGACGTTTATGAAATATGAAAGATTATAGCCCCCGATCACACCAGATGAGCAAAAGTGACCTTCTGCTGACAGATGTTTATTGGAATCAAATGCCTGTATTTCCTTACAATAAACCATGGGTAAATATTTAAAAAATTACATTAAATCATTGCTTGTCAAACTTGGTATGGAAAGTCCCCCTGCCAAATTTGAACTGATGCATTAACAGTCTCAGAACAGATGGATACATTTCACACAGAAGAAGGTGGAAACAAAACAATAGAGGTTATGGGTCCCTTATGAATATTATCTACCAGCAAGAGGTCGCTGGCATTTTGATTTGATTAGGCTTAATCTGAGTTCAGTGACTCAAGCACATTACTAATAGGACATACTTCAGAAATGTACAATTAAATAATAATATACAAAAAATAAAGTCATATGCAATTGCCAAGTAAATGTGCACAAAATGGTTTACCTACAAACAAGAAAAGCAAAGAGATTGGGATGTAATTTAAAAATGTGGGTAAAAAAATTCAAGCAATATTTATAACCTTTGGGGGATTTTCTGAAGGTTTTTTGCTTCCTTAGGTAAAATGGCTAAACCTAGAAGAGTGGTAATGGTTAAAGAATATGAGGTGTTTATTGTTTGACTTATACTGTCATCGTGTGCATACATATAAAGTTTTTAAAAATGCAAGAATCCTCCGCTGAAGTGAGTAGAGTATTGGGCGTTTGTGCTTATTGCAGCATCCCATTGGTGCAAAGAGGAATTCATTAAAATAAAATAAAAGCAAACGGCAGAATCAGATAGGAGAATGCTGAGAGCTGCATTCCCCTGTTGTTATTATTGCCAAATCGAAGAGAGAGGGGCGGCTAGTAATAAAAGTCATTAAATGAAATAGAAAAAACGTCTTTTAATAGGGCCCTTGTCATTGTGAATTTAGTAGCCTTTCTATCCGCTGTTCCCTGTGCCTCAATGCCTGACGCAGACTAGAAGGGCAGCAGCTCTGTGGAAGCAGGACTGGATTCCTAGACAGATTCAGCCAGCCGAAGAGCTGTGCTGACGCACACCCAGCAGCCACAGTCTGGGACAAGAGACAAGTCAGGCTGGATTGGGGTAGGGGACATGGGCAGACATTACAGAGATCAGGCTGTAATGTAACTTTATTACTTTAGCTGGTTTAGTTAAATAGGGCCTAATGCATGCAACTCTTGTAGTGTGTGTTTGGAAAGGTCCTTAAGCATTGGTTGCAAAAGCCCTGCAGTGTGGCAGATTCAAGGAAGATAGGCTTGGTCTTTGGAGTGATATTTAAGAGGGGAAGGGAGGCAATGACTATGTCTGGGACCAGGAATAGTGCTGGGACAGAGGTTGGCTCCAGTCAGGTAGATAGGCTGGGAAAATAATAGAACCAGACGTTGGTCCCTGTGGAGGATGCCAGGGTTGTCTAAATGTATGTCTTGGGTGGAGGATTGCTGAAAATAAAAACAGGAGGAAAAGATTGTAGAACAGTGAATAAGGCACTCCACAGAAGAATACATTTTGCCATAGGAAAGATATATCCAGAGGCGATTCTGAGGTACACTGACCAAAAGTTTCTAGCCAGTTTCTAATTTCTGCTTTTTGTAAAACTTTAGCTGTCTATCATTGAGAGAGAGGAAATGATGGATGGATGGATGGATGGATCCATCCATCCATCCATCATGGTCTTTTTCCTGGACAGATCACCAGTTTATCACAGCTACCTAAACCAATTTCCATGCATTCTGATTAGTTATTTAGAAATACAATATAAGATATCAGTCACAACATTTTTGTCTTCCTTTTTTAAATTGTGTTTGGCACTTTATGCTGGCATTAGCATGGCAAGAACTAAACTCCACTTTGTGTGTGAATCCTTAAAGTTGAGATTTCCAAACAACTGCCAGCATTTCCAAAATTCAGCATGTTCCATGATGGAGGATGAAAGTTCAAAAAGATTAAATGGAGACACTTTGCTGCACACTGTTCAGCCTTCATGTTTTCTACTGAAAATCATGTTCTCTCTTGTGTACCATCAGGCTACTTATAACAGACCAGTGTTTACCAATTTATGTATAAAATTCCTCACTGATACTGAAAATAGCTAATCCAGAGTTTCTGACCAGTGAGTCCACAGTTAGGGTTCACTGAGTTGAAAGTCTTTTGATCATGAGGCAGTTTCTCTAATGTCTGTATTTTGAAGTTGTTGGATGTGGGGACAAAGCAGAGAAACTTGATATGTTATGGAAATTTGATCCTCAATATGTGTAATGTGGCACTGTCCTAAAAAAAACTGCTTAATGTTAAGAAGAGTTAAGAAGGACAGGCAAACTGATTTTATGCAACAGAACTAAATTTTAAACATACATTTTTAGATTTATAGTCACTCCTAGATGCCTTTCTGTTTGGACTGGAAATATTTTGAATTTTGAGTTAATTAAATACTTTCTTACATATAAGATATTTGCGTAAAGCAATGTTTTCTAAACAATGACTGTGTTAAAGTAGAACTAAATACTAAAACCTAAGTAATAATTCACAGATAGCATACACAGGACATACTTTGTTTAACATTTACACAGCCACATGTGCAGGATCCGACAGGCCGACACAAAGCCAGGCTGGGCTAATGTGTTTCCATTACACAACAGCTGAAAGGTATCCCCTCGTCTTTCCATTCAGCCAACCCAAGGGGACAAAGGCCTGGAATCTGTTTCTCTCGTCCACTAAGATACACAAAGCCAGACAGAGAGGACATTTTCTCTAAAGAACCTTCGCTTGCATTTATTTGCTGCCCCTTGCTATTGGACGGCCAGATGTTTATAGTTGCTCTGGGCTAAGCCATGTTTCCATGATGATACAAGCTCAGGGTTAGTCACATGCCTAAGGGAAGACCAGAGGCGCCAGATCCTGGACCAAATTGCTACATTCACAGGCTTACCATGAACTTGTGTCCAAAGGTTATACCTGTTCTCATGACTATAGGATATTTAAGATCCAATTAGGGTTGTCAATATTTTTCAGAACCATACGTTATAGCATGCCAATATTTCTCTAAAATGTTCCAACGTCACAAGTTTTGCCCCTGAAAAACATGGTTTCCCACATGTCAACAGCATGTTTTAAAGCATTCTGTATCCTTGTCCTCAGTGGTAGGCATGTGGGCTCATTCTCAATGGGCATTGTAAAAAGATAAAGGAACTGCTCCAGTCCAACAGCAAAACAAAACCAGATCCACCCACTTACAAAGAAACAGCCCACACACAAACAGGGAGAATAAGCCCTCACACACCAAAAAAAAAAAAAAAAAAGAAAAAGAAATCTCTGCAGAGCCTGCCCATGTTGTGTAGAAGACATGTTCATGCAAGATTCAAGTTTTGGATCTCAAATTCTGCACCTTCGTGAGCAAAATGCTTCAGAAGTCAATATGGGTCCTCAAGAAGCCCTTTGAAAGCCTTGCTAGGGAAATTGAGTGTGTTCTTTCACAAAAGAGCTTGATGTTGCTTTTACTTTGGAAGCCAAATTTTTCTTTGGCATTTGGCTTAGAGCTTTTTCACACAAACAATAACCAACTAGTTTGTGCAGAGTGTTCTTTATCATTCCTTTGTTTTGTTGTCTTTCTTCATGCTGTATTACAATGTCAAAAACTGTCATATATCTTCAGAAGAATGCTGAATGCCAAAGCTGGCATGTGTTCTCACAGTTTTCCTTCGAGATGAATAAGAGTTTTATGTGGAATCCTGTTTCACCCATTGTCCTTCATTCTTAGTTCTTAACCCTACATTTCTAAGGAGCATACTGTTGCAATTGTTTCTGCAAAGAGGGAGGGAAGAGGGAAATATCTTTGTTGGCCCTCAACAGGAATTTTAAGAAGTAAGAGATGTACTCACAAAAATCCTTTCAAATACGAATATTTTTTCAATTGACTTTTAGGTAACAAAAGTATTTGGTGTCACGGTTATTTACTGTTAATCAGTAAAAACACACAAAAAACAAACTGACTATACCTTAGTATAAAATATTTTATTGTCATAACAGCCATGAGTATCATTTTAGTTCTTCTTAAAAACAATAAAACTGAAGAAAAAAAAATGAAACCGCATTTATTTTTTTATTGACAAATATATTGTCGGTAGGCCACGGCTGATTATTGGTGTCAACTTGCTGCTTCACTCTGCCATTCAGCTAGCTGAAAGAAGGCTACAACACTTTTTCTATACTTTTATCCACAACCAACTGACTTGCATTTTAATGCCAAACTACGTTATGGCATAAATTATATTACGGATGTGTAACTGACAGCATGACCTACTTTCTGATTAGCTTTACTAATAGTTAACTGACCAACTGTGAACACTCACAAAACACTGAAATTTAATTAGAAATGCTAGGGGTGAATAAAGACATCAATAAGTAACTGACAGCATAGCAAAAGCAACATACGAAAGTTGACAGAGCTTGAAGTTCCTTAAAGTCCCTTTCATTTCCTTACATTTAGACTCACGGAAAATGGCAAGATACAAAGCAGTGGTACAGCACCTTTACAAATTATACTATTTTTTTTTTTCTTTGATCAAGAAAAACATGACTGGTTATGTTCAATAAACAAAAGGAGCACAACCCATCACTCTTATTACAATAACACTGTCTAAGCTACAGTTGGCAAGTCTGTCAAAGATGTCTCCCCAAGCAGACAGCACATTAAAATAACTACTTAATATCAGCCTGTTTACTCAAGCAAAACAACAAAAAATACACTATATCCTAGATTTTTTTTTCTACATTTTTGCTTACAATCAAAATAATTATAAATAAATGTAATAAGTATTAGTATACCTGCAAAACATAAGTTATGCAACTTTTGTGCCATACAGTAAGAAAATAGCTGCTTTCTGGTTTTAACTAGAAGCAATTAAACATAATAAAACTGCCAGAGTGAAGTCGTGGTATTTTTACCTAAGGGTATCGCATGATGAGACCCCCCTACAGGTTCGTGCCATGTTTATATAACATATCTAATGTATACATTAATCAGAGAGATCAAATAATGCACCAGTGTCTTTAAGGGCAGTGCCTTTTCTAGGTGGAGCACTTCATATTTATTACCTGAATTAAATGCCATGGGATAAGTGGAGGAGAAGGGCTTAGGGGAGGACAGCCCTAAGAAATGAGATCTAACCAAAGAGAAGTCTACGTGATGATCGACTTAAAAAACAAACTGTCTGGGAAAAAAAGAAGCATCCTTGTGCTTGTTATTTCACAATCGTGTTGACATCATGATGAAAAGGGGGTGAACTGGAGTAGATGACGCTGAAACCTAATTAAGATTCTCCAGAGCGTGAACAAATTAACCTGAGTTATGAGCATGCAGACGCAAAAGACAGATCTGCTCACACACAACACACACACACCAATTTGTCTCTGAAATAGGTGGAGCAGAGGAGGATGACATTCACACTCAAACAGGCATGACCGCCATGGACATCCAGCAATATTTTAGGCATGGGAGAAGCAAACTATTACAGGCTATCTTTTCCAGCAACACCACCGTGGAAAACACACCAAAAATAGTCGACAGGATATGCGACTCTGCTCTCCGTTCTACTTGAATTTAAAGCAGCCTCATCCACCTCATCACTCTGATTTGGGGCAGCGGTGTGATAAAAATGACATGCAGCCTCATGTGAAAAATTAGCTTAACTGGGAAAACTGGATAAATAGGCTGTAGCATGTAGCCTATGCTAATGATATAGCAGAGAGCGACATATGCCAGGCATCAGTATGTCACTCCTTGGGGACATGGGGCTTACCGTAACAGGATAGTAAGGGTGTGTGTGTGAGTGTGTGTGATACTTGGCATTATGTTGTTTTTTTTTTAACCTCTTAGAACAAAGAAGGTGGGAGGAGGTTAGGGATATGAAGATGAAGGGTCAAAAGGAGGAGGAGCGGGGCTGTCCATGTTCTGAATAAATGAGACAAGAGGAGATGAACTTGACCCTGACTGGAGGGCTGAAACAGGAAGGAAGGTAATGAAGTGCAAACATGCTTTGTCATGCCATGCTAGAGCCATAGGATTAGAATTCTATAATTAGAGGATGGGGCTCCTTAATGCTAGCCTTTCTTTCAAGCATGATGAGGCGCTGACTCTAAACTGCACAAAGGAAGAGGAGAACAGATGTGGCAATCAGAACAGGCAGGTCTTGGAAGTTTTACCAGTGGGTTGATGGTCCGCTGCCACAGTGATCAGACTGACTGATAAGTTCAAAGAAGGTGAAACTCAGTTAGAAACAGTGGCATCTTTCTGATCACCTCATAACAATTCCTCCTACAAGGTGGCTTGGTAGGTCCAGGTGTGATGTGGGTCACTGGTATTAAAGTACATGAAAAAGCTTTAAAATTACGGACTCAAAAATGTTCAAAAGTTTGCACCACATTGTGCGAGAGAAAGTGCAGGAGTGACTATTTTCTCCAGTTGTGTGGAGCTTAGAGTAATGGATCACTGCCCCTCCCTCACTCATTGCTGTGCACTGCTGGTCAGCTGGCTAAAAGAAGAATAGTAAACTTTTTCCTCAGAAGATATACTACTTTGGCTTTCTGAAAATGTTTAATGTCACAAAATAACAAGAAAGACATGGCATGGCAGTAAAGCATCCCTGTTCATCACTCCTACTGATGTAACACTGCTTCAAAAATACAACTCGCAACTGCTGTGTGAGCAGAAACTAAATAACTAGCTAAAGAAGTGTGATCGTCTTAATCAGTAAACTGGACACAATAACTGCATTTCATCATGTCTTTTTTTTTCAAATGAATGATATTTATTTATGCTTTTGTGGAATCAACAGTGGAGAAAATGGTAAAAGTAACAATCCCGACAACACCGTCAGTTTAGGGGGTTTTCAGACATTTATTTAAACTTCTCACAATGACGATAAATGCCCAATACTATTGAACTTCATACATATACATGTTGGTATAAATAAGTGCTGCTAAAAGTAGCTTACTTCTGGTTTCCAACTAGATCATACTAGGTAGGTTGGGTATGGTGCTTGCTGTAAGGTAACTAAGTCGTCACCATCACTTGCTCCTTGTTCACTGTCATCTCCTTTCAGTTTGTGCTGAGAGATCTGGAAATATTGCCCCCTGCAGCTCTCTTTTAAGCAGTTTTTCTTTGAAGGAAAGGTGCTGCACAACGCATCTTTTTGGCTTTTAATTAGATTTGATTTATCTAAATTTCTTCTGATTATAGCTAAAGACAACCCAAGTATCTCCAGAGGGACTTGTACCACAGTTGGATAATCATGGGTGTAATGCATGCCTTTCTCCCTATAAAAGAAGGCTCATGCCTGAAGCATCCAAACTACAAGTTATGTCTGCACAGTATTTGTAATTGTTCTGTGTGGGAGCCTGCTGCTGACAGGGAGACAGAGAGTGAGTCAAGCTGCAAGTTTGCAGAAGCTAGCACAGGAACAAACCTGCACTTTAACGCATTCATATTCCTCTGAGTTTTCTCTCTGACAATCACACAGGTAAGTAAGGGCCAAAGAAATACCTCAGATGTTGCTGTGAACATTTTGTCAGCTTGTTAAAATGCAATCAGGACTCTATTTAAGAGGAGCACCAACCTTGTAGTGCTTTACGGGAGGCTGCAAATAGTCTGACCTGCCAAACGTATACTATAATTTCAAACTTAATATGCCTTCTGACCACTAAAGGATGCAAATATGTGGATGAGAACAGCTTTATTGAGAATCTGCCCAAATTAATACAGTTTCAGTGAGGAAGGAGAACAGGAAAAAGGTCAGCAGCTAAAGTAAACTGGAAAAGCCCAGCATTCAGATGCAAGCTGTCAATTTCATATGTGTACATTTACAAACAACAAATGTTGACCAAAGTGCTTTACAGTCAAAGCATAATGACTTATTACACATGCTAGTAAGTGATCAATGCATATTTGCAGAGGAAAGAAAACAGGAATCAACATCAGTTATTTTATGTTCAGTCTCCAGATTAAGCTCAAAGTGCTTGGCTGGTGAACTATGAACCACAGTTAAATCTGCTTTAGAACCAGGTCTTGTTAAGGTTGAGCTTCCACGACTCGGCACTCGGCAGGTGACAAATTCATCAGTGATCCGACAGTCGGAGGAGGCGCGGGCTGAAGCTGGCTTGTATGAGCCCGTTATAAACGAGGAGCAGCGGATTGCTAGATAACACTTTGCATTCATATATGAATATTTATCCCGAAGGCTGGCATTGGAACAGATGAGCTCACATGGGAGAAAGAACAAGCTATCTATCTCACTCTCTCCCCATTTCTGAGCCTCATTCTTTACTTTCATACATTCCCTTCACTTGCAATCACCATTTCAATGCCTCTCTTTCCTCTTTTGCATTTTCCACCCACATTTTCCCTCTAGGCTTCCCCTCTTTTTCTTGATATCACCCGATCTATTGCTCTTCTTCTTAAAAAAAAAAAGCTACCCTCTCCAATCTCTTCTCTTCGCGGCACTGATGCATGGAAAGAGATGGAGCAAAAGAAAAAGGGAGGAAAAAAAAAGAAAAAGCATGTGATTAATGTCGTTGAGAAAAAAAGATAAATAATCACAGGAGACTGGGGGCTGGTAGTTGGCCTTAGGGGAGTAAATATGGAGAGTTTTATAGCTGCTCACTTGGGAGCAGAGGGAGGCAGAGGAGGAGGAGACTGGAGAGGAAGGAGACGAAGGAGAGGAATACGGCGACAGCAAGATCCATTCAAGTATATTAGTTCCCCCCTCCTACCTCCGTACACAATAACCTCTTCGTCTATTCTATTGCGCTACTGTCTTTCATCATCAGCGCTGAACCCCATTCCAGTGACAGCACAACACACTGAAGGAACCGCACAAAGCCACGCATGCACCAACGCTCGCCTGCACACACCCTCGCAATCAGCCCATGCTTCTTTTACAGGCCAGACCCACTGGATGTGTTTGATGGGGCCAATACATGTGGTGTGTGATGTGGCTGACATCCACACATACACACACACACACACACCCCTCACCCCCACCCAGAGTCCCCACCCTCCTGAGCTCGCCCTGCTTTTAAGCCCTCATCCTCCAGTGGCTGCCTGTCCCCTGGAGTAGATTGCATCTTTTATTTATCATTTGCTCTTCCTTGGCTTTATCTTTCCCAGCTAGTAAAAAAAAAGAGAGAGAGAGAGTGTAAGAAATTCTGGGGCAAAAATCGCAATCACTATAACATGCCCTCCTCCCTGCTGTGTTCTCGCCTGTCATTCTCCACTCTGTGAGCATGCGGGATGAGACTGACAGCCCGCACAGATGAAGACAAACACGTGTGTGTGTGTGACTGTGTGCACAACCTCTTTCTGTGTTTTTTAAACCCCCTACACACAGTTACCAAAAAATAAACAGGAAGAACCACACAGACGGCCACAGAAGACAGAGTTGCACCGGTCCGGCTCCTCCTGGCCGATACCGATGTTCTCTTCGGTCTGACCTGCTGATCCTGATTACTGAAAGATGTTTATTAATTGTAGTTTTGAATGAAACTGATAATTAAGGAATTACAATATAATCATTCATGCATTAAAGCACACATCTCCCTAAACTCCCTGACCTCAGAAGCAGGGTGTCAACACCAATGTTGATGAGTTTATAAACCAAAAACGGCTGTAAAGTTACAGGGAAAACGTCTGATTTTTCAGCATTTGATCCGCCAATCACCAATTAAAGCTGAACAATGGGTGGAAGCTAATTCCGGTCTCTGGACGATCAAACAGAGTGTTGCCAATGTTTTTTCCTCTCTCCTCTCACAAATACTGGTGGCAGAACTGGCTCGGAATTGAAAAAAGTCAAAGGAAAGAAAATACGTCCAAACTGAGACCTCACTGAGATGCAATAATAAAAGCTTTATTAACTTACAATTACCAAAACGAGACGCTGAGATTCTTTTTTAGTTTCTCCCATTTAGATTCATAATCCTAAAGAAGTGACAAAACAATAGGTAGACGACGATGCTGGACTGATCAGGACGGTTTTGTTCGACATATCTATTCCGATTTTATTTGTTTCTTCTATATCTGAAGACTGTAACACCTGGGTAAAGTCGTGTGTAGAGGTGTAGTTCTGAGACCAACAGAAAATAAAGGAATTAGAAAATTCCCCCTCTGTGTATGTATCATAACACGTCATCAGTCTTTATTAGGTATTATTTACTAAAAAAAAGTGCATCCACAAACAGACGTGGTTGATGCAGTTAAAGAGCAAAATAGGTAGAAATTCTACAGAAATATGTTGTTTTTTTCCAACATTTTACCTGCCAAACAGTGAAAACTCAGCTGATTCCAACCTCTGGAGATCCACGACGTTTCGGTGGATCTCCAGTTGCAAATGACCTCGTTCCCCTCTTTCTGACTACTTAACCCAAAGCACACACACTTATCTACTTAGTGATGCCTCATACTTTTTATTTCACCCCAGGCTGAGTGTTCAGCTTCCTCAAGCCCCAAAAAGAGTGAGCACATAAATGAGCCTAATGCTGGGGAATCTGGTAAACAGGCCAGAGAGAGAAAGAGAGAGAGGGAGAGAGAGGAGGGAGAGCTGCCTGCCTGTCTGTCTGCTCCATGGCTACTATTGTGCACTGCACATTCTCTGAGCCCACAAGAGCTGAAGCCATCTCCACAGATTCTTTAGGGGGGAGATAGTAAGCCAAGAAGTGAGATAGGAAGGGAAGGGGAGAAACAAGGGGAGAGAGAAAGAGATGGCGATAGTGAGGGAGGCAGGGAGGGAGGAAGATCATGCATAAAATCTTGTTTACAGAATGCATTAAGATTCAGATGAACTGGGGAGGGTAATGGGATTAGAATACTGAACCGCTTCCAAGGGTGGGGAGTCAGATTGACAGCTGAGTCTATTGCACTGACGAATCTAGTGAAATATTCGGGCTCTGGCAAAGACAAGCCAGCTAGCCAAGAGGGGCAGGGAATCAGAGGGGGTTTACTGAGCCTGGAGCACCTCTGTTTACTCCGAGCTGTACCACAAATAATGCAGCTGGAAGACAAAAACAACAACAACAACAACAACATATCGTTGTCTGTGTAGGTGCATGCAGCCTGGGCTTCAGATAAATGTTGGAGAAGCTGAGGAAAATAAAAAAAAGCTTCAGTGTGTCTCACAAAGATGTTTGGCAAACAAAATAGAAGCACTGTGGCTTTAAATCGCCGTCCCTCCCCAGTCTTTCTAAATATCGTCTATTTAGCCAGCGGTGAAAAGATATAGGGGGCTTTTGTCTGCGTACCCATTGGTGGGGGCATGGAGAGCTGGAAAGACACAAAAATAGGAACAAAGTCCTGAGCTTCCAATTGGAATTGCTCGGGGGCCATTCAATGCGCACAGCTCAGTGGTTAGAAACAAGGAGAAGTGGGCTAAAATTACGGGCTTATCTGAAAATAGGCTTTTCTCACACAGCTATAGGGTAGACTGGTGTGGAAATACCCTGCATTGTTTATAATAGGCACGGCTGTGGAAAAGAAACACAAGACCCCGTGGAAGCTCCACGGGAAAAACAAACAGGGCGAGTGAGATATGTTTTCTTTCTTACAGTCTGTTTTTCCTGTATTATTGTGACGCTTTAGTCCACTCACCGACTTGCAATACGTTGTCCACCCAGCCACCCTCCAGCAGAGTGACACCCCGCAGAAAAGGCAGCTGGGTCTCGTCATTATTGTCCCCGCTAGATCCACTTTCCTCTCCCCCGGCGTTGAAAGAAGAGTACATACAGATCTCCTTCTCGCTTCTCGGGAATGACCAGTAAACGATCCTCCGCTGGACGGGCTCTGGGATCCTCTCGAACCGCTCCTCCACCCGCTGGAACGGCCACTTTTCCGCGACTCTGCGCGCCGCGATGTCGAGCAGCGACTCGGGGTTGTGCGTTTTCCCGTTCCCGGACCCTCCCGGAGCGGAACCCGCGCCGCCGCACGGGACTCCTCCAGCCCGCTGCCCCTGTCTGCATGCCGGGTTGTAGCCGGGCCGGCAGCAGAGCCGCTTGGCTGGGGGCTGCTGGACTCGCTCGGCCATGATCGCACCGCTTCCAACCTGAAGCGCAGTTCCTCTCCGATCATATAAACGGGATAAGGAAGAGAAAAGGGCAATCTCGAACCGATTGTTTGCCGTACATGGAAAGGCTGCCCTTATTTGGAGAGGTGGGCGGAGCTTGTGAGTTCCGTGAAGTCCTTTGTTTTGTCAAAGTAACGAGGATGGGCGGAGCCCTGGAAGGCAGCCAGCGCACGAGTGGCGCTATAAAAGGAACTGGAGGCGGAATTCCCGAACGTCGGCAAATCCTTTGTGAAGCCGTCCGGGAGCGCGAGGGCGGAGCCCCGGCGGCCGACGGCCTTTGAAGTTTCCTTTTTATTTGAGTTTAAAGGCGGGGACTTAATCCAGGGGCGGCCTCGAAGTTTCCCACAGGGGTAAAAGGGGCCAAGAAAACTGACTTTCTTTCCCCCATCTTTGGAGGATAAGCTATCACCCAGAGCTCCAGTTTCTTCAATAACTGATGGCTGATTTTGTAGCTTAGGTTTAAAAGGACTTTCAGCTGTCAGAGATAGAAGAGCCGTAGGAGGAGGAGGAACATTAAGATATGAAGCGGACATGCCTGTCCACTTTGGTCACATCACTCACATATAGGTCAGCTGTTTGGTACACTGTTATTGCCATTTGCATAAAGTTAAAGTTAAAAAGTTAATGCCAAGAAACTAAAAAAGAGGATTTTTTAAGGCAGTGACTTAAATAAAAGGAAGAGTTAAACAGCTATTCTCCATGTGACACCATATGTGTTTTGAAAGGAGTCACCTTCTATCTTCCGAAACCATAATGGGTTGCACGCTGACAGTTTTAAAGATCGATGCACACATATGAATATTCTTAATATTTTTTTAACATTTCATTCTCTTTCAACCACAATCTTCAATGTATTTTGTTTGGATATTACTTCATAAATAAGCACAAAGTATTAAATACATGTGGAGTGAAAAGAAACAATAAATAAAATGAAGTTCATCAAGTTCATGAACTTCATGAACCTGAGGAAGGTTCATGACTTATGAAGTTGAGTCAAGCTCAACAGGGTCTTCTTTCCCCGGTAACTCTGCCAAGCCCGTTCCCTTGGCTATGGTTTCGCTGGATGGGAGTTGGGAAAATGGGAATCTCGTTCACAAATCACCTTATTCATAAATAGAGATATTCAATCTTAGTAAAGCTACATCTACTCTATGGACGCCTTAGAGGCTTGCTAGAGAACATCAGTGAACACGCAGCATTGTTAAAAGGGAGAAACGGGACAAGAATAAAGCTCGGGAGAACATTAAAGTAAAACTGTAAAGATTATAAAACAATATCACTTTAAGCATGTCAAAGAACACAATTTGATCCATCATTTGAAAATGGTGAAAGTATTTCAAGCCTACAAAGACAGTCATTCAACTGAAATGACAGACCAAGCAGGAAAAGTATCTATCGGAATAACAATGATAGTATTCCGATAGGCAGATAATAGGCAGATTTACACTAATCTGAGAAGAGAAGAGATAGGAAAAGAAAGCCATTGTCCCAAAAGAAGTTGCATTCACACAAGTCATGTAAAAAAAAAAAAGCTCTGGGTTGATAAGACCAAAACTTACATGCAAAGTGCTACATGTAGTGAAGAAAAACGAACACAGGACATCACCCTGAATAAAGTATCCCCATAATAAACCCTGGCGGTGGCAGCACCATCCTGTGGAGTGATTGTCCTTAGTGAAGTTGATGTGTCTACCCTGAACAAAAACCTGTTTGAGGCAGCAAAAAACTTAAGACTGAGGCAGAAGTTCGCCTTACAGGTCAGCAGCAACCCTATAGCCAGAACTACAAAGGAAAGATTTAGCTTAAGGCATTCATCCTTTGGAATGGAGAAATTTAGGTCTGAATCCAATTGTGAAACTTTCTTGGGAATCACAATTGGATTCAGAGTTCAACGAATCTCTCCATCCAATCTGAGTGATCTCAGATAATGTGCAAAGAAAATGAAGATAGGAGTTTCTAGATGAGGATCTGTAGTTGCAATTGCCATGAAAGGCGATCTTCAAAGTCTTGACTAAGAAGGACAAAACACAAATGCAAGCCACACCTTTCAGGTTTCTCCTCATGAAAAACTAAGTTAGTCGCAAACTGTTTTCCTTTAACTTCTGGATCAATTATTATTTTATGTTAGTCAATTTCAGTTATTCAATTTATCTCTTTATTTGACAAGGACATGTAGTGGTTGATGGTATGATTTCTGCAAATAAAACAGTTACAGGGGTTTAAGTACTCTTTGCAAGTTTAAATGGATTATGTTTTGCAATTTAAAGTGCAGCATTTCCACTTACCCATACATTGGATCCGGTAATCAAACATGAGCAATTAATTTTAATTACTAAAATGATGTCAACAGTGTAAAGAGCCTCACTTTTGCTTGATTAAAACACTCACCAGCAGCTAGGGAGGGGCGGCTTTGCATTGCTTACCTTCTGGATCTTACTGTGTGGTTAGACATGTGAAGCTAAAAGGAATGCAGCTTAAAAAAAATAAAAAGTAACCACCTTGGGGATGTTTTTCTAAATTGTCTATAAACGTGGCCAAAACTATGCTGGTAAACCAGGATGTGTGCATGCAGAGCCTCTAACTGCTGCATGTGTTCTCAGCTGCCCCTCTCCATCCTCTGTGAGTAAGTCTAAAAAGGCTGGCCTTTGAACTGTTCTGAAAGTGATCCATGCCGTATGGACAGAGCAGATGTGGCCTAACCTGATTTGGTTTCAATACTTCCCCACAGGAAGTTCACAAAGCCAGCAGGTCCTCCTTTGTTATGTTAGTAATTTTTCTCAGAGGGCCACGGGAGCCTTATGTTTTTTCCCCTTACAGTTGTTGCTATATAATTTGCTTTTTTAAAATTTTTCAAAACTGTTTCACAGATTATTCAATGTTTCAGCAGCAGTTAAATGCCATCCTGTTCAGTATCTTGCAGGAGAATTCACTTTTCTGTTATTCGAGTCTTGTGTACTGTTAGACTGTAATCATCCTTTTTTGCAACTATTATGGTTTACATAATGAGGTATATTGACTCACTGAAAGAACAGAATTTGTGTTTTAGTTCAGAAATGTTTAAATTCTTAATTTTTTCCTCAAAAGAAATGAAACAAAACACTTTTAATTTCCTTTATTCATAGCTTTGTGCTTCTAAAATTCAGAAGTGAGTGAGGTGTTCCTGTGATTGCTAGTAAAGCAGAGCTCCTGATATTCTATATTGACAAAAACAAAAAACAACAACAACAAAAAATGATTCTTACATTTGCCATATTCTGAAAAAGCTTATTTTATTAGACTCAACATCTGGGTTTATTGCTAACTTATAACATTGGAAGTGGGCATAAAAGTTTTTCTTTATATGCTCTGACATAAATGCACTTTTCATTTCAAGGCATTTAAACTATTGATTCGACAGAAATGATGATGAAAGGCTAAAACGCTGAAAAAAGTAAAATTAAGGTTACTTGTTAATATTTTTAGTTTTCAAAGCTAAAGGACTACATTACCCATCAGGCAAGGTATACGTCATATCCTTTCACGAGTGAAGACTTGTGCTGCATTCAGGGCCTCTTCCATGGCACGAATTCCCTAAAATTGAAGTAGTTCACAAAAGTTTGACACTGACGCACCATCTCTGTTAAAGATCACACTATTTTCATTGACACATGTTACAAGGTTATGCAAGATATACATATATGCACATTGTCAAGCAAAATGCAAGAAACGCTACCAATTTAAAAAAAAAGTAAAGGCGAAAAGCTTTTTCCTATTTCTGGGAAAATTTCTTGAACGCCTCAAATGTTGAAACGGTTTAAGCGAAACAGGGAGGAGCTGCTGGTTATTGTCGCGGATGTGAACACATATTTATGCACTTTGGTGAGTTAATTTATTTCTTATATCGGATTTTAAGACATTATTACTATTGTGAAATCTTAAATAGGTAATATATTCTCACGTTGCAATGCTTCTTGGCCGAAAGTCAGTGATTTTGCTTTCGAAAGATGGGGCCTTGCATTTTGGCCTCATTAGCTTCGATAGTAGTCGCAATGCAAATGTTAAACAATTTTTCATCAAATCTATGTCATCCATAGTCAGTCTTTATAACGGATATGACTTTTTTTCGGTTTTGTGTTGTTGGTTGGAGATTTAATCCAGTGTGATAGAACCGTTCGGTTTGTGATAAGTAAATGCTAGCAGCCACGTAGGATAATGCTGGTTAGCAAATGGTCATCATGGGTTTTCTGAACATTAGCAGGAAGATGGTGGATAAAAATTACAGTATTTGTCATACATATATGTATTAAGCCCTAGTAAAGTTAAATAGCATAGTTACTCAACTTAACTTTAGGAAGACTAGTAATACAGGAGTTTGCATTGTAACACGAATTTTTCATGATTTTACGGTAGTTTAATAATAATAAAAACTATTAGCTATGCATTTTTCTTTTATATTTATTTGAATTGGCTGTAAATATAAACAGCTAGAAGTAAAAGAAAATGGCTTTAAGCTTGAGTTGTTATCTAGTCCAACTTCATTTACATTGTCAGAGGGACGAAAGTAAGACACAGAATATATAAAGTAATAATCATTACGAATGCCATATGAATAAGAATAACATAGAATATGAATAAGGCATGATTTTAAAACAGAGTGAAGTAGCCTGTTTGATGTGCAGTAAGTAGTAAGTCATTCCACATTTTAAAAGCATGCTCCTCCTTAACTTCCCCTAGTTTCAGGCAGACTCAGGAGGCTGATCAGCTGACATGAAGAGCAGGAGGGAGTGTAATAGTTCAGTAGCTCAGAAAGGTAGCAAGGGGCAAGACCGTGGAGAGCTTTAAAAACAAATACAACAACTTTAAAATGCCGGATTCAGGCCAAAATGAGAGGGATATTCTCATATTAGCACCACTAAATAATAATAGTAATAAAAAAATCCTCCAACAGCAATTTGTACTCTGTAGCTTAGTAATATAGGAATTACTAACCCACACATAAAGTGCCTGTAAAGTAATCCAGACGCCTAGCAATAAAGGCATGGATTACTGTCTCAAAGTCCTTCCTAGATACAGTTTTCTTTATTTTGGCCACCTCCCTTAACTGATAAAAACTGTACTTCACAACCGTCCTCATCTGACCGTCAAATTCAAGGTCAGCCTCCACTTCAACACCAAGTTTAGTAATGTACTACTGCATCTCGACTTATTTACAGATAGATAAACATCTATCTGTTTTCTGTTTAATCCTGTTCAGAACCAGACTGGAGAATAGGGCCTGTCGTTAGGAGTCCAAGGGTGAGATGTGCAGCACACCCGACTCAGTTTGTCTGTCCCTCAGACTGGGACAAACTTCTAGTTACTACTAGACATTGACATTTTTAATTTTTGTAAAGTCATAGACTGGAAGCAGTAAGGCTTCCAGTAAAGCTTGCTTGTTTTACTACATCATTCTATGTTATTGAGAAAATCCTTTCATTGAGGATTAGAACAAAGAACCTGTTGATCCTCGTTTCTTTCTTTTTCTTTCTCAAACCAAGACATTTCTAAAATTTCTAAATTCACTTACAATGGTTGTCAAAACGTGAAACTTTGCCAGCTTGATTCTCAGGTGAAACCAAACATTTGAGCACACAGACCAAAACTATTTAATTTACAGTTGATCTCAACAAGAAACAGATTATAGACATATTTCTAGCAATGCTTTGTGTGTAGAAAGGAAAATGATCCATGGTGTTCAAACATTACAACAAAAAGTGAGGCTTGCATTTGTATTCATTCTCTGTAAATTAACAGCTGCTAGTCTTTTGAGGCATGTCTTTTAGCAGTTTTGCATATCTGAAGGGTGATAGTTTTGCATATTTTTCTTTGCAAAACAGCCTGAGCTCAGTCAGACTTTGTGTGTGAGCATGAACATGCTCACACACAAAATCAGGGCTTTCCAACTCCAGTCTCCTCGGAAGCTGCTGCGTGAAAACTCTTAGATTATTTGCTGCTCCAGCGCTTAATTGATCATTGTGGAGGCTTGATAATGATTTGATTCAGGTGGATTGGGACAGGGATGCATCTGAAAGTTGCATTCGGTGTTAAATTTGGTGTCATCAACGATCACCTTCTTCCACATGCTTGCATGACTGAACTGAGCTCTGAGGTTTTTAAGGCTTGGGATATTGCTTTTTAATCTAATCCTGCTTTAAACGCCATTTGTACACCAAGTTCTTTTTGTTTCAATTTTTGATTCTCCTCCTGGAAAGCTGACTGTGTGTATTCGTTGCTCTCAGCTGCTCACGGTCGTCTCTGTTTCAGGTTTGAGTTGACGCTGGCCGTTGCTGAGCAGGATGATTGATGTGCGAGCATGGGCGGAGTATGTTGTGGAGTGGGCTGCCAAAGACCCCTACGGTTTCCTCACCACCGTCATATTGGCTCTGACCCCTCTGTTCATCGCCAGCGCGCTGCTGTCCTGGAAACTGGCCAAGATGATCGAGGCACGTGACCGCGAACAAAAGAGAAAGCAGAAGCGTCAGGAAAATATAAACAAGGCCAAGAGGAAGAAAGAGTGAAGCCGCCGGAGGAACGGGGTCGCGATGGGGGGATGATGGAACCGAGCGAGCTCGTCCCAGCCCTACTGTCAACACCGGGCTGCTACGCCTCATGTCCGAGAGGAAGGACACTGGCCCCTTGGACTTGACAGTGGACAGTGCTGTCCCTGTGGGACTCTTGTCAGCAGGAGCCCTGTGGTCCTCTGGTTCACTTTTTCTACAGAAATCTCTGGTTTTATCTGTGCAGCTGCTAAAATGTCGCATTCCATATTAACATCCCTGATCTCCTGAATTAACCTGATAATAATGATGATGATTATAGTAAGATGTCTTGTATCAATTACTTACTACCAAAACTCAAACTTTCTGATCAATAAAATGTTCATGGTTAATAGAATTAAATGTGCTTAATAATTGGTTCTTTTGATCCTGTACATCAGAGATTTGAATGAAGATATACTTTGAAAAAGATTTCTAAATAAATCCAGATGGAGATGAAATTGTGAGGAGTTTCCTGTATGTTTGATGACAAAGATCATTTTATTTCCGGTTTTAAAGGTTCTTAAACTGGGTTTGCTTTCACTGTCCTGACCAGTCTATTTAGATTTTCTTAAGGAGAATATAAAAAGAAAACTGTTTTTGTAATTTTGCATCAAAGGATAATGAATGAATTAACAGATTATCCCCATTTATGCATCAAAATAAATATCTTTAACCTTTATCGGAATATCAAACTAAAAAACAAGGTTTTTACTTAGAAGCTGTTTAAGTGTTTGACAGAAAACGGTGGCAAAGTTTTTAGTTTTGATATATGAATAGAAGCTTATATTTTGTATTGCCTGACCTGTGGAACAGCAATTAACAGAAAGATTTAGATCTCTGGCCAATTGATGGTGTTCTGGGTTTTAATTGAGTTAAATTTGCCTCGTAAAAACCTTGTGAAGTCGCCCTTCATCATACTGCTGACTCAGGACTCCTGTTTTTGTTAGTAAAACTTAACTGGTAAATATTTGCATCACATCAACTATTGTGTCTAAAAAGTAAACCAGAAAACATGTTGAAGATTGAATATAAAAAACTATGGAATTTTAAAACATAAGAACCTGTCCAGACGGCGTAAGGACAAGCAGCTGTAAAGGATGGAGGGATGAAGGTATTTCAAAAAATGAATACTGGAGAACTCTAAACCTAATGATATTTAGTACAACCGCCCTTTGCCTCCCAAAACAGAATCAGTCCTACATTCATCAGAATTTTGACATTAATCTGTTGGAATGAAGGAAAGGATTGCTTATATTATTATGAAATATTATTGTATGTTCTGGTAGTAGAAATGTGGAGACCATTTGTTTAATTCAGATTTATCTATATAATTATACAACTGCACTGACCCTGATTTGATCACTTTGATAAATCTCATTGTCTGTGGTGGTTCGCTGTCCCTTTCTGTTTTTAACATCTATAAAGCATTTTGTTACATCTGAGTGAAAGAAAAGTGCTCTGTAAATAAAGTCTGGTAGAAGGACTGATTCTGTCAACCTGTTGTACCTTTTAAAGTAAAACCAATTAATTTGATTTCAGGCTTTCTTTAAACTTAAACACCGATCAGTCCACATTTAGTTAAAGTCTTCCATAGAAGAGTTTCAGTCCTAAACCAAGTACTTCTGTTGCACTGCTTCGTGTCTCAGTCTTTGTGGAGCACTCGAGCTACTTCTTTGAGGTGGGCATCCAGGAACCGGGCTGGAACTTGTTTGCAGTGCTGGTTGGCTCCTCACTGAGCTCCTCCTTGCCAAAGACGGCGGCGGACGCGTGGCCCTTAGCCACAGTCCTTGCAGGAGTCGCCACCAGGCCTTCCTCGACCTCTTTAGCCTGTAGTGCCAGATCTTTCTCCTCCAGCTCCATCGCCTTCAGCTTGACCTCGTTCCTCTGGGACTCATGCATCATCAGCTCCTGAGTAACAAACCACATACGTTTATGTTCTTTACACTGATTATAAGGATCGTTTAAACACTTATGAAATTACTTTCACTGTCTCGGAACATAATGACGTCTCAGCTGATAATGACAGGTCAGGCAAAACATTATGAACACTGACTGACTTCTGAAATGAATTAGGCTGATTCATCTTGACACCTGTTAGTGGATAAAATATATAGGGCAGTAATGTTCTCAAAGTTTCTGTGTTAAAACCGGAAAGACGTGAGCTGATTTGGAGGGTGGAGAAGTTGCAGTCTGCAGCCGTTTTTATCCATCAAGAGTAAAGTCCAAACCTTGAGAGATCAGGGCTGCTTTGGCGGCAAACCTGGGACCTATATGCCACAAGGTCATGATGTCATGCTTCGTATGAATGCATAATAAATACATTCAGACTGATTAAATAAGGAAATTATGAACTAACTTTGATTATTTTTAAATCTGTGGGTTAGCACTGTTTGCAGTTGCTGCAGTTCACAGACAGAAGCAATCCCAATTATTTAGAAAGCTACTGCTTTAAGTAGGACACAAGGCTATCTAAGATGTTTACATCTCTATTCTAGGAACAAAACTAAAGTTTAAAAATTTGAACATTTCAAAAATAAATCTTACAACTTTTTGTTGTGTGACTTAGAGAAAAAGATTATTTAAATGCAAAAGTAACATATTATAAAATAAATGTAATCTTCCTTGAAATTTTCTTTGACATGATTAAACAAGTGCTACTATTTATTAGTTTTAATTCCCATTATCATTATTAGAATGAGAGCAAAAGAGAAAACTCAATCACCTGGTGTTTGAATCTTGACACTATTCATTCATTTTCATCATAAAAACAAGTATCTGTGTTGCTTAAAGTGCTCAGCTTCCAAATCCTAAAAAACGCTGCAGAAAACCAGAATAGTGACCACAAGATAACTGGCCGGAACATGCAAATGAAAACAATGATAGTTTCCCTCCTTAATCAAGAACCTCTGTTTGCTGTTGGAGCGTCTGATTCGCACTCGTCCAAATCTGAAGAGAAGTAAAAGTTTGAATCCAGTCCTTGCATGAACAGATGCTTCTGTTGAGCCAGAAATGTAACTTTCCATTAACCTTAAACATGTAGCACTTGGAACAGACTGGTAAACTGAAAGGACAGGAGGCATTTATACTGCATTATCGGAAACCAATTTAAATCCTGGAAACGCTTACAAAATGAACAGTCCACTGGTGGAATAGTTACCCACTTGAGCCCTGCATCTAGTGTTCTCAGTGATGTTAGCCTTGCCCTGGCTGCAGGAGCCAAAGAGGAAGGGAAGACTGGGCATGATGCTGTTGTGTGCTGGCAAAACTGAAGGACTGGGTGAAAAAAAAAAAAAGAGGGAGAGATCTATGGCCAAAAAGTCCTGCTTTGGGGAGGGAGTCAAACATACTGAGCTGCTTTTCCAGCCTGTTAATGACAGGATTTAATCCAATCAATTTATGTCGATTTGGACCAGGAAAAGAGGGAGCGTGACAAGGGGCAGGGTAATGTGCTGGGAGTGGAGCCTTGGCCGCATCGCCGCCGTCCAGCTGTCGATGGCAGCTATTGGGCAGAAGTAAGGCAGAAAATTGGAAGAGAATGTTCTGGCAAAAAGAAAGGCAGGAGATGGCACCGGCTACTGGCAGGGACAGAGGACGGGGGGACAGAGAGAGTGCCTGAGCACCAGCCTTCCAAGGGATTTCCTATAGGCCCACATTTTCCCAGCCAAATAATTTCTAGCATTCTCGCATTTAAAGAGCAATAAACCCAGAGAGAGGAGCAGGAGTGTGAGGGGGGGAAACTGCACGCTTTCACCATTCCCGTCTCGGTGAGTGCCAGAAATAAAATACAAAAAGCCGAGATGGAGGCTTCTGTTGGAAAAAGAGAAAGTAAACTGGGACACGGTGTCAGTGAGCCTCCTTGTTCGGAGGCTGTTTCTGCTCTCAGTCTCACCATCAAGGCACTTCAGCTGCTGTTTATTTTAACACCTGTCCCCTAAAGTTCCTGGATTCAGTACGATAAAACAAATCAAAGCTTTTTCTTTCCAGCTTTGCTTCTTTGGTTCCCTTGGAACTAGTCCCCCAGAGTCCAACCATCAGCACAGCGGGGAAACTGCAGGGTTGGAGGAGTGGGGAGAGCATACCTCGATGGAGGGAGGCTCCTTCCGTCTGCCTCGGATCCAAGCTGCAAGGAGAGAAGAGAGGAGGAGGAAGAAAAAAAAACACAAGAGTGAGAACACCCACACAAACATACGCTGCACAAACAAAACCTGCAGTCATATTTAAAGGCTGCAGCTCCAGCATCACCGAGGAAGCCTCCATGCTTGCTGGGTATTGATTCGCAGCTTTTGATTTACTTGGTCTCGTTTATGTAAACCAGAAGCGCCCAGCACTACTGCACCTTGCAACAGGATTTTTTGTTTCTTGTTTTTTCGTAGTTAGTGCGTTTCATTGGGGTTAGATGAGACCTTCCAACACAAAGTGGCTCATAATTGTGAAGTGGAGGGGAAATTATAAGCTTAAATCTTTACAAATAAAAATCTGAAGCGTGTTGTGCATTTGCATTCAGCCTTCTTTGAATCAACACTTTGGAGAATCATCTTTTGTTGTAATTTGCATAATGCTCTCCTGTCCTCACCGGCTAGTTTAGAGTGGCCATGTCTTGTTAAGTTCTTTTGGATGATAAACTGATCAAAGCTTTGAAACAAGTTCAGAGTTTAACATTGATTTATAACATATGATAAATACAAAACATCAGTTTGGACTTTGTGTTGGCAGAACCGGGTCAGCGTCCATCGTCCTTGGTCTTCAGATTGTAAAGCACATGCTCTGTCACTTCTAATACACACCTCCATCCCTCCCTCCACTCCTCAGCAGAACTCTCTCCATCACATCCCTTTTCCCTCCCTCTGTTGAGGAAGCTCTATTCTGGCTGAGCTGGCTGCACAGCAGAGCAGGTTAAAGGGAGCCAGAAACAGAGAGAGAGAGAGAGTGAGAGAGAGAGAGAGAGAGAGAGAGAGAGAGAGAGAGATTTTGCAACTCTTGCTCCAGCTAGCATGGGGATTCTGGGCCTCTTTTATCCGTTTCTTATTTGCATCCTGATGAAAATGCATGAGGGATGGGGCGAGGCAGGATGAGGGGGTTTAAGGTGGATAAAGCCAGTCTGAGACACAGGGAACAGTTTGTATCCAGTTGTAAGAAACACTTTTTATGGTACGGTTGTATAACGTCGGCAGAAGGCATCTTTGATAAACTCATTCCCAGCCCCCCTTCCATCTTGCAAGATGAAGGGAGAGAGAAGAAAAAAAAGTACTAAATCATTGGATTAGCCAAGGTCCCAGAAGATGAAGCCATGGATCTGTCATTCTCTTTTATTTTTGCTCCTTTTTTTGTTTTTTGTTTAAAATTAGTGATAAGTACAATATGCGGCACAGATTCTGCAGCCCAAACGTACCTTCCCACTCTATCGGAATGCTGCCCTCCATATATTCATGCTCTGCAGGATTGGCTGCTTCCACCATCCGCTTGGCACGGATCTGCCTCCCTGGAAAGGGAAGAAAAATATATAAAAAATAAAAAGACAGCAAGTGTGATTTGATGGAGGTGCTCGCCAATGTTGCACACCAAATGCAAAGGGATATAAACACAAAGTAGTCCAGACACAATGTTCTCCAGACACACAGACAAATCCACGCCGGAATGACAGCGCTGTGACAGGCCATGGATGATTACCTCGCGGCCCTCGGGCCCTTCTCCTCAGATCTCGCTGAGTGGCTCCAAATCTGGGCTAAGCCTTTATGCAAATGGGCTTTTCCTTTAACCCAACCAACCACGGCCCCCCTCCACCGGCTACCTCTTCCAATCACAGTGCCCTGGCTAACAATGCCCTCCAAAATCAACATCAAGCCCAGCAGGAGACAAAAGAGGTCAGATATCAGAGGGAACAGGAGAGGCACGAGCTGCTTGGAATATTAAGCGTTCCTTCTCCCTATCTGTATACAGCACGACGCTCGCTGGCAGCAAGGCCGCTGCCAATTATTTTGGTCAAATCTGCTGATTAGACAAGTTTGGCTGGCACACAGTGACATGGAGACGGCGACCAAAGGAGGGGAGGGGGAACCACAGATATACAGAAGAAAGAACCCACTTTTTGCCGTCTCGTCTTCACACGAGTCGTGTTCAAAAATAACTAGTTCTGTGTTTCCATAGTTTCTCTCCTCACAGGTAGTCAGATGTCTATCTGAGAAGGGATGAGGCGATGAGGGAGAAGGAAGAAGCAGGGAGGCAGCAAGAGTGAGAGAGAGCGTGCTGATGCATGGCAAACATGGCTTGAAGAAGAAAAATGTATGGGCAAAGAAAACAACACGCTCCAAAACACAGACAATCTGTCAGGATTCCATCACAGTCTCTCTGCAGCTCACTGGACACGGACAAATGGATGCAAGCAGCGCCATGCGCACTGCAGACTGATGGCTTTAATGTTTACTTCAGCCATAACAGATAGCTCTGGCACTAGGATGGATAAACGATGGCCCTACAATGTGACGAAGCGAGTTTTGTTCACGGCCCTTGGTTCCCCATCGAAAATCAGTGCCTGTGTGCTGTTCTGTAATTATGTCTTGTGAGGATGATTCTTTTCCTCACTCCATCCAGTCCGTACAGTAATCAGGTCAGCTAATTAGGCTAGTAATGCTTTAGTTCTGCCTTGGTTCCCACTAGGTTGTCACAAAAGGCCCCTCGCAGACTCCGGCTCAGCATGCAGATGGATTTCGCCGATATCCGAACACCAGATTTTACCTGTTCTGCTAAACTACAGCAAAAAAAAAGAAAAATGAACAATGTGATCCTTCAATTAGCTAGCAAAAAACAATCTTAGATGTCTCTTGGGAAAATGCTTCCTTGAAATTCTCCCAAGATGGCACGGCAAAGACAACTGCCTGGAAACAATAGGCTGCGATTCTCTAGGCAATACTAACTAAGGCGTTTAACAGGTATGCTAATTATAAACAGATCATATCCATATTTGCATCAGGAGTGGGTGGCAGCAGAATGAAATGGAAAATTGCATTAAAGTCCCCACATGCAATGTGCTTAGCGAGCTAATGCGTAAATAATAAGCATAAAGAGAGGAGCTTAACTTTCTCTCTGTTTCTCCCTCCCCTCCTATTCCCCCCCTTCCTGTTTGACGCCGACATGCTTCCACTCCTATAACGATGATTTTGCAGCATGACTAAACCCCACTTCCTGTGCAGGTTTTATCCCTGGATTTTAGTGACAAATACTGTTTGTACATACATTTTGGATCCTCCCAGCATGTTTGTGATGGACAAACAGTATTGTACAAACAGTATTTATTTGGATTTGCATTTTCCAAACCATAAACCTGTGGTTGAGAAAAGCTTAATACAGAGTTGGCTTTATAAAACTATATTGGGTGGTTTGCATATCTTAAGCTCAACCAGCAGTCTCTATAGTTAACAATAAACTGGAAAAGGCTTTCACAAAAGATAGCCACAAGTCGTGTAAGGGACACAGCAAACATGTGGGAGATGGTTCTCTAATCAGATGAGACCAAAACTGCTCTTTATCTCCTTTCATGCAAAAAAAAAAAAACACACAAAAAAACACTGTATATCAACCTAACAAATTTGTGACAATGGAACATGATGGAGGAAGCGCCATGCTACGTAAAAGGTAGGCATAGTTTAAGCGAAGATAAGTGGAGTTAAACTGGATTGGAGCTAAGCAGTCTTGCTGGATTGCCAAAACATTCTGAGAATCTTTGCTAAGTCATAAAACTGATGTTCCTAGAAGCTCACCATTCAATCTGACTGACCTGGAGATGTTCTGCAAAAGAGACAATTTGCAAAAAACTTTGTTTCCAGATGTGCAACACTGATAAAGACACACCTGAAAAGACTTGCAGTTGCAACTGCAGCCAGAGGTGGTTCTACAAAAGTAATGACCCAAAGGACTGAATACAAATGTACACTTGTTTCAGATGCATTTGTGCTTAAAACTGTTGAAACCTTCACAACTAAGAACTACTTTACATTGATCTATCCCAGTAAGTCCCAGTGAAATACAGTGCTTGTAAAGTGAATAAGTTAAAGGGTTTTGCACATCTTTTCATCTATCCACAACTTAAAAAGTTACTAAGGTCAGACCATATTGTGCTGGATCTTTTCAAGACTGTTTCCCAGAACCAGTGAATTTGCATTTAAACATCTTAATACCTAAATATCAATATTGCATGTTTAATGGTAGAATAACTTCTTCCTGCCACATCCAGCCATCAGTATGTAATCTGTCTGCTCCACAGTTCTTTCTCCACCTTGAGTAAGAGACACAGAGAGCTATGAAGGGTGTTAGGAGCTCACAATCTCTGTGGGCCCCCTTGTGACACATCTGCCTTCTCATCACTCACTAGGGGGAAGCCTTTTTACTAGTCAAATACACAAATACACACCTGTACACACATTCACCAACACACAACTAGCTAGAGAGCAAGGCAGATTAACCTGAGGGACAGGAGCGAGGACGCTGCCTCTTTACCGTGAAGGACAAACGCAGCACCGCCTTGGAGAGGAGGGGGAGGGTCCAGCAGCAGGGAGGAATGAAATCCCACAGCATAAATATTCATGAGCCATCTCACCTGTCTGAGCACAACTCATCTGTGAGGCTGGCTGTGAATCCTGGGGGAGGGGAGAGGAAAAGGAAGGCAGGGAGGGAGGGAGGAAAGAAAGAAGGATGGAAGCGAAGGAGCAAGATGGGTGAGGGGGTTGCCGTGGCAGCCGTACCTCAATCCTTCCCATTCGTTAAAATAAGACATGATGCGCTCTGAGGGATGCTCTTTGAGCCCTGAACACACCCCACTAAACTCCATCACCTGCTTCAACACGCAAACCCCTCTCTCCCTCACTCCTCCTTCCTCCGCCCAACAATCTCACACATCAGCTCCCAGGTGAGTACCGCTGGGGGGCGGCCCGAGAGGTTGTTCACCTCCACAATGTCATCCCCGGTATCTTCATGCCATTTCTTTGGCTGCGTCTTGTTTTTTTTTCTTGCAGAGAAAGATGTCAGGAGAAAATGCGTCGGAAGACATTCCTTAAAACACACTGTGCACCAGACCCCAACAGGTGGACTCTGTCACACCCTCCCTTTATCACCACACTGACATGTACAGCCTAAAAACACCGTGTTCATTTGTGTTGTACCAGAATGCAACATCCCACTCCAATCAGAACATGCTCACCTAGTCTTTACCCTTGTCATCGTCCAACTGGCATAGCTCTCAGACGTAACCTTTACCAGATACATAAATTACCTTTTAGATGCAAATGACCACTTCTACGGAGGAGCACAAACAACTTGATAAGAAATTTTCTTGCAGGACAGGAGCTTTCCTGCCCTGAAGTTTCTTTCAGGGAAACTTCCTGCAAGAAATTTCTGTAGAGGAATTTGCACAGCTGGAATTCTGTACAAATTCATATACAGCTCACAGGAAGAAAAATATATATATATATAAAAAAAACTAAAATAAGGGGCTGGTTTTTAAGGAAACTGAAACTAACTTCATTCAATACAAACACACAGTAGTTTTGACTGGTGGAAAAAATATAGTGTTTTTATACATTTGTCTTAAAATTATGTTTCCACTTTTGTCCGTTGTGTAATCAGATTAAAGGCCTCTCCAAACCAAGCTCCTGGGCTGAATTTCAACCCCCGCTTGCCCTTGACTAAGTATAATTTCTGGATCTAGCCTCCTCTGAATCACCCACTGATTGAGTTATTTTGACCACTTGGATTTCGTGAAACTCTGTAAGCAGCAATTTCCAAAGTGAAGAATGAGGCAGTGGTTTTTGTGCATGTTTGTTGTAAATATGGTTGCATGACATGAAGAAAACATGCAATTGTGATATCTCAAGGACCCTATTGGTTATGATAAACCCACATTTTTCTCACTCTTAATGAGGGCTGGCCCCTACTCAGGTGTGGTTGGCATGGTGTCAAGCATGGATATGTTAAATTCCTTGCAGATTGTGATAACTACTGGACACAGTGATATAGAGATAAGCACTGATTTTAGGCATTGTGCAACTTTAAAAAATAGGGGTGAAAAGTCTAAATAAGAATGTTTAGTATTAAAAGCATCCAACTGCAATGTCTCCATCTCTCAATAGAGAGCAGCATTCTCAGCCAGATGGGGAAGGTTTTGGACTTTTGGGGCAAAAATAAAAAAAGCCTCCTTGACAGAGCGGGCCTGTCAGGTCGCATTCAGCCAAGTTTATTTATCTCCAGCTGAGCTGTGTGTGGGGAACGGGTGAATGCCTTCATCATAACAGACAGCCTTATAAAGATGGAGAGATCCAATGAGCATCACTGATACATAGGAGTGACGATGCACCCATAAAGACACCCTCTCATCTCCCTCCCAATCTCTTTTCCAGGAGGGAAAAAAAAATCATAGGAGACATGTGTGAAGCCTGCAACCATGGTTACCCATTATACTAAAGCCTAGTGATGTGGGATGAGGTTTAGAAGGAAAATGCCAGTCATTGTTTTCCATCAGTTCTACAGAGAGGAGGAGCTTGAGTGTAATGTAATGATCAGTTTAATTTATCAGATACTTTCCTGATCCCAAAGAGTTTTGAGCAATTTATGATAAAATGTGGGAGAATTATTAATTTTAAATACAAAATCCAATTTAATCTGTTTGTTACTGTATACCCAAAGGCGGGGAGACATAAAGGTTGCAGTGATCCTTTGGCCCGCTCTGTCTGAGACCACCCATCCTTACAAAGTTACTCACCAACTCCTAAATGGCTTGTAAAAGGAACTACGGTAAGGCAGGAAGTCGGAATCCTTTGTGAGGCTATGGGGCGGTCTGGACCCCCCCTTTCCTTTCCTTCCTCCACACCTCTTCTGAGGCCCATGTGCGTGTTGTTCACAAACCTAGCTGTCCACTCCTTTCTGTTCACCTCCAATCCTCCATGCTCCCTCCACCCCTTTCCCTCCATTACATCTTCAAAAACCACCACTCTCTCACCATTAACCTATCGCTACCACCTCTCTTTCCCCTTCCATATATACACCTATTCATTTTACCCTGTCAGAAACCCTCCATTCACTTTTACTCCATCCATTCTTTCCTCCACTCCACTCTATAATTTCACCCCAATATGTCAGCACCTTCTTTGTTCTTTGTCACTCATTCCATGTACCCCACCTTCTTTCTTCCACCCTCCAATAGTTTCCCCTGGTCTTATCTTTTCTCCTTTCCTTTTCCACTTTGCCTGATTTCTCTCTGCCTGTCTGTTTTATTAAAATATTCTGACTTGAATAAGCAGTGGCAGGCTCCAGGAGCCGTCTGCTGCTGTGCCTTACCTGTCTGTCAGTCTTCCAGGTTGAGTTTCTGACCGACAAAGAGTCCTCGAGTGTCAAAACACATCTAGGCCAGCTGAATATTATTATTTTACATTGACTCTCTGGTTCCTTCTCTTTGTAAATCATGGAGTAAATGTAGGCTAGAAAAAAGGAAAAAAGAAAAAAAAACTCAATAAATTACATTTCTGAGTATCTTATCGGGATTTTATATGATATACTGACACAAAGCAGACTGAAATGTTTGCCCTTTCTCTTTTGGCCCAAAAGTTCAAGTTCAGTAAGCTTAATTGGACAGCAGATGTAAATATCAATTTTCAATTGGCTTTACCTTCCTCAGTGTTAAACTTGCTGTTGCCTATTCAAAGGTTTTCTTTATAACTTTATACTACGTATTCACCTCTATCGGTTTTCTCAACAACGGTAACCAGTTCCCTTGATTCCACTGAATAAATCCACCCACACATCATGTTGCTACACCTGCTCTGTTTCACAGTAAAAATGGAGATGTCAAGGTATAGAGTTAGTTTTTTTTTTGTTTTTTTTTACGAATAGCATTTTGCTTAAAGGTTCAATGGTCAGTTCAGGAAACCTGGGCAGTGGCACAGTTGGTAGCTTTGCCGCTTTGCCAGGTCCTGGATTCGAATCCTGGTGTTTCTGCATAGATTTTACATGTTCTCCCTGTGCATGTGTTGGTTCTTGGTTGCACTGGAGTTTATTTAGAGTTTCTAAAAGTAAATAGGGCTTAATTATTTTTTTTTTAAAACTTTTTTCTTTGGGAAATTTTTCTTTTTGAAAGCCATGAATGGTTTCACATTCTCTTCACCCTTTCGCATAAATTTATGTTGATCCTATTACATGAAATCTTAATAAGCTCCACTGACATTTTTTGTTCCAGGCTGAGAAAATGTGGAAAAGAGTTCCAACGAGAACGAAAACTCCTGTAAGGCACTGTATATCTCCAGCTGCACTGCAGATAGGCAGCAGTTAATGGACCTCCAAAACACTTGAACCCTCATTGCTGGATCACAGCCCACTTGGATTGTTCCGCCATTGAAAATAAATGCGGCCACTCTCTCATTTTCAGCATCTATTTCTTCAAATGCCTTTTTAATGAACAAGCGAAGTCACTCCATGATGAGCCACAAGACACACATGCAAATACGCTCTTGGCAGGGCGCATGGAGCTAGATGAGCTAGACCCTATAATGATTAAAGAACCTTCATTTAAATCCCCACGCATTGCATCGCCGCTGATCAATTAGCATGATTTACAGTGGCGGTTCTGGACACTGACGCTCCTGTAAACACTGACTCGGTGTCCTATGGCGGGATAGACCTTCCTTCATCACACCCAGGGGATGACTTGTGGCAGAATGAACAGCCATTTGGACCCTCGTCTCTTTCCGCTGTGAGTCTTTGGGTGGAAATATGAGGCTTGAATCAACGCTCTGATGACACACAGCCATCTGTTGTTGTGTTAAGTGTGTTAGGGCATGAAGTGGAGAGAAAACACACAACTAATGATATTCTCCCTCTCCTCCCCCTCTACTTTCTTTAAAAATACAAATTTGAGGTGTGCAGCTGTCACGGCACATTAACAGATGCATTAATGCAAAAGAACACACCTCCTTCCTCAGCCTCCAACAGTCGCCCCGTCCTGAAAATAGCAGAACTGTGTACTTGTTCACTTCATAGAACCAAGCTGGGGATACTAATAAATAATAGACAAAGAGAGAGAGAGGAGATAGTGATAGGACGACAAGTCAATGCTTCTTTTCTCTCCAGCCTGCGTGGCACACCTCTGAAGAACCTCTGAATCTCTTCCATTCTCCACACAGCACAAGAGGACCAATAGATTAAAACTGCATGGCACACACACACACTCACCCCCACACACACACACGGCTAAAACGAACAGCGCTAAAAATACATTCCTTTCACTGAGACATGAAAGGAAACTGCCTTTCCCCTGTCCGGTATTGAGCAGCCATTGATTCCAAGACAAAGGCTACACCTCCTCAAAGAGGTAAGAAAAAATAGCAATCATACAGGCAATTATTTTCAAATGTGCCTGCAGCAGCCGATAATGTCAGCGTGCCTCTCACTTCCCTAAATAAAAAAAGGGAAGGGATAGTAAGGCGGGCGCCGGGGCTCCGGGTCTGGCTGCTGAAGACGAATGAGCCCATCCAGAGAGCGCTCAGGCTTTCATCTGGGCAGCGTGACACGGTGCCCCCATGCAGAGTGAGGTAGATCTGGGCCTGGGAGACAGACGCGCACGTAAAACAGACAGGGGAGAATATAGATTCTCAGCTCAGCACAGTGAAAACAGCGACAAGGCAAAGACCTTCTAAGTCCAGTGGCCACATTGTCAGCGGCTCTCTTGTAGGCGAGACGCACAGGAACCCCGCAGCCTGCAGAGCAGCTCTTTCTGTGAGCTCTTTAAAGCTGCTGGACCAGAAGCCGAGATTCGTTTTCCTTCACTCTCCCTCTATAAGTCCCCGTTATACCCATGCCCTTTCATTTTGATGAGGAGCAACATCTGAGGATAGGGATTTAGAAGGCTCTCTGCTGGGTCTATCCCTCTATGCTAGTGTTTTGAATAGAATCTTCACTGGACTTACTTCAAAGGGGAAAAAATGTAGAGGCTGAAATACAAGGGGAAGGGCAACAAAAAAAAAAAAGCACAACCCAAATAGAGCTTGTTGAAATCAAATCAGACAAATGCACATAAAACAAACAGAAAAACGTTTTTCCATCATGGCAGCCATTATAGCCCTAACTCGCAGTCTACCTCTGGCTCGTAGAATTGCTTACGCCCCAGTTTTCAAAAGTTAACGGATGGAGAGAGGTAGAAAATGGAAGCAGCTAAGCATGGATAAATGTGGAGAGATGGACAAATGGGTAGATAGAGCGGGGAGACAAAAGAGAGAGAAACTCCTCACCTATTTCGAGCAAAACTTATGCGCTTGAGTGAAAAGCCCTGTGGTCTGTGCCTCCAGGCCCTGAGCCCTTGCTTGGCCCATCAGTTTGAGATCAAAAGCTAGCTTCTGCAAGACATATAGACTGAATAATGCATATGATTTAGTTCCACAAGGTTGAATGGAGACAAAAGGATGCAACACTTGCTTTCTATGTTTATTATAAATGCAAATACAAGCATTTATTTGTGCCCGCCTGCTGCTTAGGCTTGTGTTTATCTCAACAGTATTTTTTGTTGCTTTTATTTTTACATAAACCAGCTAGCCTATATGCAGTTGTGAGTCTTAGCAATGGGACAGTGCATACATTACCTTGTAAGCATGCTAGAGAGCAGCTTTTGTGATGTCTCATTTGAATAGGTTGACAGGCAGGGGTGGAGGAGCTGCCTTGTAATGAATTATAAATACGATGCGGGTGAAAGATTCCCCCGCAAAAACTGCTGAGAAAAGGTGAACCAAAAAATAATAATAAAATAAAATGAAGTCACGTTCAGGCAGAAAAAAAAGCAGAAGCTTAATCTGCAAGAGGTGGATCCTTCCACTACAAAGCCGAGGATGCAAAATTGTAATCCTACATAAATTGTACATACAGTGCCTTGCAAAACCAGTTTATGTGATACAACAACACAAAGTTGTGCAGAATTTTGAATCAGAAGAAAAATAAGATGTTGCTTTCCATATTTATTTACTAAACCAGGACTGGTATGCATGGGCATCTGGCCCTCCTGAGTAAATATTTCATAGATTCTGTTGTGATCACATTACATACCTTAATATACACTAAACCATTCTATTGTAGCTTTGACTTCATGTTCAGAGTTGTTGTCTTTGCCCCTCTTTTGAAATATCTAAAAGATGTTGCCCTATACCTGAAAAAGAAAGCACTCCCAAAGCATGACACTCCTGCTACCGTGTTTCACACTGACTATAGTGTGTTCAAGGTAATGTACAGTGATATTTTTCTGTAATACAAAGTATTCTCAATGTCTCCGAAAAGGTTCAATTTTGGCCTCAATTGACCATAGCACCTTCATCCACATGTTGGCCTTGATAGAACAGCTGTATTTATGCAGCTATATCTATTCTGAGACTCTAATTGAGTGACTTTCTGAAGGTCAGTGTTTGTGCTGGATTTTATCTAAAGCAAAATGCAGTGGATTGCAATTCTATACTACTTTCAACATTCTTCATTTATGGATTGTTTTGATGACCACATAACATTGTCCTTCCATTTCACATATTTAGCACAACTTTGTGTTGGTCACATAACCTTCCAATAAAATCCATATTTTCAAGAGGAATGAATAGTTTTGCCAGCCACAGTCGACATGCAGTTACATTTAAATGCATTGTCTTGTTTTTGCAAATAATGTAACAGTCTAAGCTGCACATATCTCAAACTACAACAAGGAACTCTATTAATGCAAACAAACATTCAATCTCTGTATTGTGGTTGTCATGATTGTCTTCACCCCATCAGACAATTTAGAGCTAAACTCAATTTCAGTTTGGAAAGACTCACCCTACTTCTCGCAATAGAGTTTGGAAGTTATATTCCGATGGACACAGTTCTTCTGATTGGTGTGAGTGATACCAGGTTTCAGCAGGGCCTCTTTATAAATAATAATCAGACGCAGAATTGCCGCTTGGCTGCTATTTGGATTGTTGCACCATCTAGCGGCAAAAATTGAGTACTACAACAGTAAGAGGGTAAGGACAGAACGATTCAGGGGAAGGTTAATGTCAGAATCTACAGTAAACAAAAGAACAATGTCACATTAATGCGAATGAAGAACTTAGATACCTACAATTGTCGTTTCTGACTTCGTAAGAATTAATTGAAAGTTGGATAATAAAAATGCAGCAGAAACTACAGAAACTTAGGTAACAGAGCAAGAACTACATTGTCTGATTCGATGATGTCAGGGCTTATTTAAGACTTTACCGAACGGTTTCCAAAGTTGGCTTCATATGTCTCATGTGTAAGTTTTATACTTGAAATCAGGACAAGCTAATTTTAACAAAAGTGTTGATACCTGTCCACGTCTTCTGTTCGGGAATAGAGTAATATTTATTCCCCAAATGATCTGTCCCGACGTGTTCACGTACTATTCCAAAGGTTCGCCGAAGGAGGCCAGCAATCCTGCTCATTTTTGGAGGACACCCCGAGAATTTTGGAGAGCAATGGTTTATCTAGTGACAGTTGGCTGCCTTCTCCTACGTCTTCACTTTACAGCAAGCATCCCGTTTCGTGATTGGTCAGCCACATTGCTCCAACCAATCACAGCCGTTATTGTTGTTTTTGCGTCACTAGAAAATATGGCGGCTCATTGTTTGGAACCGATGTGAAACTAGTTAGGATTCGTTCCAAATAACAATTAAAAATGCAATAATAGCACTTTACAGTACTTAAACTTTGTTTTTAAACGCGTAAAATTGTTTAACGCAAATTGTTTTGCTATAAAATGCTTTATATAATTCGCATATATTCCGCATGGATTGTAAATTCACCTTAGCTTTGGTGTCATGCTAGCCTTTAAGCTATTTTAGATACAACTGGTGAAAATGAATCAGCGTTTTGATTTCTACAACCAAATTTCTTCAAGTTGATGCGATGTTGGGATTCTTATCAGCTAGACAGGCCGGTGTGGATGACCCTTTACGACTTAGGCGTGCTGAGTCAACGAGAAGGTGAGGGGAAAATATACGATGGATATTAAATATGCTGATATTCCCTGGTAGATTTGAAGTGTTTGTAAATCGTTTATAGCTGGTTAAGTTGAATGGTTTGCGACACTGTTGTACAGGAAAGTTTTAATGACTCAAGATTTATATAAATTAGATTTTCTAATTCAAGTATCTGCCGTGATATTAAGTGGTTATTTAAACATCTTGTTAATCATCATGTTAAATGCATATTTATATACTAATTGGAATATCTCAAAGGAAGCATACCAAAGTGGCCTATTTCAATTCTTCTTTGCTACTTTATTGAAATAATTATGCTCTTTTACCCTGGAGGGTCATGATCCTGGTACATTTTTCATTTTGTAGGTCAGAAACAGACAGGTCTGGGAACCCCTTGTCTAAAGAGTAAGGCTGTAATGATCGAAGTTGAATTCGAAGTTCAGTGCAAAAGTACCTTCTTCATCTTGAAGGAAAATTTAATGAGATCTTCAAAAAGTCGTTGTGGAAAGTGATGATCTAAATTAATTATCTATTAGATTATTAATAATCTTGCTTTACAACTATAATGTGTACTATTAGTATATGTGTAAAGAATACTAAGAAGCAGGCGTGGACTAAAATTGCATGTCTTGTGACAAATATTTATAGCTTTGCCTTTAAGCTGATAACTTTGTAGCTTTTTTCTGTACCCCAATGTTTCTTTTGCAGGTTGTTTTCAAAAACTGTCATCTGAATATCAGGTTTCATGCAATTTATCTATGTCTGTCAGAGTCCTCAGTCTGAAGCTAAATCCTGACAGAGATGTGGACCGGATCCATGGAAATGGGATCAATACCATTGACATTGATGCGATTGAAGGCAGATAGTAAGTTTACTCAGTCATCGTTTTATTACAGTTATACTGTACAGGTTTAATGTTATTGTTGTTCAAGTTTGTGTTTTATCATTATACTGTTACACCTGCACATATTACTAATTCTTGGATTTTAGTTAACCAGAGTTATCCACTAATCTAATTGAAAAACATCTAGGAAAAATTTATAAAATCTCAATAGGGCAACATGGTTGTAGTATTCTATTTTTAAATGTCAATTTACAAGCAGTAAGTTATGTTAAAGAATGAGAATCATATGAAGTCATAAATATTTAAAGGAAGTAATTTGTTTTGAGAATAAATATTTTACCATTTGTTAGTATGTTGTCTGGAGGGGCAGATGGAGTTATTGTCATCTATGACCTGGAGAACCACAGTGGGAAACAACAGTACACCTGCCGACCGGTCCGGACTGTTGGAAGGTAAACGTCAACTTATTTATTTCGTCCACTAGAGGGCAGCAATCTGTTATTATTCTGTTTTTAAGTAGCTCACACGATTTTTGCAAGGATGTAACACGACAGTAATTAATTTTTATTTCCTACCAATACTAAAACATGATCAGAAGACACTATTTAGTGTAGCTATGTCTTGGAGGGTTTGACTATGATTTTTGTTTTCACAGGTCAAGTCGACATGTCCACAAATTCAGTGTGGAGACGGTTCAGTGGTATCCTTACGACACAGGAATGTTTGTCTCTAGTTCCTTTGACAAGACCATGAAAGTGTGGGACACAGAGACTTTAAAGGTACAAATCTTGTTTACTACACTACCTCTATTGTAGTAAATATCTCTAATAGATTACTGAAATAATTGTAGGGCAGTTGCTTTTCAGCTGGATTTGGTGCCTCAGTGAAAGTGGTGGAATTTATGAATGTCGGGCCACATAATCAAAAAACCTCCAGGCCTCTTCTAAAAAACTAAAGTTGGAGAGGAGCTTTATCTGTGATCATAATAATTATTCAGAGCATTGATCCAAATCAGTGAACAAATAGCACAGTAGATGCCTGTAGATTCCTGCACAATCTGATATATTGTCACCTTCCTAAAATAATAATAATAAGTAATTTTTAGCCAGAATTGATACCGACAAAAAATTCCCTTTAGACTTTGGCCATTATTTTAGAAGCTGACAAATTGGATCATTTTTACAAAGAAAATTGGCCAAATATCAATATCATGGACAACTATGCAACAACAACAACAGTGCTTATTTTACTTTTTAACTTAAACATCTGTTTGATTTTTAACTTAGTTGTTCGGGTTATAGATCACATACATTTTCTGGACTGATTTATTTTGTCATGTCTGAACATTTCTCCTTATAGGGGAGTGTAATTTTTTTATATTCACAGTCTACCTCTTACATGAATAACTTCAGCATACTGATTTCCCCTTTTTGCACTTTCCTCCACCTCTCGATCTGTCTTTCTTCTTTTCTGCTTCATGCGTCCCACCGTTCTATGTCCCATATGGCAGGCCTGGAGCTGTGCTAGAATTACGCTGGCACCAATGTTGCCTCTAAAGGTCGCAGAAGGGACAGAAAAGAACCCACTAACCTTTTAATTAGTTTACTCTATATGTGTGAGCGCCACGCAAATGCACGCTCTCTTCTTTTTCCAATGTGTTGTGAGTTTTGCATTGTTGTTCTTTGTCTTTTTTTATTTTTGTGTGTGACATTTGTATGCAAACAGATCTTCCTCTGTATGTGTGTGACTGAGTGTTTGTGAAACCCCGCACCCCTGTCCTGCTCCCACTGGCACAGTCCATGCTCGTGCTGGCGCTCACTGACAGATGGAGCACAGAGAAGCTTTTTATGTTTACAGAAGAATTTGCATTGTAACCAATGCAAATTGGCTGCAATTTCGGTTGCCTGAATGAGCGCTGAGCTGCTGTGGCTTCTCTCTTTTCCCTCTTATATTAATTTTTTTCAGTGATCTTTGTTTTTCTTCTCTTTTTCTGCTGACATTTGTCCACACTAAACCATAAGGCTCCTGTTGTTCAATTAATCTTTATATTATATTTCCACTTATCTTATCTAAATATACAAAGATCCGATTATAAATTGCTCATTTCTTCTTTGCTGTTTTTTTTTAGCCAGCTGAAGTGTTTGAGTTTGAGGGGAATGTCTACAGTCATCACTTGTCACCCATTGCCAGGAAGCACAGTCTCATCGCAGGTGTGTTTTCTCTCACCGTGACTTGTTGCTCATCCTAGTGACACGAAACATCCTCAGAATTTTCTTGCACTTTTTGCATTGAGTTCAAACACAAAACCAAGAGCAGAAATCCCATTAGTTTATCTGTCTCTCTTCAGTTTTTGTGCAACATGTTGCTCCACAAGTTGACACAGACAGAACTCCTCACAGCGCACCTCAGGCTGTAAAATGACATCAACCTTGAGGGGATAAAATAGGGTCCGAAACTGATTACATATGAGCACACTTCAGCGGAGAAGCATTGTCGGAATCTTGGTGTTCCCGGGTAACGAAGCAGGACCAGCAGGTCCGTCGTGCCTGCTGAGTGTGTGCTCTCGCAAACGCACTAATAAGTTCGTTGTCACATACAGGAACCAGTTTCTTCAGCTTGCCTCCTGCTTTAGACCGAAGGTGTTCCTTCTCAGACAGGCCTGTCAAACAGGTTACATGCATCCCCCACACTATGGCTTTGTTACCATGGAAGCAAAGGCTTTTAAGGGAAACTTCCTGAAAAGTAATTTGATCTCACATGTTTAGTGTTTTGTATGAAGTCATATTTTAACCACCATCTAAAGCGATAGTTGGTTTTGTGAATGATGTCTACCTACGTTTCCTTTTTGTCATGACTTCAAAGGAAGAGGGTGTGAGTCTGTTGCTTATCACTAGTTATTTTAGCCGGATCTTATCTGTAAGATTCTAGAATTTTAATATTGTGAAAAATATTCTGACAGAATTTACATGAGGGTAATTGCTGGATGCTAATAGGGAGAAATATTATTTTGAAACTATGTAAATAAACTTTGATTGGTATCATATACTTTGAGGGTTGTGCTTATCATCTGTTTTTCTTTTATCACTGTGTGTGTGTGTGTGTGTGTGTGCTTCCAGTTGGTACCAAAAATCCTAAAATTCAACTTTGTGACCTGAAGTCTGGTTCTCGGATCCACGTTCTTCAGGGTTTGTGTTCTTTTGTACAATAAGGTTCATTTTTCTGTGCATAAAGCAAAGGCATAGCTCCAACATAGAATATAATTGTTTTGTTAAAACTGATGTAATCATCTGGACTTACTTAAATAGATCATCTTTACCATTAAATCATCAAAAAAATTTTTATATTTGGAATCAAATTAGACTAAATATAAGTGAACCTAAACCGGACCAGTGTGGACCGCACTGACTATAGATGCCTGGTTATGATTTCAATTTGTATGTTCTGTAAATAGCCTTGAGGTTCGATTTTTTTGTGACTTTGCTTTGAGTAAATAAACAGAACTGTATTGAAATAGATTTAACAATCAGAATTGATCAAATGTTGCATTTTGGGAACTCTTGCAGTAGAAATCCAAGAAAGCACACAAATAGTTGATAGTCCTGAATAATAAACATTCTTGAAGTTGAATGATTGTTTTTCTCAGAGTTGACATTCTTTTACATAGATTAGTAACATAGACTAAATGCAGGATAATAAAGAAAGTATGAGTGCTTTCATTTTTATTGGATCTTAAAGAAGTTGTATTAGATACACATTTGCATTTCAGAAAGGCAGAAGCACCAGTTTTGCTCAAACCCCCATGGGAGGAACCACTAGAGAAAAAGTGTTGTAAGTTCATGACGATAAAACTGAGGCTGTCGTCATTGTGAGCAGAGCTTTAACCAGGCATATAGCTACATTTTTATAAAAAATAAATGCACTGCAAATTCTTTGATAAAGGCAGCAGATTAGACCCCTTAATGCACCAAAGGTTATGTGTCTTATCTTATCTGATTTACAGTGAACACAGAAAACATTTATCAAAGCATAAGCTATTGGTTATTGATTTAGAAACTCAAAACGGCTGGAGTTTGTTTTGATATATTTGATGAATAAAGTTTAAAATCAGTCTGGGACTTGGCAATCGCAGATCACTCAACCCAGAAGAATTTGGCATTCATTTCAAATATCTGAAGAAATGATCGATGCATCTCTAATGGAAATTTTCTAAAGCTTTGTGAGCTGTCCATTTGCACAGTATATGTGGTTGTGTCCATATTTATATGTTAACCAGTATAATATTTGCATATCCAGGTCACAGAGCAGAAGTACTGTCCGTGCGGTGGTCGCCAAGATACGAGAACATCTTAGCAACTGCCAGGTAAGCTCTGCTTTGCAGCAGTGTGTGTGTGTGTGTGTATGTATATACATATACATACACACATATATATATATATATATATATATATATATATATATATATATATATAGAGAGAGAGAGAGAGCTGAACCTGGTTTGCAGTTTGAGCATCATATAAAGACAATGCTAATTAAAGTTGTCATAATCTCCACCATGCTGTGGCCCAGCTGATTGTGGCATATAACATCCCAGCCATCTGGCCACATTTAGAGTCAAGGATAATGGTAACATCCCTACCAGACAGGCAATGTGGTGGTTTAGTGGCGCTGTCAGTTTAGCATATGGTGGATACAGTTCCCACCTATTTTCATGCCACATTAGACCAGCTAATTAACCCACTGGGATCGGTGCACCACTCTGCCTTTAGACTATAAGTGATTTTGAAAACTACTGGCACAGCGAGGAGCCTAGAGTAATGTACGGATGTTATAATGAGCCAGCATGGTAATTCCCAACAGAAAATTGACCTTTAAAAACAAGAATTAGGTTACAGACACTGTTGTAAATAAACAATATTGAGGTTCTTTATTGCAGATGCCAGCTGAAATTAAAACACACTGGCTTCTGTCACGTATTAACAAGGAGAAAATAAATGTGCAAATAATGTCTTCTATTCCTTCCTCTAAGTGCAGACAGCAAGGTGAACATTTGGGATGTGCGGCGAGCGTCAGGTAGTCTTTTCACTTTGGATCAGCACAACGGAGAGAAGTCGAAAGCCTCGTCACAAGCAGGTTCGTTTCCCAATTATTCAGACCTTTATCGTAAATGATCATGAGCTTAGACACCTTCAAGAATTATCATACCTGTTTTCACTGTCCTGTGATTTTGGATTATCAATCGTACTATGTTGTACATAAATGTTGCAAAAATATTGCATAAACCAAAATTAGTAATAGGAAAATGACTGGATAGTTGTTATTTTGAAAGGTCTGTGGATCCACACATGACTGACTCTCGAAAAGCTAATAATTAAAAAAATTAAAATAGCACCATGTATTCTGTGTGTGGTGGTTTTGCTTGTTTTTTAATCTCCTCTATAGTTTACATATTAATATTTAATGTCTGTATGCTCTGAGCTTATGAAACCGAAGTCAAATTTCTTGTTTATACACATAAACTTGGCCATTCTGATTCTGACAAAAACTAGTCTGAAATTAGGCTTGTTGATTTTATTTTTAAGATTTTAATTTGACCTTGCAGCTATACAATGTTCCTATATATACACATCTCAGGTGTCACTCGTTTATTTCTCTATTGAAACATGTTTACGTACGCTAAAACCTTTTGAAATGAAAATAACTTTGTTGTAAATGTCCAGCAGAAGTGGAGGAAAATGTTAAAATCTAAATGTTTTGCATGTTTCTGATTAGAAAACACAGCCCATAACGGCAGAGTGAATGGTCTATGTTTTACTTCCGATGGCCTCTACCTCCTAACCACCGGCACAGATGACCGCATGAGGCTATGGAATAGCGCCACGGGGGAAAACACACTGGTAAGGTGCAGGCAACCTGATTTAGTCCTCATAGCTGAGCTTGATTTACATTTCGAAAGACACATCAGCAGAAAAAAACCTGTGTCACTAGCTGAACATCTCCAAACATCTACAAATGGCAAGTAAAAATATACAAAACATACTGCATTCCTTTTCTTTTTCTGAGAACCTTGCTACTAAATGCTAAAATGAAAATAAAAGTATGTGATATATAGACACCACAGTTAATAGGCCAATGAAGCTGAGGCATGGCCTTTACTAAAAAGCCAAAAAAACATCTTTTGGGGTCAAATGTCAAACGTCAGTAATGATTATGTAATAGGACACCTTGAACCACCTTAGCCAGAGGTCAGAGGAGTGAATCAGAGCTACAGTAAGTAAGAATTTGACCCAAAGAGAAAAGGAGATGATGTAATATGCGCATTTGTATATATTTTTCTAGTTTATGTGCAATGACATTTTTAACCATTTAGCAATAAGAATTATTTAGTTTCATAACCAGTGTATAATCTGTCAACCATCCCACACATCCAGTTTCTTTTCCTGTTTCTGTCAGGTGAATTATGGGAAAGTCTGCAATGAGAGTCGTAAACGGCTGCAGTTCTCCGTGTCTCACGGCTGCAGCCCAGAGTTTGTGTTTGTGCCATGCGGCAGCTCAGTGGCAGTGTACGCGCTGCACACAGGAGAACTGATCACTATGCTGCGGGGTCACTACAACAACGTGGACTGCTGCGAGTTTCACCCGGACTACCAGGTGAGACTCCCCAAAGTAGTAGGCGACATGTGGCTCCGTATGAGCAGCACTTATTTGTTCCGGATCGGTCCGACGTTTCTCTCCTGTGTGCTTGGAAACTTCATGTCAGGTTGTCTGTCTTCTTATTTCATAAACCCATAAACTCAGCTCTCAGTGTGACTGCCACTCCCGTTTGACAGATAAGATTGCCGTGTCAACATTTGCATCCATAAATTTAAATGCAGGTGTTCCTGTGGCACTGAAGAAGCAGTTACTCCCAGGCTGCTTGTCGTTTGTTCCCCTTTGTTCCTAATCCCCACAGTTAGACCATTTCTACACACATTTAAGTTTAATGCTTCATTTTTAATAAGCCAGGACAGTGAGAACTATTTTATGTTAGTCTGTGACATCACTACTAAGATCTGCAACTGAGATCTGCTTGAATTGGTTGACAGTTCAGGATTGTACAGCAGGATGAATTGATTGTGTTATTCTAAAATGCCACTTGTGCCATTTAAAAGTAAATGAACACAGTTCTGGATTTACAGGCAAAAAATATTAATTACTAATTATTTTCAGCTTTTATAAATATTAGCTCAGCTGCGAAACACCACAAGAAATGGAAACAAAAGGCTCATCTGTCAATTTGAAAGTGATTACATTTTTTTTAATTGGAACTTGATAGTTTGATCCCTTTAGACAGGAAAATCCTTGTTTGTGATGGATGCGTTATTCCAGGCTGTTGTGGTTCAAAATAAATGTTAAAGTGTTTTCACAAACTTTTATCAAATAGCCTCAAAGTTGTTTACTTTATGTTTCCCTTCCTTATTTGTCACTTTCTTTTCACATTTCTTTCTTGTCATTTTTTTTAAATTTTTCTTTCTTCTTCCTGTGTTCATCTTTTATTTCTGTCTCTGTTTTTTGTGCTCCACAATTAAAGTCTTTTAATTGTATAAATATCTCCCTTAAATTCTTTGTGAAATTTTGTATGTATATCTTAAAAATTTGCAAAAAGAATAAAGATAAGACAACTCTGGAGCTGTTAAGTATTCTCATGAATGCTGAGTAATAGTCATATATTTTACGGTACAATATCCCTAAAACTGCACGGTAAGTTGGTAAACATGAACAATTTTCTCCTGAGTTTTATGTACATTAAATGTCAGTAAAGTTTTGTTACATTTCAACCAATTCAGATTAATCATGTCGGCTTGTTATCATCTTGAACTTTTAAACAAATGGAAATATGTAACTTATCAATGATCAAATCAAATGAGCAATTAAATCCCTAATCTTCTGTTTATTGTTAATACATTTTAACAATAAAGTCAGATGACAGTTATCTGTCTTTGCTTGTCTGTTTACATAATACATATACTTATTAGGTGTCTTTAAGGAGGGGCACAGAGTGTCTACCTTATTTGGTAGTTCGTGCATCCGGTGACACAAACACATTTTCAATGTGTGACGAACAATAAGAATGTTGTTCAGCAGAGTTCCAGGAAGGGACATTTAGTCCTGACAAAGTTTTTTATTTGCTTCCTGTTCAATTACATTTAACTCAATCATTCCCAAAGCCAACTCAATGTCTCTGAGGAGACAACTTGCTTGAATGGATGTTTTTAGGTCCTACAATATCTGTACACTTGGCCCCAAACACTCATTTTAAGGCTGGTGCCGTTGGGAAATCGTTGTGGCGACTTTAAGGTGACACATAGAGATGCTGTTTGTGTGCAGGAGCTGTACAGTGGAGGTAAAGACAGCAACCTGCTGGCATGGGTACCCGTTGTCCGTACCGCAGACGTGGAAGAGGAGCCCAATGGTGAAAATAAGGTACCTGCCGTTAAAAACTGAAAATAACAACAGAGGAAGGAATTCAGAAAATTAAAGAAACGTCTAAGATAGAGCTGACTTTAATGACTGCTTTTGTTGTTACTATTAACAAGAGCAGAGATTTGAGCTCAATGGAAAATCTCCACCCTTTTAAAGGATAGGTTGCAGGTCTGCTTTCAAAGCTCAGATGAGAATACCCAAACAGGTTTTTCCTTCTTTTGAATGCTCTCCCTCTTCATATTTGTCTTTAAACAGGTCTTTCCAAATCAGCTTCCAGTGTGCGTGATTAAAAAACAAACCCCTAAACATTTCGCGTGTATTTAGTACACAACATGCCTGAATCAGTTTGGTGTAACTTACTTTGATTGTTGCAATACAGTTTTTGTATCCCATAAAAAAAAATCCATCTGGGTTTGTTTGCCATTTATTCAGTGCCTAAACAGTAACTACATTTCAACTCTAAACATCAACAGTATCAATACTGCCTTTCCAGTCATGGTTTGCCTATTGCCAGCATTTTAATAATATACATATATAAAAAAATCAAGTTTATTTAAAGTAAAGCCTATAAGAGTCTCGGTGCTTTGGATTTAATTTTACAGGTGTCCTGATTTATCTTTTAAATGGCATTTCAAGTTTGATGTTACAAAGATTTTTTATTATATCCATTATTTACATATAAGAATTTTTTTAACCATTACTGTGTGAAGAGGCAGGAAATAGAGTCTCCTATGAACCTATGAAGTTCAGAAACGTGAGGAAGTGGTTTCATTGTTCCAGTAACAGGAGTGAAACCACAGATGTCATTCTGGGAATTTCAATTATGTCTAGTCAGCATTATCTGGAACACGGTGACGCTCATTAGTTGTAATATATCTCAAATATCTGTGGTGTTAATGTTGTAAGTTACATGTTTAGTTTATGTAAATGTCTTATTTTTGTAAAGGCTCTATTCAGAGAAACGCGTCGTCTTCGCATGTGAAGCTGATGTAGATATGTTAATTCCTCGCAGGTTGCTGCTAGCCTTTCTGCTGTGAACTCTGCCTTTCAAGATAATTGGAGCAGTGATGAAGATTAATAAGAAGGATGGGAATGTGTGGACAGCCGAGGCATGCCAAATAAACTTGCACTTAACTAAAAGCTAGTGTAAGGAATTCTCTTTTTGGATTTATGTAAACTGCTGCTATCACAGCTTTGACAGAGACGACCTTGAAGAAATATGTAAATATTTGTTTGTTGTTTGTATAGAACTATAACCAATGTTATGTTTAGAAACATTTGATACTAAATTATACATTTTCCATTGCTGTGCTATTCTATAGTGACACCTTTTACAAGTAGAGCTATATTTCCATATTTTTAAACTTGTTTTACATCAATAAAATGTTATTTTCAAAAGTAATTTGATTTCTTTTTCGGTGTTGCATCTATTTGTATTTTGAAAACCAGTGGTGCCTTGTAACAGTATTCAAAAGCCTTGAACTTTTTTTCCATCTTATCATGTTAAAACTACCAACCTCAATGTATTTTATGATAATTTACAGTGATGCACCAACACAAAGCAGTATCTAACTGAAGTAGAAGGAAAATGATACATGGATTTCTAATTTTTCACAAATAAAATAATATTGCAGTATCAGTATCCTCTACATGGCTTTGGACAAACTGCAAACAAGACTTCTTTCAACAATGACTACTCTTGCCATATTTATTAAAAACAGTGCAATTTTGGCAGCAGTTGGACACAGAAACATCCACTTATCAGTAAATGTTTAAACCATGTATCATTTTCCGTCCTCTTCACGATTATGCTCTATTTTGTGTCGGTCTTACATAATAAACATTACAAAATGTGAAAAAGTTCAAAGTTTCTATTTTGGATAAAGTAAGTGCATCTTTATTGTCAGTGTATTTATTTTTTCCCAAGTCAGACAGATTTGTGTGCATTTTGTTGGGTAACTTATCTTAGATGAATGGGTAAGAGGATGCACTATCTGGACAGGTCATTGGTTCATGGGAAGAACCATCTGATGATGTCACACTCAAGGGCAAAATTGGGTGATCAATATTTTTCAGATAATTACTTTTTTGCAGGTGATTTTTGAAAAGACTCAGATTCTCCCTTTGTGCTGCCAGGGCAAATTTACATATGTTAATGAGATTCTTTTGTTAACCCCTCTAGAAACTAGGAGCAAGGAGGGACACTGAAACCTCTCATTTGGAGCAGCACGCCTTTCAGTATTACACATTATCTTAAGTGACCGTGTAAACATCTAACGCAAACTGCTGATAGGAATATTTGCTCTGATCAGATATTGTGATTTTTTAGCGTATCTTCTTCAGTCTCATCTTGTCATCTTGCTGTGACAAAAAGGAAGGCAGTGGAAAATACCTGCCTCTCTTTATCTTTTTTTCTCTCTCTCTCTCTCTTTCCTTTTCTCGTGTTTTCTCAAGCCAGAATTTAAGCGTTTTGAAGATGCATTGTTCTTTCACTAAATCCTACATAGTTTTGTATGAGACATCACTAAAGAATGGACCACTTCGTTGAAACCCTGTTGGACTACAAATTGGCCAATCAACGAAATTGAAGGGCGTTGCATAACAGGTAGCCCCGCCCCTTTCCGCCGGATCAAAAAGACCATGCAGACAGGCCTGTGAGGCAGAGGAGGAGTACGTTTGCCAAGAGGCAACAGGTGGAAAGATAACTCGACGGGATTCAGCGTTGGTTCAACAGTAGCGACATTAAAGGTACTTTTTTAAAAATACTTTTTCAAGTTATGAAAATGAAAAAGTAAGTTTTGTATTGACTCGACATTATAGGAACACCATACTGTTGTTTAATGGGTGTGTTTGAGGAGTGCTGTGAATTCATTATTTGGATGCTTGACATGTCTGCTTATCATATGTTTTGCTAAAGCAGACCCAAATTGTGGCAATGTATGTCGGTTGGACATCGTTTGATTATGTTTTGCAGACTTCCTGCATTAAGTTGGAATGTTTTGTTCTGGTGAACTTTGTACACGTCTTAGTTATTAGGCGCGCCATGGCAGCAGGAGCATTTTGCATCATCATCATCATCATCCATGAAAAGAAAAGGAGGGGGGAAACGTGAAATGGCGTGTCACGACATGTCATTGGGTTCGTTAAGGATGAGACTCAGACAGGCTTTTTTTTTTTTTTTGCAGTCACAGCAGGCACACCTTGAGAAACCTGTCCAGAAGGGTGTTGCATGGGTGTTTTCTTTTTCAGTGATTTACAGTTTCCCCAACCGCTGACAAACACACACATCTCATTACACCAGAGTAAATAAGTTGCTATAGGTTTTTTTTTAACCTCCTGCTGTGGCATTAATTTGTCTTGGTAGAAGTTCAATGTTGGCACAATTTCTATAATTTATTACTGGAATAATGTATAAACTTGAAGTCCAGGGGTTTACCTCACTGACCCTGCTCTTAATGCCAGGCTGCTGACAGAATTATTATACTTATGGATATAAAAATACACACAAACTAGTGGATATTTTCCTAAGGATATATTTCACTTGACTTTTAAAGAAATACTACAAATACATTTTGTCTGTAAATGAATTGTTTCCTGATTGGAAAGATGAAGGACGCTCCCTTCCTACACATTAATTGTTTGTATTTTTCCATTCCTTTATGTGTGACTAATGGAGTGCCAAACAGATTTCAGGTCTTACCAGATTCCTAAAATACTTCCTGAAATGTCTTCGTTTCATTAAGCAAAAGGAAACTGTCAGTTTTCAGTATATATCTGACCTCTGATGGTCTTCACTGTCCAGCATAGCTTAGCATTTCTGTTAGTGTAACTGTCTTTTCTCCCTCACTTGCAGAGATTTCCTTACATATGCTAATGCTGTGAAATGCAAAGGCTTTTTTTATAGGTAGAAAGAAATTATCACTAACATATGCTGTACCCTTTCTCTAAATGTCAGTGAACTTGAGGGAAACAAACTGACACTGTAACCTTTTGCCTTTCCTCCCCTTAGGTTGAACTGCTGGGATCTTGCCTGAAATGGAGTTTTTTAACCTCAAGACCTCTGTTGCACGCATTTATGATGAGTTCATCCAAAATGCGGGTGGGTCTTGCTGATAAATGTTTCTGTTTCTCCATAATCTAATCTTCAGTCTCCCCGTTTTACGTAAACCTTGCTAATCTCTCTATTTTGTTGCAGATACACGAACAGAGCAATGGCTGCTCATGTCGTCGCCTCTTCCCCAAACCATCATCATCGCAGCTTACATCTACTTCGTCACGTCACTGGGTCCTCGACTGATGGAGAACCGGAAAGGCTTTGACCTGAAAGGAGTCCTTGTCGTCTACAACTTCAGTGTGGTGGCTCTGTCGCTCTACATGTGCTATGAGGTGTGTTTGGGCTTCTGTTTCTCTTCACGTGGCGCGACCCTGAAACGTGACTGCTACTAAATTGCTCTTGAATCTTGGAGTGAAGTCAGAGTTTGTAGTACTGATCTGAAAGATGAGTAAACATGAGTATTTCCTCATCTGGGGATTTCTGAGTCATTGTTACACTGTTGGGGAGTTGGTTTTAACTGTTAACCAGATAAGGTAGTGCTTTTGTCTTTCTTGAAAATGCTGCTCTGCAACTTCAATATTTTTCTTGGATACGTTTTTTTTCCTCCTCATTTTTCAATGAACTTTTTTTTTTTAATAGAAAATGAGTTGTACATATTTTTTCCTTCAGTTTGTGATGTCAGGATGGGGAACTGGATATTCATTTCACTGCGACCTTGTTGACTACTCTGAGTCGCCGCAGGCTATGAGGGTAAGCTCACTTTTTTTTACACCAACTTTTCTTAATAAGTCTAAGCTCCTCATCTAATGCAAATAAATATGTTTTCATGTAATAAGTGTTTAAATCTGAACTTTCTCCTCTAGATGGCAGCAACGTGCTGGCTTTACTACTTCTCAAAGTTCATTGAGATGCTTGACACGGTAAATGAGACGACTGTTCATTGCATAGCAAGACTAATGTTTCTTTATACAGTTATTAAACTCAATCCCTTCTGCAGATCTTCTTTGTGCTGAGGAAAAAGAACAGCCAGGTGACATTTCTTCATGTCTACCATCACTCCATCATGCCTTTCACTTGGTGGTTTGGTGTTCGTTTTGCTGCAGGTGAAACTTGTTTCCCTATGTTGTCACAGTAAGAGTATTTGTGATATTGTGATGTTAATCCAGGCGCACTCCTTGTTTCAGGTGGATTGGGAACCTTCCACGCCCTTCTGAACTGTGTTGTCCATGTTATCATGTATACATACTATGGGCTGACTGCCATGGGCCCCAACTACCAGAAGTATCTCTGGTGGAAGAAGTACCTCACTACCATTCAGCTGGTGAGTACTCTGAACTTTTGTTCAAATATTCAGTTTTTAAATTCTCTTTAACCAGTTTCTTGACGCCAACTTTATTTTCTTTGCTTTTCCTCAGATCCAGTTTGTCATGGTTACCACCCACATCTCCCAGTACTTCTTCATGAAAGACTGCCCTTACCAGTTCCCCATCTTCATCTACATCATCGGCCTGTACGGCCTGATTTTCCTGTTCCTTTTCCTTAACTTTTGGTACCACGCCTACACCAAGGGCAAGAGGCTGCCTAAAGTGCTGCAGGCTCAGACATGGGCACACCACACCAACGGAGTCATGAATGGAAATGTAGACCATGACAAATACCAGTGACGCATTCTTCTGGTGATTTTTCTTTTGGGGGGTTGACCTTCTTCACACACTGTGGTGAAGTGGGATGCCACCCACATGTTTTTATTTTTTTTTATTTTGACTATTTATGTTGGCTGTTTTCTATGTCTGTTGTTAAAGACAATCTTTAAAATATAGCCAAACTTGACCTTTACCTACAATATTGAAAGGCTTAAAGCTTTTACTTGACCTCTGTTTATATTGAAGGTGATGTTTTGCTACAGAGACTTTAAATAATTTTTTTTTTCCCTGTAAGTCTCAAACTGACCATAGAGCTGCTGAAGGTGTAGAGACCAACTGGAGTTTGCTAAAACTTTACTTCTATCTTTTTTTGTTTTGTTTTTTTATCTCCATTTCTTAGACTTCAATTATCTTTTTTCTTAAGTGGTGCACTGAGATGTCAAAGTTTGTTAAGTTCACTTGTTCTGATGACGATGTTGGCGTGCTACGCACTGTTCACGTTTGGTAATGCACGTATGGTCACTTCTCCACAGCAGCTGCCGATGGTACAGACATGCAGTGAAAAGCCAAGTCTGATTGCACTGGCATCAGTTTTCATTCCTGTCTCTGTTCTCCTGTGAAGCAATGTTGTGAATCCCCAGTGTAAACCTAATGGACTGCTGTGGTTCTTGTAGGGTCCAGAACAGACCTTTAAAACCACAGCTGCAGTTTTTACCGAGGCATACGGCACAATGACGGTTCATTTATTAGGCCGAGCATTCTTACTTTTGAGCGGTGTGCTAATGAGGTTTTCCATAGTTGGTGCCTTTGACTGTCAGTTTATACCTACTGATCTTAACTGACCATGAATGTAACACTATGGCGACTGAGGACACAGGATTGAGCTTTGTGTGGAAGGAGTTTCACCTTTTAATGAAGCACAAACCCAAAAGGTTTAGAGATGAGTAATTATTATTTTTTGTTTGTTTTTCAGACCCGTTTATACCAATGAACAATACTGTAAAAAAAACTTGTTTATATTTTATTTTATATGTATTTATGTGAAAATAAACAATGATTGTACTTTGAAGCTGTTTCTGAATTCATGTATTCAAATTATACATTACTTGAAGTGCCTTGCAGAAGTCCATCCATCCATTTAATTTGTCGCATTTTAGGTTGCAGTGTTTAACAATTTTTAAATTTGACTACATGGTGTAGAACAGTGAAGTGCACATATCTGTTTTATCAATCTGTCCAAATAATCCTTTTGAGAGTCTTAACTTCATGAGAAAAGAACTCGTGACCATTTCAGTTTTGAACTGATTGGACACTAAAAGAATCAGTTTTAACTGTAAACTAAAGGAGTTCTGAATATCCAAAGTTTTTTTTTGTTTTTCTTGGCTAATAAGAGATCTAATTTCCATCCTGAAAAGGTAAATGTATGTTTTCTATGTGCATAAAGATTTCCTGCAACACCTTCTGCTGTCTGAGGGAAAAGTCTGGAAGAATCTGAGGGAACCTGACAAAGGCCTGGAGGTTTGGTGCTCAGAGGGGAAAAACTGACCTTTATGGAAGAGCAGCAAATACAAAGTAGTTGTTGAGGGAAAGTCTGTTTTTAAAAGTCCACTCATTCAATCACTGTGGAAGTGGGATTCCACAGTGATTGTTACAAAACTAATACAGTGCATTACTCTGAAAACAAAATTGCCTAAGTGGTGGCAGTATCATGCTGCAGGTTCTTCAGCTGTTGCAGAGAATTTGATTGGATATGGGTGGAGATAGATTTTTCCAAATATAGAGAAACAGGACCTGAATGCATTTTTGTGCCACATTTTTAAAAATAGCTCTGTAAACCATTTATTGTTTTCCTTCTGCTGTGGAAGTTTGTGACAATATTCTGGCAAAATTTGTAAAAGTCAAGAGATAAATATGAAAACGATTTATTAAAGTTAAAACTGGCTTGGTAACATTTAAGATATTTGCTTTCCACAAATGTGGCTTAGTTTTCACTGTAATACACTCTTGTCACCAATAGGGGGTGCTTTAAGACTAAACTTGGTTTGATTCAACACCCTTTATGACAGTAATGAACAAAAGCTTAGCTTTATTGTCTCGGATAAAACTTGATGCAATGCAATGCATTTTGCTATACCTACAAGATAATACATTTTCAAAGGCATTTTTATGTTTGAATTATTAGCAATCACTGTAATACATGTCAAACAGGGTTTCCTCACATCAATCTTTCACTAACAATAAGGTTTTAGACTTATTTTCTCAGATGTTTACATTAAACCATAGCTGAACAAGAACCAAAATTGTCCGTATGTTTGCAATTTTTTTTTACAGTCAAAACAGGTTTGATTCCATGCAGCATTACGAGTACCAGAAAGTCCTCTAGTGCAGAGAGTGATTTGAAAGACTTTAATGACATTTGATATTGCTTACATTTAAATATATCTCATTAATTAGTGTTCTATGTAAAAAATTTAAAGAACGACACGTTACATGCATGGTCTTCTACTGCAACAGAGCAACACAAACCCTGTCCTTTAAACTTGAGCTTCTATTCACGCATGAAAAGAACTCATAGTAACACCAGACCCACCTTGATTTTCATGTTAAATATGTATAAACATTGAGTTTGAGTGCAGAGGTTAAAGGGTTCAAGCCATGGGATGAGAACTGACAGCAAGACAACTCAGCCCTATAAGGGCATGGATGATCGCTCCATAAAATGATGAGTTTCAACAACGGCTGTCTGTCTTCGAGCGACCCTTGCAGCTCCTCTACTGGTTTTAGTACAAGAGAACTGGGTCATTATCACAGCGAATGTATAGAAAGGCCCACAGAAGAGGGAAATATGGGAAATGGAAGATTTCTCAATGTTTTAACCTCAAAATGTTGTTACAGTTTCTTAATCAATGTTTTGTCTATTTGTTTTGTTCCCACTTGGGGCAGATTTAAGTGGTATTTGACCGTTTCAGTGCTTTCACAAATCAAATCCTAGAATGATTACCAGACAAGCTCTTGATTAAAACTGATTTTGACACTTGCAAAAAAACAAAAAAAAAACATCCGTGGCACATCTCATGTCAGACTTTTAGCAGGATAAGTTTCAATAGCATCTAAAATAAACATTCAAGTTAGCTTTATTTTCTGTCTGTTGACCAGATTGCTTTAATAAGTGCCACTAGCTCTAATTGTGTTTGTTCAGTGACATTTTTGTCTCATCAGATTGTCAGAGGCTTCAAGTTAATTGCTTGATGAGTAGCTGCAGCCAGATGAACTGTCACTGTCTCTGCACATTAGAGCTGGAGAAGGCAACAAAATAAAGAAGTCTTCAGAATGATAATGAAAGGTAAATAAAAGCTCTTGTATTAAATAATCAGTTTCTAATCATTGTTGCAATACAAAGGGGTTCCCTGAAACCGTCTGGTCAGATTAAGGGGGGATTCTTATGTTACTCACAAATTTGGTTTACTTGAATCTATATTGGGTCACTAACTGGATTCAGAGTCCAAGTATTCATACCACTAGCTCCCATATTTGTACAGTTTCTGATTTGAATACACAAATTAGTGCATAAACTAAACTGGATTTTACCAAAAGGCATTAGAGTAAAAGGGGTTGAGAACAGTTGTGTGCAACATTTTAAGAAGCATTTTCTTCCACTGTATAATTATGTACTAATACATGTGTTGGTCTATCACATATCATAGTAGAATAAAGATATTCAATCATTTCTGTACATTTTACAGCACATGTTTTATATATATATCTAACGCATCACACATTTGTCTCCTGAATTGTCCTTTGATGACATTGGGGTTACAATATTAAAAGGCAGAGTTGTTGCTCTGAGGAGGAGGTGATTGCAGATAAGAGAGAAAAAGAAAAGCAGAGAGTAATTGTTGCTTTTGTGGACTCTGTAATTTACCAGATCACGATTCTCCGAGACAGTGCCACCCTCAGGAGCTCGGTTCCTTTTGTGATTTAGAACAAATCGTGACCACTTTTTTTTTTTTTTTTTGGACAGAGTATGTGTGTGTGCTTTCTGATCCTCTATCTTTGCAGGGAGGTTGTCAGCACCCTGGAAACTTACAAGTCAAGGAAACAATTAACAATGAGAAGTATCAAGTTTGTGGGAGAGAACAGCGGCTGCTGTAGACTACAAAGAGTAAAAAGTTTAAACAATAAAAAAGGAGGTCAAACTAAAGATTTCCTTAGGCTCCAGGGACATTAGGAGTTTGTGTGCAATTGCTGAACTGAGACATAGGAACATGGATGTGACAGTAATTGTTGGTATTTTTAGATAATCATAGGTTCCAGATGCTTTAACTTATGCTAACCTGGCCTTCTCCTTCTTGTAAAATCCAACTTTCAATGTAGTTTGGCTTATTAGAGGTAAAGGATAGATATAATCTGTGGTGGGAGAGTGAAATACTGCCAGTACGGTTTGCACCACTCTAACAGAGTCTGCTTTCTTTTATAATGTCTCTAAATAGGAGATGTTGCAGTCCATGGCTTATGTGATTACGGCATGGCATTCTCAGTACAAAAAAGCCTGAAGTTTTTCCGCTTTATTTCAACTTGGTGCTAATGGTTGACATTTTAATGTACGCCACCTCTTAAATATCATCTACAATGGTGACATTAGACTCCGGCGTTACATCCATGACGTTCTGTTTTATTCGCCAAGCTTTCCAAACAGTGTGGGTTCTGCAGGCCTCGCGAGCATTAACTGTTTACCTCCACTTTTACATCGTTAGATGCAATAATTGTATGTGTTTGCTCCTCTGGGCAGGATTTTCCAGAACACGGTGTCCTCTCACCTCGCATCACGTAGAACACCTCTCTCTCCTCCTCGGAGGTGGTTGCTGTCAACAACTTCTGCAGGCTTTCTGCGTGCAGAGCAGTGGAACAAACGTGATGTGTTCTGGCCCAATGGACGGAGTCCGCTTCTGCAGCACCAGCCATGTATTATGAGTCCCATAGGAGACTTATTGATTAGTCTTGGAGGCTTTAGTTGAGAGACTCTGGTCTCCGTGCGTTTCTTTTATTACAAAAGAAACTTGTAATAAAAGTTTCTTTTTCATTCAAGTAACCTCTCACCCAGCTTGAATCCCCATTCTTATGACTTTCAATCAAGTTAGTAACAATATCTATTTCTTGGTGTTTACACATATAGCGCATAAAAAGGAACAAGTTGTACCCTATTTGAATATCGCAGGCGTAATACCCATTCCGCTCCTGTGAGTTTGACAAACCTTGGGGCCAGACAGACTGGTGCAGCAGCACTCTGCTTGCTTTGCTTTTGCCCATTTGCCTGGTTGCTCCCTGATGGCCTACCAACTCTGCTGCCTGAATAACTGAATTGAGTGAGAAATTAAATAAGGACTTCACCACTGTTTGCTATGGAACGTATCTTTATTCACGTAAGGGGAGACCTTTCCGTGCACTTTGTTCTCAGTCATCCAATCTTGCCTTTATTCATCCACCTGTTGGCTGATGCGCTCCTCTGTCTATATTCCAACACTCACTTGTGGTCTTGAGATATGGAACACGAGGGAAAGCATAAAATACAAATGAGCCCCTCCCGCAGGGTGCTGGAGTTTGAAGTTGAGCCACTGCTTTTCAGGGTTGAAAGGTTGAGAGGTGTGAGCTGAGGGGGTTCTGGATCTAATCAGTGTCCCTGCGGTGCGCCTCTCTTTGAAAGCTTTCCAGCCACTTCCGCCTGGAAGAAGACACCAGGACAGACGCAGCTCATCTATTCCAGGTTGGGAACACCTTTGGATCCCCCAACATGAGCTTGAGAGTGTCATGGAGAACAGAATATCTACATCCTGGACCTGTGATCACTCGGATCCGATCTCGGTTGCACAGAAGACAATGAATGGACGAATAGCGTTCAGTAAAATTCCGAGTTGAAAGTGGAATTTGATACAAAACACCAATTTAACTACTATGAGTTTTTCTGTTTGTATGGATGACAAGTATGAGCTAAAACTCTTGCAGACGTACAACAGGACAGCTCACAGGACTGAATCCTGCTGCGTACAGGGTTCACTCTTCATAAGATTGAATTATTTCTGATGTTCACTATGCATATGTTATCTGCTGCTTCATTTTCACTTTCTGCAACATCATTATACATCCTATTATGGTTTGATTGAAGTTCTTCCTTTAAAGAACTTCTATGTTGCACATAATTATTATTTGCAATGTGTTCAGCCCTTATGTTAAAGCTTATGTTCCAAATGTAAAATGTACTGCTCCTGTCAGGGGAAATTGGTCTGGATTCATAGAGGGTAAAATGTGTCTTGGAAAGTAAATAGAAAGTGCTCTTGTACTTTGAAAGCAAAAACAAAGATGTCTCACTTTGCATGGCTGCATCGATGGCGTTATTAGTGAGGGCTTTTATGGCTAAATAAATATGACAGAGCCTGTCTGAGCATTACGCAAGAGGAGCATAACTTGGTTCAACAAGACAAGCTAAAATGTGTTAATGTATTGTCGAGAACAGTCTGTTTGTGGCGCTTTTCAGGGAGCAAAGTTTACCCTTCAGGTTGTTGAAGGTTCCCTTCATCTCTGGAACCTGCGAGAAGCGTCTGTGATATGAGAGAATAATGCCAAACTAGATCCAAGGTTTATAATTTTGTTTGTTTTATGAAAACTGGTCCGTATTGTAAATGAGATATTGGGTCTCAAGGAGACAATTTGTATACATCAAGGTAAAAAAAAAAAAATCTACGCTTAATCATGTGTTTTTTCCAGGTGGTGAAAGACACACTTGGAAATCCCGACATGATTCAATGAGCTGTTTTTTTATCATTTTTCTGTCTCCAAAACTAATCCCCTATCATCCCTTCTTTAATATAATCCCATACTTTTAATGTCTGATGCTGGCAGCTAGTAAGCAGGGATTTGTCAAAGCTAACATTGAGAAGGAGAACAGCTTTTTAATAAAAACCATATAAATCATCTCTTCACAAAGAAACTTGGACATGTAAAACATTCCCAATTAGTCTCATTTGCTCCCCTTGTCTCATTTTCTGTTTGCACAATGGTTGTATTCTTTAGCCTGTAAATGTTGCAGCAGTTCATCTCAATTTTGAAAGATTTTGGGTTTGTCCACCACAATGTGAACTCCCAGCAGCAGCAGGAGGAGGTGGAGGACGAGGAAGAGGGGAGGAAGAGGAGGAGGGGTGAGAGGGTGGAGCAGGCAAGGCACACGATTGGCCAAGAAGAGGAAAGCAATCTGACGTTATTGGCTGCAAACCTGGCAGCTGTGAGCAAAGTTCCCTCCTTATTTTAGAGAGCATCAGTGAGCAGCAGAGTGGGACTTGCTGTGTGTGAGATGCACACCAGATACTTTTGTTTGTTTGGTGATTTTTAATTAGGACTGTCGGAAACACACAGGGGGAGACTTGACAAGAGCTGGAGGTGGATAAATAATCTCCCAGGATATTTTTGAAGCGCTTAAGGTGAGTTGCTTCAGTGTTTTGTTTTGTCATTGAGAAAACTGATATCCTGTAGTAGTGCTGTATTTCAACAACACAGTGGACAAAGCAACAATCAATAACATATGAGGGACTAATGTCAAATCTGCAAAACACAAAGTCAAATCATTATCTCTGCACAGTTTTAACCAGCTTGTGTGCTTGCACGTGGAGTGTGCGAGGGAATGTTTTTGTTCATGCCTGCGTGTACACAGGCATGCATACACCGAAGTGTATGAGCTTTCGTGCTGCGCGTGCTGTGGGTGTAAAGCATACATTTGGAGTAGTCTTCCTCAGCTGAGGGATGGGGTTGTCAGAGGGGACCGGTGCAGTGCGACTTCCCAGTCACCAACCTCATCAGCAAACTTGTCACTGCAATGCCTCGAGGAGCTCAAGGACTTCCCCGTCCCAAAATCCTCCCGGTGTGACTTTCAGGCTGCAGGGTGCTGGTGGCGGATGTTGCTGGTATATAGTTGGCTATAAATAGGCCTGCTCCAAATTGTGCTGCAGTCCCACATAATTTCAGAGTGGACAAGAAACAACCCAGCTGGATTTTGAGTGATTTAATCCTCTGCATGTAACAGAGCAATTGACTCTTTGGCAAATACTAACAGAATATATACACGTAATATACATTACGTGTGTGAGTTGATCTAGTTGTAAAAATCAAGTTTTCTTTCATTAGGCTGCCATAAGTGAAAATGATGAATCTGTCTTGTCTCTTGAATTTCCATAGATGTTGGTATTTAAAGGGGTCGAATTGCCTAATTTTTTCCAGGTGCACAGAGGCAATTTGTAGCATAACCAAGTACATATGCCACCCTCAGTTATAATAATAGAACATAAATTAAATATGACTTAAAAGGATTCTTACTTCCTGCTTTAAGGCTTTGAAATTTGGCCTCTGTCTCTTTAAAAACTCCTGCCCTTTCTGAAACTCCACCTTTAAGAATTCATCACAGCATCGCTCCTCTATTAACCCTTTAACAACGTTTTTAAAGGCATTGCACTGAGAAGTAACTCATATAATGAGATCAGTGAATTCACAATTCCATCAGGTATTTGCTAATTACTGCTGGTGAGTCTGACAGAGCTGAGTAGAGGAGCGACTTTGCTCCTGAGTAGAGGAGCTGCAGGTTAGGGATGCTCTGAGAGGCAAAAGCTAGAAAGCTTGGAAACTGCAGGTCTGAGGAGGAGCTGTGCCTGGAAGGCGGTGGTAGGTCCAACCAGGCGTTTTGGAAAGCTGAATTGCTGCCACAAGAGATTAAATGATTTGTGAAACTGGAATGAACGAATCAAAATAAAACTTCAGGTATGTTTTGTTTATTTTAACATGATGTCAAGCTCAGAAAAGTTGATCTTACATGATACTTAGATAGCAGTTCGTTTAGAGGAAAACTAAAAATCAAAAACAACCCTAACCTATATTGACTTAAAATGCAATATAAGTCATTAACTTGCGAAGTAAAAGAAAAAAATAGTTTGAAAGTCTTTAGCTTTGTACTTCCATACATTTTTCACATGCATTTCAGAAGACCTCTTCAAGGAAAAGAAAATCCATCATTTGCTTGTTACTTAGCCTTGTCACTTGGCATTTTACTTAGCAAATTCCACTGATTTTAGAGCTGAGGTTAAAGGTATTAGTTTGGATTATTTAAAGTCAGGTATGTTATATTGCGCCTACTTTACTGTAGAAAGGTAAAGAAGTCCACAGAGCGATGGAAGGGACAGAGCAGACTGCACTTCTTGAGGAAGCTTCAGTCCTTTGTGATTGTAGTAATTCTGCATATCTTCCATGATTCTTGTGAAGTGTGCAATCCATTCTACCATAATTTGCTGAGGCTAGCTTCATCAGAACCAGTGACTTTAGTTGATAAAGAAGGCTGGTTCCGTTCTGAAAACTCCTCTGGGAGCTCTGGACTGAAAAAAAAAAATAAAAATTTGAAATTAAGAAAATTACAGACAATCCAGAGCATCCTCTTAATCAGTCTGCCATAAAATAACAGTGTTTTCAGACGGAGGCTTTGTCAGACTGTATTACTGCTACTGGAGATCCTTTCTACTCCTAACTGTTAGAACCTACTCAAACTCTAATACTTCATTTCCCATTTGGATTAAAAAAGTGTTTTTTGTATTTTGAAATTAAGTGCATTGTCAAGTTTTTTCTATCTATTTAAGCTATGCCTCATTAAACGTTAAACCAATTGACGGTGTCAACTGTTTCAGTCCACCTTATAAGCTGGGACCTTTTCCAAAGAACTGAGACCTAGAAAAAGGACCAGAGCATAGCATCTTTGTTTAAGTTACACAAGTCATAGCGTGTTGGAAAATCTGGAAGTTTCCACCACTCTTGACAGACTTAGTGCAGACTGACGATTTGCAGATGATCAGGTGGACTGATACTGCCCACAGAGTCAAGCAACATAAAGTTTGCATAGCAGCATGGAAGTCATGCCGCTGAAGAACTCTATCTGCTAATATGATATCTGACATTTACAGTTTGAGCTGTTTTAATAGCTAAATTTGATGAAAATGTAGCCTATTTGACTACCCTTTAGCAATTCAACAGACTCAGTTTGTTTAGTTTTGATTAAGTACATCTTTGTTTGGCATCTGTCTAATACAGGTAAGGGAACAGGTAAGGGATGAGCAATGTCATTTTCAAGTTCAGGCTGTAGTTTTAAATTGAATCCAATATAAGAAACCACCTGAGCTTGTTAACTTATCACAGTTATTCTCTTCTTGTTTACCTCGTCAATAATTCCTATTTCTTCAGCCCACATACTTGGCTGTAAAGTAAAGCAGATATCAGTGAGCATGGCCTTGTTTTAGGTCATTTGGAACAGTGAGGATAAAAATATGTCTTTCTCAGATATGACTTTTATTTGACCCATGAGGTTTCATCTTTGAGCCAGCTGATCGTCTTTCAACCATACGGACCTGTTTCTGTTTCAAATCCTAACCAGCTCTCAAATATGAAGACCGCAGACTCATGACATGTCTGTGGTATTCTTCTGAGATCATCCAAACTTTTATTTCACATTTTAATTTAAGACCAACTCCACGTGAGAAGTTGAGTTCATAGTCATGCTTATAACAACAAACAAAGCGCTTTGTTTAGTCTGGTGGTATGAGAATCTCACAGACAGCCTTGATTAAAAATAGCGGTGAATCACTGTAATTATTCTGGAAATGTAAACAAACACGCATAAAACAAAAATGAATTAATGCACTGATTGTTAAAACTACAGCAAAAAAGTTACTTTTAACTCTTACTATACAGGAGTACTATACTGTCAAGCTTATTTATTATCACTTTGGATTTTGATGCTAGATTTATTAGTTTTCATTTCTGTATTTTTGTTTTTAATCAGCATTACCTGAATGAGAATTAGGTGTGATGTTTCTCTAGATGTTTTTAGGGACAGAAACCATTTCAAACAGCAGAATTAAGTTTCCTTGCAACAAAGGAGAAAAAAAAAGTTTTGGAACCTTCTTTCACTCAGGTGACCAGCAGTGCACAGCAACAGGTGGAGAACCGATATGTTACTATTATGTACCTGCTTTGAAGTTCTAAATAGGTTTTAGGAAATAAGGCCTCAGCATTGAACTCCTATGTATTTGTAGCAACTTCCAGCAGACACCTAAGGCCTTTTTAGGACTTATCGAAAGATTTTGAGTCCGAACTCTAAGATAGATATTGCTTAGGAGCCACTACTGTTAGTTGACGTCAACGTCTGACATAAATATCATCTTTGTAAATATCCAAATATGGAAAATTTCAGGAAATGAATAAAGTATATTTTATAAATGAATCTTGCTAGGGCAAAGTTATATGCTCTCTTTTATGCTTTTCACTGAATATATATCAATGATTAATATTGATCAAGTGTTAATATTCACAAAAAATGACTAAAAATGGAAAATAGAACATACAAGGCTTTTGTCTGAAACAGATGGAGTGACTGTTTAACTCATGATATTCTCTGACACTATGGTATCTGAAGAATAAAACTCTAAATCATGGGATTAGAATGATGGAAAATTTTACTGGCTTGAGCAGTAACATTTTTTTTAAAGGTTTAAAACCGAGGTGTACTTGACAACATGCTAAGCCTGTTGTAACCCTCCAGCAGGCGAGTTAGCCTACAGTTTACAATAGCTACATGTCTGTTAGCCAGATTGCCTTTAACTGCAGCGAGAAACACAGAAAGCCTTGTGTTGTAGCTGACCTCTACTATGCAAATGTATACAGAAAGATAACGGTGCTGCACTCCACCTCCACGTGGGTGAATCAATGAGGTGCAAGCAGCACAATAAGCTCTTTGTTTCAGGTGTGCACACCGACTACACAACAGGAGTGCTCACACCCCCCTCTGCTCCTATGCTCCTTATAAACCAGACTACATCAGAAGAAATTCTTAGGAAGCAAACTTTCATTTTTTATTCTTACAAGTTCTTCCAGAGAGTTGCTGCTACTCAGCTAAAGGCCTGATGTAAACTCTATGTAATTTACAGGAATGTAAAATGCCTCTGCAAAGCTTTGCATTATTTTTCCAAAGAGGATTCTCTGTGGTTTGTTTTCTTGAATGTCTCCACGTATACTCCGTGTGCACAAATCTGATCTTCTGCATGACCTTAACTTAAAGTGACAGTGTCGACTCAAATGTTTGTCAAAATTTGTTGTACTGAGATGACTCTTTTTGTGGAAAAAAATATAAATGAGCTGGGGCTCTTATTGTGAGCGAGGATTTTCCAGAGGTGAGGGTTCAAGGGTCAAGCAGCAGTGGAAGACTGCAGTGTTTGGTGCCAACAAAGTGAAATGTCACAGGTTTCCCTTAGCCTTTCTTGGTATTTTATGAGTGTTTTGTGGGAGGGGGGGGGGGCTTAATGGAAAATTAAACTGTTTGCTTCCCAAAGCATATTCATTACTATAATAAAGACACTGTTTGTTTTCCTCAAATTTTCTGGCAAGGCAGAGCATGTATAAGTCTTCCAAAGCTCTCACGCAGATGCACTGCATAATGCACACACACGCACGCGTGCACACATGTTGCACACACGCACACGCAAACACTTATTCAAGCCCTTTTTTATTGGAGAGGCTGTTCTCATAACAATAAGAGGGGAAATCTCTATGCACTCAGTGATCTTAGGCCATTCTTGGACCATTGAGCTTCACTAACTTTTACTAGGCATGTATGGAAATCTGATTCAGATTATCAAAAGCCTGTTAGCGTTATGCCTGTTTTTCAGTTTCAGAGTGAAGAAAAACATTGTTTTGGCAATTGTGGATGATTAGTTGCTTAGGTAAAGATGTTCCCTGACTCCAGATGTTTGGTTTCATTGTCATAAATTCGGTGCAGTGTGTACTGCTTAACTTTTTAACTCCTGAAGGAGTCTTTCCTATTTGCACGTCCATAAAAGGCAAGCACTTTAGGCACACTCCACGACAGAGCGACTTACGCAGACATGGAAATCAAAGCAGATAAAAAGATAAAATATGATTGCCTCCCAGTCTTTTTTCCCCTCTTTTCCTCCATCTGCAGTGCAATAAATACAAATCCAGAGTCCAGCTGGATGGCATCAAGAGAACCACAACATTACATCTTAAGCTGCATTGTTATAACCAGAACTGTATGTAAACATGCTCAAAGGGTGATAAAACAGAAGAGCATTTGAGAAGACTTCTGGCCATGCAGCAGCAGGAGCAGCAGTATCTGTGTGTGTTGACTTTGTGATGTTACGCAGGAAGAGTGACCTCCATGGGACAGGGCAGAGAAGAAGAAGAAGAGAGAAACAGCTGTGGATACAATTCACTTGGCCTTCCTTCTTCCTCTGTTGGTCTGGATGTCCTGGCATTGTGTTTTTGAGCTTCTTTAAAAAAACAAATTGCAGTGACTTAAAATGTTTCTTTACATGCACATTTATCAGTTTTAGCAATCTGGCCTGGGTGCCCTGAACTATAAAGGGAATTGCTGGGGAGGGGCTTGATGATGTCTCTGGAGAGAAGTGGTATGATGCTTATGTTTGGTCATCTCAAATCCTGATGCTTTAACAAATTAAAATAATAATAATACTGTTTTTTTCCTAAACTGCAAAAAAATAAAACTTTCCATAAACAATTATGAAATTTAACCCAGATCTATTTAATCTGCAGAGTGGATCTCTGATAAGTCCCACAGGACCACGAAGGCTTTGAGTTTCTGTAGGATGTTTTTTTTCCCTCCACAAAAAGTAGATCCATTTTTGAAATTCACATGTAGTAGTTCTATTTTTCCTTTGCGTAATATTAATATAAATAGACTCAGTTTCATTTGAGTCACTTACCTGTGAAAAATAATTTCCAATGGAATAATTCTTTACATATCCCAGAAAATATTTCACATATTTAAAAAAACCTTGAAAAGATCCCATATTTTCGCCCTGGTCTTTACTTAAAATTACATAAATAGACTAATTAATTGTGTTTTAGCTGTGAAATATAAATATAGTGGAGATTGTAAATTAGAAAATTTCACAAATCTATTTTTGCACATTTATGATATTATACAAATGAATGCCTTTAGGCACAACTTGGTCTTACACCAATTAAACAAATATTCCAGTCCCAGATATGTAGATTATTTTTACTGATGATGCAGACAGAGATTTGAATCGCAGAGACAAAATGTCATTCTATTCCATAGTCACAATATTTATAAAAATGCTTCATGCTGACTCACAACTGGATATCTGAGTCAGCTGATAGTTTACCTTCATGTGAAAATAGGACTATAGACTGCTGAGTCTAAAGTCCTATTCCAGTTCTTCTTCTTGGGCCAGGTCTGACACTTCTAGTGTCGCTGGCTCTGGGTGGGTCTAACACAATGACTGCTAAGAATATTTCTGTGTTTTCATTGTTCTGATAGTTTTCCTCTTTTGTCCTAGTCTATGACTGATAGAGGTGACGGCGGTAGGAGATTGTCTTGTAACTTGCAGAGTGCCATTCGAGCCCGATGTGTGTCTGTTTCCATTGTTGTGTCCTTGGGAGAGACACTTTACCTGCCTTGCTTCCTGGTGGTGGTTAATGTGCCTCATGTCTGTCAGACTGCTTCAGGACAGTTGTGGCTACGATCCAGTAGCTTGCCACCATCAGTGTGTCTGTATGCGCGTGAATGACTGAATGTAGTGTGAAATGCTTTGAGTCCTCTGGAGAAAATGCTGCTACACAACATTTTCCATTTATTTTTAGGCTGCTGTGGCCTGTCTTGGCCGGACCATAGCATGAAGATGATTCTCTTCAGACTTTAAGCAGCCAGAACACACAGTTGAACAACTTACAATAATCTATTTGCAAGATGTTTATTTATATGAGATTTTATCAAGGTCTTTGTAGGGGATAACTAAATGTGTGTAAAAGGTTAATGTTATCTAATGAGATGTTTGTTACCATTACACAAATCACTAGGCCATATATACAAACACAGACTATCAATGCAAGATTGAAGGAGTTCATTAATAAAGAGTCCGAGCCTCACTACAGAGTTTCCAGCAGACACAGATGGATAGAGTTACCCCGCAACATATTAGCTGAACCTTCTGGATGGCATCGCGATGTTATGACTGCATTGCCTGGACTAAATAAAATCAGAGGAAGTGCAGTTAAATATTTCTGACAGCAAGAGTTTGGCTGAATGTATTTTAAGAATTGGACGTGCATTTCTCCCAAAACAGAACCATCATGATAATTGCAAAGAGCCTCCACCCTCTGAATCCTTTTTGCTGAATATGTTTATTTCCAACCAGCAGGTCCAGGAGTTATGCTAGAACAAGACCATTCTGTGTTCTTTTTAGGTCAGGACCTGCTATGAATTATCAACAAGTTATACAGTTTGTTGTTACTCCTGATTCAAACCTGATTTCAGCCTCGTTATTTTTGAAATGTTATCATTATGCTGTTAAAAAGTATGTGCCATCTCCTGAGATGAGGAAACTGTAATGAAACTATTCTAAAAAATGAATCAAACACTATGTTGATCTTCTATGTAATTGTTCAAGTTTTGCTCATTAAAATATGAAACCATGAATCAGGGATGTTATTCTGGTTGATGGGTTAACTGGAAACGCCTCGTTTAATGTTAGCACAAGTTGGATCTCAAGCCAATGACTTCATCGATTTACTCTCAGATTGGACTTTACTTGACCCTCAAATTTTTCAATGCACGCTATTTAGTAAGCAAATAGTTGTAATATACTTCTGAAGAAAAGGCTGTTTCTTTGTAGGCATATCCTTAATTAACATGACAAATTTCAACATCTGGATTCTGAGTGAGAAGTTTAGGGCTGGTTCTTGAGGAACTGCTTTGTTTGCTTTGGGCAAGCTGCTTAAACATGATTATTCTTACTGTCCAGTATAACATGTTTTGGTAAAGTCAACTTGTTCACCACCTGTCACAATATTTACGTTGTTAACTTATTGTAAGACATGAAGATGATCTAATTTATTTTGGTCATCTCTGTACTGTTTGTTGTGAAAATATGCATCTTGCCGCTAGAATAAACAACTATGCAGTGGAAGTTGAAGATATGTTATACATAAGCAGAAATATTCTCTCAAGATACATTGATGCTTGCAATAAATGTGACTATATAAAATTATTATAAAATTATATTAAATAGTCAGGTATTGCTATTGGGTTTTTTTAGTTACATAACACAACAAACTGAAAATACCTAGGTATTGCTTTGTCAATTTTTATAAAATATGATTTTTTCTGTTCAGCCTTCCTATTATCTCATGGAAATCCTGCTCTCTCTGCATGAAAAGACATGTCTTGACATGTAGAAAATATAGTTTCATTTCTATGCATTTTTCGTTGTTTTATATATATATATATAGGCAGTTCTATGGCTTCATGTTGTAGGGTTCCATGTTACTTATTGCAATGTTTGGTCAGTGTGCGGTCTGATATTGGGAAGCATTGTTGTTTTGAATTGTGCTTGCTTCATTGAAAATGACTTTTGTCACAGTGTTGTCTGTGCCAAGTTCTTAATTGCGTTAGCTTTTCCCAAATGGCAGTGGGTTGTTTGCTGTCATTCTTTCTGCTACATGATGTTCAGAGTTCCCAGGTATTTGTCTTGTGATGCCAAAGTTATCAGTACCACTCAAAGCTTATTGGTACAAATAAACTCCCCTAACACAATTTATCTTGGATGTACAAATTTAATGTTTATCCTATTCATGGTGGTTTCGTCTTGTGCTGATGCTGAGATAAGATCTCATGTTTGCAGCGTTACTGTGTTAACTGATACTATTCACATTCATTAATAAACAAAAATCTCCCTATCAACCTAGCGTTAATAAGGACTGTGGAAGAAAACCTGTGTACCTGAAGTCCATTGGGAAAACATGCAAACTCCATAAAAAGTAGGTTCAGCGCTGAGATTTGCAAACGGAATAAAATCTTATTTTTATAACACATTATCATCACTTTTCTAATCTGTTATCTGCATAAAAACACTTAATCCTTGCCTACACACAAAGCCCGTTTTTTAAAGCCCTTTTTTTTCTTAGTGCAAAAGGAAATAGCAACATGAAAAAATGCTTCTGTATTGCTTACCCACTCTCACCTATTTTTTCTTTATATAGTGGCTGTAAAAGTGTCCAGTAAAATCCCAGGTTGTGATCTGATGTGAACATCCAGGGATGTTGGCTCAAAAGCCTCAGGAAAATCAAAAATGAATTTGAAGCATCACAAGATGCTGACTTGAAGTATGTGGATCAGTGTGTTTTTATAGGTCGGCCTTACAAATTGTTATGAATAAAACATAATTTAAGAGAGATTCTAGATGGATTATTTTATGATACCAGGCTATCCCAGTGGTCTTTTTTTTATCTATATGACTTTTGAATTTTGTGTCATAGAAAAAAAGGCTGCTATGAGGATTTTAGAATAATAGATTATATTGTCTGATGGGAAACGTGTTACTCACACACACTTGCTCTATGCTCTTCATACTCCCCAATCTGATCATATCACTTTGGAGTCAGAGCTGCTTTGTGTTTTTGCCACTGGAAATGTTTCTTTAAAAATAAGATTACGGATGTTTAATCAGGTTCACGTCTCTTCACGTTTAATCCAAAGCCAACCTAAGCCTCAGGGGCCGGCTCTTCCTTATGTAATATGAAGGAGAGTCTGAGATAACAAATCACCTGAAAGCAGCCAAGTTTCATGTGAATTGTATATTTTCTCTGGTGACACAAAGGAGAAAATCAATTTTCAACAACTGCAACTGCAAAAGTACAGATGGACATTTATTGTTTCTCTTTGCACGTCTTTACTCTTGACTCTAAAGGGCATGAAGCCACATTCACCAGAGGCAAGAGGCAGGTTGATAAACTGAAAATGAAGTTTTATTTGAAACAACCAAGCGACACACAAGTGATGAAATCAGGAATGACACAAATCACAAAAGATTGAAAACGGCACAAAAACATGACAACAAGAGACAAAGAAACCACCAGCAGCAAAGGCAAACTCTTAAACACACACAAATGTTTTACATTTTTTCAAAATATTTTACCAATAAAATCTATAAAGTACCCTCCTAGAGTCAAGATTTTGTCATACCTTTTTTTTATGATATTTTCAAGTGTTGATTATTAGTTAGATTTGTATCTGGACTTTGACTGGGCCATTCTCTGGCTATATGTTTAGAGTTTTGTCTAGCTGAAAGGTAAACCCAGTCTCAAATTTATTCTTGCAGCCTGTCACTGGTTTTCCTCCAGGTTTGCCTTGTTTTTAGCTCAGTCTAACCTCCCATCGAATCGTTTCCCTTTTCCTGATGAAAGAAAATCCTGCCTCCGGCGTGGTGCTGATGCCTCCATATGATACGTCGTGTTCAGGCTGCTTTGTTAGTTTTACTTTACACTTAAAGTTTTGCATATTGTCTAAAATGTTTAGATTTGCTCTACCATGACAAGAGCACTTTCTTCCACAGGCTTACTGTGTCCTCTGTGCTGCTTTGGACAAACTGCCAGTGGGACTGTTGTGTCATTTAATTTAATCAGTGACTTTCTTCTTTGATTCAGGCCAAATGTTTTTGTTATTCTTCTGTGGTGTTTGGGTTTTGGATTTCTTTTGTTATTGTTTTTTGATAATGTCCTTGTAGTTTATTTATGTCCAATATGTAGTTCGTTATCCTGTGTTCATTATAATGGTTTGACATGTAAGTTTATTTCTTTGGGTTCAGTTTTCTTGTTTGTTTTTGTGTTCTGTTCTTTGTGCATTTGTATTTAGTTGTCTTCAATCGTCTCTGTGGTTTGATTTTTATCTTTTTCTCTTGGTTTGTAGTTTGAGTCTTTGTTCAGCTCCCTCTGTGGTAATTAGTTTCTTTTCCTCAGTTTCCCTGCTCTCATTCTGTCGTAACCGTCCCACATCTCTTCTGATTAGCTCATCTGGTTCCTTTCTCTTTTCCACCTCTGCCTCAGTATATTCTCATCAGTTCTCATTGTTCTTTCTTAGGTTCTTCTGGAACCTTCTTTGTCACACTCATGCAGCTTCTATGTCCTGTTAAAACTTTTTATTTCACCTCTCAGCCTCAGAGCTGCCAGCATTTAGGTCCAAATGAAAAACAAACATGACGCTCGTCTTGAAAGCTTTTTCAATTTTCACATTGAAAATGTGGGTTAAATACTGCAGATATTCTAAAACTGGGGAAATTATGTCATAAACTAATCCAGATTCAAACTTCACCATGTTTTTCTTGTTCTGTCAGACAAGTGATTGCCCTGGATAAGGTGTAAAAGAAGCTAAATGCAAGTAAACAGCAACATTTTCAATATTATTTGTAAAATAGGTTGTGACAACATGTTTCATTTCCCTTACAGTTCACTAAGGTATGATATTTTAAATGACTACATGATGCTGTAAGAGTCTGTCCTGCAGAACTTCAAAGGAAATCTCAGGAAGAAAGTCCCCCTGATAAACACAGTAACACAGGAACAAACTGTGTAATACTAACACAGGAGACACTCACAGGATCTGACGTTATTGTACTAAAGGAAAAATCATGTCAGGCTTTGGGCGAGAGTGTATAAATGTGCTTGGACACGGTGTGGAGCTTTTTTCCCCTTTCCTGCAGGTGTGCATGACTCTGATGTTAGCCTCACAGTGAATGCAACTGTGTTGTGGATTATATTACACATAAAACACTTTAATCCAAACTTTTTATCACAAGTGTTTCAATAAAAGCTTTTTCGGGAGGGGAGGCAGAGGAAAAGGCATATTTTTTTTATTTATTTAAATTTCCACATAAACCCAAGAAGCTATGATTTTCCAAACAAATGGCAGTGCTTTATTATGTGGGGGTCCCACTGCTGCTTTGTCTATACACTCTCTCCAGATCAGTATGTATGAGGACCTAATCAGACTCTGTGACCTTGATGTTGGGCAGAACTGCAGTGTTCAGTCATTCATCATTGTGAATATTGAATCACAACATGATGAGAGAGAGGCAGGCCAAGATTTAGCTTGCACCATGTGCCTGCTGTTTTCTGCTTGGCTGTATGGTCAGGAGTGACTCATCAGCAGCTCTGCGGGGCTTCACTGATGCCTCAGGTCAGTGAAGTCATTAAGCCACGGTGCCATGTGTGTCAGAGTGAGCCGACAATGCCTTGTGCAAGAGTGCTTTGATTTGGGATGGATGATTGTAATTTTTTGAATAAATGTGAGAAAACAAAAGGTACATTTAAAACTGTACATTTGTAACAATTTCACTGTACTATGAAACCGGAGGATAGGAAAGGTAACAATGATTTATTGTGTTATTGAACACCAAACAACAGTGGCTCTCTAGAGCCCTCTGGTGGAGGTATAAAACAAAGCAGCAATTTCCTCCATAGAATGTATCAACGAAGAATGTTAAGTAGTATGGATTATTTACAAATGCTTACAATTTAAATAGCATTCATTTTAATGTTTGCCTGCACTGTTAGTGTGATTTGTGTAGGCCACTGAGTCAAATATGGAAACAGAATATCTGCAAACTTGTAAATACAAATATAATATTTGAGATATTCATTTAATTTTTTTATCTCATAGTTTAGAATTGGTGTCATATAATTTATCAGTAGCACTGTCAGTCTGTTTTGTTTGGTCCAACTTTTAAAATGTCATAAATCCACTCTTGCAACATCATTTATACGTTATTTATTTCAACCACATGGGGGCAGCAGAGCAAATGGTAAACAAGCACTAGCAGACATCTTGAATTAGTCAAAGCAATCTGCTATACCCTTTTCAATAAAAATAGATAGGATATTTTAAATGAAATTCTGTGAAATAAAAAAAAAGAACATTGAAGACTGTTTTGAATGAAGGTCTTGAAAGAAGAGCCAGGTAACAAGGCAGCAGGGTGTAATGGCAAACTTTAATTTAGTAATAAAAAGGACTTAAGCCTGTGTTATCTTTGACCATTCTTCTTTGCACAATCTTTCTAGACTACCCAGAGTCCTAGGATCTTTTTTCTGCTCCTCTATTCTACTCACGTTCAAAGTTGTCTTCAGGATTTAGGTCTGATGACAGAGATGACTGAGATTTTTTGTTTTAATGTTATGCTTCCTAAATACCCAGTCGGCATGTGGAAGGCATCCACTGTTTTTTGTGGAATTCTTACAGGAGCCACGGTGTAAAGCCAATTTTAAGTGTGCAAATTATGGATTTTTTATGCACCTTATATGCAAAACATAATCACTACCAATACATCTTAATAGACACTATGTATGTGGATTATATCACATCATGTGAAAGAACTAAGATCCCATATGTTCACATATTTTATTAGTTTCTTTTGTCAAGGCACTAAAAATTGTTGTTCTGAAACTGTTGATTATCCATGTCTCTCTGTTTATTGTTTATTAATAAATAATAGTTATGCCCTTTTTTCCTGGCAAGTGTTCAAATCAATTCTTTTTATCTATTGCAGAAATAAAAGCACTGAAAATTTCTGTTGTTTTGCTATTGAGTTTCAGACTGTTTTCAAAATACTCCACTCCTGATGGCACCGATTTCACACAGAAAGAAAACAATGAACTCACCCTTGGGTCTGGTAGACAATGAGCTGAATATAAGACCATTATTTTCAAGGAGCTTGAGGTGTGAGAGCTAATTTACATTTTTAAGCAAATGTTATTATACTATCATCCCTGCTTGGCTTGAGGTGAAATGGTTTAAAGCTTGTTCCCACCAACAAAATGGAGCAAAAAAATTATAAATAAAAAATTGGTGTTTTGCAGCCATGCTCAGTTTGCCAATATATGCAGAAGTAAACTTTTGATATAGTAAAGCACTGAATCTTTATGTTTTTAAGTACTGACCTTTGTAATCTTCTGAAATGGAGTGTGTATGAAATGATAGCAGTAATATTCCACATGCATAATTTCTTCCTATTGATGTGCAGCTGGCCGGCTTGACTCAGACTTTTGCATAAGCAAAACAGCACAGCAGCAGTTTGGAAGGTCAGAAAAACACATTATTTTGAGAAACCAGCTTATTATTTTGAGAATGACACTCTGAAAGTTGATTATTGGCAATCACATAAAATTAAGCTGGTCAGCTGAAGTGGGCAGAAGAAGAAATACTCTTTGTACATAAAAAGTCAAACTCCAACAGTAACTTGACACTAAAAATGAATCTCTGTGGAAGTTAATGGTAGGCAACATCAGCAATTACCCTGCCTAAGCAAAGTTTGTGGCTGTGTGGACTTCTTTTTACCTGGGGGTCCAAAAGCATCCCATGGCTGGTTCACAGTCATACTGGTAGTGCACATACTGTAGAAACAGTTTATTAGCAATTTTCTTTCACTCATAACTGTAATAACTATTTTTGTGAGGGCAGCTTTTATTGGCAATTTACAGAAATGGGGTGAATCCACTGCTGCTGTTAAATCTCTAAATCCCATCTCATGGAAACCCCTGTTCTGACTTTGGATTAACTGTAAAACACATTCAGTTCTTATGGTTTCAATTGCATTTTAAAATAAAGCCATATTCATGTCATAAGCTTTTTAATTACGGTGTAGCAGAGAAAACGTATTTAGACTTGAATAACATGATACTGATAAATACATTATTTCAAAATCACATTTTTATGCATTATAATGACCTAGAAGGAGAAGTTGTCATAGGTAAATAGTTCTTCAGCATCTCCATGTAAAACTGTAGCAAATATAATCTGATCTCATATAATAGATTTTTTTTGGACCAGGCAGAAAATGTTGCTCCAGGATCCCGGTAATGCTACGTACAGCATAGTATCTTGCTCTAACACATGTGACAAAACAAGCTAACCATGTTTTGCAATAGTTTCCAGAAAAAGACAAAACATGTTATCCAATAGTAACATGTCACTTCACTTTCTTTTCAAAGCTCCAATAATTCATTTTAATAAGTGCTTAAAATAATCTTAGACCTCTTGAATGGAGTCTTTACTCATTCTTCACACACTAAGACCTCAACCTCAGTGATGCTTTACTGTCTCCATAATGAAACCACCAAACATTTTCAATTTGGTTTGAACCTGGAGACAAAAGACCAAACTAGACTTCTCCAGGATCCTTTTCTCAGCCTGTTCCTGGATGACCTGGATGTGTGCTTGGAATCACTATCTTCTGAGAAATGTCTAGTGATCACCAAGTTTTTAATATCTCAACAGAAGGTTGAGCCGCTTTCAAGTAACCTGATATTTCTGTGAATCCATGATTATCATCTTCTTACAAATTTTTTACATTGATTTACAATTTTTAGAATATTCAGTGATGGGTAAAATAGCCTAATCCTATTTCTAAAGCCACTGCTTAGTTTCAGCTCCCGCTTTGAGTCAGTGGGAGTTGAGACTGATGTTTGTTCCTGAATACTGGCTCCTTTACTGTTTGTTAATAATCCAGGCAAGAGCCCAGCTTACTTTAGACTTGGTTCAGCAGCGACGCTAAAGCTGCAATCAGTGACTAAAATAAAGTGAGTCTGAATCAGAGAGGCTGATGATTTGTGTTTTGAATGAGTTCCACAAGGTGAAAAAAATCCACTTCAGTCAACCAGACTGATAATTGGAAGGTACATGGGGAGTTCTCAGATAAGTGTCACTGCCTATTTACTAAAACACTGTGATGTAGCACGTAATGAACTGTAATTTATTCTAATTGGATAAAATCTTAGATGGAACTTTGCAGCAGCTTTAAAAGATATGTTTCTCTAATTTGGCATCCAAGTTTGAATATTAATGTCTGTAATGTACAATCTTCCTGTGGCTTGTCTCCAAATAATTAGTCTGATAAATTAAACAGACGAACTGTTATTCATGAATGTGGCATGCACTCTTCTGCCAAGTGGAATAAAAGTGACGGGCTGCTTCAACACAGCCATGGAGGCCGGCTCATCTCGTCTGATTGAATGGGTACAATAAAGGGCTGAGATACTTTTGAGCGATTATTCAATAAGCAGCTGTGGGTTCTCAACAAGAGAAAGAAGACGTTTGAAACAGCAGCTGAAATTTAGAGCAGCCGCGACCTTCTGCTGCCGGATGAGGAGAAGCCACAGCTCAGCTCCCTTTTGCTCCCTCACCTTTAATGTGATCAAATAGGATAAACTCTCATCCCTCTCCAAAAAATGGCAGGAAGTTAATTGAAAACCCCATCAGGGGATGTATCAAAGGGGCATAGGAGGAAATCACATCTATGGAGGGCAGTTTTCATTTTTCCTCTGATGGGAGAAGAAAAGCCCATCCCCCACTGACACATTCTGACAAATTAAATACATTTTACTGAACATTGTTAATGGTTAAATATGGCAATATGGACACATTGGTAAGCATAATATCAATTTATCTTATTTTTCAGAAACGTTATAAATTAAGCAAGCAATACTGTTGCTTTTCAAACAGCACATTTACAAGATCCAACTTCATAGTAAAAACAGAACGTTATGAGAAGATAAAAGAGAAAAGCATGGGATAAGGAAGAGCTATCAATGATGGATGTGTATTCTTCATCTTATCTAAATTAATGTTTCCATATTTCTTTGGCAGGTTTTTTCATGACAATATTTTTTTTACCAAAAAAATCTCTAGTAATTTATTTTGTAGCTTTAGGAAAAACTTTGTTTTTCCACTATTAGAAATCTTGCATTTATTTGTGGTTACCCTTTCAGAAGCTCAGTCAGTTAATCAAGTTTATTTGTGAAGCACATTTCAGCAGCGAGGCGGTTTAAGGTGCGTTACATAATAAAAACAGAAAATTACAAAGATTACAAGATGGTCTTGCTTTCGGTACTTTGCAAATTAGATTGATTTTATTAAAAAGATAATTTATTAGTCTATGGCTGCCATTTGAAACTCCCTACAAGGTGCATGACTATTATCTTCTTACAAGGATAGAGATATTTTAATTTAAAAAGGACAAAAAGGTTGTTTTTTTTTCTCCATTTTCTTTAATCACAAAAAAGCAAAACAGCACAACACAAAACAACAGAATTAGCATTTTTTTCTCTGTCAGTACTCTAACTGCTGTGATTACACTTCCAGCAATGTTAGTGATTCTGACCAGGATTGAAGTCTGTGAGCTCAGACCGAAATCAGCCTCCTGTGGTTCGACTGCAGGAACTACTGTGATGATCTACTTCACACACACACCCGCACACACGCACGCATGCACCCCCACACAAACATGCTCACACTCAGCTACCAAATGCTTTGTGTCTTCAAAATATCAAAATAAAAAAACTGTAGGAAAATGTAGGTACTGGAATCACTTTTTTCATCTCCCGAGTGCAGTTTTTAGTGACACGTCTAGGATGGTGAATAATGGCGGCTGACTAAGATGAGGAGTGTAATGCTTTCCACTTTCCTTCCTCTGTACACTTTCAGACTCATAGCTGCTGTTGATTCCATTTGTGCTAAATTAGCCTTCTGCTTTCAAGGTTGATGTTCTTCGAATGCCAATGAAAATGAGGAGAATTTATTTCATTCATCTTTAACAGCATTCTTCCAATTCATGCCATGGCCAGACCTTTATTTGCCAAGTGCAACATGTTAGCAGAGAAAAGCAGTTCCAGCTGATGAAAGGCTTTCAGACTAAACACATCTAAAATATTTGGCTGATTTTTCAGACAGCCCCTAAAGGCCAACAACAAGAGCAACTGAGCAGAGTCTGCAAAGCACGACAAATCTTCCAACATCTGACAGCTGTATCGTAACTCAGCCAAAACAGATGGAAACTGAATTAAAACATACATTTAATATCAATCAATTAATGAAACAAGCAAACAAATAGATGAACAAATAAATACACAAAATAATCGAACCCAACCAGCTGCCTAATGATGTTACCGCCTGTGGAGAAAATCTGGTACAACTGCAAACCCAACAAGACGCTCATCCACCAAAGCTGACCAGCCGGGCAAGGAGATAAATTAATCAGAGAGCAGCCAGAATCACAAGCTAATTCTGGCAGAGCTGCAGTGATTAACCAATAGAGACTTCATGGCAAGCAAAATATTAATTATGTGCCTTTTGAACGCTTGCTTTCTGGAAGTGTTGAGAACGAAACAATTGCTATAAGAAACATTTATATTGCATTCAAAATTCACCATAAGTAATGTAAGGAACACAGTGAATATGTGGGAGAAGATACTCTGATCAGGGGAAGAAAAGTGAAACATCATGACTGACATGCAAAGCTGCATCTTTGACAGGCAGCTACCGCTGGACATTACCTTGAACACACCTCACACATGTTGAAGCACGGTGATGGCACCATTATGATGTGGGGAAACATTTTCTTTTTCTCAGCAGGAACAGAGAAACTTTGACCTGCTGTTGTCTCTGATCTGCTGGTTTTAATTGCCAGAGACATATTTACATATGTTGCCATGTATGGCTGAAGTCATTGTGTGCCAAGATAATATGAATGTGAAAGATTCTGAATGTGGCTGCAGGACAAACATTTTGTTTTCCAACCGCCAAAGACATATTGTTTGGACAAAAGCTGTTATAGGAACTGTTCCTAAAGTTTCTGCTCAGATTTTATATACAGAGCATAAATTGGAAATGCATATTTTTTTCTTCACAACACCTTCCACTCAGTAAATGGAGTTACAGATGCATTTCAGCACCGCTGGTCTTGGCTAAGTGTTGGTGTGTGTGGGGGTGTGTGTGTGTGTGTGTATGTGGACAGCAGATAAAGAAGAGACATGGGGCAGGTGTAGGCTCTGGGTTATTAGGCCAGGTAAACAGAAGATGCTTGTGTAACTCTGGCTGATAATTCACTGACCTTTACCTTTTACACTCTAATGCATTCTAATAGGCCAGCAGATCCCAGCATGTTTCCTTTGTTACCAACTCACACACAAATGCACACACCCCCACACACGTTTTATGATGGCCATTCATCACAATGACATACATACACATGCACACACACCTATCTGGTTGTCTGGGAGATCAAAGCGTTTATATTCCTCTACCTAAAAAGCTCCTGAGAGAAGGAGGTATCCTCAATCTACTGAACACAAGCTAACTTGCTGAAAAGGACGCAAACTGAGGAACCAATAAATGTTCATGTTTAAAATAAATTATTTTCCTTGACCAATTAGTGCCAAGGAAAATGAACGGCACTCCTGGATTATCAGTTTTATAAATGCTAGCCAATGGCATGGCAAGTAATGTTGCACCCAGGTATGTTGCCATTCCAAGCTGCATTTTTTTAGAATGATTGAGAAAAAAAAAAATCTGAGAATAATTTGGAGTTACACCAAAATCCACAAAACGAGGGAATTTGCAAAGGGGGAAATGGAGAGGATCCACAACCAAAAATACAGAAAAAAAATCCTTTACAAAAATAATAATAATCAGCTGCACTGATAGTTGCCCTTACAATCCTTTTATAATAAAAAAGAAAATAACTCGAGTATTTTTTAGTTCATTCTTTATATTCCTTAATTGAGTCAAGTTTGCATGAACTTTAGATTAGAAATCCTTGTCTTTATGTTCATCTGGAATATAAAGGCCCTTTCATTCTTTATTCGTACTCTTATACAGTAAGTGAGTATTTAAATAAAATGTAATTTACATAGAAAGTTTGTATTTTCTGAAGGACACTGATTCAAATCACCCAAACAATGGTGCGTCAGTGTTCTTTTATGGCCATCTCATTGTCTCGGCATAAATCATGTAGAAAATCAGTGGGATGAGCTGCAGAGAAGACAACTCACCCCAGCTGGGACTCAGGGGCCACCCTGCAACTTTTAGTCGCAGGGATCTTGGATACAGATCCTCAGTCCAACACACCTGAATCAAATGGCTGAATTACCTCCTCAGCACGCAGTAAACCTCCACAGAGTTCTGCTAATGAGCTACTTATTGATGCATTTGTGCTGAAGTAGATGCAACATCTAAACTTTGCAGGAGACCCATCCTCAACAACTGGATTTTGGGACCCCTGATTTAAAGTGACTGTGCAAAAAGGAATAATCAAAGATCTCTCTTTCTGTATGAGTGAGGCATCCTACTGAGGACAAATTACACCCAGCAGGAAAGTCAATAAGTGTATCACTAGGGATTTTGTCAAAAACCTCTTTTTCTTACTTGTGAATTTCTCCAACAGTGAGTAAATGTGCTTCAATGAAAGGTTGGCTTTCTCTAAAAATGTCCTTGTTAAATTACATTTCTGCACTTATCAAGGGTGCCAACACATATTTAGATAGTGTGTGAATTGCTCATTAATTTGTAGAATATGTGTTGACTGGTTTAAAAGTGTTGCATCTGTATACAGTTTCTTGTGTTTGCTCTTTGCTAGTTCCCTCTCTAGTTAACTGTGAGGGACCGAGCCCTGCCAGAGGTGGCCCGCAACATGCAAAAGGATGACCGGTCCGGGGACGACAGCCAGCGGGAAAGTGTAAGCTAACACCAGTTTTTAAAGTTTTTAAAATATGCCTTAGGTTCGATCTGATTTCAGTTCTGCTTTTGGGATTTATTAGTTTTAGAGTAACCCATTAAGGGTCACAGTTAACATCTAAAGTGGTACAGTGAGATTGCATTGAAACCCAATAACTATAATGCATGTCGTAGTAGGAAGATTGAAATTCTGAGCATGCTTTTCAGAGTCCACAGTTTGACTCTGCCGTTAGCAGAAAGGTCTTTTACTTGAATATTTTACATGCACATCCCTGAATACTGATGCTCAATTTATATGTTAAGTGAATTGTTTATTTTCTATTTTCCAAAACAATGTTCCACATGATATTCACAAATTTTTCTGCTGGGTGAAATAGTGGCGCTTACATCTGGTATAAACATATATGAACATACACTCTATTATACCATGATAGCCCTATTTTACTCTTCACCTAAAATTGCCAATTTCTCTAAATAGCAAAGTCTCATTTTGTTTATCCATCTTTCCTAATTTCTGATGTCTCAGATAAAGATAAAAGGTTAATTGTGGTCATTTGGATTTAAATACCAGAAAATCCTCATCAGTTCCCTCCAGAGTAGCTTGATGCAGTACATAAGTCCATAGTGGTTGTTATTGATATCAACTATAAACCACAGTCTTATGATTAAATATTTTCAAAATATATTTTCCTTTGATCTAAAGGTCTAAAGGTCAAGCAGATAAACCATCTGATTTGTCTGAGCTTTTTATATGTTGATGGCCACCTTGACATGCTTTTCCAGAAAATTCATACTCTCTTTTGAAGAATCAGTAGTCCACAAACAGTACGAATAGAGATTTTTCCTTGTTTGCTCATAATCGGTGAGTGTTGTATTTAAATAGGAGAAGCAATAATTAAATCTATTTTGTGTCAAACTTTAACTGAATATCTATTTAAGTGTTTTACTTCCAAGATTGTAAATTGCAGAAAAATCTTTTTGTGGAATCTGGAGTTCCTGATGGTAAGTTTACACATGGCTGGTTCCTGATGGAGCTGGTTTCACCAGTAATAATAATAAAAATACATTTTAGTGCACAATAACACAGTGAATATAAAAGTAATTGTCCTATCTGTAATAATTTTCCTGTGCTGCCGCAGTGAACAAAAGCTATTATTGAGCTACTTCTCCTTTCAAACATCAGTAGAGCTGCAAACTGTAATGATTCAAGTCTTTGTTGCAGATGAGACATAAATATTTCAAGTATATACAATTCAAATGAATGTTTGTTTGACTAAAACATAGAGAAAATAATAATTAGAGTGATTTCATCTGTCACATATTTGTCTTTTCAGTTGGTAAGATTCTACCAAGTGAAAAATGTATAGCTCAAAATTACAAATATTTAACAGAAGTGCAAAGCTGGTATTTTCATTCTATTCATCACGTCCTCCCATCCCCCACAACAGCTTCACCGCACCGTCTCTCACACGATGTTGTCAGAGTTGTGTGCAAGCTGTCCATCACCCACCTCTATCCATCTGGATGGACGAGGCAGGTTCCCTGCAAATCCTCGCAAAAACAACACAGATAAGAGTAGAAAGATGAAGATCAGATACAGCAGCAGCAGCAGCCTCTGTCAGGATTAATCTAACAGACATGAATAAGATATCCAGTCGTCCTCCTGACCTTGAGTTCAAGTCTACATGTAGGTCTACTGCATGAGTTGATTTCAGAGAGAAGGACAATAAGATAAAGAAATATTTGATCTGCTCTTTGACACGTTTCATATTGTCAAAAAACAGCCTTTAAATGCTGCATGTTTCTGTTCAATCTTCTGTGTGTAGAGGGACATTAACATATCACATTATCTATAGTTTATTTAAGGATGTATTGAAATAACAGGTGAAGACGGTGCCAGTGGAAGGTTAATATCCACTCCGCATCAGCATAAATATTGATTTTGGCTTTTAAATAGATTATTTGAACTTTACCTTTTCAAGGTGGAAGAATAATACAATTTTGATCATTTTTAAGAAAGGAATTGAGTGTATTAGCCTTAGTTCTCCATTCTTAAACCAGTTCAGATGTGTGTTTGGGATCATGGTTCTGCTGAAATACATAATTCTGCCCCAAATTCAACCTGAACGATCTGGAATAATGAATGACAGGTTGCTGTCTTCATTATTCCACTGGGAGTAAAATAGCCCCACAGCATGATGTTGCCACCACCATGCTGGGCAGTTGGTATAGTGTTTTGACATTTGCCAGCCCCACCTATTTTCTCACAAACACAGGGCCATATTAGAAACTTCATTCCAAAATCACTTGGGGATAAGTTCCCTTTACACCTCCCCCCATAACATGTGATTTACTTTTACTAAACCTTGACTTAAACTGAATTGTAAGTTTGTGAAACCTTGTTCTACATCAGGAAACCAACAAACTAATCTAAATTTAAAAAGCACATACCAAAAACTTCCAAGAATTGTGAAGAAGCCCATTTCAAAAACTGAGTGGTGCAGATACAACAAGATCAAAATATAAATTAAATGTAAATAGTGGTGCATAGATATTTTTTCTACTTCGGTTGAATAGTAAAACTTCCACAAAAAATTTAAACCTTTGTTATTTTTTTCTCCTTTTTTGCATGTAAACATCTGACTGAGAATGTAGTCAGATAAACTCCAAAAACATCGATGACTATAATTTCTCCAAACCTCCTGACAGAAAAGAAAGCCAAAGGTCAGCTGTTTGAAAAAGAAAAAAAAAATCAAATGGCATCTCTGCCTCTAAGAATTGCTCAAACTGATTCATGCCAGTGTGCTAAAACAAAAATAGATGCTCCTATTGGCAGAACAGAGCAGACTGTACAAACAGAAAAGGTTGCTGCAAAAACTGTTGAAGACAAGAGCAAATGACCTTTAAAATGGAATAAAACAGCACCAATGGAGCGAAAATTGTTTGATGATTCACATTTGATGTCTCAGAAGGGGCTTTAGAAGAGAATGTTCTGAAAGACAGTGTCCTGGGGAAAAGTTATTGAATATCTCTGAAATTTACCATTCATTTGTGCTGTGAAATAACAAGGATGATGAATGATTAAATTAGCCAAGAAAGTAATAGCTCATGTCAGACGTGGATGTGATTGGTGACCTCATCAGAGTGAAGCGTGCAGGTCATTGGGTTGCAGCTATGAGACTTGACCTCCCACCAGGGGGAAAGAATGGGTGGGACAGCTAATTAGAGAGATGTGAGGAAAGCTAGAGGAAGCTATTAAGACAAGAGGTGAGTGTGAAAAACAAACGAAAGCAGCAGAGAGGCTTCCTCACCGTTCCAAGGGGCACATTAAGGTAGAGCGGGGACACAGGCTGCACTGATGAATACGCTTCCCAAGGCTCCCGGGGGCTGTCCAATCAGGCGGTGCCATTGATGAATAGTCATGAGTCACCTTATCAGCATCGCCATGGTTACACAGATGTGACTGTGGCCCCGCAAATGTGATGAGGGAACAGAAATGGGCAAAAGGCTCCTCTGTCTCCTTTCCTGTGCACATCCTGATCACCAATTAGAGCCTGGCAGGGAAGCATTCAGACCAAGTTTTTTACTTGGTGGATCAGGTGAATGGCGTGGAAAAAAGCAAGTCGATAGAGGGAAATGGATGGAAAAATGACAGTAAGACAGTAGGTGAATGTGCTTGGTGAGAGCAGGAAGACGGGAGATTTTCATCTGTCTTGACTTAAAATCACATTAATTATCGATAAAGCGAGTTACCAAACAACACGTGCAGGTGAGGGCTGACAGGAAAGAGGAGATGGGAAGTGGATGACAAGATATTTAATAAAAGAGCAACAAAATTAGATTGGGCAGTTCAGCAGAGAGAAGCGTTATATGAAAAGGGGAGAAGAGGCTGAGGATGAGCAGTAAAAGAACAGCTGGGGCAAACAAAATAAAGAAAATAGACAACAATATACTAAAATCAATGTCTTCTGCTTTCTGTAACGCCATAAAATGTAATGACATTTCTTATATTGTTAAAAAGTTGTTTTAAAGTGCAGTTTTATGAGCATGATGAAATGTGAAAAAAGCAATGCAGCTTTAAATCTGTTGGCACACTTGATCATTTGATTTTAATTTAACTACTTACAGAAACTGTTTTTTGGGTTTTTTTTTACAATCAAATGGATTGCTTGTGAATGATCTTGGAGGCAGAGTCCAGGCAAGTGCTAGTTCTACTTCAGGTTTATTGCAAGAATTTAAAGATCTGGTGTAAATTTTGGAGACTGGGATAACTGTGGGCAGGTGTTTCAAAATCGTTTTTATGTAATTTACTAGTTATTTTGTGAAAATCAGAATTGAACTGCCTTGTGTAAGTCCTGTTGTCAAAGGAACAAACCTGGTCTAATGAAGAAAATTTATTTTAAAAAATTATTTATGAAGTACTTATTTGGGACAGTTTAATTTGGTTTAATAGTTTTGTGATCCCTGAGCATTGCCACAGATCTTTCTCAAAGGTTTCACTGCACAACACACAGAACAGGTCAGTGACATGATACTGTCAATAAGAACAGTCTACTTACCACTCCTTTGCGGGGGCCACAGAAAGCATTGTTAATTGCTTTTCAGCCTCTGCTTATCTACGTGCTTATTCACGAATCAGTGGAGCAATCTGCAGCAAATTCAAAACATGTAATTGGATTTAGATCACCATACAATGGGGATGTCCTCAGGCACTCCAAATATCTCTCTGGGCCAAATAATGTTTTTTATCAGTGTGAGCTTCATGCAGTTTTCTGTGTTGAGCCTGCATATAAATGTGGCTTAATCTTGACTCGGATAGGTAAAGGGTTACGCAGAGTCTTATTTGTATTTAATCTTCTAATTTACACTGTGTGCAGAGAAACATTATCGCCTGCTAACCATTCTCATTTCACTGCCTGTTGACTATGTTTAAAGTGTGATTAATCTAGCATGAGATGTTTGGCGGTGTGCTCGTTCCACAACCTGAGGTTGATGAATGAAGAGTGAATTGCCTGCAAAGGTCGTTTGTGCAGATACAAAGATGTTTGCTGACCTCTCAGAGTGAAGGCTTACGTCTATTTACTTCAGGAATTGGCATCTTTCTGGCTCCTTCTTCTGTTGAAGCAGAGCAGATTCTAATAGTTTGTTTTTATAACACCTTTATTAAAACTGCTACAAGGCAGTACATCTTGAAGTTTCCACATTACAGCACAGTGATAATGACCGTCTGCCCAGATGATGAAATAAAAGAAAATGTACTTTGTCTGGTTTAATAGCTTCAGCCAAGAAATCAGGCTTATTTTCTTTTTTTCCCCATCTGCTTCTGATGCTAAGATTGTCCTCTCCCTAATTGTTGCAGGCATTTTATCTCATTTTTATTTTGTTATGCATCAAGCAACACACAGTAATGCCCAAAGCTGCAGAAAACTCTAGGTCATGTCCCTGCCATTTACCATGATCGGACTGATGAGTGACCCCTGATTCTTGCCTTGTAATATTGCACAGCTTTGTAAAAGCAAGACGGGGAAAATCCCTCCAGGAAAACACACCACCAATGATTTTTTTTGTCTTTAGTGTGTTTGCACTGCAGATTATGGTACAGCTGTTCAGAGGGCAGAACTTGGAAGAAAAATCATCCCATAATCTCCCAATCAGAAGAAGCTCATTTCACCACGAGCTTTACTTTGTACTGTATTTAGGATTAGGAAGCTAAAGTCAAGAATTGCTTCACAGTCTTTGGGAAATATAGTTTTTTGGGGTAAGTCTGTTTAGTAATGCTCGTATCTTGCGGTAGCGGTTCAATTTTAGCATATAAATCATTTTGATAGTTATTATTGTGGCTTCTTATTCTCTTCTCAGATTTGTTTCATTTGGTGGTGCATTCAGTATCAGCTTCTTTTACTCCCACATGCCTCAGTTGATTTGATCCCCAGAGCATTCTCAAACTATTTTTGTCACATTGAAGGCCACATTATCCTTTAGGAAGGAACACTGCCATTTTTTATGTAGGTGGTTTATGTCACTGTGACCTCCTGGTGAATAGCCTGTCCCTTTGAATCCAGGCAAAACACTACCCAAAGAGTTGTACTATCACTGCTGGTTTCACTATTGCATATGCAGAACCTTAATCTATTAAGTTATTTATTAATGTGTTACAATTTTATGTGATCCATCAAGACAAATAAGGGTGTAATTATGAATTGGAATTTTTTAAAATTTATTTATGTTTCTTTTAAGAAAGAAAAATCTAAAAGTGTGCATTTCTATTCATCCTTGTGAGTAAATGCTTTGTTGAACCACCTTTTGTTGCCATTATGGCTGCATATATGTCAATCTGGATGTGAAGTAGCCGATGTGGAGGCTAATGGTTTTTCCCCATTCTTCTTTGGAGAAATAGTTCAAATCCAAGCAAATTGGAATAAAAATATCTGTGAGCATAGTTTTTCACAGGTTGCCATAGATTATCAATAGACCTGGATTTTGACTGTGCCATTGTAACTCATAGGCATGCTTTGTTCTAAGCCCTCTCTGGTTTTATGTTGCTGATCATGTTCCTTTCTGAGGCCTTATGCAGTTCCTAACTGGCTTTGTTCTGGAATATTCCTGTTTCTTTCTCCAGCCAACTTTTTCAAACAGGACAAGTAAGAGGTGTCCTATTGCTCTAAGGAAGGGGAAAAAGTACTGGCAATAATTGTGATTTTATCAAGTTTGTTCCGTCTTGCATAGTCATTGTTTATTTTATACCAGTGGGTACAGTCTTGGCCTCTGAAAGCAGAGAATAAAGCAGAGAATATCCTACAACAGCTGCAGAAGGTGCTATAACTCACTTCTCTAGGGAGCACTGTTTGTTCTTTCTGAAATACTCTTAGATCCTTATGCATTTTCTTGTTACTTTTAACTGCTCACCTTTGAAAAAAGTCCCAGCTATCATTTTTCTGATTGTTCTTCTGTAATGAGGATGCATAGAGTATTTTACTTCACATTCAGGGATTGGTACTGCACTGACCACGACTCTTATAAAAGACAGCAAATCCCCAGCCTTGAATGTTGCACATTTCTTGCCATTATTTTTCATGTCACATTTTCAACAAATAACACTAGTGTAAAAAAAAAAAGAAGTTTTCTGCTGTCGTGTCCATGGTTTAGCTTTGCCTTTGAAACATACATTACAGAGCTACCATGCTGTGAGCCTTGATGTTCTGCAACCTTGATGGGGGCATGTACATGTGCACAAAGTAGCACATCAAAATCAGAATATGCATGAGTATTCAAATGCTGCCAACAAATTGACGAAGGATCCGCAGGAGACTTACTTAAGCACAAGAAGTTGGTAAAATATAATGCTTTTATACACATGGTAGCATAAGGCTAAAAATATGGAAGGAACTTGATATGACAGTAGCAGCAGACTCATAACAGGCTCAAGGAGTGTTTGAAAGAGGATTATACAGGAAAACTTAAAGAAAAAATGAGAACCTGTATCTCATCTTGGATGGAGGCCAAGAATGTAATTTGCTGGTAAACCCTGTGATCTGTCTAATGTAAAAGACAAGAGGAGCTCTCCTTTACTGCTTTGTTTTTGCAGTAAAGATGCTTACTGGTTGTAAATACCAGTGAAACTCTCACCATGGAATAAAGCTCAAACCACTACTAGATTTTTTTAGCCCGACAGTGTCTGCATAAAATGCAAGAAAATCCATGTTTATGAGAAATTGCTCCTATTACAGCAGAGTAACAAAAACAATTGTGAATGAATTGTTCTCTGCAATTTCAGGGTTTCTGAAACAGAAAAGGACTAAAACTTGAAACACAAAAGCCACCCATACAATAACCCTGAAATAAAATGCTCTGGTTTGTTACCAATGCAGTCACAGCTTTTAGAAAAAAATGTGAGAACTGCCGATGCACTCTCAGAGAAACAGGAGTACTGAATGTCTTTTTCAGCCTGGTGATTCACTGTACGTCCTTCAAACCAATCTTTTTTTTTAATTACCTCACTTGTTTCCTTGACATCTTTCTTTCTTTTTCGTGTTAACTTCTTTCTGCTTCTGTCACTCCTCTCCTCCTCTTGCCTGGGGGTGTTCCCCAGAATCCATTTAAGCTTTTCCACTGATAGAAAAAATTCTATTGCAGCAGTAAAATCAGAGAACAGAGATGAATGATGGCGCTGATCATGAATAGTTGCACAGACTGAGCTCTCTCTGCCCTCTGGGTGGAAATTAAGAGAGTGCATTCCTGTTTTTTAATCCAGCCCTTGAAGCATCTCATGATAACAGATATTTAGTAAAGTAGCTTATGGAAGGAAGACTGTGTGAATATTTTTGTTGTCCAAGTGGTTTTTGTGACCTGGAATTTTAACTTTCATGAGGAAATAGTTTAGTTTTTTAAAGTTATAATGTATACAGTCTAAAATATATAAATTCATGAAGTTATTACGATAAGGTGAAGGTCGAAAAGGTGACAATATTTGTTTCTGTGCGAGAAAGTGAGAGAATGCCTTTTAGCTCAGCAGATGCTGTTGATAATGTAAGCTTAAAAAAAGAGGGAAAGCTGCAGGGAAACAACTTCTTGCAGAATGCACACACTGCATACTAATAATTCACCAACTCTGTGTCTGTGAGAGTAATTGATAAAAAACCAAACAAAGCCACGGAATTGAAACATCGTCCAGAAATCATCCAAAAGTCCACCAACGCCATCTGAATTTTGGTGGCCTATTAATCTCTGAAAAGGTCAAAAGAAAAAAGAGAGCACTTTCAAACCAATCTCATAAAAGATTCAACCGATTCATTTCCCATTCATTGGAATCTAAGTGAAATGAATTAATTCATCTATCGTGAACACAAGAGTGAGCAACTTGAAAAGATTCACATGTAAAAAGCCTTTTGGATCCCGAGTGGCAGAGCCTGGAAACGGCACTGCATTATGATAAGAAATGAGTAATGTCTGACTTGCAGCAGGACCATTAAAATGTGAAATCCTGAGAAGGAGCTCATATCAAGTCAGTTCATCAGATTGTATGCGGAAGGCAAGAAGTGGACCGAACGGAGTGGGGAAAGATTTCTAAAATGAAGGATAATAAGGCAGGATTTCAGCCCTCAGATAAGGAAGAGCTTGATGTGGAGAAAAATACCTGAATGGTGCCAGTATTGAACCACCTGCATCTCTGAAGCCTCACATCAAGAGTTCTCATCAAAGGCTACAACCCCCTACAGAAACAGTGGATGAATTACTTTTTCTTTTTGTCTCACAAATTTTATTCCACATCCATTTTTAACCACTTCCATAATAAAAGCGTAAATCAAAGCAGAGCGAGAGCTGTCTTTTTTTCTTTTTTTTTTCAGCTGCTGTCAATGCATTTTCATATTGGTTGCAGATATTAAAATGAGTAATTCAAGCAGGAGCAGGCGTATCTGGGTGTGCACGCAAATTTTCTGTCAAACAAGACTACTTGCACATCTGTGAAATACCATTCAGATTATCTTTAGGAATCTTGCAAGGTAAGAGCTCAATTTAGAGTCTGACCCATTTTACATTGATTTCTTAAAGTGCCTGTTCCCCTAAAATTAGATCAACTAGATTAGATACTTTTTCACTGAGACCAAAAGAGAGTTTCACTGTGTCACAGAGCTAATTTAGGGACCTGAAGTATCACTTCATCTGGGTCTTTTAAACTGTTAGCCTTTGCAGAAAAGCTGATTGGGATGAATTTTCTGAAAGGAAGATAAACCGCTATCATAAAACAGTTAACCTTTAATTTGCCAAAAATTAAAGGTTAACTTTAATTTTTATATTTGGATGCAACACTGATTAGATGATCGCAAAATATTTGCTTCAAGTTACATTTCAGAATTGTGTTTTTTTTCGTACATGACTCTTAAAGAGCTTATCTTGCTGATTAAATTGTTAACAGGGCACATTTAAAAAACAACTAAAGCTGTTCACATTATTATCATCTGTCAGACTTTGAGAAATATTTTATTTGACCTCTGTGCCTGCAGCTTGTTCCTGTGGTTTATGTTATTTAGCTTCTACATCTAACAGCAGACTTTCAATATGAAAATTGCGGATGCCTAAATATTTACTCATATGCTTCAGACCTTTGTATATTATCAATCTTCCTCTTGTTTTAAATGCTTTTCCCACAAATTAAAGTTTGTCTGCTGTTTATTGAAAATCCATTCACTGGGGTCAAACCATGTAATTGGCCACACTGGAACAGGTTAACCTGACAACTCAGATTATAATATGAAGTCCACTGAGAGCGCAAGAGAGTCATTGCAGACCAATTAACCTTTCCCTGATCCCACTTATCATAGAGCTACACTTGAGGCATTAGGAGGGACAGCCAAAGTGAGTGAAAATGAACTGATCATGTGCATAATCATGATACAGTAGGAGCACACACATGTACACTGAGTATCCAAATGATAAAAACAGACATGAAACAAATAGCTGACCATCTTATTCATTATTCTGCTGGGGAAAATGAATTTTGCTTCACAATATTTGATCCTTTTGCTTGTGAGCCACTTTCTACCACAATATATTTTTCCTTCCCTTTAAACCTTCCATTGTTATATTTGGATGCAACACTGAAAACACCAAAAACCCAATGCTGAAGGTCATTTCTCCTTTAGCATTGACCTTTTGTAGCTTAACCTTCTCAGGGAATGTGTCAAAAACTGTCTGCTGGACATGTGTCATATCTAAAAAGTAGGAATAAGTAAGTAAAAAAGGAAAAAAAAGATCACTTTTTACATTAGTGTCATGTAAGAATCAAATTTTTGCTGAAAGTCATAAGCATCAAAGTTAACTCAGTGACAATTAAGTGTTTATTTCTGTGAAGCAAATCCATGCAATCAGTTAAACTTTTTGGTAGACCATCTAATTTACTGAGCTGCACCAGTTTGAATGCTCACTTTTTTTAAGTATGCAAATATTTTCCCCTTGTTAATTAATATCATAGCTGCTGAAGGAGAGACACTGGGGAATTTAATGAATGTTTTACAGAGGATTAGAGCCAGCTGTAGGGCAAGTGGGAGCATAACCGAGGGGAGAGAGGGATCAGCTGGCCGTTACATAAGTTCATTCTGTGGTCTGTGATTGTGTCATGAAAGGAATTTAAGATTAGTACTAATTGAATCTCAATGAGTCATTAGCTCCACCTCCCACCTGCTTTACCTACAGCCCACTGAAAAGTGATGGGAAATCATGTTGGCTCCCCCGTTCCTCTATGTAAGCCGCCGTCTGCCAATGAGTCTAATGCAGGTAATTATGTGGGAATGAAAGGCTGCTTGACTTTATGGATGAAGATTGGCATCTTGATTCATGCAGGGGTGGATGGGTGGTGGTGGGGCTGAGGTGTGTCGTCTGTAACTGGTGAGACAGGACTGTCGTGACAGAAAGGGGAGGGATGAGATATAAAGCCATATGTAAGTCGGTACTTTAGGGCAATTTTCTTGGCTGATAGAGACATGTGTTGCAGTGAGGAGCAGAGATGAGTGGAACACAAACTACTGAGGAAATGCATTTGTTTACAGCCGAAGGGGTTTTTTATTTGGCAGCTTGCTGCAGGGCCTACATGAACTATTCAGATCAGAGCTGCTGTTAGTGTCTTGAAAGACGGGCTGTTTAACCCTGTTCAGAAATCTTTAGCTCCGACATCTTAATAATCAGACGTGCTTCATAATTTCTGTCTTTATTTCAGTGAAATAAAACCGAAATAATACAGTCTGACTCATTTAGTTTTATCATTATTGATATTGTGTTGAGCAGCAGAAAATACTTAGGGAAGTTACTGTAAGCCTTGGGAATGTCATGGCTTTTAATGTCATTGGTACAAATGACATTAAAATACTAAAATCTTTTTAGTTTGCTAAAATCCTAATTAATTTCAGAGTTTCTGCTCCTCTTTTTGTATGCTTCTCCTGTAGCTCCCATTTAAGCTTCAAAAACTCGGCGTTATCTTTGCTGTCTGACATTCAATTTTTTTAACAAGATCAGATCAAATCTTAATTTCATTCTTTCATCTCCCACCTCTTTGCATATAAATGATGTCTAATCTTGCTCCAGTAAAGAACTAAAATCAGTTTTAATTTATTTTTGCTAGTTCTTTCATGTTGCCAATTACTTATTTCATTATATCCAAACAAATTGTACACATGACTTGCTATTTTACAAGAATCTGTTAAATCTCTTGAAGAATACCCAAATAATTAAAGTTCAGTCCAATTCAGTTCAATTGATTTGTTTTATTCAGTTCACCTAAATTTGTTTCAATTCTCTTCAGTTCAAGGTCATTCAGATCGTGTTGAAATAGTACAGATATTTTTGAGTTGATTTTATTTGTAATTTCTTCTCAAGTACAAGAGCAATTTAAAGGAACAAATCAAGGCAAAAACAAGCAGAAATTGTCAAAAAGGTGTATAGACTTATACATTTGTAAGAGGTTTATGGATTCAAAAACCTTAAAGCTAAAATTCGTTGATCTGTCAGTTCAATAAAATCTGCAATCATATTTCTGTTTTGTTTTTTGTTTTGCCTTTTCTATTTCTAATTGTTTATGCTCTCTTTCTGAAGCGCTTTGGATTTTATTTATAGATGTGAAAGGTGCAATCAAGTTTAATTACTGTCAAAGCAAAATAAGGAATATATCTTTCAAATGGGTGATCTAGGAAGCTGATTCCTGGATAAGTGTAGTTCTTGGCAAAAGGTCTCCTGTGAGGCCCGAGCAACATCATTGTGCTGTTGCAGTAACAGCAAGTACTATGGTGCGGCCATAAAGTATCTTTTGTTTAAACTCCTCCAGTCATACCTGCACCTCACAGGAAATAACCCCCAAATATTTAGATGTCTAAGGGGTTAGCTGTGGTCTCCTAATCCTGTGGTCCTAATCCATACAGCTCAAAAAAACGCTCACAGCTACAAGCCTTGGGCTTCAAATGTCTTCTGTGAGCAAATCTGCTTCACAGATGGGATAAATATATATGATGCCATGAATCTGACATCTTATCATGATTGTAGCCTGGAGATTAGTTGGATAAGCTACAAAGAAGGAAAACAAAATCAACAAAACAAACTTTTAAAGTAAAGCCAAAGAGTGTCCACTGGAGAATATTCCTTCTGTTTTCCAGCACATTTGCAGATATTTATATTGCTGTTGGACCCCCTTTCAGTAGAGCAATGATGAGATTTTTACTGTACTACTTGGACTTTAACTCTCTGAAACAACAGTGACTCTTTGAAAACGTCCATGATGTTGCGGCTCTCAGCCTTTTAAAAATGGTCTGAGTAGAATATGAATGTTAACGGTTCACCCAACTCTTAACAAGAAATCATTTTTCATTCATGCAGAACAATGACTCTGTGTAGTTTCCAGGAAGATTGATGGCACATGATCAGTTCATCATGCTGCCTCACTAGTACACCTTGGTGAGTGCTGGTGTATTGATGTTTGTCCTAAATCCTGAAAGATACTGTTGGAGCCATTCATTTCCAAGAAAACCTACTACCTTTGTGGTTTCCCCCAAGGACAATACAACACAAAACTGACATGACATTGAACTTCTGTTTGGGGCTGACTTAGATCATCATTGCCTTCAATGTTCAGTGAAGATGGTTCACTGAAGATGGGTGGAATTAACTTCAGCTGCATCGCGTTAAGTTTGCAGCAGCTCGTTAATGAGCCATTCATTTGATTCAGGTGTGTTGAAGCAGGGAAACAGCCGCTGTCCTGTACCAGAAACTGTCAGTAAGAGTCAATTGGATTTGAGTGAATGAGGATAATAATTCATTTGATTCAGATATGTTGGTCTCTAGGGACACATCCACCAGCTGTAGTTTACCAACCCTTGAAAAGTGACTTTGTACATCACAGATCTAAACTACTCTAATAGGCTTTCTCATTTTATAACCCCAATTCAATTTTCTACGTAACTTTATCCCTTTCTTGTCTGCCATGTTGTTTGGTTTTTCTATGATGCTGTTTGCTCATCAATGTTCTCCAACAAACCTCCAAGGCTTTTCACAGAACAGTTAGATTTACACTGAGACTAGAATACACACAGCATGGCTCGATTGATTAATCAGACAACTTTGCAAGGCAATTAGTTGCTCTAGACTTTGGTTTTAGGATATCAGAGTAAACGGGCTGAATACAAATGCATGCCAGACATTCCAGCTTTTAATTGGAAAATATTTTGTAAACCATGTATCATTTCCTTCCACTTTAAAATCAATTTCAAAAGAAGCTTGTGATTCTAAGGAGGGTCTGGATAATTTTGCAAATCCCAGAAAGAATTGGGAATAGAAAGTTGTCTTCAATAAGTTTAGTTCTGAATGCAATATATTAATTCATTAACAAAAGTAGCATCCAAAAGAGTTGCATTAAATTGTAAACAAGGCTAACCTTGGTTCAGATGAATGTTTTGAGAGGGAAGGCTCTGCTGCAGCATTTTGGCACTAGAATCAACTTTTCTGATAACCACTTAATGGTTTATTGACCACCCGATGTCTTTCCTCCAGGTTAACTTGCCACTGTAAAATGAGTTTCTGTCTTCTCCCTCTCGTCTCATCTCAGACATTTAAAGTCTTCATTTTTTCAGGTGCTCTCTGCCCTCAGCAGGAGCTCTTATTAGTATTTTTTTCCCTACTCTCCTCCTCTCTTGTCTATACAGTGTCGTTTTCACTTCGAGCTTCTACTTCTTCTCAAGTGAATCACTTTGTGTTTGAACCTTTGTCAAGTAAAAATGGGGAACAGTGTTCTCATTCATGATGGGATTATTTGATAAAACACACTACCGGGTGCGTATTCCTAAAAGCACAACTACTATACAGTATTTGCATTTGCTGGGAACCATATCTGCAAAGTTATTGATGCAGCAAAGAAAAACTTTTCTTAATTAAATTCAAAATAGGCAGACTTGCTCTAGTAGCTTCCTGACCTATTTTGAGTAAAAGCACAATCTTATCCATATTGAAAATTCACCAAGGCTCTGCAAGCATTCTGAGAATTATTCCTGCAATTTGCCGTTTATTTCACCTGGTATACGTTTGTTTATGTAATGCCATGTAAAATTGTTGATAGCCTCTGAATCTTTTCACTTTACATCAACAAACTCCAGTAGTAATGGGATTTTGCTAACTTTGTTTTTGTGAGAGATAAAATGTTCTCAATGTCAGATTTTAACAGCCATGTCTTTTCCCACAGGTGTCAGATGAGTCATCTGACTCTCCAGAACCAGGGCCCGTCACCTGCATGGAGCCCTTTATGGTACGGAGGCTCTCCTGCCGGACAGTTCAGCTACCTCCCTTGGCCTTCAGACAGGCTGAACAGTACTACTGCGACCGGAAGCCCGAGCCGGACACAGTCACAGTTCCACCTCGACCCACAACACTGCCATTACGAGCACCGCCACTCATCGCCATCACCTCTGCCGACACCACAAGGTAGGAGGATGTTGACAAGTGAGCATCAAACAATTACATCCCATATAATAAGTAAAACTTGAAAAGCTTAGTCAGTTGCAGTATAACCAATCTGCAACAATAAGTGGCACCCAATGATGTCACATAACCAAAACCAGCAGATTTTGTCACCTGCTTTGAACTGCAACACAGAGACAGAAGTTATGTTCTTTTTGCAGAGCATGCGCAGGCTTTTTACCATAAAACCATAGTTAGACTGATGGATTCGGTGGACGTCATTCTGCCTTGCTGAACAGAAACTTAATCAGTTGTATTCAAAGCTCTCCCAGCAGAAGTGGAAACACAATCAAAAAGATCAATATGTCAAGTTCTATTCAGGGAGACAGAGAAAAGTCTGGTTGTCAAAGATACTGACATCAATGTACAAAGAATGCCAGATTTTATTAATTGGTACTGTTGATATTCAGCTGATGTTATGTTTATTTCTGGATTTTTAGCAATATTCTGCCTCTTCACATTGTATTGAAACTGTCATGCAAATTTGAGAGCATTTTGTAAGAGAGCAAACTTACAAAGTGAGTTAACATATTTTCCTTTGCTTCCTTATTCAAATGTTAGATCCACATTTTCTGCAGCAAAAGCTGGAATAAATAAAAACTGTAATCATAAATATAAGCAGTTCAGTTCCGACAGAAGATTTCTGGGAGACTTTTACTTTCAGTAAATAACAATTTGAGATATAAAATAACTGACAATTCTAGACACTTACTTTGTATCTTAAAATATATTGTTTTCTGCTGTGTTAAATACATAAATATGTCTGAAAACAAATAATAAAGGGGACGAGTATAACATATTGAGTTGATCATAAAGCATGACACATTTTAATTCCAAAGTAAAAGATGCATTACTCACACAAAAAGGAATATATTCGATTATTTTCAGCACTTTTTAAATGAAGAGATATTAGAGGCATTCCTTGTTGAGGAAGCTCAGGTCCTTCAGTGTTTGCAGCAAGATGTTGCATATAATCTTTTTAGATCTGTTGTGGATAGTGCAATCTCATCTCAAGCCATCTGTTAGGGTATTAGCATCAGAGCAAGCAACTTCTAAAAGCTGATAAATAAGACTGCATTGTTCCAAAGAGCACCCAACACCCTCTGGAGCTGAATTTTGAAAAAGCATGCTTATTAAAATGAAAGTCAATATGGAAAACCTAAAGCAGCCACTTCTTAAAACTTTAACTCAAAAACACAACTTGTCTGGCTATAGCAACTCTGCAAAACCCACAAAGCACAACCAGAGACTCTTCCTGTCCATCTATAATAACTGAAGAAACTCGGATAACAAGAGCTGCTTCAACAATCTACTTTCCCTTCTATAATTTTCAAACAAGTGGCAGCCTAGCTCATAGCAAAATTGTGTTTGCAATAATTTCAGATGTGAATAAAGGCAACGTTACAGAGGGGTGGATGTGTTGAGATTTGTGCTTGGTATTCATTTGTGCTTGTTCTTCATTTTAGATGGCTGAAAATATAGTTGTTGTTTTTTTCTAATTAGTGTAACATTTAACATTTTTAATCAAGAAGCAATAAGTTTCTGAGTTCAAATCCCAAACAGGAGTATTTGGAGTTTGCATGGCTTTTCCATGTACTTGTGTGGGATTGCTCAAGGTACAGACCCAAAAAATTACTGTTTTGAGTTTTCTATACTGTAGGTATGTATCGGTTTGGTGTGCTACTCTGTAAAGTACTGGCATCCTGTCCAGGGAATCCTTCACCTCTGATACAATGATCACTGCAGATAGACACCAGTCCCCATGTAATCCTACAAGAATATCTGGGTATAGATGATGAGTGGGGGTTTTCTTCTCTGCGATATGAGATGAATGTTGTTCACATTATTGTTAATTTGTATTTTGTGTTGACTTTACAGCACAAACTCTTGCAAAATATCATCTACAAATCTGACATTGACATGCGCATTCAATAAAATAAAACAACTCAAAAAAGGTGCAGATGACTTTTTATTTGAAATTGATCAAATTTACAGTTCAAAAACAGTGACTAGCTCACTTTTAACAGTATTTTATTGGCTTTGCCAAGTTTTACTTGCTAATTTATTTTAAGGTCAGTTACTGTCTATCCATTTATTTGGGATTGGGTCACTGAGACAGCAGCCTAAACAGAGAAGCCCAGAGTTCCCTCTCCTAGCCATAGAGGCAGCTCTTCTGGGGGAGTCTCAGGCATTCACAGGTCAGCCAACAAGGCTAGTCTCCTGAACATGTGCTGGGCAAGGATGGGTCAGGGCAAGGATGACTCACCAGGAGTCATCCTTGCCAGATGCCTCAGCCACCTTAACTGACTTCTCTCAATATGGAGAAGCAGCAGCTGGAGAGAAACAAAGTTCATGTAGACTCCCTCCAGGACCCTTTTGAGGGTGTAAAGCTTTTGTCCTGGTCCACCATACAGCTCTTCCTGAATCTGAGATTCAACTGTCCAGTGGACCCTCCTCTTCAGAATCCAGAATCTACTAGGGAAGCTTAGGAATGTGATCTCTCTGTAGTTGGGAAAAAAAACTCTGAAATACTCAGAAAGTGGGGACCAGTCTGCCAATCTACGAGAATTGCCTCTAGTGTCCATGAAATATTGCGTGGTCAATAACTAATCAACAGAAAAGTTTATATACTGGCTACAGTCCTCCAGAAGCTCCTCATGCTGTGCACTGATGCTTGCTCATATGACTCCTGTTAAAATTCATGAACCTATTCATTTGAGTTTAAACTCTATTTATATGCGATTAGCATTTAGACAGAAACTTGAGGCAATAAAAGATGAAATATTATGATTTGAGGCAGAAGGTTTGTTGTGTTTCTCTGGCAGTCATAACTTAGAGTTTCCCACATAGTGTTTTCCAATTAAATTCCACAGAATTAAGTTAATTATTCCTTTAATCAGAGTTGGTGTTGTGTGTTTTTGCTTAGAGAACTAACCCATGATGATGTGAAGGAGTAGTGAATAGATAACCCAAATATATGAGCTGAAATGATTGAATTAAAGTAGGAGTTTTTAATAGATTCCTTGCAGAAGGTTGATGACATGATACAGGGATAATAACAGGACACATAGCTAAAGGCTTATGAATAGGCCGGAAGAAACAACAAAAATGACAATATTTTATAAATGATCAACAGCTGGTGGGGAAATGTCCAACACTTCTCTGAGTCACTATTGCTGTTATTTCAACAATGTTTCATCAACTCCCCATTATGCAAGACTGCACTGTTAAGTGGCAGAAGAAAAAAAAAAAAAGATCCCACTAGTTGAAAGATGCATGTTCTATATTGATGGCAATATCAGAACTGCATGTGTAATGAGTCAAACAGAATATAAAATAATAGTGGTGGTCAGACTGGAGGTGTTGTTTTTGTATAGGATTTTTCCACTGAATCACCTAGACCCTGACTCAAACTGCAGCACAGTGACGAGGCTAAAGCATGTCTTGAAGTTCTGACTGAAGAAGAACACTGAGTCTTTGACCGCAGTTAATTAAACCCAACTCCACTGAACACTGAAGAAGGCACTTGAAAACAGACAAGACCAAATCTAGAAGGTGTTACGAGCTGGGATTGTGTGGCTCAGGTTTTCAGCATGGACGCATTGCGTTTTGTTCACAATGTTCTGTGCAGGAGAAGTAGTTTTTTTGTGTGTGTGTTGTTTCTCTTGTCTTTCCTCTGAGAGATGTCACTTGCTCTAGCTTGAATATATCTGACCAAAATTACAAAGTAGTGCTTAGAAGAGCGGTTTCCCTGAAGCAGAAGGCAAATGGTTTTCTCACATTTGTGATGATCCTTTCTTGACCTTTGTTGTACTGCATATTTTGTAAATAGACGCTTACTCCATCGCTCTTCCTCTTCGCTATCTGGGTAATTCCTGATGTTCTCCCTTTGGACCTCTGAACTTACAAGCTCCAGAGTCTCCTTCGACTCTGTTGAACCTCTCCAGATTCTCTGTTTCCACACCGAACTTCGTCATGCATCTACCTTTCTGTTCACCCTCCAGAATTCCTGCTAGTACTGGAACAGAGAGAACAGATAAAAATCACTTAACGCTCCTCAGATTTTCATCTCTCCTCCCAAACAGTAAGATAAATTCCACTCTTCATTGTGGAATTTATCACAATGATAAATTCCACAATTTATCTCCTTCTCCTGCAAAATCTCAAAGATGAAAGTCTTGCTTCTTACCTCTCTTCCAGTGGAGATCCAGCTCCTCCTACCACCTGCCAAACCATCTATGATCTCAATAAACCTTTTCAAACTACTAAGAGTGTCCGCAATTGCTGCATGCACCAAAGTCTTAAGCAAACCAAACACAGCATAGTACTGAAAGGCCAGTCTGCTTTGTAAAAAGTTGGGTTTGATAGCAAAGAGAATCAGACATTGATCAAAATCTGTGAGATTTAAATTGGTGATATTAAAAATAGTGCTTTTTCCTGAGGTTTTAAATCAACAGAAGGTTGTCATTTTGGCAAATTGAAGAATCTTTTTGTTGGCAGCTTGACTGTCCGTCTAGTTGTGAAGCAGCAGACTAGATTTTAAATTGGATCTTTTTGTTTTGATGCAGTTTACCTGAATTTAAGTGGGCTATTTTGCAAGCTATTTCTTAGGCATGTTTTTGTAAATTACCGATATTTTTTCTAAATGACCCGAGATATCCACATCACACAGATTGTATTAAAAACATAATCTACTGAAAGGTGGTGGTTTTGATGGAAAACAAATAAGGCTTGCTGCTCCGACCTCTTTACGAAAATAACGTAGCAGCGATGACACAAGAGGTAAAATTCATTCTTTTGTGAGTTGTACCTGATATTTTAGTCAATAATGTCTCAAAAAAGATAAATTGTGCAAAAGGTGTTGTAAGTCAATTGTTTTCTGGCTTGAAAATTCAGAAAATTGATCTTCTGGTTTTGAAATGCCCCAAGAGATGCTTCACAAGAACAGGGACATAACCAAAGCTTACTTAAATTACCTTTGTAAAAAAATACGTCCACTGAGGCATTTATAATTTATTATTCATCTCTGAATGAATTACTGAACGGAACGAATCAATCCATCTTTCACATTTTCTAAACAACTAATATTTACATCCACATTACTAATTAATTTGGAAAAATCAGTTAGTGTTGCACTAATTGATTTTGGCAAAATCAGTTAATGCAACTGTACCTGCAAGCGATACTCTTGCAGTTATGACAAGGAGCTGAAGTCTTAGTTTAGTTTTTACATCTGCACTTTCTGTTTTATTCCTAAAGAGAGAGTGATAAAAAGATTGTAGAATGCCTATTGTCACAGAATGTCAGCTTCGTAACAAATTGGGTGTCCTTGCACAGGAACAAAGAGCATCATAAAGGGCAGAAAGCAAAATATGAAATCAGTCTGCAGCAAAGGAAAGTATCCTTGCTGTTAATGGCTTAATAATACGCAAAGCATTGGTATTTAAATGTCCCCCATCTGGCTTCAGACAGTGTGACTCATCAAACATTTGAGGTCTAACAGATTTCTGTTCCTCACCTCTGCGACTTATTAATCCTAACAGTAAAAGAGGGAACATTACAGCCGTAACAAGCTAAGGCAACCAGAAATCAGTAGATTTTATTTCAAAGTAAAACACAAAGCAGTTTTATACATACTGTGTCTGCTATTTATTTATGACCCTCGGATGTTTTGGAAAACAAATCTAGGGAAATATTCAGCTTCTGTCTGGAGATTCTTGCTAGCACAGCGCTGTGGATAAAGTCAGTTTTGGCAAAGGAAAACACAATTTCTCCTACTTGTTTTTTTTTCCTGAAGGGTTATATATACCCACCAGCCTTCTCTATTGGAGCTGGCGGTCCAGTGGGGAAATCATGATGCAGTTTGGAAATCGAAGTACAGCCAGTAAGTTTAAAGCAGCCTGTGAAGTCAGTGGTCAAAGCTGTCTGTCAAATCTAAAATCCCACATTGTCGCCGTTGAAAGATGACAGAATCCTCTCATTTACCCAGGGGACAATGATGGTCCTCTCTGACTCGACTTTGATCTTGATGGCAGTCTTCAAAAGGGCTCTGGATCTTACTTATACACATAGTGCTACCTGCATACCTCTGTGCAGGGGCTGCTAATATGCCAGATGAGAAGGAAAATACACCAGCTTCATCCTTCACATTTCTAGCGCTCCCTCTATGCTTTTACCATAGATGATAGGACCTTAGGTACAGCAAATGAGCTGTCAGTTTCTGCTTAACATAGCTTGATGCTGTGTGAATTTCTCAGTTCTGTAAGCTTATTTTAAATAGCAATGAAGCATGACAAAAACTTAGAAAAACAACATAAAATAAAATAATGCTATTTCCACAGCAAATCTGTGGAAACTGTCTCCTGTTCCTCGTAATTGCTGCTTGATTTACAAGAACGTGTTCTCTCAATTCGGCAATTTTGCCTGTCGCATAGAAGCATTGAACATCTACATTGTTCAGTCACCTGTATCTATGACAGAGGCTGCCACTCATAATGAAGAGAATAATTCATCTTGTTGTTCTGATAATGTGAAAAAAGGCATAGGGCATTGATGTAGAGGCAGCTCAGCCTCCATCCGACTGTCGGTGAACTTTGATGGGTTGATCAGAAATCAGCAAGCTTTCCTAACATGTGTTACAGAGCACTCTTTAGAGATTAGGTTGTATTAGCTGAATTAGCATTTTATCATTTTAAAGAGTTCTCTCATATTTATATATATATATATATAATGGGGATATTTTAGAGGTTTTAGTTTTAAATAGATGCAATAGATTTTAAAGCTGGTTTGGATTTTGTCAACTCTTTAGACACATTCACTGCCTGGAATACAAACGAACAGGTGCGACATGCCAGGCAAAAGTGTTTGAGTATTGAGGTGTTGATTTTTTTTAAACAGTTTTTCACATTACTCTATTCTGTTCAGTGTATTTTGATTATGCATGTTGTTCCTTTACTCTATGACCCCTTAATAATATCCAGCAAGACCACATGTTTGTAATTTAATTTCAATATATATACAGTTGTTCTTTTGACATTTTTTAAAGGGCTTTAATGACAGAACAGCAACGTGAAAACCAAAAAAACACGCCCGAGAAGTCAGGGGTAAGATTGTGGACAATATTTGACCTTTTAATAAAGATTAGTAGGAAGAATTGTTAGAAGGCTGTAAGAATTCCATTAAACGTCATGTCAGGGACACAGCAAACACTTAGAAAATCAAATGGTCAAGAACAAGACATTTCTGCCTTCATGTAAAATGCCTGCATGGTGGAAAAACTAAAATTAAGAATCTGAGGCAGAAGTTAATTGATATTCACTGACACTCATCTAATCTGACAGCAAATAAGACTTTTGCTTCTTTTTCATTATAAAGTTGTTTTTAAGATGAGTCATATTTTGTGCAGCAAATCAAATTCTTGAGTTAAAATAAGGTTTAGACTTTAAGGTAGTCAGTTCATGTGTAAAAAAACATGTCTCATGCTCTGTTGAGTTCGTCTTTTACAATATGAGGTTCATGAATCCTGGTGTTTTGAATTTAGTCAAACTGTCAAACAAAAATCACAAATTAAATTTGACTGGCTCAAATCAGAAAACATGCAGAGAGGAAACTGGTGAAGGGAAGAGTGTTTAACAAGGGGTATACATCTTAGCTGCACTTCCTTGGTTCATCAATAAATCAGCTGGATTATGGCATTATGGCTGGAGGACATGCCATTAAATGCACCATCGTCAACTTTTGTGACACTAAATTTATAGGTAGCTGAGTAAGAATGTCAGCTACTTATTGCAATGCCAAAAATATTTTCTTACTACAAAAAGTGCCTTGTTAAAGTATTCTTGGCCCGTGGAGCTTTCAACAGTTTTTCTGTTATACAGCAATAACCCTTCCCCATATGTGCAGTGTCAATTATCCACATTTTAATTTTTTTTTTTTTTGGATAGATAAAATCTGAAAAATATGGCATGAATTTACGTTCAGCCCTGCGAAGTCTATTTGTTTCAAAACTACCTTTCACTCGTATTGCAGGAGAAAGTATCTGAGGTATATCTATACCAGTTTTCCACATCAAGGCACTGAACTCTTTTGATCATCCTACTTTGCAACATAGTTCAAACTGGGTCAGCTTGGATGCAGAATATCTTTAAACATTATTTTTTAGGTCTAGATTTTTATTATGCTATTATACCGAAAGTAGTCACATAAATCAACCTATTTGCAAAAACTACAGCTTGGGAAACTGAAATACCCGGAATAGCATGTGACACGTTATTAGCTGGTAGCGCTAAGAATGTTTCCACTGTGGATATTAATGCATATCAAGATATATTTGATGCTTGAACACTTGAAATTGGCAGACATAAGCTTTCTGAGAGGACGGCTCAAACTTTTGTGGATTTTAGCTATTCACAAGCAGATGCAATCCAAATGTATTATGCTGTTTGTGCTTGAGACATAAAATCCAAAAGCTAAAGGAGTGTGAATACTTTTGCAAGGACAATCTCTGTTGTTCTACTGTCTTTCTGCAAACACCAAAGCACTTTAGATTTCTGGGAAAAATCACTCAATGCATTTGGACTGGTAGCATAGTCCCACATAAACGTCGGCCGACTCCGCTGCCAGCCACGAGTCCCAAGAGACCGTGATTCGCTGGCACAACAAATGATGCAACGCTGATAAACAGTAGATGAAACGTTGCTCTGTTTACATATACATGAACGTTTTTGTGTTCGGAAAGCCGTGTCTCTGCATTTGCATCATAGACAAGTTTCAACAAATAAACCAAGAAAAAAGTACTGATGCAAAACTATGTGTTAAGGCTGTCTGATCCAAATGAACAACCAAGGACTATGAAAGATGAATCTCATCTTAATGCAGTATAAATGTCCTAAAAAGGAAAATGTTGTCATGTGGATTGTATGTTTTATACTAGGAATCAGTTTGAAGAGAAGACTTTCACAATCATTCAGATTCAGACGTACGATTCTTTCTCCCCCCCCACCCCCCCATACCATTCAAATATGAGCTCTTTCCCCCGCCCCTCTCCTCTTAATTAAAATTCTGCACTGCTCAGTGTGAGGAACTGATTAGCTTTATTTTTCCATGTGTAAAGAAACATAAAGCAGTAAATAAGCATAATTTATACTGCTAAAATATTTATGCACAAATGCATTTTTTTCTGACTTGTGCCAATCATAATTATGTCTGTGACTGTTCACTAAATTGTTGCAACCAAAGAACTTGCTTATTTGAGTTAGTCAGGCATTGCTGATAACCCCAGTGAGTATAATGAGATCTGTATTGGAGCAGTCAGGGGAAATCACTACTTATTGACTGTACCATACTTCCCTCTGGGACTACCTGGTATCTTCAATCCAACAGTCAAACACAACATAAACAAAGGAACTCCTGATGAAATATATAGCACAAAAAAGAAATTAAAGATGATGTTTCAAAAATCACTAAATCTATTTGTGCCATTTACTTAAATATGTAATTTTTTTCTGAAATGGAGAAGAAATGCATTCACAAATTCAGTTCATTCTCAGAGTACATTTTAAAGGATTAAAAACACTAACCAAATTTTAAAAGTGCACAAACATATTTCTGCAAAGTAAACCTTTTAGTAGGCAGTGGGTGTTGTAAAATCTGATGATGGATGGCAAAATTTCAAATCAACCGGGACTGATGCAAAGAAGGAACGTTCAAGGTGATTGGTTGGTTTTAGTGAACAGCATGCAGAGAGAGTGACTTATGACACATTCCCAGATGGATTCTGAAGCACTTTTTTCCCTGAGGAATGCAACTCAGACGGAGATGAACAAAATAAAAATCAGACAGGTGAAGGGCATGTCTGCGTAAGAATATATTTCTAACAGCCTATAGATGCTGGAGTCTAACTCGGCTGATGAAACTGAAACGGCAGTAAGGATGAATTTCTTTAGCACTCAAACTGGGATCAATCTATATCCCTTTCTTCCCAGAGTTTAGCGTGTTATTGATTTCTGTTTATGGTCACCACACATAAATATCGCATTCTGATGCTATAGTCTCACTTCTTTTGCATGCCAGTATGGCAGTCATAGAAATTTAAAACATTATGCATTAGACATGCTACAAAGTGGATAACGAGAGCAAAGAACCTACCTTTATCATTCTTGATCATCAAGAGATCATTTTTGGCAGTCATTGCATAATTATTCAGCAATTTTGCAAGTCACAGCAGGATAGCTGGTATTTGAAACTCAAATCTGGGAAATTTTATTCAGCCTTTTGCTGCAGGCATCCAGAACACAAGAAAAGTTCACTGAAGAATTGCTATTTTGATATAAATGGGTTGGACTCCATATAACATGATTCTGTCTGGGAGTTTAAACATGGAGTCCACGCTTGTGCTACTCTTGTGCTCACATTCTTTGCGTGCTTTGTGCCGTCCTGCCACCAATACACATACCTGCCACTTCCGTTAACCCTCACCTTGTTCCTGGAGGATTACATTTCTGCTGCTAGAACATGTGCGACTGCATTGCCAACAACATTATAGCTTCCAGGATAATGGGCTCGAGCTGCACTGTGAGTGTAAGGGAAGGGCGAAATGCAGCGAAGTTGAATCCACCTTTGCCCTGGAATTGATGGCAAACAGCAAAGGAGGGGAAATTTAACGAGATGGACTGGATGTTTGCACTCCTGTGTAACCTGCAGTGATGGACACATATCCTGCACAGTCTCAGTTTAATTATTTATTCCGATCAAGTTTTTTTTGTGTGTGTGTTACCTGTATGATGGAACACATGAGCTCAGTATTTTGCTTTCTATCCAATTTTGCAACACCAAAAAAAAAAAAGCCTGCTACCGTTGGGAGAAACCTGTTCACCATCTAACCACCTGGCTCCATGCCCGATCCCACATCCTGCTTTACTCAGGATGATTTTAGGGGAGGTACCTCGGGGTGGGTCCCTCATGTTTAATGTATTTTCCTGTTGCATATATTCCGGTCGGCTGTTCGTTCCTGCAAGGCAAACCTAGAAGCAGGAACAATGGTGACACGTCCCGATGGCTTCACCCTCAGAAGTTTTGCACGTTTCTTAGGGACTAGTGTCCTGCACTGCACATCTGCCGCATGACCATGTGCACTTTGCAGAGATGCACGGACAAAGCGGGGAGCACATGGACACCGGGCTCAGCTGTGAATTCCTTTCTGTAAGCTTACTCTGGGACAGTTTCCCCCTGCCCAAACTGCATCCACAGAGCTTTGCCTCGTAATTCGTAAATGGATTCAATTTGGGCTCCTTCTGTCCCGTTTGCGCGTGGTTTTAAGGACAAAGTTGATGGAGTTAAATTCAAAACATATTGGCCGTGAAACCGAGGAACATTGTTTTTACTTTGCTGCTTCTATGTTTTTTTTTTTTAATAACTGGGGAAAAACCTGACCTGAGGAAATCTCTCACAATATAATTTTACTTCTTCCGATTTCATGTTTAGAAAGTGTTTACTTTAACTTGAAAAAATATATAGATTTTTTTTTTTAAACCAACGGGACCAGGGAGGATGGAACCTGCTTGCGGGACGGTGGGGACGGCTCCTTTGGTTGCCGCCGGCGGAGCAGGCGTGAGTGCAAAGGCGCCCAAACATCTGTGGAGGCAGCAGAACCAGGCGTCGCTCTCTCCGCTCCGCCACGCGCTGGCAGTGCGCAAGAACGACCGCGTGAGACAAAGAGGCTTTTCGGACACCGAGCGGTACCTCAGCGCGAGGAACATGGACCGGACTTACGCCGTGGACACCGGGCACCGACCCGGGCTGAAGAAATCCAGGATGTCGTGGCCGTCCTCCTTTCAAGGTCTTCGACGGTAAGGAGCAACAACAACAAAAGAGGAAACGGCTCTTCCTCAGCTTGTTTCTCTTTAATCTCCGGCGGTGGAGATGGGCGTTGTGGACCTAAAATGATGCGCTTGTATTTAGTAGCAACTTTTAAAGGATTAGGTTTGGCTTTGTTTCTTTTTACACAACCTTAGTTTTACATTACTTTTTTAAAGCACAAAGCAAAAATATTTGGAAAGCTTTGATAAAGACGCAGGGACAAAGGTTAAACTAGTAAATGTCACATGCAGTTCAGTCGATAGAAAAAGAAATAATAAAAATAATACAAAAACTGGCACGGTGTTATCAACCCAAACCCACTTAAAAATTGGTTATAAATTAAGCTCATTTCCCTTTTGAAGTATTCTAAGCATTGAAGCTTTCAAATGCTTAGCTGGCTGTTTGATTTAGGTCAGGCAAGACTGTCAGCCTTATGAGGATTGGGTTATAATAAGAAAACATACATCATTAATTAAGAATTATAACAACCATATATGTAGATGCATTTTCAGACTTTTGTCCCTGTAAAGATTCAGAGTCCTAAACAAGGGAATGTTGCAATTGAATAGATTTTCTTTGAGAATCTTGGACTGACCGATCACTGACTGATAGCCATTTCAGATTTTTTGTAAATGTTGTTTTTATTTTGGAAGTCTCAACTAAGAATTCTAATTATGTCTGATTTAGGTTTGTTTCTTAATGACTACAACATACATACAAAATTAAATGCACGGTGGATAGTTTCATACATGTTAAATACTGGAAATTAGTTCCTTCTAAAAATGATGACAATTTTTGGTTAATCAATAGGATGTACTTTGAAGTGCACTTTATTTTTACATCCATCATAGTACACACAAAAAATAGATAATCCTCCAACCTTTTTCTCATGACCAGCAGTTTTTCCACATTATGCGTCAGTCCTTTAGAAAAAATCAACTTGCCAAAACATAAACCAACATGCAAACCTTGAAGAAAACTACAATTAAGTCTTGGCCAAGAAGAAGCTTTATTTAGGCTTCTCTATCTTGGACCATCATCTAGTTTTTATTTTATTAAAAAACATACATCAGACCACATACTGTTGGCAAGTATATTTCTAAACAAAATGGTTAGAGTTCAAAAACAGAGAGTGAAAAAAATCTACGTGTATAAATATTTTTTTTAATATATTTTATGAATTTATTTACAGATCTCAAATCAATTTACTTACTGATCTCAAATGAACCAAATACATCAATAACTATCTTTAGTTCACTTAATGATGCCCCTGTATTGTTTTTCCTTCTGCAGTGACAAAGATTGGTTGGAGTAATTGTCTGGCTTTGAAAAGTAAAAGGTCAGAGGAAAGATTAAAATGGGCTGGCACCTGAACCCATCACATTTTGTCACCTTTTTCTGTAAAAATAATGATGTTTAAATGTATTGTGCGATTGATGCTACTTAGGTTTAGTATCTCTACGCAGCCAAATGTTACTTGGTCCCTTGGCTGCCACTATGTGCTATAAAGAGAGGTGTTATTGCTTCCTTAATTACGCAATTACCACAACCCCTCCTGAGAGGGCACATTGACTATATATGACGGTATGGATTAGAACAGCGCACCTATAACATATGCTGGGTCTTTGCTTGCAGTTACAGCTGTTATACTGAAACTGTCTGCATATACAGGCTGACACCACAAACAGCCTGGGTGTGTGGGGAAAAATTTTCTGCTCTAATTACTCACTTGTTCTGGAAAAGAAGGAAGAGTGGGAGAGAAAGGAGGGAGGAAAAAAAAGACCAAATGTAATGAAATCTGAGAAGGTCACCTCAAGCTCATTGGCTGAAGTGAACACTACTGATGGAAGTTTGTGTCAGATGGCTCGCCGTTTCCTGTGGTTGCTCTTTCTTCCATAAATGCAGGTTTAGATGAGTGATGCCTGCCCGCCGGTCCAGTCACCTTGGAAGTCAGCTATAGGAAGCGTGTCGCTGGCTCCTCTTGCTTCTCTGGCTGTCAGACAAAACATCTACTGTCACAGAGGCAGAACAGCTACAGAGGGAGCAGACGCCTGGGACACAGGGTGCAAGTGGAAACTCGTGTGCTGAACTAAAAACAGCCATGTGATCTTAAAATTGATTCAGATATTTCTAAAATAAGGATACCCATGCAGTTCATCTGCAGTGTGGACCACTGAAACAACATTCACATTTGCTTCACGAGGTAAATTAGGCTTCAATTAGATTAGCCCAAACAAATCAGATTTCACACAAGAGGCTAATTACGTAACAGGCACACATCACTCTCCAGCATTCGAACTAAGACCAGGCTAAATTCAAACCGTGGGCCCCGTGTATCACGTCTTTCGTCGCTGCTAAAACAGACATTTAATTAGTTATTTATTTATATGCATCAGTTAGGAGTTTATCTTTCATTAGTTCTAGAACTGCCTCAAATAAACTCTACATTACCAGGTAAAATGTTAGTGAGCCAGTTCTTATTTACTAACATGAACTTGCCAAAGGTCCTTTAAAGAAATCGCACATAAACATAGAACACATAGAAATGTAAATAGATAAGTAGGCAACATAGAACAATCATAAAATTATGAGAGGAAAATCAAACAGTAGGGGGTAAGTAAAGGAAGATTTCGTCTCTGTTTTCTTAGGATTGACAGTCTGTATGATCTTCCTCTACTGTAGTCAAACAACATTAAGTATTAAATGATGGAGGTTTGGAGAGGATGTTTTGCATATCTGGGTTGTAACAGGAAGTTTATTTGAGCTACAGTTGCCTTTCTATCATTTAAAACTAGTCTGCATCAACAGGACATTGTTTGCCCACAAACTGATGCTCACTAGATATTTTTTCTTGGTTAGTGTTTTCTCTGAAAAAAGACATGTGTGGGAAAAACACTGAATACGGTTCACAATTGGTCAGCAGGTTTTTAAAGACTCAGACCAGCCTATCTGTCACCAACCATTATGACAATATTGGCGTCTTTATGGACCCATTGACTTGCATGTAAGCATTTAGAGGGTGACGGTTAATGGGTTAAGGTATTTTAAGTGCTCTTTCTTCCCTATTTTAATTCTTCCACGAGTCATCTTCACCAAGCCCAAATAAATAAAATTACTCCAATATTATTGGATTATTCATTATTTGTCTTAAAAAATGGCCAGTAAGTGTAAATATTAAAATAAAACACATTTTACCTAAATCCTGCCTTCAACTGCCATTACAAAGTCCAAGTTTTGTTCTGACCAAAACACAAAAACAAGACTGTGTAAAGCAGCTACTTGCTTTACATTGCAGGCATAAAGTTGTTCTGACGTCTAGGAAGAGAAAGGAAGCTTCTTTCTCTTCCTTTAAGGGCTTGAAATCCTTTTATCTTTCAGTTATTCATAAACCTACACACTGTTGGTGTGTGATGCATGTGTTGTTTACATTAAAATCCAGTTTCTGACCAACTCCTGCAATTAAAAAGACATCAGAAGGTCACACGTCTTCACATGCAAGCCTCTGCAATCGAGTTATAGCTTCAAGTCATCCTAACAAGACAAATACGCTGATTATAACAGGCAGATGCAAACAACTTCTGAGGCTGGACCCTGGTAGAAAGCTAATGAGAAGTGCCAGCTACTTGCTTAACACATGCTGTTGATATTTGATTAACCTATAGGGAGAGACAGTTAATTTTTGCCCGGAAGGTACTTGTGTTGTTGCCGGCGAAGTAGCTGGTGTGATGTAAAGATTGGCAGCCCTGAGGTCAAAGGACTGACATGTCACAGTCAGGCCACGGTTCTGCTCCAGGCTTCCTGTGAGACCTCAGTTTAAAATCTGGATCATCATTTGATGTTTAGGTGGCATCTCTCCCATTTCTCTCCTGCTTCTTGACTGATCCTGCCATGGGGAAGCTACAGGGGGTTTCATTATCTTTGTCAGTGAAGAGGAAGATTATGGTTGCTTTCCTTTTTGTCCAGTCACAACTGAAGATGGGGTGATTTAGTGGGAGGCAAAATATCAAAATAAAAATGATGTAAGCATCTAAAGGGAGAGGAGGTGATTGATAATGTTTACTGTATTTGGATATTTGTATCCCTTCACATAAAGTTTGGAAGTCACTCAGACACTCTCGGAGTCTGTGATGTACTTATCAGCCTCTGAATTTTTATTTTTTTTCACTTCAGCCAGTCCTCCTACTCTGAATGGCATTTGCAGAGTGAAGCTTTTAACCAGTACGAAGAATAACCTCTGGCTATGTCATTAGATCCCTAGGGTGTTCATGAGCGAGGCAGGAACTGCTATTGGGTACAAAGCTATAAATATCTGTAGTCACTGCCTTAATCACAGACGTAGTGCACAGGCTTCTGCAGCACTGCAGTTCAGATACATTGTATGGTGGCACTTCTTGGAGTGAAGCAAGTTCAAAAGGTCTAATGAACACATTGCGGTCATAAACTTTCCATTAGTTGAGCTCATCAGCAAACATTATGTAGCCTGGGTAATGAGCTGAAGAGCTATTACTTTCTTTGTGAGGTTTTCTTCCAGAGAGCTAAAGAATTTAAGACAAGAAAGCTAATTATTATAGTATTTCTGCATCTTATAAGATTATTTTATTTGTGCTTTTGTAGGATTTTTCCAGGGAACAGGTTCCAGCACTTAACCAGTGCTGGTACCAAAGCAAACATTTTCTCAGATCAAAGAGCCAACTTGAAGTCAAATCATAACAGGACTATAAAAACGCCTCACTAAGTAAAGGTTTGATTGTTCTTCCCTTTTCTTCTGAATAAATAATGTGGAGGATGTTAGTGCAAGATGACAGTGCCTTGATTAAAAAATGTATACCCCTTGGACTTTTTCAAATTTTGCCAAGACATAATTTGTCTTAAGTTAAGTTATTAGATGCTTAAAAGGCATCTAATAACTTAATTAGACACAATAACTTAATGTGTCAGCATCTAATAACCTAACTTTCACAGCTCATCGTAGACCAAGTAAGTTTTAGGGCAACAACTACATGTAATGTCAAGTCTGTTGTGTAATTCTTTGACTATTTGAGCAGCATGGTGCTACGCCAGGTGTTTCCAACCATTTGTCTTAAACTCTTCTGCTTAAATGTACAATCAGAGCTGTCCAGCCCCCTTTTCTGCATGAGCTGCTCACACTGGTACACATGTACATATCCCCCGGTCAGTCACAGTATAGTCTTCATGCCTTTGTCCAAAGCTGATTTGTCAGTATGTCGTTAGCACCAAGTTTTGTTTATTGTAAGTATTTAAATTTTTTTTCTGGCAGGTATGTAGCAAGAAAATAACTCAAACTTTTAGTTTGTTGTGTTTGAGTGTAGCAGTATGTCTATTGATAATTTTAAATGGCTCTTTTGAAAATATTTCTTTAAAACCAAATTAGCTTGGTGATATATAGGGTCCTCACACGTATATATTCTAAGGTGCTGTGATTTCTTTGTGAGAATGTGTCAGCATTCCTAGCAGTCACCATTTCCTCTTCGACATTGTGAAAAATCAGGCTCATACAAATGCTGAGAGCCACTGAACTGTTCAGTCTGTGGGGAACATGGTTACAGGTCCTCGTGTTAAATTTGTCTAACTCGCGCCTGTACTCCAGTGTGTGTGCATAATGGTTCGGGACACTGCACCTCTTTTTTGCTTCAGCAGTAAAAATTGATTTTGCCCGTGGGTTACAACATTTCAAGTATGAGAAGTGCATCTGTCTGCAAAATTACATGCTCATATTTTGCTATTGTGCTTAAGCTAATTCGTCTCACTGTGTAGTTTATTGAGTTTCATATTTGTGACATTCTAGGCTTATTTTCTTTCTTTTTAAATTGATTTTCTTCTTGAAATCTCCCATATTTTATCAGCTGTCTTGGTATAAATGGAAACATAAATTATAAGCACAAAACCTGCACCCCTGAAACGGTGAGTACCTGAACAGCATGCCATTATGTGAGTGAGTGAAAGATCTAGCTTGGAAGATCTTTGTAAATTTTGCAATTTGGAACTTCTAGAAACTCTCTCAGGCCTTACCTTGATCCATGGCTGAAGTTTCCCTGACTGATACTGAATTATTAAAGGGAATTGAATTAGTTTTGGAAATTACTGATTGCACTCATTCTCATTAGAAATGTTATTGTGCATATTGTTGTGCATAACTAGTATACATCTAACACACAATTTGTTATTGAACATTAATGTTATTTAAACACAGTGTCGACTGACATTTGTGCTCTTGTTCTTTAATATTCCAGTTTGAGCTGTATGTAATCTCTGAGATACACGAGGGATGTGTGAATCACTGAGTAACAGCCCCTTCAGGTTTGGCTCCTGTTAGTGAAATCTTAGAAATCAGAAAAAGACGGCACAGAAAGCAGAGAGTCTAACATTAAAGAACAGTCAGCAACTATTGTGCATATGTGATCTAAATGTAGATATGATATACACAACAAATGCCAGATACATGTCCTGCTTTTATTTTCTAGGATGGTAACGTGCCTCCTTTAATTAAGCTGTTGTATTGCTCTTTATATGTTTAGAAAGAAATTAATGCAAAAGTAATATTGTTACAGTAAACAATATTCAATATCCACAGCATCAAGGCCAGATGAAAAACTTATCACCATTTTTCTTGCAAAATGAAAGTGTGGCTAAGAAATGCTGTTGTTTTGTTCCCTCACTTCCTGCAAATTGGGGTCTGCTCTACTGCTTGATATTGATTTCAACACAAAAACAGCCACTGGAAAGCTTCACTTGGTTTTCTTCAGCTAACCTGACTGAAAATGGCTGCAGTTTAACTGTTATAATTAATCTGCATTTATATTTGGCTATGTCACCACAAGGAACTTTATGGTTTTACTGATATAACGGTTACTGATGGACTTGCTAATTTTTACATTTTTCTTCATGGTCAGTTACATTTTAGATGATTTCTTTCAAGTGGAGCGCAGCCAACTTGAGTGAAACATGCCTGACCTAGAAATAGCACATGTCATCCACTTATCTTTCTGGGTTAGATGTTACATCAATACTTTTGAAATCTAAGGTGTTACAAGTCGAGTAGTTGTTCATAATTTCTCTGGGACTTAGAGGCTTTTTATCATCTCTTAAACCTGAACACATTTGATCAATAAACTTGTGTATTGAGAAACTGACTCCACAGCTTTAGTTTGAACGCTTGTGCCTTTATTTAATGGGCAAGTTGCTTCTGATACATGTTTGTGAAGCAGTAATTGACACAGCTTTGTTCATTTTTCCAGCAGTTTGGCTTCTTTTCAGTCAGGGAAAGAGGTCATGCACAACATGTTTTGTTTAATAAACAATTAAAATGTCCATGCAAATCTACATAAATGTGAAAAAATTTACATGACTATAAAAATGTGGCTGCTCACTGAGGAGCTGTCATCTTTTACCAAACCAAATAAATCTGGAATCAGGGGCAACAACTAGGAAAATGAATGTTTAATGCACACATCAACCGTTTATAGCTGTGCTGATGGATGGAGCAGGTGAATTCTGCCTGGGGAACAAATCCATTAAATGTCAAAACCACACAATGTCCAGCACCCAGCACAAGCTACTGTGTGTAACGGGCTCTGGGGAAACATTATTGTCTGTTAGAAGAGAGAAACTGTGCAGAAATGGTGAAAACTCACAACTCTGACAGTGTATGTGAAGCAGAGAGGACATTTTTACCAGCAGGAACAGGCATTTGCTTTTCATAGCTCTCTCCTGGCGCTCTCTCTCTCACTGGTCATCTGTTGGGCTAATAAAATGCATGAAAACCATTTTTGAAGGACAGCCTTTCTTGTAAGCCAAAGGCTTTGTAGACTACCCGCTTGATGCCGGGTAATTCCCTTAGCTCTTGGCTGGCTGTGATGCTCTGATCATATTACACTCAACAGGGCGATAAAGACTGGAGCTGAGTGGGCAACTGGTCTGTTGTGAGGTCTGCTAATTGCTTTGAGACTGATAAGACTTTAATAATTTTTGTCAGGATATCTGAATGAGATGCACCATTTCTGATTTTGTGGCTAATCTAGTTTTTGTAAGGCTTGAACCTTCTGATATTGATTTTGACTAATTCAGATTTGTTTTTGTGGTGATTTATAAGTGGTGGAAATTTGCGAAAACGTTCTCTCACTGGATGTTTTTCTGTTTTTGTTTGTTTCTTGTGTGAAGTAGTAATGCTTTTGTGGGGTGTGTTCATTAAGAAATACTAGCTAAATGGCATAAACATGCAATAACTAGCCTGAGAGCAAGTGGCAAGGTTTTTGTATAATAGGAGAGTTTTATATTAAAGTGTAATGAAGGATGAAAATGTGGTCAGCCATAAACAGCTTCACACTTTATGCATCGTGAGTAATCTGCAATATAATTCCCTCAGCTTTTAAATATTTGTTCAGCTTTTGATTCTTCCCCCCCCCAACAACAAGTTGTTCTCTCTTTCTCTTTTAATTATTTTGCTCCCCTGATGTATAATTTTTTTTTTTATTTCTTGATTTACTGACTCATACTTCAAATAACTGGTTGATGCACATCAACCCATGCCAACATAGTTATTCCCCATTAACATATTCTCTTTCTAGCTTTCTTTTCTTCATTTTGTTCTGATCTCACTTTTTATACCTACAGATTCCTCGTCCTCTTCCTGTGCACGTCTGCTGAATGCTTTCCTGCTGAGGGCCTCATGTTTGCTGTCATATCTGTCTCTTCTCATTTCAAACACTGCCGTACACACTCATGTCAGCTGGCTGTCTCTGGTCAAGAAAACAGCCCCGCAGTGGATGCTCACCTCCTGAACATCTGCTTCTGTTAAGTTTTGCTTATATGTTAACAAAGCCAAGTAAATTGGCCTCATTTGAATACGTCATTTAATCACTATATCAATGTTGCTCTTTGCTGACTGAAACCATAATACAGAACCTGTTAACAATTAACTAAGCATTTTTTAGTGCATGTTTGGTGCAAATATTTGGGATCTATTGATTTTAGTTATAAATCTGGTTGATTTCCTGCGTTGTCCACTACATTATCCACCTTTGCATCACACAACTCATTATGACTATGTGGGGACAATCATTTAACAGTTGTCACTTTTATTGTTAAACATGAAGCTTTAGTGCTTTAAAAGCAACATTGAATAAAACCATCTAGTTATGGAATAAATCTCACTTGAAGATAATCATGTTGGCAGAATTATACATAATTGAATGCCAACCATTGCCAGCAGTTATGCCAAATCTTCTGTGGTGTACAGTATACTCCCCAAAAGAAACATGGGGTCATCTTTAATTTGCATGCTGGATACTTTCGTTGAGATGTGTGTGTGTGGATGGCATGTGTGTGTATGGATGTTGGGGGTGGGTGGGAGGTGAATAGCTAATCTCATAGTGCATTCATAATTCATTGTGCATCAGTAATGTTGAGGTTCAGTGTGACAAATGGAATATAACATTTCATAAAATTATGGAAAATAATCTTCTTTCTTCATTCTGAATTTATCAGTCATATTAGTATCTGTTTTACTCTACATTAATTACATTAATGTAAATAACCAATGCAGCTTTTTATTTTTTATTTTAGAATTAAACGTTATTGCATTGAGGCAATCAAAGGGATATTTCAAGAATGTATGTTTTTGGTTTCTTATTCAGGGACTTGCAGGAGAAATAAACTACTTCATCAGTTTGACTGAATAGAAGCAGCTCATATATAAATTGATACATTTGACTGTGGGAGGGCACAGTTGTGCTATTCTGTCAAATTAATAAACCTTACTACTGTTTCTAATTTTTCCTCTGCTGGGGCGCTAGATATACAAAAACATTACCATGAGCTCGAAAAAGAAAACTATGTTGCTGAAGTTTTTGTAGTAAATGTGATGAACTTGAATACCTGAATTCAAAATGATTGTCAGGCTTTCTACAAAGGCTTCAATTTCCCTTCTCATTAACCCTTCAAACCAAAGGGAAGTGTTCATTTCAAAACGATTTCTCTGTTGGAGAAGCAGTTAAACATTGTAACTGATGAGTACGATTCATGTCACAATGGGGATATGACTGACTAATATATTGGCATAGCTTCATAGTCTTATTAACAGGAAATAGATTTCATCTGTTGTAATGAGTGAATGAAGAATTGGTCTTGATGGATACTGCCTCTCTGCCGTTAGTTAATCTATTCATATATCGCTGCCTTTTTCTAGACATCATCATCTTCATCAGAGACAATAAAATTGATTGTCACCTGCAAGTGACATCTGAATTTGGTTGGTTGATCTGCTTTTATATTAAGAGAGAGAGACCTGAAATGATGTTAGAAATGAAACTAAACAAAAGTCAACTTTTGACATTTACAGTCCAGATGTTGCAGCAACAAAGGACGTCTTTGTTATATATGCATATATAGGTCTAAATCTAAAGCTTAGTTGAAAACATTTGTTAGTTTTCAACAAAGCTTTTGCAAAAGGAGAAGACACAGCAAACCGCTTCTACAAGCTGTTCACCATACTTTCATCAATAAATATCAAATATAGAAAACTTGATATTTACCTATCAAGTTCTCTACATTTTATAAGAAGTGTCTTTCTGGCACTGGTGGCCTTTATTTGCAGCAGATATTATTGGAAATGGTAGAGAGAGATGGGGAAGGCAAACAGCAAAGGTCTCAGAGTTGGGAATCGAATGGATGACTGTATTGTGAACTAATTGCCACTATATGGGGTGGCCACTCTACCCCCTATGCTGCTCGATATTGCAGATCCTCATTTAATTTTTTTCCATGTCCTCAAATGAGTTCCTGTTTGACTATTCACAACACTGAATTTGTTTACTTTTAACAGCAGGAATTGATTATGTCTGCAGGTAATGCCATTTTAACAATCAGAAATGCACCGTCTGCAATATTCTTCTTGTTGTGCTAGGGTGTTTATTTAACTCCCCTTCGTTTCCTTCCTCCATCACATTCAATCTACAAAGAATGTGTAGATTGTGTGACCGCGATACCGCCTATGAAATATGCAGCGAGGTAAAAATTATGACTGCTGAACAATATAAGGTTATATATATATAAAATAAAATAAATAAAGCTTTATATATATATATATATATAAAGCACAGAGCTTTCTGCCTTGAGAATTGGTTAGTTTGTCAAGGAATCATATAGGTGTGTGATTCATCCGTCTATTTAATCAGTCTTGCAGTTGACAAAGTGGTTGGTGATGGAGCAACTCTGGTATGTTTAACATCTTTTTTAGAGGGTTATAAAAACAATACAGGTCAGATTTAGGGGCTGGGATCGCTTAAGTACACTCACTCCAGACACTTTGTTGCACTACAAAAAGTTGGCAAATATGAATGTTGCTTTAAAGTTTTTTTTTTTTTTTTTTTTCAATTGACTTCAATAATTATAGACTTTTCACAAGATGCTTTGCTGTTGAGTTCCAGGATCCTTAAGCTTCAATTGATTGAGTACTACAAGTGAAATTGATGTTATTGTTAGTACTTTTATGTTTCACATATGCAGTTGGTGTGTTGAGTATATGTTAAAGTAAATGTGACATAATGGCTCTGTATCTTCTTACTAAGTAAGAAGATACTTAGTAAGAAGTATCTTCTTACTTGGATACTTGGTAGCAGATTGACATTTGCTACCAATGTCAGTTTTTTTTCCTGCTGACTGCCTAAAAACCCCAAATGTCTGAGATTGAAGCTTTCCCCTCCACAGACTGTGACACTTGACTATACACCATCAACCGCTTTCAAAGATGCCCAGAACATGATTCATATCTGTCACTCATAGAATGGAAAATGTCTTGATGAGGGAAAAGTGTAGAAATCGCCCCAGTCTGTAAGTAACCATTAGATAAATTACTGACAGTAGTTTCCCTCCAGAAACTCCAGACCTTGACTTGTACTGCTGATTTGAAATTTACATTTGGGAGCTGATTGTATGTTAAAATAGATTTTAGTAAAAAAAAAAAAAAAAGTAGTTGTGTCAAGTTATAGGGGAATCATAATCTGTTGGAAGGTCACCTTGCTCATTTAGGGGATGGTTACCAGAGCCACCTTGATTTGAAGGGTGCATTTATTTCTTGATGAGATCTCATGAGGATGCTTGAAGGAAAGGGAAGAAAGTGTACCAAGAAGGATATTTGCAGAGAGTTGGCAAAAATGGTGTTACATCCCCACGGCAGAGGTATTGGGGGAGGGGACTGTAACAATAAATAAACCAGGCAAAATTAAGAGACAAAACACAAGGTTATAGTTAAAGTTTTATTCTTCAAAAATAATCTAAAAAAAAATTAAGGGTGATAGTGAGAACCTATGAAAAAAGCAAGGGGAGAATAACAACAAAACCCAGGGTTTCTAGTAAACAGCAAATCCTCCATCACAGAGCTGCAGCACACATGCTGCCCAGTTGGCCAAGAGGCACTGAAAGCAGCTTCCCAGCGAGCCTTACACGCTGCTAATCGAGAGGCAGAGTGAAACCACCTGGACCTGCTTAAGCTGCAGGAACGCAGCAACCTGAAATGAGGGGAAAACCCTACATGCAGCCACCGCTGCATGTAACAAATGGAAACAAACTTGCACAGAGTAGTTTCCATCTTTAAGTAGGTGCTCACATTTTCAGGGCATACGTTTTTAAAACTTTGAGGCCTAATGGGAATGGTGGCTGAATTTATAATTTAAGTGCTTGTGGCCTACTTTGAGCTGATCTGCTGTGGGGAATTCTCTTTTTGAAGCAGCAGAAAAAAATATCTACCATTAGCTTTAAATGGTGCATTTTTCTCAAGGTTCCACTCTGTTTTAAGATAAGAGTAATGCCTCACTAAGGAAACAAAGCTGTCTTTTTCTAAAACTGAACCATTATGGAAATTTTTCATGCATGGGCCACCTTGTGTTGCTTTTAATTTAAACAGAGAAGCAACTATCATTATTGCTGCAAAAATAATGCGATATTTTGGTTATTACATCAAGGCATATTGCCTGCTTCTGCACTTCTGCTACAGTAATGGGATGTTTTAGGTCTGCAGTTTTCAGTACGTTGTTAAAGTGCTTCCAAGAAAGACAAAACTGGTAGGTCACTAACTGAGTCATTGTGATCTTAAACTCTATCAAACATCTTACTTGGGTGGTCTAAACCTAAAAAAGAATTGAAATATCTTTTTAAGAAAAGTAGAAGTAATGTTAGGTTTCTCACTTTAATACTGATTCCACGCAAGAGGCTCCTTTTATCAGCGCATGATACTTAAAATGTAACCCTTGATAAATGAAAACATTCTAACAATGTATAGCAATGAGTGCTTATCTCATTTTCTTAAAAAGTCAAAGATGTGCTGAGCAAGGACAGTACGTCATCAGTGGAGATGTGTGATGTCTTGGGCAACAACCTTTTGTCCACTTGGGCTTTATTTTGACATTCATTTTTTACCTGAAAATTGTAGCTGATTAAGGTTGTCAACAGGAATTCCCAAAAGACAGAAGCTTCTTCCAGCAACATGACGCTCCATAAGACACTGTCAAAATGCAGCAGGAGTGCTTTGAGCAACACAACACATAGTGTCAATTGCTAACTTGGCCTCCAAATTCTCTGGATGACATTTCTATAGAGACTGTGCGGGATGTATAGGGCAATAAAGGCCTATTAGGAGAGTCCCAAGAGTAGGAACTGGGGAAATGTTGGCTGCTATAAGGAAAATAATAGATTGTGAAGGATTAGACTATGCTGACAATCTGCCAAAGAGGTGAGACTTTGGTATTGTTTTTATGTCACATCCTGTTATATTTTCTTATTTTACCATTAGCTCCATAAACTGGCTCTGATGTAACAAGAGTACACCTTGTGCTTGTGGTGTCTTGCCCTTAAAACACATATCTATATTTCTCAAAAAATAATGAAATAATGCAGATTATTCGAATTATTTATACCGTACTCAATGGAGACTTTATGAACAGTTCAGTAATAAAATTGTTCCGTAAACTTAATAATTAATATGAGAGAATGCTTTTGCAATATCCCCAGTTTTTGCAATAGCCATCAGTATGAGGTATGAGGTTGCTATAAGATTCTCATTGCATGATTATGACGGGTAACAGGATTTCATGGTACAAAAATCAAAGAAGAATTTTTATGTCAATGCCTTCATTTAAAATGACCTACCGACTAGATTAGTTTAACAGTAGGGACTTCTTTAGTTTCCGCTCCTGCATGAAAAAATATTTTTGGTTGTGCAGGAGCAAGTGAAGAGTGGTTGCACCATATCACTATACCCTTCATACAGCTGGAGAAATCTCTGCTTACTAATTTCTTTTTCTGGCTTGTCACAAAAAAGACCTTAAACTGTCAAAATGGTATGACGCAGATTTCTTAGTTTGGAAAATCTGCATCATACTGCCAAAGTATGACGCAGATACTTGGCGTCATACTTTGACAGTATGACGCCAAAGTATAACGTCTATTTTTTAAAAGACTTGTTTATGTGGATAACCACTAAACCATGCCTCGAGTTACGTTTGAAGGACCTTTGACTCTGAAGGATCAGGAGCTCATTAAAATTAAGTGGTGCATTTCTAAGCTGCACTGGGGGTTGCATCTTCACTGCAGCACATATTACTGTACTTTCTCTCTGAGATTAATGCTCTGCAGTAAATATTTCACCAAGAAAGCAACGGGAATACACAATATAGAATTATTTCAGTTATTCTGAAAAATGCTAATGTTTTATGTGCATTACTAACTACTATCTTAACTCCTGAGGCAACAATATACAACCAGATCCAGAGTGGAAAAAATGAGTTATAGATACGATTTCCTTTCTAAAAATGCCTATTATTGGAGTTCTTGTTGACGTGTAGTCTTCCTGACTTTCCTGGCAGTTTAAGTTGAGATGAGAGAGTGTACCAAACTGAAGACTGATGACACACAGTATGTACTCTACCAAACAGTTCAGCCAAATCAGCCCAGTTTTGGTAATACTCCCAAAGCATTCAACTGAGATAAGTTGACATATCAGTTAAAGTTGGAAAAGTTACAGGAGAACATTATATAACAGCCGTCATGATGACAAACTAATACCACAGCTTTTTCCAACAGCTTTTAACAGTCAAATAGGTTCACATAAATCTTTATTAATGAAGGATTACAATTAAATAATCCCCAACTGATTAGTAGTTTGAAGGTTTGTGCTATTATTATTTTCTGTACCTGGTTTTCAATTTGTATATTTTTCTATGCTAACCAAACTTTAACTTCCTGACAGCTTTACTGTTCTGTACAAAGTCTTGCAACTATTCATACCCTTTTGAGATTTTCATATTGTCATGTTACAACCACAAACAATGAGGGTTTTCAAAAATACTTCTACATATAAAAATCTGCAAAGTGTGGGATTCTTAAGTGTTTGTCCTCCTTTATTATGAGATCCATAAATGTGAACCAGTGCAGCAGAAGTTTAAACAGGGTTAGGTCATAAAATATTGAATTATTATTTTTTTTAGATTTTATGTATAAAACCATTGCTCAGCGCTTCATTATTTTGGCCAAACTTGTTATGAGCAGATATGAAGGGGCTTTATGATTTACATCCTGTTCTGGAGCTTCAGGCTGCAGAACCCTGAACACCAGACTCATGGTGATGGCTACAGGATGGCAAAACTGTAACTCTGTCAAAATGCTAATGTAGAACATTTGGAGGGATTTAATATCCCTCCATAGTGTGTGCACTCATAATATGGCTCAGCTTGGGGTTTGCTCAACTTGTTCTCTAAACCGTAAAACCTTGAACTCTCACCAGTGTCTTGACTCATTTATATTCTCGCATCCAGCTTCGTACACATCAGCTTTTGTTTTAGCTACAAACTGCAGAGCCTGTATTACAGAGAAAGGGCACCCATTTTTATTCCAACCATTGTTATAAATTCTACACCTGCTATCAAATTACATGACAACTTTGCCATAAACTCCAAAATGGGAATGATTCCCAACAGTTCCTTCTCCTTGCACCACAATATGGCTGCAAGGTGAGGAGCTGCACAGAGTTTTAACATTTCACATGCTCTGCTCCATATTGGGTGTGGTATGCAAGCAAGCTTATTTCCCCTGAGTCACTGTTTAATGAGACTGTCCTTCATATTGGGGCAGTATTTCTTTTCTTGCCCTCTACCATCAGCAGAAACAAGTCTCTCTGAAAGACTATAACTTTCTGTTGTCCGTCCCTTATGTTAAAACTATGTCAAACGGTGTGAGTTGTCTGTGTGTAATTTGCATGAACAAATATGTTATTGCAAATTTAAATAAAAAAGAAGTGCTCTTCCACTCACATTATTTCCAAGTTTTGTCCTTGCCTGCTTGTGGCAGCGTCCTTATCACAAGGACATTGCATGATGCAGATAATGAGTCTGCTTTCTACCATAGCTTGCGACTGCTGATTTAACAGGGATTTATAGGTTATAATGGTGGGGAGATGAATGTAGTTACTTTCTTAAAGAAGAAACTCTTTATCACCTTTATTACTGCAGCTATTTCTGTGAATAGAGCACCTTTCAGTCCCTGGCTTTCAATCATGTGTGCAAAATGATTATCCCTATCCTGTTTGCCTGAAGTTGTAGTGATTGTTGTAGCTTTATTACCACACATTTATTCAGTCAGACTAGTTTCTTGATGAAAGAATGACATTCAAATTGTTACACAGCTGCGTTTTCAAAGTTTTATTGATCTGCATCCTTGCATACATAATGTTTCCCCCTCTATAAACAGGCCATCTTATTAGGTACATATTGTAACATATTGTAAATCTTGGATTCAAGTTGAACTATTTTTTTACCATCAGAACTATTTTGATTCAATAAGGCACTGGATGCATTCCTCAGAGATTTTGGTCCATACAAATGTAATTGGATAATAACATTGCCAAAGATTTAATAAGTGATGCAAATCTCCCATTCTTCTACAACCTAACGGTGCTCTGTTGGACTGAGACGTGGGACTGTGGAGACGTTTGGAGTAAAGGGAACAAATTTCCATTCAGGAAACCAGATTGAGAAGATTAGAGTTCCATAGCAAAGTGTATTATCTTGCTGGAAGTAGCTACCAAATGAATGCTATACGTAGTACTGAAATAATGAACATGGTCAGCAACAACTCAAGTAGGCGTTTAAAAGATGCTCGGATGACAGTAAGCAGGCATAGACAATGGATGGATGGATATGTTAGCTATTTTTTCTTTTTTGCATACCTTTGCTTTATGTGGGTAAAATTTTCCTTCATCTTACGTTGCAGGAGATTAGGCTCTTGCTTCCAGTTAAATACTTTTACTGAAGATGCTATTATTAATCTCTCCTTAAACGGTTAACTTTTCTTTCCCCACCATCTCATCCTCTTGCTTTCAAAGTCTCCTTTAACCTCCCTTCGAGCAGAAGCATTATATATACAGATATACACACACTTAATATGGTTTTGTATGTGTGCTCCCTGGAGATTCATGATATCCTCTGGTGATGAAGTGAGCTCTATGGGTATGAAAGAGAGATGAGGATTCAAAGTGTTTCAAATGTGCAGAGGGCATAAACCACCATCGATTGACAGTCAGCCTTAATAGAGTTTATATTAAGGCTATATATACATATATGTTTATATGTATAGAGGTTTATAAGAATTTTTTTTAAATCTAATTTTGCGGATGATGCAGGTTGGACCCTTTTGCTGAGGTTGTGTTCATATGTTAACATTTTGGATGTAGAAGATAGAAAATATTTACCTGAAATAAAGTTTGTAGGTCCATACATACAATTTCAAATAATGATTAAAAAAATGCAAAAGTGAAATACTTATTATTGCATTAATCACCACACAATAAGAATATTTCAGTTGTAAGAATATTTCTTACTTTTTTTTATCTGTATAATATTTGAATTTAAGATTTGATACATATCTCTAAAATTTGAGTTAACTTTGCTTTTTGGACTCCAGGTAAATGGAGGTTTCACAATACAAGTTTGTTTCTGTCTCTTAGTGCCTTCTTACGTTCAGACAAAACAAGCCTAAAAGTAACATTTTCCATTCTGGAGCAACAGAAGAACAGAGCAGCTGGCAGACTAATCCTGTAAACTGTCACTTGACTGCATCTTTGGTCAGGTCAAAGAAAATAAAAACAAGCTACAATAATGGGGAAAAAAAAATTAAAAGAACCAACAGTCACTTAGACTGAAGCCTTTTTAAGAAGTAAACTACAGGTGAATATTTTGAGGACATATTGGATTCATTAATAGAACAAGAAACTGATAAATTCTCAAAATCTCTTAAGGCTGCAGTATGCAACTTGAATAAAAAAAAAATTCTTTACATACTTGTTGAAACTGTTACTGTGTTGTGACAGTACGGTATGAGTCAGATGATCTGTGAAAAAACTCCTCTGGCTCTTCCCAGCACTAAATAGAAACAATCAATCAGAACCCGGACAGAGGTCTTAACGCTGTCAATCACAATTTCATGTGAAGCTGCTCGTCTCCCCCGCTTCACCTGTTGTGAATGCTCAAACTAGTTAGCCTGGCCACTGATAACGGTGGATAAACTGTTTTCCCGTAATGCTAACTCTCCGTAATGCACATTTAGTAGCGAATATATGAGATCGTACTGTCATAACATGGTGACAGTATGTAAAAAACATTCTTTATGAAAGTTACAAACTGCAGCTTTTAAGAAACTTTAAAAGAAAATCAAGAATAATTACTGAGATAACAGCATTGCAGCCAGTAAATTTGTGGATTTGTGATGGCAAAGTGAAGTTGCCCCTGGAGTCTCTGAGCGAACAGTGAAACTTGCCTCTCTTCATGAGTGTCTGGTTGCTATAATTGGAAACTGTCTCTTATCAGGGGTGTTGTTGAACAGAAGCATGTAGACAGACTTGACAAAAGATAGCGTTGCTCTTGGTAAAGCTTTTCTTTCTTGTGCGTCTTTATTGTGCAACTTGGTGACTCATGGCTTGTGAGACAAAGAAAAGAAAAAGGACGGTTCTTATGACAAGGTATGTAATCATCTGAGCCTGTAAGCTATTAAGGTTATGAACTACCAAATTTGCTCTGATAAAATACAAATAAAAAAAATTATGGGCAAGCATTTCTCTGGATGGAAAAAATGAATTTATTTATTTATTTTTTTTTCCCTTATATTATCAAGAGTGGCGAGAGAGAATTCCTCTTGCGGATATTTTAGTATGTGGCTTGATAGAAGTTTCGATCTGTGATTAGTGATTTCTCCACCTCTAAAGACAAACGTATTAAAGAACCATTGTTGACCAAGAATAAATCAACTTGGTGTTATTTTAAAACCAAAATGGTATTGGTAATTAATAAAAAAATAAAACAATTTTTACAAATTTCTAAATGTTTGGAATAACCCTGAGATTTGCCTCTTATATAGTGGTACACAGAATGAATCTGACTTGCTGGATAGCAACTAAAGGTGTTGCTATCCACCTTTAGTTGGCAGCACGTTGGCAGTTAATTTTGAGAAGCAAATGCTTCCTCCCGTTTCCCACTTTTACCTCTTATTTCCTGCTGGTTTATATATAGATACAAGTCAGATTCTAGAGCTTTGTACCCAGTAAACCCTTAGAAAAGACAAAATTTGTTTAGGAGTTTCAAGGTTAGAAAAGCTGATTTTGAATGCTTGAGGTTTTTGTCAAAGAAACCCAGTTATCTCATCAACTATAGACTGTTTTTAATGCTCGTACAGGATCAGATGCATAATATTGAAAAATCATGTGATGAGGCTATTTTCCATATAAAATGTAACATAATTGCATTAGAATTTTGATCACCCTCTCTTCCCGTGTGTGTTCCCAATACTTTCTGTGGCCTTTAGCAGCGTGGGTGAGGCATGGATGTCTACTCTGATGGGACTACATCCAGCAGAATAAGCATATTAATAATATGCCAGGTGGGTTTTAGCCTTGTTTTAAAGAAGCTTCAGCTTTGCAGTTTTCTGGAAGTTCAAAGAAGACTTTTTTTATAAACATGTTACATGTAAAAAAAACTTCTAAAACATTTTCTCATCTACTCTAACTTTTACCTCAATAATAAATATTTATATTCTATTTTAATAATTACAGAATAATGTGAACTAACATATAATGAGGTTTATCCAAGATTGCGCTCAAGGTTTTGTTATTTAGCATTTTTCTTTTACATTATCTGAGAATGGGCTGCCCAGTGGCGCAGCTGGTAGAGCTGTTGCCTTGCAGCAAGAAGGTTTTGAGTTCAATGCCTGGCCCGGGTCTTTCTGCATGGAGTTTGCATGTTCTCCCTGTGCATAAAGGGTTCTCTCCGGGTACTCCGGCTTCCTCCCACAGTCCAAAAACATGACTGTCAAGTTAATTGGCCTCTATAAATTCTCCCTAGGTGTGTGTGTGCATGGTTGTCTTGTGTGTCTCTGTGTTGCCCTGCGACAGACTGGCGACCTGTCCAGGGTGACCCCGCCTCTCGCCCGGAACGATAGCTGGAGATAGGCACCAGCAACCTTCCCGACCCCAATAAGGGACAAGGGTGTAGGAAGATGGATGGATGAATTATCTGAGAATCACTTTGCATTTAGCTTTGTTTAAGGGCACTATGCAAATACAGTGCTTGCTTGATTTTTATAGAGGAATATTGTTGATTGTGTTGTATGCTCAATGGGTACCTAAGAGGGCCGTAGTTTCAGATTAAAGCTGCTCTGAGACGCGATTGGTAAATGTCATCAAAAGCAGCTGTGGAACTGAAAGCATTCAGGCTGCTGAAAGCTTGTGCTCTTCTAGTAAACAACATTGTAATTAGTTTCTCTGTTTCCCCCTGACCAATGTGGAAGAAAGCAGTGCATTAAAATCAAATGAGTGATTTTAATGCACTGCAGTGAAAAGCATTGCACAACACTCACATTGAACTTTGCTTTGAAAAGATGATAATTAACATGAGTGACAAAGCATCCAAATCTCTGTGGACAAATGTCCACTATAGTTCCTACAGTTGTTAGAAGCAAATATCCCATTAGTATTTTGATTCATTGCATAAATCCTGCAGGAAGTGATTAGTTTGTTGGGTCTTTTTCTATTGTTGATTGAGCTAAATATTTGCTGTTGGTTATGTCATTAAAAAATCATGGAGGAAGCTCCTATCATAAAAAAACATACCCTCTGCTGATTTAATGAGTTTTGCCCTCATTCGTTTGACTTCACTCTATGCTAGTTGTTTTTAGAGTGTGGCTGACATTCTTAAATGTTAAATGTTAAAAGAGAAATGGATACAAAGAGGAGTAGTAGTCGAAGAAGTTAGAATGTGAGACTAAATATGTGAGCTACTGGAATTTTGTCCAACGGTATAAAAGGCTTTGTTTCAGTGAAGAAGCTCTCTGTATGTGGTTACATATGCCTTCACTCCCATGATGATTAACAAAGGCCAGTTACTTGTTTGCTCACTATTTAAACTTTGCTGCAATGTGCAGAGATTTTTTATTTTTATTATCGAACAACAGTTTAAGTATCAGGTATTGAAGCATATTGTTTAAAATAAATTCATACATTTTTGTAGAATTACTAAGATTAATTTGCAGTGAAATATAGATGTATTTGTTAGTCATCAAATGACAGAAAATATATTTGACTAACTTGAATCTTGTGCGAGACAAAACAATTATAGAACCGACAGGAACTCACTTTTTTGGGCTACATTGAAGATGCAGGGGCATTGTACGGCTCAGTAAGTAGAGTGGGCACAGCATGAGCAGAGACCACATGTTATTCTCAGAGTTTCCTGTCAAATTACTGCTCAATAATGGCCACTAATGCCAAAAAGTAGATAAAACTGAAGCCATAGTGAGCTGCAGGGAAACTATCATGTTATTTGACCCTGTCAGGGAGGTGAAGTGGGTGTGGGAGTTTATTATTGAGGTTTTCTTCAATGGGTAAGCATATTGTTAAACTAATAATTAGAGTATGGACATGTCAAGATTCAGATACAAAAGATCTCCTGCGCAATATCTTTGACGTGATAAAGAAAAGCAAATATTGGGCTGATGATGTAATCAGTGGGTTGCCTGTACGAACCTACTCCATCTTCTCCATCTATCTCAGTTGTGTCCTTGAGCAAGATACTTCATCAGCTTTGGCAGTTGTTGATGGTCAGAGGGCCTGGTGGTACTGGCATGGCATCCACTCCTCCGTCAGACTGCCTCAGGACAGCTGTGGCTACATTGTAGCTCACCACCATCACTATCTGAATGCGTGTGTGAATCTTCAACATTACTTAAAAAGTAATATTAGTGCTGGGATAACATGGGTTTGTTGTATTCCATTAAATTGTTTATTTTATTATCAGAAAGCACTGTTTGCTTTTAAATAGTGTAACTTCTAGGTTAATGTTCTTTGGACAAATGAGTATACTTTGGACAATTTGGACACCCGAACAGAGAACACATATGTGGCATAAACGGTAAAATAAACTCATACCTATTTTAAGTCCTAACAGATCACCTCCATAGGCTACCCTGTATCAGAACATGCCTGAGAAAAATTTACAACCATGTGTAAAAAAGAATAAAAAATAATAACTGGAACTTGTGTCATTACAACGATCCCAAAATGTACCAGTAAATCCAGCAAGGACTGGGTAAGAATTAAGAAACCGAAAGTCCTGGTCAGTCAAAGCCCAGATGGTGTGAGGTGACTTGAAATTGGCTGTACAGGCAAGAAGCCCTTTCTCAGACAGGAAGGGCTTCTTGGCAAATGTAAGAAGCCCTTACATTAAGACAATGAGTAAGACAAGCTGTTGGATGACAAGATGTTCTAACCACCTCAAATGATGGTTCTTTTTGTCAGTCCAGGAATCAAATAATTAATCAAATTTTGGACCAGTAAAATTGGATTTTTTCCCTGTTTTATTATGAATGTACAAAGACTTAGCTTCTTGTATGGTCAAATATTTCTCATATGCTTTAAGGCTAGGAGTTTTAGAAGTGAGGCTGTAGAAAAAAAAATTAATAACTAATTCCCACATATGTTCTTGTTGACAGACTAGAATTGACTAAGTTGGGTTTGATCTGAAAGCCAAACATCGTTTCGTACTTTCAGTTGATCAAAGAAAATCCCATTTAATGTGCTTAATGCAAATATTTCACTGTTGAATGAATAGCTTTATACAAATGAGAACTGTATATTCACAAAGGGGCTTAAGAGCAAATAAATGAATAAGTTATGACCATTACTACTTCTACACAAATGCACTGACAAGCAGAACATCAGAGGGGCAAAGAATGAGAGCCGCAGTTGTTGTTTGAAGTATTGAGAGAGAGCATAAATGCTTTGTAGCTTTAAATTGGATGAGAAGAAAGTGGAGCAGATGTCAGAGTTGTAAGTAATTTGGGGGGGAAAGAAAAAGCACTGTACATCTAAACAAGCTCTGGTGAGTAAGTTTATATTTCAATGTGAGAGACAGGTAAACAGAAACAATTTGCAGAAAGTTAAACTTACAGCTCTATCTAGTTTAATCAGAATCTTCAGAAAGCTTTGTCGGATTAGGACTTTGAATCTTAAATATATATATTTTTTGCTTGGAAGCTCAACATGCTTCAAGTAGTTTTTGAAAGTCTGGATTGCCAGTTAAACATCTCCAAAGAAGAAATAAAAAAACTGGCCACTGACATGATCCCTTAAGGGTCAAATGAAATGAGCTTTAACAAATGAAGCTGGATAAGGGAGTCTCTCCACCACATGAGGCATAAGATATATAAAGAAAACTCTAAGCCAGCTATTGCCTTTGCAATGTCTATATTAATGTCTGTAATGGATCAACTGATGGGTCTGCAGCAGCTGCTCATTCTTCATTTCAGACGAAGCCCTATTCTGACATGAGTTTAATCCAATAAAGGCTTCATCAGTCTGTAATTGGTTATTACCTGGCAAAGTAGGTACTGAAAAGGGGCTAGTACCACTAACCATCACTAATGGAAAACCCTAATAACCAAGTAGAATCGACCTGTGGTGAGTAGGTACTTGTAGAAAAGACTCATAAAACTACTTTAATGCATCACTGAGTGATACGTTGACTTGTCGTGTATATCACAATTTCTTTCTGAATTCTATTATAAAGGTATTATGAAGTGGTGCATTGCTTCTCCTTGTAATGAAAACACAGCTGCTTATTCTGCTATGTTTGCATTTGGGTCAATGACACGACAGAGGTGTGACAAGTGACTTTTTACCTATCTTGAGAGATACGCAGAATTTGAATTGCAAACAGTTTACATGTTTGAGTCAGAGTTTAAGTGATGACCCGCCATGCCACAAACCATTTTGGATGTTGCCATGGATAGCATAGTGATTTTACAGCACAGTCAGGCTGCATGAGGTCTCAACTGATACTACTGGGGTTAACCCAAAAAAGCTTATCTCTTCCAGATTGCTCAGCAATAGGTTTATCTGAGTTCTTCTCTCTGATGTTTACTAATGATATACTGTAGAGAGAATGGCACTGCACCTGGATTCATTTTAAGGCTAGCTGTTAGGGTGAGGCTCATAATAAGTCTGTCTATCTGGCAATTATTTTTGGCAAAGGATGTAGAAACGATGCAGCAGTTCGACAGGAACAATTGGTGGGATTTGAAAACTGTGATGGAAAGCATCGTTCAGATACACAGTTCATTTCAAAACAGACACTCAAGAAATTTAGTGGTGAAATTTTGTTATTCATCACCAATAACAAAATTGGTGTTTGCTCACATTCTTTTCCTTAAAGACAACATCCATGTATTTTACTGCTTCCAAATCTCTGAAATCCATGCGATCTTCTCAGATACGGCATAAACATTTTGCAGTAAAGAACAAAAGTGCAAAGGTTTTAAGTGCTACAGGTATGAATACATTTAGGCTTAACTATAGATGGTTTATTAAAACCCTACTTGCTGTGTGGTAGCTCTCTAACTTTTCCTTGATGGCTTGAACCAACAGTTGGAACAAAAATTAGATTATTACATTACTGTGTTAGTATCACACCTCCAGTCCCATGCATTTTCATCACAGCTCTTCTTAAAGAATATCTACTCTACAGTCACCTTTGCTTAAAATTCTCCATAAAAGACAGAGCTGATCTGCTTTTATTGATTTTGCTGCATCCAGGTTCAACCTGTGGGAGCTGTGACTCTTAGATCATGCGAGTCTCTCATGCACAGCCCTGAACTTTAGCTGAAAGAGATCTGTCATAAATAAGAACAGGATAATAAGATAATACTGAGGCTCTGCAGTGTGCTTACTGGCTACAGTTTTTCTTTTATCGATACAGTGGTAAATGTTGGTTTATCTTAAAATGTTCACATAGATATGGATTTGTTACGTATTCTCTATCTAGACCATCACCCATTTTTAATCATGCAAAAATATATTCTTGTCTTTCTACAAATGTAAAGTAAATAAAGCTCAAAAGTGAAACTACAGCAGGTATTAAGCACAGTTATTACTGCCTTGCTGCTGATAGTTTGGTTACATGTCAGAGCAGATATGAGCTTCAAGTCACTGAATTTGACCTTGCCTTAAGGCAGGGGTGTCCTGCAGTTTTTAGATGTGCCACAGGTACAGAACACTGGAATGAAATGGCTTAATTACCTCCTCCTTATGTAGATAAGTTCTCCAGAGCCTTGATAATAATGACCTAATTATTCTATTCATGTGTGAAGCAGTAGAGGCACATCTAAAAGATGCAAGACACCTGCCCTTGAGGACTTGAATTTGACACCTGTGTCGTAAGGTAACAATAGAGGAGGAAATAAGGATAAATATCCCTCTCTTCCTCCCCATCCCTCTTCTCTTTTTACTAACATGAGGTTCAGATAGGGTCAGGCCCACCACATCTACTGCAACCACAGCAGTGGCAGAGCACATGGTAGGAGGGCAGAGCACATGGTAGGAGAGAAAATAAAGGAAGCAGGAGATGAGCAGTGGGAGGTGGAGAGGTAAATGTTGCTGCTCTCCAAGGAGTTGGACACTTGACATTGTTTTGTTGTGTGGAAAGAAAAACAGAGTAGGGCATTTGCATCTATAAAGGCACAAGATGATGTGGGACTAACAGGCAACTGCAGTGATTGTGTGCATGTGTGTGTGTCTGGATTGAGATTAAAACCTTTATCTACAATACTATTATACGGTGAATCCAGTATAGTATGTCTGTGAAGGACTGAAGCTCAATAATTTGAGAGATGAACATTACATATGTCATCATATTTCTGCCTCAGGAGGAATATAATGATTTAAAGTGGGCAGAAGAAAACCTTCTTTTCTTCCAAGCGTCCCAGTTGTCTCATTCATTTTATGAATTATCCTCTCATGGCAGCTGGCGTAACTCACACTCTTAGCTACCACTTGGCGCCCTCCTCCCATTCACACATCCCCAGTTCAATGCTAAGCCTCTTTTGTCTTTTCCCCATACACTTGTAGATTGTCTTGAACTCTTAATGTAGCCTAAATGTGGACAGGTAGACCCAGCTTGAAATTAGTAGACAAACTAATTATTTAAATATTTCAGATATTTAAATAATTAAGTACTAAATATTTTAATAATTAAATGTAGCCTGAATTTAAACCATATAGTTTCACATAAAATGAAATCTTCAGTTAAACAGTGAGTTGATGTCTGCTGTTCGGTTTTACTGTGCTCTTCTGGGCTTGATAAGATCAGCAGACATAAATCTCTCAGCTTTAATGCTCAGCTCTCTTTTATTCCCATCACTTAGTAGTTCACATGTTTTACCACTGTACTCTTTGTTCCGATGGTGTCAAATCTGAAAGAAGCGCTTGTTAAAAAAAAAAAAAAAAAAAAAAACGGTTTTTGCCTGTTTTTGCGACTTTGCTGAACTTGTAAAATTATGATTAAGCTTGCTCCTGGAAGAGTCATGTGTATCCTAATGATCCTGAGTTTAGTGCGAGTGCAGGCATTAACATCACAAGTTGGCCTGCAAAGTTGCGTGACATGATTTGCAATAAACACAAACAGCTACACAATGGCAGGCATTTTCTCATTTGGGGTCATCTTAGTTTTGCTGCATTTTCTCATCAACACAAAAACATGTACACTTTGCCATTGGACCACTTTGTTGATTTTCCTAATAGCTCAAAATACGCTCAGCTGCTGTTCCCCTTTTTACCAATGATGAGTTCAGTTCTTGAAACCAGTAACACCACCTAGTCAGTCAGTGACTAGCAGTTTTCTGAAGTCACACTTTAGCAACTTCAATGCGTCACTTGTATCGTCACTGCAAAAAAGGATAACTCCAGCCATCAGTTTGTAATCTTAAGTTCACATGCACTTGGATACTGCACCAAGACAATAATGTGATGCAACTGAATAGTTTCATAAAGGAAGGTTGTTTTGTATTTACTCTGATTTTGCATTTTCTATAGCATTTTTGATAATCTGAAAAGTGTGACCAAAAATTGCTTAAGACGCAAATAATTTGGTAAAACAAATTTCAATTAGTCATTGTTTATTTACAAGTGTTTTATTTAAAATAAATGTGAAATTTTATTCATCTCCATAGTCATATGGAAATAATTTCCTTGAGGATAATGTAACATTCTGAATACAGAGTTTTTTCTTTCTCTTTCTTAATGCATGCATGTCTTTTGGAAATATCAGCTGTTATCTACCAAATCACAAACGGCTGATTGTCTTTTGTTTTATTTATTGTGCAGTTTCTGCAAGTATGGGAAAGGCGGTGTTTTTTGTTGTGTGGCTACAGTGGGAAATCTTTAATATGATTACTTGGTTCTCTATGTGATTAACCTCTGTTAGACTACAGCTGAATTTTAAGTCTGACCTTCCTATTAGACAACTAAAAAGAATTGACAGTTTTAATTCAAGACATCACTGAATTTTGCCTCAGAGCAACCAGTTTAAAACTCCTTGTAGAAATACAACTGACACATTGACTTGCCATCATGGGATAGGCATGAGTGTAACTAACAGCATTAACACATCCCTCGTCAGAGAGACAGCTCCACAATACCTTAGCCGCAACCTCCACACAGAAATACATAATAGAAAAACCCAATGTGGCCATTCTTGATGTTTTATTCAATCTCTGTACGTCTCCAGAGGGGCCTGTGTTCAGTCTGATAACTTTTTGATGTGACTGCAGGCGGTTTTTGCTCAAGGATTGCTGTAGGCTAGTGGCTATTATTTACACAGAAATAGCAGAATTTGACTGAAATACCCATTGGTACATTAAAATATTGACAAAATATATTTGGAGTTAATCAAAAAAGCAAATTTGAATAGAAATAAAATGTTAATCGCTATGAATATGTGAGGATCACAGTACCAATTATCAGGGTGCTTATTCCTTGTCTGCATTGATTACACATATTGAAACATGTGATTGTGCATGTTAACTACTGTTGTATATCTTTGGATCTTATTAACCAGCTATGTATGCCAGTTTGTGTAGAGTTCCAGTTAAGGACTTTTTTGTTTACAACAGAGGATAAACGTATACAGTATCTATTTATTTGTTGCTGAAAGGATTTATTTTAAGCTTGCCATTTTTAGTCTCTTACTCTGAACATATACTGTATCATTTGAGGTGGGTGGGGCGTAGATATAGAAAGTGCAACATTCAAGCCATGAACAGCATATTGTTATGTAAAACAGGTTCTTTCTGAAAGCATGTTTATGAGCCAATCAATCATTGCTGAACGAAAAAAAATGGTTTGTTATGACTAAAGAGGTGAGGCTTTCACTCTGGCTGTTTCAGGCCAAGTTGTTGCATAGCTTTGAAGAAAAGACCGTCATCTGTTTTGAAAGTCATAGCAAGGAAACTCACTGCGACTGGAGCACCACCCATCGTATTAGGCAATGCTTTTTTTTTTGTCTGTAAAACAGTCTGTTATTTTAACCAGCTTTAATCTTCCAGCTCTGTTTGGAAAAGAGCAGAACAAGAAAAAGAATAACATTTTGTGCAATAAGCACGTCCATCTGAAAAAGCTGCTGCTTAATTCTGCAGGATCAAAGCCTCCATCCCTAACCTTAATCTGATTTTCCACAAATACTCAAAACAAAAAGCATCAAAGAATCTGAAAAAAAAGTAGGAATTCATTGTAATTTTTATGAGCAAGGGAAGAAAACCAACACTTTTCAGTATTTGACCTGCTGATCACTGGTAAGAAATGATCAATAGGAAACTGATCAACTTCCATTTCTGGATAATAGACTGATGCATCAACAAATCTGACCTTGGAGGGTCATGATAAGCAACAACTACTGCCTAATTCACCACATCAAATAGTACCGTGCTGTTTCTTGTACTGCATTGTTCAGAAAGATCAAAGCTAGTGGCAAGCTCACAAACACATAGGACATTATATTAATCTATTTTTGAAGCCATGTTAAAATCCATGTTTCCTTGAAAAGTTATCAGGTTTATCAACTGCGGTAGCAATTTCGCTCCAACTTCTCTCCTTGGACTCTGTCTTGCTAGGCCTACCTCCTACACTTTCCGACACTCCCCTTTCAGCACATCATCACAACACTGCTTCTCCATGCTGTCCTTCCATGCAGGAAAATGACTGGTGACTCCAAATAAAATCTGTTTGCATCTTTAAAAAATTCTTCACATCAGGCCACAATCTGCAGAAATACTATAGTTACTGACACCTGTCGGTCGTGACTGAAATGCTTAGTCCCTTATTGACCACATTTATTATTACTATGCTATGTCCTTCATGTGAATTGTCCAGTATATGTCCAGTGCTAAATAAGGCAAATATTCATATGCAGGACTTGCGTCCTTCCAGGAACAACCGTGTTTAACACCATGAGTTATTTTCAAAGCCACCGTGGTCTTCTTGTTTTCTTCAACCATTGCTCTTTCTCAACCCCTGTTCCATGTCCCTGTGGTCATTTGTATTCATCCACTTTCATTTGCTGTCACGCCGCTTCAGTTACAACGTGCTCTGAGCTCCCCTTTCACTTGGCAAGCTGTTCTGCTACTTTTCCACCCTCGCCCCCTTCTGTCCCCTTCAGTTCTTTCCCCCGCCCTGCCCATTTTCTCTCATCATGGCTGGCTGGTTCATCACTGCACTGTCGCTCACTAAATAACTCTCACCGTCCTCTAAAACAAGCATGACCGAACCTGAGACACCATTCAGCACGCAAAGAGATTTTGGTGGGGATTTGAATCAATCCCCGTCAGGCTCTTTATTGTTTCTTCATTTTCTCCTGGCAGTGAAACCTGAAATACTTCCTGAAGGTTTTGGCGTAATGGATGATTATTCAGTCTTGATGCACACTCACTTTGAGTGGGCATGTTTTACATTAGTTATAGTTTTTATTCCCTTTCTCTGGCAAGTCATGGATGACTTACAGATTTGACTAATTAGGGACAATCCTGGAAATTTACATTCTAAAATACAGTTTAGGAAATCAGAGCAACAAATGATGCCATCATTGCTACATAATTATTTTGGTAGACACAAACCTCTTTGCACATCTGCCAAAATGCATGTGTGTGTTTTAAGCCTACACAGACAAAGGGTGTGACCTTTAACTGCCAATGGGCGAGAAACCACACCACTGTCCCTCTGAGGGCTGGGTACTGCAGCTCCAGCCAAAAACCTGTCCAAAATATATTCTCATTGGGCCAGAGGCACCAGCTGCACAGAATAGCAGCTCATTGCTTAATGATGAAGAGATGAAGGCATAGGAAGCAGAAATACAAAAAAGTGTGAAAAATAAGATATATTCATGTATTAAAAATAACACAAAAAATACCCTTCAAGTAGGGAGTTTCAGACCTAGAAAGAGACAATCAGTTCCTTCATATGAATAAATGTGAAAACGATGGCAGTTCTCACACTCTCTTTGCTTCCAGATGACATTTTGTGCAATTGCACCTAACATGATCTTGATGATAACATTTAGTTTCTTTTTTCTGCTAGGCAGTTATCTGTGGGGTAGAGATGCAAAGCTGCTATAATTCTTTTAGCATACAATATCATGGAGATCATTATTTTCTGCATGAAACCCTTGGGAGCTGCTGATAATTATTGTGGCATGGTTTGTCATTTGCAGTACCCCCCTCCTCCACTTGAAAGAAAACTAGTGAATTTAGCAATTGTTAATTAAAAAAATTTTAAATTAACCCCATTTAAATGTGTATACATTTTCACATTATTTCCAAAATAAAAAGGAGACAGTGGCACTGTTTGTTTATGTTAACAATGGTAAATAATGAGTTACCATTTTACAGTGGTGCTACTACATTTCTCTGTATAAAATAGGAGCTAATCAAGGTCTAAATAGGGCAGCATTTGACATTACAAAGAGTGACAGAAGTTGCAGTAGTATAAACATCCACATAATTGTTGGGTGCAGCAGATGGGAGACAGCTTGCCTGGACATGGATGAGAAGTTTTGCTGTACATTTTTCTGATAACTTTTGAATAACTGCTGCCATCTGTTGGTCAAAGATAGAAACGAAACCAAAACATCTATCCATCCATCCATTTTCTTACACCATTGTCCCTGGTGGGGTCGGGAGAAACATTAAATAATGATTTCTGTGGTATTGTCTAATTTGCTGCACTTAATCAGCTGTAAAGGTTTCATCATCAAAATAATGATCTCACTCAGTGAAATTTTACTTTTCTGTTATCTGAAACAAAATGCTGGGACCTAACAGACATTTGACCTCTGTTCCTATTTCACAGGAAGTTTGACTCCTGAGGTAGTTGATTCTCTTCATAAAGAATTTGATTTTTAATGTACTTTTTAAGAAACGATTTAACAGCAATGCAGTGTTCTTTCATGTCATGCTCCACAGCTCAGTGATAATCTGTTACTTTTTTTTGTGTCCTGTTTTCAGAAAATATAATAAATATTTACAGCATTATGCTGATACTACATGGTGTTGCAGTAGTTTTCACTGTTGCAAGTAGCTCTGGGTTTGTATGGAAGCTTGTGGTCTTGCTACAAGGAGTTTGCATCTTCTCCTCTTGCATGCATGGATTTTGATGCATGTACGCATTTTGATCTCTAGGAAAATATATAAAAATAATATGAGAAGTATCAGTTTGGAAAAAAATAAGAAAATTAATAAAACAATGGCTAAGCAAAAATTATGCATTGACTATTTTAACAATGCCATTTAGGCATATTAACAATGCCATTTAAATAATTTTCTGCCTCTAAAAATTATATGTGACCTATTTTTACTATGTGGCTTTTAACTTGAGTTGAGCTATAATGATGATTTTAATTTTATTTCTTAAATTTCTTTTATATTTGCTAAATAATTTTTTTTGGCTGCTATGTTTTGCTGTGTTTTCTGAATTTACTTCCCTCCCTCCATCTATCCATCCACCCATCCATCCATCGTCTTACACCGTTATCCCTTTGGGGTCAGCAGGGGTGCTGGTGCCTATCTCCAGCTGTCAATGGGGGAGAGATGTGGTACTCCCTGGACAGGCCGCCAGTCCATTGCAGGGCAACACAGAGACACACAGGACAAACAACCATGCACACATACACTCACACCTAAGGAGAATTTATACAGACCAGTTGACCTAACCATTATGTTTTTGGACTGTGGGGCCAGAGTACCCGGAGAGAATCCACACATGCACAGAGAGAACATTCAAACTCCATGCAGAAAGACCTCAGGCTAGGAATCAAACCCAGAACCTTCTAAAAATAACTGAGAAAAAAATAATTCAAATTGTGTCTGAATACATTTTTCCAGGTTCCTGGATAGGGAGTTTTTAAAGATGTCCACTTGAGGGAGACAAAGCTGCATCAGGACCGTTTATGTATGTTATCTGTAAGTGATATTATATTATGGCCTGCAGTAATCTACTGTAGCCCTTACCTGTCAAGTGATACTTGTTAAAATTGAATTTCTAGTGATATCCTCAGTGTGATTTTTAAAGTGTGTGACACAGTTTGTACTTATTCATCAGCACTGTCACATAACCCATCATATGTCTGTATGGTGTAAATGGTAACTATAGCAACAGGTAAATGTAGTAAATCGTAGTCATCCTTGGCAGCCTCATGTGAGTGAACTCTGCCAGTAGCGAACCAGACTTCAGGCTGTGTTCACTGAGGTGACGGCATGCTGTGTGCTGCCAAAAGAGAGCCGCCCAATCTGTTGCGATTAAACAATATTTTGCACAGAAGTTGTGGAATGCGCATGCAGATTTCATGTATTAGTTGAACCCTGAAGTGTTGAGGTTTTTGGTTTAGTTTACACAACCAAGAGAGGGAGACAAAATTGAATCAAAGGCAAGATGAGTACATATTAGGAATTTCAGGGTTTTTTAGAAGATGGAGGGGCCAGGGTGGCATGGGGGGGATTTAAATGAGTAAAACACTTGTATTATTTGCAAATGCAATTTCTTTCCCATATATGATGCTGCATTGGTGAAACTGGTTTTGTTGTTCAGAGGCTCTGACAGTTGTTGTTCTCCCTAAGGTGTTTTGTCTTTCCTTGATCTGCATTTCTGTCAAACTATGTTACTGCTGACATAGTCGATGGATAGAACTGTCCTATGGAAGATTCCTGACCCATTGTGCTAATTTGCATTACTCAAGCTTTACATCAACATTTATTTAACTTCAATCCCATAGCAAAAGTAATTAACCTAAGGAAACTGAACTTAGTTTTTAGTCCATAGCACCAAGAAAGGATTTCTATGACCATGTTTGAGTGTATGGATCTATTCACTTTCTGCAGATTGGCTTTTCTCCTTTTCCTTTTGTTCTTCCAGCCTTCAGTTCTTGACAAATCCACTTGGCCGTCTCCATCTATGTTGCCCTTGGTAACCAGGGGGAAATGCTCATGGACGTCATGCACAGCAACAAGCGGCGGTTATAAGAAATATTTTATAAAGCAGAGGAGGGGAAGAGAAAATCAGTCAGGAAGCAAAAGCCAAATGGGAAAGTGTGGAAAGGAAGTGCAAAAAAAATATCAGAGAAACATTACGTCTAGTGATGGATGTTTTCTGACTGATAAAGGGCAATAGAAATAAGTAGCTGCGAAACAGGGGTAGTAATTTTTTGAATTGTCATTGGGGTTTAACAATATTTTGGTGTGATTATATTGACCAACAAATTTGCAAAAAATGTCAATCAATATTAATGGGGATTGGGAAATTATAGTATGAACTGCCATACTATAATCACCAGTGTTTACTCAGATTATAAGTGAAAATTATTCATATTTCTGTGTAGCTTAGGTTATCTAAGAGACGGTTGCATGACAGATCATTGCCAACAGTGACTCACTCTTTATGGAGATTAGAGAGTCATGTGAGTCTGTCTTTCACAGCTCCTCCTATAAATTTCTCCTTTAGTGACACTGAGGAGCTTATCGTACTCACCTTACTCGGACATAACAAGACTTGTAATCAATCTACTCCATTTACGGTTCCACAGTTTCACTGATGCAGCTTGAAAGTAAGATCCTACAGAACGTCCACATTATGGCTAAAGTTCACAAACACAGCTTTGACTATGTGAAACTTCCCTCATGTGTCAAATAAAACCACAATTGCTCTGGAGTAATAGTAGTTAAACAGTTAGATAAATAGGGAATGATTTTAACCGACATTATGCCAAAGGAAAGGTATGAATCTAGTTAGAAATGTTTATTAAATAGGTGAAATGCCAATGTCAGTTCAAGAGTATTGGGATTTCTGTAGACTTGGCTTTAATATTATAAGTATTGCAGATGAAACAAGGTAAAAGTCTCCAACACAGCTCAGAACATATAGCTTCTTAATTTAAGAACCATTTTTAAATAAATATCTATTATAACAGTGGAAGCATCAGAAACTTTTAAAGCTGGATAACTACCAAAGTTAGCTACTGATGTAGAAAAACAGCAATCTGTGCTTATTTAACGCCGCTCTAGTTTCCACGTCATTTCCAAATAGCTGACATTCTTTCTTCCAAATGAGAAATACAAAACAGACTACTAGTGCAGTAAAGCATGTAAGAAAATACTTCACTTTTTGAAGTTAATCAGTCTCTTGGACCTGACGATCAGTAATCCATGACTCCTTGTCTCCCTAAAGTATCAGTATGACATGACTTGGAAGCCTCTTTCTTTTATCCAATTTTCACTAGACTGAACGAGGACTTCCTTTTTTTTATCTTGCCACTACACATGAAGGATGGAAGGAGAATGTTAGGGGATGTAACTTCCTCGGCAAAAACCATTCTAAGAAGCATCCACCATTGAGGAGCATCTTGGAGGTTACCAATAATATAACAACTATACTTACCCAGTGGTTTAGGGGCGATGGCAAATGTGTTTTCTAATGTCTCTTTTGTCCTACTATTCAAAGCTGAAAATGAAGACGCTTAGCTAAAGGAACTACATCACTAATATTATTTCTGTAAACTTTTTGGTATTGCTTTGCTTAAAGATCCATGCAAGTTTTGCTGATGCTGTCAAGTTTACCTGGTTTAGATATGTGTAGCACCACATGCGGTAATGTTTCAGTTGCCTTGTCGTTTACAATGCTAAAAGTGTGAACTATGAAAACCGTTCATGTAGCCTACTGTAAAAAAACCCCAACAAAACAAATAAACCTCGCAGAGCTTTGCAGATAACACTGAGGCTGTTAAGCATATTTGGATCCAGCCCATGAAAGTCTGAGCTTTAAATATTCATGGTCATTCTTCCTTCTTTTTTTTTATTTTTATTTTTATTTTTTGACTCGGGCTCTCTGTCAGAACATTGGGTTGTTTTGGGGTTTAATTCACTGATTCTAGTTTCATTATCATTCTGTGATCCTTAGTCTATCTGATTAGATTAACTGTGTTTCTGTTTTACTTTAGTTCAGTCTGTCTTAGTGATTCTAGTTTATGTTTCTTTCTTGTGTCTAGTTATTCTAGTACTATATTATGTTCTTTATGTCTAGTCATTAGATTGATATCTTGGTCCCATGTATACTCTCTCTCTCTAGGATGTTTTTTGTTTTTCTCTTCATGACACAACTCAAGTCTTTCTGATCTTCATAACCACAGTTTTTTGTGGTGATTAAATTACTTGGGCTACAGTGTTAATGCTGAGAAAGGTGACCCTGGAACATTATTTATTACATGTTGTTTTTTAGCCTGAAAACACTTTGTGTCAGTCTTATGTTAAAATATAAATACGCCTTATGCCTACTGTTAAGTGTGGTGGAGAATCTGTAATATTAAGGACCTGTTTCCTTCCAAACTATACAGTACATGGCATTTTGAACTATTTGTTGAATTACCATTACCATTTTTTGTGAAACTCTACCAGTAATCTGGAAATAAACCTTTCAGTGGGATAATTCTCTAAAACATGGAGAAATCAAGACAGAAATGTGTCATAAGTTGTGATACCAACCTTCTTCTATGTCCATCTTAAATTGTCAGACTTAAATTCTTTGCAGCTTGTTTAAACCACTGAAGAGAACAGAGCATATGAGAGAATGGTGAGAATGGTGTGCATCCATCTATAGTCACCATCCTTGCATTAAATGATATAGGAGAACATTTAGGGTGAGTCGCTTTGGCAAAAGGGACTTGAACTATTGATGCTACCAGACATAATTGTGCCACCAATGATTTTGTTGAGGGATTAAATGTACAATTTTACAATGTGAATGAAGTTGTTTACCTTCTTCCACATTGTTCTTGGAATTATTGAGCAAAAAGGATGGAGAGTGCTGTATGTTTGGAAGAGACTACAATATTACCAATATATATTTTGCCAACATTTTAATATTGACAAATTTCTACATAATACCTACTAGTTTAATGTTCTGTTGATTCAGTGTTAAATAACTTATTATGCAGTAGAAAGATTATATTAGGCATGAGCACCAAGCTGAACTAGGAACACTCTTAGATGGATGATTTCTAAAAACCTCCAACACATAATGATGTAATGTTATGAGAAAGTCCAGGCTTCTGTACAACTTTTCACTTTGTATTTCAAACATTCTTGCATGTTATGTTATGCAAACAGAAGTTATAACTTATAAAAGCCAAGCTAACCTAAAATTTTAACTCAATGTTTTATTACATGGCTTTTTTTAGGAGTGAGAATATTTCAGCATGTATCACATGGATCAAATAGGTTTTCCTTTCCTCTAAATATGCTGTTTGCAAATTTCACAAAAATTCTAGATGGTGCATCCTCATCATTTATTGATAAAGTAGGATACCCATGAACAGGCTGAGAGCTATTAGTCACAGAAAAGGAATCCTTTGATGTTGAGTGTTGTCTATAATATCATGTATAACCACTTGTGCAAATTCAAAATCAGTCAGGGAAATATCTCCATATGAATTGGTGCAATATTGAAGTGGAGTTGTAGAGGGCAGACTCTAAACCTTGTCTCCTCAGTTTGTTGCATAAACAGGTTGAAGAAAAGTGCCTCCAAAGCTCATTTCCCATTGACATTAGCTGAACTATGTTAATGCTTCCGGATGTGAACATTTTTACATGCTGAACTACATTTGTGAACACAAACATAAGTAAAGCACAATGCATTAACATTGTTGTGAACATGTAAACACCAGTGCTGATCGCGTAGAGGTCATTCCATATCACCACCACAAAGGATTGCATTAGTATTGTTTCCATAAAGCCTCGGAATGCAAATGATATTCAGTGAGATTCAGTGTTTGTTTTTACACCTAGATATTTTAGTTCTTTCTGCAATGCTTCATTTGGAGTTGCTTTTACACATCAAGCAATATCTTAACAGCTCCCCAGAAACACTGCAAAGAGTAGGACTAAGTAGGAAGTTGCATTGCACTGCACATTTGAAAAGCCAAAGGGTAACATATTCATTTGAACTAGATGCTTCTGCTCGATAAAACTTGCAACCTTAATGACAAAAAGTTAAATCAGGACACCAGGTTTGATAGTTTTTGCTATTGAAACTTGACATATAAATGAGCAAATATTTTTGATCATGATTAAATTTTTCTAACATTACAATTATACAAAATCTCCATAACTATAAGTGAACTTTTACATTTTACCTGCTAAAACATTAGTTAAGCCAGATGGCATTCAGCTGACTGGCCAAATAAATATGTTACTGATTTTCAATGTCATTGAATAACTCTTGAACTGTCATATCCTGTCAAATATTGCTATTCAGCAGTTCTTTGCAATCGTAATCTTCTGTCAATTGACATTTTTAATTGTCTTTGGAGGGTTATACTTATTTAGTGTAGTTAGCACCATAAACATAGCTAAAGCCACAATTTCCCTAGATCAGTATTTTAACTCAAACATTTTGAAAATGCTTCAAATATTTCCAAGGCTAATACATTCAGCCTTCTTGTTATCTGCTGAAAATTCTGCGCTCTCCAGTTCTCTTGCACCAGAATTCAGGAAAATGTAACATGTCACAGAAGAAGCACTTTCATTTTTAATAGTGTCTTACATCTCTGTTCTTCACTTGATCTCATTTTGAACACATGGCACTGAAAATAAAATGTTTTCTGCTGTAATATCTATATCTATCTAATATCCAAAGAGGATTTTTGCAGTTTTACTAAGTAACAATCTGGTAAGATTCAAGCCTCCTCAATAAAGTTTGTAAAAAATTTCAAAAAGTTAGAATAACGGTTAAATGGATGCTGTATGGATATCAAGACACCAAGTATAAAGGAGAATAGGATCTCGTTTACAACATAGCAGCCATAAAATGCTCTCAGTCATTTTATATGCAACTAGAACACACTATGAGGGAGTAGCAGAAGAAGAGAGGTGGGTGACACGTTTGTTTTGGTAGATCATTTGCATTGTTCTTGTTTTCTGTACTGTGTGCAAATACTGATTCAAATGAAATGGTAATTTGTGAATATACAGGAAGTCCTGGCTCTAACACAAGGAGTCTTCCTTTCAACTGAGTGTGCGGTTACTGAACTGAATTCAGTGAAGATAGCATGCAATCTTCACTTGCATGCAATATTTTGCATGCAATATTTTTGCAAACTGTCACTCATGTAATAAATAAATACATGAATAATAAAGCAATCAATCAATCAATCATGCCCACCATCTCTTCATCCGTGTTCCTCACGGCTTCCCTCCTCTCTGCATTCACACACAAGAACGCTCTGACGCTCTCTCTCTTTTTCTCACTCCCTCCCTCTCTGAGAAACCTCACACACGCTCATGCTCTGCTCAGCTCTAAAGGAGCAGTAGCTTATAAACTGGCTGCAGTAAGCAGTCATTCTCTCAGTGAAGGGACGGAAAGAGAAATTGCTTTGACTGAAGGACCAGAACTCTGCTGTCCTACCTGGACTGGGTCATACTGGGCTATGTTTTTTCCTTTTCTTTTTTTTTTTTTTTTTTTACTGCTTAAGGCATGTGTTTCTATTGAATTTTGCCAGGCACGTCCGGGCTCAAATAGGCTGAATTAGCAAAGTTCAACTCTTTCTGGGCTTTATGTTTGATTGGGAGGAGTTCTCCTGCAGGTCTGGAGGATAGAGAGCTGAGCATGGAATTCCCTGATTTTTTGCATCCCACTCTCCCGCTCCCTTTTTTTTCATCCTGCCTTCATCTTCTCTCTTACACTTTCACCGCAGACATCCAGTGTTGAGCAGACAAAGGCAGCTGGCTTCGGTGCTTCTTTTTTGTTCATGGGGAATAAGGCAGGAAAGGGAGCTTCCCTTTTCTTTTAATTCATTTGCCTTTGGAGCAAAGAGGATGCCGGTTTGAGAAAATACCAGCAGATTTTTTCACCCCACTTCATCAGAGAAAGGACTGTTGGATTATTGCTGTTTTTATCATTTAAACTGACACTTTCTTAGAAAACGCACGCCTCTAGTGCATTTGTTCTTTATTTTTGCCATTTTTCTCAACGGTCCCATCCGCATTTCTGCGGGTGGAGGCCGTGGTGGTAAAGCCGGGGTAGGCATGGCACAGCAGGGAGGCACAGGGGTGGCCCACCAGGACACCCTGGCAGTGCCGCCCATGCCCAAACACTCCGGCCTGAACGAAGACCTGGTGAAGATCCTGCGGGAGAACCTGCTGCAGCCGGAGAGGCCACGGGGACACCGGCGGTCACCGTCCTCCATCTCCCCACGCCTTTCTCCACGCAACTCGCCGCGACTGCTCCGCCGCATGTTGCTCAACAACAACATTCACAAGCAGAGGCGCTTCACTGTTGCACATACATGGTGAGGGTTAAATGTCCAGCATGGTGGCTGCATGCAGAGTTCCTTGAATCTGTTCTTTATTTGGCAAATGTGTGGTTTAAGCTGCACCCATTGCAAACTTTCAAGCATATAACTTACCATAATACTATGTGATAGGGAAATTACAGTGGAATAACACCTGTGAGTCATTAAACTTTGTTTGCAGTTTAACTTGAACGCAGGGAGGAACGACAGAATACTGTGTTGGCAAATACCTCTTCTAAATTCCTTTTTCTGAAATCTCCTTGGAAACCCTCTTCTCACCTTTAGATAATGAGTTTCTGCTTTGCTCTTTCTCATCTCATTTTTATTCCAGTGTCTCTCCCTCTCTCTGCTCTGTGTGTCTATTAGCCATTCGTACTTGTCTTTCCCTTCTTACATCTACCTCCACTCCCCATTCCTGTACTTTCTCTGCAGTTGTGGTCTCTTTCAGTCAAAAAAAAAAAAAAATCTGTCTTTTTATAGTAAGTAACGGAAACCTACTACATGTATTCCCCTGGCTGTGGTTTTCTCTCCACACCTGCCTGCCTGCATTTTTTGCCTATTAATTAGTCTTCTCCTCCTGGCCGTCTGTCAGCCTCTGTTGCATTTGCCAACACGTCATCCTTTTCTTCAAGTCATATTTGTTCCTTTCTGCACTCTTCCCCTCCTCCCAGCTCTGATTTCCCCCATTAACCAATTATGTCTCCTATTTTCCCTCCAAAACACCTTCTCTTTTCATCATCCATCTTCATTTTTCATCTCCTTTTCCCCTCCATTTTTACCCCCTCTCTCATTTACTGTACGTCTTGGGTCCCGCTTCTTCCTCTGCCAAAAGAAGACGACTTCCTTCTGGCATCTGTATCAGACATGATGCAATTCAAAAATTCCTATCTTTCAAACACATCAGCAACTCGGTTATTTCAGCCCAGTGATCAAATCAAAATGTATAATTGGTAGTTATGTCCACAGCACAAATGGAGGTCATTTAATTATGAATGCCGTCAAAAATAGCTGGTCAGGTTTTATTTTTGTTTTCTCATTGTTCTTGATTTTAGGTTACAGACCAACTGTTTTCTGTTAAGTATGAGGGACGTTTTGTTGTTTGTTTTTACATTTTTTACAAATACATTTCTGAAAAGAGTAGCATGCATTTCAGTCAGATCCCCTAAGACAATTAATAGAAGCACCTTTTCATGAAATTGCAGCTGCAGGTCTTTTGGAGTTTTTCTGTTCACCTCAAACTGAGTCTGACCTAAAATAGTCTCTAGACTTAAAAGACCAATTTTAAGTTGTAAAACAGTTCTTTCTCAACAATAGTGTAGCTAAAAAGCTAAACTTTGTTCAATTTTGTTCAACAAAATGGCACATAATGGCTTTCATGTGTCTGGATGCTTTGTGTTTGAAGCTTTTACAATGTTTGTTTAGCATGTTGGTCAGTCTTACTGTTTTAAATGCACTTATAAGTAGAGCTGGATTGGTTGTTGTAAATATGGAGAATAAACTACACATTGGTGAATGGTGTAATATTTGTAAAAATTAAGCAAAAAACAATTGGCTGCACTAGACTTTGTGTGAAGGTATCAGAGTACAGGGACCTGTTTACAAAAGTGCATGCCAACATTTTTGCAATATGCACTATTCTAAAATCCAAATAAAATGAAGTGTCTGTAACACGACCTGCTAAAAATATGAATATTTTCCAATTGTGTGCAAATCATCAATGTCATTTAATTCTTAAATAATGACAAACTCAGCGAGGGATAAAATAAAAAAAAAAAATACAATTTAATTAAATCAATTCAAGACTAGAAAAGAAAACTAAGTGGGAACTGAAAATGCATCTTACTTAGAGCATCTAATACCACCAGCAAAATATAAATCTTTACATTGCAACTAGAAATATTTATTTTCCACCATCAACATCTTGATATTTTTTTTCTGAAGAAAAAAAAGCATATAACAGTCAGATATAAATAGCATTCAGGATTAAAAAAACATTAACTACACCTTCCGCTGTGACTGCGACATCTTACACAGAGCACCAATAAAGCTGTGAAAAATTTGTCACAAGAGTCATTTTCGAGGTTTATCTGCCATTTTTGTCTCGGCGCGCCTTCTGTCCAATATAATGTCCTATTTCAGACTCTGTCATATACAGGTTTTTTTCTTATATTTTATATTATGAGTGTTTTCTTCACATTTTTATCTTACTTCCATCTATCTCCAAACTGCAGAGAAATTTCAGGACACAAGATTATGAAAATGCAATTTTATTCATGCTAGCAGGTTTGGTTTAGGAATGTGCTGAGACATGAATCATGTCTTGATTAACTGCTTGCATTTTAAAAATCTGACAGATACCACTCCATTTGGCATTTATACTCGAGTCAAAAAACATACATAGTTTATAGTCTTATAAAAGTGTTTACTTTAGCCTTCACTTGATCTTCCTGAAGAAATGACCTTTGTCCCTGCTGTCCCTGAGACAGCTGGGACAATTGCCATATATGCTTCAAGTTTCTGTAGGCAGATATAGATATATTTTTAGATAATACGTTTCTAAAGGTTGTTGCAAAAAGGACAATATGAGTAGGAAATGAGTAATAAGAAAGTAGAAAGAGCACTTAATCAGAGAGTGACGTGGTCATGCCCTTGTGTTGTCTCTTGACATTTGAAAAAAGTGACTGTGTGAATGTCACAGAGAGATAAAGTAAGCGTAGGAGGTTAGGAGAAAACTAGCCTGTACATGTGTAAGCCAGGGGTAGAAGACAGAAACAATTTGTCAGAGAAAAAAAGAAATCCACCATGAGACGCCAGTGAGTGGTGTGGATGTTGACAACTGCAGTGTAATTTGCTCCAATCACATCCTCATTGTTTTACAGCTGCAGGGAATCACAGGACCACTGTGGTGTAAATCTGGTGACATACACTGTCCTCAGTGGCTCTGCTCCACACTTCATTAACAAGAAAATCCTTCTCCATGGGCCAATTGGCCTCATGTACAGTTTTATGGACTCAACTCCCTGAAAACCATTCACAAATTGCATTACAGCTCCTCTGAGAATGCTTCGGAGAAAGCATCTCTAGGGCTAATTGGCTCCTTTGCCCCTAAATAAATTAATTGCATGTAATTGTTAGCATTGATGCAACAAAGATATGTTGCATATTTAAATATACTATTTAAAAGTGATGATGTGAAGTTTATTTCCTAATAGGATTAGCAACATAATTATTTCATGTTTTTTAATACATACTTTTCCGATAGACAGAAGCTCAAACATAATTGTTGAGCTACAAGGAAACTGATGAATGGCTTTGAAATGTTTTATAAATAAAAATGTAGATAATCAGTCATAGACCTAACAGTCACCAGAAGGTGTACAGAAGTGCAAACTTTGGCATTGTATGTTCTAGCTTTTTCATATATCAACACTGAACTCTGCACATTCTTTCTCAGCTTAGTCAGATTGCATGGAGAGCATCTGCGAACATCAGTTTTCAAGTTTGATCAAAAATTCTGAATTGAACTTAGGTTTCTGCCAATTAAAGACACATATGCTGCCATTTCTGGCTTGTGGTAATCGAATTATGCTTTAAATAACACTTTCTTTCAAATGAATTCTGCCATATCCGAAAGCAGTCAAAAAGACATAAAGAGGCCAGTTATTTAAAATTTTGTATATATCTGTATTACTGAATTTATTTTCTTGAACTAAAAATAACATTCTGTCTTCACATATGCTCATTGTCCTCCCACATATTCTTCTCCTACATGTTTGATATTCATTCTAGGTATGTCGACAGATAGCTGTTATTGACTTTGCCTATTTAGAAAGACAGGATTGAAAAAAAAATGTTTTCACACTGAAAGCTATTGACTGCTCTCTAAGCTTTTTAGTGGCAGTATGCATACAAAGCCGAGGCTGAATAGCACTTTTTTTTTTTTTTTACCTTCAAATCACAGTTCCTCACGACTCCATTCTCTCCACTGGAATAACTCAGATATTATGTTTTCAACTTTCCTCCTCACCGACCCTGAGGTATTTTTAATGTTGTTGCACAACAGTGCCTGATGGTGCATTGCAACATTGCAATGTCTGTTTATGTAAGAGGAAAGGGGAAGATTTGCAAAGGGGGGAGAACAGGTGGCTCCAACTGGTGAATGAAGTGTCCGCTGTAAGTAAGTGATCCAAGTACGGCCCTTTTATTAAAGGCTAAAGATTAGAAATAAATAATTCAAAGATTGTGGAATGACAGACAGACATATGTAGAAAGAGTGGAATGATGTGAGATAGCTTTTGTAAGAGTGTGGGAGTAGAGGACCTAAAGCTAAATGCGGTAATGCTAATCTAAGCAGAGCATGAATCTCTTCACTTTTTTACTTGGTTATATCATCTCTGTTGAGTGGTATGTCTGCACTGGTTTCACTGTTTCTACTGTTTTTGTTACATTTATTAAATGCAACAATAAATGTACATTGTTACAGTTATTGTTACAATGTAACAATAAATGTGTTAATGTGTCTTATATGCACATTAAAAACAATGTAGCATTTGATTGGCATGTTTGTTAAAAGCATTTAAATCCATTTGAAGAGAAATATTGGACCAGTGACAATTCACTGCTATGCTGCCACAATCTCCTACAGTTACAGGCTGGTTGTTATTTTATTTTATATTTTTTTAGTATTTCTGTAACTATTTGGAAAACCACTTTTTAAATGAACAAAAATGGCCATGTTAAATCTGAAACTCTGGTTGAGTCGAGCAGAGTGGCTGCCATGATCCATTGTGTTTGGGGTTTAACTGGTTCTTATATTTGGAATATTTTTAGTAGTTAATGATTCTTACTAATGGAGTTCAAATTCATTGATTTGATTTGATATTCTTAGTTCTTTGTTATCTTCTGTTCTTTGTGTATTGATTTTTGTCACATTTAAAATCAGTTTACACATTAACAGGTCTTTTCATATTAAATTTAGGTTAACTATTGTATTTGATATTACAGTAACCAACTCTTAAGTTTTTAAATTGGTGTTTTACACAAGACTTTTAATATTTAAACATTATGGTGCCCTGTGTTTTTAGCAATTTTTGAATTATATATATATAAAGTTATGTTTTCTGAAAAAAAAAAAACAGAAAAAGAATAATATCTTCCTAGGTTTAAATTGCATGCTTGCATATTTGAAATAAACATATCTATGACACATCTGGACCAAAATGCCCCTTATCAAACCCCTCAAGGCATAACTGCTGCAGAAGCTCAAAATGATTCCAGATGCAGTTCGGTTAATGCAAACGAAATATGTGCTGGTTCAGAAACTCCATTTCTCTCTACCCTGAAGCACAGATTTGTTCATCAGTGTGTTCACCTGTTACAAATGAAAATCTCATACAGTCTCTCTAACATGAGTCCACAGCGAGTTTTCAGCCACTGGGCCTTCAGGTTAAAGAAAACCTCTATTTATAAATAATTTCTCATATATGAGTTATTATATCAGTCCTGTATCAATATTTTATGTTTTGGTGATTTCACTTTCCTTGACTTGTAGTAGTATTGAGATGGTGTTTCTGTCCTGCAATGCCATAAGCTGAGCTCTCCTGCTTTTTAACATCCAGAACTCTCCTCACCAGACGCCAGAATGGAATGCCTCTGATTTGCATACATATGAGCTGATATCCTGTGCTGCCTGTGCACTGCTGGTGCAATCTGCACAATACATCTGCATACCAAAGACTTTATTTGCAAAGAGAAAATTCACGCTAATTAAAGGCATGCAAATGCATCTGATACAGACCCTCAGTGTTTTATCCGATAACAGATTGGATGAGATTCTGGTGATGTGACTCAGATTTGTCTTTGTGTTTTGAGGTAATGGCAGAGTCAGAGATGGATGACATGAGCAAGAAAGTGATTATGTAACTGTGTGACAGCATGTGTGAAACAAAGATAGATGAGTAAGGAAGAGAGGGTATTACTTTATGGTAATCGTCAGGAGATTTTTTATCAAATTACATGAACAATATTTTTAAACGCAAGTCTAGCTATTTAGACTCACTGCTGCTGCTCAGTAATTCTTACACATATGACATGTAGCTTATGAAACTGGAGAAAGAATCATATTTAATATAACCAGCACTCCTTTGAATTATCTGAAACACTGATACAGATTTGTCTGAAAGGATACATTAGATAAGAGTAAGATGCCACTCATTTTATTCATTTGAATTCAGTTCAGGGCTGCCCAGTGGCGCAGATGGTAGAGCTGTTGCCTTGCAACAAGAAGGTTTTGGGTTCGATTCCCGGCCCTGGTCTTTCTGCATGGAGTTTGCGTGTTCTCCCTGTGCATGCGTGGGTTCTCTCCGGGTACTCCGGCTTCCTCCCACAGTCCAAAAACATGACTGTCAGGTTAATTGTCCTCTCCAAATTGTCCCTAGGTGTGTGTGTGTGTGTGCATGTTTGTTTGTCCTGTCTGTCTTTGTGTTGCCCTGCGACAGACTGGCGACCTGTCCAGGGTGACCCCGCCTCTCGCCCGAAACGATAGCTGGAGATAGACACCAGCAACCCTCCCGACCCCAGTAAGGGACAAGGGTGTAGGAAAATGGATGGATGGATGGATGGAATTCAGTTCAACTACTAGGCAGACATATCCAATTTATATTTAAACATATACAATCCAATACAGTATACCACCAGTGATAAAATAAACAATGCATCTGGTTTATCAACACAATGTGGAAGTGAGACTTCTGCTGATAAATTTGATTTTAGGTTTCATATGCTTATTGCAGTAAAGTCCAATAATAAACTACACAAGTAGATCACTTTGAAATTTGAAAATGCAAGAACTTTTCTCCCAGACTCTCTCCTTCAATGCAAGATGATAGTTTTCTAATTTATTCAATGTTTCCCAGCAGCATAAGGTATAAAAGCTATCTGAAGAACAAGCATTGATGTCGAGTTTACTGCTGTTTACTCATTGTGCTGCTTTCCTTAATTTGGAAAAGGGGAAATTCCTACAAAATGTTTTAAGATTTATACATCCCAGTTATGCCAAGCTCCTGTGAAGTATTTCTTTCTTTATTTTTGCCTTCAGTAATCCTCCTTCTGCTTTTTATTTTCCTTACAACATGATCATCAACCCTGGCGTTTTGCCAGAGGTTGTGAAGCTCACATCTACTAAATGCCAGATCCTATAAGGCTGTGAATAGCTGCAGTGATGTACACTGCCTCCAGTTTGTTTGTAGATATGAAGACCACCCAGGCTGAATGTTCCCATTTCTGTTCCAGGAAACAATTCCCTCAGCTCGTCTCATCAGATCTGCGAGTGAGCTGAAATAAGAGAGGTTATCTGCATTTTGATAAGCAATTGCATCCAACAGGTCCAGACACACTAAGGTGTATTTTAACGGTAGATGCTGCACTTTCAGATTTAATTAAACAAGCAGAATTAATCTTTTCTGAAGAGGCTGCAGCTGCAGTGTATCATCAAAGGCCTTTTGATATGCTGATATGTTTTTGATTGAGCAAAATGCCTGGAAGATTCTGCTTGCACTTGCGCAACATGTCCAACGTTCACAAACCCGTTTGTCTAATTGTGTTCACTTCTTATTTGTACGTCTCCAATTTCGTTGGCAGTTTTTTGTTAAAGTGGTCACTCTGTGGGGGTTTTTCCCTTTTACACCTTTGCTTCTGTCTTTAGACGTCTTGCTTGAATCTTTTCTCTGCAAACCTTGTCTCATTACACCAACCAGACCTTTTGACTTGATTACTAAAGAAGAACTCGGTGACCTATTAGCAGGCAGCAGAATAGCCTGAGGTTGGGTAAGAGGTGTAAGGGTAAGCCTTTAATGGTTCCAGAATCTTTGTAGTGGATTTCAGATGGCTGGTTTCTGTCCCTTTTTTTTTTTAAAGCTCTAGAAGTTCCTCAGGAAGACATAAAGACTTAAGAACTTTTTCCCTTGATTTAAAAAGTCTTAGATGTATTCCAAAGCTCTCATTATCTTTTTCTCTGGCAAGAGTCTCATTAGCCTGAGGTAATATCCATAAATGTTGCAAAACTGTGATAAATTCATTGGTCGTATGTGACTATAGTTGGCAGACTCGGCAGTAATTAAAAATAGTATCCTCTGAAGTCTTAATGCTTTAGTGGAACAGAAACACTTCTCAATTAGGGTTCTGTTTGGGTTTCTTAAAAATGTACACATGCAAAAGCAGAAACTTTTAGGTTTGGTTAGTTTTTTTTGTTGTTTTTTTTTTGGAAATGGCAATGCTACACTTTAGAAGTTGATCATATGGACTCAGAAAATATGGCAGGAACAAAAACTCCAAGTAACTTAAAATAACTCAAGACAAACTGTACGAAGAGAAATATAAATGTTCCCTAGTGAAAAAGGCAATAAACTTAATCATTTCCGAGACTAACTATTACCCTATAATATCTTTGAAAGTAACCCATCTCTACCTTTGGGAGGTTGGGGCTATGAGACCACTTCTCTGCAGTAATTTTCCAGGTTCTGTAGAAATATACTTCAGATCTGTGAAACAGGTCCATAGTTGATTTTTTTTTCTCCACAGTGTTTTCTCTCTTCAGTTTTCTTAGGATTTTCAGGCTGTCATTTTTATGTGTTGGTCTGTCATTAAATAGCCGTATACAAAACTTTCCACCATCTAAAAACATCCTCTAGAAACTCATTCTGCAGCAATGTAATGATGTTGAAATCTTATAAAACATGACGTTATGAAGAGTAAAGGGGGAACTGTAAACTGCCCAACAGACATTGCTGCTCCTTAATGTAATGGTGCAAAATACATCACCATACAATTAGGGAAAGTGTCATTGAAAAGTTAATTTATTTCATGAATTCAATTTTAAAAGCAAAACTCATCTATTGTTTCATTACAAACAACTCAAGCATATAGGTCTGTTAATGGAGATGATTAACAGTTATGCTCCTACCTACAGAACTATGAGGCATAGCATGTTTCCAGCAGACAGTCATTCTCCACAAGGAAAGCAAGCCCTCCTTGTGGAGAGGGGTTGCTAAAGAATCTGGCTGTTCACAGTGCTGTATCCAAGCAGCTCAAAGAAAAAATGAGAGGAAGGAAAGAGTGTGGTAGTAGACACTGTGTGGTTCTTGTTTTATCAAGTCCAAAGTTTGCACAGCCAGGTAATTAGGAGCTCTGAATACTGATTTCTGCTGACAAGAAATTGATTTATTTTCCAGAACCTTCTCACACTGTCAAAAATACCCAAACTGGGCCGGAAAACCACCATTGCCTGATGCATCTGACCTGCTGTTAGATCACAGTTTTGACTTACATAGGGTCCAGGTATTCTGATATACTTTTCAGTAGGTCTATATTTCTGTATTGGAACACACATTTCATATTACTCTTAATCAACACTGAAATTTTCTGAAAAAATATTTTAATTTTTATTCACGCTAACATTCATTAACATCAAAACTAAAAAACAACGCTTGAAAAATATCAGTGTTCAGTGATATATGTTTCACTTTTTGATATTTAAATTTTGTAGGATACCTCTGTTGAACATATAAAAACATCATCTGTGATTGATATTCAACTATTTAACATTCCCTGCATCCAACTAAGCCACCTTCTCCAATCCAACCTTGTGTTGTGCGTCTGAATGGAGCCACTCTAAAGAGACAATATCTGCTAAGAGCAATTCTAATGGGGTGCCTGTCCAATTAATATGCAGCTGTCTCCTGTGTTGTGTGCTCTGTCCTGTTATTGATGTCACCCCTTGATCATTTTTCACAGCTGCTTCCAATATCCTGCTCTTTATGAGAGTCAGTTTTCATCTTTTATGTACCAGCATTCGTGTGTGTTATGCATGTGCAAATATAGACAGTGCAAATACATCTGGTGGCTCCGGCGGTGTCTCTGTGTGTATCCTTTATATAAATACGCAAATAAATTTGAATGCATATGTGAGCGCCTGCCTTTTTGTGGGTGTTTTTTTTATTTTATTCTTTACAACTACGTGTGTTCTTGTTTGTATCATCCATTCTCATTATCTGTCTTCTGGTGTCTGTCTGACCACTGCAATCAAAGGAGGCTGCCTCCTTTGATTGCATTGATTTAGTACTGCCGCATGCAGTAATGAAAGATGAAAAATGAACAGCATGGTCTGAGTGTGAGGTAATTGGTCTGCACCCAGTTTCCCATGACTCTCGGAAGCCAAGGGGTGAGGAAGATGGAAGAAATGTAGGCAGTGTGAGACATAATTCCCTGTTGCTCTTTGTCAAGAATTGAAACTGTTTGTGGTTTTCCCTGGCTATTATTTAAGTCAGCTTGCAAAATTCCATGGTAGGCATGGGCTGGTGACTATCAAAGTATACCAGGAGGTCAGAAAGGAAATAACTTAAAAATCCTTTGAATTTCTATCATGCCTTTCTTACAGTTCAAAGTAGGAATGGTAAATGGCTTTGTACTTGTATAGCGCCTTATCAAGTCCAGACGACCCCAAAGCGCTACAGTCATTCAGCCATTCACGCACACACTCTCACATGTGTGCGTGATGGTGCGATGGTGGATGATGGTGAGTGATGGTGGCAGGCTACTGGATAGAAGCCAGTATTAGCTGATCTGGTGGCTGTGGCTGCCATGCACTGGCGCCACCAGGCCCTCTCACCCCCACCAGAAGGCAAGGTGGGTGAAGTTTAAAAATGACTGGAGTGGTTTCTGAATTTGTGGGATATATAGTGATGGACTGCTGCTCCTCCCCCACTTATTTCTATTCGCTACCAATCAGCAGGCTGAAACGAAGAAAGTAATTTTGCTATTAATTGACTGTAAGAACACAGTTATAGACACAAAGAATAAGTTATATTACATTAATATCAGTGTGGATAATTGTTGCTGGTGCAAGAGACATAAGTAGTTCATCAGTGTTGGTTGGTCATACTTATATTTCAGCATATTTGTGGTGAGACACACCTTGCTTTTCACAATTTTCACAAAATTTGGTATTTTGCATCATGGTATAACACTGCTATTGTCATCTGAGATGGTGGTATAATCTCTTTATTGACCAGAGTTGGAGTTTTTCCTTTTTTTTTGTTTGTTTCTTTCTCCCTTTTTCATTTTTCTTTCTTTGTCTATTTATATCTTTATTTATTAGCCATTTGCCGTTTGGCAAGTTATATTACTTTACAAATAAAAAAATATAAATATAGTTTATATTATTTATAAATAATATTTATACTTATTTATTTATTCACTTATTTATATGCATATATGATTTCCAATAGGTCATGTATGTAGATGTATATGATTGTATTTAAAATTTGAAAGGTAAATCATAGGGTCTTTTTTTATTAAACTTTGAATGGATTGATTTTTCTGGGATACACATTCTAATGAGGGCTAGAAGACATTCCAGTATAGTGTGCACACATATATTTATTATTTCATGAGTTGAAATATGCTTGTTATCTTTCTTCCTTGCTGTTATGATAACATCCCTAAATACTCAGCAGACAGTGGTAACCTTTACTTTGATAGATGAACTTACTCACGCAGATTATCAGTTAATTAAGCATGTCTAAGAAGCAGATCTAGTTTATACCTAACCTTTTATTTACTGTGCAAGAGTCCCTAAGGTTTTCTACAGTTCTTTCGCTTGACTGATGATTTGGTTTTCTTCACACATCACAGTATGAAACCTTTAGTTGTTAACTTACAATTTATTTACCTCATTTTATGACCTGTTTATAATCAGATGATTTATTTTTCAGTGTATATATTTTCTGAAGTGCATTTCATTGGATACAGCTTGCTACTACATGCATTGTGGCTATTTAAGGGGCTCTTGAAGTCAATTTATATCATCTTAAACCACTCTGACAACACACGTTTTCCCACGTTGCTCACTTGTTATAGTATTATCATGTTTTCAGACCATTCTCTGTAACCCTGAAAGATGGCCGAGTATGAAAATTCCAGCAGATCACAAGATTGTAAATGCTCAGATTAACCTATCAAGCACCAACAACCATTTTGAAATTCAAAGCTGCTTATGTCCCTTTTCATCCCCAGTCACCTTTGGAGAAAAATACATGGAGTTGCTGCTATGATATTGGTTGATCATCCTGTAAACAAGCAATTAATCGATGTACCAGATGATGTGACCACTGACTGTATTCAATCCTGGGACTTAAAGGGGGTTTACATACCCTTTTGAATGACCTGCAGCTGTAAAACCACTATATCTAGACTACACAACATAAAGAGACTGATATTTGTTTTGCAGACAGTTTGCTCTGTGCCATATGGTTGACTGGCAGTTTTATTTGTGAACTAGGTGACTGTTTGAAGAACAGGTCTTCAACAGGTGGTTAGCATGAATTTAGTGATTACTTTCACACCACAGAACAACAATTTGTCTAGATGTTCAGCCTGGTTGGATTCAAGCCACAGTAGCCCTTTGTTGGGAAATACAAGAAGAAAATGGTTTCATTTTTATTGAAATATGTAGTTTTTGGAATTTTAAAGCAAGCATTTTTATATAAATTTTAATAATTGCAAGATAGTAGCAAAAAAAACCCTTAAAAATCTTGAAACTCTTCCAAATTTTACTAATTTAGAAAGTTGGCAGATGTACTCTGTAAGATACTAAGAAGACATGCACCATTGTGAATATGTGTCAGCAGCAGCTGTGCTTGGTGTCTAACTGACAGCTGCATTAACAAAGCCTTTTTTTTGCTAGCTTTCAGGGAGTGTCTGGTTATTGACCTCGAGTGGAGGGATTAGCACAGGTGCTTTAAACGGATCACAGCTTCAGAGTGCCTCTCATGGCTTTAAATGGATGCTCTGGCCTGGAGCAGCCGTCAGACTGCTCAGCAAAGAAAAGATTGTCTCTGGATTTGACAACGGGATGGGCCATGCTCTGGTTTGTTATATTGTTCTTCCACAAACTGTAAACTATTGTCTCTTTTTTTTTCCCCAAAAATGTTTGTTTTAAAGCCTACAAATTTTTTAGATAATAGATTCACATTCACACTCTTTTTTTTAAAAAAAAACTGAGAATATTTCTTAATTCTAGAAATGTTTTTTCAGCCATCCATCATTTCTTTTTTGCAAATAGATAAATGTGTTCTGCGTTCTCAGAGGCACTGCTGTTTGGCAGCACATACGCCATTAATGCCCACACACAGTATAAACAGGGAAACAGGAAAGACACAGGAAAACCGTTGCATCGCACTTCCCCCACAACACACTCAAACACAAGCACACATTCAGCATTCAGGCATAACTCTGCAAAAGTGCTTTTTGCTTTCATTTCTCCAAAATGTGTTTATTGTGGCACAACATACATTTCTTCACACTAATATTTGGAATACAAACCCTTGACTCTGTCAATAATCTCAAATATTGCATTTACTTTCAATTTGACTTGGGGGTGCTTTGAATTGTTTTATTATTACTATGCTATATGTATGTGAAAAATTGAGAACAATAAGCAAAGTACATTAATGATAAAAAGATTGCATATCCCTGTTGTTTTAATGACCTGTACAAAGCTCAGTGTTTGAGGTCATTTCTGTCCTGTTCTTTGCAAATCTGTCTCTGTGACTGTGGTTCTATAAATACCCACATAGAAGCATCAACATAACATTTTCTGTTGTCCAGGACAGAGTAAAGGTTTGCCATAAGGAGTGGCACACGCTAAACAGACCTATTCTAGAATGTTTTATATTCTAGAATGTTTTATATTCTGGAATATAAAATCTGTTTTCATTTAAATGGAACTTGACATTCGAGATCTTGGTACTTTGTTCTCTGGACATCACAGGCCCCCTGCTGGACATACTGATCTCTCAATCTAACACAAATCAGATCTTAAAAATATTTAAGTGACTTCTGTTATGGTCTGTTCCTATATAAATAACTTGACCAACTTGAGCTTCAAGTGACTGATCTTTGAAAAGTTTTGAGGGGAAAGATGAACGTGTGATGAGATGAGGAAATCCACAGACAAACTGAACCACAGAGTGGCAGTACGGTTGCTGGGGCTTTAATTCTTTAATTTTCTTCATTTTTTCATCTTTGCATTTATATTTATACATAAAGACCATCTTTTTAATGCATGTTTGATTAACAGTCTGACTTTAACAGCCTTTGTGAAAGTACTCTTTCAAGCCATGCCGGAGATGCGCTGAAGGGTCAGATTTGAAGTCGACCTACTTCTGTTTTTCCACTGAAAGTAATCACATCGCAAAACAAGAAGTAAGTGAGAAAAGGAAACTATAATGCTGCCACAATTCTGGTGTCATTTGTGTAAGAACACAATGACATGAAGCTGTTGGCATCTGAAAGGAGGCTTAAATAGGGGCTCATTTCCATGGCCCACTATCTGCTTAAAGGGCCTTAAGCCATTGTCTCTTTGTGTAAAATAAATATGGTTGGCATGAATGAGCTCTTTGTGAATTTCTACTTTGAATTATTTCAGATTTTCTTTTTTTCTTGGGCTTTTAAAAAATACCCCCAATACAGGTACACATGTAATACTCTACAGTATAAATTAGTTGCGACATTAAACGTCCCTTAGTCTAGAACAATTGAATATATTTTACTGTTTTAAAAATTAGCTGATAAATCTAATTTTGATAACCCAGTTGTAAAAAAAAATGCAGCATTTAAGTTGAGGTTACTTTCTCAATGTCATGTTGGACCAGTTTCTGGCACGCAGATTACATTGTAGCATGTGTAAATATTTTTAGAAAGCAAACAGACATCTTAACATATTCTTAAGCAAGCATAGAAAACACAGATTTTGCTCCAGGGCAGGCTTGTGTTCTGAAGAAGTACAGTCGGGTCTGTCCTCCAGAAAATGTTCACAGGGGTGGCAGAGCTAGTATATATACTCCTCCATCGCCTTCACTTCCTAACTCATCTCCCTTCTTTTGTTTTCCTTCAGTATGAGATGTGCATTAATAACAACTTGGGATCGACAAATTCTGTTAAGACACAGTTGAGTATTATATCCGTAGGAAATGGAGACGGAGACAAACATTTATTCATAATCTTGAAGTTGCTCTCAGAAATCTGTATTTTTTATTTTAAATGTTGTTGTCATGCACTTTGAGGTAGATACAATTTTGATCCAGTTGCCACTGAAAATCAAAGTACTCATTAGTTTCCGTGACAACAAGCAGGTAGTCTTGATATGAACTCTTCATACCAACAGAGCCTCGAGGTAGCATCAGGCATGCTGGAAGGCTTTGCGATCAAAACACCTCTCGGCTTTCCTGTGATTTGTGAATAGATTATGTTTGTGTGCCTTTGTCTTCCTTGTCTTGAGAGTTGATACCTTATTTAATCAACGTAATTTAATGAGTACCTATGGATCAATTTCAGAGCTCATGCACGCCCACTGTGGAACTTGATTACATCCATTTTCTGAAGTCTTACTGTGAAGAGATTATTTTTAGGCTGCGTCTAGGTTGTTTTGTTGATAGGCGGGTAAATTTTTCGCTGATTGTAAATATTTGCACACAGATTTCCAGTGTTTCTCAACTCCTGAGTTGTGTTGCCCACACAAAAAAACCAGTCAGGATACTGGATTTTAACTTCTGCATGTTGTGTCCTATACTAAGATGGAAGCCTGGAACTAATTAATTGATGTCTAAATAAATAATAGCCATGTGACACAATGTTAGCTAATTATCTCTGTTGTGTTCCTGATTAGAGCGAAATGACGCCATTCTCTGAGGAAGAGATATTTGCTGGCATCTTGAGTCTGCAGACCTTGTCATGTATATGTGTATATGAATTTGTCACCATGTTACATTACAAGGGTGAAATTGATTTGATGGGCAAATCTGCTAAATCCTGTCTTGACACTGGTGTTTGACAGACAGCTTATTTCAAGCCTGAAAGGAGGAGGAAGAAAACAAAAACAGGAGGAATAATGTACAGAAGTGAATGCAAATGAACAGACCAGATTTTGATTTTGAACTAACTTTATGGTTAATTTGCTGGACCAGTCTTGAGAATTGCCTGAGTGCTTGCCAAAAAGCTAACCTTAGCAGGCTATCCCGTCAGCTATTTTAGCACCCGTTTAATGGCACCATTTGTAAAGAAATTAAGAAAATTCTTAAATTAACCACTATTGTTGCACTAGTATAATCTAACACTGCACATTTTAGATAAGTCCAGCCATTAAACAAATCTATTCAGAGGTGAAAACATCCTATATTAAGAATTAAATGTTTAACAAAATGTTTAACAATCCCTTTAAGATGAGTGTTAGTACAATTTTTAATGATCTGTTTCCCTGGTGTACAAACAAGAGGCTCATTCATTTTAGTCATGGCAGCAAGACTTGGCGAGAACCCAATTTTAAATAGCCACAGAGGAGAATAATAAACCCTAGTGGCATCTTGGTGTCACCAATTCTCCCTCAGACTTTGTTTACATTCCAGCTAGCTGTTTCGGTGTGACACCAGCAATGAGAATTACTTAGTAGTAATTGACTTCTTGATTCTACAGGTCAGAGAGTAAATGGGCCTGACCTTTGCAAATACTTTTTCATGGCACTTTATATTATAAATGCTGATATTAAGCAAAGTTTCATCAAGTATTTAGACGTAAACAAGATAACCATTTTCATTCATCTCCCACAAGGGATGAGCTAGCAAGTGATGGAGGATCCACCATAAATCTGTTTATTTTTCCAAGCATCAGCAGGTTCCACTGCATTAGGCTATTTTCTTATAAGCTGCTGACCTGCATGTTTTAGTATGATGCAGCAAAAAAAACCCTGCATACTGTGAGCCATGCAGTCTGAAGAAAGAAGTGCCAAGAAACCATCTAATCTGGATTTTGTTTATTCCCAATTTGATGTTCTAAAATTACGCTGTTCATCTTTACAAAAACAGTCATGAAGATGAAGTGTACATTTAGAAACTGTTTAGAAGAGCTTAAATTTTTTTCTCCCCAGTGTGTGCTTTATCTTGTGAGCGTGTCGGCAGTTTGTTGTGGGAGGGTAAACATATCTGCGATGCTTGCCAAGGGCGGGAAGGCTTCTATTAGTGGTTTCCCAATTGTAGACAAAGTCACTGCGGATAAGCGTCTACAGTTAGTTACAGCTGCCATCAGCTACCTTTGTTTACTTTGCAGCTTAAGTGCTTGTGTATATCTTACAGGTGAAACCTCAAATGTAAATTCCATGTGGTAATCTTTTGAGTTTAAGATATTTTTCTCTCATGGTTAAGAAAACTGAGTAAAACAACTAAAGACATGTAAATTCACCTAAGTAAAGAGAATGTTTTTCACTTTGTGGTATAGCGGGCTGTGGCTGTGGAATCACTTGCGTCACACTTTCTTGCTTGGTGCATTCATATTGGAATTATCCATGGAACAGTATTTTGTGGTGAGGTGATGCTGGTACATACACTTTGGCTCCGTGTTGATTTTTCTCCCTCATTACTGCTGCACATTTTCACTCGGAGATGCACTCTGAAACAATAATAAGCAGTTAGGCACATTTTTATGGATATAAAACACACACAGAGCTTAGCCTAAAGATCTTCAGCTTCGCAGACTTGCAGCCTCCTGCTGGGGGCTGCTGATTAAAAGCCATCATTATCGTGCTTCGGCTCTACCTAGAGCTGCACACACCTGTTTTCCACATCTGCTCCCGATCACAAGCTGTCGTCCTTCACTCTAGGACCAGAAGTTTCAGAGTTTATGACTGTGTGATGCCATAAATCACCTGCTGAGAGTTCAGCCACCACTGAAACATGCCTCATTAGAAACTGTGAACTGAAGAGAGTTCTGCTTTTCCTCCTGCTCTAAATAACCTCGAGCCGAAGAATCTTTAGCTGTTTTATTCAACAAGAACATCCCCAATAAAAATACATGTTTCCGTCTTGCAAATATCCAGTCAGAACATTGTTTTTCAGCTTGTGGGTTAGGGTGTCCAAGATTTTGAGTGTTCATATGAAGTAATTATATAATAAAGGCGAATACAATTTGAGAAGCATTTTTTTATTTATTTTGTAGACAATTTATCCCACATAAACAGGAAATAAGGCACTGCGTTCAAAAATGGAAGAAGTATGTTAGTTAATGAAAAACAATCCCCGGTAAGTTTTTTTTTTTTTTTTTAAAGCCAATGGTATATCTTTTCTTAATTTTGTGCAGACAAGTTTAGTGTGATAATCTCTGGAGACAAGTTGATGCATTATATACATACATATATATATACATACATACATATATATCATCTGCTACTTTGACAGTAGCAGCTGATACTTTTTGACCGTTATATGTGTTAGAGACTGAGGGTCATTTCTTGAGATCATTCTGCTTGTTTAAAAGTGAATATTGATGTTGTGTAAACTCAAAAATCTCTTCTCTAGATGTTATTTTCTGAAATACTTGGCACTTTCTGCATCAAACACTCAGCCCAGGCTTTACATATTGAAGCACAGATCTGAGAGATAATGAAAGAGCCTGTGTAACCTTAACCTTATTTCAGCAGATTTCTTCCCTTCTTGTAAATCTGCTATATCTCTATAAATGTCGCTGCTGACAGTTTGGATGGTGAAACATCTTTACTGGCTTCTACTGCTAAGCGGCTCTTTGCCCCTTCATATTGACAATTCAAAGACCTTTCTGAATAATGACTGATGTTGGGGACGAAAACGGTAATGAAAAAATGATTGATGTTCTATTTATATATTTTGAGAAATCTGTCAGCAGAATTAGTCTTTTAAACACAGAAAACAAGCTGTGACAATTTATTTTAGTAGAAAAAAATCTAATACTGTACCCTGAAGAAAAGGAAATTTTCTTGTATTGACACTGTCAATAATCAAAAGTAGACCAGGTTTCCATTGCATAGACCATATGTGTAAAACTTGAGGTCTGATGGACAAATCTCTGCCTGATACAACTTTTATGTCCCTCTACACTACAGAAGGACATATGAATAGAGCCTTCAAGGTAACAATGCTTAAATATTTTATCAATCTAATCAAGGACCTTTTTATCTTTCTACTGCCAAATTACATCAATGTGAAAAGTTGTTTGATATCAAACTTTAAGAAGCACTTATTAAAAGTAGAGACAGTAGAGACAGCTATTTATTCATATTTTTATATGTAGTTTTATCGGTACATTCTACCACATTTGGCCCTTTCAGGACATTCATGATCTTGACATGGCCCAAAATGAAAATGAGTTTGACATCCATAGTATAAACCAAAGTATTCCTGGCATTGTTAATTTATTTTTCTCATAAGATAATGTAAGGTAATTCCTATAAAGAAGTTATTTTAAATCAAAATTTAATGTCCACATTTTTTTAAAGATTGTATGGTGACTGGAAAGAGTGTTGCGAGAGAAGAGGAAGATGTAGAGTATCTGTAAAAGCTGCATTAGGGACTATTGTCTCTATGCCACTTAGCCTTGAGGCGCCCCCTATTGGCCACTTAATTTTGCCCCCACTGGAGTTAAGTCAGTTTGTGTTTCTATTGATGTCCAGATCAGGATTTCTCCTTCCCGAGCCTGACTCATCAATAAAATCAATTTTATATGCATGATTTACAAGTCAATTGTTCTGAAGTATAGAAACAAAGCACTACGCTGCATTTCACTAATGCTAAATTAAGCTTAATTCATTCCTCAATAATTTTCAGACTCTGCAGAGTGTTTTTCTGGACAGTGCCAGATATTTTGTTGACACACACACCTGCAGACTTAAAGAACCTCATGTCTTCCTGTGAGTGCTGATATCTTTTAACAGAGCAATTTGCTGATGTGCTAGTCTGTAACTTGCATGTTTATTCTGTGTTTGGAAAAAAACTAACTGAGAAAAAGTTCTCCATCTTTATAAACTCAAAGCTTTGCTTTCATTGTCAACACTGGTGACTAGTTCTTCAGCTGTTCTCTGCAGTTCTCACAGTGAGGAGAGAGTCACTTGTTACAGACAAAGAATTAGTGAACCTTATTGTAAATATTAAAGAAAAAAACTCGAGGAAAAAAATGCTAGATTACTTGATTAGATCAAAAAAAAGTTATTCAAAATGCTTTAAATCGGCTCAGCTAATGAGCGATGGACATAGTTACACAGACTGAACACCAACAACAAACTAAACCAAGTCAGGCTTAGTTAATCTGATACCAATCATTTAATAAATTCCTCAATCTGCAAGTACCTCAGTCTCCAATTTCTTCATTTTGCTATTTTTAATGTATCTATCATTTTGTTCTCACCTTTTTGCTACATAGGGCTTCTTTATTCAAGTCCCCCCCACTTTCTCTGCCTACATGACCTTTTGGTCTGCGTGTGCTACAATGCATCGAAACAGCAATAGAAGTAGAAAACAGGAACGGGGGAAGTGGGTGTTTATTCAGCTTCACAGAATACTGAGTTTTGTAATAATATTGATTTTTACTATATGATGATGGATCAGCTGTTCTTCTGGATGAAATCAGAATATTAATCATTATTATATAACGCAAAGAAATGGGTGATTTAAATTATTTATTATGTCAAATTCATAAATAAGGTAATATGGAGACAATGAACATAAAATGCTGCAACAAGTGCAAAATTTAAAATTTTTGTTTCCCTCTTCAGATTTGTCTACTTTTTTTTTAATTCATTGTTTCTGTAACAACATTAAGGTTGATCTAAAGCTTCCTAGCCTGACTTAGTAAGCATAGTGATAATGAAAGTTGTGTAGACTAAACCCCCCTATTGGTCCAAGAAGTGCTGGTTATCCAGATGGATATAGAAATTATACTTATTTCTGAGACAAATCCTTCTGGTGCTCAACGGGGTCCAGTGATGTGACAGGATCTACTCCGATCCGATGAGCTGTTTTAGCTCCTGACATTTGATAGAAGATATAATTTCACTGATAAAATCATACCAAACCTCATGTATTGCCTCATTTGATATCTTGCAATAAAAGATACAGAACTCAATAATTTTGTGTCCTGAAAATAGTTACAATTATTAACTGAAATTGTCTTTTGTGTTTCTCCAATTGGGAGTAATGGATCCAGTGAAGCTGAAATGTACATGCATCTTCTATCCAAAAAGTCAAGGCAAACAGAAAAAGGCACTGCTCTCCTTCTAGCCGTGTTTACTGAGGCACTGCAGCACTCCAAAGTTGTTCTTTATGCTCTGGCCTTGTTGTCACATTCTTCTCTTTGGCTGTCAGCTTTGCCGCATCCCTCTCCATATCGTGCCAGTTTCAGATGTTCTTTGAGAGACTGTCATAAATTTGCAGACATTTTTCTTTCCTTAGGGAGGAGGTTCCAGGCCTATGTCAACAGATAAGAAAGTGCACAGTGTGTTGGAGTGTGAAGTGGAGCTGAATATTGGAGACTTGGCATGGATCAATAGGCTTGCATTGAGATGCACCAAGGATATATAGAGGGGTGCTTTTCTCACCACTGCCGTGTATTGATAACTATTCCTATCCAAATAAACCCTTTCAAGTGTTTATGCATGCATTTTGCTAAATAGGCAGCCTTAAAAAAAAAGCATGATTGGAACACTGTTGTCGTTGTCATTTATTTTTTACTAAAATTACAACTCACTCTGTTTTTGTCTCCCCCCACCCCCTTGTCCTTCTGTTTCTCTCCATTTCTTGTCTTTTTCTAGGTAAGTGACTGAGATTGTATCAGAAAATATGATGAATCTCCCAAAAGGTAATTCTGTTATTGAATCTCGTAATCTATGAAGATTCCACCTCACAGAACATCCCTCTCTGCCCTGCGACTCGCCCACTCTGCTCCTTCAGACTAGCCTGCAGCAATTAGTAGCAACTGCACCAGCTGAGCTCAATATATGAGCTTCCTCTCAGTGTAACATGAATTCTTATGACTTTCTTTGAGTAATGTAATTCTTCTAACACTCTGTCATAAAAAACAGACTTGTGCATAATGACAGATTTTCTGTGTGGTTTTCAAAGCTTTGTAAATGTTTATTACCTAAATATTCTTTAAGCTTTCCCAGAATTTTATTCATAGACTGCATAGTGTGTTCTATAGTTTTTATGCTGCTTGTTCATTAAAGTTCGTTAACTGCTCCTTTAAATTAGGGCTCTCAAAATAAAGTGGCTGAAAAAATGCATGCCACACTTTTTTAGAGCAGTTGTTCGTCGTTATATGTTGGTTTAATTTAATTATATTGAGGTCAATAATTTAAGGTATGCGATTACTAACTTTATATTCACTGAGATTTCCAGTATCATTACTGTCTTGTCAGATGTGCCTATTAGTGAGATTATGCATCTGTGGATTCTGGAAATCAATTAAGTAGTGTACTATAAACAATTATCTCCACTGCCCTTTCTTTAGTATTACTGTATGTTAGGATTTCTTCTGTAATATTTAGCTGGTCTACATACACATAGAGGAGCTATTTCAGGCTGCAACAGAAATCTTATTAATTTATCTTAAGTTAATCACAAACCATAAGGTTGCGTGTCTGTATAATGGACCCATCATAAGCAGCATGTGCCTGTGCTGCTTTCGCCTAATGGCAATGTTGTGTTTCACTGCTAATCTGTTTATCTAATCAGATGCCGAGGGTGGGGGGTCTATCTCATTAACTTGCAGGATATTGATTTCCTGTGCTGGAGCCGAGCACGTTACAGTTGCCCGTTTCCACATTCCCAGATGGGAAGAATGCTCGTTGCCTTCCTCATAGCTCATCAATCGATCCCGCCTCTCCTCAGCTCGAGGTTGTTGTGTTCTGCGTGTGAGGGTTTGTATGCCCGCAGTCATGCCTTGATGTTAAAATAGCTACTAAAAGAGATTGATTGCTAGAGGGGCATGTTTTGCGTTTAAAGGCCAGTTGACAGAAAGACAAAGATTGATAGTGTTGAAAGAGTTTTACTTGCCACCACTCTTTTTGGACTTTTTTTTGCTCTCCTGTTTCAGGCTGGCTATGAAGCACCTGTCATTTTGCAGCTTGCAGCATTCCACCTTATTGTTATTCAGCAACTGCATAATTGTACATGCATGACAAAGGTAGTTTTTGTCAGATATTTACCTTCAACCTTTTATTTCTGCAAAGTTTTAAAAAATCCACTAATAGACATTTAGCAATAAGCTGCAAGGGGAAGCAAATAGAAACCCTTGTGAGGGAAAAGTTATAACATTATTATAGTAGCCTAGATGAAAAAACAAACAAAAAAAAACATCTAGAGCTGCTTATTAGCTTAGTTGCCCATGATTGCTATTGCTTCTGATTCCAACAGAGTTCATAAACCATATTGACAAAAACTGTTGTATGTCTTCTTTTCTGCTGCTAACAGTGTTGTAGTGAAAAGGTCATTTGTCAGTCCTGTGTTTTTGGAGTTTAACTGTGACAAATGTGTGGAAAACGTACATCAGTGTCACTGTGTGACTGCAATGAGGGTGGCATATGTGCGTGTGTAAATGTGTGTTAAGTGTGTGACAGCAATGCGTCATTCTGCAACTTGCACAGGCCCCGGAGCTCCCCTTTGGTATCTCCCATGCTGCTGCTGTTATGCAACTATGCTATTCTCTCACCACTGGCCCCTCTCTCACTCCATCTTTCTGTCTTCGTCTCTCACGACTTTTTTTTTTGTTTTTGCCTCTGTGTATGCGTGCTGTAACTGGAGAGAGTATAGATATTTTTGGAGCCGTGGTGTTTGAGTGGGATTTAAGGGATTATTTGTGCTGCTGCAGAGCTCAGCGTGATGTTCCAGCAGGCCAGCAGGCTCCAGCTCTCTCTAGTCGAACATTTTCACTTTTTTATTCTGGCGTTTTATGTTCTGTTTCATCTGTACCTTCTTTCTGTATAATTGTGCCCTCTCAGTGCATTGATCCCCACCCACTCCTTCTCTGCAGTATACCTTCCTCCCAGTGATATAGCTGCCGCATAGTCATAGAGGCTTATTAGTACTCCCTCCACACCAGTCACTTAAAAACTGCTCAGTTCTACACTTTGCAGCTACTCCATTGCCTGTTTTATGAAGAATATATAAGACAAAAAAACTGCAAGCTTTAGAAGTTGTAGAAAGAAAATTTATTGCATAATGTCATTGCTGGGTCATCTCAATAAATTATTATTGAAGGATAGTTATTTTAGTGTTTAATTCTATAATCTCTAATCATTCAAATCACAAAACATAAATCCTTATTATATAGTTTAGTCCATATGTAATAAATTTCTATATTAGTTGTATCTCAGTTTAAGAAATTAGTTCCAAAATGTATAGAATGTTTTGATGGTGTTCAAATTTTTTTAGATGTACCTAAAGACCTTATGAGTTTCCTGGATACTTTAACCTGGTGCACCCTGCAAACCGTTTTGTCCCACAGTTTTTCCTTCCACTAAGCTGTTCATTAAAATACACCACTTTATGAACAGTCTGCTTCTTTAGTAAGTACATTTTATTGGTTAGTATCATTGACCGACATTAATTATCTGTTGGAAAACTGACAATAATTGTGCATACCATATTATAACATTTCTGGATTTATTGTAGGTATTGGGCTTATGTGATAATATTTTCTGAGATAGTGAATTGAGACTTATAATATGCTGTAAGCCATGATCCATGTTAATATAAATGGCATCTCTCTTTGTGAAAAAAAAATCCTTAGATGAAATTCCATTCTTCAAACGGATTTTGTTACATTTAAAAGTGACACACAGATTCTCTTTATGCATTTAATTTTAACATTTATTTTTTAAGTACATTTATTAAACAGCAGCTGCCAAATTTCCTTCTTATGTGCAATACTTTTTATTCATTGAGCAGTAGGTATGTATTATTTTCACAGCATCAACTGTTGTCTGTCTTACAACGGCTCAAGAAAACTTTCTGTTATTTGCAACAGCTAACTGATGTCTGCAACAAGCTATCCTTGATCTATCCTGTAGATGACATGACTCTCTTGCAGTAATGACAGACTTGCATTTGGAAGAGGTGCATCTCTGCATGTATCCATTACTACTGCTGACACTTTTAATAATGCCTCTAACCTGACATTTAAATGATCTTGGTGTCAAAGGTTCACCGTTCATTTGCCCATCTCTGCAGCTCTCACTTTGCAGAGATGTGTGCTTTTCTGAGAGGAAATTTGGAACAATGCCTGCCATAAAAAGGTTTAAATTACCCTAAAAAGCATTGGTGGCTAACTGTTGGAAGATATCCCATATGCAAATCTTGTCTGGTATCTTAGTTATCTGTTTTCAGTACAGAATATTATTTGGTATAGTCTTAAAATAGATTTGCTGAATGATTTGAGTTGGACAATTTTAGGGTTTTGGAAAGCAAGCCCATTAGTTTGCATCAGTAGGCCAGTGATGTCTCTAATGCAATAGAAACTAATTTACACTTACAAGGTCATATGAATAGATAATGCACAGTGCCACCAATGCATATTGTTATTTCACCAGCATATGTTGCAGTACGCCCTCAGAAACAGAGTTGACTAAATGGTTGCATGCTTTAAAAATGTGAAAGTTTAATATTATGTATATTTGAACTCGATGTAAATTTACTTTTCTATATTTTTTATGACATGTACATGTAATTTATTTAAATCTTAATTTTCATGTCACCAGTAAAAAAATATATATATAACAGATAGAGAACCTTTATTATACTTTACCCTTTGACCAATGACAATTAACTCCAACTCAATTCCTATTTCACATTTGATATTTTTTTTCAAATTACACACAACATATGAAGCAAACCCTCCCAATCTGGAAAGTTTGCAAAAGTATTATATTACTTTAATATTAATAGCATTTTTTTTCTGTGTAAATTAAATGTGTTTCAAAGTATGTTGAGGATAATTTATGGAAATATTACTGCTTGACTGACATTTTGTCTTCTGATGTCAAAGAATCCCAGCTTTTTTTGACTTGTAAAATCCTAGTATAAATATTTTGGTGAATGCGTCACTCTTCGGAATGGCTCCTCTTTTTCCCAGGCAGTAGTGCTCTGCAGCAAGTCACAAATACAGACTTTTCAAACAGGATGGCACAAAAGATGTATTTTTTTCACTTTCCCTGCAGCAAATATTCATTTTAGTGGAATAATTCTCCATCATACGTTTGATACTGTTGTTTTCATGTGTTTGATGTTACCTTGGGTGTCAATTATATCACTATTTCTGAGTTAGTTCACACTCAGCGGGGCTGAAAATTGTGTCCTCAGTGTGATTCCTCCAATTATAGCTGCTGATTGTAGTTTCAGGCATAGACGAGGAAGTCATTGCTTTCACAATATTAGTAGAGTGAAAGTAGGACAACTGTAATTTTTCCCCTTTGATGAAAGTCTGAGTGAAACCTTTGAGTTATTTCCAGTAGGTAGTTTCATACCTATTGCTTTGACAGGGGAAACATATAAAGATTATCTTTATTTTTAATTACTTAAGTCAAAATAAGCTGAAAATTTAAAAAATTTAAACACCCAGTAAAATAGTGAAATTACTGAATGTTCTAACAGATGTATTATCTGTTTATGTTGATCCTATGTCTACTGATGCATATATTGCCATTGATTTATTGTCCATACCTAGTCTGTCTAAATTTGAATAAATTAGCATTTTGTGTTATGTAAAATCCTGTCACATCTTTAAATTAGGTATTTTTGAAATGCGTCTATTTGATTTTTGTCATTTATACACTTCATAATCTATAATGAAGCTTAAATGCTCTAAGTATTGTACAATTATTTCACATTCCTGGTTAAATATTGACAGCTGAGTACTAGTGAGAGTATGTCCGATGGAGCTTTTCACTATGAGATAACTTACATTTTTCTTATCATTGATATAAGGCTGAACTTATAGGTAGTACAGTTAATATTGCAGAGCTGATATTATACAACTTTAGATATAGCGTTGGGTTCATGATCCCATCTTGTTATGCAACCATCCTGTTTCTTTGCTTTATCATGTGAAACACACAGGTGCATAACAAGAAATGAGTTTGCACCTGCAAACCTGCTGTGGTCTACGTACCCAGTACTACTCGCATGTTTTTAACCACAGTTACGCACGCACTAAACCGGAAGGCGCAGGGCTAGTCAAATCAAACCACTCTTGTTCCTTCTGTGCTCAACGTCTGTTTATGTTTGGGTGTTCTTCACTTCACTAGTCAGCTCACTTGAAAAAACCTTCACCAAAATGTTTTTGATTCACAGCAGACTGTTTTGTGAGAACTGCTTTCTTTTTCCAGTCTAGCATGATGTCAGAAGTTCATCCCACTGACCTTAATTGCCCCCAGCCTCTCACAGATTTCACATGTATATAATGAACCTCACACACACGCAACCTCTCACCTACTCTGACTTTAACAGGCTCTCAACACATCTTAAAACTCTGTAGTTGCCACGCTGACTCTTTAAAATATTTAGGGGAACTGACTCAATTCAATGCTCCTTCATTCTTCAACCCGCAGTAAAAATGTTCCATGTGACGTCTCGGGCTCCAGCAGTGCCCTCCTGCCTGGGGGTTCTGCTATGCTGACAGGTTTCGTGTGGTGATGGTGAGATTTAGCTGAAAGTTTGACTTTTAAATGTCACAAGGACCGTTGCAGCAGACAACAGTGGCATAGTCACAGCTGTCTAATCCTTGGTTGTGTCTGTCACATTAACTCGGGTTCACTCAGTCATATCACAAATAAAATTAGGTTTGTTTATAAATGCTATCTTAAAAATCAAAGTTTTTTTTTTTTTATCTGACTCAGGGTAAGAAATTATGTTAGCACCCAGCTTTGGTGTTAAATAAATATTTTATCATTTTTATGTCTGAAAAGGTTATGAATTAATTGTCTTTGAATAAATGACACTTGAAGTGAATATACTTACTCTAGAACACTGTAATTATAAGCCTACTTTGATTGCGGAAGTCAATTTTACAGTTTACTTCACAGTGATTCATCACTTTGGCAGGCGTTTTATTCATGCTCTATTGTTCTGGTTATTAAACCAAAACCAGATTTACCCACAAATCTGTCTTTTTTTTCTTGACAAAAATGTTCTGTGTTGATCCTTCCTACACACAAAAAGTACTAAATGAATGACAGTTTCTCAGAAAACAATGAAGCCAACCAAAAGAGTTAACTTGTTTTTCATATGATCATCCACACATTTGGAAAACTTAGAAACACTTTCATGGCTTGACATAATTTGTAACACTCAATCTCTCCTTCTCTTCACACATTGCCATGCTCTATACCAGTGGCCCCCGCAGTGCCTCTGGACCTCCATATTACCACCTCTTGCACAGTACAGGTCATGGTTTCAACAAAATACTTTTTTGCTCAATTCTTTGTCCTTGTTAGAAACATCTATTAGTAAGTTAGGTATATGATAGCATGATACTGTTGCTCCAGATGTGTCTGCTGCATATTTATGATGCATTATATCCTAAAGTGTCTCTGTTGGATTGAAATCTGGTGACTGTCGTAGCCTCTGGGGTACAGTGAACTTGTTAGGCTGAAGAAACCAGTATGGGATGATTTGAACTCAGCAACATGGTTCATTATCCTGCTGAAAATAGCCAGCAGATCAGAGGCACACTGTGGTCATAAAGGGATGGATTGGATCAGTGTACCAGTTCTCCTTCACACTCAAACATCAACAAAGCATTTATATCCACACATCATCCACTCACAGGATGCGGCAGTCTCCTCTTCAGACCACACTCTGTATAGCTAAAAGAAGACAGCGAAGAAGTGAAAATCCCAATAGATCAGCACTTTCTGAAACACTCAATATGTCTCCTCTGGCACATGCCTCACCCTTGCTTCATTCTGATTCTCATTTGAACTTCAGTCAATAGTATTTTCCACATAGAAACTCTTAAACGCCTCAAGATGCTGCAATGTGATTCACTATTTATGTTGGAGCAGTTGAACAGGCATAACTAATGAGGTGGTTGATGGGTATGTCTCTTTTTCATTTGGAAATGGAAACAGGCCTCATAAGGGCATAATAAAACTATATTCATACAACAAGAGTCTTATATTATTCTTAAGGTTCATGATTGGTGAAGGTAAGGAAAAGCCAATATGCAAATGACAACTTAGGCAAGACATGGTGAAAATTTATTTAAACTTACATCAGACTTTTAACACTTGACATGAGAGCTCAGCAAACTAATAGACGTAAAACCTCACAAATGAAACTAAAGAAGCACTGATTCTACAACATAACAGGACTGAAGCATGCGGATAATCAAGGCTAAAACAACCAAGACAAGGGACACTAGGATAATAATGAATACAAACAAGACCAGACACGATGACTAGTTGAGCAGTAGACCAACGGAAACAAAACGTTAATCTAATTGAAATAAAACATGACACCAGGACAACTAAAAACTCAAACCCACAGACAAGTCAACACAAAGCAGAAGCCTGTGGAACCATGAAATGAGAAAAGCACCAAATACCCAGCCATCATGACACAAAATAAACAGCAACAACTTGCTAAACAAACGTGGTCTTTAAATAAAACATGCCTGGTCATCACATTGCAACGTCAACATTTCCAGGTGTCTTACAAAGCTTTTGGATTCTCATTGGGACTTTGTACAAGACATTCATCTATGCCTTAAAATTAAACCACGGTAAATGGTAAAACCGCGTGTTACAAATGTGTGCATCCCATCATGCATTCTCTCTTGCTCTAATGCAGAACATTTTCTCTCAGCTTGGTGGTGTTTTGATGGACAACCCATAACCCTTTTACCCAGCCAAATCTCCAGACAATGAATGCAGCGTGTGAAAACATAGATGAATCTATTCAAGGCCGGATTTGACACGCTGAAGGATTCGTTGCTCATTACTTGGAGAGAGAAAGGATTGCCTGTCAAGTAGCTGAACTCATGGAGCTTGTTGTGCTGTGGTTTAGCTTTTCTACATACGTTTGCAAAACTGTAAGAATGTGATTATGGTGTATTTTTTTTAATGCATTGGATAACTTTGTTCAATTAGAGCACTTCCTGAGTATGAGAACAAGAGAAGAGAGGAAATATAGGAGTTAAATGTAAAGGAATTCTGAAAATTAGTCGCACACAGTTAAAGATTAAGCGGAAAGTCTTCACATTCATATCTCAAACTTTATGCACAGTTCTTTTTAAAATGTGTTTAAAGTTGTTTTTTTCCATGTTTTCGCAATTTGTTTTAATGTGTCTCCCCCAACTTTATAAATATCTTTGTCCCAGCAATTTGATGTCTTATTTGCATGCATTTCCATTAGATGCTGTGTATTTGCTTGTTTTATGGCCACATCCAGACTGAAATGTGAGACAAATACCTAAATATTTGTAGTAGTGTTTGTATAAGCTCTCCAGAATGTGGAGCGAATGGAGAAAAAGATCTTTTGACATTCTGCAAACCTCGCTATAACATGTAATTACTTCAACAGGTTAATGTCAGACAAATCCCCCACAGAGCTCTTTTCTACATGCTGCTCCTTCTTTATAATTTAAACCCCCCCTTAATGAGATTTAGGACAGCCGCAGAAAAATAACTTTTATGCGGCTTTAAAATTTGTCTAGATTGAAATTCTGCATGACAGAAATGTCCCATGTTGTGTACATGACAGAAAAGTAATCTGACTTTTGGTTTTTCTACTGCATAACATTATTTTTACTTACAAAATTTTACATCCTTAATCCCAATCAACGTGCAGTGTACAAAACAAGAGTCAGGACTCTAATGTTTCAGAAAATAATTGAGTGATGTTTGGATGCATCGTAAGCATATTGATAGAAAGAAGAAACAAATGTTGAGAAGACCAATTTACTTTTGCTTTTTTTAAAGACAAAATGGGTAGCCCTGTTTGTATAGAAGAAATCTGTCTAGCTTTTTATATGCTCTCAAGATTAAGGCCTCAAACATTTCAAACTTTTCTGTGTGTTTGAATTATTCTCCATTGAGGGAGCCACACTCTTGTTTTCTACTCACAGATGTCCGCTATTTATCAGGGTCCTGAGAGCAAAGCGATGGAGGTCGCTTAGTTCTGCTCAATGTCCAACTAATAAAACATCCTGTTTTTACTCAGTGAAGTGACATACTGACCTTTTTTCTGAATCCAGAGCAAAAGGTGTAGTTCAAATACTCGAAGGGAAAATAGACTTCAAGGAGCTGCATTGCATAACTTCTCTATGAGGAACTTTGTGAATAGCTATTAAATAGTGTTTTTATTACTTGAAATAATATGTCTTAAGATTTTTGATGTAAGGGTGTAATTGGCTGGTGGCCCATTTAGCATTTCTACTCACCAATTTGGATCTATAGGTTATCAAGATTTTAATTTTTTTTTTTATTTTTATTTTTTGTCTGAGTGAAAATAAGTCATTGCATCACTGGGAAGAATTAATCCACAAATGCTGAAAGCTTTAGTGCCAGTTGGCCCTCAAGTGAAACACATTGATTAAGTGCATAAATCATACTAAGTTAATAACAACTGATTAAACTGCTCCAGACATTTTTCTGTCTAAGTTAAATAAATGTTTCTTGAGTCAAAAGAGATAAAACATTCGATGTGCTTTCTGTGTAGTAGAATAAATTAATAAATAAATATGAATGCTTGGAAATGAATGCATCAGTTTTATGCCGAAGCTTATAAAATGGACAATTTAGCAAATCCCAAGTTAATCTTTAGCATTTACTTTTTATTGTTCCAGCTCTTAATGACAAATAACAAAATCTTAATCTAAAAGCCGACAAATCAGAGCAGGATCCTAACGGTCTTCTGCTTTAGTCACTGCAACCCGCATGCTCATCTTTTCCCTTGAGCCAATGATAATCAATTAATCACTGCAGGTCGTTATTGGGTCATATAAATTCTCACAGGAGCAGCTAATCATACCCAAATATGTACTGGGTTCATCCAGTTCTGTGATTAAGGTGCAGACTAGTCAGACAGTCCAGGGGGAGCCAGTCAAGCGCTTTGGCAGCAACAGTGACACGGCGATGGTGCAATGCAGGAAAAGTCTATTTTTGGAGCTGTTGAGCAACAGAGCTGAGACCATGGTTAGAAATGGAGGGTGTGTAGATTATTTAACGGGTGGCTTTCAGTTGTTGATTATGCCTTTAACAGGTTTATACACACCTTAGTTTGTGCAGCATATTAATAAAATGAATTTATCCAGTCATTTCTTTACATCTGTTGGATCTAATTGGCTTGAAGCAATGTCCTCAAATATGAAACATGACAACTACAACAAATGAAACATGAGGGTATTGGACTGAATCTGTTTACAAAAGGCCATTATAGAGGTGATTAATATGTCCCAGGACAATTAATGGGCCAGAAAATTAAATCTGATCCCGTTTTAATCTGGTACATTTATCATAAGTTTGTTCCAGCAAAATACATTTCCATTTTAGACCACTGTTTTATAGCATATTAGATTCACTGTCATTTGTGAAAGCAAGCTAAAAATGCATTCTTCTTTAAAATAAGCAAAAAAGGCTGCAGGTTTTTTAAACTTATAGTGAAACTGATATACAGTTACATTACATGTGAATATGTTTATTATATTCATATATGGATATGATATAGAGATGATTAAATACATCAATCATCATAAATGTGTGATGTATTTCAAGCATTTTTTATGCTAATGTTAAACAAACTCTAATATTACCAGCAGAAAACCAAAGTCACATTTATCAATCAAAAAATCTTGAGAAGCTATTCTGATTTCTACTGTACTGTGTGGCATATAAATTCAGCATTAGGTGTAGACTACTATTGCATAAATAATTGAGTGCTAATGAAGTCTTGTTGTCTCAGCTTCATTACTGGCTAAGAAAAGAAATGGAAAACTTGCAGCCCTTGTTGTAAATATTGGTGACTTTAGTAGCAGTGTCTCCAGCTGCAGTCCATACATTGTGAATCTCTACAAAATTTGAATCAACTTTGTTCCACAGTCCTATCAAGGCTGGACTTAGTTCTGTAGCTTGTGCATACATTTCGTCCTTCCACTGCATTTTTCCGTCACGGTCGTTGGGTAGATCACTATCAATGCTCGCTTGTGGCCAACACCCCTTGTTTTTAGTGTCATTGATGGAAAACTCAAGTTAGCATTACTTTGATGAACTTTTATGTGAAATATCTTTTATTAGTTTTGCATTATCCTGAATGCTTGAAATACATTACTCTCTATGTTACAAATCTATGTATTAGCTACGTTCTCCATTTTGAACTGAATCGCTTAAATAAATCAACTTTTAGGATTTTTCTAATTTGGGATGGATCAGTAATTGAATTTTTTTTTACTATGTCAGCAACAGGCTGTTGAAGAAGTGAGGAAACTTTAAATTATAAAGTAGACAAAAACTGGCGAGAAGTGAAATTTTATAACGCTTTAACTAGAGTGCTCCCAGAGTGTCAAGCTTCCAAAATGCACTCACCCCTACCGCGTGAGTGGTTGAGCTTAATTTGATGGCCCAGGCACAGAGCTCTCATTCAAGTGTGCAGAGGAGCATTTACGCTCTGATGGCAGCAGATCCGCAGCACAATGCTGGCAATTGACAGAACACTTGATAATCATTGTCATCTTTAGCCCATACCCACATATTCACAGGTCTCTGACAGCTTGTAAACGAGGAGCAGGGTCACTGTCTGATCCCATTCAGAGGATCTGTAGCCAAAAAGTCAATGAGGCTGAACAAAATTTCGACAAATGCTTCACTGCGCAAGAACTGAACACATGTTCCGCTGTGCTGCACAGAGCCAAAACAATTTTAGATTTGAAAAATAAGATTATAAATTTTATGTAATCGGCATGATCATGCTCAGAGTGGCATTAAAAATGGGTAATTAATGCCAGATAAAATGTTGGTATCTTAACTGCCAAATTTCCTCCTTAGTACCCTTGGCTAATCAGAGACATGCACAAAAAAGATGCAGCACTGCTCTATTGTTTCGCTTGCAAAACTCATTAAAGCTTAGTTTTCACTCAACAATGAAAATTGAAAAGCTAGACTTAGCAGTTTGTGGTTTTTCAGTGCATCACGTGTCAACACACCTCTGAGTGCTGTGACGTCAAACTGTGGAATACCAACAATGCAATAATTCCTGTCTGCAGTCACTGTTTTGAAAACATGTGCTCAGGAAGTTTTTACCAACTCCATGCAGAGAGGGATAAACACATTGAGCTTTGACTGGCATTTTGAGGTACATTTACAGTAAACCAGCACAGCAAAGTCATGCAGAATGACTAAGATTAATAGACTATCTTGTTAAATTTGGTATGATACTGACCACTACAACAGGTCTTTCCTGCGCACTCTGTTACAACTCTTTGAAGAAACATGCATGATAAGAGTTATAACCATATTTAATCTTCCTTTTGGATGGATAAAGAATACTTTGAATTAAAATTTTGGATTTTATTATTAGCATAGTTTGAACATGACTTTCCTGAAATGTGTCATTGATTAGTGTATTTATTTTAACTGGAAATGGCAAATGGCTGTGTTTGTAAGGTCAATGTGGGGAATAACTAAAGAAGCAACAATTACAGCCCGTAACTGACATCTGAGGCAGACTGGCGACCTGTTCAGGGTGTACACTGCCTCTCGCCCGAAACATTTGCTGGAGATAGGCACCAGCATGACATGCTGTTTTGAAAACATGTTTTCAGGAGGTTCTTACCAACTCCATAAAAAAAGTGATAAACAAAAGGAGCAGTGGGTGACAGGACAAGGTTGAATAGCTAAAGGACTTTTAAAGGTGTGTATATAAAGCAAATGAAAAAACTTTTTTTCCAAAATCCAGACATTGAGTATATTTAGTGCATTTCACATGGAAATGCCATTTCTGTAGGCACACATCATTGTATTTTAATTCAATATTATCTGTCTTTTATTAAATTTATGGTTTAAGGTTAAGTTTTCTTCTCCTCTAAGCTAAAATCATCAAAATGGTCAGAAGTTTACACTAAAGTCCCAGAGCTACTTATTTTGTCATTTTTGTTACTAAGAAATATTTTCACATATTGTTTCCTGTTAAGGGCACCATCGGTTAATCATGTTAATATTTTACCTAAAACATAGCAAACGTAGCTGCACCTCTAGAAGTTGTGACGTTTAACTGCAGAATACCAAAGATACCTACCTAAAGGCTATTATGCTAAAACTTCCTGGGGAATTCACACTAGAGCTCGCATCAAGCAAAAAAAATACATTAAATAAATGGAGCACACAGAAAAATACATGTCTACACAGTTCTAACGGATCATACATTAATCCTGGTTTTACGTTTTTGCATTGTTACTCAACAACCAGAACACATAAGATGTTTTCACCCGTTATTGTCAGCTTATTAGAGGACAAGTTATGATTCCTATATAATCTGGTAATTAAGGTATCATAAAGAAGAACGAAGCTAATTGTTCCAACTGTTAGTGAGAGTCACCATTACCAGATGGTGTTAGAGTGAAAATTGCCTGTGGTAATGGACCAATGATATTTCAGTACATTCCCATCTGTACCTGCTTTGAGGGAAAAAAAAGCCTTCACAGCAGACATCGCCATTTGGAGTCGTGGTTTTTAACTTTGTATTAATGATGCTATTAAGCACAGATGGTGGCCTATAATCCAGCTGAGCTGATTGATGAATGGTTGCAGATTTGTCTTTTTTTTCTATGCTGTGAACCATGAAAAGGGGAGATTTATATTCCATTCACATTCACTGTGATATTATGTCTTAGTTGTTTGTTTTAAAAAAATATTTAAGAAACCTACATGATTTACACATTTATGTGTGGAAATATTTATATAAAATTATTATTTTTTCTTATTAATGGTTACTATATTAAACTAAATGGATTTTAATTTCAGTTCACTCATTCTTTTATTGAAAAAGCAATGCAAATGAGATAAAGATAGCAAGATTGTGCACCACGTATGTTTAAAGTTTGTTCTCTTATCTTGATGATGGGATTTGTGCTTTCAGTCACTTTCAGATTTAGTCTCATTCTTTCCCCAACAGTTAACACCTGATTTCAACACTCAGTCCCTTTGTTGCTTTAATTTAGACCCGATAATCTCTTGTAAATTTGGACCATGTTTAGACAGCTTTGACACCTTGACCATTATTTTTATAACACACACAATCGCCACAAATTCTGAATTAAATTTAAATCTAGCCCATTCTAACAAACGAGTCTCCATTTATTTTGCCATCTCATTGCAGGCTGGTGGTATGTTTAGGGCTTATTTTGCATTGTTGGCCAAAATTGTTCAGGGTTGTCTCAACTGAGAAGAACACCATCAGAGCTATTTCTGCCCATTTTTTGTGTCTCCTGCTTCTGTGATGACAAACTGCAAAGGGGTATTCTTATGGCCCTCTTTAGAAAATGTAACAATCTTCTTACCACTCTGCTGTAAGAGGTTATATTTATGGGGTATATGATTACTTGGCTCATTTCTGATTCTCCAATGTCCGTCTGAATGTGCACAGCTTATGTTCTGTAGCTACACTGCTCACAGCTCACACTGAGCTTTAATGTACCAGCAGTTTTTTTTATGAATTACTCCCCTTCTCCACTGTCTCTTGGCCCACTTTAAAATCAAAGTGTCAGAAAAACCTCTCAACTCAATGAGTGAGTAATTTTTTTTTCTCTACTTAAACATTCTTCACATTTTACAGAATGGCCCTTGAAGCCACCATGTTCCTATTAGATGTGGGAATCTAATTACAAATATCTGATTTGAAAAGGGGGGAATGAGTTAACCTTTTGCTGAAATGCCACTGCATTACCATCTGTGAATGGCAAGGAGGAGGACCAGGCCCAAGGCATTTCCACAGCAACAAGGTAGGAAAACAAATGGGCAGTTTTCCTACCTCAGGGGAATAATTGCATGAGGTTTAGTTTTGTCTCAGTCTGTGAGACTTTCTTGCTTGCTCAGTAGCTAAATATGTAAGATTTTATTCTAATGTGATAATGGATTGGCTTGAGATTCTGGGTGCATTTGTTGTGATTGATTTACTTTCTGGTTAATCTGCTAATGAACAGCAATCAGATAATGTGATTAGTTTTTGTAGAAGCTGTAACGATTTTGTGTTGCCAGTTGTATGTGCCTTGAAAGCTTTTGTCATCTAAAGTATTGCATACATAATGTTTTTGTTTTGCAAGCAGCAGGAGTTGCAGCTGTCATGGTATTGCTGCAGCGCTAAACTGGACCCATTTCTGCAGAGGGTGTTCAGCCTGTGTTCTCAGGACAATCGATCTGCAGAAAAATGAAGAAAAGTACTTTGCTAAATGTCAGTACACATGAAATCGATATATACTTGTGCCACTATGTAATCCAGCCCCCTCCTCCGGAGTCCCAGCTACACAGACAGAGTGCTAATGTAATGGAAAAGACTGCCCTGATTGGAGTATAATGTGATATTTTTTGGATGGAAACTATGTGTGCTTACAAGCTGGGGTCACAGATGATGATAGGTTAATACTGTTCTAGGACTTTATGGTTGCTATAAGTTATGATGTTAGCTGTGTTGGAAAATATATTGTTGTTTCAAGGCTGCTGTGTCCTTCCGTCACAGCTGCACTTACTCTTAAATCGTCCCTTGTTCTGCTGCTTCTACACTGTCGCTCCTCCATCTCCTCCTTGTCTTTATTCATTTTTATCTTGCTCAAAACACTCATGAACAGCCTCCAACTCTTCCGCGCTTCATCTCTCCCGCATCTCTCTGATGCTTGCTTTCTTTATCCTTTGTTTGTTTGGAAGCTCAAATTTTCCCTCAGTTGACTTTTTTCCTCTATCCTCTGGTCTCACGCAGGTTACAGGATGAGTCGTGACAGCTTACAAGTGTAGAGCAGAACAAGGGGCAACAGCAGTTATGCAATACCACACACTGGCACATACAGTTGCACTGAAACATACTGTGTCTACTCAGCTTGTATGTGAAATGGTTTAAATAAAAAGGTCTAGGAAACAAATGAAGAATTTTTTGCTACATTTTTAAAAGGATGTTCTGATGAAGATGCTCTCTCGTCTTAATCAGATGACAGAATAAGATGAGAGCCACTGTGAATGCAGAGTCCTTGTCTGAATCTTCATTCCAGTTTTTTTATTTATTTGTCCTGTTAATGTTTTCTTAGAATATTATCCCAATTTGAGTTGCACCCCATCCTTATGTCAACCCTATTTACAACCAGAGAGCCTACCTGCAGAGTTTAGTTATTGTTTGCATGTTTGTTCACTTCCAGTTAATCACGTGGAGACAAAACTTACAGAAATATTAATTCCCCTGCTTAGTTGTTTGCTTTTAAGGTTGTAGCATACAACTAGTACTAAAGTTAAGCTAAGCACAGTTTCATTGGCTTCACAGAGCTGTAACTGCATATGCAAGTTACAGCTAACTCAATGCTGTAACTTGTAGGTCAAAGTAGGTCACATGACACATGACGGAAAGAAAACAACTCTACCATGAACAGGAAACAATAAAAAAAAACCCAGCCAGATTTGGAAAACCCAGAACAAAGTGATCTACACAGAATCAATGACCACTTTATCAGATCTCCATTTGTAATCATTTGTTAGCACAAATAGAGTCTCTATTACGTCTCTATTACGTCAAGCTCAAACTCAGAACAACTTGTAGTTTGAGCCGAGGAAAGATGACTTAAGTGACTTTGCGTGTGGCATAGTTGGTGCTGCCAGACAGGGTGGTCTGAATATTTTATAGGCTGCTGCTCTTCTCAGATTTTCGTGGACGAGCATCTATTGGGTCTCCAGAGAATGGTCTGTATTAGAGAAAATATCCAGAGAGTTGTGGTCATGTAGCTGAAAATGCATGTCGATGTCAGATGTTCGAGGAGAATGACTGAACTAGTTTGAGATAATGAAAATACAACAGCAGCTCAAATAACTGCTCTAATCGACCACACACGTTGAATGCAGAATGAACAACAGCAGCAGTTTACCACACTGAGTGCTACCTCTGCTAGTCAAGAGCAGGAAAGTGAGGCTCTAATGTAATCCTGCTCACACAAACTGGAAAATATCAGATAAGAAGACTGCAGCTGGTCTGATAATTATTTCAACTGCAACATTCAGATGTTAGGCTCAAGGTTGGCACTAATCATGTAAGGACACTCCATCGAGCCTTATAATAATTGCTCAGACTGACCTGAGGTACCTGTGATATAATGGTGTAAGAGATATTTTTTGGCACACATTAGGACCCTTAGTACCAATTGAGCTTCATTTAACCACCAAGCCAACTATGACCTTTTTTTTGACAGGTCCCGCAGAATAATACTCCATCTTACAAAACTCCATGTAAATACAGACCAAAATCTTGGAAGAATGTTTCAGAGAATATGTTGAACCCTGTACCACAAATAATTAAGGCAGGTCTGCAAGTAGAAGGGGTTCGACATGATTAAAATGTCTTTTAGGCATGTAGTAGTTGTGAAAGGAAAAAGACAGTGACTGTAAAAATATGCACGTATCAGCATCTTGCATCTTGTTGTTATGGCTGACATGATTGCTAACATAAAACCAACAACGGATACAGTATCAAGATCTCAGTTTTGTTAAGGGTTTTGTTTTATCAGTGAACTCTGTTTGCCTTGTATTTTTTTCTGCCTGATGTGTGAAGTCCAGTGGCTTTAACTAACTGCATACCTCCCACCCAAACTAGCTCATTCCTGTCTTTCCTGTCTTAAGTTACCTCACAATTTACCTCCCTCATATCTACCACTCATGGTGGTTTAACTGAAAGGTGCCAGTTTATACAAAGGGTGGTGAGGTGGCTGGACATTTTGGCAGCAGTTAAGAAGTTGGTGACGTGAATGCTAGGCAGGATGTGTGCAAGAAGCAGCACTGGATCCTGTTTTTCAGACCACAAAGATTGGAACTTTGGCTTTAAATGCGAAAGCCGCACACTCAGACACAACCTGGGAGTGCTAACTCCATCCTCGACTTTTAGCATCCTTGCCAATTCCAGTCTCATTCTACACACAAACTTAGAAAGGAATGCAAAGTCAGACATGCAAAAACAGATTCCAACATATACACAGTCATCAAGTGTAAAAGCAGAATTATTCATGAGGTTGCTGCAAGGAAAAAAGGAATCCAGTTTAACTGGTTTTGAGAAGCAAACGTGCCTTCATAAAACCCCCGCTTGCTTTCATCACACATGCGTCAACTATATGTTTTATACTCGGATGCATTTACTGGAACAAAAAAAAGAACATTTTTGCATTGTGTGGTTTGAAATTTCATGGTTCACGGACTGGCATGCAGAAGCCAGAGACAGACCAGTTTTGCTCAGAGTCATAAAAACAAGACAGACTAACATAATGAACAACAGGAGAAGTTGTCATGACAAAGGAAGGCTGTAAGAAAGAGCAGGAAAGTCTGTCAGCATCTTGTCCTTATTACCATATACACTCTTCTGTTTATGCAAATTGTGTTTGTGCAGACCTGTTCCTCTGAATGAAGCCTTAAGAGGATCATTAGGTTTAGCTTACTGAGTACAACAGGCACACCTATTACAGAGTCAGGACATCCCACTGGGGTGAGGGAGGAGGGAGGAAGGGCAAGAAAGACGATCAGCAGCGAGTCAAGAGAGAGTAAGACAGAAGCTGAAGAGACGCTATATTGTTTCCTTTTTTTATACTCCCTTCCTCCTTCCTGAATTTCCTCCCTGGGCAGAACAGACAGGCAGAGAGAAACAAGAAAGACAAAGAAAGGAGAAGCGGTGGCGAGGTGACAGAGCTGAGAGTGTGAAAGCGAACCTGTGAGTGTGACTGACTCTCTGTGTGCAACATGCTCTGTCATGCTGCTGCGACTGCGGCTGCCTTCTCCAACTCGCGTCATCGGCTTTCAGAAAAAGGAATGTTTACGCTAAGAATGAGTCCCTGAACCAGTTCACCATGTGGATGTGGGACAGTAATTTCCAAGCCTTCGCAGGAAGAATCCCACGGAAAAAAGAGCAGCGGCCGGAGAGCTTGGCTGGTCCTGCCGGGTGGCCGCCTGCGTGTTGGCACCGCTGACACTTTCACTTAGAAACTGACTTCATGCAAGGCTCAAGTCTTCATACTTTCACCTTATTTTTTTCTCTTTTTTTTAAGGATTCTGCTGTGCTTTATTATTATTATTATTATTATTATTTTTAAAGATTGCCTTTTTAGAGACAAGTGGGAACTTTTGCTAATGATGATAGGACCAAACAAAAGAAGCAAGAAGTTCTGTACTCAAGGACAGGTCTGAATGCATCACATAGGAGGACTTCACACAACTATGGAACACTATATCATGTTTAGGGGTCTGCAGATAGCATGGGGCAGGATCTATAGATAGAAAACTTTAATTTGTAGAAGAAGAGGGGCTCCAAGGGTGCAGGGCATTCCTGACACAGCTCTGGAATGAAGCCTGGACAATCTCCAGGTGTTCCCTGTGACAGGTCCATGATGCACCTCAGTCAGTTTCCTGTCAGACGACACTCGTGGATATGGTAAGTTTACAGCAACAAGTGAAATACCTTTTGTGTGACACAATGGCGATTTCTTGTTTTAATTGCATGTGACGCGCTCCCTCATGACTTGCCCATCCCTGTTCTCCTTTTATGCTTTTCCCAGGCACAGCTCACACGTATTCAAGGAAATTTATTGTTAAATGGGCCAGACATTTCCTGTCATTTTCTCCCACACTAAACGCTCTAGTTGATCCATAAACTCAAAGGCAGTTCAGAAATGGCAAGCAAAGCACACCGTGGTGTTGTAATGCAACAGCACACTGCTATGGAGCGGAGGGGGTGGGGGTATTTAGCTAATGTGTTTTCACACTGTTTTGACAGTCCTGTGTTGGTTTTTCTTCCTAAGGCTGGTACATACATACTGGGAGTAGCTGTCTTTCAGCTGTGTTGTAAACTGGGCGGGACGCAAAGCAGTTACGTCAGATGGAGCAGAGGTTAGGACGTGGATATTGTTTGTATTCCTAACATGGTTTTTCCAGTGAGTTGAGTTTTTACAAAGAGTTTTCACACGTGTCATTTCCAAACAAGTTGATGCTGTTGCTGTCTCTCACAGCTGTCAGCTTTTTATTCTAACTGCAATAAACTTCCTTTACTTGTTATGACTGTCCCTAAGCCTTGTGCTATAATTTCCTGTTATGTTTCTCCTTAGACTCACACACATCTCTTGTTAAAATGCACCATGTGATGCAAATTTCCTTTCCTGATTTGGTTGGGGCATCTGTTCATATGCAGAGAAGGGCATATAGAGTTTTGCCAGTTATTGGATTGAAGTCTTTATGTCAAGCTGAGTAGTTGCGGCTTTAATATTTTATATGGCATTGTTTATTGAATTTCCCAGCTACTACCTACGACTGCACACAGGGACAGACAGAAAGAGAGCTGGCCTTTTATTATGGAAGCGGAGCGCAAGGAAACTTTAAATTCATAAACATGGAATTATTTTATTTCAGCATGCAAGTTTGCTCTTGCAGATATAACCATTAATTAAAGTCACCAATAACAACTCTAAGATGTAGTTACCAGGCAGCAGATATGTAGTTAAGGTGGGGCATGAGAGGAAGGGGAGCTTATTATGTGAAATCGACCTTTTTGAGCTTTATATCATGTTGTAATGATGTCCCCTCATCAAAAACATGCCTGGTGTGTTACCTTATTTTATGTGTGTTGAGGAATCCTTGACTATCCCATGGCAGGCATTAAGAGGTGCCTAAACTCTTGCTCCCACAAACCACCACAGATGTCTGCAAAGCTCCTCCTTGGGGTTGCAGTCTCCAGCTGAGCTTCTAGATCTCCCCTCCCCCACTCAGCTCCACCAGACTAGCTCTAGCAGCAATTAGCACTTGGTGGAACTGAGCGCATCATACATCCAGAGAATGGTTGTAAACGGTCTAATGGAGGAGCATTGTTGTGATGACAGTCAGAAAGAGCAGGAACTTTTCAAAGACAGATGCCAAATTTCAAAGTCAAATTTCTTGTAAGGTATGTTTGATATATACATACTTTTTTATACAACTGAAAGTAACATAGTTACTTGATGCTGCTATAAAATGTGCCTGAAAAATACATAGTATCACTAACTATTCAGTCCTGTTAAAAATTTCAGATGCAATCATTTGTCTAAAAATCTGAAGATCAGGCTCTTAGACTTTCTTTCAGACCTTGGAAAAGATTTTTTTTTCTACACAGTATTAGCCTTGTGACTTTCAGATGTGTGTGTGCAAGTAAAAAAAGAGCTCTCAGGAAGATTTGTATTATTCATTACATCTTGATAATGGACCCATCCTTTACTCTCTGTCAGACCTGCGTTGTTCTGTGTGGCACTAAAAGGAAAAGGATCATAAGGATTACAGTAAGATAGAATTTATTTCAGTTTAAAGTATGCTTTCGTATATGCACTCTTCTGCACATAAATATGCAAGGTAAAGCTCTTTAAGGCTATAAAAAGAAACCATTGCAGGGGCTGTAAAGTTCAGATGGCCACAACAGTTGTCTCTGAAACGCATTACCCTCTCTGTCTCGACAAGCCTCACAAGAGTAGAGCATTGTAGTTATTTTTACACTTGGCTTTGAATTTACTTTATCTAAAAATGACCTTTTAAGCCACTCTAAACTGTAAAACAGATACATTGAAGTGAACAAAATCAAAATATTAACACACGAGTCAGCTGATCCCAACTGGGTTGTTTACGTTGTATTTTGTCGTATGTAATTAATAAGGATTGTGGATTAACATGTAAATTATATTATATATGCCAAGTAAATGATCAGACATTTTTATGTGAGTTCAAGATTTAAAGTTTACTTACATTTGGTTACCTCTTGTTTAAAATCTAAAATAGTAGGGATAGTAGCATGTAAACTGCTGGCTAATTTGAGCCAAATTTAATTGGAATGATATTTTTAAAAACCACCATGCACTGGGGAATAAAATTAGACAAAGCATGATAACTTCTAAAAACAGAACAAAATAACTATGATACAAGTCCTTTTGGATTCCATCTGAGAACTTGCAGTCTTGCTGGTCATTGTTTTATGCTCCCCTTGTACACAAAGAAACATGCTTTGGGGACTCCAGTGGTTAGTTTGGAGCATGCGAATGCCAAATGGAAAGAAAAATGCCCATTTTGGGAAAACCAATGTTATTTAAAGGTTTCTAACTAGCAAATGTTTTATGCTCCAATCTAAGACAAGTATTTGTTCTCGCTTTTGTATAAGTCTGTGCTGGCTACAGGGTCTACAATAGTTTTCTAGGCAACCTTCAGTGAATTTTATAAAGAATATAAATAAACTACCAAAAATGTTCTAACAATTCTAAACTGTATTTCAAAGAATCTCTGCTTAATGGCTTGATGTAGGGTTATATGCATAGCAGCCATAGACGCTGTACTTGTTGCTGTTCGGTGGCCACCGACTTTCCCTGTTGGAATTCAGACTTTACAGAAATTCTGACTTTTTGTTGTAATTATATATGGCAACTTGAAATATCTGATTTCTTAAAACTAAGAAAATGCACCATTAGCCATCGAGATTTGTAGGAAAAAGAAGAAGCTCCTAATTAGCCTCTAACTGTTAGCTACTCAGTGCATTGTCATTGCCATTTGTACCTTGTCACTTGATACCATAAAATACTTAAATTCCTGCCAAGTAAAGCTTAGAGATAGATTTTGTTTAGGCTGAGTGTTGATTAGGCAGAGCGTTGAGACGTTCAAAACCACAGTAGTACCTTTCTTACTGCAAATAATTTGTTCCAAACATAGGTGTTCATAAAAGTAATAGATTACACAAAATTATGTTGATATCAATTAAGCAGCTCTTTGTGAGACTGAATCACCTCTGATAAAAGCTATTGGGACGTTTTAGACTTGCAAAGCCTCATTCTACAAGCTCCCATTACACCCTGGAACAGAGAACTGGTATTTAGTTTACAGGCTTTGGCAGACACAGGAACAGTTGCCTTCTGTAATGCAATTATTTCATTTCATCACTACAGAACTGTACAGCTGTCTATTAGTAGGATGAAAATGGAAAGGCTGATGCTTAATAATATTAATAAAGATTCTGAGTTACTACAGTCTCCATGAATAATGCAGATGCACACTGGCTTTTAGTTATGTTGTAACAGTTCAACCCACATTCTGACACTGGGTGTTGCCTCCAGCTGAGCAATGAATAAACTGAGATGTAAGATTGCCTAAACTTCATTAAACACTAACCAGAAAGGAGATGAAAAGTCTGTGTAGTAATCCACTTAAGTGAATCCAGCGCCTCAGAGAGCGGGGAGAGGGAAAAGGAGAGGCTATATTTAGAACAAAGATTGCAGATGCTCTGCTGCACGATTCTTCTCTCTTCCCATCCTCTATTTACTACAGTCTTGTGCCATGAGTGGATTCAGTGGAAATATGTCGGTTTGGGATGTGATAATCTGCTTTATGCAAGGTGTTTAAGAACATTAGATTTTATTCTCTCTGCTTCATTTCTCCCTCACCCTTCCTCGTGTCTGGTGGCCCCAGCAGTCGCTACCTCAGATGTGTTTTATCTATTAGATAACAAGACACATGGAATTTTTATCTCATTTCTTTGACGCTTCTCCCATGGTGCGTTGTCATTGATTCCAGCTCCAGCGGGTTAGTCTCAGCTGGGTTTTAGATTGCTTCCCATCACTCCGACTCATTGTGTCGTAACCGAGGCAGAGATTCTGAAATGTGCTGTTTGGGGACGGCAGAGACTTCCTGTCAGTTTTCGGGAGATGCACTCATCAGTCACCGTTGTCCCTTCACTCTGTGAGCTATGAGCAAGAGTGTGTGCATGTGTGGGTATGCTCACTTCCAGCATCAATCTCTGCCAGCCTGCTGTGCAGGGGAGATTCTGCCTTACACAGTCTTATTAAGGGTGCTAGCAATTCACCTCACCTGAAAAGGCCACACAGTCTAACACTCCTTTCTTCTCCACACATTCCTTTTTTTAACACTTCATTTTCTCACATTAGCCCTGCTGCTTTGCTCATGTTCACAATGAATGAAAGAGCGATATGTGTGCTGTGCTTGTCCATGTTGAACAAGGCACTCGTGCACTTTACAGTGAAAATTAGACTACACGAACAAAACCTAACTGAAAAACTTGTAGTAACTGCATTCCTTTGATAGTTTAGAGTTTAGTTTTGAGATTCTGTGTTAATAAAATCTGAGATTGTGTATATATAAATATATATAAATGCCGTTAGTTTTGATGAATCTTGTAAATATTAAAAAATCAGTTTTGTTTGCTGATTACAAGTGAGAGCTTATTAAGGGAAACTGAGCACCTTCTGATTTTTGGCTGACAGGGTGAGGATCTTAATTATTGTCAAAGTCTATTGTTTTTCAACATAATTGGGTCTATCGCTGATTAATTATTAATGCATGTCAAGTGTCCACCCTTTCAAAATATTATTTGTAAGTCGCTTCAGCGTCAGTCAGTCAGATTTTAGGCAGTAAGTCAAAGCTCTTGTTGGTTTGTTTTTCCTCAAAGCATTGCAGTGTTAAATTGATTTAGAAATTACTTGAAGCATAACAGGCATTCCCCTGCTGATGTGCTTGCAGTTCAATAGTCACTTCTGTTCAGATTGTAACCATTTTTTTTCTTTTTGGACTTTGATTCATTCCCTTCTTTGAACTAATAAACAATCATCTCACCATTTCACACTTAGTTCTGCACTCCCACTGACGGCCATTTCTTTGTTTGTCCGGTATTCTTTATTTATATTTTAATTCATATGAGTAGTGAGTCAGTTTCTACTGGCATGCCTATGCTTCCTCTCTGTCCCAGCCTTCTGCTTGCTTCATCATTCAATTTGTGTCACACATTGCTTCTCTTGGATTTCACATTGTGTTTTTGTGCCACCTATTTACACTACAGTAGATTTCCCCTTGTTTTTCATCTTTCTCACTTCTCATGTGTTCCATGGAACCTATCAGATGAGCTGCAGTGCAGAATGAGGATTTTCCTCATTCTCAGTTATCCTCGCTCGGTGTGCCAAAAACAAGCTTTGGCAGACCAGTGTAGTCCAAACACACGCAGCTTTTGGATTATGAAGATAACCGAGCGTATTAGAGATAACCGAGCATATTATTTTATTCAGCCGTCTGAATAAAATAAGTTAACCTTTGTGCATATTTGTCATTGACCCAGTGATGTTGTTGGCATTTGGAAATATTTACTTTTGCATTACTTATTTTGCTTGAAATGTATTAAAAGTGCATTGGTTGTTTCCTCTGTGAATTCACTCAGGAGAGCACTTTAACTCTTACAGCTACTCTGTCTTTACTTATCATAATTAATAAACACAAAACAGCAAGACATCAGTTAGATGTGCTATAGCAGTGTGAATGGTGCTAAAGGGCATAACTATGTGGCACTATAGTTACATAACTGCTTCACTGGAGTGCATATGAAATGAACAAAAAGGCTTTGGTTCCAGACAAAGACCCAAAGGGGGCTTTGGGATCATTTTAAATATCAATTTCATTCCAATTTTAGCTACCTTAGTTGCCACTGTCTCAGTCTGCACAGCAGCTGCTGGGCAGGGTATTCAATCATGGTCTTATCTGCAGGACAGAGGCAACAAGATGGACAGATCAATAAGAACACAGTGTGGAAACCAGACGCTGGAGGCTGGGGTGTTAGCTGGTGGTTCGTCTGATAGCTCGGTATAAATCGAAAGTAGGTGGTACAAGTGTTGCTGTTAATTAAAGGAGAAAGTTAAAAACCTGAATGTTAATACGCTTCCTTGGCATCTTCTTTGGTAAACCTGTACATTTGCTTGTTAACACAAACATTGAATTAATCAGTCACAGGGCAGCAACACATTTAGACATTGAGATGTGGTAAAGATGACTTTAGAACTGACTTTCAGAATGGGAAGAAAGGAGATTAAAGCCACTTTAAACATGGCACATTTAAACTGGATAGAGATGAGTAGTTCAGATACTTTTGAGATTTTCACATCAGTCATTTCTCAGAATGATCTGAGAAAGAGAAAATAACCATCGAGTGACAGTTGTGTGAGTAATGCCTCAACATCAGAGGAAAATGGGCAGACTGATTAAGGATGATTGAAAGGCTACAATAGGATGGTGAAGACAATGCATGGATGGAAATACCATAAAAGTATCACAACACATGGTTTCAAAATTAGTGTACAACAATCCAGTCCAAGTGTGATCAGTACATAGATCTATGCACGATAAAATCAAAATGCTTCCTTTTGGAATTTATTTTTTGACAGATTAAACATTTTCATTAACTATCTTAAAGACCGTATCCAATGACTCTATAATGCTAAACCAAACATACCCCACTTCATTAATTGAGAAATATTATTGTGCTGCACCCCCTTTTTGTTGGAAACATCCCTTGTAAAACGTATTTTACCTGTAACATATTTTTATGTTCTTGTTAACCTATTTTTATTGGTTAAAAACAACAGTTTCTTTGTTATCTGACTAAAAAGGGATCAAATTTTTCTGACATTTAAGTGTGCTGATAGAAAATCAAAAGAAGAGATATCCTTACGGTGCAGCGCAGTCCGTCCCTATTTGTCCCGAGCCCAGATGGTTTCAGGTTCCTTCCTGCATAAAACCAGACAGTTTCTTCTGGTTAGATGTTTTATTTCAGTTGTAAAGAAATGAAAAGATGTTTTTAAGAAAAGCAGTGCAAAGGCCTAGGCCCTGGGGGTTTTCATTAAGATAAACGTTGTATGAGGGGTGTGTGTCACTCCCTGCTTTTTGTAAGAAGGTGAAATGGAGAGGTTGGACCTGCTTTAATTTTTTTGGGGGGGTTGCTGCATTTTTTTTAGAAGGCTCGAGCTTGAACAGCAACCACCATCAAATGCCGATTTCTAAACTGTTGTTGGCTTGTCCAGGAAATTGACTGATTCAACATGTATTTGCTCAGCTGTTTTCTTCTTTGTTCTGCCACCTCCCTGGTGATGCAAGTTTCAGACATGAAGCCCAGAGCATCACAAATGTAAGGGGAATTAACTTTTATAAGAACAAAAACACCGACGTGACGCTGTTTATTTTCATGAGGGAATTGCTTTTGACGAAGGTGGGGATTAGGATTGCCATGATGACGACAACGTGTACGAAGAGGCATAGAAAGAGATTTAAAAGGCTTAGGCTTGCAGAGGGTGTCCCCTCACATACACACACATACTTCACCAGATTTACAAATATTATGGACTTTTGCTAGCTTATAACTCCAGCTTATGCTCATACACAAAATTGGATGGTTTGGCTTTGAATTTAGCTGATTCCGCTGATCATTATTGGTTCATGCCATTTAAGTGCAGTAGATTTGATCTTTTTATGGCCGATTTTTGTCTGCATGATTTTCCTTATCCTTGCGGCCTTACTGGACTGTTCATAATTATGATTTCCTGTCCAAAACAGTAGGACAGACTCTCACATTGCATGGTGTTGTGCGCTGCATAATATGGATGGCTGGACAACTGCATTCATTAGTTGAGCTAGTTGAACACACAGATATAAATACATGTTTTTCTTTGCAGTATTTTTGCATTCTTTTTGAATTCTTGTTCTCCAAAATTGAACCGCATTGGATTGAAGAGGTAACAAATGATTGATTCTTAGTGTTGCTCAGTTTTTCTGCATGCCTACACATTATTCTAAATCCCTCCAGCATAATGCAAATGGAGAATATGAAATAACTTATTGTTAAAAGTGTGCATGGAATATATTAAATATTCTAGCACCTCAGATATTCTCAGTCTAATTTGCCACGTTATGGTTTACTAAATATTACCAAATTGAACACTGTAACAGGGTTTTAATAGACTTTGCTGACTACTTCTGCAGTATTTTTTTCTGGCCATGCAAAGTGCAATTAAATCCTGATGAGTCTCTTGCAAGCTTCTTATTGAGGGGCACAGGGATGGATACCGTATGTAATATTGGAGTATTATTCAGACAGTAACATGTTTTCAGCAACTTAATTTCTTCGGATAAAGATCATTCTGTAGCGGGTCAATTTTCTGCTGGAAAACCCTGAGTTTGTTGATGTTAGTTTGATGTTGTCCACATACCAAAATACTGTTGCAGACTACGTGCACTCTGGCATAGAAACAGTATTCACTGATGGCTGTAGTCTCACTCAGAATAATGCTCCCTGCATCACAGCAGAAAAAGTTGAGATTGAGGTTTAGGTAGTGTAACGAGTCAAATTTCAGGTCCTTTTCAGTTCTTACAAACCCATTCAATAAAGTAGAATATCCGTTCCTGTGTGGACACAGCATTTACTCTATCCATCTATCCATCCACCCAGCCACTTTGGCCTGTTCCTCTGTTTCATGATCTGATGTCAAACGTTGTTTTTTTTTGTTTGTTTTGTTTTTATTTGGAAAGTCATTTGAAAGCATTGAATACATCAGTCTCTGTGTAATTAATCTGTAGAATGTGTTGAATTGAGCTACTGAAATGAATGAACTTTGTAATATTCTAATGTATTAAATATGAATGTATATCTGGAATCTTCACTGTTAGCTCACATACTTATTACTTAAGGTGGATAAATATCAAATGGACCACTTGCCTCCTCACTGATGGGGGGTTCAGCTGTTTATACAACTGCATAGTCATACGTATTAAACTGCATATCAGACCCCAGAATATTTCATAAAGCTACTTTGAGACTGGTACTCTCTGCATGTGTTTTGAAGAACAGCCTAATCTGGATTACATGTTCAGGGCATTCTTTGTGCAAGGTGGCAGGGCATCCCCCTGCACACGTACTGTAAATATGTGGCCATATGCAGGTTTCACACGCCGAGCAGCCCAGTGATGTCATCACAGTTTTAATGAAGGATTACTCTGACATCACAGGGACCGGTGCCAACATAAACCTATTAACTTCACCATGTGCTTGAGGTGCACTTAGGCTGCAGCTACTTGTGCATGTGTGCAATGGAAAAGCCTTTGGGGCATAGTGCTCAAGTTTGACTGTCTGCTTCCTGTTTTCACAAGTTTCTGATTTTTCTAAAATTTTGTCAGGCATATAAATTTACAAGCTGTTGTTTGATGGAGACTACAGACTGAAAATGCTGGAAGTTCTTAAATATTATTTAAAGTTTAGAAGCTGTCACTTTGATTAGAAAATATGATAAATACAGAAACACATGGCCAATACATAATGGTGATTTTTTATTTTTTTTACTTGTCTTGCCAGCATCCAATAAACTGATTTTTAAAAGTGGAATTTCTGACAAATAAATCTGGCATTTGACTTCTAAGTCTAAGGTATTTCTTGAATTTTCTATTGAATATTAATCTGATTTTATTCCCTTTGTTTTAATTTTAATGCTGTTAGAGAAGCAAGCAGACATGGGATTGGAAAGAGTTAAACAGTTCCAGATTATAAAACCACCAAATGTCATTAAAGTAGATTATAAAGCCTTATGCTTTCAGAGTTGATGGTGTGTGTGACTTCTGTTGGTGTACCACTGTTTCAGCGTTAGTGGCAGTGGGATATCAACACCCTCCTGCTTACACATTAACAGCAGCAACCACCAGCAAGGAGAGATGTATTTCTTCTTTTGGCCCCTTGATGCAGTTTTGAACCTGGGGACACAAATCCTCAAGTCTGTGGGGGGATTTGCTTTTGTATTCCAGAACATTGCCTTTCGAGTACATTCTGTACTGAGGGGCCTCGCTAGAGTGACTATAAATTGCAGCCCTTTGGGTTTTGTTTGTGAATAATGATCACACATAATGCTGGATTATCAAAAATAAAATCATCAAGCTGGTTTTGTTATTTCTCCTGTGGATCTGACTCTGAGGTCTTTCCTGACACAAGTGGTTCTGTGCTTATAGCACTGATTTCTTCATGCCGGTCACACTACATGCTTTTCTAATTCATTCAGTCCAGCATCTCTTCAGCTTTAACTCATCACGACACTCGCTCTCTTCTACTCTCACTCACTCTCTGTCATTCTATGTCTCTCTGTCTCTTTCTCTTTGTATTGCTGTATTCTCAGCAATTGCAGCAAAATGTGTAAGCACTCCAAGAACACACATGTGTGCAATGACTAAGAGCTTTTGTTGGTTTGATATTCAGCTGCCCGCACTTCTCTACACTTCTGATTCTGCAGTAAAGGTGCTTTCTATTCTTCTCTGTGCTCGGCTAAGTCTATGAGACGAGCAGCTTAAATCCGCTCTGTGGCCTTTGAGTCAGCGTGTTGCATAAATAGAGTTCAGGTAAGTCATGCGTAGACTCTGTGCAATATTAAATGGATGTTGTTAATAACTAATTTCTTGACCAAAACCAATGTGAAATCCTACCCCACAATGCTTTGCATTATCATAAACAAATATCCCTCCACAGTCAGTCCTGATTGTATAACTTCAGTTGTTCCATCCTTGACCCTGTCATTCTCAATCTCCCATAACACAATCTTCCCCCGTGTCCTTAGCAACTGAGGGCTCATTGGTTGTAACTTCCTACCTGTCCCTTTTGAATTCTGCCATAGCAACCACATTATAAACATGAATCCAGCGGAGGGACTATGAAGACAGGCACGGAGCGTGACTCTATCTGAGGAATTGCTCCTTGACATAAATATTAGCAGCCCATTTTAAAGTGACAAAACAGAATGAGAGCAGTTCCTATTTTAAGTAAATGCAGTTTCCCTTGAATTTCAATTAGCTTTCTATTGTTCCCCCTCTTTAATCACATCACATTGCCTTATTTACATACTCAACAGACAAACATGCAATCACTGTAATCATATTCAGGCTTCTTGCAGTGCCTGCAGAGTTGCCAAGGGCTCTGAGCCCCTAAACATTAGTTATTTTACCTATTTCAAATAGTCCAATGTGGTGTTTTCAAAATTAAGGATTATAATCCTCCACACATCTATCATTCGTATAATTTGTTGGTGCGTAACCTTATGTCTAAGCTGCTCAGCAGGTGCGAAAAGGTTTCACTTTTCAAATCCAGTTGTTCTGCTTTCATGGCTTTAACCCTTGGGGAGTCTGAGTGACGACAGTCACCTGGCACTGCGTCTCATCACGTCAGTATAACCATCAATGTGTGGCCGACTCGGCAGCAGGGCAAACATAGGCGTTTGTCTCAGTCTGTGTTTGTGTGATGATCTGTGTGCATTTAACACGCTGCGGTGAGGTTTTTTTCTAATACTTGCTGCTTACCAACTCGTGTGTTTTTGTGTATGTGTGGTGAGCTGATGTGTTCAGATGTTCAGGAAGTATGGAGAGGGTTGTCATCATCTGTCTGAGTATCTTTGACTTTGACAGCCTTCCCTGTCCACGCAGGAGTTGTTGTCACATGCTGGCTGCTTCTGTCAGAGCTGAGGAGGAGCTGGAGCTCCGAGGAGATTTGCTGCTCTGCGTGTTTGTGCACCTGTGCTGCTCCTGGTTTGGGCTGCTGCTCACCTACACCTGAGTTTTCTCTATGGAAACGATCACCCCCTGCTGGCAGCTCAGAATGAAATTCTTCAGGATCTATATGGATGGATGGATGGATGGATAAGACCATAAAGTAGTTCTGATATTACTTGGAGAAAAAAATCTTCCACCTGATCATGTATTATTACTTATATCTCTTAATTTGACTAATTTTATGCTGCACATTTTCCTAATCAAAATTTAAGCGTGTGATCTAAATCTGAAACACTGATGTCAAACCAAATGATCTGTTTAATGGAGCTATATTGCCCCCTGAAGGTACAAAAACGTTATTACTGGCTAATCTGAGATGCTTCATTTCATGGATGCAAAAGCTGACTTGTTTTCTTGGATCTTAAATATATTTTAACCCTCATCATAAATCAAGAATTTAAGATGGTTTTGGTGCAGGTTTTTATTATACGTTGCAAAGAAGTTAATCATCTATCTGAACTAAAAAAGCTAATTACTTTGTATTTAGGATTCTAGACAAATAATAAAAAAAATCTTAAAAAGGATAACATCAGACGGAAAGACTGAATTACCATTATAAGGTTTAATTCAAAGAACTTCAGATCTAGTAAAAAACAAAAAAACTCAGGTTTCTCAGTTTGTCTATGGAATGCAATATTAAACCCAAAAGAAGATTTTTGAAAGTATGTTATAATTTTTTATGTTTGGGGAAGCCGTACCAGCCTTTTGATTTGCACCCATTGCTGTTTTACTCAATCATTAATTTAAAAAAATATTTTCACGGTCCAATAAACTTGTAAAACGTAAATATGTAACATGATCTAATTGCATTTAGAAAATCTATATTTACCTTCCGTCCAAGATTTCCTCGTACAGTTTTATTTTTGATTTTTAAGCATTAATCTTAAGCAAGAATATTTCTTAAGTCCTTTTAAAATTAGAATTATTTAAAATGCTGTTTGCTCTTATTGCACCTTTTTGAAGTTCTGTCTTTTATAAAGTAATACAAGTTCAACCAGTGAATATAAGTGGGTTACTTATTCAGACTATTTGTTTGAGTAAACCTGGAGACAGCTGCTTCCTGCTGACATCCATCCATACCCCCTTGTCCACTCATACCCCTTGTCCACATCCATCCATCCATACCCCCTTGTCCCTTTGTGGGGTCGGGCGGGTTGCTGGTGCCCATCTCCATCCAACGTTCCGGGCGAGCGGCGGGTCACCCTGGACAGGGCAGCAGTTTGTCGCAGTGCTGATAACCAGAAGGTTTTAAATCTCTTGTCCTTACAAGCCATCATTTCCAAACAGCCAAATTTGTCTTTCTTATAAGTGCTGGGAAGGTGTAGGAACGTTTAAAGATAGCTGACAAACAGTGTATTTGACAGTGACATTTGTAGAGGTGCTGGCGCTAAAACAACTGCATGCATCATAAAGCACTCTGATCATCCTCAGGCATATCAGTCAGAGGTGCTTAAGATAGTTAAAAAGGGGGGATTTTATAGGCTGTTCACTGTAAATTTTTTTCAAACTTAATTTGCTTTCATATATGCAACCATCCAACATTTAGCACACATCTAGTTTTAGAAACATGAGTTTTTTTTTTTGTAATTAATTTCATTTTCGTACCCGTGTAACAATTATCATGCTGATAAAGCCCTATAAGCAGAAGATTCCACCGGATATGTTAACTTTGTACTAAATCTAGGGTACACCACTGAATGTGATTTCTTTGTCAATACTGACTTTCAGTGGCTGTGTGAGAGAAAATCTAAATTAGTTTGCTTTGCCTCTGCACTTTGCTCCTCCCTTATCTGCATCTTTCTCTCTCACTCTCCACATTTCTCCTTTTTTTCCGTTTCAAGTCACACCCATTCTGATCCCTCTCTTCTCATGTCCTCACACACCTCCCTCCTATCTAGTTAGGTGGCTTTATCAGCCTTTTCACTCGATCTACTCTTCCTCTTTTCTCTGAGCCTACACACAAGTGCATGTGCGATATAGCTCATAAGAAAAACATGAGTTTGCCTGTGAACTCGGATTATCTGTCATTGGAGAAGATAGCTCGGTACCGCCATGCCTGCTCCAATGGTTCACCATACGCCACGAACAAGCCCATCGACATCAAACCTCGCGCTAGGAGAGGGTATGGCTCCTCACCAAAACTATTTGCAGGAAGGTGTATCAGTAAACAGACTTTAATCTGATTTCTATATGCTGTTAAGCTATTTTCTATAACATGCATTCTTCAAATAACTGGCTTTGTATGTGCAGTGTAGTTAGAATTGGGCTTTTGGTTGCATGTGACAAGTTGAGATTTGGTAACTGAAATAAAAGAGGAATGAGAATCAAAAAGCTCAGTCTTATCGCTTTGTGCTTGTATTTTCGGTTCATACTGTGCCCAAAACAGATTTGTGTTTGTATTATTGGTATTTATATGCACAGTGTGTGTGTGTGTTTATGTGGGCTCTGTTTTATCAAAAAATATGCTGATAAATAGTTCTACCTGGACAACACAGAACTGGAGCGGAGAGTTGTGTAAACGGCCGTTGCTTGGTGGCTGCAGCTCTGCAGTTTCGCTGTTTGCTTTATAAAACTCATAGTGTTGGCCTGAAGTGTTGGTCATTTTGTCCAGGGTTATGTTTGTGTTCCTTAGTGCTTTGTGAGGAAAACAAAGTATCCTCCAAGCTTTTGATAAAGCACAGCCAAATATATAATAATTGAGAGATAAGCAGGTTCCATCAAGTGACCATGTGTTCGCTAATGAGCAGAGGCCAGGCTAATCATCAGACCACTCTGTGTCCATTAAAGCTCAAAGATACATTTTAGGAGCTCATTATGCCTGTTTTTCCTTCATTATTTCTCTAACATGTTGTTCGCAGTCCCAGAACGTGCCTGTCATTCGATGTTCCTTCTTGCCTGTTTTCTATGTCTGACATAAATAATCACCAGTATATGCACCTGCATGGTATTTGGATGCAGCTTTATTGGCAGGCGGTCCCATACATAGAAATATGGATGTAACCTGGTCAATAATGTTTACCAGCCATCTGTGCTGTCCCCATCCTAAGCGCTATTTATTTCAACCTTTAATGGATATGTGTGTGTCTGGCTCTTGGAGGAGAAAAAAAATCTATAACGTTCTCAATTACTCTGTTAACTTAGCCCATGTCTCTGGGTTTATAACAAAAACTAATTGGAACAGTAGGTGGCGGTAATGTATTTATGTTTTAAGAAGGAAAAAAAAACTTTTCTAATGCATTTTAAACTCATTAGGTTTTACTTATTAGATTTTGTTAAATTATTTCTACATTATAATTAGCTTATAATGCACCTAAATGTTTTCTGAAGGCTCTGTTGAAAAGTTGCACATATAGTAAGTTCAGTGAGAATGACTGAACAATGATGTTCAGCTTGATGCTTGCTTGATTTTATGTTTCTTTTGGATTTAACATTTCCGAATTGATAAGAATTTAAGACAAGTAATTTTAAAATGCAAAAATATGAATATTTTCAGGTTTCTGGGCACCACCTAATGGAATAAGAGATTATCTTAGCATGGCCTAAAAGCTCCAGCTAAAATATTTCATAACTGATCTGAAGGAAACAATTAAAGAGGAGGAAAAATAAAATCTAGTGTTGAATTGAGATGAACAATTGATGGCTAAGGTGTTTATTGCCCATAACCGCATCAAATGTAAATAAAATAATTGTATTTTTTACATGTCATGAGGTATTTTATGGTGAATTCATCATTTCTAGAGACAATATTACATTTCAGCATGTATAAAGTGTTGATCCATCTTACAGCTTGCATCCAGTAGGTGGCAGTAAAGCAGCTTCAATGTTAAAATATGCTTTATGTGAATGTCCCTATGTTGAAAAGTTTGAAGAGTGTTGTTTTTACTGTATTGCTAGACATTAAATGCAGATTACATGTTCAATTGAGAACTGTGCTACTAGGATTTTAGGCCCCTGTTTCCAAGCTGTATTTAAAGGTACTTGTTTAATCTTAATAAGGTGCTGTTGCTTTTTCAGAAAATAGCTTGACTGATCATTCAGACATATGAACATATTTATTTCCAGTTTGAAAAAGGATGAACCTGAGTTTATGAAGCTATGTTTTATGCTTTGTGGACTTTTTTTTATCAATACCAACTATGCTTCTTACTGTGATCCGTAGTCAGAAACTAAACTACACAGTATTTGCTATGTTCATGTCACAGTGTACTTGTGGAAATTTCATTAGGTTTCTTTAATTCACTGTAAAACAACAAGCTGCCATTTTGCTCAGTGATTAGTTCTTCACAGTTGTCATTTCTTTGAGCACATGGAATTTGCAGACTGGTAATAGGATTAGTTTCCCCCTTGTCACCAATTTCTGAGCTGCATCAGTCTGCCTTACTGCACCGTAAGCATCATGACTGCTTGTATAACTTACTTTTTAATAGGCACTCCTTACACCTGGGCTTTTTGTGCCTGAAGCCCTGGATGTCTTTTGAATAGCCAAAGAATAAATAGTGAAATACATGTCTGCTAAAAAACTGCACCCATATCCTAAAATATCAATTAAACTCCAAATATCTATATTAAAACAAGCAGATTTGTTTATTTTTCTTTTGCATTTCATACAGTGAGCCCATTGCATGAAACTTCTCTCTGTCAAGTCTTGAAAAAACCAGGGCATTTGTGCAGAACTGAGCTGCTGCCTCAATAGAATCAGTATTTTTGCTCAGCTCACTTTATTAAAGCAGTCTGAAATGTTTGTCATCATTTGATGTACAAGTAAATATTAGCCTTTGGAAGGAATAACATGTAATACAAAAATAAAAAAATGTCAGTGACCTTTTGTGATTTCATTTAGGTTTTTTGGTTGTGCTGTAAAGAAACAGTGTCGCATTTAAACTCAGTTTCCACCAGAAACTATTTTTAGAAACACCAAAATGTATGTAATGATGGGACAAGCCCTCCACAAATACATGAAAAAAACTTAACCCAAGCCGGCTCTTAAGATTAGCCAATTTTCCAGACTTTAACAAATTACAGCTTTGGTTGAAGATTATGAAATAGTCCTAAAATTTACTTTCTTACCCTAATTCAAAACTCAATAAATAACTGAATCTTGAAGGAAATTAGTAGATTTGTTTCTGAGTTTTCCTGGCTGCTTTTAAAGACTCTGCAGACAGAAAATGTGAAGCACAAATGGCCTCAAAAAATGTGCTAGACTCTTTGTTGCCTTTTCTAAGAGGCTTATATCAGCAGAAAACAGGTGTTCTGCCTCAAACGTTTGATGGTTTGCACTGAGACATGTTTAACCCTAAAGAAAATTTGTCTTAAAACAATTTAAAGGTGGAGGATTTTGAATTCTTGTTTTACCTTTAAATGGCTGATCATTTCTCACTATCAACAACTATTCTATTGTTTCTTATTGCATTTTCCTCTTGTGGTTAATACTTAGTTTGCTTCTACTAGCTTAGATCAGTATGCTGCACCGAGTTGTTACTCTATCAGAAAGGGGGGGAAAAGGACACTTGTTTTTCTATTTTAATGTAATTCACTGCTTCTGTTATGCTATCTTTGCCAAGGCTCTAAAGAACGTTGGAATGCTTGGCGCTTGGTTTTAGGTTACAGCAGTTGCCGAGTGACTGACGCATGAGATGGATTGTTAAGACTGCTCACGGATAAAAGAAGGCCCGCCCTTTAAACAATTACTACTACCAAAACAACCCCTCCCCACTCAGTCATTCTCAGTCAGCCGCTCAAGGGAAACGGAGGGAAAGACCGTCACGTACGTCCTGAGAAACTGGAATCTTATTTCAGCCCTTTGGTGGGGGAAAAAATAAGCACATGGACTTGAAAGGGAGGCGCAGAGTGAGGAAGGAGAGCAGCAATGCGAGTGAGTACGTGGCTGGATTAGGAAAGAGGAAGATCACATGCTGCTCTGGCATGATAGATAAGTGCAAGTGAGTGAGAAGGAGAGCCGGGTAACAAACCGACCTGCTGCAGAACCACCAGAGCTTCAGGAGGAGCAGCAGCGTGTAGAACTGTTTGGTCTGGACCACTCTGTTAAGCTGGGGGAAGGACGCTCCATCCGGATCGCCTCAGACCAGCGGCGGCCGGTCAGTGGGATCCCGGTGGCTGACTGGAAAAGGTGTTTGTGCCTTTATGCACACAAGGAGTGGACACATGTCGTCTGTGTGGATGTGGAAGGAGAAATCAGAAGATGAGTATCATTCTTAAGCCTCGGTCTCGCTCCACCAGCTCTTTGAAGAACACAGAGGGGATATGGTAAACCAATAAGAAACTGTACCTTCTAACTCTCTTTTTCTGTTTTTTTAACTATTTTTTTTAGTTTGTTGTTAATTGTAGTTACTTTTTGTCACATTCTTTTCAGTTTAGGTGTAAATGCTGTCATCCTGCTCCTGTTTATGTCACAGTAGTGTTAGTTTTTTTTTCTGTGCAAGGCACAACTCATTCTTCTGTCAGAGGATGAGATTCCCTTTGACATCACCATACACTTGATTTGACAATCCAAGTGTTTCTTCCTCATTGCATTTTTACCAACATCTTATCAGCAGGTGAAGCAAAATGGGTTAAGAAAAATAGAGATGCTCCAATCAGAGTGTGGCTGACTTCTGATCCCTGTTATTTGTAAAGGCTTCACCAATCACATCTAATTTTAGCTAATTCTAATTTCTCTTCAAAAACTAAAAGAACTTTTAGTTCATTCAGAATGTTCTTCCTGATATTTGTACTGTAGTAGTCATTGTTTTTGTATTGTTTAGCTTTATGTTTGAAGCACATGCCTTGTGTTTTAAGAGAGCAGCAAAAGTATTTTATTATTTTGAAACAAAGACAAAACGATTATTGAGATGACATTTGAAAATCCAGCATTTTATTTTATTGCTATTCAGTAATGCAAACTCAGCTAGCATCACTGAAACAGTAATGTACATCTTCATCTTTAAAACTTTCCAGTTATGAAATGATTTACAAATCCACCTTGATGCATAGTGCATGGAAACAAAAATGATAAAATCACAACTTTTCTCCACATCATTAAATCTTATTGTTTTCTGTTGAAAGTTTTGGTGTCTGAAAACTTGAACAAATGTCTAGACATACCTGTAGTTATCTTTAAATAATGTCTTTTGTCTCTGTTCTTCATCTGGCCTATTTATTGTACACCTTACAGATGCTTTAAATAGCTTACGTTTAGTATTCTTCCAATTGTAGTCACATTGTTTGCGCTGATGCTAGTATGGAGGTGTTATTAGTTCACTGAAAGTAAAAACCAGCCGGTCACTGCTTAGATTCAGTGAAGTTGAAAATCATCTGATTCCAGAGTCCAGAGTTTTTGCATATCTACTGAAAAGCTAAATTTATCAGGAGTTGAATTCAGGATGCTAAGTGCTGCCCCAGGGGCAGAACTCGCCTTGCCCTTCCCCTCTTGTCTCCTATTCCCTCTTGTTGCAGCTTGTTCTTGCTTGTCAGTAAAAAAAAATATGAATTGTAGCTCCAACATTGAAGGTGAGCACCCACATATTTTACATTACTCTTTCAGAAGAATGATAACTGAATACAACTGTGGTTTGTACTCAATTAAAATATTCATAATGCAATGCTCATATAGTTGTGCAGGCTTTACAAGAGACGTGTATTTAAACCTGGTAGAGTCTTATAGTTTACCAGTCTGCTCTGCAACCTACTTAGCTTTTGTAAAATGATACATAGTAATCAGGTCTCATGCTGTCATAGTGCTTCTGCAGGTGTGACATATTACTGTATCTACTCAGTATACACTTTACTGAGTATCTGACTCAGTAAAGTGAGTGGTTATAAAACTGGTTTCAGTAAAAGAGCTGACTGCAAAATACCTCTTTTTTTTTTTTTTGCTCTTTTTAAAAGCTGAGAATCTGACAGTGTTTGGTTTGTATGAGCCATCTTTTTGAATGTCTACCAAAAGCAATACTCAGCTGGACAAGGCATACCGCCTACTCCATCTGTCCTGCCCTCCTTTATGCCATTTACTGTTTTGTGGGGGCTTCTTTCATTTAATTCTAACATTGCCTTTTTTCTTTCATGACAGATATCTGAGTGTTTTTGTAAGATGAAAAATATATCTCTGAGGGGCAGTATTATGAAGCGGATCCAAATATATGTGCTTAAGTCCAGTAAAAACATAAGTGTGTTGTATCACGATAGCTTATATTATGAAGTTACATGCGTGATTAGATGTCTTCAGGTTAACATGTTTTTTGTTTTTTTGCACAAACTCCCATGAACAGCTGTGTGAGGCTGTGTGCAGCTATGGAAGACAATGACAAAATTCAGCATAAAGAAATCCAAACAGACCTGTTTGTCTCAACAAGGCAAATAGATGTTTTATAATTGCAGATTGTTGTGTCCATCATTGTGTTTGTGGAATAAACATAGATCAAATCATTAGGAGATGAGAGGTTTTTAAATTTGGAGAAATAAGCAATAAAACATGGAAAAAGTGTTCATTTTAATGCATCTGTGTTTCCATCTGACTTTTTTCATGCCAAGAAATTTTAATGTGCAGTAAACATTGACTTATTGAATTATATTAAATTATTGCTGATATAAAGTTAATGAGGAACATATGTGACTGTAAAGCTCAACACTTTAAATTAGTAGCAAATACAAAACACATTTATGCAAAAATTTAAAAATGTTAGTTAAGTCAAATTTTCATATGTTTTGAGTTGTGTCCTGTGACGAACACTTTTCTATAATTAGATTTTCTTCTTATTGATAGAACTCTTTAAATTAAAAGTAATATAGGTCAATATAAAAATTGTCCTAAGTCTTGTGGTTTAGAAACTTTCTGGGTGGAGCAAAAAGCTCTAAAGTCAGCAGAGCTAGTGAGCTGAACATTTTAACCTTGGGGCTGAAGTTGTGAGTAGGACTTCTCAGCTGAGATTCTCAGAGAAAAGGTTTCAAACATGACCAATCTTTGTAACATATATTTAATTAAAATTTTATTACTGAAAAGTAACTGTTTATGATGTAGTCAATCTAATTATTTAGGGTTCTCTTTCTTTTATATATATGGAATAATACAGAAAAAATTATGAGAAAAAAAGAGAAGGTGATTAATAGTCAGGATACAATCAAGTGCGACCGAGGAGAAGTGACTTAGGATATAGACAGTATAGGACAAAATAGTTAACTAAATTAAATAAGTTGAGTAAAGTTATCCAAAAAGTTACCAGGCATTTATGTTAAACTTTCTTCATTTCAACTCAGATGCTGAAAGCCTATCCCCAAAGCATGCTTGCAAACTGCTGCATTAATTTTATTCTAGCAATTAGTTTTAACAGTTTTGACAGTTTCTGGCAATGACTGAGCATCGGGTCATAAGGCCTGACAGCGTATAGGTTATTTAACATTTCTTCTAAAATTAGCATTTAAGTAGCCCACTCCTAAGATGATGAATAGAATGGAAAATAGGTTCACAGCTAAGTGGACCTCCCATGTGTATTGGAGCTGAAGTGGCTCGCTTTGCATTTACCCATACGAACCAAAATGACGACGCATTGCCATGGTGACCTCTTTATGTGTCTCATGATTGGCTAACTTTTCTCAGTGTTGCAGCTGTGGCAGTAGGTGCTAGAGCAGTGTTACGACTGAAGACAAAAATTCATATTATTGATATCTCACAGAGTCTGAAGGAAAGAAGGGAAAGCAAGCCAGGGAATGAAACGCTGCCATTAATAATTGATTTGATTGCATCCTGCTATGTAAAAAAGGTCAACTGAGTAGAACTCGTCACCCAAGCAGTAAAAATTCCTACCAATGTTCCAAGAATTATGGCAAGAATTATTGCTGTTTTAAGATGACTTTTTTCAGCAAGATTTGCATGAATGAGTTTCAGCTGCCAAATATTTTTGAAAAGTTAGTCATTCCTCAGCTTGAATAGTTTTCTAAATGTACTCACAAAAGTACAAAGTTCTCTATAGAACTTTTTAGTTTGACAAGACATTGACAGGAAGACTCAGAGGAAAAGATGCTGGCTTTTTTTTAGATATCTTCACAGTTTGCATATTTTGCATTTAGGTTCCGCTTGTTTTTGAGAATATGTTGAGATGAGGAATTTTTCAGACTGAACACAGTTGAGATGCCTTAATTGAATGCTCACCACTGCAACAGTTGCAATCTTTTTTTAAAGAATATAGGATTAGTTATTAATTATGGTTATTTTTTATTTCAGTACATAGAATCACATGGAATATTTGATATGATAAGCATTCCTTATTAGATTCAAAAATGTCAATATCTTGTTGAAACTCTGTGTGAACTTGTGTTTGACACCAAACTGTCAAGTATCAACACAGTCTCTAAATCATGTAGCAAAAATAACATATTAAATGTATTGAAGAACTTTGATAATTATAACACAGTTATGTATATTTTTGGTCATTTGGTTTATTATTAAGCATACTATGATGAAGCTTAAACAAAATCACAAAAAAGTGGAGGAATGAAGGTAACTAAAAATAGCTCATGAATTTGTTAATTACGTAGATATATACATAGTTTTAAATACAAAACTTGAAGTACAAAGGGTTGAAATGGCAAGTCGTATATATAAAATCATGTATGAATTTCCTAAGGTTTGCACTGAACAAGAAGTTCCTCTCATTTTGAAAAAAAATGGCTTAGATTTCTCTCTTAAATTTTGTGCCAAAGACAAATTTGGCTATTGCTTCCTGTTGGGTATTGGCAAATCAACATATATCTGCCTTGACTTTTTTTTTTACTTCTGTGAATACATGTGCGTGAGTGTATGTGGGTGGGCAGTGCAGATAGAGAAAACAGGCGTTGTAGTTATCAGTGAATGGTCAGTCCTTATCTGCTTGGTCCGGTGTGCTTTGTGGTTGATGACCTTGCCACAAATTCTTTACCTCCTCCCCCAATCTTTTCAAACAAGATGGTAAAAGAAGAAAATGATTTGCCCTGAGATGAATAATAATATGTTGCAGGTTGTTAGCAACATATTGTTAGGTCTGTAAGTATGGCTTGCCTTTAACGTATAGCCAGTCGGCTTTGACCTGCGACAGTTTTACAGTCACCTGCTATTTGCTAAAAGAAGAAAAAACACATTTCTGTATGTGAACATAGAGACATACAAGATATTTATAATAGTATAGTAAAAATAATATTTTTAAGGCAATTTTTGGAACAATCTTTAATACATCCAACTGATTGGACAGTGACATTTCAAGTGGATAGTTTTCAGAGCTAAAATATTTATTTCTAAATCTTAGTAGATATAGAGCTTGCTATTACTAAGTATTTGTACTTACAAGTACTTGTACTTGTCTACACTGAATATTAACCATCATTTTTATTTTTTTTTATTAAATTTTACCCCCGCTACCTGTATTTGTGTTTGAGGACTAAATATTCGGCAGTCAACATCAGGCCAGTTATCTGAGCAGATAGCACAACTACATAACTAATAATAACAATAATTAAGTTAATATCAGCCTGTCGTAATTGGTGCTATTTTAAGAAGAACACAGCAACAGAAATTTATGATATTCCACTTGATTGCTGCTTTAAATCAACAAAGTTGAGCAGTCGGTTGTAAATTTTTCTTTGAGTCTCTATTGAAATAAAATAATCATATCACAGCTGTGTTAATCAGTATGTTCTAATATTTTAGGAGGAGTAGCATCATTGCTTTTTTGTTATAAAGTAATTATATCATGTTATGTCTTTTAATTGTATTTTTTGTATAAACTTTTCACTCAAGGTAATCATTTTATAATAATCTCATAGCAGCTCATTCCTCTAGGACACATAGCTGTCGGTACCCTGACATAAACACTGTGCTGCCATTTTAAAACTGTAGGTCATGAACATGCCACCAGACACAGTGCAACTCCTTCCTCGTGTCCTTTCCTTCTGTCTCCATCTATTTTTCACTGTTCACTCACCTCTTCGTCTTTCCTTGTTCTCCTCTTACACCAAAACAGAAAATGGTTAGTTCACTGATTCACTTTCAGCTCCGAGCTCTTACACAAAACTGCAGGCTGATGGGACAGAGCATAGTGTATCTTTTTAAGCAGATCAGCAAGGGTGAGGATAGATGGGATTCTGCTCCACCTCAGGGTGTAGCCATGAGAACAATGTTGGTCACATTACATAACACAAACATAGTTATGTGTCTCTTTTAAATGTGCAACTAAGTGCAAAGAGTGTGAGGTTTATTTATAACTCAACCAAGAACTTTAAAACAAATAATAATAAAAAAGATCTTATAAACCTGTCTTTATAAGATGTTTACAAGCTGAGTGCTAAAGCAGACAGAGGGAAGACGACTCCTGTTTTATTTTAGAAAGCTATGGACACAAAAGGAAGCAGTAGGAGAGATATTCCAGAGGTTAAAGCTGTAAAACGAAGATTAATGAATAAATATCAATATGTATTTTATGGAATTTGATTCCTTGTCTGGTTGGGAGACATAATAGTGAAATACTTTGGGGGGTTTTTATGTTTGTCAAATAGGACCAGGTGACCTCAGAAAGAGGCTGTAGATGAAACAGACTCACAAACTCAGTTTTAACCCTCAAATCAAATTATATCAACTCCTGACTCTAGTTACAAAGTGAAAAGTTCTGCAGAACATTGTTACAGGCCACTTTCTATATTAATTCGGTCTTAAAGTTTCAGTGTTAAAGCCACAATAAGTAGCATTTTTTTTTTGTCATTTATTTTCTAGGAGTGGTTTCTGTAAGTGTAAAATATGTAAGTTTTCCTACAGAAGGCTCTGCTCCTGAACTAGAACACAAAAAGATGTCAAAGTCCTGTTCTTATGTAGTGGTATCACTAAGAGCCACATTTGCAGAATGGCTGTTAAATGTAGGTCGTGTCCCAGAATAATTTGACAGCAGTACCCCACTTTGCCATTTTTTACTAAGTGGATCATTCAGAGTAGACTCGGCGTTTTGAAAGTAAGCAGATAAACTAATTCAGTGTTTGAGAGCAAATGTGAGGGGGGATGATGAAACTATGAAAAGGAATAGAAATGTGAAATTTAACAGCAAATTTGTCAACCAAAACCAGTCACTGAATGTACAAAGACTTAGGAAAATTGTATGCCAGTATAAATCAAAACTTCAAGTGGGGGAGAAAAAAATAGTTATTCCTGAAGAGTGCATAGTTGTTCCCTATTGTTGTTTAGTTGTTTTTTTAGAATCATTTTATTATTTTTGATGTGCTCATTTCTGGGAACTCCACATTGAAATGTATTACTTTGAAAGAAAAAAAGCAAACAAAAAACATCTGCATCAACCCCTGTAAATGCCTTGGGCTATTTGGTAGAACAACGATCGATAATTTCATAGAATACAAAGCTTTTCATTCAAAATGATTAAAGTAAAATAAAGAAACTTTGACATTTTTATTTTAAAAATAAGTATTTTGCAGAGCTAAACTACAAACAAATAATTACTAATGTTAGTTATAATAATAGTTGGAATAAGTCATAGAAAATCTGTAGTGGAAATTTTTTAATGAACTGTGATATTTATATTTTAGGGGTCAGTGCATTAGTTGTATTTTAGTCAATTTCTTCTTTGTAAGACATACGATCTGTGTGCTGTTGTTTTTTGTTTTTTAATCAGGCTTTAACCATGGCAAATGTCACTGTCGGATATTGGGAAAATGGGGGGCTGTCCTGTCAGCCCGTCAGTTCTCGAAACTACACAAAAACAAACTCATAAAAGCCCGCACAGGGTCAGTGCGACCTTGCTGGACCGCGCAGAGAAAAAAGTTAATGGGGTCCAAATGACCCCATTTCTTAAGACCACAGGAGGGTTGAAGGGTTAAAAGTGATGGAGAATGTTCCCATGGTTCAAAATCATTTTAAAGGGACAAAGACAAAGACTCTGTTTTAATGGACTTCAGAGAGTTTTTCCCACTCTCTGAAGTATTAAATAATGTAGCTTTCAAACCAAAAGCAATCTACACATATTTTGGCTTGGTGCGCTCCCAGGAACCATGAATAGATCCTGTAGGTTAAAAGTTTGATTTAGTAGATTGCAAAAGAAGATGGGTATTGGCTATGTTTATTACGACAACTACCATTCAATCAGCTCTCATAATGCACTTTTTATGCTAAAGCCACCAGTAGAAACATGACATTGGATGATCTTAACAGTTTTATGATGTTTTTGAAATAACTTAGCACATTTTTTTGAAACTTTGGAGGGTTTTCTTTTTTTTATTTTGGTATCATAATTGACATATTGATACCAAAAGGATTGTGCATTACACCATGTTCCAAATTATTATGCAAATTGTATTTAAGTATCATAAAGATTAAATGTTTTTGTTGTACTATTAAATTTATAGATGGTATTGTGTCTCACAGCTCTTTGAATCACTATAATTAATTTCAGAGGCCTGGGTTGATTAGTTTGCCAGGTGAGCTCAATTATAGAAAACCTACTTAAGAAGGATGTTCCACATTATTAAGCAGGCCACAGGTTTCAAGCAATATGGGAAAGAGAAAGGATCTCTCTGCTGCTGACAATCATCAGATAGTGTAGTGAGGTGGACAAAATATGAAAACATTAGATATTTAACAAAAACTGAAGCATTATCATCATACTGTGAACAGATTTGTGGCTGATTCAGAACAAAGATGGATTTGTGCAGACAAAGGCATAATGAGCAAAGTTTCTGTTAGACAAATTCGTCACATTAAGAGAGCAGCTGCTAAAAGGCAAAGGCAAACTGTTTACAAAGCAGCAAACAGTTATTTGAAGCTGCTGGTGCCTCTGGAACCTCAAGGTGGAGGATCCTCCAGAGGCTTGCACAACAAGCCTCTATTCAGCCACCCCTAACTGGTGCCTGCATGAAGATTAATTTTCAAACAGACTTATTCACTGATGACTGCTGTGCAACCCTGGATGGTCCAGGTGGATTGGTGGTGGATGGCCACCACATCCCAACACAGCTGTAACGTCAGCAAGGAGGTGGTGGAGTCATGCTGTGGGCTGAAATCATGGGGAGAGAGCTGGTCGGTGGGAAAATGACCTCAGCAAAGCATACGGACTTTCTGACTGATCATTTTCTTTCATGGTTCAAAAAGAAGATTTTTAGGAAAATCTGAAAAATGTCACTTACATAATAATCTGGAACACGGTGTATAAATGACACATGATGGAAGTTTTAAACAGCATTTGACTTGATAGAGTGCATAACAAATTTAGCCACATATTTATTTAAGACTGACAGCTTTTGACAAAATACCAAGTTTTTAAAGAGGTAGTGATCTCAGAAACACTTGCTGCCTGACGTCCATCCATTTATTATCTATAACCGCTAGTCTGTGCTTGAATTTTTTTTTTTCTTTTTTACTTTTTTTTTTTTACATTAGTTTATGGTATTTTTTTGTAGATTTCAACATCAAGTAATGCTGAATTTGCTGACCTAGATCAAAAGTAATTGGTACCTTTTCACTTTACAAGTGTTGGACTTCTTTTCTCTCCTTTATTCTTTATTGGCTGCTGTTTAAAATATTTGCTCTGTTGGGAGAAAAAAAAACAGATATTCCAACTATGATGTCAATGTTGGTGCAATACTATGCTAACTTTGCTCCAAGAATTATTTGTTCTTCCAGTGGAGGGATGGTGTGTCTATAGAGTAAAACCACACATCCAGTCTAGGTGACACTGAGCTTGGGCTTTGACGTCAGAGTGCGATCAGATGTTAAACATATGCTAGAGGCTTTGTGTCAACACTTTCTCTGTCTCAGTTTGAGATATTTTCCTTGTTCACATACAGGATGTGCTTATTCATGTGCACTTACCACACAGAGCAGCTGCATGACGAGCTGACCTGTGTTAGCAGTGATGACTTATCTCTCACTAGTGTGAGTCGGGGCTCTCACACTTGCAGTAAAGACAGAAGGAGGATTACTTGGCTTGATAAGAGTGTGAAGATGGGTGATATGAGAGAGGTTCTGACTGATTGGTGTTCTTTGAGAGGGTGGAGAGCAACTTTTGAGAAAAGTTACCAGAGTCATTTCGACTGTAGCACTTTTGTGTGTCTTTTTTCTTTTGTCTAAGAACTTAGAGAGGAGACCAAGGACAATACAATTGCCCTTTGCTCCAGGCAGGCGGCCAAACTATCCTATTCCCCAACAAAAGCTCACTCTGTCAGCTTCTGCCATCAGTTGTATCACAGGAAGAAGGTAGATCATTTAGCCCTTTAAGTATTCTGGAAAATATGCTTGGCATGTCCTGTGTTGCAGTGTGGCTTTCGAGGAGCTTGATAAGATCTGACGACAGCTAGATATTTTACAGATTGCACTAATCACAATTCTGTAGCTATTTTTTTTTTATCTCCAGTGTTTGTAAAGAGGACAGTGATATAATCAGATACAAGAACACCATTTACTGTGTCCACACTTTAAACTTTAACATCTGTTAGAGATTAGTTTGTTTGGTGTGGCTAACATGGCAAAATGTCAGTCTTCAAATTTATCTGCTACAGAATGTAGATATTAACACTGAGTAAAAAGTTGACAACATTTCCAAATTCAAGGATTTTCATGACAAACAAAGCAACTTTTCTGTACTCTGCTTGACCTTTTTAATTTCTCAATTTATTTCTTGTTAGATAATATATCAGTTGTACTGTTGGAACTTATCCACAGATACATTTAAGAATGTGCATTCTTAAATACATTTAAGAATGTGCATTCTTAAATACATTTAAGAATGTGCATTCTTAAATACATTTAAGAATGTGCATTCTTAAATGTATCTGTGGATACATTGGCTTTACTTTAAGACTGGCTTTAAGTAAAACCCATACTCTCGATTCTCTACTTTCTCATACAAAGTAGGCTACATATTTGCAAGCCAGGGTTTTCCCCATATCTGCAGGCATTCAGTAACTTTACCTGAAGGTGTCAGGTTTTATCTTGGAGTTAAAGGAAAGGAGCCAGTTTACTTTGAATGAATGCTTCTATTTACACAGCTACATTTAATGTCGGGGGACTTTTACCAACATATAACCTGTGTCTACACACCATAACATTTTAAAAAGATTTCATTTCAATAAGTGTTCACTCTGCATATTTTAGGCTGTCACACATGCACAGGCTTGCAAATTCTTCAACAGTATTAGAAGTGAACCAGTGCTGGATTGCAACTTTAGTTTTTATTTGTTATGAATTGCTATGATGATTATGATAAGATAAGGAGACGTCATCCTCCTGGGTATTACGTATTGTGTTGAGGGGAATCCCACACTGACCTTAGCATCCTTCCCAGACCAGATTATAGGATTGCGTCCCAGCGTTGGCGATGAGGCAGATGTCTCTGTAGATATGCATTAGTCATCACTTGGGTGCACAATCACCTTGGAGACTAAGGAGCTCAGCATGACATCCTAATAGGAAGTGGTGTCACTGGTTAAGAAACACTGCTTAGCTGTGAGTCAGTAGCAGTATCAGAACTGAGGTATTCCCTGTGGCACTGAGGAGGGTTGGCATAAAGCATGCTGAGTGTGGTTCTGTGTGAACAGATTTATATGTTCCGGGACTAGTGAGAAAACTTGCTGTGATAAATTATAAGCGTAAGTGATTGAAAATAGAGTAGGAGCCCACTTTTGTAACCACATTCCCATGATTTGATGTGTCTTTTTTAGATATATTTAGTATCGATATCAATAACTATGACCACTTTATACAACATCATGGATAACATCAACATCACTCACTTGAATTCCAGACATATTCAAAATGTTGAACATTATTGAACAGTGCTACTATAAAAAGATAACTACAATGCTGTGTAAAATATTTATGTCCAATGACCAACTTTTATCTGTTCCTTTTTTCTTTGCCTGCAGCTTTGATGTGGACAATGGCACGTCGTCGGGTCGAAGTCCCCTGGACCCAATGGCCAGCCCGGGCTCAGGCCTCATCCTGCAGGCCAACTTTGTCCACAGCCAGCGGAGAGAGTCATTCCTCTACCGCTCGGACAGCGACTATGACCTCTCCCCCAAGTCCATGTCCCGGAACTCCTCCATTGCCAGTGACATGTGAGTGGCACAAAGACTTTCCTTTCCTTTATAACATTTAGACAATCCACCCAAATAAAATATACATCTGTTAATCTCAGTGGGGGTGTTTGGTGGGTCTGTCACAGCTGGATGTTTTAAGGACCTGTTCTAGACCTCAGGGGATGAGTGGATGAGCAGCAGATGTGTTTGTGTGGTGTCACATATCCTAACCCTAACTCATACCCATTTAATTGAGTAAGCATGTGGCACAAACACATTTTGATGATATGCAGCATCAAATAGTCACTTTCCTGAAAAAATGGCCCAAGTCATTTTTTGCCAAAATATGATTTAGACCAAAAAGGGGGAAAAAAGACACTTTGGCAAAATATGACTTAAATCATTATTTTAGGAAGCCGACCATATGAACTTTGCACTGAAGTAGTTTTATTTTAATATTTTTGAATGGTCTTACACAAGATATCAGGCCTTTTTTAAGTTCATTTAACTAAATCTCTTTTTTTTATGGTTTAGGAGAACAGGAAAATCTCATTTGATTTTTATCCCACAAATACCAGTTCACATGCTGGAAATGCATATGAATGAAATGTTGTAGCTGGGGTGCTTTTGCAACAGGATAGCCATTGTCATAGTAACACACACCTGTTCCTCTGCATCTGTTGCCAGTCTGTGTGTATCTTTGTCTTCAGTTTATTGGTTATGTCAATAGTAGCTGTAGTTTCCAAGGCTTTTCAGCTCAACTTTAATGAGCCACAAACTTTAGGTAACCACTTGACCCCGAAGGCAATCAGTGCAATCAAACATGAGTGATATTAATATTTAATCTGTAAAGTTAAATTTCAACCAGAAGTGCTTAAGCCTTGAAGACAAAGTCAAATTTTTTCAATAGTACATTTAAAAACAACAGTTGACCAAAGTGCTGGACAGCTAAAGTAACAAAATAATTGAGTAATTGATAATAGAGCCAATTGTTTTCTGACATCTCAACAAAAAACAGCTTGAAATAATCTGAACCTTTCCTTTAAAAGAAGAGAAGGAAAGCAATGGGGAAAAGTTTAGGGATGTTTTCACAGGTGCATAGAAAGCTTACATTCTTCACAGCAGCCTTGCTGTGATTAAGCACAAAAAATTGGTTCTGATGCTGAAATGTCGCAGTCATATTATGATTGCGACATTTTCTGATATCTTCCAATATATTTTTCTTATTGTATTTTCACTACGCTGACTCCCGCTCCATTCTAGAACATTTTAAACTTTAATTATTTGTTTTTAAAGCTTTCAATGGCCTTGCTCCTCCTTCTTTATCAAAGTTGTTGAGCTTTTCTGTTTGCAGCAGGTCTTTGAACTCAGACAGTTACTTACTATTCCACAGTACAAACATTGGGGTGCCAGAGTTACACCGTATCAACAGCTTAATAAGTTCCAGAGCACTATATTGTCAAATTTCAGCAAGATGGGAGTTTCCACTAATATAGACTCCACTTTCTTTATCTCTTTCAGTCATGGTGACGATATGATTGTAACGCCATTTGCACAGGTATGTGAATTTGTCTTAATGTTGCATATTGTGATGATCAATGCTTGATTAAATCCTAATCAATTGTATCCTGCTCTCAGGTTCTTGCAAGCTTGAGAACTGTACGGAACAACTTTGGTGCATTAACCAATCTACAGCAAGACAGAGCATCTAATAAGTAAGTTGCTTTCATTACTTATTATTACTGAGATAAAACGAGTGGCGTGGCATGATGCAGCTCCTAATGTCAGGACCTGCCCAAGGCATAATCAAACTAAGCAGCCGTTTAGGGCCCCGGGGCCACTAAGGGGCCCCCTCCGTGGAGCTGATTTTTTTTTTTTTTTTTTAATAATTTCTGTCAATTTAATATCAAAACACACAATTTCACTAATAAGTGACTTATTTTTACAATAATAAATATTTGATAATGTATGTAGAAATGATTATTTTATGGATAAAAAGAAAAAAAAAATGCTCCTATGGCCCCCTGATGGCCGCGGTAGGTACCGCACGCTTCGCCGGTGCTGTGCAACGTGCAGAGCATCCAAACGTCCAACGCTCTGGTCAGAAGTTAAGTAGGCAAAACAATGTCTCAAAAAAGGACTTATCCTTCAGAAAGAAAAGAAAGAGGAAGAATAGAAAAAAGCCAAGGTAAAGGTTTGTTTTAATGTGCCTTGGTTTTGTAATGTAAAAGATTTGGAAATCTGCTAATAGAAAATTAGCCTGATAGCGACCTGGAACGGTCCAGTTCAACAGCCAAACATTTATGCTAGTGTCTTTGCGTGAAGCTGAGTTTAAACTTTTAATAAGTTGATTCTCATGGTTGGCTCTGCATATTTCTGAGGTATATATTTCCGTGTTTGATAACAGTAATTAAAACTTCTCAATGTTTGACATTGTCTAGCAAAATGTTTTTACGTCAGGCTACATAGCTGCTACTTCGATGCTGTAGTTGGGGTTTTGTTTTGCTCCTGAGCATAATCATTTTATGGCTCAAACAAACATTATTTTTACATCAATTTCTAAGTTATGTGAAACTTCTGTTAAAATCATTTGAAGGCACAGAATCAGTCCAGTACCGGTACCGGTCCGCATTCACAGGGGAGAAAAACTCACGGGTATGAATAAAATTTTTAGCTATTGGAGTCACGCTTAAGAGAAATGTATTTTTAACAAAGAATGTCATGAATATGTGTGTATGGCTGCACCGATTGCAGTTTCTGGACGGTCCCTGGTTTACCGATCTTTAAAAAGCCCAACCTGCCGATTTTGATTTTGGCTGAAATAATTGTTTTTGTCTGAAATGCCACTAAATATAGCAAGAAAGTCACAGAGTTGGCAACAGTGGGGTGAATATTGTTAACTGCAAACATGCAGATCTGACCTGGTGGGCCAGTCTGTCAGACAAACCTCTCACTGCAGAGCAGCAGAGGACAGAGGCTGATTTATAAACCTTTGCTGACAAAGATAAGATTAGGGGATCAGATCAGCGTCACGTGCAAGGATCAGCCAATCACCGATCCCCCAAAATTAAGGAAATCAGCACCTAGAAATCAACTGGTCGATAAATCAGTTGGCCAGTTAATGTATCCTATATTATATAATGTAAACAGCACTGCCAGAGATGTTATAAGTTTATAGCAGATGTGTGAATGATCTAATGATCAAACTGCTGATTGCAGCCAGTCGACATTGCTAGCAGAACTACAGGGCCCCAAAAACCAAATTTCGCATAAGGCCCCATGGAAGCTTGGGCTGGTCCTGTCCAATGCATTTATATGTTCAGGATCCTACAGGAAGTTGACCAGTTTGTTTAGTCGGGGATATTGCAAGAAATACAGTAGTGCTGTGAGCTGAATCACAGTGGTTATTATTTTTTTTTTATTATAAAACGTTGAATTCCCAGTTATTAAATTCATGTTGTATTTGAGCCAATGGATCCCTCAAACACACTCGTCTTGTACAGTTGGCTGTGTCTGCCCTCTGCTGTTCGGTTTTAGTACTGCAATAGCTCCTTGAGGTATTTCTTTACAGAAGCTCCTAACAGTCAAGGTTCTTTGCATTTACTGAGCCAATGCTAGATGTTTTTTCTTTGTTATGGATTGCCTTTCAATATTCTACAAAATGTTAAAATTTTAAAGTGACATACTAATATTATGTGCCTGTTTATGACAGGAGATCACCCATGTGTAACCCACCCCCTATAACCAAGACCACCTTTACAGGTAAGAAATTTAAACAAGAAATGCAATGAAAAATTATTTCAATGTTATCCACTATATTTATTTTCACAAGCAGATCTTCACATCTTCTGTTTCCATCCTTATAAATATTCTTATTTGATTTGGAAAAAAGAAATTTGCTTTTTTTGTATTTCACTATTGATTTACTTTTTCAAATTCTAAAAATTGCTTAGACAGATGACAAGACGAAGTATTCATATTCATGGTGATGAAGTATATATTTTTTCAGACATAGACATATCAGTGCCAACATAAAAAAATAATTGGTTATTGAATGTGTATTCATATCTGTCCTTCACGTGTTAGATAGTCATCTTTCACTGCACAACCTGCCTGGTCTCTTCTGAATGGGTTTCCTCAGGATGGCATTGTGCCGTCTGAATCAGATGGCTAGAAAAAATTCACCCTTGACAGTAGGTGTAACCTAGCTCATGTTTGCCAAGACACTCCATATGACTTTCAAAACCGATAAACCTTTCATATTTCCCATTTAGTATAAGGATCATGATAGTTATGACATCCACAGAACCAAAAAAAAAACATTTTTGCATAAAGGGAAAATATTTACTGGTTTTACAAGTACAAAACAGTGTACTCAAAATAATGAATGTCTTACATTTCCCTTCAACATTAAAACTGTATCTAAAGCAGTTCTCTGAGTGTCACATCTGAAATCATTCATGACCTGCTTGTATATCGGGGTCCCAGTGACATTGTGCTATATTTAGCACACAATCCTATTGCTGCAAGCCATTATTGCTCCTGCCATAAAGTGGTGACGGCTGTGAGTCATGGGCATCATGACATCAGAGTATTGACCGATCATCATATGCAAAAGCATACTGACTCTGCAACAAGCCAGCTTGCAGAGCAAAGCAATAAAAGAGCATAATTAATATTATCTCAATGATTTTCCCAGGAGCAATAAAGTTGCAATTTGATTTGAGGATCTTGGGGTTTTCTAGTTTTACTAGATTTACTTGTTGAAATACTTTAGGAAAATTTTTAAAAGTCTGAACTAACCTAAATTATAATAATATACATATTATTTAATTCCCATAATATAATTTCCATAATAAATTGATAGAAAGGGTAGAATTTACATAGAGGAAGAAAAACAATTCATGGTTTGCAAGACGTTTTGCAATTAACAATCTGAAAAGTGTGCCTTGCACCCTACAAAATGTTGATAAAAGTAAAAACTGTTTTATTTTCCTTCGTTGCTCACCACAGTGAAGTTTGTAGCTAAAATGTATGAGAGTTCACATGATTTTACGTTGATCAAGGGTCAGCGGTCCTCCTTTTCTTGGCTTGTCCCATTCCTCCCTTCTTGCTACTCTTTGAATGTCATTCCTTTCCATTGCCAGTCCGACTCCGCTGTTAAGCTGTTCCATAGTTTGGCTCCAGCCCTGCGTCTGTGTCTGCAGAGTGGCCTCTCCGAGCGCCGGTGTCTGATGTCGCACTAAGCATGAGAAGAATGTCATTGACGTCAGTGCAGTTGCTGTCAGAAAGAGTAGCACCCGAGCCACTGACACCACACCGAGGGAGAAAGACGGTGACACAAAAAAAGGGAGGCTGAAAGGTTGAAAGAAGAGAAGCAAGAAAGGGGGGCAGAAGGAAGGATGAGCAGTGGAGAGAGCATAAAATGCAAGAAAGGAACGAGAATGTGTTAAAGGCAGTGAAGCAGGAGAGACTGGACTTTTGCATGTGAGATAACAAAGGTTTAGAGGTAGAGTCAAGAGTAACAAAAAATAGACCTTTCAAAAATGTGCAAGAGTGCAGCAGTCCTTTCTGAACATATTGTATAATCTTAAAACACATTGCAGATTAATTAAACTGAAAGTGTTCTTATAATTCAAAATATTAATGAGATAAAATGTACATATGCAATTGCAGCAATAAGACATCAGTAATTGAGTGTCTTAAAAAAATAACAGAAATTCCACGTTTAGCTGCTGCTACATTTAGGCATACGAATAAATGAAATAATACATCTCCCAACTTCTTCACCTCCACTTCCTTTCACAAAGTCTTAAAATCCTTTGCTTTCTTCATTATGAAGGGAATCAGTACAAACTGGTGTCTGGCAAGGTGACATTTTCTGTTCTGTTTTGAGACAAAAAAAGAAAAATGTGGAAAGCTTGTGATGCTGAAACTCATCATATTGTTGTCAACTACCTTTCTGTTTTTGCTGGTGTTTGTATGCTGAGCACATATAAGCATGCATGCACACACAGCGTTTGGAGTTGCAAGCTCTGGTTCCTCTTCTTATTTTTATTTTTATCCACTCCATGTTTTGTGTGCCTCCCTTCCCCGTTCACGGCGCAGTCCTCTCAGGCTTTAGGTACAGCTTGGGGAGAGCAGCACGTTTGGCTACCAGGGACGCCGAAGCAACAGCAGCCCACCATCCTTACCCCCCCACCTATTTACACAGCATCTGTAGGATACACCATCCAGCACAGACATACAGCGCCAGCTTGTACCCACTTGCTTCTTGGACACTGTGGATGGTTTTTTTTTTTTTTAATTGGCAGGGGGGCAAAGGAGACAAAACCAGGATGTGTTATGGGTAGCTTTTCAACTGGTGTGTGTCTGCTTGCTTCTGAGTGTGTTTGTGTGAAATGTCTTCCTGATGTTTGACCATGTCTTGGTGCGGTGGAAAATGCTGGGACTGTGCTGGACAGTTGGACTCCTGTGGACGCTGACTGGCTCTGAGGTGCTCACCGGATCATCATCTTCTTCCCATCATCCCTTTCTCCTCTCTGTCCATCCGATAGCAGATATGGGCCTGCTAAACAGACTTTTGTTCATCCTGCTACATGACTGGAATTACACTTCCTCTAAGAATGAGAGAGTACACTCTCTACATCTTGCTGTGTATGGCTGCTCATGAATGAGTCTGACAAGTTTCTATATTCCTACTGCTGTTGCGTTTAGTCCGTGTGAACATCTGCTGAGGCTTAACATCTGGGCAAAGAACTAGCAGGGTGGCAGATCGCCACCCGTCGACAACCACAACACTCCAGGGGACTGTAGCTGAGTTTGCATTTAAGGAAAAATCCAAGGTTGAGAGTGCAGAACTGAACTTTTTGCAAAAAGTCAGCGAGGTTCGCTCCAGCTGTGCTGCAAGGTGGCATACGAAGACAGAGAAGGCCCCTCTCCCAGGCCATCACCGCTGGCTCACCTGTTCCATTATGAAGAGTCACCCATATGTTTACTCGGGGTATCCCAGCTTAACCGTTTGTGGGGTGGGAGACCCCGGACCAGCCGCTAGTCCTCTGAAGCGGGCCCTCACTGACCCGTTGCCCTCCTGTCTTGCCCCCGCAGAGGAGGCCTACCAGAAACTGGCCACCGAGACCCTGGAGGAGCTGGACTGGTGCCTGGACCAGCTTGAGACACTGCAGACAAGACACTCGGTCAGCGAGATGGCCTCAAACAAAGTAAGGATGTAAAAATGTTTTTCTGCTCTTAGATATTTATCTCTTTGCAATGTCTGTTGATAAGACCAAATAATAATAACAATTTAAAAATTGATATACTAAGTTGTTCAAAACATGGAGAAGCTGGTTGCTCAAAGAGTTAATTCAAATATTTTTTTATTTGTTATTGGTCATCAAAAAGCCTATCTGAACTTGTCCATTGAAGTTTATAAGTTGGGTGTGGTGGTATAAATTTATGGTATTCAGGATTACATATGTGTGTTCCATACTTTGCATCTATTAGAGTTGCATATATCTGTAAGCAACGTCTGCTACAGAGAACCAACGATCACATTTGACTGGCCAAAATTTGTGGCCTTTTAATTTTGTGAAGTTTTGACCTCTGGATGCAGATTTTAAACGATTCCAGTTTCTTTTTAGGCACAAAAATAATATGCAAGAACAGCATTGTACAAATTTCCTGTAAAGAAAGATTTTACTACTACTTTATAACAAAGGTGAAGTGATTAAAAGTTGGCATTTAAAATTTTAACGTTATGCAATTATTATGACTGTCTTAAGTTCCCAAAAGAAACCAACATTTCAACATTCCTGCTTGTTCCATAACTCATAGAGGTTATGAGCCTTCCTGTTGTCTACTGAAAAGTCTTGCTCACTCTCTTGCAGCCTTAATAAACCTGACATGTTTCTGTATGTCGCAGAAAATGTGTTTCCCTTTTTAAATATCATGTAAGATCTCTGTGGTTCCTCTTTATTTTAAATCACTCAAATCCTCACCCTGCTGTAGCCAGACTGGTAATCCCGAGGTGTTATGTTCACTGATAGGAAAAAGATTGGATTTCTGAGTTTCTGACTGTCTGGAAGGAGGTCAGGGTCAATTGACCCTAAAATTAGACTGTTTTTCTGTACTAAATAACTGTATGCTGAGGCTGCTCAAATTTGAGAGTGATCTAAATCCTTTTCAAATAATTTCTGAAAGAAAATAAATTTTTTATTTGCTGTCAGTCCTCATCCAACACCTTTTCCAAGGACACTCCTCTTGCAAATACTCTGTTGAGTGCTGTTTATGCTGGTATGTTGTCGTAGACAATAATGTAGTTGTTTGATTGCTCGCATGCTGTGTTCCTGTTAGCATAATGCTCATGGTCAGCACATCTTGATAAATAAAGCAAAGGACAGAAAGCCCCAGTATATCATGCACTGTTGATTTTATTGATTGTAGGATGTGTAGTAGCTACACTACAGTTTTACTTAAATAATGTCCCCCTGTCTGAGTGTGAGCCTCTTAGGTAGAGATAGGTAGCGCATCAACATCAAAAGTTCATTTGTTTGTGTTGTTTTCATGTTTCTTAGTGATAGCATTGTCATGCAGGCAGGGAGTCCAGGTATGAGCATGCTCAGTTGCCTCTAGTGTGCGTGTGTGTGTGAAAGAGGTTGCTGCATCGCTTTGAATGTTGATGAGCACTGAGTCCTCGTGATGTCACACACCGTGATGTCACAAGACCAGAGATGAGGAGAGATGGCGAGGGCAGACAAGACAAAGGACTTGCACAGTGTTCACCTCTAATATTAGCCCATCCACAACTTGGCCTCATTTAGACATGAGGAGATTTCTAAAAGAGATGAGAAATCAAGAGTACAGCTCTGCCTTACCGTCGCTCACCAACAGCGCTATCTCCAGTTGTCATAGTAACAGCCACAGGCCCGGCCGCCCTGCTATTTCTCACTAACTCACATACATACACAAACATCACAGGTAACGAATGCATCTTTATTCATCACCTGGTGTCTGGGGCCCGCAAACTTTTTATTTATTTTTATTTTTTTTGTTTTTTCTCAACATAACTCTTAAGACATTTATGAAGAAACGTTAGAGATTAAAAGAAAACAATCACTCCGAATTCCCTTAAAATAAATGGATTCAATTATAGCAAAGCTAGCCTTCATTTTCTGAAATTTTTAATCTTTAAGTATGTTAATAAAAAACCTGCACGATGATGCAAATTGTGCCCTAAAACTTTTGTTTTACTTAGGCTGTATTCACGAATTGCATGCTTCCTGTAGTTTTTCACATTTCAAACACTAGCTTCACATTCATGTTGTATTTATTTTAAAGTATCCAATCAATCGTTTTAATTGATGAGAGCTCTGTTTTAGAGAGATCCTTTGCGTTTGGCTCTAATTCTTTTTCTGCCTCTGCTGAGAGAACAGTGTGTGCTGCTTAAGTCTGATCGCCAGTTTTGGAGGTCACTGTAGATAAAAGGGGAGAGATTTTAGAAAGTGTCACTTTGGCCTGTTTTAAGGGATAAAGAGGGATTTTCACTGAATGCTTGGTTTCTCTTTCGTTCATAATTGGTGATGCATATGAGTATGAAGCCCATAAACCAATGTTTTGAAAGAAAATTTTGCATTTTCTAGGGATGACCCAATTTAGATTTCTTTAATAGCATGTGAGTTCCTGAAAAATATTTGAAAATGTCATTGTCCACTTTTTGTTGAAATTTTCATCTAATAGTCCAAAATAATGGAATAAGGCATTTATCTTCTGTTTCGCACATCTCTTGAGTTTTTGTCCAGCTCATTGATTATTTTGGTTTTTATGTTACTAACCAATGAACACCCACAGTCAAAGTTCAAAAAAAGGTCATTTAACCCTTTTAGATCATTCTTACTTCTGTTTATATTGTCTGAATTGAGATGCCAAAGAAGTAACAGTTTCTATTTTGTCAATTTGTGAAAATTAAGGGTAAAAACCATTTTGATTGTTGGGATTTTTTTTATTTATTGATAAAGTTACTCCATAAAAACAAAAAGCACTGGAATTAGACTGAGTGTACCAACATTTCAATTAAATCCAATAAACAGAGGACAGAGGTGCAGTGACAACACTTCTTTAACATCCAATATAGTGCATATATATATATATATGTTTATGTCTCTAGCTCTTCTAATTATTAAAGAATAATGTTTGAGCATACTCATTTTTATTTTGTGAAATTTTTGAAGTATATCTCAAGAGAAAAAACAATTGTTTATTTCATACCCAAGATGTTTGATCATTTGGACAAAATGACCAACAACAGCTGTCTGTAGACGATTTAGCGGGGGCTCTGATACTTAACATTTAAAAATGTGATAATTGGGACCGAAGTATATGAAGCCAAGTACAGCTTTCAGCTTTGTTAGTTGAATTTTACTGTTATGTCTTCAAGTCTCATAATAACAACAATGCAGCCTCTAAAACAGGCCTTTACTGTGTTGCTTAGTGACTATTCTTACATCTAAAACTCATTCTATAGCAGCTGAACTTCTTGTACTTTCTCTTTTTTAAGGTTGGTCAGAAGTAGTTTGTTTATGTTTATGTTGTATGTCTTCATGTTTCCTCTTTATAACAACTGTGTGGAATGGAGTATGAACTGTGCTGTATTTGTATGGAAGACAGGGACTGCAGTCTGTCTGTGTTGTGAAGCTAGGGGGTGTCTGCTGCCAGATTAAATGCTGAATGTGAGAAGAAAAAATCAACAGAGACACCAAGGTGTTGAGGGCTATATACAGCAGGGAATGGGTATTTTTGGCTGCTCCTCTGAGGAACAAATTACACACAAGTCACAACTAAGATAGGTGTGACACTTTCCAATTTTTACCCAATAGTGTGCGCTCGCACCTCTTGACTAAGCTGGTGCTTTTGTACGTGTGTGTTTGTGACGGTAAAAGTGAGTTACACAGGGAGGGGTGTCTCTGAGCTCTATTTCTGTATTATTCATTCTGAGATGAATTGCAAGCGTTTTAGTGTGCATCTGTGTGTTTGTGTGTGGAGAGCTTGTGCTGGCCTGCTTAGCTCTGAGTTAGTCAAAGACTCTGGATGTCAGTTAGCAGGTGGTCTCATCTGCTCCAGCGTAGCTGTAAATTACTCACAGTACCAGGCTGGCTGCTGAGTCTGGGTGTAAAATAAGCAGAGACATGCTCGGTCTCATTTCAATCCATGCAACCGCTGTGCCCTCACTAAGATAATGCATGTATGCACACATATAAATAAATAAAAAAAAAGATTTCCTTCTCATACGTGTTCAATGACTTTAGTAGTATCGCTCAAGATCGATGTTTACAAGTAAATTCATGAAATGACACTTCCAATGTAAATGTTTTAAATCAAGTGTCGTAGCGACAGGCAATTAAACCCTCCATAATGTGACATAAATAATAATGTGGAATATTTTAGCAATTCTTTTGTTTATTTCTACATCTTTAGGTTTTTTTTCCAATTTTCTTTTGTAGCATTTGAGGAAAGACTATATTCTCGATCTTTACCAAGACTGCCTCAATACATTTCAGTTGTACGTATCTAGGTGCATATTAGCGCTTTTTCTTTGAAACCTCCCCTGAAATTGTTTCCCAGTACTGTACAAAGAACAGTCCTTCTCTCCTTTTTGTTCTACAGTCATGTCTTGGATGATTTAGTTAGGTTTCGACACTAATTTAATGTCCGTTATTCTCTGATATTAAACAGCGCACATTTATTTGCAATCACAAAAACAAAAATAACTGGTCCCTTTCTCATTTTAGAAAAGGTTTTAGTTTTGGGAATTTTGATCTGAAAATGTTCTGTCAGCTACTTGGTCAGAAGAATAAAACACATTTATGTTAATATAACAAATATATGTTATTTAAGCTCCTAGGTTTTGTGCGCTTCTCTGGAAAATGTTCATCCATATTTTGAATGAAAATTCAAAGCAACCTGTGTTTTAAAAGGTCTACTACATCTGTTTTGAAGTGAAGCCTTTTGAGTGCAGTGAAAAACACATTGGGCAGTTTCTGTACTGCTGAGCCCACTTCAGATAAGTGACGCTCATTCTTTTTGTAAGATTGATGTGTCTTTTTTCCCATATTTACATCATCACATCATTGATGCGAGCGTGACTCACCGCCCATGGATACTGGGGTGGAGGGTGACCTCAGATTTTTTATTGTTACTGCAACATGTCGGATGAGGTAGCCCGTACTTTTACATCATGCTGCACACAAGGTGAGGCTACTCATTTGTAATCACAAGCACTCATACCGTTTTAACAGGATCACGCAATATGGATGCACTTTTTTTACACATTACATGCATGAAACAACATCCTGCTGTACTGTAGGAATTAGAGGAAAGGGAAAAAGCGTAGATTTTTCCACTGACTTCAGTGGTGGCCAATCAAGCAGCAGGTAGTCTCCAGTCTGTTCCAAACCAAGCCAATCAGAGGTGATGATGAGCTCAGACTCTCTACCCTGATTTGCTGCCGTTGTGTGACATGGTGAGAGAGGCAGCCTGTGCTCTTCACATGGGAGAGTGTGTCATACACACAGAAGCAAGCAGTCCGTCCTGTTTGGGAGGAGTTCATAGAATTTTTTTTTTACTGTCCTGTTGCTTTGGCATATACCAAGCTTCCGCACCATCATCAATTATTCAAAGCCCCAGCAGCGTGTCCCTGTATCCAAGAGTTTGTGTGTGTGTGTGGTCTCAATATGCTGTGTTTGGACCTTCTGAGAGCCACATTCCCGTTTATCATCCAGAATCTGCGTGTCTTCTCTGCTTTCTGGGACATCGACACATGTTTGTGGATGCACACAGGACTGGAACATGAAGCTTCGTTTGTGGACCCTGTTCAAATGCTTAACTCTGAACTGAGCTCTGAGGGCTCCTAAGGTTGGCATTTGGTGGAGGGAAGAAGTCTGGGCTGCTTTTGTTTTTCTATATTGTCTGTTTGCGCTTCACAAGGACATATATTCGTACCCTCTCTGTTTCTGGATCTACTTTGTCAAAATGCCTGAAGCAAATTATCTCCTTTCTGTTTCCTGGGGGTACATAAAGGTAAGAATTGTTCGCCTGACGTTGATTTTTAGGTTCAATGTTCGGATTCTTACACCAACATTATCGTTATACGTGTGAAAGAGAGCTTGATTTAATTTTATTCAAGCTTTAGGCAGATTTGGATGATGCTTTTAATGAACACAATCTGCTATATTTAGAACTGCACCAACATGTCGACCACAGAATAATTTTTTTGTAGGTGTGTCTGTTCTGGATCGCTTATCAATCGGGACGTATCTTTGAACAGAACAAATGACGATGTATGAAAGATTTACATATGAAGTTCAGAAAAACACTTAAGATTAATACTCTAGGCCACAGAGATTTTATCTCTCTTTGTTCATTTAGAAGTGTTTGATTATTTATTCTTCCTTTAATGAATGACAGGTCAGCAGTACTCTGGATGGTTAAGTTTGTCTATATTTTTAAGTAGTAAGAATTTTCCTTTTTACACAGTAGAATCTCAAAACTCAAGCAGTCAGTTTTTTTCTGTTATAATTTAAATGATTTGCATAGTTATGATATTCTTTTATAAGAACTAATAAATGATATGAATATTTCTGTGCCTGGTTAAAGAGATTGTTGTTTAATTTAACATCTCAGTTCTGCGATAGATCTGTGTGATCTGCAGAGCTCTGCATGCACCCTTTTACCATTTGCTTCTCATTTTTGCAGCTACATTAGAAAATCCGTAGATTAAAACATTTTCATCTAGATCAAAATGTCTTTTGGGACTCCAGATCAAAGCCAGGGCTAAATTTGGGTTTGTGTTTATAGATAGGCATAGCCCTGGGGAGAGAAGAGGGAATGAGGATGCAGAGGAGCAAGATGAAGAGGCTGGCAGTGTGGCAGTGGAAAAATTAAAAGAAAATGGGAATCTAGATTACTGTTCGTTTGTGTGTGTTGCAGTAGTGCTCTATTATCCCCCTGTGTGTGAAAAAGATGACTCCTGGGAGCTGCTTCTCTGATGAAACTAGACATTTCTAAAATGTAAACATAATATCTAACTAGAATTCCACTGTTTCTGTACCCTTAAACCACAGGTGACTCAAACATCTGTGAAGTTAAATACATAAACTCTACTTGACTACTCAACGCTATTTTCAGTCCCTTAGTTATTATTATTGAGATCTGTATTTCAATATAGGTGGGCATGTTGGGGGATTTAATTTCTCCCATTTTTCTTTCTTTTTGCGTATTAATTTTCTTGGGAAATTAGAAAATGACATCATACCAATGGAAAGTGATTCTATCACCCATGTTAATGTTATTCTGCACTTTACGGAGGTTCAGCAGTCAGTCAATGACTCCGTGCAGAAGGAGGTTAAAACACAAAAAATCATTGGTAAAGAAGCTGTCAGTTCAGGCAGCTCTATACTAAACAATTTTAATGGAAAGTCTAGTGGAAGAAAAACAATAACAGTTGAAAAAGATACCAAAGTAGCAGTGAAAATCAGTCAAAATCCTTTTTATTGGATTATGTAAAATTATGTGTTTCTAATAAAATTAGGTGTAAGCCACAATCTTTAAAATGAACGTATGTCTATATAATACTGTTTCAATGTTTCAAATGACATCTGTGAAATAAGTAAACCTTTTTGGTTTTGTTTATCAGATTTTGTGAGCAGCTGGAAAAGCAATTACTTTTGATGTTTTTTTGGGGGGTTTTTTTCTTCTGTATTATAACCTGTTAAAGCCATCATGTTGCGTTTGTGTCTTCGTTTCAGTTTAAGAGGATGTTGAATCGGGAGCTGACTCACCTATCAGAGATGAGCCGATCTGGGAACCAAGTGTCTGAATTCATCTCCAGCACGTTTCTCGGTGAGTGATGATTCAGAAATTACTTAGATAAAAAAAAAAAGACCTTAATAGTTATTCTCACAATCAACTCACTTGTTACGGTGCAGACAAACAACATGAGGTGGAGATGCCGTCCCCGCAGACACAGAAAGAAAAGGAGAAGAAGAACAAGCCCATGTCTCAGATCAGCGGCGTGAAAAAACTGCAACACTCTTCCAGCCTCACAAACTCAAACATCCCTCGCTTTGGCGTCAAGACGGAGACTGAGGATGAGCTGGCAAAGGTGTGTTTGCGTGTTCACAGAAAGCAGTGGAAACAGCACCGGCATGTTAAACATGTTCTGATTGTCTCTAAATCTTTCGGTAGGAGCTGGAACATGTGAACAAATGGGGCCTTAATGTTTTTAAAATCTCAGAATTCTCTGGGACTCGGCCACTGACAGTCATGATGTACACAATATTTCAGGTAAATATTCTCATTGTCTAATTTTTAACCTTATTCCCTTTAAAAAATGCTTTCTGTTTCTTGATCTTTTTTTTTTGTCTTTCAGGAGAGAGACTTGTTAAAAACGTTCAAAATTCCACTCGACACCTTTATAACATACCTGATGACCTTAGAAGACCATTATCATGCCGATGTGGCCTACCATAACAACATCCATGCTGCTGACGTCACCCAGTCAACTCACGTGCTGCTATCCACCCCTGCCCTTGAGGTAAAACCCGCGCACAGACGTTTTCAGACGTCTGCTCATAAACACGCATCTCATGCTTTTTTCAGTCAAACCCCCTCTACTCGAAGTATAATCAATGTTCTCTCCTTCTCCCTGCCTGTGCTCCGCTTTTTCTCCTCTCAGGCTGTGTTCACAGATCTTGAGATCCTCGCTGCCATCTTTGCCAGTGCAATTCATGATGTGGACCATCCCGGAGTCTCAAACCAGTTCCTCATCAACACCAGTAAGTGTAAATATGAGCTACTGCCAGCAAAAATATTAGGTTAACAAATATAGAAATTTGTGCATCATTTTGAAGTGGAAAGAAAATGATGATTCTCCTTTAATTTTCTTTTTACAAATAATAATCTGAAGCATAAGTTTAATGTTTCTGGTGTCTTCCAATTGAAAGTGGACATTCAAATCACAAAAAGAATGCCTCTAAACCCAGAAAAGTAAAAACTTGACTCAGTGGAACAAAATGTTGAGAAAGGGTAAGCTGAGCTTCAAACCAGACATAGAGGGCTAATGGTGTTGTGTTACTAAATGTGTCCTTGAGCAACAATCTCAGCCCTGGCTATGCCTCTTTAACTGACTCACCCTCATCATGGCTCCAGGGGACGCCACTTTAATTTGGCGATTTATACCAAAAACACAGAGTTTATACCCACTGGGCGGCATCGCTTTAAACGACCATCCTCCAGGCCATTGCAAACGTTGCATAAGACTGTTACTAATCAGTGCAGAATAGACACAGTGCAGTCTCATACGCCTCACACAAACATACACAAACTGTGCAGTGTTTCCCTGAAAGCCCAAATAGGGAATCCCTGCAGTAAAGACGGTATGGGTCATCCTAGTTAGGAGTCACTCGACCGATCTTCTGTCAACCAAAAGAGCAACAGATAAGGATCCCCTTCCTTCTCTCTGGTCCTCTTTCACATTAGTGCGTTCTAACAGTCAGAGCAACTGAAGCTGGTAAAGGAAAGCTATCTGCATGAAACATGATGTTGCTCGTTTCACGGAGCATAAGACATATCTTTCTCCAGAAACATAACACCTAAGATAATTGATTCTGTCTTCCCTGCAGATTCAGAGCTAGCCTTGATGTACAATGACTCATCAGTGTTGGAAAACCACCACTTAGCAGTTGGTTTCAAGCTACTGCAAGAGGAGAACTGTGACATCTTCCAAAACTTGACCAAAAAACAGCGACAATCACTGCGAAAGATGGTCATTGACATCGTAAGTTCAGTGATCACAAAAAAGTAGTTTTTTTGTTGCAAAGTAAAAACAAACACTGAGCTGAGTGTGTTCTGTTTTTTCTCTGGGGGTTCCTAGGTCCTTGCAACAGACATGTCCAAACACATGAATCTGCTGGCTGACCTGAAGACGATGGTAGAAACAAAGAAAGTGACCAGCTCTGGTGTGTTGCTGCTGGACAACTACTCCGACAGGATACAGGTGAGCTTCAAGGACCAGAGAAAGTGTAAGATAAAACAATAATAATCAAGGTTTTTTTAATTATTATTATTATTATTTCTGACAGGACCGGTCTTATAGTATGTCCAAATCTATTAAATCAAGCAATATAAATCCTTGAAAACTTAATACCTTTAAAAAAAACAATAAAGTAACAATATTGCTTGCTTTATATTAGTATTGTGATTTTATATTTTATTAGCTCACCAGTGCTATTCAGATATCTATTTTCTATCCAAAACCAGGTCTTCTTCATGACAGCCCTGAAATGTCAACATCCATCATGCGTTATTGGGGTTAAGAAGCCTAAAATGATGCTCTGACAATGTCGTTCTTTGCTTCTAAACCAATATCTAACTCAAAGCAAACAGCTACAGCCATCAATTAACTTCTATTTTGCTTAAGCTGTAATTTAAGCAAAAGCTTGCATGTTCAATCTTTGTTTTGTTGTGGTATGACTCGTTGATACTTCTGCTCATGTTTTATTTCAGTTCTGCTAATTGCCTGCATATAGCTCTACTGCATTGTAAATGTGGGCATTTTTGAGTTTTAGGTGCAGAGCAGATCACAGGGCAAACCAAACAGGCTGCAACACCCAATGCATTCTCTACTTCTTTATAAATGTCACCCTGAAGGGTGCAAAACTTCTAAATTGTTTGGGAAAAGCTCCACTTGATTCAATTAGCAACATGCCTCCATCAGGACCCCAGTCTTACTTTGTGAATCATGTAGGATCAGGGCTGTAATTAAGCCTTAATTCTCACAATGCCTCTGGTTTTAATCTATTTAATGAATGTGTTGTGATCACCGGTCAGAGCCTATCACGGGAAAACTGACAGATTTTTCTGGGCACAGGTTCTCCAGAACATGGTCCACTGCGCCGACCTAAGCAACCCTACCAAACCTCTTCAGCTGTACCGACAGTGGACAGACCGCATCATGGAGGAGTTCTTCAGCCAAGGGGACAGAGAAAGGGAGAGGGGGATGGAGATCAGCCCCATGTGTGACAAACACAACGCCTCCGTAGAAAAGAGCCAGGTGAGGATTCCAGGGTGGCAGATAAAGATGTGCTCTACATGCATAGCAATTCAACTCTGACTGAGCCTCACTTCTATTGCAGGTTGGGTTCATAGACTATATCGTCCACCCCCTGTGGGAGACGTGGGCTGACCTTGTCCATCCGGACGCACAAGACATCTTGGACACATTGGAGGACAATAGAGAGTGGTACCAAAGCACTATCCCCCAAAGTCCATCTCCAGCTTTAGATGAGCCAGAGGACGGCACTCGACCCCCAGGAGCAGACAAGTTCCAGTTTGAGCTGACCTTGGAGGAGGATGGGGAGTCCGACACTGAAAAGGACAGTGGCAGCCAGCCAGAGGAGGAGGAGGACGAGGAGGAAGAAGAGGAGAACAGCTGTACTGACTCTAAAACACTCTGTACGCAGGACTCTGAATCAACAGAGATACCTTTGGACGAACAGGTGGGGGAGGACGATGATGACGATGAGGAGGGGGATGCAGAAGAGGAGGGTGAGACTCCTAGCTCAGAACCGTGTGCTGCAGATGAAGAGGTGGCAGAGGACGAAGAAGAGGAGAAATCCCCCGACACATAGCACTTATGGACAGCCTTTGATTAACTGCTCCTCTTAGTAATGACAGATTATTATTTATAGAATATTTTTTGAGTTTTGTGAAATCTGGTTTTTATACGTCTGTGTTTCCAAAGCGTGCGCTGCTCCTCACCCTGGGTTGCTCCTCTCGTCTCCTTTCTTTAGACACGCCCATTGGTACTACTTCACGTTTTTTTGCACTCAGGAAGAACTCCCTTTCATTCCCATTCGTACTGAAGTGGTGTGTCTTTACTTCCACCTCCTCCTTACAGTCTTTAGTTGTAGATGCGGACGGTCTCTTCAGTGCTGCTCATACATCACGTCTGTTGGTTTTTTTCTTTTTTCTTTTTTTTTTTTATTTGCTTCCGTTTCAGCCTCACCTGAAAGTTCACCCGTGTCTTTATATTTTATGAAGTGCCAATAACTCCAAAGAGTCAGTTATTGGTGAGAGTCTCTCTTTTATTTTTATGTATCTCCTTGATCATGTTCTCCCCCTTCCACAGTAAATTAGGAAGAATGTTTTTGCTCAGAACCCGACAGGTGGCTGCAGCACATTTGGGAGCTTTTTAAACCACATTTGCGATGTGGACGTCTTCCTCCATAACCTGACTGACAAAAACTAAAATCTGAACCACCATGATGATGCGGTCCTAAACTTCTAGTTTTTCTTTTTGTTTTTTATTAGTATTGTTTGTAAGATTCTGATATTTTCTATTTCTAGAGTTTAATTTTGCTGTCAGAGAAGTTGAGAGGGAGACATGCGTCAGATGTAAAGCATTTGGAGGCTGTTCTAAAAAGCTCCAACAGCATTCATACTCCTATACCACTGTACTTGTATTCAATTAGTTCTGTGTCTTAAGATCTGTATTTTCTTTATAGTAACTCTTGTTTTTAGAGAAAATCTTCTCTGAGAAGGAAGCAGAAACCTGAGGTCTTGTGCTTTGCTTCTCATGGGAGTCATTTGTAACCTGGAGAAAGCCCTTAAATGTTTTTATTGTTGCCTATAGTTCTTTTGAACACATCCTGAGACAATGCAATGCTTTGTAGTTATTACAAAAAGCACCTTTTTTAGAGGTTTGACTAGTGCTCCAAATGTTTAGAAATAGTAATGGTGTTGAAAATGACTGGGGTGATTTTATAACAAAGTAAAGAGAAATTAGTTTTATTTTCGTAGCTGTTTGACTTGGTTTATACATCGGCACCTGCTGCTTATCTTTAGCCTTCAACGATTAATTTACCATCAGATTCCTGCCATTAACTCCAGTTTACTGTCTTTGCTTTCAACAAGACAATCAACTGCACAGCATAAATATCAGCTAGGACTATTCTACAGTGATACAGGTGCATCTCAGTAAATTAGTGTATCACTGAAAAGTTCATTTATTTCAGCAGTTCACTTCAAGATGTGAAACAGTAATAAGCTTAATGTATTTATTTCAGTTGCTTTTGTTGATTATATAAGGAAAATCCTAACTTAGTTTGTTGAAAAATTATCATATTAAATTAGATAAATAAAAATAGGAGTAATAAATAGGGAAATGTTATATAATTTTTTTACACTATTGTGGGGAAGCAGACATCCGCTGATATTCACAAGGATGCTATGCCACAAATGGTCAGTTTTAAATAAGCTGGCTCACCACAGAGAGCCAGAGAGAATATACATAGAAAACTGAGTGGAAGGAAAAACTGCACAAGTCGCAAGGATACATTTTTGAGAAGCTTGGATTTGAATTAATTGTAAAGCATATTCAGCTAAATTAACTGAAAATTTGATTTTATTTATTGTTTAATAAATCAAAATGATTTTTTAAAATATATTTTTAAATCATCTTCTTAATGATATTCTAATTTATTGAGATTCCCTTGTATTCAAATGCACTATTATGTTTGCATACCATCTCTTTCAATACTTTTAACCCATCCAAACACTGACTCCTTGTTGAATGCAGGCTTATCCATCATTGTCTCCTCTTTTACGTTTCAAATGACTTTTTTTGTCACTCTAAGCCGAAGCTGTTATTTATTGCTAAATATGTTTTCTATTTTTTACAGTTGTTTTTGAAATACAAAGGTGGTACAGTCGATATTTCACTGTAGCATAGATAACACAAGCTTGCCAGTTATTACACCTAAATTCACTTTTTTTGTTTCCCCCTGTACAAAAAATATTTTGGAAAATATTAACTAATATAAGAAAAAACAAAAGATTAAAAAAAAACTTGAAATACTGCACACTGCTTTTTCAAAGAGGGTCTTGTTTTACTGATATGCCATTTAAGAAAAAAATTATTTAACTTTTATTTTGTGCCAATATTTTATTTTATTCTTTTCATCCTCACCTAATGCCCTTACCTGTAATAAGAATTTCTGGTTTATTGCCGTTTACAAAAATATATTTATTGTGCTGTATATAATATATAATTATTAATGTTATTACTATCATAATGCAGTTTGCTGTAAATGGTTGATTCTTATCATCCCTTTTGGTGATGGCGTGGCTGTATTATGTACCTCTTGTTGAGAGAATGTTTATTAACACATGAGCTTCGGTGTAAAAAAAAAGAAAAGGAAAAAGTTCCATCAACTTGTTGCTCACCTGAGAACTAGCTCAGAAAAGAGAGAGAAAGAGTGAGAGGGGAAAGCCAAATTGTTTTTTTAAAAAGAAGTTGTTCCTTGGCCCATGGGCTGTGCCTTAAAATTTAACACATCATACACTTCTTAGCCTTTTTAATTTTTTTATTCTCTAGTTCTCCTTTGCTGCATTTGGTGAATTGCTTGGCTTTGGTTGGCCTGACGACTTGTGGAGAAAAGTTGCCTTTTTTTTCATTAGTCACAAGTAGAGGCAGAGTTTTGTTGAGGCGTTCAGGTTAACCACAAGCCATACATTCACTGCATGAGTGATTGTGGCCTGTAGCTGGATGTCAAAGACTCGTATTTTGCTGTAGACCTGGTCTGAACGGCTCACACTGTACTTGCGCTCTGCCTCTACACTCAAAAGATGAGACTCAAGCTGTTGAATGACGCTATATATCGTCAGATTTCTGATTGAATCACAGCTTAAATTTTTACCAAACACTGAATGGGGCGTTACAGCAGTGTGTAGTTGGTGCTTGACTACGGCCATCCGAAGCACAGAGGCTTTGGGACACATCTGCACGTTCAGCCGCCGCTGCATTAATTCTGGCTGAAACACTTGACGATGTGTTGCTCATCCATGCTCGGCTCACACTTCCACTCACGTGATCTGCAATATCCAGAACCACTGACATGTTTCTGCCTGGACAGAAGAGGGGTCTGTTATATTTCTGTACTGGAGAAAATGGGTGGGGGTGTGGGGGACTGCATCATTGTCCTGAAAGCAGGACTCTTATTTTGACACACATACTGTAGATTTTAAACAGCCCTGGACCAATGGAAATAGTGGGTTCTTTTCTCATTATGTGTTCTATTTTTTTAAGGTGTGCAAGGAAAACACAAACTGTAACTTCAGAAAACAAGAAATGGTCTTCAGGACAGTTATTTTTTTGGTTTATGTCTTTAGAATGCCAACTTGTCTGGACGTTTCACAGGACAATTAAAATGTTATTTTAATGGATTCCTTGTTAATCGCAGTCTATTGGATAGCACTGTAGATCATACGACTTTATCTACAAAACAAACAAAAAAGAATGAAAAAAGTTTTTATATGCAATGGAATAAATAAAAGCATGGGTTGATTCTGCCTACTCACTGGTTCCTTGTTATTGTTTCAAATATTTTTATTTTATTTGAGGCCCGTCTGAGACACAGGAGCAAATTTCTGTATTAATTCAAGAGAAGTCTTTTAGTTAGGGTTAAAGAGACACATAGCAAACCTTTAACATTAGAGTTGGAGATCTTAAATCCAACAGCATATGAAGGATATTTTCTGGATTTATGCACCAAAGCATGTACCCACCCTCACCTTACAGATCAGAGGACTGGGCTACCAAGAAATCAACCAATTTTAATGAACTCTTCCAATTTAGAGAATAACCAGTTATAAGTAGTAGATGCCTGAAGCTAGCTGAAGGTTACAAAAGTGATTTTTTTTTTTCATATATCAATGTATGTGTATGCGTGTATTTGAGCATGTTATAATTTTGACTGATGAAAAGGTCTTACGGGAAGAGCAAATATAAGATTGTAGATATCTCATTTTAACAGCAGGAGGCGCACTTTGTCTTGCAAAAAGGCTACTTCTACTGTATCCACTGAATAAATCTGTTGAGAGGTCTGCACACTGTTCACCAGCCTCCAGCGCCCCCTATCGTCCTTTATTATAATTGGTGAAGACAGATAAAACAAGAGACCCTGTCATAGAATCTGAATTTATTTCCTATAATCTCAAAAACATACAATTTCATTTTTGCTTGCACTCCAAGAAATATATTCAGTTATATGTAAAGATTTCTAAAATGAGATTTTATTTATCCGATTGGCTGTTTTTCTCTGAAATGAATCTTTTCTTGGGATCTACTATAATTTATTCCAACATGATATATTATAAGACATGTACACAGATGTTAACAAACACACTTTGTGTGCAATTAAGTGTATCCCTTTTCTTGTGTTAACAGTACAGCATATGGCATGGACTAGGTTATCTCCCTGACTATTTTCACAACAACACTGCATTTTGACATAACAGAAGTTCAGTCAACACCCAACAGTTAGCAGGAACAGCATACAGTACGTAAATACAATTGTACAAAAAGGTATACACAAACAATACACTAGAACTCTAATTCGTCTCTTCAATATGGCAGACTAACATACACACACGCACACACACGCACGCATACACATACTAAAAGTAAATATAAAAGGTCTACACCCCTGTTAAAGTGGGAGTTTTTTGTGATGTAAAAGAATGAAGTCAAGATAAATAATTTCAGAATGTTTACCCCTTAAATGTGACCTTTAACCTTTAAAAACAATCTGACTCCCATAATATGGCTGCACCAATCTGCTCACATTCCTGAAACGCTGGATGTGGCTCAGAATTAGCAGCCACATTCCAGCCTGCAGTAAGCTATAGTCATTACACACCTGCCATCATTTAAATCCCTCTGATCCACCTCAGATAAAGTTCAGCCCTTCTTTTAGACTTTTCCACAGAAAACCACAAAACAGCAAACAGTTTCCAAAGCATCAGGTGGATCTCGTTGTCAAACAGCAACAGTTTCAAGACGGGTACAAAGAATTTGTAAGACATTAAATATGCCCGAAAACTGGATGTACCACCAAAATAATAAAAAGATAACAAACGTTCTTAGGTAGGCTATTAAGAGGACTGTATAAAGTGTAAAGAATATGCTAAATAACTGTCTGCTATGCATGTAAGCAACACAGAAAAGTTTCAGTTGAACTTTCTGTTTGGCACAAAATATCAATGTACATCACCAAAATAAGATACCCACAGTAGGGCATGGTGGTGGCAGCACAATGCTTTGGGGGTGTCTGTTTTCAGGTGAAACTGGGTTCTTGTGGAACATTCTGAAAGGATTTATCCTGATCTCATCTTCTCAGGTCAAGACGTTTAAACAGGGTCTGCAGTCTTTTATGTCCACTTTACACATTACACCAAACGTTCAGCGACTGCAGGTTGTCAGAGAAGCTCCCACTCCTTTCAGAGAGCACACAACATGTTCAAAACTACGCCATCCTATCTTTTCTCGCAAGATGGAGCTGTTGGACAAGATGACAGAAGGAAACTATTTTACAGGGTTTCATCCATAAAATATTGCACTTGTTGGCCCATTGCATTTCACAGCGAGTGCCATGACAATGCTCCTAAATCTGTAAGACAGAGTGATATTTACAGTGTCTCAGAATATAATTCTACACCGATACATCAGGACTGACTTCATGCATTTTTTTTAATCTTTTTTTTTTTTTTTTTTACATTTTTGTAGCTTTGTAGTGTGAGCCCTATGCAACAAGCAACTGACAATGTTAAAACGCCCTAACTGTCACGAGGACACCAGCCGCTACACGGACTCACTAACTTATCTGTAAGTATTATGAGCATGACAGGTAAGAGGTTAATTGAACCGTAATGTTTTTGGCACTTTTTTATGAAGATGAACTTGAAACTTTGATTTTTTTTGAACGACTTATGACTTTTACACAGCACAGATTTATTAAAGACGAAGGTGGTGTGTATTTATGAAGTTTTTCTTAAGCAACATACATCTTGTTTTCCTTTTTTTAAAGAAGGGGTTCAATTTTACAGCACAAATCATGCTGAATAAGAAATTATGGCTGTTTATTCCATGCCAGGACGCATCATCTGCTTTCATCAGAATGCTTTACTGTGCTTCGATGAAATGGAGCTGAGGATGAGGAGCTTTGGGTAAGGCCTGTCTTCAGATAAAACGGAACACATGTTTGACCTTTTGGCAGCATGCTCTTTGCATCAAACATTTAAAGGCTGAGGATAATGATTGAGTTGCTTTTCAGATACTTATTGAAGTACTCACACGTCTACATACAGCAAAGGGTGAAACTGCACTCCCATCAGTTACACAGACTTGATTAATTCCAACGGGAAGCAGGACTTACAGTGGGACTTACAGAGGCCGAGTTGGAGATGCTGAAAGGCCACTTTTTTTCCACAAAAGGTAGTTGATTAATCAATGGCAACATGACATGACACACTCATGCAAATCCACGCTCACTTACTGCACAGTCACAGCCAGAGGCTTATTATTACAGTCGTTACACAAAGGAAAGCCGCTACATCGCCTAGTGCGCTAAATCCTAGATTTGGCCGCTCTAGGAGTCAAAATTACCCAGAAAAAAAGGACGATTTACACCATACAGAAAACTTCATAGACATATTAAAGCACTCACTGATTCTATTTCTTGTATAGGTATTCATAAAGATATTAAAGGTCTGAAGGACAACTTGTGTAAGTTTAAGTGTTGAACTATTTCAAGTCCTGCCAGACAAGATTGGTTTATTATCAAACTAACTAGCTGAAGGATGCTGATTCCCTATAGACTAGATAACCGGTGATGTTATATGTTTTACATTAGTAATGACTCTACTTGCTTATTATATAAGGTGATGACGTTTGGGAGATAAAGCAGCAGCCTTTGCAATTTTTACTACTAAACAGGCTTTGAACTGCAGTCCGGTGAGGGCGGTTCTGGCAGAGCGAGGACCTCCTGCACTCTCCTGCCCTGGCAGCTTTCTACTGCCGGCCACTAACAGTTGCATCCAGGCTGCTGGAGGGGCGGAGCGCTGTCTGTCAGTTTGGCGGTGGGGGCTCCCGTGGTGACAGCCGGATCAGTGTCCAAGCTTTCAGACATCTTGTCACAAATTAGGTCGACGAGACGTTCGAAGGTCTGCTTGACGTTGATGTTGTCTTTTGCACTCGTCTCAAAGAACTCAAAACCTACAGAAAAGAAAACAATGAGTTATCAGCACTTTACAGACTTTTTTGGAAGTTGAAAACCATTGATCATCTTTCTCTCAGCATCTTAAATTATAAATTGTATATTTATGTAGGTTTATCCAATTGATTTCTAATAATTTACGCTAAGGTTTGTTATAGTAATATGGCAGAATGTGAGAAAGTTCAAGATGGATGTAAACTTCTGCAGGGAGGTGCATACGGTTTGTTTGCAACTCTTTCATTGTAATGCATAATAATTTAAAATACCTCTAGCTGAGGATGTTGTTGTACAACCTACCCAATTGTTCAGCCAGCAGGCGGCCACTATCCACCGAGACCACTCTCTCTTCCTCCATATCACACTTATTTCCAGCCAGCACTACCTGAGCATTATCCCAAGAGTAGGTTTTTATCTGGGTCGACCTGCACAGAATCAGAAGCAAATACACAGAGAGACCAATCATCTTCATGGGGTCTGCTGCAATAGAAACAGACAGATCTGTGTAATTGTGCCTCTGTTTTTTTCTCAGGACCCTTTAAAAATGGAAAGATGGAGAAAGAAGGCACATGATGCAATGTTTGTTCGCCATTTGGAGCTGTCATTAACAGCGATTACGTTCATGTTCTTTGGCTCATCCCATTTTGTGATTCACTGACGGCGTTACCAGAAAAGTGGGTCAATTTCAAATATGTGAAGCAAAAATATGCTGCCACTTCTTGTTCAAATATAGGTCGTTATTTTCTCCTTGCACATTACACACTTTTTAGGATAAGTTATTAAGAAATGCCATGCAACTGAAATTCACCATAATCATCATTCCTCATTTTTATCAAATGACATCATTCTCATCATTATCCTACACGTTATGCTCCCTCTGCATCATCTTGATGTTATTTATCCTCCTTATCCTGGTGCCAATCATCAGCATCATCATCAACATCATCACCATCTTCATCATACTCACTCTAATAATAATGGTAACCATCCTCATTCATGTCCAGAATTTATGTGTAAAAATATTCCTTTATGTGTATTGGAATAACTATAAATGTGTAAAATGACACTACTATGAAAAAAAAACACTTAGTTTGTCAAAAAGATATTTTCGACTCAAATTATTGTTAAAAGGGGGACTTTATAGCAAATGTGAAGATTTTTACATTAACCCTCAAAACTTGCTCATGCTGAAGTGTTAACAGCAATCATTTTAAAATTATTTTTCTATGTGGAACAAAATGATAATTACTATTATATTAGTTGTTTTTATAAAAATAAAAATAAAATGCCCCAGCTGAAGGTTATTATTAAAGATCTACTCTATTCTAACCTCTCTGAACTCTGGAAAATAAGCAGGAATTTAAGGAACATACTGCTGCAGGGTTTGCACTCTTACTGAAAGTAGGGCAGCAGAAAACAGGAGTGAGAGAAGGAGACAAAAAGAAAGACTGAGTAACAAAGAGAGATGGCAACAAGATGCTAGAGCTTGTCCTCTAACTGCTGGTTCACAAGGAGAAAGCTAAATCTAAAATGACTTTTAATTCATTTCTTTTCAATTGAACATTTAGTTTCAGTGCTACAGTATGTCTCTGGGTTGTCTCTGACTCAGGCATGAAATGAGCTTGTCAAAAGACTAACTGAGAGACAGTTTAGGATGGAGCCATCGTCATGGTAACCTCCTTTTTTCCCTTCAACCTTGTCACAAGGAACAAGAGAAAGTAGAATTAAAGTTGGCAGCAAAGACAAAAGAGAAGCAAAACCATTTATGTATTTTACTCCACTGTCCTCTTTCTGCTAAGTGAGCTCTCAGGTATCCCAGGCCTGTTGTAAGCACGGCTCCCTTTCATCAGACAGCCAGCACAGTTGGCGCTCAGACTGCAGTAAAACTTCAAAGAGCCAAAGGGTCCTGAAACAATCACAAGTGGACCAACAGAAAGCCTGTCTGGTTCACAGGGATTTAATTAAAATCTGGCTGCTTTTATTAGAGTACAAATAAACCATTGACCTATAGTGTTGTATCTGTAATGCAGATAATAAAACATTTGATTTATTTTGAAAAAATACCACAGCTTTCATGTGAACGTATGTCCTTTTAAGTAGCTGTAAAGTTGATTAATCTAAAAGTGGGAAAGTGAGGTGAGGTACTGGCTCTAATGCGATGGTCTTTCAGAAGACCATCGCATCAAAGTTCATGAATGTTTTTTTTCTCTCTAATTCTCCGTCTAGTCCTTATAGCATATTTTATATTGTAGACCTGAGAAGTTGAGAGAAAAATGTCATATTTTGTTATGTTATAATGTCCTGAGAGTTTAGTGAGAGAGAACAGCCAAGAGACCCTTGGCTGTTCCCGTTATAATTCTGGAGGAAATGCATTAATACATAAAACTCTGGTGGAAAATGTTGACATAGCAACCATTGATGCAAGTCACAAATTTAGGTGATACTTTTGTTCTAGTAGGACAGGTTATAGCTGATTTAAATATCAGCCCTAATATATTTCAATCAGAAATACTGAAATATTTCAGGAAAATACTGGGAGAAAAACTGAAAAAGATATGAGACTGGGGAAGAAGTTCACCTTCCAGCAGGATAACAGCCATAAACAAGCTGGATCAACAATGAAATGGTTTAGTCCAAAGTGTTGTCTCAACCAGGCTGCATATATAAACCAATAGCATAAGACATGAAAAAGACTGCTTACAGATACCTCCCATGCACTCATAAGGTATGTTTTAATACAGGATGGGCAAAAATGTCTGTCTCATGACAGTAATTTACAGATTATCATGGGAAAACCATATAACCTTTCATTCTCTACTGAACAATTTAACTACTTTCTGTTGGTCAATCACATAATATCTGAAAGTAAAACATTTGTAATTTATTAATAGTTTTGAAAAGTAATATATCCGACAGAACATTTGAGATCAATAAATGTTGAGTTTGTCTTTGACACTGTACTAATTTTCAAGCCAGTCTTTGGAGATCACAGTTACATCGGAATACCATTTTGTGTTTGACAAACTTGTATTTTTCATGGCTTCATCTAAAGAAATAACAACAAATTTTGTGTTGGGAAGAGAGCAATAATAAAGAGCTTAAAGTTCTACATTTTGAAGGCATAGATACATATTTTAAAGAAAACTCCAGGACAAGTTCAAACTTTGAAGCAGTTTTGTTTAGTGGTCCAAATATCTCTGTTCAAAAGACCCTAAATGTTGCCTAAGTATAGTTTAAGTTTGGTATTGAGTTCAATTCTTTGTATTATGTGATTTCTGTTCAGCGTTACTTTTGTCCTTTAAGGCATACCGTAGTTAGGGCGGTGATGACGTCATCACCTTGCCGTAACCAACGTTGCTGATATCTGGTGTGGGAGACCGAACCACTGTGCTAAGACCTGGGAAAGACTTGCAAGCTGTGTGTTCTCCTTATAGGCGTGCGTCATTGATGAGTAAGTTGCAATATTTGAGTGTTTACTGTAGCTAAACGAGTGATTTGAAGTTCATTGGTTTGCTATTATTTCACCTGTTGCTAAGTCCGAGCTATCTGCGTATTGATAGCACAGTGCACATACAGTGACATGTATGTGCACTGTGCTGCACATACATGTCTACTTTGACTGGAGTAGAGGCATGGTTATTAGTTACTGTGGAGTTAGCTTGCCTTAGTTTGATTATTAACAGTGATTTGAGGTTGAGCTTATCTCTGTTTTATCTATTTCTTTCTTAATTTATCTAAGGTATAATGACATGGTGTAATGTGCAATAATAGGACACCTTGACCTTTATTTTCTTATTTGAACTTGTGTAATTTCAAAATGCTGCTTAAGTAACAAAATGCCAATTCTGAGCTGGCAAAGCCTTTGGCTTGTCAGAAACGCCTCATAATTTGGCACCTGCTAAGTAAACATTAAAATACATTCTGTCTCTGGCATCCTGACTTCATGTTGTTTTTCAAAGTAAGAATACTAATCCAGAAACCTAATTTCTGTGATTAGTTACTATCCCAGTTCTGGACATGAATACGTCAACAGAACAGACGTTTGGCTCATAGTTACGGTTCAGCCTGCAAATGTGACTCATGAATGGACCCGAGATTTGAACTTCAAAGGTTTCCATGGAAGGTGAACACACAAGCTGCAGAAGAAGCCTGTCAGATTTCACACAAAGATGGGTGAGCATTTTTCAAACATCACTGGCTGCACTGATGACCATAACTTTGATGCACATTAGATAATAACTTATGAAATGTCAATATTTAGTGTATTGTGTATAGGGACTGACTATAAATTAATAATAATAAGACAAACTCACCAGTCCTGCACAGCGCCAAAGGACTCTTCATTGGTGATGTCATACATGAGGATGAAGCCCATGGCACCACGATAGTAAGCTGTAGTGATGGTCCTGTAGCGCTCCTGGCCTGCAGTGTCCTACAGATAGACATCACGATTCGGTGTCACTGACCCAACCCTGCACAGCTGAAGCTGCACACACCGGACCACAATGTTCATGAGCCAGCATTAGCATTATTAATGCACTGCTATTAATACACACAAAACCTGATCTGCTTGGTGTCATGGCTGCAATTTTCAGAGTTTCCTCTTCTTTTGTGCTCATTATTTGGAACTAATCATTGTACTAATAGCTGAACTGGCTTTGCAGTGATAGGGTGCCAGGAACAACACCTCGGCTTTAGCTGATGAAATTGATTTAGTTCTTTCCACAATAATCAATCAGCGGTGTTCAGTGAGCCAAAGATCATCACATACATTTCATCAAAAAATTCCAAATATAGAAATAAGATCATTTCAATTTAAAAGTGTTTGTGTACACACTGTGATCCATGTATCACAGTCAAAAAGCAAATGGAAATGTAAAAAGTGTATTTACAGTTGGGAGCTGATTACCAAATTTGTACAGTAGTTTTGTTGTTTTATGGGTTACATAATGAGAAATCCCTCCTGTTCCTCATGCTGATACTGTATGTTTACAGCTTTGTTCTTACACCCACAACAAGTGTGTTTCCATGCTGTCTGTGAATGATGGCACAGGAATACTGGCTGTTCTACTTGGCTCTTGACGAACAGACGGCAAACAGGGAGCTCTGGATTGTGTTTGCCACGGTAATCTGGCGTTCTGTTTGCCTGCACACTATCACAACAGTGGGCCTGTTATAGCCAGAGGACACATCTGACCTTCACTCTGCAGAGACGCTGCTCACAGCCGGTCAGCTCTGTTTCCAGGTCCCTCGCTGCAGCTGGGACTCTCTGTCAGATTATGCAGAGACCAAAACCAGCACCAGCCTGTAATGTTCACTAATGTTCTGTACAACAAACAATGACTTGAAAAACAAGTTTTTGACTTTTAGTCGAGTTATTATCACAAACTTTATTGTATTTGGACATGCAGAAATAGATCATAATTGCTAATTGGGGAATTGGTTATAAAAGAATTTCTTCAAGCTTCCAACATCTTAGAGAAATATTCAATCTTATCCAAGAGGGAAATGGGGGATCTAGGGCAATCCTTAGTTCATGGGGGAGAGAATCATTGAACACAGCATAATGTGTACTTGCCCTACACAAATCTTGCATTTATAGAAGAGTGACCAAAGAAAGCCATTAATAAGAGAAGAATATAACAAAATTTGTTTGAAATTCTCCACAATCTATCTAACGTGCAAAACTTGCACTAGTCTGATGAGACAAAACTATTTCACCGAAATGCAAAAAGAAGCTTCTGGCAGAAAAATAACTGATAATTTCCTAATGTGAAATGTAGTGGTGGGCAATGATTTGTTATTTGTTTTTTTGTTTTTTCAGCACAAACAAAAAAGCTGATCAGTGTCGATGGAAAGATAAGTGGAGATTTAAACAGGGCAATCCTGGAACAAAAACTGTTTGAAAATCTAAAGACTTGATTGAGAGCAAAGTCCATCCTGCAGGAGGTTCAGGAACCTCTATCCAGAAATAGCATGGAATGGTTTAGATAATAGATTATTTTTGTGATAAAATGGTCCAGTCAAAATCCACACCTAAATCTAATTGACAAAGTGAATGAGTCTGAGTTACGTTGCCAAACCTAGTAGAGACACACACTAATAGCTTTCCCACAGTTCAAACTTAGGAAGAGAAAGGCAGATGTCACGGTCAGACAATGGGGAAGTGCTGGGGTTGTCCCGTCAGCTCATCAGTTCCCGAAACCACAAGAAAAAAAAACCCTTGTAAAAACTCACGTGGGATGATTTTAAACGACTTGTAGATGTAACTCAACTTCAACAATCTATTGAGTCGGGGCTATTAAGTAAAAACTAAATGTCATAAAAAAATTTTGAAATCCACATAGCCTTTTCCCTCCACTTTACAGTTATAAATTACTTTGAGTTGATATATTAAATTAAATTCCACTAAAACACTTTGTGGTTATCACATGAAAACCTGTGAAAACACGTTCAAGCTGAGTGGATATTTTTGCCAATCAGCATAAAAGCAAAGAATGGAAATGCCTCAGCTTTTTCTCTTGTCATTGTGCATAAACCAGGTCATGCTTTAGTCATCTGCACATTTTACCTCAGTCTGTGTTCCTGTCTGAAATTTTCATTTTAGTTTGATTTTAGTTGAAAACTTAATAATTACCCAATTGCTTTACATATTTTTCTTTAACTGGACATAGTTTAAAAAAAAGTGAAACAAAAAAAAAATTCTGCTTAAGTCCAGGAAATTTGAGCACTTTAAAAAGCTTTGCTTTTCTTCTGATGGTCAGCAGAAATCAATCTAAGTGGCTGACTTCTACAAGGCAGTGAGTAGAAACATGCTGTGTGCAAAAGCCTTCCTGTTCTGCATGTGTCCGGTTTTTGTGATAGTGCCATCATTCAGTTTCATTCACCACAGTCTCACACATTTGCAGCGAGAAGTCCTGCAAATGTGTGACAAGTGGAAAGACTTTAGCCAATACACATCACCTTAAAAGGTCCCTTTACTTTATGTCTCAGCTCTTTTTAGGCCAATTTAAAAGAGACAGGCCAATTATCTGGATGCAAGAGCAATCCTTTTTTCTCCCAGAATATGCTTGTCTTTGCTGCTGATGAAAACACATTATCCCGATTAGCTTCCATCTTCCTGTTCAAACTAATTTTTTCTCTTTCTGAGCCTGGATAATTGCTGCAGAAGGTGCCTACTGCTCCTCAAAACGGGCAAAGCCTCCACATGGAAAAAAGAAAAGAGACAGGAAGTCTTCTGGCTTTTTTTTTTTTTTTTACATTTAAAGTCTGTGAGGTAAAGGGAGACAATCTGCTTTTGCACCTCAGATAAACTCCCAATTAATTCAAATTCAACATTCAAATTCTTCAGTTTCCCACACGTTCCGAGTAAGGTGTCGCTTCTGCGTTCCTCCCTACAATGTGCCGCATTAACACTTACCAGTCTGCTGTCAGTAATGCTGAGATTTCCATCTGCCTACACTTAGATCAGTGTTAGAAAGCACAACAAAGCTGTTTGGTGAATACTTTTTAAGGAAATGCATCATCCTCTATGTCTGCTGTATGCATGGGTATATAGAACACTAGGGATTATGACACTTATTTGAGCTTTTACTACAATGTTTTTATGTGTATTATAGTTTCTTATCTTAGTCCTATATTTATCAATTAGTAGATTATTCATAAAAAAAACATGCAAAATGCAAATCCTGTTATTGTCAAAAGATGCAAGGCTGAGATTTTTCTATGCATGTAAGTAATTTCTATTTGCCCTATAAGCCAAAACGCTGACTCGCACTGTACTGGTGTACTTTTCTTATTTCTCATTGATGTGTCAGGCATCTGTGAAATATGTGGGCAGAGGATGGGACAAACATGGATCAAATGGACTCTTGATATAGAACAAAAAGCTTTCTGCAAGAGGAATCACATTGCAAGAGCGACCAAACAAAATCTAAGCTCTCCAAGAGACCTTGGAGGCCACCGGGATACAAATTACACTGAATCTAAAAATACCAGACTAAAAATGAGACCGAGATAAATTATTAAGAAAATGTTTCCACTTTGGAAGGAATGTGTCTCCTCTACAATTCAACTGAACAACCCTGTTAAAGTGAAAAATCTAAAACAAAATAGATGCAAAGGCCTGGCTGCATCATGTCCACAACCTACAATTGATAATTTGCCAAAGAGTAGCTTTTACTGTTAGGATTCTTTAGTAGGTGTCTGTCAGCATCCTATATATTGTCTTGGCAATATGTGCTGACTTTACCTTACCTTAAATTCAGCTGTAAGGATAATTCCTGTCTGCAGCTTTATTCTGATGAACACCCAGTTCAGGTATCTTTCCAGTGACACCATGCTTTTGTTGTTTTGAATATAAGGTGGGCTCACTGTGATGCTGGAATTTAAATCCCACTTCATCCTCAGCCCTCTATCTGACACCTCAAGGCTTTGGTTTGGAAATTACTGTTTATAACTGCATCCCCTTTAACACAATCCAAAATCATATCTAGTAGGCTCATGTCGTGAGGCTTCCACTACCATGTTCTGCTGCAAGCCACCTCCCTAATATGTGGAATACATGAAATTGTTTTTACCTGTAAAACAACCCAGTAACAACTAGAAGTTCCTTTCAGCAGCCTCCATGACCAATTTATTATTATTTTCTTTTCATCAGATTTGAGAAAAATCAGCTATAAAACATTTTGTGTCTTCTGAAAGTTTAATGTCTCTGTGTTCGTGAATATTTCATACCCAGATCTGCAATTTGATCCTCTTGTCATTCTTGTATACGGTCTTAACTTTGAAGTCGATGCCCACTGTGCTGACGAAGGCTGACGTGAAGGCGTCATCAGCATAGCGGAACAGGAAGGATGTCTTTCCTACGCTGCTGTTGCCGATGATGAGCAGCTTGAACATGTAGTCGAAATTTTGGTCTCCTCCTTCTCCTTTCCCCTTGACATCCTGAGTGGCAGCCATCTGCCAAAACAAAAACAATAGGAATGAAAACTTCATACACTGTACATGTCAACCCAATTTATAAAAATAATTTACTGGGCATTACTGATATGCCAGCTTGGTGGAAGTCTTTGCTTATTTAATAACTCATTAAAACAACAATAACCAGCTTGTATGCAGTTGCATGAAAGGAGAGGGGACAACTATAAAATCTACACGTTGGTTGCAAAGTACAGTAAGCTTGTTTTACAGGATACAGATAAGAGATGACAGAAGGCTGCGTCAGGAAAACCAGCATGACCAACACAGCAAGCTGTTGGTTTAATGAGTATTAGATAACAAGCTGAGTTCTTTCCACCATCAGAAAATCTCTATAAATAAACCAGTAGTCTTTATTTATATTAAGGGAAGGTTAAAAATGCCATCCTAAAACAGATTTTGAAATATTTATATCCAACTTTAGCTAGTTTAGCAGTAGTGCTAATGCTAGCAAGCTGAGAAAATTAATCATGAGAAAGCTGCTTCCAATAAACGCCACATCTCAGGTTTTCAAACAACCTGCCTTTTTTCCTGAACCAATTCTTATTTTGTACCCTGGAGGACAAACCTGATGAGCAAAACCTGAAGCAGGATTTACCTAGAGCAGATTTTAGAAACTAGCAGGCAGTTGACCAATTGATTTTAGCTATGAAAATATGATTAATTTCCAGTCTGTGGCAACATAAGCAAAATGACAGAGAAGTTGTTCAGCAGAGAAAACAGCAACACTCTTAACAATGGTCTCTACTGAAAAACATAATCCGCTTATACTTTTATTTCTGAGATTTTTCAACCAAGACAACTACTTCTAATTATAACTTCACCTGAAAAAAAATGGGACTGTGCTTTTAAACTCATAAAAAATGATTCAAATCCAACCCAACTAAATTGAATATGTCGCTTTGATTCTACTTGTTTACAATTGTACACAGAGTACTGAAAGCTCACACTCTGACATAAGCTTTTCCATGCGATCAGTCAGCAGTCAGCCACTTCAGAGGATGCACGTTGCACGGGGAGATGACAGGAGAGCGGTCATCGCTCCCTCCAAGGTGAATGTTTGGACCGGGCAACTTCCGTCCCTGAACATGTGCGACCACCTCTCTGCAGCCTTTGCGTTCAATAAAAGATGCCGGACCTCCATCATGCCCGTCCTGCACTCCCTTTCTATTCGCCTCCGTGTGTGTGCGTGTGTTTGTGTTTGCAAGGACACCGTTTTCACGCCATAATAAGCCGGTTATGCAAAAAAAAAAAAAAAATATATATATATATATATATATTAATAATCGCTGCTGAGCAAAGAAGCCGCATGCCAGATAACTACATAGACGGGCAGATCTGAGCAGGAGGATGTTATTCTACCGTTTCACAAAAAATCTTCCATATATGTGAAACTAAAAGGACATTGTGTGGACAAACCTGTTTCGAAGGCCTCGTTTCGACCTGTATTTGTCCCTGATAAGCAGGATAGAGGTTTATTTCTCTGAATCTATACCGCAGACGCTGATTTTATGGTATTTTTCTCCCCTCTCTCTGTCTCCGAACCAGTTTCAGCACCTGGGAGCTGTCCCCTCCGCTTCCGATCTGGAGCCTGCTGCTGCTGCTGCTGATGATGATGATGATGGTGGTGATGATGATGCTGGCTCGGCTGAGCGAAAGGAAGCGCGTGTCATGGTTATCAGCTACGTCACGGGAACAAAGAACACGGGTCTTGTAGTTTTTTGTTGGTTTTTTTTTGCATAGTTTGTAAAGCGCATGGAGGCAGCAGCCGCAGCGTGCAGCGCCTCCAAGCTGTGAACAGCTGGATGAAACGCTGCTTCAGATTTCAGTTTTTTTGAGACACACCCTCACATGGTAAAAAAAAAATGCCCTGTCTAATAGTTTTTCACATTCTTAGTTTCCAGTTACATAAATTTAATAGCCTTACCTTTCCATACAAGTCCATTTGATCCTCAGTAGCCTAATATTCCACCTGTATGTATTTTTCCCCCCAGTAAACATCAACTCCAACCTGGCCAGGATTTTTTTCCCCCTTTTTTTTTTTCCAGGAAGCAAAATATAATAGGCTCTCTCTTTTTGCGTCATTCACCCTGTTTTGCTGGCGTGCCCACGCCCCTGAAGCAGGCAGCGCCGCTTCAGAGGGACAGAGAAAATAAGAGCGACCCGAGTGCTGATGAATATTAATATTATGGGCTCCACAATGGAGGCAGGAGGAAGAGCTTCCGAGATAAATAAATGTCCATGTTTTGCAATTAAAATGAGACTTTAGGATTTTGTATGCAGATTAGAAAATGTGAACATAAAACCAATGCTGTGATATAATAACATATTGAACGAGCATTAATGCACAGACCTGATTTAGACTACGTGGACTTTAATGGTCTCAAGAATCACAGTACATCAGATGTTACGTAACTGCAGACTGGGGATTAAATATACACTTGATCTCGCCAGGCAGAGAGTATCCTGTACTTGGCAGACAAGTGATAGGACCTGTTAGTTGTCACAGGGCGGGATTATTGTGACTGACTGGCCTTTGGACGACCCGTGTGCAGCAGGCTGTAGGCTGTGAAGCAGCAGAAAGAGGGGCGGGGCAGGTAGGCGGCTAAGATATGTGTCTTCACAATTTCATGCACTTTATGCTGCGTTTTACAAAAAATACCCTTACTTAGAAGAGTGCTTCTGTGTGCATGCTGCACTGCTATTGCATGAAGCACTTATTTAGCTTATTCCGCATCGATCGGCTGCCTCTAGCGAGTCCTAAGCGTTTCACTTTGTTTACAAGCTACTTCTGAGAAAATCCCACTATGTAGCTCTATTTTTCGCTAAGAGATAACATATATGCGAGGATAAGAATCGATATTTTCTGTTATGTTTAATCCAAAACGTTTAATCCAAACTTTTGTAGAAGATTTCTAGGGGAACCAGAGGTCGCTGTAGCTCCATCTGCTGCTCTGTACGTTTGTTTTCTGTGAGCTCGCCAATGAAACAAAACAAAAAAAAAAAACAACAGTAAATACAGCTCATTCTTTTCTTAGGTATGGATTGTATTTTTCTCACATTAAAATTAAAATATTCAAAGTGTATTTTTGGTGACAGGAGTTTGTGACAAACGGTAAAGATCAATCTTAAAATTATGATGTGCATTTGTGCCCCCTTTCTCCTGTCACTTAGTAGAATGCCATTCAACCAACTTTAGAGGCCATTTTTGGAGTAAGTAGCGTTTCGGGATGTGTCATTTATCCACAGTGTAAATACAGAGGTTTGTTAGAGAACATTACAGAACTGAAAGTATCCAGACCAACGAAGGCACCAGGGGACATTGTTGTGGAAAATGTTTAAAGCAGGAGAGGATTAAAAAAAAATAAAGTGTGACCTTGAGTACAGCTCTTGTTATGTGTGGAGAACCTTAGATCTTCTTTTTACCAGATCCCACAGATACGTTTGTAAAAATGAACAGAGGCAATGCTGCAAATTAGATTCAGTTTATTGAGTTCACAAATGCCCTATGAGCAAAAATAGTCACAATTTATTTTATTGCACAAAAATGACCACACTAAAAGTAGGAGCCTATGCTGGCCTGGGAAACATAAAACTGAAAAATAGTTAATAACAGGAGGAATAATAATAAGGAAAACGCAAATATAACTAAATACACCTAAATGCTCCCCAACAAAAACACACTCACAAAAATCCCTGGTGAACAAAGGAAAAAAAACTCCCCTCCCACCAGTCTCCTCAATCTAAATAAAATAACTTGGGATCCAGGGACAACATAGGTCCCTTTTAAAACAAGCAAATAAAAATCTTTTGATCAATAATAATAATCATCCAAAAAGAAATTCTAAACTGTAACAGTAACAAGTCATAAAAGCATAAAATAAATCAAGTTAGACAATTACCTTAAGAAGCCAGATAGCCAGATAATAATAAGAAACGGCCTTTACCCACTCTAACGTGAAACCAGTGAACGGTGCTCTATACGTCACTCCCTCTAGAAGTAGGTTACCTACAACAATCAAGTGGAGGAATCAGAAATAATTCTAAACCCACCTCAAGTTCAATGTTAAACATATGAGTCACCAGCCTGGAATCTGATCTCTTCAGTGATCTACCTGCTTTTAAATGTGAATGCTGATTACCCGTCCCCCTAACAAACCAGCTGCGCTCTGTCACAGTGTCTTCCATATGAAGGCTAGAGGAAGATTGCACAGCAGCGTACTTCTGGGACAAGACGCCCCAGCTACAAAAGCATTCACATTATTTGACAGCATCAATGTTTGGTGCATGTTACTGTTGCTTTTCTCTAATGCTTGACATTAGAGAAAAGCATCTGCAGACAGCATCTGTCTATCATCTACTGTTGAGAGCCTTCTTTGTATGTTATTCAGCACTTCCCTTCTATTGACAAAACTCTTTTGGGCCAGCAGGAGTAATCATTTCAATGAAATTTCCTCTCTTCAGAAATGTTCAATAGGATCTGGGTCAACCCTCAATTGCAGCCAATTTGAGATAACACTCTTCCCTTTTTCCACTCATTCTGTGCCGGATGTTTGTTCCAACTCATTCTCCTTAAAAGAAGTAAGTCTGTTACCTCACAATGGGGTAAAAAAAAAACAAGGTTACACCTTTTATTCAATGTTATCCCAGTTATTTTGAAATCTCAAATTTTCTTTGAAATTCAATGGCTTTATTTCCAGAGCCAGTAGCACCGGCTTGCGCAGTCCTAATAGGTTTATGTTTTACATATACAATGTTTTAAAAAGCCTGGTCACATATTTGTCAACCAAAAAACATAAATAAACATATGAATGAATCATATGTGTAAAATTTGGATGAGTTTGGACAAGTTTAAGTATTTAAAAATATATATTGCCATATTGTGAGCTCTATGTCGAAAGCACTTGCTGGTATGTATGGGTGGTGATGTTATGTTTTTAATTTAATCTTCCTACATTTCTGTTTAACTAGACAAAACATTTAATCACACCAATAAGCTGTAAGATTCTATTAAGTTGCTGAAAATCATTTGTGTTATTTTTTATTTTACAGTCCCTGAGTCAAAAAAGAAGAAAGTGCAGATTACCTTCAACTTTGAAAATATTATTTATTTTGCAAATTGAATCAAAACAAAGAAGTTTAAGCCTTTTTGGCTACTGTTATTCTTATGAAACTCTATATTGTTGTAATAAGTCTTTAAATATAGAAGACATTTTTGTTTATTTTCTGTACAGGTGTTCACGCTGTTTTTGCAATGGAGGACTCAATCGAGCTGATCATTCAGGACTTCTGTGGGGTCTTACCCACCAGCAGACCCAATCCCATCATGTCGGCCTGCACAGGCGCCATCCTCACAGGTCTTTATGGATTATGGAGTGTTTTCACTATGCCTGGCTTCCGCAAAATTCCATGGCATCTTAAGGTACAACATATTGCTTCTTTTATTTTTTTCTTTTGCCTTGTGTGTGTGTGCTTTTTCCTCTTAAATCTGTTAAATACTGCATGTTTGAAATAATAATAAAAAAAATTAACAGATGCACACTTTGACTTGTTGATTTAACAATAATTTGCTTATTTTGGAGCATAGTGCTCCATGCCAGCATCAAATGTGGGAAAAGAAGAAACTGGTAAGTCTGTAACTGTGATTATTACTTACTTTGTTATTGGTAATTACACCACCAACCAAAAATGTTAATCTGTAATTCATTTATGGCTTCTATTTTCAAAGCTAAATGTTATAACATTTTGTTATTTTTTTATTTTTTTACTTATTCAACGCTCACTTGATTTTTACGTTACCAGCTATCCTGCCTAAGGAATTTGCTCATCTACCTTTACATGGCCTTGATGGGCATCATATTCTCATATAGGGTTTAATATGATTTTGACTCAACCTTTTTGCAGCTTCGGTTCTTCTGGAATTGAAGCTGCATGGTTTAGAAATGTGAAGTGAGACACTCATGATGATGAGTGACCTTGTTACTACTTACTATGTTGGAGTTTTCAATCACTTCAACTTTGTTATATTACCGTAATATTTAGTACAGTTAATAGTGAGGAATTCACTGAGTGCCTGTTTTTTAACAAACCTATGTAGTTGCATAAGTTCACTCATGCTTTTCAAGATTCCAACCGGGCAACGATGTGTCTGCGACCACTTGCTCTACCACTATGAGCCGGTACCACCCTTCTTTTGAAAAAATAGAGTAAGACAGAGCATTAAAAAAATCAAGACAAACAAAAAGAGAAGTGGATTTTTCCCAGAGACAGATTAAACTGAGTTTACCAGGTAAAAACTAAAGAGAATTCATCTGAAGATCTGCTGTTATTTTACAGACAAAAGTCAGTCAAGGTTGTTAACAATACACAGAGAGCGTACTGAAAGCAGAAATATATTTAATATGAAGCATTTTCAGTAAGTAAACAAAAAAAATGAAATTTGTATTTCACACTGTGATGATTTAAACAACCAGACCACAACACTTAAGCTCTGTACAGCTTATTTACAATAATGTGACTGGAACAAAATCTTATGTTCTTACTTTTTCTCACCACTGGAAAAGCAAAGTAGCATTTACAGTAATTATGGCAGGCAATGTTGACTCACCACCCGCTGTGTCCACTGTGTCTCAGGTTCCATATTTGCCCTCCAGTAAAGACCAAGTACAGAATGTTATGAAGCTGCTCCAGGGGAGAAGAGGTCACTTAGCAGATCTTGGAGCTGGAGATGGAAGATTGGTGAGTAAAGAGAGGCTCTCTGGAACAAGTTTATCAAAATGTGCACTGGCAACAGAATAGGCACTTTCCCTGTTACCTTCTTTGCTGTGGTTGAATTTTACACAATGCTGTTCTTTTTCCAGGTATTTGCAGCCTCTTCTGCTGGTTTTCAGTGCACAGGGTTTGAGATCAACTCAATTCTAGTTGCTTATGCAAGGAGCAAAGCCTATTGGAGAAGCATCCCCTCCAGTCAAGCAACCTTTGTAACGAAGGACTTCTGGAAGGTAAGACTTGGACAAAAACAATCTTCCTGTGCCTTTCAGAAGTATCCACCAAAACACCTAAGAAACAGTCAGGAGGCCAAGTAGTAACTCTGGAGGAGCTGCAGGGATCCACAACTACAGTGTATCTGTTGACTGGACAACTGTTAGGCCCTCCATAAATCTAGCATCTATGGAGGATTACTGAAAAAAACTCATTGTTAATGGACAGCAGGAAGAAGTCCTATATAAAGTTTGCCCACATGTCCTGGAGAAGTCCCACCAAACATGTGAAAGATGGTGTTTTGGCCAGATAAGACGATCATTTTTTTTTACTTGCAATAAACTTAGAGGAAAACTATCACTGCACACCATCCTGAACATACCAGCTCACATTGTGAAAGATGGAGGTGGCAGCATCACACTGTCAGAGACATGACAGCTGATACAGGGTCTATTAAAAGTATTCACTGGCTTTATTGCTTTTACAAAATCCACTGTGATTTTGGCTGTCGTCACAGCAACGCTACTGTAGGTAGACTGACTCATGTGCACTTTACTTTTATTTTAAAATTATGCCCAATCTTGATTTGGCCTGTCACTAAAATTCAAATAAAATTTATTAAACTTTGTTTAATAAATAAATAAAACATTAGAACACGTTTGTAGAACATGTTCTACAAACATTACAACCACAAGAATCAAGAAAGTCACAATATGTGATCAAAGTCCTAAGTGTCTCAATCTTTTGTCTTAGACCGATTTGTCTTCGTATAACAATGTGACAGTTTTCCTTGCTCCAGGAGTGGTAAGCCATTTCTCTATTGAAAATCTTCGCTTTACTTCATTTTTGCTTCTATTTTATTGTATTTTTATTGTATTCCTATGACTGCTAACAGATGGAGGTCCTGGGAGAGAAGCTACTGAAGGAGCTTCCTCAAGATGCGCTGGTCATTTCTTGCCGTTTTCCTTTTCCTAACTGGCCCCAAAAATCAGCTGTCGGCTCTGGATTTGGCCAGACGTTTGCTTATGAGATCAATTCTGTGCGCTCACACTTGAGAAATCCACCAAAGACAGAGATGAAATGAGTCGGATGCTGTGGCTGACACTGCACTAAATCATCCTTGATTAAATCTTGCATTAAATCATTCTTGATTTAGTGCAGTGTTTTTGTTTTGTTTTATGAAGAATGTTGAATATTAGGATTTATTTGCTGTTCATTATTTCATAAAACATTTAACCTATTTTACTCTGTTGAATGTTGAAAACTTTACATTGGAGAACACTTACAACTAGATTGAAAATTATACATTTTGCACATGCAGCACTGATTATCTACACACTGTCTGAATATTAATAAAATAAGTTCTTAAATGTCATTATGGCTTGACTTTGTTCTACCTCTAAGGTTATCTAAAGACATTTGTAATTGCCTTATTTAACTAAATATCAAGAAAGTGAATTTCAAGGAGTTGGACATTTTTCTGTAAATTGTGTTAATTGTGGAAACTGTCAAATCATGGTCTCCACTCTGATCTGCTGCCAACATAGGAGGAGAGCCAGTACTTCTCTGCCTCAAAAACATCCACCTGACGGCGCTATAGCTCTAAACTGGCCTTGGCGCTCCACAGCCTAACACCAGGCTGTGCAGAATGCAGATTGGTTTTGTCCTGTACCATGCAGACTTTTTGGATTGGAACCACGGATCAGATGTCCTTTTTTTTTTAACCATAATATATGATCTTAACGTTTTACTTTGCTGTTTCCGTGAACAAATCTTTTTTTCAAATATTTTTGTGCATGAAAGCGTGAATGATTGAACGTACTGCAAAACGCTTTGCGGTCCTCAGGACTTGATAAATCGCAATGTAAATAAATGCCATTTACCATTTTTTCATTCCTAATAAATAATTGGGGTCATAATGTAGCAATCAAAATAAATCAATCAAAACACTCTGTTTTATTACATTCGTATTTTACATCTATGTCACCATCAACGAGCAGTCTCTCTGTCTGGTAGGTGATCGATAAAAGTCAGACCTCCTGCTCCAGTTTCCTACAATGACGTTAGAGAGGGCGTGTGTGAAGGGGGGGGGGGGCACGGGGGGTGCGCTTGCGGGGTGTGTGTGTGACAGGAGGAGAGAGGAGACAGTAGAGAGGAGGGGGGAGTTGGGTAGATGATGGGGGAGAAGGAGGGAGACGGGGAGAACACAGGGCGGGAGGGAGAGCGGGTATAAAAGCTTCCAGAGCTCCTCTCTGGGATCCATTCTGTATGCGGGAAGAGAATCAGTCCTCCAATGGAGGTACATAAAAGCACCGTCCTCCAACAGACTAACAGCAGCAGCATGTGCGAATCAACGCAGAGGTCCTGCGAGCCTCGGCGGAAGAGAACGGAGGAGCGCAGCGCTCCGTCAGAGATGGCTCGGATCATCACCGACCCGGCCACTGGGAAGTGCTACTGCCGGGGGAAAGTTTTGGGAAAGGTAGCGCACAGCTCAGCATCTGCCCTCGACTCGTTGGAATTTACTTCTCACCACGACGGCACGGCGCTTTAACAATGTTGTTTCCCCTTTTTCATCCAGGGAGGATTTGCTAAATGTTATGAGATGACAGACCTCTCCACCGGCAAAGTTTACGCAGCAAAGATTATCCCACATGCGCGCGTCTCCAAGCCTCACCAGCGGGAGAAGGTAAGCGCGCTGCTGCGCTGTCTGTGCGCACCCATGGGCATGTTGTCACTCAAAGGTCTTTGGTTACAGACGTGACCGTGTTGTCCTTTCTCTGTGTGCAGATCGACCGAGAAATTGAGCTGCACAGAGTCCTGCACCACAAAAATATCGTGCATTTTTATCACCATTTTGAAGACAAAGAGAACATCTACATCTTGCTAGAATACTGCAGTCGTAAAGTGAGTGCAATTATGATAAGAAAGAAAAAGAAGACACTGCATAGAAAGTATATGCATTACCAGTTATTTGTATTTTATTGCATGATACAATAACATTCGACTTCTTAATTAAGCTCACAGAGTTGCATTTATGATGGAGCATGACAATGTAGGATTTCTTAAAGTAGGCTTATATATTTAAATATTTTCTATTTTGTCTTTTTGTAGTCTCTGGCACACATTTTGAAGTCTCGCAAAGTGCTTACGGAGCCAGAAGTGCGGTATTACCTAAGACAGATTGTTTCTGGACTAAAGTATTTGCATGAACAAGAGATTCTTCACAGAGACCTTAAATTGGGTAAGAAATTTTTATCCACAAAAGTTACGCAATAATTGTTTTTTTTATTTAGTTTTATTTATTTGTATTTTTCGTATTTGTACTATGCATGTGTGATTTATTGTAACCAAACATATTTTCTCCACAAATCCATAGTAATTGTGTAGTACCATGCCTTTGATATTGGGTTGGCTTAGCAAGTGTTCATATTGTTACTGTCTTTTTTCCACCAAAGGGAATTTTTTTGTCAGCGAGTCGATGGAACTGAAGGTCGGAGACTTTGGTCTCGCTGCCAAGTTGGAGCCGGCGGGAAACAGGAGGAAGACGATCTGCGGGACTCCAAACTACTTGTCCCCTGAGGTCCTCAACAAGCAGGGTCATGGCTGTGAATCAGACATCTGGGCTCTGGGCTGTGTAATGTGAGTTGGGTTCCTATTGTTCCGCTGCTAGGGACTGCAAAAAGCTCCAGTATAATTTGTCATCATCATAAATTACAAGTGAATACCGCTTGAAGATAGAAGATATGATCTCTAAACCCTATATTCATGAAATCACTTGGATTCTGTTTCAGGTACACTATGCTGTTGGGCCGACCTCCATTTGAAACCACCAACCTGAAGGAGACCTACCGGTGTATAAGAGAAGCACGATACTCGCTCCCTTCCTCGTTGTCACCGCAGGCGAAGCAGCTCATTGCCAATCTGCTGGCCAAGATTCCAGAAGATAGACCCAACCTAGACCATATTCTGAGACATGACTTCTTCACTCAGGTTAGACCTCTATTCGGTTTGCTCTGGCTTTTGCGTCTGCAAATGTCAATTAGTGGGAGTGCAGAGATGACCCTTCCACCCCTGTAATTATCTGTCCACACACTGACCCACTTTCCCCATTTCTCCACAGGGCTTTAGTCCAGAGCGTCTGTCGCCGAGCTGCTGCCATTCACCACCAGACTTTCATGTCTCCAGCCCTGCAAAGAGCTTCTTTAAGAAAGCTGCTGCTGCACTGTTTGGTGGGAAGAGAGATAAGGTCAAATACTATGAGACCCTCAGTGAGTATAATAATAAAAAATATATATACTTAGTTGACTCAGAAGATGGCTGCATGCAACCTTCCAAGAGTCAGTTTGTCCAGCTTCACGGATTAATGTTTGCTGTTTTCTTGCAGACAAGTTAACTAAGGAGGAGGAGGAGATCTACAAACTGCAGCACGACTTGGAGAGGACGGTCATCAGTCAACAGCAGAGCAAAAAGATGTCTGAGGTAAGAAAGCAACAACCCAATATTTACAAGGGCATGGGTAGGCTACTTTTGCAGGTGCATTAGTCACACAGCAGTTAAAACTTGTGTGGATTTGAGATACCCCGCTGTGGAGAATCCAATGAATCACCCTTTGTAGCTGCAGCAAAACTTTCTAACAAGCACAGTTTCTGAACTAGCTGAAAGCACTTTATTCTCAACCTTTAGAGCCAGGCACTTTGAAATCTGTGGGTGACCACTGAGTCATAGTAGGAAGAGATGATCTAAACTCACAGAATCTAAGCCTTGTCGTCACTCGTTCCCACCTCAGAATGGAAGTCTACTTCCGCCATCTGCCGGGAGCCCCGTTGCCTTGGCAACAGAGAGTCAGTCACCAGCATCACAAGACACCATTCGTCTGATCGTCAGGGGGAGTCTGGGCAGCTGTAGCAGCAGCAGTGAATGTAAGTTACATCATGACTGAAAAAATTATGTGTAATAAAACAAGAGTGTATGTGGGTTGTTTTTTTTTTTTTTTTACCTCTGATCCATATAAATGTTTCTCTGTCTTTGTTTCCAAAGGTCTTGAAGACAACACAACAGGGAGCGTAGCTGAGACTGTTGCCAGTGTGTTAAGAGGATGCCTAGAAAATATGCCTAAAGGTGAGTAAGCTACTGAGTAATTGAAACCTTAGTCCTTTCGCCTTTCCCTTGCATGCTTTCATGTTTGAGACTTGCCCAAGATCTTCCATATACTTGTATTCTGATCATTACTTTTCTTCTCGCCTTGCAGCAAATGACACTCCTCAGACGTTAAACAGCTGCAGTCTTCAGTGGGTCACCAAATGGGTGGACTACTCCAATAAGTACGGCTTCGGCTACCAGTTGTCTGATCACACCGTTGGCGTTCTCTTCAACAATGGCACCCACATGAGCCTCCTGCCTGATAGAAAGTACGCAGTAGTCTATGCTATTTTAACACTTATACTTTTTTGTTAAAGCTGTTGGCTTAGTGGTACAGTCAGATTTATAAAAAGAAAAATGAATTACCTTAAAGATTGGGTTATTTTTGACTTATTCAGCTCCTGTTTTCACAAAAAATTGTTTCCAAAAGTCAAAATGTGCTATATGTTCTTGTTTGGTTTTACAAATTGGATGTGTAACACGCTGTGTTCTCCTCCATCTCAGGACCATCCATTACTATGCAGAGTTAGGCCAGTGCTCTGTCTTTCCCACTTGCGAGGTTCCTGAGCACTTTGTGGGCCAAGTGACTGTGCTGAAGTACTTTTCTCACTACATGGAGGAAAACCTCATGGATGTAAGTGAAAATACCAGTCTCTCAAGCTACGCTGTATCTCTCTTGCTGTTATTTTTTTCCCCTTGTCTCTCCACACCCTACAACATTAGAAATGTTCAAGTTGCAGCTTGTCTAATCCCGAGGTATTCGTCTTTTTGCTTTCTCAGGGTGGGGACCTTGGTACTACAACAGATTCACACATGCCCCGTCTCTACCTGCTGCAGTGGCTCAAGTCAGACCGCGCCCTCATGATGCTCTTTAACGACGGCACCTTCCAGGTAAACACACCCACTGCTGCAGAAAACATAGTTGTTGCTGGGCATGCTCAGAGGCACTGTTTGGGTGCAAGCCATGACATTTTCGCTCAACTGAATTACACATCAAATATAGATAAAAGATTAAATATTTTAATGTGTTTCTGTTTATTTTTCCCTCCAAAGGTTAACTTTTACCATGATCACACTAAGATCATCCTGTGCTGCCAGAGAGATGAGTACATGCTGACGTACATCAATGAGGAACGAGTCTCTAAAACATTCAAGCTCAGCTCCCTGCTGACGTCTGGTTGCCCCAACGACCTGCGCCAGCGCCTGGTGTACTCCCTCAATATGCTCCTTCAGAGATGCAGCTGAACCCACAAAAATTGCTTTGGACTGAAAAACTGAAAATTCCACCCACTGTGTTACTGCAGTGCTGCAGAGGAACAGAACATCTGCAAGAGAACGGGCGGATTTGCAGGGCTGGGCTTGAGCAAAATATATGAACATTCCTGCACCGTTCCACTGTCATGACTCAGCATTGGTGCAGGTGAAAGTGTAATGCAGAGAGAGACTGAAAGAGCCTGGGAAAACGAAATGTAGCACAATGAATGTTGATGGGAAATAAAGGGCTGATTTGTACTGTTGGAAAAGAGAGAGAAGACCGAGGATGTTGGTACGAATGTGAACCCCACATGTTGGTCTTTCGGGCTGGTAATGAGACTAATGCTGGGCTGGCACTAGCATAGGTGTGTACAGAACAGTTAGTTTGATTCCAGAAGCATAAAACGAAGCTCTGAACTTTAACAGAGCGCGACTGTGAGATAATGTAAATGATGTACAGTGTATGTCCAAGCCATCTCAGCTGTGGAAAGAAATTACTTGTGTGGATGTTGAAGGGTTTAAATGAGTAGGTGTTTGTCTGAGTGGGGAGGGGTGTAACATTACGCTAACTTTTAAAAACTGTGATTTGTTTCTTATTCTTTTGTTTGACAGATGGGCTCAGCACTCTGAGCGAGAGGTTATGTAGAATGACATTACACGAGGTCTTTTTAGAACCATTTAAGAGCCATTATAACCTAGGTAACAATGTCTTAAATAACTTATTGTGTAATAAAGTGCAGTATTTATTTATTTAATAAACAAGAGTGTTTTCAAAAAAAAAAAAAGTTGATTATTCTTTTCATTTGAGCTTCTCTGTACTCATTTTTATTAACATTATTAAATGGTGACGCGCCATTCTTTCTGTGGTAAACTGAGAACAGAACATGCAAATCAATAAAAGAAAGATATAAAAGTATGGTAATTAAACATTTCACATGTTTATAACTTTTAGTTCATTTTTAGTGTCTTACTTTTCTATTAAGCAGCTACTCTGACTTGAAACATTTTCAATATTCTGTCCTTAGTATGTTTCAAACAAGACATTACTGGTTGCAGTCAACCTCCTACCTCCATTTCTCTTGTAAATAATCAGAAGCTTCAGTCTCATTGAATAATGTTTTAAGGCTTCGTAAAATTGCATTTTGCATAAATAACTAACATTTTTGAGACTGGAGTTGTTTTAAGACTGTAAGTACAAAGTAAAGTCTCTCTTGGTAGACATTAGCTTTACCCTCCAGCATCAACTAATTTGGATTTGTCAACAGTAACAGGGATGTCTGCAAAATGCTTTTTCTGCATTGCTTGCCATTAGTGGTGAGAGAAAAGTAGATTTCAATGAAGAGTTTTAAACTGGAGATGTTTTTAAAACTCTGCTGTTTGTTTATATATTACAGGTTTTATTAAAAGCTATGACGCAGAGGCCCACTTTGATCATGCCCACTACTATATTCAGTTTTAGAAACCATGTTAGTGAAAAATATCCCTCATATTGAAAAAAATACATGGTTTTGAGGTTAAATATTAATATTATTGAGTCATTATCTAGATATTTTTATAGCAATTTTGCACATGCGGTATACATTTGAGCGCTACAACATTTGTGCTGCAGAGTTTTAAACATGTCTAAAAGACCTGAGGTAGTTTTGTTTAGCTGTTGATGATCAAATAATGTTTGCTACATTGTGAAATGGTTAGAAATTTCATTCTGGAGTGTTGCTTATCTATTACCTATTCAAAATAGTGTAGCTGAAGCTTACATAAAGATGCAAGAATAGGTACATCAAACAGATAAGATAATTATTCAAACCTTTCAACAGAAACACACTTGAACTAGGCTTATAGTCTGTTTGATTAAATCTTAAAACTCTCAGTGCTTTCGGCCATGCACTGGTCTGGGTACTTTATCTTGCAATTACGACAGGAAATGGTAGAGCGATGGATAGATGAGAAAACTTGTTTGCAGGGAAGTAGTTTATACTGCAGTTCAAGGCTCCCTCTTCCTTCAGCTGAGCTTTCTTTTGCAGCTGTAAATAATAGATTGCAAAAATGGACGTCTGTTCAATGTGGCTGACCTTGTGCCACAAACACACACACACACACACACAGGAGGTCATTATTTCCCATACAAACAGGCGCACTGATTAGCAGATATGTGGGCAGGGCGGGTGGCTCAGAAATGTGGAGCGAAAAGCCTGCTGAACACAGACACACTATCACAGTGACAGACTTTGCCAAACTATGTCACTGATTACATCACAGCATTTCAGGGAAAGTCACTACACTCATTCTTGAACATCTTTTTGCATTCACTCTCCGTGGCCATGGAAACAAGCAACCCGCTGACCAATGTGAAGAGAGTTTGAAATTAACAAACCCTGCGTAAAGGATCTGTGACGCTGCTTCTCTTCGCTGATCCCCTGCACTGAAAATCACAACCACTGGCCACTTATGGGCTGGAATGAGAATCACCGTTCATCCCCAGCCAGTGTTTGATTCCCCCGTCTGTTGCCGAACATCTTTCCACCTCTTTCATGCTTATGTAATGGTGGAAGTTGAAGATGGACGTTTGAGTCATTCCCTCTTTTTAGTTGTTCAAGCAGAAAATATCTGTGCACTTCAGAGTTCAATTACGAATATCTCATGCATAAACATACCCACACAGAAAAGAAACAAGAGCAGGAAGTAGCCTACAGGAGCGGCGATTGGGAATTATTCATGACAACACCTCCAGGTCTGTGTGTGTGTATGTGTATGTTCAGACAGTAATGACCCCTGGAATGGCTGCTTCAGCCTGACAGGAATAGACCCTGCTGCTGATGGGAAGTTTTCAGTCCTTCAAAGGCATCTTTACTACTGGATAGAAGTGCACCATCTTCATCGCATGGATGCAATAATAGCTATTTCTGAGTAGGCAGCTCGGAAAATGACTCTTACCCATAGGCTTTTAGAGTGAGAACGCTTTATAGTTGAATATAGATTCAGTTTTTAAACACACACTCAGAAAATCAGGTCACATCAGGAACTGGTCAGCGAATGTTTGCTTGTCAACTTGTCCGGCCACCTGGGAATCTGCTTGTGTCAAAAAAATTTATTAAGTGGGAATAGCTCTTGGTGTTTATCATTGTATGGAGCTTCAATTCTCAAGCTTTTTCTAACAATACCACCTCACTTAAACAGCTTGATGGATAGTTTGCAACATACCATAACAGAAACTAGAGTTTTGCCAGTTTGTTATTCCATACACATCTTTTGGCTATTTTCCTTTGGAAGTTAGATAGATAGATAGATAGATAGATAGATAGATAGATAGATAGATAGATAGATAGATAGATAGATAGATAGATAGATAGATAGATAGATAGATAGATAGATAGATAGATAGATAGATAGATAGATAGTCTAATATTATGGTCTATGCCATATATGACCTTATAATAAGTTTAGTTTGATGTCATTTCATGTTGTAAATTGACAACAGCTTCAATTGCTTTAATCCTGCAGTCAATCTGTTTATATATGCCTTGCTAATAATTAACGTTTAACATTTCTCCTATGCGCCCTTAAAAGTGACCCTTACTGCAGAGCTTGAGAAGCACTGCTATGATGCAATCTCCCATTAAAAGTTTAGCAAAATATGGTTGTTTTCCGCTTCGAAACACACAAAGCTGTTGGTTCAAAATGTCATATTGACATTCCACCAAGCAGGCTTGGTAGTGAAATGAGTTTCTTTATTGCTAAAGCTCTATTAGAAAGTTCTTTGCAGGCAGAACAATGAGTCAGTTTGGTATCATAAAGAGAATTTAGTTGAGTTTTGAAACGGAAAAAAAAGCTTTGAAGCACACAAGTACTGGGATGTACTTGGGGAATTTGAAGGCCTTTGCATATCAAATGTCAGCACTCCTCCTCCTACTCTGTGGACTAAAACAGAAGAAGAGCTGGGATGAGTGCAGCGTAGCCCGTCTTCTATTCCAGCAGTAGCCTATTGACTGGAGAGATCAGAACTTGAAATTCTCAAAAAATTACCTATGGCCAAAATGTTCTTTTTCATAAAATAAATATGTTTATTGAGTGTCTAAATAAGATTGAAGATATTCAAGTGTATTTGCAGCATGCCATCTTTTGTTTCCCTTCAGGTGTTCAGTGATATTTAGAGTTGCGAATGAGTCATCGGTTCAGACACGCTGGATACTTTGTGTGACGCTCATGCTCTGATTCCTGCAATTTCCTACAATCAGTCCTCTAAAGATATCTTTTTTTGACCAACTAAAAGTAGAAGCTTGCTTGTTGTAAAAATAGGTTTGGGTTCAGTTGTGGATCAAAGATTTGTGCCAAATCTATTTTATTATACCTCAGAGAGAAAGCAGAAAAAGAGCAAAGACTGATTCCAAATGAAACACTCTCGCATTCATGTAAATTTATCACCACTTATATTCCCTTCCTGTGAACTTTCAGAGGTTTAATCCCAATTCTTTCTTTTTACTTCTACATTTTTTAAAATAAGTCTTCATCAGGAGTTTTTTTCTAGTCTTCTAAAGCCTTTTGTTTGACTTCAACTGTTGTTCACTAATTGTCAGTTCTATCTGGAATGGTGTATTAAAGAGTATGTGGCTAAAATACTGACAGTGGACAAGTTCAGCGCAGAAAAGTAAGTCTATAATATACATATAACCTAAAGAAATATGTATATTAAATTTTTGGTGAATTAAAGTGTTATTTTGGTAAATTCAACAATAGAAATGTGAGGGAATCACATTTTTGGGACAATCAGCAACAAATTACCTGAAAGTACAATTTTATGGTGATTTTTTGTGAAATCTGATTTATGTAGACAAGGCACTCTCTTGATATTTGAAGTCTTTTCAGACCTTACAATAGGTCAGATTTAAGAGGCTAAACCAAAAAAAAAAAGTCCTTTGAAAATGCCAAGTTCTGAATTACAAACAATTAAAGATATAGGCCCAAGAAAAACCGCAAAAGTCCTTTCAAACAATTTTCAGAAGAATTGATCAATTCCACTTTAAAACACTACAAAGGAGTTTGACAAAATATCACTTTTTACAGTCAAGACATGCACAGCCCATGTTCTGAATCCCGATCACTGTGCACAGAGAACCTGAATATGTTTAGCTTTAATCTTACTCTTCTTGTCTAATTCTTCTGGTTCTTTTGTGTCCAGTTGTCCATTTCCTAATTAAACTGCCAGTACTAAATACTTGGCTTCATGTTTTATTGAACGTGTCTAATTAAGACAGAACAAAATTTTTATTCAGACATTAATCACATGTGCCAGTCTGACTGAACTCAGATGAACCCTCTCAGACTGCATACGTCAAGTCACGGCGTTACCGTCTCAGATGCTGTCACATGCAGACGAGCATCACAAGCTGATTACTGTATTGAAGTGACTGATGCTTTTTGTTCCGTTTCTAATAAAAGATTTTCTTACGTCCTTTCCGACTGGATCAGCCCTCCTCCGTGAGGTCTGAGGAGAATCTGGTTTCCTTGAAAAATGGGGTGATGACCTGCAGATGTGCTGTTAAAGCATCACATGATTGTGTGTGTGGACAGACTTATGACTAAGGGCACTGATGGGCCATTTTCTGTTCTCTCAGCAGGACTGCATATAGAGCAATTTTCAAATTAACAAGCTTCTCGGGCTTTTAAAAATTAAAGTAAAACCAACTTGGTAGCAGAAAAGGTTTTGACAGATTTGCAAAGCCAAGCTGAAGCAAAGCAAACCTTTCGCAATCCTTGACCTCCACCAACTCGTTGAGACAATGTTATGTTTTTTTCCCTTTCAGGTTGGACAATATGATGCTTGATTACTTCTTAGACCAGTTAGAACTGCTTTGCACTCTGAAATCCAAAATAAACATACATAAACAGGAAAAGGCCAAAAGAAGATAGTGAAATGTTTTGAGGTAGAAGTTTCCTGTGTTTTTTTTCTTTTCGCTGTTGTTGTCAGGACATGGCAGCCATCGGAATTAGTTGTCAAATCTGGAATCTGGAAAAGTTTTACAAAGCCATAACGGAGATTTCTTTTTTGTTCGTTTTTGCATAAAACGTATTTATTTACAGAACAAAAAGACAACAATCAGGAGAGCACCAAAGAGTGGATAAATGTGGCTCTATCAAAAATTGAACACAGACTGAATACTTACACTTATTCAAGGAACAAGGGAACTTAATGACCTGAATAACCTGCAAGGTTGGGGGACTAAGGAAAACCAAGCGAAGTTGACATGGCAGAAAAACAAAGGAAACAATTCAAACGAAAAAAATAACACTAAACAATGCTCTTAATAATTGGCATAAACAACAAAAGCAATTCAGATAAAACTAAACTCAAACTCTATCAAAACAACGCAGTTACATATTTTGAATGTCCCTACACCACCTGCTTTTGCTTTAACTTGCAACAGTAATTTCAGTGGGATTGAAACCTTGCTTAAAGCTCCACACCATCAGTCCTGTCATTATGACGTGGTAGTTTCACTGTAAGTCACCGAAATGTGCTGGTCAGGGGTGTAATTATTGTTCAGGCTCTTCTCCTGAATAGTTGCATCTAAGAATAAAAAAATTCCCAAATTCCAGCCATAGCAGCCAATAGGGTGTAAGAAGCCATGCTCAAATTCCTTTGTGCAAAGTTTCAACAAGTATGCATGTAAAAGCTGATACAGAAGATGATTCATTCATGTGTTATTTGTTCAAAAGTTTCGCTTCTAAAAGACTGTCTTTGAAGTAGTTCACACAATTCAAACCTGCTTTGTGACAATCTGGTATGAATCATTCTATAAAATGCTACATGATGAAAATTAATTAACTTGTATAAGTTAACATTTGGAGTGATAAACAGACAAAAAAAAGCACATGGTCTTTTAATCAGTCACACAAGCTACTGAAGTCTGTTCAAAGCCTGTTTTAGGTTGACTGTCGGTATCAGTAATTGTGCAGAGAAGATCTGTGAAGTGTGGCCAGGGTTTAAACATGGCCATGTCTTCCGTGGGGAGGAAAGCCCTGAGGCATCAGAGCAGCATTTCAGTCCTGTGATTCACACAGATAGGAAGACAAAGAAAATCCTTCAACACACACTCCTGTACACACAGGTGGGGCCATGTTGCTCAATAAGGAAACCCTTTAATCTTAGTTTCTTTCTAACTTCATGCTGGCACTTCACAATCTATTCTAGTCTCAACAGATGCACTGAGCTGGTAGCTACACAAAATATTTTGTTCAAGTTATTTTCATGGAAAACTGCCGATTCAGCTAAATCCGTTTAATCCTTGTCACACATACATTCACATTTTATATGAGTAAAACATCTAAGTGCTCCACATTTGATATTTTTCATCCTCGGGGTATAACTTTATAATTAAGTATTTTTTGTTTTGTGACAGCCCTGATAAACAGGTGGATTCTTGTTCTAACACATTTAAAAGGCTAAACTAGTTCCTCAGTAGGGCATCAGGTTTTGCATGGGCCCTGCCCAAGACACTCATTTAATTAAGCTGTGTTGAAACAGGAAAATGTCTCCAACATGCTGGGCTCTGATCCTTTACCCCTAACTTTGGACTTTACTGCTCTGTGAAAGGCAAATGTATTTGTTTTGTACTTACAAACTGCTGCTAAATGTAGTGAGTTCATTCTGTCTTTGCTTATTATAGCAAAATCAAAATAAATAGATGTTAAACATTATTCTCAGGTCACACAGAATAACAACTGAAGGTAATTGTGCTTTAAAATGGCACTATACACTTGAAACATACATATTACCATAACTTTAACAAATCTTTCTGGTCAGCTGCTGCCCCCTAGCCCGCCTTCTTGTTTTCATTCATGAAGAATCGATTTGTGCTCAGGCATTCATAGACAGTGAAAGAGAGCTGTAAAATGTCAGGCGAAAGAGGAGACGGGAGAGGCTGACATCAGAACAGAGCCAATGGAAGCCTTCCTGTATGCTTGTTGGACAGCCACATCAATGAACCAATCAGCACATCATCTCAGATAATAGACCGGCATTCTCCACTTGCACTTGAGTGGGAGACAATTCTGTTTCCATGGCAAACTGTTTTTTTCACATTTGCCCGTATGTAAACATCCAGCTGCGGTTCAGTGTTAGTCATCCTGTATTGCTTACACACCTCCTTGTTTCTGATTAGGTTAAGTCAATAGAACTGGAGTGTGACTGTTGCGCTCTTTATTTGACTCTGTTTTATGGAGCACTCAGTCTTAAGGACACATTGACCTTTCCAGGGACAAATCAGGACAAACGAGGACAAGTGGTCAATTAGCAGTTCCAGTGAAAAATCTACAGTATTTTTCGGACTATAAGCCACTACTTATTTCCTACACTTGGTTTATAACCCGGTGCGGCTTTTCTGTAGATTTTTCTTCAGCCACGAGGGGGCTCTTGAGCAGGAAGTGAATCATTGGAAGTCAAAATTGGAAATCAAAGAAGAAAGTGCTAATTTTCATTTAGAACAAGCCGATGCTAGCAGCAGGCATGACGGAGAAATGTTTTCAGACTCATACCCCCTCATCATGGAAACCACACGAAGAAGTTCATATGATGCCGCTTTTGAGTTGAAGTTTATCGACCTGGCAGTACGGATCGACAGCCGCTGCACGTAAACTCTGCGTGAACGAATCCATGGTTCGGCGTTGGAGACGCAGGGCTGTGACCTTACTAGCAGATTTATGCGTCCTTGTGGAAAACTGAGAGCGGGGAGATACCAGCGGCTTACAGCCCGGTGCGGCTTATATGTAAGTTTCCAGTTTATTTAAAAATGTTGTGGCTGATGCTTATAGTGAGGTGCGCTCAGTAGTCCGGAAAATACGGTACTTAAGACACAAATGCATGAAACAGGGAGTCTAAACTTTTTTGCATCAAACCTCATTATCAGGTACTTCTGTTAAATTGACACAAAATGTAAATCAGCCATTCATATTTAGACAAGTGTGAACAAGGACCCACTGAAATTCAATCTGAGCCTCAGATTGAGAAAAAAGTGGATTTGATTGATGTAGTCAGATATGTGAATGTTTCAGAAACTTCTAATCTAGATTGCCACAAAAAGCAATGTTTTGGGCTTGAAGAGAAAATATTGGGTGACTGGCATTTATATGGACGAGGGTAACAGATGAGTGAAGCCAATAATAGCAAAGACAAATAGAAAACAGCATTGCCTCGACTGAAGTCACAATATTCAGCTGCAAAATACAGATAGTTGGGTAAGAATTGGGTGTAAACAGCATAAAACGTTGCCTTGTATCAACAATTCAGACTGCTTGTAGTGGTGTATTGGTGTCAGGTATATTATCATGGCATTCAAATACTTTTGCATTGTTTGAATGCCAACGCTCCTCAGAATATTACTGACAGTATGCATCGCTGTACAACTACAGAGGATGCATTTTCTGGTGGCTACATCCAGCAGGATAATGCACCTCGTCACAAAGTTCAAATAATCTCAGACTGGCTTCCTGAACATGACAATGAGCTCTCTGTACTCCCATGACCTCCACATACGTCAGATCTCTCCAATAGAGCACTTTTCAGATGCGGTGGAACGGAGGAGTCACAAAAATGTACGCCACAGCATTTCTGAAGCCTAAAAGGTCTTCGTCGGGTGTACCTAATTTGAGTTTGAAAAAATTAGGTTAAAATCTAATGTAAACAAAACAGGGATTATTTTAGACATGTTTTGGAGTTTTTTCAACCAAACTAATTTGCTTTATCGGTGTAATCTCATTTCTATCAAGCATCCCTATTTAAAACTCTCTTTAGTGTTATCGCTCCGATATCCACAGGAAGTGTCCACCCAGATAAACCTGTGTAAACACAGCTGTTTATCTCAAACATGATTGTATCATTTGCTTTGACCGCTTCTCTTTAGTTTTCAGAAAAGTTGAATTCAAGCATTTTAAAACTGCAACCCGTAAGGATATCAGAAAACAATTTCGGCAACACGTTTTACCATGAGGGGAAGTAGCTTGTTGGAAAGGCTCATTGTGCTAGCTGAAATAATAGGATGCAGCTGCTGCCACTGTTCAGAAAATAATTTATAAGATTGACGTAGGACTGATAAACAGTGACAGCCGCCGAGGTACATGCTTTTTTTGAACAAACCCTCGACTTTAGCCAGAAGTGACAGAATAACTGCTGACGAACTGTCATGTCACTTACTGTTAACCAGGCAGCAAGACAATAGCTGTTGTCACTGTTTGTATTGCTTCTGGGAGAAGGGAACAGGAACACATCCGACTGGATATCCTCTGTTTGGTTCAGTGGATGAAATCAGAACAATAAGCCAGATGAGTTTAGCCCTTGGAGGAAAGCATGGAGGAGGTGGGCGAAAATCTCTAGAAGACAGTTTTTTAATAATAGAACTAGAAATGTGACGATATAATAGCCATTTTCAAATCCCCAAAGGCAAATCAGCTACAAGGAAAATGAAGGCAACTTTCTAGAAAAGATTTTAATATACACTGAAATGTAATTCTAAAATTAAAATCTTAATATAAATGACAGTGGGGGATTTTTGACAGCTAATATTGCATTATCTGATATCACATCTTATATTAAAAGACAACTGTTTCCTCTAAACTGCGCCGAAAGATTTAACTGTGCTTTTACCTGAAGGTATGCTTTATTAAATTAAGTTAAATTAAAAGCAGAATGTAATAAACCATCAGCTAGAAATTATGTGTTGATCCCTTTATTTTCCGAATTACACAGGTTAAACCATAGAATATCAACCAGGTAAATTATAGAACACAAAGCCAATGAAAATCTATTTAAACACTGCAGCAACATGCTGACAAGACAAAGGTTGTGCAATACTATGTGGGCAAATTGTTTTGTGAAATGGAATCATCAAGAAGGATAGAGTTTGGTTCAAGCTATCATGACTTGTATGCTCAGCTTGTTGGGTTATTGGGTTTTGACGAAGGGGTTGCCTTGAAAACTCCAACAATCAGAGTTGGAATTTTTAAGAGATGCTCTAATTCAGAGTTTCCCAGCCCTGATCCTCAAGGTCCACTGACCTCCATGCTTCCTGCTGCTGCACACATCACATAAAAGAATGGAGGGGACTCCTGTCTGGTAAAAATAGCTTCAGATTTTTTAAATTAGGTGACTCTCAATTTTAGACAATGACAACTTAAATGGTCGCACTGAGACAGAAATGCTTTCTAATTCTGTTGCAAATAAAACTCATTAATTCATTGCAGCCCAAAGCAATGTACAGTTTATTTTCATCAATGTTTTCATGCTCTTTTACTTGACAAGTTTGCACAATGCTTTCTGTGTTCGCCTATCATGAAACAGAGCCTATACTTATACTTGTCTTGTATCCTTTCAATGGCCCACAACTTTCCAAACAGCCTTCAAGCTGCATGTAGCTTTTTGTGCCCACGGGGGAGTTTTTATAGGATTCTGAGGCTCTGCTGACTTCACCTGTGTGTGACTTACACTGACTGAAAGCAACAACACAGACAAACAGCGTTACTCAGCCTCTCATCAGAGTAACGTAAGGAAAGTAGTACATCTGTGTGTGTGTGTGTCAGCTGAAAGACCACCTGCAAACCAAAAGTTACGTTTGACTAACACCTTTTAGTCAGTTTTCGATATTTTTTGTTTTATATAATAACTTAGTGGCAATGTCTTACACAGAAACAAATAATTTTACTGAAAGAGGCAAGTACATATACTTTCACATATTAAGCACAAGTTATGAAGGAATGAAAGCAACTGCAGAAAATGTGGGTATAATCTTAAGTCTATTCCAGATGGGAGTTTTGTTTAAGCATGCCCAAAAATCATCTAGAAAGGACAATTTTTGATATTTCTTCTGTCAAGGTTGTTTGCCTGAAAAATTTAAAAAGAAAACAACAAAAAAACACTGTCCTTGACAACCTTCATGTTTAAGTACGATAGAAATCGAAAAAGAAAAGAAAGAAAATCAGTAAGCAATCTCTTATACCAGTATGAGCGAGTCCAGGCATGCTTCAAAATCCTCAACTGTCCCGCATCAGGAACAAGGAAAATAATTCATTTGTTTATAGGGAAATCTTTGTGATTTATTAGAAATCTTTTGGAAGGAGCTTTTGTCAATTGTTCCTGATGTGTCTTTCTGTGAAGACGCATTGTCCAAAACCACTGTATGTGGAGATTGGAAACTCATATCTCTACTGCCATTTCCCAGGTTCCAGCTATTGTCTTTCAGATGTGGGAAAAAAGAAGTGCAAAAAAAATGAAAGAAGGAGCGGCGTAATTATTGTGTGTGTTTATTTTTATTGTCAAGGCTGAAACATAACTGTCTGTGTGATATCATCTTAGTTTCAACATGTGGGAATAACAGCTGTCATTAAGAATGTTCTGCCATTCAAAGAAAACCTGCCAGGTAATATTATTTTCCTTATCTGCCTCTGCATTTCTTGGGCTTACGTCAGCCCTCATTTGCTCGTCCTTGAAAGCTTGATGATGTTATGATAACGCTGGTCAAACGGCACATCTCGTCTGCTTCTGCTTTCAGATGATGTCATGGTTTATCAGTCATAGACACAAAATCAGATCAAATGTTTTCACATCTCTTCACAAGTGGCAGACAAAATGAGATCACCCGCCAGTTACTCTGTGAAACTGACATCATCTTAACATGTTCTGGTAGACAGTAGTAAATGACATCAGTATCATTCTTTTTTTAAGATTTTTACTGCCACGTTCCCCTGAAGACTGCTGTTTACACCAGGCTTATGGAAGATTATATAACATAAGGGAGACAGGTGTTATGTTGAACTGTACTCCGCTGCACACCACCTCTTAAAGTGACGGTTTGGTTATTTTGAAAACGATGGTGTGAAGTTTAGTGTGGTAAATAAGTCTTAAATACATCAATATCTTTTTCAGTAAATATATATCTAATAGATATTAGATAGACACAACACAAGGTGCAGAAAAATAACTCGAGTAATCCACAAATACAAAAACATTGATGTGTTTCACACACCTTTTTAAAGATGTGTGAAATTTCATCCTTGGAGTTCAATTTTGGTGTCATTTCATCAGAATATGTTTGCAGTATTTCTTTGACTTGTCCAAATCCTTTGCACAAAACTTTAAACAAGAACTTTTTTTTCTTAAACTGTGCAGTCTTGTGTAACAAATTAACATAAAGGCCAATCAGGGTGAATTAATTTCTCCAAGAGGCCTTTGCTGCTTGAACCACTTATGTGATTAGTACGTTGAAATGTTTCAAGGAGCATCTGGTCAAGGCTGGTTAATGGTGACTTTACGTTCTATCAATTTCTGGGTTATTGTCCAAGCAAGGACATCAATTAGGATTAGACAAGGTATGTTAACTTGTACTGAAAGTAGGCGTGGTTGCTTTCAACTATTTTTGAAGCTTTCTGTGCCTTATTGCAGCCTCCTTTGTCTATATGTTCACCTCATGATGTTGTAGTGACGACTGACCCAAATGCAGCAAGGCAGAGAAGGCGAGTACATATTGGTGTTTTAGTTAGAAAAATGATCAAAAATGTACAAAAAAAACACAGGGACTACAGGGAGTCAAAGAAGAACAAAAACACTTAGGATCATCACCCAGATGAAAGATTTTAAAGATAAACTTTTTCATCTGGTCATTGATATCACAAAATTAAAGTCAAATGTCAGAGTTGGCACACAATAGTGAATGAAAATCATGAGTTGAAAAGAAGGATTATAAAGAACAGAAGATTTGGCTTTAGAGAGAAGAACTGTTATCTAAAAATAAGGATATAAACCAGAGGAGGCTGTAGGAAGGTATGCGGATGAGTGGGGTGTCTTTTTGGTGTGTAGAAGACTGGAATGATGATGAGGCAACAAAACAGCTTCACAGAGGGACCTTTGCTTTCAGTCCATTAGCAATCAACTGTTGCAATGTTGAGAAAACTGCCAGCTTCACATGTGGATCAACAGCAATATTGTTGATCATGCATACTTGTGAGAGTGGTTATGTTATAGAAAAGTTGGTGAGAAAATGAAAAAAGTGACCAGAAAATGCTAACATTTAAAGTAATCTTTTAGGTAAAACAAGAAGTAATGTGATTCTTTAAAAAATCCTACAATCCTGAACTGCAAATGGCAGTTTGGGATGCGCTGAGCCCATAGGTAAATACAACCAAATGACATTCAAGCTGCTATTTGGTTGCCAAATCTTCCCTGCAGGGCATTGTCGAACAATGAAGTGTTAGTCACAGTAGATTTCACTGAATTTTATCTTAGAGGTTGGAAGTATAGGGCTGCCCAGTGACGCAGCTGGTAGAGCTGTTGCCTTGCAGCAAGAAGGTTCTGGGTTCGGTTCCCGGCCCTGGTCTTTCTGCGTGGAGTTTGCATGTTCTCCCTGTGCATGCATGGGTTCTCTCCGGGTACTCCGGCTTCCTCCCACAGTCCAAAAACATGACTGTCGGGTTAATTGGTCTTTCCAAATTGTCCCTAGGTGTAGCTAGGAGATAGGCACCAGCAACCCTCCCGACCCCAGTAAGGGACAAGGGTGTTGGAAAATGGATGGGTTGGAAGTATATCTCTCAACCTGCCTTCACAGAAACAGTTTCTTGCACAAGTAAAAGGACTGAACTTATAAAGGGAATTGAAACTTTGTATGGAGCTTTTCTATTCATACTGACCACTTACAGTGTTTGACATCTATCCAGCTTTGCTCACCACCAAGGCAACGTTCATACATTGATATTCAGATAGTCAGCTTAGGGTGAAATGTCTTGTGTTGTTGACAAGGTGATGTGGCGAGAGAAGAAGCCGCATTTGACCATAAAACCTTCCAATTGCAAGACAACTCTTTCCACTGAACCACAGCAAATCCACGAGTAAACATATTTTTATATATATTTGCTTTGAAAAACAAGAAAATAAGAAACATCCTTTTCCTTTATGACCTTTCATATTCTGACAGATTCTCCCCTCTTTACTTGCTTTCTATGCAGAACATTCATCATATAAATCTTTTCTTTTATTTGTGCTAATCCAACTTGAAGAATTTAAACCTGGTTGATTAGTTTATTAATTTAGCTTTAAACTGTTTTTCTCATCACTCTCTTCTTCTCATTCAGGTCACATGTTCACATTTTGCCATGGAAATGCACCCATGAGCAGTATTGACAAGAAACTGGTGGGAAAATAACATTGACTAGAGTTAGGGGACCATTTTAGGGTCATTGGAGATGCTATCTCATGTTTTTCTGTTCTCTGTGGAAATCTTCAAAACTTTTAGATTTTTTCTTATATTCGAGCTGAACTGAACTGTTTGAGTTGAATCATTTCTACTTATCAAGAAAGAAAGGTGAGCTGCTCAAACAGCTGACTGATTGAAACCTTTTTAATAATCACAGCATAACGAAAAATGACCACCAGGTAGTAAATTAAAACGATAAGCTGTTTTAAAAAATGACAGCTCAGTGATTGCAAGATTAATGACCATCATTATCTCTATGGTTTCACAGTGGTAAGTAAGTGAAAGAAAGCTTTCACTGCATGAAAAACCTAAATTAGTAACAGATTATAATTTTATTTTGTTAGAAACAGCAATGAATCAAATGTCGAAAGGGTCATTTTTTTCCACTTCTATGAAAAAGTTAGTCATTTTAATTTGAAGCCAGCAGCATGTTTCCAAGCTTAAATGACCCCAAACTTGAACTCCCTTCATCTACTGTCCACAAATCTTACATTGGACTGTTTTTACATAGAATACACAAAAACCTCTAATTCTTATTTAAATATTAGAAAAACTGGCAGACTATACATGATGCAACAGGGCTCATTATTTGTTTCGCAAATATCTCTTAATAGATTGTTAGCTGAGTCTAACTAGGCTTGTAACTGCAGATCATGGAGTGCGAAAGGGATCACACCTTTCCTTCCAGCAGGAAAGAGATGACTGTCCAAGCAAAATGGCTTCCTGCACCTTGTATTAACCCAACAGTTCCTTTCCTGCCAGACTGCTTCCTGAGTTACAAAACCATCACTGACCTCCTACAATGGACAAATGCAGCTTAAGTTGCCATTGCCTAAGAAAGCTATATTTTAATTTTACCAACTTAAAATACACCAGTGTTGCTTTGTAGCTATAAAACAGAGCTCACAACTCATTCCCTTTAGCCAAGCCTTCAATCTTGCTGCACTACATAATATTTAGCCTGTAGCTAGTGGGTGGAGTGGATTCAATCTCACTTCCTGCACAACAGGAAACGGTTATCAGCACAAGAGAGCTGGAAAGGCCTCCAAGGAGTTGATGGACGAGCTTATTTTACTCCATTGTCTTTGCTTTCCTCAGCAGGTGTGTGAAGCATTTAATGGAATAAGACAAAGTTGGTTTTGTGCCTGTTTATAAAAGAACTGACATATAACGGGGGTTAAAGGAAATGTACATAAATTTGTGTCTTTTGAAAGTTTCTCAGAAAGAAAATGAAAACTAAGAGAAACTAAAATGATCATTACTTCTATTGAGGCTTTAGAAAACTTAAAAACAATAAATGCATTTTGCATAGAACACTGCTAAACTACGATTCACAAAATGAATCTTAGTTTACTTATACTGAAGCAAAGAAAATAAATTAATAAAATAAATAATTTAAATTCCAAGATTTAATTGAAAATGGTGGATAAAGTTTAATATGTGTGTCAATTATCCAAAAGAGTGGCCACTGTGGAGAAGAAAGGTCAGGTGGAGAGGATTAGATGGTGATGAGTGGTAGGGTTACTTTGTGACAGAAGGATAACTCTGAGAATAATGGCGAAGATCCCCAAGATGGGAAGGAGACCTACAATGACGTATGGACTGAAGATGACATGAACAAGCAGACAGAAGGACACGCTGGAGGTGGCAGTGCTGGAGATGGTACAGTTAGAAAGGAGTATAAGGGATCGTGACTGAGATCTGTCTGACTGTCACCCTGGACAATGCACACTCATGCTTACTCACACTGGACATTTAACATAATGTGCAGATTTTTGGACTGTGGGAGGAAGCTGGGGTGATGTAAGAGAATCCATGCATGGACAGAGAGAAGGTACAAACTCCAAATGGAAGAGATCTGATGAGATTTAAACCAAGGACCTTCCTGAGGAGAAGCAACAGTTAAGGCGGCATTTACACAGACAGGATTTCATGTGACTTTATTACTGTGTTTACTTGTTCCAACTCATCAAGAACTGTCAGGTTGTTTTTAATATAATGCAAAGTCCTCTGTTTTTTTCCTGTGTCGTAACAGGAGCCTGTGTTCTGAGCTACAGTTACAGACTCTGTCTAGACTTGTCTGAAATACCACGTAATGTAGGACAGACCGGATTCTCAAACTATCTATATCGGTCATGTCTTGAGTGTAATTCATCTCAAAAACTAACAACTAGCAAATGTTGAGGAGTAAAAGTCAATGGACTGGTGTCTTGGGATTTTGGAGTTGCTGTGGATTTAATACTGGTTACTCGGTGGCATATCATCTTTGTTTATGTCTATGTAATGAAGTGCTGCGTTTGATCAGATTACCTCCGATTATCTCAAATACTTTTGAATTGAGTTTTACTTATCTTTCTGTAGGTTTGTGTTAGTTAAAATGTGACTAAATGGCCCGGCACTAAAATGAAAGTCCAAATCATCACAGTAATTTAGGCCAGCACTGCATGGTCCGGCTTGATGCGAGCTCTGTGCAACCCATAGGATTCACGGAGCTCAGTGTGATTTGTCTCAGAATGTCAATGTCATGTGCCTCAGCTTGAAATAAACCCGCTGCGCTTGGTTGTCTTGATGAGAGAGAGAGAGCCTAAAAAGGTCTCCTTCTTCGGAGGGGGTTTGATTGTCAAGTGTTTGCCAAATTAATAAACTCTCAAAAAAGAACCATTGAGGTCACACAGTGAAAGGAGGCAGCTGGTGTAATTCTGCTGGTGACGTCGGTGTTCCTTTTGCCTGATCCTTGTTTTGTGGCTACCTGGAAGACAAGATCTTGTATCTAAGAGGGATTTGATAAAAACTAAAAATAGAATTAAATCTTTTACAAGTGCACTTCTCCATCTTCATAACAAAGCACTTAATGCACAGGCAGAAAAGAAACACAGAAAAGCAAGGCAATAGAGCTGACTCTGGTTTATTGATTCGTAGCTGAAGAAGAAGAAGAGGTCAGTAGACCAATGGGCACTAAGTGATGTGGTTGGTTTGATAATGGCCTTGTGTGTGCAGGACAAGGTGAACAAATAAAATGAGAGGTGATCAAAATGTCCTTCTTTTTATTTTGAATTAATTCAATGGATGGTCATAGTAGCAGAAACTTCTTGGAGCTATTGAAGAAAAAAAAATTTACAGCCTCTGGTCAATATATTATTGCTTCTTATCTCCTTTACCATGCTGTGACTTTGTTGTTATATAAGGTATGTTTCTAAAAAAGATTTAAATACATGAAGCTGAATAATTACTTCTGTCAGGGAATTTATTTGGCATCAGCAAAAGTTTCTCTTTAGACTTTCATTTTTCTGGCCTTAGCTTGACCACTTGATACAAATTTTCCCGTCTTTCTTTAGCATGTAATTTCCCACTAGGGCTTTCTGCAGAAAGTTGTTCTGTGCCTGAAATCTCAGCATATTGGTGATGGGTTTTCAGAAGTTTCATGCAGGCTGCAGAAAAACAGACGGAGCTAAATTTATCTTTACAAAAACGTAAGTTATTGTACTGATGTCACAGTGCTAGAGACGTCATGTAATCCTGACCTGGAGTACATTTTTATAATCTTTAAATATCGCTATCTACTAAGGGAATGTTCCTTGTTTGCTCTGATAGGTGTTAATACCCTGCTCACTATTGTTCTTGAGGATTTTAAACCTCTCTAATGAACCTCCATAATACAGACAGAATATCAAGTATGCAGCCAGAGTCACTAGCATACTGGACCACTGCTAATCTTAAGCAGTAAGACTATAGTTAAATAAAATATGTTAAATAAGCTTAAACTTTAAGATTAAGGGACATTGGTGCAGTATGCCGGTGTCCCTTTATGACCCCTGCAGACTCCATCTCTTTTCAGCTTACAGATAAAAACTGAAAACAAACTCAGGATTTGTGAGGATGTGTGTGTGCAGATCAAGACCTTTAGGACATGTAACAACAAACAAGCCATAGTTCACTCCACATCTGAGGTAGTTCCTGTCCAAGGAAGAGGCTTACAGCAGTGGGGACCAAGCGAAAAACAAACCGACTCAGAAGATGAAGGCAGCTTAAAGGAGCAACAAGCTAACATGGAGTTTCTCAGTTAATGATCCAGCAGCAGTTTTAGGAGCCTGAATGACACAAATACAGGAGCTCATCCAACCCCAAGACTGTGATGACTCTCATCTGGCTTATAACCCTAACAGTTTCTTCTATAAGTTTGACAAACGGCCATTTACATCTTCCACCCATCCACACTCACACAAGAGGACGACCTGTTCCCCGGCCCCAACAACAACTCTGTATTTCCCTTTCCTCTTCAATCCGACTTCCTGCTTGCACTAAAGACATCTGAGGAAGATATGAATGGACTCTTCCAGCATCAGAGGACAGGAAAGCATCACGACCAGGAGGTGTGTCCCCTTCCTGCTTATGAGCGTGCTGACCAGTCGGCCCCCCATTTACACTGAGATCTTTAACTCAGAATTTGAAGGTATGTGTGATTGAATCAAAATTAATTTATTTTTGGTAAAGGTCCTCAAGATATCAATTGTTGTGAATTGGCATTATATTAATACATTGCATTTTCAACAAGTCTCTAAAGCTGTATGAGGTTTTAAACTCTCATCCTGATCTAAAAAAGGCACAAGCACTGGATTAGACCTCATCTTGCACACCTTTAAATACACAAGAGCCAGTGTCAGAACTAAAGTTTTACACTACAGGTGACTACGAGGCTGCTTTTCTCATACCCTGCTTATCAGTTTAGATAAACAGTTCTGCCACAATCCATGAAATTTCAGATGATTTTCAAATTCCATCACAGATCAGATTTCAGTTTCCCAAGACAATCCCAAGAGGGATTGGGACCAGTCCAGTCTTCTTGTTAAAGACATTTCTTCATTAGTATTATCTGACAAGCCACTTCACAATAGTGAAGATAAAATTTCAAACATGGATTAATTGTGTAACTTTTGAAGGCAAATCCTTGGGCTAGATTTTGTGTATCAGAGTTTAGGGGCTGGAAACAAATCGACACATTTCAGATTTAATGGACCCAAATAAAATCCTAGGGAGTGTGGATACTTTTATAAGATACTTCTTGCACCACATGGTTCTCAAGCAGCAACCCTTTGAATCTTTAATATCAATATATCTCATCAGTACTGAGTCAGGAAAGCTTGCATGAAGATTTTGTACTATATTAAGGTTTCTGTATTATATAAGCCCTGCTGACAGGGCTTTAATAAAAAGAGGGATTGGTACAATATATGTTGAGCCATTGTCAGCCTTAAATGAACATTTACATGATACAGACTACACACTTCATTATGGATGTTTCAGGTGGAAAGTACACATAATGGAAAGAGACGGGTAATTTGTTCCTCAAGACAGCATGGGGTGTTTACTTCTGCATCTTTAAACCTCAGACATTGATAAACTGCCTCACCCAAGTGGTCAGAAATCACTTTCTATTGCTTCATTTGTTCAAATGTGCGTCAATCCAAAGACGCATCTAAATGTTTGGGATTTTTTTTTTAAGGTTTTATTGGCTCTAGTGGCCTTTATTTAATAGTTAGCGGACAGGAATGAGGGAAATGAGAGAGGGGGAAGACATGTGGCAAAGGTCGCCAGGCCAGGATTCGAACCTGGGACAGCCGCGTCGAGGACTAAGGCCTCCGTATGTGGGTGTGCTAAACCCCTGCGCCACCAAAGCACCCAAAGGTGTGGGATTTTTATACGTCATCCACTTGACGTAAAGATCCCCCACTGATGGTCCCACATACCCTCTTCACCTTTAGTTTTCTTCTAGCCTGGCAACTGTGCAAACAAGGATATGACACACGACAGCTGTTCTTTTAAGTTTGAGCTATGTTTCAGACTCAGCGGTTCATAACAACGCAGAAAAGGTCATTAAAAGACCTGAGATGAAAGCAAATACTTGACAATTTGATTTGAAACAGACAATAATATGTAGAGTAGGGGTTTTTTTTCTGAACCTGGCTGGGTTTGGAGGCCTCCCTGCTGAGCTGGATAAAGCATCTGCAGCATTGTTCTCTGACTCATCTAAACAAAAATATGTCAAAAACAGTTCATAGAACATTGTAGAAATATGTTTCAAACATGTTGAAACATATTTTCAACATGTTTTCAGCAAACATGTTGAAAATAAGATGTACTCAAGTGATATCCTTTAAGAGCAGATCAAAATTTGTTTATTTGGGACACATAAAAAAAGTTTTTCAACTAAGATTAAATTTAAAGAACTCAGTTTAAGGATTTTATTCAATGACTAAATAACAGATTTATATTCATCCTTGTTTTCTTGATGTTGTGCACAACTCACAAAAGGCAAACTGCAATTCTCTGAAATGTCTCTCTGGCAGTGTCACAATTGCAAAATTCTGCGTGTGTTGACCACAGATGACCCTGACTGAAAGTAAAAACATGGTGCTGCATACAAAAGTTATACCAAGGAAAGCTGAAGCAGCAATATTCTGCTGCATGAGCCAGTCTAGGTACAGATATTAACTTATGAATTACATTATTTTACCATCTTCAGGGCTAGCAAAAGGTTCTGCAAAGCACAGGAATGACATATTTTTGCAGAGCATTGTAAGTATACTTCACATGACATCTGATGAAGTCACCACTTTAAATGGCCTGAGTCATCCCTTGCTTATTTTTTTTAAGAAACAATAAGACAATAAAAACAATAACATTTCTCATTTATTAAATAGAGTTGCCAGATTATTTTTTTCTTCCATGCTCATCTTTTTCTTCCCTTTGCTTTGTCATGCTGCATCGTGCTGTGCTTTTCTAAATGCATTGTTGGGTGCTGAGCTGTGTCGTGATGTCTCAGGTCTGCGTTGTCCTGAAGGTCGTTGTGAGACAGACTGCATTAGAGCTCTAATGAAATCTGTCAGCTCAGACTGCACTCAGGGGCAGCCTGAAGTGCAGCAGCACTACTTACCACCGCACTGGAGAAGAGAGGGATTGTGAGATGGGTGTCAAGGGGTGGGGGCTGGAGGGATCCAGGATGATATACAAAGATTGATGTGGATTTGGCAGTGTTTTTCTGTGATGCTGTGTGTTACGAGAGAAATCAAAAACTGATTAAAATGGTATTCTGTCATACTAGGCTATCTCATGCCATTGGCTCCAAAGCACAGGAGCAGACAGCCAACTACTACCTTTATAGACAGGCTGGGACTGAACAGAATACTAATGGGAGCAGGAGGCATGGTGAAAGAGAGATAACGGAGGAAGAGGGAAGGAGCAGATAGAGAGAGAGTGAGTGAGAGAGAGAGGATAGTGTGACACAGAAAACACAGGGAGTACTGACGACTGTGTGTGACGAGACATCCTCAAAACGATTAAAGAACACATTGTACAAGAGAGCCGTGGGATTCATGTAAAATAAAACAGGAATCACACAAACTGATCGACAAAATTCCAACCAAGAGCGAATTCAGGATTTATCACAGCTACATCATGCGATGTGTTCGATAGCCAAACAGCAGTAACAGCGAGCTGCTGTTCAATGGGACTAAGCATACTGCAGGGCAGAAAATGCAGAGCTTCTTTTTTTTCTCTTTGCATTCAGACAGCAAAGTAATGAAGCAGCCATTCAGAAATTATTACTAGCAACCATAACTCCTCCTTTGGAGTGTTGTCACAGTGATCTCAGCTCGGTTATAGCTGTTTTTTTAATTGTTTTATTTCTTCTGGATCTGTTATTTGTTTATTGCATCATGAAAAAAGAATGTGCAGCCTGAATAAACTATGTGAAAAAAGATTCATAAATCAACCAGTGTCACAATCTGATCAAAAATCCTACAAAAAAGGAATTGCTTTCCCCATATGTACAGTGGTCTGTGAGATCTTTAGGGCTTGGGTTTATTTTTTTGATTAACATTAAAATTATTACAATTTAAGAATGGAAAGATTGCAAATAAGGATCCAATAAGAAAAATCAATTGTTGGGAACCAGGGTTTTGGTTTCTTTGTGGGGCTTTTTTTCTGTTTGCCTGCTGCTTCCCCCTTCATCCATTAGACGGTGACTAGAGGATGCCCACCTAGGAGGGCGTGCCCGCTGACTCTGTCTGCACACCTGAGATTCATTATATATGAGGAGCAGGCTGCCTCACTTCAACACCTGAGTGTTTGCTAGTAATGGTACTCTGCGCCCCTCTGAGCTAGAGCTCTGTGTTTTCTCTGAAAGTGCTTCTAGTAATTCATCCTTGTTGCCTCTCTCTTTCAGGTGTTTCCTTGTGACACCTTAGAAATCCCCTGTGAGCCTGAGTTCCTGGCTTCCTGGATTTTCCCCCCTCTTGACGCTGTGGATTGTTACCCACTGGTTGCTCGAACCCCTTCATCACCTCTGCAGAACTACAATAAGCCGTTCCTGGATTCTCTGCTGGCCGTCGGTTCGCTCCTCGTTCCTTTTCACCTGAACTTACTTGTCCGCCCTCCACCGCAGCCTCCACATTGACAAAGGTCAAGATCTCACACTGGAACCCAGATCACTTCAAGAACACCTACAAAGAGATCGGACCCTGGAAACCACAGTATTTCTCCCCTGGGGAAAATCTAGTAAAATCAAGTAAGATCATTCTAATTCTTATCAAAGTTCCACTTTCCGACGACCACGAACTCACCTTCTCTTTGTCACTGCTCTTCAATGTACCGATGATCCCGGTACCGATGACCTCTTGAGTCTGAGTCAAGAACCAGACTCAAATAATCTCACTTTTCATCATTGTTAAAATAAACCTCCTGGTGGTCTGTACACCTGTCGGTAAAGAAACTGGAACCCAACAAGACATAAATGTAGGGTATTTTAACCTGTACATATATAGAACCAAATGGAGAGTAGTATCATTTAGCTGCTATGCTATGACAGGGAAAGTATAGCAGTGCCTCAGAACCACTCCATCTGGTCCCCCTGCAGCAGCCTGGTTTTATTCAAAGCGGGCTGGGGGTCGGTTATAAAACAGAAACTTAAAGATGAGGACTAGAGCGGTCCTTCTGAACTTGCTGAAGCCGATTTCTCCAAGAACACAATGGTCCACCTCACCCCGTTTCAGCTTAGAGCAGAGAGACTAACAACTTATTCATGAGATAACTATTTGCAAAACTCTGACAATAAACTTGTACTCAAAATTAAGATTTTTTTAACACTAAGCTCTAATGAGGGCTGCCCAGTGGCGCAGCTGGTAGAGCTGTTGCCTTGCAGCAAGAAGGTTCTGGGTTTGATTCCCGGCCCCGGTCTTTCTGCATGGAGTTTGCATGTTCTCCCTGGGCATGCGTGGGTTCTCTCCGGGTATTCCGGCTTCCTCCCACAGTCCAAAAACATGACTGTCAGGTTAATTGGCCTCTCTAAATTGTCCCTAGGTGTGAGTGTGTGTGTGCATGTTTGTTTGTCCTGTGTGTCTCTGTGTTGCCCTGCGACAGACTGGCGACCTGTCCAGGGTGACCCCGCCTCTCGCCCGAAATGATAGCTGGAGATAGGCACCAGCAACCCTCCCGACCCCAGTAAGGGACAAGGGTGTAGGAAAATGGATGGATAAGCTCTAATGATTTAGTGATACTGAAGAGACACAAATGCAGAAAACAATGGACACCAATGCCAATACTACTCTAGGCTACTACTACAGGGTAAAATGAGAAGCTGGGTTAAGAGGGATTTTAGCATTTAAATGAACATTTATGACCACTTTTTAGTTAACCAAAAGAAAAAGGAAGGAGGCATTAGGGATTATTTTTGAGTTTTAGTAGACTACAGCAGAGAAGAAAGGGGAAATGATGGCCAGAGTTCAGAATAACATTGATTTGTCATCTTCCAGCACCAGAACCTACTTAACTGCTGTGTTACCCTGAATGACCAGTGAGTTGACTCACTCACTGGTCAAATTAGCCTTCTGAACTGTTCCGGTTCTCAACTCACTAAAATCTCAGCACAAATAGCTGTTGATTTGTCTGGAAGGTAATTCAGACTGGCGGGTGTCAGTTCTGACACAATTTGATGTGTTGGTGGTTTCTCACTTTGGATTGAAAAGTTACTAAGCAATACCAAATAGTGTTGCTGGTGTCTAATCTGAAGTATTTGTGTACAACCTCATATGGATCAAATTGAGTTCTTGTGATTTTCCATCTAAACTGATCAAGTCTGCAGTGACTGAAGTTACTTGAAAATATAATCAGTGTAGATAAAAACTAAATTTAAAATGTCCATGGTTATTGTGGGATCCAGACTTGTTTATAGAGTCATGTTTGTTTCTGTTTGTCTCTGTCCACCTAACATGACATCCACATGTGCTGGCTGTCAAGCATGTTGCAACAGCCTTTTCAGCATTTTACATGTCCATTTACTGCTTTGAGTTAATTTTTTAACATCCTTTTGTATTTAAAAATGTTACAAAGCAGCCTGAATGCATACATTGCTTGTTTGTGCAGGTACACCCCCAGAGAACGGGCTGTTTAATAAATGTAAGATCTATGAAAAGTCCTAAAATGTCAATGCTCCATTGCAAATTTCTGGAGCATCTTTGAACCAATTTATTAAAGTCAAATGTGCATTAGTATCTAGAGTAAGAATTAATGATAATATAATGGCTTTATAGATATTTCTGAGTCCTACATTACTCACCATATTTTCTATAAACCTAAAATAATGTTGAAGCCCTTAGCAGAAGAAAGAACTCTTACTGTCATGATCTGATAGAATTTGAGTGTCTCTTGATTCGCTTACAGTCACATAAAACAGACAAAAATAAACATAGCCCACTGGCACTCTTCCCTGTTTTGCAATATATTTAGCATTTATGCTTCAGACAATAAGGCAAGGCAGAGTCTGTGGAAGAGTAAAACAGATACACTTAAACTCATAAGCAATGCATACATTTACATTTAAATGAAAGCATAATACAATGAACAATTGCAAGGACAAGTGAAAACACTGACGGTCTCACTTTATGACCCAACTTCACACACAGTCAATGAATGAAATACTAACTTTAATTTCAGGGTCATAAAACAATGGATTCTTCTAATTATTTCCAGCCATATAATGTGAACACATTCTGTCAACTCATACCACAACAACTTTTGCGTGGCATCATTTTCAAGATTTGTAATAATTGTTGACGGGAAGTTATGTAAAGTGGAAATACAGCATTTCCTTCAACAACTGTAGTTTCTATTGGTCGTTAATATTGCTACTGACATACACTTGCCTGATTTTCTTGATATGACAGTTTCAGAGTCTTGGCAAAGTTTCTCTGTGTTGTTGGAATTCACCTCTTGACTGTTTTGACAATTTATGCTTTTGATACCAAAAGCAGCCTTTTATTTTTGATTAAATGTATGTGACTTGGTTTACATTGCTGGCTTTGACTTAATTTCTTTTATTTTGTTATTGTGGCCTTCGCCTGAGCTGCATATTTTGCCCTTAAAGCAACATTGCTTTTGACACAAACTGAGAATAACAAGGCCAACAGAGAAATAAAAGGAGGAAAATGACTCTTTTGAAGTGTCCAGTTCCACCTTTGAAATTAAAATTCACAATGTTTGCAGGAAACTTTGAATTCTAGTATTTCACCCTAATCAAAACTTGCTGTTACATGAGTAAGATGAAGTACGAAATTAGGATTATTGTAAAAGCTGAAGCACTTTTTTGTCTGAGCCACCTCTTCCATCCAAATGTTTTAAGAACTTTGCTCATTATGCCAGGTGTGTGTTTTAGGGACAAGTGAACATGAACTAAGGTCAGAATATTTTTATCAGAAGCTACAAATGAAAAAGATGTGACAAGAAACAGCAAAATAATAAAGAAGAGTACACAAAAACATGACTGTTTTTTTAACCATTTCTCATGAATAGTTAAACATGCTTAGCTTTTACTTTGGATCTCATTTTGTTACATAACCAGAAACTCTATTTATTGCCAAGAAAGTTCAAGTTTATCCAGTAATTTGCATTCATAAATAGAATGACTGATTTATCAAATACCTCAGTACATGTATAAGTCTAGGAAATAAAACTACAGCATGTTCTGTAAATACTTGAGGTAGAAAATGAGCGATACTGACTATCCTTTAAACTGGCTGTAAGAATGGACCTGAAGCAGGTTATTTTGAGTTCTGTGGGCACTATTACAGAAACTGGGTGGTTATTGTGACACTACATTGGCTGAGGCTTTTATTGGATTGAAATAGTATCTGCTAAAAAAAAAAGAGGTAAATATAACCACAAGCACTGGCACAGACTGTCTGGCTCAACAAAGCCAAACAAATGCATCACATCTTCACCGGGTACATTGCACAAAGTCCTAAATTAGCTGAATCAGAATTGGTCGAAGTCAATTTCCTTCGCAGACCCAATCTTTTTATTCCCATCTTGTCAGTCCAAATTTCCAGACCTGTCTATAAAGTCTGTATCACAGGTCTTTAGTGTTTACATGAAAGTGTTTTAATTTCCCACCTTCATCCTTTTTTCTGTCTTGTCAAAAATAGGAATACAAAATAAAATGTTTCATTGACTCTTCATGCTAAAGAGTTCAAAGTCACACTGAGCAAATATTTAGCATGCACATTGCTTTAAACCAGTGTTGTCCAAAGTTGGTCCTTGAGGGCCGGCATCCTGCATGTTTTAGTTCTCTTCTTGGTTTAACACACCTGGTTTAAATGATGGCTCATTGCAATGCCTACGAAGAACACTGACAAGCTGAAAAGGTTGTTACTATCATATCTATATCAGAAACCTTCCTGGTCACCAGCTCCGATCATCTCAAGTCATCAGCCTTCCAACTAGTCAGGTGCTAATAAGTACAGTCTGTCTTGTTGCTCTGCCATCCTGGTTCTCCAGTTTCTCTTAATGTTTCTTCTTTAAATCCATTTTCAGATCCCAGGGTGCTACTAGAGCAAACTACTTGCTAGTCCATTACCACGTTGGGGTCTATTTAGCCTGGGCATTTAACCTGGTAATCAGTGCATTTCACTTCATTTCTAACAGGAGTTCAGTTTTCTGATGTACCTGTCACATGTGCATTGAAATGAAGGTAAAAACTCTGTTTTTGTACAGGCTATGTTACTTTTGGCACCTTATTTCTTTTTGTCATACTTAAAAATGACCTGACCAGCTGGATAAACACTCTGCTGTACATAGAGAGCAGTTGGTCAAATAATCCTTACATAAATATAGCAGAAGACGACGATAAGAACATTGAATTCTTTAATTGTTTTTAATTAAATTTTATCTTGTTTACTTTTATTCGAAGTTAAGCTCTTTAGACTTAAAGGTTACCTTTTAAAATTTACTGAACTGTATTTTTGACCAACAATAAAAAAGTTGCGATCAGTGATAAATAGAGTTATGACAGCAGTACCAACAAGACTGATGCTTATGATTAACAAATAACTAAACTGGAAATGACTGTGATTCACCACAAAACGAGGTGAGGCTATGCTAAGTTTAGAAACATGTTAAGGATAACATCCTTATTGAGAGAGGGATTACTTTTAATAAGTCTTACATTAGAGATTATGTTACTTAAATTATGAAATAGGCTTAATTTAGACCCTACTGGGCACCAGACAGCATCTTGCTGAGGCAGATGAGCCTTACTTTTTCAATGTGTAACTGGAACCGCTGAGTTTGGCTGACATAGAGAAGAGTTCCCCTCACCCTGCCGCAGACCTCTGGTCTCGGGTTGATGGCGGGTTTCTGCCAGTTTCGATTAGTGCAGGTACGACCGGAGGATTCAAAAGACATTTTACTAAGCTCATACGTTGGAAAATTATTGCAAGTCCAGCAACTTCCTTTGAAAGTCTTATGGTAACTTCTGCACTGAGACTGTGACTAAAGAAAAAGGTTAGATTATGCACAATTCAGAAAAAACTAATTAGATGAATAAATTCTTAAACTTCCTTAAGTGTGACCGTTCAGTTATATGGACTTATGACCAAGAGGATCTTTCGGTAATGCCTTAATGCATGTACAAAGCACTGACTGTCCCAAAGCTCTGTCTTGGAGCTTCAATAGACAGTGTAGAGAAGCATTGTTGTGACGATATGTTGAAGTGAGAGTGTCAGAAAGGGCAGGAAGTTTCGAGGCATCAAATATTATGAGCTGAATTCATATTTTTTTGTATACATACAGCATGTTCATAATGAGTGAAATCAGCAAAGTTACTTCACTGTGTTATAAAATGGCACTATGTGTCTGTAAAATATATTATTATTCTTCTTTAACAGGATTTAGCTGTGAATTTATTCCAGCCAGCTTAAATATTAATTAATTCATGTAAATAGGTTCACCAGCTACCAAATCCAAAATGTGCTCTGCATTTTAACATGGATCTCTTGTTTTTAACCTCAGTAATCAATAATATCAGTCACATCACACTGAAATATAATATATAAAACCTGTTGTGGTATCCATGGTGACATGTACAGACAATGCATTAAGACATTTCTTCTTAGGTTCAGCTCTGTCAACTACCGCTTCCTCTGCCTCGATGAGTCACTGTCTGCACTGCAGCATTTCAACACTCAAATCAAACTATGCAATGTCTGCTTGGCAAATATTACACTAACAGCATGATGTTGAGAGAACAGACTGGTCAGATTAAGAAGATTGTCTAATCTTTAAAAATATCTTATTGTAGTGAAAACTAGAATGCAAATGATGCATAGATTGGTAAAATAAATGGAGATATCAGAGAATCATAGCAGCTTTACACATGTTATTGCTAAAGAGAAACTGAAAATGAACAAGTGGAAGTCGAAGCGATGCTGAGGTAAATTTTCAGATTAGGATGCTGCCAGTTATGGTCGTCACCACTGCATCCTCAGTGCTTCAAGCAGCACACAAACAAAAACTCACACAGACACTTTGCCAGGATTCATCATGTCCTACCACCAAGCAACACTCACCACCCTTGCCCCATGTGGCCGTTTCTTAACACTTTCTGGCTGACGTATAAACACACAACCACAGATGTACGCTGGCATTCACACATGCCTGTATCCAGCGTCGGCTCACTGATGCACACTGCTGTCGCACACAAACATCTATATAGTCTTTTCCTTCTCAGTTTAACAAAACATAAGGACGTTGCTTGTTGCCCCATGGAGCAAAGTGCAGATGAGGAGATGCACCTGGTGACGTGGGCTATTCTAAACTAGTTATGTAAGATGCGATCCTGCACTTAATACACTTATAAATGACGCAAAAAGTATTTAAAAGTAATATAGAAATGACTATGAGTGGTGTATTTTCTGAAGGAGGCAATAGCTAACTATAATTACTGAGCATAATAAATGATTTAGGCGACAACTATCAAAGACAGAATGAGGCAGAGCAGGATAAACTGTTCCTTCTGTAAATTGAGCTTGGAGAAAAAGTTTGAACAAAGGATATATTGGGATGCTATTCCAAGCAGACCAGGACATTGTTAATACAAACTGTTAACTTGAACTTCACTGTTGTTCAGGAGATCAATTAAACATTAATTCGTTTTAGAATGAGCACTTTGACATTTTGTCCTTGCCTTAAAAACCTTTTAATCCCCAAATTGAATTGTGCATGCAAACTCACACAGACACACATGCACACCCACTGTGCAAGCTATGCCTACTCTCTGGCCCTCTCTGCCTGCTCTCTACTCTCATCCAATGGGACTAACATGTAATTACGGACTCACAGAATCCTCTCCAACTCCTCAAAGGCTTGAAGAAAGTATGCTGCTCTTTTTTAAGACCACAGTCTTCTAAAGGTCAAACATTTTGTAATCCTTCATCTGTCCTTCACACAGCTGTCCCCAGAACACGTTGTGCATAAACATGCCTACAGCTATAAGCCTGGCTATTTCTTTCCAGGTAAAAGTTGAAGTGCAATCCTTACTATCAATGTTGAAGAGTTGAGAAACAAATCTACAATTGTGCACATGCATTTTCTTAGCAGCCATGATATGATTGACAGTTTGGGTTGACAGGTTCTTAACCAGGTCTGTGGTTTTTGTGATGTGCTGACCTTTTCCCTCAGCTACCCTCAAAGTTCAGCCCAACAAGCCTCTGTGAGTTGTCTAGCCAGCAGCGCAAACTTTCTTTTTAATGAGGACACATGTAGCGGGGTAAACAGGAGTGAGAGCCAGATGATGGCTTCAGATTAAAGAGACTCGAGTACATGAGTGAACACGATGAGAAGCAGGTCAAGAAGGCCCCAGGAGTCTAATATTTACAAACATGAGCCGCCCCGATGATGAAAGAAATGCGTTTGCAATGGGATGGTAAAATTATATCTTTATGTAGAATACATTTTTTGGAATATCTTAGGATCAAATGTTTATGGCTAGTAAGTTTGATTAAGTTTTCTATTGAGATTATTCAAAATAAATTACTCTGAATCTATCAAGGTTTTGCAGTGTATTAGGGAAACCTTTAAATATTTTTATCTATCTTTAATAATACAAAACGTTAAATACAATGTCATTTATTGTGTATACTGAGCATTTACTGAGCATACTGAAAATCTGAGACTCAGACTGCTTGCTACATCTCTTTTGGTGTAAGTAGTAGACTTCAGACTCCAGGAACTACCAGTTCCAGGAAAGTTAGAGCAGTGTTTGTCAACCCCGGTCCTCTGAGTGCACAGTATTCATGTTTTAAGAGCTTCCCTGCTTCAGCACACCTGATTTCAATTGATGGCTGATAAACAGACTTTTCCTGAACTGCAGGGATGTTTTAGATATTTCCCTGCCAAGGCAGTGTCCCTTGAGGATCAGGGTTAGAGAAACGGTGAGTTAAACAATCCATGTCTAATCCAGGAAGCCATAACTTTCAGTTCGATCAGTTCTGATGCTGAAAGCATCAAGGCCGGTTCTGAATCTTGGCTTTACCACCATTTTTAGTTTTCCCTCTTGAAATAAGGTAGACGTTAAATCTCACAATTAAACCATAAAACCCTTTATTTTAGGCCTCTAGTAGTCTGACAAATAATTGATAAATGTTAGAGTTATAAACAGTTAAGATGGTAACAAATTTCACTTTTAATTTCAAATACAGATTGATTAGGTGTTGACGTTCATTTTTATTTTTAACAAGTTTAGTTAAGTTCTTTATTCTTGGAAATTCTGAAAGTTTAGAATTGTGAAAAGGACCAAATGAATTGAAGAACAAAGAACAGCAAAGTAGCGTAGCTTGTTAATTAGCCCCTCCTGAGAGAAAGATGCAACAAAGAAACCCTCCTTTCCACTATCCTCCCCTCTCTCATTTTCTCTCGCCATGCTTATCCACAGTGAGTCACAGTATACCAAAAGCTCAGCGGGATCCCGAGGCATAATAAGGAGAACAATGATTGTTAATGAGCTTGATTTCAGCTGCTTGTGATTTCCCTGAAACGTTCAGTTCAATCACAGTGAAAAACCTGGAAAAACTCACGTGGCTGGTGTGCATGCAGAAATATCAATAGCTCTGTTTTTGACAGCTTATTTGCATTTTCACTCAATATAATGGACTTTCTCTCCAGAGGTCTCCACAGCTTCAACTCTATCAGTCTTTTCTTGGGCATGGCAATGCTTTCAGTTAAATGCAAACAGGATGTTTCTATGCAGCCTGGAAACCATGATGTGACAACAGTTCTTTTTGCTTTCAAAACATTAGAGTCATCAGATACAAAATCCAAATGTGAACAATAATCAGTTTTGATAAAAAAAGACACCCAAAGCTGCATATAAAGAGACGTACAATGCAAATGTTTAAGTAATGTTGGCTTTAGCTGGGTATCAGTCAGAAAACTGCACTCCAAAGAGATCAGAACAGGGTGAATGCAGGATTAATCTGTTATCCAACCTTTCCTGTCATATTGGTTTATAAATAGCAACAATAAATTAAAGTGGCTAACAGAAGCCAATATCATTATTAAGCTTAGATTTTGTAGGTTAATGTTCAGGTTGTTAAAGACAATAAACACTTGAATTATTTCATTCAATTTCACTAAATTGAAATTTAGAGCCCAAAGCTGTAAACTATAAGTGTAAGTGTTAAGTTTGAGTGGCGTTAATGGCATTGAATGATATTGACACCCAGGCTGCTTAATGAGTGAAATTTGCACCATATTCTCAGTTTGACCTTTCTGGTTTTCGAGGTCATGACATGCTTAATTGGTGCTTGTGCCTAATCACAGGATGTTATGTTTTTCTCCAAGGCATCAGGAGTGCTTTGCTGAGAGAATGCTTGTTTTTGCCTGTTGTTTTTTATGACATTATTGTTTTGCTTCTGCAGCTGCACTTTATGGGAAAAAAGAGGCTGCAGAGTTCTCCACTTCCTCTCTCCCTTCCCACCTCCCTCTCCAAACTTTTCCATCCATTTTTACAGTTGACTTCCTTCTGGATTGAAATCATCCCTGGAAAGAGTTTGCCCCTGAGGGTTCCCTCATCCATTGTTTCTGAGCCCATTCTGCACTGTTAAACACTGGCACACATGATGACGTCTGCCTTGTAAACAGCAGTGCTGCATTGACCACTGTTGAACCTCTTTAAAAATATGCAAACGCAGAAGAAATGTCTGTGTTTGCGAGTTTTAATTCCAGTGTGCTCTATGAAGCTTTTACTTCTTATATATCTCTTCCATTTATCTCACAACCTGGCGAAGAATGTTTTGTTTTAACCACTGAGTCTGACCTACGAGTCATTCAAGTATGAAAGACACTTAAACTCAAGGGTAAAACCACAACTGTGTCTGCACATAATAGACAGCTTAGCAAAACATTTCTACATTGTATATAGGATGAATTGCAAGAAGAAAAAGCCTGCCACCAAACTTAGCTTGCTCCAAATGCAGAATAATACTTTCAAATCATACAGTGATTTGAAAATAAAGCAGTGTGTTTAGAAAAAGCAAGGTGAACTCCAAAAAGCATTGGGTCAGGAATTTGATATGTCTTGGGCATTTCTGCAGTGTTCATAGATACTACAATATAAACAATTCACAGATATAAATAAAAAAATAGAAAAACAATCTAAGGGAATGAGCAGAACGGGATGCTTAAAGTTCCAGATTTATGGTGGAACTGAAAAATGTATTATCCCTCCGTTAATTGATCTGCTGTCTGTCAATTTTATAATTGCTTCTTGCTTCTTGCTTGTTGTAAGATGCCATTTTCTGTCTGTCACACTGTGTTATCTTTGGTATTTTTGCAGATTTGGGAAAATGAATGGGTAATGTTATTTTGCTGAAGTAATAAAGGGTCTAAAGATCTAATTACTTTCGTTAGTTTTGTATCATATGTAGACATAATACTTGCAAAACAAAAATATGAATTAAATTTAAAGTGTGGACTTGTGAGTCAACAGGCAGCCATCATTAAGAGAAAATGTTTAAAAGACATTCATGTCCAGTAAAACATGAAGGTAAAATTAAATTGCAAAGAATTTTTATTTTTAGGATAAAGTGTAAAGAAGTGAGAAAGTAAAGGGACATTTCAACACAATGTGACTATTTTAATCCTTACAGTCTATATAAAATATCCTTATCTACTCAGTATTCCAACATCACAAGTTTGAGCAGACTTTATTAGGTTAGAGACTTTCTGTGCCCTTATTATTTAAACCCCAGGTTGCAGAAATCCCCATAGATCCACCAAAGCAAAGGCCTCACAGGAATTGTGTTAGCTCTTGTCAGAGAGCATTTATCATGATGGAAGTGCAGTGAGAACATTAGTGAACAGCAACCAAGCCGAGTGGCATTAATGGAGTTGCATAATCTCTAAAAGCAAGTTCCCATTTGATGAAAGTAAACCAACCTCCACTGGGAGATCACAGCTGAAAACAGATTAACAGTTCTAATATTTGCAGTGGAGAAAGCAAACAGGCACATGTTGCCATTGGCTAGATTACCTCACCCTGGGAGTCCCGAACGTTTTGGGTTGTGCAATTTTCATTTAACTTTTGCTTCTGCTCAAAAATAATCACAAAGATGAATAAATGAATCAATTTACCATACTTGTATTTCCATTTGCAAGTATACTAATAAATGTTACATAAATGTTAAGGGTTTCCAAGCTACGCATATTGAACAACCTTTTTTCCTTTCTCATAAAAAACTTAACTACCATTGTGATTTGCAAGATGGGGGAAATAAGTCCATAAAAGGAGCATATTTAAATATTTTCAGCAGTTACACATTTTCAGCCTTATTAGTCTAAGGGGGTGGCTGGAATCATTATCCTTGTTTTGACTTGATTCCATTTACTTGTTAGAATAATCAGATTTGCTTTTGCATGTATCATTCTGCAAGTTTAAGACATAATGTCTACATCTCCTTCACTTTTAGGAGAAAAATACAAAATAAAGCTTTGGAGTTGTCATGACACCTCACTTTGACACAGCCTAAGAACTCCTTTGAGACAGGCTTATTGCATCCCAAAACCAATCTTGCTTCAGCATTTAACTGATTCAATCTGATGGTGTTTTGGTGGCTGAAAACAGAGTACTTCCTACCATTCCTCAGAGGACTGCAAATATCCACAGCTGACTGGTGCTCCACCTCGTCCAGTTTCGACAAGCTTTTCCCAGCAACAGTAATTGTCCTAAATTACCAGCTGGCATTATGTATATTTACTGTGCTTTGCAGAAGAATGTTTTCGTAATGTGGAAATGAAGTCGTAAATAAATTTGCCCTATTAGTCCCTAATTACTTTCTAAATTGGCCTCTATTTTATCCTGATTGAATACTGTCAAACTGTCAAATATCCTGAATTTATGTTTTACAGTTTCTTTATAATTACCAAAAAGTTATGATAGATTAATTATAAGTCTTTGCTAATGCCAATTTTGACTTTGTTAGCTAATGCAGGAGTTCATTGTCCCAAACTTAAACTCTTCATATTGTTTTTGAAGTTGTCAAAATTATTATATATGTCAAACAAACAACGTTGTTCTTTAATGAACATCTGTTTTTTTAACAGTTATATCTATACAGTTTTTTGCATAAACTATAAAATTATATTGTCGTTTTGGGAAGAGGTATCGAATCATAGCTCAGTTCCAGGTGGTTCAACAGTCTGCAGCCATGCAGATGTGGGAACGCTGAGAACATGAGCTGCTGGAGGGATGCAGTTCTTACACACTGCAAACTGCACTTTCCAGTCACTCAGAAATCATACAAACCAACCTCCAACATCTGGCACTTTCTCAACAAGATTTCTTTTTATTTCTCCCTGACATCTGCTGCTTTACTTAGGTTTTTGCAATTTCATACCAACACTTTGACATTTTACTCAGTTCTGTTGTTTCCTGCTGAATCCTCATTATGATTAATCAGTTGACAAGTGTGTTGAAATTTTAAGAGTCTTTTTACTGAATCTTTCATCTGTTGGGTTCAGTGAAAGCTGCTAATGACATGAGAGGCTTTTTTTCCTACAAATTTTGGCTTGCTTGCTACCCAGGTGTTCACATGTTGAGCGTTCACAGATGTAGTTGTGTAAGTCCGCCCACGTTCACAAGGATATTTCCACCCCAGAATGGGAAGGAAAAAGAGACATGCAAACATTTAATAAAAATCCAGAAATATGTGGCGAAGCTTGACATGTTCCAGAAATGTGGTTGTGCAGCTCTTGAAGAACAGGATAAATGTACCCATGTTTAAATTTTTCTTTGCTGAGAACAGCATATCCCTGGAATCACGGGCTAGTTTGCCTGGAGTGACCCTAATTTCTCCTCCTGTTGGGCTTCATGCTCCCCCCTACGATTGGAGGTTTCCTGGCTCTCACCTATGCACCTGTGGGAGAGTCTTCCTCTGGAGCTGTTAAGGGGGAGGCTTGTGCGCACATGGAATCCCAGTGATGATTCACAGAGCTTCCTTCGTCTAGAGAAACATATCCTCGGCTCGCTTCGCTTGATCCGAGCAATATCTCGCACTCCTCCACCTCCTCTCTCACCTTAGTCAGAGAGCTGTTCCTTTTAACACAGTGAGTCACAAGCAAATCCACAGATATAGATGGCCCGTGTGGGCAGATGGTGCCCCCCATGCTCAGCTGCAGCAACTGCAACTTTAAAGCCCATGCAGCCATCTTTAAAGTCTGTGAAGCAGATGACTCCCCCACATTGTCCTCCTTCTAACTCTGATGTGTTTCACTTCTGTGCCGTGAAGTGATTTCAAAGGTTATTGCTTTGTTGAAACAATGGTTTGCTAAGATCGCACACTTAAACGGCTTGATATACCTGCGAGTAACAGTGGGATGTTGACTGAATAAGTCGATTGCTTTTCAGTTACATCAGCCGCTGCATACAAATAAAAAACTAAAAAAAATGATGCAATAAATGCAAAATCAACAGATGCACGCCCATAATGAGCATAAAATGTTCCGTACAAAGGTGATTGCTGCATATGCCCCTTTGTATTCCACATTTTCATGTAATCAGGGTCTGGTGTGTGAAAACATCACACCCTATCCGGACCTCACTGCTCTGCCTGACTGAGCCAAGGGTCGAAAGAAAGGAAAGGGTGGAGCCCTCAAAGAGGAGGAGGAGGTGTTAGTGGCATCCTCCATAAAGGAAACATATGTTTGATTTTTAGGAAGAAACCAGCTTCTCCTCTGGGTGGAACAAATGAAACAGTGAGGAAGCCTTAATAAGAGAGAATGTGTGGCATGCATTAACATTCCTTGGGTCAACAAGCATGCATGTATCTTCATTCAGGACATGTGTGTGTTAGAAGCAATAAATACTTAAAGGCGTGTTTTCACAAGTGTAACCAACTCCCAAATCAGAAGAAATAAATGCTGGCTCAAGAGTTATTTACTTGCAATTCTATTGTGATTTTTCCACCTGAAGTATGACAGTAATAATTTGAGGAGACTTTTGGATCTTGTGTCACTTAGTATTTGGAAGAACATATGAAAGAAAGTGAGAGTTAATTTTCTCGCTGTTTCTTGTAAAGCAAAAATGTATTAAACCGCCTCAAGAATCATTGTACAAAATAAGTTCCTTTTATTTCTGGGGGGGTGGCTGGATAATTTTAAAAAATGTAATAAAAGGTAATGTTTCAGGTTAGAAAAAAACAACATCTTTCTTGTCATTGAATTATTTATAATATGAGAGGAAAGAGCTTTTTATTGCTGTCGTGATAGGTCATATTTAATTTGGCTGACTGCATTTGCCAGTTCTTTTTATGTGGGCAGAATAGGGTAACAAGAGCCCTACGAGCATACTGTGTGGTTCTTTCATCCCAACAAAAAAAAAGGATTATTCACATTGTAAACATACAAAAAAATATTTGCAGTTTTGTTCTCATGTGATCAATGGTCAGACATATCCTGCAAGGCTAACACTAGATCATTTTGGTACGTAGAGCTGAGGAGCCAATTTAGAATTTTTTAAATATGTAAAAGGTCTCAAGGCCCCTGGTCTTGTTATGGCTTAGCTGCATACCTTTTTTTTCTCCTCCCACACATTAAATCAGAAAGACTGGAGTCTAAATTGCCCAGAGGTTGATGAAATTGAGTTTTATTCAAACTGATGCATTAACAAGTTTTCCAGGGTATTTTCCTGCCTCCCACCTGTTGTGTTCACAGACAATGTTCAGCCACCGGCGATGAGAACGTAAAGTGGGCTAAGTGAGGACCACAGCTATTATTAATGTGGCAATCCGTCATAAGAGCTGAAGGCAACATAGCTCCACTGTGCTCTAGCCCACAATTAACTTTTTAAAGTACTTTTTACTTCAGCAATAATGAAAACATTTGCTTCCATTGACTTTGCAATCTGACTCCTATTGAGATTATTTCTGGGTAAAACAATGAATTTCTATGTGTACGGCCTGACTTTGTTAAGCTTGTCATCACAAGACACTTTCTGGGTGCATTGCTAAATAGTCAAACTTCAACAAGCAACATTAACAAGTATGACTTTGTGTGTTATCTAGAGTACAATGTAATTTTTACTATCACAGCATCTATTCCCATTATAAATTTAAACATGAATCAAAACAGATCAAAACTTTTTTGCAGTTGTTTAATTTGTGGAAAAAAAGGTTCAATTAACTTGCATATTTACTGATTCTTGAATCTGAACATTTCAATCGTTTATTTCCTGTTCCAGTTTCTTTGTGATATCTTGCTTAGAATGTTGAAATTTGCTGAAAATTACAATATCCTTTCAGCTCCTTTGTGACGCAAAAGCACTGGTTTTGTCTTGAAAAGGAAAGTATACACGCGCTCGGCTGCTTCCCATCTTCCTTGGGGGTCATCTTCACATCAGAGAGGGGCATCCTGGACTCAGGCTGAGGGGAAGCACAAAGGAAGAGGGTAAATGTTGTTTTATGTTTTTTTCTTCTTTTCTGTGGTGTGCATGTGTGTGTATGAATGTCAATGCTTGTTCAAGCTCTTTAGTTCACAGTCCTGGGAACAGCTGCAGGCAGGACTTCCTGTTCTGCACAGGAAACAAAATGGTGGAGTATGGCAGGTCTGGAACAATGCTGTGAAAGTCAGCCACCACCCAGGTCAGTGGGGCGAGGTGCTCGTGAATCAGAAGGTGGAGAGGTGAGCCAAGCACGTCCCCTTTGGTACTTCCTATCAACATGTGGGAACACCTTTGCTGCTTTGGCATTAATGTAGGATTCAGGTTTGTCCATTTCCATTGGAGAAAGGCAACAGAATGTTTAAAAATTATAACAATCTTTACTTAACAGGCAGGGTGGGAGTAAATTAGTGTTTAAATACAAAGAGGATTTCAAAATGATGTAATAATGCATAACCCTTGTTTCACTTCTGTACATTGCATAGAAACTTTGCTCACAGAACAACCTAATCCATAAGTTTTAAAAAATAATCGTGATTTTTTCCCCCCCAGTTTCCTGTTTCTACAACCTTGTGTCATTGTGAATTTGGGCTTGGTGCCAAAGTGACATCGGTCGTGCACATTCCCACGTTGCAAACCTGATCAGAATAGCATGGAGGATGGCCGTTTTCAGCTGCAGCTTTGTTTTCAGGATGTTTCACAGGCTCTATATTTAGTCTCCTTAGAATTTAACAGTCCACTTGCTTTATATGCAACTTTCCTATTTGTGTCTTTATACTGAATGGAAGTTTGTTTTTAAAAACAGGCATAAATGTAAGATGAGATTTTTAAAAAAGAGAATTTAATTACAGTAATCGCCACACGTATTTGTTTAACATTTAAAATTTTACAGTTATGAAGTGTAATGTTTGCCTGGGATTTTTTTGTGATAGACTAAAAAAAAGAATGCCTGATTGTGAAGTAGGACGTACATGATTTTCACTTTTTCTATCTCAAAATAAAAAAATCTGGAAATTGTGCTGTGTATAATTTTAACACATGAATACAATCCAATGCAATGCCTTCTCTGAAGACATTTGACTGAGCTTGAGCTACTTTATAAACAAATGGATGAAAATTTCAGTATCCAGACATAAAAAACGCACAGACGTACCTACATGTGATTACAGCTAAAGATTATTCTTCAAAGTATTGACTTAAGGTGAACATAAGAAAAGCATGGTCCATGTCTCGTATTTAATTTACAAAAACATTTAAACATTGTGTATCATTTCCCCTGCATTGTGTTGGTATCCTTGTAAAATACACTAGTGGTCATGAAATGACCAAATGTGAAAAGTGGTTTCAACAGTTTTGGAACTGTGTACCTCTTTTGCAGCAGTGGTGAGGTAGAGGAAAAATGGAAGCAGTGAAGAATTCAAGACAATAGAAACATGTAAGCCAAGTAACATGCCAGTTATGCAGATGGGAAAAGTGAGCGATTACGTAATGTAACATTAAATGCTACCCCACCAGAGAGTTCCTTTCTCCATCTTCCTTTTCCAGTCTATCCACCTACGGTAATTCTGATAGCGCTTGCAAATATAGAGGTGTGATTAGAGCAGAACTGAAACGCTTAAGGATTGCCAGCACATTTTGAACACTGTAACTTCATGGAGCATTATCACTAAATCACTACTTAAAAAATATTAATTTTACTGCAGAATGCTTTTCTTTTGCAGTTATGAACTTTTTTGAAGTATGAGACCATGGAGTCTGCACAGAAATGCTCTCCCTTAAAATTTCTTTATTTTTAACTCTATATATTTATTTTCATATACTGATCAAATGTGTGCATTAGCATAATTTTTCAACATATATCTTGCTGAAATGAAGCACAAAATCTATTGCACTTCAAACTAAATACAATTTAGCTGAAACCTGTTGCTAAAAATAGGTCCTACTGTTCTTGCTCAACTTTAGCTTGGATAAAGCAACAGGACGTTGAGTTCTTTGTGTGTTTATAAGATTAAATGTTAAAGCATGGATCAGTTTAAAAGAACTGAGTTAGAGTGAGCACAGTTCAGTTTAGGAATATAAATCTCAGTCGTTTTATCTCCATTAGCAATCTTTTAATTGACTCTCATGTTAACTTAAGTATAACTCCAATCCCTTGTCAAAAGTGTTCAATCTCTCTGCACTCTGTTTCCGTTGTCATATTATAACCCCAATTTACATTTATGTATTTTAATGGGATTTTATGCTGTAACTCAAAGTAGTGTTTAATTTTTTTAAGTTGAAGGAAACTAGTACTTTCTTTTTTTCAATGTTTATCATGAAATTGTATTCAACTCCTCAGTCAACTCTTTTCAGAATCCTCTTGATCAGTGAAAAACTGCTTCAAATTTTTTGAGGCATGTCTCTACCAGCTGGGCACATTTTACCTTTCTGGCCATTTTTCTGTCCACCTCTGTGAGACTGGATAAATTGCTGTTCACCAACATGAAGTACAGTTTTCCAGTTATGACAAAAATGTTCAACTTGGCTTTACATGTTACTTTTTTAGAGTGGAGATCTAACACATGGATTATGCTTTGATCCTGCTAAAAGTTGAACAACCCTTCCAGTCTCAAGTCTTTTACGGCCTCTAAAGCCTGACACACTGTTTCAAATATCTGACAGGATCTGAACGTGTCACACTGCACACAGCACGATGGAATGTGAGAGACTGCACAGCTTGTTGTTGCAGCAGAATCGTGACCCCCTCACCACCACTAACACTGCTGCAGAGACAGACATAGGCACACACACACAAACACACCCCCACAGACCCCAACCCCCCCACACACACACACACTAAACAGGTCACAGCTGTAAATGCAGAGTTTTTAATCTCTAACTAAAGCATCAGTCTTAGCTTTACAAAGCTAATCGCCCAGTTAGCAGCAGGCGAGTGATAAACTGACAGCACAATAGCTCTGCCAGTTATCTGAACTTTCACAATGCAATAACACGCCTCACTTAGTCATCACTGGTCAGACCAAATTATAAGAATTGAAGGAATCAATATAAAAAACAAACTGAAGATATGTCTTCATATTGGAAACAAATATGTTTCCAGGAAATATCAAACACAACTTGACATGTGTTGTAGGAACTCTTTGTCCGTGGGAGCCTTGAATCAGCAGGCGGTGCCTCTGTCACACTGAGCAGATACATATTTTAGATCACTGCCAAAGATTTTATTTCAAAAGCATGATGCTGCCACAACCAAACTTCACAATGAAAAGAGTGTGTTTAATAAATGTTTTCCTTTTTTCTAACATTCTTGTAAATGCACAAAGGCCAAAAGGGTCCATTTGGTTTCACATAACTAGAACAAATTCTCCCACATATGCAGTATGTTCCCTGCAGTGTTATGGGATTTCTTCATGCAACTCTTCCATGAAAGGTCAGATTTGTGAAGTGCACAACTAATAGTTTCGAGTCAACATGTGTCGTCCCCATACACTAGTAAAGCAACTTCTGAAGGGACTTACTCTGATATAGTTCAAAACTCAGATATTTAGATAATTATTTAGATCAGAGTAAAGGATAATGAATAGAAGCCACACTTTAGATTTTAAAGTGTAGTTTTTCACTTCAATATTATGTGCAACCTCATGCTGGTCCACCAATTAAAATATCAAGAAAGGACATGGAAAATTGTGGTTTGGAACACGACTGTACTGATTACATAATTGCTCAAAAGAGTATTTTCCCTAAAATGCAAAATCTCAAATCAAAAATCTGTTTATGTCAGTGTTTATTTGCACAGGATTTAGCTTTAAAAAATCCACACTTATATCTACTTGAGGTTACAGTACGTCTACAAGTCAAACATCAGCAACTAAGGACTAATTTTCCCACAGAAGATAATGATTCCTTCCTCTTCACTTGTCCTCTCAATCAGAAAAGAAAAGAGCCACTCTCCTTAAGTGTGCCACAACTGTCAAATTTTTTTTTCCAAGGCATGCCCATTGTAAGTCCTATCTCATTTTCGTTAATAGCTTTGGAAGCCAGTGTGTAGGTGGCTCAAGCTGATATTTCCTCTTTGTGTTTTAGTAACTGTGAGAATGGCTGTTCGAGAATGGGAGGTGTGCATGTGAAACATGAATTAATTTACATTCCAAAGAACAAAAAAAAAGAAATAGAACATTTCCCAAGTTTTCACTCTCCATCCTCTGCTCCTCTTTGCTTCACAAACTGTTCTTGTGGCAGAATCTTAGGTTCCCATGGAGACAGGATCACCCACGTGTCTCGTCATGAGGAGCCTCTTATCCATGACAACACAGCTGTTTCCTCTTTCCTTCACATTTGGTGCATTGCTCATCACTTTGCATATTCTTCACAGGACTCGAATCAAAGGAGCTTTTGGAGCCCAGCATCCTGCCTAAACTGCTGGAGACCTTCACCATTGCTGCCATGATAAGTGCCTCTCTGAACTGTCATTCCTGTAAGCAGATGCATCTGAATGAATGCGATCAAAGGGAGCATTGATGTGCGAAAAGAAACATTTGATCTGTTGGTATTGGAACAAACACCTCTTTTTCTTTTTTTGGCAATTTGAGCACATCTTTTAACCTTTGTTCGTGTTGGGTTAATAAATTATTATCTTGCTTTAAAAGGAATAGAAAGACTCACATTGCCTTTCCTAGCCACCGACATATTGCGTCACCTTCACAAATATGGGCATTTCCGCAGCTGCTTCTTTAAGAACAAGTCATTCAGAGAAGTAATCTTAGGTGAAACGTGAGCGCCCGGAGTGACGCAGGTGGTGATTAGAAATACAAACACCTACACATATAGATACTACGTCTGAGCACAGAAAGAAAGGAAATTGCATTGCCCACTCACTGTTTCTACTCCTTGAGGAGCTGCAAATATTTACAAAAAGGAATCACAGCACAGACAGAAGTGCTAAGTTTTTCAGGATTTAGAGCCTTTTACATAAACTTTAAGCTGATACATTTTCTAGAAATTGGAAGGGTTTACTTCTCACAAAGTGGAGATTGAGCCTTGTCTTGTGATGTTCTATGGTACCGTGAAAAAGTTTTTCCCTCTTAGGAATTTCTTCTGCTTTAGTGTTTTCGTCACACTTAAATGTTTCAATTAATCAGTTAAAGTCTAATATAAGTATCAGAATAGTCTTTATTGGTCAAAATTGTAAACGCAAACAAAGTATATGACTTTGGTTTAATGGACTGAGCGTGTACAGCCTTTAAAGATGCAGTATGTAACTTTTTTAACAATATATGTTTTCTACATATTCCTTAAAACTATCACTATGTTGTGACAGTGTAATAAGAGACAGATAATCTGTGAAAAGATTAATCTCCTCCACCTCCTCCTTGGGCTATTGTTGCTGTCTGAAAAAATGCACCGCTCTGGACCAAAAACAACCAATCAGAATCAGGAGAAGCACTGTCAATCATGCATGTGTACCCCCTGTTCAAGGTGCTAATAGTTACTTACCTACTAGTCCACATAAAACTTGTAGTCTTCGAGGATCTTCAAAATGTCAGGGAAATGTGAGATTAGCCTGTGTTTCCCTTTTGGTCAAGAGAGGTTTATGCCATGGCAGCCATGTTTGTTGAGTGAATTAACTTTCTTTGTTTTTTCATATTCTGTATCTCTATGATAGAGATTAACTAGACTCTTTTTCTAGCAGTTCTTAATGTTTCAAGATTGTTTTTCCTTCCCAAAGTCATTCAGTGTGTGCTCAGCTAAAATTATTGTCTTTGCGCCTTGTCTTTGTGTTTATTTTTGTAGTTTTAGGCTTTACATGAATGACTTTTTGATAATGAGTGTGTCAGGCATTTTCTGTTAACTTATTTTCTCTTGGTATATTTTAGGAATAATGTGGTTATGTGACTCTAATATTTAATATCTACCAGCAGGAAATGATTTTGGGTAATTTTGTCACAATAGGTCAATAGGTGGAAACAGAGTTTAATATAAAAACGATCTAAAAAGAAATACACACTTAATTATGAATAAGATTTTAGCATATTTACAATTTTTTAGCTCGTTCATCAAACTGATACATCACAAGTTTTACTAACTGTGATGTACTAACATCACAGTAGGAATTACTAACAGAAAGAAACTGGTACAAAAAAGTTTAAGACGAATACCTTTGAAATAATTTACAGTTATGAAATGAAACTTTGTTCTGACTCTACATATATACTTCTAATTACCCTAGATAAAAATTTCAAAACCTCTGGTCAGTCATACATATATATCTTACTCACATTACATGAAGGCAGCCGGTGAAATATTGAATCTGCTGTGCGGCGCCTCAGAGCTCAGTGAGGGGCCAAGTTCAGAAGCAGCCCTGCTAATTCCCACACTTACGGTTGATGCATGCTTCAAACTCCCTAACCTCACCAGCATCTGAGGAGACGCAACAGATTCCTCACAGACTACAGACAATCGTGCATCAGCTCACGATGGCTGCATTAAAATGAAGTTAGATAGGTGCATTAGGAGGTGATTTAATAAAGAAACAGCTCTGGACTTTTCTATTGTAGAGGTTGGTACACTTAGCAGGAGATAAATGCACCAAGGGTTCTTAACTAGTCGGCAATTTAATACAGAGTTAATGTAAAATACAGAAAAAAGCAAAATATTGCCCGATTATGTTTACACCAAAAACTGTAACCTTAACCTGGCAGTTTTTTTCATCAAGGAATTATTTTGGGTTGTCCTAAATCTATGCTTTTACATATGTTTTTTAATTCTGTGAGGGATATAATCTGTGGGCCAAAAACGGTTGGCTAGATAATGTCAAGTCATACCTGACAAGAACAGAATAAGCTGTTCTTTCCTTCAAAAAGCTGCAAGAACAAGATTATGTGTTTCTATTCCATCAACTCTGTATTGTGAGTTCTTGTAGCTTCTGTGGTGTCTGAGAAATAAGAAGTGGGTGTGCTTGCAATATAATAGAACAGAAAAAAATAGAGTAGAATAGAAACTTAAGGCAAAGAAGCTCGACTTCAATAGACAATTACAGAAAGTAAAAACAGCAATAAGAAGCTGCCATGTTGTGGAACTGAGACACAGCATGGCATAAACTGTTACCTAACTTCCACAAAACGTGAATTAGACATGAGCAGAAACAAAGTAAAACTGTACAAATGTTTCAAAACACAGCAAATTTCTAAACCTAGATCTGACCTATGATCTAGGTCAGATCTTAGGTGGTTATATGCAGAAAAGAGGCGAACAATCGAATGTGCAAACCGAAAAGAGATTTAAAATGTGATCAAAGGTGCATATGAACATAATTAGCTTGAAAAAAGAATGGGATACAAACTGGAACATGACTACATCGTAAGCAATAATGGGGTGCACAAAAACATCTTTATAAGATAGATGTTGACAACCTGAAACTGTAGCCACGATTTATGTTTGTTTTGTCTGCTTCAGTTGAGGTGTCCTTTCATCATGACAGAAATAGTTGTGTTTTTTCAGTCCGCTCCCCTTGCCCACATCTGTTCAGATGAGCTCTTAAGAAGTACTTCAGCACCTTTATCTAGTAGAATCATACATAGGAAAAATAATGACTCTTCCACCATGTGCAGTGTATGAACACATGGTTGCTAATGTACCCTTAAAAATAAAACAACCCCTCCTGAGAGTCTAGATGGGTGCATTTCAGAATAAAAATATTAGAGATGTTTTATTTTTGAACTCACTAACAATTTTTTTCTTACAACAAGCCACTTTTGTCCCAAAGCCACTTCTTATTTTTCAGGGAAAAAAACAGCAAATAATTAACAAAATACACAAAACCTGTATTAGGAAAACATTTCCTATTTAACCATCTTGTCATATTTGTATGCTGAGGAAAAAAGTCAGAGAAGGTACACATGCAAAAAACGTTTTGCACTTAAAAAATGAATTATGTTTCTTTTCTCCTATAGATTATGTTACACTGCTGAATCCATCTGAAACTAGAATGAATGTGGCACAAACCTACCAAGACACATCATCTCAGCTACCCTGATAGTCTGGACTAGCAGAGCTTTTACTATAGGAAAAGGACAAATATTGGTAATTTGTCAAAGGTATCTTTACACTTTCTAAGATAGTGAGTGGTTCTGCTGTGAGCATAATATATATGTAACATATATATTTAAGCATCATTGCAGAAACTTTAATTATCTATTTTCATTCAGAAAAAAATATTACATGCACTGTAGGAACTGTTAGAGCTATCACAAAATGCGTAAATGCAGCTTGCATGTGTTTCTCATCAACTAATTCAATCTTGATCAATGCTTGCCGACAGAGGCTGGTTTCGTGGTTGTGTTTACCTTCTTAGTAAACTGTTTACTTGCATCTATTTCCAGCTCATTTCACGGGCCAATGCAAATCGTGGCAAATCGTGGGACATACGATCACTTTTCATGAGTTTCGTGGAAATTACTTTGTTGCCAAAAAGCAGAACACCATGTTTATGTTTAGGATGAATAATATAAACTTCCAAATGGCAAAGTCCTTCAGAGGAGTTTGTTGACACTGTGGAAACTGCTCTGCAGCTGCTCACTGTTTATGATGGACTGAAATGGTCGGCTTGATAAAAGAGACCTGTGTCATTGCGCATGTTGGAGTTTCCATGATTCATCCAAACATAACACAATAATAATGCACTTTTGTTTTGTTTTTTTTGTTGTTGTTTTTTTTTTTTTTTGCTGCAGCACTGCTAAGGGTGGTGTATTAGCAACATGGAGAAAATGGAAAAATGCTTTAGCTGAGTCATCTCGAACCCAAAGCATCCACACACTGCCACCTGGTGGCCAGTTATTTTATGGCGCGCGAGTCCCCAGCTGTTCATGGAAAGTACACAGTGAACTGAAAAACCTTAAAACAGGAACAAGGTTCAGAACATATTCAGTAGGATTCAACAATGTGACTATTTTATCACTTTTCTATCCCACTAAACAGCTCAGCTAAGCGATTTAAGATAGATTCTCTTTTATCGAAAAAAAATATTTTAGTCATGATTGATTTTTTTAATGACATTTAATTTTTCTCATTGTATGTTTTCAAACAACTTCTTATTTATTGTTCTTAATAAAATTGTATTTTATTTAATTCAACATAAAAATATATTATATTATATTATATTATATTACATAACATACATATAGACAAGCTGAGTTGATGACCACTTTAATTGTTATAGTCTAGCAGTTTTTACATTTCAGTCAGTGTGCCATTCCTAAATGATGCGTGATATTTTGCTTAATCAACATGCAGTGAATGTCTCCATTTATTCTGGAGCGCAATAGATAATTATCAAGTTATTAGTGTCACAATGCATTATGAGGTACATCAGCTGAGTGGGTAGTTGCCGGACCGCTGCAGATTCAGTGTAGGTGTGGGCCCGTGTTAATCATGCGCTTCCGGTTTGCAGTATAACAATGGATCAGTGACCCTTTCTAACCCGCCTCTCCACAACCTACGTCAGAGGATAACTTGTTGACCTGGCAATTTCACTCATTAAGTAAGGGCCCACATATCTTCCTGACAACATTGTTCTGTGAAAGTAGGGATTTAAAGTGCTTTTAAATGAGTAATCATAAATTTGTCAGAGAGGGACAGATGAAGGGGAACAAAACAGGTAGAAAACGTTGCTTTTATTTTACTGTGCTTATCACAAGGGATTCACCAGCTAAGAAATCCAACAAAAATTATGTTTGATGTAAATTAGCCAACTGCCATAATAGATTATTCTTTCTTTGTTATTTCTTTTTTCTTAATTTTTTCTTTATTTATGAACACTTGGTTGCAATGTTTTAAATAAAGTTCTACACAACATTCTCTTAAAACCAGCATTGTAATTTAAATATTTTGTATTCTCTTTTTAATCTACATCAGCTTAATTCTGTTTTTATTTTATTTTGCTTTGCTTTACACATGTATTAAATTGCGTGTTTAAAAATTGTCCTTGCTTTAGGGCAGTGCTTCTCAATTATTTTCTGTTACGCCCCCCCTTGCAAGAAGAAAACTATTCGCGCGCCCCACTCCCTACCGTGACTATCCATCTCTGCATAACATTTTATCCTTATTAACATTAAAGAAAAGAAAAAAAGAAAAGAAAGACATATGGTCAAACTTACAAAGAATAACTTTATTAAATTGTGTTTTAAGTCTGTTTTAAGACGTGTTTTAAACATGTTTAAACTGTGAACATGTTTGACCAACTAATTGCACCATTGCAAAATTAAATAAAATCAATAAATAATATTTAATAACTAAAAAAAAAAAGCAGCCTGTTCCCCAGGGTCACACGCGCCCCCTCAGGTATCGCAGGGCGCGCCCCACTATTTGAGAACCACTGCTTTAGGGCAATGTTTGTTAAACACAACCAAGAGATGTCTACAACTACTTGCTTGCTTGATGTCATTGGACCAATCACAGTTGAGATGCTGAACATCAGCTGACACCATTTTCTGGACAGAATATTTGTGCCACTATTAGTTACACATGCAACAGCAAGAGAACAGTTAGGACACTAATAGTATGGTAACCCCTCTGATTGACAGAAGTAGAGTCAGGTGATTCTTGTACTCATTTAACAGTTTCTGACATGGTTCAGAGGAAAATTTCTCCCACTTCTCATTTTCAAATGTAAGATGTTTTGTGAATCTAATGTTGCTTTTACATCCAACAGTCCAGGTACCTGACCAGGTCATGCAGCAAATAGCAGAGCATCCCAAACTATTTGGATTTTGAGAGATTCTTTTCTTGGTATATTTTGCTCACTCCAAACACATGCCTTGTTCTCCTGGTGTACAAATAATTCAGTTTTACACTCATCTTTCCAAAAAATGTTTTATCTGTCAAACTTTATTCTGTCCTACCAAGACAGGGTTTATGTTACAAAGAATTTTCTCTTGATTTCTTGTTGCATGCATCTCCTAAAATGTAAGCATGTGCAGTCTTATTAGCTGAGGTCATATACTGTATGTAACTTTAGCCATTTTAAGTGGGAAGAATGTGGGGTTGTCCTAATTTATTGCCCATCAAAAATGTTATTTCTTTTATTACATTTTAACAAAACTTACAACTTGTTTTCTTCTTCAGTTCTTATTGTTTGCTTATATAACTTAAATGTTCATGAGTATTCAAATTTATATTAACTCCTTAACTGCCATGCTCAAAGTACTTACATGTGCAAAATATTTCCTGGTGTACCTTAGAAAAAAAGACAAACTTTCATAGGGTGCCCTAGTTTTTTCTCTGGAATGTATGGGAATCTTTACCTGTTAAAACCCACTCATATATAGTTCAGGTATAACCTGTGGAGGGAGGTTCCTCTGGATAGTCTGAAACCGTGACTCATAAGTCCTCCAATGCAACCCACACTGTTTGTCCTCCACTGGGGATTCCACTTTCCAAATTTAGAGATCTGAACTTCCTGTGACAGCTAAACAAAATAATAATAATAATAATAATAATGACTAAATAATAAATTTCATTGGATAAAACCAGGGGAAAACTGCGTTTAATGTAGCAATGCCAAAGCACTTATAATTTAGGAAACAATAACATTGTCCTATGGCTTACAGAGGAAAATTAACATTTATTTACATAATTGAAAAATTGCAAAGCAGTTATACATGACTGAATCATTGCTTTCTTCAGCAAGACAAAATTTCAAAAACAAAAGCAAAAAAGTGGGTCACAAAAAAATCTGATCTATATATGTATATATCTTTCTTTGATTTTTGATCATCTTTGAAGCAGAATCTATGAAGTTCTCATCCTGATTCTCATCTTACCTGAATCAGGGAAATGTTATCGGTTTGAAAAGAGTCATTCCCTGCACTTATTTTGCCTCCTGCTGGCCACTGTGCAAGAAACAGATTGTTTTAATATCTTTGAAGGCAATGTTGTAGAGTAAAATAACAGATATTTCTACCTCTATTATGGAGAGCTGCTTAAGTTTGAAATATATTGCTAGGATTGAAAACTGAACTAAAATATCTGATTACAAATTCTTAAAACATTTACCATGTTTATAAAATATACAAATTTTATATAAAACTTTGGTGCAAAATGAAGTGTTTGCCCAGTGCACAACTAATAGAACGCTAATCTATTTGTTCGTTATACGTTTTGATGATCGGCTTAAATGTGTGAAAAACTCTGAGAAAGTTTTTTACTAAAATGTCACATTTTCTACCATCATTAAATGTGATTGAAAACACTTTGAAAACACTTGAGAAGAAAAACTTTGGTCAATTTAATGCATTAGGGAAGAATAATATTGGAGGACTATTGCATAGTTGAGGTATTAAGAACGCCTTTACTGAAAAAAGGTTCAATTATTTACCTTATGGTCATTCTCTTATCAGGGTTCCAAAATACATGCTGGAAGGACAACGGAATGAAATAAATGATCATGTCCACAACAGAGCTTTGGAAATGAGACACCTGCAATATGTAATCGGAAGGAAATAAGCTAGTATGTTCTGAGACCGTGCCAGGAATGTTCTAGCAAACTGCTGGAACTGCTGGTTTCTGAGGTACTATTAGAGTCTATCGCATGACATCGATTATGTTCTGTATAGAAAACTGATCTGACTTGTGTTTTTCACGTTTTCTTGAAATGTTCATCTGCCAATTTAACATTTATTGCTCATTGCCGTTACTCTGATAAGTGGTTGGTTTGACCGGCGTCACGACTACAGCCGTCCTGGACCTCTGATTGGCTCAGAGCTCTCATCCGGGTATTGCGCTAGGACGAGCTCATTAGCTAAAGGTACCAATATGGCGGAGGTAAGAGGGAAAACAGGGGAGAAGCTCCCGGTCTTTAATCGATATTTTTTGCATTCACGTATTTTAGTTTTAATCTTTATGTTATCGATTGAGGAGAAAAACGTTTTTGCTGCATGTATAGCGTGTTTTATGCCATAAATGTAATTTTTATTTCCTATAAAAAATATGCTTGAATGTCTGAAGTGATCCTTCACTAGGAGGCCTCTGCGCCTTCGCTCTCAGCTGCTTCGCAGTAGCGGCTGTGTAAATTGATACGTAAATTTAACGCCAGTCGGCTGCTTAAAGGAAATAACAGAGTATTTCGAGTTTATTATAACTTAAGTTTTATTTGAACGGCTTGAGCTAATTTTACAATACCTTTACGGGAAAGAACATCTTTCCCCATCGATGACGGCGCGATGCAAACCAAATTAGTGTTTACATTTCTCGATGCAGAGCGTTAACATTAAGCTTTTAGGGTTAGCTTGGCGGCTAGCAAACTGTTTCGGGAGCAGATGCAGTTCAAATCTTGCTGTTGTCTTTTACACAGGGGCCTGATTTATTTGGATGTAGTGAAGAGTCCCAATTCCTTGCTTCAAATCTGAAATTGCAATATGACTTGCGGCTCATGTCAAATTAGCTACCTATAGCAGGTAACCATAACGGTATTTCTGACTATGTATCCCCCATTGTGGATTGTTAACATGTATTCTGGATGAATGCATGATGCTGTTTGGAGCAGAGACGTTTAAAATAAACATATACCTACATTTGGCCTATCATAATGGCTATTTTAGGTGTTAGGTCATTTGTGGGTTGTTGTTTTTTTCAGTGATACTATTTTCATCAAATTACGAACTTTTGGGGCTTATCATTTCACAAGTTTGCTTCATTTTTATCACTGCAGCTGTAAAAACGTCATGCACTTTTTTTTTTGCTTACAGGTATGTTAGCAAAATTCTGAAGAGGGAAATGTTAACCAGTTTCATCTGAAAGAGTATCAAATAATTTTTATGCTAAGATTGTATTTGTAGTTTAATGCTTAACATTAGTGAAGTGTTTTAATAGCTGAATTCCTGGTGTCATTTAAGAGTTTTCAGTAAAACATTTTAGAGGAAAACTAAATTATTTAAAAAAATTCTTAGTTTCAAAAATGTTTTAAATATTGCTATGCTATTAGAAGTGTGATAATGTCACATATATTAGCTGTATGATTTGAAATATGCGTTTGCCTTTAAAAAATTGTGACATTATGCTGTTTTGAAATGAAAATCCATTCATCTTATATTCTTTTTCAAATGAAACATTATAGTTGAGACCTAAATTTTAGCTGAAAATGATGTCAACATTTTAATAAAGCCCGATGTGTGGTTGTATATGTGTTCGTGGGAGAGACCTAATTAAGCATGTTCTAACCTATTAAATCATTAGATTTTTGGTATATTAGTATTTGAAAAGTCAAACCTTCAAAAAATCAGCTTGTTTTCAGGGGAATCAAACACTGCTTTGATAAACCAAAAAATTCTGTGTTACTATTGATGCAACACAATCACAAATTTGACAGTTCTCAGCATTTGTGACCATATACATGTATGTATTTCTTTTGGTTGCATCTGTTAATGCTGTGTGAATGAAAGTTACAATTGATGAACCAAATTTTTACTAGCTTATAGATTCATATGCATCACAAATTTCCCATATTCGTCCATGAATGTTTTTTGTGGTAGAGATTTTTTTTCTCTCGTAATGACAAAACTATATTGATTTTTTTTAATTAATTTTTTGCTTTTTACTTTCAGGCTTCTCTAGGAAGTTCAAGTCCAGGTAACTAATTCACCATGAATTATTGTTCATTGCTTTTATGTTTAATTTGCCTAAGCCATTTTTAAAGAAATGCTTTTGAATTACTTAAATATTAGAAGGATACTGTCTATTTTAATAGCATTGAAATCGGCACAATCTAGTCTTTTGCGTTTGTGTTTTATGTATCTCCCTAAAAAATTTTTGTGCTATGCCACTAAGATAGTTCTGTTTTGTCTGTTCAGTTGGCTCTTTATCATCAGAGGACCATGACTTTGACCCAACTGCAGAAATGTTAGTTCATGAATACGATGACGAGAGAACCCTGGAAGAGGAGGAGTCTTTAGACGGCGGGAGGAACTTCAGCTCTGAACTTGCAGATTTGGAAAGGGTAAACTTTAAGTTTATTATTCAGATTGGTAGAAAGGTTTTCCATCTAATGCAACCATCAGGTGACAGAAAATTTGACATTATTGCTTTTTTTTCTTCTTTTCATCAGGAAGGGAACATGCCTTTGGAAGAGCTTTTGTCAATTTATCGCTATGAGGCGTCAGCAGGCTCCAGTATAGACAGTTCCTCTGGGGACCTGACTGATGAGCTGCCTGACATGACATTGGACAAGGTAAAGACCTGCAAATACACACACACACACACACATATTAAACATATTAAAAGTTTATATCTAGGACAAAATAACTAGCTGTGGGCTATCTGATTGTTTATTCTGGTCTCATCAGGAGGAAATAGCGAAAGATCTGTTATCTGGTGATTATGAGGAGGAGACCCAATCTTCAGCTGATGATCTGACCCCATCAGTTACTTCTCATGAGACCACAGACTTCTTTCCAAGAACACTTCGATGTAAGTTTACAGACATGTCTGTTAGTGTTAAAGTTTTATGTGTAGCATACTGAGTGAAAAATGACATATTTGGATTAGGATTGTGACTGAGTGACTTCACACAAACATAATTTGCATCCATTAATTTTATTATAACATTTTGCATCACATTTTGGCATGATGGATGATCATCACCATTAAAATGGTGACGATCAAAGTCAGAGTGTTTAACTTGAAAAAGAAACTATGAACAGGAGAGCAACAATATGTGAAAGTCATGGCAAAATAGGAAACGAAAATAAGTGAAATCCTTTAGGTGGTATTTAAAATGTTTGCCAATATACACTAAATCCTGACACTATTTGCATTCTGTAAAATTTCAGAGACAAATGAGATCATCTTGTAGATTCCCAAAATTAATTGAAGGTTTTAACCTCACGCTTCTTAGTCAGAAAGTAAAGGAGTGTGTTTATTAATGTGATTTTTTTTTTTTTTTTAGCCAATGCCATCTCTGATGGGGATAAAGAATCAGAGTGTGACGATCTTGGTCCAAGCCCTGACGACTCTGGAAAAGTGAGTGATGCATTGTATTATATATGGTGTAATAATAAACCTCATGTCACATGAAGTCAGACCTTTTCTGTTTACTTTCAACATGGTGTGTTTTCTCTTTTGTTCAAGGAAATCATGGTGGGGGCAGAGTACCAAGCAGAGGTGCCATCTGGCCTCTGTCACTACAAAGACGAGGAGAAAGGTGAGCGCTGCTTTTTGCATCTGTACATGCTGTCTAGCCAATTCCTTATAACAGCAAAAGGCTTTAAGCAGCAGCTCTAATCCTAAATCATCTCTTCTTTTAAACAGTGTATGAAGATGATGATGAGTTACTGTGGAGCCCAGGCGTTCTGTCAGAAAACAAGGTTAGGAGTTATCTCGCTGAAGTATTGTCAAGGACAACGGATGAAAGCACAGGACACGACAAACCAGGGATGCATGTTCGAGATGACGAGCAGGTAGGTCACATCTCCTTGACAATCCTTTGATGTAACACATTGAAAAAAAATTCAAGATTTCTCTGGGTAGTTTTTATCTCATGTGTTTTGTCCATGAGATAAAACACATGAGACATGGACACATTTTGTCCATGTGTTTTGTCTAATTTCATCTTTTCCTAATTAGGCTTTGTATGAGCTTGTGAAATGCAACTACAACATCCGTGAATCGCTAGAAAGATACTGCAACCATGTGAAATCCTCTAAAGGTAAGCAAACAAGGAAGTGATCACACTGTTCCATATGGCAATAGGTTCCTTATTTAGAAATATGTAAGTTTTTTCAGATGAAGTTTAATAGTTAATAATGGAATATCCAAAGTTTGTCTTTTCAAACTATTAATTGGCTTGTTAGGTCAATTAATAAACTTAATCCTTTAAGTTTAAGCTCAGTTATTTGGACTGACTCTCTGGTTAAGTCATCCTTTACTTTTCAAATGAATCACTGTTTACTATTTGTTGTTTTAGAAAAATCCCCATGGTCGGAGGAAGAATGCAGGAACTTTGAACACGCTCTCCAGATGTACGACAAGAACTTTCACCTTATTCAGAAACACAAAGTGAGACTCATTTCATGTTTTAACTAAAGTATTTATGCAAAAATAGAAAAAACAAATGTATTGAATTTTAATGTTTTTGTCCCCTCAGGTAACAACACGGACAGTAGCAGAATGCGTAGCGTTTTATTACATGTGGAAGAAGTCTGAGCGCTTCGACGTGTTTGTGCAGCAGAATCGGTTTGGGAAGAAGAAGTACAGCAGCTATCCTGGTGTAACGTAAGTGGCTGGAACTAGTTGGTTTGACCTGTTTGCTCCGTGTCTCACACACTGGGGAAGTTGAAGACATTGTCTCGGTTGTGACTTTTTTTGCACAGTGACCTGATGGACAGGCTGGTGGACGAAGCAGAGGGGTTGGCGGTGGACAGCTCGTCATCTGTGTGTTCAGGCCCGGGTGGAGGGGGAAGGATGGAGGCCACAACAGAGCAGCAGCTCAGCCTGCTCAACTCCATCACTGCAAGCGATCTCACAGGTTTGTATGGGAATAATGTGAAATCTTTCAAAGCAGATGATTTTCTGACTTGTCCTATTTTTAATTTTTATTTCAGTTGTCATCTTTAGATTATCCATGCTAACATGGTTCTGTCTCCTCACAGCTTTAAGCAACACTGTAGCCACGGTATGCGCCCCTGGAGAGGTGAATTGCTTAGACTCCTACAGCTTTCCTCCTCTGGAAAGTCTCCATCGCGGATCCTTGAACCACGACGAATCCCTGGGGTTCCCTTCCAACGGCGCCGACCCCGACTGCCTCAACATGCTCGACGCCGGCTTCTACTCCGACCTGGGCCAGCTCGGAGGAGTGTGCGTCAACAAGGACTGCGAGCGGCCCTCTAAGAGACTCAAGATGACACTGCCTGACTCGTTTATCAACGACGTTTCTGTCGCTAACCTCGGTGTGGACTTTGAAGCCCGACGGACAACGACGCACCACCACCGAATCACCGGCGCCAAAATGGCCGTGTCTGTCACAGACTTCGGGAGCTTAGCCGGCAGCGGCGAGCCCAACGGGTTTCTGGGAGCGCACGCACGGCACCACACACAGCATACTGCAGCACTTCAGTCCGAGTGATCTTCCTCATCTTCTTCCTCTGTTCTTCCCTTTTGAAACCTTTTTTTTCTTGCTTGTACATAAGACTGACCTCACTGGAAAATCTGATTTGTTTAAATTCTATTATATCTATACATATGTATATGAATATACTTTTTGTTTTCATTTTTGTGTAATATGACATCAGTGATGTCTACCATATAGAACTAAAATCTTGATTTCTCTCAAGAGTTTATATAGCCATTTATTTTATTTTCGTTTGCGTTTATGAGATGTGTAACGTCCATGTACCGTGGGGCCCAGAAGCTGCAGTAGGAGAGTTGTGAATCCTCTTCCCTGACACATACAAGCATCTTCAGCGCTACAGTCTGTTATCCTGCCATTCTTTTCAGCTGCCAAAACAGATTGTTTTCTGCCTCTAGTGTTAGTAGTTGCCTGTCTTTATTTGATGTGGTACTTATATTTAATTTTTGTTGTTGTTTTTTTTTTTTTTTTTTATTGTGTTTGGTTTACAGGTACTTTTCAGTAATCAGAATGGTGCAGATGGTGTTGTTGACCCCCCACCACCTCCAAAGACCTGAGTGGAAGTAACACTAGCATGCAGATTCGCTCAGAGGCCAGGAAGTGTTTTGACTTGCTGCAAAGGTTCTTCAATTTGAGTTACTTTATAGAGATGCATCAATCAGAATCTTTATTACAATTTTTTTTGTAGTACTTTAACCCACTAATATACTTTTTTTTCTGAAATTTTGATTTGTCTTGAAGAGGCAAAACTTATCCCTTGTTTGTATTTGATAGAGAATGTAGATTAAGTTTTCAAAACAGCAAATCTGGCATTTTCTATTCCTCAGAGCACTCAAAGGGAAAAAACCAGAGTACTTTAGCTGATTCAAGTCTTGCTCTCTTGCTTTTTTTGCAGCTTAACTTATACATAGATTATAGATTATATAGGTTTAATTTTCAAACACTTTGTTGATACTAAAATAATTATCTTCCAGTCTTTTTCGCTCAGTTGCAGCATCAATGTTTTGTGCATCAATGATGTCTTGATTTGAAACCATAAAGAGGCAATCTCTTGGTGCATCTCATCTTTAAGTTCAGGTTGACTTAACTTAGCATGTGCGAACCTTTGCAGCATCCTTATTTTTTTTCTCCATGTCAAACCTAAATTTCTGGCCCTGATTTGTTGTTTTGTCATCGTGCTTCTAAACAGCAGGTGAAGAAAATGTTTTGCAGCCTCAGCTCGCATTGTTTTCCTTTTCTCCCTGTTGGAGCAAACTGTAACAGCAATATAGCAATGCAAAGATTTTGGTTGGGTTAATAGCCATGTAAACACTGACACAGTAAAGTTCTGTATTTATTGAGTATACTTTGACCTTTGTAAGACTTAATTTAATACTTTTTAAGTTTGTTCATGCTGCTCTTTGGCAGGTTTACCTGTATATGACCTTGTTATTGTTAAATATGGTAGAATTTGTTCCTCAATCAAATAGCTACATTTTTTTTCCAAGCTTTGGTAAACCTGCTGGTGGTGTTATGTTTATTTAAAGCCTCTGAGTTGCGTACCTCTGCTTAGCCTGTACTGACGAGAGATGCCTTTCATAACCCGATTGACAATTTCATGGGAGTAACGTAGCAGAAATGGAGCGGTTTTTACTTGACTGAATTCCATAATTGTAAAACAAAAACAAAAAAAAAAGTTCAGCGGATCGGCATCAGTGAATTGGATGCAGTAGTAGTGTTTACTTAATTTATCTATGCATCGTGCTATGAGTGTTTAGTTTGTTTCAGGGGAACATCATGTCTGTCTTGTCCAGTACGTTTGCATTTTCCCATAATGTTTGTGTGTAAAGATCAAATTCACGCACACTAATCATCACTAAGTTCCATCATGTAAATTTAGTTGGAAAGCCCAGCATCAGAGAGAGGTTCCTTACATCCGCATTTCATGTAAATAATTAGCAAATAGCCTTTAAAACGCCTATTAACTGACCTCTTACACTTGTGAGTTTGTGTTGATACAAAGGTTTCAAATTTGGTTCTCTGTCAGAAAGGCAATAATTTGTAGATATGTACAGTCATTGGTTATTATTTTCTTTGTACATTTAAACATTTGACTTGTTCAAATCTCATTTCTCTGTTTGGATAGTCACAATACCCAGAAACTCCAGGCGGCAGCTGAAACCACGCATGCCAGCTGCGCCTGCCTCTCTAGTGTGCCACAGAAAACGGCTTTACCTGAAGACGTGCTGGTATTACTCAATGTTGCGGTTTTTGCAGCCATGTGTAACAGACACTCATCTTTCTTTCCTAAATCTGTTTACTTGTCGATATTTGTCTTAATGGTTAAGGGATGGCTGCTGATTCTAGGTATGCGAAGAGCTCGTTTCTCTTTTAATGCAATGTGCATAATGCAGTAGGTCCTCCAAGCTCTTCTAGCTTTAGCAGTGCAGTGATATTTATTTCACCTGTGGTTTGTACAAAGACTAAAACCTGTCAGAATGTAAAGGCCATTAAGTAGTTTGAATAGGTTCTCGCCTCCCTGTGAACTCGAAAATGTGATATTTTATTGATCTCTCTGGCTTGAGATTTGTGTGTGCAGGAAAGCACTAAACAAATTTATTTTATATTTTGTATTGTGTTTAGAAGGTTGAAAGTTAAACAGAATATAGCAGTCGTGTTTTGAAACTGAAAATTCACATCCTTTAAAACCGAAAAACACCCTTGTGAATAAAAACAAACCCTACAAAACCTAAAAATGTATATCCAGAAATATAGACAATCAAAAACTTCACTATGAGAAATGTTCAAGAAGCTATCTTTATTGTTTATAAGAATTGTACATAAACATTGCTGTTTTTTTTCTTTTGTTAAACATTATTTTGTATTTTCTGTTGTACTTTAATACCTTGTGTACAGATCCAGAAATAAAGCTCTGGAAAAACTTCAGAAATGATTGCATACTTTTTTTTGTCTTTAGCAATATTACAGTAAGATCAGCATATTGAAGACAGGTGTATGTGGCGATAAGATGGAAAAAAGAAACAGGTGTAGAAGAAAAGTTGACATCTCAGAAAAATGGGTGTCAAACTAACAGTCACAACTTAACTATTGTAGATCAATACTTTTTAAAACAATTTTTCAGGTTTGTAAGATTAATCTGACAGAAACTGAGAATTTTGAAAAAGAAGTAAAAGTTATCAAAGTGTGATCAAACATCAAATCTTTTTACAGGGAGATTTGTCCAGCAAGTAGGAGAAAGTGAAAATGGTTATCTTAAATATAAATATTGAACTTCTAATAAAATGTTCACTCCTGCACTACTACTCCTGTTTATTAAAAGCTCAACCCTCCAGCAAGCTGTCATTTGCCAGTTGCTGGGATCCAGACTCACTGTTTGAAGCAAAGTGTCGAACCAGGAGCTGTTTTTTTATCAGGCGAACCTAGTGGAGGTTTCCTAATGCCTTCAACAACTTGTAGGCTGGATTAAACAATTGTTAGGCCTGTCGCGATAAACAATAAACCAATTAATCAGACGATTAAAAAAAAAGCTATCAAGTAAATTTAATTTATCGCCATTATTGTTTCTCCCTGCATTTTTCCATGACACTGGATGAGAAAGCTCATCTCCTGCTCTCCTCTGACCCTCCCTTCATCCTTTCTTTAGCGTAATGCCCAGATCACACTACATAATCTCAGAAATGTCGGCTGATTGTCGGCCCATTTTCAAAACCTGAGAGACCAACACTAGCCGATCGTGGTGTGTGGTGTCCAACAATAGGCACAAAATAATGGTTAAAGTCCAGTTAACTCATTTTAAAACCAGACATTAATCAACGTTTTACAAAAATCCACCTGCAATGCATGTGGCTGGTGTCAGCGTAAAGTCCTGACTGAATAAATATTATTATAACCTATTTATGTCACGTTAACGATGAACAGCTGAAAAGTTACCGGGTTTTATGTTGTTTAGTTTTTGTTCAAGTGCATTTTTTATTAACGTAGATAGAGTCCATTTTATTTTTGGTTCTTTGTGTACCTGTTCCAGTGTTAAATGTTCCTTTGAAAATAAAGTGTATCTATTTTTGGCAGGATATGGCTTGCATTATTATGTCATTTCCATTAAATCAGTGTAAAAAGGTCTTCAAAAGATAATATTATTACAATAATATTATCGTTTATCGCAATAATTTTTTGAGACAATTAATCGCTCAGCAAAATTTGTTATCGTGACAGGCCTAACAATTGTCATTATATACTTGAGTTATTAGCAAACATTTATTGCAGTACAGGCAGTTAACCTTCATTTGTCATCACACATAAATTGTGCCAGTCTGCTGGGGGACTTGAATAATTAGCTTTTTTGACTTTTAAGAAAATTGAGAAAAAAAAGCTTTGTAAGAATTGGTATAGTGTGTATTTGTATATCTAGGTGGCATTTTGGTTTATAGTGAATAAGGAAATGAACATCAGTCATACATAATCTTGATAACTAAACTACACAGATTAATCATATCCACTTGCATCACCTCAAACTTTAATTGGTTTGAGGTGATTCCGCTTTTCTTTTGAGAGGAATGGGAATAGTCATAAAGTCCTCTGCCAGAATCACCTCTACCCCACTGTCCTGTAAAGCCTGGTCAGCTTGCTTCTTGAGCTCTGAGACGTCGTCCTCGTCTCCCTCCTTCTGTAAGGAACTGGGTTTGTAGCGCTGACTGAAATGATAAAGGACCAGCTTCCGTGCAGAGGAAGTCCGAGCCACGGCCGCTGCCATCTCAGGCGTGCTGTGTCCGTGATCCACAGCTTTCTCTCTGTGCTCGTTCCTGAGAGTGGCCTCGTGAACCAGAACGTCCGCCCTGTCGCACAGACGGAAAGCTCCGTCACCAAGCACCGAGCTACAGTCACCGAAAACACAGACTTTCCTCCCGGGGATGTCTGCCTCCAGAACCTCACTGGGGTGCAGTAAACGTCCACTGTCAAGAACCAGAGACTCGCCAGCTTTGAGACGGCCGTACAGAGGGCCTGGTTTAAGACCTAAAGTAAAGAAAATACATCAATCATTAAAAAAGGTATAATAATTTTAAGTCTTTACACTGTCCAGCTCATAAGCTTTAAAGCTTACAAAATTACAAAGTTCCTGTTTATAGTTTCACACTTTGTTACTAGACTGAAATCGGCCAATGATTAACAGCACTGTCAGTTTGGGAATTTGAACAAAAATATAAGCGGCCTAAAGTTTTCATTAAAAATGTCATACACTTTTTTCATTTTGTTTTCCTAAAACATTTTAGGCACACTCACACTTAAAAAAATACATCCTCATGAAAATTTTCTTTCAACATAACCAAGAAAGTTGAAAAATAAAGGAATGACTGTCCAAGTTCACCAACAAGGAGTACATGTACTAAATGCATTATGAAAAAAAACAAAACAAAACTTTAAACTTATTTTTTTTTTGTTTGTTTGTGGTAAAAAGTGAATTTTGCTGTGGAAAATTGAAAAGACAGTCCAATCTTCTCTTGGGTTGATAGTAAATCAGGAGGTATTTGTTACCGAGCTCCTTCAGTAGTTTTGTTTTCAGTCTTCCGGGACGATCAAGTTCTTGGATGCAGAAGCCAAAGGAAGGGATGCGGTGAAACAGCCGGAAGGCCTTGACGACAAACTTGCTGTCTTGGAAAAGGAGGTAACAGTCGCTGGAGACATCCAGAGGAATCGTCCTGCCAGGCTGCTCCTGTGGATGGGGAGGACTGCAGTCTTCAGTCATCTGTAATGTCAGACAAATGTTAGAGCAAATCGGAAACCTACAAGCACCACTCAGATAAAAGTAGTAAAACAATAGACATTGATGTAATGATTCAGAGCATCCATTTTTAAAGAAAAGTAAGCAAATATAGGGAAGCTGAGACAATCTTTATTAATTTATATGACAAAGGAAGTTAATCTCAACAGCTTGTATCTACATTTCTCATGATCAAAATAGAACAAGAAATAAAAAGTATTTTTTCTGTTTGGTTTATCCTTTTTCTTTGTCATTAACTCCTTCAAAAAAAAAAAAAAAAGAAAGAAAAAACAACATGCCTCCAGACTCAGCTGTCCCTCTTCTGGACTCTGGTCTGGCGTTGGCTCCAGCTCATGCACTGCAGCAACAAGAGGCAAGGTATGCTTTCATGTTTTCAGTTCCGTCCCGAGTTTTAGCAGCAGAATGTTTGCGTTGCACCTGCCTGCATATGGGAAGAGCAGCTGTGACCCCGTCAGGCCAAGAGTCACTCTGAGAAACTTCCTGAGGCCCCGGGGCCCGTAGATGTCCACACATTTCAGGCTCTGCTCGACGTCGGGGTTGGTGTTGAGGCTCACGGTGCAGAGGAGACCAGGCAACCCGAACAGGTGATCGCCATGCAGGTGGGAGATGAAAACCTTAGTGATGCGCCCTGTGTGGACACCATGACAAGGCAATGATCTACCAACAATGAAGAAGTACAGACTGAAAGAAATCTGGTTTGTTATCACCTCAAAACTTTCAGCAAAATACTTAAATAACTTTTCTTTTTTACTTCAAAAGACTTCGCGGGGTTTCGGCTGGTTCCTCACCCGCTCTGAGCTGGCTCTTCATCAGTTGGGTCTGGGTTCCCTCTCCGCAGTCAAACAGCCAGCAGTCCCCGTCCGTCCGCAGCACCGCGGCCGAGGCGCCGCGATGAGGAGACGGATAAGCCGACCCGGTTCCGAGGAAGGTCATGTCCATGGACATTCTCCCAGAGTTACAGGAGATCAGTCAAAAAATATCGAACTTTCACAAACAGTGACGTGAGCCATGCCGACAGTCAGAACAGGTCGCACAGTGATGACGTAAAATGTGAGACGGAGCGGCGCTGGAAGATTGGATCGGCTGAACGGACGCGCTAAAAACAAACGGTTTAAATTTTCTTTGTATTTGTCATGCTTTAATTGTGACAACCCGACATTTTTGCCCCAATAATGTTTATGAAATAAAAACATAGTGTTTAAATTTTTATTTGTGGCCTATGTAATAAAATAGGGATGATTGTCATGAGGAAGATAAGGAACTCAACACTGCAGGCGAGCTAAAGTTCCTTTTTAAGTAACAGACTTCAAAAGTGGTTGCTTGTTTTAATGTATTTCTATAAAAATAAAAGATGATCAAAGACCAAAAGGAAACTACAAGACAAGTGAGTCAATATACAAAAGAATTTATTCTGTAGCAGTACATCAACTAGGTTGGGCGATATGAGTATATCAGCATATTCATATCAATGGACAGATGTTGATTAATTTTTGTTTTAAATATCTGAAATACTGCCAAACTGGTGATGTGGCCAGTACTCTCAATTTCCTTTTAAGCTATTGCAATCATTTTATCACTCTACGTTGTTCTAAGAAGTTGAGGCACGGTGGCGAAACCCAAAACTGCTGCTGCGCAAGTTACCAGCTAGGTAACCAAAAAGTGAGTTAGTTGCCTCCCACCTTGATTAGCTGGCTAAGAGATTGAGTGGATAAAGCCTTTCCTCTGCCTACATTTCCCAGAATGCAGTGCAGTTTTGTACATGAGTTCAGCAAAATTACCAACATACTAAAAAATTAAAGTAGCACTAATACAAAAAAAAAGTTCAGGAACACAACATTGGACAAATACTGCCAGGAAACGGTGGAGAGTCACATGAACTAGTTCAGATTAATTTAATTTGTGTGTATATATTTATAAATATAAATAACTATCCCCTTAGCAACACATCATATCCTAAAGCTGCACAGAGAAAAAGCTGCACGCTGAATATTACAAACCTTTCAGTACTAAAACCAAAGTCACTTTTTGTTCTGTCGGACCGTTTCTCAGCTGTCTACATTATGTTGTAAGCAAAATGGCAAAATGCATGACAATAATGAATATTACCTAAAACAATACCTAAGGCTATAAAACTGCACCTAAATGCTCAATTTTGCAAAGTCTTTAACAACACAACTGACACTTTGTTTTGTAATAAACAAAGTTTATTATATTTGTACTTGTATTTGTGTGTATTTGTACAGTTATTCCCTTGGTAAAAATCTGGATATTCGATTTTGTATTTCATATATGGTAAATCATCTTTATGATTTTGACTTTAAGCAATACTAAACATATTTTTCCGCTGTATTTAGCTGGCAGTAAACTATATTTCCAGATATTTGTATCTTCCGTGGCTCAGCAACTTCGTGCTGTGAGCCGCAATTTTCATCTCTGTGGCCACAGCTTTCAGAATGGATCACTGCAGTTAAAAAAGCTTAGATTCTCAACTTGCTTGATTGCATGTGAACAAAAAAGTGAGATATTGAAGTAAAAAAAAATATCATAAATATAGAATCAAAAAGTGCGCAGTATCTTAAGAAAATAATGTATATTCTATTATGTTATACTAATACGAGTGATATAAGTTCTTCAAAGCTTAAGCCAAAGGAAATGTCTTAAGGGGATGGATTATCTAATATAAAATTACTAAGGGAGTGTTAACATTGGTTGAAATATCTACATGCAGTTAAAAAGTTTTAACAAAGTTTGTGCTTCATAAATAGTTGTTCATTGGGAGTGTAGACAACAATTGGGTTACATTTATTCTGTCAGATACCTGGTGAAATTTGTTTTAAAAGAATTAGGGCAATTACTCAGAAGCCAATGTATTATGTTTAAAAAAGAATGTATTGAAAACATTTACTATATGTCTAACCGTTTTGCTAAGGATTCACATTTTAAACTAAAATAGTTGAAGTATTCCTTGTCTTCCCTTACAAAGTTGCTGTGCAGGTGTTGAAAGTGTTTGATGTAATGTTGACAGACATAAAATGTAAAAAAACAAAATAACACTATCACATTTGTTCTACTTTCAAACAAAGAAGAAATGCAATGGGTATTTAAATTTCACTAGGTATCACACACTGCACCATTCCACCACCAGGTGGCCCTCTAGTTGACATTAAAAACAGTATTAACTTGTGGAGAGAAGTCATGGCTCCTTCTACAGTCTGTTTCTAGTCCAATTCTCACAGATCTAGTCCAACTGCTTTGACACAAACTAACGTTTGCATCAGCATTGCTTTAACAGTTTCAGTGAAAAGAACTGGGGTGAAAAATGAAAGAAGGGAAAGGGGCTCCACCATGACACTGGCCACTTTGAGGATGTTTTTCTACTTCTAGTTGATAGGACTGAAGCTAACACCTGGCCAGTCATAAGTATCTGGCAGTAAGGAGTCGTAGTCTGTGTTCCACGCAGTGGCACGCACAAAGCCGTTCTTGTCTATTGGCTCAGGGTAACGGAACGCCATGCCTTTGGCGTAGACGAACTCCACCACCTGCAATGAAGAACAAATGCATCAGGGAGACATGCAGAGCTGGAGACGTTTTTAAACCTTTCATATCACCACATCTAGATATGTTCAGTTTGACATTCAATGTAGAGTTTTTAATACACTTATAAAGCTATATCTAGTTTCTTCAGACAAGACAAATAATCAAAAATTCTGCCAAGAATTCTATCAGGACAAAATAAGCCTCAATTAAATAAAGATTACATCTAAAAGATTTGACTAAATTAAATGACTGTAAACAGAAACATCAGCTAGTAATAATTAAGCAATTGACAAACGAGTATTGTTCCAGGGTTTACCTTGACAGTAATCTGAAGAGAAACTTCTCTGATGTTGGAGAGAGGAGGATAGAGCCTTCCCTCTGCAAGCTCTTTATCTGTTAGCTGCTCAGCAAGCGTCTGCAACGGATATGAAAATACTTTAATGTTACATTTCTTCAACCTATAACAAAATAAAATATATACAGTACTATACTCATTTGTCAGTAATCTATTCTGTTTGCCAATCATGTCTTATTGCAGGCATTAATTTAAAGTGACTAAGTAATAAAACAGACATTAAACTAAAACTGTGTAGAACCGGTTCTACCATTGCAATACAGACACCTATTTCAACATGAAAGCATTGTGTTAATCATTTGCAGTGATGAGTGCTAATCGAAATGTATCCCAGCAAAAGAAGGAAGCGCACAGATGGATCAGCCTTTTAAAAGCTCTTCATCTGACAGCTGTTATGCCAGAGTCTAGAGAGAAGGAAAAGGACACATCAAAGGGTTAAACGAGGTTGAGAGAAGCATACACACAAGACAGTCAGCAACAAAAGGAAAGCTGGAAAGAGTGCGAAGCTAAGGAAAGGTTCAGGAAGTCCGAAAAACGATTTTAGAAACACTTATTTTCTTTTTTACCTTGGCAGCCTCCAAGAACACAGTATCACAGATATGTCTCACTCCACTCAGGACCACAGCCATACCAACACCTGAAGCAAAAAATAGGATGAGTAGGCTTTAATACACACTACAGGGTCATCAGTCATCTTGATAAAGTAAAACAAAGTATAAGTTATCTTTTTTTACCTCTCAAGTTGATGAAATGTGCAGATAATGTGTCATTTTAGGCTCTATTAGGTACATAATAAATATCCAGAATCATTTTTATTACAACCTGGGAAGATATAAGCATTGTTCCCTTGTCCTGGTATAAACACACGACCATCACTCAGAGTGACTGGACCAAACGGGCTGCCACTGGCAAACAGACATCTGCCCTGTGAGACAGACACAGAAGACTAAGCTTTGGGGTAGCCAGCTTAGTCTTTAGTTAGTTTAAGCTTAACTAAAAACATTTCAAAAAGTAGAGGGCAAAAAAAAAGAATCGAAAAATGTCTACATTAGTTATCGTGTAGGCTTCCTCTGCTGTACACTCTGCCTTATTCGTTGGATTACTCAAGGCAAATATAATTGGCCGCTCATTTAAGGATCCCATGGCTTTGATGACATCATGGGTAAAGAGACGCCCTGCTCCTGCCACACCTGAAAAAAAGATGAAAAAATTCTTATGCTGAGTTGAAAAAAAATGTTTTTTTTTGAAAAAACATGACAGAAAAAACTAACTTGTGATTGAAACCTAAAGTAAAGGCCACGTGTTTTACATCCAAGAAGTAAAAAAAAAAAAAAAAGAGATTGTAATCACCAATGATAGCAGTGGGCTTGATAGTGTTCACAGCATCTAGGAAGGTCTGTACTTTCCCCGGACTGTCGTGAACAAAGACCTCCTGGTTGGCATCTGTTTTATTTGCTCTGTCCTGAAGGTTCACAAAGAGGAAGCAGCCATGCTGGTCAAAATTTAGCTGTGTGCACACAGAAGGCTTTTGTCCTGCTCACTAACCTTCACGAGTAAACCATGTGCGTCATACATCCAGATCTTTTCTCTGGCCTCTGCTTGGGTAAGCCCCAACTCCATCATGGCCATCACAATCAGATTGGCAATACCAAGAGCAGCCTGGAGGGAAAGTATTCAGACATTGTATATTCAAACTGTTCTTTTTATCACATTAACTGAGCAAATCCGTGTCTTACTGATTTTCTTTTCAGTACATCCAGATATTGTCAGAGTGGGGCAGTGTGACTCTCAATATGTCGACTTACCTCACCGGCTCCCAGGAAGAGAACACGGTGTTCAGTGAGGGGTTTGCCAATGGCCCTCTGAGCTGCTAACAGACCAGCTAGTGCTACAGATGCAGTCCCTGGAAACACGCAAACATACAGAGTCATGCAGAAAACAACCAATACGATAATAATGCTTTTGCCTGTTTACTATTTTTTTCTTACGTTGTAGTAACCAGTGTACGAGACTAAAATATAACCATAAGTTGAATTTTTACTAACCGATTCAGATGAGTTAGCCATACAGCAATATGCTAATGCTAGGATTGGTGTACCTTGAATATCGTCATTGAAGGTGCAGTATTTTTCCCTGTACTTCCGAAGGAAGCGGAATGCGTTGTGATTCCCAAAGTCCTCAAACTGAATCAATGTGTCCTGTCCATATTTTTCCACAACTGCTTCCATGAACTCATCAATTAGGTCATCATATGCTTGAGACCGATCCCGGCGCTGATAGAGGCCCATGTAGAAGGGATCTTTGAGAAGAGTCTGACAGAAGCACAGAGATAAAAAGGAGAAACAGTGTTACAAATATGCTATAACTAAATCAAGGAACATAAGTAGAGTAAAGAAAGCATAGTCTGCCCTCCTACCTCATTATCTGTGCCAACGTCTATCACCACAGGAAGACACTTCTCAGGTCTAATGCCAGCACAGGCGGTGTAAAGGCAGAGTTTCCCAACAGGTATGCCCATTCCGTAACAACCCAGGTCTCCCAAGCCTAAAATACGTTCTCCATCAGTTACTACTACAGCCTTTAGAAAGACAGCAAGAGAAGGCAGGGAAAAAACTGACATTAAATCATTTTGTCATTTATCTAAACATTAAATCATTTGACTATTTCTGTATAATCAGGAGCATCACAGGTATCAGTTGTAAGTATCCTCAAAAACTTTGTGAAAACACTTGTTTGTGAATGTAAGAAAGAATAATGCCTTGATGAATGATTTTTACAATGTTTTCTACCTGAAATGAATTTGTGTGTTCAGGTACTCACTGCAACATTTGTTTCTGGCCAGTTGTCCAGGATGGAGCGGACATGTCCTCTATCCAGAATTGATATAAACAAACCCCTAAGAACAGAAAACACACATTGTTTTTAAGATTCTTTAAGACTAATTCGCAACTAAAACAATACATTTATTTTCTAAATTAAAACATATTTTTCTTCCTGTTCTAATGAAATCAGAGAGAACAAAATCACTAATATTTCTACATATTTATCATGACATTAAATGTGCAAAGATAACTATGCTCAAGTTATTCCTACTTACTTTGGTCTCCTAAATATGTGTCCATACTGTGTGCAGGCCAATCCCACAGTAGGAGTGTAAACAATGGGCATTAGTTCCTCGATGTCTTCCATCAACACCCTATAGAAAAGCCTCTCATTCCTTTCTTGGATCCCCATCAGGTAGATGTACCTGTGCATTAAGGGAAACAAATAAGAAAAAGAGAAAAACTAATCCATCCCATCCTGACAGGTCTTAAGGAAAATCTGTCATTACTTTTGCAGGGGATCTGTCATCTTCTTGAGATTCTTCTGAAAGCGCATAGCCTGAATGTCCTGAGACTCCACTTTGGGAGGCAGCATACCATGAATCCCCAGAATCTGTCGCTCCTGCAGAGTGAAGGCCATACCCTGTGGAGCAAAATGCAAGAAGAGCATGATCAGAATGAATAAGTATGAAGTATTGAAGAAGAAAAAAAAAAATCAAAAGTAAATTTTGTTTTTGCTGGAAACTAATATTTTAGTTTATCCATTTTCCCCCGAACACTTTTTACCATTTAATTACGTCTGCATACTTTGTGCAATTTTAACCATCCAGCTTTTACCATGTTCTCCTCATTCAGGACGTTACTGGTTATGTCTTTTGACACAACCGTATCATAAGGTTTATGAAATATTCAGTTTTGTGTGATCGTCTTGGGCACCACTGAAATGAAAGGAACATCTTATAATTTCTAAAAAAAAAAAAAATTCTGCTCAAAACTTTGCGCTCTATCACAGCTAACTACTTCCACAAGCTTTCAGATAGAAACTTTAAAATGTAATCACATCCTTCAACTACTTCTACTTATTTCAGATTTTTAATGTCTTTTACAGATTTCAATAAATCAATCTTCAAATGTTTGCTTGCATTTTGCTTAAGTTTTCAGAAAAAAAACAAAACACCGACCTGTTAGCTTTGAGGTTCCAAACCTAACCCTTTCATCCCTAGCTCCAACATCATGTCCAACCCTAGTCCCAACCTTCTTTTCAACCCTAACTCATCCTAGTTTGCTAAATAGAACACATGCAGAATGACAAACATATGTTGACTTGGCACTTGCGCTAACTAGGCTTCCTTTATTTGCACTTTCCTGCATATTTACAGTAACATTGTTGTGTTCCAATAATGCTTTTTTAATGGAACATATTATTGGAAGTGATTTCAGATATGCTTTTATTGCAGTTTAGTATTTTAGACATCTTATCTTTCCAGATGAAAACTCCATACCATTTGGCCTCTGTGTTTGCTGTCAAATTTAAAATGTTGATCTTGTTGAAATTATTAATAAAACTTTTCTGAATGGTTTTTTTGGATGCAAAGTGGTATACAGTATCTTCTGCTGACATTCTATCACTAGAGGGCACACTATCTAAGTTTATAGGTTGGACCTATGGAGTCCTAACAACAGAATGTGAGATATGAGAGAAGACAGAAGAAAGCAATTTACCCACAGGAAAATAAAACATGCAGTCACTTGAAAGGAGCCAATGAGGTTTTTAGAAACACCTCTTATAAAAGATGGGGCTCTTGTTTGTGTTCCTGCAGCATATGTGAACATGTGTGCACGAGTAGATACAGGAACGGGCGGAAAACAAAAAAAGGCACTGAGTGAGGGGCTGAAGAGGGGGCTGATTGTGCTGTAACAGTCATATGGAAGAGGGGCTGCTTCACAAAAAATGCCAAGTCATGCTGAGTGAGCATTTACTTCACTTAGCTCCAACATGAGCCGCTCTCAGCATAAGGCAACCGGGCTGTAAACATCTGATAGCGTTTCTGTTTACATGACTGTAAATGTTTAGAGTGCATCAGTTCTTAAGTGTTTTAAGCTGAACTGAATAAACATAAACATATTCAGCATCCATTACTTATATAATACTCCTTGATGACATACTGCTTGCCCCACAAAAACAAAGTTTATAGCAGATTCCTTTTACTGTTGAAGACCAAAACAACACAGTTTTGATGTTAACTCTAAAAGAGAGCAATCTTTGACTGTCTAACATATACAAGACAACTACATCTGTTTTATGTCAATAGGGATCACCAGTTACTTCTCTTTTGTACCCGAAGTGCCAAAATAAAGAAAGAGAATTTTGTATTATAGTCTTCACCATAAATTCTTTACATCTGCTAAAATATACTTTAAAATATCTTAAAACAATCTGGAAGATCCAAATTATATTACACTGTCAAACACACTACTTCCTAGTGCAATGGTTCCCAAAGATTTACTTCTGTGCCCCCCTATGTATTACAATAATCCCCTTCCCCAAAGAAAAAATAAATAAACTGGGCACACACATCGTTCAACCAGATATAAACCTATACACATATTTTGTTTCCAAACTCCATTGAAGTTTATTTCAGACTTCAGGTTGCAACAAAAAAACTACAAACCATCTTTACAGTGAAACACTTTTTGTGTAACAGTTTTTTTAGTTTTATTGTAGAACAGTTTTCTTTGTTGTCAGTGATATTTCACAAAATTACAACAACAAAAAAATATTACAGGCTTGAAAATACAGAATCCCCACTCTGTCTAATAAATCTATAAAAAATAAGTGTTTCAGTCTATGCAATGAACGATAAATTATTGAATTTAAATTTTTTTCAGGAGTAATTAGGTCCGAGCAGCGAAGGAAAAGGATTTCTTTTTCTTTGTTTTTCCTTATTATTTTTCCGTCACCTCGCGTCGCTGCTTGGGGCCTTTAACGTATTCGAAAGGTCACCAAACTTGACCCAAAATTGTCCCCCTAGGAAAATTTTCGGATTCTGGTGGAATTGCAACTGGGCGTGGCCAAACGGCTCTACAGCGCCCCCTAAAGTGAGTTGAGGGAGACCGTAGGTCGTAGAGATCTGAAACTCGGTACGTAGGTAGATCCCCCCGAGTCAAGAAAAAAAGTGTCTTGGAGGTACCCCCTAAAATGCATAGAGAGGCGGCCATATTGGGTCAAAGGTCAAATTTTGGCCATTTTTCATTTTTACTCACGTTGAACTTTGACGAACTCCTCCTAGATATTTCGACCTAACGGCTTCATTCTTGGTCAGAGTGCAGTAAAGGCATAGGGCTTTAAAAGTTATCAAAAAAATTGGTTTTTCGTATATGGTCAGGGGGCGTGGCATGGCGGCGAACTTGGCGTACTCGCCAAAACAAACGAAACGCTATAACTTTCACATAAAAAGCTCAATTGGCACCAAACTTGGCATGAGTGAACTTGGTGGGATCCCTAACGATCCTATGTCATCACAGTCTGACGTCATCTAAGCCCCGCCCCCTCAGAACAGGAAGTGACTTTTTTTACTTTTAAAGTTCCATCTCTGGCTCTCTTGACCTAATCAAGATAATCTTGTGTCAGATGACAGATAACAAGTTGGTCTCATTTGCATTAAAGCGCCAAAGGTTTTCAGTGGAGGGCGTGGCCCTGGCGGCACGGCGAACAGACGGCGTGGCCTAATTTCTTCACAGCGCCCCCTAGAATATTTTAAAAACTTAGCCCCAAGCCATGCTTTATCCCACAATTATGAAACTTAGTACACATGTGGATCTTGTCAGGACCTACAAAAAAGTCTCTTGGAGCCATGGTCCAAACCCAACAGGAAGTCGGCCATTTTGGATCAAAGCCGCCACCATGTCCATTTTATTGACGTCGTATCTGATCGAACTCCACCTACACAGTTTGACCTACAGACTTCAAAATCGCTCAGCACGCACTTGAGACATAGTAGGTCAAAAGTTATCCTACAATTTTTTGTACATCAAAGCATTTGGGCTAAGTGTCAAACTTTGGCTATTCGCCATGAAACATCAAGGCACAATAACTTCCACAGACAAGGTCAGAACTGCATCAAACTTTCCATGTCTCATTATAGACCAGTGATCATCACATTAACATGGTCAATTGATGACATTACTAAAGCCACGCCATCCTCCAAAAGGAAGTTACCTGTTTTTTCTGCTGGATCTCTTACTTTTACTCAATGATTCACATTGGTTAAAACCTTTGCAATGGTGGCTAAACGGCACGATAGCGTAGGCGGTGGCGATAGCGTCCGCGGTGGCGAGATCGGAGGCAGTGGCGCACGCTTCGCTGCTCGGGCTTGCGGCTTTAATTAAGTGTTGATTTTCTAAAGTCTTTCAATTTCAATTGGACTGGATGGGGATTGAACCCACGACCTTAGGATTATTAGCAGCATGTTCAAACCCACTGAGCTAACAGGGCCATACATAGTGTTGAGTTTTCATCAAATTATGAAAAATCTATATGATCTTACCACTGAAGATTTAAGAAAAGTGCTCATATTCTAATGTTTTTCAAAATCAACATGCATAGTGGTTTAATTTAAAGCCTTCTGGTAATTTCATTATAGACCAGCCCTGTTCACATTCACGTGGTCAATTGACGACATCACCTTAGCCCCGCCCCCCTCCAACAGAAAGTTACCTGTTTTTTGTGCTGGATCTCCTACTTTTACTCTATGATTCACATTGGTTCAAACCTTTGCCAACTGACATAAAATGACATGATGCTTAACTTTGCAATGTTGGCTGCTGGCTAAACAAATTTTAGGGAACGGCGCGATAGCGTCGGCGGTGGCGATTGCGGTGGCGAGACCGTAGGCGGTGGCGAGAGCGTAGGCGGTGGCGCACGCTTCGCTGCTCGGGCCTCCTACGCCGCTTGCGGCTTTAATTTTAGTTATTATTATTTATACATTTTTTTGCAAATGAGTAACTATACTCTGGCAACATGCTTCAGAAATCTCACCACTAATGCATTTTTTTAGATTAACACTATTACTGCGATACTTTAGATCTTTTTCCATAGTTTGGGCATGACAGCAGACTGTGAAAAAATATGGCATTGCAAATTTCTTAATTCATTAACTCATCATTGAGTAATGAATCATATAAAATTAAACCTACAAAGGCAGTGGGTTGAAACTAAGCACAAGCACACAGATACAGAACAGGAAGAACTGAATCCTGCCCTGGAAAGCAGACTCTGTGCACCTGCTTTCTTCCTCAGTAAAGGCCCCTGGTGTTCTCAGTGAATTACACAAGTTTGATTTATAAGACTATAAAAATGCCAATAGCCTTGACTGTCCACAGCTGCAGCCTTATAGCAAGCTGGTTATATCTCAGCTGTTTCACCTCTTCTAGGCCTGCAACTACAGCACTGAGATTCTTATTGTATTTTATCCTCAATATTTATCTGAAAGGAACCATTTTCAAATTGTTACACAGCAAAACATTTCAACATTATATGTAATGTCTGTAAGCCTTAGCTACATGTTTTAACCTTTATTTTGTTTAAATAATTAAAAAAAAAATTTTTTTTATTTGTTTTTCAAAACTAAAACCCAAAACAGAATATAAACAGACACAACTAATGTGAGGGACTGGTAACACCTACTGTGCAATCTGTACAATAAGTGCAGACTCCTATTGTACAGATATTTGTTTATTATAGAAGTAGTAAAAAAAACAATTCTTCTCCCGGTCTGTTACGACTGGCTCAAGGTCATAACAAAAACGGGAGACCATGCAGGGATCAAAGTGCGGAAAAGATATATTTATTAATAAAACGAATAATGTATTGCGGATGTCAGTATCAGTGGTGTAATGCCAATGCTTGGATGTGTTGTATGAGTGCATATGGAACTGTTGAGGTGCAAAAACAAAGACAAACTCAAACGTGCAACGGGAGGGGAGCTGAGGCCTGGCCACAAATAACCACAAGCGTCAAGCGGCAGTGGACGCCAAAGGCGACCCGGAAGACTGAGACAGCCAGGCTTAAATACTTAGTGCACCAAATGAACTGGATCAGGAACACCTGCAAAGGGGAGGAGCACAAAGACAGACCAAAACATCTGCAATCCAGCCCACAAGGCCCAGGGCCGTAACACGGTCAATAAATATTCTCCTACATAACTGATGCAAAGACCAGAATAATTTAACACTGCTATCTGATTTTACTGTTAGTGCCCATTGTGAGCTTAATTGTGCTTCTATGTTCTTTCTCTGACTTTTTGGTTTCATTTTTCCATTACTGTCTTTGTGGATGTGAGCTTTCCTTTCTGTATATCACATAGCTTCCTGGAATTCCAATAATTGGGATCTGATCAGAAGATATCCTAAAAATAAATAAATAAAAGAAGAATGGGGAGCTGCTTCAGGTTCTGATATCATTGTTCCTGTGCTTAGTCCTGAATAAATAAATAAACTCAGCTAGTTTGTCTGTAGCCTCATAATTTAGAACAAAGGTGCACTAGCTGACCATTGATGCATGAAAACTATAAAAAGGAGAAACATTTTCTAGATACTCAACATTTATTTTGTCTCGTATTCAGTTTCGCTCTAAAGTTCTTCTTTTGTGCACTGTGGCCTAACAAAGGAACAGGTTTCTTGCTGAGCAATGCAGTTTTCACAACACATACAGATTAGACTACAGTTTCACAAAGCAAACTTAGACATCTGTGGATAAATCTTGACCCTTGAAGGTAAAGTCAGACATAGTCTACCTTGTTGGTGCGAGGATTAAGCATTAGGGGTCTCCCCTTTTCTTTGGTGTGTGCCCATCTGCAAACGGAGACGCAGGGCCTCAGGGACCAGGATGTCTTCAACCTTGACAACATGGTGGACTGGAGATGATCTTGAAGGAGCACTGATGGAAATTTTCTGGGGTTTAAAAAAAAGACAAGGTTTACCAGACAGATCCATAGTTTTCTTTAACAATTATAAAAATTGTCAGCAAGTGAAAGCAGTTCTGATGTAAACAAAATCTTTTTGGCTGGTGATGCATACTGGCTGGTAAGCCATCATAATCATCGTTCTGCAGCCATAGCAAGCTGAGGTTTGTTCAGTTTGTTAATTGTTAATTACATGTCAACAGATCCCACTATTCTCTTGATATGACATTAAGCTTTAACTAATGCAGATCATCAATTTACAAACCACTTCAAAGCCAGGTTATGCTTGTAGTGCATGCAGACAGTCCTTCCACTGGGGATTACAAATGCTCCGTGTCTTTAATCTGAATTCTGGTTTTAAGCAGTTTAGGATGAGTACAAAGCTTTCAAAGATTATCATAATCCTTTTTGAGAAGAAAACAACAGAAGACACACAACAACAATAAAGATCTCGAAAAAGAATCAACCAAAGCACAGAAATTTTTTTTTATATTTTAGGCTAATGTACACTACATGCTGGACATCAAACTCTATTTGATAAAAATAACAATCTCAACAGATTAACTAAGAAAAAAAATTACTACTACTGTAATGGTATCATCCCAGTCAAAGAAAGGTCATGCATGTGACCGCTGGCTCAGAGCCAGAAAGAATGTATTTTGTTGTTTCCAGAAGCAACTTTGTAAAATGTATCTGATATTTTCTACAGTATGTTAATAGCAACCAATAATGACTAAAGTTATTACATTAAAAAAAGCAATAATTACTAAAAAATACAAGCCACGTGGATAAGGTGTCAATTGGTCCAGTTAGAGCAACAGTGTTTTGGAACCTGTGACTAAAGGGTTGCACACATTTAAAGTACACAATATTTAGTTTTAAAAAATAAAGAACAAAAATAAATTAATTGTATTTTTTCTGCTTAAGAATAAACATGCAATATTCTAATGAAGCAGGCAAGCAGTTTAGTTTTGTTCAAAAGGGTCATAAGTAGATCTAAGAGAATATAATAAAATAAATAAATTTTCCCAATTCTTTTGCTCAACTGCTTTCCATCTTCAAAGGTTTGGGGGTTTTAGGGTGTTTTCACACCTGAGATCTATGTTACATTTTTTTGTTGAATCCTCTTTATATCTTATGTAGCTTTACCAGAAACTGAATTTATAAACCACAATCCAAAATCAACAGAAATAAATTCCTGAGATATATCATAGTGTGTAACAAACCTATGCAATAAATTGGTTTAAACTTGAAACAAATGACTGACAATTGACAATATTCTTAGCTACATTTCTGCAAGTCTGTCTGCATGCTTGGTTAACTGGAAAAAGGTCAGTATAGTTTGGAAGTGCTTGTTTGCAAAACTGTAGAATGACAAACAGCACCTTGGAGATGTGCATTTAGATTTCATCAGTTGTGTTTTAAATTATGTTAAGTGAGTCACTTTGTATATTACTAAGTTGTGCTAAAATCTAACTCGAGAAAGCATTTTTGTTAGAATTTGACAGCTTAAATAAAATATCCTATTGATGTTTGACAGTAGGAATAAATTAAGTGCACATAAGACAAACCTCATGCATCCAATTAATTGGTTTTTGGAGATAAGGGAACCCCAAACAATTATGTACCAATAGAAGTTATAAAGACATAAATGCAACCGGTGTATTTTAGTGGATGCACCTTTGCTTAGCTGAACAAGCTAAAAGTCCTCTTCATGTGCCTTAATGTGTAACCTATATGTTCTTTTTATTGCCTTTATGAAAGAATATATTTCTCTTCATCCTCATTTTTAAAACAGAAATGTATTTAAAGAATGTTTTCATTGTTCTATCGATGGATGTGTGACTATATAGGATAAACTAACTATGTAAATATGCCAATGACAAATGCAGAACAATGGCAACTCTGTTCAGACCTAACTTTATGTTGCTACCTCTTTTTAATGAGTAACTAATGAAACTTAGACACAAGTTTCCGCTCAGCAACCAGGAGCTGGCAATAAATGAAAGCGTGGTAGGACGAGGAGAAAATATAACGGTATGGTCAGCATGAACATGGGAAAAACAACAATAAATAAATAAATATATGCCAGCCTTTAAGAAAAGCCCTCAGTGAATAATAAAACAGGAAGCTAACAGGTGCTACAAGCTAGCAACTTGCTAGTCTAACAGTCCTGTCTTTACTTGGGTATCATCCCGGGTTTCATACCAAATGTCACCAGCAGAAACGCACACGATGAACTTTAGAAATATCTAAAACTGCCACTGTTCATTCCAGCATAAATTATCATAACAGTAGCATAATTTTAATACTTCACCTCATCCTACCCATCATCAACAAACCCCTTGCACGCTAATTTAGTCTCGGAAACGGGAAGTTCTCCGTTTCTGCTCTTTGACAACAGCGACTTGATTTACCTGCTTTCGGGTGAGATAATACCGCTTTCCTTCTGTTGGACAATCTAATGTTTATTCAGCATGTTTCTTCGGTGTTACTTTCGAGATCTGACACCCTGGAGTGGGCTGGAGTATCCTTGGGTAAGAGCTACGGCTACAGACGCAGCCAGCTGAATGACTGAGGGGAGGAACTGTTGTACACAAGAGGTTGGCAGCTCATCCAATCACAAGTAGGGATTCCCTTCTTAGTTGCCGTAGAGACGCGCGTGACAGAAGCGAAGCATCATTCCTTATTACGGTAAGATTGCAAAAAATTTCTCAAACTTTGGTGCTTTTTTCTAATCGGAGATTTTTAAAAAAAACTGTCATAATTGTTGGTTCAACCTCCACAACATTAGTCCTTTGTTCATCATAGTAGCAGTTTGTAATTACATACTTACAAACAAATAGCAAATGTTTATGACCAATTTGCTGATGTTTTATAACAGTTACTTTGTACTGTCAGTCAAAATTAACTATGCTTATCAATGCGCAATAGTTATTTATAAAATTAAAAGTCCCCAATGTTGAAATATGTCAATGTTATGCATTTATTTTATTTTGGGCAACATTTTCTTTTCTGAAAAAGTTGCCCAGATTGAACCATTTCTCAGAGAACTTCACCTATGACACCAGGACACTTTCGTGGGCATAAATGTGGAGCTTTTGAGAAATCAACTCCTCATTTTGATATAGTGACACAAAATGTAGCTGTCTGTCCTACTTAGAAATTCAATGTGCAGCAGGATATTAACACTATTCCTAGATAGATATTAGGTCTGACGCATGAACAGACAGATCTTTTTTTTAAACATTCTTTTATTAATTTTCCAACAAAGGCTGATACTCAAAAAGATATCAATCCAATACAATAAAATTTCCACAAATTTTCTCAAATAAAAGCCTGAGATCCCCCGAAGCATGAGTATGATAAATACAGAATAAGAAACCAGATAATTTGTCACTGTTTCATAGAGACAGACACAGTTAAGACATGATTAAGCTACTTGCATAGCCATACAGAAATGAGGGCACATCTTACATTCAGCAAGCTGGAAGCATCGTGGTGTACTGAGGCACATTTTCAACATTGCTTGACAGAATAAGAATTTTTACTTTTGGCTCAGTAACCACATATTTTACACTGTGTTTATGTCACTTAATAATGGCATTATTGCTGATTTAGTTTGCCTCTGAAATAAACTGTGCTACAGATGTAGATTATAAACATGGTAAAAGTCAGACAGTGGACCAACTTATCGATAATTGGATCAGAAACGTACAGTTTTTACTTTCTTAAGTGCTCTAAATATGTCAAGGTTTGTGTTCTTATTGAGAGAGGTACATTACTGACAAAAGAAGACAATACAGAGTTGAAGTGTTGATGGTGACCAAATGCTGCATTTGTTAATGTGCTTCATGTTCCACATGTGCTTTACTGTAAATTTAACAACAGAAATATGTGATCTGACTGCTGTTTCACTGGGTTGTACTGATAGTATACTTGACTATCTGTAGGCTACAGTGTGCATAAAATAAGCAGATTGATAAGAAACTCAATGCTTGATAGCAATATCACTGTAGTTTATAAAGTGGTCATCCAGTAAAAGACAAAAATATGATTAAACATGCTTGTTTTGCAGTATTGCTGGCAGTGTATTTTGATCTCAGAGGTTTTCCTCTGGTACTCGTTACTCCAGGACAGGTGCAATTGTACTCTGCATATGATAACTTCACAACAAAGCATCACATTTCAAGTTGTTACAAACGTTGTCAGGATGTATGAAAAATTTATTGAACTTAGCTGTTTCAACAGCCTTACAGCACATCTCAGCAGCACCACTCTCCACAATTATTGGCCCCAAGCATATTAAAATTTCCTACTGTAACATTTTAGCTGAAACAGAAATTAACATTCCTTAAAAAATAATAATTTTTAGGGGGTTGTCAGCAAATGTGCAGCGTGCTGTATGTTTTCCAGTACAGTTGACTTGGCTGAGAGAAGTAAAAAATCCAAAATACTATTAAAAGCAAACAAAACAGAAGCATCTACAGTAACAACCTAATAAATACAAAAGGGTTTGGAAACAAATTGTACATTATAAACATAGTTACTTGGCTGTAGAGTATAAACATATACAAGTGTTATTCATGCTACAACTTTCTGTTGCTAACATTTAGGCCTGTAGCCATGGAAGAAAACTGTGTTTTCATTGTGGAACAGAGTTGGTGCATTGAGCAGAAAACAAATTACATGCATTTAAAAATTAGAAGAATCATAAAGCACTACCATAGATTAGCTCATTCCAAATTCAAACAAAATCCCAGCTAACTCCAAAATCATTAAAAAGATATTTTTAATGATTTTAAAATAAAAATATATTTTTAAATATATTTTTAAAAGATATTTAAAAATATCTTTTTAAAATCATTAAAAATTTTCTAAAGTTTAGAAAATATTGCAGAACTATTTTAGCCACAAAATGTCTAGTGATATATTACATGTACTTCAAAATCCAATATGAAATTCATACAAGATTCTATTGTTAAAACTTAGTAAGTCATTGGAGGAGTGTTAAAGCAGCAATAAATAATATTCTAACAGTTGATCACACCACACTGTCTGGTTACTTCTTAGTTAATACATTCAATCACTTAGAAAAAGCTTTTGCTGCGTCACTTATCGTCATCATTTGGTAAATGTTATTGGAAGACTGACAGTTTTTTTCAAGAGTTAACAGGATGGAGTTTAGAAAGATAATTACAGTAAGTTATAAGTACATAACAAGAGTCTAAGATTGCTGTTATCAGTGACAAAATTTTTGTTACATGTATATGGTGCATTGGATTAAGTTGGAGCTGGAAGCTTGGCACTACGCCACATCCCTACAAGCTGGTAACAATGTAATTTTCTCTCTTAAATGCATTTAAATAGCAAAGGAGCATGTTCAAAATCAGAGGTTGTGCATTAGCATATGTGTCACAGGTTTCACTAGACACAAACAGACAGAAGCGTTAATAGTTTATTCCTCCAACCTTCACTATTATGCATATATGCAGCAGCTACAAAGAAGACTGAACTCAAGGCTGCTCAGATTGTGACTTGTTTTTGTACTCTAAAGTCAGATTTCCCAGAATTACCAGTCGGATAGACAACGACACACACTGGAGGCAAAATTCTGACTGTATCCAACATGGCAGCCATTTGTAGTAAATGCAGTGAAAGTTGCATGCATCTTGGTCAACTGATGGCACGCATTATGTGCAACCTCTAATTGTAACTATATGTACCTTTAGAGTTGGAAGGTATAAAATAGAAAAAAATAAAATTTTTACTGCCTTTATATTGTGATAGTGGTTAGAACTAAAATAGTTAGCAAATCTCACAAATGTTCTGATTTGCTAATATGTTGTGCTCAGTTTGTATTTGAGATCTGAGTCTTAAGTTGAGAGAGTTGCGGCCTTAAGTCAGAAAACTGGTATGACTCGCTATTTATCTTTGGAGCTAACTACAACTAATATGTTTTTGGTTTTCATGTTTTGCATTAAAACACTCTACTTACATATTCTCCAACAGTTTCACAGTTAGAATTGTGACATTCTTGGTGCATTTCAACTGGGAATTCAGAAAACCCAACTTCCTATCGATAAGAGAATCCACCAATGGAATGTACAAAACTCAAGTGTAGTGTCATTTTCTGATCAGAGTCAACCTGAGAGAAAAACTAAGAGGAGATCTCTGACTTTCTTAGTCATAATGCTAACTTTAGGGGACATTCTTGTTTATCCAACTCATGTGCGATGTTATTTTCAGATCGGGGCTTTGACTTCCAAAAACAAATTAAACACACAAAGAGACCTCTCACAGGAGATGTAACTTCAGGGACATTTTTGTTGTATTTCCTACTGGGAACTCATTAAATCCAAGTTTTAGTACAAAGACAATGCATCATTAGCGATCATCAAGTCTTGAACCGTTGATAGTTAGCTCTACTACCTATAGAAACAGGCATAAAGCAGAACTACTCACATTGAGTAAATGTGTTGCTTTATATTTTACTCAAGTTTTTTCTTAGCTTTTATTGCCTGAGAACCAAAGCTGCACAACTGCTGCTTTTAAACTAAAGGTTTGTCTTGAAGCCATATGAGGGCTAAAAAGACAAGCTGTTACTGATGCAGAACAACCCTCATCTGCAGTATATTTTGAAGAGTGACTAATTTTACAGTTATCTTGTGCTAACCCCGGAACTAAGATTAGGAGTTGGGAGTCTGTGATGGGGAAGTCCTGTGCTCTGAAAGCCGGGGCACCTTTCCTTTAATGTTTGCCGTTTTGCTCTCCTCCATCCAGCCTTCATCTTTTCCTTTCTTCACATGAACTTTCTCTTTATTCTGCCGGACCAGCTTCAGAGCTCGGGATATGAACACATCAAGGTCAAACAGGCGCTCTTTTTGCTTTGCTGGTAGAGACTCTGTGGAGTCTGCATTAGGGGATTGAGATACAGAAGAGGTAGAGGACAGAGGTTGAGATTCTGGGAGCTGAACAAGAGGAGTAGGTGGTGGCGATGCTGTTTGAGGTGAAAATATAGCTGTGGGCGATGATGGGAAGAGAAAAGGGAGGGTATTAGAGGAAGATGTGCTGGAAGGAAGGGGGCTCAGTCTGTCATCATAGTCAGCTGATGGAGGGCGGATGTGTTCGTTGTAGTGGAAGACAGGAGCTGGGAGGTCTGTGGGAGACAGCGGAAGAGGGGGAGAGGAGGTATAGCAGGAGGGTGAGCAGTGGTCCATTAATGGACTGGTACTGGGCAAGTGCAGACGAGAATGAGCACTCTCCACCCAGCGAGTGATTTCCTGGAACAAATCCCCAGTTTCCTCCTCTTCTTCCTCTGGTTCCTCTACCCTCACCTCTCCCAGGTCCTCCATGCTGCCACCAATGGGCTCGGCCGGCACAGGGAGTCTGCCAGTGTTACGCTTCCAGTGAGACAGATCCAGAATCAGCTTAGGCTCCGAGTAGTGCTGAGGCTTTCCCTCTCGCCATGCAATTTTATCCAGATATGAAGGAGAGCCCACTTTGTAATCGCAGGAGCGACCGCAGTCAAGCTCCCCGTATCCTAAAGCACAGACCCGCTCCAGAGACGAGTGGGAGCTGTCCAGGAAACGCTCAGCTGAACTGCTATGGGAATATTTGCGGGGGTCAACCTGTGATACGGTGGGTGAAGAGAGGAGAGATAAAAATCAGGTCAATCCTTTAGAAAAATATATTTCTGCCTTTCCCAAGTAATCATACACATTGTCATTTTAAGACCACAAATATTATAGCATCTTACTGATTTTTTTATGTGACAGACCAACACAAAGTAACAGACAGTTGCATAGTAGAATGAAAGTAATACATGGTTTATAACATTTCTTTTTGTGAACAAAATCTTCTTTTAAAGAGAAACCTATAAACAGTTATCTGCTTCCTTCCGCTACACACAATCATGTGCTAGCCTGTCATATAAAATCTACCTAAAATGCATTTAATTTACAATTGCAATGTAAAGAGTTTAAAAAAATGTGTGACATTTGCAAGGCTATTGCATTAGCATCATCACTGCTTTTTAACAGAGTTAATCATCAAGCCTCGACCAAAAGCCTAAAAAAAAACAATACCAGCAAATTAATTGCTGATTTAATGAGGAGAATATGAATATGAGAAGAAGTTAACAAATAGCACATCTGACCTGCGCCTCTTCTGTCAGAGAGCTGGAACTGGCCCTGGGGTCCCGCTGCACCTCTTCATTATCTGTGGTGTCTCGTAGGTCAGCTGGAAAAGGACCAGAGGGCAAGCACCGACACCTCTCGCCCGAGTATGGTGCCCATATGTTGGATGATAAACTGTTATACCTGCAGGCAAGGGATATTTTTTTATTTAATCCTACGGAAATCGACACATGCACAGAAATATTAACTGCTTGTTTTAGTACATGTTTTAGTGTGCATCTCTTATGGCAGTATTAAATTACATTTACAAGCTTAGGCTATAGGCATGCCAGTTGCTCACACATTCATTAAGTCACTTGTAAATCTGAATGAATTATAGTCATATTTTTTTCTGTGTATCGTAAAAAAGAAGAACATAGAATGTTCAGCTGAAGATTATCAGGAACAGTATACACTCGCTGTTGAATACACCTACAAGCCAACAAGACTTTCTTTTTTTCTTCCATTCAGATTTATGGATTGTGCATTGTGGAAGGACAAGACGTTACTGTAAATGCCCGTTCCATTTTTATGTATGCTGATTGTAGGTTGTTACCCTTAGTACCCAGTAGGGGGTGCTGTAGTTTGGTTCATGTTGAGTTAGTGCCTTCATTTAAACCTAAAAATGAGAGGAAGTGTCGCTAGTCTCCTGTCAGTTAGCACTTTGGTGCTGTGAGTAGAACTGGGCTGTATTAGTTTGTGAAGTACACAAAATGTATTCATGTTTGTGTCAATCAAAAGAACTTGAGCAAATGTGTTTTCTTTTCTTTTAGTTGCACAGGGAGAACATGCAAACTCCATGCAGAAACACCAGGGCCAGGAATCAAACCCAGAACCTTCTTGCTGCAAGGCAACAGCTCTACCAGCTGCGCCACTGGGCAGCCCTGCGGTAGTTATACTGGTCTATAATGTATACACTTTTTCCTCTTGTAAACAATTTCAGAAAACAATTTTATTTATCTCTTGCTCCTCTTAAGCCAAACAGAAAAAAAATTAAATGTGAGTTTCTACATTTCCATTAGTTTGTTTTTATAAAAAAATAAAAATAAAAAAATCAATAGACTCGATAAAATTAATTAGTCTCTTCATTGACAATAGCATGACTGTCCTCCCTCGTGAAATGTAAATCTTTACCTTTCCCAGTGAAAGCTGGAGGCCTGACTGTCGCTGCTGCTCAAGCTCTGCTCGGTGACGAGGCTGTCCAGCTCGTCCTCAATGTGGAAAGGGTGTGAGGAGACAGGCTCGTCCTCAGGACAAGAGTACTGCTGAAGGAAAGGGTGGGACAGAGCTTCTTCTGCTGTCAAACGGTCCATGGGGTTAAATGTCAAGATGCGCTCGAGAAAATCCACCACTAAGAGGAAAGACAGGGAGAAACTGGTGAAGGAGAAACTACAGGTAATGCAAATATTGCTTTCCTCTGTCTAACTCGAGATTAAGTAAAATACTATTTATATAAATTGGAGTAAAAAATATCTAAGTCAAACCTTCAATCCAAGTCTATTTATTCCAATGGTTGAAATCCCACGTAGTTTTTTATTTATTTTTTGTACTTCATTCTCAATTCACTCCACTCACCCCAAGGATCCACTTCAGGCAGCAACTCAGAGAAGGGTTTCTTAATTCTCCATCCATGACTGACGTATGAAGGCATCACCTAAGAAAAGCAACATGAAAATACTGAAATGTTATTTTTTCAATAGGAACATGTTTTTTTTAAGCTAATGTGTGTTTCACTGGTTGTTTCCTTCAAGTCAGCAACCAGCAGTGATCTATGAAGAGACTTTGGAGGCGCAGTTCTGTTTGCCATGTTCTATATTGGCTTCATTAAATTGTATACGTCTGGTAAAATTGTATTAACCCATTTGTCATTCTGTTTTTTCTTTGTTTTAATTTGGAATCAGTTTAAATCAGTCAAAATACATCATAGAGCCCATTAAATCAGTTTAAATAAGCAAAGGGCTTTCCAAATATAGGGTTATTAAACAATCATTAAAGCAATATATACACACAATATACAACTAAAACATATAGCAAAAGTAAAATGTGGTGCATTTTAAACTGGGTGTTGAAACGCAGGGACAGCCAAGAAAACAGAAAGAGATGTTATGTTAACATATTTGTTAGATTTAGGTTTATTTTGGTTCTGTCTAGAAAAACATACATCCATCTGTTTTATCTTAATTTTTATTACCAAAATCACATGCTAATTCATTTTTATGCCATTCTGAGTCAACCTAAAATCTTTATTAACATTATAGCACAAAATCCTTCTGCTAATCGCTGACCTGCTTTTTGTATGTTTCCATTTGGCATCTTTGTTTTAGAAGACCACATAATTCTTTATCAAATTTAAGTTGCAGCTCTGGCTTTTGTATCAATTTCACTCAGACAAAACATGTTAGTAAACCTAAAAGACTACTTTACTTTAAGCATGGACCTTCCAGGAGTATAAATAATTTTGGGCTAAGCTGTATACAAAAATAGCCGCAATGTGATGTTAGTCGTATATTTTTTGTGATAATAGGTTAGTTTGGTTTTTACTTTAGAGTTAGTTTCTTCTTCTTCTCAGTCCAGAATTAAGACATTTCTTTTCTACTTGAATATTCAGCAGATAAAACAACTTCAGTGCAAAACTACTAAAAATGTATGGGCAGATTTTAAAAAAACAACTTCTCTCTGTGGTATTGGGATCTGGAATTGATTAACTTTGATATTACTCCAGATATGGATATAGGAAGATCTCAAAGTTTATCTGTGACATACAAGTTTAAACTGCTTTTAATCTTTGCTTCTTTAGGAAAGACTATAAATTGGTCCAAAATGCCCTCAAAGATGTTGTGTTTGCAGACATTCACAAATGTCAGGTAGCAGTTTTGTTGTCCACATCGCCTTTTGACGTGTCACCTGTAGGAGATCCTGCCTGTCCTCCTCTCTCAGTACGGGCACTGTGTCGAGAATCAGCTGCATCTGCTCCAGCTCGTGAGCTCCTGGGAGGGAGAGGGAGCCAATCAGAGAGAGGCAGAGAGGAGAAAAAGGTTTGGTTACATAAGCATAAAAAAACATAAAGTCAAACGAGAATAACCCAGAGGTGTGAGCTGACAGGAGACAGAAGTCGATTCGATCTAAATGATGCAAACAGGCTGCAGCACTTTGTAGATTTTGCTACTCTAACTCAAGATTTTATAGATTTTTAATGTTCAGAGCTTGTTTGTCAAATCACATGGTCTTTCTTAGTCACTAAGAGCCAATGTTTTGTGTAGCAACAAAAATGTCTGAACTTGAAATACAAATACTTCAAGGACAACAGCAGGTGGTGCTACACAAACACTGTGGGATATAAGTAAGCAGTATATTTGGATGTGGGTGCATCATTTCCCCCCCATAAACCAAAACCTAGCGAGTCCACTGCTCTTCTGCTTCTTAGGAGAAAGTTGCGGCAAACGGCTCCGACACCCGATGTGTGAAAGTCTCACATAACACGAACAGCGGGGGAAGGAGGATGACCTTTCTGAGTTTCTGTGGTCGGCCCTGTGGCGCAGAGGAGCCAGTGGAGGTCAGAATCAGCTGGTCAGCTGGAACTACGTCTGCTTCAGACAGACAGCATTTCTCCATTATCATTGTTATTCTGCTCAGGCAAAGAAGCAGCCCACAAGGAGGGAGAGAAGTGTCTTTGGTGGAGGACAAAAAATAAAACAAATAGCTCCTGTCTGTGGAAACCACCAAAACTATGATAAAATCTAAAAACATCTTTTGGAAGAAAGCTAGAGAGTAGATATAAAGGAATCCAAATGCATCCATGAAAATTAATCTGTTAAATTATTAGTGGTGAATCCAACAACTTTGACTGTATTACTGTTTTATTGAAGACACAACAGTCCTTTGATAAAGATTTCATCATGGTACCTGCAAACAGCATGCGTCCAGTGAGCATCTCAGCCAGAATGCAGCCAGCAGCCCACATGTCTATGGCCTTCGTGTAATTGTTGGGGAGATAGAAGCAGACGGGGGGAACGATACCACTTAGTCACCAAACCCTCAGACAGATAGCCCTGAGGGGAGGAGTTGGATCAAATTGGAACACAGAAAGAAATAAAGAAGTTTGAGTTACACAGCAGTAGAATGGAAATACACTGAATTTAAACATTTCCACATTTTCTGAAACTACAACAACAAACTTCATCATAATTGATTAGAATTTATGTGACAACACAAAACATTAAAGTTATGAATACGATGTAAAAGGAAAGCTTTCAAAATCTGAAAAACTGAACAGTGTGGAGAGATTTCGTAACTTACTCTGATATCCTACGTACAAACCACTGGACATCAAAGGCTTCCCATTTATTAGTGAATAGAGGCCATCTGTGTGTGATTTACACTCAGTATAAATCCAGCTGTTCTCCCTAAAGTCTCAGACGTTTGTTAAAAAACCTCACAGAAAAAAAACGGCATCATGTAGTAACGCGGGCAAGTCAGGGAAGAATTAGTTGTGGAAAAATTTAAAGCAGCAAAAGAGAGCAATTTTCAAAACATTTTTTGATATGTATATTTACTGATCTTTAAAATCAACTCTGACAACATTCTTCTTAATTGAATGCACCATTTTATAATGGACCAGTTTTCATTATGAAAGCAAAATATTCATAACTTTTAATAAGAATTAAGGATTTGTTTTTTGTATTTGTAGAGTTTTTTTTTTATATTCTTCAACTTCATGGTGAAGTATTTTAGTGATTGGTCTAGACAGCATGGAGGTCAGTTAATTAAACCTGTGCATCAGTTTTCTTGAAAAATATATATAGGAGACCCTTTTTAATTTCAGAACCTAAACATGTTTCTACACATTTTCATCGATATGTTGGGTTTTTCGAGTTGCAAATAAGAAAGAAATTGTTTTTCAAAATGTATTTGTCAAATTGAGCGGTTAATTATAAGCCATTCATTGCAGGTCACTCGCACGGCTCCCTAACCTTTACTCGTATCGCTGTCTCAGCGGGGAGCCTCTACAGAACTCAGCCTGACTCAAAGTTGTTCTGCAAGGTTTTCCAGGCCAGCTTGTCTCTGTATGAAAGTAAATCTTACAGAGACATTGGTGTTCAATCTTCCTTTCACAGCTGTGCAGCACAACTTAACAGGTGTAAATAAGTAGCTACAGGTATTTTTGACAGATCTTTTATTTGCCTATCACATTTTATTGCACTCTTTTAGCACCACTTTCTCTTGTGCCACCTTTGATCCTTCTTTTTTCCCCTCTGGGACACTAGTTCATTAATTCCTGTTGTTATTCTGTCTCTACTTCACATCTCTTTTCTCCTGTCTTTTCCCTCCCTCCTGTCTGTCTGTTCTTGTCTTTGCTGTAGCAGATAACCAAAATGAGCGCTCTTTGACCTTGTCTCTCTCAACCCCCTGTGTAGATCTTTGTCCTTATCTGAGCTCTCACCGCTGCTTCCTGTCAGGCATATACTACATGCTGTAAATTTTAAGGAAATACTAAAATGAATAAAGATGTTCACAAAACAAAGACCAAAGTAAATCTTAGATTTAAGAAGCTAGAGCAAATGCACAGTGCTTTTTTTTTAAATATTCATAGTTTTCACATTATTTCAGAATACAACAACTAAATTTGGTGTATATTTCAAGAATAAATATTTGAAGATGTGTACATTTAATTTGTTCTCGAAACTCTACAGAACAACCTTTCAATGTAGTTGCAGCAAATTTAGAGACTGAAATCTGTTCTTTACACAGCAGCATAAGCTGAGCCAGAGAGATATTGCTACATACAGTACTTTGAAATTAGATTTAGGTCCGGACTTTAATGTGGACATTACTTTGTACAAAGTGTAATCATTTTTTATGCTCAGGCTGTTTAACATGCTGCTCAAACAGTGCCTCACAGCTACTCAGTAACATAAACCTTTCTTCATATTTTCTCCTTCACCTCCTACTTTCCTCTCATTTGATTTGATGCGACTGTTTTCTCAGTTCTTCCTTTTTGTCTTCACATTCAACAGAATCTCACTGTTTTTAACAGCTTTGCTTCCTTCCTCACCTGTGTCTTCTTTGGTTGTTGCATTGCACCCCACATGTGAAAACTGCTTTTTATTTTTATAGACCTTTTTCCCAACTTCCTTCTTTCTGTCTTTCATTCTGGTTATGAACAATTTCTGGGCATCCCCAACACTCACTCAGCGTGTGACATTAACACACCCACATTCACAGAAGCACCAAGTTCTTTACAGTGTAGGATGTAAACAGGATCCCGATTCATCTGCTTCATATATCTGTCCTCCAAGTTGGCTACCTAAACAGACTGTTTCTAACAAACCTGCAGCAGAACAGAGGGAACCTTGTTTCTACTCCCTTGCATAACCAAATAAATTGAATTTCAATAAATTTTTTCTCTCTGTTTGAGCCTTTTTCATTTTCCTGTTTGTTCATGTTGAAGGATTTGTTCCCTCTCTGCACTTTTCCACCTCCCTTTCCCCCAACCCTCTTTGGTTTAAAATTTCCCATCCTTGCTTCTCATGTACTCAGCATACCTTCCTCCTCTGCTGCCCCCTCCATCCTCTCCCTCCTCGCTCTCCCAATGCACCCCTGTGTCTGCACCCAACTGATCCCAAAGTCCCGAGCCCTCAGTTGACAAAGATTTCCTTTCAGGAGATCACCTCTTCACACACACAGGCCCGAATCAAACCTCGCAGAGACACAAACGAACCCACATGCAGACTTGCTAGTGTTACAGTACTGCTGTGGGACCTTTGAACATAACAAAGCTGGACAATGGAGTTGTGAATTGTCCCATTAATCTTTCAGGTGCTTTTATGTACAGCTGACAGCCTAATTACAGAGCTTGATTAGTGCAAAACTTGACACCATCTCTGGAGTAGGAATGGGGTTTGGGCATAAGAGGAAGCTTCATTTGAAGGACTTAGAGATATGTAATCTGAGAGAGCGAAATAATGGTGCCAGTAAATAATACAGCTTTGCCTGCACATCATTTGATACGAAAAGTATTCTGGAAATGATGACTGAAATCAAAGTCTTTGCCCTTTTAAAAGGCAGAATCAATCCAGTGACATCTTGATACCACTACAAAAAAAAAACAGAACAATGAGTTACAGGAAGTAAGGAAATATTAATCTGCCCAATGTTGTCTGTTTACAACCAGATTTCTGTCATTTATGCATTGCAAAAGTTCAGACTCAGTGAAATTAGAGAGACAGTGTTTGTTAACCCCAATTTTCTGAACTTTGACTGGGCTAAACTGACACGTGAATATACTTTGATCTAAACTTTCCAAGTCAATAAGTGGTAAAACGGAAAAGCTGAATGTTCTTCTCCAGGGACTCTCATGCAAAACTTGCGTTTTTAATTCCACGGCCACAGAAAATCACAGAACATAAAAAGTCCTCCTGTATTCTGGTTCAGGAGTTTTCATTGGCAGACAAACCCCTGAAGACTTACATACTGATACTGACAGCTTCAACCAATGTGTCCAACAATGTAATGGTTCATCTAATAGTTTTCTATGAACAATAACTTTATTTTTATCACTTTTTGCAACGCACTTCAAAGTTTATGTTTTCAGAGAGTTATGAGGATGATGGAATGTCTGTGCAACCTTGAAAGCAGAACAGTTGATGCACTGCTACATAGAAAAAAATTTATGATCCTGTCTAAAAATTGCACAGCCCCAGAGGAGTTATTGTCAGTTTCTTGATAGCAGCCCACTCTAAATGAAGTGGAGGAGAGATAACATACACAAGTATTAAAATTATATATTTTAATTTATTTAGTCCATCAAATGCTTTCCAACAATAGGTAAAACTAAATGGTAAAAGGGCTACATTTAGTTCTGCTTTACCCTTCAGCCACACAAATGAAACACAATAATATGCAAATCTGGGGCACTGAAAGAGATAAGTGTCTTATGAGAGGGCAGTGCAATACACAGAGACAAAAGTAGAGTTATGCTAACAACCTCTAAATTGGTAAATGTCTGTTTTCCCTCCAGAGCAACAGCTACCCCGTTTTTGTGATATAATTATACATTTACATGTTATAGTGAAGCATAGAAATATTAAGATCTACTGCAAGGTATTTGGAAACATCTTAGAGGCAGAAACCCCAGCTACACGTAAAACCTCATCAGAATGTATGGGAGTGGGACTCTTTGCTTGTTTAACACTCACCTTATGAGAATAATGGGGGTCCACTATTCTGGCAAGTCCAAAGTCTCCGATCTTGAGCAGCATTTGGTCTGTGTTGATGAAGATATTGGCAGGCTTCAGGTCTCGGTGGAGGACATTGGCTGAGTGGATGAACTTTAGGCCCCTCAGCAGCTGATAAAACAGCAGGGTGGCATGACCTGTTTAACAATGAAAGTTAGATCATTTAACACAACATCTAAATCTAAGGTAGATCATTTCTCCTTTTTAAATTAAATTGATTTCTTTACATATCACCTTTTGTGGATGAACATGATCCATATAAACCATACAAAGCTAAATTATGGAATTATATATATATCTGCTTTATGAATCAATGTAAATCCTATAGAACAAATGTGTCATAGTGTGGAGATTGAAGACAGCACAATGCAGCTAGAGTAAGACAGATAATAGTTTTTAAGCTGTAATAAAAAAAGATGAACAAAACTTTTAAAATATCACAAGGAGCCAAAGCAAACAAGACATAGACACCCAGGGGAAACAATATAGCAAGGAGCTGATAGGGAAGAACCAGTGAAGGGTGAGAGGAGAAAAGGTGTTTAAATACAGGGAGTGTGAATGCTGGAACAATAGACCCGGCTGATTGACCAACAGGTTGCAGGTGAGAGCAGAAGACAGGCTGATGAGAGAAAGAGAGAGAAAATGGCACAGAGGGTGAGGGAGCCTACACAGCAAGGGAACTAGGAAAATGAATCTAACATTAAAAAATAACTAAACCTAAGACTAACAAAGAATAACTAGACACAGAAAATAAACATAAAAACTACTAAGGAAGGACTGAACTAAAGTAAAACAGAAACCAGGTTAATCTAATCAAATAAAAAGACTAAGGAAAATAATAATAATAATAATGAAACTACAATGAATAAATCAAACCCCCAAAACATCTCAAAACAACACAAGTACTGATGAAGAAATTTGTATAGTTGAAAAGTGACACTGAAGAAAAAACCTGCAGGTTAAACAACTGATTTGAAGTCAAATCTTTTTATCATGTCTGATAGTAAAACCTGAGAATTTATCTGACACATTATTGGCTACCATACTATAACTTCTGTATTTTGTCACTTAAGTCTTACATGGCTTGTACTGAGCATTGTGCATTCTTGTAGACCAAAGGTTAAAATCCACATTAAATGTGTCTCTTAAATTATCACAGAAGCTCCTACACCACTGAATCCAGGGCTTTACCCACATGGGCTTTAGAAGGTCTGCTAATAGGAAAGGCATGAATGAACACACAATGGGAAACAGGACAAGAGACCATTCACCAATCAAAGAGCAAGCACATATGGGAGCCTGATCCCAACTAGTTTAATATGCTGCGGATGAGCAACTACGCTGGTGAAGTACTTCATCTATCAGATTTGTTATCTCTGATGGCCATTGAAATGTAACCAAGGGTTTAGCAAAGGTTTCAATATCAAAATAGTATATATTATAAAACCAATCTAGTTGTAATAGTCAGGAGCTTTTAAACAGAAGCAGAATTAATTGTTGCAATTGTTGCTACCTGAACACAGTCAGGTAACAGTCTTAAGATGCTTCAAACTCACACATACTACAGTATGAATGTAAAAACATTTTAAATAACAATGTTTTTATTTAAAAGCATTTAAATGACATGTTTTTAAACATGTTATTTAAATGCTTAAAAACATTTAAAAACCATGAGTTTTTTTTTTTTCTCATGGTCATTAGGCAAAGTCATTTACCAGCCCATGACTTGTCTTAGATTACTTATTTCCATTAAACCCATTAATTAAATGAACAATTGATCATTCTCTCTTACTTGTGGGTAGTGGTCCCTGGTCCAGTAACCGGGCCAGATCGGTCTCCATGCACTCCTGGATGATGTACAGGGCACTAAGCTGGGATGGGTCCTGGGGCAGTGGCCATCCATATGGCGCTAAGACCTCGTGGACACTTACTACGTTCTCGTGGTGCAGTCGTTGGGTGATTTTTACCTCCCGCAGGGCATGCTTCACGGTGATTGCATCTCGCATTGACAGCTTTTTAATGGCAACTCGCTGTCCAGTGCGCTGGTCAACTGCAGACAGTACCAGCCCGGTGACACCGGTGCCAAGAGGTCGAGGGTCAACAAAGTGACCGCTGAGTTCGAAGCCGTGGAGAAACAAAGGGGTGGCCTGGCTGGCCATTGCAGCTCAGTTTGAGGGGGAAGGATTGTTCTTGTTTTATGGAGAAGATGTTACATTTTGCTGGTGAATGGTCATCTGCACTTTCTTTAGGAACCTACGGCATGCAAATGTATTTCTTGTTGTTAAGGCCTCATATACTCCCAAATTTTTTGAAAAAGTCACATCTGGTTTACATCCTCATGAAAAGAGATGTGCTGCAGCAAAAATAAGACATATCATTATCTCCTTGCGGCAATTCTCACATCAGATCTGTTACTCGTCTTAGCATAAACAACAAAGGAATAGGAATATTTTTTGTTCTTGCTGTTGATGTGATCCAAAACAAGAAGTGCTTGAGCTAAAAACAGAACATCTAAACTTAAGGGAATCAAAGGTGTGGTTTTGTCAGTCATCTTTCAGTCTCATGTGTAAGGCATTCACAGCAAAGGTTTAAAAATATCACTTTCTCTTCAGCATCTTCCTCTTGATACTTGATGGGGTTTTTTTCTGTTATGGCTGCAGGATAAAAAAAAAGCTTTTTCTGTGTCTCCCAGATAAGAATGTCAGCTAGTCTTTTTAAAAATAAATCAGGGCAGGGGTAGGCAGATATATGCAAGCAATGGGAAAGGCTAATTCAACACATTGTGAGATAGTCAGCTTTGCAGTTTAAAGCTTTCCAAGCCTTTGATGGAGAGACAGGTGGAAAGAAGGTGGGGTCAGCAGCAGTACATTCAACGAGCCTCTGTTGGCTCCTCCTCTTCTTCCATGATGCCTTTAGAGTCTCTCAGTCAGTCAGGGAAGTTCATTCAGATCAGTTGGATGGAAGTTAAATCCCGGAACCGTAGTACCCCCCTGCGTTTGCATGTGCACACGTGTGCATGTGTTTAATCCCCCAGTAATCTTCTTTCTGTTGCCTTCTCATGAATGTAGGGCTTTCAGCAGCAGGCCGTGGTCAAACAGAGAACATCCTGCACAACACATCTGCTGCTACTTCTTCTGCTTCTGGTGGGTAGAAAGAGGAGAAAGGGGGTGACACACAGACAATAGATGAAAGTTAAACAGCGAGTGGGTCTGTTAAAGAGTAACTGTTACATAACATGGGACAGCACCGCAACCTAATCCACGCAAGTAACTTGGTGTTCTCAGTCAGGAAGTACAGTCATGCCAGTTGTAAGCTGAGGATGCATCAATCAGAGTTTTGCAGCCAATTTCTGATCTCTGCTTTTTTGTAAAACTGTGGCAAGATGCAGATTTTTGGGGAAATGTAATGAAGAGCCTTCACATTTTTCAATAATTCATTGAAAATGAATTATTTTTCATTTTTCAATAATTCATTTAAAAATGTCGTCTTGCAATGAAAGTCATTAAATTATTTACATTAGGAATAGAGGTGATGCAATAAAAGCTCAAGAACTTGGATAAAATAGAAACTTTGCTCTAAAACATTGCGATTTTCTGTTGTCTGTGAGCATCTCTCCGTAGTTTCTAGATGTTTCTTACACTTTTTGCTTCCTCTTACTTCATAGCATCTAATTGGTCCTAAAAATACAATTTTTATAAGACATTTTTAATCAGTTTTGACATATACACCAAACAGCTTTGTTAAGTCAGGGCCAGACAAGCTGAAAATCAACTGATTTTAGTCAACAGAGGATTTCTTTTTGGTGCATCTCCATTTTTTCCTACTGTTTATATTTAAAAGCAATACTTCAATTTGACAAGATGGAGCAGATCACACATCTTGTTTATTTAGTTTCAACTTGGCTGCATTTTAAATCAATCATTTACTTTTGTGCTTCTTCCTGCTTCCAGAATCTGTGTTGTCCTTTTTTTTCCTCCATCTTCTGATTCCTTTGCTATAACAGATCTAACAAATTTCTTTAGTTTGAGTGCAACTGCACCTGTCTTACCCCCTGTTTGGGGGATGATGGTCAGGTCACATCCAGTCTTTTTATTTTCTAACAGTTTCCCTCAGATCATGCTCACTCAGGCAGACTGCAAGAGGCTGCAAAATTGTAAGGTGAGAACAGAGAGTAGAGATGGAGGCAGTGGAGCTGGGTGGGAAGTGCAGCACTGAGGTAACTTTATAAATAATGCATAACCACTTGCAACAGCGGTTCCTGCTCTCTTTAAGCATTTACTCTCCATGAATCGTCATGTTACTCAACAGCCAAAGCCATTATAATTTTGCAGAATCTGAAAGCAGATCAAAAATGCTCCAGAAACAACAAAATCGGGATAAGTAAACTGGCTTTAAATGACATTTATAGTCTGCTTAAAAGCATCAAATGAAACCACACTTGGTAACATTCTTAATTTATTTGCTCAAAACAATGCTTTATGTGTTACTCTCAGCTGCATTTTTTCTTTCTCTCTCCTCTCACTGTGTTTACTTTCCATGCTGCGCTTATGCACATTTACTTCAGTTGATAAAAACGCCGCATCTCCTCTGAACACTGGCTCGGTGCAGCTGCCTTTGTGTCCACATAGTAACGCCCCTCTGACGAAACAAAAACACGGAAAGTGCATAATAAAACAAAGAAAGAGCAGCAACAGCCATGTGCATCGTTTCACTATCTGAAGCGTCTAAAAAAATCTTACCCAAGTGAGTGTTTGGTGGCTATTTTATTTTATTTTTTATGTTTTCAAAGAAGGGGAAAAATAGAATCTAAAGATAAATCAACAGCAACCATCTGTACTCACAGAGGCTTTACGCAGCCGCAGCCTCCCGTCCAGAAACAAAGATCCGGAGGAAAAGATGCGATAGAGACGGATCCTTGTGAGCGAAGAAAGTGAAACACTTGTCCGCCTGTTTTCTTGTCGCTCGAGAGTGAAAAGTGAGATATGGACGATTTATGAGAGGAACAGTCAGCGGGCACCGGAGGAAGCGATCCGATCCTCCGAGATGAGATAAGCCAGTGGCTGCTACAGAGCCGGTTACTGTGGGCGAGTGTCCGCTGTCTGTCAGCGCTTCAGAGGGATGATCTGAGAGGGGAGGGGGCTGAGTGCGAGAGGGATCCCCCACCAGTCAGGTAGCAGCTTTAAGATGCTTCAAACTCACACACACTGCAGTATGAAGCACTTCCTTCATATTAACGGCAATTATAATAATATAATAACGATTCCCTCCCGCCCCGTTCATAGTATCGTTAAGTCTGATTTTGAAACCACCCAAAAAATCCAGACAGCCGCCTGATCCCTGCTAAAACTGCAGCAGACTTCATTTAGTTCAAACTCGTTTAGGTCTACAGATTGAACATAGGAACTAAATAGAAACACACATCCCCACATAGCCAAACATGCATACCCGCTCCTTCAACAAGCACAATTTGTAAAACAGTTTCTTACTTCTGATCAAATCATTTGTCAAAACTATGAAAGACTGAGTAATATTAAGATGCTCAGTGCTAGTTTTGTAGTTTACAAAAATGTTTACGGCTTATCCAACTGAACATTTTATACCTCCATCTATATAAAAAAGGTTTCTTGAATGTTAAATTTTGCTTTAAGAAAAACGTTTTGGTTTGGTCAAAGTACTTTGGATTTAGATGATGAAATGTGGCTCTGATTTTTGAATATGTAAACAGTAGAAACCTATTTAATAATGAACTACAACTTTTAGAAAGAGCTCTAGTGGCACCACCCCTGGATATTATGCCACTCTGTGTGAAGAGCGATGTTGCCCACATTTTTTAAAATGGGCTTTAGAGTTCCCATTGGGAATTCGCAAAGGTGATTGAGAATTCCTAATCCCCATTTGCCTTATTCCTCTTATCTTGCAAAAAGATACGATGGGTTTCTTACTGATTGAGAAGAAGCACAATAGTCATAACAAACCTTTACCCATTAACTCTGATACCCCTACATAAAACCCAGTGCAACTAGTTGTAATCAAAAGTCACTAACTAATTATGTAGTACATTCCAGAAATTTTGACACATTATTGAACAGCAAGAAGACATATAAAAAATTAACGATTCTATTTAATGTTTGCCACAAATCACATAGAGGGCACAGCAGGACATTTCAATTCAATCATGCATACATTCCAAATGACCCAGTTATCACACAGTTCATCAAGTTCAGTTTAGTGTACAGATTAGTTAAAAAAAATGTACTAAGTTATTTTATCTAAATGATCGAGTCATTGATTTGCTGCTGCATTCATCCTTCCTGGATGAGCATGTTGTGAACCTCCAGCAGGACCTGGCTCAGTGTGAGCAGCCATCTGCCACAACCGACTCGAGGGTTTAGAAGACACTGAATCTTAGCCTACAGCCGGAACTGCAATGGAAAGGTTTGTAGGAAAGTATCTTATGTCAGTTCTTATGCTCCTATATACCCTTCATCAAATCTGACAGAATGTCAGCCATTTTGCAAAGAAGAATAGGCAAACAGTTCAGGTTCAAGACCCGCAACGGTGGTGAATACTTATTTTCATAAGAAGCATCTGTAGTCATAGCAAAATGAGCCCCTGCCCCAAAAGATATATACTATACTCAGTGATCTGCAATGTCCTAAGTTTAAAAATATTGTTTAAACATTTCAGACTCATCATGTATTATTACTTTGTATTCTCTTACTTTTGTTCAAGCACTTCTGAAAGCTCTTCAGACATGGCCTGGAACTGTCTGCTGAGGTTGAAGAGACAGCAACAGGCGAGCAGCAGAAAGCTTTGTCAATGTTTGCTGTGTCTCACTGTCACACTGATCTGCTGATTTCTGCTTGGTGGGTTGGGATTTAAAAGAGCTTCATCATCGAGGAGACAAAAGAAAAAAAGGAGGTCATGCTGACTATAAAAATGATTCCCAAAAGATGTTACATCCTCAGGTATTGATGAAGAAGAGAACGGCTGCAAAGGTAACATATTCATGATTCACCTAATATAATGAGCTGTCTGTGATATTATCATGAGAGGAGTAGAGGGGAATGACAAGTCGGGCTCTGGAGGTTTCGTTTCACTCAGCCTCATTACTTTTATTGAACCATAGTGATGAAGAGGAAACTGAAAGAGCATCATCAGAAAACATATTCTCTGCTATTGTATGATTATATATGCAGCCGTATATGCACTGCGTTACTATGCAATATGCGTTCCTGTGATGTTCGCTTGTCAGATTAAATGAAACTATTGAAAATGTTGAGCAGGTGTTCAACAGCAGGTTTTCAACAAAACCTGCTGTTTCAGTGTGCGCATGCTGCTTTTTTATTTTGAAATGACTGGCAGCAAACACACTGGCAGAAAAAAATATATATTTTCTGACTCTGGTCAGCAAAGCAAAAACTGTTTTGTTTATGTTTGCTCACCCTTCAGCTTAATAATGTGCCACAATGATCTGATGAGATGAATGTTAAAACCATGCTAAGGCAGGACTTATTCAGTGAATTTGTTCTGATTTTGTGGTTTTGTTTGCAGAGGAGAGAGTTGAAATTATAGGTATTGTTCATAAGCAGGTGTGACTGCTGCTATTTCACACACCTTTTATCATATGTGCTCAGAGAAAAGCAGGTTGGCTCATAATTCTCCCGGTGTGCAGCTTCTTTTAGATCTTTTTTATCAGGAAGACATAAAACAGGTTTACAAATGGAATGTAGTTTTAAAATCATTAAATGCGTTTGTCAATATCAGTTTATTCTCATCTCCTATGACAGCAAGAGAGTCACAAAACCTCTCTCTCTCCCCACAAGATAAATTCAAAATGAACGATTTCTGGATTCTTTCAGTTAATTTACGGTGGAGGTGAAAAATGTGAATGCCTCTATAAAAAAATCAGTTTTCTCTGATGTGCAAATTAAACCACAATAAATCTTTTCAAAGCATTTTTTCTGTTCTCTGCTCATTTATTTTTTAAACTAAAATCTGTAAGGGTTAAAAAATAAAGAGAATAGGTAAAGTTTCCATGTAGCATTGGTTTGTACTCATTGAAACACCCTTAAAACACTGAAGCATTCACTTGAATTTTTTTTTTTTTTTAACTGTTCAGGTGGATCTGGGGTTTTGTTGAAGAGGAGGAAATAATGAATAGTTCAAAATTTAAAGTTAAAATGCTTTGTATGATAAAAAAACAAAATACAAACAAACAAAATCATGGATATAAATCATCAAAGAAAAAAAAAATGTAAATCAGGAATTGATGAAAAAATAGAGCAGAGAGAACTAAAAAGGTAATAGAGAATGAAGCATAAATGTGACATGAGGTCTTATCTAAAGGTCAGAAGGTTGGTGCTGCTGGAGGAAATACTGTGACTCTGGTCTGTTTCAGTCTTTGTTCTCAGTGTCTCTGGTGTAGCTCTGTTCCTCTTTTGTGGCTGCCCTCTCTAATTAACACTGATAGCGTCTGACAAATGGAAACATCACAGTGTCAGCTGTGGGTGGCTATTTCCAGAAACAGACACACACTGGCTGCATATAATAGGAGGGACGTGTTCCAGATCCTGGCAGTTTGTGGTTATTATTTTGGATACATCTCCTCAAAATAACTAAAGAGGAAGAAAAAATTTAACACTTATCAAAAATGCCATTACTATATTCTTTTGAATGAAAAAAAAAACAGGCTAAAATGTTTTTATTCCAAATATGTCAAAAACAAGATCACAGGCTGATGCTCTTCAATCTGTTTGTAAGAACGAGGATTTTGATGCTTGTTTGATCTAAAAGCTTGGAGATTTGCAACAAAACTGGCTGGTTTGACGCAAATCCAGGGAAGGTGTTCAGCGCAGGAATTCTGAATATGAACATGCTCAGATGTGTGCAAAGACACACAAAACTGTGATCCTGCCCTTTTGTTTATCTCCCTTCGGCACAAAGTGTGCAGCAGTGCTGCAGTCGTCCCCTCCTCGGGTTACTTCCCTTCACAAGAACCCAGCATAAGTGGGAACAGAAATAAATAAATTAGAGGTCGGTGATGGCATCTGGCTCAGTCTGTGTGTGTCTGTGAAGAGCATTTTTCCCTGTGAACTGATGGCACAAAGTGGGAGGGAGAAAGGGGCCACATCTGTAGGTGTGCAGAACTGAATCATAAGGGAATAAAGAGTTACAATGCCAAATTCAATGCCTGACGCATGTTGTTTTAAAGCAAATCCTATATCTGTTCATTTCTAGCTTTAAGACATGTTTTGTTATAAAACATTTTCAAGATTGGAAATGCATGAAAGTGATAAAGAAAAAAAAATAGAAACCCAAGAAGCTCCAGGGGTAGATATAGAAAACTTAGATCAAGTATCAAATGAATTTAAAGCTTGATTAAAATCACTGAGTATTAAATTTTCTCAGATTTTACTGCTAGAGATTCCCTTTTAAATCAATATAGTTGATTTATATTTCATTTGGGAAGCTATTTTGGTTTTCTGCAAGATAATTTTAAGACATATAATATGTAGATTGTGTGTAGACAATATATAGATTAATTGTTCGGAAAGGAATGGTTACAAAATGAAACCCCCAAATGCACGAAGATTCTCTCAAAATTCGAATTTTTCTTAACACTGTTTTAAAAAGATATTTTCAAAACAGAGATGTTAGCAGGCGGAACAGTCCTGTGCAGAATCGGCAATCAATACGTGGCTGTTTTTTAAAATCTGCATTAATTACTTCATCAGTGCAGCATGGTCCCAGGGTCACTGCTGAGGTGTTCAGAAAGTCATGATAAACTTCAGCTGATTTTCATCAGTGGGCCTGTGGCATTTCTCATCTGGTCAAACGGTCAGTTGGTCAGGTATGAAATGTTAATTAAGGCTGGCATTGGTAATTTTAGAGGTGAGGGGACTGACTCCAAACTATTCCACGTTTTCTGAATCTCTCCAATACCAGCATCGGAAGATACAAGTCCAGAGGTATTAAGATAAATATGTGTTAAGTATTTGCTGACAGAAGGTGTCAGAGTGTCTTTAAAATCAATAATGCAAAAACAACATATTGTTGATGCCTTCGTTCGAAAACAACTCTCCCTAAAATTTGAAAAAAAATTTTGGGAAAAGATTGTTTCAGTACAGCAAAAAGACTATACTGAAACATCTAGAGGTAGTCGTGCAAATATTATTAAATAGTGTTGATATTTTCTGATATTGTAAAAAAAAAATAGATGTTCACTGTGATGAACACAAGAAACACATTCCAGTCAGAGTAGTCAGTTGTTGTGAAGCCGAATGAACATATTTGGCAATCACAATCAGAGATGTATTTTATTGTTAAAAATAATACATAGGGTGTATATAGGTATACATGTAAACATTGTTTACCTTTTATTTGAATTCTATAGAAGTTTATACATTTATATTTGATGTCTCTGCGCTAATTCAAATTCCTTGCCTGTGCACACAATCTGGAGAAATCAGCAGGTAGCTGAGACATACTTTGAGTGATCATTTGTTGCAAATATGCATAAGTTACTTTGCAAAACAAATACGTAAAACTATACATTGGTAGGTTGTTTTGTTGAAGAAAAAAACTACAATTTTTTGTCAAACTTTAGAGACCCACTGGCTCTCAAGCGAGTTGGCTCTGCTGCACCTCCTACTGGACTTTCTTTGTTACTGCAACTCATTTCAAAACTGTTGAGATTTTAAATTTCTTTTTAAGCTTTTTGATTTATGACTAGTCTAATGTCGACCTGTCCAAGGTGTACCCCGCTTCTCGTCCGAAACGTTAGCTGGAGATAGGCACCAGGATCCCTCGCGACCCCACTAGGGACACGGATGTACAGAAAATGGATGGAAGGATGGACTAGTCTAATGTTAAGTGACAGCCTGGGTTAATTGCTTTCATAAAAAATAATAATAAAACTCATTATTTGGAGCATCATCCTATCCAAGCTGTTCTGTTCAATAGAAAATCTGTAACAAAATCCTCATCAATTCACACATATAAAGAAGATTGACAACAGGAAGTGAAATCAAAATCAAAGGTCAGAGATATTAATAAAAAGAGCAATACTAAAAGTTAGAGATCAATAATTTATGTAATGTACTGAATAGAGGGATGTTACTACATGGTCCTGTAAATATGAGTGGGATACAACACAGTGACAGTCTGCACATCCAAATGAATATCAGCGACCACAAAATTGACATTTTGTTTTAGTTCTGAGCTAAAGCTTGCTGAACTCTTGCATTAGAGGGCTGTCTTGCATTGACAGCCCTCTAATTGGCTGACTTGTGCTTCCAATGAAGTCTGTGGACTGGCTCAGGAAGTTCCAAGAATACCAAGTTATAGAATGTAACTTGTAGATTTTTTTAATCTTTGTAAACCGTGATAGAGCTCATGCAAGATGAATAGTCATCATCTGTCTGCGCCTCCATGTGGGCCTCTTATCAACCGAGGCAGGAGGTTACAGATAAACACAGTGAGTCACGCTTAAGAAACTCAGTGTGCATACTCCTTTTTTTTTTAAAGCAACAAGTTTTCTTTTTTTTAATACACTTCATTCATTCGTAACATGCTACAGTTTTTAAGGAAAATCTATAGCTATTTAGAGGAGACAACAAAAAATCAACAACCTTGTGAAATATTTACCCTTTTAATTTAGAAATATAATAAACATAATAAGATTCTCCATACAGTTAACTGACCAGAGAAAGACATGTTTTTTCCCCCCCATTCAGTTTGCTTTAAGATCCCTAAATAAGGCAATAAACCCTTTGGTTAACTATCGCAAACAACTTCAAAGATATAATGACGTCATTTACTAAGGTACATTCCCAGAATAATGTCCTTTGAAGGATTATCTACACGGTGCAGAAGAGCGAGAAGGGTTAAAGATAAACAAGTAAAAGAAGAGGCCTCAATGTCATACAGTCTTCTTTACATCACATCTAATAGGGGAATCTGCATTGGGCAAGTAAGGCTTTCAGTAAACACAGTTCAAACTAATTTCAAAGTACAATTTAATACAGATGTTAAAGCATTTCAGACAGACTCCATTTCTCAATTTGTTTGCAAAGAGACGTACAGACAGCAGAAATAGGTCTACTTCATTGAAAGTGAACTGAAACTCAAAACAATAAACCTACATGGATGGAGCTACATATTAGTTTGTTACAGTCTGAGGAGGCATGCTGTCATATGATCCCCTTCAGAATATGGCAAGACTTGCAGGTACGAATATTGAGTTAAACAGTAGATTTGTAGAAGGAACTGATTGTTGTTTACAGTGCAGAGGAAGTCGTCTGCAGACCCCTTTGAGGAAAATGAGGAGAGACTTCCAGGAAGCGTCTCAGGCATACAGAGGCTCATAGCCACTCCTCCGACTGCCACTTCTACAGGTTATCACACAGACGCTCAGCATCCCAAAGAACTGCAACAACACAGGATACATAATCTTCAATCTACTTTACAAGTACAATTTAAATATAAATATATGCATCTATATTTTTTCAGATTTAAACGTCTAACATTTTCTATGTATTTTGTAGAATCGTCCACTAAGCTAAGGCAAAGTTTTTTTGTGGAGTGGGGGGTTATTTGTGTATTAGAAGAACCTATTAAAACATTGTCTAAAATTTTTTATTACTCATTATTAAAGCATTTAGCAAGTGGAAATGATTTTGGCGATCCTACCTTACCACATTAAAACTCTGACACAGTGTAATAAGGAGAACATTTCATTCATTTCTTTTATGCTTGAGGTAATTGGAGTTTGCCTTTCTTAGAAGAAAAATCTCTTTGAAAAGCATAATCTGATCAGTGGAGTGTGTTGTTGCTGTAAATGACTGGGAGAATGCTACAATGGCCCCTTTTAAGAGTAGATGTTGACAGAGCTGGTATTGTACATGAGGCTTTTGAGATGCATACTATTTAATTTGCCAACTTCCATTCTGGATGGTGTTCAACACGAACAAGCTGACATCTCAAATCGTCATTAATAAGGTAACAAATTGAAGTACTTAAAAGGCACAATATTGATTTGCCCTCATTTGTGTGTAAATATGCTGTATACTAGTATGCATAATAAAGCTTATTTCACAGCTGAGCTGTAGGTTACCTTGATGATGGCAAACGCAAGGATGACCAGCATGGCATAATTCAACGCATCATGCAGGAACTTCTCCAGTTTTACCACACAACCCTAAAAACAAAGACTTCATATTAGAATCTACCTAAAGAGAGCCATAGATACTTAAAAAGAGACATGCACAGATAAATGGGCTGGAGACTCAAATCGGACAGCTTTCCACCAACCCCAATTGTCGACTGGCTGGACAGAAACTCAGTCCAGCCAGTCGACTGGACTGACTGTGGGGGTATATTTGGAGAAAACAAAACATATCTAAGTGCTTGTAGTCTACGGTGACGGCTACATATTTGGATGTGGAGTTGTTTGTATGATTAAGATGAAATGAAGTTGGAAGCAGAACAGAGATGTAAGAACCTATTTAAAACAAAATGGTATTTTCTAAGACAGAGCATGCCGTGGTGTATAGGTGTGCCTTTTAGAGAGAGTAAAACATTCAATAGATAACAGGAAGGTTGAGCAAGTATGATCCGGAACTAATGACTGTAAATATAAGGCTCTGCGTTCTGTAGAGAAAACGCAGTGGTTTGTTTTACTGAATGCCAACTTCATTAATCACATACATAAGATGGTAAAGACAGTTGAATATGTAAAGCAGTTTTTTAGCAACTGTGCTTTTAAGAGAAGTCTGAAGTGGGTCAAGCATTACAAGAAAAAACTAAACAAAACAAAAACACAGAAGTCTGAAATCAACTTCAAAACTGACTGTTGCAACTCTAGTAGCAGGTTTAATTATTTTATGTTAAAGTATGCAGCTACTGAAAATTCTTTTTCAAAATACAAGATAAATTCTGAACTAATGTGCAATGTCAAAAAAAATAAAATGGAGAAAAAAAGGGTAATTCAGAGAGGCAAGAGCACAATCAGGAATGACGGCATGTGAACTGGTGGATTGTACCCATTGTGTTTGATTTACCTCTTGATAAAACTGGCTTTCTGTGGTGCCATTACACTGAGTTGTGTTTATGCAGCAAGACTGAGGTATGGTTTTGTTTTTTTCAAACCAGGGTGTCTTGTACCAGCTGGTGTAGTTGACGATTCCACAGCACTTCAACTGCAATGACAAAAGAAAATTTATTTGCATGTGCCTACTTCTGTTATGTAAACAAAAATTTAATATGTCATATATGACCGTTTTTGACAAACTGAGATAAGTATTGCAAATGGAACACAAATATTTGTCTGCCTATATTAACACAATCGTGAAGCAATAGAGACATTACCAGTGAAGTCACATTTATTTTAATCAGCGCACCCTTACATCTTGCTTGCCTAAATACCTTATATGGAGAAGTCCCAGATAAGGTATTCTGGGGAGGCTCAATAATAACAATAATTATTTATGAAACATTTGCATTTATGAAGAAATGCAAACGGAAAGAACCAAGGGAGGAAACGAAACCACATACATGGGAGAGAGGACGCAGAGCAAAAAAGATGTTGATGTGTTTGGAAGTAGAGCTGAGAAAACAAGCCTATTTATATGGACAGGAAGACAAACCTGAGACTGCAGATCATTCACAGCTTTGGACTCAAGACCGGTTCCATCATACTTTTCAAAGGTGCCATTCATTGAGCGCTCCAGCTCCTGATTTATCTGCGCTGACTGCAAGACACAAAGTAGAAAAAGTTATCTCAACAACAGGAACTAAAGTAAAATACATTGATAAAATTAAAAAATAGACACTTAAATGTGGCCATTAGTGAGATTGTGTTATTTTGACTCACTTTACTTTGGTAAATGAAGATGAACACCAAAGCAGTCACTTCAGCTGCAAAGACTATCACGATAACCAGAAAGAACTGCAAAAAAGGGGAAACCAGTTGAAAGAAATTAGAATGGCGAAATTGTTAAACATAGTGAAAAATGAATTGTGCCCAAAATGAGCAAAACATGCATTTAAAAATCTATTTCCTTCCAGCCGAGTGAACAAACGCTGAGAAGATCCAGAAAAGAACAAATACTTACACAGCCGAGGCCAAATTTGGACTCTCTGAGCGTGGCGCAGCATCCCACCAGGCCGATGATGACCATCACCACGCTGGTAATGATGACGATGCCCGCGGGGATCAGAGACTGCTTGTCCTCCACAAAACTGCCAAAGTTTTTGTAGCTCATGATTATGTAGGAGCCAACATAGGCCAATGCTGCTCCAGCACCCTGCAAGGCAAAGAAAAACATTTAGTTGTCTAAGTGGACAGGTTTGTGGCACAGTTTAGTGAAACCAGAGTGGCATTAGACAAGAAAACATGCTGCTGTGATTATGTTAAATATTGAGATAGCAATTGCCAAAATTGCTATCTTTTTGGCAAGTACTTTATGAGTACTTTAACAACATAAAGTATGTTAAAAGTACTTTATGTTACTTTTAACATAAAGTAATATAAATGTTACATTTATGTTAAAAAGTAACATTTTTAACATAAAGTAAAAATGTTACTTTATTCTTCCATTGTCATGATATTCCCACTACTCTCTATGAGCTTCTGGAACTTGTAAGACTGCCAGGAATACCTTGGGCATCAATGAAAGTCCATCAAACTGGCCAAATATATTATTAGAAGGCAGAGTATAAATTGGGGCAGCACAATACATTGCACATTTATCATTCACGAGATTATTACCATAAAGAGATTAAATTGTATAAAGAACTGCAGATAGACACTAAGATTCAGTCTCTATGCCAGTATTCTTGATAATATTTTGTTGTTTTGTTGTTTAATGCAACAGAAAATGCTAAGGTGGGCTAAAATACTGCATGGCTATAGGTACTTTGTTTGCCAGGACAGCAGATGTAGCTTGAGGGAACTTTTTTCCAATAAAATCATGCTGTTGACACAGAAATTATTGTTTTCTAGTAGGTGGATAGATTACTCACTATCTGGGGTCTATAGCTTTTATGAGCCAAATTAGAAAGACATTGACATCACTTAGCTAAGTGTGCATTCATTAAAAGCTATGTCTTTGTTGCAACCTATGCAAACATCATCACATGTCGTATGCTTTCCTATTATTACAAATGCATGTCGCCTTCATTATGATAATAAAATACTGCGTCTGAGTAGTCCTTTGGATTTGGATTTTGCACACATTAATATGCAGCGATGAGAACTGTAATTCAGTATTTTGGGCAGCTCAAGTGAGATGTCTTTCAATTCAATTTAAGCTTAGTTCAATTTTAAAAAATACTTTATTTAGCCTATTGGGAAATTAAGTGATGTCACATTGGCTGAGCAGGAAGGCTCTCCGTCAGCAGTCAGTCCTGCCATATGTCTCAATAAGGGTCTGACTAAAGACTGTTGCTGTATAATAATCTCATGACTGTCAGGGTATGCTAACAGCTAATAATCCAGGCAGAGGAGACAATATTTCACAGTAACTTATCTTGTATGACAGTCAGCTTTTGGAAAGCACTGCTAATCCACCTGATTTGCTTTTGTAGCTCTTTTTTTACATCTCGGTTTGGCAGTATTCTTCAAAGGTCAGACAGAGTTGGGGTCACAGTTCAGGCATTGCTTAAGTTTGAAATAATAATCAACTTCTCCTGCTTAAAAAACAACAATACCTTGTTACCACATTTATGCATTAAAGCAACTACTTGAAAGTAAGAGTAAATATAACTTCTACAAAAAAAAGCACAAACCTATTACAGTAATTAACATGCTGCAGCCAGGAGTTTAATATTTAATATTAGTTTAATATTTAAAAACCCACAATATTACAGTCTGTCAGATACAACACACTGCATCTAAGCTCTTGTCTCTGTCAGGCCAACTTGCTCAAAAGTCCAGTGTGTCTGAACTTCGCATTTATGATTAAATACTTGTTTGCTCCTCATCCTACCCAATAAACCATATATTTGAGACAAAATCTGCTGTATTTGAAAGGACCGTCAGAGTATGGTGCATGCCAGATGCAATGAGGAGTGCAAAACTATAAGGCACTGTTGTCCACTAGACTAGAGACAGAGGGGGGGAAGCAGATGAGTAAACTGGGTCAATCTGTGGAGGAGAAAAACTCCCTCTGATGTGGTACCTGGACTTTGTAACTTTATTGATTGCTTGTAAACAAAGCTACAGTAAAAAAGACAGACCTTGAAAAGACAATATGATACATTTTAAGAAGATAAGCAATACAGTCACTCACCTCTTTCTGTTTGACAGATCAATATGTTAAAGATTTAATCTTTTTTTAAAATATTTATCCTGATTTAATTAATTTCTGCTTCAAAAACATATTTGATATAATTCAAATGTAGCAAAAGTAAATAAATAAAGATAGATAAAAACTACTAAAATCAATTGTTCTGTTCACATAACTGAGAAAAATATTACAGATATAACACACATATGCATTTGGTTGTAAAATAAGAGCAAAGCAGTAAAGTGTTATTTGAAAATATTTCCTTTTGTTGTATATCATGTGATATGAAATCATGTGATTAGGGTTTAATCAGGGTTAAAAGGTAGACCAAGTCACAACCTTATCATTTTTTAGCGCTGACATCACAAATCATAAGACGCCATGCATGAGTCAGCCCTTTGCATATACGGAACAATTTCATATCCCTTTATCTAAAACAACCTTTGCTAATATAATTTCAATGCGAGTTAAACCTCAAAAAAAAAAAAAGCGGGGCAGCTCTAGAGGCAAAGGTAAAGCATTTATCTTTATACTGACACGCCCAATTACCTTTTGCCCTTTGAAATGAACCTGATTTAAACCCAAGTCACTGATAAAGGAAGTCCAATAGCAGTAGAAGAAAGTAAAACAAACTGAAGTGCGGCGTTTCTTAAGCAACAACTCTGGTCATATGAAAAACAACTATGACTGATCGGCTCTTTTTGACTTTGCATTTTAAAAGTCATGCACTCTTGTAAAAGGCAAGACGATAGTGCAGTCGTTCATAACACGACTAAAATAAAATCAAACTTCCCTTTCATGTGTTCGTCACCGTTAGATCTGTTTTCAGTTTTACTTCCTCTTTAAGATTACAGCTCTTTTATTGTTTGACTATTTTTTTTATATGTACAAATGTGTCTTATCTGTAGTCTAACAATAATTTACATGGACTTAGGTCTCATGACACAGTTCTCTAATCACTCCTCAGTCACAAGATCCTTGATCCCTGCTCCCCTGCACCTCTTCCTGTGCTTCTGACTCCCTAGTTTCCCTAGAAAATCTGATCTTGTGCCAATGAGGCAACACAAAATGAGGCTTACACGACATATAGCGTTCCACAAACCGCGTCGCTTCGCTGGAATTTGAGAACGCCTGTTTGAGGTTATGTTTCTTAATCTGTGGTGATGACTTTTGGAGAGTTCCTTGCAGAACCGGTTGGATCTGTACTCATTGGACCAGTACACTGGAATGTTTTTATAACTAGAAGAACAGCTGATCACTTCTATTCTTGTCCTTACAAAACTTGACTTAATGTTTAACTTTGGTCTCATAAAAACACTCAAATTAGATGCATCTGTATGAAATGGCATTATTTCATGAAGCCATTATAAGTGACATTCTTAACATTTTAAATTAAGTCTTGGACTTAATAATGTTTTGTGTAAGTTTTTGATTTTTTGCATCTCGAACAAATCCTAACACTTGGACAACCCCAAATGAAACGCTGTTGTTGCTGATTCTTGGAAACACCTGACAAAACAAAAGCAAGTCTGACTAATTCCCTAACAGAACTTCTAGTTTTTTTTAAAGTAAGAATGATCCTGATTGAGGGCTGAATTTTAGACATTTTTGCTCCATATGGAGAGATGACAGGTGCTGATTTGTAACAAAACAGGAAAACAGGTCCCTCTTATTGAACAGAATTTTGTGGCCAAATTCTGAGCTGGTGATTCTAGTCGCAGCTTGTTTGTGAGTAGAGTTGTTAGCATGACTAGCATTACTGAAGCAGTAATAGTTTTGAGTGTATCCCTTTTATTGTAATCCTGAAGCTGCCAGTGTTTCTAAAGTCAGCATATTCCATGACAGACAGAGGTTGAAAGCTCAAAAGAATAAAAGTAGGAAAAAATTTTTTTATCGTGTTGACTGTGTTTTCTATGACTGTATTTTGTTTGTGTTTTTATTATGCAAAGCACTTTGAACTGCCTTGTTGCAGAAATGTGCTATACAAATAAACTTGATTGACTGATTTATGCTCTTCTCAGCCTTCTTTTAATTTGCTAAATCTTGTGCTTGTTCTCACTCTTCAGGAGCTAAAATAAACCAAGTATGTGTCCTTACTTTTAAATAGCTTCTTATATGTCCTCTAATGCTATTTATAAACATATCACCTAACTTTGAGTCTTCTTCCCTTAGTGAGAGTGTCCACACGGAAACGCGTTTTTATCAGCGCTATGTTGCAGCGGTTATCTATGGAAAATATACACCGAGACAAATCAAATGTTTAAGTTTCCAGCCGCCAGTCAACCTTTCGCTACATCTCTTCTACATGCAGGCTGAGTTAGACTTCAGCAAAGGGCCTAAACCTCAGCAAAGGGCCTAAACCTGGGCAGCAATCTGGGACCAACTGACTGAGACAGACTATGAAATAAGGAAGTCACAACATGGAGGTGAGTATTAAGATAAAAGCAGGCAGTATCAGTGTTTTCTCCCACACAGACGGGTAAATCAGACAGTAATGTAATTACACAGACCTCCGTTGCAAACTGTCCCAAAAAATCTATTTAGTTTGCTCCAGAAAAACAAAAATAAACACCGGAGGAGCTAGTCAGTGCGGCCCAAAGTGTGTGCGTTTAAACAAATGTAGAAGTGGCGTGTTGTTGTCTAGACAAGGAAAGTGTGTCAGGGGGGAAACAGAATTACTGGAAATGTTAGAGAGGGGGGGGGGGGGTCTTATAGGTTCCTCTAAATCTCCCCAGAAAGAAAAAAAAAAAATCCACATCCGGCCTTTGTGAGCTAAGAAGACAGCATAGAAATAAGGAAGTTGCACTAAAGCTGACACCCTGCTGTGATGTTTATCGAAGCAACTTTGATTTTTTAAAATAACAATTACATTAATAATAATAAAACTCACGAAAGTGTAAGGTGAATAGACTCGGTTCATATTTGCTTCTGGTTTCTCCCCGAATAGTTACCATTCAAATCTCAGCAGGTGCAAATTTTACCCAGAACGCACTTACCCAGAACAGCAAGCTGAGGAAGAGCAGGATGGTCTTGGACGTACAAATGCCGCAGTCCATGTTGCCAGACGGATCTGAGGAGACCGAAGGACAACTGTTCTGTAAATTCTTTCCCTTTTCTTTCAGCTCGCAGTGAGAGGCCACGCTCCAGCTGCTTCTGCCGCAGTCACAAGTTTCCTTCTCTCCGGCTGACTGCGCCGACTGTGATCACATGGTCACATGACTGCTGTAAGGGGATTCAGGAGGAGGGGAGGGGTCACTGAGGGAACTGTTCAGATACAACAACAGAGCATTGTTACAATCCAGGGGAAACATTTTGTTAGTGAATTAACTTTATTTATCTTAAAAAAACCCAGCAACAACTCAGAAGTTTTCAACAGAAATGCCCTAGAGTAGCCATTGTTAATGTTTCTTGTGAGATGATACTTCACAGTCAGAATAGTCTGACTCAGTGATGATTCTGATGAGTATTGTGTGGTGCAGTGATGACATCAAAAGACTAATTCAATGAAATTAGGATTTAATTACCTTTTATCTAGTTTTAACTCTAAAATCATTATTCATCTTTAGGCCATGGTCAGTTTTTAGTATAGCTACTCGATGTTTTTTTTTTCACTTAAAAAGGCCATACCTTTCCAGGGGAAATTTTCTAGATTTTTTTTTTTTTGGATTTTACAAAGTTTTTGACTTAAGCGGTTGTCCTATCTGTCCTATCTGTAATCTGTCCTATCTACAGATCACAAACCAGTTCACTCTTACAGTAATTCTGGCAACTCAGCATGTGCTTAATTTTGCTGTTTTTTTTTTAGTTTTTGGGTTAACTTGTCTGAACATATCAAACAAAGATTGAAGTAGTGGGCTGCATGGTTGGACTGACTGAAATATTACACACCACTATTATACATACCAGTCCTTGTGATATCATGATACTACCCCCACTTATATGACTCAGAGATTGGCTATATGTTGCAGTTCTAATGAGTAGTAATATGACATGTCACACTGTTGTCACATTGACACATCTGCCTTTGACTTCATTTTTTAGAGATTTTAAAAGAAGACTGTGAAAGTGTTAGTTATTTCACACAGCTGGGATTATTATGTCAGTCATGGTGGTGCCTCTAAGTTGAAAGTGTAAAAACCTGTAAGATATGTTGGCTTTGTCAAAGAGGCAAATCAAGTCAGATTGGCTGGACAAAGTCCATTTTAATACTTACAATTTTGTCAGAACTAAATTAGAGAAGTAAATGGCCTGATATAGTATCAGGCCAACTAAATGGCCTGGCCTGATACTATATTTTAATTTAGTATTGCTCATATTCACAAAAAACACTATGTAAATACATTTGCAAAATTTTCATGTCTGTTAAATAACTTAGAAAGGCTATGATGAAGAAGCAGGGCTTGTTTAGTCAGATGTTGTTTGTCCATTGTTTCATTTTTTTCCTCAGATAAAAAAAAAAAAAGATTTTAAGTTGATCTTGTATGACCAGATTCTCTTATTTTTACACTGTTACATATTCAGTATTGAAACATATGTCACTGTCAGTGACTAATTTGCTCCAACACCAGCATTTAGTCGCCACTGGCAGGAATAAAGCAGAACTGCAGTCTGACGCTGGACTTTTTCATGCATGCACCTTTGAATGCAACTGCAGGAGGCGCTATCAGTGCATCACAGCAGGCAGCACCATATTTGCCAATCTTTTCCCTCATGCACACACATGCAAACTTGTTATCTCTCAGCAGTAGAGAAAAAGAAATGATAAGATAGAGCGGGAGAATGTATATCTGTTTGGTTTGAATGGGAGAAACATTTAATATTATCTGTTGCTACTAGTGAGTTTATCTGCTAATGATCTCCATTTTAATGTAATCTGTCACTTGAGAAACAGTCGTGATAAAAACATCACTTTCACAGTTTGCATAAAATCCTTTGACTTATTAAAGCAATTGATAATTTTGAATAAAATTGTTTCAGGATGAGAAAAAAAAATCCACAATAGAAAACAACCACTGCTTATTTTTAATTAAAATACTGGCAATTACAATAAATAGAAAGAGTATTTCCACTGCATTTGCATTCCACTGCAAGGCTTTGTGCCTGTTGTGTTACTTTTATTATTTTTTGGTTTAAAAAAAAATCTTGAAAGGATGAGCAATTATTCAGATGAGTCTGTTGCATTTGATTTAATAACTATTTACATCCAGAATTAAATAAGAATTCAAAAGTGCAAAGGTCACATAAAACTGTTGAGGTTCTAGTGAACTGAAAGATCAGGACATGAGATGACACACTGATGCTTGGATCAAGAAAGCGAGAAAAGGAATTGCGTTTAATCAATTTGTGTAAACCTCTGATTAAACTGGTTGGGGAGGGAGAACCCGGGAAAATAATCTTGAATTCGTTTTTCTACCCACCCTTCATTGCTGGCTGATAAATTTATTCTGGCTCAGATCCACTTCCCTCCAAAAGTGGAGACAGAGACATATTACATATTTCATGCATAACACATTTATTTATTATGGTGTTTACAGTATTTTTTATATAAAATTGAATTAGTGAAGCAAATAAAACTGGAATTGAACAATTAACTAAAACATGTCAAAAACATTAAACTGTTCAACATTACTTAATAATTATTTATCTTTGATTATTTAGAGGTCAAACTAATGGGACACAATGCACATCTGAAATGATGTCTAACAACTACCAGCTTGCAAAGACACAACAAATCTGTGGCATATTTTATCAAATTTAAAAAAACAAATGTAGATAAAAATTTTTTAAACAGTTTAAATTTTAATGTTGTATCTGAGTACTCAAATGTTTTCTCTGCGTCTGGGAGAAGGAAACCAGATCTTATTGTCAGTAAAGAAGAAGAAAGTCCCTCCTGTGGTGCTGAGACTGTCTCTATATGGTTCTCATTTGAGATTTATTCACAAGACAATATTTACACAGCATCAAGGTTTTTTTTTGTGTCATCAAGCATCATACTGCCCTTCAAAATCATTTTCATTTAGACATGAGTACAATTTTCCTATCTGCAAAGAAGTGACTGTTTCTCACAATTTAAGCTTACCGAGGAAACAACTGTGTTTCTTTGATCATTTTTCAAAGCATTTATTCAGCAAATAATAAATAAATAAACCACACATTTTACAACATACAAAGAAGATCACAAGCTTAAAGATTATTTAGTTAGTATTTTTTCTATATGATTATTTTGAGGTCAAAAACCTTGTAAAATGATTAAAATGCATGTCTGAAATGGCTTTTGACAGCTGCCAGTTTGTAAAGAATCAAGACACATTTTCTATGTTCAAATAGGTTTTTAGTGAAATTATAGATTTATGAAGTAGAGACTGTATGGCATTTTTACAATGTGCTTTTAAGAAGATAAACAAAGTTTTTTCTCAAATTTTACAGAAAAATCCAGTTGAAGAAAACACTCCTTATCGTGTCGAGAGGTGCCACTTCGAGCTGTGGTGGGATTGCTTCTATATGGTCCTCATCATGTTTTTTTTTCATAACACATAATCTTTTATTTATCACTTATTTTATTCACCTATTCTTTATTTATTTTTCACATGATCCAATCACAGAAACATATTTATTTCTGATTGTTTGAGATATTTCATCTGTGGAAAAATATCACAACACTCTTCATTTCTTCAGCTTACAGCGATCAACTGTGTTTTTTGGTCATCTTTCAATCAATCCATTCAGCAAAAAATACTGAAAGAAAACTTAAATTGTGGGATAACATATAAAACACATCACACCCTTTAAGATGTTTTTATTAGAAGTCTTTCTACTTGATCGGTCAGAGGTAATAAACCTTAGAATTGGTCCAAAATGATCATCTGAAAAGACATGTGAGAACTGTCACCTTATAAAGACACAAAAAACTGCAACAAACCACAACAAGTCTCTATCAAAAATAAATATTAATGAAGTAAACATTGTGTGAATTTTTTAAAATGTGTTTTATATGCATATGCAACCTCTTTCTCAGAATTTTTGATGAAAAATCCAGCTAAAGAAAACACAAACCTTATCTTTTCAGAGAGGGTGGGAAGATGCCCGCCATGGTGCTGGGACTGTCTCCAAAGGGTTCTCATCAGGGTTTCATCCACTACATTGAGTTAAATATTATTAAGGTATTTTCTTTTTTTCTTTTGTCATTGCCCATTTTATCTCTATCCATGGAAACCCATCTCTGTTTATGTTTGCTTAATATCTTCTCTCTAAGAAGTTCAACTTTTTCTATCATCACTGTAATACACCCTGGAGGCAACTGTGTTTCTTTGGCCATCTTTTAATGTATTAATTATGCAAATGAAACTGAAATAAATAATTACTTTTAGGAAAATACATAAAAAACATCTGGGACTTTTAGATGCTTTAGTCATATATTTTTCAAAGCTGTTATTCAGGGGTTATAAACTTTATAAAATGTAGAAAATCAACATTTCAAATGACATCAGACAACTGCCAGCTTCTAAAGAGGGAAGAAAACTGCAAGAAATACAATAAATTCTGGTGTAAAGATTAAGATATATAAAGTAGAAGTTATGTGCAATTTTTTAAACATTCATTTATGGAGATATTTAACAATTTTCTTTATATTTTCACAGAAAAATCCAGCAGAAGAAAACACAATTCTTATCATGTCAGAGAGGGTGGGGAAGGTGCCCGCTGTAGTGGTGGGACTGCCTCTATAGGGGTCTCATCATGGTTTTATAAAGCCTGACTTTCAGATGCAGACAAGCAGAAGGATTTCTCTGATCTATCCTGTTTTTGACCTCAACTGACTTGAGCCTGCAGGTGGATCTCCACAATGTCTTCTCCTGCGATTGCTTTACCGGGGGCACTTCCGGCAAAAAAGAAAGCCAAAGCCAAGAAGAAGGCAGGTCCTTCAGTGTCTGACCTGATCCTGAAGGCTGTGTCTGCCTCTGCACAGCGTGGTGGCGTGTCCCTGGCAGCCGTGAAGAAGACTCTCAAAGCCGGAGGATATGATGTGGTGAAGAACAAGGCAAGAATCTCTGTTGCCATCAAGCGTCTGGTGAACAAGAAAGTCTTGATCCGGAACAAGGGCTCCTTAAAGGTTAACAAAAAACCTCCTAAGCCCAGAAAGAGGAAGGTGGTGAAGAAGAAGAAGCCAAAGACCAAGAAGAAGACAAAGAAGGTCACCAAAAAAGCAGCCAAAAAGTCACCAAAGAAGAAGAGGAAGGCCAAGAGCCCAAAGAAAGCCAAAAAACCTGCTGCGGCCAAAAAGGCAAAGAAGCCAAAGAGCCCCAAGAAGGTGAAGAGGGCCAAAGCTAAAAGGACCAAGGCGGCAGCCAAGAAGTGAGGCTTCCCATTGAATCAAAAGGCCCATCTCCTGAGCTTTCACTCGGTGTGGACTAAGATGCATTCAACTAAACTAAGTTTGCTTTACTGAACTTGCTATTTTCTTACATCTCCTATTTTTTCTCTTTTTCTCATCTGTCACAGTCTGTTATAGACTGAACTGCATTGTTGGAAATAAAAAAAAATCTTATTTAAGACGTAAACTGTGATGTAGTCTTTTTTTATTTATATATACTTGCTTAGTGATATAAGAAAGGTGTGTTGTTCAGGTAGAATTATGCAATATTACCATTTTGTCTTAAAAAGTAAACAAAACAGTTTATCAGACTCACTGAGAACAGCTTTTATTTGCCTCAGTTTAGGAGGCTTCCCTGTTGGGTTTAAGATTAGTTTGCTTAATTCTCATAATTAATATTTTTCGGAGTTGCACTTTTTCTGAACTGTTAAACACTAAAAATCAAAAGCGCACGTGAATCAAATGTAAGCAGCAATTTTACTATATTTAACTTTTATTTGTAAAGTAAAGTTCTCATCAATACACCTTCCATTGTAACCTGATATAAAGTCAACCTGTTTTACATTCAGCTGGTAAACTGAAGAAACTACATAAAATAATGTCTGAACCCAACTATCTGCTGCTAAGTAGATTTGAGGAGATTAAAAGTGCGTGTGTGACTCCAAGAAACGCTCCAGTGGCCAAGTGCCAAGAGGTTTATTTTCCAAACACATTGCGCCGTAGTCACAACACTGTCATTCTGTTCATACTGATCTTGACTGTTCCTGATCAAAATCTTTGGCTCATAAGTTGCAATTATTAAAAAAAAGGTTGAGTCGTGTTATCTGAAAATTATGATGAGCTTTAGCTTCATTGCAAAAGATAAAAAAAAGTGGCATGGAGTTTCTTTCTCTTTTTTGCTTTCATTCTTTTAACAAACCAGGCTCATAATTAGACAGCTTTATGTGTGTGAGTAGTGTCTCAAAGTTTACTGTCGCCATCTGCTGGTCACAATTGGGTACAGAAGTGAAGCCTGCAAAGAAAAATCTCAACGGTATGTTGGGATGTCATATATTGTTGAATCCATCAGATAGGTCAAGGACAGAGTTGGGAAGAAGCTTAACACAGGGTTAGCTAATAAAACAACATACTACATTTCAACACATAACAAGAAAATGGAAAGAGTATGACACAATTGCAGACCCACCAAGGCACGGGTGCACACCTAAAATGACTGGCCGAGTAAAGAGTGCATTAATCAGGGAAGCAACAAAGTGGCTCCCATAACTCTGGAGGAGGTACAGATGCAATAAAATCCTAAAACCTGGGCTGGAGGTTCACCTTCCAGCAAGACAACAACCAGACTAACAAAGGAGTCCTTTAGATTAGACATCTGTTTTGCATTGCTTAATGGTGTTAGCCCAGGAGGTTGGATTAGACTTGTAACTGGTGGGTTGCTGGTTTGAATGTTTGTTCCATCTGTCCTCAGACTTGATGAAGCACTGTACAATTGTACGACATTTACCATTTAAAATGGGCCACTCAAAGTCAATACCTAAGTAGAACACTTTACATTACTAACTCAAGATTTGCAGCTGTAGCTGCAACAAGTGAGAGGTGAAGTATTGATTCGAGAATGGGGAGGGGAGGGTTATTGAGTGTACAAGACATATTAATGCAACACTCTTCTCACATCTAAGTGTGAAATATTCTGAAAACCATGTACTGTGTTCTTTCCACATCACAATTATACATAACCTTATGCTGGTACATAAAAAAAAATCACAGTAAAATGCAATAACATTTATTGCTGTATCATGACAGGATGCAGAAATGTTCAAAACGTAGGAAAACTTTTGCAAGGCATGGTAATTTATTGTGCTACTGTGACTGATGGCAAAGTGAGAGAGAGGTCCTCAACTCAGTTTGAATTTTGCTGCTGTGAAGCATCTTTCTGCAACAAAGACAGGGGAATAACAGAAACTTGCCAAACTGGAATGCTTTTCCAAAAGTGTTTGCTAACTCGGTGGGTCATTCCTCACAAACATCTGGAAGTTTACCAGAGCCTCTTGTCTGTACTAAAACAGGAAAACAGGTTAAGACATGAATGCAGGGTGGTGACTCAGAAAGTCACCGGGCTTTCCCAGTGCTGCACGCTCACATGATGTAGACCATTATTTCCCCTTTTCTTGTGTTTGCACATCTACTTTCTGTTCCTTTTTAAATGAGGAAGACAATAAATACTTCTCACAAGGTATAGATAAAAAAATCATTATAAAGTGTTCTAATTCATTTTTTATCCTGCACATAAAGGAGATTTATATCTATTCTCCCTTTATTGTCAAATGTTTGGATTGTTTGAATAACAACCTGTCTGTCCTACAAGGGAGATTTGATTTTACATTAAACCCTTTACATTAAACAGATTGTGTTGACGTCTAAATCACTCTTTTGAGAGAACCATATAAAACAGGAAAGGGCATATCAGCTTAAGGATTCTTCTTCATGTTATTCTGTATCAATTTATTAGTGACAAAAGTTTTATTTAATTGTTTATAATAGTTATATTTCACTGAGCAGAACTTTTCTGTCACAATGAAATTGTAATCCTTTTATTGCTGTGTTGACATCATAGCTGGTAAATCTGCTAAACATGTACAATAGTGATGGGGAGTAGACTTAGTGGTGTTCATTTAACCCTGAGATTTGTTTCCTTTTTAGATAACCTATCTTCTAATTTTGTAATTCTCATGGGATAAATGTTTCAGTTCTGGACAACTAAATGACAAATTGCAAATGTCAGTATAATAAGCAATTCTTAAGTCATAAGATTATTATTGTTTTAAAATGTTATCAAACTTTTGTTTTATAGTATTTTCAGCCTGTAAAAATAAAAAAAAGACCTAAAATGGAAGTGAAAGCTAACCAACTCTGTGTTTCCTGGTAGTCATGTGATTACTTTGGAGGCGGAAACTGAATGAACTTCAATAGAGTTGCCTCAGATTTCACTTCAGTCAGAGGCATCATGAAGTCTGCCCTGACACTTCTTGGTGCTCTTACTTTCTTTCAAATCTGCTGCGCTGGTCCCGTGAGCCGTCCGACCAACTGGCTCAGACAATGCCGGGCCTCCACCAACATTTCCCTCACAGCCATGGAAGTCCTGCCAGGAGGAGGCTGGGACAACCTCCGGAACCTGGACATGGGCCGAGTCATGAACCTCAGCTACTTCCAGTGCCAAACCACCGAGGATGGGCTTTACCTCATTCCAGATGAGGTGTTTGTTATCCCTCAGAAGGAGACAGGCGTGGAGACCAACTCAGAGATAATCAGCTCCTGGCTGGAGCAGAAAAGCACCACATCTCACTCCATAAACGGCGATGTATCATTTCTCTCAATTCTGAATGGAAAGTTTTCCTCTGAGAACACAAGGATGAAATCACATCAGGTCAAGGATTCTTCAACTACAGCCAGAGTACAGGTATTTTGAATATTAAAATACATTCATGTGCTATTATTTGGAAGAAAAACTTTTATAAATATTTAGAGACATCTATGCAAAAGTTTTCAGACCCTTTAATCTTTTGCGCATTTATTTTTGTATTCTTGAAAATTTACTTAATAGGCAAGCTTGTGTGTGATTATGAAGTGAAAAGGAGAATGAACAACAGTCTTTTAAACATTAAATTTTTTCAAATCAAATTCTAAATATGTAGCTGGAATTCATATTTATGCGCTACTTTGGAGAAAGTATGCGCTTAGGAGAAAGTGCACACGTTTGGAGAAAGTGCACACGTTTGGAGAAAGTATGCTTTGGAAGTTATTTTAAATAACTTTGAAATAATTTCAAAGTTATTTGGAATTTCTACCAGATTTGCACAGCTAGATATTGGCACCAATTTTTTTTTAGCTTAAACTCTGTCATATTTGATTTGGGAGCATTTATGAATAGCAAATAACAAGATCTCTGTTAGGTAGATCTCTAGATTTTGTGTTTATCACAAATATTTTGTGATCTAAACTAGTGGTGTCGCAGGTTAATCCTCAAAGGGGAACAACATAAATTAACAATTGCCTGCTTTTCTCTACCAGGCAGTTGTAGAAAACAGTGACATAGTTTGTTACCGGGTAAAAAATACGATTTTTGATTGGCTATACCTGTAATGAGCTATGCAATAATGTCTGTTTTCATTATTGGCACATGGACAAATTTATAGAAATATAAAGGAAAAGTTATATCACAAAATTGAATATAATCTATATTTTAATTCTATCAACAGGTTCGCAACTTCATCTACACCGTCAAAGCTTACCCAGACTTCACATTGGATTCCCGCTTTGCTCAGCAAGTCAAAGACATTGCTGATGCAATTGCAAACAACCAGACCAGGAATGCAGACTATCTCTCAGAGAAGATGGTGCTGGACTATGGAACCCATGTTATCACCAGTGTAGATGCAGGGGCATCTCTGGTGCAGGAAGACTATCTCCGTTCCAGTTATGTGTCAGACAGTTCTTCAGATACCTCCACTGTTAAAGCTCAGGCTGGGTTAAACTTTTTTGACAAACTAAAATTTGATATCAGCAGTCAGTCTAGCCAACAAAGGTCATCACTTCAGACATACCAGTCCAATATTCAGTACTCCCTCATCCAAAGCCACGGGGGCATACCTTTTTATCCTGGAATCACTTTACAGAAGTGGCAAGAAAATACCAGGAATAATCTGGTTGCTATTGATCGTTCTGGGTTCCCCATCCACTACTTTATAAACTCAAATACTTTTCCTGATCTGCCACAACCTACAGTTGGCAAAGTGGCTCGTACAGTGAGTATGGCAATAGATCGCTACTACAAGGTCAACACCCGCCCTGGTTGTGTGGACATTGGTTCCAAGAACTTCAACTTTCAGGCCAATGTTGATGATGATTCATGCGAGGGTCCAGCCACCAACCTTAGTTTTGGAGGAGTCTACCAACAGTGTACAAAACTGACCGAAGATGCAGATCCACTTTGCAAAACTCTTGCCCAGAAAAATATTGCAACAGGTGATTACTCCTGTCGCTCACCTTACTCCCCAACTTTATTACGATCAGAGGTGAGACAGCAGGGTTACACAGAAAATTACTGCTATGATGTTAGCTATGGATGTGGGTTCTTGTGGTTGAAAACTTGTCATCAGAAAAACTGTCAAAATCTTTATCGTGTTCGCTCTGCTCGAATAAATACATACTGGTGCTCTGTCAATGGAAAAGCTCCAGAAAACTCAGGGTTTCTGTTTGGAGGAATCTACGGCGCCTATTTTGAGAACCCGATCACCAAGTCCAAAAGCTGCCCTGCAAACTTCATTCCAGTGAAGTTTCTATCAGATGGCCAAATGATCTGTGTAAGTAATGACTATGAGGCCGGCTCCAGATACTCCGTCCCATTTGGAGGTCTCTTCAGCTGTGAATCTGTTAACCCACTGGCTAACAACCAACGTAGATGCCCTCCCAAATTCAGTCAACACCTCGTCACGGTTAGCGATGGCTGTGAAATTCTTTACTGCGTCCAGTCTGGACTGTTTACAGGGGGTGACCTGAAACCAATCATCCTCCCTCCCTTTACTAAATCTCCTCTTGTGAGCATGCAAGCTACCAACACAGTTATGGTAATGACAGAAGGAGAAAAGAGCTGGGTCAGGGTGGGTCCCACTAAATCATGGAAACTTGTCAAACCTGAGGAAATGTCAGACCTTATTCGAAGGTTCAACCCAGAAATGAATCAGATGTCAAGTGGGGAAAAGGCAGGAGTGGCGTTTGGAGTGATGGGCTTGATAGTGTTTGTGGTCATAGTGGCAGTGATTCTTAGGAGAAGGAGGAGGTACTCTCGACTTAGATCAGGTGGATATCTGGAAATAGCTGATGAGCCAGAGAGGGAAACGACCCATGAGGAGGCGTAAAGAGGCAATCTGATGGCTTTAGATTGGGTAATTTTCCTTTGATTCTTGAAACTATTTTTCACAAATTGAAAGATTTATTTTGCTAAAGACAACATTACTTTTTTGCACATAAAACTTTGCATTATGAATTATGAAACTTAAAAGGGAACTGTATTTGTTTTGCAATGTACAGCGCACACTGATGACAGCAAAACTGACTTTCAAACTTTGTAAAGTACCACTGCTGCCCCCATGTGGCCAAGTGCACATGGCAAATAGCACATTTACTGTATATTATTATTACTCTACTTTGTATGCTTTGAGGCTGTTTAGTTAGACTTTTCTTCGTTAAAAGCTCATAAAAATTATTAAACCAACTCAGGTTCATTTTGATATGTGACATATGTAAATCAGCATAAGAGCTTACTTTTTATATTCTGCCAATAAGACGACTACACTCTTAATGTATGCTTGCTTATTTCACAGCAATAATAAAAATAAAACTAGTAAATGTGTGTGTGTTTCCTGTTGTACTCATTCATGTAAAGTATTTGATCAAATAAAATCTTTATAAAACATCCAAAACAGGGGGAGGCCACATCAATCCCAAAGAAGAAGCTGTTTCTGAGTAATTGATCATATTGAGTTAATATCTGAGTTAATCAGAAGCATGTTTTGTTTAAAGTTTAAAGCTTTTTTTAAAACAAAGTCATATAAAAAGCAATCTCTCACTTCCTCTAATGATCTGATTCAGAGAGGAGGTACTCTGTTTTTTGTGTACAGAAAATGTTTCAAAGCTTTGAGGCTGTATGGAGTAGCATCTAGTGCAGCGTTTCTATAATTTGACCATAGTTCAAGGTCAAAGCCTATTTGTTTCAGTCTCAAATGTGCATATATGTTCCAAAATTGCTTTGAATAAAACAGCATTTAGCAGTGAGGCTTCTGTTTATTTTTATGTCATTAGCTTGATCACTTAAGCCTTGCAAGCACCACACACACTCCTGTCTCAAAACCTACATCTTGGTGTCTCTCTAAAATAACATGTTTAATAAAGCACCAAAACAGTGAAGCTTTAAATAAATCCTTGAAGAACCTTCGGACATTGATCACATGAAAGGAATCACTTAAAAAAGGCTTCAATTATAGAGGCAGCACATAGTAGTTCATTAGACTGACGAGGCCTGCTGCTCAGGCAATTCTTCAAAGTCAAGATAACAAGTAGATGATGGGTCTTCTTTTTGAGAGTTCCTATCGGTGTATAAAACCTTTTGTAAAATGTGTTCTGGTCTTTCGTGACTTCAAGGAGAAAACCCACACACATTCCACAGACATCCACAAATAGACGTGTTTGGGTTTTTTTCTTCCCTTGAGGCTGTGCACAACCAGGGCAGCTCAAAGGTTTTAAACAAACACATATCCAGTCCAACAGACATAAAGCTAAACGGCCTACGGTATACACACACGGCAGCATCTACACACTCAGACACACATTTCCCGGAAAGTCCTTAAAGCAGTGTTGGTCTCCTCTACTGTGACAACACAAAATCTCTCCCTCCCCCACACATCCACATGCCAACGCACATACTGCACACGGTTGGCTGGGATTTACAGAACTGGGTCTTGAGCATGAAAACAAACTTACTCATGCAGAGGAAATGTGTAATTCTGCAGGGAAAGGGACACAGGAAAATAAGGATGGGCAAGAGAGAGCTTTGGATAGATAGTTCAAACATTTGGAAACTCCCTCCTTTTCAATATGCAGAGGACAGAGTGAACACTGAACTCAGCAGGCTTTCAGTACAGCCTGCCAGAGACGCCAAAGCTCTCTGCAGCCGCAACTTCAGGATTATAGCATCTCTGTACTTCATCATTTAATCAAATGTGCCATGAATGGAAAGCTTAAAGAAGAAAACCAGAAGAAGTAGTTTATTCCAAAGAGAAAGTCACCACTTCATCGCTGCTAAGAAAAATATTTGTAGGAACAAAAAAGGAAAAACAAGTCAGTAAGAGGTGAGTGTACATGATTTCTTTGCAACATCTGGCAGAATTACTACAGTTTACAACAGGCTGCTGTGATACTAGGGATTTAAAGCTCATCTAAAACTAAAATCAAACAAATTCTTTAGACGCTCCTTATAACAGAGAGTGTCTTTAACAGCAAATATGTCTCTTTGGCCTCTTTGTATTCTGTCACATTTAGGTAACCATGCAAGGAGAAGGAAACCAGCGGAGAAACTTTGTTCTGTTTGTGTTGAGGTTGTCCGTTACTTTGGGAGTCTGCAGGGTCCTGGGTTGTCGGATTGGCACCGGTCCAGAGTGTGAGAAGGCTCCTTTTGTCCCTGGCCACAACCTGGCAGGGGAGGGTTTTGATGTGGTGCGACTGCGTCGTACAGGGGCGTACGTCATCAATGTCAAAGCTCATCTGGATGACAATCGTACCTGCACACTGTGTCCAAACAGGTTCCAAGGTGGACAGGTGATAACTGTAAAATCTGCAGCTTTAGCTTCTGTTTTCACTTCACTTTAATAAAAATATTAAATTTTTTTCCTCAGTATAACCCAATCATTTGTTTCTCCTCCTTCCACTTTGCTTAGATTCAGAGGCTCCCAGCTGCAGTGTTGGACTGGCGTCTCTTCAGCCGCTGCAGTAAGCAGCTGTCTAGTGCACTCCACCATTCTGTGGACTCCCTGCTTCGTAGCTCCAACTCGCTGGTGAACAACAACTGGGGTTTGGGTTTGAGCCTGGAGAAAATAGGCCAGGCGGTGCTAGGAGGAAGCCGCTCAGATTTGGCCAAGTTTGCACGCTCGCAGCACAGTGTGGACAAAGCTACGTTTGCCATGCATGAAATTAGTTGCTCCTATTACAGGTAAGGTAAAAAAAAAGGTTTACTTTGGTTGAATGCATTGTATTATGCCATACAACAAAGAAACTTAATTGCTCTATAAAACTTTAAATATAGGTTATTCAGTACCAGGTAGCAACTCCACTGATATGTGTCAAATTCAGATTGAAATTTTTGTCAAAGAATCTTAAATTTTCTTTAAGATCCTCTCCAGCTCCATGGGAGTTCTACACCTAATTTACAAGGGGCAGGGTGTGGGGACTCAGGGTGTTTCTTCAAGGGGGTCATAGAAAAAAATTATAAAAGGACAATATCTCATTCTTTAATATATTAACTGAACAACAGAGTGAGAACCACTTGGGCTCTGGAGCGTTAGGTTACAGGCCCTTCATCTTGCAGATGAAAACTGTGATCCTATTTCAATACAGCTGACGGTAAGAGAGTAACAGGTTAATTTATTAATTCATTGTTAGGTAAAACTATGAAGGTTAAACAATAAATTTGGTCTAAAGCACCAATTAGTTATTGTTTCTGTGCTGGTGAGGACTACCATACGAAAAGGATTTACTATTTCATCTTTAGTACAGGGGCCAGGGCCATTTTAAAAGGGACACTGCAAGGTTTGGCTCTCTCTACAATCACCCATTCTCCAAATACTTCTTAATTAGAAAAAGAGAGTGAATTAATGTCATTTTACGTTCTAACCCTTTATCTTCCACCAAATAAGCAGACAATATTTGGAATGGACAGAAGGTTGGACTAATTTATATTTTTAGATAAAAATCTAGCTTAAGTAAATCAGTCAGTCTCACAATTTACATATTCTACATCAAATGTATTTGAAAATGTGTTCCTTACTGTCCTATTGAATAAAATTGATCACAAATATGATGTGGAAAAATTTAAAATTTGTAGTTCTTAGATTATTTGACATCAAAATAATTCAACACAATCCATAAGTAACTAAGAATTAACATTATCAACACACTGTGGTAAATAAAGCTACTGAATTCTCAGAATTTAGACGGAACAAACTCCACATTTGTTTTTTGTTCCTACATCTAATCAAAAAGGGGAGAGGAAGTAAAGAAGGGAACTCAGAAAGTTTCAGAACCACATTTTATCTGTCACCGTTTCACACCAAAAAAGCCACAAGAGGCCAATATAGTACCCTGGCGTTGCTTCCCCTTTGACTTTTCCACGTGCCTATATTTGGTCATGATATCAAACTGTTTGGTGGGTCATTGAACTGATTAGAGAGATGAGGTTGGGTCATTTTATTTATAAAGCACATTTCCAGCAACAAGGCAAAACAAAGTGCTTTACAGTCTGACATAATATCTAAACATTATCTGATAAAACACTTCATTCAAACTGGAAAACTGTCAATTCTGGTTCGGTTGTGTGCATGCTTTTGTATTCCTGGTCTTTGATTTGAGACAACCATACATAATGTGACAACATAATGTGCTCTGATTGGATAATGTGCTGATCAACCATTCAGAAAAAACTTGGAAAAACTAATAGTTATGAAGATGGGCAGTTTTAAAAATTGTTTTTGCAGACTACTTTAACATTGTGACTAAAAACGCTAACAGGTTGTCATAAATAATGCAAGCTTGCAAACTTTCTTTGTTGCAGAAAGATGAACATTACGTTGGTAATTGTCTTACAGCTGAATGCTGCATGCCTTCTGCTTTTGCAGCTATAGGCTGGCCGATCATCCCCACCTGAGCTCGGAGTTCACAAAGCATCTGAGGAGACTCCCACAGAGCTTAAGCACAATCCAGAACAAAGCCCTGTATAGACGCCTCATAGACACCTATGGAACACATTACATACACCAGGTTTTTAGCTTCTTTATTCTTGTACAAATGCATGAAATCCCTCCCACTGCTCAAACAGTCCTGTGCTCAAGTAAAGCTAAATCTACCATTTAAAGTTCTATGTTTCATTTACTTTTTGTTTCTAGGTGCAGCTTGGGGGTAAGGTGAGGCGGATCACTGCTTTCAGGACTTGTCTGGCCACACTGAAGGGCTTCTCGGAGTCAGAGATCAAAAACTGTCTGAATCTTGAGCTCCGCATGGCTCTTGGTTTTCTTCCTGCTAATGCAACTTTCTCCAACAAGTGTGACAATCTTTTCAAGGGTAACATGAGCATGGGTTTCTACCAGGGGTTCATGACGCACAAGATTGAGGTAATAGGAGGAGAGCAGTATTTCCCTGACATTCTCTACCAGCAAGACCCCTCAGAGGCATACCACAGCTGGATGAACAGCCTCCACAACAACCCAGATGTGGTTTCCTACGCCATCTTCCCTCTGCATCATTTGGTGGAGGACAAGCAGATCAGTGAAAATCTAAGAAGCATGGTCACACAGTACATAAATGAGAACCAGCTGGAAGAGGAGCAGCTTGGCCTGAAGAACTGCTCCCCGACTCCCAACTTGGATCATAACTGCTGTCCTTTACGGGCCGGCAGAGGAACTCTAAGTCTGGAAATCCACAGAGCCGCAGGATTGAGGGCTGACACCTTCACAAAAACGGATGCGTACGTGAAGATCTTCTACAGCGGCATGTATGAGGAGACCGAGACTGTGATGGACAACAATGACCCAGTTTGGAACGCCACATATGACTTTGGCTCAGTGGAGTTGGGTCAGGAGTTGAGGTTTGAAGTCTGGGATAGGGACGTTCTTTACAATGACATAGCAGGAATATGCATCATCTATCCCGAGAAAGGAACTCACTCTTTAAGCTGTCAGCTGCGCAAAGGAGTTCTCTACTTTACCTACGCCATCAGCTGCGACGCACATCTGACAGGGTTTAGATGTGGCCGATATTCTCCACATGCTGAGTAAATAAGGGAAGTATTTAGCCTCCCAGTGTTTAGTTCTTCGTTTTTCAGAGTACTTCTAACCTACTGTATGTTCTACATAGTAATTTGCACTAATACAGATGGTAAGAGACATCAGGAATTTCTTATACCATTATCTATTAACACAGTAGCTGTTTTAAGTTGTAAAAGGCTCTATCAGTTAAAGTCTAAGTAAACTCCCTTTGTAATACACAGGAATTTTATGCAGTATCAGAATCCTTTTTCAGTATTTGTACAAAATAAAAATGTTTGACACTCTAACACTCTCCATTCTGCTTGTTTTTTTCTGAGGAGTCTAAATATGATATTTTCTATTCATTGATTGTCTTTATCTTGGCCTTTTTTTAAAAAAACAAAACATGATACTATATTAATCACTAATATGTTTTCTACCTTGTATATCCCCAGGTGTAAAATTTATTGTAAAACATATTCAAAAAAAACACAAATGTTTATTGCTTATGTTATGTATTACATAGCATAAAATAGATTTGTCCAACTGATGTGGATGGCCATCCACTCAACAGAGCATAACTTGACAAATTTGGCCCCCATGTGGCAGGAATGGGAATTACTAAGAAAATAATGAATTTCATTCCTCTTATTTGAGGTCATTTATCACATTTGCAGCCATTCCTATAAGTCAATAACTTTCCTCAGAAAGAAAGCAAACCTTCATTCATTATGATCAACTTACACCAGCTGGTCAGCAGTTCTAGTTTTATTGTCTCCTCTCCTTAACTTCTGCCAACTGCAGATAGAGAAATAATCCTTTGGTCAAGACCTCTCCTTATAGCAATGTTAAAATCACTTTGCAGATCCACAACTATCCGATACCTAAAAACATGGATTTCTTTTCAAACATGTTTTTAGTCTAATTGCATTGAGAATTAGATGGATGCTCAAACTTCGGTACAATTCTTTGTAAAACTATTAATAATGCTTAACCTTTTCACATTGTGTCATGTACAACCAAAGAGAACCTATTTTGTAATAGAACAAAGTATTTTATAACTACAAAGAGAAAAAAACTACAGCTGCACACATTAAATCAAAATGTGTACAGCTGTTTTAAACACCGTTTATAGGATACATAATGTGCTCTACGTGATCTTAAAGCAGAACACCAGGCAAAAACAAACGATACATTTACCGTTGTTCTCAACCCATAGCTGTGGAGTTGATGAAAATGGTAAATGAAACTGGATATGCCGTCAAAATCAGGTTCATCAGGTCCAAATGTGTGAAAAATAAAGATCAAGCTACGGGCTTATTGTTCAGTTTTAAAGTGTAATGTTTATAACTGTATTTACTCTGTGGCAATTTGGTTACAAACTTTTATTGTAGAAAGTCGACTTGAGTGGAATTTAGAAAAAGCATCACGATTTTAAGAACATGGTGAAAAAGAAAAAAATATTCTTCAACAAAATGTTAATGATTCCAAAAAACTGATATTTATTCCAATATTTATAAGAGGTTCAAACATGAACCTGAAAACATACAAAGGACTTAGGAAAGAACTTTTAAGTAACACCTGTATATTTACAATGCATTGGCCCCAAATACAGCACATGAAGAGCTGCCGCGAGAGAGTATCAGAGTCTCTTACCTGAAGGTACTTTTTACATGCAGCATACTTTCAAAATGGTTCTAGTTGAAAACTTTTGGTAAGTGTACTTTAAACAGAAACTTAAACCAAAATATATGAAGGTTTATATATGAATAATTAGGAAAATGACGTGAAATTAAATGATTCATTTTTGCTTCCCTTGTAATACTGAATCCTTTGTGACTTCTACAGCTGGTTATCCCAGCAAAACATGTACAGAGCCTGGAAACACAAAGGTAGTTCACATGTGGGGGAGAAACCAGAGCAGGTCAAATTTGTGATTTAGGCACAGTTACCGTGCTACAGCTTGTTTCAAGGCAGAATATTGTTGGCAGCAGCCTGCCTACAGTCACAAGAGTTCATCAGTTCAGCCGAGTTTCAAGGCCGATGTTCTTCACAGTCCCAGAGAGGCTTTGAGTAAAGACGCCATATCTTCAGGAATGCTTCCTTCATTATCTATAGAAAAATTCATAAGCAATTCAGCAACCCACAAATTAAGAGAGTACATAATAAATGTACACATCTCTTTATCAAATATTTTTTTCACACCATATTGGTGAAAATATTGTCGTAATGGTGAGAAAAACTAAAATTTTATGTCAAAGCCTCTGGTGTTATCACAAATTACAGTCTTGCTTATTCTAAAAAGTGCATTCTCTTTAACTGTTGCATTGCAGTATTAGAAACAGAGAGCAATGACATCATTTATTTGCATAATCTATTGAGTCCCTTACCTTGGTCAGCAGCAGTCATGTCCTGTTCCAGCTTTAGCTTCTTGTGACCGAGCTGCAGGATGCAATCCTCTATGCTGTCCTTACTTATTAGCTTTATCACCTGCACAGTCCTGCCAGTTACACAGATGTAAATCACCCAATAAATAAATTCTTCTTCTTCAGTAACTGTGTTGATATACAATCAGAGAGAAACAATAAGCCGATGTGTCATTCTAACCTGGTCTGGCCCACGCGGTGACATCTGTCCTCTGCCTGTTTGTCGTTGTAGGGATTGTAGTCGATGTCGTGCAGGATGACGACGTTAGCAGAGGTGAGGTTGATGCCGAGCCCTCCAGCACGCGTCGATAACAGGAACACGAATATGTCTGGGTCTGTGTTGTACTCATCAATCAACACAATCCTGCAGGAGAGAAATTATGAGAAGTTAGAAGATACTGCAGTGTTTAGAAGAAAATCTTAGTGCAGGGATTTATTTAGCAAAATAACATGCAATAACATCCTGCATGTTTGTCTTCATTAGATACATTTTTCAACAACAAACTAGAAAGTTACTTTGAAGTTAACTTAGGTGTTAACACCGATTCTAAAAATTATGCATCTTTTAAAAGACTTGAGTCTTTGGTCCACAGTATTTTTTTTCCAACCCTAAAAATAAACTTGGCTTATATGAAGCTGAAAAGGCCGATATTGAACTTAGTATTATGAAAAATAATGAAACTATAAAAAGAAGACTATTATTAGCACCCATACAGTTAGAGCATCCACAGCTTCTTTAACATTTCAGCCAGTCTTGATGGTTTCAATGCCACGCTGCAACGATGCACTAATTTATGCAAAATGATTCTGAAGCAATAGGCTGTTTAACATTAAATAGATAATTTGGATTTTCATACCACGTAAATTCTAATAATCAAAAATAACAAAAAATATAAACACTGTATTATGACTTTATAAAAACAAAAGTTTCACTCTACTGAATTTAAATTTTCCCATTATGTTCTAATATCTTGAGATGCACCTGCAGCAGAGATATTGCGTGATTATCAGTGGAGAGCATTGAGGCTTCCATGTGTAGAATTTTATCAAGTACTTTTGATTATATAACATATTTGTTGAGGTGAAAATAAGATGTTTTGAAGAGGCTTTTAGTGGATAGTTCTTGTAGTACGATGTTAATAGTATTTGGATTGAAGAGGGCGAGGTCGGTGTGTGGAAATACACCGAAACTGCGGCACCACAAGGTCAATCACTGAATGTTCTTCTGATAAAATTCATGGGGGAGAATAACAACTTATCACACAGCGCAGAGAGTCTTTGCCACTGTGTGTTTCTCAGAATAGTGCGAGTCTCATATGTCAATAAGTACTGACATATGAACAGAGGTCCAGTGAGAGGTTAGGTCACCATGTTTTTTCAACCAATCATTCCAACTTTCTGGTATAGAAGTTGTATGGCTGGTTTACAACTTTTATACACATTTCTTATACTCATCAGCTTCATATGCTGGTCACAGAAGATGAGTTATCAGTATGAAAACATAAACAAATATCCCTGACCTGTCAGCGATAGGAGTGGATCCATCCAGTCTGACGTAACGATGCTGTAGATGCTTCAGGAGAACTTCCACAATGTCCAACATCATGGTAAACTGACTGAACAGCACCACTCTGTCTCCCTGCAGAATGAGAGAACAGCTCAAATCTTCAGTGTAAGTAAAGATTAAATGTTCTCGGTTATGCGTCACAAAGGCAGTTCAGCAGTAGAGACCTGGCTTTTTAGAGAGGCCAGCAGCTCTTTTAGGTGGAGGAATTTCCCAGAGTCGAGAAGGAGGCTGGTGTCGAGCTTGAAGGAGCTGATGGAGGAGTACTGCTGACACAGACGATGGAGCTCAAAATCTGACATCACCTCCATGTCTTCCTGAATCAGAGCAGCACTGGCATCGTGGTGGGTTGGCTCCTGAGGAGAAAGACAGAAAACAACAAGGGGGGGAAAACAAGATGTTACAAAATGAAACGTTACAAACATTACAACAGCAGAACTATTTAAGGTTCATAGTTTTAGTTTTAAGCAGAAAAAGAATCAAACGTGAGCTCAAGACCTTGAGCATAAGTTGGCTCATAGCCTTAAGCTTTTCTGTGGTGTAGTATTGTCTGTGAAGAAGAGGATGGTTGGCCATCTTCCTCAGATGCATCATCACATTGCACAGCTCGCGCTCTAAAAGAGAAGAGATGTTTGTAGTTCATTATGTTGTTAAGACACACAGCAGGGAGCCTGCAGTTGAAATTAGTCTTACTCTCTCCAACAGTGGTACTCTTTAGTTTCTTCAGCAGTGCTTCATAGAGAACCTGCTGTTTCTCACTCATGGAGCAGAACTCGATCTTTTCTTCTTTGGCCGGGAGCTGCTTCAGAACCTGGAAGCATGAACACAGCAATGTGTATATGTTTCTTTATAATCCAGTTCCAGGTTAAGACACAAAAGGAGAGTGCACTTCTTTAGGATAAGAGTGGAAATAAAAAGTAAGTAATTTTATGTTTTAGGAGAAGCAAATATTTTAATTCCCTTTTTTTGCTTCATCAAAAATAGAGCTGATGCTTATTAAGCAAATCAAAACTACATAACTCCAACCATATTCACTATGTGAATTAAAGCAGCGCATCTCAGAATTTTGCAATGCTGATGATTGCAATATATGACTATTTTCTTCTTTCCTATCTTTCTCTTCTAAGGGAACTATATATTGTTGCCTTATTGTAGAACCACCATCAACACTTTTACAATTTAATAAGAATCAAAACAAAGGTCAGATCCTATTGGCCAATAGGAGCACATGACGCATCCATATTAACAAACTCATTTAAATTACCAGCCCTCTTCTACAGCTTCATCCATACACTATAGTGATTGCATACAATCACATGGAGTTTCCTTAACGTGTGTTAAATATGCGTCACTTCTCCGAACGAACTCACCTCATTTTTGATTCGCCGCAAGATAAAAGGTTTCATGATGAGTTTGGCTTGAGTAATTCGATCCCTCTCAAATCGACTTTGTTCCTCGTGAGATTTCTAATGAGAAAAAGAAAAAAATTAGTCAAATTTCATAAAACTATTTGACTATAAATTCTACATTTAAACCAGTAGCTGGTATAAGAAGTCCTTACAGCTGAACAATACAATGTGACAAGTAAAACCAGACGCTCTTCATCACTGTGTCCATCATCATCACATTGGTTACTTAACAGGGAAATGTCTGCAAATGTCTTTCCTGGACAGCTAAAGAAACAAAACTGGAAAAATACCAAGCATGCATACCGACACTGACCATAGAAAACATCTTGGACAGCTGCATTGTGGAGCTGGAGAACATGGTAGGCATTATGAAATTCAACAGCGACATCAGCTCTAACAGATTGTTTTGTAAAGGAGTTCCTGTCAGCAGGAGGCGATGCTCAGCCTGCAGGCAAACACAGACCATTAAACCGGATTTCTTTGGTAAGAAATGTAAACTCCATAAAACAGAGGAAGAACTCAAACATCAACTTACATTAATGGCCATTAGGTGGCGGTAGCGCAGAGTGTTCATGTTCTTTAACATGTGGCCTTCATCAAAGATGGCATATTTGATAGGCAGCTTACGGAAAAGAGATCGATCACTGTCATTCCCTATGGCCAAGTTATACCTGCGAATGACAAACAGCAAGAAACAGTTAGAAGGAGAATCATGTTTAACCCAACAGCAGCGATTTCCATTGAGCCTCAAAGTGTTTGCTTACGTTGTCACAATCACGTTAAAGTGGACTTCCCCATTCAGGATGTCATGTTTGAGGTAGCGTCGCTCTTCCACAGATCCTATAGAAAAGAACAACAAACAATGATTTTCAGAGGGAAAATGCATCAAATATATATATATATGGAATATTAGCACAGTACTATGATGCAGCATATAAGAAATAAAAGGATTTATTTATATTGAAACAGCATATATGACAAATATGATTTTACTTCTGTGGCTTACCATAATAAATAAGAACTTCAAGAGCTGGACACCACAGCCTCAGCTCTCTAACCCAGTTATCTAAAAGAGGGAGATAAACAATACAAGCAAAATAAATCACAGCCTAGTAATTATGTTTCTGAGGCAATGCATGAGAAAACAAGATATTTAAAACTGATATTTATGATTTTAGAAACTGTATGAGAAAATGTTGCATTTTATGTGTGAAGGTCCTATACCCAGTGTGGAGGAAGGCACAGTGATGAGATGAGGACCTTCTATTCCGTTCTCATACAGCTGAGCAAGAAATGCTATAGCCTGGATGGTTTTCCCTAAACCCTGAGAAAAAGAAATGTGAACAGGAAATGGACGTGGTGAGAAAAATATACAGAAATACAAATGTAGCAACATAAACACCAACGATCTTTATAATTGTAAATAAGTTTTTCTTTTCAGATGAGTTTACATCTGGGTAATAAACACACCTGTATGTGCTTTAGAGGGATCTCAGTGTCAGTCATTAATTGGGATAGATTTGGTAAGACTTTGTGCACCATATCTAGTATCTTATAATTCTGTAGATCTTTTCAGAGACAACATTCAATCAAAAGTTTTATCAAAAAATAATGTGGGAAAAGTAAAACAAAATAAGAAAATTGCATAAAAAAACTAGATGTTAAACACTTTTTTTTTTTGTCTTAGAACATTCATTGTGAAAACAAAACCAGTGATTAGTCCTTGACTTATCAATCTTGGTTATCGTTGATCACAACCAAAACAACCTGACTGGTGTTTGTTTAGTCTGCCCAGGCTCTCCTTGTGAGGAGAAACCAGCAAAGCTGGGCAGGAGGTCATCTTGACATAAATGTTACTTTCCAAAGGTCGACAGTGTAAAAGATCTAAACAAGTTTGTTCCATTGTTGGTTATTTCAACACAAATACTGCTATGACACTACATTAAATCCAACAAGTGTTTCCATACCATTTCATCAGCAAGGATGCCGCTCAGTTTGTGTTCATTCAGAAGCATCAGCCACTTTACGCCAATCAGCTGATACGGTTTGAGCTGCAACCTGAAAGGGAAACAATGAGTAAGAACAGTAAATAAAACTAATTTCTTTACTCATTAAAATATAGCCAATCCAAATTCATAAGGCAGCTTAAACTACAGAGTATTTTTACAAGCTTTTCAACAAAGTCAAGTTTAATTTGCTGCTGCTGCAACGTTTTAGAAATCGTTCCCACATCTTTTGGTTTCTTTTATTGTAGGACTAAATATCTAATCCTCTTTTACAACAGTCTCTGACAGAAAACTGATTTGTTTTCTTTTGTACAAGCATTTTAGATGAAAAATAAAGTAAAAAGAAAAACAAAAAAATCTTTACTATAAGCTCAAGCCTACACTCGTCCTGCATGGCTTAAAGACACGGGCCACTTGGCACAAACGGGTTCAACAATTTTAGTAAATTAAAGGTCAGTAGTGAATTTTACTTACTGGCTGTTAAGTAAACTGGGCTGTTTTGTGGAGCCAGTCCCACTCTCCATCACCTCTGTGACCCGTTGCACCATTTTTGTGGAAATGGTTTGACATTTAGACATGAGTCCAAGGATGACCTTCCTCTCTTTGAGGACGACCTTGCAGCCGTGCATCAAATCGTCGGAAAGTCCGTTTCCCTTGTGGAAGACGTCCCACTGAGCAGGAAGACAATTATTTAATGGCTTGCACATTATAGAGTGTATGCATGCTGTGCTTAATTTATTCATAAACAGTTCATACTTTAAAAAATATTTAAAGTGGAGAAAGATTTACAAAAATAAAAGTTACTGGTTTTTAAAAAAAGGCATTCTGGAACTTAAAACTCAGAGAAAACGTCAAACACTAAATGGATGAGTTTTGTTTTTCTAAAATATTTCTCCACACAACATATGTATTGTTTCACTAGGTTTGCACTGCAAAATCAATGACTTAGCTACATTAATAGAAAGAAGGAACCATTAATGTAGAATATATACAAGTATGAAGTTTAATATACTTAAAACTTACAAAAATAAAAACGAAGATGCACTTTATTGTGTAAAGCCTACAAACTGGCACATACAAGTAATAGGTCAAAGTATTTCCAAATTAATTTGATTCATGCTGAATTATTATGTGCAAGTTATATGTGATTTCTGTAAGAATCAACCAAATATAAATCTCACCAGGGATTCCCAGCTGTCAAAGGGTCTCAGTTCCACGATCCTCTGGGCCTTTTTAACAGAACAGCCAGAAATCAGCGACAGTTCGTCTATTGATGCGTCCTGGAAAAACGCAAGTATTTCATCTTTCAGATCCTTCTTGACATTGATATTCTCCAGCTCGTCGTCAGAATCCTCAAACTCGCTTGTTAGTACGTCCTCTTCATCATCAGAACTGACTTGTTCTTCAGTAGCTCGGGCCTTCTTCTTTCTCTCCTCCGCCTGCTTCTTTGCGAGTCCCGTGTTGCTAGAAAACTTGGACAAAACCTTGGAGGCTGAGGAGGAAGGCGAAGGCTTCGAGGTGGATGAGGTAGAGGTTTGGATACGAGAGCATGATAAAAACGAAATCTGTGAGTGCATATTATGAATGCTACGATTAACTTTGGAGACTTTTGTGTCCTCCAGCTCCAACTCGTCTTCACTGTCCTTTGTATCATCTGTATTGTTCCCATCTGCTTTATCAACATTTCTCTGGTCGTCAGGATCCCCATGATGTGCTTCTCTTTTTCTTTCAATAGACTTCTGAACCTTTGAGTCTTTGTAATCTCTGATTGGCTTCTGTTTCCTTCTTGGTTTTTCTGAATTATCAGAGTCAGCACAACTATTTTCTGTCAAAAGAAATAGATTGTTCACCAACACATTCTGATTACAAGAAATTAATGAAGAAAAAAAATTATATTTAGTTTCAGTCAAAAAGTATTCTCTGCACCTGTATCATCTGTACTCATCCCATCAGTTTCACTGCTGTCCTCTGAGTAGTCCCTGGTTGATTCAGTGTTGCCCTTTGATTTCTGCTCTTTTGGAACAACCAAGCTGGTACTACTATTATCTATCAATTCAATAAACAAGAAAGCTTCAGTCAATCAAGAAATTACTGCTAAATATCAAAATTATAAAAAGGTAAAAATTCGGTTAGATCCAATTAGATGGATTCATACTTGATTCTGAGAACATCTGAAGAACCTGCAGAGCTTCTTCCACATCCCAGTTGTGCTCCTGAAGCACCATCCTCAACTCCTAGACCAGCAAAATCATCAGAAATATAACAATAATAATAATCTTTCAGTTTCTCTCTTTTTTTTTAAAAACCATTTTACTTTCAGACAATTACCTAACGCATTCATTCACTTGACCTTATGTGACCAACTAAAGATGAATTTAAACTAAAAAGAGACCTAAATTGACTTCAGTTTAAACAGCTAAACTACGTCATATTTGCTGTGTGTCTTCACCTCCTTGTCCTGGTCCGGAAACCTTTTCTGGAGTTTTCTCACCATGGCCTCCTGCTTTTCCCAGTTTGGTTCTTCCCCTTCGCCCTCTTCATCAGAGACCTATACAACGAAATTATGCCAAAAGTCCAAAACCTTACAATCTACATTCGGTTCTTAAAGGTAATCAAAAGCTGTCATGTTCTTACCAACGACAGTTTCTGTTTTTTACTCAGTTGAATATCACCACTGTCCTGAGAACAGCTGGATCCATCCTGCTTTCTCTTCTTGCCATTACTTGGAGCTGAGAGGACAAACAGGAAGTGGAAGAGGAAGTGGAGAGGAAGTGATCTCAACAGAGGTAAAAGGTTTGACCAAACAGTTTGTCATCAGAAGCCTTTAGGCAGGTTTCTACTTTGACCTTTTCTGAATTTAAAATATTTGATCTAATGCTTTTTATGAATCTTCATCAAAATATTTTCACTAAAAATATTTGTGATTTCTGTTTAAAATTTGATTTTAAAGAAAAAGTGAAAAGTATTTACCTTCTTTGTCTCCAAATTTTAAAAGGCAGATAGCTATAGCACCCTCCAACGTGCTGGTATTCTCAGAGACCTAAAAGCATCAGAAAATCAGAGAGCTGAACAAATCAAAATCAATTATTTTCTTCCGCAAAACTAAATTACAGCAGCATGAAATTACAACAATTTTGATTATAGAAGTTGTGTCTTCATGTTGCTCTGGAAACAAATAAAGATACATTTCGAAAAGAGAGTAATATTAAAACAGTTACAGCAACATTCTCATGTTGTTATTTATTATTGTAATTTCATAAAATGACTTTGTTAAGTCAGTTATATATGCAACCACTGGTTTAAATAATGAGAAGTGTGAATGAGAGAGAGTGAACATCATGACAGAAGAAGACAATATGGAGAATAAAACGTGAATCTTTTGTTTTTATTTTTGCTTTACTGAACCTAAAATAAAAATTAACCTCAAGCATTTTCAGTAAATAAATACCAGCTGGACCCAGTCTCACCTCTGTCACTTCGGCTCTTGATAGTTGAGGAAACAATTCCAGTAGTTTGTTTATCTTCTCATCCATATCCTCATCCTCCTCATCTGTATGAAGTGGGGCTACATCTTTTGGTAGCTTCTGACTTGAGCTTCTAGACTCAGAAACATCTCTGTCAGCCAATAATCAGTTATGTCAGAGTAATAAAATGCAACATGTTAAGTTCATTTGAGTTTACAGGGAACCACATACTTGTTCTTTGTGGTTATTTGTATTTTTGTGTTTGGCTCGGCAAGGACATCATCTTCGTCCAAATCCATAGAAATGACTTCTTCAAAGACCACACCTCGTGCGTGGGACTTTTGCGTGGCTTTAAATGATTTCATCTGAGCTGAAAAACAAACAGTCACGTTGGCATCTAGTCAGTGCATGAGAAAAGTTTTTATCTAAAATGTATTGCCACTCACAGGCGGAGATTACATTTAAGATAACCTCTCGTGTAGCATCAGTGCTGATATTAATCTTAACTGTAACTGCATGTTTGTTGAAAAAAACATGATTTCACTCAGACAATCCAACATGTGCTTAGATGCATTTTAATCACCTCTCTGCTTTGCAACGTGAGAACCGCATGTACTTATACTCACGTTGAAAATATTGCAATATATCTTTTTACCTGTGACACTAGGATTATTCGTCACAAAGTCAAGCATTTCCAATGTTGGCTAACAACAATGCATGCTAGTTTGCTGCTAGTTACCTGGCTTGTTCTCCTTTTCAGAATCCGGACTTTTGGACACGCAGCCTGGATCTTTGTTGGCTCCCTTCTTCTCGAATCGAAAGCGGTCTAGATTGAACATACTCGTTTCAGGTACTCTTATATGCCTGTATCGGAAAGCGGTAGCCCTTTGTCTACTTTTACTTAGCCAGTATGTTCTCTCTTGCGTCTAGCGCATCATCATCTACGTCCCCGTTAGCTAACGCGACGATCCAGCTAGCTAGCGCCAGGTGTTAGCGTACGGGCCAGGAAGAAAATTGAGCGCAGACGGCGAGTTTTGAGCTTTGTCACTGCTCTGTTTTTGACCGCAGCGCTTTCAAACCAAATTATAAGTATCACACTTCATAAAAAACGCAACTAAACAAATTAAATACGTGAATAATCTGTGCTCCACAAGCAGAAAAGCCGGTTTCCCGCTTAGTCAGGCAGCTAGTAGGAACTGGTGATTGGTCAGCAACAGAAGTGGGCGGGAATTAAACCATTGGGTCAAGATAGTGCTCTACATGGTACTTCCGTTTTGCGTCCCTGCATGGATAAGCGTGTTAGATAATGGGTGGATGGATATGGAACATTTCTCCAAATCAAATATGGGTAAAGTGTTTCCAATGACAAAAGGCATTGTTTACTGTACGTTCACTTGAATCCTAAATGGTACAAAAGCCTCAGTAGATAGAAAAATAACAGAAGAATCAAGCTTGTGTTCCATCAAGATGTTTCGTTTCATATAAACTAGGTGTGTGTCTATGCCTTATATAGTTTCAGTTAATTAAAAAATATTTATTCTTAATTTAGTGAAGTTACTTACAGTAGGCATAGTGTCCAGAAGTTTTTAATGAAGTAGGATTTGCTATAGTTAATAAAACTACTCGACCTTAAAGTAAATTTTTTCCCAAGATTTTCTCAAATAAAAGTAATTAAGTCAATGTGAGTAGTTTACTGCCCACAATAATAGCAATAATTCACTTGTTGATTTGCAACAGGTCTGATGAATGAAATGTGTCCATCAGATGGCGGTAAACTACCAAAATAGTCTGTTATCCATTCTCTGTTCAAACAAAAGAGGGCAGCAGATTCAACAGGATATGATAGATTTTACTTCCAAAAATGTGAACTACTGTTTTAAACCATGCTTCACTAACTGATGAAAGTTGTTAAAGAAAATTATAAAGATTTTAGGTATTCTTTTAAACAAAATTGACCTATGCAGTGTATATGTTGTAGGTCCTAATAACTTCCTCCTATTCTGTCATTCCAAGAAACTGAGTCAATTATGTTAATTTAGCAGCAGCTCATAAAGAACATATTTTAAACTGTTCAAACTACACCACAGTGGCAAAAATATCTAAAGCTAACATGAAACTGAATGAACACAGAAATTGTTGTGATGTGCAGAGATGAGGACTAGAAAAATTGTATATTTATTGAAGGGATGGTAGCAGCTACTATATAACTATTTAATATGGTATATAAGCTTGTACTTTAAGTTAGTATGAGCTTAACACATTTAACACAGTTCTGTTGAATGTCAGTTATAGATTTAATTTCTCTGATGTGACTTTCCAAAGTTACTATTCAGCAGGCCAAAGTTAAAACCCAGCCCCCACAAAAATTGGACAAATGCACATGCAAATGCATAATTACATACTGATTGATTACGTCAAAACCTGACATTAAATTATCATTCGTATTTCTAGGTGCTTTTGATTCAATATGGTTTGTCTCTATTTTGGTGTCTCAATTTTTGAATCTTGCTTAAACCATCCATTGCTGTAAATTATCTGAAAATAAGTGAAATATGCAAACATTTTTCTCCACATTGAAGTGACCACTCCATCAGCCACTGATGTTAGTACAGTGGCTGAATGATGATGATTAGGTTGGGCCTTTTCATTGGAACATTGCAGCAGCCACTACAGCCCCTTTCTGCCGCCTTACTGTCGCCCTAACCATTGTCATGGAGACCATGTAAGTTATAGCATAGCGTGTGTGTATATGTGAGCATGTATGTGTGGTAGAGCTCAGGCCCGGACACAATAGGCGGACTGACACAGAGTCTGATAGGGGTCATGACCCCTCGCAGCGGGAAGCTCAAACTGTGGCTCCTTCCTTCTCCTCTGTCTCCCAATCAAGTCCTGTGTGGGTGTATGTATTTGTGTCTTACCTCTAATTTATGATAAAGTTTTTTTTTTGCTTTGTTTTGTTTTCAAGCAAACTTTTTAAACTTTGTTAGATCAAGTTTGTTTTAAACTGTATTCCTGTGTGTTTAGACAAACACAAAGACATGCAACCGTGTGTGCAGCATCTCAGATAGATAAATCGCAAGGTTGTCCTAAAGCTGTCACAGGCTATTACCATGCACAAACAGACACAGATATTCACAAATACATAATATAGTACAGTGGCCATGTTTGTGGATGTTCTTGCTGGTCATATAAGAAAATAAAAGCAGCAAGGTAGTAAATTAGAAGTGAATTAGAAAGTAATTTCTTGCGGCTTTCGAAAATGTGTGTTAGCAGAACTTTGTCACCCAATGCGTTTACATATTCATAAAAATACTTTCATATGAAATAAGCATACATGCTGCATCTACTATCGCCCCCAAATAAGTGCATTGTCCCTAAATGCACTAATTTGGGTTCAATAGGAGATGCAGCATGTATGCTTATTTCTCATACTGTATGTCTAGAAGGGGTGGTTTTATCCAGGCAACATGCAAACAGGTTGCAAGTGCAAACCTAAATTATTTAATGTAATGTTTGTAATATTACATGTTAGACTTAGTTTTACACATAACAATAGGCATGTCTGTTTATGTGTGAATTTATAAATGGGACCCATCTATGGTGCCCTAGTGGTGTCGTCACAGTGTCTGTCACCATTCAGCCGCCATGGCGCCCAACTTGGCCGAGACCCGACGGCGGCAGGGAGCACCTTGTTGCCGTGGTAACATGTCTGGGATGCAACACCCCTCCTATCCTAAGAAATGCACACATTCAAAAACTCAGAAATAGTTTCCCTAAGGATAAGTAGTGTTTCATGTTAAAAACTAACAACTAACTCTTGAGTGGCCAAAAACAGACAAGGAATTTCATGTTCATGTCAGATCTGGTTAAGTCTTCCATTATTCTTGGTTCCTCTAGGACCTCAGATGTGAAATAATGTCTGGTAGTATTCTACATCATTTAGTCAGAATTAGATTTGTTTTCCTTGGGAATCTGTGCTAAGCACAACCAACTCATTCTTCAGCTCTGAACTTCAGATTTTCAGCAGGCAAAATTATACCAAAGGCATGACCACATTCTAATGGTTAACTGAAGCAATTATGTTCTCAAAATGATGAATAGTTAAATTTGTTTCCATTCATATTGGTAACTAAGAAGATTATTTCTCTTCTAACTTATACCCAGTTTTCCATGTTTAACCAGTCTCAACTACTTTTTGGAAACAGAACTTTTTTAACTGTACATTGTACAACATTTCATTGACCTTTTCAAAGATGTATAGAACCAGTTTGCAGGAAAAAAATGCTTAATTTCAACTTCAATACCTGGACAGATTAAAGTACAAGTTCAAAGGGGTTTAACTATTTTTTTTGTCATTAAAGCAATTAATATTGTTCTGACTGCTTTTTGACGAAGCACAGTTATAGGGTTCACTATTGAAAGTTGCTCTTTGTCCCTCTGGCCTTGCAGACATTTAAGTCCCAAGCACCGGCATGAGGAAGGCACGATCACAATGATCACAAAGAAGAAGATATGTAAAGAGAAATGACCAAGAGCAAATCAGTGAGGCATGAGTATGGAAGCACGTCGATCTGACAGAGACTGCAAGTAAATGAGGAGTACAAGTTCAGTGAATCAGTGAAAAGATTCCAGATCAACTGAATTTGGAACAGCTGAGGGGGAGCTTAAACTGGGGCAAAGAGGTAGAAGGACTAGAAATGACAGAGATTACACAAACACTACAAAGACAAACAGAGGAAAGTCAATGTTTGAGGGAAGTCCCTGAACAAGATAACCACTGAAAAATATAAATGTGCATAAAGGACATAAAGGCAATAAAAACAAAAAACAAAATACTAGAATGCAAAATTCCACCAAAATGGGACAGTAAATTTCATTTCATGACATAGCTGCTTTACTTAATAGGCATGTTCTAGAGCAAGGGTGTACATTTTTATTTTGGGTCATATCATGATCACCAAGGGCTACTTCTGACAGCTTGTACTGATAAAATTGCCTGTTAACAAATTGGCTGTCTCTGTATTCGGTAAGTACTTCTTCAAAATGAAATAATATAGAACATCTTTTCACATTGAGGTAATTTTGCAGTATACAGGAAAAAAAATATTTTGATTTGATTGGTAAGATAATATTTAAACATGCAAGCATTATCTTGAAAGTCTTATAGTCTAAAGTCTTTCTCATTTTGATGAGTGGCTAAGAGACAAGGGTCTTTGTCTCAGAAAAAAAAATATCATACAACACTAAAACAAGTTATCACAGATTACTAATTAAACATTCTCAGACACTGATCAAAGTAAACAAAAGTAAAATATGAATTAAGAAAGATGCTCTTATGATATTTGTAGGAACTGTTCGCGTGACATATGGGACTTCTTTTACTATGAATCAATACACTCAAATACTAGTAAAATATTAAGTATGGGGTTATACTATAGACTTATTTATTGTAAAATGTTTTGCACATTTTTATTTGTACTGCCAAAAAGTGTGAAAGGCACTGTATCCAAAATAATCTACCTTTATAACCTTCAGGATGATTGCATTAAGACACACCTCTTGGAAAGCTGCTGTCGGAAAACGTATCAACCACTCATTTGACTTCTTTTGTGGAGCTTTTGTTTAGTCATCACTCATGTATCTACTCTTTCTGTCTGCATGCAAAAAGCAACAGCAGCAGGGGAGAATTCCCGTGTTGCTGGAGGTGATGGCACAGAGCAGCCGAGACAACCCACCAATCCTGAGAGAGACAAAGACTGATCCTACTGGCTGCCTTACAGAACATCAGTCAAACTGAGCTTTGTTAGCGCTGCATTCCTTCATGCTGTCCTCCTGTTTTCACTCCTTAATCAAAAAAGGTTAATTACTTTTTTATCTCAGAACCTCCTCAAGTTTGCTTCATGAAGTAAAATGCTCCTTCTCCCATCTCCCTATTTATTGTAATGGGAACATATTAATTAAGGGGCGTCACTATTAAAAAAGTTGCTGAATTTCTGAATAGTAGTGTTTTCAATTAAAGGAGAAATTATTGCAATTATTTGGCGTTTTTCACACAATCTCAGTGTTTTAATTAGGAAGGAAAGAGACACTCAAATAGACAGGAGGACAATGACTGATCCCCAGGCTGCCTAAAAAACATTATTCAAACACAACAAGGTTGACTGTGTGTGTCTTTGCAATTTTCGCCAGAAATTATGCTAATTACATATTTGTCAGGCATATAATATGTTGTGTGATTTATTATTCTACTTTGCAAACTGATGAGGGTTTGTTTGGCAGAATCATACTTAAACTATGTTTAACCCTTTATATCCTACCATTTAGATCCTACCATCTAAAGGGTTAAACTATGCTTTATATGTTCAGGTTGAGCATTTTCTTGTGTTTGATTTCATGTTGTCATTTTAAATCAGTCCACTTCGACTTTATTCATGTTCACCAGTTAGCTGCAGCCCTGTAAATAAATTCTGCTAGTATAATTACTTTTAATTTGATGTGGTTCAATGATAGCAAACCCTTCATATCTCTTAATTTGGCATTTGCTTTGAATAAGAGTACTTTAATGCTCTTGCAGGCTAATATCTAACACTAATTATCATCCATTTCCATAAGGATTCATATGGGGAATCCAAGAAAGAAACTGTTGCTCTGTCTGGGGAGAACGCGTCGGCAGTTTTAGCAGAAGTTTGATTGACATGATGATACCCACCCACTTTCGAAGAGGTACCTCTGCTCAAAGGAAAACAACCAGGACTGGAGTACAATAGGGCCTGGCTAAAGGGGGCCAATCTGGGCCTTTCAGTGGAAAAAGCCTTTGAGTGTTAGAATGGGAAAGAAACTGGATTCTGGACTGGATGACTTTGAACATGCCATTGTTGTTGGTGTCAGACATGGTGGTCTGAGTGTACCAAGAAAAAGCTGATATATTGAGATTTTCATTCTCAAACATCTTTTTGGGTTATATAGATTAGTCTGAAAGAGAGAGAAAAAAAACTGAGAGCAGTAATTGTGAAACACAAACACCTTGTTAGTATCAGACATGATTAGGACGAGTGGGCTACGCATCAAAAAGGCAACAAATGCTCAAATAACCACACATTACAGTCACATTTTGTGGAAAACTATTGACATGGTGATGGTGGTGTAATGGTGGGTTGATCCTTCCTTGGTACACTTTAGGCCTATAAGCTCTAATTCAGCATAATTTAAAAACTACAGCTTACCCAAGTGTATTTGCTAACGATGTCCTTCCCTTTATGACTATAGAGAACCAGATTTTCTGATGGCTCCAGTAAAATAATGCACGTCCTCACAAAGCATAAAGAATCCCCAACAGTGAATGCCAGTGGCCTCCAGAGTCACCAAATCGCAATTCAACAGAGCACCTTTGGTATGAGGTGATAACTGGAGATTAACAGCAAATTGGCTGAAATGTTGTCATGCAAATCTATGTTTCTGCCACTTATATGAGTTTTTTTTCCCAAAGAACTTAGGCCTTTCTGAAAGCAACATGCCAAAGTAACATTTGTATGCATACAAGGTCATCCAGAGGGAAGTAAGTTTGGGGGCAAAGAAAACTGAAAAACTCTCCAGTATTAGAAGAGTTATGACAGCTAAGAAGGTGTGAGGAAGTTTAGAAGGATTAGATGGGAATGTCAGCACAAGATCAGCTCCCCTGCTGGTCGACACCAGCTGGGGGTCAGACTCCTCAGAGACCCCAGTGCGTCTAAATACGTGTGTTCGACAAGGTTCGGGAAGGAGTGTGTGTGCATTTTTACTATGCATCATAACCATGTTTATGTCTGTGTGAAAGTTAGGGGCCATTGGCTGTTTCCCTTTTCTAGGAGGAGGGAGGTTATTGGTATGACATCGTCAGCTGTGTTGAATTGTGGGAGAAAAAGAACTGACGCGACGGGAGCTGATGTCTGACATGACCTCTCTCAGCATGCACGCCGCGGGGAGCTGGGAGCTGTAAGCTGTAAGCTGTAAGCTGTAGGCTGACTGTGTGTGTTAGTGTCTTATTTTCTTTAAGTAGTTTCAATTGTGTTTGTGAGTAACAAATATTGTAATGAAAATCAGGAAAGAAAGGCAGGATTAATGAAAAAAAATTCTTTCCTTAAGTAGCAAACACACACACAACAAAAGAAAATTTTTCTTTCATTAATCCTGCCTTTCTTTCCTGATTTTCATTACAATATCTACGTGAACATCATTGTGAACTTTTCAAGATTTGTTACTCAATTCATATTTGGTCTTCCTATTTTTGCTTTTGGTGTCCTCCTGCTATATATCACATATCTTTCAAAACACATGAAAGATAGATCTTCTGAAGGTATACTTAGGTTGGCAAAGTAAGCAGCAAGGTGCAATACCTCCTACTTGCCCAATTTCCATTCTCCCACTTCATAATTTCCATAGATCTCTACTTGAAGCCTTTCTCTTATATTGTATTCCCTTCTCTCCTCCGACTACATAGTCCAACACACACACAGGAACACGCACTCCTACGTGCCTTTTCTATTCATTGTTTCTCCTCTCAGGGTCCAGAGCTTTGCCATCAGCCTGATAAGTGCCAACAAAGCCTCCAGTGTCTAGTGTGGCCCTCTCTTCTTCTCCCATCTCTTTTCTTTCTCTTCTATTCTTCCTCCATCCTGGAGCCCTCAAGTAAAAAAGTAAGAGAAGGGGAATGCTATTTTTTTCACATGCTAAAAGTTAAATTATAAAGACATGAAGCATGAATTTAGATAAAACATCCTAAAATTGTACTGAACATTAAAATCACAACGGCGATTCTAAAACGGACATTTAATTTTCTTCCTACATTTTTTCTTGCCCAAAGTGATTGTTTTGCCAAAATCACTTCTGCCAAAAAATACTTAGGTTGCTATATAAGGAAGGTTACAATTTACAAAAATCTATACTATTTTGAAGTTTTTGTTTCTGATAATACTTCACACTGAGAGACGTAGACATTATTATATATAAATACATTTAACAAAGCAATTCCTATGTGAATTAAGACCCAAATACATATTATATTATATATAATTTTTTTAAAGAAACTTTATTCTCCACCATTCCTATCATTCAGTACATTAGTCAGCCATTCAGCCTGTTTTCTAACCACCAATCATAAAGTCAAGGCAGTACTAATAGCACCCTGCTTTCCCTTCTTCTCCAGTTATGAGAAGAATAACTCAAAGGGAACTTGTTTTCCACTCCACTGGTCTCACTTATCTTCATACAACTATCACTGCTGATTAGTGTGCATGGAGTTAAGCATGTGTGTGTCTGGCATATCCTCTTCCTTGAGCTGTTATCAGGTTAGATCTGTGTATCTGGGGGTTCTCTTCATCCAGAGGTCATGTTTTCATTTGGCCCCAATCCCTTCACTGACCGATAAGACGATTTGTAAAGTTGAAATAAGAGAAGACATTTTTTTTCATCAGCAGAGGACACAGGAAGAAGTATGATGAGCAAAACACACAGAAAAAGTCATTGACATTTTAATCAGTAAAATAAACATAAAATGCCCACTGCATTTTTAACAACTCTTATAAGTGAAAAGTAACTTTTTAATGTATATATTTAAGCTTGTGGTATTTTAACACTTAAAGATTGTAAGGATTAATCCCTCAATCACTGTCTACCTTTTACTAAATAACATTGAGATAAGCCTAAACTACAAAATAAACACATAGTCCATATGAGGAAATGTCATTTTAAACTGAGATTAGAATGAAACAGGAGCTACTCTTCCTCCAGGATGTTGGATCATACAGAGAAACATTTTTCTGTCAATGTTACCTTGAATTTTAAATTATTATCAAAAAAATGCAGTGATGGGCCATTTTCAGCTTACTTGTGTGTGCCTCTAAATTGATTTAAAGTCTCTAGGAATTTTAAAGTTTGTGATGCAATCTAATATGTTGAAATGTTTCACAACAAATAAACAAGAATGGTGAGCTACAAAGCGAACTTTGTTGAACCACTGCTGCACAATCATGAACATGTAATCTGTCAATGTTGCTGTTATATATGATGTGTTTGGGGTTATAGGTGTTTGGGGTTATAGGTCAGGTTAGCGATTGGGCTAACACAGTATTTTCACAAAAGAAACAGTAATACACAAGGACAACATTTTCACCCAAACCTGTATTTTTGTTGTTTTTGATCTCAAACTGGGGTTAGCAGAGGCTGAGGAGTGTGATGTGGCTCCAACAGACACCTGGCTGGAGAAACATTGTAAATCTCCATTCAAAGAGAGTGCAGTCCGAGGAACCCTGCGGAGGACATTAAAGATCCCAGAACTAGAGCTTGAGATGAAACGCCACCATCCCAAATAGGAGAGTAAGAGTTGGATGAGAGAAGAATTACATAGACTGACATGTGGTTCATGAGGATCAGATTCAGCTGTAAATATTTGGTTTCTTTGTGTTTTAAGAGCAATCCAGGAAAGGAAGTGCATACTTCCAAACAAGCTGATTTTTGAATAAATTAAAATTGTACTCAGTTCTCTCTGTTTTCTTTAAACTCTAACATACTACATGCAGGCAAAGCAGGTGTTAGTATTCAACTGGCTACTTCAGGACCTTCCCATCAGTATTCTCTCTCCCTCTCGAAGGGCTTCCTACACCGGCACTAGCTAATCTAATCACCTCCTCTGCAGCCCCACATAAAGCCTCCAATAGTCCAGCCGTGGCTCCCTAATCGACATGTTATTGCCCGCAATCACATTTACAGCACAGAGGCAAATCTTCACACAATGCGATTGTGTCGGCTGCTAATCCAATCAGGCCTCCCTTGCTTTTCTTTTTACTCTGTGTTTCATCTTCAAAAACAAGGTGACAGTGTTTTAATTTTCATTCTTTGGTTACTCTCCATCAATTCAGCTCACAGTTGAGTGTGGAGGAGCTGATGGGCCCAGACACATGTAGGTGCTGGTTATTGTACAAGCTTTTCATTTCAGTCCCATAGGAGAATAAAGCAAGGGGTTTAGGGTTTGGTATTATATGAAAAGAAAACAAAAATTGTTTTGTTTTTGTTATTGTATATTCAGAACTGCAGTATGTATTGATCAGACTGGGAAGATTCTGATGCGGTACTGACTGTATGACTCTAAAAATGGATTCAGCTTCTCTGGTCAGCTCACAATTAAGAAGTTTTAGACAATGAACAAAAAAAACAACTCTGGCATTACAAAAACTACTTTTAAATTGGGATTATGATGTTAATATTTAAACATATTTGAGCATAGCCGTGGAATTAGCAAGCCTTTTAGGTGAGGCAATGAGTTAAAAGTGCTATTTTATACTTTGTGTAGTCACTGGTCTGCATAGCAAAATCTGTGCATTGGGTTCCTGCTCCATCACTCATTCATGCTTATCTGTTGGAGACACTCATTCATGTCTCATTCATGTTGGAGACGATCTGAACCAATCGTCTCCAACATCGTATCATACTGTTCCACAAAACGCTCAACTCAACACAAGCTTTCTACTGGCGATAATAAATCAGCTTCTCTCAAAGCCAAATGACTATGATTCATTTGATATGATGTAGAATTGATGGTATATATTCAGTAAGAACATGTCAAGTTATAAAGTAAATAATTTAACCAAACGTATCTATCAATAAATTCATCAAAATATTCTGTAGTAACCTTGTAATCTTGTTTAATTATTAATGAAAAACCGTGAACACAAATAAACACGACACTGCTCCACACTGCTTAAAGGAGTTGTTGAAGTCAGGTGGCCAATAGACGCTCCTGATTGGACCGCTTCACTCTCTGGGGAAAGAATGTGTGGATGTGTGCTTCAGTGTGTGTTTCCCATCTCCAGCTCTCTCTGGGTCAGAGTTCTTGACACACACTAACACCCAGCGGGGCGACAAAATAATTAACTCAGACTGCGATTGACAGACAGTTCATCTCACTGACATATGCGCACCCAAACGGAGGGTTTTACTTTCTCATAATCAGCAGAAGTGACAGGACAGACGCCTTGCATACTTGGGCATTGTGCAAAAATTTAAATAAAAAAACAGTATGAGATAAAGTTTTGCTAATGAGAAATAAAATGTCAACAGAGTTTACAGTTCAGATAAAAACTCAATGATGCCAGGTCGTATCCAATAATTTATTTCAAGGATGCATTTCAAACAATTTTAATATGTTCCAATTGTTTTCAGATTTGAAATGTCAGATTTCAGATTAGACTTGCCTTTTAATACCCAGATATTAAAAGGTAAGAAGAAATAAAATCTTGCACAAGACAGCAAAGAATGCAGTGGAAATTTACTGAATTGGTAAAATATAGTACAGAAACATCAATATATTTCCAATACCTAACCAAAGTAAAACAGCTTGTTGTTTTCCCCACGACTATGTCAGCAAAATAGCCTAGTTTAAATTAGCAATTCATATAGTGAATTTGTAGATCTCACTTTCCTACACATAAGTATGCAAACATTTAAAGCTTATGAATACATGAGACAGGAATGAAGACAAAATACACACTAATCCTTTCGTATAAGATTTTGAAATTATAATATGACCAGGCTGCAAGACATTTTGTGCACAAATGTTAAGCGTGAAGAGTAGCATAACTTATACTGTCAGACAACTTTTGCTGTGAGTTAGATGGAAAACATATCTCTAAATATGTAAGCATTTGCTCCAGTTCAAAACTAATTTAAATGATAGCCAGTTATGACTTTTAAGACTAAACAGTATATTTTCCCTTTGTAACTATATCCTTGTTAATTTGCATTCAGATAGCGACAAGAAATTTTAAGCAGCTTATAATCTTATGCAGGAGGAAAAAAAGTAAGATTAAAAAGTAGAGAAGAATAAGAGAGGAAAAGGAAGGAGTGTCCTGTTCTTGGAGGTACTGTAACACTGGCTGCTCTGTTTCAGAAAGCATGTTCACCTTTGAAGGGTGCACTTAAAAGTGTGGGTGTATGTGGGGTGGGGAGGACGTGGTAAAAGTGGGTCTGAGTGGGTGGATAGGGGTAACCTGTGGATTGAAATGGTGTGCCTCCCCTCGCTCGCCCTCCATCCCCTTGATTCTGAGAGGCCGTTTTTCTCTACGGCCACAAAGGCAGAGGGGTCGGATTGCGCCGGCACATTCATGAGCCCACTTTGTTTTCAAATGGTTTTGTTTAGTTGTGACACTGTAGACATCCAACACCTTCCAAGAATCTGAACTCTACTGTGGGGGAGTACTGAGGGCAGGTGGATGGTGCACAGTCGCAAGTTGAAAATGAGATAAAGTAAAGGAAATTGTTGGACATGAAAATGATTTTTTTTTTCATATGTGGCCTCTCATGCCAGTCTTTGCTGTTTATGAAATAATCCTTTTTGCGCTGGTCTTTCCAGCTTGTGTGAGCAACCTTGTTCCACATATCAACCTCCCTTCCTTGAGCATCCTTGTGCAGAAAGAAATTTACGCAGCTTAAGTTTTTTCATCATAGCTACCTGTTTAATCCTTTATAACCAATAGCAGGATGTGAATCCTTACATTTGAGCAGGTTTGCACTGAAAAACTAACATAGTATTACATATGGACATTGCTATGACTTTTCATATGTGGCCTCTCATGCCAGTCTTTGCTGTTTATGAAATAATCCTTTTTGCGCTGGTCTTTCCAGCTTGTGTGAGCAACCTTGTTCCACATATCAACCTCCCTTCCTTGAGCATCCTTGTGCAGAAAGAAATTTACGCAGCTTAAGTTTTTTCATCATAGCTACCTGTTTAATCCTTTATAACCAATAGCAGGATGTGAATCCTTACATTTGAGCAGGTTTGCACTGAAAAACTAACATAGTATTACATATGGACATTGCTATGACTTTTATATGGCCTTTTCTGCCATTCTGATGACGTAGCTTATTACTGATGCACATATACCCACACAGTGAAAAGCCACTCAAGCCAATGATTAAAAAGAAAAAAACACACACAGTTGTAGTCAAGTGATTGTTGTTTTTACTGATCTTTGCTTTTTTGCAGATATACTTTGAGATTACTTTTCTGAAATTATATTACAATGGACCCCAATATTTGCACAGGTTAGGGAACACAGCTGGCAATGGACAGCTAAAATCTGCAATCCGCAATCTTCAAACATGTATAGAACTGCCTATTGCAGCAGAACAAACACCAAATATACCTTGATATGCTTTTATGTGCACAATGCAAATCATCTTAGCACTACCTCTAATACTTCTGGTCTCAAATGCTTTCTGCTCTTGGGGGTTCAACTAATCAGTGCTAAGAAAAATAGAGGTACTCTTCAGCTGGCTGATGTATAAACATCAGACAATAGTAGCATCCACTTATGTATTTTAGCTTACCAATATGCATTTTCTTTCAAAAAAAAAAAGTGAACATGCAGGTTTTCCTAGAATAATTTGAAACTAAGTTCCAAATAAATATCAGCTTGGTCCACTTTACAGTTCTACAACATGCTGTCAGAACAGGGACATTCACTTTTGTATTTAAACATTGCTCCAATGTGCCTTTCTTCAGTTTAATGCCTATTTTATATTGTTAATAACTCTCTTTTTCCAACTCATTTCTGATCAAACTGATCACAACTGAGTTTCAGTGACACAGAAAATTGTTTTTCAATAGTTGTGCAATAGTTGCACAATTATTGGTTTATTTAAACAATAGCAACTCACTGGCGACAATTATCCCATAACTTTTACATTTTGAATTCACAGTAGCATAAAATACATTAAATATTAGGAATAGCAGTAAGACCAAAAATTATTTGATTTAAGACAAGTTGTAGTTGTAGACATAAAGACTAAACATTCATTTAGTCTTTATGTAAGACTACAACAGTGAGCACACACACAAATATTTAGAAGCTGTGATGTTTAGAATGGACAGAACTGAACTCACAGACAAAAAAAGCTAATACACAGATTTGTTTTGTTATGACGACAAAATTGTGCGATATCAATGGGTATTAGCAAAAAAAAAAGTTTTTATTATGTAAAAATATAAGTAATTTTAAAATATTATGCCATGTGCAGAGAGAAGTTTATTTAACCTCATGAACTAATTCTTGGCATGCTTGAAAAGTCAGCTGTACCTGTACCTGTTCACAGGGCAATACAGTCAATTGCTTCCCATAGGCTGTGTGATTTAAAGGGCAAGGGTGCGTTCTGTGCTGGGCCAAGGGTGGCTCACACACGCGCACCATCCACTCCACAGCCATTCACCATATCCCAAAGGACAGACGGTGCAGCAGTGGGTTGCAAATGAAGCCTCACTCCCCGCTTTGCAATTGCCTCTTTTACCAACTATGAAGCTAGTGAAGGAGACATGTTTTTAAGCAAATGAACGACAGCAAGAAAAGACTCAGAAAAGAGAAAGAGTGTGTCTGAGGGGAAAAGAGTAAAGAGATGAAAAAAGAGCAAGGAAAGACTATCTGCTGCATTAACCTTCCCCTCCACAGTGCCAGCATAGAGTCTTTTCTGCCCTCCTCTTTCAGCAGAGGACCCAGGGGACAGTAATGCTGAGCCCCGCTCCATTCTTCCACCAGAATCTTTGATTTCCTATTAGGTTCCTCCTGATGGAGACTGATGGGGCGCGAAGGAAAACAAGGCAAAGGAAGGACAGACATGACGATGGAAGTTGGGAGACAGAGAAAAAGGTGGTAAGAGGCCAAAAAGAACTGAAGGAGAATAGGAGAGAAAGGATGCAAAAACAAAGACCAAAGATGCAAATGAGGAAGAATGTGAAGGTAAAAAGTACAGATGGATGGAGGAGTACTGACTGTACCTGTCTTCAGTACCAAAAGCATTGTTTACACCTAAGCCCATTTAGAACTGACCTTTCGCAGTTGGCAGACACACAGACTCAAAGGCAGAAAGGCAAACTCAGAAGCAGACAGGTTGGTATGTAGACAGACAGGGGTGATAAGACAACTGTAGAAAAATAATAATAAAACAACAATGCAGAAGAGATGAAAGTAGTGTGTAGATCTGTGGGCACAACAAAGCAACAAAAATTTTTGATTTTCTTTAATCACAACAAATATTTTATACCCATACCAGCCAAAGACAATAACAAAAGTTATCATTGTTCCTTTTATTTGATAAACATTCATTTGTATGTATCTTGGATACATTTGTAAACTGGAGTTCCCTTTATTAGGAATTAGCTAAAGAAGAAAAACTAATCTAATAATATTATTGGAGTTCTCTTAGCTAATGAGCAGACATTTTAAGAAGTCATCAGGCATATCAAAGATTTTTAAAAAACATTTAGAAAACCCCAAATGTAAAAACCCAAAAGCAATTTCAGTCCCCTCTTAAACAAAAGTTTAAATTCTACAGTATGGGTGTCCTCAGTGATCTTTGGATTATGCACGGGCCTGAAAGCCACATATCATTACCGTAACCCACGTGTCACATGCGGCCTGCATTTTGTGTCACTGTGTGACCTCCCATGAGGGCAATGTGCAGACAAAAACCCTTTGCAATAGAAGAAGTGCAAGTTCAACTGAACTGGTTTGTCACCTTACTTCTATAGAAGTTGACCTTATTATGAAAATCAGTTTAATGCAGCTAGTATCAGTACATTTGGGCAACATGTGGAACATGTAGAGACTTGTTTAGTATTTTATGTCAAAATATATACAAATTTGTTCTAAAAACTGAGAAGCTAGATGCAGATGCATATATTTCAGAAACACTTCCAAGAAACATTTAATTAACTTTTGCGATTCAATGTTTAAATTGCCTTGTGAAAGTATTATTTTTCCCACAGACTTGTATGTTTTTCTTTTTAGTGATCGACCAAACCCAAGTAAAGAATAATGGCGAAGTGAAAAGAAAGGAAAATAAGGATTTCACTTATTTATTTATTTATTTTTTTACAAATAAAAGTCGGAAAAGTTTGGCATGCATTTAGATTCAACCTCCTTTACTCTATTACCCCAAAACAAAATCTAATATATAAAATAATTAAAAGTTCAACGGCTATAAATTCTTTTGGAAGACACTGTTTATGTCTCAACTCTTTGGCTATAGAACTCTTCCTAGACGTGCCTCATTGATAAATTGGTGTTCAACAGCAACAAAACAACTATTTGTTTTTATGATAAGTGGCTCTTGTGTCAGTGTGGGAAAGAGCAATGGGACAGATATTAAAGTTGTGTAGGCGAGACACAGAGATATGGAGACTGATACATACAGAGAGAGACAAAGGGAAGTGGGAGAGTAGTCCAAGAGAGAATGATTGATTGATGTGGTCAGTGAGGCGTCACTGTTCTCCACAGGAGAGCCCACCTCCTACCCAGAAAGAGGATGTGGATGTGCCCGTGTGAGAAAAAGGAGCGATGAAGAAAACAACACATTAATGGAATCATCTTTATGTTATGGATGCAATTAACCTTTATCCAAACTTACTTTCATGTGGGAATTGGGAATACATAGCTCTACTTATACAATACTTACAAAAAAGATTGTGACTGTGTAATAAACATGTTTGATTATTTTAAATATATGACTTCTTCCTGAATATGAACTGGATCTGTTTGCTTTATGAAGTAACTTCAAATAACATTGTATGTGCATTAGTAAGTGAAATGAGCCGATATATAAAAAGAGTAAGAGCTTTATGTCTCTATGAGACAAAAATAATAGTGTAGCAGGTTAAATGTTTGAGATGTATCTCACAAAGTTGACCTTTGTTGATATATATTTATAAATACCTACAGATAGAGGAAGTAATCCTTTCTAATAATAGGAAATGTCAGGTTAAAAAACTATGTCATCCTCCAGTGATCTTGCATCTTGCGAGGGCCAGCCCTTCACCCCAAAAGTCACCCCACGGACAGGACTAAGACCAGTTTAAAGAGCATTTTACCATCTGCATATTTCAATATATTTGTTTAAAAACACACTTGGATATAAAGTGAGGGATTGGATGACTTTAGGAAGTTAAAATTATCAGTGAAACTTATATCTAAACTGCTTTACATAGAATGGAGTTCACACTATTACTCAGCTACTGAACTGACAGTTAAATTTACTGTAAGATTTGTGTCTTGGTGTCTATTTATCATTAAAAAAAACACAGCTGTACAGATGAAACAATAGTGGATCATGGTAGTTGAATTTAGATTTAAATCTAGAGACGAGACCTGGTTGAGATACACCAAAAGAGTTTTTTAAAAAAGGACAACATATTCTTGATTACAGTTCAGGTGTAAATCAAATCAATGATTTTCAATTTTTCAATTTTGTCTAAATATCACTATTTCAAGCAGTAATCACTAATCAATTGTGAGGCATTAGAAAAGGTTTTCTGATTGTATTATTTTATTAGAAAATAAAATCATTGACAAAAGAAATACTTCTTTGTGACAAGCTTTTTTTTTTTTTTTTTACACAGTTTGTAGTTTATAACCACGTTGCTGGGTGCAAGAACAGCACTTATTCTTCAGGGGCCAATAGCCTGTTCCCCATAAGAATAAGTGCTGTTTTGTTGATATAAATTCAGTTACTAAAATGAATGGAAGTCAATGCAAAGTCCTAACATGGGTAGAAATACAAACATGTGTGTGGGTGGGTGTATGTGATTTTATTCAGCTGTCACTGAATCAAGTTTTTGTTCCCATTCATGTCTTTCTTTCTATAAACTCGTGTGTCAGCCTTAGTCACCATCTCTCAATTGCTTGCTTTTCAGTGCCCAGAAAAGGCTTTCCGCAGCACCATTGTGATTTGCCTTTTTGTCAGGACTGTAGCTAAATGAATGGACCAGTGAAGAAATGGATGACGTGAATCATAAAAAGACTATGTCTAATAAGGAAGCTCAGGAAACAGAGGTGGGCGTGTACATGAGCATGACCAGAAGTATGTGTCTATGCACTTAAGAGATCCAGACAGGTGAGATGAGTTGGTGCCCCACTGGTGTCTGTGCTCTCTGTTTTGAGTGAGTGCAGGAGGGAGGCTGAAAGCGATACCCTTGTCTGTTCCCTACTTGCCCCACTCGGAGGCCGCTCCACCCAGGCCAGCCCAGGAGAGAGTGGGGGTCCCCTGGGAACTGGACAGGAGCGGTAGAGGGAGGGGGGCGTAGCGCAATACGAAGGCCAGGCTTTCAGCCTCTCTGAAAAGAAGGGGAATCAAATACAAACAAAATCTCCCTCAATATACTGTATCCTTTACCTGAGTAGGGCAACTAGCTGAAAGGAGAGCTGTGAGGGCAACTGTACAATGGGCCCAGGAAGGACAAGAGAGGGGATCAGAGAGGAAAGCAGAGATGCAGTTAACCATAACCACCTCTTCATGTTAACTGCATATTTATAATAGTGACTTCAGATATCAGTTGCTGGTATTCATTTCTCGTTTAATTTTTTTTTTCAAACAACTTCTGTGAAACTGAGCTTAGTTTTAGATGGACTTCCTTAAATTAGCTGGGAGCCATCTTGAAAAGTGGCCATTTCTCTGTAAGTCCTGCAAGACCAATGTTGTAAATGAAATTAAGTAAATTATTTTATTTGACACAATAATAAAATTTAAGGTTCGTGTTTTTTAGATATAAAACAGGTAGCCCAGTTCTGAGCACTACTTAACTTGGTTCACTGATCAAGATTCCTCCCTTCTTATCCAAACATAGTGCTGTCTGATCCTGGAGGCGTCAACATCCAGCTCGATCGTGAATGAAGCTATCAAGATTACCAGAAATCTTAATACATTTGTGTGCACTGCAAACTGCTTGGGGAGCAGTGCCAAGCATCTTTTCCAATAATAAAATGTCCTTAACATTCCTATTGCTCTGACTTTAATTGTTCAATATATGTGGAAGGGTAGCTAAGACACCTTTGTTCACTTCCTCAGCTGCCATCACTAAACTACAACCATAGGTAACCTGCAATTCTAAAGCAACACAGAAACTTGATGTCATTGTTCACAACTCGTCTTTCTGTTCACCAAATGAATGAGTGAATGAATGAGTGAATGAATGAGTGAATGAATGAATGAATGAAATGCATCCTGAGAAAGCCTGGAGATCCAAGACCGTAGAGGTGGAGTAGGGGTGGAGGTGGGTTGAGCACGGCTGGAGAGTGGGTGCAGCCATGGATGAAGGTCCTTACAAGCAAGAGCTCGATCGATAATCTGCTGTCGCCACATCATCGACAGCAATTGATGCGGCTATTGGATGATTCAGGTGAGGCTGCAGAGTCTTCCAGTTTGAATTTACGCCTAGGCTTCATTAGATTGTGGGGATGTCTGTTGATCACAGCTTACTTTAAGGGATCATGCAGATTTTCTGTCACATTTAGCTCTGTCCTGTTAGTCTTATTCTCAGTTTTCAAGTTTTGGTGAGGTCCAGCCAGAGTCCAGACTTGAATCAGAAAGAAAATCTATGGAGCAAGCTAAAGATTAGGGTGATGGCCAGGAAGCTTTCCAACTTCAAAGAGTTGGGAGTCAAATTACCAAATAACCCAGTTTAATTGCAAAAGCTAAATGGGATTAAATTAAATTGCTCATCTAACGAAGATAAATCATGAAAATACTGGTAGAAACATGCAAACAGCTGTTATTAAAAGGGTTAGAAAGATGTAATGCCAGTAGTTAATTTTCTATAATTATTTTTGGAAAGACATGAATCATTTTTAAAACCCACATTTTAAATACGATGTAAACAAAAAAGATTAGTAATTTTTCAAGATTGGGACTCTTTTTATACTGTTTCACTGTATCATGAAAGATGTCAATTTAATTTGTTTATCTGAATTAAAATCAGAAACAAATGTCTTAAATAATCTTAACAAATGTCTTTGCTGTTTTTGCTTTTATTTGTTGTGTTTTTTATTTTCTGACAAACTTTCTTTCTTCAGACCTTGACAGGCAGCCAACATATGGTTATACATTATTATTCATGTAATCTCAGCAACTTACTCCAAGTATCATCTAACACTTAAGTCGAAATAGTCATGATCTTGATTCATTATACCTTCAGAACCTGAGTGTCATATACTTCTTAGTGACCAATTAATAGCTAACCAAAAAAATATTTTTGTTAGTAAATCTTCATTATATACCAGTAATTTACTTATTTAACCCAAACCAGTTTGGTTACAGGTTGAGGGAAGTAACTTGACGCTGGTTACTCAACAGTTAGTGATGCATGGCTTCGTATTCTTCCACATCTACTAGTTGTTACTGTACACATGATTCTGGAAGCAGTCTGGGTTACAAGTGGAGACAATGACCGGTATCAAGTGAACAAGTTGATTTTTGAGAGGTGGAGAGGCACAAACAAACAACCATGTGTCTATCTGAGAACATGCATGCACAGAAAAATATATGACAGCTTCTCCCTCTCATCTGACCAAGATGCCTCACACTCTGACTTACATATATATAAAAGGAAAAAATAAACAATAGCAAATCGCCCAGAGCAAAATCACTTCCGATGCTTCTAGAGGTTTCTTTTTATGTGTGTGCGGCTTGTCTGGGTGAACGACTTTGCTCTGAATGACTGACTAGTCTGCAAGGTCTCTGCAATCGGACCCCGAGGGAAGTCATAATGTGTCAAAGGGTGTCAAAACCTTGCAGATGAATTGTTTCCTGTCCTAACACAAACCTCTGAAGTGTTTTCCTATTCTGGGCAATGTGAGAAAAAGTGATGAAACTAAAAGAAAGGCAAACCAATGAAATGGCAAATCAATCTACAAGCATTTAAAGATAAAGATAAAATCACAAGATGTTTAAAACACTTGGTGAAACAGCAGTACGTCAAATGTTACAAAATAATTCAGGAAATGCTTTAAAACATATCTATGACACATTCTTTTACACAAAGATATGCTAACACTGAATTAAGCACGGCCAATTAAAGCAGAATCACACATGCGAAAAGATACCTGCACCACGCATCAAAGCTTTACATTTACAAAACATGCAAATCTGCTATACACACTTCTTTTTCACACACACACACTCAAACAGAAACTCACAAAAAGCCATGTAACTGATTCCACAGGAGCAATGAGCACTGTGGATAATTGGTAGCACTATTGTGCTGCTCTTCAATAGGATGGTTACCCAAGAAGCCTCATGTTCGTGTTCATGTACATTTGCTTTGAAGGTGGTGGACACAAAGAGCTGAACCCTCCCCAGAACAAAGCCCTGGGAGACCCTGCTTCACCCATAGATGTCTTTCAGGAAGCGGACTCCACAGATAAATGATCTTCTTCCTTGTTACAGTGTATATTCTTTGTGCAACTCTGTCGGTGTGTTTACGTGAAGGTGGAGATGCAAAGGGATGGGCTGTGTGTCATTTTGATTGCAGGATGTGTTTTGTCAAAATAGTTTAACACGTCTTTTACAATGATGTAAAGCTCTTGGCTATGGAAGACATTCAACAATAAAATAATAAGGTTTGTGCCTGTGCAATATTTTTCTCTGTATTTGAATTATTGCAAAGGAATGATTATTTTTCATTATCAATTAAAAGATAATTGCCTACATGTTGAATTGCCTTTGTATAGTTTTTAGACAGCTCATAATTGATTTTTCAATAATGCCTTCTTAGAGTTTGCATGCTCTCCTTGTGCATGTACGGGTTCTCCCTGGGTACTCCAGGTTCCCCCCACAGTCCAAAAACATAACTGTTTATTTAATTGGTCTTTCTTAATTCTCATTAGGTATGAGTCTGTGTGTGCATGGTTGCTTGTCCTGTCTGTCTCTGTTTTGTCCAGCAATGGTCTCTTGACCTGTCCAAGGTGTATCCTGCCTCTCGCCCAATGACTGATGGATACAGGCAGCAGCACCTCTCATGACTCTGCAAGGGCCAGGATGTTAGATAATAGATGAATGGGCTTCCAGGTGAAAAGTAAGGAAATTAACATAATGTCTTTATTTTAAAGGTTAGATAGCAATCTACCTTTCAAAAGTATTCATAGCCATTGAGTGTTGGTCTAATCTTTGAGAATCTAATCTAGTACACATACATGTATTGATGTAAACCATTCCATTGTAGCTCTGCCTGTATGTGTGGGGTTGTGGTCCTGTTGGGAAGTGAACACTATCCAAGTCTTTTGGAGTCTTTAACAGGTTTTATTTGGTATTGTAGCCCAGTATTTTGCTTAATTATTATTCCCATTAACTTTGGGGAAATGCATGATCATCAGTGAGTTAGCTATGGCAAGACTGAAGAACATACCCAGGTATGTTCTTTAATTTTAGGACATCTTAGGTTCCTGTCCTCATCACCTCATCCAAAACAGGATGCAATATCACTGAGATATTGAGATACACTTATTGAACTGTACATTAAAATAGTGCATTGTAAGTAGCACTTTTGCACTGCTTTGCTAAATGTGACTGTCCATCCATCCATCCATTTTCCTACACCCTTTTCCCTTACTGGGGTCGGGAGGTTTGCTGGTGCCTATCTCCAGCTATCGTTTTGGGCGAGAGGCAGGGTCACCCCGGACAGGTCGCCAGTCTGTCGCAGGGCAACACAGAGACACACAGGACAAACAACCATACACATACACACTCACACCTAGGGAGAATTTGGAAAGGCCAATTAACCTGACAGTCATGTTTTTGGACTGTGGGAGGAAGCCGGAGTACCTGGAGAGAACGCACGCATGCCCAGGGAGAACACGCAAACTCCATACAGAAAGACCGGGGCCGGGAATCGAATCGAGAACCTTCGCAGCAGCGCCCAGTGGCGCAGAGGTGAATGTGACTGATTCAATACAATTCAAGGATATTTTAAATTTATTACATCAATATTTATGATTTATCAATATGTAGATTATTAAAAGAGACAGTTGATCCTATGCTGTCGTAAGCTAAATTTAACTAACACCAGAATATGTTTTCTTTGAACCACATTACACATTTGGTTTTTACTGTTTACAAGTGGCAACGGGACTGTTTTTCTTTTTCTTTTGTATTCAGGTAACTAGTGTTTATTTAGCTTTTGCAGGACTTCCAGTGAAACTCATTAAGAATTAATAAGAGGACCTAGTTGGAGCATGCAAGGCAACAGGTGCTCATTACATCACAGCAACATTGCATGTTTGTTTGTGTAAACACTACATGATAACACAGGGCTGCATTGGCTAGTGAGACGAGAGGCCTGGAGGCTAATTTCAGAATAACACTTAACAAGGGGGCGGCTATGTTGCAGTTGGTTCACTTGAAAGGAAATTAACTGATCTGAACATTATCAATTTCTTACTAATTCTTACAGCCTGTAACAACCCACTATGTCCCAAGTTGCTTTTGTCTCAGCTCTTTTTTTATTGTTTCTTTCCAGGCACACACTTATTATTCTGCCTCTCTATCTGCCCATGATATCCTCATTCACCACCCTCTCCCTCTCTCTGGGACAGCAGATGGAAACTATGGCCCAGTTCTGCCTTTTGTTCAAGGTCCCTGGAGAGACCTTTTTGGACAGCACATAATCCCACTCATACAAAATGCAAGTGTCTGTCTTTTTATTAAAATGGAAGCAGAGGAATGCATACTTTCTGAATATGATTATGAAAATGAGAGTGACTGCAACAGCTTCAAACATTTTGAATGAACCACTTAATGGACTATGTCTGAAGGTTCCACTGAAAATAAGTTATTCATTTTGAAACAATTTAATCACTGTAACGTTTAGTGATTGCTGCCACAACAAATGAAAACCCAAACTTCTGCTTTTCAGAATGTTTGACTGCATAAAACCAGTAAAAGAGGATTTTTAACAATGCTGGTTGATTTCCAAAAGGAAAGAGGACTTTAGACCACTGAATAACAGTCTAGTTCAATTGTTTTCTGAGATATGAAGATTGTCTCTAGTTCAGGAGAAGGCTAACATAATGCAACAGTTGTGGGCTGTGTCCTTGATACCTCTGGATGTTTGGTGAAGCTCTGACACCAGCTATTTCACATTGTTTGAGTCTCCTGTAAGCATGTCCTTTGCTTCAAAATCTTCTCATGCCCTGTTTTTACTCTAGATGCTTGTACAAAGGTTTCTTCAGAACAGTTTCCTTCCAGTTAACTGACAACTACCATTGTCACAAAAGGTTTAAAATTGACCTTTTGTAACTTTTATGGAGGCTGTCACTGAGTGTTGGCTTGACAACAATCAAATCAGCAGAACTTGCTCAGGACTCTGTTGGCTATAGCAGGTTATTACTGTATTCCTTTTTCATTGTGCTATATTTTTATTTTCAAGTTAAAGTCTATGTGGATTTTCATTAGTTGTAAACCATAATCTTCAAAAGGAAAAGTACTTAATTTGCACCACTCTGTTTTTATTATTCTAAATAAAGTTTTTCTTTCTAAATTAAATGACTAAAGTTGTCAATTATTTATTTTTAATTGGATCCAACTGTAAAAATTGTATTTTAACTTGAAAAGTAAACATTTTAAAGGGTCGTTTTTGGTAGAAAAGCAGAGAAAAAAAATGCAAACATTAGACTGAGAAGGTAGACCTGAAGTTCAACGTGATACCTAAGTTTTTCTTTCAGTTCTCCTCTTCCAAGCAGTATCAACACGCGTCAGTGCGTCTCAGGTTCTCCCCATTCCACCACGATGTTGTTAGTATTTTTCATAACGTCTAAGTGTAAATAATTAATGGACATGCAGTGAAACCTTAACCTGCTCTGCATCCCACCTGTTGAAGACACACGACTTACCTCAAATCCTTATATTTTAAGCCAAAACAGCGTGACAACAATCTAAAGAACGCTTAAACTCATTTTTAAGGCAAACCATGGGCTAATGACGACCTTGAAAGCGCATGCAACTCCACGGGTAAAGACGAGTGTTTATTTTCAAGTTGTGCCTCATGGTTTTTGCACTGAACCTAAACAAACTCTTTTCAAAGTGCAAACCACAAGGACTCAATTTGCCAAAAGAACTTTAAATTGATTAACCATTAAAAAAAAATAGAAAATAGCAGCCTAAATTATCGATCTACAAAACGTGTCCTAGTGTTTTGTGCAGAATGCGCATCACCGCATTTCCAATAGTGTATTTCTGGTGAATGTTTACGGAAACTTGATATCGTCTCACCGCGGAACGAACTCGCTGCAGCTACCTGTGCGATTATACCGAGATACACCTCTACTCTCCATTAATTATTTTAATAATTTAACGCAGCATTATTATTTTATCATCTACTCTGAAGAAGCGAGCATAAGGGCGCGAGCTGGGATTGGCTGAAGATAGTGGGTGGGGGACATGGCATTTCGTCAGGTAGCAAACAGGTTGTTGACGTTCATAAATGATTTAATAGTGTTTTACTTTTCCGCTCCATGCATCGCTACATTTGTGCGTTGCATATGATAAGAAAATAAGAAAACAATAATGTCTGTTTCAAAGCAGCAGCACTTGCTGTCATGAGCAAGTCTCCGGGTTAAATGAAGATAGACCGGGGATATAATGGGTATGGAAATAAACAGAGGCCATGGGATGTACCTGCGCGCGCGCGCGTGTGCGAAGTCTTTTCTTTAGTTAGGAAAAGTGTGTTCCCTCTCGAGTCAGGTCCTCGGGGACACAGTGGGGACCCGCGAGCGCTCACCAGCTGACAGCCGCGTGCTCCACTGAGGCCATCTAACACCTCAGCCCACGAGCCGTCCAACAATAGGCTGAAATTAATGCACGCTCCACCATTAACAAATCTGGTATGTACCGAATGGACGAGATGGCATCAGTACAGGGAGGAAAAGAGGATAACTCTATTTTCAAGAGTTAAAAACAACCAAAAAACAAAAACAACAACAAAAAACAAGTAACAGACAAACCCACAAACATGGAAACTGTTTTTTAAGAAAAAAAAAAGGAATTTAAGAGATATTTAAGTTAAAGTCTCACAAAGATTGAAAAGTTTAATTTATAATTATTTGCACGCTAGATTCATTACATCATTACATCATAGGTCCCGTTGTACATAAAAAAATAAACTTAACTGGAAATCAATAGTTAGAGCGAAAATGCTCAAAAATATTTGTATTATGCTTTACGATAATAATAATAATAATAATAATAATATCAGATAAAAAGAACCATTTCTGCATTTGTTTCAGCTCAAATTTTCTATGGGTAAATTGTGAACAAATGACTTAAAGACAAGTAGAATTTTTGTTTATATTCTTTATTTTCAAAGTCAAATGAAAATAACAAAGAATGGCAAAACAACAGTTATTTTTTTTCTCATAAACTTAAACTATACAGAGTTACAAAAAGTAAGAGAAAGAAACATATAAGCAATAAATAGGCCACATCATAAGCATCATTTAATCTCAACCAGTGAAAGAAACAAAGTCACACAATTTTCTTCTGTTGATAAAAAAAAAGAAAAACGTCCAAAAAGGCAGCGATGATGGCTACATTAAATGGGTTACATTTGTAGGAGGTTGGCAGTACTACACTAGCTAACAAAGCACAACTGTATTCTGTGAAGTTTGGGGAAACCAAAATATCGCTGTACTGACAATTCTTTAGCCTCTGGCCCGAATATTTAAAGTGCATGTTCTAAACTTTAGAAGTTGCAAAATAAAATACATAATACAAACGAATTTTCAAATTAAAAACAGAAATCAAGAACAATTGAAAATTATTTCTACATATAAATCTCACGTAAGCAAAAAGAACAAAACAGTCAATAACGCCCTGTTTTTGTGGAAGACAGAGTTTTGGTCGGATGGACGTGGGAAATGCCCAAGGCGGTGCTGTGCGCGACATGGCAGAGGGGTCGTCCACCCACGTCTCTATGGAAATTTGAAATTGCTGGATGAATTATATATATATATATATGTGTGTGTGTGTGTTGGCAGAACCGAATCAGGCCTTTATAACAAAGTAAAATTATTGCAGAAACATGAAACTTTTGTTCCTCTGCGAAATGAAAAACAAAAGAGAAACATTTTCCCTCTGAAGTTACAAGGCTGTAGCTATGATTGACACAGTTTAATGAAATTTGGTCAAAGAAGTTGCAGTGAACTATTTTTACTTAGTCTTTTTTATTCAAAAACTATTTAGAATGACACGGTGGGATGACGGTGGCTGGTTAGGTAGCTTGATTTCCGACAGATCATCTTCCTCACTTGAGTGGAGCTCCATTGCTATTTCATCCGAGTCACTGAAGTGGGAGCGCGGGGAAAACTCCCCGTCGCTTCGTGGAGACTCTTTCCTTCCATTCCCGACAAGTGAGGATGAGGAAGAAGGGGAACACATCTCGTCTTCAACTCTGCCAGTGAATGAGTTCTCTTGGAATGAGGAGCGGAATGGCATCCCGTTGATGTGAACAGGTACGGCATCACCAGAGAGGGGCACCGCTGTCCTGCAGGTAAGTGACGGCGACTGGGGAGCCCTTTCTTTTGCCCCCTCAAAACCGTCTACGGGTGACAGCAAAATATCACGCTTTGGGGAACCGTGGGAGTTTTCATTGTTGGTGGAGGACACCGGACCTTGCAGCAACTCTGCCAGCGCATTGATGTAAATCTGCGCCATCTGCAGAGTTTCGTACTTGGAGAGTTTTTTGTCATTGTCGAACGCCGGGATGACGCTGCGCAGTTCGTCGAACGCGTGGTTCAGCCCGTGCATGCGCCTCCTCTCACGTGCATTGGCGGCCACCCGCCTCTGCCTCTGAACGCCGCTGACCGGCTTGCTGGACTGCGCTCTCTGTCTCAGGGGGGCCTCTTCTTCGGGCCCTGTGATGGTGCCTTTGAGGCGGCACAGGTCCCTGACTTTGAACGAGGAAGAGGAGGGACTCTTGGCAGATCTTCTGTGAATGGGAGGGCTGGGATGGCCCGACGACCCCGGGGAACAACTCTCTGAAATAAGCAGAGCGAAAATAACTAATTAATAAATGACAATAGTTAATTTCCCTCTTATGATAAAGTTTTAAAAGCAACTAATAGAACAAATGGAAATAAATTATTTATTTCGCGTGTTATACTTTTACTGGTCAAAAGTCCCAAAATTTAAATGTGTATAACATCTACAACTCTAATAGAAAATAAGTATCAATACATAATCAATGACATTGTTCGCTATCTGACGTATTGAGTGTAATGAGGTTTCTCACCCTGGTAGGAGCCTGTGCTCGGACAGGGCGAGTGCCGCAGGTAGTCGGGTGATGTGGCGTGTGCCGCGCAGGTGCCAGAAGCGTCGCTTAGCCAGGCGCGTGGGTCACTGCCGCCGTCCACGAGCGTATGTCCCGGGTCGTAGCGGGACACCTCGAGTTGACGCTTCCCTCCCCTCTCCATCACCCCGGGTGCTGACGCGTTCTTCTTGCAGCGCATCCAGAGCTGCAACCTCCCGCGCACCTTTACTCCACTCTTCCACCGTTAACACATCCATCTTTTCAAAATAACAAGAAAACTTTTCCCTGTAACTGTAATAGGAAATGTTCCTAGGAATTCACAATTACGCACAGTTTGTGTGTTTGTGTGTGTAAAAGGCGTTCGGGTCGCGTGCGAGACTCCTTCTCTGGTGTCTCAAGGCGCAGCGTCGGCTTAAAAAGCGGCACGCGTCTGGAAGCCCCCCTCCTCGCGCCGGTCGCGTGTTCACGTCCAATGAGATGTCTCGGTAAAAAAAAAACCTGAGAGGTGATTATGGGTCGTTGAGGTGGGACTGTTTATGATAACATTACGATTTAGGGAGTGCTTGAAGCAAACGGGGTGGCAGGGGAACCTCCCACCGGACGCACGTGCAAGTGATGAGGGGCTTAGAAAGGAGGGTGCATCGCGCGAGACGTGCGTGGATGAAACAGGATCCTCACCTGACCTCTCACTGCGCCTGTGTTGCGTCTCCGACATGGAGGTGGGGCAGTCAGAAGGGAAAAAAAAAGGGGGGTAGCTAGAAAAGTTCAACAGGGTCAATTGGCCTCCCTAGTTAAGAACCCAGCAATTGGCACTGAATGCGCAGTGTGATTATACATAGACTGAATGCTGTAAGCGAGTCAACGGGACTGGATGGCAGATGAATCTTGTTTTATCTGCACTGAGAAGTGAGAACAAACAGATTTAAGGAATAAAAGTGGTGAATCAATTTCAATTTGATTTCGGTAGATATTTAATAATTAATTGGCAAGAAATACTTATTTAAATTTAACAGCTTAAAGACACAAAAATACTTTGCTTGGAAATTAGTTAAACCAATCTGATAAAATTAGTTTTTTTTATTCATTGTGGCAAATTCTTATTAAAATTAAAGAAATCAAAAACAAACCAACTTCCTCATGCTATGCCGTATTGAGAAATCATAGAAGAAACACAGCATAGATTATATTAGTGTATACTGTTTTTTGCTCATACTTGTTTTTCAGTGAGATTTACATTTGTTCAGCTGTAGGATTATTATTATTATATTTATGTGATTATTTAGCTAAATGGCTGGAAGTTAATATATTAGTGGACAACTTCATGTCCACTAATATAGCGGGGCAGCGGGGTGCTGCGGGGCACCAGAAAGGTGGTTCGCCGAGGGGGCCAAATGGGCTAGGGCCGCCTCTGCATGGCTGCCCATGTAACATGAACCAAAGTAGGTTAGTAATAAGCTTAGATAATAGTTTAGGTATAGTAACTCAGTTATGCACAAGTCAACTATGTAGTCTAATCTAATACTTTATCACTCCAAAGTCACACAAGAATCTTTTCAATGTAATGAACAGTGACGTTAACAAGTCAACTTGAAATTTGCTTATTTGTGTCGTTTCACTCGTGTTCATACTTTTGGAGTGCTTTTTAAAACTTAATATTTTGAGAAATACAAAAATGGATATTTTTATTCTGCTGTTTTTGTTATAGTTGCACAGTCGTTGACTACAAAATGAATTAGTGATTAAATTTGATTTAATTATTGGAATTCCAAAAACCCGGCTTAACTCTAACTATTAAATAATCTTGCTAATCTGGTTTGAATTGACCATGGTCTAACTTTTAAAGGTGATACTTTCATTAAGTTAAATACAGTTAAATTTTTGTGCAAATGCTTAAAAAAAGTTTTACAAAATGTCCAATACTGTTAGAATAGTTTGCTATATTTTAAGTAATTATGATTAACATTCAATGCAATCCAAAATTCAGTTGAAGCCTAAACCACCAGAAAAAATATGTTGCGATTTACATGACAGAAAAGTCCCTTTTGGAACTGAATAAAGTAAAATTTAGGACTAGGAAGTTAAGGAAGCCCTGAAGTCAACATTAAAAGATTTTTTTAAAAGCGGAAATATTTGCGGTTGCTTGGGCTCGTGCGCTCATTGAGGATTTATTAAATCCAGGATCATCTCTTGTTTCCATTTTTCCTTTGTAGATGGTTCAAAACCTTTTGATCCGGCTCTCGGAACGCCCTGTCGGTGAGAAAAGGGCTTCACAGGGAACTGAAACATGAGTTGAGGTCTTGCGCTCTGATCGGACTGTATTGTGGCGCGTAGTGAGCAAGGTGGTGAGGACGCACACGCATGACACAGTGACACAGACAAACTTATGCACTTTGCAAATTCGCTTAGATATAACGAAATTGATGCAGGGTTATTTTTGCCACATAACACAGGAGGCTACAGCTAACTGGAAAACAGCACAGACTAAGATGAATTGCCTCAGCGGATTTATGATGAACACATTAGAACAAATGATTAGTTAGAGGAAGGATGACCAAGAAGGCAGTCCGGACGGTTTTAACCCTGAGCCTCAGTTTTTTTCTCTTAACTTTAGTTAACTTAATGACTATGTCAAGATTCAATTATTACACTTGGTCAGATGTCTCCTTTTGTCCAGAAGCCCAAGGAATATTGTCACGGCAATTTATAAAGAAGGAAAAACATTATTCCACAGAATAAATCGCACAATTTCAGGGACAGCCTGGCTTCAGTCATTTCTATTTTTTATTCATTTATTCATCGCCGGGACATCTTTAGGGGTGGAAGTCTGGCGCCGAGCGTTCGCCCCCTCCTCTTCCCACCACTGAGCCTCCCCCCCGCGTCCAAAGAGCCGGGCTGGGCTCCTGAAGCTACCGACAGGTTGGATATTGTAGCTGGCGATTATTAAAGTGTCTTAGCCACAATGGAGACTCTATGTTCCATTGGTCACGGCTGAGGGGGGACGCTCTTTAAGGGGGAGGAAGAGGGACGGGCTCCCATTCCAATGCGCAAGAGGAGTCTGCGTGCTGCCCCCTCTCATTCCCATCTCCCTGGAGACTGGGGCGCGCCGGGCACGAGGCGGGGAGGTGGGCAGGGATCTCATAATAATCCTTCAAAAATCCTGTAAATACAAATGTAAGACCGCCTGTGACGAGATGTTTCTGTGCTAATGCCCTTTTTTCTGCATCTAACCTGCCCAGTAACTTCAAATCTATTTGTTTTGCAAGTCAGCTCGATGTGTTGAGGGTGTATGCTGTACAGGTGCATCTAAAAAACCCCAAAACAATAAATAAATAAAGAATATCATAAAAAAAGTTATATATTTCTGCCTCTCGTTTCAGAAAATAGAACACATATAGATTCATTACACAGAGTGAAATACTTATATTTCTAATTATTATGACTATGGCTTACCAATAAAAAAATATATTTTTATAGCTGTTGTAACAGCTATAAAAAGCATACAGACTGTATGGTATGAGTCAGACAATCTGTGGAACAGTCGAGCTCGTCTTGGGTCTCCCAGTGCTAACTAGAAACAACCAATCAGAGCCGGGAGGCGGGTCTTAGCGCTGTCAATCACAATATCGCTGCTCATGTCCCGCCTGCTCCCCCCTCACTCTCCGCTACCGCTACAGCTTTTCCCCGTCAGCTCATCCCGTTGTGAATGCTCAAGCTAGTCAGCATTGCCACAGATGACGGTGTATAAATTGGCTTTCCTGCGATGCCAAGTTGACCTTCCTCCTGATTATAGTGATGATAAATCAAGCCTCATGAAGCAATGAAGCTTTCCAACCCACTGCTCTACCTAAAGGTTCATTACTCACTACATCTGCTGTTGCACTAAAACAGTAACGGCCTGGTCACTCAAATAAATGCAAACTTTAAAAACATCAGAATGTTGTGTATGCAACATGTTACAATAACATTGTTGGGTAAGACTGTGTTGTCATTTATCTTATGAACTGATTTGACAATATTGCTTTGGGGTTGTTGGGGGAAAGTACACAGTATTTTGTTTCTATGACTTCCTGAAAAACTAAAATTCTTCAGATTTTATTTTTCCAAGACTTCCGGTTCCGATTCTTTATAGTTACAGAAATTTAACATTCCAAAGGCTTTCAATCTATTTTTGCTTTGTGAGAGACTGACATGTCTTTATTGATCAAATAACAAAATGTATATTTTTCAAATTTCTATAAGTTTTCTGGAGGGTTTTATTTAAACCGAAGCTTAGTGTGAGCTGTCATATCGTTTTTTTTTTTGGTTTGTTTTCTGTTGGCCATTTCAGCTGCTGCTAAAATGGCTCTCTCTCCTCAGATGCTACAAAATTATCTATAACAATCCAAGAAGCAGCACGGCTCATGGCGCTTGTATTTTGAAAATCGGCATCCAAAACAATGTGTCCAATGAGAGGCATCGTTTATTGTCAGATGGTTTTAATGGAGGCTACGCGGAAGCGCGGAAGCAGGGCTTCATCTGACACGCCCCCCCAGGTACATGCCTCGAAGCCTGGTTTCCAGATGTCTCATCACTACTCTCGTCTCTGGTTGGTTTTGGTTGAGAACGGAGCGAGTTCACGAATTATTATGAATCGCTTAATAGTTCATCTTTATAATGTTTATAACATTGCTGTTATATAGAACGAATTATTCTATGTTAAACATTACTTTGAATCTTTGAGTTATGCATATTTCTGATGGCTGTGTGTGGGAGGACGGGACAGATAAATTCCTTTACTTTTTTATTGGGAGAATGAATAGTTTCCACAGTCTGTTCAAGATCTAAACCCAGTATCTTAGATGTAATTCTATCTAGGATAAAAATATAAGATAATTTTACTATTAAAATATGTTAATTTCACTTTCTTTAGAATTAAAATGAGCTGATGGATGTTCATGTTGCAATAAAATAATAGTTTTGATAGTTAATAGTAGCAAGTATAGTGGCAATATGTACATAATTATTTCTGTCACTTTTCATAGATTACAAACTCATCATGAGTAAATAAATATTACATCATTTCCAAGTCTTCGTCTGCATTGAGACAATGTTCTAATAGCTGCTCCTATTCAATAGGAGCAGCTATTGATGAATATTAATAGCTATTGATGAATATCAGCTATTAATGAGAATGAGAATAAATAAATAATGAGAATGAAATGGAGCCCCAGTCATAAGGTGCCCCTGATGTAAGTTTCCATTAATGTGCTAAATGCCAGACTTTACACCCATATATAGATTTTCCGCTGTTGTTTTACAGTGAAATTGGTGAAAGCAAGATTAATGTCAACTTTCCAGAAAGCTGAGGGATGTTAATGCCAGGTTAGCTTAGTTTGTCCTTTTCTGCAAATCTCACAGCTTCATAGCTAATTAAGACTCTCTTCTTTAACTAGTGTTCAGTTTCTGGTTAACATTATTTCCCAATAAAACATAGTTCTAAAGTTGAAGAAGGGATATTCGAGATAACTGAAAAAGCTAAACAGCACCACTGTCTGGTGAATAAATGCTACTTCAGTAGCATAATGCTCCAGTGAACTTGAGAGCATGCAGCTCTCAGTTGTCTGGATCTATCCAGCTGTGAACAGCAGTAAAATAGCCTTTGAAGTTATAAGAAATTTAAAATGAGAGACCATGAAATGGTGGTAAGCCTTAAACTTTAAACCTTTTACTTTTTAAAAATATAATTTCAACAAAAATTATTTTAAAAATGTTATACAGATGATTTAATGCAAAAACAAAGCTACATTAACCTTACTGCATTAACCTGGCAAACCATGTAGTAATTACTAAAAACCTCCAAGTTGTTCTTGTGGAGCGACGTCTCGCACAGTCTAAAGTTTGTTTCCCTTTAAGTTCAACTCTTCCATTGATTTTATATACCTGCTTAATCCATATAGGGCCAGGAGGGGATTGTGTGTCTTCATCAGGTCTTCCCCACGACAGTCGCCAGTCCATCACAGGTCATCCAAGAGACAACCCAGACTCCCCCAGGAGAGAAACACCTAAATGTACTGGGGCAGACAGACATACAAACTCCACATTTAAAGGCTCCAGGCAGAATTTACCATCTTGTTGCAAAGCAACAGCATTAAGAGCAACTCCACAGTGAAACCCTGGTTCAATTTACTTTGTCTATATTGGGACCTAATCACAATCAAACAGTGATCTTAGGGAACTATTATTCAAAACAAACAGGTCTGATTAAATTCCAGTCTTATTAGTCAATGAATATTTGTTTGCCAAAATCAAAATCTTCAAGACAAAATTTTGATGGTCAGACAGATGATTGATACACAAATAGATATTTATATGCTAGACTTTGCAGGTATTTTTTTTGTAAACAATTTTAACAACTCAGTTTACTTTCACTCCAGAAGTCTGCATTACGTTATGTTTTTCTTGTGTGATATGATAATAATAATTATTATAGCTTGTGTTTGCAATGGAACAAAATGTTATAAAGTACAAAAAATAGGAATGCTACTGTAAAGGACTGTAACCGTGTGCATTAAAAACATCTACTGACAAAAAGGAAATGTTTCAGGTATAAAACAATCTTTTGCCATTATACTGTTCACATAAAAACACATTATGATACAGTAATGTCTACAGTTTCTCTGTAAGTTGTATTTTTATTATGTGTAAAAAAAACATGCAAAATGAGTCACTTGTAATTTTTTTTCCCACATTACTGGTTGTCGGGGAAGCAAACACAAGAAATACATCCCACTGTAGAAAACCTGTTTATTAGACAAATTATACACAGAAAGCTTTGCCACTTGTAACAGCGGCCCCAGTTTGTTTCGGTTTTTGAATATTATGCAACACATACAACAAAATAGGCCTATATTAAATACTGTACATCATAAATTCTGGAAAATTATCAAGTAAATCCTGTAGTTCTATGTAAGAAATCAAAAATGTTAACAGACAGCTAAAACAGCAAGTTTGTGCATGCTTTCTTTTTAGTGAACTTGCCAAGTTTTGTTATTTAGCCTGAAAAAAAAAGTCTGAATGACATGATAAAAAAAAAAAGAAAAAGCAAACCATCGGTGTGATTGGTGTGTATCTTTATGTTCACCATGGGCAGGACAGGGAGAACCAAAGGCAGCAATTTACCTGCTCAACTCAATAGTAAAGCTCGACATGATATAGTCTTTTCCTTTTTGTTAAACAAAAATAGCATCAACATGTAAAATATACATTTTCATAATGTCTTTTTTATTTATACTAAATAAATCTTTTTAAATGTATGTGTCCTATTTGTCATTCAATAGCCCAACTGTATTCTAATATAAGAAAAAAAAAACCCTAATAATGCTTGCTTCAAAACACTGTGGCTTGACTGAATTCTCTACACACAAAAGTTTGCAGCTTTAGCACAAAAAGATAAGAAACCAAAAACTTTCTCTAAACAACTAACATTAGCAATTATTAATACAGTGTTAGTGAAATAAAAAGGTTTGGTTCCACCTTACCAACCTGCCCTTGAATCCACAAAGTAATCCACGAAACTTCTCCACTCCTGCTCCCCACCAAAAAAATGCACCTTAATGGTTTTGTTGTAATTAATTGGCACTTAAAAAACAAGTTATATAAATAGTACCTTTTCTGTGAAAAATATGAAATTGAAGTGTGTTTTGGACTCATTAGGTTCTGATGATCACTGATCCTTCAGGACAATGCCTTGATCTCCATCTCTACAAAGATTTGCTGCTTCTCAATGTTTCCAGTACACAGCAGTGGTTTGGGGTTTCCTGGACGCTGGGAGGGGACAGCTAGCTGGAGGTCACATAAGGCTTGTACTGAAGACATTGTTGCAATGACTTTGCCTCAACCACAGATTCTACTTCATTTCAGCACTTGAACCTGATAAGACGCAATTCATGATTCTTGGATGTGACATGACATTGCAGAGTGAGCTTTTATCTTTTAAACACTGGAGCTATGGTAGCACTAAAAGGTTAATCAAAACAGAGAAAAATCAAAGAGCAGAAGTTTGAATGTGACACAAAATCAGAGACTACAGCAATTGTTTAGCAGTTTTTCCAAAGTTTGCTCAGAGAGAGGAAATAAAAACAAATAGACAGCTCAGAACAATGTGAAATTTTTTTGTACTTCCTGACCAAAACACATTCCACGCATTAAAATCTTTTTTTTTTCCAAAACAAAACTCAATAAAAGACATATAATAAGCATAAGCTTTGTGAAGTCTTTTAGCTTGTCTTTTTTTTCACTTTTTCAGATGCTTTTTATGAATGTCCATTTCTCCTATACTTCAGAGTCTGGTTGGAGTATCTCACCTTGACTCAAAAAGCAGATAGCACAATACAGGTGAGAGAAAATAAAAGGTCAGATCTACATACAATCACTTACAGGTCTGTGGGCACTGGTACAGTGCAGAAGGATTGACAAAGAGTTTAATGTGCATCAAAGTGGTGAAAACAGTTCCAGGCTGATGCACCAAAAATGGCAGAAGAACTTTAAAGATTGATGCACCAAAACTGGTGAGTTACAGTGTCACCATGTTACACTGTCATGGCATTTCAACAATTTTCACATTGATGCACCGTGGAGGCGTCAACATGTGTTCGTCTGCAAGGTCTTATGTCTTGGTCAGGCTCCCTCGCATGGATATCATCTTGGAACACCTTACATATTCAGAACCAAAGGCATTGATACAACAACACCAGTAAAGATAACAATGAGTCCAGCCTCTCAAATACTGAAAAGGCAGCATTAAACCAGAGATAGTTAATCCTCAATTTCATGACAACAAATTGTGTTTTGTTTTCATCTTATTAATGCCTCATTTTCTAGCAGTCAAAACCCCAGAAAATTATTTCACGGATAAAGAGAGCTAAAATTCTTCATCAATGGCAACTCTGGACCGAACAAGGGGGTAGGTCTTGGTGTTAAACTAGTTTTTGACTAAACCCACCAAGAGGGTGTTCATACAGCAAAAAGTGTCAGGTCATTTCAGCAGTACATGAGAAAGTCCTCATGTCAGAGAACTAAAACATCAATAAAAAATAGGTCCCCTCTCCGATGTAACTCCCAAAATAATCCCTCAAACAATCACAACAACGACAACAATAAAGTAGAGATGCATTGTTTGTGGGAGGATGAAGAATACCCCTCCAGACCTCCACCTTTTTCATTTTTTACCCTCACATACAAAATTAACACCTCTGGATACCCAAGCAAAAACTAAAAACAGAAACAAATATTCCTGTTTACACATATATATATCCTCTGACATTTTAGCCTAGCCATGAAATATTTGTTCAACCACCCCATGACATACTCAGGCCACCTTTTCCTCTTACTTCTCTTTCCCAAACCAGCTATATCCATTGCAACACCTCAAATGGAGGTGCCCCTGTCTGGATCGTTGCCATATCCAAAATTGGGTCCTGGACCTGTTGGCTGGTAAGGAATGGAGGACATAGTTTTAATAGGACTGCGGAAGAAGCCACCATTTGGGGCCCTCTGCCTGAAGGGGCCCACCCCACCAGTTCGGTGGTCCTGAAGGTTGGTGCCGCCACCAAAACCAGAGGAAAACCCAGCTGCGGCTTTGGCGGACAGGCTGCGGCTCAGGGTCTGGATCTGCTCAGGGATAAAGGTGGTGGTAGTGATGTGTGTGTTGCGGAAGTCGCTGATCTGCTCGAGCGCCTGTCGTGCAGCAGGAAGTGCATCCATGTCAAGGGGGGTTAAATCGACGGAAGAGGTGGAGAACTGCTTGTGGGGGCTTTCGTCCTCGGTGCACAGGCTGTTAACCCTGCGGTGTAGGTGCTCCAGGTCGATCTCCTTATCGTCCTGCAGGGTTGGGAGGGTTGGAAAGAGGAGAATAAAGAAGAGGAGGAAGTGATGATGACAAATGCATGGAGAGTAGAGATCAATGGGCGGAAAAATTTATACATCAGTATGGGAAAGGAAGGATGAATTTGGATAAAAAAGAATTGTAGACAATGTTCAAGGAAGGATGGAGAGAAGTGAAGAGAGAATATAGAAAGAGGGAGATTATGATAAAGAAAATTAGAGAGTAAAGTGTGGAGAATATATGAAGGAAGATGAAGACAGCATAGGGTAGAGTGAGGCATATAGTAGAGAGAGAGTGCAATGAAAGAAATGGAACAGAGAATTTGGAGAACCAATGGGGTATATTTGTTTTCAGCAACAAGGATGTAATCCATCCAACCATTAAAAATAATATGTAATAATCAAGTTGAAACAAAAAGTGGAATAAAAGGCAAATGCAGATGAGGGGAGGGCAATTTAAAAAGGATAAAGTCAAAGTATTTCAGAAACCCAGCATGAAAATGTATATGATGTGAAAGAACAGCGTCAAATGATCATTTCATGGTTACAGAAAAAAAATGGACATGACGAGAAGTGGGGAGAGCAAAACAAGGAAGAGGGGGGGAGGATGGAGGGAGGAATAGAGAAGCACACTCTGAGATGTGGTCAGGATATTAACAGAAAGAAACAAACACACTTCTACAAGGCCTTAAAGGGAGTGCAAATAATCAGGAATGGACAGAGGTGGCACACTGCTGACATGCTGTGCGCTCTGCCATTCCAGGGTCTCATTACTATTGAGCAAGCTTGTCTAACTACAAAACCTAGGGGTAACTTTGTCAATAAATACTCAACAGTTTCTCATCACTACATTGCATCATGGCCTCTATCCGCAAAATATTCACTTGAGATTAACATCTCACTTTCAAGTGAATTTTTTCAAGGCCATAATTCATTTTTGAAATTCTTATATCTATAACCATACAGTGATTTACATGTGTTGCTGAACAATGTTAGCCATTCAAAGCACATTGATTAACTTAAGCTTTAAATATATTTACTCTATCAGATAAATGAAACTTATTACAATGTACATTTATGACTACATTCACATATAACTTAACTACGGAAAAGGTTGTAATGCTTAGTGAGAGGTGTTTCATGCTTTTACTACATAAGGAAAGGTGAGTATGAGTGCAGGGGGGAGGGATTGCAGTTTCTAGTGAATGACATGTGCATATAAAGTAGAAGGGGACCTGGGTCAACAGTACTTGGGTCAACAGTAGGGGGGATAAAAAGTTCAGTGAAGTGTTTCCAAAATTACATTTTTACATCTACCACACATACTTGTGGGGAACGTGCTTCTGGGATCCCAAGCTTTTTCTGTGGGAGGCCTTGGAGGAAGGGAGGAAGGACTGGTGGTCAGAGTGGGGTGAGACAGGTTGGTTGGTTTGGATTTCACAGTGACAGTATTTGGGTAATATCAGAAAGGACATTTTTTTTGAAGGTGGAAGCCACAAGATTGGGGATAAACAGAGATTTACTGACCGTTTTCCATCGCATCTGTTCGGATGAATTCTTTGGCCCTACTCTCGAGCAGAGCAGGGGAACCAGCAGTGGGCCCCGCCCACCAGGTACCATCTAAATGAGACACCTTTGGAGGAAGCGGAGGACGGAGGGACTGCTAATGTTTGTGTTTATAATAGGCACATTTGGAGTTTGGAGGGAAGATTTGTAAAGGAGAGGGATTGGTATCAGCACAAATAAAGGGAAGTGGAAGGTAGGATCGAATCACAAATGGTCTGTGAGAGGAAATGAAGGGGTGCCCATAATGACTGAGCAATAGTGGCCTGAAGCAACAGAAGATTAAAGCAGTAAAACCTGAATACTTTTATAATATATCTCTCTTAAAGGTATAATTATATATATTAATCTACAATGAAATCCACTGTGATGTTGAAGAAAAATTAACCCTGAATCTGAAAATGATTAGAACCTCCCACATGAACTATTTCTAATATTTACATACCCTGCTTCAGTGTTAAAGGCAAAGGTTTAATTTGAAAAATGAAATGTCAAATTGATCACTTAATCTCTTTTGGCTTACATGTGCCTTTGTAATATAGAAGGTATATCTCATTACAAAGTTTTCATGTTGTAAAAACCATGCAACTTTTGCTGGAGCAGGGCTCTCTTTGTCCAGACATGGAGAAAGCCCCCTCTAATGGCAGCAAGGCTTTATTGCATATATAGTCATCTGGCAACATGCCAGGTAAACAAACATTTTTTTTTTAAAGAGGTAATTCTGCTTCCAGCCTTGTAACAAGTTTAGGTCTCATTTCCTGCTGTCAGTCATCTCACTTCAAATGATCATTCATGTACAATGCTGTCTTCAAGCTTTACTAACCAAGGATTATATTTATCTTCTATTGTATGTATAACCTTGGTGTGGGAGGTGAGGTGGTGAAGGTGGTCATTCTCATTTTGGGGGTGATCTCAGAGGGATTGGTGGGCTCGTAGGAATGCTGCACAATTAGCGCGCAGGGAATGTCGCAGCATGCTGGGGGCTGGTAATGGGTGGCGGTGGAGCCAGCAGTGTTGACCGTGTTGGAGGTCTGGTTCTGGGTCTGACCGCCCAGCGAGAGGGGGTGCTCATTGGGGCCATGAGGACACGGGTCGGCAACTTGCATGACAGATGGACCGTCCGCCTGTGCCTGGTGGTGGTGCATGATGTGGAAAGTTTCAGCAAATTTGGTTTGAAAGGGGAGAGACAGATAGGAGGATACAATGTGTAGGAGTTCACATGTATGTTTTGTGTGTGTATGTGTGGGTGTGTGTGAGAAGATTAAAACCAGTCCAAACAAACAAACAAACAACAAAAAACAAAAAAGAAACAAAAGCACAGGCAGACCAACAACAGCCGTGCCAAGACAGAAAAGGATGGGTGATGGACAAGATCAGGCAGATTGAATGATGGCAGGGTGGACGGATAGAAGTAAATTGGAGAGACAGATGGGTTGAGAGGGAAGGGGTGAGCGAGAAGAAAGACATGGCAGTCAGTCAGCACACACGTTTAAGCAGGTCACTCTGTGTTGTGTCCTCAGAGAGAGACATTCACACAGTCATTATATACCTGGAAAGGGGAGATGTTTAAATGCCATTTTGTATTGCTCTCTCTCCCCCTCGCCCGCTACACCCCTCAACACAGAGTACTTATCTACAAGAACAAAACAAAAAGGCAATATGAGAGCTTTGAGCCACAGTGACACAGTTCATTCAGTAGAGTTAGAATGAAAAGAGCTGGCATTTTTTATTCATGTCCTAAAAGGTTAGAATTAGCTTTTACATGTATCAATAAAAGCCTTAAAATTAATAAACAAAGCACACAAGAAGTCCCAGCTCTCCACAGACTAAATCTACATGTACTATATGAGATATAAGATATGGTCAAATCCACAAATGTTTTCATTATGGAAGAGTTCTGAAAGTAATGAGTAATAAAGTTTAATTTTTAAAATCTTTTTGAGTCTACTAACAGAACTCTTTCATAGCAATCTCTGGCTGAACACACACACACATATATATATATATATATATAAAATATACAGGCCAAGGAGTTGGCAAAACAGCCATCCATGATGAGATGAGGATCATCTAAAAATTGCTCATCCAGAGTATAAGGAGCATCTTAAAAGGCCAAAGGTTAAATCAACCATTCTGCTCTTAAAATCACACACCTCCAATACACACCTATAATCAGTTCAGATGTTTTTGAGCACATCAAAGGAGAATTACTGTTAAGATAAAGGATTTCATAAAAGTAGTCTGACATCAATAAACACAGTGCAAAAATGTAAGACTTTATATTTTGCTTCCAAAGAGTTTGGGGTCTTTGAAACTTTTGTGACTGTGATTCTGTGTTCTGTCTTTACGTATTTTTTGAATTGTTTTTTATAAAAACTATTTAGTCTAATCTCGATCATGAGAACATGTCCTGCACACATGTGTTTTATCAACTATGCAATATTTAAATATGCTTTACTGTTATCATTTCATTTATTTAAATATCCCATTGATTGGAAGCTCCCAACTCCAACAACACAAATGAATGTATATTTTTGGAAATCACAGTTTTAACAGCAAAATACAATTTTATCTTCTAACAAAAGACTAACTTTTTTGGTATTTTTCAGAGTCCACAAAATAGATGGCAACTTATTGTGTTCATGTGTTAGGCTATAATGAAAGTGTATAAATACATAGTTCTAGAGTGAATCAGTGAAGACTTTTCCATTGAAACTGGCTCATTGATTTATGTTTTTAAAGTTATATTAACACCAGAATGAATCACAACTCAGCATTAAGTGACATAATCAAGCAAAGAAACAAGCAATTTGGTTGATGTTCATGTAACAGTTTGAAAGCTGGTGAATGAGCAGCCAATCACCAAAGAAAAACTCTGAAATAATTGAAGGTCATATGAAACTGGACTCCTAGGAAGCATCGAGTAAAGAAACCAGGAATGAATGAGTAAATTATATTTAGGGTACAAAGGTTGTCATATTTCTTCCCAAAGATCCCAAAACAGCTCAAATAACCTTTTCCTTCTTTGTGCAATACCCTTTTCCAACATTCCTCCAAACTTTTTGTTAATGGTATATGTTAGCTAACTCTGTGTGTGTGTGTGTGTGCCCTGTGAGTGTTGAAGCAAACTGTCCACACCAAGAAGCAGAACCAAGCATTCCACTACACAGAAGCACAGCACATACACAAACATTGTCACATCGCTTAAGGTTAAAAGCAGGTATCACAGCCTTGTAGCAAACAGCATGAATGGAGAGGCATTTACAGACATAAACAAAATGTGCATGATTTAGTTAGATTTCGAACAAACACAGAGACACAAACAGCTCATCTGTATTAGAACTGAAACATAAGTTTCTGGGTTATGTATGCAGAAAGCGTGTATGGATGGAAGCATGTAGAGTATGGGGCAGCATAGATTTGACCTGATGATCCAATGGATAAATGCAGTCATGATTCTTTGCACTGACTATGAAATAAAAGTAAAATTACATTCATCCTACGCTGTGGATTTTGTTCAGTAAGAGTAATAAAATCTCATTTTATATTCGGGCGGTGAAGAGAAGGGATGGGCACGAATGGAAATCTGCCAGTCGCTTTAAAGAAAACTAAATAGAGAGCAAAGATTCCCAGAATGAGCTCCATGACTTAGGATATTTTTTGCATTTATTACACCAGTGCAAGCCTGAAATGATAGAGTCTGAGGGCTTAATATTTGGCAGTAATGATGCATGTGCATGCAGGTGTGAGGGCAAGCTCGCTGGTGTGTGTAAGTGCTAAGAGTGGCGATACAGAGATTGAGAATCCGTCATCTTCAGGGAGGAAAATGATCTCTGACTGTCTAATTGGAAGCCATTAGCACCGTAATTGCAGTTCTTTGTAAACAGTGCAACATTTTGTTCAACAAACATCTGTAAAAGGTAGGGGGAAACCCATCTGATAATCATACTGACAAAACTACTTACAAAGTTTATCCATCTTGTTTAAGGTTTGTGAATTTACTGAAAATAAAAAACAAACTTGCAGACAAGCAAGCACCGAATGATCCATCAAATTCCTTATTGAAATATTTTATATACTGTCTTGTTTTACTGGATGAAGTAGCTCACAGAGTTGGAGTACTGAAAGCAGTCATTGTGCCAAGCTTGAGCTCCAAGTACATCTTTCAGGTGCTTGTGCATCATATTAAGCCAAGTTTTCCAGAGCTAGTGCATAAACTCCAGGTTGACAGCCTTCCTATTTTATTCAAGGCTTGTAAAACCACACAGAGAACCATATGCTCTTGGCTCAGTGCTGTGATCTTAAGTGATTTCAGCATTTGCAGAGACAGTGCTGTGAGTGACATCAAGTTCTCTATTTGAACTGATGTGAGAAAAGCATCTGGTAACACTTTATGATTTCCTTTACAGTATTACCTTTTGGAAGCAAGATGACTTTAAACCGGACCTACTCTTCTGGCCCTGACTAAAGCCAAATTGCATACTGAGTCAGAGATTTCCCCAGTTAATAAATTATTGCATATACAATTTATCTTATTAGTTGATTTGAAGCTGATTTAGAACCGACTCCACCCCCAACTTTGAGCCAGAATGTGTTCCACTGGTCCCAGTTGACTAGCTCCTTTTATGCTCCCATCGACCATCTTTGCAGCTGGCTACACATCTGAAATAATTTGCACAGATGGTGATTTGAGCACAAGTAGTACATTACATTTTTGACAATTTTCTTTTGCAAAATAGATTAGATAGATTAAAGACTAATGGGTCTGAATACAAATGTGCGCTACATTTTTAAGATTTTTATTTGTATAAAACTACACAGTTATTAACGATTGTAGTTGCCTTATTAAATAAAAAATAAACAAAATACATTGGCTATGCTGGTTGTAACACCAGACTATGTGCAAAGGTTCAAGGAAGCATGGAGACTTGGCATGAAACAATGAAATTGTAGCCAAAGGAAAAATATTTTCGTAAAGTGAATTCTCCTAAACTTGCTTTTATCAGATGAGTGACAGAATTTCAGGTTTTCAGGCTTTGACTAAATAAAGTATTTCTTGCAGTGAAACAATCACTATTTAATTAAATGAGTTACAAAAACATTGAATTTCCCTTTGGGAATTGAATTGGATTAAAAACATACTTTTTTAAATGTCGAGAACATACATAAATAAACCCTTTCATAGTGTTAAAGTGATATAATAATGCTCATGGCGTACAGTTGTGGACAGCATTTTCACAAAGCATTTCATGTTACTCATTCTGTCGTGACAAATGTTCACAGCAGTTGTGCAGCCAGTGGAAATAGAGACTTTGCGAGAGGAGCTCAAATTTTACGCCATGAAGTGTCTGTGCTTGTTGGATTGTGGATTTTCTGAATGCTGCTCTGGTTGATGCAGCCTGGATGGTTCCCATGTGGGCAAAGCGGAGGTGGGACAGGTTTTTAGATCTAGTTTAATCATGCGACGAGCCCTTCTGGCTCGGTGGTTGCTCTCAGGAAACCGCTGTGTGTGCCAACATCAGTCGATAGGTCACAGCTGTGGTAGGGTGGAGGGTATACGTCACGGGTCAGTCATCAAAAACAATCACTGACTGAGCCAACATCATTTTTACCATGGGAGCACAAAGGGAAGCATTTATAAAACTGGATAAAAAAAATCATATTTGTTCATTGGAATTTTATATAGCATTGACAGCACAATAATCCCGTCTATCAATATTAAACATCACACATGTTTAATATCGATTTATTCTAAAATAGGAAATGTATCCACATGTAGCTCCTAAATCAATACAAGTGATTTTCCTCTCCTTAACTGCCTGCTACCATGATGTGCAAAACCTTGAACAAGAACTACAAAAAGAATCAAAGACTAGCACCATTTAAATCCCTGCTGTCCCTTCCATTCACTGACGAGGCTCCACTCCCGCGCTCAGTCTGGGGTTGATTCTGCTGGCTGCTCTTCCTGGTTAATGAAGATAGCAGGGGGCGGGTGTGTTTGTTTGTGCTGAAGTCGAGCCACACTGTGCTTAACATGACTTTGGGTTCAAGAGAAGGTTTGGTGTCTTTGTGCCTGCTCAGTGGCAGACACGACTACTGGTCTGAATGACAGATTAAAGCTGTAAACAGAGCAGGGGGCTGCAGGTAGGGGGTATATGGTGTATTTATGCGTGAAGGGGAAAAAAAAACTACAAACAAGGAGATGATGGCAGGCAGTTGTATGCTAGAGCTGCATATGATGCAATGTAACATACTGACCTTTTTTTTTTTTTTACAAACTTTGAATTACCGTCCATCAATATGTATAAGTAGAATTAATGTTAGCTGAACAGAATTCACAGTAAAGTTAACCTTAAAGTTAACCACTAAGAGAATCTCTGGAAAACAGATAAATAATAAGTATCTTTTTGCAAATAATAATTGTACTGCTGGTTGTCAAGCTATAACACCGAAGAAAAGGTTAAAACTGATTAACAAATAGTTAGGAGCAATACTATTAAAGGTCAAGCACCAGATACTGGACCGGTGTGCCTTGGCCAGAAAAGAGTAGAGTCTGCTGTAAAATGAAAATCATCTCACACTCATTGTTAAGCATAGTTGCGGATCTTTGATGGTGTCGGCTAAGTTTTCTTCCAAAACCTTGGAAAACCTTGTTAGAGTTCAAGGCAGCAGGAGCTCAAACAAGAAGAATTTATTGTCAGGAGAAATAAAAAAAAAAGCTTGTGGATCTCACCTGAAAACTGAATTTAGGTTATTACTCAACAGATAGTGAACATGTGGAAATCAACACAGAAATAGTTCACCAGGCACCAAATCAGTCTTCTTTCATGTCCACCTCAAGTCTCTACATTTAATTTTTACAGAAAAAGGTTTTAGATGAGCTGAAGAAAAAAAAGCTTAAGGGAGAATTTAGGAGTCTGAACTGTCTAGAATGATTGTACAGAAACAAATGGTCAAAAATCGCTCTCTGCAGATGCTCCAACCTTCTAAGATGTTATACCAGGAACGAAGCGTGTTCTATTGTGTAACATTTTGAATATGTGGGTACTAATAGTTGTGATATTAGTTAGTTTAGAAAAATGTACTTTTTCTTAACATGTCTTTTGTTCGACGTAATAAAAGGCCTCAATCTAAATGATGGGTATATAGCATGTATGCTGTTGCAATAAAAGCTAACATTTAAAATCCACATGTCCTGCAAATTAAATTGATAATAAAGATACCTAAGTTCCTGACCCTTTCCAAGCAGTAGCAGATTAATCCTTAGTCTGCAATATGGAAGGCCAAGAAAAACTTCTACGTGATTTGTCAGAGTCCTGTACCCACTAAAATGATCACATCTTTAAAAATGTATCATTCAAGTCACAAACCTAACATTCAGTGGCAAAAGCAGCCCAATGCAATTTCAGCTTGCTGTGTATTTGTGCACTTAACGTCAGAGGGCTGCTTTAGTCTCAACAGCAAAAATCACTGAAGGATTCACCGACATTTCAGAAGCTGTAGTAAAGTCATCCTGCAATGTTTTTTTATGATTTACTGGAGCCCACTTATTTAATCATTTGTAACGAAAGGATAATAGAGTTTTCCTGCTGAAACTTTCTCCTAAATTACTTTCCAGATGACTGGGGTTATTGGTCTTTTATAATGAAAAGTAACCCGATCGGTCGTTAAATCATCCTCGGCAAAGTCGCAATTTCCATGTCTCATCTTTGTGTAATTTTTCTAGATTAATGTTCATGTCACTTACAATCACCAAAAAAAACAAAGATTAGATGGAGCATATTTCTAGTTCTTGTTTTCAGAAGTTAAGATCAAAAAGAGACAATTAAAAATGATGTGTGTGATCATGAACATTTACCCTCTGTAAAACTTCAAATTCAGTAATAAAGGCTCTTCAACCATTCCGAGCCCCTTCTCTCTGATTGACAGTGCTATTGGAATTAGGACCAGCAGCTCAATAAAAAGGGAGGAAACGCTTCCTCATTAATTCTCTTAAGCCATTATCCTCAATTTAACCTTGACCTGCCTTTATCAAACTGCTTCCTACGAGGGGAAAAAAGCAATTGTTTGAAGCGGAAGTAATTCACCTGATGGCAAAAACATTTTCCGTAAAAAATTAATCTGTGCTGCTTCATGTGCTGGTCCAATTTGTTGCAGTCACATAAATGATTAACTCTAAACTAGAAGTGAAAATATTATTTCATACATAATTACATTCCTTTGAGTCTCTCACTGGCATGCTGTGCATATCAAATCTGTGACACTTTTGTGCAATTTTGAAGTTTTGATTAAAGTTATTAACATGAACCCGTTTTCACTCTCTGTGATTAGGTAAACATAGCAGTGGGCCTGGGGGATAAATAAAAATAGTTGGTGTTAGAGGGTGAATGGGGGCAGGTTTAAGTGGCTCTTAGATCTTTTTTTCTCGGGTTCAAATAAGGAAAAACTTAGAAGACAAACCTAAAAAATCTTATTTAAAAACAGATGAAAAGGGTTCAGGCTTGTGGTGGTACGAGCTAAAGACGACCAACACAACACACAACTATTTGGCTTTCTTACTGAAAATATCACCTATGACAGAATGATTCAGCTCATACAGCTACTGCATCACAGCGGACACAAGGCTTCCTACCAGAGGAAAATGTTACCGGAGTTATTTTGATTGCTTCAAATGACGACCCTGCTGAGGTGATCATCAGTACGTAGCCTGATTAGATATTTCACGTGGTGCAGCTGCTAATTTACGACGACGGAACGCTGCTGCTGTTTTGAGAGGGACAGACGTTGATACAGACATCTATGTTTAACACAGTGACTCAGTAGTTTTGACTCTTGCTATGTTCCACTGCACTCCAACAGGCCCTCAGGCTGCTTTGTTTTCTTCTTTTAAAGTTGCCCGCATCCGCTACTCTCATGCAACACAGACTGCGTGTAACAAATAAAGGGTTCATTAATTTGTTTGTAGCTGCATCGTTTCAGATTAATCAACACATTAGCAACACAACTAATTAAACTCTGAAAGAGGTGGTGTTTTGCAAGAAACTACTTACTGTAACTTGATGTTGAAAAACTGGGAGATAAACGATGATGATTTAAAACTGTCAGCTGAAAATAATGATCCCCAATGCTCAATTTAGGAATGTTAAATAATAAGTGGGAAAAGATGAAGATGTGGCATGATGGATCCAATTGTCTATTATACTGTGCTAGATATTTGCTTTGACAAATCATTGCCAGATAGTGATGTAATGAGAATTAAAAAAGGGGAAACACATAACTTAAAAAATGAACTCCTCCAATTAGGTGCAGTTAAATTTGTTGCTTAATTCACTTAAACCCATATCAGTTTGGGGGAGTCCTTTCGGTTAATCACTTTGATAATTTAATAGTTTCTCTAATGAACAAACAATTAAAATTAATAACATGACAGCACCCTCTCCGAACTGACTGTTTCAACAAGATGGAGGATTGTTTTGGAAGGTGAACTTAATCCTCTGACTTTGTTTCCATGAGTAAAAGAGATCAGCATGTCAATGAAGAGCAAATATAGAGCTTGGAGAGAATTGATGTGTATTGACGTTTCTCAAAACAATTAGCTCAGGAGAAGGAAGGTTGAAGATATCTTTTAAAAAAGTCTTAATGTTTTTTGTGTTTTACGTCATGCAAAATCAACAGTTACATAGTTTCTAGTAAAAAGCGGGAAATTGTCCACTCATCTAATCTCCCCATCATTTTCAAAATATTTTTTGACCAATAGCCCTTTTGTATTACCTAGAGTCTTCAAAAAATATGTCTACCCTTTGAAGTTGTTCTTTTGTCAAATAGCAATTTTGATTTTTAGTGTGTTTAACTGTGATTTTATGTGATAGACCAACAATAATAACTGTGAAACAGAAGGGAAAATTCACACAGTTTACCAGATGTCATTCAAGCAAAAAATTTAAAGCATGGAAGGCATTTGTAAAACCACTGTCCCTGCAAATATAGCTGCAGTAGTTTGCAGCATGTCTTCACTAATTTTCCCTATCGAGAGACAGAAACCTTTGCCCATTCTTCTTTGCAAAATAAGTCAGGCTGACACTAGTTAGATGTAGAACTTCTGCAAACATTGATTTGAAGCTGTGCCATATCTTTATATTTCTCAGGTCAGGCTCTAAACTCCTCCACACTTTTATTCGAGCCCCTTCCTGGTGAGATTCTTGGTCTTCAATATGCCATTTGTTCACTATAAGTTCTCTAATAAAGCTCCACGGCCTTCATAGAGCAGCTGTTCCCACTCGGATATTAAATAAGATACATATATCTTTTCTCTGGAACGTCACAATTATTTGTATTGGTCAATGACATACCATCCCAATGAAAAACATTGTGCTTTCTTCAGATTCAATCTGTATGACTTCTTTTTTGGTGAGCCTATTTTTCTTTTCATACCAAATGATCTAAAGTAATCCTTGGACTTCGGTATTATTCATTTTTAAGATTATTCTCTCTCATACCTCCTTGGAGGGAGCTCTCGATCCCTTCCGCCGTGACCACCAGCTTTCCACCATACCAATGAGGCAGGAGAGAACCACGCCAGCTGCCAGGACACAGAAAACTCCAGCAAAACTGTGGATGTCGAGCGCGTTGCCACGCTGCCGCGTCTGGTCTGAGCTGTAGAGGTCACACGGGCTGTCTTTGGGCCACCACTTGAGTTTCAGGATGTCCATGTCACCATTCTGCTGGAGCTCCAAGATCCTAGGAGGCAGGGAAGAAATGAAAATGTATATGAAGAGAACCAATAGAGACTAAAAACAAGTCTATTTTAAAAGAAAACATCAGATTTCTATTGAAACAAACAATGCATACAAGTGAATCAGCAAGCAGCAGAATTCAGGTTAAAAATAATCAACTAATTGATGAGACTGGAGCTGCATTTTTATGATTAGAGTGGCAAAAACTGCAAGGGAAAATAAATGATCTGCATGAATCATCTGCACAACACCCAACACTGCAGCTTTGACTGCAGCTGTTGTAACTCCTCTCCACCATTTGATGGCAGTGTTGAACAGCTGAAATTCCCCAGGATCCCCCCAATACCCATATTGGGCTGTCAAACTCATTATGGGTAACATTAATATGTTTTGCAGCACAGCACAAGTACGCTGCCACAATGTCATTATGCAGCTTAGCTTTAGTCACACGATTGATGGCTTCAGAGAGGATACAGCTCAGAGGTTGATGGGGTCCCTCTGCTAGCCTTCAGTTTATTATTTAACTGGGTTGTTCGTTTTGGTTTGCAGGAGAGCTGCAGATGCAGACACTCGGAGAACAGCTTATATTTAATAGGAGATCTGACATGAAGCGGAGAGTGGTACATGAAAAAAAGGAACACATAAAATGAGAAAAGAAGAATATAATGCCCTCACAGACGCATTCATAATAATACAGATGGCTATAATCCAGCGTGAGCAAGTGAGCCAGCACACTGACTGTTAATGCACAAAGGGAGACACACTCTAAGACATGAAGTCACGAACTTGATTGCATAAATGTCCACGCAAACCTAATAAGGATTCTTCCATGTACTCATCAATGATTTGCAAAACTTCCTGGGAGCACATTTCTCCTTTAGTTGCAGTGACACAAAGAAAAAAAAAAGATCTATGCTCTTTAGTTTGTTTTTCAGCTTATGCAAAGCACACGGAAAATCAGCAAATGCAAACAAACCCTGCAGCCAACTCATTTATTCACAACAACTGTAAAAACATGGATCATTTTAACATTAATCAGACTCAACCTGCCACGTTAGAGTCAAAACAGTCTCATTTAGGAATGTAATTTTATCACTCCATAAGCTTTCCGTGTGGGGAAACAACATGATTAAAACAAAATATTATCATAATATCATAATATTGATTGTCTTTTGCTTGAGTTTTGAGTAGAGTAACTCAGAGAGGTGTGTTTATGATCTTTTTATTTGCTATTCCCAGATGCAAAGCCAGAGTGATCTGCATTGTCAGTAATAATGATAAAGTCAATAGAAAGTATATTATAGGTTGTGCTGTTAAGATACTGTCAGTCAGTCAGTCAGCCATCCATCCATCCATCTTTTCCACTTTCCATCCATCCATCCATTTATCCATCCATCCACCCACACATACATACATGCATACATATCCATGGGGGGCTGACATATATTTCAAGCAGGTGAGAGACTGGTAATGTCCTGGACAGTCCATCACAGGACTGCATGTTCTCCCACAGATAAATATATGCATGCTAAGTTTAATGAGCAAGTTTGGGTGCATGCAGGATTTTCTACCTTGTGTTTTCTTTGTTGCTCTTATTGTCTTATAAAATAGATAGATGGATATTAGCATATAGCATTAAGATTAGACTAGGTTTCAGTTTATATAAAAACAATAAAGGACAATTGCACAAAAAAATGTCTGATATCAGGGTAGAGAAATTATCTTATTGCAAACTTTGGTACAGTCAAGTTGATGCATCTTTGTAAGCACAAACCCCAGATACAGCTTCTCCAGCTTTGCCAAAACTCAAAAGTAAAATTTTGTCTATCAAGGTGGAGTTACTCTTATGACAGAATATCACTTTGTTGAAACTATCTTTCAGCTTTATTTACACAGACTACTGGCTTCGATTGAAACCATGATTTTCTAAGCGTCTTCTAGAAGAGAGTCCTGAATTGAGTGCTTAACAGGTGAAGCTCACCAGGCTTGGGAGATATGATTAGACTGGAGCTTACTGATCAATTTTCAGCGTACATTGTGCAAATTTTTAACGCAGTCAGTGTGAAAAGGCATTCTGACGATGATGAAGACAAAGGAGTTCTCAAATTGTTGAAATATTATGTGCTTAAAAAGCTGATTTGTGTCCTGATTTCTTCATAATTAAGCCAAAGAACTCTGACTTTAAAGCAGTAGCAGAACATATCATCAGGAATCCTGGTGTCGTTTTGAGTGATATAAACCTTGATTTATATCAGACTCACTCTGGGTACACCCTTGTCTTCTAGATTTTAGCTTTCATATCATGAATTGATACTGGTATTCCCCAAAGGATTGAGAGTCATAAAGATGTGTTGTTCCCAGACTCAGAGGAACCTCAATATCTTTCTGGGTTAGCAGCGACTTTCACCACACACCTCTCCCATGGATGACATTATTGCCCATGTCTTTCAGACAGTGGAGCCATGAACACTGACCTTTACTGAGATAAGAGACTTGGATTCCCTTAGTGGATTTCGTTTGATCTTTTGAGTGGTTTTGGAAGATATAATACATCTGATGGCCTCTGTGGGTGTTGCTGCTCTCTGTGGATGTGTAAAGTTTAAATGCCTTTGATAATACAATTTAGAAAAATATAAAACCAAACATTAAAATCCACCATTAGATGAAAACAGAAATGATTTCCAAATCAATAACCAAAAAGTATTTTAGAAATATAAGAAAAAAGGAAAAACAACATTATCACTTCAGGATTAGAAAAACTTGCCATTCCAAATATTTTGACAAGTGGATATCTTTACAGCTATTTAGATATGTTTATGGAAATGTGTGAAAGTTTCCATTTTTGAATGCACAAAATCGATTACATTTGAAGTTTTTTCAATCAGAAGCTTGTTCATGAGAAAAGTTTGTTTCTGTCTGAGAATTCTACACACATCTGCTACCATTATTACAAAAAACAGCTCATGTTGGTTTAATAAGGTTTTAGCATCTTCTTTTCATACTTCTGCCTTATTAGGGTACTTAAAATATTAGCATATTTCTGTTTAATCTGAGAAAAATTAAAAATACCCTGCCAGTATGTTTCAGCGCCACACAACTTAACCTGCTCTCTAAAATTTGCCAATTTGTTTCTAGTGAGAATATCACAGCGAGATTACAGACAAATTCATGCAAGTTCAAACACGATTGCTTTTCCCTCAAAGCAACTTTGGGCTTTTACACAGTTCTGACCTTTTTATCTGTCAGTCTGGCAACAGATGCTTTACACACACACAAACAACCCTGTGCTCTGACAAACAGCTTCACAGAAAGTCGTATTACATGCACTTTAATGAGATGGAACACAAACAATCCCACCTAAAAAGAAGACATCCAAGATTTTGTCAAAGTATTTTATGATTTCTTGCATGTAATTTATCCATCTTCTAAAGAAGTCTAGGCAAGGATTTTTTTTTCTGTCAAAATAAGAGCATAACTGCAAGTTTTGGGGAGCTGCCCATTATCTATATTCATAAGCTGACTGTTCGTTTGAAAACAGATTGTCACAGCAAAAAGACTTAGTGTGACACTTATAAACAAGCGACCGATACTTTAAAATGTCTGAATATTGTTATAACCTTTTAATATGCGAATAGTCAATAACAGCAACTGGATTCTGTAAAAAAGTTTACTTTTGACATTTGGAGGAAAAAAAAATCTGTTATTAAAAATGGCAGAGGTGACATTATGTTTTCAAATGCTGAAACATAATGTTAACGTATAGGAAAATCTATATGATTTTGAAGGGCTACGAGTTTAATCTACAACTCATAAAAGACAGATCAAAAGGATGCCAAGCTACAGGAACGAGTTAAGATGAAATAGATACAAGGACCGAAACAAGCATTCCAAATACAGACTCCTTCCCTAGTGGAATTATTTGGGTGTGTCTAAAGCTTCATGTATCATTAACGTTTCTGAGAGAGGACATAGCAGAACAGATTTGAGATTCAGGACAGAGTGCCTCCACTCAGCCCTCTATTACGACCCTGTCTGCCAGTGCAGCTCATCATCTATCATTCTGCACTAATTGGTCTATCAGAGTTATGCAAAGGCTGCTTCCCTGATGGGCTCTTGAATCAAACCAGAACACTTACATACACTGACAAGAACATAGCTGCTCACACACATATTAGATCCTTTTACATTTGTCTGACTGGTGTTATATTGCTCACTGCTTTACAGAAAAACAAAGAGGACAATAATGAATAAAGTGTGGCGGATGTTTAAAGCTCTACACTTCATAGTATCAAAGTATGTTGTCCTGCCAGGTGCATTTCTCCCCCATTCTCCTTTTAGGTGGTCAGTAACATATTGGTTAGAATCCAATCTTTACCATGACATTCTTACATACAAAAATCACTGTTGTGTGATGCCATTTGTCCTTCAAATATGATGTGTGCAAAGATAAACCTCAGTTTTAATCTAATCCAAACAGACAATATTCCTTCAGCAATGGAGTCCTACAGTGTGTAGAGACAATAGTGGAATTTTTTCTTTAATTTTAAAAACTCTTGAACCAGCTAGCTCAAGGTATTTCCAAAACCTTTGAATGTTCCTTGGTCATCAGAGAAATCTTATTATTATTCGTTTGACTTCATCACAAATCTTGTGAAGAGTACCTAGTTGTGGCTGGGCTGTTGGGAAATTACTATAAATATATATATTCTTCTATTCCTGGAAAATGGTCCCAAAGGGGCTCAGTGGAACATTCAGGATGTATGTCTGTAATCAAATCCATAAGTGTGTTTTGCAACAATATGGTGGTAACGGTCTTGAGTTGAGACACATTGTTGCTTTTGCCCATTATGACATGCTTCTTATGTGATACGTTGGTAGAGACAAACCTATTATAAGCCACTAATTAGGACTAAACAAGCTGATGTTATAGGAGTAGCTTCTGGACATACAAATTTCAGCCATTTGATTATTTTTTATGCCCTTATTTGCCTTGTTTCATCAAACATTTTTGCACATAATATATAAATTTGTTCCAGTTTGTTTGTATGTATGTGGATTTCACATCATCAACCCCATTTGAAATAAATCTGAAAAAAAAAATTTATTCAAAACTTTTTTTCTGCATCATTTCATTTAGAATGCCAAGTCTGGTGTTAAAAAGTACACTTTATATAATACAGCCCATTCATTAAAAAAACGTTTCTTCCATAAACCCATTGGAAAATGCAGTTAAATGTATAAAGCTTGTGCTCAATGGCATTAAATCTAAATTATTTACATTAATATTTTGTATATGTACAAAAACAAAATACTGTCTTGAGATCACCAGTATTCCCCCACACTCCCAGAAAAGCAGGGCAGGCCTTTTAAGTTGGAATATAATTTCTGGAAATGACAAATTGATTGTGAGTGTGTGTGTGCTTGTTTGTTTGTCCTGTGTGTCTCTGTGTTGCCCTGCGACAGACTGGCGACCTGTCCAGGGTATACCCCGCCTCTCGCCCGAAATGACAGCTGGAGATAGGCACCAGCAACCCTCCCGACCCCAGTAAGGGAAAAAGGGTGCAGGAAAATGGATGGATGGATGGACAAATTGATTACTGACAATTTAGAAAATGTATTATTTAAAATTAACATTAATACTTAATTTTTCAAGCAAATTTTGTATCAAAACAATTGTCAAACACATCTTTGTTGACTAGATTTCTCTCTCATAGCAAAGTTTTCACAGCTAGATGGGTTTTGTGGGTGAGAGCGCCAGATAAAGTGAGCATGTTGATGTTCATTTTTTTTAATACACAAAAGCAGTTACCGTGGTCCTCCATTTGTCCCTATGCCATGGCTGACAGGCAGGATGAAAGGCCACTGTGCTCTGCCTGACAAAAACACTGGTTGAGTCAAAGGGTTCCTGCAGTCCGCCATCTGTCTGACTCTCTAATTTGGTTGTCGCTGCCTCAGCAAAGAACCCCATCTTCTCTCAAAAAGCAAACAAAAAAATCCTTCCCCACACAGACATGAAAAACTGTGACAAGTAGACAACAACAAATGTGAAAGCCAGGATTACCTTTAAATGCCTATATAAGCTCCTGCTCTTTCCGACACACCCCACTCTGAGAAAGAACTTTGTGAAAATTAAGGGTACACCAATAAATCAACCATGATTTCCTCAATTTTGGAAAATCAGTGATTGGCTGATATTTACATGTGAAGACAATCTTAGCCACCAATCTTATCTACTTCAGCAAAGGTCTAAAAATCAACCACTGTCCTCTTTTGCTCTGCCGTGAGAGAGGTTTGACTGACACGTCCACTGACCAGGTCATGTCTGTACAGTTGCAGTTAATAATTAACCCATTGGTGCCAACTCAGTGACTTTCTTGCTATATTTAGCAACATTTCAGACAAAGAAAAAAAAAATCACGCTCTTAAAGTACAAGAGGCAGCAAAAATATTAGCTTTACATTAGCAGCAAATTAAATGCTTTCTAATAGACTAAAATGTATGCCATAAAGAATGGGTTAAGAGTTATTGTCTTACATTGTAAAGCAAAGTGCATGCTATAGCCTCAGTATAAGATGTCTTAAAGTCTCAGGTCTTTTTCTGTGTAACATCTGTCTTATATGTAAATAGCTGCACGGGAAAACACCAGTGTGTTTCCATTTGTAAAGGAACATGAACATTGTATGCAACCATGGATGCTACATGTACATATGTCTATAAAACAGCTGGTCTGGTGGAGGTGTGCATTAGTGGCATGTCTAATGACTTATCTTGCTTTAAGATGGTTGCATTTCCCTTTGGAGATATATGAGGACAAGTCTCCCACTGGTCGTTAAAGCAAATGAGCATGGGTTACTCATGTGTTAAGGCGGGTTGTGAAGGTGTGTGCTCTTGTGTGCTTACACACTCTGTTGCTGTCTCAACATTCTCTCCGCAGTAGCTGTTATTGCGTTTAGACTGGATGTTACCATGGCAACTCTACGGCTCTAGCCTTGATGGTGGGATGATCACACGTTATTAGTCAGTTCGAACCACCAAAAGGAAACATCACAGTGATTTGCATAGAGGACTAAAGGGCACTAGGCTGGAATGAAAAAAGAAAAAATGACTGAATGAAAAGGAAACTGGTTTAAGACAGAAATAAAAATATAAGCTTCACAGATGGAGAAAGACATTGTGGTGCACAATCACAAAAAACAGATAACTACATATAAATTGTGAACAAATATTTACAGAAGAAGCTATTTATGGTTTTGTTCTATTTCAGCGAAGATACAAGTGGATGGCTTGATATTCATCCGTCCGAAAAGAGGAAGGTTCAAGAGGAAAACACAAAAATCCATCTTTCATGCACCGCCCTTCATCTCCTCATGCCTAAAAGCTTTAAGTTCCCCCACATAACATGCTTTGATTTATTAACATTTGTTGTAAATTATCTTTAATTTTCTGTTTAGATCTATAAGTTGTGGTTTCCATAGAGTATTGCAAGTCAATTAACCCTCTTTTATTTAACCTGACACATCAAGCACACAACATAATATTTTTTTGTGGGTAGCCCTCAAAAATGATAAATAATCCTGTTCTTCAGTCTTCAGCACCATGTGTGTTGAAACATTTCTGTTTCATGTTCCAGTGCTATTGTCTTTGATTTTGTTTCACACCTATCTCCAAATACATCTCCCATCTCCACACACACATACACACATTTATATTACAACATTCATGGTAATCATGGTACATTGAACTGCAGTTAGTGTACAACAGCTTTAATAGGTTTAGCATATGTTAAACAAAATAAAACAAAAAACATATATTGTCCAATTTAAAGAAGAAATGGTTTTGTCATCATAAGTGTATAAAAGGACTGAGGCTGTCTTTTTTGTTGTTTGTTTGCTTTGTTAATTTGCACTTTAGGTGTCATATTTCTAAGTCTGACAGGCATTTAATATTGATGATATTTTTGTAAGCTAATCCTTTTTAAAGTGATTCTACTCAGTTGGATATTTCTTTTCATCTGAGTGTACTATTTTTTTTATATCTACACATTTTTTTTTTTTTTATATATTATGCATTTGCCCTTATCATACAGTATTTTTTGTTGTTTTTTTTCATAACTATTTTGAATGTCCATGCTGCTGGAACACTCTATATGAAACCCTGTGGGACAACAAAATAATATTTCTGTCATTTCACTTTCTGATTTCAAAGCTGTGATTTTTTTTTAAAATTATGTATCATTTTAATGATAATTTTATTAATGAGCTGCATAGTGGTGCACTATTGCCAAGCAGCAAAAGGATCCAGGGTTCAGATCCAGGCCGGGGCTTTTCTGCATGGAGTTTTGTATGTTGTCCCCATGCATGAGTGAGTTCTTAACGGGTACCCAGCTTCCTCCCATGGTCCCAAAACATACATGTCAGGTCAGCTGTTCTAAATTGCCCCTAGGTATTAGTGTCAGTACATAGTTGTTCTGCATGTCATGTGCAAGTCCTGTTTATGTCTGTGTTGTTCTGTTATGTGACCGGATGCCTTTCCAGGGCTTACCCTTACTGTCACCCAAAAAACCCTGGAGATGGCCCGTGCATGAGCCTCCTCAGATAAGCAAAATGGATTTTATTAATATTTAATATCAGTCTTTAGATCCGCATTACTATTTGGTAAAAATTAGACAGGCTCCCATGGGCCGCAACTACAAAATCAATATTTTCAGAGATGTGCAATATATAAAAACAACTTTAGCACCCAGCCTGTTTCCCGAAGAGCTGCTCCTGGTGTTACAAATGTCCCAAATGTCCCAATGTTAAAAATGGACTGTTGGGCAATATCAAAACCATGTTTCTGCACCACTGTTGAGGTATAGGGGGAAGCCTCTCTGCCTCAGGACAAGGCTGCAGCGAAAAGAGACTACAGCAACAAAGTGAGTTTTGAAAGTCGGTTATCTCAGCACCTGGCAAACAGATTGTTGAGTCACTGGTATCGATCAGCTTCGCTTTCAACCTCTCGATATATTGGGGCTATTTTATGCTACAGGACAGTAAAAATCTCACATATAGCTCTTTAAATGCACCATAACTCCAGATATTGTGTTGATTCTGCATTCTTCCCCAAGACTCATCCGTAGGCCACCATAAATGAAGGTGATATCCCAAGCTTCTTTTTACTTAAAGTTTTATAGCAACTGTAGCAAGATAAATTACAGAACACTGTGGATTAGATGATTAGGCAGCATGTGAAATGGTTTGGTGAATTAGAAATGGCAAAATGAACTGAAGTGTTTCTGTAAAAGGTGTCAAGGCATCTGAAGAACAGAGAATTATCTGTCTAACAGTTATACAAATGTTATTTCTCTGCCATCTTGGCAGCAAAAGGTCTATTAGAGAAAATGAACAGTTTAATTTGTCAATAGAAGATAGATGGAAAGAGAACATGATAGCAGAGGGAGAAGCGAAGTGAATTGAAAAAGAGTTTTGAGCAAGGAACTTCTGCAGGGTGTTAAGGCTGAATGGATGGCTGACAACAAACACACAGCTGTGGAAGGTATGATGAGAGATTAGAGGAGACTGGATAGAGGAAGATGGCTGGTAAGTGTAAAGAAAGAAGGAAAGACAATGGATATGATGAGTGTCCAGAGTAAGAATATCAAATAAAATGAGAAGAGTAAAGAAGGGAATGAGAGACAGAGGTGTTATGCTAAAATGGTTTTCTCGTGCTCAGACGGCCGCTGACTGTCAGCTCCTTAAATGAGAACAACACCGGATTGACAGCTCACTTACTCGTTCAACAAAAAGCTGGCAGCATCAGCATTCTCAGGCTGCACCACTCGAGTTAGTCCTTCAGGAAAACATGATGGAGAAAATAATGTTCCTATAATAAAGTATAAAAGTTTTGAAACTTCTGATGAGAGCTGGGTCAGATGAGTTTGTGTCAGGGAGTGTGACTGAAATGAGCACTGAAATATATGGAGAAATGCTAATTCTTCCAGTTTTTTTCAAGGTGAAAGTGTGACTGTCAGCATTTCAATTACTTTGTATAGGTTGGAGTGACACACTGATTATTAATAAGGTCAGGTTTTACCTCAAGATCTTTGCACAGACATGCTTGTCAGGAACAAACCCTGAAAAATGGGTAAATGCAATAATACGCAGAGTATTAAGGTCATTCTACTGAACTGTGATGCATTTATTTTGTATTTTTGGTCATTCTATCATGGCCACCCTTGTAAATGAGGTCTTGAATCTCAGTCTTTTCTGAATAAATAAAGTAATAATACATTTCTGGCCTGCCGATTTGAAGGCAGTGCTGTTAGAAACAGAAAACTCAAAATACACTAATGCTGTCTCCTGCAAAGTACAACTGTCTGAAATTATTCTCCACTTGCTTCAAAGAAAAGCAAAGACTGAAGCACTCTGACCAGCAGTGACAGATCAGAACTCTAAAGTCTGAAAAGTCTTTTTTTTTTTCTTAACATAGAGTCCTAGTGTCAGTCATTTCAGATAAGAGAAACCCAATTCTAGCAACCTCAGTGCATACCAAGTTATTTGTACTTTTGGTGTCAAATAAAAGAAAAAGAAAAACCAAAGAGGCTTCATCATTGGCTTTTCTCATCATTGACTGAGTATTTTTATCTAAAGCGAACACATTTCTGATCTGTCACATTAAGGAGATTTGATTCTAAAGATTGACTAAACCATATTTCATTGAAACAGCAGTTCCAGTATCTGTTTAGAATAAACATTAAAGAAAACATCAGTAAACTGTCTCTCACATGACATAAATTTCAAACACATCAAATGTCATGCATATTAAAAGCCCTTAAAGACAAGCCTGGGTTGTGTTTTTATGAGCCATGAAGGGGCTCATAAAAACACATCAGCATGGTGGTGAATATTTGCTTATTTTAAATTTAACCCATGGAACATTATTAAACTCCTGACAAGCAAAGAAAATCAAAGATGAGACGTTTATACACACTCCAGTATTTTTGTACTGCTATTCAATAAGCGTTAACTATAAAAGAAACAAATTCAACAGACATTTTGATAAACTTTGACGTTAATACCCACTTCAGCAGCTATCACAGGTTGTGAGTTATTTCACCACTAAAGCTCTTCCTGTATGCGCTGCTCATTTGAGGCCTACCCATACATTTTTAACAATGGTGAGGTCAGAGCACTGCAGGGGTTATGGCAAACCCATCAGAATGCACCTCTTATGGTAGCTCTGGGAACTTTGAGGTGTGCTAGAAATCATTATTCTTTGACACTAGTAGTACCTTTAATCTTTTCTGTAAACAGATAGTGTTTGCCTCCAGATTGCACTTTAATTGCATCTACGCTTCCCAAGTCTTTCCAAAATCCTCTAATGTTTCAGACTGAAATACCAGTGTGCTCAACTCTGAAGAAGCCTCCGTTCTCAAAATAACTTTACTTATTATTTTAGTTTTCTTCTTTTGCCATTTTTTGACAGCGTATAGCATGTGATTTTTTCATGATGATAAAAACATGGCAAAAGTTGAAAAGTAAGCATTAATTATCTCAATCCTTCGGTTCTTTTAGGATATTTCGTTATTTACTAATTGTCATTTGTGCCTATCAAATATTGTCTAAAATCAGAACAAACTTTAGAAAAACTCTTACCTGATTATAATGGTAGTCTCAACATTTGTATAATGTGACCTAAAATCAGACATCACAGTTTCTCCAGCCTTACATATGCATACATTTTGTTACATATGTAGATATGGACAGAACCAGCTATTCCAGAAATGGCACCATTAACATCAAATCTTCTGAAAGAAATTATACATTTTGTATGAGCAGAAAAAAATGCCCTGTATCTAAATAAAGATGCCACCCAACACTTTGTAAAGCCATGGTCTTTTCTTACATTTACACACACAATGCATTCCAGATGCATTTCCCAGAAGGCACAATGAAATTTGTCAGAGCATACAATGGATTACATATATGAGCCCATTACTCACTGAGAAAAATTGTCAAATGCAGCAAAACAGAACTGATTTCAAATCACTAATGTTTTATCAGGATGCTGTGAGGTGTGCAGCCAGCTATGGCGAGCAGTCCAGGACGATCATCAGAATCTTGCAGGAATTTAGTGGGTGAGGCAAATGAAAAGATGAACAGTTGTCAGGGATTTACTCTGTCATCACTTCAGACAAAATTTCTTCTATTAAGACTGTTAGTTTTATTTGCACTTCTTGTTACTTCCATGATTGTTCAGAATTGTTTGTGCATGCTGAAATATCTGCTAATTATGACCTCCAGTAAAAAAAATTAACAAAATCAAAGAAAAAAAGAGGACAAATGTTAAAACCCTGAATGTCGGGTCCTTTTCCAAAGCTCCTGACCTTTCAGTTAACAATGGGACAAAAAGAAAGAAGAAAGGTTATTTACCCTGGGGTCCTTGGTCCCATGAGTAAAGTTCCAAAGCTTAATTATTCCAATTAGCGCTTTCAGGGTTCAATGTCATACACTGTGTCAGTAAAGTTTTCAATTAAGCATCATTAAGCCACAGTGTGTGGGTGAACTGGAATCCATTATCAAGCTGAACTATGAGAAACATTGCACAGAAATACAACACCATTAACCACCATTAAACATTTCAAAAGCAGAAGCGAGACTGAAGTAGATATAGAGAGCAAAAGAGAGAGAGAGAGACTGATATTGTTAACAGAGATTAATAAAGATTTATTGAATGAAAGTGTGTGGGCTGACTTTGACTGTGAAAAATTGGCAAAGGACCATCTGCTGAGAAATGGGAGAACCAGACAGTGAAATAGAGAACAGAAAACACCAATACCTGGAAAAGCATTTATGATTTTGTCCTCTATAACAATGTCTCTGTTTATGCCGTCCAAAACCAACAAAAGCAAGAGCTACTATCACGCTATCATGTTATTGCCATGGATCTAAACGGTGCAGGAAGATATGCAGTCATAGGTAAATAACCCTATAGTTACATGGTCTTCTCTTCCATATTTAACAGACAGGCACACAATGGGTTCTCCAGCTAAGCTACAATGCCACACAAAAAAAATTACAATAAAAAATTCACATCACGGGTTTCTGGTGTCTCATATCCTTCACACATAATCAATAGTCAATAGTCAATAAATATAAATATAATTGAGGAGATGTTCTGTTATTTCAGTAACTCACCAAGTCAATTAATTGTAAAACATTCTAATTTGCTGAATGTGTTTGTAAAGCATGCATATGCGTCACAACTAAAAATTTATTTGAGTGCCAAGGAAATGTCACAGCAAAGAAAACATGAACATTTTCTTACCTCAACATGCTAAAGTGCTCGACTGATGACATTTTGACCTGCTTGTTCATTAATTCAAGTATTTGATCACCCGGGGGCAGTCGTGGAGTCTTAAGCTTTTAATTGCAAATGCTCAGCTAACACCAAGTATGCAAAACTAAAAATTAATTTCACACTGATAATAAATAAAAAACAGGTACACATCAATGAAGTGGAGAGATTAGATCTATAAAATTATATTTTATGAAACAAGTTAATTCATTTATCAATACACTAACACACGGGAATAAAGCAAACAATGTAAATGCAGCTTAAGAAGGATGTCTTCACTACCCTTGAAGAGAAGAAAAATCTCATTAAATTATAAAGATTAGCTTTAGTTTCTAAACCAGGAGCATCACAGAGCTTGTTTTGATTGAATGTTTGGTCTTTTTGGATTGTTGAATGAATGAAAAAATACATTAAACCAATTTCTTAACTTTATACAAATGAATGCCTAAATGATGAACCTATAAAAAAAACATTTGTGTAGATTTATTAGAAATTCCCAAACAACATTAATTATTTAAAGTTTAATAAGTATGGTGGTCTACCACAGACTTTTTTTACACACTATTATTACTGTTGTTCCGGCCGGAAATATGAAAACTCTCAATCCACATGAGATTGCCATGTTTTTATTTACATGACAATTAAATTAAAAAAGAAAATAAGAGTCATAGATAAGGAAAAGAAAATAAAACCCTGACAAAAATGTCAATACTCAAGTCGATACTTTGTTGGCTTCATAGGGTGACAAAAAGCGGCACAGCAAGTAAAGCAAAAAGTCACTTTTCTTGCTACAGATCTATGGAAAACATTTCTTCAAGAAAGATTCTGTTCTTTGATACAGCTCCAGGATATCAATTATTCTCTTAACACAATATAATAGAAAGGTACCACGCATTTTGCAGGAATATTTACAACAGTGCGACACAAACAGCGGGCGACCCAGTTAAACTCTGCTGGACAAAGAAAGAGCAGCACATACACAATCAGAGGAATGACTACTCTGCTCTCTTTTCATGAGACAGTTTCCCCTGACCATATTTGTTCACACAATAAAATGTAGCACAATTATATAACCTGTACCTCTTTTTCATGAAAGCCACATAAACACATAAGATTAATAAACAGAATAATTTCAGACAAAGCTCAAAAATTAATAGTTCAAACAAAGTGTCTTAGTTCAAGTAAATTTTTTCCGGACTGAGACAAGCAAAGTTCTTGGTCAACTTTGATTTAATGGAATGATTTACGTATAAACAACACTTTGTCATAATCCTTTTACTGTAGCTATTTTATCTAAAGTTAAATAAAACATAACTATTTTTACACTTTCACTACTACCAAGAATCTATTTTGTCACAGTTTACTTAAGTTAAAAAGTACACAATAAGCTATTAAACTGAAAGCCCTGTTCAACAGATCCATTTCTACATGGGCAGAGGGAGCTTTAAAAATAATTTATTTCCGTGATGGGATATGCAAGTTCATTTTCTTCAATCTTCTACATTTTGCAAAGAGAGGTTATTCAATTCATTAAATCTTATTTAAAGGTTTGCAATAACCAAACTTTCAGAAGGACGTTTATAAGGGGTTATTTTAACTGTTACTGACAATTTTATCTTTACTAGACTTTCTAATACAAAAGCTTGCCAAGCTATTGAAAGTATCACAAACAAGCAGTTTGTGATGCTGTTTGTTTACTGTGTCTTCATTGAGACTCAAAACACCTAAATTTCCCTTCAAAACAGGCTTTAGCAGAGAAGTACTTTCATATTAGTGACAGATCACTTACTGAATTCATGGTGTGAAGAGGAAATGAAATCAACACATGAGTGAGTGAGGGCTGCAGAGGGAACAAAGAAGGTATGAATGCATGGCTTGATCTCAGACTGAAATGAAGGCTAGTCAAGACATATTAAAAGTGAAGGCGATGGAAATGAATGTTTGTTATTGCACACATATTTGCACCTGGTCTCTCTCCCGCAACAATTTCACTTCCATAAAGCCACTGATAAAGTCAAGGAATTCTGTAAAACCTGCATCAAATCCAGACAAAATTATGTGAAGATACTGACTGAAATGAAATCCAAAATCCAAAATCTAAAAATTAAACCAAAACAATATTTTCAGATAAATATACTTTTGACTAAATATTATCCTTGCCTTATTCTCAAATAATAAAGAGTAAATCCACTCTGGCTTCCTGAAGATTCAAATCCCTTCAATATGTCAGGAAATTAAATCCCAGAGTCTAAAGCCCCTTTTTTACACAATCACTGGGTTCTACATTGTTCTGATGGGAACTGAACATGTCGGTGTCATATGTGAATGACTTCAAAGATGCTTTTGCCATAAAAGCATCTTGAAGTATATGCAGGTTTAAACATTTCTCATCACAAATAGTGTCATGCTGTGAAAAGAAAATATTGACCTTATATGGGTATTTGCAAGATGCATTTTCTATCTTGTTTTTAATTTGAAAATTTTTTAATTATCCTTGTGATGGAAAGAAAATAATTCAGAAAGATTCTTAACTGAATGAAAAGAGATGGAAATATCTAAAAAGCAGAATGAGAGAGGCTACTTCAATTTTACAAAATGTTAGTGGAAGTATCTTTAATACTTTATCAATTATCAAACTTACAATAGAAGACTGGATCAAGCTTTCAGAAAGAAAATAAGATCATTCTGTCCCAGAATTCTTTGAGCTTTTTCTTTCAAAGTGACACCTTGTTCTTTCAAAGTGACACCGTGTGCAAATAATTTGAGCATAGATCCCTTAGAATTTGTGCAAATAAACCATTTAGGATTATGAGAGACATCTGTTTAGGTGAACCATCTATTGAAACCATAACTTTTGCAGGGTTTTTTCTACTGAAATATGCAAACATGCCATAAAACACTGTGAAATAGTACTAAGCCCTTTTCAGATTTCATTAGTTTTTTTCTTTCATTATTTTTCACATACTTAGATGTTTTAGGTCACCAAACACATTTTCTATATTATAATAATAACTTTACTAAAAACTAAAAGTTGTTAAACAAAATCTCATATATATATATTCAAACCAAAATTACGCTGGTTTGAAACAAGAATTGTCCCCTAAACCTAACACTTGGTTGTATCCTTTGTAACAACAACTAAGAATCTTTTTGCCTTCATCCGATTTAACTCATGGATTTTAGCTAAACTGTTCCAAGAAACATTTATTATGTTTTGGTTTTGAGTTGCTCAGAGGTGAAAATGCTTGTGTTGTCAGAAATATTGTCCTTCACACTGGTGCAGATTTAGATTTAAGGGACAATTCCTTTATCATGTTTGGATAGCTTTCTCCGTTAATACCATCATTTAAAAATTACATTTTGTAATTAGTCAAAGCAGTGTATCTCATCTTATCCTTGTTCTCTGTTCCTTTTTAATCCAATTTATGGTAGAACAAAGCATGGAACCCGCCCAAGAGGTCAAAAATACCAGCGACCTCTCCTGAGAAACCTTCATCATTTATTGCCCTTGTCTTTGGGGATTCTTAAGCAACGTTAACATTCAGTTTTATTATATATTTTATCACTAAAAGTGCTTTAAATCGATGCTGAAACATCTGAAATACATTGGATCCTCTGAGATCAACCAGTGGGCCCAGGTGGACAGTCCAGAAAGAATTAGGTAGTAAAGACTTGCATTGTCAATTCCTTTGACCCAAACAACTCTAAAGGTAAATAATAATCTTTTGCAAAGATCCTATTATCACTGCCAGTACAGAACAATACCATAGATAAGGCATTGAAATTTGCTTGAACATAGATGGTCTGTGTATTTAAAAAACACAGTGCATTCGCATAATGGTTTTTTGCTCCTCCATGGCAAGACTTAAACTTATAGTGGAGGTACAGAAACCTCCTCTATAAAAAGGTAAATATGAAGACTGTAAGGAAACATTCTTTTTATATTTGTGACCACCAAATAATATCAATATCAACATATGTGATGGAAGTGCAAGAGGAATCAACTAACAATGCTGCCGATTTAAAAGACTGATAAATCCATTAATGCTTAGTACCCAATGTGTGAAAAGAGCTAAACAATCTAACATAATTTCTTGGGAGTGAAAATCGCCTCTGGTGTGTGCTCACCACCGCAATCTACCCTGTGGCCCCCGAGGTGTGATTTATCTGTGTTTGTGACAGAGATTTGTCACTGTAGTAATCGTCATTTGGCCCCTCAAGCATGCCACAGAACATGCTCTGCCATGGTCCCCACAGAAATACAGCATATTGTGGCTCTATTTTAGAACCATTCAGCCATCAGCCCTCAAGCTGATAGCGGAACGCTCGCTTTCAGCCAGGTAATAAAACAACAATATATCTCTTGGAGAGCAGGACCAAAATCAAACAATGGACATGGCACCCTCTGCTTAACACACAACTGTGCAATAGAAAATGAAAACAAAATAATATTAATATAACAATGAGCTTGCTATTAATTTTATCTGAGCTTTTTATTGGTATTTGTCCTCAAACTGAATTTCATGCACTCTCCAGACTCCTAAGCATTTACACACTGTTGTCTCTTCCATGATCACACATTAAAGGCATCGCCATCTTGTAACTGAAGATTAAAACATGCTCCAAAAGTGCAATAAAATACATGGCCAACAACACCCCAAGATGTCCATCTGCTGTGGATTTGATCTAATGTTTCAAATTTTCATATCAATGCCTGCCAACAAGCAGACACAAAAATAATGCATTCCCCTGAAAGGATTTTTTTTTTAATCTTGCCCCTTCAGCACTTCAAAACAACTTGTCAGTAGCTGTCAGTTTAAATTAGTGGAGAAGCCCTTTATAGCACTGTTTTCTGACTCTGGTAAATCTGCAGGCTGTCTCCATCAATCATGGAGCAGGACACACACACACACACAAAAACTCTCACACACAGAATCATGAACACACTTCCAGATTATTCCACAATGCTGACAAATGCTGGCAGATTTGCACACACGCACATACAGAAACACAGATGTGAAATGCTGCTGCACTTCAGCTACAGCAATGGAACGTCACAGCAAACAAAGCATTTGAAAACGATAATGTTGAAGCAGTCTGTCTGTTTCTACAGATGCTGCCCTCCTCATGTTCTCTTTAAAGTGTCAAAGCAAATAAGTTATTTTTCATCTTTGATATTATCCCTGGGGATGTGCACATACCAAACACTCTTCAACTATGCAGAGCACACACAAATACACCCCTGCACACTTCAAGTATGCAGAGCACACACACTGATGCAAACATGTAGAGTAAATACTTCTCAGAAGTTGCAGAGATTCTCCCCAGGTATACCAGCCAATCACTCAGTATTTATGCCATCCAGCCTCAAGAAATCTACTACCTGCAAAATATGAAGTAGGCCTCACTTTTCGAATCAAAAAGTCCTGATAAGTTAGAGCAGGCAGAAAAGAATAGCCGAGTGTTTCAAGGTGACGGGTAAGAAAAATGCATCGGACCCCACAAATTGTCAGATGGTATCGAAGTTAAATCAAGCAGGGTTACACAGATGATGATATGGTAACTGTGTAGTAAGGCGATGTGGTTGAAAAATGTTTCATGATATCAATCAATCAATCAATAAATCAATCAATCACTTTATTTTGGTAAATTGTCCACATTAAACACAGGAAACAAAAAAGCAAAAACAAAAACAGGTAGCAAGCAGCTAGTGTTCTTCTGTAAAGATATTAAACATTAACAGGATGCAATAAGTGAATTTGTAGTTTTCAAGGGGGAGGATATTGTCCAAAACACAAATAATATATTTGCTCTCATCTAGGAAGCAATATGGCAGCCTAAGAGATGTGGCCTGCTTATTTAAGCAATTCTCGCTCCTGACTCAAGTCAATTCTGTCCTGTTTGGTAAGCCTCATATATCCTGCACTGCACATCCCTGTTTTTAAATTCCGCTTTTAGCAGATAAAAGTGATACCACAGAGAATGTTCAACAGATCAAAATCATGCGCATCTCAAATCTGTAGATAACACAGCCTGTCTGATGTGATATACTGAGGCTTGTGTTGCAGTTCCACAACATTTGCCTTTGGTGTTATGGCTCCATCACAGCAGTCTGCACTTTCTGTTTCATACAGAGGCCATTATTGACTGCATGATAATCCACAATTTAATGGTTTCACTCCTTCCAAAGTGAAGCAAAAATGAATAAAAATAAAAGGAGAAAATATGACATATTCAATCATGATACATTCTGCCAAAACAAAACCACAATGTGTTAAATTAAAAACCAAAAAGATGAAAAAAATTTTTTATGACTAATCACAAAACACAAATGATTGAATATACATTTTTGAGTTTTATTTGAGCTACCAATGAGTGCTTTTAGATAATACTTTCAATTTGTGATCTAGATGTGTTATTCTTGCATTGCCACCATTTCAAAGGAGTTGATGTGGGATAGAGGGCTCAATGTAGTCCACCAACATCACAGAGAAATAAAAGGTTAAGACAGAACTGTGGAACAATTAGAAATTATTAAAACAATAAACCAAAGCAAAGAAAGCAGCAGCTGAGCAGCTGCTTAAAAAAGCTCAACAGCCTGGTTCAATAAACTCTGATTGATCTCCAGCTTAAATCTGAGGAAAAATATGTTATTCAGCAGAATCAGCTGCAGATATGTTGATAATGTTGAACTAAAATATTGCTTGTATTTGAAGGTCTACATGCATTTGGACAGAGCAAGATGGCGGCAGCACACAGTTCAGATACAAAATGTTGAATAAAGTGATCCAGAAAGCTGGGTCTGTGGTTGGACAGATACTGTGAAACTATGATCTGAACGCACCTTATAGGATCCTTCTGGACATTATTTGAAAGGGGATTGCTCTCAACACCGTTAGCACAAGATTTGTTTATTTGTCAGAATGATATTATCATGTTATCAGTCAATTAATACATTTTGGAAACTCAGGTCCAGCAGGTCTTGCTGTTGGTCCTTCCATGGGGTTTTTAAAGCAATTTCCACTGTGCTTATTTTTGAGCTGTTGTTTACTAGGTCTTTATCAGTGTTGATTAGCTTTGTTTTTACTGTTTTTTACAATTTAAAACACTGGTACCAAGTTAGTGGAAAAAGGATGATACGAAGAATAGTATCAGCCACGTTTGAGCCAAACTCAAAACAATATGAAAACCATTAGGAAGTTTTGAATACCCTGGTTATAGGCATTGTATCAAAGCCTTAAAAAAATCGTGCTAAAGCATGAAAAGAATGTACAATATTCCTCTTTAAGCAAACACTTTAACTGTGAATACAGAGGTCTTTTAAAATAAATAAATTATTTATTCATTCTGAAATCATATGTTCTGCTTACGTATCATGATTGGTTAGTTATTCAGAGAGGAAAATACCTTGCAGTATAATTAACTGCTTCTTAATTGTTTGACTAACACAAAACCGAATGAATGAGACATCAAGAAGTCTCAAGATTTGTTATGATTGGACCACAGAAGACAACCAAATATTAAATGTTTTCTCCATAGAGAGAAACAGCACTGCTAATATAATTCCTTTTAAACCTCAGTGCTGTGCTTCAGTAATCAGTGTAATAGAGAATGTCAGAATGACAGATCTAAAAGAGAAACAAAGCAATTATACATCCACAACAATATTCTCCCCCCTGATAATTCTACTCTGTTTTACTTTGATGCATTATGTCTAAGTAAGGACACTGTTTGAACCTGCCTTCCCAAGAGAAAGACATTACGACAACAGTAATAAATGTAAATTGCAGACCTGGTTGCTAATTAATTGCTTGTTTATTTTAATAAAAGCCATGATAGGCACTATTCTGAAGTGCAATGCTTCATTAGATATGGAGCTATTAAGAGACCTCGACATTCATGTATTCCCATATTTTGGCCCATGCAACGAGATGTCTTTTACCACACACATGCAGATATTCACAAGCGCTCATAAAAACATTGGCATCTATTTTACGTAATGTAACTTTCACAAGTGTAATGAGGATATCAGCCATATTTCCCCATTCATGTTGAAATGATCTTAAACTTGATTGCATACAAAGCCAGCACGACACTCCATTGAGAAGTAGGCGATCCTTGTGGGGCCCTTACAGTAATAACTGCACCTGCTGAGGTTGCAGTCTGGCGGCATGGTTTTATGTTGCAGTGTGGCATTAAAGATTAATGCAAACAGACAAACAAGGAATTCCTCCAGATTTGAGGAGCAAAACACAATTGCTGAGAAGAAATGAGTGAATGACCTTTGTGTACCGGCTGCAAAAATTACCATACTTCCTTGTTTTCATAAGGGAATAGGAAGATAATGAATAAATGAATAAATTCAGTTGCTGTGTTGATCGAAGAGACAGACCAGACTTTGTGTTGGGCCAAACAAAGTAAACAGCTGGGATCCGGTTGAATATTTGGAACATTTGAATCAATTCAGCTTTGCTTATTGTCCCAAATCACTACATAAGTCATAAGGGCTTTCATCATCCTAAGGTCAAGATCTTATTTCCCTCAGAAGAAAAAGCCAACAGTTTCCTTAAAGCAAACAGTTGTGACAATCTATTGTTGATTTTTTCTCAGGCTAACTTGTCACATTTGCTTAAGCTCAGTGTCAAGTATTGGTGTTTAAAAGCAGTTTTACTGTTTCTTGGAAGACAGATTTATGACTAATTCTGATTTTTCATTGAGCAACTGACCAATCGGACAAAAACATCTGGCAGTGTTAAGGGCCATATTTATATTGGGTTTCTGTTTTTCTATTAAAATCTAGAGTTCTGTTTTGTTTAAAGGGCATTTTACAAGGATATGATTTCGCTTTAACTTTAACCTTAACCTGCCTAGAGAGGTCCAAATTTCAATAGAAAAACAGGGACTGACTCACTCCATGAATGAATGGAAGGATGGAAAATAGACAACAGAATAGAGACTAAAATCTGGAGATATTAATATTTTGCATATTCTCTTCTGTTCTGAACATTAATATAAAACATATTAAATTGAATCTACACATTCAGAGTGCATTGAATCCCTGTTTCCAGGAGTGGCCAATTTACTTCACTAAAATAAATCAAGAGAAGCAGGAAAATGAAAATGCATTATTCATAACTTATTAGTGTACTTCTGAACCTTAAAGTAAAAAGGACTGGGATAAAGAGCATGAAGCAAAACACCTCAGTCAATGCACATTTAATCAATTCACTTTAATAACAAATGAAACATGGGCATAGATGTTGCTAGGATGTTGTTTACTGTTATGACTCTTACCTCTGGGAGAAAATGTCCCTGTAGGGGCTGCCGTGCTGCATGGCGATACCATATCCACGGTCTGGCGCATTGCTGCTTACAGTGTAGAATGAACAATCCTCATCATTATTGGCCACGTACTCCAACACTGCTGCATCCCACACAAAGCCAAAGCGGCCATATTTCACCTTAATGAAAGGGGAAACAGAAAAAAGAAGACATTCTTCTTTAGTAGGAATCCTATAGAATATCTGATAGTTGTGGCTGGATTCCCAGTCCAGTTCCAATTAACCAACTTAAGGCAGTTTTGTTTGCAAAGTTATGGTTCCATACATTAAGCAGCGAGAAGCCTCTTAGTACTAATATCCTCCCAATACCAAGAGACTTCCTAATCGCTTTCGATCAGTGATTTTTGTTGTTCAAGTAATATTACACCCTGATTCCATTCAGTAACAGAGATCCAACTTTACTCTCCCACATTCTCTAACTTTAGATAAATGTGATCCAAACAGTCTTGTTTATCACTCACTATGAAGCCAAGTTTTGGATACTTTTCACATTTCATGGAGGGAACATATCCACGCTGTCAGTGTGTTTAGTCTGACTGCAGATATCTAAAGTGTGGGATTGTTGTTGGGAAAGCCATAAAGGACTTAAAAGGGGAATCAGCTTAGTTCAGTTGAGGTGCTTGTTAACACATCCTGTAGTTAACATTCAATAGAGCAATATTTTTTCTACAAGAACAAAAATATGGAAACAGGAGAGTCTGTGATATTCTCATGAAAACACCTTTGATACTTCAAACTATGATAAATACAGGAGCCAGACACAGAAAGATACACACAGACTCACACATACACACACTTTCTCCATAATACATTATTTTGGACTTGGTGTGTCATTAACTTTAATGGTGGTTTATAAAATTTTCAAACCCATCTGTGTTTTAGCAGGTGTGTGTTTGTGTGTTGCCTCACTTGGCTCATACGTGATGACTAATGTTTGAGGGCTGACAAGGCCTTCTGACTGGGTGATTTTACAGCCTTAAGTCTGCTGCAGTAGGGGTGTGTGTATGTGTGTGTGCATGTACACGTCTTCAACATTTTGCTGCAGGATATCAAAAGGGATCATATTAATCTTTACAACTTTGAAAAGAAAGGGAAGAGCATTGCTATTAGTTGTGAAGAATGATTTCATGCCTTCCATTTATTGCTGCTGAATTAAAAAAATAAGGTTTTGCAAAATAGAAATAGAAATAGAAACTCACTTCTAAGTTAAAATTGGCATCAGACTATGTAACACTGGCAAATAAGATTCCCATGACGATGATTCCTTTTTCCCATTGCATTGGGACTGCACCTTGTAACTTAGTATGTTAACATGCCAGTTATGACTATATGTTATTTTCAAATTGTAGTATTGCAAGAAACTTATATTATTACATTGTCCCCCTTTCAGTGTTTGCAGTACTTGTTTTCATGGACTCCTCATGGTACTTCATCTCACTTTGGACTCCCCACCATCAGGCTACTTCCATATTTGTTCTGTGTACATATGTAGAGCTATTCTTGGTCTTATTTACAAAGTATTATCATTTTATCTGAGACATATGTATGCTTGAGGTCCTTATCTCACTACTCCCAAACGTTTTGAATGTTATACTGGCTACAATTTGTAATAAAATTGACATAAGACAAAAATAACCATAAGTCTTTCATTCCACTTTACCATCAGTCTAAAACAGTCTTGTACACTGGTATACTTAACAGTAAGGGTGCATCATTTAGTTAAAAATCCTCTTTAAAAAGTCTACTTTGAATTTTAATGTACAGCAGCAAATGTAGCCTTGCTTTCGTTCTTTTTTTTGTTACAATTTCGCATGTTCAGCATGTTTAAAATTCAGCTGCTAGACTTTTAATAACCACAACATTAATCCATTACTGGTGCATATAAAATGGTCTCCATGTAACTATACAATAAGAAAGGTTGGAGAGAGGAATAGTAGTTTACAGCAGAACCTGAAAGTGAAAACATTTTCACTTTGAATCTTATTGAACTCCCTTTTCAGCTGTTTTCTCTCAAAAACAGTATTTTTCATGTTCTGCTCTCCCAGATGCAGAAACAACGTTGAATTATATACCAAATCTTGTTCCAATTTTGGCAAATTTAGTTCTGATTTAAAGACTCATCTTCCCTTTCTTAGAATTGGTAAGTTGAAATGATTTCCATGTGGGTTTAACCCATTAACATAATGTCTTATGTTTATTATTTTACTAAAATTATTACTTTGATAACCTGCTGATCTTAAATCTGCTTTAACACTAAAGGTGTTTTTACTTGACAGCTAGACTCATCCAGTGTTTCTTATCAATAGTGTGATGAAATAAACCTATACCAACATCGACATGAGCAAAATCCTGAGCACTTATCCCAACTAAGAGCACTGTGATGAAGTGGGTGAAGGAAAATGTGGTTACCTGCATCAGTGCTCATAAACAGAGAGAAAATGCATGCTGCATGCAAATAGGGAGTATTGATTTTATACATTAGAACTACTCTACATGCACAGTATCACTTAAATATTGACTTAACTTTGATTAATTACTGAACATAACAATCATAGCTGGGGTGGCACTATAAAAATAATATCCTGAAGGCCATTCTTCTTTTGTGGTGCAGCAAATCAACAAATACTTTGTAAAATAATCATACATAACACAAGGGAATGAGACTGGAAAATTACATATGAACTATGCTATTTAAGTTCTCCAGTTGAAGTTAATCTGACAGGTCATCCATTTCCTAAATCAGGGTTAAACAAATTGCTTGACATGTTTATGCAGTGCATTTTAATATTATATCCTTTAATTTTCTTCATAATAATTAGCACATCTTCACATTTTTGGGATGTTTTCTTTTGTTAAGGTTTCTTCACTTTTGATTAAGGAGAATTACTAAACATACCTATAGTTTGGTAATGACAGAACTGGTCTAATTTAATGAAGAAAACATGCTCACAGAGAAATACATCCTGTTAATAACTTTTAGGAATGTGAACGTTATTCAGTCGTGTGAACTCATCTAAGACAAACACCCACCATAAACCCCTGTGACCTCCTTCAAGCTAGTGGGTGGCAGTTCACTTATGTTGACTTAAATAATTAAAGAGAGAGAGAGAAAGGGACAGTACATGTTGCAAGTGAGTGCAAGGAAGTCAGACAGCTTGTGAAGACAACAATAGGTTTGGTTTTCAGACCATTTCACATCACTGTAAGAAGCTATCTTCTTATATATATATACATATAGGGTATGTCTGCAAGGCACTTCATTTTACTACTGTAGTTAAGGCTATTTTAATAAAAAATATATATTTTAATTACTGAATCACAGTCACACAACCACAGACTGTCAAACATCAATCTAAATTTTAGACAGGGATCTATATTTCTATCTGATGAATGTGATGCTGATGGACAACAGCATGAAAAACTGCAAGGTACTGGAACAAGGCAGGAATTTCTTTTGTAACACAGGGTGAGGATAAAAGGGTTCTGTATTATCTTACATAGATAATACAGAACATGAGCAAAACAGAACAAACTTAATTTAAAGAATGCTGTCAAAACAAAGTACATACATTTTTTGTTGATGTAAAGTTTAAAATAACAGCTGCTTCCCTGCATTTCTCATTCTGCTGGTTAAAGCTTGGATTAATTTTAAGCAAATCATTATAATTCTTACATTCATCAAATTAAGCAGGCAAAGTGCAGAAAGACACCAAAACTTGTCAAGAGAAGATATGCTCCTCAGCAACAGCAGTGATTCTGAAAACAAGCTTATAAGCACACAATTTTCCACCCAGCTCTGGCTGATTCATGAAGGTTTCGGGTTCACCAAGACCTACACATGCCTATCAAGTCTCAGACTGGCAGCAAATCCATGAAGAGTCAATCAGCATGGGCCGAAATACAAGGAGAGAAGAGTGAAACTAAAGAAAAGTCTAACATTTTATTAGTAGACACACAGGACAGAAACCAGAAGAGATAAAATCACAAAAAAAAGTAAGAACATTTACTTATAGTCATAATAAGTAAAGTGGAATATGTGCTTGTCAACATAAAAATATTTTTTGAGAATAATAACCCTGAAGCAGGTATTAAACATACTTTCATGTTTTCTCAGTTTTTAAATTCTTTGGATGTAGTATTCCAAACAAGTCTTCAGCTGTAAGCAGAAAATCAACAAATAAAAGGTGAAAAACAACACTTTGTGAAGCTAATCTGTATAATTTGTTTCACTTAGTGAACTTAGCTACTGAACTAAATGAGCTCTTCAGTAATATTGTAACTTATTGAATAGGTCTGTATATTTTTTTGAAATTGCATCATTGTCATGTCAGACGTCTCCTCACAGCCACAGCAGAGTTCTGCCTTTCTTCTTGCATCACTCCCCTTTGACGTGTTTGATTTTATGAGATGTAAGGCAGGCTTGGACAGAAAAAAGGCAAGCATGAAATCTACTGCTATACATGTCGTGCAATAACCACCATAGATCTAAGGCTTTGCTCCTTTTCTAAACCTTACAGACAGGTTGGTTTCTCTCTGTGTGACATCATTTCAAAACAAACCTTCAATGTACATCTATACTCGATGATATAAGACACTTTTGGCTGTGAACTGGTGTGCATACATTGCTTTATTGGTTGACTTGAGTACAAGAAGCAACCATTGACTTTTATCCTTGTTCCCCAATTGCATGAAGTAAAATAATGCAATGAGCAGATGAGAGGCTTTCTTGAACCTTTAGGGTATATTAACAAAAGCAGAGGTTAATAACAGTGAAATATTTGACAAAACAATGCATTTAACTCAGGTGCTCACATTTCTGCAAACATTTCTGAGTCCTTATGCCAGCTAGTTATGGATCTGTGCTTCCATGCTCTTTCTGTACTTGCTTCCCTCTGTTTCTTTGGGCTTTATTTGACGACTCAGAGAGCATCAAGATGAGCGACTGCTCCCCAGCCAAATTTTTCCCCTTCTTTGCTCTGGCTGGCTTCATGTAGATATGTGAAGATCTGAATAAAGATCAGATTAGGTGCAGGGAAATCAATCAAAGCGAAAAAAAGAGACAGCGCCTCCCCCTCTGTGCATCGTACTGCATCAATATACATGAGGAAAGTTATTTTAAGACAAGTTCTCATGTAGGAGGAGAAAACTGTGTTTAAGTTTCTTTTTTGCATTATGTCTCCATATATTCTGCAATGAATTAAACTGAAAATGTAATGCTGTCACTATAGGTAATGTAAAGAGCATATACTTGAACTGCTTAGGTATGTTTCTCCCTCACCTATTTGTTTTAATACAAGCTGAATTTGAAGAGACTTAGACGGCTCTTCTAAGCCGAGATGGAGCTCAGATAACAGGGGTAAAGCACTAAATTTGGGTAAATAATCTGAATTTTCTTGGCAGGACACTTTCTCATTTATTAGTTCAGAAACAAGCACATCATCATCTACTCACATATTCTTAATAAAGCCACCTGTTATTCTCCTATATCCAACAAAGAATATTTTTCCTTTCACAACAAAGCTAAACACGCAGTCTGAGACTACAAAAGGCTAGTCCTCATGAGGCATCGGCTCCTCAGGAGGAGTTCTGTCCAGCTGTTTGCTCTAGTGGCACCAGCCGCCTCAATCCCCAGAGACACTATATGACAACTTCTTCTCTCCCTTTCCTCTCTTTGTTTTCTCAGTTGTTTAATTACCATCGGCTGTCATCAGTTGTCTTTGTCTCTTCAGGAAGAAGGTCTTGGGGAAAAAAAAACAATGGAATTAATCGCCTATTGCCACGCTCTATGCAAATCTTTATCCAGACCCCGTTAAGTCGATGAGAGATGCAATAGTGAAGGAGAGGCGTAATTGGAGACAGATGTTGGAGAGACGGATCATCCGAGACGGATCAGTGAGCCAAAACTAAGATGCCACCCTTAATAAGATCTGGCTGAATACAAAAATCACTTCTTTCCGTTTCCTTTTCTTTTTATATTTGCTTAACTGTATTGTTCATAATGACTCTGATGTTTCACTTGCCTGCTATTGAAAAGTATCTTTAACGTTTTTCTGACATCTTGTCCATCTTTTTCTTACTCATATTCCTTTTGACATGAAATGATGTGCATGAAAGGCTGGTGACCTAAAGGGTTAATCCACTTCCTGGTTTACACCTGTGGAGCCTAAACAGAAAGTCTATTCAAAAACTGGGCTAATAAGTTATCTTTGTGCTCAAACTAGAATCTTTACAAAAAACAACTTAAATGAATGGAACCTTTGTGAGCCTCAGTGCATTGTTAAAAAACAAAAAGCAAAAAGCAAATACTACCCAATTGACATTACAGAATCAAATATGATCACCTTTGAATTCGTGCGGGTGGCATGAAATTTCTTAAATTTTGACACACAAAGCACAGCTTTTAACTATAGCGCTGCGTGTGAAGAAGTCGCTGGCAGTGCTTGTGCTTTTGCGTGAAGACATGTGAATATGTGTTGCTTACACTAGTGGAGTTTGGCTCCAGTGATTGATTATATCTGTCCAAACTGTTGCTTCAATGCTGAGTTTTCAATTGCTGAATGGGAATCAATAATGGGAGGCAACAGAAGTTTTGTTGTGTGTCAAAGCAGCACCACACCTTTGCATGAACTGACATAGGGCTTTAAAAAAATTGTTAGTGACAAACCAAAACTTTGTAGCTAAATATGCAGGATAGCTCTGGCTTCCATAAATCGCCCATGTGTGCCTCTTCGTCGACACTGTCATGGTGTCAGCAGGCTCCATGGTTGCTGCTACATATTGTCTCCTGTTTTGTCTTTGACTGGTTTTTCCGTTGTCTGCCATGACGTCAGCAAAGACACCGAGGGTGGAGAATGCATTCACTTCTCAAGCCAGGACTTAGATGTCCAATATGGGGAGAAATGCAAAGCTTGTGTGTGCAGCTGTTGCATCATAGAGACAAGAAAACTCTCACAACAGTGTTGTGGCACATTTTTTGCAACATTTAGAATTGCAGAATGCATCAAGTGTCGATAGAAAAATTAATTTTAACTGCAATCCCAAATACATGCCAGTTTTCTAGTTGACAAGCAAGGGGCTTATGCTACTGACAGAGGTGGGTGTTTTGTTGAGTGATGGACCTATTGAGAAGTCTCCTGGAAAGGACAGCATCCGATGATGACTTCCCAGAAGATATTATGGAATATGTTTTGTAGCAAAAACAAAAAACACCTCCACTCCCTGGATCTCTTAGTCATTCTTATGCCAGCCACAACTTGTCAAACATGAAGATGTCTTACAGATACTGATGTGTATCTGTAAGACACACATTCAGTTTTTATAATTTTTTATAATTCATTGTTTTACAAAGATATCAACCTAAAGTGCTTCTAGAAAATATATTATGTAAGTATATTGTCTCTATCTATCGAGATAAATGTAAAACATGTTAAATGTTTGACATTTTTTGGAAGTAGGGTATGAATTGCAAAAAAGTATTCTAATTTTGTTAATTAAATGGTATATTGTTCCACATACACATTTTAATATACAAGTTGTTTAAAAATAAAATCATTACATTTCATTTATGATAATATCCCAAAAGTGATAATAGTTTAAAATCAGATCCCTTTTTTTGAGGTAACATGTCAAAAAATGGTTTTGATTTTGTGAAACAAACATGCATGTCTGCTTTATTCGGATGTTCCTTTGAATGTTTTTCGTTCCTCCTAACATTGAGCTGTCCCAGATAAGACGCAGTGAAAATTAAGACATATTTATATAGTAAGACATTACAGGAGGTGAAATGTGTCCCTGGCAAACAGATGGTAGCAGACTGTGGCAGATGTGAGAACAAGCTAAAAACAAAAGATACAAGAAAAGGGTGATATTTTCAGACAATGTAGGTCTTGTATTAATCATGTTGTAGATTTATCTGGCTTTAATCAACAGTCACAGCTCATTAGTATGCCCCTCACTAACATGAAAAATTGCATTACTGCTAAACAGTGACCCTTAAGCGATTATGCATAAGAACAATAAAGTGTTTGCACTTCTGCCAAGGAGAATTTTATTCTTGTTCTGCTTGTATGTTCTAAAGTAATGACCCTCACTCTCTGCATGCAATTAATAGGCAGTCATAACTTTTCTGTCTCTGAACAACTTTATGAATGTTTCTCCCATTTTGTTAAAACAAAACACTAAAGTACTACAGATTTACACCCAATCACGTGACTAACAATTGCCTTAAGTAACATGGAAAATCCACATTCTTTAAGCAATTAGGCTATAAATGTGGGTGTTTGAGCTCTGTCTGGCCTCTCTATGTATATATATGTAAATACTGTATAATCTAGATATATATGCTTATTCACATGAAGCTTGTCAAAGTTATTGTTTTCATTGAAGACTGGGGTTTCTACTGTGTCCATCCAAGTCATTTCTGAGTATGTAAGTGTTTTGAAGCTCCTGTCCAAACCAAACTCATTATTTCTCAGTTTTTCTTTTATGCAGTCCTTGATTTATTCCAGTAAACAAAAGCAAAAAATATGGAAGGAATGTCAGAACCACTAAATTGAGTACCATGCCCATCCATCTATTTCTCATCCATCTTTTTTTCAATTAAAAGGTCCTATTCCTGTGAGTATGCCCCTTTGTTTCCTTCTGGTCAATCAGGCTCAGTGGACAGATTAAACGTTTGAACTGTGACGGACACCTTTCCCCTCTCAATGGGAAGGATCACTGAACTCGAGGTCATCACAAATTTACACAGCTTCTCACCCTGTCAAAAGCAATGAGACCAGACATCATGGGAGACAACTTCATCTGACAGCACACACATTTCTGCACACTGGTTATCCTCCTTTTTTTTCACATCACAGAGGAAACAAAAATAATGAGAATAAAAAAGAAAACCTCTGTCTACCAAAAGGTTATGCAGGCTTTTATTACTCTGGAAATAGTTTAAAAAAAAAAAAAAAATTATAAATATCCACCACATTTGGTATGGATTTTTTCAGAAAATTTTCCAGTGATTTTTCAAGTCGTGACAAGAAGACAGTTTCTTACATAGCTCATCTTTAGTTTATTGTTTCTGCTGCTGTGGGGGAAATGTGGTAACAGTTTCTATTTCACAGCCCTGACTAAAGAAAATTAATCTTGCTTATACATACCTGGTGGGTGTTGAGTTTAAACAATTTTTCTTTAAATGGAAAATAAAAATCTGCAAATATTTCAAGGGAACCTTGTACCTGGAAGTTTATAAATGCACAAAAACATTCGAAACACTTATGAGTTTCCATTTTGTGACATTCTCTAAACTAAAGTATTCAGACATGATCCTGTAAGTCCTTTTTCCAGTTTGAACACAGCCGGAGCAGTTTTGAAAATGCAAGAGGCGGATAACATTTGCCTTCAACCTACCATTGTACTATTGCCAGGCATCCTAAAAGAATTATATTATGAATTGTTCAAAGATCTGGTGCCAAATGGTCTGAGTGCAGTGTCCAATAGCCTGCATATCCCCAGTGAGTAATTGGTTATGAAACAAAAGCTGTGGAAATTATTATATAAAAGCAATAAATTAATAAGAACACACAAGGAAATAGTACAAAGGTTAGAATATATATATTTATATATATATATTTATAAAAAACTGTTTCAGGTTTCCATTTTTAGGTTTTGGCTGGGCCAAACGGGAAATCGTCTCCTTAATGTAATTAAACAGAGTAGCTTTTTATCAACAACTCTTTTTCATCTTACAGTGATTTGAGGGTCACGAGAGATTTTAACCTCTCTATGATCTGAAAATACAAGTAAATTAACACGACTGATTCATGTCAAAAGAGCTGGCACAGGACAAGAAATCACTAATACTTTGCAGAACTGTGCAGGGCAATTGACATGTTGTGCTATATATACTTATATTAAACTGCATCTGAATAACACTCACAAAATTAATAAACAGCTAGTTTATTAACTAAATCTCCTGGATTGGTCTTTTTGCTGATTTTGCTGTTGTTTGGGTGTTATTTCTTCCCAATAGTTGATCTATTTGACTTAAGTTTAGTGTTGACATTGGCCTATTAAAGGTACTGGTCTTGTAAACAATAAATGTACTGTGGTTTATTCTTTCTGTAGCTGCAAAGGACCAGTAAATTTAGAAACTAGATAACCAGGAACATAAATGTGTCTCAGTGTTTAATCCAAACTCAAAATGTTGCTGAGAATCACCTCACAAGCTGCTGATATACTTGGAGTTATTGATGTACTGCTAGTATCCGGGAAACAAGTTTGTTCATTGCAGGTCCAAATTTACAGCTGATATGTAAATCAACTGAATGAAAAGCCAAATAATATGAATGTTTATTTTTTGACCAGTTAGGATGACTTTTGTTAAACTTGATATAAGAAATCATTCCTCATAGCAGCTGCTCTCCATCACTGCACCCAATTGTTTACATCCTGGGTGTTATTTACACTTTTCTATGTCTATGTGCCTGACATTATTAAAAAAGATCGGAATCCACAGTTTCAGAATCTGCAAATGTCCCCAGGGAGATTTTTTTCTGGTTTTGCCATGGCCAGTCAAGTGTTTTTGGAAGGAACTTGGAGTACATGGAGAAAACCCATACTTGTGAACCCAAAGCAGGATTCAAACCCAGGACCTTCTTACTGCAAGAGAACAGTGCTACCAACTGCACCACTGTTAACCATCTTCTCATTATTCTAACTGGCCTAAATGAAAGGCCAAGTCTATTGAATCTAGGTCAGTGTGGAAATAAAGTTTGTTTTTGAAAAACTTTATTTTTGCATCTGTTTTGAACTGTAATTATTAATGCTAGTACCAATCTTATACATCAGTCAATAAGTAATAAAAATATATATGGAAAGATAGAAGAAACTGTTTTTTTTCTGATACAGGGGAACATAGAGAAGGAGAAACACAGGCACAGCAGCCTCAGACAACAGACTCACCCAATGTTGTAGAAATTACTGGATGGAATCATTTACTCTAGTAATTTGAAGATGAATAAGGTTTTTTTTTTCATTAGTCTGCTCGATCCTGCTGAATTAGCTCATTTTGCTAAGCCCCGAGGCTTTACAGGAGCAGAATTGGCTGGTTGCACATCCATTGGTACTTTGATGTCTGCAGACAAAAAATTAAGTCTTCATGATCTATAAAATATCCCTTTGTACAATAAAAAGCAGATGGTCACATAGAGTGAGTTAGCTGATAGTGTGCCTGAAAGGGTCAGAGTCATATATCTCTTGCTAACTATTCCTGCAACAATTCTGAATAAAGTTTTAAGAGAAATGAAAAAAGAAAGAAAAACTCAACAGTTCTTTAAAAAATGATCAATTATCTCAAGTCAGCATAAATGCTAGACTTGGAAATATATATTTCATCAACGGTAGACAAAGTACTCAGCTTCAACTTGAGTTAACTAATTAATTATAATACTCATATAATACTCTAATAAAAGTAAAAGTAGCTCTGTCAAATTGTTACTTAAAGTACTTTCAAAAATGTGCTTTCAAAAATATCTCAGTATTGAAAGAACTTACAATTTTCACCTTTGTTGACGTTTGAGAATAATTGTGAAAATTTTCTGCTACATTTGACAGATTAGAATGTATTAATAATGCATTAGTATTATAAAGGAAATTTAACTTAATAATTTAAAGCCTTGAAATTGGGCCTCTGTCTCTTTAAAAACTCCTGCCCTTTTTGAAACTTTGCCTAGAGGAAGTAATCACAACTTCGCTCCTCCATTAACCCTTTAACAAGGTTTTTATCAGAATTGAACTGAGAAGTAGCTCATATGTTGAGCTCAGCAGATGCGCAGTTCCACTAGGTGTTTGCCAAATGCTGCTGGCTAGTCTGAAGGAGCTGAGTGGGGGAGTTGCAGGAGAGGGGTGCTCTGTGAGGCAGAAGCTCTGTAGCTTGGAAACTGCAGCTCCAAGAAGAAAAAGACGAGGAGCTGCGCTTAGGTCCCCTCAGGCGTTTTGCACAGCTGAATGGTTGCCACAACAGATTAAAGGACTTCTCAAACATGCCTGAAAGAATCATGGCAAAACTCCAGGTATGTTTTTGATTAGGGAATAACATTATAAGATGATGCAAAGCTCAAAAAAGTCAATTTTATATAATAGTGCCCTTTAAAACATCATTAGTTTTAGTTGCAAATCATTACCTTAAGCTAAAAGGCACTCTATATGTATAGGTATATTTGTTTTTAATTTTTTTCTGTTGCTATCATTTATTTCTTGTTTGTGCTTTCCCTCTCTCCATCACTGTTCTTTTGGCCTTTTTCCAAATCCCTCTTCCTTTTCTGACTCACTCTCCAGACTGTGATGTATGGGTGTCTGAGTTCTCCAAAAGTCCATTAGCTGCTGGCACCAAGCTGCCTCTTTTCCCACAGAAAGAGATAAAAACCCAGAGTGTGACTGCCCAGTGAGTTGCATGTGAATGAGAGGACAAAAGAAAGAGTGTGATTGGAGAAACAAGGGTGATAAAGAGAAAGATTAAAAAAGAAAGGAGTGAAGTGAAAACACCCGGCAGCAGTGTGGCTTAGTGTTGAATGTGTTGACAGAATGCAAGAAACAACCAACAGAAACTGAAAGGAACAGAAAGAAGCGAGGAATGAAAGAATCAAGAACATCTTTAGGGTTGGAATGTAAGCTTAAAAGGGGAGAGCAAGATGTTAGGGGAAATGTAGGTAGAAGATGCACAAAAAGGGAACAGATGCAATGGAAAGTGGAATTGGTTGTACGTAGGGTAAAGATAAGACAACATATCACTGTAACAAGATATACTACAATAATAATAAAAAAAATCAATTATACATTCTTTTTCACTTTTTAAAACTCCATTGCTTTGTCCTCCTTATTTACTGTGGTTAATTAAATACATGGAAAAGGACAATTGAACATAGCTACTAATGTGCCAGAATGAGCTGATCCAAGGTAAAAAAAATGTTCAAATGAATCGGTTTGTATTTAAATGAATTTGTGTCAGAGTATTTGCTATCTTAACATGTTACATGTCACGGATAAGCTTAATAACATTAGCATTACCATTTTGATTTGTTGCCTTGGACACGTCTGTTTGTCTTTTCCTCCTGGGACATTGCAAGGTGATATTAGAATAACCTTGTATGAGTTAACTTTCTGAATGTAATTCTTCTTCAAGCAGGCCAGGAGAGGCCCTAATAATAATAATAGTAGTAGTAGTAATTATTATTTTCTTTTTTCCTCATCTCTAGAATATCAAGGTGATTTGATCTATTTTGTGTGTGAAGAACATCATTAAGTACATAAAGCTCTTTATTGAAGGGGTTTACTTATAGGTTTTGGATTAATAATAACCTCTGAACACTCTGAACCTTTAAACAGACAACTACATGTTAGAACAACAACTAAAGCCAAATCAGTCTAAATTGTCATTCAAAGTGGACAACTTTTATTTGTGTTTTTATAGCTTAGTGCAAATCACCGCTCTGTAGTCAAATCATGAACCACCTACCATTTGAATATTTTTTTCCCTAAAGTAAGTTTTAGAAAAACGTCTATCATCAAATAAAGCTCAACATCTTTCACAATATTCAACTCATATTAGAAACAATACAAATTCAAAAAGCAAAAACTGGCTTCAGCATTAAATGGATAATTTACTACATATGCATGGTATTATGACATAATTACTGCATTCAGTATTGAAGACACTGAAAGACGAATAAATTCATGACAGTATTGAAAAGCTTCTTCAATGTTTTCCCTTCTTCCTCAGAGGACAACACACAAAAATAAAATCACAATAGTTTTTATAACGATCTGAAGCTTCCAGTCCTTTCTTGTTAAATCACACTAACCATGATTTACAAAATCCTGGCAAAATGTGGCAACATCATACAGGAGAGCTGTGGAGGCAATATGTGAAAGTTCAGCAACATGTGTACACACCCTGACTCCAGCACAGCAGTTCAGCATTCAGCTTGTGCATTTCAATAGAAGCTGTCAACTTCTGCTGCCTACTCATATTTTATGTAACAAAGGTTTTCATAGAATTTGAAAGTCAATGTACAGTTGTACATGGATTTAAAGTACAGGTTGCTTAATTAAGCATGTTCAGAGAGACAATTCTGACAAGTTAATAATTATGTACTTGGTGTGTAAATGTTAATACACCCTCATTTATTTTAAGTGAAATGTTTCATATAAACTTTACAACAGCACATGCTTAAAGTCATCAAAATGTTCCTGACATAATTCTGGTTGGAGTTTTTACCACTCTTCTTCTCAAACTTGTCGATTAGTAAGTCCTGACTTTCATGTGTAGGCAATCCATTTTTAATTGTATTAAAGTTGGGGGCATTTTAGGAACTGTACACTATTATTAAAGATTTTTCTTTGTGGTAACAAAATATTAATTCTTGAAACTGAGAAACAAAACACTGCTAGCTTTCTTAAGTAAAAAACTAAATAGTGCTTGTTATGTATTCCGCAGAGATTTTACCAGCAGGCTGGATCTTGACATGCGAGAGTTCAGTAAAGGTCTCCAACAGAGATCGCAAACACATCATGCTTATTCTGATTTCTACAGGCAATTTAGAGTCACCAGTCATCTTAAAATATAACCGTTGGGCTTTTGCATCAGTCAGGCATGTGCTTGTTTAACTCCTGGCAAAATGAATCTGAGATGGCATCCACAAAGATCAGCTATGTACAGCTCCAGGTGTACCGTCTGCTTTAAAATGCCAAATGATCCAAAAACTCAATGGGGTCGTGCAGAAAGTTTGTTAGTGATTAATAAAAGTTTAATAGCTCTGATCTAAACTAAAGGTATTGCTAAGATGGAGGATGTAAACACACAGTTGGGCATTTGATACATACACACAAATAAACACGCACGCAAGCCCCTGTTTGTCACATATTAATTAAATGAAGGAAAATCTGGGGCAACTGAATTTTATTTTTTATGCAAACACAGTTATAAAAAAAGATTTTGCCTTCACAAACATAAAATATCTTACAATATTAGAGCCAGAGGTGAAGGTTTCCAGACACAGAAAGAAAATTCCTGATTCATGTGCTCACTGTTTTTCTTTTCCATATCTGTGCCTGTAATTATTTACAGAAACAACAAGTACAGCGCCGAGCAAACAAGATGAGAAAAAAAAACAGACTCGATGAGAAAGGCACCGTAAAAGGTGACAGGGAGAGGCAGGAAAAAAAGCACTGAGTGTAAAAATGTGAGTGTGTAGATGGCTCCAGCCTCTGCTGGCATATGAGGACAAAATAGATAAAAAACCAATTTGGCTTTATTACAAGATACAGAATGAGAAAATGTAGTTAGAAATAGATAATGGAATTTTTATCTTTTTCATCTTGACTTCATTTTTGTTGTTAAAGTAAACACTGTCCTCTTTTTACACTAACAAAACTAAGGTGCATTTTGGAGTAGCAATAGTTTGTTCAGCATGTAATAGGTCTCAGTTAGCAAAACTAAGATGAAAACATCTTCACATTTAGAAAATGAATTCTCATGGAGCCATTTTTATGCAAACTGCTATATTTTGAAGAACCTGCAACTTTTTAAAATATATTCCTTTCTCCCTAGTTTAGCAGATCTTTTGTGAACATTCTAAAATTTAAACAATCTATGATCATTTGTTACATGTTTTCTACTTCTTTAAAGAGCTTCACTTTGCTTCAGTCACTAACCCACTCATACGCTGGTAGTGGTGAGCTACAATGTAGCCACAGTTGTCCTGGCACAGATTGACATAAGCAAGGCTGTCAAACAATCAGCGTCACCACCATCGGGTAAGACAGGAGAGGTTTCTTGTTCAAGGACACAACGACTGAGATGGATAGAGAGGGGGTTCGAACTTGCAACCCAGTGGTTGGAGGATGAATCCCTACCTCCTGAGCAATACTTAAATATCGGCATCTTCACCACTTCCTCTTTTTATACCGAGAGTAATTCTCTTCCTATTTCCTTCCTCTGAATTTCTCTTATCATTTGCTCACTCCATGTCTCAACACAGAAATGCTGTCATCACACAGCCACAGAATTGTAACAGCAGGGAAATATGTTTGCTGTTTGGGCTTGTCGCGGTGAATCCTAATGAGCTATCAGACTCTGCAGGAAAGAAGCTTTCTCTTTTTCTTGTCAGGGTGATTTGCACTACTTTGCACAAGAAAATACAAAATGAAAGAACTCAGCAGCCAAAATGGCATTTTCTGGTCTTAGCAGATGCTAGGTTATTAAAGAGGATATTGCAGCCATCAAACCGATGTGCAGTGACAGATATATATCGTCAGCTTATGCCACTGCAGAGTTTTTACTTAAATCCGGTGTAATACATGACAAGCCCATGAATGTGGCTTTTTAAAAAAAATCAAATTAAATTAGTTTTTGCTCCATCCATTCTGAAACTTGCAAAATGTCATCATACTCGCTCACATACAAAATTCTAGCAGTACCGCCTATGAATTTAGAAGCTCAAGCAACATCAGCAGAAAAAAGGACAGAAGGACAAAAAAGAAGACAAAAAGACAAGGAGGTGAGAAGAGGAAGAACAGTAAGGAAAGTGCATTTCATCAGTCTCATTGGAAAAGATACATGTCACATAGCTAAAGGCAGCCCTGAGACCTGAAAGCATAGCTCATGACAAGTCAACCCCACACTTTCAAACAGAGAGGGAGAGAAGTCATAAATGCTGAGATCTGTCACCATAGCTCAGCTGGGCCACCCTGCTCAGTAACCTTGGCAACTCCCTGACCAATAACTGCTTGGCAGGAGGTCCTCTAAGAATAGTGACACTGACACAAACACATACACAGGCAGAGAGCCATGCTGCCTACAGATCCATTGTTGCCTTCGGTTTGAATGGATAAGCCATGTTAAGACCGGCCTCTGTGAGTGGAGCTTTCCACCGACAAATGCTTGCACACCTACCACAGATCTGCACCTATAAAGATTATATCAGGACGATACTGGACTAAGTTTAACTTTCATTCTTGTTCTTTGTTCAAACAGCATTGTTTGTTCACCGAGTTCTGAACAGGAAGCCAATGACTAATCGTTATTTAACTAATAATCATAATATTTAAACATAATTTAGTCGCTTATCAATCAAGCTCGGTTACAGGCAGGCATTCTTTACACACTGATCAAGGGCCTGGATCTGACATTACTGTTGGGCTTGTAATGATTTCTTAGAATCATTATTTTTTTAGCCTCCAGTGATGACACACCATATGACTTCAAGAAATAAAAAAAGCAAGAAGTGAGCTTTACAAGTTTTGGGTTCTTTCTAATTCCTGGAAGTTCAAAGTCACACACAGCCTAAAATATAAACACACATCCTAACTAAAATAAATATATATATATATATATATATATATATATATATATAATTTTTTTTTCCCCTTAGCAAGTTGCACTGTAACCACATGCCCTTTGTAGTCAACAACAGGCTTCTGGCACAGTTTTGGAAGAATATTCTGCCACTCTACTTTGAAGAATTGGAATATTTGATTTAAATTAGTTTACAGTGAACATTTAAACATGAGGCCCAAATGTGCTGCCAAAAAAGGCCCAAGGTTTTATAATTAATGTGCTACATAATGAACCCAATTATTTTCATCTACAGTTGTGATGGAGGGAAACTGGGGTAAAATGTACAACCCATTTGTGATCTAGTTGTATCGCAGAATCTCAAATAACTTTCTTAGTGTGCTTGTGGATCCTACAATATCCAGAAGCCAATTTAGACATTCTTCAGCTATTGTCTAGTGGAACCATCAACCCAAAATATAGTAGGGATATACTTTCCTTTACGGTCAGTTTAAATGGTTGCATTTTTTACATAAAATTAGGGCTTACTAGGCTTAGTCTAGGAAAGTCAGATAACTACCTCTGTGAAACTTCCTGTGTATTCTTGTTACTCTACTGTTGAATGCAATTCTAAAATACACCAAATTAACTGCAAGATTTTTTCATCAGCTACAAACACTATTCGGACTAGATGAGTCTATTGAGGGCTGATCTTAAAAAATAAATTCCCATGTATACCTTTCAGGGGTGAAAACAAAGAAAGGACTTTCAACAACAACTCTCTCAAGAGTTAAAATCTGTCATTAAGATTCCCACTGGCACTTCCTTTCTCAGTCTTTTCTCACATTTCTTTCACCTCAGTTAACTCCACCTAGGCCCTGGTGTACCACTTCTTTGTGCATCTATATCCATTCTTTTTTCTCCTTGCACCTCTTTGTGGCCCTTCTTCACCTATCTACAGCAAAGCCTGCAATCTCCACACCCCTTTTAGCTGCTCGCTGCCCTCAAACTCTCTTTTCTACCATCCTCAAAATTCCAATTTTCCTCTTTCTACTCCCTGAGCACTCGTTCACTGTCCATATCACTTCTACTTGCTTCTACTTTGTCTCAATTGTCCTCTAGAGTGCCATGATCACCATATCTAGGGCTGAGGACTTAAACAACCTTTGGTAGATTTACTACGATCTCTATGAGGCAGAGCAATTTTACTAATCTTCATCAACATCATTAAAGTCATTACATTAAACAGCTTTATGCTCAGTTTTTACAGCCATATGAAGAAAAGGTGAAATAACAAATCCAGCTTACTAGACATGATGCATAATATTGAACTCTCAATATTTTAGAAAAAATAAGAATGTAATTTTTTTGCAAATTTTGCACACACAAAAAAGATCTAATAGACCCGACAATTTTCTGTCCAAATTAATTTTTTTCTCTGTCCGTCACATTCTAAGGATTTCCAGCTCCAAAATAGAATCATTAATGCTCCCGTTTTGGATTTTCACAAACATACTTTTCCAGTGTCTTACATAATTAAAATAGTGGTGTGAAATTTCTGGTCTTGAAATAGAGGTGGATTAAATAGGTGCATATCAAATGTGCAGGCTCTCAATTACTATATTGAGATTGCATCATAGCAACTACAATTAACTGCTGATTTTTCTTGGCTCAGACATAAGAAATATATACTTTGGGTGCCTTATTTTTATTTTAGTAAGACTGTGCCACAGGTTCTTGTTACACAACTATCAATTCAATTTAGTTTATATAAATCCAACTGACAACACGTTAACTGAAGGCGCTTTACAAAAAAATAATTTTAATTAAGATAGATATAAATTTAAATTATTCCTACATATCAAACAGTATATTAAGTTCAGTTCATTATTAAAAGTAGTTTAAACATTTTTTTTTTTTAATCCAAGAAGCCGAGCAGATTGTATCAAAGATGTTCACGTCTCCTGGATGGGCATGTAGTGACAGTAGATAATCGCTTGTGTTGTGTCCATAAACTAAAGTTTCTTAGTAAGATTCTATTTACATTTGTAATGCTTTGTGGCAAATGTATGAATAAGTCGGCAAATGTCCATGTGTTTGACATCATTGGGAAGCTTGTTCATGGTTGTATCACATTTTTTAAAACAATTTCTTTAGTTTTTGTGAGGTTTGGTGGTAGCGATGTAATTTGCAGCAAGTCTCAGCCATTTACCATAATGCACCATAATGCGTCTAGTCAAGCCATGATACTGAAAAAGAATAGGTTTTGGTCATGAATTGCTTTTCTAGCGGCTGCTAGGAATAAAAGATTGAGTGTGCTTATAACCCAAACTCTGAAAGATAGATTTTCTAAAGTGGAAGGAAGTAGAGGAGCAAAAAGTCAGAGATGAAAAATTACCCAAACCAACAATTCACTCAAGACTAAAATCTCACAGCAGTCATTAGAGACTCTTAAGACCTGATGAAGAGCAGCTGTCATGTACTACATTTACATCTACCAAGTCAAATGTGTGCATGAAAAAGAACTAAGGTACATAATATATCAAGGTTTTAGTGCTGTGTATGCATGCAAAAGGAAAGATAAGTGATCGTGTACACATATACAAGTACCACAACATTATGACATAAAACCTCCTCAAATTGAAAGCTTCACATTTAACTACATGCATCAGTTGAAATTATGCATGAACACTACAAAAATCTACTTTTGTTTTCCTACAGCACTCAGTGTTACATAAACTATGATGCCTACTATAAAACGGAGAAAAACAAAGTACCATGATATGTTTCTCAATGATGCATGCAAAGGAACTGATATTTCATTTAGTCTCTCCTATTCCTTAAAGTCTCATTTTCTATTTATTAGTACATTTATTGTCAGGGTGTATGTGATGGTTTAGGTTCGTGCCTTTAGGAGTAAAGTGATTACAAATTTAAAGAAACAAGGATATGTTTCAAATTAAGATTAACTTAAAAGGAGTTGAACATCATTTTGGATTACAAGAAAAAGCACAAGGAACTGGCCGTTGTTGCAATAAAGAAGTAATTTTAATTCAAATTCACATGGATTGTTTTACGTATTTAGTAAGGTAAACAGAAATAAATACAATGCTATTAACAAAGCCTGTAAATTCCTTAGTGTTGGCTTAATGAGGAGGTTTAATATAAATTAAACTGAATGTTATAAACTATCTAAGCTGATAATTTATCAAAAGGAGGAGAGAAAAGAGCTTAACAGAGTTGTAACATCTCGCATAAATTCAAAGAGGAACGATTGAAAGAACTGGACTGTTGGCTCAATCACTGTAGGCATGCATCTCTTCTTTTAGTTTGCGTGATTAAATCTGGGCACAGCAGATGTTGTTCTGGTGGAAAGGTCACTGGAAGACCTTCAGTTCTAACTCAGACTGGGAGATCTCAGACTGGGTGTCTTTTAACTTACAATCAGAACAAGGTGAAACAAGGAAAACTAAAACAAAAATCTAGCAGGAATTTTACACCAAATAGTTTGATATTCTGTTAAATGTATAAACCAATATTTATTGTTATGACTAACAATAAATTATACTTTTGACTGTGTCAAAACTATGTGAAAACCTAAAAAAGCAAAGTAAGACTGAATTGTGAAAAGGAATTTCACATCTATTGAACAGCAAATATTTTTATGGAAATAACAGCCCAGCCCACAGTTATAAAAACAAGATTCCTCAGCATGGAATCAGAAGTCACTAACATTGTGGTCCACCGAGGATATTTTGAAAGCAGCAGCTAATTTGGGTTAAAAATCAAATTAGCTGATTACTAGAAAGTTGGTTGGTTTGTTTAGAGACTAGAAGTGATGGGAACTAATTTTAATACATTCAATAAAAATGACAAAAAATAAAAAATAAGGCATTAACCTTCAAATCATTGATTATGGCCTATTAAGGGAAACTGGGCAATTCTGTTCCCTAACTAATCGATTAATAATCAGTATTCTTTTGATATAATGTATACCATGAAGTCTTATCGACAATATCTTAATGACAATGCCTTTTTAATGAACACTTCGATCACAGACTGAAATGAAAAAGACACATATATACAGTATAATCTTGTAGTGGGTTGTAACCTGCAGCACTTGCCTGGTCCAGAGTGCCAACTCTACATTTTTGATACAGTGTAATGCCTATGATGAAAACAGACGACTGCGTTTTCCTAGATGTGAAATACATGCAGGGGTGCATGCGTGTGTGTTACTACATGTGGACACATTATCAGTGTGTCTTCGATCCTCCCAACATCTCAGACACTGACCAGTTTTGGCATAATATAACTTTACTGCAGGGGACCAAACCTATAGGGAGAAAATCTATAGTGTGCACTGGAGAACAGTGACAAAGAGGAGTAAGAGGTTTATTGCGAAAGAGAAAAAGCCTGAAAGAACAAGAGGCAGCTGAGAGAAGGGAGGCTGAGAAGGAAGGAAACTACGCTAAAAGGAAAAATATGTAATCTCACAAGAATCAAATACAGCATGGGGACTATATTGATGAAGACAAACACATCCAGATGTAGCAAATTGAGACTGATGTCCGTTTTTGTGTTGGTTAATAACAGAATGGCTTCAAAAAAAGCCTCCGGCTTGAAAAGAATGGGACAGTGCTTTTCAATTTGTTTTTTTTTTTGGTTCTTTTTAAGAACAAAACTAAATCCTAACAGATTAAAAGGCACCAATTTGAAAATCTGAAAATCTTCTGTTTGTAACAGAAGATAGAGAATCATTGTCTGTGAGTCATGTGATGTACATGTAAGACATGTACATGACATGTTTTAACTTCCATATTACATTTACTGAAGCTCTGAACATACAATTCTAATAACAGTGTCCCTGACAGCAATGCTGTAGCAAAAAGGATAATAAAAAAAACCTTGTGGTATTGCAGTTAGGACATGAATTAGTGAACCACTAGAGTGCACTCTGCAGCCTTTAACGAAATGTGGATGCATAATAGGCTGCTAAAGATACAAAGGGTGGTGCTGAAAAGGAAAGTCTAAAGAAAAGCAGAAGAGAAAAGAGTAGAGTGAAAAACAGGGGTCAAGTGGAAGAAATAAGAGCTGTGTCAAAGAGTAGCACAAGTAACAGACATCTGTAAAATGAGGAACATGAATGGCAGTGGAAAAAGGAATCAGAAATATTGTAATGAATAAAGCAAAGATCCTTTTTTCCTGTAATCTGGTTTACCTTCAGTGGCTCTGCTATTACTGGAAGCAAAGCTTTATTTCCAACTCTTGCTCATAGGACATTCAGTCTTAGTTGCTAATCAAAGAACCGCCCACCTAAAACGACAGTTACTTATGTAACAGTTGAATCTTAGAAAGTTTTGCATCAGTGTAGCGACCATCAATAGTTCCAGCCCAAAACATTTGGGTCACATTTTCATTCAGTAGTAAAGCCAATCTAAAAATAAATTATATAAAACTAAATAAAAAATATTTCTTCTTGATATTACTAGTATTAGCAAGCTGTGTCACATAAAAGACAAGTTCTTCAATAAATGTAGTAGTTTTGATTCCAACAGAAAATGGCTTGAATATGGCCATTTATGCTCGACTTGGATGCGTTTAATAAATAATAAAAAACATATGTATTTTTTTGTGTGTGTGTTTGACGTGTCACTCACAAATCAGAGCAGTGAATCGGAAAACTGGTTGATTCAATTCTCTGGATGGTGTACCTGTGCATCTCTATGTAAAAGCCCGTTTTCAGTGTAGAACGAAGCAAAACAGTCAAATGTGTTTACAGTGAGCCAGGATACACAGAAAATACATCTGGTGAGTCAGGCTAGTGTGATTTGTGCAATATGCTGACATTATTTACAAAGGCGCTTTCAATTTTACTTCTAAGCAGAAAAGTCTAAATTGCTGTAACCTTTTGAAAACATGAGAAAAAAAGTAACTTTGAAGTTCAACTTTTTTCTTTACACATTTAAATGCAGATCAAACATGGCAAAATGAGCAGAGTAATAGAAAACATCCAGGCTTCAACACAACTTGGGAGCCGCACTGGATGTCATTGTTATATAGCATGTCTTCAACTGTAAATACTAAATGATTTACACAAGCAAGATGGTTTTTTTCCTCCCTGGAAATTGGTACAAAACAATACAAAGTTTCATTTGTGTTTAGTTTACCTGTGGAGAATCTGAGTCATGGGCTTCTTTTTTCACCAAATAGTCACTACAGTTGAAGACCAAAATAAATCACAGTTGTATGCTGCATATACCTGGAAAGGTGTTTCAGGTAGAAAGACGAGTAATGTAGCATTTTAGCCAGTTCAGAAGAAGGTAAAGACCCAGAACTCTTTCACAGCAAAACTTACCTACTACCTAGTTGCCTATAAGGTAGGTTCTGCTGTGAAAGAGATCATATTTAAGTTTTAAAAGTGATTGACTTGTCAATATAGATTATTAACATGCTAAAGCATACAAACCCAGAGGCTGTGTACCATAAACCTGGTACCAAGGGTGTAAAAATAAACGTCTCCAAAGTGCAAGCTGCCAAGTCGTAATACATAAATTAACTATAGAATCTGTAGAACCGTTTTGTAATTATGAGGCGACAGAGGCAGATTAATAAAATCAATGCAAGTGTTTTCTAATAGATGTTGAAGTCTGGCACCTAAGATAATAAATGTAGTGAGTGTAAAAGAAGTGGACAACTATTAAACAAGTGTATGCATTCAATAAACCTCATAATTTATAAGCAATATTTTGGGAACATCTACTCTGATTGGATTCTTATATGTGTATTGTTGTTTTTCTTTGGAGGGGGAGAAGCGGGGAGAGTGGGAAACCACCATGTTGCTCTTTAACCACTCTCTAGTCTCCCTGTGTTGTCTTAACACGCGGTCTAATATATTCCGAAGGGGGAGGAGATATTGAATGTTCGGGCTGAAGTACATAAACAGTAAGCTCCAGCCATGTAAATAAGATGCAACAGTCAGGTGTTTGTGCTGCTGGGTAATTACCAAGGGAATTAAGCATTGCAAATGCTATATGTGCACCATTAACATCTTTTACACGGATCTCTTCTCATCCACAGCAATGACCCTACAGCAATACAGGCTTTTAAAAAGAGAACAGAGGTTAATCTGTATAGATTATAAGCATACTGCACACTATGGGATGCATATGAAACCTATAGTATATACAGTAAGAGTAACAATAAGCAATGCAAGACAGAAATAATTCAAAGAAAAAAATGGTTAAATGTAGCCTAAATTTATTGTTAACGTATTGTGATAAACAATAGTTTTACGGCATAATGCTACCTTATGTTACCCATTTCCATAAGGTAGCATAAGAAAGAAATACATGTGGAAGTTTTGTATAAATGCATACATTTACTTAAAATACACATTTTCCTAATTACATCCAATGTCTTTTCATATTACAACACAACATGAAATACTATTTGTTGGTATTTTTTATATCTCGGTTTGTATTATCCATTAATGATTTTAAATGCAAAAAATATGTACAGAAGAAAGATTTAAAACTCTAAAACCTGAAATAAATAACTATTATAATGAACATTGAGAGGCTGCTCTTCAGGCTTTTTCCACAGTACAAACAAATTATGCATGTCTTCAAAAATTATGTGATCAAATGCCAGCAGATGCTAGCCTGAATATGAATGCCTTGCACCGAGTAATAAATAACTCCAGTAATGTTGCTTCCTCTTTGCACCTGGTCTCATTTATTGAAATTTATCAGCCTTTTGACTTCAATATTTATGTTAATAACAACTGCAATTTTACATAAGTCAAAGGTCTTTCATTTGAAACTGAGAACAAATTTAAAAAGGTATATGCCTACCTTGCGAATGCCTTCCCTCGACTCCTCAACATTATTATCTGCTCCTCCAGTCCGATTAATCATCCGCCACATCTGGGAGTACATGGGATCTCTCTCAAAGGGGTTCATAGCCTTTGAGCGCACCTGATCATATACGGCAGAGTCCAGGACTGTCCCGTACGGCAGTTCAGTCTGCTTTGATAAGTCCTGCAGAGACCTAAAGGAAACAAAACAAAAAGGATCATTGAATCAGTCGGTCCATTTCTCTAGTGCAAGCAGTGTGAGGCCTGTCCCTGTGGCTAGATCTCTCACTAATGCAACATCCCACTGTATGGATGAACCTTTTAATGTTTAGACATGGCAGCCACAGAAGTTTTCAAAGCTGATGAATCTGGGTAAGCATGAACATCTAATTATAATTTTTGGTTGCAACAACGTTTAAATTACAGCAATATGGCCAACTAGAGAAATATGAAATAAATCAAAAATATATTTAGCCTATTCTGTCTTTGATGGATTTTTTTTTCTATAGATGGTGTCGAAAAATTCAGTTTTCAGCTGTGCCTCTTCCATGGGTGGAGTCCTTAATATATATATATTGATATATATCTATATTTAGCATAGCTACAATATATATTGTTCTCATTTACTTTGTGCAGTCCCTTTGTTTTCTTTTCCATATCAAGTATTCCTGGCTCAGCCTGTTTTGCTTCGATATGCCTCTTTCTTGAATGAAGTTCTTGATGGAGCTCTCTGTGAACTTCCCTCACTTTTACTTTTTTTTTATTCAAGTACTTCAGGCCCAGCGCTTTTATTTATTTTTTTTTCATATTTCTCTTGTCTTTTGAACCCACAGCCTGCTTCAGAAAATGGCAGCGCATAGCCTGGTTCTGCTGGAGGCTCCTTCCTGTTAAGAGTCTGGTCTTCTTTAGCCAGATTCATTTTTACAAATCACATTTAAATTGAATTTAAAAACACTTTACAGTGGATCTTTCAAAGCATTCAACATAGTGATGACACACAACTTCTCAGGACCAAGTCCAACGCACTACTGTCAAAACTAGTTAGAAAACTAGTGAAAGACAGACAACTGACTCCACACACAAAGACTGTATCAAAAACCCTGAGGTAAAAGTCATCTAGAGAACTCTGGTGAGATTCTAAGAACTTCAAGGAAGTTATGCAGAAGCCCCAATGCACAACCAAAAAAAAAAAACAGTTTCAACCTCTGCAGATTGTGGGACAAAACTGTCAGAGACTCTGTCAACATGAAACGCTGGGGTATATTAGCAGCCAGATCCATGCCAGGTTTGACAGGGCCTTGCCATTAGCAGGCCTCTGGTCTTTTTACCCAAATCTAAATTTCACAGTTTATAAGAAAATACATTCACACAACAAGCTTCTACACAACTGGTCAGCTAGACAATGGACAACAGAGTAAAATAAGAGACAATGGGTGGCTCTTTAAGAACTTGATTTGCCCCAAAATTGAATTCAGAAATATTTGTTCATTCCAAAAGGGAAATTAAGTGTTGTTTTGACTGTAGTTTTTTGAACGAGTCATTGTATTTGGCGATAGCTGTGGGCAGGAAGAATCTTTTGTAGTTTATATTAAAGCCGATCTTTTGTAGCCTCTGTTGTTTTGCAGTCCTACATAAAGGATGCTTGGGGTTTTCCATTAGGTTATTCATTTTACAAAGCATCCTTCTTTGCATAATTATCTCCAGAGTAGTCCCAAAAACAGAACCAGTTTTCTTTTCAAGCTGTTTTAAGTAACTAGCTCTGATGCTGGTAACACAAGAGATAATGCCAAAAGAGATTGTCCTTTAAAAAACAGACATAAAAGCTTTGTAGTCATTTTTTCACAAATGAAAGGGTCTGAAAAGTGGCAATCAAGCCATCTAAAAGAAGCTTTCACTTTGACTATTCAGGCCAAATATACAAGATTTAAAATCTTGCCCTGCGCCTGAGTCCAACAGAGAAATTGTATGCCTTCCAGTTCAAAGACCAAGAATCTGACCTGCCGAGGAAGTTGATGTAATAGGCCAGGATAAGTTGTGAGCTACGATCAAAACAAACCTATCCTGAATTATTAAGTAGAGCTTCACTGCACATTACATTTCCTCTAAACCCTTTCTAAAAAAGATTACAGTGACACTTGGCTGGTTGTGTAGTTTTATCAAAATGCAACTTTTAAATGTAGTTCTAAAAGCACTGGTTGTTATGCTTGACCTTGGGCACACTGGGGCCAAATGTACTCTCTTCTTCAAGGCATAAAATGATGTTCCTTGACATCAATTTTCTCTCCGGAGTCAGTGAGGCTCTCATCAAACCTAACCCCAGGCCCGAGACAGTGTACACCATCAGTCTAAAAGAGAGAAAGCAACTCCTGTCGACGGTCAGTGGGATAGCGCGCAGCATCAGTCTAAAACTGGGAAGACAGCTCCTTTAAGAGGGTGACAGTAAATGCTTCTGGTTCTGTTGGGAAATGAAAGTACCCTATCATAACTACAAAACTGAAGAACTAAATTTAGCAGATGGAAAAAGACAGGACTGATCACAGTAAACCAATGCCTACCCATATGCAACATGTTTGACATAGGAAAAAAAAGCTTCTTCCATGTGATGAGTTGTTATAAGTAGTTTTAAAAAAAAGCTTCTGGTAATGTTTTCTCTGACGGAGAAGATCCTTTTACCAGTATTAATTAACCAACACTTGCATTATAAAGCCTTAATTTTACTTGACAAAAGCTTTGCTAAAAATTTTCATTCATGAAGGACACCCATTTAGAAAGAAAACATGGCAATTAGAGAAAAAAAATCCTCACTCTGAGAAGAATGTGTAATTAACAACCATGCCACCTACCAAGTGAAACAAACTATCTGATATGTGAGAAAATAGTTCAAAATGTGCTCTATCATGTCTTCCATAAAGAAGTGGCAGTGGAGAAACTGGCTCAACATATTCACACAATTCAACGTACTAAAAAGAAAATGAGCCAGTGGAGGCCCAGATGGATTTCTAGAATTAGATTACATTCAACCACAGGGAAAACCAGTAATTTGATGTAGTGCCAAAGAAATGTAGACCCTTCTTTTTCACACAAGACTAAAAAAATGAAACACAAACCATCTAGGGGAATAAAGATATCTTATAAAAATTTGAAACTTTCAGTTTTTTATATTTTGTACTGAAAAGCTGAAATACTATAGTGAGCAAAACATTGTAAAGTAGTTTTGCTCAATGAATGGACAGCTTGAATGTTTTCTTGACAACTGAGTTGCATTAACGTTCCAGCAAACTTGAATTACATTTTTTTTACTGCATTATGAAACAGTACATTTTTGTGTAAACATATATTATATACAAAAACTTTTTTGACACTAGGCTGAGAATAGAAGAAAAAAATAAACTAAAAATTTTGACAACTTTGACAAATCTGGATTAAAGATACACCTATGAACAACTTTATAAGGTAAAGTTTGCTGTTACAGGAATAAAACCAGCTTTTGCCTTCAAAATTGTACTCTGTGGCCAAGATTCCTCGTATTCTTTGATAGACATTGAGATGGTACTATCATGTGGACGTAGCAGATCAATGATGCAAATCAATGATGCAAATCTCTCTCAGTTTCCAGAGGTGCTTTGTAGACACAGATTTGGTGTGTAGAGACCATTGGAGACAAGTTAATAGAAAATAACTGATGAAAGATGAATTCTACTGTATTTCTTTCTGCATTGAAAATTTACCAGGATATTAATGGCAATAGGTAAATGTTGCAACAATCATCTGATTGGGATGTCATTGTGCTAGAAGACTGGATGCATCATTGGAATGATATAAACAATAAAAGTCTTTTCACCTTAAACATAAGAGGCAAAAACGTCTCTATGAGTAATTAATTTATTGGTATCCCATACAAATGTGACAACATATGTAGTGGTGGGCCTCATGTGGTAAACTGATCCCATGTCCATATCTCACTGATTGATTTAGGTACATGAGTTTGTAGCAGAGTGGTAGCTATAAAAATGAAAACAGAATCATGGATAATAATTGAAAAAGACAGCATGTCAATTTGTTTTGAACTATAAACGTCTTTCTCTTTTTTTGTTTTATTTCTCCTTCACACATCTCCTTACCCATAAATTGCCACCTCTAGGGGAAAACACAAGCTATTGTTAATTATAATGCAACAGTGCTTGGGTTGCCTTTCAAAGAGTTTGGCCGCTGAGAAATGTAATCGAGAACCATTACATGAACTAATTACTGTTTGTTTGTTAAACGCGTGCTTACACACCACCCATGGATTTGAGATCCTCATATCTGGGAAACAAAACATGGCCACAAAAACTCTCAACATATCCAGCTTAATGAAGAACAAGTGTACAGTACGCTTTGTCATTAATTCGGCTGTAATACAGTACATCCACGGAGCGGATTTAACAATGGGTACAAATTCAAGCAAAGATTATATGATTCCCAGCCTGTCTGCCAGCACAAATAAACCTTCACATGGACACACACATACTGTGAAATACGTTTTGTGATTTTATGGTAGGGAAAACTTAAAGTTCCTCCTCTCTCATGCTGTCCTCAATGAGCTCCAATCCATCTCAAAAAAAGAAAAACCCTTTGAAGATTTTAATTAACTCTGCTGTGAACATGAATCTTTTATTACTGTCAATTAATCTTTGGCCCTAATAATCTCCCCTTCCCACCAATCTCACTTGTGAATTTGCTGGCTCATGAGGCGAATCTTTGACCAGGATTCTTGGTTTGTGACCTGTTTTCATGATGTAATGCTGAGTTTGCCTTTGAAAGTTACCTTGCAAAAAACAGAGGGAGTGAAATAAGAAACATGTATTATGATTGACTATACAGCTGATTTTGCAGAAAAAATTTCAATGATTTTGGTTGGCTTTTGTGTTTAGTTAGAATTATTACAGCCAGGCAAAGAGACAAAAAAGATGATCCCTGAGTTTAAATGGAGAGTTGACTGTTTGACACTTTGTACATGACACACTTCCTTCAATTGTGTACGCTGAGCATATAGCCGATTGTCAGAAAATTGTATTGCTAATACAAAATTAATATATAAACAAATACATCAATAAATGCAGGGTATTAAGGGAAAAATGTGCAAAATCCCCTTTTTTAGCCCTTAAAATCATTTTGTTACATTTTTATTATAAAGGCAATATTTCCGTAGAAGTTTGTCAGATGGCATTAGTGAAGAGGATAACTAACAGACATGCATTACACAAATCTGACCCCCATGGAAGTCTGGCAAAAAAAAAGCCCGAATTGAACACTACATCATGGCATATCGTTATCACCATGTTTCAGTGTGGAGATGCTTTTTCAACAAGGACAAGGAAGCTGATAAGAGGACATACATTTCACATGTATGTCCTACTTTGTCTATTGCATATAATGACAACAAAATGTATCAACGTTTGCTCTTATGAGTGAACAAAAGGTGGAAAAGCTCAAGGGGTAGGAACAGTTTTGCACACCACCAATAAAAGACAAAAGAAGAAGAAAATATAAATACATAAAAATGTAAAATGTTTCTTCTCTCAAATTTCTGAATTTTCATTTCAAAATACCATGCTTGTTTCTAGATTTATAATGTGTATGTAGTCTTATGGAAGTCAATGCATATACGAATTATGTGTTTAATCGTCTTTGTTTAATGTGAATTTAATTCCCGTTTGTGTGTGAGTGTGTGTGTGTGTGTGCACATGTGCACACCATAGTGTTTCTGTCTTGTGTGTATCCTAGCTCATTTTGCAAGCAATTATATTTCCCTAAGCAGCTCAATGAGCAAGTAAATGGAGTGAACAGCCGCTGAATGTATCTTATGACAAATAGTCAGTAAATGTGTGAATGTGTGTCATTGCAGAGTGAAAGAGAAGCAAAGAGAATAAACTTGAAAGAGAAAGAGAAAAATTTTACACTCATGTTAATCAGACTTTTTTAGGGAACAATCCCCGAGCAGTCTGACCTCACTACTTTAACTACAACACCAAAAAAAAGTTCTTTGCTCTTGTCAGGCACATCCCAGGGAAAAAAGGAAAAACACCTCTCACAAAAAAAAAAATATTTTCCATCAAACTTTTGGTTAACATTCAGGGAGGAACTATTTTAACTTTAACTTTGATATGCTTCAGGTCTTACCAGTGAACATGGTGGATCATATCAAAAGAGTTGGAACTGGCAAGACCTTTTTTGACAGATGTCCAAGAAATGCCTCCTTTTGCTGTGAGGGAGGAGGCGGCTTCATCATTTCTTTTTTAGGTTCGAAAAAATTACAGTCCAAAGGTTTAAGCAATTTTCTTGAGACAGGATGTGCAAAGTTTTAAACGGTAATATGTCTTTGAAGAACCAACGTCAGTAAATACATTTTAATACCATGATATGTTTCTACTCCTCTGAGGGGATAGTGTCTATCCCCTCAGATCCCCTTGATCAAGGGATATTCCTTGATCAAAGTTATCAATAGAATAAGAGAAATACAGTGTAAAGTTCAGAAGCCACGTACTTTATAGACATGATTCTACTAATAAACATCTGACCACATAATTCATTCCATGTACAGCCAGTGCAATTGTATGTGGAATTGCAAGTACAATTTCAAATTGTACTTGCAATTGACCTTTCCTATATCTAATTTGGAAATGTGAATACATGTAATCGTCATGGTAAATATTGCATTATCTATTAACTTTGTGAGGATTTTGTATTTTAGCTTCATACTTTACGTCTGTCAAGTGGGATATATCCGTCCCATTCAATGCTTTCATTTCCTGCTTTTATAATAAAAGCTGTCGCCTCTCAGTTGACTAAATGCTTTGACCATCTTCATTCATATGAATTTGTGGCCTGTTGAGTTTTGGACTTTGTATCTTAAAGGTTTCATCCCTAAAGCCTACCTCCTCCCTACATTTAAGTTCTCTTTATTAAAACTGATGAAAAAAATGAAGCAAATGCATTTGTAGATGTTAACTTTTCCCAAGTATTTTTATGCAAATATGACAGAACTTGGTAAACCACTTTTTTTAAAAATTAAAAGAAATGAACTCTGGGGGTGAGAATGAAACCCACTGTGTGAAGACAGCATGGCCACATTCCCAATAATGAATTTGTTAGTTTCAAATTTAAAGGTGCAATGAGTGCACTGACGTGAAATTAAAGATGTTTTGAATATTAGTGTGGAGGTTGCATTAGTCTAGAAAGAGGTGTGTTATGTACTTTACCCTGCAAGTCTAAGCAGCTCTGAGAATCAAAGTCTCAAACATCAAATGTCTTTATCTAAAAAAAAAAAAAAAATCAGAACATTTTATGTGTGCATTTATTTTTAAACTATTAAATGTAAATAGTTCAGTAACTCTGGAGTAAAGTAAAATGTATCTTATGAGAAAACTCATAACCCCTTAATTAGCTACAATCAAAATGACATCATCTGATTTATTTCATGGCTAGTTTTGCTTATATTCATTATGAAGCAATATAATTGATACTTGTTTTTTTTCTTTGGTATTTGCTTCCAAATTGTCTTGGCAACAATTTAATCAATCAAGCCATGTAAGGACCTGAAAAGCTTAAAATTAGAAACATTTCAGAACATGGACATTAATGAACATCCTATCTGAGCCCTAACGGAATCCATCTGCTCCCCAAATTTTACAGCCTCCAGATATTTTCTTACTGTCAGGTCATCACGGCCCAAATATTTCCACTCTTGTGCGTCTCCTGTCCTGTTCGTCTTCACTACATCCTGTGTCTCTTGCTTTGTCTCCAAACAATTGCCTTTTTTTCTCTCTCACCTTCATCTGTTCCCACTTGTTCACTTCATTTCCTCATTAAGATGCCTTTTTGTCTCACTTTCTGTGCATTGCTCACTTGTGCCTTCGCTTTGCTACTCTCCTCTGCCACCTTTCACAGTTTTCCTAAAGGATTCACACCGAAATTGAGGGAAAACATCCAAGCGTGAAATAGTCCAAAGAGGGTTCTTGACGCTGACTTGTTATTTCATTTTCAGGATGAAACAAGGGCATTAATACTTAAAAAGCCTGCCTGCTTGCCTTGATGGAAAACACTACGGAGAGTCATGTCTCCATCTTTTCCTGGATTCCTCTTCCGTTTGTGTATTTGCTTGTTTATTCTATTCTTAACAATGTAATTTACTAGCTTTCTTATATATACAAATGCATTTGGGCTTATTTTTGCCTGTGTGATGTGTTACTGAATTGTTCATGGTTAAAGAAAATTAGAGACCAAAGATAACAAAAATATGCCAAACGCAAGAAGAAAGAGAAACAAAAAGAATGATAGTAATTGTGGTTTGATGTAGAGAAATATTTTTGTTTACTCCAAAGCCGAGCACAATTAACTGTGGCACTGCCAGGCATAGCGGATGCTTAGACATGCTTATTAGCCCAATGAGAGATGAGGACTTCCTGCTTCTCTGCTAGTGGCAGAGAAGCTTCTCTGCTAGTGGCAGAGAAGCAGGAAGACATATTATCACAGGGATAGACAAACGTGGGGCATAGACCCCCAAGGGAAATGATGCATGGAAAAAAGTAAAAGAACAATGATTTGCCAACTTCTTTGACATCTTTACCCTGGACACAATATGTTCCAACTGCTGCCATCTGGCTGCAGATACAGGAGCATTAAAACAAGGACAAACAGACTGAAGAACAGTTTATACCCGGTAGCCATAAGGGCATTAAAACCATCTAGTACTAGTTATCACCTAATTTCATTATAATCCATGTAATTTTATTGCATGGCTTCTAGAATGACAATAAAGATCATTATTATTAATATTATTAAATTACAACTAATTCCATGCTTCTTATCTTACTACTATCTCTCCTCATTGGTGGTATGTACATCTTTTGCAAAGGAGAGGTCATCTCTCAATGTGATTAATAAATGATTGAGACAAGATTAAGAAGGTGGTATTTGTGTGTGTGTGTGTGTTCATGCAGAGAGGCAAAAAGGGTTCTATAATTTTCAAGTATACAGCCGAACTTGCTTTTTAAAACACAATGAAATCTACGCAATCCTTTATAAATGAGACCCCTGTTTTTTTCTTAGAATCAATAAGATGCTTCTGAAATTGTCTCTGGTTTAGGAACACCTTAACGCAAGGAATGTGATGGTTGTAGTCCTCGGCGTGCATGTATGTGGTCGCTCCTGACGCTCTGACACCAGAGCAGTCCATATTTTATTAACCTGCCCCAAATTTGTTTAGCAAAAACAGATAAATGCTGCTAACACAAAGAGATTTGAGTTTATTTTTATGTCTTTTCTTTAGGAACTTCTCTTACGAGGTCATAATTTATTTGTACTTACTGTATAGAGTTCTCTATTCGTGAGATGGTGAGGAAAGCTGCTAGATTGGCTGTGTAGGAAGAGATGACAATGAGAGCAAACATCCACCAAAAACCCATCATCATCCTGGTTGCAAGGGTGGTGTATGGGACTTCTCCACCTGGAAAAAAAAAGAGAAAGGAGATAACAATTTAAAAAAAAAAATGTGTGAAAAAAGAAACCGTGTCAAATTACAAACATGGTTTTATTTAAAAAGAAAAATATGCTCAATCAGTGCATTAAATCCTGAGAGGTTATGTCTGGATTGAGAAAATGTGATCTGATGTTTTGGATTGAAACTGATCTCCATTGTGTGGAATGCAGACCCACTACACACAATCAGAAAATCACAAGCCTCAGATGTGACACCTCAAATTTTACACAAGACAGATACATACATATATAATTAAACTGTCTTGTTTCAACACCCAATGAGGATCAGAGGACATTTTTTTATAAGATAAAACCTTAACAGGAAGGTAGCACAAAAAAGTGCTAAATCATGAGCCTGTGCGCCTTTGTGTAGTCCCATTCAATAGGTGGCTGTTAATATCAGCAATTCTTCTCCTACTAAAACTCCAACACATCTTTAACACCTGCATAATCTATACTCCTTTTTTCCTGCCTCTTTCCCATCTACAGTGTTTTTGTACAGTGTTTACTCCAAGGCTTTTCTTTTGCCAGGTAAAAACATTTTATTCAATTTGAATTTGTTATCTCTCCACACTTTTTACTGTACATTGGATGTTGACATCAGGTTTTACAGCTAGCCTGAAGGCCCTATAATGCATGGACATTGAATTTAATGCAGCTCACATAATCCTTGAGCATGCCTGATGTTGCATCCTATGAAATGTTGTACTTATTTTATTTTATTAAGATGCATTTTAAATTCATGAAGCATCTATGGTCCTTTTTTTAAATATAATTTGTTTTTAGGATTAGCTAGCTAGAAAATTTTACCAGTTGAACTTTTCTAAAAATATATTTAACAATGTTCATGAGAAATCCTGAGGATCTGAACTGAACTTTTTTCCTTATAAATCTACATATTGGGTACAAATATGTATATGTATTGTAGAATTGGTTATTATGTCAAGAATTAACAATATGTTAATTGTTGGCCAACATGCATCTAGAATGCAGAAATCCATAAAAAAAACCCCTCTTAACAGGAGTAAATCAACATGTTTCAACTTACAGTTGACTTACAACATTGTCTCTCTTTAAAAATAACTTGATATCAGAAGATAAAACAGGTTTGTTTGGTTGCACTGATGATCACCAAGCGTGGATGGAGATGACAGGGTCAGCATAATATCCTTCTTGTTAGGGGTTGATTATGTTAGCAGCTAAACACATGCTAAGTTAGAGTTTCAGGATTTCTTTCTCAGAGTGAAGCTTCTCATTTACACTTGAAAGTGCAGAGTTTCTGTTTTGTCAAGACACCGTAGAAATTTGCTTTGGTTAAAAATCTAAAAAAAAGAGAAAGGTTTGTGTTTATGTTTCTGGTTTCTAGTGCAGGCTAGTCGTGTCTTTGTGAACGCAGCTTGGCAGCATCAAAGGGACCCTGCTTAGTCTGCTCAATATAGCTTTCCATTCTTATTTATGGTTTTCTTCCTCCTCTGCTCCTTCTTCCTCGAGATGAAGAATCAATCTGAATCTTTTGCTCATAAAGCTCACCAAGGATGTTGTAACTCCTACTTCATCCTAGTCATTGCAGGTTTGAAGTAGAACATTTACCACGATGTTTATGTGTTGTGTTTTATGCCTGTTGGTCACATTGTAGTAAAGTCTACCTGTTAAATGTTTCTGTCACATTGTGTGCTGTTCCTTAGTCTAGTGATTGAACTAAAGATAGATGACTTGTACCTAACTTCAACTGGTACCAGTTGCAAGCAGTTGGATTATTTGCTGTGAAATGATATGAGGAATGTCAAATACAATTATTACCTCTGACAATGTTTTATTTTTGTCTAAGGTTCGAGCATTATAAATATATGAAGGAATTTAACCCCAAAAACTGAATGCATCTACATGCAAGTAGAGATTTCTTCAGTAGATAAGTCCATGTAACTTGTAGCATTTTTCCTGTTCAGGTTCAGAGTATTAAACAGGATGTTGGTAGTTTTGTTTGTTGTATTTAATCAAACAAATTTTTCATAAATTTTATATATATTCTTCTGATTTTTCTTTTGGTATTCCAGGTATGAATGCACTGAAAGTGGAGTAAACGAGTAAAACAGTAAAGCCTCAAATTATTAACCACACAAAATATTTAGATTTAAACTTAATTTTCATTAAATCAAGTGTTTCTACCTTTCTTTATAATGAGAGGACAAATCTTTATCAAACTTTTCGTATATTTGCTGTCCAGTTTTTTTCATGTTTCCAGTGATATTTGATAATTAATGTAGAAGTTTTCAGATTAGGTCACTTTGCCATATTCCAAATATTTGACTCCCTCTACAGGATTCAAGCTGAGACTGGACTCATTTACTTCAAGTCAGAAAAAAAAAGCATGTTAGTAAAATTCAAAGAATCTTTAAACCTGAATCTGTCAGGGGTATGAATAATTTTGGGTTTAAGAGTACATCTGTGAAAACAGAGGTCTTCAGCTTCGGGCATTGAGAGCAGGTGGCTTGTGACTTTTTGCTTCTACACACCTGAAATAATCAAGTTATTATCAGGACTGAAGAGATGACTACATACTGAGGAGGTAATTCAACCACTTGATTCAGGTGTGTTGGACCAGTACATTGGCCCTTGAAGACTGGAATTGAAAGCCCCCACTTATGGTGTTCCTCTGTCCCACTTGGAAAATCCTAATTGGTGACTAACTTTCGATCTGCCAATTACCTACGCGATGTAATTGGTAGATTGACAACATACCTAACTGCTTTTTTCATTCATAGTGATTGACATTGCAGGTCCAACAAAAAACACTATTTCCCCCTTTTAGTGACTTGTAACGCTGCCAGTTCTGCTGCTGCTGCTTTTCTCATTCACTTACGGTGTAATTAGTCTGAATCTAGATCTCTGGAAATCAGAGATCAAGATTCTAGATTCTAGAACTAGATTCTAGTTAATATTTTGTTTCTCTGTATTCTATTCCCAAGATGTTTTGCTATAATAATCTCTGTCTTTACTTTTGCAATATTATAAAATGACAGGTGGTCTTAATACTGCAGCATCGGTTTATAGCCATTGAGTCATTCTGATTCCTCGCAGTCATAATGATTAAGAGGACTGAGTCATTCTGAAATTCTCTGAACAAATGTCTACACAAAAACTCTTAATTTTTAGACTTATTTTTCTGTGCTCATTTCTGCCAAATCTCACAATTGACATGTTTTTGGATTAATTTATTTTATATTCTTCTACAATCCAAAAAATACTATGATATATGAGGGCAACTAATTATTTCAAATTATTCTTTGGAATGTCTTATCCCAACAAATGTACAGTAACTACCCTATGGTCCTATCCATCTAATGTCATATTGCACTGGAGAGAACAAAGTTTAAAATGTAATAAAGCCTTATCAAGTTATAAATGCACTCACATTTGCCGATTAAGAAGCTGTTGTACAGCTGTTCAAAAGAAGCACCGAGTCTTTCTCTACCCTTAATGCTGAGTCAGACATAATTTAGAGGCCAACATGCTGAGGCTGAACTACTTCATCCTTATACCATGCAGTAAATATAATGAGACAACTGAAAGGCAAAACATATCAAAGCAGGTAAAGTATTTTACTTTTTCAATGCTGAAATATGTTTTTGTATTGAACTGTATTAAATCATCTCATTTTAAAGCCAAAATGAATCTGTTTTTATATTCTCTGATTACGAACAAACATTTAAGGCTTTTTTTTCCTTTTGAACAAAAGACCTTTAAGTTAATACAGTCCATTAGCCTCCAAAAATTTTAAATATGCTGTTAATAATGCTTTAAAAATAAATCACATTTTGTAAATCAGTTGTCACATATTATATTCTGGCCTGAACAACTATGATGGTGAATAAAAACATAATTCACTGGAGCCCAGTTGACAAACCACATTTTCTTATTGTGCAGCAATCCAATAAACCGTCAATGCATAGTGACCAAGCTGCAGATGGCAAGATGTGTCATGCTGCTTAACATAGCTGACCGTTCATGGCTCGAAAGTTGTGCCATAAATAAATAAATAATTTTGCATCAGCTAAAGAAAAACTGCTGTTGTTTTTCTAAGTCTTAACATTTCTACATAAGTCAAGTAAAGACACTTAGTCCCACAAGATGTTTGGTAAACCTATTTGATTTTCTTTCTATTTTGCATGTATACTGGCTTCTTTACTCCTAATTGCATGATGTCACAGTTACCCAACTGCATCAGTCAACTGACTATATAAAAATGCAGAGGGTTAACTTGACAGATCATGCCCCAGAGACCCTTGAATGTTGAAACTAATCTCACGAAACGGTGTGAGCAAGATCTTTAGATGATCCGACTGGCACCTTACAAATCCTCTCCAACTTCTGAGATTAAAGTAGGCTTGCATTTTTTGCTCAAAACTCTGAAAATTCTTCACCACTAAATGCAAGGTTTCTTCAAAGTTACAGCATCAGACTCGAGTCATTGCTGGATGCAGAACAGCTCCAGTGATTCATTATAGATGTTTAATAAAGGGCAGCGTGGCTGGAAAATGTGCTAGTCTCGACTTCGAGTAAGAACCCCTGCATCTTCACCGCCTAGTGATGTAAGATCGCTTCAACAACAATTTGGCAATGTTTTTTCAAAGCTCTGAAAAATGTCCATTCGAATGACTTTTTGATTGAATAGTTCAGCAGGAGGTTCACAATTACAAAGTCTACAATGAAAAGCTGCAAGGTTGGAGTCTTGGAGCATTTTAACAGTGCTCAGTATTTACTTTTTTTGCTCCATTGTCCTGTCAAACCTTTCAACCTTTGCGTTTCCCTCTGTGAACTGGATGAACTTGCCAGACACACAAACAGTATCTGGAGGTCAGAAAACTGCTTGCCCTTCAAAGGTTAAGACATGGAGACAGACACACTGTAAAATAAAGTTATGTGATTGTGCAATTTTGAAACACTCCAGAAGCACTGGTTCTTTGTACTTTTATGACATGTTTCAAGTTGCAAACACTTTCACATCATAAACTTTGCTAATCATCAATCTTGCAGACAATAAAGGCTGTTTGTTTTATGCCACAGGAGTCTGTGCAAATGTCTTCTCAAAGCTTTGGTCTTCATAAGAAAAATAATTATGTTTATAGTCCATCAAACTGAATCAAAGGAAGGAGGCTGTTCAAAGCAACATCTGATTAAATAAGGTTTGTCTCCCATATCAAAGCATAGCAATGACTCATCAGGAATCAAAACCACAATACTTCAATGTTTTGCTGTATTTACTTAGATCAGAAGGTCGAGGATGAAAAAAGTCAAAGAAGAAAAACATCCCTTAGACAAACGAGAACCATGTAAGGTAGTTGTGCATATTATTTGAATCTCAGTCAGCACAAACAAACTAGCAATATCTGCAAAAACATATCTATGCTGTTCAGTCTTATGCATACTTAATGAATCAGTCAAGCTGTAGTGCCTTGTAAAAGTTTTTATATCCTTCATATTGTGTCCCTTTTACCACCACTAAAATTTTATGTATTTAATTAGAATTTCTTGTGACAAACAACTTAATGCACGATGTTTCTTTGGGATTTTAGAGTGAAGGGAGTTGAAATTTATCAATACCATACTTTTCAAAATTATATTTAAATCCATGTATGACTTTCTTTTCGCATAGTTGAGCCCTTTTTGGTAGTGATCTAAAAACTTAACATGTACTGAAAGTTTGCTACAACATGGTTTGTTTTACAATGCTCAATGACTGTATTTTACAAGCACTTAATAATAATGGATCAATCATTAACTGCTGAACTTAAAAGATTAACTAAGGTGTCTAAATCTAACACACAACTAAAAGAAAAACAAAAAACAAAAAAATTGCTTTCAATTCAGTAACCAGCAGCCTTCCATGATAACAAAATTTCTCCTTTTTTTTTTTTTTTTAGAAATCTTCCGAAACACCAACAACACTTCAGTCTTACAGACAGAAAATAATATTTTTAAAAAGAAATCTACCACTGGCAATTAGCAGAAAACCTGGCATGCAGCAATTCAATTATCTGCAGCACGGTTCATTTCCCAGGTCCTGCATGAAATCGTTGCAGAAACTTTTTTGACCTTGTAAGGAAACCACCTCTCTGCTGTAGTTGCTAAACTACAGCAAACTGTAGTTGAAAAGGAATTTGTGAAAATAATAATTTTTTGGTTGCACATAGCTGCTGGAGACGCATCATAAAAGGCCCAGTGTGGTAGAGCACAAGGCATGGCACACTTTTTAGAGTTTTATTTTTCTAAAAAGTTTAAATATATGCATCCTGTCCCTTCCACTTCCCAACTGTCTACTGAAATCCCAATGAAGTACACGGATGACTTCATCTGCTTTTTATACAGATTTTCTTCACATCTTGGATTTTTCATCAGTGATTACTAAGTTTGTAGAATGGGATTCAATCAAAGGAATGTACACTTGTCATATGTGGAGAGCAGTAATGCTATGTGACAATAAAAGAGTTCTGGTATATCTAAATATAGACCATATCTTTACCACTACTGATTCTCTTGTAAGATGGAATAAAAGGAAGTTAAATACACACCTTTGGGAAAAACAAAAACAAAAAAACATGTCAACAGACATTCTTCTGCAAGAGTGGAGGGAAACCTCAAGAAACAGAAATAAAAAGAGTTGTGGACTTCTACAAGTTTGATGTGCTGAAATATTCCATAAGCCAACTCTTCAGCATCAAACACAGTCACTCTATCGTTGCCTGCCTCCGCCTTTCACATCATCTTGCTGCCTTGCTTCATATCTTACTACCTTCTTCCCCTGCCTCTCCCCTCTTTTCTGCACTGTTGTTGACATTCAGCAGTGAAGGTAGCTGCAGATGAGTGCAGCTTTGAAGCCAGCCGAGCAGTGGGCACATCCAGGAGAGTTTTATATATGTGTGACTTTCTTGTAAAGCTTCAAATCTCATCACTGAGCAAGAACCGCCACTGCCACAGATTATACCCTCTACCGTCTGATGACTTGCAGGAATCATTATTTATTTTTTTTTACCATCAATTTCTTCTCTAGCACCTCAATCATGCTCGACCGCCGGTGTCCCGGTGATTATAAACAACTTGGAAGAGACATATTACAGTGCCAGAGCCGGGGTGAAGAGGGAAGGAGTACGAGAATAGAAAAGGGGAGGAGGAGGACGAAAGGGGGCATGCATCCCTCCTCCAGCAGCTCTCCAGCCTTCTGCTTTTCAATCTCTTCATTGTATGTGTGCCACCTCTAATACCACTGGCTATCAGCCAAAGCTGAGGGGGATTTTCCATGTGGTTAGCAATTTTTTCAAGCCATCAAGTGCCGCCATTAAAAGAATCCGGCAGGCCAGTAAAGATGAGGATTTGAGCTGAGAGGCATGAAGTTTCTGATTCAGAGATGTGCAAAATTGTATCTCCTCTTGCAGCATGCTTTCTAATTTCCTATAAGAACTTTAGACCATCCGTTCACAGTTACGGATCAAACAACTAGGAGTGACTGAATTGGATGATATAAACAGATTGCTAAGACACTAAAGTAAGTCCTTCTTTCATAAAATGTGGAAAATGTATTTACAATATCAGTGTAAATACATGATATTGTCCAGGGGTGCTGGTGCTTATCTGCAGAGGTCAACGGGGGAGGGGAGGGGCACATCATTAGTAAAGGACAAATAGCAGCATGTTTTAGATAGAAAACCAAAACCAGGTTGTTCTGGTTTACCCATGTTAACTTGTGCAAACTTGTGTGTTACCTTAAAAAAGTATCATACTTTGAATCCAGGCAAAAATAAAATAAAAATCAGACAAATGTGTGTGTGTCACTGTATTTATTAAGCTTTCAATGTAGCTAGAAAGAGAACTTTATGAATTGATTTTTCAAGCAGCCTACTGTTGGTTTTCCCTCATTTTGAACTTGAAATTATGTTTGCAAATATGTCTTTTTGAAAACGAACCACTTCTGAAAGCTGATTCACACACAGTTACTCACTTTTATGTTCACAAAAATACTTGAAAGAATAAAATAGCTGAATGATTTTATTTATAATTACAGACCTCAGACTTCAGTAAATTCTTCTCACATGTTCAATTAAAGAAAAAAGATGTCTAATTCTATCAGGCAGATATGTTTTTTAATATATTAAATCCAAGGACCCACATTTAGTCTTGGACTTTTCAAAGTGATATTAATTCTGTTTCCTTGGGCAGTTTTCTCCTTAGAGTGACTGACTTGCATCATCATCACTTGCAAACATTTATCAACATAGTTCACTTCTCGCTAAAAATAAAAAAGCAGCACCCAGTAAAGTCTGAGGCTGCAGCAGGTGATAAACCCCCACTCTATTCCCAATGCATGAATGTTTGTGAGTATATGTGCTGTAGTGTGGTAAGTTCCCACTGTCCTTGCAGAATAGCTAAATGCTAAAACTCCTCCACTAAATGGGCCTCTCTGGGTGTTTTTGTGTGCTGATTTATGTATGTATCATATGCAGAAAGTGCTTGACATTGGATTTGTTAAAGAAAGTCTGGCTTTCGTCTTTCTCCCCATTGCCTCATCAGCGCTTTCCCCTCCTTTTCATGGTTGTTAGGAACAGAAAAGTGATGAGACCAGCAGAAATTCCTTTGAGCGTATTTACAGAGCATGTTCTCCTGCTCACCTCCCATAAATGGATCAATACAATCTGCGTAGAATGTAAGGGATACAAGAGCTGAGAGGAAGCCAAGGCTTCTTGTGTGTGTTTGCCTCAATCGTCACATGGCCCCACCGTACGCGGTGTTCTCGTTCTTCAACGGGATAAAATATGGAGCAAAATTAGTTGAAATCATGACAATTCCTCAAGAAGATAGAAGATCGTTAAAGTTGTAGGTCATTACAAACTGACATTGAATATCTGTAATCCATCATAGATTACCCATAATAGATTGGAAACACTGAGTAATTCTTTCAGTCTTGCAACATTGTGTGTGGTACACAAACTACATTGACATGCTGTTTTGGAAAAAAAAAATACCATCAAGTCTCAAAGCAAGGCACAAAATCAACAGAGGCAGTTAAAATCAATCTATTGAACAAGTTATGAGATGTTTGAAATCAGTAGTATAGCCTCATTTATTGTTGGAATTAAATCCAGTCAGATCTAACTCTAGCTAAAAGCAAAAGATGGGACAAATATAAAGGCTTACTTTCCATGAGTGTTAGAAATGAATTAATGCACTTCAGCTAACAGGAGAGTTGTTGGTAGCAACTGGCTCCATGTAGCCTATAAGAAGCTTAGCTGCTGTGGGATGTCAAACTGGTCATTCCCTAATAACCTGACTTAAAATTTAAAAATACTTAGGGTCAACACAATCAGTTACAGAAAACTTTAGAAAACAGTAAAGAGGAAAAGGTGGAGGAATGCATCTCAGACTATTTCAGACCCTCTGAAGTGACCCTAAAGAGCATCAAAACAAGGAGACCACTGCAAAATTGGACTGAGTGCAGACGTTTACCTCTCGCTATAGTTTATAGATGGACATTTTGTTTTATATAAAAGTCAAAAAATAAAAATGTGTGTTTTACAGAAAAACAAACAAAAAAACGTGACTGATGAACAAATCCAAATCTTAGCATTCAAAGAAATATTTGTAGATGGCTTAAAGAAATCCATTAGTATTGATTTGGGGACAAAAACAATGCCGACTGCTTCATCCTAGGTTGGTTCTCTATTTAGAAAGACTGTTTTTTTGTGATTTTTTAAAACTAGAATGTGTACTTTTTCATTCAAAATGTTTCAACTGCTGTATTTAACAACATGATACTTGCAAAAACATTTTCATATTTACATTTATTGTTCAGCTCTAACATGTCTGTTCACACTGTGTATGATTTTTATATGGTAATTTAAGTTTTTTTTAAAACAATTTGATAAATGCTTTCTTGTTTTAGATTGTTGCAGTGTGTTCAATTTGTATTTCTTTTGTTTACAACATGCATCTCATTTAGGTTTTTGAAAAAGCAAATTCATATAAAATTATTTTAAATCAATCTAAATATTTTACCTAAGTTTAAGGAATCTACTTGATTGAAAAAAGCAACGAGTCCTTAAAACTATAATTTCTGACTTAAGTTTACAGCTGAGTGCAGTTTACTAAAACACAGTAAGTCTTACATTAATCAACTAAGACTAGGAAGAAACATTGCTGCAGGTGTCTGCAAGAAAAAGTTATTTTAGTTTTAAAATGTGTTCAGCTGAAGTACAATGTGATGTCAAAATGAACACTGCTGAGCACTGAGCAAAGCAAAACTGACCTTGACAAGTTTGCAGTCCCATCTCTCACATCATGTCAAACTAGCACAGTTGCATGGACACACATGCAAATTACACTATGGTCTCATTACAGGAGATTGGATTCAAAATGTGTGCTGTTCTATCACACATTAAGACCAGGGCTACCTCCCTTAGTGCAACTTTTGACAGATGGCTCTCTCAGCAATTTTCCCTTGACTGGTACAAAGGTGCAAGTATGTTTTCCCTTGTGCATACACTCAAATCCATGGGTACGTGTGCACCTTCTAAGACCTTTCATTTGATAGTGATTGTGTTTGATTCGCTCATATTCAATTTTAACAATGTCATCCTCAATATTTCACACCTCATGACCCACATTCTGTACACCCCCCACCTCTTCTTGCTGTCCTGCCTCGACAACTTCTTGCTTTATTCATCCTGTCGGTTTTGTCAAGGACAGTGTGTACACATTCACTTTGGAAGTTTTCAGAGACTTGCAACTTTCTCTGCAATTAAATGAAACCATCCCATTATGCTGTACATCCCTAAATGTCTGGCAGTTTTGCATGCTTATCCTCATTTTTGGAAGAGTATATATGCCTGGAATATACATTTAAGCATAAATGAAGGCTTTTCCAAAAAGGGTTTTGGCACCACCTAGCAGTTTTTGATTAGCATATTGGATATTGTCTATCGTCTAAAATGTTTTTTATTAAGTCAGCGCACATTAAATACATCTGAGGCAACAACAAAGGGAGTTTTCTCCTGAAAGAATGTATTTAGACTGTATGTGCATTTGCAAACATGTAAACTGGACTATATTTTGCAAATATTTAAGTACATTTTATGTGATACAGGAAACAAAGGGAATGCATCTTCTGAGCTTTGATCTGAGTTTGAAGACTCAGCGATTTTTTTTTTTCTAATTTTTTTAGTCTTTTTAAAATTATGTTAAGTTGTAGTTTGGTTTAAAATACAGTCTTTCAAATACCTGCATCCTCTTGACTGTCAGTATTTGACAAGCTGGTACTTTCGCTAAAGAAACATGAATTTTATATTTATCTTTGCTTTGCAGCAACATAAAGTGTCAACTTTTTTATCCAAGTGACTGTGCTGGCACATTAGTGAGTCATTGTTATGCAGCCGTAATTTTCACACTGGTTTTGAAAAACATCTTATTTTGCACTCCTATCTTCAAAACAACATTGAAGGTTTGCCACCCACTTTCTTGACACTACATCCCCATCAGCTGTGTTGGTGTAAATAACTGTTGGGTTTTTTAGTGATTAAAGCCATACAATTTCAATTGTTGGAGCAGAAAATAATTTTTTGATAAGATTTGTGGTGAAATATGCAGGAAGTCATTAATGTTTTCAAAGACTAAAAGCCTTGACTCTCTTTACAAGCTTGAATGACTAAGTGCATTTTCTCACGTCCGATTAATCTTTGAAACATTCTCGCCTGTTCAACACAAAACAATAATGTGCAAAAATCAGAGTCAACAAGTCAACGAGTGTTTTTTTTCTGTTATTTTCCATTGTCAATATTACTTTTACCAACCAAATCTGAAAATATAAATACTTTCCTTATAGTTTTTTTTACTTCTTTAGAAATACTCTCTTTCTAAGGAGATATAAATAGTTCCTTAGAAATTTAGTTGATTTATTGGACACAAGGATTAATGTTAATTTGGGATAGGTTCGAAGGTCTTGGCGGCAAACAGGATGGTGTATCGGTCAGGATACAGGAAAGAGGACATGAGGCTTGAACTTAACGGTGGATGTGAGCTGATTTATTTAAAATGATACTCAGTGTTGCCAGTAGTCTGTAATGAGAAATGAATTACTATTAGATCAATAGATTACAACAATACAGGTTCAACTCACCCAAACTCAAACAAATATGTTAGAAGAAATAAACTCAACCATATATGTGTACATAAATCTACAACATATACAAATAACTCAGGGTACATAAAGAGTACATCCTTAGGTACTACTTAAGTAAACAAACCCAATAACAGAAAGTCTTCTGGTTTAATTTAACATAAAACACACAATGGCGCCCTCGTGCGGCCAGGTACCATCACTGCACAATGGCGGCCGTCGGCAGCGCTTACTCTGTTTTACGTTATCCGCTGCGGTAACCCGAAGAGAATAACAGAAGCAGCTGAGCTACAAATACAAATAACGTCATATAAACAAACCTACAACAGCTGAGCAGGCTAAACGGAACTCCCTGCTACCACAGCGCCCCACAGTATCACATGCTCGCTCCCCCTCCATAACTTACAATCGTAATAAACAGAATCTAGATTAAACAAAGAAACAGAACGTGAACGCGCTAACTTACTTCTCGTCATCAACTTAACACTCGGAGCATCAATTCTCCGGACTACGCCATGAATGCGGTCCCACGTGCTGAAGGAAGGTAGCGAGCACAACCGGAAATATACTATTTTACCCTCAGGCTTACGTCACTTCCCAGACTAACCTCCACCAGCACTTCAAAATAAAATACCTAAATACCAGCCTTTTATACAATTAAAGATGATTGAAATCATACTAATTTGCTCATTATAATGTAAGAGTCAGTAATGTGTTGTCATATTACTGAGATTATATCTAGATTAGAAGAACTGTGTAGTAAGGAAAGATGCTAAAAGTTACCATCATCCCTACACAAAACATCCTTTTAACATCTTTTTTGTTAAAAGGCTTGGCTTAAAATACATTACAATGACTGCAACACATAAGAGACTGTGGTTTTCCACCTTCATATTCCTCATGTTCTCTTTCCTTTTGTATTAAAATAAGGGTTTTTGGAGATTTTCAGTGAGATTATGGTAAGAAAAGGCCTAGTTGACACACATGAACTTTGCATTTATCTCCCTTTACTAATGTTTACTAAGTGAAAAGAGAACTTGTTGCAACAGTTTCTTAAATAATAGACCTGCATTTTCTCTCTTTTTACAAGCATTCTCTAAACTGAATTGATCCTTAATAGCCTTAATAGGAAAGTGCTATTACAAAAGGTCTATTTCATCATGGTGAAGTTATTTCTTAATAATACATTGTGACCTTTATCCGTTTTAGGCAGTTGTCTATGCATCAAATTTACTTTAGCAACTGTACATTAATTAAAATTCAGTGGGGAAAAATGACTGTGAGCACAGCATCTATCATGAAGCAATTAATTCTTTTGTTTATTCCAGTTGCATTCTGCTCAATGTCTGACCTTTACAGCACATACTGTGGGAAATAAATAAGATTCTCTTGGTCTGTTTATCTGAGGCAGTTAACAGAGTGCCCCAAAATAAATATGCTTGTATTACAATTACTCCATCCTTCTCATTATTGCTCCTAGAAGCAACTGCTTCTCTGTCTCCTTGGAAAAAGGAATCTGCGTAGAACAAAACAAGCTGCTAGCATTGTAGCATTGTGCTTTGAAGCTGGTTTTGACAGATGCATATTTAGTGGGTGGTACCCATGTTCAGTAAACATCATGATGATCTATAGAGTGAAGCACTGACAGAGATAACTATTATATCTGTTTTCTTTAAAGATTTGTTCACTCAACAGATGTTTTCATTGTTTTATGCAGCCTCATAATTAACACATTACCACAGAGACCCGGAACACAGGAGACGGCATATATATCTCATTTGCATATGAAAAAAAAAATCAAATCTAAAATATCAAAGCCACTAAATATGTGACATTCTTCCCCACAGTTGATGAAAAGCAAGTCAAATTAAGTCAAAGACACCTCATTTTGCTGAATATAAACTCACAAACCACTTTATTAGATATACTTGTCTAACTGTTTCACATTTTAAACTTAAATATTTTTAGGCAGCTAGTAAGCAGCAGCTGCAGGGACAAAGATGCCTTCTTGATGTCGGCACCCAAGATGATGGAAAGACTACTTCAAAATCCACTCATTACAACCAAGATACTTGAAATCTCTTAACACCACGATCACATGGATGATGATGTACTAGAGAAGCAGATGATCTCACTAGGTGCCACTCTCTTCAGCTGAGAAAATAGTAAACTGAGGCTACAATTCACGCACTAAATTTGAACAACGGCAGCTTGGAAAGAATATTACAGAGTGAATTTGGGGGGGTATCCATGCATACAGTCATGAATAAACCCACATCAGTGTCCCTCTCCACAGAGTTCACTATCACAACAGCCTCCAAGTTCACCCGATATGAATCCAATAGAACACCTTTGAGATGTTCTTAATAAATGTGATGCTGACAAAACGTCATCAGTTAATTGGATGATGCTATGATGGACAAAATTCAAAATAGGACAAAATTATTGGAGTAATCCTTATAACACCTCAATAAACATATGCCATGATTACATAAATTAAGGTAAGTCTTTAGACAAGTGTTTCCATGTTGGTTGTATCAAGATGTTACAACCAACATCTTGGTTGTAGATCATTTCATGTCCTGCAGTTTTCTCAGCACCAGTTAAATAGACTCTCAAATCACTAAGTAACTCTTGCTGCACTCTAGTCAATTCTCAATAGTGTGGCTTGCAACTCTTTGGCAAATATATTGTAACTTAAGTTAAGATGTATAGTGTCTATGTGCAGTGGTTCATAATCTTTGTATCAATTGCATGATGCTATCATGTCAATATGGATCTTAGAGAAAATGCTTACAACACATTGCTAAATTACATGCAGTGATTAATTAAAGTATGTCTTTTAACAAATGTGTTTCCAACTTGTTTTTTACAAGGTGAACTTCAAAGTGACTAATAAGTATATGGATACTCTGTAGATAACAGAATTAACTATGAACAACCTTATTTCTACAAGCGTTTGTACCAGTGTTTCACACCATTTTCAATACAGGCTTAAAATATTTCTAAATTACTAAATGGCTCCTGCTGCACTATAATCTGTTCCATATCTTCTATCTTGTTGACATTATTGCAAAGTTCACTCCACAAACCAGAGGAAAGCTGAGGTTCACAAGTAATTACAACCCGGTTTTTCTTTTTCCTCTAAGACATCTTAAATTGATGTTCACAGAACCCCAAGCTAGATTACACACACTGCAAAAGGGATGCTTGTAATGATCATGTTTATATATCCTGCCATCTTCCGGGTCCAGCTCTTATCTTTTTCCTGTTGGTAGTAAGTTGCTGTAGCTCCTGGGGCTTGTCTAAAAGCTGTTCAAACTTGCAGACGAACCTCACATTGTGTGACAATAATCTCAAGCATGAAAGAAAACAGCAGGGGTGGTCCCACTGGATGTGAGGAAGTATCTCTAACAGACTGACACTAACAAGAATATGTAATAGGCAAAAACATGTGATTTTTGCAAATAAGCTGATGATATCAGTTTGAACATGTGCAAGACTTACAGCTTCAAACAAATGAGGTGCTTTAGGATCAAAGGAATATTCTACTTCCCTAATTTGGTTTGAGTGTTTAGACTTACTTAGTTGACATAAGTACAGTATTAGCTACCCACTTTATAATGCTGCGTCTTCCCCACTGCATATGGAATCAAAACAAAGCTTGAACTTCACCATTGTCAGATGATCAGATTTTGAGATTTCATTACAGTGGAAGGAACATTTACATAGGATAGCAAGTTGGTTTGCTGAATTTGATTCGAGGCTTTTTCATAAGGCAGCAATAAAAAAAAAAATAAGTCAAAATGTTAACAGTATTTTCAGTGATTTACAAATAATACACACTACTCTTAAAATATCAAGTTGTCAAAAAAATTACTTTAATCAATCACTTCAAAACTTCTTCCAAGTATAACGTGACAGTCTGTAGAAACCGATTTGCAAAATAACACACTCCTTTGAACTGAGACTTTGCTGAAGCAACTTTTGTTTTAAGTTTAATGATCTTTACCATCCACTTCAAGAGTTTAAAACGGAGTGTGAAGTAGTTGAGATTAGAGTCAGTGCCTTCAGGTCTAAGGCCTTGGTAGATCAAGGGTTTCTATCTGCATCAAGAAGAGGATTTTCAGTATATTGCTTTCCTCACAAGTCCTGCAAGGACTTGTGAGGAAAGGTCTAGAGTGATTATGACCTTGTCTGCAGTACAAAAAAGCCAAACTCTCGATTTAATAATTCATAGTGTTGTGCAACAATATGTTTGGTTTGACTATGAATAGCATGATATTAATCAATGTCAAGGGCAAATAGTAATACTGTCGGCAATTTAATCAAATGTAACAGATCAGTGAACACCCTGAATACTAGGAATTATTAACCAAACAGCACTAAATCCCATGCAGTTATTGTTTTATGATTACCTGCCTGGTAAGGTGTGACGTTATAGAACAACAGATACAGTAAATCTGACATTTTTAAACAGCAAGCCCTAAACAAAATACCTTCTCTGCAAAATACAGTAATTTATTATCAAAGTACTTCAACTTCCAGTTTAAATGCTAGACAAATAAGGTAAAAAGAGAAAAAGAAAACTGCAAGGAAATAATTGTAAAGATTGAAACTGAAACCAATAAAATAATTCATATGCGTTGTTAGCTGTGCATATGTGCTTTTCAGAAGCACTTTTTGTTTGGAGATGTTGGGAATGAAATCAAATTTGCTCTGAAAGCGGATGAAGAAGAACAGTTGCTAGGGATTCAAATAACCAGCTCACAATGAGAAACAGACAGAAAATTGAACACTATTTCAATAAAACAGTGTTTCAAAAACCATTTAATAAATTAGAAATCAGTTACATTTTGGACAGCTGGTTCTTAATGTAGGTTTAAGTAGCCAGTAGTCATCACCATGACTGATGAAATGGAGTGATGGACAAACAAGATGGCAGGTTGCTATTTACAGCACAAACCAAGAGAGAGTGAATTAAACACAGAAGTTGTGGCTTCCATTTTAACATTAACAGAGCTTTTGGCTGTAGCATTAGAAATTTCGAAAATGGAAACACAGTTTGGCACATTTATAGAAAATATGCCATCATATTTTATTCAGGTTTCTGAGGTGGACCTAAAGGACATTAATTTAGAAGTTTTTGGCTCGGTTTTCTGCTGGAACTCAAGCAGTTCCACAGCAAAAACAAAGCAAAACATAATGAAATAATCAACAGCTAAGATTGTTTTATCCAAAACCTATTGTCTTTGCCCAAGATTTTTACTGTGAACCATTTTGATGAACACCAGGGCATTTTGAGTTCAGTAGTATAACAGAAAAGATGTGGGCAAGTGTCTGATTGGGACAAGTGTCGGATTGAAGTGACACATGCATTAGATGTGCAGAGCAAACAAGTTAAAAAGCTCGACTTTTGCAACTCTACGATGTCACTGGGATTCCATCTGTTACTCCTCAGTTAGAAAGTTTTGTTTTTATTTTTATTTTTTTTTTTTGTTCTTGTTTTTCCACCTCCTCCTAGGGAGGAGTCATGAAAAAACTCAGGGTATTCAGATTTTCACCAGGTTCTGGCTCTGGTTGTTGTTTTCTGTATGTAGTTCTTTTTTGTCCCTTGTCTGGGTCCAACAAAAGGTTCCAGTATTACCTATTGACATTTGATATATATTATAACTGCAATTACAAGATAATGGATATTCAAAATTGATCTTCCAGTGTGGAATGCATGAAGGACAAGATGAAGTGCCTGAGCATCTTGAAGGAGTTCAGAGTTCCTGCTCCTCTAAATAAAAATGAGTTTGTTACGGTGGTTCGGGCAGCTGATCATGATGTTTTCTGTGTTTCCAAATGTCTTCTGTGTATGTCACACTTGGAGAAGGCATTTGTAGAAAAGTTAAAACACTGTGGAGCTTATCTAAATTCTTCCCATGTAAACTACAGCATGCAATCCTGCCTGCTTCTGCAATCTCGCCTAGGAACAGCTTGGGAATGTAGTAGATGTGGATGGATATATTAGATATATTAGAGTGATTTAATTAGAGACAGTAGATTACTTTGATGGCGTAGAAGGCCTGATTTAATATCAACATTTAAAAATTTGATTTTAAATAGTTCTTCAATAGTGCTTTCGTGCATTAAGATTTGTTCTCTTATGTGTCTTAAAACGCAATCAAAAATCTGAACTTTCAAGTTTAAAAAAATCCAGTGTAGGAGCTTCATGCATAAAGAGCAGCAATAGCTCCAATAATGAAATATTTATTTCCAGTTAATCTATATGCAAGTTTGACACCACAATATTTTAATGTATGAAGCTCTGCTTAAAACACTGATGCAATATAAGGTTGCATTGCCAGCCTGATTACTTAGCACAGAAAAAAGGTGGTTTTATCTAGTTTCACAGTTTGTAACTGGAACATGGGTAAGAGTTTGCAAGTCAAATGAAGCACAGTATTCCTTCTAGATAACTAGATATCTAGAAGGATATTAGTAAATGCACACATGTAGTTATCTAGAACAATTTATTTTAATGGATCTCACACTAGCTCAGTTGTGCATTAGAGATCATTGCATGCATGCCTTTTTCAAAATTATTACATGAAAAACCTCTAAAGTGCCAAAGATTGTATGCTGTAGTTTACATGGGAAGAATTTCATCAGCATTAAATATTTCATAATGGGACTTCCAGCTAAGAAACAAGATGATGCAGAAAGTTATGGCTGCTAGAGTGTAGATGACCTATAACGGGATTCATGTAAAGTTTTTCTACTCCTGCATTTGATGAAGGAGCCCCTTTCAAAGTTCCTTACAGGATGTAGCTGTGACAACAGGACCACAGTGAGGGAGCGAAAGAATGAAAGGAGGGAGAAGAGGAAGCTGTGAGACAAGCAGAAAGGGAACAAAAGAGCATAGAATGGAAGAGAGGGCATGAGAGAGACATGCGTTTAATGCCACTGGTGAGAGATGGTCTCTTTCACAGCAGCACATTCCTGTGGTCAAGGAGGGGCTAAAGATGAATAGAGGTAGAAAAGATCAAAAATCAGATGGCTAAAGTCAGAAGGCATGGATGTCCTAAAGTTAGGTCCACTTTAGGATTTCAAAACAGTCATTAGAGAAAAATATGTGAATCCAAGGAACCATGAAAGAGGAAAAGATTGGTCCAGGAAAATGATGATAGTATTGGCTTCTCAGCAGTGCATCACAGCAGAGACATGGATAATGATGGAGGAAAGGACACATCCAGGAAGCTAGACAGGGAACAGGGAGTGGGGAATGAGCATGGCAGTTACACTGAGAAAACTCAGCAGGAGGCAGAGAGATTTGGAAAAATGTGGAAGACTGAATTTTGCAGGGTCAGGGGGACTATACATGCATACAGGCATGTATACACACACATAAGTGTTCCTCTCCACAGAGTTTTAGCTCTGGAAAAGAATCTCTCTCCTACAAAGCTTTCTTCTCACTCATACCAACAGATAGATGCATAGTGGGGAACCGCAGGAAATAAAGGAGATGTGGAAAGGAATAGACAGCAAAACAGGTTTTGAGCAGCAGATGGAAAGATGAAAGCTCCGATTATGGCCTATGGCCTTGACTCCATGTGTCTGTTTGTGCGTCCGAGCAATTTTTTTCACAGGATGAGAAGAAGCAAGGCAGCATGAGCATGAATGTGAGTCTATGGATCTATTCCCCGCAACGTTATAATTAAAAGAAAGCAACACTCATGCTGGGACTTCGTCTGCATGTATGTAAATAAAAACACATATATCCAGGCACCATGTTCATTCCCCCACAAAAACAGAGTCTGTTTCTCCACACTAACGTTTTCCTCCCCCACTGGGTTGGACTTTAATTAAGGGATGAAAGCAAAAGGTGAAAGATTTGTAAGAGATAGTCGGCTAAAATCTTGCAATTGCAGTTGGCGAAATGTTGGTGAGAAGATATGAGAGACAAATGTGTAGTGACAGTCAGGGGAGGGAGAAAGGATGGCATAACATGGAGAAACAAGATGAAATATCTATTTCACATTATATTTGAGCAGGACAGTATTCCTTTCCTGAATTTGTTTGCTGTCAGTTCAAGAAGTGCTCTGACTTCTGTTTTATTCTCAGCCAACTACTACTACACTAATAAGAAATAGTAATCTATAATCTATAGTAATATATTTTAAGATTTATTTCAGTTAATTTTATTTGCTATAAGGATGATTGCCTATAGCAAATAAAAAACCCAAATTCAGTTAATTGAAAATGTTATGTTGTATTATATTAGACAAAAAATTACTTTAATGCAGAAGGCACAGCTTACTGAAAAGTATGTCCACGTACTGTAGTTGTTTCACTCAATAACTACAGTACGTACCATGCCAAAGGTTGAGTCACCTTTGGCATGGTATACTGCATCAGTGGACCGTGGCAAGGGAGTGATCAGTTTGTAAGTCTGTTGAGGTGTTAAGGAAGTGGAGGTTGCTTTAATAACAAGCTCACCTGCATTGTCGGTCGGTCTTGCTGTCACCTCCCTATAGATAACATTTTATTGATTCTCTGTGCAGTTTTGTCAGCTGAATGTGCTGAGCAACTGAGCGTAGTGATGCTACGGTCATGAAAGGAGAGGTTGGTACTTTCAGCAGTTTGATCAGGAGCCATGTTCTGCTTCAAAATGAACTCAGCATCTCTGCAAAGCATGTCAGCATAAAGAAGCATGTGCTCTAAAAAAGTGTGACAACTACCAGTAGTGAATTTGGACACAATATATTGTGTATGCCCGAAATACATTGGGCATACACCAGTAAATGACATAGCTCTCCAAATCTCCATCTCTTCCTCCAGTAGGGAATTTGATTTCTAAATGAAATCCTCTGCTTAGCACAGGTAAGGTGCTTCTGACATTGTCTGGGATTCAGGAGTTAAACATGGGATATTGAATGTGATATCCTGCAATGTCTGTGTCATCCAGGATCCTTGTGAATGTCGCTCAAATCCTAGAACAGGGGTGTCAAAATCCAGTCTTCAAAGGCCAGTGTCCTGCAACTTTTAGATGTGCCTCTGCTGCACCACACCTGAATAGAATAATTAGGTCATTAGGAAGGCCCTGGAGAACTTATCTACACAAGGAGGAGGTAATTAAGCCATTTCATTCCAGTGTTTTGTACCTGTGGCACATCTAAAAACTGCAAGACACGGCCCTGGAGGACTGGAGTTTGACACCTGTGCCCTAGAATAAGCTTTGCTTTACAATCTGCTGACAGTAACAAGTATCCTTGTGGGTTCTGCATTGTATTTTACCATACTTTTACCTTTCACTCAACTTTCACTAATGCTACTTTAGCAATGTGACGGATCGGTGTGCAAGACAACTTTCAGGATCTTTCTTCAAATCTATGGAGGCAAAACGTTGTTATAACTTCAAATTTTTGTGTTATAAATAATTATTTATGTCCCTCAAACTGAATCTTAAGTTTCAAGCCATAATCATCACAATTAACAGAAATAATTGCCTGAAATGTATCATTCTGTGTGTAATTATGTTCTTGCATATTATGGAGATGCACCTGTTATTTTTTCCTGTTATTGTCTTGATGTTAAGAGGTTAGAAGAGGTGCAGTACATAAATTCCCATTTTGTACTTTTATTTTGTTCTATAATATACTCAGCCCTCTAGTTCCCCAGTTTGCATTACTCTTGCTTTTAATTAGCTCACCTGCATTCCCTCTAATCATCATTCCTAGCAGAATTAGTCGTGCCATTAATTAATTCATGTCTTCTGTTTTCCAGTCAATTGCCTTGCATCAGACTTTGTTCACTCCCCAATATTAATATAACTTAAAAGCTGTATAAAGCACATGAGTCTTCAGCAATACATCGATTTGTTCTTATATATGTCTTTTTATTTTAGAAAATAGTCCCGTGTGCATGATTTTCAATTACTAAGAAGAGTGAGTGAAGTAGGACTTCCTGATCAAAACTTAAACATCGCTCTTCTTGTCCAAACTTTAGTGTGAGCCGCTGAGACCTCCTTTATGACCCAGCACTCAAAACTGCTGCAGCCTCACAAGTCCCCTGCTTCCTGCTCCCCTGCTTGTTTGACTGCCTGTGGTGGCTCATTTTAGATCGAAAGCCTGGTGCACAAGACTACAAATGAGTGCACATCCCTATCCCCGCAGGCCACACACTGTCCGGGCCCCCTGCATATGGCTGGTCGATGGCATACACTCTGCTAATGTTGCCTGCTTGGCTGTCCTAATATTGTCACTTGGTAATCATTCATTCCACCCTTGACTCTTGTACCTTCTGGCCCTGAGAAATATTGGAATGCCCTCCCTTAGCTTAGCAAAAGCCAAAGAGCAGCCCAATTTAGAATAAAATATTCTCCTTGGGAACGTTTCATATCCTCTACCACATATCTTCATGTGTCCACTGAACACTCTAGCTTAAAGTTAGATCCATTTGTCGATCTGTGAATGTCTCACAAAACAACTGCACAATTATCCTATTTAATTTACTGTGTAGTTCGCCTGATTGTTGCACTGCTTTATTACTATTCACATTGTATTTGTTTCTCTTAAAAATGCTTATGTTGAACTTATTTACCAAAGGAAAATCAACCAAAAAATAAAATCAGGTTTTGAAGATCACACAGGTTATCCAGGAGGACTGATAGATTATCTCCTCCATCTGTCAAATCCACTGCAAAAGTCTGCATTATGCCGGTTGGTATTCAGAAAAGCATCTGTGCAGCAAAATTGTATTTTCTCATAGATTAATAATATTGTGTACCTCCAGACCTCAGAGTTCACCATCTGAGTGCAGTTTATTGCTCTTGAAAGTTTCAGAGAAGTTTTTTTTTAATGGTGGCTGATATGGTGTCTGACCTTGCTCTGTCTGAGAGCGTTGTATATCCAACTTTTACAACCTTTATGTGATAGTTGGCACTGTATGAATTTATGGTCTCGCTCCTGTTCTGACTCTTTTTCAAAGATGAGAGGTACCACAACCAATACTAATGATGAGTCACATTTACAAGCCTGTTGTCAATGCAGGTGAGGTTTCTCTAAGTGTCTACAACTGGTTATATTACAGCATTACATTATAGGTGTTTGGCAACTTTTCTTTTTTTTGTCATGGGCTATTTTCTTCCTGTAGATTTTATATTGCTGATAAATCCTAACATCTACTGGTCTATGGTGCCTGATAATATTATACATAACCCTTGAAGTTTTCCACATGTCACATAACCACAAGCTTCAATTTATTTTATGCAGTTTCATTTTGGTGAGCTAGACCAACACAAAGTGAGTCAAAGGATCTTTGCAGTTTTCATAGATTTACAGTGAGCCTCTTGGATGTCAGTATAGGAGGATAGAGATAGTCATATATTTTTGATAATAAATCAATGTTTTTTTAGATGTCCAAAGCTTGAGATATTGATTTTAATCCAGACGTTTTTTTAAACTTCAGAGCTTTATTACGCACCTATTTGATGTGATACTTGGTCTTCATGATGCTGTTGTTCAGTAAGGTTCCCTAAACTTCCCAGAATCATAAAACAGCTGGTGTTTTATACAAAGATTAAATGATACAGCTGGACTCTAACAGTCTGTGACTTCTAGGAGCAACTACAGGCATCGGATTTCATTTAAGGTATGAGAGTAACATGTGCTAAGTACATAGTGTGTGCAGAATATTTTTACTTTTGCAAAGCACTGTAGGGTACCAATGTAGCAGTTGAATTATTAGAACAGCCATACGATTTTGAAATATGCAGCCTCTCCCACTCCCTCGGTTTTCTTCCTCTATCTTCAGTCTCCCTCACTCTCATTGAGACCAATTAGACATACTTTATGGCATGCAGATTTTTTTTTTCTCACAACATCCTCTGCACGCACATGCCAGACCGAGAGGCCTGTGGGACACGTTGTAAACAAACAGTCACTTGGCTGGCGCCCTGGTGATTCAGATGAACATGAAGGAAGAATAGAATTTGTGAAAGGAAGAACATGAAGAGAAAAAGCAGCAAGAGGAATGAGTGGAGGCCTGGAAGAGAAGGAGAAGGGACAAAGAGATGCATAAAAAGGATGTAATGGATGAAATTCCAGCTATAATAGAGAGAAACGGATGGGAGGAAAAGAAATATGCAAAGAGGAAGTGAAAAGAAGAAGGATGAGAAAAGAGAAGGCTGGACAAAGATAGGGGTAATCCCTCTGCTCCTCCCTCTTTTGCCTCTCGGCCCTTCTCCCTCTGACAAAGGAAGTGACAGCGCCAAAAGCAAAATTCTGGTGTCATGTTCGACTATTCGCTTTTATTACTTATCTCCAGTTCCCTCCTGCAGAGGATGTCTTTGCATCTGAATCAACTTTCTCTCGAGCTAATATTTTAGGGTTATGCACAAAAATCTGAGACATTCGAGAGAGAACTACAGATTTGTATGCAGATGTGGATGCGTATATAGTGTGTGCATGTGTGCGCGTGACTGTGTATATGTGCAGAGGGAGGGATTGAAGAAGGGATTGGGGTGAGGGTTAAGAACAACAGCCGTGTCTGCCCGGTCCTCATTTGTATTTTCACTGGATTTGCAATATCTCACTCTAATTTATTTTGAAACATTTATAGGTTTTAAACCGGACAATGAAAAGGTGCATCACTTCCAAAGGTTAATGTAAACATCTTGCTTTACACTGGCCCATGGGGTCAAAATAGTCTCAGAATGAAAGTAGAGATGGTCAATTCATTTAGCCTTAGAGCAGGAGAACAGGAATGTGAATATGGACAGATTTGTACAAGTTCATGTGATGTCAGATTGAGCCAATCCTGGAACAAAACTTCTAAGATGTTGCTAACAACTTAAACACTTCCTGAGAGACTTGTTCCTAGTTTGTTGTGGCCAGTCACATTTGAAACATATCAAAATGTGAAAAGGAAATGTGAATGTGGTTACTTTATTGATTTTTTTCTTACAAAATGGAATAAAATTGTTGCAAGATGATGATGAAATAGTGTAAAAATTGCAAGGCGGTTTCACTTATTAAAGTAAAAGATTATTACTGAAACTGAAACACATAATAATATGCTAGCGCTAACCTAAAAAAGCTACAAGGAATATAATTATAGACTTAGAATAGGATAAACTCACATTTTGGAATTCCTGCTAAAATACAATCATGCTGTCTGTGTGACAACAATAAATAAACTCACTCTTGAAGAATTAGATCCCCTTTCTTCCACTCTTTTTTCAGACTAATGATACCACGACTAAAATGTTAATTACAGCTAAAAAGAGAGATGATTGTGGAGATGAAGTAGCAATTAGCATGTATCATAGTCACCATCATTACCGCCATTAGCTGCCGCAGAAATATGGAAAATTATTTACCAAATAGTGAAATGTTCATCATTTGCTTATTCAGAGCACGGAATGTTTCAGTGGCAGCGTTAGAAACAAAAAACCTTCCTCCCTAAATTTGCATAATTTATGTCACTTAAAAAATTAACTATTGCCAGGCTTAGAGCAGGAAAACAAGCAAATACTGAGCTCACTGGAAAGTAGGTCTTAATGAGTCAGAAAGACAGGAATAAGCATGTGAACTAACTGAGAGCCTATCATCAGCACAGAGATACTGACACTTTATTAAACACAAGTATCAACCATAACACATTTACATGTTCTTTCCACCTGAATGCTCTGAAATGTTCCTTCTTTTTTTTCTTCCCTTCCATTACTTTGCTGATGACATTTAAAAACCTTCCTAAATTGCCTGTTCCATACCTGAGCAGAGCCTGAAAGATTCTGTTCATATTCCCAAGATGAGGCTATTATCGTCTTCTCAATCCATGGCTGAACAAAATGCCCCCTCCATTTTGTCCTAATCTGACTAATGTACTAAAACGTAAAGGTCAATTCACATCTACACCACCCTGAGGAGGTATTTTTCAGTCTTGCTATATATATATACACACAATTAATATGCACACACAATCACATCCATTCAATAAATTAGAATATGTGTTCTGATAAGGCTAATTTGTCAGATTAAAAGAACATTTTGAAAATTGACAACCTTGAATCAGGTATTTAACATAGCTTTTTTCAAAGCTACATGTTTATGTATATATATATATATAATCTGCTCTGATTTAATGTTTTCATGACATGTTTTCATTACTGTAAGAAGAAAATTATCATAACATGAAGGCTTTCAAACATTCATCTGTGTAAGTAATGCATATATAATGTGCTTCACTTCATGATAAAGTTTCTGAAATAAATTTATTTCAATAAAATTCTCACTATTAAGCAAATTTACAATAAAAGCTAGTATAATGAAGATACATTTTAATTGCTGAGCCAGTTCCATTCATTGTCTGCATCCACTTTTCTTGCTTACCTTGTTGTACAAAGGACCCATACACAAACCACATGGAATTATACAGTGTGGTTGAAGACACTGATCCCATGGGCAGCCGCGGTGGGTTGAGCCAGTTGAGCAAGTACACCAGGATGCCAATGAGGAGCACAGTGCCTGCAATGCACGCCCACAGCGACAGGTCGAAGGGTGCCAGGCAGGCAAACATGTCCACTGTGCGCTCGGCCTTGCGCAGCAGAACGCCCACGGAATAATCCATGTAGCGTGTGGTGAAGTCCACAACACTCTCCCGCTCAGGCGTGATGGTCAGCGCAGAGAGTCCAACATCAGCTCGCTGCGAGAGGCAGAGAAAGAAGAGGAGTGAGAGATTTGTTCAGGACTATTACACCAAAAGACTAAGCATTGCTTTGAAGAGAGACCCTTTGCTCATTTTTTTAGTCATAATTCTAATTACTTTGTCAGATTTTACAACTTTCTCAGTTTCAGGCTGTTTACTATTAATTCCCTTGATGAATAAATAATCAACAACTCTTGGTAACTCTGGAGGACACAAATATTTCTACTTCGAAACCTTCACATATGTCATCAGAGTACACAACTAATGTTTTCCATAGTGTTGGTCAGTGTAACAAATATATAAAAAAATAAAAAATAATAAAAAAAATTATTACTTTCTTTTTATTAGAATAATTTTTTACCAATACGCATCATTTGATATCTGACATATGGATTTATGATTAATGTGTCATTTGGTTTGTTGTATTTTTTTAACCCAAATTCTGATTCTGTTGCTGTTGAAATGTAAGTTATATTGCTTTAATTAAGCATCACATTGGATTGTGTGAATATATATCTGTAGATATATGTATATATAAATTATTTAAAGATAACATTAGCTCTTACCTGCTAGTCAGGTTAGTTCTAGCTACTGTTGCTCAACATCCACACTTTGACCAAAGAATTTAAAGTAAACATAGAGGCAAAGATGAACATTGTCGATTTTGTTGATTTTTATTAATAAATAGTTTCAGACATTATGAGGATGTTTTTGCATCATTCATTCTGGCTTACAATGGGGAGCAGTTAGTTGCACAAATGCCCTGGAGCTAGATGGCTCTCAGTCAATAATGAATGTGAAGTTGAATAAAAATAATTAAAAAAAATATATTATAATGAAAAAAAAAAAAAAACCTCCTGCCAATAACTAAAACTGAATGGGACATAGTAATAGTAAATACACTTAAGATGTAGCCTCACCAAAGCACCTCAAAATGAGTTTTTCATTAGACATTAGATGTTTGGTGTGTTATGACTAATCCTTTATTGAGTTGGAGTAGGAGATGAGCAGACAACAGAAGAGATCAAAAGAGTGGACCCTGAAAACCTCCTGAAAACCTGCAGAAATGTAAGCACAAGAATGGCCTCAACAGACAATTTAGCAAATAAATGTAGTGAATGTCATTTGCTCCTGCTGTCGAGAATAAAATTAAAAGTTAACTGAAAATCATTGGCTTTAAAAGTTGAAAACATGTGAACAGGCTAGGCTTGGACTAGACACCTGTTGCTCAGCTACAGGTGTCTTATTTTTATGAGCTTACTCTATTTTTATTCTGTGTAACTGGGATAAATTAAATTTTAAAATAAGTATGTTTGTTACTTAAAATGCTTCTATCCCCAGAGCTTTAAAACAACTGAAGATATCTGCTTAAGGAAGTAAAATGCAGCTGTGAGGTTCTGCTTATTTTGAAAACCCACAAATAAAATCTAATCATGACAAAGAAAATTATGACCTAAAACAACAATGTCATTTAGTTGCTTGAAGCAACTCATCTTTAGATTGCAGACAAATTTTGTAAAACTATATTGTGAAACACTTTTTAAAGAGCCACTGCAGCCCAACATCCTGTCCTCAGAGCATTTGCTTTTCACAAGCAAAAACGTAATAGAAACAAAAACATTTATCTACCCCATGCTAATTTCATACTTCAGTAGCTGAGAAAGACGACAAAACGCTTAAGTTTGCAAAATGTGTTCTTTCTACTGCATAAACAGAACATCAGAAGAAACCCTGCAGGACGCCTGTTGGTAGAAACAGCACAACAGCATCCATACACACTGTGCGTTTGTTTGAGTAGGCATGAAATCCCATGCACATGCATGTGGTCAGTGCACATACAAACTTACAGAAAGAACTGTGGATAATAATTATCTAATATAATTAGGTTTTGAAGAGATAAACAGTGCCGCTGACTGATGGGGAAAACAAAATTGCGTGCATGTTGAGTTTATTTACATCTTCCGCTTGCGTGCATGCACATAAATATGAATTGTGCTCAAAGGCTTCCTCTATAATTTTCTGAGGTATAGCGAAGAAGGGCATGACCAATTTTTAGCACCATCGAGCATTCAAGGTTAAGAGAATAGGAACTTAGTTTTGACAATTGCTTAAACATGAAACACAGTAAAAGGAATATATTAATGTAGAGTAAGGCCAAATTTATGACGATCCATTGACAATGTCGGTTCTGCACAGCAACTTAATAAAAGTCTGCAAAAGTGAATAAAAACATAGTGGGAAAATCATCAGATTATTTATGCATTTTTTTTCCTTTTGCTGTGTGAATAAAATATGTGTTTACTTATTTTTGACAATGTGCAAATGCTCTAAGTATGGTTTGTTTCATCCAAGGTAATAGTTTTTAGTATTTACCAGAAGTATAGAATTGAACTTTAGATTTTATGTTTCTCAGATCATTTTGGATGTAGTGAGATTCTATCATGATCCATGGATATTAGAGTAATCTATGGATTGCAGGTTTGATTTTGCTATTTTCTTTTTGTCATATTTTTTCTCTTAGATCTCCTGAATTATATTCTATCGATGTGTTTTATTTTTCAATGTTTTGTTGCATGTTTTTTCAGCTGGTTTTACTTAATGCTCTTCCCAAACCTCATGTCTGAGAAGAGCATCTGTCCCCCTGCCTGTCTATTCTGCTCCACTCAATGACATAAAATGTACCATTATTGAAGGCATATTAGTATGTTTGCTGTATATCTGGAAACTATACAAGCACTGTTTTTGCTTCTTCATACTTGTGCAGAAGTGTGAAGAAGCATGATTGGTTTAATGATTAAAATGATTAATTTTAGTTATGATTTTCTCCTCACCTTAAAAACCAGTTCCCCCATGAGTCCATTCCACTGGCCGTCGGACTGCAAGCTTCCATATTTGTGGTCTGGAGCCACATAGATCTCGTACTTAAAGCCGAGGTAGTTGGACAGCGCATCCAGGACGTCAATTGAAAAGCCTTGGTACTTCTTTGGTTTCCCAAGCACATTCTCTGACACCATCACAAATGGCTCCTCCTGGAAGGCATCAATCAATTACTAAAAAAGTAAACCAAGAACCTATTAAACACATTAATAATTTCAGTGGTAAATCACACATTACTTGAAATATGTTCTCAACAACAAAGATTCACTCTGAAAGCCTTTTGCGAGAAATTGTACATAAAATATTGAAGTCCCCAAAAGGAACATGTGGACATTAGTAAGATCATGAAATTACAATCAAGAAAATAAAATATAAATAAATATTTTAGTGGACAAAAAGCAATATGTGAGTAGACCATGATTTCTTTCTTTACATATTATATTTATATTCTGTTCAGTGGATTGAGTTTTCCACCACTCTTCTTTTTCTTTAATAAATTTCTATTGATGAGTGAAATGTTGAATGGCTGTACAGTGTGTCCTGAGATTTATGAGAGCCTGTGTGTTATTGACCGAGTATCTACTGCACACATTCTCACACACACATTTACACATAGGCACGAGATATCCCAGATATTCGCTCTGTGGTTTCTAATCCTCGCTAGCTGTGGCAGTTCAATAAGCTATTAGGCAGTGAGTGGACATGCATGCCAAAGCTCTTTCTCGGCAAAAGTATCCATCAATCAATGTAGGAACACCCCTCAACACACACAAGTGTAACCTCAAAGGTGCCACAGAACGATTCCTTTGGTTTCAAAGCAGAAATAATGTTGGCACCATTAAAATAAATACCCACAGGAAATTGTCACAGATTGTCAAATTTAAAGGGTTTATTTGTGATTGTTTCGCAATACATAATTAGAAATTTTTGTAAACTAAATTTTATTTTTTTTTAATCAAAGGAAAGCTATGTTCAGTCATTCCAACTGAACACTCCTCTAATAATCTCTATGACATGCATTACAATTCAAAGGTTTGGAAGAAAAATCCGTAAAAAGATCAGAGTTGTAATGGCATACTTTCCAACAAACTAAGCATTGTCATTGTAAAGTCACTTATCAGAAATAATCTTTACTATAATTATTGGGTTTGGGTTTTCTTGCTCAGCCAGATTTCAATTTAGTAGAGAATCAGTGGAAGGAGCTCAAGATTAGGATGATGGCAAAGAGACATTCCAGGCTCAGGTACTAAGAGCTTCCAGCCAAAGATTAATCATCGAAATAGCAGAAGAAACTTTAAAAAGAAACTGGTCAGAAATTATATTGAGGGTTTGGTTCTTGCACTCATTATTAAGAAATATATGAATCATGTTTAATTGATTTTTTTGGTGGTGAAACCCTATTAAATTTTTTTTATCAAGTTAATTGCAGGGTTAATTGTATTTTCATCAAGAGCATATATTGACAAAATAACCAACATTTTCAATTCAAAAAGCCTTTTTTGCTGTTAAATTATTGAGTAATTAAACAAATGAGTTCAACAACATTTATCAGTTTTAATCTGCCATCAGATTGATGCCAGGTGCGATGACACCCGTTAAGCTTTCAAGTGTTTCAGGAAGCTCTGATCATTCTTAAAGTTTCTTTGAAAAAAATACTTATTTTAAAACATATTTTGCATTGAGTTGGCATTTTAGGCTTGAAAAGCTTTGGCAATAAGATTACTCTTTTTTGCATAACTTGCACATTACAATAGTCTTTTTCCCAGCATCTCATCAGATTTAAATAATCCCAAGTGGGCCCAAAAAAAAAAAACATGCATTACTGTTTGTATATGTTTCTTGTGCATCAGATTTAAAGGGGTACCAAAAACACAATACAAAGACTCCAGCTCTAGACCACTGTATGCAAAAAACCAAAACATAAAAAAAACACAAATGGGATTAACTGTGTTTAAAATTTGTTTTACATCAAAATCTGTGCAATTCATTAATCAAAATTAACATGTTCCAGTCCTATTTTTTGTTGTTATAAAATCTCAGTAGAACATATATTATTATTATCATCATTTGATAATCTTTCAACCTTTTACAACATTTAATTTTTCTTTGAGAGATTCCAGTCTCATTTGCTATCAGAAACCAACTACTTGGTTAAATAAAAAGTCATTTTAAATTTAAAATTGCCGGAGATATGAATAATTTTGGGCTAAATTGCATACGATATGTAAACTGATTCATCTTTATCTTAAGTTGTGGCTCCTCGAATCCTATCAACCATGAAACTAAATCTCTCTTCTTTTATAGGCATTTATTCAGTCATGGTCTAGTAATTTCAGTGTTTCCAAAGGTAAATTGAGAAAAGTAGTGAAAATCAATTAAAACAATCCTATTAATAATTTAGTAAATATATCCCATAATTCAAAGTAGTCACACTGGTTTAAAAAGAAGGCATTATAGTACAAAACCTTGAAGTTATATCCAAGCATATACCCTTCAGTCTGTTTTCATCCACATCTTAGTAATTAGAGGCAACCCTTGGATGAAACAAAACAATGGAAATAAAACCAAACTGCATATTGAAGACAAAGGTTCAAACACTGTTTGAAACTGTTCTTTCACTGGTTTTTCTTAGTAACATTGAAGGTTGCCAAGACAGACTTATATTCAGGTGTGCTGTAATAATTTCAGTTTTTTCCCCCTTTCTTTGCTTTATTGACAACAATATGGACATTTCCAACATCTGAAAGGATGAATGCACCTGCAGCACCTTCTATATTTTTTGATAGCTTTTCAAGTCTAGGATTGTGAAAACAATTAATGTCTCTGCAACTATCAGGAAAAACTACTTATCAAAAAGGCACCCATGCAGTTTCACACAAACTCTATATGCAGTATTTATACTACTTTAACATTTGATGTATATTGTTATGCTGCAAACAAACATTTCTGAGTGACTGCAAATAATTGCAGTCAGTTGCAATTAGTTTTTTGAGGGAAATTATGCTCAATTGGGCTGAAAATGTTATTTCACTTGAGGACAAAAGTTAAAAATAATCTCTTTCCATCACAATGATGAACTGCTGTGTTTGTTTATAACATACTATATAAATAAAAGATTGAAGTTTGTGATTGTAACGGTAAAAAAAAAATATATATATATATATCTGGGGTATAAATAGTTTTGCTTTATTGATCACACCTGTTTGATTATTTTTTATCACAAATAATGAATTGCTCAATTTCCGGCAATCAGTTCCAGTTGCATTGTGTGTATGTAAGAGGGACTAAAATGGCAGAGTGGAGTCATTTTAATGACAGATATGATATCAACTGGTTGGATAGATGGTGGCGTATTTCAGAAGCTGCTCATCTGCTGGGCTCCACTCATACGTTTGAGATCAGAAACTGCTTATCTACTCATGCACAGCCATCGCTTTAATTTACAGAAGATGGTCAGAAAAAAATGAAAATATTCAGTGACTGGCGGTTGTGTGAATAAGAATGCTTTGCTGATGCAAGAGGTCAGAGGAAGATGAGGAGACTGGCTGAAGATGACAGAAAGGCAACAGCTGCTCAATTAACCAAACAGAGGGATGCAGAATATCACCTCTGAAAGGACAAAATATCAAACTGTTAAGCAGATGGGCTCCAGCAGCAGAAGACAACACGGGATGCCACCCCGTCAGCTAGAGAGCAAAGGATTGAAGCAAGAATTTGCACAGACTCATAAATATTGGACAGTAACGGATAGCAAAAAATGTTGCCTCATCTGATGAATGTTGAATTCAACTACACCATTTAGATGATGGTCAGAAATTATGCAAAAAAAACCCAGGAGGCATTGTTCCATCTGTGCCAATGGTGCCAATGGTTTAGGCACAGATGGGACATCTAAACTGTGGTGGTGTGAAGAATATGTTCTTGGCACAGAAATTTCCACCTTAACATAGTTTACACACCACATCATGCCAGACTATTATTGTTGACTGTGCCCATCCCTTTATGACCACACTGCACTCATGTCTTTATGTTTACATCCAACAGGATGCCGCACCATGGGCCTAATCTACTAAAGGTTTGATTGTAGAAAACCAGGTGAAAACTTCACATCATGAGCAAACCTGATCTGCAAACAACGCAGATCAGATTTTCAAACAAGATTGTGTAGCCAAATAAAGAATTGCAGGAGCAAAAAATTTAGAAATTTGATTTAGTAATTTGATGCCTTGAAACTGGCCTTTGTTTCTATCATAATGATTCTCATTACAGCTGTTCTTAGGATCGTGCTCTGTTGGGCAGAAGCTTGGCTGGGGTCTTCAGCTCCAAGGAAGAGTTTGGGTAAGTACACGGCGCTTTGTCAGAGCAAGCGCTAAGGCACCCTGCATGCCTATCACAGAAGATTCAACATGAATGGAAGAATCAAAGCAACACTGCATGTGTTTTTGATGAGGGAATAACATAACATGAGTTAAAGCTAAAGTCAATTTTACATAATACCCACCTTTTAATGTTTTTCACAACAATGATGGCGACACTGATTTGTAACACTAATTTGCGCTTTCTGTTACCATTTGCTACTTTATTACTCAGTATTCTGTAATTTCTTTCTAACATATCTGCTTTTCTCTTCCTGATATGGTTCCCACCTCAAATTTCCATCCGCACTCATCACTTTCCTCTGCTCTAATTTCTTTGGCACAGGTTCATTCTGTCTCCTCTTGAATGGATGTACCACATGTTGTCTCATTGCTGGCTCAGTGCGACTAAAGGAAAGGACCAGGGGAAAGAACTCCAATTTCCCACAAAAACAAAGTAATGACATTTCAAAAGCCCACGGAGGGGATGCTGGGACTGACAGAGTCATGGTGATTTCACAAAACGGTGAACAATTTCAAAACACTATGGCTTTGTCTGTCAAACTGATTTTAAAGCATATATTGAAAAAAAAAAAAAAAACCTCACTGGCAGTCTCTGCATAAGATTATATTTTATATTGTTAGAGAAAACGAAATTTGCTTCTGTTCTTTCCAAGAGATGAAAAATGTGATTCTAAAAACAAAGGCCTGTGTTGTGACTCTAATGCAAATTCTTCAAGGTTCTATATTGCTCAGTATGTGGGGCTCAGTCTTTAATCTTTAGCATCTCAGCAAGAGATGAAAAGCTTTTAGAAACTGGACATAAACACTGTCCTTTTGAGCTCTTTTACATAAGATACTTTGTAAATATTTCAGGGAGTCAATTTCTGATTGAAAACATCCATTGAATGAAGCAATATCTGGTACAATGGTTTGTCTTTTCATAGGTGTACATTAAACCAAGGCTCATAATTATAAGGTTTGTACTGATGTGTTGTGGTTTTTGTTCCAAAAGTACAAATAAAAAGTTTCAAACCTGACTTTTTAAAAAGAAAAAATAAATAAAAAAATATGTTGCTCCCTTACTAATTTTAGAATGGTAATCTATTCAAACAAAAGTCTAAAGTGGCTGAAAAAAACTAATGTGTATAAATGAAATTACTAAAGAGACATTTGTTGTTGTTTTTTTAAAAAACATATGCATTGAAGTGATGCTTACAAAAGAATGAGATTATGTTCTGTCTTTTGTTCTGACATCTTAAACCAGCTAATTTTCTAAACTACATAAATGAAACCTTTTTTATTAATTATTGAACATTATGTTGATAGTGTTTTAGACTTACAAAAGAAACTGGGGTTGTGATCATACATTCAGGTTATAAAACAAGACAATACATAAAATAGTGTTTTAAATAATCTGTCATTGGTGTATAATATTTGATTTAAGACTTAATCTGCCCATACATTGTGTTACTTAAGATAATAAAATTCAAAAGATGTTCTTAAAAAAGCATAAAAAAGCATACGTAGTTGTGTTTTTGAAAGATTTAATAAATTGTCAACTGTTTAGAAATTCTAATGCGGATGAAGCAGTGAATGCATCTAATATTATGCACCATGTATGACCAAATGCAGAAATGCTCATTAAAATCAGTAATTTGGCTTAGTACCTGATATATTTGCAGTATTTTAAAAGTGCCACAAACTGTTTTCATCAATCTTTATTTCTGATCAAGTACCTGCAATTGTGCCACACAAATCATTCAATGTGAGAGAGGCTTTTTAGTTCTTACACAGAAAGTTGTTGGCCAGCCTGACATTGTCTTCATTAACTGACAACTGAAAAGAACTACTTCCTTTATGACTTGAAAAATAAGGCTGATAGTGACTGGATAGCATTCTGAGAGACAGACTTCACCTTGATTAGAGCTAAGATCATGAGATTTTATGCTATTAGATCCTGTTACACCACAAATAGCTTTGGTTGTTGTATTTAACATTGTCTCCTGAGCTTTACACTTAAATCTCAGATTAGTTCAGAGAAAACATTCCAGAAGCTTACGCCACCATAGTTAGAAAGTAGAAATCATAAAAAATTACGCCAGCAAAATGAGAAAATCACTGTTTATTTGAGGGCTCAAGCTAAATTAAAAAACAATTATAGAAGAAAAAAAGCTGTTATTTAAACGCCAATAATGATTCCCAACAAGCTGTGGCCTGATAAACGAACTCATGTTCCTTTTTGAAACACAGTTATAGAAAGGTTGCTTTGACTTCACAGTTGTGATACGTTTTGGTCACGTTTTTAAATGGGGTCATTGAACTGAGGTTTGAGAAAGACCCTGCAAATTATTACAGCGACACAGCCTTTCCTGTTAAATACTGATTTATTAATACAGCACCAGATAATCAATAGCACTGATTTAAAGTCAACGGCTCTAATAGGTCTATGATCTACTTAGCGATTAACTGCTCAATAACAATTTAACACTGTGTGATGATGGAAAGACTGAATCTGTTGTTGTAACAGTCTGTCTATGTGTGTGTGCATATAAATGCAAGCTCCCAACAGTTTCCATCTGTGTTTCAGCACAATAAACAAATATTGATGGTCCAACTAAGGAATGCTTGTGCCCCACAGTATTGTTGGAGAAAAAACAAATTCAGGGGCAAAACCAAAAGAAATACAATTCATAAACCCTGTGGGAAAACTATTGCAGACACACACACACACCGACACATACACACGGAAGATCAGAACGCACAGCCTCCAACCATTCACAGATGAAAAGAGCTCAGTACATCCAAGCAGTAGCCAGGACATTTCACATGGTTTCTGTCTCCCACATGCACGTACACGCACACATACGTATTATGTCTTTCTATCTTCACAGAGACTTTGCATTGACTTCCATTCATTTTTAATTAATTTCCCTGACTAAACCCTAAACCTAACCTAAACTCAGTTCACACCATAGTCCTAAACCTAACCCTTAGCCAAAAAACAGGGCTTATTATTATTATTATTATTACTCAAACACTGACACACACACTCAACCTGAGCATCAAAACATGAAGGCTGGACCAGAAGTGCAACACAGAATTTAAATGAGCACAGTCTACCTTTTTGTTGTCACTTTATACTATCACCCCACTTTAGAGACTATACTCAAAAAACACAGGCCATATCTTTTCTCCCTTTACAGATTATGAAAATCAGACTTCAAAATAAACCAAAAGGGAAAAAAGGAATCACAAAGATGTCTAGCATCTATTTTTCTCCACTGTTTCCAAATTCAATGACAGGATATGAATAATTCACAACAGTAAAACTGTAAAGCACTCATAGGATGTAATCACATCAATCCTACAGGTGAAACAGAATAGTTAATAAACAAGAAGCCCACTATCATGAAGACTCCAATGGCCTCAGTCAATTTGCTGTTAGATAGTCAAATGGAGTATAAAGCCAAGTATTAATTAGTATTAATATTCTGTTTTCTCACTATATCTGTATTTCCTCTATGTCTGTGCTCCATTTTCCTTTTCCTATATAAGGACTTAAGATATCTCTTGCTGGATCTCTGCAGGGACAGTGTTGGTGGATGGAGGGAGAGATACAACTTAAGACAAACATAGGAAAATAAAAATGGAATGTTTGACATGACATTAGGGTTAAAACAGGCTAGTTTCACATCTTCTAACAGATTAAACTGATCTTTCTGTGTGTATGTGTAGATTTGTGAGTGTAGGGGAGTCAAAAATAAAATAAGACAAGGACACACTGGTTATTGACTCACCAGAACTGTGACAACTCTTAGCACGACTCCCCTCATGTTGTTTTCCAATTTCCTGTCAGTCAAAGTGCCATTCAGTCCATGAACCGGGTCCCATGTGGCGAGCTGCAATGTATACCCAAAAAGAGGAACGTTAAATCTGAAATGCCAAAAACATGATGACATTTTAGTTTTGATTTACATAAGCAGGATTCACACAGTCAAAACATGTAGAACAGTAGATTGATTTAAATATCTCAATATGTAGCGGGGCATGTTTTGGGCCCTTAAAATATTGAATTTAAACAAATTTGACTTATACGCTGCACCCAAATGACACTGATAATATTATTTTTTTAACTTAACAAAAATAATCCCAATTAATGGTGGGAATCTGTTATTAAATATGAAACAGCATGATGGTGCTCAAACCTGTAGAGGTCTTAAAATGTCTTTAAAGGTCTGTGGTTTCAGCCTGTAAATAATGCCTACAGCTGTACAGTCCTTTACACAAAACATTAGTTTGAGTGTACACAGGTGTTGAGTTCTGCTTTTGTCATGGTGTGTGAGGGAGTATATCCTTAGGGTTATGCAGAAATAAACACAATCCGGTAATTAAAATGAGGGTTTAGGGCCCATCTACAAATAGAAACCACGGCAAAATTCCCAGTAGGTGTTCTAATATTTTTGTGTGAATGTCTTGTGAATTTGTATACTGTATATTTTTATATAAAATGCATTTTTAACTTCTTCCCATAGCTAATAAGCACTTGCCAGGCTTCTATTTCATTTATTTTATTTATATTTCTCTGGTTGTAATCATCCTGAAGGCAAGGTATGACTAGGACAGATCACTAGTTCATTATCAAGGAAACTATTTTATTATTATTGTTATTTTTTAAGACATTACTACATGTAGTATTTATTGTCTTTTTTAGCTTTTTGACTTTAGGAAGCTATGCAAGATGTATTCCCTATTATTTAACTGAATGATCCTCGTAGTTTTGTGAACTGAGAACACATTTTGCCATTTATTGCACCCAGTTTGCTATATTGGTGTAACTGTATAACCAACAAGTTCTGTAATTTAACATGTGATATGCAACAGGCCCTATTCAAATCACGTGTATTACAAAACCAATAGCTTTCTCTTTGTCGAATCTAATCAGGAAAACAACAGAAGTTATTTACATTATGAACAAAAACGTCCATGAACCGGGTCTGGCATTCTGCAAATGCCAGACACTAAATTTCATTCTGAAAAATAAAAAAATAAAAGGAATCACAAAGTAATTAATTAAGAACATGGGAGAAACATGTACATTCAAAGCAATTATATTAAAAAGAAAACAATATTTTAATCAGATAAATAAAAATGGCAAAAAGTCAGATTATTCCTATCAGACATGCACTTTTGATAATCGGATATCAGCAGAAAACTTTGATTTTCTGGAATTCAAAAGGTGCTGCAAGGTTCTGACCCAGACTTCGATGTCTATCAAATTGCATCATAAACGTCCAGTCTTTTCCCCAGGACCACATTATATAATCTCTGTACTGCCTTATGCTTTCAATAAAATATTATTTTTAGCTTCAAAGATCAAAGTAGGCTGGCTTCCCTGTGGACAGAGAACCAGTAGGAAAGAAATAAGTGATTTAGCTGTCTGCTATGCAAAGACAAACACACAGCTACACAAACACACTAGGAAGCACACAGAATTAAACAGCTTGGTTTCTGCTTAACACACGCACAAACTGGGGGAAGGAAATGTCAGATAATCCATTTTTCAAAAGGCTAAAGTTACTGTTGGTTATAAGATTTAAGTCTTTTTTTATATCTATTCACTTTTGGGAGAGATACTTATGGTAATACTTACCTGAACTGTTTTTTTTTAATGAAATTCTATTTGGTTAAAATTTTATAGAATTTCTGAATTTATTTTCCCAAGAAAAGAATGTAACAATGGATACCTGGTCCCCTAACACAAATATGTTGGTAGATGTGGAGCTGCAAAAAAGGAGCAGGATTTTCATCAAAATCCTAAATATTGGCAGTAAAGCAGTTGACCAGTGGGCCACTGAGAGAAAGAAATTGCATTCAATCTGCAGATTGTGCAATGGGAGATTGTGCAAAGTCTACAATTTATGTATTTTACCAAAGCACTTTGTGAAGCGTGTCTAGGGTATTCGTGGCATGAGAAATCATTACCATCGTTTCTTTTCCACTAATCAAAAACAGTATTTGTGAAATACTTGGATAATCAAAAGGAAACCAACTACTTGGTCAAAGAACAAACGCTGCACCCCCCACCTGCTTTAGAAATTTGTAGATCTATTTTTGCCAAGCTTCTCATTAAAGCAAATGTTGCATATATTTTGCTCCATAGTTATTTTTTTTTATTTCACACATTCAGTAGTTTTAATATTTTTATAACTAATAATTCTCATTTGCAATGGCCTTGATGTTTTAAAAATTAAACAGAATGCTCTCTTGACATCTCGTTATCTAGGGAGGGTCTTTGGTGCAAAGAGCTTATATTTAATCACTAAATTGAACAGCAGCCCATATGTTGCTAATTTAAAGGCTAAAACAATGAAAACAGGTGTTTGAGACCAAGGGAAACCAGGTAAGATAGCCTGGGTCTTGTGGTACATGTTTATTACTGGAAAAATAAAGACATGTTCTCTCAAACTATAACATATGAGAAATTGATGAAAATGTGTACCATAAACTTTATATTACATGCTATCTTAGTTCCAGCCTCGAGGTGGAGATGTGGAGCTTGAATTAAAGCCGGACCTCTGGCCCATTTTATAAAATAGGAGAGTTATTGTAATCTTGCTGGACCAACATACATTTAATTTCAATGAAGACCAAACTCTTGGAGTTCTTCTGAGCACAATGCAAGTGTCACTGCAGCCCTTCATCAGCCCTTCATCATTTTGTAAAAATATGAGAATACCTTTATATCTGCATCTGATTCATAAAACCTACATATCATGAAAACCAGTTTACCCTAGAAAACTAAACGAGTATTAAGAAGCAAGACAGTGAAGAAAAAAATGAATGGTAGCTGGTAATTTATTAGAAAAACAAGATAGTGGTGGAAGGGTGAGATCAGACTTTAGTAGCTGATGTGAATGATTTAAATGTGCATATATTACACATATATGTGTACATATACAAATATAATTAATTAATTAGAATTAATTATACTTAATTAATTCTACTTTAATTAGAATTAATTAAAGTAGAATTAATTCTACTTTAATTCTAAGTAGAATAAAATATACCAAATGGTGTTGACATAAAGTGGCTGACATTCAGCACACCAAAAACATAGACACTTTGTCATTTATTCATTTTATTTGATGAAAGCAAACCAGTTGTGAGAGGACATATCTTGAACTATACTGGGGAAAGTGTTTTCCTAATGAAAAACAAAGGTGAAGTGGATGGGTAAATCATTTATAATAAATGCAGTTTTAAGTTTCAGAAAGTAGAATTTACCTTGGAATAGTGTTTTTTTATTTTTTTTTTTTATTTAGGGCTTAAGCCTGCACTCTCTAATAGCTGCTGAGCTCTAACCCCTTTATTAAAAAGTCAGTGTGACTGAAATGAGAAATATTTAAAAGGAATGAATAACAAGAAAAAACCAAACAAAGTGGTTTTGTTATATAGATGTTTGACTTTGAAGGCTAGACAGTCTTCTGTTGTGATCGGAAAAGAAGTTACCCAACATTGATCCTTATACACCGTGATTGTAAAACGAGATTTCCCTAGATACTTTATTGATAATTTAGATGGATTGTAAGACAAACGTAAAATCTTTTATGTTAACTTGCATCCTAGATGTTTTGATTTTTTGCATTAAAATTGTGAGTATTTCATGGTGATTTTCCATAACTAAATTAGAGAAAAATATTGACCGGACATAAATTTTTATTTTTAAACCTCTCTTTTCGAAAGAAAAGAAAGGTTTTCTTTTATATATATATATATATATATGTATATATATATATATACATATATATATATAGTTTTCAAATAACTTTTTGCGTGAACCTTTATATCTGTTGCTGATGTTACACCTAAATTTCCCCTTTGCGAGACAATAAAGGCTGTTTCTATTCCATTCTACAAATTATAAATATTTCTTTACTTCTTATTTTGGCTTATTTACAGTTAGTTGCTATTGCCATTTATTTTTGACAGAAGCAATTCCTTCTTCAATACCTCTTATAGTATTAATCTGACATACTAACTTTTTTCAGATGAACTTGTACATGCGTTAATCATAACAATGAGAGTGTTGTCTTCATTTCCTCTCTGCTATCCAAGTGGAAGACAAAGAGGAAATGAAATTCAACAGAGCAAAGTCAGTCAAATAAATTACAACAAATTATATTTAGATAAACTTGAATTTATTTTCATGTTCATATGTGAACATGAAGATATGATATGACATGAAATATGTGTATATTCACATATTTTTTTCTGTTTTAATGTAACACTACGCAGTGCTTGTTTGTGCTTAAATGAGTAAGGACTTCTATCGGCAGCCTGGCTACCTGAGTGGCCCACTGCCTCTGCTTATCTTCATAGCTGCAGATAAAGGGTTCATTCCTCCCTCAGACAGTGAAATAAACCTGCATTTGCACCGCATGTACAGACTGAATGTTGAAAAGACTGGAAAAGCATCTTTCTGGTCTTCTAGGAGAATAAATAATAAAATATAAAAATAATGGAGAGAGAGGAATCCAGTGTTTACATTTCATCAAATCACAAAATCATCTTTCAGTGACCTAGAGCTATTGTTACAGTACTGCCTTTTGTTTCAACAGCACAGAAAGATACAGCTTTAAAGAGACATTTTACACTATAGCATGCACAGTTTGATCCTCAGCTGAGCCAGGCTGTTTGGATATTTGGGACATGTCGAAAAACTACACAGCTGAGCTCAGCCATATAAACTGCACATATTCTCATTGCTGCAGTCCTGCCACTCAAAGGTTGCAACAATGGTCCACAAAATTATATAACATTGACCTGACACTGTATTATACAAATGTTGTGTTTAAATTCTCAAAGGTTTACTCACCTCAGCTTACTGAATGCTGGAATTATTCTGACCTAATTTCTGATTAACTCACATAATTATTCCTTGATTACTTGTAACAGACTGTAGAGCAGTGGTCTCAAACTGCATTCCTCCAGGGTCATGGTCCTGCATTTTTCTGATGCAGCTTTGCTTCAGCACACCTGGCTCCAATATAAACTCATTAGTAGTGCTCTGTGGAGCTTCACTGCATGCTAGTGAGGCAGTTTTGCTATTTAATTGGCATGAGTAGGACAAGGGACACATCTAAAAGTTGCAGGCCTCAGGCATTTGATGAATGTTAAACCTGCAGTATGTAACTTTTATAATAAAAATCACCATGTCTTGACAATGTGATATGGAGCAGATAATCTGTGAAAATATTGAGCTTCTCTGCCTTCTCCTATGGTTCTGCAGTCAGAAACAACCAATGAGAGCCAAGAGGAAGATCTCAATGGTTCACAGCCTCCCCCTTTCTCTCTGTTTTTCTACAGGTGGTTCACTACAACAGGGCCATGAAGGCTCAGGCTCGTTAGAATGGCTACCGATGACAGGGGATCAACAGTTTTCTTGTAACATTAAGCGTTTTGTCTGCCATTAGTACATTGAGCAGTACATACACAAGAATGACTGGCAGCAGTAAGACCTTCCTCCTGGCTCTGATTTTTTCCATTATCAAACTGCAAAAGTAGCACTTTGAGGTGGAGAAGCTCAATCTTTTCACAGATCATGTGTCTTATATACTGTCACAACATGGTGACAGTTTTAACAAATATCTGTAAAACACATATTTATAAAAGTTAAGTATTGCAGCTTTGATATACTAAAACCAAAGCACATATGCATGTGCACATACACAAACACACTCAAATGACCTTAGTTGACAGCTGAAAAGGGAGACAGAATTTGTTTAACATCCTTACTATATTCATACACAAATGCACACAGAAGCACACAGGGATTTTAAGGGATGTGTAAACACACACATTTAAAAGTAATTGGCCCATCGACCATTGCAGTGTGGGGACAAAAGAGTGATTTACTGTTACAACAAACCTTTTCACTGTACGGACCTCACCTACACACTCACACAGATAAACACAAACTTCAGACAGTGTTCTGAATACATTGACAAACACTAAGAAGTTCCTGGAGATTTTAAGCATGTCATGCTTCGTTTGTCTTTGGCAAACTCATTAAAGGGCATTCTTTAGCAAACTGCAGCTTTTAGTCGGATTGTTACACAAATGTATCATAGCATATCAAAAATGCAATCGATATCAGATGACATTTTGAGAGAACGGATGTGGAATAGTGCATAAAGGACTGACAGTGATTCACAGCTGAAACCTAATCAAGTAAAATAAAATAAAGTAAAATATAATGTTTGATTAAATGTCAAAAATTGCATGCTACAGTCGGCCTGGCATTGGTCCACAAAGGCAAACAAAACTGGGCCGAGGTCCTTTTTAGTCATGTAACACTACTGTGATTTGCAAAGTAGTCATGTTCCTCCATAGCGGTTAAGCACCAGTCTCCAGGCAGGAGCACAGACACAGAGCAGGTTTATGCCCTTTTTGTTGTCTGTGTTCTCTTCTCTTTTTATTCCCTCAGCGCTCTGCTGGTAGATCGAAAAACAGTAAGAATTTCCAAGTCTTTCTCCTCCTTCATCTGAACTGTCTTTCTCTATCTGACAGCACAGAGAGACAGTTTTTGTAGCAATAAGGGAGTCCAGGCTGCAGTGGTATGAGGGTACTGCACAACCAGCTGCCAAATCTCACTTCACTGTCTTTATACAAATATACTGTGACATGGAACTCAGACTGAACTGCAGTTATTCTAGTCTTATTTTGTGTGTAAAATTAGAATATACAGTTCTGTTTCTAATAATTTTTGATTCAATTTTAGTTAACACTGCTGTTTAGTGATAAAAAAATAAATAAATATAAGATACTAAAAAAATTATAATTTTATCAAAATTATGACAAAAGCCAATGAAGGTGATCTCATAGCAAAGATCAAAAAAGGGAACAAATTACTGAAGTTTTGAAGAGAAAAAACATGAAGTTACCTGACAAATCTTCCAAAATTTGCCTCTATCCTTTTTTACACAAAATCACACATTTGCAAAAAAGGATCGACAGTTCAGGGACTCATTTATGCAACCATGCGCAAAAGAACATACATTTAAATGAAGTAAAAAAAAAAAAAAAAAAACATTCTGCATTGAAAAAATAACAAGATCAGAAGCACAGCTTCCACATTGTCATCTAAAGTTCTATTTTTGCCCCAAAATCCATGCATGCATGTTTCCCTTGAAACACCCACATTCTACATTAAATTGCTGCTGTAAAGCATTGTGTGAATACTAATGCATTGGTAGGAGACTGCCAACATTCACTTCCAAATGCACCTCACAAAGTGAGCATCAAATGGATTTGTCAAAAATCAAGGTGCTTCTGCAGTGTAAAATGTTTGCAATCCAAGAACACTGATGTAATACACCAGCATTTGGCAAAGATTTTACCCTGAGACGGTAGAGATACAAGGAATCAGACAGCTAGTGCCAAAATAACAAACTTTTAAGGCATGTATAATAGTTTGTATGTAACATTTTAAAATAAAAGCTAGAAAGATAAAACTTTTTATACACTAATAGTTTGTTGTACATCAATAAAGGTGAAGTTACTATACATATTGTAATCATATTATAGATATAAATGCTATCTTTTATGTATTGACAAGTAATTGACAAGTAACTTGTTCACTGCAGGTTCTACACTGCCCACTATTTTATCAAAATGTGTATATTATTTGCAGTCATCTCACAAACAAAACCTTATTGTCTTATTAAAAACACCTGACAATTATTTTTGCTATTTTCTAATATTTATTTTAAGATCATTATTTTTACCCAATTAGGAAAATTTTATCAGTTTGCCTTGATACTGTACCTAGAATGAAAATAACTATTGTTAATATTAGCTTGCTGAAAAACTTTTTTTAATTTAGCCATCTGCTACCATCTACAGCACGTGAGAACTATGCACATGTGAAAGTGAAATAATTGAGGCCACATCCCAAATGAACAACTTTGGAGAATACATCCCATTCGTAAAAACAGTAGCTAAAATTATGAATATTAAAAATAGTCAAATTCTTCGGAATAATTAGCTCAAAATAAATGTTTTGAATTTCAATGGAAACATGCTTCATCTAAAACAAAAAGAAAAAAACATCTAAATGATGTGACAACTATATGAGCATTAGCTAAACAAAAGTCTAATAAAAAATAGAAAATAAGCAAACAATCCATCCATCTGGCCATTGTCTTTTGCCAATTGAGATTGTTTCTCAGAGGTAACCAGCAGAAAAACCCAGACATCCCTTTCCCTCAAGGGGGACCCCAAAGCATTCTCAGGCTGTAAGGGAAATATTACTTTGCAGTGAGCTGTGGGTCTGCCCCAGGCTCTACTACCAAGGAGATGTCCCCAGAAAGTGTTCAAAGCAAGACAGGCATCAAAGTCAAGTGACTCCTTTAAGTACAAAGAGCAAGAGTCTTATCAGTCTGTATAATTACATTTAAAGTCCTCATTATTGCAAACATAGCCTAGATTCATCTCTCTCTCTCTCTCTCTCCTGCTGTCTCCTACCGTTAATCATTTACAAGTCATCATGAAGTACAAGTACAAGTCAAATGTACGAGGCAGACTCACCCCCAACCAGGAGGAAGTCATTATACCCCTTATTTTCTAGTAAATAAACTTTCAAGCATATGGAAAAGAACCAATTGCCATCACAAACAACTTCAGTCTCAGTAGCGATAGTGTGTACCAAAAATATAGGTTTGAAGATGCCAACGAAACTATATCATCTGCAAATAAAAAAGACAACCTTTGAATTACAGCATTAAAACAAATTTAATTGTAATAGTTCATAGTATCAAGACAAATTAAATGTACCTCACGTTATAAGTATGACTTGCATGATAAACAGTGATTTACTAAATTCAAAATGAGATATGACAGATTTATTAGGTTATTGTGTTGTGGCTATTTACATGAACAAGATTCAAGCATTTTAGCAATCTGCAGTTGTCCAATTTGTCATATAAACCTATAAGAATTGCATAAAAAACTGATTTTATATATGTTGGATTATTTGCTGAAAAGTCTGCTTTAATAAACTACACATTTAGGCCTGATAAGCCACTATGTTAAACCTTCTTTCTCATATACACAAATTCATTCACAACACAACACACCAATGCCACTAAAGTCTATACAAACCAATCATTAACAACAAGCTCTGCACTGATTTCCCAGATGAGCAGCAAGTTGCTGCCTGTTTGAATTGTTGGAATAGTATTTCACTATGGCTCAGTCTGGGTGTGTTATGCACATCTACTTCAAACTTTGTGCCTTCACTCTGCATTCAAATGCCAACGTTTAAATTGATTAATAATCTCATTATTAAAATGTATATCTTTTAATTTGCTTTCTGCTTGGTTCTTTTTAATTGACAAAGAAAGAAATGCTTTATAAATAATTGCCTTGTTTCAAAATTATAATTAATGTAATGACTTGCTAGAAAATGTCTTTTAAATCAATTAGCCTCTGAGTTCCAGATATGCTTGGCATTTGGAATTATATCACCTTTATAACTAATAAACCAAATCCTAAAAAGTACATCACAGATATTTGTTTCATATTATGTTTTTTGTTTTATCTTTGTACATATTTGTTTTCATTTAATAATCCTCATTCATTTTTGTTGATGAAATGGTAATAAAAAAGAGGCAAAGTGCAGACAAAACTTCAATAAAACAGGTCACCCAGAAAGATAAGAAAAGCATCTAACAGCTTGTCAATTTAGTTTTAGTCTGCACTGCATTAACTCCTCTCTAAGGAAACTAAAAGAGGGGTGATCTGATAAACACTGGAGTAAAATGATGAAAAGACTCTGAAAAGGTTAGAAGATGCACTAGAGTTTGACCTGATGGATTATCTGCATTATTCTTCATTGGTGAAAATGACTGAGAAAGTTATCAAGTCTGTCTCGTCTTTTTAACATTTTCTTTCCTTCGTTAATCTTTGCTTGATGTTTACTCAGTGCCGGTATTAGATCCAAGAGGGGCAGCTAATTAGCCTCTAGGTCTTGTTCCTCTTTCTGTAATCACAGTCAGTATTTTATCAGAGGCACCAGCCTTTGTCCTGTTCTGTCTTTCACAGTCCTCTATGTACACTATGAACATCTCACAGAGCTTTGTACAGGAATGAATGCAAGTCCATATGACCTGTTTGCAAAAAGTTAAACAGAAAAATCAAAATGCCCACTAGTCATACATAATTCAGGGACACACATGTGGACTCAGAAATTATACATGCACATGTAATGAATAATTAAATGGAATGTTTGCCTTAGCAGTGTGCATTCAAATCACCAAAAAAAGCATGAGGTGGAACATTATTTCACTTTTCTCTAATACTTTTTAATTTGTGGGGGAAAAACTGGAAAGTAAGCTATTGTTTCAGAATTATATTCTGACATTTACAGACAAGAGAGTTATCTGGGTCAACATTAAAACGCTGCAGATTATAAAAGACAAGCTGCTTCTCAATTTTTTAGAAATCTCAATCAGTCCCCCCTTTTTTTTACATACATGTCTATGTCTACTAACAACCACACAAGTTCACAATATTTCCAAAAGTACATTTTCAGTCACTTGACATGCATACTTTTGCTTCGTGGGTGAAGGCATGGCAAGATCCTAATAGGGGACTCATCATAAATCTGCTTGGTCTTTTCTGCAATAGTGGATTCAGATAACTCTTTGACACTTAATAGTTTTTCATTTCAAGCTTCTTAATTGAGGACATTGATCAGACAGGCAGATTTCTTGTTCTCTTCCAATGTAGTTCAAAAGGGTTCTTGCAAAACTAAAACTTAAAAACACCTAATAAAAAAAAACTAATCACTGCTATCCAACCTAACTCTATACCAATGGCTTCTATGTATTTATCATTACCGCAGTATCCAAACATTTACGTCACAGTTTCACTTGTAGCCAAGATGTTCTTTTTACAATTGTAGAGAATAAGAACATGCATTACAACGTGACATATCTGTCAGGAAACACACAAAGAGAGAAAAACTACAGAAAAGAATACAAAGCACTCAACGTCTTTCCATCTATTCTTGGTTCTTTGTTTAATTTACACGAGTCCTCTTTGCTCCATCATCAGACTCCATAACATTTCCCAGCATTCTGACTCTGATGACGCACAGCTGAATATATGTTTCTGCTGACATTAACCTTGTAAATAATTTAATTGAAAGTCTGACTTATATCATATGCTGGTTGTCCAGGAAATTATCTGAAGCTGAAGAAGCAAAAAACTGAGATTATTTGTGTTGGCTCCAGTGGTTTGAAAAACCTCAGTCTCTTTTTTTCTCTTGGTTAATCAATGCAGGTACGTTAGAAACCTAAATACAAGTATAATATATCATGGTCTGCATTTTATCACCTTAAAATTAGTTACAACGTGATGGTAAATGGCCTGTACTTGCTTAGTGTTTTATCAAGTGCAGAGAACCTCAAAGAGCTTCACACTACACTCAGTCATTCACCCATATACACACACAGATGGTGGTAAGCCTACTGAGTAGTAGCCACAGCTCCTCTGAGGAAGTCTGATAGAGTCTGGGTTGCCTTACACCAACATCACTCGACTCTCTGACCAACATCAGCAGGCAAGGTGGGTTCAAGTGTCATGATCAAGGACACAACGACAGAACCGGACGGAGCGGAAATCGAACCGCCAACACAACAAATTCCGGGATAAAAATGTCAAGTGCCTGTTGTCAAAGTTAAGACTAACAGCTTATAAATATGTGCTATAAGGAGCATTTATCAGATTGTGCCAGTATAGGTCAATGTAAAAGCACTTTCAACACCTTTGAAATATGAATCAGGTAAAGCAGGGTGGAATTGAGCAATAGACACAGAACCATGTATTCTCCTCTTTTCTAATACAGTACAAATTAAATTCAGGTCACATAATGTTCTCTTTGCTCTGGTGTAGCTGTTTCCTGCCTGCCATTTTCCACCTAAGAAAAACCAATATATATTTTTCAACAAAGTGCTCTGAGATGGGTAACGCTACTTGTTCAGAATGTCTATTGTTGAAGTAGTTACTGTTTGAAAATTACCCAGCTATACATTTTCAAACATTTATGGAAAACTACAACTAGCATTCACACCTCATACTTTGACTTCAACACATTTCCTGGTTCGATCCGTTGATGTTTTGCGGTGTTGACAAGCTCCTAATGACTATCTTCTAAGGCTTTGATTTCTTACTGCTCACATTACTTTTGAATTTAAAGAAGATTAATATTGACTAAAATTAGGCCTGTTGCAATAAGCAGTGAATCATGTCAGCACTAAGGCCTTGATATGTGGGTCGCACACAGCTTTTTAAGGTTTGCAAAAGATCCAGTAAAACAGAAGGCCAGAATGGCCAGAGCTTTATTTGACCTTACAATGTGTTATAAGAAGAAGAAGACCAAGAAATGGTTACTTACACCCATGCGGTACCCATTGTATTATTAAAGGTTTCACAAAATACACACTTGGTTATGGTAATATTCGTCTACTAGTGTAGAATAAAAGTACAGCTTTGAAGTCTTGAAGTATTTATAGTTTTTAAAACAGTACTGAAGGTGGTGAAACAAATATGTGGAATTGCCCTTTGGCCATTTACAAAATCGGAAGCTGCAATCAGAAGCCAACTTCAGCTCTGTGTCATTAATGTGGAGGCGGGCAGGAATCTCATACTTTTGACTCCAATTCAGAGAGAGGATGTCAAATTCCCACATGATCAACAGCAGATAATGGCTGGCCATCAACAGCAATGTATTGGGTAAGAGGCCCTGTGATTTTTACTGTGAAAGTGTTGTCTCTGGACATCTTCTCCCACTTTGTCAGAGTTTACTGCAATGTTGGTTGGTTGTTGCTGTTTTTCGCTCCCAAGGGAAATCTGCTTGAAGTCAGCATCATATTTTTTTGTTTTTTGGATCAAATTACTTGTGTCGAAACTGTTAGGTTTTGCTCTTTCTCTTGACAACTTTGCCGCACATAATTTGCAGTCAGACTGGAAATACCTCCACACTGCTGACATATATCCTTCTCTGCTACCCGACTGGTTAAAGTCAAGTTGCCTTTAAATGGTCTGTTCAGTTCGGCTACCAGATTCAGTTTTGTTGCATTACCGCTGCTTACTGTGTTAGAGCATTTATGCACAAACTAACAAGCTACTGTCTGTTAGGGGGGAACAGAGCTCCCATCTGCTGGTATTGTGTCCTGTAGTATCAGAATACTTTTATGAATACGAATTGAGTACACACACATGGTATCGGGCAGATATGTAATGCTGGTATTAATATCAGTGCATCCCTAATATTATCACATAGCAGGATGTGACTAGTTTAGATTATTGAACACTTCCAGCTTCCTGTTTATCATTTATTTTATGTGTCCATTCATTCATATATTCCGTTTTACCTAAATATTTGAACATACAATTTAAAGTTATATTAAGAAAGAATATCTTTTTTGTTTTTTAGACATTATTTTTTAAAGAAGATAATTGGTAATTACTGGTAATTGGTTACTTTTGCAATATTGTAAAATGGTCTCTAACTTATTTGCATTTATCAAAAAGTAACTGATAATTATAACTATTTACTTTTCAAAAGTGCCTTACCCAACTTAAATTTTCTTTCTAGTGACCAATCTATGTTTGTGGTCAGCATCAGCTTTTCTGTTAACAAACTATTTTAGATCCTGTGCAATGTTTCGACAAAAAGACCGTTCTAAAATCAGCTGTCTGACAAAATACACACATTTTTTATTACTATTGACAACATAAAGATATATTTCTTTGTAACCATCCTGATTTTCTTTTCATATCCTTTTCATTTACATATCTATTGACACATGTGTACCTTCAAGACACAAAAGTATGTGAACAAAAAGGCACGGATATTAAAAAAGCTCTGTATCCAAGTCTTTGTAACTATGAAAATATTTTGTTGTTGTTTGTTCAATAAAACAATATTAGAACCTTGTCCGATCAATAGACTAAGATATTAATGTACTTTACCATCCTTTGCCACAACAGTATCTCTCAGGAAATATCTCTAATGATGGTAAATATCCAAGTTTAAATTGCAATTGACATTTTGCTATCCAATCTATGTACACGAACAGTATGGGACCACAAACAAGTCATTTAAAGCCAGTCTATTTACAACCACAACATTTTGATTCATAAGGATTTTCTCAACTGCCATTACTCACTCCATCACACTTGATTCACCAGAGCATTAGCTCCTCTCTCAAAGACTGTGTTTGCACAACTTTTTTCCTGCTTAATGTTTATCCTGCTTATTCTTTGAAATCTGTAATCTTCTTTGCTGGTAACATTTTTTCGAAGATAAAATCTATGCAAAGTATTTAGAACTGTGTTTGCAAGGGGGTGGCAACAAAAAAGCTATCACTGGGATGATGTACTTTAGGCTATTCTACAGAGGTCAATGAGTGACACTTCTCGCATGAGCTGACAAAGTCTGGTTCCGCTTAAAGAAGCCCTGTTTCAATGACACGAGTATTTGTGTGTGGTTGTTTAGCCGTCCTATTTTGGACCATTTCTGGTATATTTACTAAAATCCAGAAGACTGATAGGTCTTATGGAGACCAAAGCCTAATTCTGTGGATCTCCTTGTTTAAGGTTACGAGTTAGGTTTCAAGGTAAGGAGTAAATTAAGTTTTGATAAAAATTAGGGTTACAAATAAACTAGTCGTGGTCAGGGTTGGAGAAAATGTCAGAATTCATCAAAATTGCAGTTACTAAAATGAATGTAAGTCAATACAAACTCCTAATATGGGTAGAAATGCAGACTTGCATGTGTGTGTGTGGACAGTATGTGGGTGAGTTCAGTACATATTCACGCAATTGTGTATGTGCGATCCAAAGAGGCATGTAGTCCTAGCTGCTGTAATCCGAGGTTTACACGCTGTAATGCTGCTGAAAGCCTGCTGGCAGAGACGAAGTGAGGGAGAGCAAAAGACAGACAAGACAGACGACCAAGAAAGTCAAGTAAGAACAGCTATGAAAAGGGGCGGTAAGAAGGGACAAAAATACAACTCAATGAAGAACAACATAATGGATAAAAAAACTGAGGAACAAAAACCTAATTATTCAGTAAATTAGACACATCCACCAACATGGGAACAAATGCTGAACCAGAATATAACTGATACTGGTTAAATGGTCAAATATAATTGAATTGAACATAAAATCTAGAAATTTTTTGATAAATCCTTAGTGTTTAATAGCACTTGAGTTCCTCTAGATAAGTGGCACGTACTTCTGGACAAATTGCAACCACTGATGTTGCAATTTACTGTTAATATTATATGAGTAACAGCTGTTTTCCTTCTATGTTTGGTAATCTATGGTCAGCTGCTTAGAAACACCCAGGAATATTTGACAGTCAAGTCAATTATGATTGAATACTTCGGCCAACAGTCGTCAGAAATAGCCATTATTATAAAGTCTAACAACTTGATCCATTAGTGTGTATAATACTGATGGAGGGATTGTTTTTGTGCTTTTGCCTCAAAAGATTCCAATTTTCATCATTTACATAATAAGTCCTTCCTGATTTGTCACAGTAACAGATTTTTTTCACAAGGACCTTCATTGTTTTTGAAAATAGCTACAATAGAAATGATAAAAATAAATAAATGACCACAAAATGTGACAATCTTTACAATTTTTAATAAGATAATTGTACAATTTGTCATCTCAATATATTGCAATGTTGTTTTTTGATTGTTTGTTTCATTCCAACTGCAAACAGTAGAAACTGAAATTAAAGATGGAGCGGAAATGAAACAAAGTTGGAAGATCTGACATATGACAGAAGAAAATGTAGAAAAATAGGTAATTTCACAAACTACTTCAAACTTACTGTAATGTCTTTACAACATGCAAACACAAACAGACACATGGAGTAAATACAAGACACATTGCATGTGGCCTGTTTTTTTTTATTTGCACATTATTTGCAGGATTTATTTACAGAGTTGTGAAAATGTTCTAATTATTCTTTTTTGTCACTCCTACATGTGACAGATCATTAAAATAATACTAAGAGAGAAAATCCAGGGTACAATTTTCAAATGCTGATTTAATTTATTAAAGCAATAAATCATTTAGGAAATTTCTGTTTGATATTAATCACTCTGGAGGGCTTTCAAACATAAAAAGTCAGCTTTAGGTTATGCCACAGTCTTCTAATCCAAAACTTCAACTATATCTATATATACATATATGCATATTTATATATGTATATATATATATATATCCTATTTATTTTTTACTCCCACCACAATCCAAGAACCAGAAGTGAAAATATGTATTAGTTTTATTATTATAGCACTATACAATGTGTACATAAGCCAATTATTACAATTAACTTTTTTGAATTTTGAAATTAAAACAATTTACTTAATTGTAAACATTTGCAGATGGTGTTTTGTGAACTTGTAAAAACTGACACAAACAGAGCTGAATTTTTATGACGACACTTTCTTCAGCAGTGCACTTTAGTTGCAGTGTGCTATACAGACACACAAAAGGCAAAAGCCAAGGTCAGGATGAAAAGCTGTATTGTAAGATGACACTTAAATGTATTAGTTCTTCCTTATAAAATGACTCCTATAATGTAACAATGCCCTCACCTAACACCAAAGGAAACACCTGAGAGTCTGTTAGTATATTTGGTCTTTGTGTTAACTACCACCTGGGGAAAATCTCACTATGGCAAGAGTAAAGCGTATGTGATGAAAAAAACAATTCATGGTGTGAATGAGGTCTTTGTAATTATAAGGGGGATAATTGGCTGGTGTTTTTAATAAGTTTATGGCCAATATTTACTGAATATTTAGCGGACGAATGAAGAGGGTTATTGTTAGCCTCCAGAGAAAAATGAAGAAAGAGACATGTAAAAAAAAAAAAAAAAAAAGAAACTATTTCTGGTAAACTTATGGTCCATGCTTAAATTTAGCATAGAACAATGAGAAAGAAAGTTTCTTTCTTGTTGGTCATTATGGAAAAGTGGAAATGAGTCAAACTGCTGTGCAAATACAAATGATAGAAATATAAAAAATATATATGTATATACATATATGTAGTCATTTAATCAGAACCTCTTTTTTTCAAAAATCACATCCATTAGTGTTTTGCTATGGCATTTTACAAGGTTATTCAAATTTTTTTTAAAATATGCATGCACAGTGAAGGTTTTATATCAATATAATGTTTCTTATTGTACTTTTCTAAATTAAATGGCATTTTCGAGGCCTTTACGTCCGAACAGCCACTTCACAGTATTTGTCAGAAGTCTGAATTATGCAAAAACGTATCACAGTTATTGTCAACAGGAACTAAAATAACCACCAAGCATCACTTGTTTTCTTTTTCTTTATTATACCAGTAACATGGAATTCTGGCTCTTTCTCTGACTTACAGCATTTAGCAATTACCTGTATATTATATGATTAAAAGCTCTTTTCCTTCTATGTCCGGTAATTTATGGTCAGTCTTGTGAACCTGTTATGCATCTCTCCCACCTCACAGTTTTGCTGAGTGAGAATCGCCCCTTTCTCTATCTCTTGGCCAGTTAGTCTTGCTGATAAAGCCATGGTTTGTTTAACACAAGGACACGACCTTGGTGGCAGGTAGCTCTGGTCTGCCTCTTTTGCCACAAATCTCACTGTCACTCTCTGCTGCCAGCTTAGTAGAGCAACGATTGCTACTATGTCACAGGCAATTAGCTTTTCCTTTTAACCTTCCTTCTATACATAATGCACAAACCACATATGGAGGCCTTAGGTTCGATTCCCAGCCTGGTGACATTTGCCGCATGTCTTTCCCTTCTCTCATTTCCCTATTTCCTGTCAAGCTACTTTCAAATAAAGGCCACTAGAGCCAAAAAATCCTTTAAAAAAAAGAAAATTATACTGCTTACTAAGAAAATATACTGTATATACACTTCTGAATTTGAAGACATTTGTAAAACTGATTTTAAAAAATCTATTATTCTGGGATTAAGCAAACAAGTAATTTTGGTGGTCCAACATATGCAATAAAAAGGGAAAGGTTTGGTCTGATTTAATATCAGATAGTGAGATTTTTTTTTTCTTAAACAATTTATATTAATTAGCTGTATGTACGGATATGTACATATAGCCAACGTACCATAAAATTTGTGGACTTGAACTCAATTATACCATATCAGTAAACTTGATTTGTCATTAGACAGGTGGAGCACCTGGGGAATAAAGCTTCTCCTGACGTTTCTGAACAAACATAAAGGAACTGGCTGCTGGGTGGCTGCTGGATGTTAACTAAAATGTTTACACAACGGATGTTTTTGTTTTTCCGCCAAAATGAAATAAATTTCCCCATGGATTTACTGTGAAAAAAATCCATCTCTGCATATTCTTGCTTGCTTCATTCATTTGCTTTCACTGCTCTCAATACCTCTTATCTTTCTGGTTCTTCTTGACGTTGTTTTTAAACATTTTTCCCCACATGTAAAAAATATATTTACCTATGCTTTCATACTTCAGTCAATTCAAGTCCACCGGAGGCAATTGGTCACCTTCAATTAGCATCCAATGTCAAGTCTTCTTTGGTCAATCTGAATACGAACGTCAATATTAATAAAGTATAAGTCAAGAATGCTTCAAGTATTTATAAGTTAACAACAGCTAACATTTTGTTTTTATTTTGTGTCCAGCATTTACTCTAGGACTCATTTATAGGGGAAAAAAGGGATAAAAAATATATCCTAAAAATTGTCTTTAAATTTTGGGAAATTTCCTTAACTGTCATTTGACAAAGGGTTAAGTGAGAATATCAATATTTGTGTCATTCTTAGGTTTACGTAGTAACATGACAAAAATTGTTCTGTTATAAAAGAAAAAAAAACACTTTTCAGTTATTCAAGCAAGCTTCACAGCACGACCTGACTTTAGTATAGATTTTTTGACAACATTCAAAGCCGGTGTCTTGTGTGAGAACAAGACTGATCAGATAGAGCGCCGTTTCTCTGGGCTTAACTGCTGATATCCCAGTGGCTCAGCTAACTCCTGATTAAACAAAATGTCTTATTCTTTGCATTAATTTAAAATTCCCTGGAAGCACATTTCAAAGTGCAACGCAAGCAGCAACTCCGTCCTTCTCCTATTGTTTAAATTAAAAAGTGAAGAAAAGAAGAGTCCATTGATGTTATTTTTATGACTTAGCAGAATAAAAGAAAAACCTTCCCACAAAAACCTTCTTCACAGTAAAACTTGTAAAAAAAAAAACAAAAACAAAAAAAACTGCCAAAGTCCAAAAAGGATGACGAAGCTCTCCAGTAATTACTTCTAGTTTAAAATTCCCGATACTACATTGTAGACATGGCTACTTTGTGGCAGTCTGATAGAAGCACAGCTGCCACGCACAAGGTAACCCAAAGAACAGATTCCTACCAATGTCACTACCTTAAAGAGGTTTAAAATACAGTATGTTTAACATATTCTCAATTAAAAATTTCAAGATCTTTCTTTTTTTTTTCATTTTTTAAAAAACAGCAATGGCTAAATATATAGGATGGTGAGAAGTAGTGAAGGAAAAATTATGAAACAGGACAAATTCATACAATTTCTGTTTACGTAAATCAATCATGTTCTTTATTCCTCTCCTTTACTGCTTTCACTCCATTCTTCCACTTTTAGCTCACTACATTTTTTTTCAATCCCCCATCTTTGCCTGAAGTAGGAAAGACTTAGTGAATAAATTTTCATACTAATCTACGTAATATGATGGATAAAAGAGAAATAATATATTTTCTCCTTCGAGATATTTTTTTCTCTATTATATATATATTTTTTACTTTGGGCATATTACCTTATATATTTACCTTAAATCGCCATATTATTTAATTATTGTAAACTACCAAGCTAATTATTGTATTTAATTTTTCTGCCTTAAATGTAATTTTTTAAAATACCTCCAACAACCTTTTTCTTATGAGACTAAAGTTGTTCCATATACACAGTCTTGTTATGTATTATATTTTACAATATTGCATTTGGCTCAGTAGTATTTTTCGTACTGAATTTAATGCACGAAGAAGAGCATTAAGTTCTCATGATGTCAGATGTTACAGCTGGGCTTTACAGCTGCATCCCTGATATCTCGTGATTAGAGAATACCATGTGAGATTGCTGAAAATACGTTCCTCTTCTAATTAGGAAATTATGCAGTAATGTGTATTGGCTTATTACATACAATCAGAAAAAAACAATTATGTTTGTGTTGTAAGGTGAGAAACTGTGTATTCTGTATATTTTTTTTCTTTTAAATCCGATCCTCAACAAATAAACAAGTACTTGTAAATGGCAAAGGGATTCAATGTTTCAGTAAATGTTTAGCTATACATGTAGTTCACACTTTATACGACAGACATCCATTACACATTGGCAGCAAGGAGAGTCAAATATATAATTGTTACACAAAAAGTAAATGTATGGTACTTGGAATGTAATATCCTGGTTTGTTTGGGGAGGTGTGAATAAACAACTGAACTCTGATCCAGATCAAAAAAGCGAACTCTGCTTTGCCTAAAATCCTAGATCTCGGTTTGGTTGAAGTGAACTCTGGGACATTTCTAATGCATCAGGTGTGAATGCCAAGCAGACCGGAGACCACTCCAAAAGCAGGAAGCAAAAATAAATACAACAACAAAATCCATTTGCAGCATAATGGTACAAATGGTTTGTGGATTTTTACCAATGACAACAGAGAAGTCCTATAATTGTCAAAATCTAACATCACTACATTTTTGTCCACATTTTGTGAAGAAGAAAGTTGGACTCATGTCTTCTTCAGAGGTTTACTGTTGTTTCCTCAGTGGTTCTTGGTGCAGCATCACCTCAGGCGAGATGGGGGAATCGGGTTTTCTAGGGTTTGGTTCATTTGACACTGTGATGTGTGAAAGTGAACCACACCAGATGAAAATTTAACAACTATTGCAATCCTTGAAACCAATCGAAATGAGTCTACCTGACTATCAAGTGTGAAAACACCCTAAGAGAGTACAGACTGCGATTCGTTGTGGCCCGTAGCTTCTACCTCTTTCTATTGAACAGTCTGCAGACATCTATATCCTTTCTGGCTATATTCCATGCTCCTCTGCTTGTTACGTTTTATCTTTCCCCACTTAACTAATGCATTCTGTTTATCTCTTCATGTATCCTCAGTACTTTTATTGCACAAGCTATGAAGTACATAATGCTGTTTTTTTTCCTTGTCCTTTTAAAATGTTACAGAAAGTAGACAATGCAGTTAGACCTGACAAGCTTATCAGCACTCTAAGATCTGTAATGCTGTGCAATGATTCCAGGTGTATATAGAGAACTATATCATCTCCTTTATACAGCCACTGAAGCTAATGAACCAGAAAGCATGAAACTCCATGCAGGGATATTATTTATGACTTATCTCAGGTTTTTGGCATTATCATTATACTAGACTATGCTCCTGAAGTATGGTTGAGAATAAATGTCACTTAAAGGGCTAGACACTTTGAAAGAATGGACAATTCTCCAAATGACAAGAAAGCAAAAAGACTGAGTTAAAAAAATCTAGAAAAGATAAAAGGGAGGGGTTTGAGTTACTCAGTGTCTTAATTAGGGTGAGATAGGAGAAAATAAAAGCTTGTCTGCATGCTAGTCATTAATGAGACTCTCAGCAGGAATAAAAAAGGCCTCAAAGAGAAGACAAAACAATACTGGGAGATAGAAAAAAGGCTCAGGTTAACCACTATCCGCAGAAGAATATGGCGTTGATGACATTATTAAGACTTCATGCATATACTTAATAATGTCAGCCAGAACCTTTTCAACAGTTTAGCATGTTTTTATTCAAGAAGCACAAATGCAATAAAGAATATGGACTAAAGGCAATCAGAGAGACACAGAAAGATGGTGCCGCCTACAGCATGAAATAGAAAAAAAAGTTAAATATTAATACATTTTAGGGAAACTAAAGTGCACAAAAATTAAAAATAATAAATATCACTGACAGAGTTTTTAATTAAAGCTAAAGCATGAAACTTATTCATTTCTTTCCTCTATGTGTAGTTCACATATTTTATTATGGGAAAGAAATTCACCAAAAAATTGTTTAAAAACACCAAGACTGAAAGGCTTAAACTTACAATACATAAAACATGCACTAAAATGAGAACATCAGCATCAGTAGAATTGGACCGAATCCCTCTGACGGACAAAAGAGCATTTACGGACACGGCGGCACAAAAGCTGCGCAAAGACTGCTTTAATTCCCTCAGAAGTAATTATGCTCTCTGATTAGGGAATTTTACTTTAATGTAATTACACTATGCTTCAGAGATTGATTTTGTCTGTGATGGCATGCTCTGTTATGTTGGTGTCTCCCCACATTATCCATAATCACAGTCCTGTGATATCTAAAATGATTCTTCTTTTAGACACATGTAAATTTTTTATTGCCTCTCTTTGTACACTATATGTCTGAAGTATTTAAATGTATGTCCCGAGTCATCTGTTTTTCCATAGATGACAATTATTTGCCTGCAACCAGCAGTATATTTTTTTCTGTTTTATTGAAAAAATAAACTTAGGTAAAGGTGCAGTCTTATTACACCCTCACTTAGAGAATTTAGAGAGTTTTTGTAAGAGGAAAAACTCTAAAATATCTTTACTAACTTACAGCATATAGAGTAAGCAGTGTTTCCCCTTGAGTTATTTTTAGGTGTAAGCAGATTGATACAATGATAGTCAGAGAGAGCTACGTTTCACAATAGTTAGCCCACTTTTGTCAACTTTGCAACTTTTCTGTTGCATTTAGTACAGAAACAAATTGGTGTAGGCGTCCACCTGCATTTGAGCATCGGAGCAGAAGTGTGTGTTTTTACCCAGCTTTTGTCAACTTTGGCATTAGAACTTTTGAAAATCTGTGATGAGCTTACACAACACGGGCAAATGGTGTGACTGTGCGTGCACTCTTGTGCGCAGTCAAGTCGATGAATAAACAATATAAGGACAGAAATCTCTCACAATGTGGCCTGGTGTTACTTATAATGGCAGATAAAATCAGGACGATTAATTGCAAACACCTACAATTCCTATATATTATGATCGTCTTGGGGGGGCGGACGATTTCGTTGGTAAATGAGCGCTTAAAAAGAATAATGGTGGGGAAACGCTGGTAAGTTATGATCTGAAATTGTATAATACCGTACAAGTTATTATCGGTGTAAAAACTATCATTTAAAAAGCTATCCTTTGCAGTTTACAAAGTTGATCACTAATTATACATTTATTACCTCTTATAAATACTGCAGACCAGCATAAACAAAATAATTAAAACATTCAAAGACAAAATCAATGAATATTTTGTTATGACAATTTATGTGGTTGTAAGGAGAAAAAGTCTTTCATGAGGCTTGTTAAAATTCATTATGCAGTCATTATGCAACCATTACCATTACAAAATGTCACTTAAAATGGCATGTAATTACCATTGCTCTTAACAGAAGGAGAGCTGCTGCAGCTGAAGTCATTGTACTTGACCCAACAAAACCCAGAACAATTAGGATCAAGGGAGACAGTGAAATAAGGAAAGTAATCAATTAATTTCTTTATAACTTGATGGATTTTATTCTGTCTTGGATTCATTTATTCATAGCACTTAAAATTGTAGAAAAATAAATAAATAAGTGGGACAATAACATGCTGAAATTACTGTGTATGTGACTTTGATATAATTTGTTTTAACTACTTACCCTGCTGACTCCTCGGCCCCTGTCCTCTCCATAATTTGTTCCCAGGATTTCAAAGAAGATGTTGGGATTAGTGCCATTGTCAGTGAACTCCAAGAAACTGGTAAGACCACTCACTCCAAACTGCAAGAACAACACAAAATGTTATTTCATAAATGTTGGATTATTTCACAAATTCATTTCTTAATAAACTTTACATATATACATATACATATATATATAATTCACTTACTTTAAAACATTGTTTGTTTATATTCACTGAAATAATTTATTCGAATTAATACTAATACTCTAAAAGAGATAAGCTGACCCAGATTTTTAGGCAATATTTGTGTACATTTTTTAAACAAATCATTTCAGCTTTTAATAATAAGTACAAAGCCTTCAAGAAATGTTCTGATTGTGACCTGCTTATTTGTTTGTTGTTTTACAGGCTAAAGAAAACAGAGCGGCATTGTCTTTATTTTGTAGAGTGATTGACGGGCAGTGGGCCAACCCCCTTCATTTGCTATTCATTGGGGCTAAGCCTTTCTAGTTCAGAAGCCAAAGGTTTACCCAGTGACAACACATGTACAATTGAGAAGCTGTTTATGCTGCTTTCTGCAGATGGCGACATGGTGTGAAACTAGGCATTACAATGGATGAAGTGGATTATTTACTCTCATCCATTTTCTTTAATGTGTTTGGATAAGAACATGGAAGTGAAGAGGTTTAGGGCTCTCAAACACAGATGAAAAAACACAGGATGCAAAGGTGTGACTATGCATTTGGTAGGCACGCATTGTCTCCTGTGTATCTTGCAGGATAATGAATACTCTGATTAACAGCAGTTGCACACAGAGACATCTGGACGTTGGATTTTTTCTGAAACACAGAAAATAAAAGATTTCACAGTGTGAAAGAACTCCGGTTCTTTAAAAGATTTCACAACCACCTATGGCACTGACACAATCAGAGGCAGGCTTCAGTACACAGAAAAGGATCAAGTCATTTTTCAGATTTCTTGTAGTTGAGGAAAGAAGAATGTCTGTCTGGGTGGACTTCAGCCAGACATCATCTGACATCATTAAAATGTGATTAACCTTTGTGCATCTAAGAAAACTCAAAGATGCCATCTTCTGTTTTAATAAGGGAACAATACTAATGTCAAAGCTTTTGTGTATCCCACATCTTCTTTTTCTGATCCTGTTCTTGTGTGGTCTCCAGCTTATTTGATTTTTCTAAACAAGATTGCTCAATTTAATTTTTGATGCAAACATATTGTTTTGTTCATATTCTTTTATCCTCAAACCTAGCCATCAGTCCTGCAGGTCTTAGATGTGTCCAACACACTGAATCAAATGGTTCAGTTACCTCCTCAATATGCAGTCAAGTTCTCCAGAGTCCTGCTAATGACCTGATTATTTGACTCAAGTGTGTTGAAGCAGAGATGCATCTAAAACCTGCAGGTCGATGGCCCTCAAAGCCTGGATCTGAGGAGCCTTGTTCTATGCCATGTGTGATTAGTTTTATTGAGCCCCAGATTTGTGGTCAATATTTTTATGAAAAAGGAAACCCAATTTCTGATTTCTTTGTTGTTAAAGTCTGGTTCTTTAACTATATCTTCTTGTTATTAGGTTTTGATTTCTGGCTTTAAAGCTCCATGCAGCCAGCTTAGGTTTGCCCACAAAAATGCAATGTTTTTAAATGATATGTTTAAATATATTATTAAACAGTATATTGGCTAAATTCATTGACATATAGATGTATTATATAAGTATAGTACATTGGTGTGCAATCTGCGTCTCCAGAGTCCTGATTTTTGATAATACATCAATATTTATTATATTAATACAATACATATTCATATAATTGATATAATACATCAAAATGTTGATGTGTTATATTGTTATATATATATATATTGTTCTCACTGTAATTTATATAGATAAATCTACAAAGGGAAAAAAAAAGGACTTGACATGTTTTTCATCCTTCAAAGTTCTTTGGGGTAAAAAAAGTGAAATTATATATCATCAAAGTATTTTCAATAACAATTTTGAAGCTAGTTGAAAACCGTATGTTTGATCACAACGCTTCCTCTACTTCAACAATGGTGAGGAAATGTTTATAGGAATCCCAAATCTAAAATGGTGGAGTTACGGAAAGGCAGCAATATCTAAAGCAATGACAGTCTGCCAACAGCACAAATGTAACACATAATGTAGGCTAAGAGGAGCAATTTCACCTGCTTCAATTTGTTCTCCACTCTGAATTTGTCAATAGAAACCAAAAAGCAACATCAATAGAGCCCCTCATCAGCAAGTGCAAATTAGTATTTATCATTATCATAATGCCCTCACGTACCAAAACACTGATTAAACACCCAGGCGTGCACAGAGAGTAAAAAGCACTGCTGAAACACAGCAAAATGGAACCAATGCCAGACTGCTGAACTAAACTCTATTACCACTTGGGGCTTTTTAACACATCTCTGTTGAGACAGTCATCAGGCTTGGTTAAATATCCAGAACTTGCTGATGAAAGTCTTGCCAAACCCAGCCTGATCTCAAGGTGAAACACAAAGATGGATATGAAAGCCATTGCAACACATTTATTATTTTCTGATACTAATTCTGAATTAGAATTTCACTTGGCTTCATCATTCAGTCAAAGTACTATCCCTCGAGTCATTTTTATATTAATATCAAAACAGAGGGCATCTATCCAATTGAATTTAACTGTGATGAAAGTATGGCCAATAACTACTCTAAAGTTAAGGTAAATATATATATATATGTTGCGAAAGAAGTGTCAAGTCAAATGATATAGTTTTTTGACTGAGAAAGAAAACAAAGAATGGAGGTCTTTGAATTGATGTATGACTCAAAAGGTCTACTGTGTCATATTTCAAATTCCAGTTCAAATAATGAACAAAACCCAGACTGAATGAAATGTAACTTGTTTTATTCTTCTTTAGATGCATTTTGATTGAAAGGGCTGCATTCAATCTTGAATCAGTATTTAGCAGTAGAGGTCCTTACATGTGTTATATGTACAATGTTGTTGTAGGGAAAAACAGTCCCTGAAGATTTAATGCAGTTACAACAGTATCAAAGCACATGCTCCATTATTTGAAGTTTGAAACATTTGGTTTTTTCACCACTGAAATATTGGAGACAGTTAAAATTATAGCAAATTTTGTTTGTGAAAGCAAAATTCGAAAGCTGTTTCAGTGGCTCAATCAATGAAAAAATCTTTTCTACCTGGTGTTCGCTTTGGTACCCTTTAAGCAGTAGCTGGAAATAAGACTTAAGGAGGTGGAGTCTTGCTGATACATCATCCCAAATCAGATATACAGTATATATAAACACACACACACATCTGCATTCATGGACCCTCAAGAGTTAACCGTAAAACATGTCAATTTCTATTGTAGCCATAATATTAGTAATCTCCTTCCTTCCATTATCAAGCAACCCTACCTTCTTCACTGTCTCCAGCATGCTCTTGCCTCCTTGCCAAGGCTTGGAGTTCTTCCTGATGCAGCTGAGACTGGCCATGCTGTGCCACTTCCTGTCCTCCAACTTTCTGTGGAAGGTATTGGCCAGCAGCAAAACAGTATCATAGATGTAGCGATTGGTGATCTGCAGAGAAATAAATGAGCACACATTTAAAGTGCTTAGTGTGAGATGTGAATTAGAATGATTTGGAAATACAATCTCCCAATGAAGAGCTAAAATTAAACATTCCCTCATCTTCTATAATTTATAAGAAGGTATTGTGCACAATCAATGTTTTGATCTTTGTATAATAATATACTGTTAGTGAATTGGATTAAGGCATTTTGGAAGTTTAGAAAACCCTGGATAAAAAAAATAAATAAAAAAATAACTTTTAGATATGACTACCATTTCTCGGCTATTGGTCTTCATAAAGTTATCTTAACTTTTTCTGTGGCTTTCTTTTGTCCCCTATTTTTCCATTTTTAAAAGATATGTATACATTAACAATAAGCACAGAAAAACATGCAAAGAAAGTTGCATTAACTGCCAACAGGCCATTGACTCAGACCAGTACAAAAGAGAACAAGACGGAACAAGGACAGTCCATTCAGTCTTTAATCGATTTGTGAGTGACTGATCTGTTAGCCTCTTGTCCTCATGTTAATGAGAAAGACATCAAATAGACTGACGAAACGAGATGAATCTGTTCACACACGCAAACAAACACAGATGTTACTCTTTTTGAAAACTCAGAAAAGAACATGATGGCATCAAAGAAACAAAAGCTATAATTTCAGGAGAGACCATTTTATATATCAAAAACAGACAGGCAGTATACTTACTTTGTTTTGGACACACACACAAAGCCACAGCTTTGTATTTACAACTTCAAAGGATATGACCATATAAAAAATGACCACTTTGCTATTCCTCTTGCTTAGCTAAAGACATGTCTTTGACTTAAAATATATAGATTTACTGAATGAAAGCTTGCTTTGTACTCACAAGGAAGAAAAGGTATTCTAATGAGATACAATGAAACTATACAAAAAGGGTCAAACCTGAAAACTGCACTTTTATTACAATTCTTACCATTAAAACAGACTAGCTAATCAGGATGTATGCTGCTATGTCCCAGAGTTGTAACATGGGTCATCTCATGCAAAACGTTATGACAGCTCCCTTCGCCATGTATCTGCCAAGACAGACCATTACTGCCAGTATGCATGACAGAAACATTCAAAACAACAAAGACGACGCAGCAAATGAGGCTCTTGGGCACCACAGTTTACTTTTACTGAGGAATACAAAAGCTATAAAAGTTCTCAGAAAAAAATAGAGGGACATGGTTTAATTTATTCCCAGGCTAATAGGTGCATTCTAGATCGTTGTCATTCTCGCTGTTGGCTCACATTACTAAGTGTTGCCTAATCATGTTGGAACTTTTTATTGCTTTTTTAAACTTAAAATGTTGTTGAGACATTTGTACACACTTAGGGAAAAATCCTTTGCAGACACATTTTGAATTTGGATGTCGTGGAAATGTTATTTATAAAGTTTTGAACACATTTCAGAAAATATAAATCACATAAATACATTACACATTCAATGCATTATTTTCTGTAATTTTGAGGACAATGGTTTTAGTATGAAAACTCAATCTCTCATAAAATTATATTATTACATAAGATCATTAAATAAAGGATATTTTAAACAAAAATGCCATGCCTCTGAAAGATATGTAAATTTCTTTGCACTCAATACTTTGCAAAGTCTCTTTAATGAAGAGACTTTGCATGGAGGTGATCACCCTGTGGCACTGCTGAGTTGTACTGGAAGTCCAGGTTCCTAAATGTAGTCCCTTATTTGCAAAGCTGAGTCTGATGTTTGTCATATTCCTCTTGACTCTAAATTCTCCTCAAAGTTCGAAGTCGCACAAGTTTTTTGGCCAGCTAAGCACAGCAACCCCATGGTTATTGAACCACTTTTTGGTACCTTTGGCAGAACGGACAGAGGCAAAGTCCTGCTTGAGAATTAAATGAGCATCTCCAAAAAATGTTGTCAGCAGAAAGAAGCATGAAGTGATCTAGTATTTCCAGGCAGATGGCAAAATGTCGACTGGGGATTTTAGAAAACACAGCAGACAGAAAAAGTGGGGCACATTTCTTTGCTGATAACAAGCATTTTATTTAAAGTTTTTGTGGTACTGTTTACTTCTTTCTGTTTTACAATTATCCAGTTGGAAATTTATTTGCAAAAGTAAATTTTACTATCATCTGAAAAACATCACTGAGTTCAGTTTTGTTTTCTCCTAAACACAGGCAAGATGCTTGTTGTCCAGATGTAGGATTTGTCCAGAGGTGCCGACTATTGCTTCAGCCCCTTTTTGTGAATTTCCTGCAATTCTTGAATGGATTTGGCTTGACAAACTTTTCAAGGCTGTCCGTGGTGCTGGTTCACCTTTTTCTATCACACTTCTTTTCATTCAACTTTTTATGAATACACAACATGAACAACCAGCTTCTTTAGCAATGCCCTTTTATGTCTTACCCTCCTTATTAATGACTCCTCTGGACATTTGACAAATCAACAGTCGTCTCCCTGATCGTGTCGCCTGCTGACCCAGACTGAGACCATTTAGAGACTCAGGAAACCTTTGAAGGTGTTTTGAGTTAGTTGGATGATTAGGGTTTGTCACCATGAGTTGTCAATGTTATATTTTTTTGACAATATTCTAAATTTCTGGGATATGGAATTTTGTGTTTAATATGTAAGTCATAATCATCAAAATTAGAAGATCCTGCACTATATATTTAATGAATCTATATATGAGTTTGACTTTTTGAAATAAGTGCAAAATTGTAACTTTCATGATATAAGACATATTTTATACACACTTTGTGTGTGTGTGTGTGTGTGTGTGGTCAGTCTGAGTTGATGTGCTTCATTGCAGTGTGAAATTGGGCCCCTCTTTGACCATTGAGCTGATCTGTTACTGCAGCCCACTTCCTGTTTCATTTGCCCCATTTTATTTCTTTGCCATCTCCTATTTCTTTTTTAAGGTAAACCACTAACTACAACTATGTGAGGGACACATGCAGTTCAGTTCCGTGTAAAAATGAACAAATATTCAGGAGACAAATACAGGATTGCTCAGTCCTCAGCAGCAGACTGAACTTAACAGCCTTTACCCATTAAAATAATAGATATGTTGAAAGGGTTTCATTATTAATTAACCTTGAGAAGATCTTGTTTCATGTTTGGACACGCAAGTTTAATTTGCACACATCATTTATAGCAAGAGCTCTTTATTAACCTTGTAGGCATAAATTACCTTAATTCGTTTAAAATTCACATAAAAAAGAAATATGTATATCACCATATATTGGGACATACATCTATGTCATGATTATGGTCGATGAAAGCATAGAATGGGATATGTCTGAAAGGGAGCTATCCACATAAACATTATGACCGCTTTTCTGACACCGGTATATTTCCATCTTTCATCAAACGCGTTCCTTCAGGGTCTTATGTCTCAACATCAATCAAGAGAACATTAACTCAATTTTACAAGTTTGTCCCAATACATAACTAAGACTCTTTTCCCTTTTTTCCATTCAATTTTATGGCAGCTCGATGGCTGATGTACCCATTCTTATATACTGTCAGAGCTCAGACTACTGTCAGGATTTATAAAAAAGAAAAAAACATACACACACAGAAAACAGACTTTCATTATTTTGATATAGGTAAATAAATTTGGTTCAGATCAAAAGAAAAAGAATGGACTAACTTTTCCAACTGATAAAAGTTTTGTCTCATAGTTACAAGTAATGTCAAGGTTAATCACCAAATTATTATTCATTTCAAAGCCTTTGAATACATAAGAAAGCTAAAATAATATAATAAAATACAAGGAGTGCTGGCAGCTTATTCCCGTTTTTTAAGCTGAATCAAACTGGATAAAAATCATCTTTGTGTTAACCTTCATTGTTCCGAGAGGTTATTGTTTTAAGCTTAAGTTAGGAAGTTATCCTGTTGTCACTTTAGTGCTGTAGTTATTCCTGCTTTGGGTCAGTGTCATGGTAAAAGCTGTATTCCTTCTCTGGTTTAAGCCTGCTAGTACAAACGTAGATTTCATCCAGCAGCTTCCATCCACAGTGTCAGTGGTACATCTCATGTTTCACATTGAAATGCTGTTTTATTTTTTTAAATATGGAAAATAGCTTTTTTGACTGCTGGTTCTAAGCTCTATATAATCTCCATAGCTCAGGCAACCACTTGCTGCGCACACAATTCACTTGGGCACATTTTCATGTTTTATGCCTTGTATACCTTTCCATCTGTCACTAAGTTGTTCTGCTGAGAGTTCTTGGACCTCTTTGCTCAGAATTTGACCCAACACACAATGTAAACTCACTCACAATATGGTACTCAGAAAAACCTGAGGAAGTGGGGAAAAAAAAACAGACGTTTTTATCATTAAATCAGTGATAATCTGCTATTGGTGGTACAGGTTGGTTTTAGACTTTAAAAATGAAATGTAATATTCAATGAGTTGAAGACTTTATTACCAGAGGTAAAGTTCAACAGATAGAGGAAACAGTTTAACATTTTTTTCCTATCTTTCTAGAATTAAAATGCAAAGGGGCAAAATGTCAAAAGGAAGTCACTCCAATAGGTATTTGGTCAGCACCATTATTGTTCATTAAAGGATTTGTGGTGATAGAAACAACATTTTTCTATTGCTCTACATGAACATGCAACCATGAGTAATACTAATGCTGTGGTAAAAATTAATAAATGATTGGGAAATTCAAATGAAATGTCCAATTATAGTTCCTCTGGTTTTGTTTCTTTGAAATAATTCATGCTTAAGCAGCTTTTTTTCCTGCTTTGGCATTTGCTAGCATATATTTCAGTTCCACCAAAAGTGAGGGAGGATGTAGAAGGAATAGTTTGATTGTTTGATGTCAGTTGAATTAGTTTAGGTGGTTAGTACAATGCATGCTGTAAACAGTGAAAAGAGTTTGGAGAATTCATAAGTAATTGGAGTCATGGTTAAGACAATTGCTAAATGTATTGCTGGACTTCTCTCTCTCACACCGATAGTTCATCTGCTACAAACTCTGTCATTCCTTGTAGTATCATAGAAAAGTGTACTGCTCTGCTGGGAAACATTGAGTCCTGCAAATTATGTTGTTGCCTTTACACATACAATCTACTCAACTATTGCTACAGAACACATATGCTCCTGATGGAAACTGTATGGTCTGATGGCTGTGGTCTCTTTCCACAGGACAATGATCTCTGATCTCTGTCCTAAAGCAAAAATGATTCAGATTGGTTTGAAGAGGACAACAACATTTTTATGTTGTTGACTTGGCCTCCAAGCTCCTTTACTCTCAATCCAATGAAGCTTTGGGAGACACTGGAAACAAATCCACAATCTACAGGACTTAAGCAATCTATTGCTAACATTTGTTGCCATTATACTGCAGCACACCCTCAGTAGTATAATGGAGTCGATGCCTTGACAGGTACAGACTTTATTTTTTTAAAGCAAAAGGGTTATTAACACATTAGGTGGCCATAATGTTACATCTATTGAACATACATGGTTTGGAATGCACTTTAAATTAATTTTGTCAACACATGTAGTTATAAAAAAAATACAACATAAAAAAAATTAAATTGTCTTTGGAACACTAATCACCATCCCCTAACTTGAAAAAGTTGCTGATTCATAATTTTATGTTTCTTTAGAATCCTTGAATTTCTTTGATCATCATTACTCTGGACAAATCCCCAAACGAACTCACCTCAAGCTGCTGAGCTTTAGGGCTTTTAGGGTCACAGAGGGACGTGTTAATCCTGTGGTTGTGTTTGACACAGCGCTGAGTTGTGTTCTGGGGCATCGGGAACATCTGGCGAACTAAAGTCAGCCGGCCAATTGACTTCATGACTAATTCCTGTAACTCATAGTCTGAGATCTCCTGTAAGAGTGTAAACAGAGAAAAAAACACTGGTGAGAAGTGGAGACAAGATGAAAGTTCAGAAAAAAATGAATGAGGAGAAAACTTCTTCCATTAACTCCACATTCAAAAGTTATCCAATAAAAATGTGTAATGAAGCTGAAAATATACATGTCAGAAAGGCAGAAAGAAATTACATTTGTGTGTGTGTGTGTGTGTTCGTGTGTGTAAGCTCATGCAATTGTTATGACCACCCATGTTTGCATGTCCTCGGTGTGTCCTTGCAAAACCTTAAGGGAGTACTCATTGCTAATTTTAGCCCTAGGACACCATGTCTCCCAGCTGCTCTCCATTCATGGATTTCCATCCATCCTCTGTGCAAGGGGGTCATATGATGACAAGATGAGAACTGACATTTATCGTCCCTGGTGGAGGTAACATCGCCATCAACCCAAGCAGCCTTTGCTTTCTTTGTATACATGTTCAGTGATTCTCTATCGCTGTGTCTGTTTAGACATCTTGTGTGAGCTTGCTGATTCGTGTAAATCTGTGTGCATGTGTTTTTTTATGGGGTTGTTTTGAAACCGCCCGATCATGCAAAACATCTTTGATATCTTTTCATTTTCACATGGCAGCACAGTTGACAGGATGGATAGTACTTTGGATAATAGAGCGTGTATATACATAAATAATTTATCACACAACCTTTATATTTGAAGCTATAATATTAAAGGTATCACACCTCATTGACTAATCTTGGTGAATTTTAATTGAAAGCAATTAACGTTCATTAAGACTTGAGAGTCACTGTAGTATGATCAATGATGATGATACAATTCTTGTTGCAGGCAATATTGGAATACCCAGTGTGATAACTAAGCCCTTCCCCTTTATGCAAAAATATTTTCTTTTAAAAACCAACTGCTACAGATGAATTATGTGCAGTAGTTTGTCTTTGCAATTATTTGGTGTTTTTACACTCCTTTATCTGTCAAATTTTGTTTACTTTTTTTCACACTAGATGTGAAACGTGACATAGATAAAAAAAAAGCTTGAAAAAGTAACAAAGGGGTAATTCTGCCTTAAGGAATTGAATTCTTCAGTAAGGAATTTATTTGTTGCCTCGTTGGGTTAATACTTGGCAAAACTCCAAGAGCCGTCTTCATCAAAGTTCTGAAAGGGATTTAGTAACAAAGCCATCAAAAAAAGAAAAAAATATATTTAGAGTTGAGAGAAATGCTTAACCCTGCTAAGCACAGCAGAATTGTGGGCCAAAACAAAATTAAGATTCACTGCAGGCAGTCAAGGGCATACAAAGAAAAATCGGCTAACAAAAATGATCCAGACGGCTTCACTCAGAGGATCTAAACTCAAACAAATATAGATGCAGGAGTGCACAGGAATACTAAAGATCAGTCGGTATAAACAAAAACTTACCAGGAAACTATAATTTTGAGTTGTGTCCTCTGAGCATGCATCTTCCACTGTCATGTTCTATTTACCTCTTTGTCTGCATGCCCTGTGGACAAACTGAACCGTCACCACCTAGTATGACTTTCAGTCTCCTCAAAGTTGTTAGTCCTTTAACAGCTAATGTAAAATGAATGTGACACAGATACATACTGAATAGCAGATACTTGTGCGTAAAGGACACAACCACACTTGAGTCATGATAAAGGATTTGTGCTCAGTCAGCATTTAGCTCATACTCAGATGAGTCTCAAATAGCTTTACCTTGTCCTATTGGGTCTATAAAATCAATAAAATAATATCAAATGAAAATCATAAAAGACAATAACTTTGTTTAATATTCTTAAATTGTTTTACATCAAGGTATCCATCTATTACCTTACGCTTCAATCATCTTATACTTATCTGAGATTTTTGCTCAGATTTTTCTTTGAAACAGCATACCGGGACAACACTTGCAATACTTCGATTGCTCTTGAACAAGACACCTAGACACTTGAACTTCTCAGTTTAAGTCAAATGTTGACCCCTGACACTTCAAGTAAACAATAAATTTTTTGAAAGACAAACAAATCGTCTAACATACTCCAAAATAAGGTAAGTGGTGCAGATGGCTATGGTTGATTTCTTGACAATTCCTGTTCTTGGTCTATTGTTGGGAATATTAACTGCATCCCTGTTGGCAGCCGCATTTTTCATGGCCAATTATTGAGCAGCACAGTGTTTTATGTGGACAGTTTACAAAACTGCATTACAGCATATCTAGGGCTCTGGGTGTAAAAAAATTGCACTTGTTGAAAACTAGCTGTACATGTTTTAGATGATAGAAGATCAGAACTTCATAGCCGCTGGCTACGCTGAGGTCATCCTGTAGAACCTGTGTTTCGGTTAAAATATATTTCACTGTAAGAAGAGACTGCAGCATCCTGCACATCCTTGATGCGTGAGTTGTAGTAAAACTGATGAAATGCAAAGTGCTATTTCACAGCACTGTAAAGGTGCACAAAATTTCCAAGCAGATATAACAACTTTGATTTTTATAACATAAATGTGTCAAGGGGTTAGGACTCAAAATTCGCTGACTCCTGTTCTGAATAATTTCAATTTGAATAAGGGTTTAAAAAAAATAAGGTTTGGACATCTTTTAAATTCTTTGTTCATGTTCTATTGACATATCGTTATTTGTCCTAAGTTCCAATAATCCACTCAGTCATTTACTAGGAATCAACATCTATTTCCTCCTGCTTAGAACAAATAATGCTGTGTCTGATTCTGCATCAATACCACTAATTTGATTTGAAGTCGGACAGAGGCCAAATAAGACGTCACTGTACGCAAAGAATTTTGTGGTATTCTCTCAATACTGAAATTCTTGGTAAGCTGTGACATTCATGATACACAGCAGCTCAAACATAAAGTAAAACATTAGCTATTTTTTACATCAACTGGAAGCTTAACGCTGCAAGCATTCTCAGAAACATCCAAAAATGACCTCAATCTCCCAGAAGCCATTAAATTCTAGTCTTCAGTGCAGCATTCGAAGTTGAGAGTCAAAAGCAAAATTCTCACTTCATCTTGGCACCATTTCCTGATTCTTCTACTTTCTCCAATGCTCTGTATCCTTTCAGCCAATCCCTCTGTCTGAGAGACACTAAACCCTTATTATTCGACTCAAGCGAGAAAAAGACTGTTTCTGCTTATACCTCTGCCACCCACACAATTTGTCACCTTGTTTTTGTCAGAACACACATGTTCTAAAATGTTTTATTTTTCTTGGAGAGGGAATCAGATATTCATAAAGCCAGATGATGACGAAGGCAAAATATTAATGGAGTGCTGAGGAAATGAAAGACAAAGGAAGCAGAGCAGCAACAGTTGAGATGCATCTTTCATGCATCTTGGTAAACTATCAGAAAATAAAAATAAGCCCATCATGGCTGGAACAGGGCTGAGGACACAATGTCTACATCTCTTAATGCAGTCGCTTGCTATGAGTGCTTCATCTGAACAAACCATTAAGATACCTAGAATACTACATTCTAATGCTCATTGTTTGCATCATTGTGCAATTTTTAGTACCATACAATTTTCTTATTTCTTTATTATATGCACAACATAAAAATCCATGTAATTTCAGAGAGGCTTTTAGAGTACATTAGTTTGTCGAAAGATAACCTACCAAATAACATCTTCATTTATGAGTTTACGTTGCTTGTTTTCACCTAAGAGGTGTAATGGAAGCAAAATTACTTAAAAAAAAATATATATAAAAATGTTTGCACAATAACAACAAAGATGACAATTGGATGAAGGACAGCTCAATTTGATGATAAGATTTAGAATGAGTATGATCAAAAATTAAATTATCTTCCAAACTTAAGCGAATGACAGCAAGCAAGAGGAGCCGTAAGCATCTCTTATCATTTCTTGTCTTCCTAACTTCAAATCCTCTGATCCTCAGAGGAGAGAATGTGATGGGTGACGGAAGGATGATCAATTATAAGCTGTGAACTTCCCTTCAGTGGTGCTGCCTGACTGTTGGCTGTAGATAAAGCTGAGTTATGACAACCATAGAGTATCCTCTCATGCATAATAATCTACAGGGATTGAAAGCACTTCTGCACATTAAAATATCCATTCTCCAAAGAAACAGTATTACACTATACATTAGAATGTATTTTAACTCCTCTGCTCTCATCAACAGATGCTCCAATGCTCCAATGGCATAGCAAACATGTTTTAACATGTTCACTAATTTTCTCCTATAGTGAAACTTCATGCTGTCATGATTCTTTATCTAGTAGCTATAACATCTTATTTACATGTAAACTAAAATACATAAAACTATATTTTTTCTGGCCTTGCAAATTGATTAACGGTAAGGTTAATCAATTTGCCTTACCAACTGAAGTCCTTCAGTCCTTCAGATAGAAGGACTGAAGGACTGTGTAATAAATTCTAAGAATTAGTCTTAAGTATGAATGTTAAGAAATGTATATCCTAGGGGTTGATGAGTGTAGCTAATCTTTTAGAAATCCTCCTTGTTTTTATATTGAGAGCGTACAACTTTTAGTAAGACTAACTACAATTAATGACTTTACAAAGTTAGATTTCAGATAAATGGAAATATTATTTTGAAATTTCCAAAATTCTTGATTATTTCCATATCTTATTTATTCACCGTCATAAAGTGTTGCTGAACAACAAATGCACAAAGTTTCACGTTTCCTAGAAAGAGGAATAGACATAGATACTTGTATTATTCTATTCTCTTTACAAAAAGAAAATAAAATGTCTTATCAATCTTAATAAAAGTGTAGTTTTATGTTACAAACAGAGATCTGGTCATTTCGTTGAGAGGATATCGAGCAGAGGCCACCAATAGAGGCTGTTCGCTGCACTTAAATAATGACAAATAAAAAAGTTGATTTATAAACTGAATATATGAAGATTTCTCAAACATATTAGTAACTATTTTTTTAGGTTTGGAAGATTAAATCTAGAAATGTAGGTAGTGTTTGTTGTGGAATTCTGCTGTCAGATTCATTTTGGAATTCAAAGCACAAATTATGTTTCTGCATAGAAAGTCAACTTCTTTATTAGCTGATTGACCTTGTAATCCAACAAAGGATGAGAACAAAGACATTATCTCTTCAAATGCAGAAATTCTATTTCCTGTTTTGAGTGAGCTATAAAACCTTATTCATATTAATATGACATTTAAGAAGCGGGTAGGAGACAATTAAGAGCCAAATATTCAATAAAAGAAGCCAGTCACTGATACAAGTGATTGTTTCACCAATACTTTGTTCGGATGTTTGCTATATTCCTTAAAATGCAGAGCCCAGGGATCCTCTTTTCTTCCCATCTCTCTCCCCTCTGCATGTATTAGCATTTCAAAAAACACAAAAATATTCTTAAAGGCTTCTCTGAAGTATTTAGGAGCAAATGGTGACAATATAGTTGCAGCCTTTCATCTGTCATAAATATGAAAAAGAAAAAAAAATCTAAACCTTCATATAACACGGCTGACATTCGCATGGTTGACTGCGGTTGTTCCTGCAGCATTAATGAATGTGATACATACAAACATTTGTTTCAAACAGAAATACTTGGCATAACTGCGAAAGTAATAGGTCCACTGAGCCTTGTGGCATTTCAGAGAATCATGACAGGCTTTGACTTGAAAAAGGAACACAGAGGAAGAAACTGAGACAGAACGAAGGATACGAGTAGTGTTTCATGTTTTGTACCAACTCAGGCTTCTACCATTTGTGGATGGACCACCTGTTATATCCTGTCATTTCACTGTAGGGCCCACGGCTTTAAAGAAATAGTCCATTCCCAAGGAAAGCAATTAGAGATCTAAAAAGATGAAATATGTATTTTCTTTCATTGAAATGGCACTACTTCTGAGGTAAAATCAGACTGTTTTTATTTATTATAAAAAAATGTAAGAAATTTTAAAGTAATTTTAAATTAATAAGGGTTTACAGCCAGCAGTAAAGAATAATTGTTTCTGTCATGACAAAATTCCTTCTGATGAATGAATATAAATGTGAATCAGAAAGGCATTGTAGACTCTGAAGCATGATAAAGTTTAACATTAAGTATTTAGAATTGATAAGAAATCCAGATAAATTTGAAATGTAAGTCTACTTTACTTGTGAAAGAGAAAGTGAAAGTAACAGTTTCACAATGATGTGAAACATTTAAAGTTTCACATCATTAAAAAAAAACCTTAATGTTCTGTTTTAGTCACTAAACAGGAGTGCAGAAAATATAGTCGTTAAACGATAAATGGTATTCCTAAAATATTATAATTTAAACTTTTTCAGCAGCAAACAGCTCAGTGTTTATTGTCTTTTATTTACAGCCATTAAGGAGCTTCTTGCTGCCGCTTGTCAGCTGGTAGCTTCTGCCACTGTTTCACTTCTTTGTGCTTAAGCTCTTTAAAGTTTGTAGGAGTCCTTTTGTGCTTTTGGCAGCACTCTCCAAAGGTTTTCTGTGATTTAGGTCAGGGCTTATGCTGGACAGTTTAAACTGTTCCTCTTTTCCTTTCTCAGTATTATTTTGTGGTGTTGGACTCAGGTTGCTGTGAAGCTGGCAAACCAATACATAGTGCCAAATTTTCATTCACGTTGTGATACATTTTGTTTTAAAATGCATCGCTATTTTTTAAAATGTTATCACCCTTAATCAAAATGATGCAATGAAGAAAACTTTGATTTACAGTGTTAAAAGATCACCCAAGAACGAATGTGGCTTATCTCTGTAAGTTAAAGTCAAATTTAATCTAACCCCTCAAAGCCTATTCCCTCAAAAGTGGTTCTTTTTAAAGTCTTTGCCTTATTGGGTTCAGTAGGTTGCATACTTTATGAGATGGGGTCTAAAGTCACTTCAGAAAGCTTCAGGTCACTCTGAAGAATATTAGTTATTAACCACAGTTTTTCCCCCTTGGGTCTTAACCTTCAGAATTCTGTCCTTAAATGTATCTTAAGCCGCAGCTTTAAAACTACAGCATTACATGCTGTAATAATATTTCTTGATTAGCTATGTGTACAGAAAAAATGGTTTGTGGAAAATGCTCATCAAAATGTACCAAAATTTAGGTCAAACTTGTCTTTCCTTTTTGAGGAGCATTGTGAAATGTTTACACAATTAACTTACTAAAATTAATTTCTTGATTTTACTTAATGTCAGTTGGCACCACAGACTATAACATATTAATTGAGAGACAGAAAAAGTGAATTAAGATCTATGGCACTTTGGTAAATTGATTAAGAGTTCATTTGGCAAATTGCAGGGTTTCTCACAGTGTATTATAAGCCTGACGGGCCACCAGGCTTTACTTGTCCCCCCACCAGGCCAAGCATTGCTTATTTATTTAAGTTTTTTTCATGTTTGCATTGTTAAAGGCTTTATAGCTGGTGTTCAGATATTAAACTTCCATAACACATAATTATCAAGTGATAGTTTCAAATTTCCTGTCAACTTTAAACATTTTTTAACTCAAAAACATGGCGGGCTGCAGGATGAATGACTGCCGAGAGCCCCAACCACCGGGCTTACCACGTTTTCTGAGGGAAACCTTGGACTGATACAACTTTGTGCCATCTTGGAAATCATAAATCTGTGGAAACATATATTACATGTGGCTTTCCTTAAGGTTCCATTGTCATGCTGATTTTATTTAAAACATTATGGTGTATTATAAGATTACTCCCCATTCATATCCTTTTATTCCTGTTTTTTTTCTCTCATCCTTTTCTGGCCCTAAACTCTCCTGGGTTGTTTGTTGATGAAAGGCTCATTGTTAGTCTCATCTCAACAAAATACATAGTCCAAGTTAATCCCCAGTACAGTGGAGCAAGGTCTGCATGTTTACATTTTTAACGGCAGGACAGAAATGACCTTTTCCTGGCATCTCTCCCAATCAGCAGGTGGAATATTCAAAGTGTTTAAGTGATGCTCATGAAACTTGGTGAGCTGAAAAATACACTTTTTTGTAGTTCTCCTTTATTGTTATCTCCTGTACCCCCTGCTGAGTGTGTGTGTGTGTGTGGGTGTGGGTGTGTGTGTGTGTGTGTGATGGGGAGATAAATATGGATTGATGACCAGCCTAGTGGCCAGGGGCAAAACATGTCATGTCGTGTTTAAAGAAACACAATGCCAAAGATTATTAATTGGAACAAGATTGCTTTGTAGCTTGGAAAACCATGGAATTTGATGTTATTTTCCAGGTCTGGGAAAGTATGAAAAAGGCCAATAGCAGCAGAGAAAAAGACATTTGTATGTTCTCTTGCCTGTGTCCTGCCTTCCTTCCTTCATTTATTCCGTGTATACCTTACACTGTCCTCCCTTCAATAAAGTATCACTTGTATGCCCTTGTGCACTTTCTTATTTTAGTTACTTTTTATTGTATGTGTTGCTCATAATTCATCTTCCTTCTAACATTAACTTTTTTTGTAAAGTGCTTTGATTTTGCTTGAGTATGAATGGTGAAATGTGGATAAAAAACATCTTCTGTCTATTTTAATATCTAAAACCAGAAAGACAATTAATGACTATTTCAATTATAACTGAAACAATGAGGAGAACCAAATGCACAAGTAATACTGTTACATTCTTTCAATGCCCCTCACCTCATTAATCAGGATCCAATGACAATCAAAGGCAACCAGGTTGGTCTCCACCACCTGCAAAAGAAAACAATCATCACATACAGCACTGTAGGAAAGACATCAAAGTAGAAGATTTGAACACCACAAAATTTGGGTTTTTATATGATTTTGGGGGGGGGGTTATGATTGACTGCATCTTAAGGCTCTCAGAGATATGATGTTTTCCTGGCCTAAATATCTGGGGAAAAAAGGTATCAAAGTTGCTCAAGGTATCAATCAAAGCAGCAAAGCTTTTTCAAAAACATGCAGATATCCAAAAGCCTGCTTATGTGTCTGCTAGTAGCAAATCCAAAACACACATGCCTGCATTTTAAAACCAAGATCTTCAGAGTTTACAAATATTTAACAAACTTCAATGTATGTACTCATTATTCTCTCTCTCTTCCAGCAGCAGCCTGTGAAATACATTTTGTGGAACAAACAATGTCACGAAACCACATGCTTCTCCAATAAGAAAACTGTTTACATGAATTCTTAATTGTCCGACTTAAATATTTACACACGTCAACTCGTAGTCAACATGTAAGCAATTGCTTAACAGAAATAGCATGGACATTCTGCATTTTTACTACATAAATGGACTAAGCTACTTAGAGACTTTCCTGTACTTTTGAAAGTAATTAAAATCTGCTATTGAAGAACCTCGTTCAAGAAACCTGCAGTGTTGAGCAGTAAACATCACACTCACTAATTTTCCAACTATATGACTGTGTTTTCACCGCCCATCTGTCCTACCCATCCAGCACAATCTATGCTCACTTATCCTGCCTCACCTCGACTCTCGTTTAACTGTCTGAACGCTCAGGGGGTTCTTCTCCATTTGCAACCTGCTTAAGCAACCCTACCACCACCCCTACCACACACTCGTATATCATTACCTATAATTGCTTGGGGTGACTATAGAACAGTGTGCCATAAAACACTGTTTCGACATAAACAAAAGCAACTGCTAAAGCGGTGGCAGAACATGGTTAACAGTGAATTAATCCTTCACTCTATCTTCATAAAACTTTTTCACTACAACATTGTGGGTTACCATAAAACACTTGATTTACTGACAACATGGTTGCAACAGTGACAACAATTCTCTCAGGATAGACAATGACAGAGATGCAGAAATGTCTTTGTGTCTCATCTGTTAAGAATGCTGTTGGCATAATATGTTAACCGACTCTGTGGGTAGCATAAATGAAAAACTAACAAAATGTCACGTGTGTTTACTCTCTCTTTCTGCTACCAATCATAATCTATTGGCATAAAACAGTGATCCCCAAAGTCGGCCAAATGCAGGTTTAACCCATTTTTTCTGCCCCTGGCAATGTTTACATCAGCTAGACAGATAGATTCACTCCCTGGCCACTTTATTAAGCACCCTTGTGCAACTGCTTGGTAATAAAATCAATGAATAACTTGGTAACAAATCAATTAATTTAAAAACGAAAAATCATTGCGATCATTCATGGCTTCCATTGAAGGAATGAAGATTGACAATGCCATGACTATTAGTGTCTGACAGAATTGTCTATTTCATAAACTACACGCTTAGTGGGATTTCCACACACATACATGGACACACATCTCCTTGTTTATGATTTTGGGAAGTGGTACAAAAATAGAAAGTATACAGTGAGAATCAGATGTGTGAATGATGGTACATATTGAGATCAGAAGTAAAGGGAGACTATTTGAAGTAATAGAAATGCTATAGTAAGCAAAATAAGTCATTCTTTTAACTAAGGTATGAAAAATACCATCTTTGAACAGACCATATGCTGAACTTCCAAGCAGATGGACAATAACAACAAAAGATTAGACTGAAGAATACTTCAGTGTAATCTGCTGTCAGCTAAAAACTAGTAATGCTCCATTTAATCCCAGTTTACCAAAATATTACAATAACTGAATTAGAAGATGTTTCCTGGTTTGATGAATCTCAATCTTAGCACCGTGTTACAAAAGTCAAATCATCTTAAACTCGTCTGAACATGATAACGAGTTCTCTGTGGTCCATTGCTCTCTCTCAGTCACTAGATCTCAATACTGATGGATAGCGATATTTACATTATGGATGTGTAGCTGACAAAACATCCTCTACTTAATGATGTTATCATGTTAATGTGGCCCAAAATCTTTCAGTAAGGTTTGCAAATCCTCCTCGAATCAATGTTACATATAATTCCAACAGATTTAACAGCAAAAGGGAGTTCAACGCAGTACGAGCAACGGGTACTGAATAAAGTGGCCAGTGACTACATGCAACAGACATCAATGATGAAACAAGCTGTGGGAAATTGAGTTGATTTCCAAGAATCACATTCAATTTTTAAAAATGACAGGACATTGGATAAAAAATATCAGTGATAAATCCACACAATTCCGCTAACTCTGTTTTAGCCTGAATGAAAAATGAAAGTAAAAACATTATGGAGCAAATGGTAGCAATAATGTCATCTTTAAAGGACCAAAGAAATACAAACGCTCATAACATGGCTAGTTCTGAGCGTTTATAAATGCTTTAGTTATTTCAGAGTGAGATTAAAATGTAATGCACAAACTGGCAAAATATGGTGTTACTAAACTAAAAAGCACAATAAAGAACCCTGTTAGCAAAGCAAATGTGTTAATTTACTAATACGTTTGCATATGAATGGAGGGTGAAATTAGTTCATGTCAATAAGTTGTAGTTTCAGCATCATTGAATGTTTAGAAGCCCAGCAATATTTTTTTCTTTAAAGAAACAAGTTAGAGCAATAATGTCTTCATTGTAGTGATATGTCAGTGGCACTTATTATTGTGAATACATTATCTCTTCTAAATTTGATGCAACAGATCTGAAGCACAACAGAACATTACATGAATGAAACATTCGCCCCAATAATCCTTAAATGTTATCTTCACCGATGACTTGTCAGGCAAAATGGGTGAAATAATGTAAATGCCATCATGCTTCTGTTCCTTGTTTGTATAGAACCACTGCTTGGAGTAAATTATTCTAATTTTTCTATTATATGCAACTACTGCCATTCATCTGAACAGATGTTTTTAGCTAATTAGTGAAAAGATTTGTGGCAGTAGATATGTTTCTCCAGAGGTTCAAGCTACTCAATACACTATTTCTACTTCACCCCTGCATTTCCTCACATATATACACAGAGCTTCACAACTCAATGGCAATACAGCAGATAGGCAAGAGAGACCTGGCCAGGCATCACCTCAGGTCAAAAAAGAAACTCTTCTGACATCTCTGACCAGCACTGCAGAAGTGTTCTTTTTTTCTGCAAATCTTATTCTCTAAAGTTAGAAGATACAATAAAAATAAACTTTGCGCTATAGGACAGATCCAATCACCCAGTGTCAATAAAAGTAAGCCTTTACTCAAAGTCTTAAGAAGCCACATTGAACTCTGACCACTTGCAATGGCACCAACACCAGTCTTGTATGTGTTCTACTGAGAGACCATGAGAAATACCACTTTGATCCTGCAATGACCTTCATCCACCCGTCACTCCAGGAAGAGTGCAACAAAGACAATAGTTGTTTCTTCCAATCCACTACTGTTAGCTTGTAGTATAGTATAAATGTTTGATGCTCTCACAAGTCTATGTTACACCAACTAGTCCAAATATTTGACTAGACTTTTTTAGTTCCCTGGAATTACTTTTTCATGTTTTGCAATATTTACAAGCGACACAATTCAATGTAAAAGAAAACCCGATTCCTCCAAAACATGGAAAGTAAGGGACTAGGTGGAGAATGTCAAAAAGATAGAAATATATGACCAGTATGGAAGCATTATGCTAAAGAGAAGTTGTTCAGATAAGCAGACAATCTACCTGGTGCTCCCCTGTAGATGACAGAGCATCTCAAACTATCTTCAAGATTGAGTTAAGACATCCGAAAGAAGGTCTATTTTGACCACTTGCATCTATGTTTGCATCTTTTGGTCATGATCCATATGTCATGACCGTAGGTGGGTGTTAGAACAGTAAACTAGTTGAAAACTGAACACCCCATGGATAAAATGGGTAGAATTTCTAAGGTTTCTTCTTCAAAACCTCAAAAGTTAATCAAATATTTTTTTTCCATGTACAATCAACATAAACTTTAACAGACCAACCACCATAGACAAAAGAATAGCTGATTTATTGTAGGCTATTTTTCATATATGGATATTAATCAACAGTTTAATAAAGAGACAGAATAAAAGAAATGTGATATCAAATTTAAACAGAAAAGTAGAAAGTATTGTTCAAATAATGTTTGTAAACTTAAGAACATAAAGTGGGTGTTAACATTAAATGACTTTCTCTGCTTTAAAAACTATTAAAAATGAGTTGTGTAATGTAATTTCATGCTCTATTTGTGACCAAATCATGCAAACAGTCTGCAACCCACCCTCTAAACCATGCACATTCAATCACTGTACATAAACATGCAAGCAGAAACGGTAAGAACACAAAGGTTTACAAAGAAAACGTCAATATGCGTGTGCACATATTAATTTTTAAAGCTGTAGCCCCTAAAGTCCAGCTGTTGCATTATTTAGTCAGGATTTAGACATTTTTTTCATCACGACACACAACATAAAATACTGTGCATCTACATGGCTTAACAAAAACTGCTTTCTGATCACTATAATTAATGTTTCTGTGTCTGCCTGTAAGGGTGCAAGCGCACAGCGTCTGTGTCTCATCGTGGGGGTGTGTAATTACTGTTATCATCACAAATCCTCCATTCCACCTGAATAAAGAAAGTTGAAAGACAAAAATACATCCAAGAACTGGGAGGAATGTGGGCCGGTTACAAAGAGAGAGCAAACGACAACTTGAGAAGAAGTGCTAATTTACACTTTTTACACTACATATTTTGTACATACAAAGTACTCAGCACTTTGATATTTGTGACATTCTTCTGTTCGTGGTTGCATGGTTTTCAAATACATATACAAGTATGAGCATTGAACTGTGTAGTAACTATGTAGTTCATAGGGGGGGTCAGGTGCCTGTCTCCTGCGGTCCCTGGACAATAGCCAGGCTACACCCTAGACAAGTAGTCAGTTTATCGCAGGGCAACACAGAGACACACAAGACAAACAACCATGCTTGCACATGCACACACATATATATCTAGGGGCAAATCGAAGCAATCAGTTGATCTAATGAATCAACAGTTGGACTGCAGAGAAACCATATCTGCAAAGAGAGAACATACAAACTCCATGCTGAAAAACCCCAGGCCAAGATTTTAACCAAATTTCTACCCAAAATAAAGAAAAATCCACTGTGACCAACTGCAATGGTACAAAACAGCATTTAAAATATTGTATGAGTAAATCCAGATCATTAAAATAACAAATCAAATTATATTTACAACTGCTTAAAAAGTACTTTTGTGATCAAGTTGATTTAATTGGACATTATTAACTTGCTGCTATCTGCCTGCAATGGGGCACTAACGTTGTGGTTAAGAGACACACCCTATATGCATTGTAAGCTCTACATATGGCACTTCTTGGCTCCATGGCTAAATTATAAACCATAAAGTGACATAGTTGCTCAGATCACATTAACCATGCATTTATTCCTTTTTCAACTTTAATTCATAATTCTTTATGTAAATTTAAAAATTGAAAGGAAGTTGCATGCTCCTGCCTCTCTACTTTAGTTTTCAGACCACGTGTTTCAAATTCTAATTTGTATTTTCAGTCATCTTGTAGTTTGTGCAAACAAATGAAATTAAATATAACTTTCTCTGTTTTGTTAGATGTTTGGATTATGGACATGAACAAACAACAAGTTCATACCAAGAAATCTAACTGATTCAAGAAATGTAAGGGTGACAGTAAAATATGCTGCATTGTAATGAAAATGAATATATTCTAAACATATACTACACCATAAAACGTAATAAATAGACATCGAATTTTGGCATAATATTGTCATTAAACCTAAACTATAAAACTGAAGTTTTATAGTTTAATTTATGAATTAAACTCAAACAATAAAGACAAAGGACATATTTTTGTGGGCAATCCATCTGCTTGACATTAACTGGAGGAGGGATATTAAACTTACCTCATCTTTATCTGCTTTGATTTGTTTAATTATTTTTTGCCAAAACACAGTGACGTGCAACTTTCTTTATACTGAATGTTACTGAAACTGCTGAATGAGAGGATCTTTCAGAGTCTTCACTGTAAATGAAGAAGGAAAGCAGCTAAGCACCACCATATATGCAGCATGCTTGTATCAACAAGAGGAGGAAATACTGACAAATGCTTTCTGATTGTCAGAAAGAGTGCAGAGGACTGGATAATGTGCCTGGCAGGGGTACACAGTTGCTCCGCCTGCAATTTTCCTTTATAAGAAGAGACTTTCTATTTGGTGGAGTAGATCAAGTCTTTTCAAGTCTAAGAGATCAACTCCAAGTGAAGCCATACGCCATTGTTGTGACAGTTCAACTCAAGTTCAAAATCTTTTATGAAATCATCTTATCCATTCTAGAACCATTGAAATTTGTGACACGAGTTTGCCTACGTCTTATGACACGTCTGGTAATTGTACTTAATGGTGGACAAGGCTTGTGAAGGTCCAAACTCTCTTTCTAAAAATGTGTCTTATTTTCTTTAGATTTTTGCATTCTTGCAATCAAACTCTCTAAAATGTCTAATGTTAGAGACAGAAATGTTTAAAAATCTTTTACAAACAAATTAAACAAACATAAGACCAACCTGAGGTCAATTAATTAATTAACTTGAGCTCAAGTTGCATCTTTGAAATAAGAATTTCTATCCAATATAACATCGGCTTTCCTTCTCTTAACTAGGTACAACTTCATAGCTTGCCAGCAAGAATGTTCAAAATCTATTACATAAAAATCTTTACACTCAAAATCTTTTATATTTTTTTTCCCCTTTCTGGTTTTACATTATTGTGTATTTTTACACGTGAATGTGAGGTGTACTATGCTCATTGTGACGGTATAACATAGAACAAGGTAAACATACAAATTGCATCCAAGTTCTTTAGCAGATGTTTAGAAACTTACACTGTATGTACCCTAGTAGTAGTTTTACTGGTGCAAACTTCTATGCAAAATGTGTCAGTTTGTCAGATGAAAGCCCTGGCATTACTTTCATCACAGAGGAGGAGGAGGAAGAGACAAGCAGCAGGTAAAGGGTGTGAGTTTATGACATCCTTGGAGCGAGAGGAGTTTCGAGTACATTTAGATGGCTAACCATTGATTGCTTTCGAATCTGCCTCAGACTCATTAGGGAACCATTTAGTTGTCTGTTGACACGTTGAATAGCATTTCAAGAAGAGATTTGTAAAAAAAAAACAAAGTTGAGAACATAGAAGTGAAAAAAACAAACTTTAGTGGAGTGCACAAAGATTGACTGCACACACTTGGGTTTCATGTAGAGGTGGGGCTACGTTATTGCTTTGAAGGTTACAAATGACTTCAAAGTCTTTTCACCAAAGTTTTGTGTCAAGTTCCATGTCTATGCATCCAATTTCTAAGCTGAAATCCAATCAAAACAAACACTGAGTCAAGTACTATGTACTAAACTTTGAATTAAATATTAAACGAGTCATTTGATAAACCATGTTATTTGTTCACAAAGGAAGCATGCATAGCTTTTTGATTAACTAGTTCTATAGTTCCAAGTTTGATTTATGGTGCAATTTCAGGACACATAACAGCTTGTTTTATTGACTAAATGACAAACTTTTTAAGGGGAAGTTTACATAAAATAATTCATGTGCTATTTTATCACATGAATTAAACAAATGTGAAGAGCTATGGCTTTCAATTAAATTATTTTAAATGGATTTTCCAAGCCAAGTTGCCAGAAAAATATAAGCAAACTAATCCATCACGAGAAACAGTATCTGCATTCCTGTACAAATGCTGGTCTCCTCCAACAACAACAGTACAAATGTTTTTTTCTTATTAAAATTAGAGCATTACCAGATGCTATCAAATTATACATACAGCAGTAAATGTAACCTACCTGATCAAGCTTACTTTCTACTGGTAACTCAGAAAAAGTTACAACTTTATTGTCTGCCAGATGTGTAATAGTCTGACTCCACATACTGTGTTTAAGCATAGGGTAACAGCACTGAGAAAGGAATCACACTGAATAATTGGATGAAATCATTCAGTTTCAATGAGGGGCTTACTGGCAACGTCACTCCTGCAATGGTGGGTACAAAGGTTTAAAGTATAAGTGAGAGCGTACAACACTTTGTGTTACTTCAGTCTGACTGAAGATGAAGTTCCATGACTTGACTCCACACTTGTGATTTACGGCAAAGAGTCTCCTCTAGCCTGAGATAACCCTAACTGCTACATTTCAGCAACCTTCTTCTGCTCCTGCCATGCTCTGGCCTTATTTATGCTTGATTGTATCTGTATTTGTGAGCACACTAGCACTGGATGATATAAATTATTTTCTCTACGGTTTAATCTAACTCTATACTCCTCTCAAGAGGAACTGTGTTCATATAATTTATGAGTGCAAAAAGATGGACAAGCACACTCATCTTTAAACAGACATCCTCGTCCACACTGGCTGCCATAACTGCTAACCTGAAGCCTTTTGTTTGCTTTTCTATTACCATGTCAAGTAAATGAATAGACACACTATAGATTTATATCATATTTTAGCTCTAAAATGCTTGAACAATAATGTTTTAGCAAATCCCTCGCAATTAACCAGTGCAATGAATGGACTGATGGAGTCTGGAACTGGAGAAACATTGTGGAGAAATGGAGTTCAATGTAATCAAATTGAATGCACTGGACCATACCATGAGTCACATGGGTATCAAAGGTCTGTGTAATTCTTTCCAACAGCTAATGACTGTACATAACTACCAATGCAACGTTTAATTAGTTTGATGCAGTCATGCTCACACACCAATGATTTATAAAGTCTGATAAGGTTGTGCTTTTATTCCAACAGTTAAAGAGTTAGAGGGGAAAAAAGGGTGTGAAGTACAAAGAGCTATAGATTTAGTATTCTTATTATTGCTTCAAAAAATTTTCAAGAATATTGTTACTCTGCAAAACTTTTGCTCAGATCAGATCTTTCACCTCCATCCTTCTACAAACAAAAACACCAACAGTGAGCTGTCACGGTAAACAAATACCACAAAAATCTTGTCATGACAAGGTCTTGCCCTGCTCACTAACCAATCCAGCAAAACATCAGTATTATTGATCAATCACATTCTTTCTGATGAAAATCTAAGGAAAAGGGGCAATAGACATTATTTTTTTACTTTTTTATCTTACTCAGCAGACATTTTATATGAGCTGGCCTCTACTTTTTTTATTCTATCTGAAAAAATCTTTGACAACAGTGGTCCTTCATTTCATATGCTGATATGGCAAAGGGTAAGAGCACCAACATGCTATACATTCATCATACTGAAAATGGGGGAGTTGCGTGTGCTGGCAGGAGCATACTAGACCCAAGCACACATTGGCCTTTCAGTTTATTGATCCGTCCACAGCTCCAGGCACTACGAAATCCACAGAGACCATGTATAACCCACACACCGCACAACAACCTCCAGCAAATATGACAATATTCAACTTGACATTTAGATGTGGATGAATCAATGGCTGAAACGAATAGAATCAGCTGTCTTTGTGGTCCAAAGTGCACAGCTGTGTGCACACAAGTGTGAATGGGTAGACCAACGTGAAAGTTCTTGGTGGTCTTGTGTTCTTAATTGATCACCAAGCTGCTTTTCAAGAACTACAGTGGGATTTTACTCTTGATATTATATATGTCATAGCTTATAAGTGTCCATAAACATAAGGGGGTCAAATTAAAGCTCTAAGATTTGGCTGCATATTAAAGAAAATGTACAAATGACCAAAAATGCAATGGAAGACTTAATGATCTGTGTCAAATGTAATTCTGTTGACCCTGCAGGCAACAACTTATTGTTAACAGCAATTGTCAAGAAATCTTTAATTAGCAAGAAATTTGAATACGTATTCCTTTTCTTTATCAAGCGATAATTATGTTTTTTAAAAATGCATACTCATTTTATTGCATGCTATGGCGCAGAGGTCTTCAACTTCAGGCCCCTTTTATAGAGATTTATTCTACATCTTAAATACTGAAAGGAATTCATGAATTTGAAATCTAAGTTTTAATTATTACCACTGTAACTAGGGGCTCCTACTGACCCCTATTATTGGGCTCAGTAGGACAGGCAGTGTTGGGAATTTTACAGTCCATAACAAGACACCCATTTAAGAAGCTGAAATGTTGGCTGTTGCCAATTTCTTTTTATTGAAAAAGGAATGTAAATTTGGCTCACTTTTTCCATTTTGGCAGTTTATTAAGACCTTGGCATTCTATACTGTTTATTACTGATTTGTTTGCTATTTTACTTTTCCTTCTGCTCGACTCAGCATAATAGGGAGCAGAACTTTCTCCCACTAAAATCCAAATTCTGGAATGGTCTCTCTCTGGACATTCCCAGCACCGATACTCTACCTATGTTCAAGTTTAAGATTGCGATTGCCTATTCTTCTGGAATTGTTCATACATACTGCTTCTTGTTATGTTGCTTGATCTGTATAATGTCTTGGAGTGCTCTGAAAAGCACTTCTAAATAAAAACGTGAAATTATTATCATAATGCAATTTTAAAACAGAACATATTATGCAATACACTAAGATGAATAATATAATTTATATTGTAAAGTACAGTATATAAGTCCTCATTCCCACGGTATTTTACTATATTTCTGTCTTGTACTTTTTTGTGTGCAACCATGAATTATGTGCTTATATAGTGCTCTATCATCAACTTTTATCATCTAATACTGTACCACACACAACCACACGAACAACGACATAATGTTCTATTAATTTAATTAAGCCTACATACTGAAGCCAAGTCAGGTTGTTGATTTAACTTTTTGTCTTGCTTGTTTTCTATATCAATATCTCAACATTCATAAGACAAGAGTGGCATTGGCTGATTTTTAATATTACCCCACATTAGGCTTAGTCATGCTAATGTTGGTAGAATCTTTTACATTTTCCAGATCATATGCCTTAGGGATTGTTAAAAATCCAATCAGGGAAAATCCAAGTCATCCCATCATTAACATGTACACGTTGTGCACAAGAGGTCATGGTAGGACCTCTTATGCATTTTCTTGCACAGTGTGTATTAATGAGTGGTGATGTGAAATCTCATAACATGTAATGAAGTTGTAACCAGTGGGGGCATGAAAAGAGGTCATAGCAGAGTCAGAGCCTAATGGCTGGTGTTTGGTTTGAGTGAGTGAGCCATGAAAGAAATAACCAGCTGTATATGGTGGAGAGCAGCAGCTGTTAAGGCCCTCAATTAAACATCCGATTTGGCCTCCAGAGGTTGAAGCATATGCTATAGTTTTCCGCCAGAAGAGCTGACCTTACTCTGCACTCGAGTTTTAGTTTTATGCCGAGTGTAGTTTGATGTCACAGAAGTAATTAGACAAATGTTAATCATGGCTTCATTTTTTTCATGATGTTGAGTGCACAAAAAACTTGATTCCAATGTTATAAAACTATTGAAGAGGGCTATGAAATACTGAATGATAATTCTCTCAGCTTTAAATCTCCTACTAAATTACTGTTTTAGTAATATTCAAATGTAACTTGCTGCAAAAAAATTGCCCTTTAGGAACAGGTGAATAAAGCCAATTTAAGTTAACTGACCCTATATCTGCTTTGAACAATTGATGCATCTGACTAAACAGCTACATGTTTTCCTATTTCCATCATTTGAGACATTTTATAGCCAAGTTCTTGTGACAACTATATTGCTTCTCACGTGATGAATATGTAGACATTTCACTGACAAAATTCACTGACAAAAACACATTTTGAGATTTAATTTTCTAGAAAGCAAAAGGCAAAAAAATGTGTACATGTTTAATATTTTTGGTGACTGATGAGAGAGATGTTACCTCTAAGGCCATGTTCACACTTAAGACAAGCAAAAATATCTGGAAAAAAGGAAAAAACTCTGTAAATGTCTGTGCCCACAAAACAGAATGCAGGATCTCAGAAAATTATTTGATATATATGCCGTGCCAATCCGTGACATTGTAACACTGCCTGAGAACAGCACAAAAAAATAGCATCAAACTGTGCCATATTGGTCATTTGTTGCAATGCAAATAACTATGCAGATGATACACAGCTTTGTGTGCTAGAATGAATGAACATGGCTAATTGACTATAGATTAACATACAGCAGATTAGAGGTAACTCAATCAGATTGCTAGCTGAGGTTATGGGTAAAATATCTTATTTATACAGCCAGCAAGTACAAAAATATATAAAACCAACCACTATTTACGATAATTTTTTTTTGTCTGGATGATCTCTCTGTTTATTTAGTAACATAAAAAACTTTACATGTTTTATCTTGTTGCAGCCTTCAGTTCAAGCTGCAAAATTAAGATGTAAGTACAAGGTTTTATATCACTAACAACTACAAAACACAAAGCTATAAAATATTACAATTACACTTTTATTAGTTATTTCACTCTTCAAACTTCTGAATCTAATGGATGTTTATAAAGACATGCTTTGTGCTGTCAAGAAGAACTGAAACATGCTCAAAAAGAAAAAGTGTCTTCTTAAAAGCCACTTTGTTGTTTGCAACCATTCATCCATAAATAATAATAAGCTTTTGGGAAATACAACCATCTCTTTTTTTATTTTAGCCGCTAGACATACTTAGAGCAACTCTGTGGTTTGCATTGAAACGCTCCATTCTTTCCTTCGGTTTCTGTGTCTGTCCTCAAAGTCAACCATCCATGATCATTGTCCTATTTGTTCTCCTTTGTGGTCACCTCTGAGTTTCATTTTAGCTGTTCTCCATTTTTGATTTGATTATGTTTAACGCGTTCTGGTCTGTTTTTCTTGTAGTATTACAATTTTCAATGACATTTTATTGCATATCATGTATAAGTTCTTAATTTGACAATAAGGCATAAAAGTAAAGAGAAATGGGGACAAAAGGTCAATCTTACAGGGGCATTATGTATTTTGCAGTCACATTTTATACCATAGTGCTATATATATATATAAACCATAACTTAAACAAAACTTGACTCTGCAACATAACACCTTTAAAATGGGGCTCTGTCTCTTATGTATCTCCTGCTCTTTTTAACACTCCGCCTTCAGCACATCGCCACAACAACGCTACTCCATTATGTAATCCACAACCATTTTTAGGGGTGTTTAACTAAGAAGTAGTTCATATATTAAGCTCAACAGACTTCCACCAGGGATTTGTTAATTACTGCTGCCGCTAGTCTGGAGGAGAGATGGCGTGCTCTGTGAGGCAGAAGCTTTGTGAGAGCAAACATTTCTTCACCCCGAAATGGCTTCCGTGGGAGATTCAAGGATTTCTCAAACATGAATGAAAGAATAAAAGCAGCACTCCGGGTTTGTTTTTAATGAGGAAAAACATTATGACATGATATAAAGTTTAAAAAAGTCACCCACGTCCCACTTTTCTTCTTAACCTCAATCCATGTACCACATATTTCATAAATATTGTACATTTGTTTTTTATTATTATTTTGCACCTCACCTCACTGACAGAGGTAACTATCCAGGGAGTAGACATTGAGATATTGGAGTCTTTATTACCTGGGTGTTCACTTGAACAGCAAACTGGACTGGACTCATAAGACTAAGACTCTTTGCAGGAGCGGTCAGGGGAGACGTTGCCCACTGAATAGGCTGAGGTATTTTGAATTGCAGAGGATGCTCCTGAAGATCTTCTTTGACTTTGTGGTGGCATCAGCCATCTTTTATGGTGTAATTTGGTGGAGCAGCAGTTTGTCTACAGCTGAGAGGAAGCAGTTACAAATCAGGAAGGCCAGCTGTGTATTTGGACACCCCCTCAACCCAGAGACAGAAGGACTCTGGCTAAAATAGCATTACTGATGGATAATTTCTCCTATACCATGACTGACACTGTTACTGAACTGGGGAGTGATAGGCTGCAGCATCCTAAATGCACAAAGGAGCATTATCGTAGGTCGTTCCTCCCAGCAGCTGTCTGACTTTGTAACCATCACTGCTCCCATTAAAATCAATACGTTTTTACATACATGCTGGTGTTTGCACACACATCTACTCTGTTCTTACTCATTTTTAAGTAGCTTCCCTTTTGTTATTGCACATTTGTTTTTCAGCATTGATGTACTGTATTAAGGTATTAGGACACTGTAAATACTCTGCCTCTATTGATCGATAGCGTTACTAACCTTTCCAGATGTGTGATTTGACAGCCATGTGGACACAGAGTGGAATGGGTATCCTACGTAACACTGACTGCAGGACTTAGGAAGTCTAATGTTTTAATGCTCAATACAGATGTGCAATATGTGCATTGCCAGGAACCAGGCTCAGTTGCACCTCTTGGATCATGAGTATTTAATGACTACACAGAATTTCTGTCATAGTCCTGTACAGGTTATTATTTTTACTATTATTATTGTTGTTAGTCTTGTTTTTTAAATAAAATGCAATTGGGAAGGTCAGTCTAATAGTCCAGTAACTGAGTCACAACAACCCCACACTGTAATATTATGAAGCCATTATAATTAGAGATACATATACATTTAATAAAGATATAAATATAGTGAAAGGGTAGAGAGTTTAAATGGCACTGAGTGCATAAGGGTTGGTAAATGCATAAGTTTGCATGAGAGTTTAAGTACATGGCAGAAACAGAGGAAACAAGAAGGAAAAAGGCAACTGATAAGCACATTGGAAAACTGAAATTGAGATGACATGTTTACACACAAACATATCTGTAGCCCCATTAGTGGCTGTACCAGCAGCAGTCAATAGCGCTAACCTTTGATGCTACTTACACACATACACAGCCACACAGACAGCCTTCAGTCCTGTAGCTGAAATGCCTATAATCACTGTGCTCCCAGTTTTGTGAGCGCAGATAAAGCTTTAATGTCATCCTACAACACACATACTGGCACCCTGTTTATTAAGATAAGACCATAATGTCATCGCTGCGTTGTGATAAAGTTCAAGGGGAAAACCAATGCTTGAATTCTTTTGCTCCTTTAAATACAGTGAAAGGTGGTAGAGAGGAAATGCTCTCTTTTCAGGTAAGTGCGTCATGGTAAAGTGTGAGTCTGCACTAATATGTTTGATTATTGTGTCACAGTTTAAAAATAGACAGGGATCATCAGTTAACTCAGAAAATTCTGGACACTATACCCCATCTGATATGTTTTGTGGTAAAGATGTACTGAGTTCAGAAAAAAAGATGCAGCATTTATTAAACTGTACCTAACTGAGCAAAATGAAAATAAAGTTCCTTAAGATCTACCTTGCCCTATGGATGAAAGTGGATCAAAGTGTAGTCCTTTTAAATATTTATCTTGTTCTCTCAGGTCTTGTGTAGACCTGAGAGAACAGGTCTACACAAGGTTTTAGTTCAAGAGAGATGGATTTTCATAGCTTACAATACTCCGACTCGTATATTAGTCAACTAAAATTGTGAAAACTTTATTTATTTTGGCTGCACTACATGAGACTTCACTTTGTCCACAGACTGCAGCACTAAAACCAGCAGCTGGTTCAATTCATACAATTCTTTGGTCTGAATACCCCATCATAAAAATAAAAAGTTAAGCTAACATCACATAAATTATGTTATCTGTTATCAGATAACAGAATTTTTTGGTGCTTATGTTGCTGGTAAAAAAAAGCATCACATTGAGTAAAAAACTGTTATGCTTAAAAATGCAATCATTAAATTAATTTACCCAATTCTTCTGTTGCACTGACCTTTAACTCTATTAGCATTTCTTGACAAACAATGTGTCATTCTTTCCATCCTCTCCCTGTTATTTAATTATGCAACTCCTGCTATTGATTTACTCCTCCCTTTATGTCCTATAATTAGAGGTCAGCATTTATTCCCAGCACTTCATTGCCACAAGAAAGACATTGAAGCAATGACGAATGATCTGTTTGTAAATAAAACAGGATAAACAACTCAACTTCCAGCAAATGAACATGGTTATACCAATAAAATTATTCTTCAAATACTTAGAATTGAACAGTCTAAATTACTCTAAAGTAATTTAGATGAAAATCACTCTAGAGTGCTTAGTTACAAGACTGTATACCTACACATGTCAGTAAAAGAAATTAAGAAAACAAGCATAAAAAAGGTGCAACCCACCAATCTAAAGTCTGAAGAAATTCAAGATAAAATAGTGATTCTAAACCGCATGCAAAATCTTAAGCCAAATTAATCAGTTGGACTGCAATTACACATACAAGGAATACGCAACTGATGTAACACTGCATTTAAATAAATAGTCATACCGGGCTTTTTAAATGATCACAGAGACAAAATAATATAACATAATATAATATAATATAACATAATATAATACAGTTGTCTTTGGTTTGATTGTTAATGACAGCTCATATTTTCTTTCCCAAGCATATTTCATGGCCTTTGGGTCCAAAACGGATCAGTGGTAATTCATTATAAATTGCTGAAAATTCATGCACAGCATGTTGATGAGAAAATGCATATTCATCACTGGCAATGAAGCACAGCAGCATCACAACATCTGATTTTAAGGCTCCACTGGCAGTGGAGGACTGCTAAGCCCAAAACCGGAGGGAAAATTACAGCAAATGAGTTAAAAAGAGATGTATCTTCTTCTTCATGTTTATGTGTTTTGTTTCAGGGATAAACCAGCATTTGCTTGCAATGTCAAGTTGGTCTTTAAGTGTTATCCAGCAAACTTGCTCACACAAGGATTCATACAAGGGTAAAAAAAATAAATAAATAAGTAATAATAAGTTGCTTATTTTGTTCAAAAATAAACAAAATAAACAACAAGAGACTGTACATGTAGGACTCATTTACATCATAAGAAAATTAAAATGAACAATTCCTAAAAATAGCATTCTCATATTAAAATAAATATGCAACTCAGTAGGGTAATGTAGAAAAAAAAATACAAAAACATGCATCTACAATTGTGCACAAAACATCAAACTACTTACAAGTAAATAAAAAACTGCCAATAACAACAGGGATACAAAAATGAATTGCGTTTGAGCTGCAAGGTCTTACAGCTGCAAGGCGGAAGAACTTGTGATAACGCTCCTCTGTGCACCCAGGATACAGGAGTCTATCACTGAAGGAGCTCTCCAGTTCAGCAACAGCCTCATGCTTGTGGTAGGAGACATTGTCAGGCAATAATGTTATTTTTCCCGAGCTCTTCAGTCTCTAATCACCTGCACTGGGTCGAGGGGGCATCAGTTGATCGAGGCGGGCATCCTTGGAAAGAGCAAGTCTTTCTGATGAGCTCATCTAACCGCTTAGCACTGGCTAAGTTGCTGTTCCAACATACTACACCAGAAGATGACTGATGCCACAATAGAGTCTAAAAGTTGCAGGCCACAGCTTCTCTTTACCTATTTAGACAGGGCTAGAGGGTTTACCATGGGAGTTGCTTTTTGAGCAAATACTGTAATATAATGTAGAAACTCAGTAATATTGGATGTAATCATTCATACGCTATTACATTCTTTGTCGTCCATTTTGTTTGCCTTATGTTTGTTAGCACAAACATAAGTATGATGTACAATATAAAAAGAAGTATTGACCTACCATATAAAAGAAACCATAAATATAATTGGGACTTTTTGCATTTTTAGAAATGAAAAAAAAAGTCTGAAACTATCGCAAGAACTTTACAACACATTTAAAAAAGATCCCACATTAGAGACACCCACCTTGACTGACAACTACACTCTTTTACTTCATCAAAGAACAGTTTTCTTTTTATCTCTAGTGAATTTTCTTCTCCATATGTCAGAGTTAGAGGAAAAAGAACAAAGAACATAGATAGGCTTCTATTTTAAACCTCATTCTGTTAGAGGTTTAAGGACAAATTAAGGATTCACGGTTCCTCAGCGACATAAGGAATTGGTTGTTTTAACATGCCATCGACAATTAGATTACGAAAAATGCCAGTGACTCAAAAATATTTAACTTGTATTGTGTACTGAATGCTGAATTTAATTATTTTTTTGAAAATATTCAGAATGTGTATCCAGTTTAATTTTGATGCAGCTGTGATTGATTACATCCAATCAATTTCACTTAATAAGTCTGATAAGCCTGATTTTTTGTTTATTTGTTTGTTTTTCTAGATGGAAATTTAAACGCAATAAAAAGCTCATAGTAGCAACGATAGGGACTGTCATTTCCCTGAATTAATTAATTGCTCAGCCAATTAATAACTCGCATAATATGTTTTTGTAAGAGAATACTCCTGTGCTAAGAAATCGACTTTCTACTTCTGTGTGAAAACTGGATAGAAAGGGAATATGTGTGCACCAACAAGGAACCTAGCTGGCACTGGTTCATATGCACTAGACTGAGAAAAGGGCAACAGAGCAGGAAAATGTTAAATAATCCAGAAAATTGAATGAGCATGTTGGGTCTGCAAATGTATCAGACACTGTGTGGCGAAATGCTTCAAAATACATGGGCGAGGGCTATTTTACTAAAATCCATCAGATGAGGAAAAATCTTACTACAGTAAATAAATTTAGATATTTCAAATCAAGATATCATAGAAAAGCATGACTAATAAAGCCATAATTGAGTCACTACAACACTGTGGAGAAATCTGAGAGCGTGTCAGAAGCATAATACTTGTAGCACTACTTAAGGGATCAATACTTTGTATTTTATACAAGTATTAGCAAGGAGGTCACTACTTTGCGAAAAACAGTAAAAATACCCAGCATTGGGAAGACTGCTGACAAACCAAATAAGTGAGAATATATTTTTGTGGGAGAAACACAAGCACTCCCATAAGACAGTAAAACAGGTAATACTAATTCAATTCTTTCCCGAAAGGCTGTGGGCGTAAGGATGACGCAGGATGAAGAACTGAGCAGAGGCTGATAAAAGCATATTATGGGGAGCCCCTTGAATATTTGTCTGAACATTTCTGACTATGTCCTCTTTTTCGCTCCACAGTAACTGGAAGTGTTGTAGAAATTTTGAACATCCCCAAAATTTCATCTGCACATTTACCTGACAATGGCAGCTCACAGATTCCAATCTGATTCTACACAATGCAATGGGGACGAACTCCCAACTGCTGATAGACATTAAAAAGATATTAAGCTTCCATAGTGCTACATAAAAGTTACTTTACAGAAAACTAACAAGCCTGCAAACACTCTGTATAAGATCATTCAGTTTTCAATTTGATCTCTAAAAAATTAGAGGTTCGAAATCTTTTGTCATAGTATGTTAAAAGTGTGTTTTTTACTGATAATCTGCCTTCTGCACATCATCACAATATTTCTCCTTTATTCCATCTACAATCATTTTTAGGAGCATTGGACTTTGAAGCAGCTTATATGAGAAGCTCAGCAGATGACCAATTCTACTAGATATTTGTTGTTGCTGCCACCAGCCTGGTGGAGCTGATTGGGGAACATGCAGGGAGGGGTGCCTTAGAAGGCGGAAACTCGACTGGGGACAGCAGCTCTAACAAGAAGCTTTGTGGAAATAGGTGGCACTTTGTGAGAGTAAGTGCTTAGGCACCAGAGAATGGCTAACACAGGATATTCAAGGATTCCTCAAAAATGCATTAGAGAATCAAAGCAACACTCGAGGTCTTTTTATAATGCAGGAATAGCATTACAATATAATATAAAGCTCACAAAAGTTCATTTGACATATCTTCCTTTTAACTTTTTAGATATGCAACAACATAAAACAAGATAAGAAAAAGAAAAAAGCAAAGCTCTCAATTTCACACACTGTTTTCACAACTCCCATCTCATGCTCATGAGATGGATCATGACTGAAAGAATGAGATCCCAAACACAAGGAGCTGAGATGAGCTGTAGACTGGCCAAACTCAGTCTTAGCGATAAGATGAGAAACTCCATCATCCAGGGGGAGCCTCTTCTCCACATCAACGGGAGCAACTTGAGGTGATTTAGGTATCTGATCTGGAGATTCTGAATGAGCTGGAGACTGTGTCTGTTCTCTGCATGTTTCTGACATATGGACGGATGAGAAGCACCAGAAATATTATTATAACTAAATGTTCTCATGTTGAAATCATTTTTATGGAGCAATCAGTATGACAGGACTGACAACAGAAATAATTATTTCTATGTATATTAAGAATGTAAAATATATATTGTATTAATAATAACTATTATTATTGTGATCCAATTGTTCAAATTAGATCTTGTCCAATTTGAGATTTCATTTTTGCATTCTATTCAAATACAATAAAAACAAAGACTAGCATTTTAGGATAGACTGCCCATATAAATATCAAAGTCACTTTCCATTATATATATTTTTTTATTTCTCCTTCCACGGTTTCAAATGCTCAGGCAGATGTCAAAGACAATTTTGAAAAGAAATTAAAAAAAAATGGGTCACTGCATCTTTTGGTATATCCTCATTGTTTGTTTGAAGTAAGCTTCAGTAAACAAACCAAAAAGCAAGAACTCCTTTACAGTCAGACACAAATAATTTCAGGCATTTCCACACACCCATGAATGCATTTCATTCTTTGATCCCTCTAATCATATGTCTGTCTCTCCTTGCCAAGTCATTTTTGGATCAGCTCTCAGTCCAGATTTACCATCAGAGCCTAATGCATCTGGAGGGGAGGTGATTCCTGAGAAAAATGACCGTACCAATAAGTGACGTAGCAAAAAACAAGGTCCCATTTATCTCTGAGCATCTCCACATGTCTCTGTCTATCTTTTAACCCTTTAGTCTGTCACTCTGATCATTTTAACCTGCCTGGCAGGAACAGAGAAGTCGAGATCTGTAATCATCAGTCTTACGCACCAGTATTTTCCAATCTTCAGACTCAAATTGCAAAACCTCTTCATGTTATGCGTCACTTTGATTAAATGACTGTTATGTTACAAGAAAAATAGAAATCTCTTTAAAAAAAGAGCGAAAAGAGTTTCAGTATCACATTAACGTAATTATCTGAGTCCATACTGTACAACAGCTAAAAACATTTTCTATTATTTTTGTGAATGATATTTTATTGTGTAAACTGATGAATGCTTATAAGAATGCATCCACTCAGTGTTATTTCTAGTTATGAAGGCTGCTTCAGCTACCTTGGCAGTTTAATGGGTTTGAACTTTTTTCATTTACCAATGTCGCTGCTGAGAATTGTGGTACATCAGAGCAGAGTGGACTGCTGCTTAATGCAAAAATCACAACAATTTCTTTATAACCAATAATATTATATAATAAATCATTTTGACTTTGTACAATGTTATGATTTCTATTTTTAGCTTTTCATCCAATCAATTGACTCGCCTATTTTCCTGTTCATGTATTTCTTGTAGCCTTTTTTCCCCCAGGTTTTCTCAGAACACGACATTAACTCACCCGATCCCCATGTCCCATTAGTGCTTATGTAATCCCATTTGCTGGTGCTCTTATTAGAACCATTCTGGCTCCTTTTGACCGACTCCCATTGTTTTTAACCATTTCTAGCTAGCAAGTATACCATTGTGAGCAACTGGCAAAAGAAGGGCCAACATTGAAGGGGAAATTTAGCATTTCCTAAACTCACTAAAACTTTTATCCTTGATGATTTGCCCTTTTTCTAGCACACAATTTGGACAAAATGTTAACTTCATACCTGATATATCCCATTAACATCTGTCATGATGAAAGAAGAAGTGTCATTCGCTGTAAGAATATGTCCATTGCCTAATAGCAGTTCAGTATTGGCGGTTCAATATTTGCAGATTAACGTATTTGCAGATTTTTCTGTGGAACACAACTGCAAATTATTTGGGCCTATTTGGAGATTTTTCATAGAGCATATCTAAAATATTATTTTAGTTAAATATGAAATATTAATTTCAATTAAATATTACTGATTTTCCTTGCTGCTAATTGGCTCTATTCTCAAGAGCAAATATAAAGAAGACTGTGGATATCAGCTTTTGTGGTCGTGTCGAGGTGGTTTATGCTGGGTGTATTTACGCATTTTAAAGTGTAATTGGTGTGTGAACAATTAAAATAAGCAAGTTTTAGAGGGGAGTGTTAAGTGTAACTAACCTCTAAATTAACTATTTTGCAGATAAATAGCCTAAATTGTCTTTCATGGGTTTTGTCTTTGTATTTCTGTGCAAATTTTTACAATTTCGTTTAAATATGTTTAGTGCTGCAATAATTTACCTAAGGATGCAGTAGCCATCATTGGGTTGATGGCTATTGCAGTTGAATATTCCTATTGATTGAAATTGTACAGCTTGGTTAGTCACCGTGTCATATAGATTAAAAAAAAAAAATCATCTCACTCAGAGACCTGCTCCCTTGGCAAATCAGGAGTTGGAATTGCAATTGTAGCAAGCATTGAGTGATAGTGTTTCTCAGCTTTGCACATGTATGATTTATTTGCAATGTGGGAGTGGAATGAGACTCCTCTGCTCTGCACCAGGGGTCCACTGTTTCCATATGCCTGTATGTGCATTTAGAACCGCTGCTCTTTTCTCCAGTATTTGCTACCACTTTTGATTGTTTTAGGCACGCTGTGACAAATAGTACAAGCACTAATAATCAAAAGTGCTCAAGGCAAAAGATTTTTCTTTGAACTCAAAGTTAAAAAAAGAGGATACATAAACAAGTTTTTCTTCAAAATTGCTCTGAAAATATGACAGCCTATTAATGTTTTAAGCAGACTTTAAACATTCCCTCAGGATGTCCTGGACCTTTAGACTTGATATCAAAGACCGCTACATAGCCAGAAAAAAAAATCACAGCTTCAGATTTGATTCCATGATGCCAATGCATAAAAACTCAAACCCTCATACACTGTTGTGAACACACACATTCACACGATAACACCCCATCTTTCACCCCTCCCTGTCACGCCTCCAACCAAATTAGATTGTGATTGCTCTTTCCGAGGTCACTTTTAATTAAACTGAGATGAGAACATGACACATGGGATTAAGCCCCATCCTACCACTACAAATTATGAATTCATAACTAATGCTACAGCCTATTGCTTTCAACCATGACCTCCATATCATTTATGTATAAGAGCAAAGGAACTTCTCTAATTGTCTTCTGCAGGGATAAAGAGCTTGATGGGATGCGGGGCTTAGAGGTATACGCTGCATGCAGATTTGTAGTATTTGGATGGAAGTAGTTGGAACATATGTGAGAAGGTAAATTAAATCAAACTAATGTACAATAAATGGGATATATATTCTCGTTTAATTTGAGTTGTTTTACAATGGACCCTGAAGTAGTAGGAGAGAGAAAGAGACATTTATTATATTAATACTCTTCTGGCAGATCCAGGGCATCACAGTAAAAGCTGCAGCAGCTTCCTATTTTTTAGATAATGTAATTAGTAGCATGATGAGGAGCTGACACTAAAAATTTTATAACTGATCTTTACTAGGGTATAAAGAGTGCAGTTAAGTCAATAAAACATGACAATGGTAATGCAATCTGATAAGAATTGGTAAAAAAAAATGTTTGCTATTCTAATTACACTCACTTCTCCATCTCTCCCATCCAAACATATAGATCTTGTAGTCGTATCCCTTAAAATACTGTAAACTGAATATGAATTAAACGAAAACTTCTGCTTACAAGGTCATTCACACACAGATACAAGTTTCAGTTGATAGTATGTTAATAGTCCACTCATTGAGAGAAACATAAAAGCAGAACAGGCAAAAGAACCGTCCTTCCTTACCTCGGTAATGAAAGCCTTGGCAGTAGCTGGGCTCATGAACAACACTGCTCTCCGTAGCGTGTCTCTGTATCGATGCAGCTCCTCCACACGCATTGTTCTGAAAAGACCTGTGATCATCATGTTGACATTAGATTCCACCTTTTGAAGGGACACGTCCATTCCTTGCTGAGAGGTACGGTCCAGAAAATCCTCAATACCACGGATGTCTGAAGAAAAAGAGGAACATAAATAAGCACGAGTGACCATAACTTTGGTTTTACCATAGCATCAATGTTCTTTACAGGGTATTTGAAAACAGAGAAACATGGGGTTCAAAATTAAATATATTAGAAGAAATAAACTGATCGCTGATACAAATCTGAAAGTTATCACTAATGACTTTTATATCATTTTCTCTGTCGAGGAAAATGTGTTGTCTCTCTGCATGAGTAAATTCAGCAAATATCCTAATTCATAAGCTCTCATTCGCTCAGTGCATACATCTAAATCAAATGTCATTCATCATGCTAATCTGATCAACAGCTTATTTTGTCCACATAGACAATTTGACAAAAGTATTTATTGAAGATATTAAAATATTAATCACACATGCATCAAAAATTTTATTTGAAATAAACCTTTGAGTTTATTACATAGTAGTTTTTCTATACTCAACTTTCAGCAGGGCCACGTTTGTCGAGTGTGCAGCTACTAGCTGAAGTGAGGACAACTAAAGGTCTTTAAGATTTCTAATAACTTTATCCTGACATGTGCCTGTTTCTTAGTCTTAAGTCTTCAGTTGGTGTTAAGCATTTTACAAAGCACTGCATGTGCCAGAGAGTATAAAGCCTGAGTCACATCACAAACATCTGAAAGCAATTTTATTTTAGCAGAGACTGAAAAGGCATTAACTCTCCTGTTAGTAGTATCAAACCTTGAAAAGAGGATGAGGTGTATGAGGAAATGGAGACACTGTGCTGTAGCCAGGGGGAGACGGGTGAGGGTCGAGGAAACAGCAAACATTTGATCGTGCAACTATTTCTGAACATTAATAAAATTGCTCGATAGTTGTCATATCCATCCATCCATCCATCCATCTTCTACCGCTTATCCGGGGTCGGGTCGCGGGGGTAGCAGCTTAAGGAGGGAGGCCCAGACTTCCCTCTCCCCAGCCACTTGGGCCAGCTCCTCCGGGGGAATCCCGAGGCGTTCCCAGGCCAGCCGAGAGACATAGTCCCTCCAGCGTGTCCTGGGTCTTCCCGGGCCTCCTCCGGTGGGACGTACCGAACACCTCACCGGGAGGCGTCCAGGAGGCATCCTGACCAGATGCCCGAGCCACCTCAACAGGCTCCTCTCGATGCGGAGAAGCAGCGGCGCTACTCTGAGTCCCTCCCGGATGGCCGAGCTCCTCACCCTATCTCTAAGGGAGAGCCCAGCCACCCTGCGGAGAAACCCATTTCGGCCGCTTGTATCCGGGACCTCGTTCTTTCGGTCATGACCCAAAGCTCATGACCATAGATGAGGGTAGAAACGTAGATCGACCGGTAAATCGAGAGCTTCGCTTTTTGGCTTAGCTCTCTCTTCACCACGACGGACCGGTACAGCGCCCGCTTCACTGCAGAGGCTGCACCAATCCGCCTGTCGATCTCCCGCTCCCTTCTTCCCTCATTCGTGAACAAGATCCCAAGATACTTAAACTCCTCCACTTGAGACAGAACACCCCCCAGTTACATACAGATGCTTTCCACATGTTGTTGCGGCAAAATACATGCAGTGGTTAAAATATCAGTATGTTACTATTTCATGCATCTTGTCCTTGATTAGATTTTTATTGTAAAATCTAGTTCACAGATGAATGTTACTAAGAATTATCAAAATGTGCCAAATGATCTTATTGTTCTTTCACTAATGGAGATAGTCAGTCCAAATTGCACAGTTTTAACTTCATGATCTTGGCACTTTGTGGACCATTTGTCTGTCGTAAAAGTTCCAGCTGGAAACCCAGCAGACAATTCTGGGTGTCAGAAGAACCATACAGGTGTCCATAATAGTTGATCTGAGAGACTTTGAGGTTGTCAAAAATATGTACTGCCAGAGCTTGGTGGCTGTGGTATTGATGAAAGCCAAAAACAGCTTCCCAACATCCTGTAAACCTTTTACTTCTTCAAAATGACTCACTTACACTGAGAGGATGTAAAACTGAGGAGGCCAATAGATATTTGATTATGTCTCAAATAGAGAGTCACTGACTAGTTTTCTGAAATATCTTGTTTTCTTTTAATTCTCTCCTTGATCTTATGGAATTTTAAACCAAACCCTCTCGTTCATCTTATGGAATTAGAACAAATAAGCCTCCTTTTCCCTGTAACCACTTTCTTAACGAGTGCTGGAAGTTTTGACGACTGCGTTGTTCATTTCTTTCACTTCAGCAGGTGGTTTAGCACATAACATAATCTGATTAATAACTGGGAATAGCAAGTTGAAAGTTATGGCTCAGAGATGATGCAAAGCCTCCTTCCATCCTCCCATTTCAGTAGGCTGCCTGTCTTTTACCAGGACAATGATTTTTGTCCAGCTTTAACAAGAAATGTGCGCTTGCAGACAGGAAATTTACAGTTGGTAAATTTTACAAAAGTAAAAATCAGACGCTTGCTACCAGGTACTTGGTTACCAGAAAGTGTGCTCATCTCTTAGCAACAGATTCACAACAGATATTGTTATTGTTCAAAAAGCAAAATGCTCTTTTGAAATACTTGTCTTACTGTACACAACTACTTATCAAGGACTGTGCAGTTGGTGAATTTTGCAGAAAAGTTAAAATGTTTTTTTTTTTGTCGTGAATATATTATAAAACAGACATTCAACACAAAAGTAAAAGTCTGGTTTATACTTTGTGGCAATTCGTTACCAGAAAAAAACGAATTGTGAACAAGTAAAATCATTGTTTATAAAACATAAGGTCTTTTGAAATACTGCTTATCTGCTTAGACAAGAAATTTACACTTGGTAAATTGTACAAAAGTAAAACTCAGATGTTTACTTCGAGGCATTTGGATTCCAGAAACATGCTCATCTCTTAGCAACAGATTAACAACAAATATTGCTATTGTCCAAAAAACACAAGATTTCTTCTGCTCTTTTGAAATACTGCTGAACTTACACAACTACTTAAAGACTGCTTTTTAAATAAATATTTTAAGAAAGTCCACTCCTAAATAACAAAAGCTACAACAACTTATGCATTAAAGTTTATAAAGTTAAATCTCATAAATACTTCTAACCTGCAGTACTTGTTAGATTTCCATTGTGTTGTGAAATTAAACAGCTTCGTTACATAATATTAAACTGTCTTGCTTGTTCTTGGCTTCTCTATGTAACTCTTCCATAATTTCTAGAGTGCCCACTTTCACAAGTTCTGAAATCCCCATGATCTACCTTTTTTGTATTGTTCCCCGAGTTAGATTTAGCATGCAGCAGTGGTTTTCTCAGCAGCAGCTGTTGCAATTGAAAAGAATTGCTGACACTGCAGTATAGGACTACTTGAAAGTCATAATCATAACTTTTTCTGTAATGCTATAAGTTGGAAAAGCTGAACAGAAACTTTATTTCAGAATACAACTTGATATCAACATCTGTACATAAACCAGTTGCTTAACAAGTCAAAACAATAATTGAGGATACATACAAGGCAGCCAATGATTGGCTAATCAGGAAAACTGGGAAAACCTGGGATCAAAATGAAAAACATCACAAGATATTAGATGGATATATATGTCCATCTAATCTGGATTAGATGAGATGGACATCTCTAGATCTCTAGATGGACATCTCTAGATCATCTCTAGATAGATGGACATCTCATTAGATATCGTTAGAACATGTGTACATTGCACTTCATGTGTCTGGTATTTGTACTCTGGGATGAACCTGATTTGTAAGGTTCATTGAAAAATGGCTTTCTTTATATCTTGGCTGATTTGCCTTATTTGCCTATGTCATGTTAAGGTGTGTTCTGAATACATCCACAAATGTCCCTCTACTCAACTGTATTGCTAATTCATCTATCAGAAGATTAAAAAGACAGGCTTTCTCAAACAGTTTAAAGCCATGACAGTCCTAGAGCCTGGTCTTCAAAAAGTTTGCACGTACAAACTTGGTGCAAACTCGATAGCACGCACAATCCTGCAGACACGATTGCATCAGCAAAATGAGGAGAATACTCAGCACAATAAATTTAGCATATTTTCATAAATATGCAAAACATTTGCTCATCATCAGAAGGTACAAAATTTTGGCAAGAACATATGCAAATGTGATGACTTACCAGTCCCTATGCAATTTATTAAACCTGAAACATATTGTGAGTGCTGTTTTTGCATCTTTATATAGCATATCTGAAATGCAGGTGCAAACATTCAAGCAAAAATGTCTGTGAGAAGCAAGAATAGAGACAAAGATGGAAGGCATTGCTTGTCATATACTTGGAACATATAAAGAATATAAGATAAAAATAATGTAGATTAAAAATATTTTCCAACAATGCCGACTTTGAGCTGCAGAATTAATAAGTAATTACAGCACATCATCGCTTTACTACAGCATAACACCAATAGGTCTGGATGACTTGCATCAGCGCATCGATGTAGCCCAGAAAAAGTGATGCTGATTATAATTATCTGCTGCATGTTCCACAAATTGTGCAAGCAAAATATGTCTTCATGGGATAGATTAATGCTGCAGGACAGCAGACAATATTTATGCAATTAAACCAAAATGAAAAACATCACAAAGAAACTAATATTGTGCCGCGTTACTTAGGAAACAAAACTGAACACTAACAACCAAGAACACCATCAGGGAGCCCAAGGGATATTAAAGGTAAAACAAGTAAAATGTCCTCTGCACAAGAATATTTTCCAACCTCAATGTTGTAATAAGTTATTATGACATAAAGGTCCCACCCATCACCTGTTAAGAGATGAAACAATACAGCTAATTGTGTTAAAACTGGCTCTATACCAAGACTCTCCACTCAAGTCTTCCACTCTACTGCAACCTTTGGATGCATCTCTGTTCTAACCCACCAGAACAAAATGCATGAATAACCTACTAAGCATCACCTGGCAATGACCCGTACTTTTGATTCAGATGCACTGGACTGGAAATGTATCAAAAAGTTGCAGAAAATTGGCTCTGTAGTACTGGACTCCTGGCATACACCATTTGATCCCAGTAGTCACTTATTTAAAAAAAACAACCTAATCTCTATGCAGCAGCAGACTGCAGAACTTAAATTAAAAATGTGTCACAGTCTTTATATTCTGCATTAGGGCTGTTGTGAAAGAATATTTTAGTAATCGAGTACTCTATAGAATATTTTTATAATTATCCGAGGAATCGGCTCTCTCTCTCTCTGCTCTATTCCTACCGTTCGCCCCAAAACCATGACGACGGGATTCCGAAGCAACAAAAACCGTCGTAATCCATCGACAGCGCTGCAACATTCAACAGTCCTTATTTAACCCCAAAATGCCATGCAATTCCACATCATGCTGCTCGCACTTCACAACAACTCATAGGCGGAAGTAAGAGCGCTGCCCACCACAAATAATCATCCGGGCAGAACACGGTGCACTACTTCATAAAACATAATTTAATAAAGCTTTGACTCAGATACATTTTCCTTGAGGAATATTAATAATCGAGGTACTCGACTCATTCAAGGAATCGTCCCAGCCTTATTCTGCATATTCAATACATAGTTAACTAAACTATTCCTATATGTAATGCATTCATTTTTATTGCAAATATTTGGCAAATTACCTAGAAATCTGTCACAATGGTATCGCTGCATTATATGTTATGTTGGGACTCTGATAAAATAATTGGCGAAGATGGAAAAGGATCTTGATTCAGGCACCAACCACTATAATTACTCCTATTAGAAATTATTTTTGTATGATCACAAATCCAGGAAGCAAGTGTTAATGTTTTACAGTGACTCATCTGCTCTTAATGAGCTACATTGCAAGTCAAGGTAATCCTAATTAATGCACTTTGGTTGAGACCACTGCTAATGATGCTGGCAACAGCGAGAGAAAGAGAGAGAGAGAGCGAGCAAGAGATAGAGAGTGAGCGCAACCGAGCTAAACTTCAGTATGTAAAGCATCAAGCTAATGATCTATTTGATATGGAAAATGGATGACACTGTCGTCACTGCCAGTGTCACATATGAGCAATTAACCGGATTGATTAAAGTTGTTAAGGCCACGTGTGCTTTGGTGATAGTGATTCCATCAAGACCAGAATTTTTTGAGGTTCTTTGTGATATCAGCAGGACAGACACTGTGCAAATACTGTGCTTCTGAAAGCAAAATCCTCCACACACAAATCCATAGAGGTCACAGATGCTGCAAAACATAAGTAATACCGTGAATTTAGTCTATTAAATAGGGACCAGAGGACACAGTTTTGACTGCAAGTGTATTGGTGTCTTAGAATAAAATAAAGACAATCAAAAATATTACAGCAGATTTTTTTCCTCACTTCTTTCTCTTCCAATTCTCCAAAGGTTAATTTGCAAAATTAGCCTTCCACATGCAGATATTCTATTCTTGGAGCTTGAATATTTCCTCTTAGATGGTGGTCCTCCTTTCAAAGGACAAGGCTTGAGCATGTACTAGTCCACTGAGCATATCATTGACTTTGAGACACTTTCCATCAAGGTGCTTCAGGACAAGACAGTGAAGGAAAAAAAAAAGACGGGTAAAATTGCCACCATCCTTGCCCACCCAGCGAATCATCTGTTTGAGAAATATTTCTCAGAGAAACTGCATAGGTCCATTAACACCATGACCACACATCAACCCCTGTTCAACTTACTTTATATTTTCACATTGACAGACTCTATAAGTTTATCACTTTCACATAATGATTACTTGTTTATTTTGTCACTTTTGAAAAAGATTCATTCATCTGTCCGTCCTGAACTCCAAGAGCTCCCTAACTACCCTAGTGATTGATGCCTGTGCTCTGGCTGGGTATGCTTGATTGTTCATTGTATCATCATAATGGGAGATTTTTAGTGTCATGGAATCCACGCTGCTAAATGTCAGTTTTGATGGAGGAGTATAAGTGTAGCCTGCCGTCCTTCTTCTATCCATTTAATGCCAGAGATGGGCTCAGCATTTAATAATATGGTAAAAATAAATTATGCCCAGTGGTGCAACACTTATTAAATTTATTAAACATTTAACCTTTGTTTTCACAAAACTGCCTGTAACTCAGTCTAAACATTTAGTTTGTAGGTCAGATAATTACCAAAGATTACAGTGGGGTGAGAGAGAGAGAGAAATTTGCACATTTTGCTTTGTTGCAAAAGACGCAAATCAAAGGACTTTCCAATCGTCCTAGTTGAAGCACAGCATCACTATAAAATATTGATTGTAAAATTCATCGGGTTAAGAGAGGAAGAATCCATAAATCCAAAAACAAGATGAGATACACAAAAAGCTGAAGAATAAAATCAGTTCCTTCTTCAATGAAGAAGTGTTAAATTAAGCAACTCAAATAAAATAATCCAGGAGAACGTGCAATACAGCGCCTTGGTTTTTATATAGGATTGAAGAAATAACTCATCTGTTTCCAATCAGTTTTCCTGCTGTTCTCCAACTAAAGGGTCTAATTTAGACCACTTACAGCTCAACAAATGGTCCAGTTATATTGCCTAAAACATCCTGCCATGTCTGTAGTTCTAACATTTTGCCCTGCCTGCTTCTGTAGTAACTCAGAGTTCCAACATCACTAACCTTCCGCCATCATTGTAGTTCTAAAGTGGAGCTAAGCTCTCAGCCAACTGTCGTGTGTGTGAGACAGAAAGGTGGAGAAAGAATTCTGTCTTTGAGAGACACTCAGTCAGTTTTTCTGAAAAAAGCAGTCCGAACAACTCCCTCCCGTTCAGGATCCGTAAGGCCGATCCGAAAACCGTTTGAAGCATATGAGAAGACGATTTCTCGTCTCAGATGCTAACGCAATTCATATCTGTAGCTCACTCACAGTAATAGCAGCGATGAGAGAGAGAGATGGTGTGTGCTGAGCTCTGAAATTTTTGAGAAGAGGATGAAAATAAATGGCTGGGAGCCTGGGGTTACCCTGCGACACGATTTTGCTCTGAAGCATCTTGATAGAAAACCGTTAGCCTTGGAAAAATTTTGAAAACATTTTACGGGAGCAGGCATTCGGTGCGATGTCCTGACCGACTTTCACGCCAATAGAGTGATATTTGTAGGCGTGAGGGCGATTTCAAAATTGTTTTGGGGTCATAAAATCCACTCCATTCCTCACACTAATGGAGCGGCAGTTGATGTCAGTTACACTCTGCGTTTCGGCAGTTGGAAATTTCGCTCGTTTTTGACTTTTTATGACGCCATTTTTTTGCTCGAAATCCCAATAAAAAAAATTGCCCTCATGCCGGGATTGAGCTGCGTGTTTATTTTTTTGTGGGCAGGGCCTAGTGAACATTTAAATACTGGAACTGGAAATATCCAAAATAAAGAAAACAACAGAAACAACAAATAAAATGAATTGTGAAATATGTGTAAGCAAAATTATCTTTAAAAAAAAAGGGATAGTTGAGATCAAAGCACCAGACTGAAGACTTTTTTAGTAAAAAGAGAGAGAAAAGAGAAAATCAATAAATCAAATGTTAATATATAAAATTATTGTGTTTCTTTTAATTTATCATGCGATTAATTGATTTGTTGTTTATTGTGACAGGCCTAAGTGTGAGTCTACTAAACTTATCGTACAAACTTGAGCTGAAAGGAGTGTCAAAAAGGGTCGGAGGTTCTTAAAGAGACAGCGGCCTCTTCCAAGGCATCATCTACTGCTATGATGTCAAGTCAAATCTCTTGAGTTATTTTTATATGTACAGGATCTCATGACGACTGGCATAGTTACTTGATTGTGCTGTAAAATACCTCTATGAGCCTGGAGAGTACATTTTGTAGCACAAATTAAGAACAAAATCTCACTCATTGGTTGTGGCATTATGCAAGATAATGTTTGTAATCCCAAAACACAAAATGTAGATTTACTGGAATTATTTTCAGATATTCCATATAAATATCTTGTTTCAACTATATATTCTCTATACTATCTTTTTTTCCCACCAATTGAGCTTTCTTCTATTTTAATTTGCTTTATTTTTGTGGTAGATACACTATCACATTCAAGACATTCTCCATAGACATGTTTATTTAGCAAAACAACAGTTAGCGTAGAAATGGGCAAAAATATATTTTACAGTGGGGAGTTATGAAGATCTAAAGATAAATCCATCAATAAATTGAAAAACCTTTTAAGATATCTGCAACCTGTTCTGTTTTGGTGTTAACGGTGTTTGTTTTGTCTTTCACTCAGCAGCTACCTCTGGTGATCGTTCCCCTTGCCTCAGGCATTTTGCTGTTGCATGGCTCACTGGTAGTGATTTTTAAAAATAAAGGTTTATCCTCAGATGGAACGCTTGGCATTTCTAGCGAGCCCAGGTCAAAAGAATTAATTTCTCTGCTGAAATTCTGACCAAGAGTTTTTTAGAACTAAGATCTAGGTGAGGAATTCACTGCGGTTGTGGGTATTTATCCCCATGTGGGGGAAAAATGAAGTTTTAGGCCTTGAAGCATCACACATCAGTTATGTCCATTGCTTTAAATCCTCTTCACGTTAAAAGTCCATCTCCTTTCACCTTTTTCCTGCTTCATTTTTCTCCTTTTTCCCTCTGTTCACTTCCTTTTACCTCAAAGCCTCGTGGCTTCAAACTCCTGGAGTCCCCACAGACAGCTTAACAAACACTTGTAAAAACCCAACACTCTATTATAAAAAGCTTGGCACCTTTCAGGTGTGCATGACCTTTCATATTTCCACAGATCATCTCCAGTTGCTCATACAGTAACTATGCTGCTTTACACCATCAACCTGTCTTTCACAAAGCTAAACTGTATAGACTTATAATGTTTCACCATTTTCTCTGCCCCTTCATGCTGTGGTCAGTTTATTATTTTTTTAAGCAATGTTTCTCTGGCTCTATTGCACCCAAGCTGCTCAGAGTATTGCATTAGTATTTGTAAAAAGCTGCAAAAATGCATTTTAGATAAATACTTACTTAGGTCAAATAAACTGCACTATAATTAAGCATCCGCTGGATCTTTGTCTACTCCTTTCTGGTTTTTAGTAGCGGCCCCTACATATTGGATTAATTAAACTAGCAACCACTTTCACCACATTTTCATCATACCAGTCATTATTATTTGTGAATTTAGCCAATTAAAATGTCTCACAAATTAATGAAATCCTTTTTATTTAGTCCACTTACAACTCACTGACCAGTTTATAAATACATAGATGACATTGCAAAAGGTTTAAGAGCTTTTAAGCTTTTTTTTTTTCACATTTTGTCTCAAGACAACCACAAACGTCAGGGCAATCTTCCAATTAATGCTCTCTTTGCTCACCCTTTCAGATTAGATGGGCAGATGATGCCTTGAACTTTAGCTGTGACCTATTTGGTGAGCTGCTTGGTATTCATAGCATTGTTTGCTCACCATTGTTCTCAAACTCACCTCTGGAGCCTACTCGGATAACTTGTATTTATAATTAGATTAAATTTCAATTGAAGATTGAAATTTCAGCTTTTCTAAAGATTTGACCTGCTGGAACAGATTTCAGCTGTTTCTAATTTGTCACTGCACATGTTTGTGTTAATTTATTATAACACTCAAAGGGTAGAACCTACACCCTGAGGTAAGAGGTTTAAAACTGTTTTCAGGAGTGGAGTTGGCTTTGTGTTGATCTTTTTCTGTCCTTTACATTATCCCACCCAATCTGCTGCGCTCTTACCTGTACTTTTTTCTCTGCACTTTTTTTTTCACCCAATACATTTTCCTTCTCAAATTTCTTTTGTGCTTTACTACAAAGTGGAACCATTCGGAGTTAAGCATGACTGCTCTGCATGAAGCTTGAGCTTCTTTTATGCTTTATGAATGAGTGCTTTCGTTTGTCTCCATCCATCTGAGTTTTTCTTTATCATCATCAGTCTTTAAAACTCTCTCTTGGCAGACTTTGAATGCAAAGTTTCATCCTTCCTTTAGTTTCCTAAGCCTCACAGGTCTTCTCCAGCAGTATGTCTGGATTTCTGGATCATTAGAGAAGAGACTTAAATCAGACTGACAGTTTCAAAGATAGGAAGCTAATTGATAAACCGAAATTGTAAAAATATCAGTGGAAATATGCAATTTATTATTTTTTGATTGATGCTCCTTTTTTGTTGTTCACTACATGCATGCTGGGTATGAGGGACTGCTGCAAACAAAAGCACAAGCAAATGCCTGCTGTCTCTCTTACATGAGGTGCGAATGCTACGAGTCAGTGACGATGCCATCTGCTTGGTTTTCTTAGAAAGGAAACATTTTAAACTAATGTGAAGAAATACCTGAGCTAAATGTCCTGTTTGATAACTATAATCAATTGGAATACATGTGTGATTGAATTGAACTTACTTTTTCTATACCTCAGTGTATAAATAAATACAATTTAATTTACAATTTACAATTTGAATTTCATCTTGTTTTGGGAAATGACTGTCATTTCCCACCATAAACCTCTCTTTGGTTGAAGGAAACTAATATTTAAATGTAAAACTATCACAGGTATGAACACATTTTTAGGCCTAAACTTATAGGTGTGTAAATGCATCAATTCTGTTCACTTCCTTTACCCACAAGCAACTTAAAAGGGGAGTGAAGGGGCAGCAATTAGAAACACCTGATGACCTGCACAACTGTTGACCAGAAAAGAGAAAAAAAAATCCTTGTGATCCAGGTTCTGTTGTACAGGAGTGGTTTAAATCCAATAAAAAATTAAGGAACTATTACGTTGTATTGAGCTACAATTCAATGCAATGTTATCTATATAGCACCGATTCACAACAAATGTCTTTGTTTTTGTAAAGCCACTTTACAAAAACATAAAATTTTAATTTATGTGGTTTCTTACTCTAGAGAGGAAATGATAAGTGTCAGGCAGCTCTCTTTAGGTATTTTTCCTCAATTTTTCATCAACTTCAGCATTACTGACATGTTAGTTGGTGCAGCAGTGGCTCAGTGGATTGACTGGAGACAAAGAAGAGGTAAATGGGCAGGCGTCCTCATAAAGCTTTGGCAACGGGGGGTTCTGCGCACCTTTGCCCTCAATACACCTGGCTAATATCTACTCCCTGGCTAACAAAATGGATGAACTGTTCCTTCCCAATTCAATAAACTCAGACTTCCATTGATCTGCCCACAGTTTCACTGAAACCTGGCTTGGTGAACACTCCCCGGAGAGTGCACTTCTAATGCTGGAGTTCCAGCTGCTTTTAGTGAACCAGAGCGCAGAGCTCTCAGGGAAACAGATAGAAGGTGGAATCTGCTTTTTCACAAACAAAGGCTGGCGTACATTCTTTATAGAGTGTAAAACCTGTTTATTCACAGAGGGAGTTCTCCTTCTTTGTTTTGGCCAATGTTTACATCCCACCACAATCCTGCATATCAGAGACTCAGAAAGCAGCTCACTGAGCTAATAAGAGATGTGGGAAACACCTAGACTCTCTTGTTTTTAGGGATTTTAGGAGTGCAAACCTCTTCAATAAACTTCCTAAATACAGACAAAATGTCAAGTGTCCCATCAGAGATAAAAAAAAACCAAGGTCCATTGTTACACAGGTTTAAAAAAAATAAAACAATCATATTATATTGTCAACAGGACCGCTTTGAGGCATTCTGCTTAGTCGCCTTCAGACCTGCAGGTAGAAACTTGAAACTTCTAAGCCAGTTGAATAGGACTGTTAGGAAGTGGATGGAGTTACAGATCTGCTTTGACTTCACAGATTGGAATGTTTATGGAGCTTCAACCAAATATTTAAGTGAGTTTGCTGATTCTCTTACATCAGTTTATGTTTATGCAGACAATGATCTTTTCCACCTAAACAACAACAATAAGCTTTTGTTCACTTCAAGCTGCGTCGGCTCAAGCAAGAGTCTTACAGCAGGAGGGATCGGGTCTTGTAAGCAAGCCAGGAATAAACTGACTAAAGAGATCAGGCCAGCTAAGAGAAGCAACAACAAAGCTAGACAACAGCTTCTGAGAAGATGAGCCCACATCTGCTTGGAATGGTTTAAATTTTTTTACTAATAACTGGAGCTCATCCTCTTACCCTGAACAGAATCCTTGTCTGGCAGACACCTATGACTGCAGGTTTGAAAGGCAGCCGTCCACACCTCCCGCCAACCCGACCACATCTCACTCTGCCACAAAAGCTCCCTATCGGGCAGGGGTCCTCCTTAGATCCCCCGCCTAGACATAAGATCTCAGAAGAACATGTTAATTTGCTCTTTCAAAGCAACCTATCAATACGTCTCCTTCTCATCCCTCGGAGCCTGTATTGACTAACTAGCCCTAGAAATCCGAGTGAAGACGGGTATCAGAAGCTCTGTGAAGTTTCCTCCTGCTTCATCCTGGTCCCCAAGAAATCGCAGGATTAAATGACTCCAGGTCTGTCACACTGACATCTGTGGTTATGAAATCCTTTGAGCGACTGAAGGACATTACAGACAGCCTGCAATTTGCTTACTGGCAAATGATGCTGTCAGCTTGAGTCTACACTTTATTCTGCACCACTTCAACTACCCGGGGACATGCACAAGGATCCTGTTTATGGACCTCAGCTCAAGGTCAACACCATCTACCCAGACATCTTTTAACGAGAATTTTTGCAGGTTTCAATAAGTTAAATTTAACAGTTTTTAATTAACTTTTATGACAGTTATGAGTGAAATTTAAGAGCAACAAAACATCACTAGTGATGTTCCACTTCACTAGGAACATCATATACTTTGAGCTCATCTCAATTTCAATGGTTTTGAGTTGGGCAAGTTTTTTCTTTGTACAAAGTGACAGAGTAAACTATGGCTTATAGGATCTATAGGATCACAATGATTTACCTTTAAAAGAGAGGCAAATTTATCATTTTGTATCGTTATATTTTTAGTGTTTGCAGGTTAATTACTGAAATGTAACTCATAAATGTTGTAATATTTTCCTTATTACAACATTTGATTCATTAAAAATTATTTAAAGTATCATTTTATTTAATTAAAGTACTAATTAATTGACCTCTTTTAGCACAGAACCAGTCTAGAACAGTGTACTATCTAGTATGAATTAAATGAGATTAAGACCTTATTTGCATGAGGATGTCACAATTTAATGTTTTGCTTCCATATTTAATTAATGAACTTGTGCTAAAATATTTTTAATTGCTGATTATAAACTAACACCCACACAGCTTTCATGTAATGGTTAATAGACAAAATAAAATTATATTTTAAAGCCTCTAAATATCTTAACACATGTTAGCTTTAAGAAAATAAATGGCATTTATTCATTACATATTTTACAATAAAAACACTGGGACAATTATTAATATGCTGCATTTTAATTTGATGTTTTGTTCAGCTAAATTATTTTTCTACTTCGCCTCAGGCCCTTCATGCCATTGATAAAAAACTAAATAGTAAAAGAAACCTGAAAACAGGGTTAGTGTAACACTAAATGGCAACCTTTGCATTGTGGCCAAAGAGTGCAATATTTTGTTTGTCCTTTGTCTGTCACATGGGATTATGGGCAAGGTCACACAGCAGGTAATAAAAGTAGTCACTCATCTTTTCAGGTTTTGCTTGGAAAAATAACATAAAAAACACTGAAAAACAAAAAAACAGTAAACATGTGAAACACCGGAGTTGAGAACAGGAGAGACAAGAAAAAAGCCGGGATGTAGTGTGAGAGTAGTGAAAAAGATGGGGTAGATTGAAAACATGTGTTCTCAGTGTCCGGGACGCACCAGTAGAGCTGAAAATAAGGAGTGGGACAGTTGCACTGTAGCTTCATTTGAGAGGACACACTCGACCGTCTGTTCTCTAAAGAACTCCTTGTACAGAGACAAGGCCTTCTGGGAACATTACTATCATCTTAAAAGACCCTCTCTTTCTTTTACTCTATTTCAAATTCTGGTTCTCTCGTTTTCTCTCTCTCTCTGGTGCTCTCAACTCTCTTCTCCCTCCTTGAGCAGAGGGTGAGGTCATTAGGGAGAAATGGTGATATCTTTAAAGGGCCTTCTGTGGCTTAAAGAACACCATTGGTAAAACCCACAGGATCCAAGTGATGAATCAGTGGTCACAGAGCACAGAGGGGATATAGGAATTTAAGTGGGGTTACAAATGTGTGTGTGCATTCATGTATATGTGTCTATTGTGCAGATATTAGGACTAAGCGACAACACATGGGGCAAATTTCGGATTTAAAAGAGGCGACTAAAGGCTCTCTGCAGATCGACAAAAGGTGTTCCTAATTTTCCACTTGATTAGTTGAAGTAAAGGTCAGAGTGAAAATCCTTTACTGGGAGGCTTTAATGTATGTTGGTGATTCAAATGTAATTCTAAAGAACTTAACCTAATGGTGCATAATAAAGTGTGCTAACTTTGGTGCAAAAGAAATACAATTCTGTACTGAAAGCCTCTGCGGATTACAGAATGTAAAAGGTCAGATCATTGCAAAAGTATTCATGCCCCATTCATCTTTTTCACAATGTCATGTTATGACTAAAACTGCCTGGACCGAAAACCAATTGAGAATCTGTGGCAAGATTTGAGGACAGATGTTCATATACATTCTTTGCTCATACAGAGAATAATGGACAAAGATTTCAGTCTCAAGATGTGCAAAGCTGGTAGAGATATAACCAAAAACTCAAATTTCAGATGGACGTTGTACAGATTTTTACTTCGCAAAGATGAATTACTTTGTGTTGGTGTATCACATGAAATTTCAAGTCTTTTTTTTTTTACTTTGTTGCTGTTGTCAGACAAAAAACGTAAAAGAAGGTTGAGTTTTTTTGCATGGTACTATAGATGGCAGACATAGAAAGGTGTGTCACATGGGGTACTCAATTCACAGATAAAATGCTTTAAAATCTGTAAAGTTTTAATCTTGAGAAAGGATTACTAAACAAATCCAACACAGAGATCCCATTGGAGATCAATGTATACAATTGTGTTAATTGGTGCTCCAATATGGCAAAGGGAAAATCAACAAAAAGGAGAAAAAAAGAGAGTCACCTGAGGCAGGAAACCATTTCACCACTTAACAGCTGAAACATTTAGGTATGCTAGTCTTTTCTCCATCTACTTTTGAAGGGCGTTACGCTTAGTGTTTTCCATTAGGCAGCCAAGCAACTACACTTACATCAGTCATTCAAGTGAGATTCAAAATATAAAGTGTTAGAAAGCTTTAACCCATCAGGAACACTGGGCCAGCAGTGGTCTCACCTGCATAACCCAGTTGATTTTCATATGTACAATTTTATGGCTAAAATCCAATCACACGCTGATGACTGGCATCTTCTGTTGCACAGACATAAACTTCTATGAATGATGTCGGTAAAGGTAACTTTTGATGAGTTTGAGCAATTTTGGCTGATCTTAAAAGATATATGAAAGTACTGCAAGCCCACGATTATTGTCGTCACCTTAGCGTATCAGCAACTTTAGCAATACTAAGCTCCTGCAACACTGTGCGCACAGTTTACATATCTGTGGGCTAGGATAATAAATCCATAATGATGCTTCAGAGACTGGATGCAAAATTAAACATGTTATTTTTCCTCCACTGTGGCATGGTAAGCTAATAAGCATGCAATAATCTTTCCCCCAAAACCATATCCAAGTCTTCTATAATAAGAACCAAATGCTAAAAGAACAATAGCAACTTTCAGGTTTACCTGTGTATAACTGAGTGTAGATAGACAGAACATTTATTCAAAACAGTGAATAAATGGTGTAATGACAACCAAGAAGCAAACAAGGACTGGGCATAAAGTTACAGAAACACTTCGAACAGGGTTACTTTATAAAACATTCACACTTGCTACCCAATACACTACAGTACAGTTGTATTTGTATTTTTTATTTTGCTACCAATTTTAGGTGTACATAGTGCAACACACAAATCTGGCCTGTATAGAAGAGAAGTAAATATAAAGCTATTTTTGAAAAGAAGTAAAACCCATTAACAGATTGCCATGAGCCACATACAGGAAAACAGCAAACATGAAAAAGGTGCTTAGGTTGGAGCTTTGGACTTTTTAGCCTACATCCAAAGCCATGTGTGTTGCAGTAAAATAACACACATCATCCTAAATACCATCATCTAAAGAAGGATGTTTTCCCTTGGCATGGACAGAGTTAATTCAGGAAGCAAACTCAATTCAGATAAAAACACGACAAAGTTTGTGTTTGAGACCCAGACGTTTAGTCTATACTTTTATAGTGAAAGCATCCCACCTAATAAGATTGGCCATGATGGAGAGTTGACACCCTGACAGCACTATATCTGAAAGTTAGTTACTTTCTTTTACAAAGACAAAATTCTTCCTGAACCTTTCTGATCCAATTTCAATTTTGATCTCAGGGAACTGTAGAGACCAAGCTCAGAAAGAACACGATAAACTGGACAGATAGGTAAACAACATGCTGACACACCAATGGGCTTTGAACAGGCATCCACACTAACAAAAGCAGCATTATAATGTGCAGTGAGGCACTTTTGTCTAGCACTAGGGCACATTATAAATGAGACATAGGCTGTTTGTAGCCTAATGTTAGGGTTAATGGCCTGGAAAGAGAGAATGGTGAATGAGAAACCATATACACAAGCAGGCAAACTGGCATGAAACTGAAATAGAAATATATATAATTTTTTTGTAAGTAAATATGTTCATATGATCGTATCAACCCATGTCTATATGCATGTTTTGGAGAGAGCAATATTTTAGACTTCACTAAAAGGTTGATAATTTATTAAGATCCTTCCCTGCAGGGAGGTCACCGATAAAATTACAGCAAATGAAAAAAAATAATCACATAATCCCACCTCACTAAATTAGAACAATTATGTTGTGCTCTGGTAATCACTGGCCTTACATGATGTAGTCTCTTATTGTTGCGGAGGGAAGAGTTAGCAATAAAAGACAGACAGGCAAGAAAAGTTAATTGACTCACCAAAATCAGAATCATAGAAGAGGACGAACTTCTGCCAGCTGTATTCAGACACCACCTGCATGATAACTTCGTTGAGGAACACAGGTGGGCGAACCATAAGGGTGTAGTCGTCGGCTCCAGGAATACGACTGGTGGGTGGACATGTCGAGCGCGGTGTTCCCGCTGGGGAGCGCTGGATATAGAGATGGGGTATATGCATGGCATCGGCCAGTGTTTGAAGGCTACCTGCTGACATGCAGCCAATAGAGCTGACCAGAGCCAGAATACCACGGTTCATCAGCTCGCAAGCTAGATGGAGGGGTAAAGAGAAAAGGGAAGGAGAAAACAAGAAAAGAACTGGTTACTTTATATTCTACTATTACATATTTTATAGCAAAAATTGTCATGTTTGATTATTTATTTATGTTAATACAGTATGTTCTCCTTCTGCAGTTCATCACATCGTAGCAGCCACTTGAGGAGCCATGGAAACCCTAGCATGTAGTTGTTTCCACAAAGACTAAACATGTGATTTAAAGCCTTAGGTGGTCATAATCTATTCAACTGGTCCCAGGTAAACAAAAGATGCGCAGTGCTGTTTGTGGTCTAGTTCAGCGTTTCCTAACCCTGGTCCTCAAGGCACACTGGCGTGCATGTTTTAGATATTTCTTGCTTCAGCCCTGCTGATTTCACTCAATGACTGATTAACAGGTGTTTGCTAAACTGCAATCAGTTGAATCAGGCACATTAATCAGGGAAACCTCTAAAACATGTCAGACAGTGTGCCTTGAGGACCAGGGTTGGGAAACACTGGTTTGGTTCACTGTAGATTGACTAACTTTTAGTCTGAGATGATAGACTCAAGAGAATAACTCAGAGTACAGACAATGGACTCAGGACTTAGTGGACTGGTGCCAGTAAACCACCTCCTGTTCAATGCAGAGAAAACCAAGGAGCTGGAGGTGGATTTGTGCAGGTGTAGACCTACCACACTGACACCAGAAAACATCTAGGGAGTTGACCTGCTTATTTTGGGGAGTCAGAGTAAACAAACTTCTACTTTAATATAAACAAACCTTTCTGTAACTTTTCAATTAAAATAACCATGTTTATTAGTACAAAATAAACAAGGTGACAGTGACCTATAAATGTTGAGTAATTATGCTCAAATTTGCATAAGCATTGACTCATATGTTGCAGAAATCTAAGAATCTAATATTCCCAATCTCTGAAGTCTATTTCTTTAAATGCAAAATCAATGTACTCAAGAGTAGCAGCAATAATATTACCCAAAAGAAAAAAGTACAGTGCAGTAAAACTACTCATGTAGATAACATTTTCCCCAAAAGGTTACTCAAGCATGTAACCATTACAGTACAATCCACCTTTGAACAAAGATAACAACATTAGTAGCCTGTTCTTGTTAACAAGCTTAACGTGATATATTTGCATCACCTAGTCATCGTTTAGCTAACATTACCTGGCTCCAACAGCATTACTCAACACACTCGGTCAGTGGAGGGCAGGGAACTATGCAAAGTTCTTTGCTTTTTGCTGCCATAATGCTAACACACACCGCCGTGCCACTCCTCTGCACAGGTGTTAAAACCACCGTGTCTAATGTGCTCATGTTGCGTTTAAAGGCGGCTCAGAAAAAATACAATCCATTAACACCACATGTTAATGGATTGAACTGTTGAAACGGCCATGTTAAAATAGTGCTGGAGATAGAGGGCGCACATACAGGAAGTGCAGGAGTTCCTACTCTATCAAATCAAAATAGGAATAGTAAAAAGTTGGCCACTTAGAGGAAAGAATAATAATAATAAAAAACGACTTCCAGTCCAGGGTTGGCACAGCTGAGTCTGAGTGGATGATGCCCGCCCCTGTCGCCAGTTCCTGGAGGAGCAACTTATCTACAGCTGAGAACAGATGGATAAGCTCTTCAGAAAGCCCAGTTCTGTCCGAGGATGCACCCTCCTCCCAGTGTAGGTGGTGGGACACAGAAAAAACACCTACCAAACTCAGTGGGCGGGACTAGAACAGCTTCTATATTAAACTAAGGATTGGTTGCTTAAAACAAGTCAAGACAACTTTTTTCAAGTTTGCCATTACTCTGGGTCAATATAACTTCAATACTGTCACCTTTTTTATATTTACAGAAAACAATCATTTTATTTCCATATCACAATATCATGTCTTAATCTTAACCTAGAACAGTTCAAGTGAGATTTACTAGGAACTAAAAAAACTATTATAAAACAAAATGAGTCGTTTCAGATGTTCATCGGCAATGACAGTTTCTGATGTTATTTTATCAGTGAGTCTAGACCTGGATATGTTAAAAATAAAGGTCATTACATGGGAAACCAAAAACTACACCAGAATGCTCTTGAACCTTTCACTATGACCGCAAATTATGATTTAAAGAGTTAAAGTATTGCGTCCTCTTGCTGGGCTCTGTCATTAATTTTTCAGTTGTTTGTGCTCTACTGACTGAAGCTTCCTCATCTGAGAGACAATGTGTGCCAACCTTTTCTCCCTCCTGGGCTTCCGGTGCTATCAGAACACCTCTACCTCCTACCAACTCCCCTGTTATCTCTCTTCTTGTCAAAAAGAACCCCTCTGAGTGCATACCTTTCAGTCCCAATCATTTCACGGCCATTTTCATTTTAATTGCCCCACAGCACCACAGAATGCCCTGCATTGTCCTCAGTCTGGAGTCACATGTCCTCTCTTCTTCTTTTTAACATACTTTCTTCACAATTATTTCCATCTCCACCCTCAACTCCTTTTTTAGGATCCTTACTAAGAAATATTATTCCCCCTCGTGTTCTGTTTATTCTCTTGACAACACCACATTCAGTTGCTCATTCTGTTGCTATATTTTTCTTCTGATTTATTCCCACTCTTACTTTTCTTTGTCCTCAGTTCAAAACTTCTAACAACCCGACCTCCCACATTCTGTCCTGATGTCCTTGTGCCTGCTTTTCATCCCTCATCCATCTTGATCTGTATTTCACTTCCACTCCCATATTGCTCTTGACTGTGTCCTTCACTGTTAAAAGTGTTACTTTACCTTCTAGTAGAATAAAATCTCATCACAGTGCCACTAGATAAAACAAAAAAACAAAGAGTAAAACATATTTTATAAAATGTGAATAAAAAACACCTTGATTTGCAGCCTGGGCAATCTCAATGTATATTAGCACTTTAAAATACACAATAAACACTGCTTAATGCCACTGGGAGTATTCTGTTGACAGTGCAGAAATCGAGCCAAAAGAAAGAGAAATAACAAAAAGAGAAAAAAACAAAAAATCTCTCAAAGAAAGAGCTTAGGGAGACAGTCATGGTGCTGAGAAAGGCAGAAAAAAAACATTGTATTTGTGCATACATGTGTGGAAGCACATAAGAGCTGCTATATATGACAACTCCTGTAGATGTTAGTTTGCACAAAAGCTGTACAGCTAAAATCTCAAGTTAGCTTGTGAACACTTTCCAAATTTTCAAGCTGTCTTTCGTTTATGTCCATAGCAACTGCAGAAAAGCCTTTTCTGACAAAAATCTGTACACATTGTTGTGTTATGTAACACATTAAAGTGAGTGCACTGATGAGCAGTATTCACTGTTTTTGAGAGCACTGAGCTCAATAATGCTTTTCTTTCATAACATACATGAACTGAACAAAAGTAACTTTAATCGGATTACTGACTACTCCTTGAAAAAGTAACTTAGTTAGATTACTGACTACTTGATTTGAAAAGTAACTAAGTTACATCAAAAGTAATTTTTTTAGTTACTTTCAGCAGCTGCTGACAACAACGTTCCACCACCTGTGAATATTATATTGAGCTTTGCCAATACTTAATTGCTGGTTATTTTATAATGGTAATGTCAACAATGTATCTCCACATAGGTTGGAGTGAAAGGGAGATTGTTAAATAGTTACAACAGTACAAAAAAAAACATTAGTAATTTGTGTGATCCACTATTGTCTGCCCCTAGAATCAAGGTATAGGTCAGGGTTAGACTACAGAAATGAATGAAAAAAAATGGAAGTCAATGCAAAGTCCTTGTGAAGATAGACAGACACACTATATGTGCTTGTATGCTTGCACATGCAACCTTCAGGCTGTTTTCACACTCACTATTCCTCTCAGTAGAAACAAGTTAATGATATTTGTGGCTCTTAAATTAAATAGATCTAAATAAGACAGCAAGGCAGATTGTGAATGACACACAATTTTGCAGTCGATATGCTAACTGTTCGGTTGTCACTCCAACTGTTTTTTTAGTGAAACCCGGCTAATTTGAAATCAATGTCTTTAAATAAATGAACACAAATCATTGTGCTTATAATAGCCTAAATATTGTAAGAAACATTTTTTCTGAGTCGAAGGTGAACAATGTTAGTTCAGTCTTCCATTTCCCTGGACATTGATGTAGAAGATTAATGAGTCTAAGTGAAAGCAGTTTTAATCTAACTGGCCATTCCATAAGTCCACATTTTTAGGAATTAATTAAAGTGTAACAATATATGATTAAAATTAACTAAGTCATAGCATATTTCTTAGTCATAGTGCTTATTCTTAAAATCAATGAGTCCAGGATTCATTTTCTGTCCAGGAATAACTTAATAATTAAGCCCATACATGCCTTTGGGGATCTAGGAGAGGAACGTTTCACCCGTGGATTTTTACATTAGGTGTGAATTGCTGTTCTGTGTGTGAGTCTGCATTCCTCTATATGTCAGAGGTGACTATGCTAGCCGCCTTTGATGAAAGACTTTATGCAGACTCCACTTCCACATTACAGTGGTCATGGTAACTAATACTTTAGCTTCATTGGCGTAGTCTAGCTATAGTGAATTAGCTTAGCATTATCAAGACTTTGGCTAATAGAAGGCTTTGCTAATCCGCTATTTATTAGGGCACTTTGGAGAATTAGTGGCCTCATCCCCTCTACATCACACACTCTTTAGTCTGTGGGGGGTTCTAAGCACTCAGCTCATTAATACTCCTTGCTAATGACTTAAAGGACCCGTTGTGTTAACACAGGCCAACTTTACATCAGTCTGATGAAGGGAACAGTGTAATGAGAGTGTGAGGGATTTACCCCTTCCCTTACAGGTGCTGTTTTTGTACTTTCTATATTCTAATTTATCTGGTAAATGTATTGTTTTGGTTGGCGGAAGTAATTTGCTTTATTTAACATTTTGTTGTAATCATTCTCTCTTCTCTTTGAGGTCACCTGGTCATGTGTTGCCATGGAAGCGCGCCCATGAGCAGGGCTGACAAGGACCTGGTGTTTTCAATCAGCCTCACTGGGAAAATCCATTGTTTGAGAGGGAGGGGAGATGTTTTTTGGATTTTGTTTGGGCCCAGATTGTTTTTGTTTTAGTTTTGAAGTTGTTAGTTGTAATTGTGTAAATATTTTTCTAGGAATGTAGTTTAGTACAAATGTGACTTTTTTCTTTCTGGAAATGTAAATGTTGTCTCCAACCCTTAAATAGTCCTGGTAGGAGCCAATGCTTTAAGGACTGCAAAAAGAAATAATTCAGAGCTCTACAATTTCTGGATCCTGTCTGATTTATGATTTCTAATGTAAGAGTGGAAATACTATTTATGCAGTTGTTTTTGGTGTCTTGGTGTCTCGTTGGGTCAAACTGACCTGACTCCCTCCCTTAACTTGCGTGCGAAACTCAAAGTTGGACCAAATATGATTTGGGAAGTATGCTGTTTGTACAGATAAGAGTAACAATCGCTGACACATTAGCTTAATCGGCAGTTCTGAAATGGAGCAGATTTCGAGAGTCAAATACACAATCCATGTAGAAGGTTGCCAAGATCCTTACGTAAAACAAGGATAGTAATGCTATTGGTCGAAAACTTTCTAACTCACACCAGTAAAGATAAGATGGTATAAAAAAGGATGATGTTAAGAATAGACAGAGATTTTTGGGTTTTTGTACTGATGAAGCTGTAAGATGAATCCTTGGATGTGAATAAAATCTCTCAGGCCCGCCTATGGTCGAAGCAGAAAAAGAGTCATATCTACGTTTCCGTGCATTATTTGTTTACCTATATGTCTAAGAGTTTAGCCACCTTTACTAACTAACAGAGAGTAAAAATTGAAGGGGAAAAATTAGTAAGAGCAAAATTTTGGCAGTAATTTTGAAAAATCTGATCGTAGTTAAGAGGAAAAAATACTTCAAGACTTGGGAAAGTGCAAATATTGAAATAATAGATACAAAAATCCACAATAGACCTCTCTCCCATTTGGTGTTGCAAGATAGTCTACACAGATTCTCAATGTAAAAAAAAAAAAATCACAGCTGTGAACAGTGACTGCACTTTAAGCACAAAGCAAGTATGGACATTTGGGCAGATATTTGTGTAGGAGTGCAAACAATGTGAAAATTTAGCCGCTTGGAATCGTTCACCTATCATCTCACTCAGCTAAGCTCCAGTAATGCAAACCACACTACAAACCCCCACACAAACACATCATCTCCCTGAATGCTGTACAGATGGATTCTAAATCTTTGCAGGGTAACTCCCAGTAAATGGGTAAAGATTTGTCAAGTGGCCATGTAAAGGTTCATTCATTGCCAGTCATTCAGATCAACATGTAAACATCAGCATGCTTCCACTGTTGCCCCCTAGGACTCTTAACGAGTTTCATCTCATTTGTAAATTTAATTGTTCTTAGCTTATCAGTTCTGTTCCTATTTTTTCATATGTCTCACACCAAAGCAATAAGATGCAAACTCAGACATCGTGCTTGTATTGGTTTAAGCACATTTTCAAAAGTCAAACCAGCAACTCATGCTATTTTAACACGTTTTGTATGTCAGTGTGTTGTACATTTGTCTTCTGCAACCAAGCATATTATTGGGACCCTTCTCCTGCTTATTCTTTCAGAGTAAACGAACTGCAAGCTCTTCACTTGCATTCGGGTGTGACTGACATTTTTTATGCTTCTCTCCCGGCAGTTCTCTTCCCTCCACTCACTGACACCCGCCATGCACTCTTTATCACACTGAGACATTGTCCTACAGTTTCTCTGGCCTGGTGACCTACCGTGGAAATTAGAGGAAAGAGAGCTGGACTCAAAGCAAGTAAATCAATACATGAGGAAACCAATAAAAAAGTGTGTGTCCATAACCCTAGAACATCTCTGAAGTTAAATACAGTGAGAAACTGAAGATATTTTCACACGAATCAAAGAAATATCCTGTCTTAAAACTTTTTGATTTCACATATTGCATGCACTACCTGTAACAGGTTTTGCAAAAGAGGCTAGATCAGTGTTTCTCAACCTGTTTTGGGCCAGCGCCCCCGAACCATTATCCAGGTCCTTCGCTGCACCCCCAAAGAATATGTAGTGTACTTTCCACTGAATATTATTTTACTATTAATATTACTATCACTATAGTTGATGTTTTGATTTGTATGGTTGTTTCTGTATTTATCATGAAAAACAATTTCCCAGAGAAAAAAAAACAATGTGAATAGAAATTATTTTTATGAAAAATGCAATGAATGAGCATTCAACTTAAAATCAGTAGGCCTAACAGCAACCAATCAGAGTGGAAAAAAATATTCCTGCTCTGTGCAATTTTGTTAATTGTTAAATATTGCACAAAATGACCAAATAAAAGATGCGCAATAATACCAGCAGCAGGAGCGAGGAGCTGCACCAAGATGCTAACAGAAACACTGAAGAGAAGAAGAGCTGCCATCGATACGGTTGCAACCAAGCATGTTTTAATATTACACAATACGGTTTTTAGCATGTTGTTCAAAGTCTAAGTTGGTATTGTTGTGCATTTCAGATGTATAGTTTACCTTCGGTCAAACGCCCCCCAAAGGAATCTCAGACACATGAACGAGTGCTACAGATCTAGTCTGCTGACCATGAAAAACCGAGATCAGAAAAACTCGTCTCATATAGCCCACCCTACAAAAACTAAAGACTCAACAGTCATGTAAAGGACAAACCACCTAAAAGCTAAATAAATGAATTATTCTCCATGTGTCTCTCACATCTAACAGATTGACATGCTTTGCAATGGCTTTAGCTCATCCTCCAGGGCCGACCCAAGGCTGTGTGACCCTGGAAACGCGCCATGCTGATAGCATACCAGTAAACAGCATAACTAGCAAGTAGCATTACTTTTGCTTAAATTAGATACTTTTAAAAACTTTTTGATCTTTGAGAGAACTAGCTCAGTGTGTAGCAATCACACATCTTATGAAAATATTCAAGTCATTTGTGTTTTCTGAGAGCCATGCACAAAGGAGGGTGCTGATGTGATGAGAATTGTCTCTGTATGTGGTTGGTATCTTCAGTGCATAACGTTTCCCAAAGGTTTATGCGCATATTGTAAGTGTAAGCATAATGAAAGCAAAATAAATATAAGATGAAGGCCTGAGTATTAACTGGAATGTGCCGTCTACTGCTTAGTCCTTCTGTACCACCTGTTGTGTGTGACGTTCCATAAATAATTGGAATGTTTTTGAAATATTCAATTGCATTTATTTTTCATTTGGTTTAATTAATATTTATCAAGCTGAATGGAAAATCCAAATTGTACCATCACACTTCAAGCAGATAAATACATGTGACCAGAACTGTATATCCATCCACGTTCAAGATTTTATCTCCATGTCTAAAGACTTATGCTGTTGGGTGAGAGTGAGGATGACCTACTTGTGTCTGTGAATTGTTTTGTGTATTGCTCTAGATCCACCGTTTCAATCTGCTGCTGCGCTCTGTGACATACACACTGCTAAGCATCGAACGGCAGCATGAGATGCTTACTCATACTGCTGGCGGGCTGAAAATACGCCCTACTCTATAAATGCCTCACTGTGTGTCTGTGTGGATTTGTTGACTGCTGTTTGCTGATATACAATGCTTGAGGGAACTAACTCTTGAATTAATGCGATCAGGTACGCAGAATATGTTAAAGATAGCTTGGCCTTTTCGGCTTGATTTCCAAGAAATTTATCAGCGTCACTCGACTGCTGACTTTTCTACTTGATTAAAGTGATTTCTTGCAAATACAATCTCTTCCTAATCCCTAACTCCAGTTTGGCTCCATTCCTGCTGCAAATCTCTGACTGACATGGACAGATTACAAACTATGAAGTGGACCACATTTAACAACTATTTTACTTTTTGTCCATTTTCATATGAGATAAATAGACCCTCTTCTGTCATTTAAATAATTGTTACCTCCCTTTAAGCCTTTATTTGGTTCATTCAATTATTCATCAAAATTCTTCCAAGTACTGTATCCATTTTTAACAGCGCTACCAGAAGAACACCCCAGCACATATTTTTATGTTTCTTTCTTGTTTTATTGTTATTTCTTGGAAATATCTTAGTTATGTTTCTTTTTTGGATGGCTTTTAATTTCATCCTTTTAATTTTTCTTTGCATCTTCTCCTTGCTATGTTATTCACTTAAATATGAGACATCTCTACTTTATAATTGATTATAGTTAAGTCCATAATTTTACTGCACTCAAAATAGAGCTCCTACTTTCTACCATCCTGCTCTCTATTAGCATTTTCCTTTTCAGTGCTCACTAATCCCTTTTTCTTTCACCTTCGACCTTTTATCTGGTCTCAACTTGTCCCTTAACTGTGTCTAAAATTGGTGCATTTAATGTAGAACAGTTAATTTATTTCCCCTCATTAATCTATCCTTTTATTCATCTGTCCATCAACTCAATTATGTGTTAAATGCAATTAAATCATATCTTGTGCAGTTCCCCTCTGCCGTTAAAGCCCATTACCCCACTTTGAGGTTGCTGCTTCACTGCTTCTTGAAATTCTGCTCCTCTCTCCAGAAAACTGCCAGCCATACTACTGTACTTGTTTTCTTTATCCTTTATGTTAATATGGAACACTCTATAAATATCATTCAAACATTGATCACAAGAAATAAGGTTAATATTTTCATATTAGATATTTTATCAAATAATATATCCGGCCTCTTTTGGCATTTTTGAAAGTGCTTCTTAGTTTTTTCTTGAAGAAAACGGTAGAGTGGGCGGCCAATGTCCAGAGGCTACAGTCCTCAATGCATTCGTCCTGGTTTCCTCTCTGCCCATTTCCTATTTGGTGACTGTTAATCACCTCCAGTGCCAAAAACAAATAAATAAAAACACAGTTTGAAATAATTAAATAGTTATCAATTCACAAGATATTAATCATTTTTATTCACAATCTCAACTTTGGGATTCAAAGTGGATTGTTGTTTCAAAGTATTTTTTTTATGTTTCATAAGCCCATTTTGTTCCAATCTAAGTTTTATAAGAGGAATGTATTAATTAATTTCTTGCCTCAAAACAGAGAACTTGCCATCTGCACACCTTTAGTATCTTTTAATGGTCTTGCTGTCCTGATCTTGAAAACATGACCATCATCCTCCTCACTCTCACCATCATTTCATTATGTTTTCAAAAAAATGACCAACATCTTCTCATGTGTCACAGATGTTTTATTGAATATGGTCTCATATAATTTTTATATATACTTATACAAGTATATATGTAGCTACAGTAAGAGTTGTATTCACACCAAGAGAGGTCCTGACAAGGGGAGTACTTATTTTCTCTCTCCCTCTTTCTCAGTGAGAGAAAATAAGTACTCCCCTTGTCAGAACCTCTCTTGGTGTGAATAAAACTCACTGAAGCTTACAGTTCAACAGTTTATCTTCTTTCTCATTTCTTCTTTCCTTTGGCTATTTTTCCATCCTCCCTCAATCCTTTCAGAGACCTGACATCTTATATTTCTTTGTGTCCCAACTCAATCCATTCTAAAGTCAAGGAGATGAACGTGTCCCCTGGGAAAAAACTGTGCTTCTCTGTTTACGGCTGTGGGGCTTTTATTGCTATTGCTTCTCTAGGACAGAGGTACGCCCTTGTCCGGTTTTTCTCCCTCATATCTTTACACTTGCTCTTAGATTTTATTTTACTTTTGGGTATTTCGTAGTTAACATTTGGCTTAACAGTTTATGATATCAAGAAAAGCTTGCCATTTTTAAAATGTTGCTACACATGTGAATGTGCAGCTTAAGACTCTGAATGAAATGCAACAATTCTCTGTGTAACTGTTAACTTGTTAACTGCCAAAATGATCAACATTTAAAGTAAATGGTAAATGACCTGTCCTTTAAGGGTGCTAGACTCCAAAGTGCTTTACACTACTTTCAGTCATTCATCCATTTACACACACACACAGCCAGCAACCAGATGAAGTGTCTTGACCAGGATAAGAGTGAGAAATGACAAGCAGGTGTTTGATTCCCACGCAACCCATTTGTTACAGGATTAACTCCTAAAAAAATCGCTTCTAAAGCAGCACAAACTTAAAAAGAATCTGCCTAAAGAGAATCTGCATCTTGGTTTCATCCAAATTGACACAAAAATAGTAGCATAATCCTATTGATTATATTTTGAGAATCTTCACTAGAAGAACCCACGTCTTCAAAATTTTTTTTATCTTCAAATAGTGAAAAGAAAATCAAGTACTAAGATTTTGTCATAGAATTACATGACAAAAAAATTATAGTGACAAAATCTACAATGTCCACAAGTATTTCTTCTGTTTAGCTGTAAAAAAAAAAAATCTCCCGTTTTTATCCTGCATTGACGTGCATGAAGACAGAAGCTTGGTGATTGATGAAAAGCTAAATTAGCTGAAGTTGAGATCATAGATTTGGACAAGGGGTTATAAATGAATGGATTCAGAAGAAAATTATTTAGGGCATCCATTTCAGAGGGGAAGAAAAAAAAGAAGAACTTTTTTCATCTTAACAGAATAATTTAGGGCATCCATTTCAGAGGGGAAGAAGAGATGACAAGAGAAAAGAGGGACAGAGAGATTTTTCAACCATTGTACTGCAGCAAAGAACTCTAGAAAATGGTGAGAATGTAGAGAACATATGCAGACAAATGCAAATCACCAAGCAAAGGAGACATATTAATTATTAAAACACTGAGGGGGATTCCGTAATGATGCATGACTCTGTCAAAGTTCCACCAATAAGAATAAAAGTCCCTACTTCCTAATTAACACAGGTGAAACTACTGCAAAATGACAGTCGACATGTAATGGATACACTTCGGAAAAAAAGAAGAAAATTCCTAAAATGTTTGGGACAATGCTGAAACATTTATTCATTTGGAAAAATAAGTCACTTTACTTCCTGCCAAGCACTGGAGGGAAACACAAAAGCAAGTCAAAGACACTTTAGCATAACCTTAGAGTTGATTAACTCCTAAAGCAGTGTGTTTTGAGTGCTTTTAGCACTGAAGTAATTAACATTTCAAGCAAGTGGCATATATGTTTGTCTAATTATTTTCTTCATCTTTAACATTTCCCCCACTGCTCAGTCATGCATATTGCATATTGCCATTCTCACACAAACATTCAACATGGATAGTTTAGCTCATCTGCAAGCATGTAAAACTTTATTCTCACAAACATAGTTTCATTTGTGGTAAAATGTTCTGAACTTGGAACATTTTACCACAATTGGCTCATCCCAGCTATGGGTTTTCAACTGGAGAGGAACTGAGCTTAACCGTATTCATAATCAATGAAATGAATCAGTTGGGATGAGATTCACAGACAAACTCAAACATGGCTGTGCTCTGAGCGAGTTACTGAATGCTTCCAGCTGCCCATGACTGCTTGTATAAAATTCCATCTTGGCACTGGCACACAAGTTCATAAAGGGATTTGTTGCCCCTTTTCTCCCGGCACATATCCAGCAAAACATGCCAGCAAGTCTCTAGTGCTCTGTCACTGCAGACCCCCTAGCTCTCTATTCATGCAAGAGTGGTCAATAAAGCAAACTGCATCAAGTCGTCGCTTCCATCGCTCTCTAATGATACAATGACCTTTCAGTTTTAGCCAAAATAAGCACCCAGTCACAGCGACCCTCAGAACGAGGTGACAACAGTTTCCAGAAGTATTCTGAATGACGTCTGTTCATTTGATTAATTTCTGTCCTGGAGTGCTTTCCACCATGTGGTTCCCAGCTTCTATTGGACTAAACAAACCGAACAATATGGCCACAAGAAAATCAGGTGATCATGCTACGATCACTTTTACAGGATCGTACCAGAAAATTTTTATATTCAGGTTTTCCAACATTAATATCCATGATAAATCCACTACTAAGCATCTTGTAGTGGATAAAAAACGCTTTTTAAAACCTTATAAAAATCTTTAAATATAACCTTAATCCAACAAGGTAACAACAATGCTGTTTTAGTGGTCTGTGTAAATTAAACTATTTGGAACTATGTGAAATGTATTAATATCCAACAAAGTCTGCAGAATCATGAAAACTACTGTGATAATATTGTTTTGCCTTATTTCTGCACAGTTCTTCAACCTCTTTATAACATCATACAAGCTAGCATTTAATAAAATTAAACAAGCAAATAAAATAAATGTCAAGGACATAAAACTGTCAACAACTGAAGAGCAGAGCAAGAAAAGACCTGAAAAAAGACCTTAGAGGTTCATCATCTTGCTGTTGATCATCTACTATAAGCCAAGTTATTGGCTAATAGCTCCATGGGACTCATTCTATTGATGCTAACACAATATCTGCTGCCTGTCAAAATGTGGCATATTTACAATTTTTCATAAAGTCAACTTATGAAATTGGAACAGTCTGTGTCTTTGAGACAGAGACATAGACAAAGTGCTGAGATTCGGCTGAAACTGGTTCTTTGCTAAACTGTCTGACAGACCACTTGTTCTTCCCCATAGTTTAGAAAACAAAATTATTCTGCATTCATTTTAAAATTGTTTACATAATATACAAGACAACTTAAAATTACTTTGTGATTCAGATAGAGCATTAAAAACTTTTTCCATGTATAATTTAACATGCACTCTGTACAATCTAAATATAAAAACAAAAATGTATTCTGTTTGGGGATATTGTAAAAAGAAAAAAAACCATCAACATCTTTACTTAAGTGTGAACATCCTGAAACTGACTTTGCTGAAGCACCTTCTAATTTATTTTCAGCATTCAGTCTTCTTGAGTTCACACCTGACATGAAATAAAGTTCAGCTGTCCTTTCTTGACTTATCCACTTTTGGATCCTTTAGCTAAAGTCACACTTTGCACAGAGGTTACAAAACACCCAGAGGATTGTGGTATGATGATTATCAGCAATTTGAGAAAAACTTAGACAGCTAAAACTTTCTATGAAGTCATTGAAAATGAGTGACAGAAACATTTTAGGTGGGCTCCCAGGAGTCTCACAGCAACACTGAAGACAACTCTGAACAAAACATATCCTTCAAGATGACATGTTTTGAGAAAATTTGCAAAAGAGTCCACAGATATTGCTACGTCAAGTTGTGGGACACTGATAGACTTCCACCTAACAAGACTGAAAGGTGAGAAAAAAGCAAAAGGATGCTCAACAAAGAAATATGGTGCCTATAAAACGCATTCATTCCTTTGGATGTTCTATTCTTTTTCTTGCTTTTATAAATCAACCTTGATCCAGATGTTCAGTCGTGATTGAGACTTACCCACAGATTATGTGCTATGATTGCAGCCAAAAGTGCATCTAATAAATACTGACTTCAAGGGGGTAAATACATCTAAATGCACTCACTTACTTTGTATTAAACATTTCTCTTTTTGTTATTTTGTAGAAATCAATTTTGACATTGAAATTAAATGTCAAATAAAGCATTAAATAAATGCTTTATTTAACTAGTAAAGTTTTTTTGCCCCAAAAAAAAAATCTGTTGATCATGAATGATTTGTAAAAGTAATAAATAAAAACAGGAAAATAATCCAAGGGGTGAATATTTTTTATAGACACTGTAGATTTATGTTGAGCATGCTTATGCAACTGGATAATTGAAATTCCTCCCACTCCCCCCTTTTTTTGATAGATTGAACATGAAGACCTTCTGAAATAATTTATTTTAAAATTATTATTATACAAAAACCTTGAAAAGCGACATGTTCAGAACAGTTATATCGATTGAGAAACAGGTCCAAACTATGAAAGTTTGCTTCAAATAGAAGTTTGCTTTTATTTTGTATTTGGACTACTATAACATCAAAAATGCCATTGGTCCAAAACTTTGTAGGAAGACTCTTAGTTAGAAAATTGACTGTTGGGTAAACTGGTCTTGCTAAATTGTCCTGAGTGTACATCACTTCCATATACTGTATTGCTTGTTGGTTTAGGTGCACCCTGACATACAGATACAGATCTCACACTAAAGCTCAGTAATCAAGAAGTTGTCATGTATACATGTGTCCCACAAAAATGTGCATGAATAATAGGAGTAAGCATGACTAAAAATGCTTACTCCTTCTGAGGAAGGAGTAAATCTCACTGGATGAGAAAATAAGAAGCAGTTCAAATATTGATGAGAAAAATACTGAATGATGCTCACCACCCTTGTATACATTTGTTTGCAAACAAATGAGCATGTGTGAAGAGCGCAAGAAGGTCAGGATATTTGCTGCAATTTTGGAGCCTTAAATGTCAACTGCCACCCAAGCGTACAAGTGAACATAAGAGCGTGGGTAGCAGTGATACACCAAGTGAAAACTGACATCATTACCAGCACAGCTAGTTAATTTGACAGAAGCAAACAGATTATGTGGAGAGCCATAATAATGCATAATTAATTAAGTGCAGCCTTCATAGACACTAAGTGTGATAATACATCAGTCGTTAACTGATAGTTGAGAATTTTATATCTGTTGCACAAAATGGGAACAATGACACCACTGCCTACAAAATTGTATGCTGCATACTCAATATGTTCCAGTGAGTATGAATACACACTCCTAATGTGGCCATTAGGAGAATGAGGCAAACGCGTCCAATATGAAAAACATAGGCAGGTTTTATGTCCACACTGTCCTCAGAAAGAGCAGCATTAGGGTTAGGTTTGATTTGGCATAAACAAAATTTAAAAGGACACTCATGTAATAGGTTTTTAAAGCTATTAATTCAAACAACTCTTCTAAGAAAAGAGTTGTTTTTTTTCTTAGGGAAAAAGGGAAACTCTTAGTTGAGTTTCCATCAACTAAGAATTACAAAATAAAACCTTTATAGTCGAAAAGACAACAGTAGCGGGCTTATTAAATGGATCCTATAATAAAAATACAGAAATCACCACTAAATAAGCATTCTACATACAATGGTTAAAACAAATGCAACTTTACATAAAACATCACTTAAACATGTATAACATCTTATTTAATCACTTAAAATGAATTGGTAAGCTTAAGCTCACTCCAAATGGCCAACAGCCTGTCCAGAGTTAAGCACTCTTACACTAAATGTTTGACCAAACCTTAACAATTTATGAATATTGCAAAGCAAAGGGACATTGAAATGCCACAAGGTATTTCAATGCCTCCATGCAACAGATGGAAGGCACCTATTACTCCATACCTCAAAATAACTGCTGCTTCCTTCCACCATTAACGCGGCTCTTACCGCTGCGTGCATCCCCACAATATATATATGAAAACATGTGGCTGGATCTTGGCATTTTGAGTACCTGTGCCAGTTGGACTCAAAACATAGATAGAATTTTGTCTCCCCCTCTGTGTCTCACCGACACATGACAGTTTTCAGAGAGGATTAATTACCATAGCAACAGAAGACTGAGGAGGGCAGAGATGTAGAGAACTGCAGAGATGGCGGAACACTCAGTTCCAATACGGGAGGGCAGAGCTTCCTGTTAGAACTACAGAGACACCACTTTGGCAGAACACTTACCACAGACAAGTATATATGTTTTATAATATAATTACCACCATGTCAATTGGTGGTAATTATATTGTCAATTTTCACTTTTCTGCTAAATTCTTGTGCACTTGGTGCAAAGTAGTATTTCAAAAGAGCAGAAGAAATCTTGTGCTTTTGAACAATAACAATATTCGTTAATCTGTTGCTAAGAGATGAGCGCGTTTTTGGTATTCCAGTAACTCGAAGTAAACATCTGATTTTTACTTTTGCAAAATTTACCAACTGGAAATGTCTTGTGTCTAACCATATAAGCAGTATTTCTAAAGAGGTTATGTTTTATAGACAATAAATAATTTGCTAACAAACTGCCACAAAGTATAAATGAATTTTTTACTTTTGTGTTGAATGACAATATATTCAAAATCAATTACCCAAAAAAATATTTTCACTTTTCTGAAATATTTACCAACTGCACATTTCTTAAGTAGTTATGTATAATTAGTATTTCAAAAGAGCAGAAGAAATCTTGTGCTTTTTGAAGAATATTTGTTGTGAATCTGTTGCTAAGAAATGAGCACGTTTTCTGGTAACCAAGTGCCTCAAAGTAAACATCTGATTTTTACTTTTGTAAAATTTACCAACTGTAAAAATCTTGCGTCTAAGCAGTATTTCAAAAGAGCTTATGTTTAATTATAGGATTTACACAGGAATCCTATACTTGAATTTACTACCTTTTTCTACCTATTTTTACTACCGCTACAATATTTTTGCTACCAACACAAAATCGAGCAGCAGTCGTTTTTGGGGGAGCGGTGAATTTTAGGGCTGCGCCGATTTATCAGCCAGTTGATTTATCAGCACTGTAATGGTCTCGCTATGGTGTAGTGTACCAAGCTAACCATCAGCCAAACTCCTTTCACACGGGTCAGGTTTACTTAATTCTTTCTTTATTTCCATGTAGAATGTTTGTCGTTTGCATAAACGACAAACATTTGACCTTATAGCAGTATAAGCTGCTACTTACAGGCATTGCTTCTAAGACTGTATGTAGCGTTCATCTGCTCTACAGCTCGCAAACAACCGTACTGGCTAAGTAACGGAAAAATAAGGCAATTCCCTAAAAGTCCAACAGATGGCAGAAATGCGCCAGTTTACAGGACAAGCAGAGATTTCCTTAATTTTGGGAGATCGTTGCTCGATCGGTATTTACATTGTGAAGCCAGTCTTATCCCCCAATGTTATCTACCTCAGCAAAGGTCTGAAAATCAACCACTGTCCTCTTCTGCTCTGCTGTGAGAGGTTTGACTAATAGACTGGCCCACCAGGTCATGACTACACGGTTGCAGTTAACAACCTTACATTTCTTGATTTCAGTGATTTTGGTCAGTTTGATGACTTTATTCCTCTTTGAAGAACCAGATCTTAAGCTGGAGCTCTCAAAACTCAAGTAGTTCTCTGTAACCTACAGGACTCTGTAATGGATCTAGTCTGTTGGTGTCTTCCTGTCTCTATTGATCAGGAAGCAGCGCCAGCCACTGCCCTCTGGCACACTCTGCCACTCTCCGGAAGGCCGAAAACCTTGTGAAAAGTTCCTCTCTTTGTGCTGTGATATTGGCCGCCATCTTCTTCTCTGCTGGCACAGAGAGGAGCAGCATTACAAACATGCCATCGGGCCCTTGCTGTGGCAACCCATCTGCTCAGGGTGGTGCTGCTGCGCTCCTTCAGCTGCAGGTCGCTGGGTAGGTTTGTGCAGATGTTGTGTAAAGGGTGTAAAAGCGCTGCCATAGCTTGGGGCAACTTTTAAAGACGAAGACGTTGAAGAAGAGCATCATACCTGCATAAACACCTATGAAGAAGCCCAGCAGCTGGTAAGGTAACAGGCACGAGGACTAAAGGCCACCCACAGTTCCACATAGAGCTTTTGAGTCACCTCTTACTTGTCCAGCTTTCACAATTTAAGTTAGCCTGGAGGTTGGCTGAAAACATGAGACGGCTCAATCAAAGTTTCAGACTTGTGAAAAACTTCACGAGTAACCTGACTGCCTTATTCAGCTGGTACTCTGTGTACACGTCTAGCATTGCCTTCATTGTGTACATGTATGCAGCGTGGCACGGCTGGACCATCCCCATGTTCCTGTTCCTCACAATTCTCCGCAGATTTGTGACAGATATTTTATCTTCTCAAAGATGTTGGCCAGATTCTGAGCTTTCTGAGCAACATCAAGAAGCAAGTCGTAGTGTTCCAATGGTTCAGGTACGATGCTCCACTGGATCCTCCAGCCTCTGGAAATGAGATAAATCAGGGAAAGGCAGAGAATTGTGAGGAACAGGAACACGGGGATGGTACAGTTATGCCACGCTGCCTGTGTACATGCACACAATGAAGGCAATGCCAGACGTGTACACGGAGCTGTACTGGCCTTTTTCAGTACTAGCTGAAAAAGGCAGTCAGGTTTTCCACAGGTCTGAAACATTGATTGAGACAACTCATGTTTTCAGCCAACCTCCAGGCTAACTGAAATTGTGAAAGCTGGATTGTGGGAGACAGAGGAGCTGCTTCCACAATCGTCTCTGGGCAACAAGCACGTTTTTGTCACAACGTTGTCGCTTCCTTCTGTGTCTGATGTATTGGGCGAGTCAAGGAAGTCGTCCCATCTTTCGCTCTGTGAGAGTATCTGCGGTGGCGAGCAGGAGGCTGTGCTGGAATCCCTGCATTCACCAATCGGCCGGAACAGCGTTGAGCTGCAAGGGCCGTTCGAAGCCGCTTGCAGCTTTAATTCTGTTTGGTATCTATTGCTATCTTTTACTGGCCTTAATTTGAGCTAATTTATTACCTTTTACTACTGTGAGTAAACCCAGTATTAACAATAATTAATTTGGTTTTGCGATGAGTGTTTTTTCTGGTAACAAACTGCCACGAAGTATAAATGAGATTTTTACTTTTGAATGTCTGTTTTATAATATATTCACTGCCATTGCAAAAAAAAACTTTTCTGAAATATTCACCAACTGAACAATTCTTTTAAAGTAATATCAAAAGACCAGAATAAATCTTGTGCTATTTGAACAATAACAATAATTGTTATTCATCTGTTGCTAAGAGATGAGCAAGTTTTTTGGTATACAAGTAACTTGAAGTAAACATCTAATTTTTACTTTTGCAAAATTTACCAACTGTAAATTTCTTGTGTCTAAGTAGGTAAGCAGTATTTCTAAAGAGCTTATGTTTTATAAACAATAATTTTACTTTTTATTAATTTGGTGTTAACAGATGAGCATTTACTTCTGGTAACGAACTGCCACGAAGTATAAATAACAATTTTGCTTTGACAAAAAAAACAAACACATTTTCACTTTTCTGAAATATGCACCAACTGCACAATTCTTTATAAGTAGTACAAGAGCAGAAGAAATCTTGTGCTTTTTGAACAATAATATTTGTTGTGAATCTGTTGCTAAGAGACGAGCACATTTTCTGGTATCCAAGTGCCTTGAAGTAAACATCAGAGTTTTACATTTTACCAACTGTAAATTTCTTGTGTCTAAGCAGATAAGTAGTAGTTTGAAAGATCTTGTTTTATAGACAATAATTAATTTGGTGTTTATAGAGATGAGCGTTTTTTTCTGGTAACGAACTGCCACGAAGAACAAATGAGACTTTTACTTTTGTGTTGAATGTCTGTTTTATAACACATTAAAATCAATGGGAAAAAAAAAAAAAACTTTCACTTTTATTAAATAGTCACCAACTGCACGATTCTTGTTAAGGAGTTATGTATGCTAAGTAGTATTTCAAAAGAGCATAAATCTTGTGCTTTTTGAACAATAACAATATTTGTTGTGAATCTGTTGCTAAGAGATGAGCACGTTTTCTGGTAAGCAAGTGCCTCGAAGTAAACATTTGATTTTTACTTTTGCAAAATTTACCAACTATAAATTTCTTGTGTCTAAACAGATAAGCAGTATTTCAAAAGAGCTTATGTTTTAAAACAATAATTAATTTGGTATTAAGAGATGAGCGTTTATTCTGGTAATGAAATTCCAGGACCGAGTTCAGAGTGCGTTAGTGGGGAAGCTATTCAGGAGTGTTACGGTCTTGTTAGAAATAGCAGCATGTAATTTTTTCTAATAAACTCTATTGGCGGGACAACATTTGCGGTGTGTTGGCGTAATTACAATATATTCACCAAAAAAGAAAAAAATAAGAAAAAACTTTTTCACTTTTCTGAAATATTCACCAACTGACCAATTCTTGATAAGCAATACATGTAGTATTTCTAAAGAGCAGAAGTCTTCTTGTGCTTTGTGAACAATGACAATATTTTTTGTTACAAGTGCCTCGAAGTAAACTCTGATTTTTACTTTTGCAAAAGTAAAAATCAGAGTTTACAAAAGGCAGTGCATTAACATTTTGGCTAATTTTAACTTATACACTAAGTTTAAAATACTGAATAACATGGACTTGCTCGTCCATGTTATTTTCACGATAACATGCTTGAGATTCTTCAGATGCTATCGAGTTCATTGTAGCTTACTTTAGCGTTTATGCTAATTTTTAGCACCAGAATGCTGGGTTTGAACTAATGAGTACACTTTGGAAGGCCTCGTTAAAATTTCTCCAGAAATGTTCTGGTTTTCACTTGTTATCTTCACAACTTATGATCACTGGACGCTTAGAACCTGCTTTAGTCCAGTGGTGACTTCACTTTGGAAATTATGACCTTGTAGTGTTCTCGTCAAGGGTGTAACAACTCCGACTAACCATCGAGTTAAACCACAGCAAATGAGAGGAAGACGTGAAGTAAGTTGACTTCCTCGTCAACAGTAAATGGTGAAAATGTTTTGGCTTTTTTTCATAGATTTTTAATGTCTTATAAAACAGACCTTCAACACAAAACAATACAAATTTAGTTCCGTGTTTAAACAAACCTTACTGTACATAAATTTAACATAATGTGAACTCTGCAATATGAAATGCACCATAAATAGCTAAATAAAAATATCAGCCACAATGATTAAACATTAGCGTTTTAGCGAAATAATGTCTAATACATCTTAAGTAGCATGTATCTTATCATAAAACGTCACTTACAGCCTTGCTTCAACTGAGCTTCTTTGTGGATGGCAAAAGATTAAATGCTGATGACGGAAAACATTCAGCTACTCTTGCTGCAGCTCCAGGAAAAACAGTAATTTACCGAACAGGAAGTTGGTTGCTTTCAAAATAAAAGCCTTCAAATTTACTGCAGTTACAAATAACTTAAAATGCCATCAAACCTTACAATATCCATACAAATATTTAAGAAAATGCAGACGTAACATCACCTGGTTACTCACACACACACACAAACTACATATATATACTTTTTTTTAAAGAAAAGAGTACGTAGGAGTAATAATCCATCCTCAGGTTGCTCCCTGCAATTGCTTATTTTTTTTTATGAAGCTGAATAATTACATTGAGTCAAGCTTCCCAACCTGTAAGGTGTCAGACAAATATACTACATATTTTGTATAGATGGCATCTCTGTGACCCTTGAGATAAAAGTCTTGTATGCTGCCATCTTTGGAATTTCAGATGGTTACAAAGACCATATGGTGAAAAAGGTTATTTGGGGTTATAAATGTACTTAACCTGCTCGTGATGAAAAGAGAAAGAGGAAAATAAGAGGGCTTTGAAGTGCTTGTGCATAGCCAAAGGCGACATTCAGCTTTTATTTTACAGAAGAGCCAGATGGAGTGGGAGCAGATGAGGGGAAGGAATAAAACCTGACAGACATGTGTACATGTGAGCTAAAGAGCAGAAGAACAGGACTGTGTAGTTGGGATATTAAAGCAGTCCAGCATATGTAAAGTTATGGAGTATGGGGAGATACGCAGAAAGTGAGATGGAAAGAGACAGAGAAAAAGAGGAATGCTGAAAAAAGATGGTGAAAGAGACGGCTTGGAGGGAAAAGAAAACAGTCAAGTACAGGAGCATCGAAAACTGACAGATCCAGACGAGGAGCAGAGAGAGATGTTCATCTCGCCTTTGATGCATTTCCATAATATTTGGACACTATTGCAAGCCTGTCAATGTGACACTTGTGTAAGAAAATACACAGAATTGAAGTGAACTTATTTCTCTCTGGCATTGCATAAATGATACTAAATATGGATGAGTTGTTTATTGAGGGGGAAATTATTTATATTTGGAAATTCATATCTTTTCACCACCATGTCCTCTGAACCATGGTCAAACTTTACTGATCAGGTCTGTTCAGTCAGGCGAATTCAGTTCATCAACGGCTTCCCTCACCTCTGGTGTTCTTCAGGTTTCCCATCTTGAACTCTTTACACTTTTTACAGTGCCAATTAGGGTGGATTTTTTGATATGAAAAATAGCATAGCTCCCGGTTTTCAATACGATGCCACTGTTTTCTCCAGCTGGCGGTGTGATATTTGTTTGGTTTGAAAATTGTATTCATTTTAAAAGAATTTATGTTGGTTGACATATCAGCATCTTACTGAACTCTTGCACTTTTATTTCCCAGCCAGGATGCTTAAGTTGGATGACCAGAATTAAGTATTCCCTAAGACTAGTCTGCAGATCAGAGGCTACTGAAACTTTAGGGTTGCCTGGTTTTGGAAAGTAAGGGTTAGGGTAAATCAGCAACAGCACTTTAAATTACATTAAGTAATTTAATTTGAGCTGGACTGACACACTAATGATATCTCACAGTACATTTTATTTAATCATTTGTTCTATGCTCATTTGCATCAAACTATTTTCACAGTAGATCTGCTGTTAGACCTGTTCAGCACTTTATTGTAAAGAAGCAGTAACTCAAAAAGATGACACTGCAATACTTTAAAGGTTGTGCTCTGTACTTGTTGTCTGAATAGCTGTTATCTATAGTAATAGTACAAAACACACGGTCTTGTAGACAGAAAACATACAGCAGTGTCTACACACTGTGTCCCAGAAAACATAATAAAGAAAAATATCCACGAGTCACACTGAGACCAAACCTGTGCCATTATTTCTCTCTCCTTTTCCCTGCCCATATTTGTCTCCCTGTTTTCCCCCTGACAGGATGCTTGATAACTTTTATGTTGCTGTAACAAGAACGAATGAGCTCCGAGTGAGAAAAGACTTTGTGCACACTCGTGTGCATTTGCACGTTTTTCTCTCAGAAAATGTTTGTTCCACTGTATATTCCAAGATATGTCTTTTGATTCTGGGTGAGTTTCTCTGCTCATATACTGTACATGCTGGGTGTGTTGTGTGACTCTGTGGTGTGACAGATGGCAGGCCCCCTGTGATGTGAAGACTCAAAAAGAAGAGAGGAGTAAAGGCCTGATGTATTTCAAGTTAAAAACTGACAGCAGAGAGCATTCCCTGTATTGACTAAAGCTCCTTTTGATGCCATTTTGTTTATCCATGACTCAACGAGCAAGTGTTTGCAGCCAATAAAGAAGCCTGAAAACATTAACTGACATGCTTTGTGTTTTTATGTTCCTTTCCTTTGGGTTTGTATGATAAATTCCAATTTTCATTAAAGTAGCTGTCAGCTGTGGGTTTAGGGATCGCAATGAAAATCTGTTATGATCTCTATGATTGCAGTTTGTTTGAAAAGTCTGTGCTGAGTTTGTCAAGGTCATTAGCCTATTCTGTTTTAGTCTTGTTCTTTCCCCATGGAGTTTTTGTGTTTGAATGCTAAATAATGACAATTTTACTAGCATTCATACCCATAGATACAAAACTAACTGAGTCTTAGAGAATCATACTAATGGTCAGTTAAAGCATACAAAAATATGAAAATTTTTGCTTGCTTTCTATGTATAGTTTAGGAGAAAATGTACAGTGACACTTTTTAATTATTCAAATTTGACTAAGCCTGAAACTAAAATGTGTGTAATGTTTCTATGGCCACAGTAGTTCTGAAAATCATATTTTTCCAACTTGATTTGTATGTATGGTTGCTGATGCACAATAACTGAACTCAGCAATTGCTAGCCACTCATAGCAGAGTGGCACAAGCAGCAAAGACATTGGGGAGCAGCTAAAAAAAAAAAACACAGACATTGGGGAGCAGCTAAAAAAAAAAACACAGATTGACTGACACATATGCATTATGATGAAAACAGAGTAATTACTTTTTACAAGGATAGCAAAGACTCATTAAAAATAAAATGGAAATAAAAATCTACATCTGACATGTGGTGTATTGTAAGGGAATAACAAGTGTCTTTTTTTGGTGCTTCCCTTCTTAAAAATGTATTTGAATTTGATTTGTTCACAAAAGCAGACATTGCTTTAATGAGTAGCACATTGTTGAGTGTTTGTTTGTGTCACCCCCTGAAGGAAACTAATTGACTTTGAGTCTACATCTTTAATTAGAAATACGTCTCAATGGAACATTTTTCTGGGAGAATGTTCAGGGTAGGTTTTGAATCTATTGTTTGAGTGCTGTAAAACAATGTTCAAATTCGTTGCCCAAACCCAAATTATTACAACTTGGCAAAACAATTAATGGAAGCAATAAAACAGACAATTGTCACTTACTGAAATCATGTCTCTATTAATAGTTTTGTACTTGTTTTACATAGTTTGTCTGAGGACTATTTTTCACTGCAATTTTCTCACTATCTGAAACACTTTTAGATGTAAAAGGTGTAAAAGTTTAGGAAAACTAGTATTTTTAATTGTTGTTGGCATCTAAATTTTGTGAAAGTTTTACCTGCATTCATTAGCAAATTCATGTTTAGGACCTTTAATGCATGTACAGCTGGGAAAGTGTAGCCTCACTTATGTCTTGTCCTTCAGTGATTTTTTTTTCTCTGGAAAGTGCAGTAACATGTCTCTGATGAAGCTGATGCTTAGAAGCCTTTGTGTTTACACCACAAAAAAGATATTTTATATGCTTTTTTATTAATCCAGAACAAAGTGTTGTGGAAAATGAAAACAAAAATAAAACTGTTAAAACCTCATAAAACTCGGACACAACTTAAACAACCAGTTTTAAAACTATCAAACTGAATGTCACAGAGAGCAAAAAACATTTGCAGTTATCTCTGCAGATGTCAATCAGTGAAAGGGTTGGGAAACATACAATACACCTGCAAGTAGGGATTACAATGAAAACCTTTCATTTAAAAGGACGATTGTGCAAAATCTCTGGCTTAGTCTCGGATGGCTGCAGCTGTTTTCATCTTAGATGCTTTGTTAATCCACCTGATCCAAATACATCTTGTCGACACAGAGATGCATTTATAGAACGGATTATTTTTCTATGTAAATCTATACATGTGGTGGGGTAGAAATGGACTCTGTTTACAACAAAGTTAAAAAACTGTAAGCAAGCAAATAAAATGTTCATGGTAATGTCCATATTTTTACAAACATAAATAATCAAGTGCACACAAATATTACAGATAATTGTAGTATTTAACTTCAGTCACACATCGTACAGAAGAGCTGTACAATGTACAGTAATTTTTATCCAGTTCGTTAAAAGCATTTACATAGTGTATCATTTGTGTATGAACTTCTGCCCTTTACTAGTTTGAATAATGTGTGATATTTCAAGAGTTCACGGCAGAGTTGTTCACTTCCAAACTGCAGAAGCCTTAATGAAAATGCATATCATTAACACTTGACTTTGATACTGGAGGCATTATACTTGTGTGCCTCCCTGAAGCAGTAATGCCTTGCATGTAAGTTTATATAACGTCATAAACCAACACTAAATATTTGTGTGCATGTGTATGTAACTTGTACCTTTTGAAAGGAAACAACAGTTATGTGTGTAATGTATATTCACAATTGTTGAATGAGTGAACCCTTTTCTATTTGTTCCATTTTTTAAAAACAAAACCTTCTGTTTGTACAGATTTACTTACTGCGTGGGTGAAATTACTTCTCTAAGGTTGTGTGTATACACAGGACCTGTTATGATAATATGCTATTTTATATAATAGCACTGCACAATGTAGAATTACAATTTCCTGAACTTATGGTCTTCCTTTTCCAATTTTTTTTACTACCACATCTTATTGCCTTTCTGCATTTCATCTCACACTGAAACAGTTGTCTGTTTCTCTCTCTTCCATCTGTCCCTTCTCTAAATTTTTCTTTCTATAATCCGTCTTCCACTCACTCGACTGTCCTGGCCGACTCTGCGCAACAGCTACACAGATGCTAAGGTTTAATGCTTTAATTTGGTTGGCTGTCAGCCCTTCAGTCTCTTTGATACTTTAGCGCCTGGTCCCATCGAAGACACTGTGATCAAATTTGTGGAGCTGGCATCTGCTCAGGCAGGCACTGAGTTTAGTTTTTTCTGTGCTGTGTCACTGTGTTGCCATGTTTGAAAGTGCATGCATTTGTTAACCTTCTTTAGGTCTGTGCTTTTGCAAAGAAGACAGGATTGTCTATTAGCATGACAAAATGCCTTGTCCAAGTACATATACATACATAGCATGTTCATATTCATTGGAAATCATCAGTACTGCTTCTACTTCTACAAGAGATCTATTTTTACTGCTATTTCAGAGAAGCAAGATGCCTTGAACTGAATTATGTTGCAGGGACAACATGCTCAGGGCTGCATTGTCACGTGCCATTTTGGTCATATAGCACCCAACTTTAACTGGCCTCCTCTGAGGTGGTGACCCCGCATAAAGGGGTCATCCTGTTGCTTTTTGAAGATGTCAAGAAGAAACGCATGAGCTAAAGCTCGACTGCCAGGCTTCAGAAGGGCTCATCAGACTCTCTAATCCAGGAAATGTTTGCCAATGTTTGTGTATTTTATTCAACAAGATACTCGGATCGCTATTGGTCTCTTAAGGTCAAAGGACAGTCTCTGGTTCATGTGGAGGGGTTCAACTATCTTAGTGTCTCATTCCTGAGTAATGGTAAGATTGAGCAGAAGATATGTTGATAATTAGAATCTAACTGCAGTAATGCAGGAGCTCCTTCACTCTGTTGCAGCGAACTTACGGCTGAACCAAAAAGTGATTCTCTCAATCTACTGGTCTGTGTACATTCTGACCCTCACCAAGAGTCATGAGATATGGATCATGATCAAAAGAGCAAGATCCTGGATACAGGCAGCTGAAAAGAGATCTCTCTGTAGGGTGGCAGAGTGAACAGCAATCCTGTCACTCGGGGGGTGAGATGGTTAGCAATAGGCAAAAATTGATAAATTGAAGAACATGGAGCAAAGTTACTTTAAAATAATTATTATGTAGAGAGAATGTGTGTTGTACTATAAAGCTGAAGTATATTTCCTTAGCATGTAAAGGTGTAAAAGATCAAATCTTTTGACAGAGATCAATTGAAAACTCCCCAATAAAACAACCCGACCTCATGCTTTCTCAAGAAACACATGATACAAAAGACATTGTTGAAATTGTACATCAAAATAATTTGTTTTATCTTTCTTATATATTATTTCACTTAATTTAGATATATTATTTAGCTATGAGAAGTGTTTTTTACAGATTAACAGTGTGTAAACTACTATTAGTTTTGCACTGTAACAGTGCAATCACACATACAGGGGCAGCAACTTCTGAAAACAGATGCATCAAAACACACACTTATCCACCATCAACAAACTGAGGGCACTTAATAATTCAGTGTCTGAAACACTCAGACTGGTCTCTATTCAGAAAGCAAGCCAGATAGCACACGATGTTAAATCAACGTTGAATTATAGTCAGATTAGTAGATATTTGGTTGAAGTCGACAACTGACGATGGCTCAACCATGAAATAACCATCAAATTCTAACCGATGAAACTGTCATTGAATCAATGTTGCACAGGAAATAGAGAGGAGAACCGTGGCTGAAGAAAAATACGAACGATGCTTAAGACAGCTAACTTTGTATGAACAAAACCAAACAGCGCAAAGGTGAAAACAGTGCATTACAAATCTGTTTCAACAAATTGAGATAGAAACTAAAGACACCAGCTGCCAGACTGAGAGATTTATTTGAAGACAAAAGAAACAACAGGCATTAAATCGCAAAAACATCAGCAGATGGAGGAAAAGCTTTCTGGAGAGACATCTGGACCAAAAGATGATTCACTGACAGCCACCAAAGATGGGATCAAAGAAGAACCTGTGATCCCCAAACCACACCAGGACCCGAAAGACGAGGAGGTCTTTGAGATGCTAGAAGATAAGGATCAGGAAGAGAAGGAAGAGCTTTCTCAACAATCTAAGTACGGGAACACGAAAGCAGCAGCAGTATTTGCTACTGAATTGGAAGCTCTCCTAAAGCAAATAGAAATGGACATCCCTGCTATGATGGAGACAAAGATGTTTCAGGAAGGGGAAACACAAGAAGATGTCGTGGCAGAGCTGGTCAACATCTTGGAAGAAGAAAAAAAAAAAACGGAAGAAAAGATTTCTCTGTGGAGACGATTTAAGAAAGCGATCACGCCATCATGTCTGCAGCAGCACAAAGACAAGAGAAAAAAGTTCCCACAGCAGACTAGATGAGTCTCTGCAATAGCATTTATTGCAATCTTATTAAAAAATCTTATTTTTGGGGGGCCAGGTGAGGGAGATTTGGGTTAGTTTTAAGTATATCAATCTAATTTAGTTTTATTTAGTTTAGTTTAGTTTTTATTAGTTACAGTTGTAGTTTTAGTTTTTTCATACTTTGTTTTAAAAAAGTAAGGGTTGTTCGGTGGCAGAGTTTCCCCGTGTATGCATGGGTTTCCTCCGGGTGCTCCGGCTTCCCCCATTCAGTCCAACATCCATTTCTTAACCAAGTCAAACTTTATATTATATATCACACAAACGTACACACATATATATATATTTATGTGAATTTATTTGTATGTGTGTGTATATATATATATGTATACCATATAAATGCTACCTTAAGAACGAAGGTAGCATTTGCACATCGAGAAATGATACTGAGAAACGTTTCTGAATATCGTTTCTCAGTAGAAATTATATTGAGAGTTATCATTTGTCAATAACCGAGAGTTTGCATAGCAATTGGTGTTTCTGTTTGTGTGTGATATATTGACATGAAAACATCTACAACTTACTACAAGGTGTGAAGTGGTCCACCCCTACCGTGGGACGGCCCAACCACATAGCTGCTTCGCTGTTGGCTTTTTGGCAAAAGATGTTAATTCAACATTGGATTATCATCACAAAGGTAGCATGTATGGTTGAGGTTGACAACTGAAGGTGAATCAACCATCAAACAACCATCCAACAACCATCCAACGTTAGCCAATTAACTAGTGTTGAAACTGTCATTCAATCAATGTTGTTTTGTGGTTGAAATCTAATGACTGAATTGCAAGCGTCGAATCCAGTGTTTTTCAGCACTGGTCCTCCAGGCACTACAAGTCTTGGGCATTTTCCTAATTCAGCACACATGATTTTTATTGAAATCTTTTTTTTTAAAGATTTTATTGGTTCTAGTGGCCTTTATTTATCAGTAAATGGACAGGAAAGAGGGGGAAGACATGCGGCAAAGGTCGCCAGGGCGGGAATCGAACCTGGGATGGCCGCGTCGAGGACTAAGGCCTCCGTATGTGGGTTGTGCTGATCCCCTGCACCACCACAGCACCCCTATTTTTATTGACATCTGATTAACAGGATTTTGCTGAACTGAAAACACGTAGGTCAGTTTGCTTTGAGGACCAGGTTTAGGGAAGAACTAGTAATCTAAATGTTCAATCAATGTCATTTTTTTCCCCCCACACCCCCATGATTAACCCTCAATTTTTGGTGAGGGTTAATCACGTTATAATTTAAGCACTATGTGTTGACAACATTGGGTTGTGATTCCGTTCTATACATCTTCTTACTTGTCTGTAAATATTATGACTGACTATTTGTGTGTGATATGTTCACACAAAAACATATAGAAGTCACTACATGGAGTGAGGGGTGGGGATAATAAGAAATTGTATGTGATATAAACTCTATCTTTATGAGTTTATATCGGGAGGGAGGCATTGAAAGGCGACCAAAGGGTTGGCAACAAGAATGACATTAAATAAAATAAAATGTTTGAGCAAAATGCCATGTTGTTATTTTTAAGTCTGATGTGACCACATTTTAGGAATTTAGATAATGTACACTAATTTTTTTTGTGTTATGAATTATGTGTTTAGCACCAATAAATGAACCTTTAGTGGTATGTTATGATGTAGCCCTATCAGACCAAAAGGTGTACATGAATCAATGGTTCTTTAACTTAGATTCAATATAAGATCAATCCAAATGTGGAAGAAGATCCACATTGAGATGATGGTTGAATCAGCATTGATTCCTTACGGATTCAATGCAAACACAAATATGCATGCAGATCCACAATCAAATGAGTGTTGAGTCAACATTGATTCAATGTCAAATCAACAGAAATATGTGTGCAGAACTAACTGATTCAATGTAGATTCAACACAAATATGCATATAAGTTGACATACAGATAACATTGATATAATGTCAGATATGGTTGAAACCTTAACGTTGATTCAACATACAAGTTACCGACCACTTTCAACGTTGATTCAATGTCTCTGCCTGACATTGATTCAATGTTGTTTAAACCATTCTGTGCTATTTGGGAATGCTTTAATAAAAAGCCTGCTTGCTTTTTTCAGTGACAGCTCAAATTAAGTATTCATATTTTGTGGATAAAATTGGCTGTCTTTTTAGTCTAGAAAAACTATTACAGTCTTGATACTGTGCATTCTCTAAAAATGCTTCCTGAAACTCCCATCGGTTTCAGTGTAATAAATTGATGCCCACAATTGTAAGAGTGGTGCCATTTGAACAAATGGATAAGTGGACACATAACTACTAGCAGCTGTGCATGACAAAAACTGAAAGAATCACTCATTAACCTAATCCAAAACAGATTTTCAGTCATGATGAAATAAAAATACGTGAAATTTGGTGTGGATTTAAAACACAGATATGATTCATCATAAGTATGGCAAACCTGAATGGATGTAATTTGAAATCAGCACTTTCCTCTAATGGCAGCAACTCAGTGCATTTCTTTTTAATAGGAGGTAATTGGCCATTAGTGCAGGTGTTCTAAATTTAACTCGGAACAAAATACGTATATCTCCGTCAAAAAAAATTATACAGGCACAGTCAAAAAGAGTAAATGCAGTAGGTGTAAAAGTTAGAATCAAAAATGATCTTGATAAAAACAATTTACTAAGCAGCCACACTTTCCCTCTGGGGTAAACAAGCTGTTGTGGAAGGAATGTGTCAGGTAGAAACAGACAGCTGAAGAAGAGAAATGGTGAGAGTTAGTCCCTTTTTGTTTGGTGAAAGCAGATGCTTCTCTATCTATGCCACAAAAAATTCTTTTAAGTCTGAATTCATTATTTTATTTTTAAATGATGTTCTTATTATCTTTCTACCTAAACTGCTGGTTGAAGGAGTTGGTCAGTGCAAATTACAGAGTGGTTCAATCCCTACAAGTAAGAACAAAACCTTTCTAAAAGTGGTACAAACATCAGTTAGGGGAATATAAAACAGTTCAGGTTACTTGAATTCATACATTTAAATGTACAAAGTTTATTAAAATAGGTGTGGAAGAAATTTGTATTTGATTTTCAGAATCCCTGAAGTGAACCATAACAATTCTGAGCTTGTTACTTCCAACTGCTCTGAATCAAATTTGCCTACTTGAGTGGACATCCCTAATCAGGTTTCTCAACCGAGTAAGCAGATTACTAAATGTTTGAATTAATTGAAGGGTTTTCTTTTTTTCAGTTTCCCTTCTTCACAATGAAGTTTTCTTTTACACTTTGCTTTAGCTACAGTTTTGTTTTAAAAAGAATTAAAGCTCCAAAAGGACATAATTCTAATAATTTAGCATTTGAGTGCTTTAGAACAATATTTTCTCCTTCACCAGGACAGAATGTCCTGCCAGAAATAGTGGGAAATCATTGATAAAAAAAGAAAAATTGCTAACTGTGAATTTCCTGAAGATCAGACCCACTATTAACAATTTGTTGCCTTTTGGTACCAGAACAGTATTACTTGCAAATAATTCATGTAGGCTTACTTGTGAACAGAGTGGACGTTTTTGCTTTGTTTAGCTGCCAGGAATATTAATTTCTAATGTGTTTGCTCTCTTTTTAATCAGTTAAGGCTTTGACGATGTTATGCCTGTAAAACCTTAAAACCTTGAAAATAAAGGCCTTGGATTATTTTCCAAATAAAAAAAATGTGCAATTTTTACCAGTTAGAATTCTATCCAAACAATTGTGTTTCTAAAGAAAATACTTAGTGTTCACATACTTATTCTCCCACGCCATTCAAAATTTGTCAAGAGTTATTAATTTATTTGACAATGCCTTTGCTGCCATCCCCTGTTGTCAGTACTGGTTATGTTTTAAATGTATCACATAATTCAGGTTTACTCGTTGTCTATGTTGAGCAGAGGTTGGAGTTTCAAGTAATTATATGTTCAAGTCCTATGTAAAAAGTAACTGTCCAAAAAACTGCTCAAGTAAAGTATTTCATAAAAAGTGTGAAAAAAAGTATGATCAAGTAAATACATTGATTATCTGTAGTAATATTTTAAAAATGATGTAATTAGACAGATGAAAATAAAGTCATATTCAAATTCTGGTATTTTTAAATAAAATGCCACATCAAGCTGAGCAGGTAGAAAATATCATTAGAATACAAAAGCTTTTACACAAAGAAGTCGCTTCAGTTTAGCTTAAACGTGTCATGCATTGTTTTTTCTTCATTCAGCAAAGTTATTCTGAATTATGCATTATATATCACACTGCATGTTGACGCCACTGAGTTATACATCATGCCTGCCTTTATTATTTTATACCACAATGCTGTGGATCCAAGAGAGACTGAAGTTTTGAAAAGAGACAGAGCCCTATCGTATGAAGAAAGCTATTAGTGCTGTTGTAATTAAATTCCCTTCAGTGAGGAACTTCATAATTGCAAAATTACACAAGTTTAAAAAAGTCGTTCAACATCCCGCCTAAAATTAGAAAGATTGAATTTCTCAGTCTACTATATAATTTCATCGTGTGTGGTATGAATTAAAATACATGTCAATTTTTCCCATCCAATTAGTCATGTCCTCAGGGGTAAAATGACACACAAAGCGTAGGAAGGACATAACTCAGATGACTCTTGATGTGATCGACTCAGTTTTCAAGGCCGCTCTAAAATACAAAGCTCTGAGTCATGAAAGTACGTGAAGCTGTATCTGTTCTGGTCATCCAAGCTTGGTGGTAGTGAGAAGAATTTAAGTCGAGAACAGAATAATTATGTGGAGGACCATTTACTTCTGGCTGCACAATAACTAGGAGATAATCTTGCAACAGGACACGCAAAGGCCTGTAAAGTAACTCCATGAATAATAAGACGAAAAATGCATGAAGCATGGTAAGCTCAGATGGGTCGACTGCACTTTGAGACTATTTATGAGTTGACTTTGAAAATGCTTTAGTAGTCTATGAGGTTCTTTGAAACTTTTTGGGGTTCTGGCATGACAACTGGCTTTCATCAACCGGAAACCATTATGCTAAAGAGAATTTTTTGATGTTGAATTTTTTTCCAATTACCACAATGTGACATGGCAAACATTTCCAGACAGTGGCGGCAATATCTATCTATGTGCACAGCCTTTTGCTGCACCTTCCTCTGAATGTATTTTTATGTCCTAGAGAAAAATACACAAACTTAGGCTCATTGACTAGTTGCTCAGCACGGATTTCATAATATTCAAATTAGGTTCAAATTAGTGCACCCATATGTAACTGTTGAAAATCAATAAAAAAGTTCCTTACATAATAATTAAAACATTAAAAAACTATTGAAAAACATTTGGAAAAGCCCTAAATTATTATAACACACCCAAGATGAGTGGATGTAAACCTTTTACAGGCATTGCATGTAGCTTTGCTTTTGTGAAAGGGTACAACACACCAAGAAATGTCTCATCTGCCTTTGCAGCATTACTCAGCACCTTCAAACAATATGAATGTTGATTATAATCCTGTCAACAGTCTCTCCCGCTGAAAAACATTCAATGCTGCCATATTCTGCTTAAGCTAAAGCAGAGTCAATAAAAGTTGTAGTAGACAAACATTGAAATTAAAACATGCTTGGGTGAAAAGTTCTACTTATCTGTCACAAAAAAAAGAAGCAACAAGAATACCTGAATCTGTTAATACAGGCAGAAACAGGTGTTACATCCCTTCTCTCTGATGTTGAAGTAGAAATCCTCTTAAAGAGAAAAAAAGAAAGAATTTCAGGCTGTAAAAAAATGAAGCACAGGCATCTGGTGTGTCTGAATAATGGGAAACAGTCTCACATATTTTCTTATTTTAGAGAAAAGCAAGACCGACCGTCAGACCTACAATTACTCAGGTGTATGAGAACACAGAAGCAGTTGTGCTCCTCTGCTTCTGACCTTTTCATGTGGGCGTATAATAGGCTGGTAGAATCCTCCACCCATTCATATTTACGACAATCCTGCTAGAAATCCAAGCCTTCTGAAGGCCACAACAATTCTTTTCGTTTAGCGTTTAAAATCCAAGCCATGGCTAATGCTCACAATGGAACTGAAATAAAGACTCACATTAGTTTTTGAAGACAAGATCAGATCAATAACACCTTCTGAAGAATGGCATGAAAACTGGTAGGGAATGAATGAGAATAGTTAGTTTACAACAAAGTACTGATCGAAACTATGACTTGAGTAAGATCACAAGACCAATAGGTTTCCTGTTTTTATAGTAACAATTTAATCTTGATGTGTCCTTTTCAAACCACAATTAAGTAGGAAAAATAACACCATATATTAATGTCTGTCCCAGAAATAAACATTCTAGTTTACTTTGTAAAAGTCAACTCTCATACTTCCTCAAGCTTATCCCTCAAAGACTTGGCAAGTGCACAAAGAAAATTAAGCATAATAATTCCCAGCCTTGTCATATTATATAAAGTGATGCCCCATCACAAATTTTTACTTCACAGCAGTAAATGCAGACCCATTTACAGCATTTTGTGCGAGTTTGCATTCTCTGGCTTCTCAATAAATGCCGTCTTTTTCCATCCGTATCATTTGATTTTGTCACCGATGTTTTTTTTCCCCATTTCTTCACAACCATCAGCTTCTTCCATCCCACTCCATATGTTCTGCCCTATTTGTACCAAGTATTACATGAACTGAATCTAAACAATGTGGAAACTATTCACATGACTGGGTGTCTTATCAGAGAAAACACAAGAGTTTTAATTAAAAACAAAAACTTTGACACACATTGCTGCACAGCGATGAGCTGGAAGATTGGAAGTAACCATCTGCATGTTTGAATTTAGGGAGGATTTTCACTGTAAGGACTTTGTCCAAGGCTATTATTTTTGAGGGTGTGCATTTCAGGGAGAGAATGGATGCTGTATATAAACAAGTTTATGGGATATGTTTTACAAGTATTAATTAGTTTTAAACTGTAGAGAGAATCAATCTATGCTTTCTGGTATGGTGTATTTTTTTATTCTTTGCACTAAACAAAATACATATTAATTGTTAAAGGTTGAAAGAAAATATGCAAATTGGCAACTAATAAAAAACTATTAGAGCTGTAATAACTGTTTTTTTTTAAATCTAACAATGTGATTTTTTATTTTTTTATATATGCATGGGTGAAGGGGAAATAAAAATATTACATGAAAGTAACCCCACCAAACTCGAAACAGCAGCATTTAGAGTTCTTTTGAGCACCAGAAAAAAGAAATATCATGAATTGGATCTTTATTTACAAAAGTGTCATGCCTTTGCATAATCATGTTAACAAACTACTTACATTTCTTATTATTTTATTTTTCTCATCATTTGATGTAACCTATATCTTTCTAATATAGCAAGCTATTAGAAAGAAGAAGAAAAAAACATGCACATACAAATCATCCACAATTGAATGACTTGTCTGGACCTGACCGGTGACATAGAGGTAGAAAACTCAAAGGCTCATTCTTTTTCTGATCAAATTAATTACAGAGTCAGTGCTATCAGGTCACCCAAGCAATTGCAGTATACTCTTCAGTGCGGGTGCTGTTACTGTGGGAAGATGACTCAAACTTAGTGTCAGAAAGCTGTTTAAAATCATCAGCGAAAGCACAGATATAAGATGTCATTTAAAAGAGAAGATGTTTTGGTATAATGGCTGTGGTTCATTCTGTGAGGGTAAGAGACACTTAGGCTTTAAGCAAATAAAAGGAAGGCACAGCAGACTGCCAGAATATTTAGGTAGATGCTAGATGCTAAAGCCAGTTTAAAATGAAATAATTTTGTATTTGTCCATAAACATAATTTAAGTAATTTTTAAAGGTATTGTTTTCTTACAGAACAGTGTGATGTCACCTCCGCTGGTAGTTGGAAGAAGTAAGTGACACCTGATGGAAAGAATGATTATAAAAATACTTCCAATTCTATTAGTATGTTTTAGTTTTTCATGTATTTAATAATTAATGAAAATAAATCAGAATGATTAAATTTTGTATCTTCAATTCACATCTTTTTCCACCATGCAAATTATGAGGGATTTTCTGTGGTGAAACCACAATGTCATTATAAAGAAGAATCTGATTAAAAACAAGATTATTTTTTCCACTTCTTGCAAACCTTTCAGATAACTAGATCTGTTTAATACATTTTTATGAAAAAGTGCATGCATATTAATTAAAATCACATAATTATATGGGCTTCGTAGCATCAGAAGTTGAAGCAATGCTTTAGCTGTTTTTGTCGGGACATTTTCTTTGCTTAATTAAACTCCATTCAACAGAGATTCAAATTAACAAATCGCAACAGAATGATTTTCTAGTAATTAGTGGTCATTCTGTGGTTGTGGTCTGGTAAACACTTATAGTGCTCATTTGTATATGAAAATCAAGGCAAATATTCACCCATATAATTTTAGAGCAGAACCAAGGCAGAGTTACAGATTAGTATGGCTCTAGCTGTGGGAGTGACTTTTTCATGTTCACAGGACTAATGAAAGCAATGTTCACTTTACATTTCTAAGGGGCTGTCCTTTCAAGGCATTTCAGCTAATGGTTTTACTATAGGGTAATTTATTTCCTATAAGACTTCTGCTGGTTGCATGGAAATTATGTGACAGGAAACCTGACCAGGTGGAGAATAAAGTTCCATTTTTTCCTGTCTTCCAGAAAAGTCCCAGAGAATTACAGGTAGTGTTGGATGGTAATGAAAAATAGCACACTGGAACTTATGAGAAGGTAAGCTAGGTTCATGAATAGAGCTAACCCATATGTTGTTGTATGGAAACTATGTTTCAGCATACTCTTCAAACAAATAGTTTCTATCTGTTGCATTGTGTTGTATTATTTGTGTTCATCTTCTTAACTCAAGTAAACAACAAAAAATAAAAGAATCCAAACTAGAGCAAAACATACAAAATATTAAAAATATTTATTAAGAGAAATTACACATTTAATGTGGTTAAAATGATCCCAAAGATAATAAGAGGGTGAAGAATTTTGAACATCTGCACTTCATTTACCCAAGTTTCCAAACTCCCTAGATCCCATTCCGGTTAAGCATTCACATGATGTGCCAGAAGAAGCTACATCACTGGAAAACACAGCCACAGGACTCCGAGGATGGGCTGACAGTGCCATGGCATCGAGACAAAACCTCTAAGGTTTTTGTGTGTATGCCATGCATACAAGATCATCAGAAATATTGTGCCCAGATTATGGTGTAGTTAAAGCTGTTTTGTAGGAGAAGCAATAACTCAGTGAAAATTACTTTATGTTAACTAAGGTATACCAGTGACAAGACACAAACAGAAATATGTACCCAAACCTTGTTATTGAAGGCTCAATGTTTTATCTAACTCTGATTTGATATGGTTACTGTTCTCTATAGCAGAGCACAAAAGGGAAAAAATGGCCTTTAGTTTCCTGAGGTTAGAAAGACTTTGCTTTATAACTCCTACCCATGAAAAGCCTGGTGCCAGATAGTCTAAGTACTGTTTTGGATTCTTTACAACAGGGACGGAAACAGTTCTAAGAAAAAATAAATAAATAAAAAGACATTTGCTCCCCAACCAGTTTGAATCCCTGCTTTTTCTTTTGTCACTTATAATGCAAAGTGTCCCTTTCCCTCCTTCTGCTCACTGAACTCTGCTGATTCTGCCACTTGTTCCACAGTCTTCCCTCCTTCTTGTCTTTTCCTCTCTTTGACTTCCCTCAACTCCCTCCAGGCATACATACACTGCCAACTATTTCGCCTTCTCATTCACTCTAATCTCACAGGGGAGCATTCCTGTCCTGCTACCGTTCATCCACACAACTTATTTTGCTTCAGGCTTTTCCATCCTTCCAGCTCAGCTAGTATTCTTTAGCCTTTCTTTCCATTCCCATAACCTTATTTTTTTCCTTGTTTCATTACTCTGTCAAAACATGCCACATTTATCATTTCTACTAGATCTCATCTGTCTCCTGTCTGGTAGTTCTATTTGCAATTGTTTCCGGGTCTATTCTTTGAAGGAATAATCTACTTTTAACACAGATACCTCCCCTTGTAAAGTTGCTAGCTCCTGTGAGTTCTAGAACCACCATAACCTTGAAATATTTCATTATATTGGGCACTTGTTCATAAAGAAAGATGATACACCTCCAGTAATCTCTCCAGGAAAAGGATGACTGGGGATTTCTCTGAATGTATCCTGAGACTTAAGTAAGCAGTCAGATTTAAACTAAAAATACATCATATGTGCTCTACCAGAAGCAACCATGCTGTCAGCAAAAGGCTGGCAGTAATAGCACACAAGGTAAAAGTAAAAAGTGTTGTCTACTTTGTTATCCAACACACTTCACTCACTCACAATTTTGTGTCTCAAGACAATATTTGCTGTGAATTGACCCTATATAAACAAACTGAATTGAGTTGACGGTTAAATTATGTGGTAGACTTTTGGGGACATAAAAGAAAACCTGATGTGGAAAACATGATTTGAACCATTTGTTGATATTAACCTGAAGCCAACATCTGATTCAGGGGACTCCATGTTTTGTTCAGACCTGGTATGAACATGGATCCTTTATGATCAAGCATCATGCTTTACTGGTGCTTGAGTCATCCTGTAATGTGTCACAGGATGGATTATAAACAGACTAAAACTAATGCAGATACAAATTGTCCCATACCATCCTTGGAGGTGATCTGAGGAAAATCATCCTCAGTGCTTCTTAACTGAATTCACACCCATAATTATTGCATGACCGGATCACTCATATGGCTGCGTTTTACCGCCAAATGTGAATATAGTCAAAGATTCTAAGATGTTCAAAAATACAAAATATAAATAAGGATCAAACATGAACTGTATAGTTCCACATCATAGATTATCTAAGGCACAGTTTGAGAATTATGAAACTTTCTAAACAGAAACATAAATGCAAATTTCAATGCTTTATTTTCATTGGGAATAACCTGTAATTGCACAAGCATAAAAAACCCTGGATATATGGACTATATGAACCTGGACAGAATTATTTTGGTGTGATTTCTAAAAAAATACTTTGTGTTAAAAGAAAAGTAATTTTAAATCTGGCTGGTAGCTAATGTCTCATTTCTTCTGACTATTGTAAATATTGTCAGTCATCTCATCATTATTACATCCCTATTAAAAATAAATAGGTTAATGTCTCTGCATAAAGCATTGGTCATTAGCACAGCAGTATGCTCACATTAGAACCCAAGTAAAATGCCATCTTGTCCTATTTTGTAGATCATCTGGCTGTCTTGAGGCCAATTTATAATATCATCGGTATAGCATTATCACCATGCATGCAAGGGACTGGGACTACACAGATGTGAATACACAGATGTGTCAGGCATTCAATTTATGTTGCGAGTACAAGTCAATCTGTGATTCAAAGTTCATGCATTTAGAAAGAAATCCCACCATGACAGAAAGTGGCTCAGGGCTATGCTGGCAGATCTTGTTTCCATATTTCACCCTGTCATCAAAGTACACAATTTTTGTTTCTTACAGTTTATTATTTTAGAGAAACTGTCACTGCATTGAGAAACTTTTTCACTGGGTTGTTCCCACTTGCTCTTACCCCTCCCCACTGAATGGAACCAGTTGCTCATACATTACTAAAATACTTGTCAACCTTCTCAGACTTTTTCTTTTCTAAACTGTAACAGTTGTTCTCCTGCTTTGGCAGTGCTCTAATTTTTTTTATGTTCATCATAAGTGAACAGCATTGTCATTTCTTAATAATATATACCACTTCTTTTCTTTGTGTAATTTTCTATCATTAGTTTTCTCAGCCTTTTTTATCTGATATTTTCCAAATAAGACTCCTAAATCTCAGTCATAGTCATTCATCCATCCAGGGTGTTCTATCACTCTCTTCCTATACTGCCTCTACCATGACATTCCAAAACTTTCTGTCAATATTTATATATTTTGCACTTTATATATATGGATTTATTTCCATGTTCCAAAATCATTGTTTTTTAGTGTATTAGTGTGCATATATTATACAGTTGTACAGCTTATATACAACCATATATGCATTTTCTCTGTTTAAAAATAATTTAGAAAAACCTTTTCAGTGATGAACAGGTTAGACGTAGTGAAGCAAACAGATGGGTATTTAATACATTATAAATACCTACTCTCAGTCTAAAATGCCACTCTTTCCAATTTTTTTAGCTTTCAATGTTAAATTTGAACATTTTCTAATTATATCAGAACATGGCAAATGTTTCCTTGACAAGTACACACTTTCCTCATTATCCTCCTCCTTTTGGTGCACTTGAGAATTAAGAGAATTACACATCTTCAGACATTTCAGGCAGACAGAAAACCTGGAATATGTGAGGTATACCTTTGAAGATTACATGAGGGCTCCCTTTGAAGTGAACATGGCTAAGTCCTGTCAAGTCACTGCATTAGCAGTACATTTATAAGAGTAATAAGTAGTTTTAATGAAATCGCCCTCATCATTCAGTCCTTGAGACATTCACACTTTAGGTGAGCCAGCATGTTATATATTAAATAAAATTATTAAAGGTGTTTGAAAGCTAAACACAATCGAACCAATAAAACAGCTGCAGACTTGCATCTTTCATTACTGAGCTAAATAGGACGCAAGTATTTTGTTCTTCTTTTGCTGACCAAATTAAGACACTCACTTGTTCTATGGCCACATGGTATTGGAATGGTACAAAAATAATTATGTACAGTCTTACGAAAGGTCACTGTTTTACTTAATACCTATTTATAATCCACCGTGGTGAAGATAAGGTCAATTTTTTTTCATTAAGTTAGAAAAGTTGACCTTCAAAAGAGTAGCATAAATGTTACTAAGAGTTTAGGTGTCTTGCTGCTATAGAATTAATTCAGAAATCTTAGCTGTCCATTTTCTGTTCTCAATTTAGTCTCGAAATTCAGAGAAATTTTGAGAACATAATACATGGCAGAAGTTTCCTTTGCATGGGTCTTTAAAAGTCTTAGAAAGAGAAAAACTTGGTAATTTTTTTAAAAACAATTTAAAAGTGACGCTTTCATGAAGTAGCAGCTGATTTGTTGAGAGAGATTTAGGTCCATTGTCATCTTTCATTTTACTGTGTGAACACTGGCACACTAACTGGTATTGGTACATATGTTTTTCTCCCATTAAAGTGGATTTTTCCACTAGAATTTCACCCAGCCAATCAGCCATTTTTTCCCCTATTATATATAATCATAGGTGAGTGAGTGGCATCTATTGTGAAGTCTTGGGAGTATGGATGTTGCAAATGAATATATAGAGGTTGTGGTCCGAAGCTGTTGGATTGTATGTCTGATGGTGTTTTGGTTATGATTAAAACTAGTCAATAATAATATTTACTAAATTACATCCAGCTGTTTTTATGTAGTTCTTTTTAAATATTACCAGCTGGGTCGGGAACTACAGGTGGAAATTAGCATCAGAGCTACATCCTGGTACAGTGCATCTTTCCTTTTGCCATTATTGCATGTTGTACATCGTGCCTGTTTTGAATAAATAAAATCTTAACATTTTCAGTCAAAGGAGAAGTTGTGAATGATGACATTGATTTTCTGTGCTGTCTTAGCTCTAGTTTTAGCAATAGCAGCAGATGAAGTGAACAAAGCCATTCAGTTCATGTTGGTATGTTGATTGTTTGCAGTGCAGACAATTTTCAGTCAAAATTTAGCGACTGGGTGAAATTTAAGACTTTCAACAGAGTCCACGCCTCCAGCAATCGTGGAGGCGTGGACTGTATGGCCCTTGGCTATTTGTGGATAGCCAAGGGTCCAGCCCCTCTGTATAAATCGAAACAACAAGGGGTTGGATTTTACCAGGCTAATAGTTTCCCGTTATACACTCAGGAAGTCTTTATGTGGACCTGATAGTGATAATCTATAACTCTCACTTTGCTCTAAACTTTGATCATATGCTACAGCAGTTCACAAGTCATTTCTTTCACCCCAATTCAGAGTCAAGTCTCAAGAGTTAACTGGATTTTACCTATCAAACAGAGAAGAGTCAAAGATTTAACCTAGAGCTTAACCCACTCTGTCACTACTTTCCTTCCTGTTGGGTAAATGGTTTGGTTGTTAAAATAAATGCTCAGATATTGCCTTTGGTTTACCTGAGTGGCTATTTTATTAGCTAAGAGAACACACATGACAAAGAGCCATGTATCCACACATTCATTCCTATGTGAAGTTTAAAATCTTCACTGATTTTAAACTTAGAGATTATGGACAGAGAGAAAAAAACGAGTAGCTGGGGAAAAGCCACATGCACACGGATTGAAGTATCAAGAGAATTTAAGGTTATGGTTTGTGAGAGGCCTGAGGTTTATACATTTAACTCAGTTTGCAAAATGCTTGCTGGTCAGAAATTGTACCCTGGATGCTTATCCATCCCTCCAACTATCCATCCATCATCACCGATTTTAACCTAAGCAAACTGAACTAGATCTTATTAGAACAAACTGGGCCCACACACCCTGTGTGACAGAATGGTTTCCCTTCCTTTGAGAAAACCTATTCATGTTTGTGCCCTCAGCAGTTTCAAAATCATTTAGAATGGCTGGTACTTTCATTAATGTAAGGTCACTGACATCAGTTAGTTGTCCTAATTTTCTGCTGTGTAATATGTTAATTCTTTTATAGTATTCAGTTATTGTCAACCTGTTTGCTTTTTCTTCTTCCTGCCTTGCGGCATCCTTCATTATTTTAAACAAACTTATTTTGTTGTTCACTCTCTGCTTCCTGGCCCATGGCAGAATTTATTTGGTTCCTCAATTCCTCAACACCGCATGACAACTGCACACACTGGCACAGGGATGCAGGCTTTAACAAAAGTATTGACAAACTTGCACACATACAAATCACAGTGCTATGCATTCGCACTGCTGTTCAGTGGTGTAGACACGCCACATAAGTGGTGATATATCTTATAATAAAAGAGAAACCATGTGTGAGACAACAGTGCCATCACTGCATTTGTGAGAACTATATGGTCATTTAAACAAGTCAATTTCATGCTAATGTGACCACTGCTTACAATGTTAGAAAGGTGTCAACTCCACCATGGTATAGCAGGAGGTCTGTTATCAGGGGCTTGGAAAACAAAATGGAAGTAGGTGATAAAATAAAACTGAAGGGGAGACAAGCATCTATCATTTTGCCTTTAGTGTTTGAAACCTTTTCTTTAGTCTGAGGTATACAATACTTGCTGTGGAACACTGTAAAAGAGTAAAAGCAAACCCCTCACCCCCAATATAGTTTTTTTTCCAGTTTTGTCTGAAATTTAACTCTGAATGTACCACTCATGCTCATTATTCTTCCTGGATATATTCCACCGGGCTCTGTGATCTCTTCTAAACACATTTTCACAGAAACACCTGCTGTTTCCTGTTTCAGCTGTCCCGACTTTTATGTTTGATGACCTGAGTTTGCAGTTTTTGACATGAAACAAAGGTTATTTTTTTGCTTTAACAGTCAGATCATGTAAGACAATTAAGCTGCATTTTCATCCTTATCTTATGTGTATAATTAACCAAGCATATCATGAACTCAGTCAGCAATGTTTTCATACTACTTTTGGAAATGCAATTTCAAAGATAACCCGAGCCAATCCCAATTTTTTTAACATTGAACCTTTCAACATAATTTAGATAATTCACAATATATTTGCTTATTTAAAAAATGCAGTATTTTTTTAAGTAATAAAGCCTAAGAGAGTTCAGCTGCTGACTAAAAAAAAGTAAATCTGACAAAATAAATGTTAAAACTGTTTATGACCTTGAACTGCAAAAGCTCAATACACAACAGTCAAAGTCACATTCTCACCACTCCCCAATTCAACATTTAGGCGTATGCTCACACTTAATACATGTAAAAATTACTGCAGACAGATGTGCAATTGTACTTTATATCTTGATTTTAAAACATTTCAGTGGATAATTGTGCAAGTGATAATTTATTATATATTTATGTTTTTTACTCATTTTTTTACCATTTGCATTTGAAAAAGGCAAAAATCTGTGTTTCATAGACATAAGTGAAATAACCAAGCAGGTTTCCAGTAATAAATTATTGTCCACAGCTTGTGAGGATAGTATTATAAAAGTAACCATCACAATCTCTTTAGTTCTTTATAGAGATTTTACAGCATAAAGTGAATGTCAGATGAGCTGTTTCTTTGTGCATTAGTGTTCACCCATAGAATGAACACATTATTCCATTTCAAAATAGGATCCAATGTTCTCGTACAGAAAGGGGGTATAAAGAGCTTAAGAGTGGAGGAGAGAGTCTATCTAACAGACCTGATATCAAATTCCAAACCTTAACATTGTGCCCTACATAAAGGAGAAATCATTGATGAGCACACAAATCCTTAATGAGGACACTGCATAACTAAATATTAATTTGTTTTTTCTTATTCAACACCTTCTCAATGATGCCTCATTCACAGATGCACAGTGTCTGTATCCCATCCCACCTTTTCAGGCTATTTATCCCCCTTTCAGCCAGACATTCTTTTTTCCTTCTATATGAATCTTGTGCCATTTTTTCTCACTTTATCTTTCTAACTCAGATTACCATGGTAACAAGTTACATAAGCACAGGATATGGACCTTCTCCACAAGTGTGCTCACCAAAGTGTTTAATGTGAACATTTTCATCAAATCCGAGGTTCTTTATTGCAATTACATTTTTATCATTTTGGTTTCTGCAACTGAATTGCTGAAACCAAAACGTTTACCCAAGCAATTTAGGAATGTTCTTTTGACATTTTTACTGTACCAGCTTACATATTATTCAGTCCCAAAAACTGAATACAGTTATCTGTGGATGATAGGCAGAATGTTTCTTAGGGAAATCTTAAAGTTCAAAACAGGGCCAACACAAAAACACATTAAGCTGCCTACTTAGATGTACTAAAACAAGTTATTTCGAATATTATTAGTATTCATGCTTTAGCACTGCTAGAGGAAGTCCAAAGAGCGGGGCATGAGAGAACGCAAACTCTACATAATAAATCCAAAGCCATAGCTCAAACTGGAGAGCTTTTTAACCAAGGAGACAACATTGGTAATTACCACACCACTGTGCTGCTTGTCTATAACTTTGCATTTACTGATATCGTACATGAAACATATTTAAAATGTATCTTTGCTCAATACATTTGTGATTTTTTTTCCACAAGTGAATTGTATTAAATACTTGTCACAACAATAGCTCATCTTTTCCACCAAGTTGAAAAAAATAGCATTTGTTAAACAGTGTTTGTTTGGCACATTTGCCCAAAGACAAAAGAGACATCCAACAACTGCTAACATCTGACACCACTCCATTTCTGCTTAAATTTTTTTTAGAATGAAGTTGTGCTCTGTGTCTTGTTCAGAGGTTGTTCCATCATTTCCTTCAGTGATTCTTGGTGCAGCACCACCACAAGCAAGAGGATAAACAAGTTGCCAATGGGGCTTCATTCGTTTAACAGTGCAATATGAAAGCAAATCGTATCAACTTAAAATCTAACAAATGTTACAATTTTGAATGTAATAATTATCATGTCATGTAGACAAAAATAGAGTCATGTCAGATTTTAGCACTTGTATGATTTTTTTTGGCAAAAAAAAAAAAATTGCCACCAGCAATTTCTCCCACTAGCGCAAGACATGCAGATTTGTTTTGGTTTATTTATCCAGAATGCTTTGCGCTACAATTCACTTCCAACTGAATTGGAACGGTATTCAGTTTGCGTGGCACATACATATGCATTCAAATCACATCTAATAACCCTGGCTATTATGCAGACCAAAGTTTACTTTTCGACTTCTTTATGGTTCAATGTCAAAAATGTCAGGGGTTATTATTTCAGTGTTTTTTATAGAGATAAGAATATCATTGACGCTGTGTAAAAGATCAACAGTTTGTTCAGTATTTAAAGTTACGAAACCAACAGCTGAGGAGGCAGTGAACAGATGGGGTGAGAATGCATGCAGTGTGATTCTTTCAACAATTGATGACAATTGTTGAAAGGATGCAGATGACCTGCATGGAACAAGTACCCTTAGTTTTCCTGCTAATCACTTTCTGATTCCAATTGAACACACTTGCAAGATGGCAGATAACATCTTTTCATTGACATCATTATATTGACTTTGCACCATAGTGTGCTGTGAAACCCCTCTCCTCTATTGCAATCTCAAAGAAGAAATAATAGAAAAGACTATAATCAACCAGTCAGACCTAACAGAACTTATGCAGTAGATCACAAACAGTTTATTAGCTGATAATTTAAGCACTAAGAAAAGACAGTCTGTAATTTTGTTGTAACGTTTCGAAAAATATTGCCATAAACAAAGCATACAAAATATGCAAAGCTTTAGAGAGCATCTGCTATTAAACTGGTTAATGTTGTTTAAAAAGAAAATTGAAAGTCCAGACAAGATTCTAGAGGCCCAAAAAACTTAGAAAACAACATCAGCATTTGTTGTAAGAATTACCATGCAAAGTGAAACTATTCATGGGACCTGAAATATACTGCATTTGGGTTGAAGCAGCCGATACCACAGAAGGGATTGCACAGGAAAAGGTAATGAATTCCACAAAGTATCAACACACTCTGAATGCAAATGTTATGCAGTCAGTCCAAAAACTGAAATGAAACTGGCTTCTGCAGGAGAATAGTGGCACGAATATTTCAAAATGCAATTGTCCCACAATTGGAACCTCAGTGAAAAACTGTATGCACAAAAACTCAAAACTAACTGGACACAAAGTAAACAACAAGAAAACATAACAGAAATTGCAGCTTTAAGAGGCTCTTTTGAACTGCATTAACTATTGACAGTAAAGATGGACCTTAGCCTAATGCCCATATCTTTGATGATGGGAGAAAAAATACTTTGTGAATCATAAAAAATGAAAGACAAACAGACAAGGCAACATGTGTCATTCATTAGACAGGGTCTTTATAGAATAACTGTTCTGAAGGAGAAGTAAGTTTCAACCAGTCATACAAAGCTATTTTATTCTTAAAGTTATCTACATATACAGTAGAAGATCACAAAGAGAATTACTCTATCCATTTTTCTCTGAATATTATTCCAGTCATCAATTCAGGAATTCAATTCAAAATCATGTTCGCTGTAGAAGGCCTCCTGGATGCCGTTACATCGACATGCACATGCCCATTTCTGTAACCCTGCAGTGCACAGCATGAGTGGCACTTGCCAAATAAGAGGAGCAGCAGGATACAGTCTGCAGGTTAGAGCATGTACAGTGGAATATAACTACAGGAGGAATATTTACAGCAAAATGTTACATAAACATCAAAATAGTATAGATAACATTTACAAGGTTGAATTGTGCAATAATGGTCGTGTCTGAAGACTTTAGTTAATCTAATCACTTCTTCTGCAACAGCCTGTTGAATAGAGAGATATTCTGCAGCAATAACTGTTGCTTACAAGAACAACTCAGTGAGTCTAAGTCAAAGGGTTGTATATCCCCTCTATGGTCCATGTCTGATTGATTGTGCAAGAATTGTTCATAGGTAATTAATGCATTTGTCTCAGTTAGAGACTTCTGAATTTTGCAGGAAGTACTGTAGTTACTAAGCCAGGAGGGGTGATGGAATAGGAATCTTTAATTAGAAACAATGTGTTAACTTAATTTCCTTGTGTCTTAACCTTTAAAGGGGAAGAAAAAAAACATGGCAAAGGAAAGAAAAAGTATTTCCTTTAAAGTGCTGGGAAGAATAAATAGGGAATGTTATGTTTTTAATAGTATATTAGGGGAAATGAATAAAGTTAGAAGACAATGAATCAACAAACAAATACCAAAAATTATAAACATCTTATTTTTTCATTGGTACATTGTTTTTATTTTATCATTTAATATAACAATGTTAGCCCATCACTTCAAGGATATCTCTCACGGTCAAACAAAATCCTGCTTAAGGGCAATTTCCAAATCCTTTTGTGTTCCACTTTGTAACTTTCTGATAAGCTCTAATACTTTTATGTTTATTCTCGGAGGACACTGATATGCCATTTTTGTGTCTTAGTTATTATGCAAGATCATGAAACATAATTAGGAAACCAGGTAATAGGCAAAATGCCCTCAAATGTCTTTAAATTACAAAAAAACAACAACATAAAAACGCTAGTTAAACGATACATATTTCAGGTAGTTTAAAAGCAGTATGAAATGTATGTTCAACATTCCAGTCATTTGTGTTGATATATATGTATATATAATATGCAAACTAGTCTATATCTTTAAAACAACATTGTTCACAAGTTCAAAATGTGAAGAACACAGTTTGAAACTGGCACTCTGAAAAGCCTTGAAGCATTTCAGCTTCAATGCAGTCCTCATATTTCCAACATGTTTTTATGCAATTTACAGGAACTCGTCGAGAACAGAAAATGGAAAAGTGAAGGGAGTGTCGTGATTTGAGTTTTTCTGTGTATTTAGTTTAGGTTTTCGGTGTCTGAGTCTCTGTGTTGTCCTGTTTGCTCCCTGTGATTAATCCCAGCTGTGTCCAGTTCCCTGATTGCCCTCCCTGTGTATTTAAGTCCACCTGTTGTCTTTGTCTAGTGTCGGATCCTTGTCGTTGTTGTCGCTGTCGTCGTTGTAGTTGTTGTTGCCGTCATCATCTTCGTGTTACCCTGTCATCTGGTCGTGTTCCCTGGTCTCATCGTGTTTTTTCCTCATTAAATCCATCTTTTTCACTACTCGTCCTGGTCCCGCCTGCAATTTCTCACCATCACCAAACCCACCCGATGACAGTAGGATCCGACCAACAAGGTGAGAAGCATGGCTTATTTTGACCAGGAGCGATGGATCCAGCAGCAGTTGGAGTTGGCGCAAAGGGATCTCTACAGAGATGTGGAGATCCTGCCTTCTCCGCTGCTGCTGGAGGAACTGGGCCTGAATCGGACTATGATTTGGCCGTGAGGAGGACCGCCGCCATCGCCGTCGGCAAGACCGCCTTGAGCCGCCAGCGGCCGGTCCCGCACGTCGGCAGCGGATCCCGGAGCTGCCGCGGTCCCCGCACCTCGGCAGCGGATTCCGGAGCTGCCGCCGGTCCCGCTTCCAGCAGCGAGTCTCTGGGACGCCGCCAGCCCCCGTTCCAGAGTTTCCCAGTGCCCCTTCCGAGTCCCCTCCAGAGTTTCCCAGTGCCCCTTCCGAGTCCGCCCCAGAACCCCTCTGTGTCCTGCCCGAGGCTCCGCCCCAGAACCCCTCTGTGTCCTGCCCGAGGCTCCGCCCCAGAACCCCTCTGTGTCCTGCCCGAGGCTCCGCCCCAGAACCCCTCTGTGTCCTGCCCGAGGCTCCGCCCCAGAACCCCTCTGTGTCCTGCCCGAGGCTCCGCCCCAGAACCCCTCTGTGTCCTGCCCGAGGCTCCGCTTCCTGCCCGAGGCTCCGCTTCCCTGTCCTCCGCCCCTGGAGTTTGCGGACGTGGCTCCCGCCCCGGAGTTTGCGGACGTGGCTCCGCCCCTGGAGTTTGCGGACGTGGCTCCGCCCCTGGAGTTTGCGGACGTGGCTCCGCAGCTCCCTGCCCGCCCTCCAGAGCCTTCAGCCGGCCCTCCAGAGCCTTCAGCCGGCCCTCCAGAGCCTTCAGCCGGCCCTCCAGAGCTCCCTCCTGAGCTTTCTGCCGGCCCCCCAGAGCTCCCTCCTGAGCCTTCTGCCGGCCCCTGGAGGCTGGTCCGCCTTCAGCGCCGGAAACGCCCGCCGGACCTCCCCAGAGGGGTCCGCCTTCAGCGCCGGAACGCCCGCCGGACCTCCCCAGAGGGTCCGCCTTCAGCGCCGGCAACGCCTCCGGACCCTCCGAGAGGGTCCATCTCGAACCCACCCTGTTGGTTGTTTTTGTTATTTTGGACTCTAGCCCGCCTTAGCGCCCTCCGCCCACCCTGTTGGGTTGTTTTTGTTAAGTTTGGACTCTGGCCCTCCGTCCGGCTCCCTCCGCCCTCCCTTGTGTGGTCGTTGTAGTTGTTGTTGCCGTCATCATCTTCGTGTTACCCTGTCATCTGGTCGTGTTCCCTGGTCTCATCGTGTTTTTTCCTCATTAAATCCATCTTTTTCACTACTCGTCCTGGTCCCGCCTGCAATTTCTCACCATCACCAAACCCACCCGATGACAGTGAGCTTCATTTCACTGTGAACTAAGATCTGAAATTTAATCTATGGGTAAAAGTCCTTTAAACAGCCTTGGGTTTCTCAGACCACATGCTCAAACTGTTATTTTTATTTAAGTGGAAGGGAGAGGCCACTTTGTAAGTCGTCTTCAGATGTGAGGACTGGAAATTGCTTCCTCTAAGGAGGGGGATTTAGACTTTATCTCACTAGTTTCTCATACAAAATTGACACCTTCAAGGTAAACTTAGTTTGATGCTAAACTGATTGGACATAAAAAAGTTTTAGACCATAAGAAATAAACATAACTTGATTATTTCAAATTTACATAGTTAAATTTACACAACTTTCAAATCCGACCAAATGCTTATGAAGTCATAGTTTTACTTACACATCAGTAACAGTACTAACTGGGCAGGAGCCATGTAATGAAATAAAGAAACTGAAATGGTATACTTTGTGAAACTAAAAAAACGTAATGCATCCCATGATGCCTCTGTGAAATGTAATTTGATGTTGCTGCAGCAGCTACCGGTGCACATCTCTCCAATATTAATACCAACAGAGCTACAGAAGAGTAATGATGTGGTCTACACAGTTTCCCAGGAGAGGCAATGACTCTGCGTTTAACAGTTACAGTTGGATAAAGATTAAGACAAAAATATTGCTACCATCAATGCAATGACAGGAGGAGTAAAAGGCAAGAATCATCTGTCAAAGGATAAAACATCCTGGATAAAAGTGTTATTTTAAAAACTATAACTTTACATTGATGGCACATTTATGAACAATGCAACATTATATTAAGTGATATTTTACATTCTTTGATTAAGCAACGTAATATGTGATTACATGAGGGCCTGGAGGAAGAGATTTAGTAAAACAAGCCAGTGAGATGTGGTGATTCTTGGTGCACATTAATAACTGGAGTCCTGAGTCTAATGCTAAAAATTGGCCATTTTTTTTAGCATTAGATGGCCAATTATGCCATAGAATGCTAAAAAAGAAATGTGTTCAAGAAATAAAATTAATATGAACTGAAGGATCAATCACCATTTTAGCTATTTCCTTACCTATGAATAAGTTCTTTGATCTGCTTATGCTCAGTAGTACTAAACAATCAAACTTGTATGTGAATGTGGAAAATCATTTGAGTGTATTTCTGTATGTCCCTGGAGGCACGTGTGTTTCTCCTGCTTACCGATGTATAATTTAAGGCGTCATCCAATATTTATCAGAGGTTTGTCACCACGGTGCCAAGAGCAGACTGTCACAGTGTGGCCCCTGGTGCCTCCTGATGACTCACTCAACAAAGCCTTCATCATTTGTGCAGTTTTTAAAAGTTAATAATTTGCTTTTGCTTGTTAATTTGACGAGTTAAAAAGCCATTTAGGTCTTAAACCAAACAATAGAGGCAAATTAAGATAGGAGAGAGAAAGAAGGACAGACATAAAGAGAGAGACAGTGTTTTAAAGACTGACTTACTGCAGGAATTCAACATTTTGTTCTTGTCTGTTAGGTTGAAACCAAACATGTTATTTGACCAATGAATCATACACATACACTTTCTTGTTATACTTTATCATTTATGTATTTTCAGCCATTAGCTTTTAAATGTATTCTTTTTATTGTTATAGTTTGTTTCCTCTCCTGAAGGCTTACTATCACTCTCTTATAATTCCCGTTGAATTATTGTCCTTTTTTTCAATATGTTCAAGAAAATAATGTTTATTAATAGAAGACTGAATACTAGAATTAAGAAACTAATTTTCTTATCCATAATATTAATTTAAAGCTGAATAAACATTTTGTTTGAAAAACATTTCAAACATTACCAATATTAGACTTTTATTTAGACTTATGCATCTGGAAAAGAGGGGGATGCCAAGCGCTTGAGCAAGCTTTCTGCAGCTCATGTGTAGACAGAGACTGTCTTGGTTAGTTCTGTCTCTTCATGCTATCCCAGCCGGACTCATTGATGCTGAGAGAACAAATCTGCAGGGGCTGCACCATCTGTTGCAGGACTAGTCTTTGTATTGCTTGGGGTATCTTCTTAAGACTCTTGCTGTTTGTTTTGGCTCATTGTCAGAGCACAAAATGGACATGTAACTTGGGAATTTGAGACATATGGCATAATTGACAAGAATCTAATCTTTTGTTCTTGATTAGTGGATATGCAAATGTAAAACTACACCTTTTTACAGAGTACTTTGATTTTTAATTAAAAGTGGCACTTATGGGTTAGAGAGCTATTTTTTCCAGCTTGTTTTCTAGTTTTAGTTCTTTCATTGTTGTTCCACAATGGAACTCATTTCAGTCGGTGTGGCAACAAATAGCCAAAAAGTGGGTATCCTAAAATAATGTTTTTATGCTTTGATATTCTATTAAGTTTTGTTGTCTTTAAAACTGAGTGTGTCATTGCAAATGCCTTCTTTGCAATAGCTGCTATGGGTCTTTAGACATGTGGAATATGGACCAAAGATATAAATACGAAATAAAAAATAAAATGTTTCTCAATAATTCGCTATTTTTAAATTAATGTGAATATATTTCACCAGTATAAATCAACTTTGTACTTTTAATATGTGATTGTACATAAAAAAATATTGAATGTTACCATCTTATTAACACTCTTGTTGAGTAGCTTGCAAAGTTTTAAAATACATAAATATGTAGCCTAATCTAATACTAGAAATTTTATAAAGGTTCAACCCAACTATTTGGTTTTGTAGCTTTAAATAATTGATGTTACACAAAACTTTATTTTTTTAGCCATTCTTCAAAATGTGACATGAAATCATGCTTCAGAAATAGAAGTTATGTTTTGCCCTTGATAAGTCAGAAAATGGCTGCAATAACTTCTTACCTACAATTGCCCATATCCAAACTCAAAGCATTTTAAAGCTGATAAAGACTAATTTGCATGGTTAAAATTATATATTCCGATGTCACTGTTGGAGAACTGTTGCAAAGCACGGGATGTTAAGGTCACCAAGTCTCCAACCAACCGTCAGCAGTCATTTGAAGCTCTCAACATGCAGAGTCAATTCGGGAAGAAAATCTGTCCTTCTGCCAGAGTTGTAAACATGTGGGGTTTGATAAACTCCAGCGGGACTTTTAGTTGCAGCATGCCCAAAGTTACATTTGATAGAAGAATATGATGCTGATATTTTTTCCCTTCCAAATGCCCTGTGAACCTTGTGAAATCCAATGACTCATTAACTCCATAAAATGCAAGGACATTTTAAATAAAAAATTTGAACAGACAGTCCACAATACTCTGAAAGCAAAGGTAATTAAGATATGAAAGTACTGAGCACACCTCACATAACACAATTAAGATGCACAGTTAAGATGTACTTGTTGGATGGGAAGACTATTCCAAATTGAAAGTTTTAAATTTGAACAATCACATTTTTTCAGTTTCTCCATGACAACGCACACATGAGCAACTGTACAAATTTACACAGAACTAATAAACTTTAAATAAAAGCTAAGACAAAATCCAGCAACAACTCTTAAATGTATCAAACTGACAAAAAGAAAAGAAAGAACAGAGTACTGTATATACATTTGTGTGAAACTACTGCTTAGGGGGGAGTCAAAATAAGTTCCTCCTCTTAAACAGTGAAATGTTATCTCTTTTGATGTGTCACATGTTTCATAATATTTCAATATGTGCTTTGGGGGGTGCTAAAGGACAGAAAAGCACAACAAATATGCATGAAGAAAATATACATGTGTGCATTCACCCCACTCCTGTCTTGCTTCTCTTGGACCTTTCTGTGCCCTCTTCACAGTTTTGAAATAGCCTTGCAGTAGCTAGTAGATGTCGCAACACATAAAATGACAGCGACATCTCCAAAGGCAAGAGCAAAGTCTTTCATGCTGAGGAAACTGTTTTAAAGGTCTGAAGGTATGCATAAACAAAAAAATGCAAAGGGTCCTGTTGGGTGCTGGGTCATAAATAGGTTACAGGTTACCCTACAGTTATATAACAACTTATTGAATAGAAAAAAATTAGAAAGACTTTATTGTCCAATAAAAGTGGAAATTGAGGTGCAACAAAAGCAGCAGATACATAGGCTCACACAAAGAATCTTTAAAATGATAAAATACATAAATAAAGCACAAGATTAACAGTAATATACTGTACAACACTAGAAGATAAAGAAAGACTGCAGTTATTAAAGACAGGAATATCAGACTCGCAATCCAAAGTTTACTTTGTGTATTAAACGTTAAATAAAGAGACTATTTACAGTACAATTACCCTAGAAATTGCATAAAAAAATGTGTAAATTATGCAATTTAGGTATATACATGTATAAACCAATTCAACAGTTTTTTCCTGCATATAATAAAAGGTGCAAAGCAAGACTTTAAGAGAACCTGTTTTGAATGTTTGAAAATCCTCTAGTCTTCTGGTGGCAGCCATTTGGCTGTGTCTAAACGGCTGTTCACATTATGTGCCACCTGTTGCCACTCGGCTCCACCAGAACAGCTGCAGTAACACCTGGACCGCTGAAAATCTGCTGAACTTATGATACAAACTACTTCTTATTCCAACATTCCTGAACAGCCTTTATAGTTGTAAATGGCATCATGGAGGAACACTGTTGTCATGACGTGGTCAAGGGGGAGTGTTGGTAAGAGAGAGGCCAATTTCAAGGTGGCAAATTGTAAAGTAATTTTTTAGGTCATTTTTCATTTTGCTCTAAAGTTTTTATTAACTTAGTCTTATAAAATTCCATTCCTGTTTGTTGTTAACATCCTTAGTCTAGTATATTTATAATTTTGCAAAAGGTTAATAAAAATGTCCTTATTCTTTTTAAGGATTTTTTGGCTGTTGTGGCCTTTATTTCACAGTAGTTTGACAATAAAAAGGGCTGTGGGAGAGGGGGAAGACGTGCAACAAAGGTCAATGGGCCGTGACTCGAACCCATAAGAGCCGCGCCCAGGACTGGAAACGTCCATGCATGGATTTGTGCTTTACCTTCTGCGCTACAGCTGCAACCCTCTTTAATGCAAAAGTATTCATGTCATTGAACTTTCTACAGTTTGTATGGTCTCTTGATTTTAATGGGGACCATATTTAACTAAGACCTGTGTTTTTTCTGAGGTGCTGCAGTGACGCAGGTGTAGAACATGCAACTCACACGGAGGCCCGAGTCCTCAACACGGCAATCATGGGTTTGAGTACCGGCCTGATTACTTTTGCAACACGTCTACTTTCTCTCATACATAACTCACTTTCCTGTCTGACCACTCAAAAAAGGACACTAGAGCTGATAAAATCTTTAAAAATGAAAACTGTAGTTCCCAGAAGTACTATAGTTCCTAGATATAGTTAGACAGTAATAGTGGGACTGAATCTTATTCAGCTGTAACTGTAATTTGATACCCAATCAAAGTGATTAAAAGGAAAAGTAAAGTCTGGAAAGAACAATATGCCACTAAGACAGCTTTAAAATGACACTTGGAAAAGCTGATTCTGTGGCTATCTTTAGGTCAAGACACATGACAATGCATGTAACAATAAGAGTGATGGACGGATCAAGATTGACGACAGACTGATAATATTGGTCTAGATGATGTGGATAAGTGCTGTATAAGTAGTGAAAAAGATCCAGTCACCAACTTCCAGCTGCCCATCTATCCATCAATGTAAGTGTGAGTGTGTACAAGTGAGTGTGGGCAGGTGAAGGGCAATTTCACCGAAGAGTTCATTCTCTGCCTTCATTTGTCAAGTTTGGCAACATTAGAGGAAGCTGTGTGTCCCATCAATTATTCTCCTCAATACATCTATAATTGATGACTGCTACTTAAAATAAGACACAGAGGGACTGACAAGTCACTGACCTAAGTTAAGGAACTAAATTGTAGTCTTGGTGGATGGCTTTCTTTGGGTGTATGTGGATAACTCTAAAAAAGAAAGCTTGTCTGTGTTTTCTCATGTCTTTTCGAAACTCGGCTTATCTTATGCTTGCCATATGTGAGTGACAAAATGAATTTACTACAGTGAAGTGACAGCATTCCTGATCTCGCTATTTCTTGGCCTTGGGTCATGAAATCTGACAGTACACTGACATTCAAAGGACAGGGGTAACAAAAACAGGCACTTTCTCAGACTGCCATACAAGTTCTTATCCAGTAAATGAATTCAGGGGACAAGTTCATGTGAGAGAAAATGGTAGCTGTCCATCAAAACTGAAGTGAGTTTTGTTTCCAGGTTTAGTTTTTTGCAGAGAATCTCCCACCAGTGTTCCTTGTGGTAAGTCGGGATTATCGCTTGCAGCATCTGATGCTCTGCTATCAGTTTGGCAAACAACACATACAGTGTAAAGTGAATCCGATTCATAGCTTCACACGTTTTGCTTTTGGGCATCTGTTGAATTTGACCTTTTATATGGTTTAAAGATAAACCAGTTCTACCATCCAATTTGCTCACAGCATTAGGTACACAAATTATTTCCCAGTCTTCTTTCCTGACTTGCTCTGAAACGGTATCAAAGGTTTTCATACAACCCTTTTGTTTAGTCACTGAAATGGCTAATGGACATGGTATGTGATAAATACCTTTCCGCACACCTTAGAGAAAATTACAGATTTGAAAACTACCTTTCCTCAAGGCCATTGTGGTCTTGCACTCCAATTCAAGTGAAAATAC